>OY728138.1:20000000-24800000 GCA_963277665.1 Viscum album | reverse complement strand
TTCACTCACAGAAGTGGTAAAATTATGTTTTATGAACAATTCAGTTTTTTTAACTACCACTTAGTGGTTTCACTATTCATCAAAAATTGAAAGTTTTCGGAAAAATACCAAAAATTAGGCCTAAGCTATATTTGATATTATGAACTCAAAAATTATGTCTATTTTACCAAATTCAAAACATATCAGTTGCATTAACTAATTTAAAAATTAATTCCCATCGTCAAAACAAATAGCGTGTTTTTAAGAGATAATAACTATCAAAAGATTGAAACTTGTTTATAACTGGTTTAAATGTAGAATTACATCCAATGACCAACATTGTATTAAATTGTAAAAATATATTCTAAATATACTTTAAAACCACTCAAATTTATAATTTATCACTATTAATTATTTCGATTGAAAAATTGTTTTTAATTAAAATTTAGTAATTTTCATTATTCATTAAAATATGAAAGTTATCCGAAAATCACCAAAATTTCACCCTAAGCTAATTTCGATATTCCGAATCCAAAAATGAAGTCCATTTTGAAAAATAAAAATTACAAAATTTCAAAAAGTGGTTATTACTATTCATAACGGCTAGTTTTAATAATATTTTAATAGCATATCGTTGTTTAGCGAAACTTGGTGTTGCGTACAACACACGCTATTGTGGAAGGTTGTGATTGCGTGTAATTCAAGCCAGGTCAGAGATGTGTGTTGTGAAATCTCCTTTTGGTGTAGCGTATAACACAAGACATTAATGAAATTAAAAAGAATATTTTTCATAAAATCTCGGGGTGTTACACCCCACCTCCACTAGATTTGATGGATGCTTCATCAACTGCGGTATCCATCTCTGAGAAGTGGTACGTGCTAAGGTGGAGTGCTTAATTTTGGAATGTCCCAAATAAATCTTGCTTCCTAATCACATCAACCTCTAAAATGTTCTACGTGTTATGCCTTTTTCCAAACAAACAGTAATGTTATCCATTCTAAAGTCTCAAATTCTGACTGTAAATATTGGTTCCTATTTCTGTTTTCATGATAACTATAATTACTTTTAATCATAGAAGGGGGTGATTACAGACATTTTGGGATATGTTGGGGAATTATTACTTCCTCACAGTTTGTAGTATGTGATGTTTAGTGATTTCTTATCCAGAATCCCTTCCAGCGTCAAATTCTTGGATTGATTTTGCATGTATCGGTCTACTACAGTTTTAAAACCTTGGAATGTTGCCACATCCTAACCTATAGGATCTTCTATTTCTAGGATGATTACATAATTCCACATCCTAACCTATATCCTCTTATATTTCTGGGATTATTATACAATGACTACAATTTATTTCTTTTTTAGGTACCTCTTAATATATTAATAACCTATCATAGTTGTTTTATTAATAACATATCAATTTTAACACCAAACAACCCACTTGAATGGTAGTTGTTGTTGACTATTTCATTTTATGGTTGGAATATACAACTTTTTTCATGTTACAGACTCTTGGTTTTTCATGATTTATCCCTCCTTGACAATGAAGACTATACCAAATGTTCGATTGATACTATAGACACACAACACTACACAAACCTTCAGTCATAAAATTAGTAACATTATTTTTATTTCTTCATTATGTATTTCATTTTTTTTCAAATATTTTCAATAATATTATGAAATTAAGATTGATAAATGGTATTATATTATTTATAATACCAATTAAATTATATTGTCACGTGAATGCATGGGTGGAGTACTAGTGACTGGAAATGCTGACCTTGTAAATAAAATTAAAAGCAAGGTTTATGGAACTGTGAGGTTTTGTAATGATTGTACTTTGAATATTAAAGGAAGGAAAAATACTGCTCTGGCCAATAGAGAGATAAATAAGACTGATGTTATTTATATGGATGGTCTAAATAACATTCTCATCGTTGTGAGTCAACTCTTTGAATCTGGGATCATATTAATATTCAATCAAAAAATATATACTATAAATGGAATGCCGTGTAATTCACTCATGAATGGCTGCAGAACAGATAGAAAATTATATGAGGTTGATAATAAAGATAACTCTAGTTATATTTCTATTTAAGAATAAAAAAACATGTGGAATCGAAGGTGGGGGCACATTAACCAACAAGACATGGAAAAGATATCTATGTTGAAGATTTTCATGGATACCCCCATTTTGAAATGTGAATTTGAAATGACTTGTGATGATTTTATATAGGGGAATCTAGCATTTAGTTCATATCAACCAAAGAAGAAAGGGACAACACACCTTCTTGATCTCACCCACACAGATATATGTTGTATAATAAAATTTGTCAAAACTCATGGAGAGAGGTACTTAGTCCTTTTTATTGATTATAATAGAAGAATGGCATTTTTAATGGTTCTTCACAGGAAGTGACAAGTACTTGGTTGCATGAATACATATCATAAAATTGTCAAGAATGATACTAGATAGACAATAAAAGTCCTAAGATCTAACAATGGATGAGAATACACATCCATTGTGTTTGAGAATTACCTTAAAAAACCTGGAATATGGCATGAGGTGGCAGTTGTTAGAACTCCGTAGCAAAATGGAGTTGTTGAGTGTTAGAGTATATAGGTCAACAACATGGCTAGGACTATTCTAGTTGAGAGTCGTATCTCTCACCTTTACTAGAAAGTAGCTATTGAATCTGCAGTGCACATTAAAAATCAAACAGGGATTTATGTGGGAGAAATGAAGACATCATATTAATTTTGGCATGGAAAGAATCCTTCGTTAAAATTCTTTATTGAATTAGGAAGAATATTTTTCATCCACAATTAAGAAGGAAATCAAGGGAAGTTTGGTGAAGGTGAGTATATATCAGCTTCAAAGGCATGCACTCGACTACTATGGATGAAGCAACAACTAACAGATATTGTTGATGAGGTGAAACCACCAATGGAGATTTTATTTGATAAAAAGAGTGTAATTAATCTTAAAAGGAATCATGTTCATCATTCTCTTAGAAAATATATTGATATCAGATATCACCTTATCAAGGAAAAATTTGAAAAAGGCGTGATTAAAACAGATCGGGTGGGAACATATGAGCAAGTGGCTGATATCCTGACCAAGCCACTGTCAGTGGCTGTGTTTGAGAAACATCGGTTCAACCTCAGTGTTCAGTCACCTCCTATTGTATAAGTAGCTTCTGAAATACTCGTCTTCCCAGTTAAGTTATCTATTTTTAACTGTTTGTGGATGTTATGCAGGTTAATGGGGGAAATACTATCCATGGGTGTTTTGAGCTGAACAATAAAACAAAATACTATTATTTGGGTTTATTTTCAATTGGGGAGAAAGAAAAAATTCAGGACATCTAATGGACATGTAATGATTATATGACATATTGAAAATTCAGTGTTAATAGGAGAAGGAACACATTAGTCATGCAATGCTTCAGTGGCACGATGATAATTCGGTGTTAGGAGGAGAATTATTACATTTAGGGCACATAATTCTTTTATGACACACTAGGAGAATAGCTTGGGTGTCATTCAGAATTCAAAAACATAGGATCTGAATTCATTCTTACCCTATTTTTTTCTACACCGAGCATTTCTCTTGTAGACATAGATTGTTGGCTGAGTTGATTCTTTCATTTCAGTTATGCTTATGGCAGTTGCTCTATTGAATTTACCTGGTGATTACTAACAAACCCAAAGGGGTAGATTGTTGGAACCAAGACCGTTCTATGCAATAAATAGAGTTTTTTTTGTTTTTTTTTGTCAATAATTATTGGACGTTCATAATGTTTTATAATAATGGGATCATATACTTTATGCAGACAACGATATTGAATGGGGTGTCTTTTCCCAGTGTTGTGTGTTTGGAAAAGGTAGTTGCACGCAATATTGAAGGGTGATTATAAACATGCAAACAAGTCTTGTTTTGGGATTGGTGCATCTAAATATGGCATAGGAAAAAAGTGTGCATAAGACATGGATGTGAGAGAAATATGTTGTTGCGTGAAATAATCTTACGCTCCCAATGTGATTCCAAAAGGGGTTTTGTGTGCTTAGAAAAAAACTTACATGCACCAAAGAAGATTCCTTAGGATCTTGGGAATATGGTCTTCAATGGCCTATAAATATGTGATTTCCCCCAATGAAGTCTTAAGTATTTTCATCAAATATCTGGTTTCTCTACCATCCGAAAGATAGGAAGTGTTAATATTGCACGCAAGGTTTAAATGTTTTCTGAAAAGACCAAGTGAACACTTCGGTGTATTTGAACAAAAGATAAGGGTCATGCTAAAAGTAAGGGTTGTGAAAAAGTCATCATGCATGAAAAATCTCAAATCTTGCATGTAATTTGAGGTATTGCACACAAGTACAGTGTTGGGCTTCTGACATGCTTTTGATAATCCGAGTTGTGTGATCAGTAATTTTAGGTACATCAATTCAAGACCTCGATGCAAGTACTGTCTCATGCTGAACAGAGAATAATTATTCAATGAAAATATATTGAAGCGACCTTCACATAGATAAACTGAGATTGAATTCTCTCTATTTTGTGAGCTAGGGGGAGTCGAGGGAAGTGATCCAAGGGATGCAATGAGCTATCACTGAACCTTGTTAAAGGTAGTGTACTTGGAAAAAAGTGACTATACCCAGACCTTGTAATATATAGATAGTGAAGTTTAGTAGAATTAGATATGATTGAAACCCTATCCGCATATGCTCCATGGATGTATAACTTAATGGTGAAACAAGTAAAAGTGATGCAAGGTTTATTTTCTTATGGTTGTGTGCTTTCTGTTCCCTTCAATCTTGCATGTTTAACAAGTTCCTACCACTATGGGAACAAGATCCTTGTTTAAAAAATAAAAACTTGACACCCTGATTCACCCCTCTACTCCTAGGGTGTCATGGGGTCCTAAAAATACCCATGTCCTAAAGTGAGTATTTTTTCCTATTCTACCCATGTTTTCTTATTTCACAATAAGTCATGTACATCTCCCAAAAAATTCTGCACACATGAAACCCTTTATGTCATAATTTATTTAACTTCATTCTCTATAACCTAGGGGAATTTAAAACATAATAAATATGATCTCAAATGCAATCTTAGGTAAAATATAATAATTAAAATTTTCATGTCATTAGTGAGCATAATATGAACATAAGGGTTTTATAAAAAAATCCAAGTGTCTGACCGTAACATAAGAGAATTTATACCCATAAAAACATGGATCATACATCATGAAACATGGGATAAATATTTATTATAATATAAGAGTAACATAATTAATTAATCATAAGTCGTATTAAATCACTCCTTGATCGATGAAAACATTTTAACTTATAGAATGAATTGAAAAAATGGGTGAGTATCATGAAAAATAAAACATTCAGTAGGGAATCACCTAACTGGAGATTTCTTATATTTCTTAGGATTAGTTTATATCCAGTAAACATCATCATATCTTAAGGTCAACAAACAACCAGTTTAATCCATCATGTCTTATAATTAACATAACTTATTTTTCTTTTAAGAGTAACATTTTATCAAGTTAACATCATCTCATTTTCCAAATCATTGAAGAGATATAACGAACCCACCCATCCCATATTTTAAAAACATCCTTTATTATTTGGATTCCCTCCCAAATAATAGTTTCCTAATTAATTTTCACATACCATATCATGAAACAAAACACAAGGATGATTACATTTTGTCATAATGTGAATAGCTTGATTTACCCATTTCAAAGAAGTAGATTTCCCAAAAATACCTTTAAAAAATCATCATAAACCATTCATAGTAAACAGTTGAATTATATCAAAATATTATATCCACATTAAATTATATGAATATTTAGTTTATATTGATATAGATGAAAATAATTTTAAAAGAACATTTATAAAAAATATTTGAAATCATGGAAGTACACTTTTCCATCGATATAATTTAAAAAATATTAACAGAATATTGAGGAAAAAATTTTATTTCAAAATATATATGGTAAATTTTAAATTAATCCTTAAATAAAATATTTATCATGATGGTGTAAGAAAATTTTCGTTTCGTAAACATTAAAAATAGGCATTCTTTTAAAACTTTCTAAGGGGAGTCCAAAGTGACTCATAAAAAAATATTATTGAATTTATTTTTAATGACAATGAAAATAATATAAGTTATCATGTAAAAACAATTAGTATATAATTGAGGGTTAAAAAATAACATTAATGAAATAATATAAAAACATGAAGGAATAATTTGGAAAAAATGTATTTAAGAACATTAAAACAACATTTTATAAAATATATTTTTATAACCTTTTAAATCCAAAATAAATTGAAAGATAGAACATAATAAAAAACATAAAATATCATGATAATAAAATTATTCCTGATATTATATTCAAATATTAAATTTTTATAATCGAAAATGGTTATTGGTTTATCAATACAAACATGTCCAAAATGAATATGTTTGATATAAAAACTCTTCCAACATTGTTAACTCAGGAATCAATTATCCATTAAATGAAGAAACATAAAATGATTTTATAAAACTCACAAATTAAATGAAATTATTTTTTAAAACACATTATTATGGAAATAAGTACACCGAATAAAATAAATCACTATGTATAACATGAATAATGTCTCAAAGTAATGAAATTTAAACCATGATTACACTTGATATTTTTATAACATTGAAATCAATATAATATAATGGATAATACATAAAAAATTTAAAATATTATGATAAAATATTCATTCAGTTTATAGTATCTCAATAGGTATTATATACACCTTATTAATTGAATTAGGAGTAGAATTCAAGACTTGTATGGAAAAAATATTGATACAAATAATCCCCAAATACATTATATCATTGAATTATAGATTAATCAATGATTTTATTATATTTAAAATTTGTGAAACCAAGAAAATATTAAATAAATCATAATAAAATCATAGTTCATTTCACACATAATATTGACATAACATAGATAATGATGTTGAAGTTTAAACCAGTGAATGGAAATTATGTTTAGAAAAATTTTACCTCAATTATTGAATCTCTAAATACCTTATTTTACTCATGTAATGAATATATATTTACTTTTTTACACATTTAAGAACCTTTTATAGGTTTAATATGTTATTATCAAAACATTTATTTTATTTATATTAATTATTTATTTAATTACATAATTTGTTAAGTACATGTTGGTTGTTTTTAGGTCATGCAATTAATAATTGAAAAATGAATTTTTTAGGTTTAATGTGGACAAAGTGATCATTTCCCCATCATCTATAGAATAATAATATTTACACAATTATGATTTATATAAATAAAAAAATATTTTATATTCACAAATGAATGGAAAACATGAAAAACAAAACAAGTCATTTTTTGGAAGTAGTATTCCACACATAAGCATGAGTGACGTTATTTTTTTATAGGTGGAATGGTAAAATGGTATGTAATAAATTTTATTTATAGAATTATAGTTATTCAACTAACATCCTACATATTTATTAAATCCATCATAATAACCAACATTGTTAGGTGGTTATGAAAAAAACATTTCTTTGTGGATCTTATAATCCACATATATACAGGAATTGTGTTTTCAATCCCTATAGGATGGAAGAAAAGAGAATAATAAGGTTATTAATTTAGCATATTAATATCTTATTATATGGTAAATACTAATTTTAATATACCTTAATATTTAAGATAGAATTTTAGAAGGTATAAGTGGAAGTAAAATTAAAATGATCCATTGAGATGATTTAATCCTCTTTGACGGACCTCATTTGGATCTCTACTTAAGCACTATATAGATGGAATTTTCAGAATACATACACTTAATGAATGTATCTAATAATGTTGAGAAGCTATTTTGGTAGATTTTTATGGGGTTAAGGGGATAAATAATTTTGAGGAAGAGAGGAGAGTTGGTTTCATTATATAAGATAAGAGTGGGGCACCATTGGAATTACATAATGTATTCAATAAATATAAATAAATTTTCATGTAAAAGTTAAAAAAATTGATATATTAAGAATTTACAATTGGGATGAGTCTAAATCCAATCATACATTGAAATTGGTACATGTTTAGGTGATGTTTACACCCACATCTCTTACCATTAATCCCTCTATCCCTTGACCAATGATATTATTTTTATGAATTCTAAATAATTAAATAAAATATTATTTATCATAATAATCTATTAAAGTCATTTTTGGGCCTACTCACTTTTTTTGAAATTAATGAAAAAAATATAGTGATGGAATTTGAATAAAAAAATTTCACACGTCAATAATATGTTTTATTTAACAAAAAAATTATTGTAAAATAATAAATCATCTAAATATATTATGTTTTATGTTTTTAAGATCATTTGTTTTATTTTTATACTCTTTGCACAAGAATTGTGTCAATGTTTTGTAAGCCTTTAATGTAATTATTTCATCACGAAAATTTTAAAAAGTTTTTAGAACAATTAATTCATAGTTCAAATAATCATTTACAACCAAACATAACCACTTTTATCTATATAAATAAAATATTAGAGATATTAAAGCAAATATAGATTCATTTTTATATTTATTATTTAATTTATGTAATATTTATGTAATTATCCAAGACAAATGGCACCAATTATCCATAACATCAAATATTTTATGTCGATGGTCAAACTAAACTGATTAAATAGAAATAATTTAGGTGTTATATATATTTTTAAATCCTTATAACATTATTTTTAACCTTAATTACCTGATTTATCCTTTCGGATGTGATAAATATTTACCAAAGTCACTACTCAATATGGAAAAAAATAAAGCTAAACATTTTAGAAAACTAAGAAAGTATGATTCCAAATATTTAATCTATTTTATCATATTCAATCCCTGTAATTTTTTGAAGTTACAATTAAAATAATCATAAAAAACATGATGAAAATCTATTTTCTAGAAAAATTCATTTCTTAGTATAAAAATGGTTTTATACCAAAATTTAGCGAAATTTCAATTCCCATGGAATTAATTAGATTATTTTTAATAAAAAGGAAATAGTAAAATTTGAAATAAATTACAATAAATAATATTTTAATATACTTTAATCTAATATATCACTTTATAAAAAATGTATTTTTTAAACTTTTAACTGAAAAATTAATCTTTTTAAAAAAATATTTAAATTTCAACTAAGGATAATTTTGATTTTATGATTTTAAATATTATATTCTAACTATAAAATAAAATATTGATATATTTCATAAATTAATTATAATAATTTATCAAAAAAACATTTTTTGAAGAAAACACATTTTTGAAGAATAAAATTACCCCTATAAAAATTCAATGCATATTACCTATGAATAAAAAATTAATTTTTTATTGACTAAGAATATTGAATAAATATTTTATAATTCATTTACTACTATTCATATCCTTTATTTTTACAACATGTATATAACAGTCGTATTTAAAATAATATTATAACATGGTTTATTTAAGATCAGTGTTGTCTGCCATGTATAATATCTAAAATAGTTATTTTTTAAAATATATGGGTATTACATTCTCCCAAAAACACCTTAATAATTTTAATAATTTCAATTTAATCTCAATATTATTAATTTTATTTTTTAATAATTGAAAATTCCATCATTTAGATCCCACATTGTAAAACAGTTTAACGAAACATCCTTTTTAAAAGAGGGAAATGGAAATATGTAGTTCATTTTGAATAAAGAATAAATAGGTTCCCAAAAATAATTACTTTAATAGGAAGGGAAAATATGGACATGGAGGAGAAAAATAATGTCCAAATAATAATATATATTGATTGAGAACCTCATCAGGAATAATTTGAGAACAAAAAAACCATAAATCATTAAGGGTTAAAGAATACTATAAATTCATCGGAAATAAATGTATTTATATCAATTTCTATTTTAAATATTGTAAAATAAATAGGGTGATAATTTTAACATTATGGTAAAGAACATGGAAAAATATACTTACTTTTTTTTCTTCAAATCCATAAATATAATTTCATGTTATGATTTAGTGTTTTAAAAATTAAAAACTATTATCTCATCCCACATTCAAAGTGATTATTATCCACAATGAATAATTATTATGCATAAAAAATCTTGTTTCAATAGATTATAGGATCTATATCAGGATTAAAAGATAATCCTACTAGAATTACTGAATTCAAAATGGTAAGAACATGGTAAGATAATACCCAAAATGAAAAAATCTTCATATTAATAAATAATGCATTTAAATCCAAAATTTACACAATAACACCAAATTTTATATATATATCATTTGAGAAGTAAATAATTCAATATCTAAATTAAACTCAATATCCTTAACATTAAATAATGCTCTTTCCTCAAAATTTTCCTCTTTAATTTTGGATTTCATCTCTATAAATGTAATGGAATAATTCTTAAATAATCCTTCACGTTAAAACAAAGGGTAAAAAATGCCTTAACCCCTAAAAACATTTCCCTAAATATCATTTATCACATTAAAATCACATCACTTAAATCCTTAAAAGTGGTGTCTATGCAATCGAACTAATGATAAAACTTAGACTTAATAACACATGATATTTTCTAACACACTAAAAATATCCACATCTGAATCATACTTACCTCTAAATTTATATAAACCTTACTCTAATATAAACAATATCAACCCTAAACATGCACTCCTAGATCCGGTGTTAAAAACATAAACTTCACATTTTCCAGATTTTATACTAATAAACATGATTGTATTTTATCCATAAAAATTTCAACATAAAATGGAAAATATTGGATTACTTACATGCCCTAGGACCTTTTAGGTTTAGAGTTTTATATAATTAGAAAAAACTCTTAGATAACAATACTCATGTACTCAGGTGTTCATTTTCATCCTATTATATCCAACTCTTCTAATTGCATAATTACTCTTCAACATCACCCATGATGTTCTTTATGGATGAATCATTTATTGATATAATTCATTTAACATCATAATTTATAACTGTGTAAATGGAAGATATAACAATAGTGAGTTAAAAAACTCCATATAGTAAACATAACTGTTAATAATTAAATTTGACCAATTATAATATTATGTACATAAGGTTTTGATGAAATAATCAAATTTTATGATCATAAAATAAGATAATTAATTCCCATTAAAACAAGGATAATAAATCATGAAATATGTCATAAATATTTAACATTATACAAGAGTTATATAATTCAACTATCATAATCCATCTGAAAAAATCTTATATAAAATGAAACATTAGAACTTATAAAAAAATTAAAATCTATATAGGAATCTTAGAACATCAAACATTAAGCATGAAAACCTAGTAGAATAATTCCCATATCTCTTAATAATAACCTATAACTAATAATCTTCTTCAAATATTAAGAGTAAATTATATTTACTTAATTGCATCATTTATTGGGAGTAACCTAACTCCATCATATTTTAGGAGTAACATCCATGCAGTTAACATTATCTTATTACCAAATTCATTGGATGACTATGACAAAACCACCTGTAAAATATCATAAAATGTAACTTATGTATTTTTGTTCACACCTTAATCACTAATTCAAAAATAATATCTATGTACTATATCATGAAACAAAATTCATGGATGCTTCATTTCATAACAACTATCACAGCCTGATGTGCCTATGAAAAAAGGGTTTCTTAAAAAACACATTAAAATATCATCATAAACAATTCAGAGAAAGGAAGTATATGGTATCATAATATTATACCCCCAAAAGTAAAGGAATCATTATAGGTTACTGAAATAGATGGAAATAAAATTAAAATAACATTGAAAAGAACTATTCGAAAATGGGGAAAATATTCATTTCATTTGGTACCATTTTAAATAAAAAATAACAAAATCTTGAGAAACTATTTTTATACAAAAATATACTTGGTATATGATAATCTATTCTTTAAATAATATAATCTCCAAGGAAAAGTAAAAATATTTCAATCTAATAAATGTTGAAAAGAAAAATTCTTCTCGTGCATTTGTAAAGAGAGTCAAAAGTTACCCATGTAGAAGGAATTAATACTCTTCATTTTAAATACATTCAAAATAAGTACAACGATCATATAAAGTAACATTATGAAATAATTTTAGTTTTTAAAAGTAAATTATTTAGTTAATATAAATTACATGATGGAATATTTTAGATAAAAGTCATTAAAAACTATAAAATAATATATCTAAAAACCCATTTAGGCACATTTTAAACTGCAAATCATTTTAAATAAAATAACATATGAATTTATATAATGTGACATTATTATAAAAATTTTCATCATATTATATTTCAAGAGCCGTTTTATATCCTTTATACATTAATATAGGTGCATCAGTCAAAACATGTCTCAAAGAAGGAATTTTTAGATGAGAACCCCTTAAAACTCGAGTAATCATTAATTTGAAAATACATTGAATAAAGAAACATAATATGATTATGTAAAGCCCATAATTTTCATGAAATAATATGTAAAAAATATACAGGTGGTAGTAAAAACACCATATAAAATAAGTCATGGTTTATAACATGAATTATGTCTCGATGAATGGAAATTGATACATTGATAACCAATATAACTTTTATAACATTTCAATCAATATTTTTATGACATAGTTCAATTAAAAGTAACATTAAATATCATTTTTCAAAATTCATTCATGATATAATATCTAAATATGCATTTTATGGACTTATAAATGGAAGTGGGTGCACACTACAATACATGTCTCCAAGAAACAACATTGAGGTGAATAATCTCTACAAAGATCGAATCATTAATGTTAGAATTATTCCATGAAGATATTATTTCTAAACATTTTACAAACAAAAAATGTTGTAAATAAAGAAATACATATACATGATATTTTATACTAAATATTCGCTTAACAAAGTAAATGAAGTATATGTATTTCCCATTGAATGGAAATTGTGTTTAGTAACCCCTATCCTCGAGTCCTGAATCCCCATATATGTTCAATAAATCATATAATAAACATAAATTAAATATTTACCAATTTGAAAACATTATAAAATTTTATTAACTTATAATTGAAACATTTATTTCATCTATATCAATGATATATTTTAATTACTTAAAAATTTATTTTCCAATTGGGTTTTTGGAGGACGTTTGGATCATAATTGAAGAATTAATTTGGTAGAATGACCATGGTCAAAGGTTTCACTGATACATTTAATCAAAAATAATTAAAATTATAAAATAATAATTTTTATACATCAAAATAAATTTCACAATCACCCATTAAATCATAATGTGAAAAAAATGAATCACATTCCTCTGTGTATGTGGTATTCCACTTATATACACGAGTGACGTTATCATTTTCTAATAGTTGGAAGGGCAATAAGGTAAGTAAAATTAAATATTTAATAATTTTAATTATTTATTAAATATAATATATGATTATTAATTCCATCATAATAACAATCCTTGTGAGGTGGTGATGAAAAACCAAATACATAGCTTTATAGAGGTGGTAGTCCATATATACGCACAAACGATGTTTTCATTCCCCAAATGATATAAAAAGAGATGAATATATTTATTAAATCAATGAAATAACATCAAATTATATGTTATATATTAATAATATTAAAATTGAATGGTTATGATATAATTTAGGGATGTTTAAGAAGAGTTAAAATGAAAATTATTGGTTGAGACGATTATCTTCTCTTTGAAGAACCTTCATTGAATCTCTCCTTAGGAACCCAAAGGACTGTACTTTATAAATAAAATAACCTATAAAATATGGATAATAAGGTTATTAATTTTGTTTTTCAATTTTTCTTTGAGATATGTGGCTCAAACAGTGTGAGGAATAGAGCAGAGTTGGTGTACTTATATACGAGATGAGAATGGCACCCTAGAAATTACATAAATTAATAAATTAATATAGAGTAAATTTTCATGTTCAAGTGGAAAAATATTGATATATATATTCTTGAATGATTATGAGACTAAATTATATCTTAAAATAAAAAATTTAAAAGGTTAGGTGATGTTTTAACCCTTATATATTAGTTTTATTCTCCAATTAACCCTTGGTACAATTACAATTCTATCAATGTTTTTTACACCATATAAGTCTATAATGTTTCAATAAAATGAAAAGTGTCCACTATATATATAATGGTTAATATTATAAACCCTATAATATTATGTTTTACAAATATAATATTCTTTTATGAATTTAAATTCATTAAATAAAATATTATTTAAAATAATATTCCATTAAAGTCATTTTCTAAACTTTTCAAAAAGTTTGAATTTAATAACATCAATATAGTAATGAAATTAGAATATAAAATTTTAAAAAATAACAAATAAATTATATTTATCTAAAAAAATTTGTAATACCATAAAAAAATATGTTTCCTTTTCAGTTTCTAACATCATTTACTTGATTTTTATACTATTTGGATAAAAATTGTGTCGGCCCAAAATAATCATTTATAGTAGTTAATTACACCACTAAAAATTATTAAAAATTACCTTGATAAAAATAATTCATTAATATTTTTAATAACAATTTATAACAGAAAAAATCCTTTTTTATCTATATGAAATGAATTTATAGATATTTAAACAGATAAAGTAAAAATTTGTATTTACACTTCACATAAAATAATTTTAATTCCATTATCAAAGAAATGGTACCAATTTGACATATCATAATATATTTTATTATTATGTTTCAATTAAAATCATCAAATAAAGATCAGTTTTATGTTGGATATATTTTTAAATCTTTATCACAATAATTCTCACCTTATCTTCTAGATTTACCCTTACTAAGGAGACAAATATTTACAATTACACATATTAATTATGAAAAAAAATAATGTGTTTATATATAAATTTTTTTCATTCTGATTCAAAATATGTAATACATTTTACAAAATTATATCACTATAATTTTTCAAAATTACATTAAAAATAAACTCATAAAATGTGAAGAAAATCAATTTTACATAAAAAAAATTTAAGTATAAAATTATATTTACACCAAAATTAATCAAACTCTTAATTCAAAGGAAATTAATTTTTTCAATGTTTAACCAAACATTAATAATTAAATTTTAAAATCAATTGAAAACCATGTTTATCTTTGTAATTTTTTTACTGCAAAATACTGTTTTCTATAAAATCAGTGCTTTTTCACAATGCACTGAAAATTTTATCTTTTTATAAAAGTAACAATTTTTCAAATGAATATAATTTTTTATTATGATTTTAAATGTTATTTGATTTTAAAAAAAATAATTCCTAATATTGGAATAAAGTGACTATAATATTTTCTAAAAAAAAAAACCCATTTTTGATGAAAAATAAATTTTGATGCATAAAATGGCTTTACTAAAAATTGAGTGATTATTTAATAAGAATAAATAAATACATTTGAATTAATTATGTCCATTATACATATATTTCATTATTTGGTAACTTATATTTATAACCTCTATTCTTATGACAATATTATATATTGCTATTTCAAAAATGTTATTATGTGGTTTTCTTAAGCTTAGTGTAGAATTTCATGAATTCTTACAAAAAATGTATTTTCTTAAATTATTTGTGTGTTATAGTTAACTAATGTAAAATAAACAGGTTTCATGAAAATTTTCTTATTACACCATTATAGGACACACAAATAAATAATGTGTATGAAATCATTATATCATTTCTCTAGTGATGCATCAAAGTAATTAAATATTGTTGACATAGTTGAAAAATACATTTATAAAATTAATAGAAATATACATTGAAAAAAATATGAAATATTAATTTATTTTTTAAAAACATATAAAATGAATAATTTATAAAAAAATTGGAATATGATTCTCTTTTAAAAATAACATAAACATTGAAATGATTCGTAAAAATGAATAAAATACATAATGATGGTAAAATGATAAAAATTAGTAATCATTAAAAACCCCTTCCTTTCACACCTTTATAAATAAATTTGAAAATAATCTACATTGATAATTCTAAAAAGAATTTTTTTTAAAACATAATAAAAGGAAAAAGATAGATAAAAATAAACAGAAGAAATAATTAATATTTAGAGGAGAAAATTTTGGAAATAATAAGTAAATTATGTATATAGATGAGAGAAGAGATTGTTAAAAGACATCAATACTTTTAAATAAATAATTTTAAATAGAACCAATTATTGATTTTAAAATAAAAACCCCCTTGAAAAAAATTACATTAAAAAGATCATAAAATAATATGATTATAAATTTATTTATGATATCATATCTAAAATATAATTTATGTTCACCTTATAAATGAAAATAGTTTTATAATATGAAATATGTCTCAATGAAATTAAATTCATATAAAAACTCATACGACAGTTATAACACATAAATCGAAATCCATTGGAAAAATAACATGATTCGTATTTTTAAATCACATTAATTACATAAAATAGATATTTTATGGTATTAGTACTGAATTTAATAAAATAAATATTAGATATATGAAATATTGTAAAAAATTTGAAACATGTCTATAGGAATTTAAATTGAGACCAAGAAACCCTTACCTTGACCTTCAATTTGGTTAGATCCACCCTAAATTCAATATATAGTAAAATTATTCATATAAATGATACCCAAATTCATTTTTAATTTTCTTTATACCATCCATTTTTAATTCATTATTACGCATATATTAATTGTTTATTATTAAAGTTAATATTCAGGTCTTCTTCAATTACATGCTTTAGTATGGTGATTCCAATTCCTGAGTCTATTTTAAGTATTAATAACCTCTAGAGTTTTCTTTTTTTTTTTGTTAATTAATTTTTTGGTATAGTTTTTTTCATATGTATTTCATGGTTATTTAGTTGAAGGTAACCATTTAATGCATGAAAATTCCATTTTTTGTGATTTTTTAATTAAAAAAGAATTGAATTTATTTTAAATTATAATTTTTAATATTAAAAATTCATAGTTATGATAACATTTAATTTATTTATTATTAAATATTGTTTTCAGTTTTTATTTTTTCTTAATCAGTCATAAAAAAAATTATAATATCATGCATGTTGTTGGTAAAATTATGGAAAAAAGAAAAATTTATAATTTCTTAACGATTATGAATATGTTATTTTATAGTGATACTATAAATTTTAAATAAGCGTAATGTTTTTTAAATATGATTTTAATGTGATAAATATAATTCCAAAAGAATTAGTTTATGAATATATAAAATAATGATGAGAAATTATTTCTTACATCGAGTGTGATTCCCTTCATTCCACTATATATTAATTTTTTGTTATTTTTTGTTATTCTAGATGATTTTATGTTTTTATAATTTTTGGGATATTAATTAAAAAATTATGGTATTTTGGGATCACAATGTAATAACAAATAGTTAAAAAAATCATGTCATTCCACTAAATTGTAAAGTAATTTTATAGATTTACATTTTGGCATTGTTAGTGCACAGTTATTCAAACCATTCAGAATCACCAGAGGAAACTATATGGGATGAGTTGTTTTTCAATTCAAGGAACAATTTCTTTTTAAAAGTTTGGGTCTACCATTCATGTTTCCCAACAGTATAATTTTTCAAATTTCTGTATTTCCCTATCCTAAATTTTTAATTTTTATGACCTTTTATTTATCTCCCTATTATTTAGATGGTCTAGGGAATGCGTACGGAGATACTTCCACCCTCCTCCTTTTCTATTTTGATGGAATTATTCCTTAATTCGTTTCATAATTCTCATGTTGATCCCTGTTATGGGACTTCCTCTTCAATATTTTTTCCATTTTATTGATTATGTTTTCTCCCATAAACCCTAGTTGTGTTTTTGGAGAATTTTTCTCGCATGGGTGGGAATTAATCATTTTTATTTTTATGTCTATGTTTTTTAGACATATTTCCCTTATTTGAATGGAATTATCCATCGAAGTACATGCATTACAGTTGGTATCCACCAGCATTGGGGTAACTATTTCTCTATTATTTACCTTATTATGTAATTAATTTTATTATTGGAAAAATAATAATTTTGATTATAATATATTTATGTTTAATTATTTTTATGGAATTAAAAACTACTTTATGTGTTTTTTGGCATGAAACAAAGTTATCATGGGTGGATTTTGAATAAATTTTTAAATGAATGGTAGGGGTGTTCCAATCCTCCTAAGAAAATTTCAAAAAAAATTTATTAAATGGTTTTGTTATAAATTGAGGCCTTGAGGCTTTTTTTTGATTTACAAATTTGGTTGTGATGATTGTCAAAGGGAATTTCTAGTTTTAAATAGGTGAGTTTCTATATTATTTTAATGTATTACTATGTTTTAATTTCAAATGAATGGAAAATTACTATGAATCATGAGCTTTATTTTTTCAAAAGTCTTATTTGGAAGTATAGAATCGGTTAATAGCTTTTGAATCCTTATTTTATTGGTCATTATATTGGTTTTTCTTGTTATTTAACATTTTTATAGATGTATTATATGAAAATTTGTTTATTCTATTTGGGGGAATTGGAGGTGATGAGTGGGATATTTTTGTTCTTATTTATATTTATATTTTTATTTATTTCTCAAGTAATTACTTGGTTATTTTTTTAGGTCAATTGTAGGAAAATTTGTAAAATATTCGAAGAGAGAAATATCTAGTTGAGAATGTGTATAATAAGATAATAATTGGGTTGTTGAGTGTATCTTAATAGACCCCCATTATAGCTTCTCATTCTAGGGATGGTGTTGGGTCTAAGTGAATTTGATTTGTCAATAAAGATAGGTGGGTTTTTATAGCTAGACCTAAAGTTCGTTCTCTATCCAAGGATCATATTACTAGAGAGATTAAGTGAGTATCCCATTATTATCATTATTTAATAGGTCATTCTGTATTGTTGATATTCATTTCTATGACTATTTTATCCAAAAATGACTTTTGATAGTGTCATCTCATATTTTGTTATGTATTGTCATATTATTATTGAGTTTGTGGGGTTGTTTTTTCTATGATGTTTTTATCTATGAGTGGTAATGCTTATAAAATGACTTTACAGGATTATTTAATGTTTTATTTTGGGAAAAAGAGATATTTGATTTTTCTTTCATCAAATTTATTAAAATGATTTAAAAAAGAATTTTTTATACCCATTTTTTTATCAAATATATTTAATTTAAAATAGGAAAATTGATTTTTTTTCATCAAATAAGCCTCATTATTAGATTTCATTATGATTTATAAAATGAGAAATTCTATGCTCATTAATATATTTCAAACTATCACTCACAATCTATTCATATAATGGAATTTCATAGACTAAAAATGTGACACCATACTAGGTTGTATATATCGCACTAATATATATTACAGTTTCACAGTTTCTTCTTAATTGAGACATCATTATTTTTTGCAAAAAATGGGTGAGATAGAATTTCATGATCAACTGAATGTTTCATGTAGTTGGCTTTAGGCCGGAATCATTTGTTTTATTTTTGGCATTATGATGTATTAGAAAAAAAATTCCTTTTAATTATTTCAAATTTTTTTCATTTAAATCATTGTTATATTATATTATTTATATATTATGTTGTATATTTATTCCTATGGGTTTAATTATTATCCTTGTTTATGACTCACTTGGTCTGTCTATTTTTTATGCTTATTTATTATTGCATGGATCTCTAAACTATAGACTTTCTATGCTATATTTTACATTAACGTTACACTCTAGTGTTAAATCTGATTTGAGAGTGAAATAATTCCCAAGGTACTTCCTTAGATTCCTGATAATTATTTTTTTAATTCTTGATTGACAGAAATTTAAATTTTTATTGAAAAAGAAATGAAGAATAAAATGAAGTAGAAAAGAGGAAAACCAAAAATAAAAGAGGATTGAAATGATTGTGACTGAGAGAATTTCCATGGATAATGGGTTTAAATAGAATGGGTAAAGAGGCCAATGGAATGTAAACAATAAATTTTTCATCATCCCTCCCTTCGTGAGCTAACCCCTTAACCACAGAATTTCATTCTCTCCAAACATGGCCTATAACACAACCCCTGTTTATTTATAGCCTACATAATCTAACATAGTAGAAAAGCATTGATGGAGGAACGTCTTCCCCTTGAAGTATTCAGACCATATATTTAAAATCTGACTCAGTTTCTCCCACCAATATATCAAACCTCTAGAATAGGACAATGATAGAATAAAAAGCTCTGATGTCAGCACCAATAGAACTTCCAGGACCATATAATACACTAAATCCTCGAATAACTTAACCTCTACTATCTGTGACCAACTCGCCCACCCTCATATCTCTATCCTTGTATGAACCATCAACATTGAGTTTGAGGCCTCTACTTGGTTGAGTCTAGCTAAACCATCTACCAAGAATAAGGCTACATGGTTCTATACTCATTTCCAGTCTAGTGATAATTATACACAGTGTGGGTGAATTCCACCCCCCACTGATACTAGAGATCAACTCTTCATCCATCTCCCACATCCATAGATGTGGAAAAGAAGATGAATTACTTGACTCATCTCTCTTCTAGTTACGAGACTCTCACATGTTCTAACATATGGCCGCAAAAAACGAGCACACAAATCTTCTGAATGGAATTATGATTCTCCAAGACCTAAAACCAAATAGTGAGTAACTCATGAAAAGAATATCCAGTTCTTATGTCATGATTAAGACCCAATAAGGACCATAATCTTATTTCTGATTAACTATGAATGAAAATATGCATATTGGATTCAATATTGTGATTTTCTTAGTAGAAGCACCTCGAATCCAAGTGCACCCCTTTCTATTGGACATTTTCATCTACCGGGATGGCATGGTTTCTATTTCACCAAAAAAGGAAATTCATCTTTGGCGGTAACAATTTACACCATATCTTAGAATCCCAATCATACCTCACACCCATACCATGAAGATTAGATCTGCAATCAACGCTGATAAAAATCCCTAAATATGGCCCTATAAAGAATAATTTATCTAGTCCATTAACCAATAAAATACTATAAAAGATCACTCTTTTCTCCTCACTGGGAATAGCCTTCATCAGTGGGGGTTGTATGCTCGCCTCCTTAAAAGAGATATAGGGTGAATTGAATCATGGAAGGTGGAGTCTTTTTCTAGACCAATTTTCTATCCATAAATTGATGTCACCTCTTCTAACCAACCTGCATGAGTCATCCTAAAAGTCCACCATGCGCAACATCATGAACATGGAAATATTGGATAATGACATTCTTCTACAACTCCAATCCTCTTCTATATCACCATTCTTGTCCCTCATGAATCTTTCCCATAATGACTTACCATTCATAATTTCTTAGGAGAGATAATCATTCATGGATTGCATGTTCTATGTAATATTTCAAAGTCCAATGTCTCCCACCTCAATAGTCATAGTCTAGAATTTCAATGAGTCCCAATAACATCAACCCACTTGGTTGGGATACCAAATAAAGTAAGTCATGATATTTTCCATATTTTTGATGGTTCCCTTAGGAAACTTGATAATAGATACTATATTCATAAGAATCAAAGTTAAAACACTATTAATCAAAGTTAAATTTCCTCCGAATGATATTTTTTTTCAACTATAGATTCTTACCATGATCTTATTTATAATCTCATCAAATAAGGATTTTTTTATTAGACCATTAGAAATGGGGTCTTCAATATATTTCATTGGGGGGAGATGCCATTTATTACCCAACATCTCTTAAATAGCACCTCAACAACATCCAGAGCATTTGTTGGAAATGAAAACATTTATATTCCTTATATTTGGGTTCTAGCCATAATTTTCCATAAGATGACATGATTCCCATGAATAGCACCAAAACGACATCTGTACACTTGTTGATATTCCTTGGAAAATATTCTTGTTCCATTATGAATAGAAACAGAGACAATATGTCTCCCTAACTGACGCCCCACACATTCTTGAAGGAGACAAATACATTTCCCATGAGTGCGATTAATATCCTAGGCGAAGAGTAACACCTAAAGCAGAGGTCAGAAAACCATTCTTGATAACCAAGACTTATCATAACCAGAATAATAAAGATCCATTCAAGTCTGTAATATGTCTTGTCCATATCCAATTGAATGGTGAAGTTGGATCCAAATTCCCCATTATTGATGTCCCCCACCATCTCTTTGTCAATATCAATTTCCCCCTGGACACCACACCCTTCCACAAAATTGGGCCATTTTCAAGAAAATTCTTGGAATGAGACCAGTCAACCTTCTTAAGATTATGATGGAAATTATTATTTACAAGAAATTAAATAATCATAGGGGCCTGAATTGGTTAATATTTGTATGATCTTTAACCTTAGGAATCGAGAAAATCATAAAGGCACAAACCCCTCTAATGAGGGGTCCACCTCTGAACAAATCGCAAACCACATCCATGACTTGGGCCTTCACAAATTCCCATGCAGCAATAATGATGAAACCTGGGAAGCCATTAGGACCTGAGGCACTATCCTACTTCAAGCTGAATATGGTCTCCTTAATATTCTCCTCTATTAGAACCTCTACCAAAATATAGTTTTTTGAATCCTCCACCAATCCCTGCATAACACCCATAAAAAAATCCCCCTCATTAATCAGCATGTCACTATCCCTATTACACCTTGGGACTTCAAAAAGTCCATCAAAATGATCAAGATCCAACTTCCATGCAATTTTCACATCTGAAGCGAAGGAACCATGTCAATGTTTTAAATTAAATATAATATTTATCTTCTTATCCTAAATATATATCATCATCCAATCGATATTGAAGCCCCTTATCCATATTTTCAATATCTTCCTTCATTCCATCTAGGATGATGTTCTTAAGAGGATTCTCCTTCAACCAATTCAGAATTTCCCTCTTAATATACCGAAGGTGATTATAAGAACTAACCCAAGAACTTCCAATCATCTTCTTTTTCCATGATTGTTACAACAATTTTATGAAACCCTCCTGCTGATGCTAGGTTGATGAGTAAAAAAAATGTGGATTATCATACCTAGCATTACTTATAACCACCAACATAGGAGAATTGTTAGACAAAGATATAGTCAGATGAGAAATTGTGGCCAATTCATAGGAAAAATTTCCTTGTAGATTAAAAAGACAATAGTAATGATGTCTCCAAACTCGGTTAATTAATTTACGGTTGTTGCACCTTATGAATTTGTTGCCACTAAAGCCTATATCAAAAAGATCAAAAGAGGTCATAAAGGCCCTAAAATCTTTCATGCCACTTTGGAAACCTCTAATTCCATTTATTTTCTTAGATACCTCCATAAAAGTATTAATGTCCCCCCACAAACCATGGCCAACTGCCTAGCTAAGACAAACCCAAAATATTCTATAGCTCTAATCTGCCTAATTCATTACAACATGTATAAATGATAGAGAATAATATTTCATCACCTATTGAGAAAATCATAGTATTGATACACCGATATGTGGAATCCACCAACTCCACATCAAGAAATTGTTTCAAGAAAACCCTTATATGCCTATTATAGGGAGAATCATGCCTCTGAGGACATGATCCTCTACATTTGGAAGAAGACTAATCCTGATCTGATTATTGTTTCAAATCCACATTAGAGCCAATAGAAACATGATTATGTGTGGGTTCGGAGGCAATGAATGAACGTTTAGCGTGTTAACCAAAACCTTGAGTATTCAAGATGACAGTAGATATCATTGTTAAAAGAGTGGGCAGACCTACCAACTAGAAAGACATGATTTTGAAGAAGAGAATATACTCTAATCCTCCCAAGATTTAGAGTGGTTTATGGGACCGCTTTCTAAGGAACAAAACATCAAAGTTGAATTGGTATCATTCCCCTATGATGAGATGATTTCTGTCTTCTCCTGGTCCAAATCATCCACAAGGTCCTCAAATCTGTTATTTGATGGGAATGGTGGAGAAAAATGCTTGGGCAGGAACCCCTAAGGAAACATCGAGGCAAGGATGAACCATACCAACAAGAGATGATATTCATGAATATGTCTCATCACCCCTTTTGACAAGAATGTTTAGTATGAAGAGACCGTGATAGATAATGAAACCCCAAACCTCTTCATCAGATATATCGGCAAGCTCCATGGAGAGCGGCGACCAACATCAGAAGAGACCCATAGATTAAATTCCGAAGGGGAACCTAGTAGACCCTTTCCAAACTATGACTCCCTACCAACTCCTGCACCTTCGCAAGCGGACATGGAAGGATAATACTACCCATTCCCATGAACAGATGATGACAAAATAGGGGAAGGCCTAGGAATGAAAATTGGATCAACTTGATCTTTAATGGGATCAATAGAAATGAATTTAACCACATCCTACAACCAGCTATCAGGCGTCGGGGCCAAAAAATTGAATTTGAAAAGGATGGTCCCGCCTGAAACACATCATTTCCAACAATGGTTGACAGATACTTTCCACAATCAAGATCTACCGGTGAGACCTCCATTTTAGTATTTATGCGGAGATCACCGTGGACTAGTACAGATTTATCCAATATTCAACGAAAAGAATCCAATGACTTTTTTTAAAGACCAAAGACATTGAAAACCCAAGGATGAGCCTGGTAGGAAATTCGTTTCCACCATTCGAAGTCATCCCCAGCCTTGAGAAGGATCTTTGATGGGAAGCGAGTAGCTATATTAAAATGTACAAAAAAACAAAGGTTGTCTACCACCTGAATATTATGAGTGATTTCATCCACATAATGAAATGAACCCAACACATCGCCAACAGATTTCATGATAGTTGGATTATGAAATGGAAGAGGCAGACATGGTAACTAAATCCATACCACCCCCTTTCTTGATTAACTACCATAATGAGCATACCATGACCACTGTGACAATGTAAACATACACTTCCCACATTGACTCACTTCTCTAGACCAAGCCCACATTAATTACTCCCTATTGAAAAATTGATCATAGAATGCTTAATTAGAAAGGATCAACATGGACACTAGATAAAGACAATCCCATGAGTTAGCAAACATCCTAAAAAAGTCCATCAGTGGATTATCTAAGCCAAAATCTTCATCCAAGGTCTGATCATGGAATGTTGAAGCCTCAAAAAGTCCCCCCTATGATTGATCCAAAAAGGGGAAACCATTAACCTTATCAGCGTTTCTAGGCTCTGTTGAGTCAATAAGGTTTTCTTTATGACTTTTCCATTCCTTCTTGTTTTGAAAATCACAAACATCTTATCTTAAGAAAAATTGCTTTCTTAAGGAAAATCTCTTTTATAAGAAAAATTATCCTTATCATATATTCTTCCATATTTTTCTTAAAGTATAAGTTTCAGATTCATTTTCTCGGAATCATTGAAACTTTGATATAAAGCATTCTGTTTTAGGGTTCGGATTCTGGACAAGAACTATAAGGAAGTTTCATTCCGAATTCCGGATATGAACTCTGACTAAGTTCTATTCCAGATTCAGGATACGAATTCTGAAGAAGAATTCTCATTACGAATTCTAATGAAGAAATCCCATTCCGAATTCTCATTACGAATTCAAATGAAGAATTCCCATTACGAATTCTAATGAAGAAATTCCATTCCAAATTCTCATTACGAATTCAAATGAAGAATTCCCATTACGAATTCTAATGAAGAAATATCATTCTGAATTCTCATTACGAATTCTGATAAAGAATTCTCATTACGAATTCTGATGACAAATTCTCATTACGAATTCTGATGACGAATTCTCATTACGAATTCTGATGACGAATTCTCATTACGAATTCTGATGATGAATTCTCATTACGATTTCTGATTCCGAATTCTCATTCTGAATTCACCTATTAAACAGAATCTGATTATCTTTGTTTTATACACTCTGAATTTATTCACTCCGAACCTTCACTCCGAATTTTTCATTCCGAACCATTATGTTAGAGTTTAAAACGATGTCGTACATTCTGTTACACATGTTTTGTTATAAAACGATGTCGTCCATTTTGTTATAAACTAACCGTTGTCTAAGTGACACGTGTACAGGTCCCTCCGATATTTAAGGAAAATATGACCGTTGGAGAAGGAGCCGACATTACCTATAAATAGGAGCTCATTTGAAAAAGCGTGCAACGGATAGATGAACAATTTGGACTTTGTGTATACATGCTGTTGAAGTGATTTCTAGAGAGAGAGACTCTTATTAACTCTCAAAGCTTCGTGCGACTCCGAATGTTGGTGATTACATTCGAGGGATTCCGGGGATAGGAAGATAGAGGTGCCGACTACCTTAAAGATCGAGGGCTTTCTTGCTGAGAAAGACAGAGGTTTCCAACTACCTTGAAGTTGAGGGCTTGCGGGGATAGCAAGACAGAGACTCTGATCTTCGTATCGAGGGCTTACCCTGGTGTGTGTAAGACAGAATTTCTTGAAAGTATAAATCAAGGGACCTTTATCCAAGGTTGTTGGATACCCTTATCTTTTCGATAAAAGACTATTATCTTGTTACTAGTAGTTTTACTACTTTTTTATATTCTGCTGCAATTTGTATCTTAAGGAAAGTATAACTTTCTTATACTTCCTTACTTACTCTGATTCATTTAGATTCTATACGCTTTAAGGTAGAATCTCATATTGTAACTTTTGTTAAGTTTCAATTTCTGGAACCATATTTCTGGAACCTACTTTTGGAATCTCTTTTCATGTTTAGTTCTGTGTTAGAGGTGTTGTGAATTTACTTAGTTTAACTTTGTTAAACTTAGCCCTTTCCTTTTCTTAAGGAAACTTTAGTTATTCATAACTAACTTTAAAGGTTCCAAAGGAATTTTTAAAGTATACAATTCACCCCCCTCTTGTATATTGAGCATCTCATATTATATTTCGATCCTACAGTTGGTATCAGAGGTTGGAAACCTCTTACTCTATACCAATCTTACATTGGGTATCAGAGCCGGTTACTGAAATACTTGTACTCACATACAAGTTTTTCTTACTCACTTTATCATTCCGAACTTTGTCATTCCGATTTATCCATTCCGAACTTTTCTCATTCCGAACATTGTGATTACGATTCTAAGCTACTAACAAGTTTGTGTGCAAAGTTATTTCCAGTATGGCAGGAATTAATGATGGATCTATTGACAATCTGAGTCCAACAAGACCACCTATATTTGATGGTAATGATTATGAATACTGGAGAGATCGTATGAAGACATTTTTTATGAATACAGGAGTAGACAACTTTGTTATGCTTACTGGTGATTATAAAATTCCTGACAAGGAAGCCAGAACCTTTACTAACCAGGAAAAGAAAGAATATCAACTCAACTATAAGGTACGCAATACTTTACTATGTTCAATGACCAGAAATATATATAGCCAAATTTCTTCTTGTGAATCAGCTAACTGTATATGGAATAAGTTAGAGGTTACACACTTTGGAACTTCTAAGGTGATAGAGACTAGAAGAGCTATGCTTAGAGCTGAATATCATGGCTTCAATTTTCCTTATGGAGAAACTATCTGTAAAGTTCAACAAAGATTTATGACCATAGTCAACAGTCTAAAATCTATGGGAGAAAAAGGTTTAGATGATGAAGCTCTTGTGGACAAGATAATTGACATTATGCCCAATGAGTGTGAATCCAAGAGAACAACAATAGATGAGAACAGGAAGGTCACCCAAATTACTCTTGATGAATTATTTGGAACTCTTCTACAACATGAAACCAGAATGAAGAGAGATGCTGACAACATCAAGAAGAATAATGGAAATGGTACTGTTGCTTTTACTACAACATCAAATCAGATGAAAGCAGAGACTCCTGAGAGAGTAACCAGATCCAAGTCTAAGAAAGTTATTTTCCAATCCGAATCTAGTGAGAGTGAAGTCTCAGAAAATGAATTAGCCAATCTTGCTCGAAGGATGAACAAGATAGCTGGACAGAGAAACTTTCAATCCAAGTATAAGAAGAAGGACAGGAAAGATAAGAAAGATGGAGAAGTTACATGTTATGAATGTAAGAGAGCTGGACATATTAGACCAGATTGCCCTATACACAAAAAGAAAGAAAGAAAGGAAAGGAATTCAGACAGGAACAGGAAGAAGTATTTTAAAGCTAAAGCTAAGAAAGTTCTGAAAGCTAATGACACCTGGAGTGCCAGTGGTGGTGACTCTTCAGATGAATCTTCTGATTATGAATCTTCAGGACAGAAGAATCTTGGTCTTATAGCCAGATTACCTATTGATAATAATTGTCTTATGGCTAAGGTATGAAATTTTGAATCATTGACCAATGTTTCTTTAAGTTCAAATGATAGTAAGTATTATAACTCTTCTGATGAAGAATCATCTTCTGATGAGGAAAATACTTTACCTACTTTTGAAGAAGTCTCTAGGTTTGCTGAACTTCTTGAGATTGAGAATTCCAAACTCAGCAAGAAACTTGATAAGGCAAATTCTAGGAATTCTATTCTTACAAAAGAGATATCAGATCTTTCTAAAGATCTTGATAAGAAAAATGCTGATTTTGAAAGTATTTCAAAAAATCTTGAGGAAGTAAGTTCTGAGAAGAATAAACTTTCTAAAGAATTAGAAAAAGTAATTTCTAATAAAAGTGTTTTCGAGCCTAACTCTAGTTCTAAAACCAATTATTTTGAGGATAAAAACTTGGTTGTAAAACTCAAGTCCGAAATTTTTTCCTTAAAGAAATGCTTATCAAACTTTACTCATGGTAAAGAAAATTTTGATAATATGTATTCCCAAATATGACCATTAAGAAATAAATCCGGATTTGGTTATACCCATGCAAAACCAGTTTTCAGTAACAATTATTTTGTTCCTCAAAGTGCCCCATTTTGCACCAAGTGTCAATGTGGTGGTCACTGGGCAAAGAATTGTTCCTTAAACAAAACCCAATCTCTAGGATTTCACAAAGCTTACTTTTCTAAGAAAATGTGGGTACCTAAAATTTTATTGTCTGGAAATCTCAGATCCAAACAAGTTTGGATTCCGAAAGTCTAATTTTCTTCTTGATTTCAGGAAAATAAAGAAAGTTCCAGCAACAATATATGGTACATGGATAGTGGATGTTCCCGACACATGACTGGTAACAAAAGTTTTTTCGAAAAGATTATCAAAACGAAAGGAGGAAAGGTAACTTTCGGAGACAATGCTAAGGGAGAGATTGTTGGTATTGGTAATATTGTTCTTTTAGGTAAAACCTTAATTTCAAATGTTCTTTTTGTTAAAGGTCTTAAGCACAACCTCATTAGCATAAGTCAGTTATGTGATAAAGGTTACCTTGTGAATTTTAGGAATGATAAGTGTTTAGTACACAATTCCAAGAAAGAATTTATTCTCTCAGCCAATAGGCAAGAGAATGTTTACACCTTAAACTTAGAAGACCTCAGGAGCCAAGATTTACCTTGCCTAAGTGCAATGGAAGATCACTCTTGGTTATGGAATAGAAGACTAGGACACTGTAATATAAGAAACCTATGTAAACTCTCTAAGAAGAAACTTGTTAAGGATCTACCGGAGCTTAGATTTGATTCTTCTAAAGTTTGTGATCCTTGTCAATATGGAAAGCAACATAAATCTAGTTTTAAGTCAATCGGTGAAGTCTCAACAACCGATGCATTACAGTTAGTGCACATGGATCTTTCTGGTCCAACACAAACTGGAAGTATTGGAGGCAAATATTATGTGTTTGTTCTAGTTGATGATTACACTAGATTTACTTGGGTCTATTTTCTAGCAAAGAAATCTGAAGCTTTTTCTTATTTCAAAAGTTTTAGAGCTCAAGTTAAAAATGAGAAAAACCTTCCATTGAAAACCTTTTATAGGGATCATGGAGGAGAATTTCAAAATTCTTATTTTGAAACTTTTTGTAGTAAGAAAGGTATTACTCACAATTTTTCAGCACCTAGAACTCCTCAACAAAATGGTGTAGTTGAAAGAAGAAATAGAATTCTTCAAGAGATAACTAGAACCATGTTGAGTGAATATTCTATTGCTAGACATTTCTGGGCTGAAGCTGTAAGTACTGCTTGTTATACTATAAATCGAGTTTTGATTAGACCTTTTCTTAATAAAACTCTTTATGAGTTATGGAATGGTAGAAAACCAAGACTTTCCTACTTCAAGGTTTTTGGTTGGAAAGTATTCATTTTGAATACTAAAGATAACTTACATAAATTCGCACCAAAATCAGATGAAGGGATTTTCTTAGGTTATTCCACAACTTCTAAGGCTTATAGTGTTTTTAATAAAAATACTTGTACTGTTGAAGAAACAGTACATGTAAAATTTGATGAATCTGATCCTTTTGTTTTTAAACCATCTCAACTTACATCTTCGGATGTGTTTTCAAAAACTGATTATCAACCTTTGATAGAAGAACCTTCTGATAAGGAAATTGTTCTAGAAGATACTTCTGAGACATTTACCCCAGAAGACTTTCTACCCTATGTTGATGAACAGGTTTTACAAAACCCAAATCAGGTGTTCCTTAAGAATCATCCCAGTGATAGTATCATTGGTGATGTAAATCAACCTGTAAGGACTAGAAGTTCCTTAAGAAATGAAGTAGAACATCTAGCATTTCTTTCCCAATTAGAACCTAAAAGCACTGATGAAGCTTTAGGTGATGATGATTGGATCAAAGCAATGCAAGATGAACTAAATGAATTCGAAAGGAATAATGTCTGGAACTTGGTTGAAAGACCTAAGGAAACTTCTGTTATTGGAGTAAAATGGGTCTTCAGAAATAAATGTGATGAAAATGGAGTCATTGTTAGAAATAAATCTAGACTTGTTGCTAAAGGCTATAATCAGCAAGAAGGAATAGACTATGAAGAAACCTATGCTCCAGTAGCTAGACTTGAATCTATCTGTATTCTACTTGCTTTTGCAGCATTCTTTAATTTCAAACTTTATCAAATGGATGTGAAATGTGCTTTTCTTAACGGTTATGTTCAAGAGGAAGTTTTTGTTGAACAACCTCCTGGTTTTGAAGATACAAAACATCCAGATCATGTTTTTAGACTTACCAAAGCTTTGTATGGCCTTAAACAAGCCCCACGAGCATGGTATGATAGACTCACTGGATTTTTGCTTCAAAATAACTATGTTAAGGGAAATTCAGATCTGACCCTTTTTATAAAGAAAGATAAGAAAAATGTTTTGATTGTTCAAATTTATGTTGATGACATTATATTTGGTTCAACTCAGCAATCTTTGACTGACTCTTTTTCTAGTCTAATGAAATCTGAGTTTGAAATGAGTATGATGGGTGAGTTAACATTTTTCCTTGGTTTTCAAATTTCTCAAAAACCAGAAGGAACTTACATATCTCAACATAAGTATATTAATGATCTTCTTAAAAAGTATGGTTATGACAACACTAAGAGTATAAGTACTCCCATTGGTACCTCAAATTCTTTAGATCTTGACGAAGCTGGGAAACCAGTTGATCAAACATATTTTAGTGGTATGATAGGAAGTCTACTTTACTTAACAGCTAGTCGACCAGACTTAATGTTTTCAGTATGCTTATGTGCAAGATATCAATCCAATCCAAAGGAATCTCACTTAAAGGCAGTAAAAAGAATTTTTCGCTACCTTAAGGGAACCATGGATCTAGGATTATTTTATACTTCTAGAAATGATTTTTTTCTAAAAATCTTTTCTGATGCTGACTTTGGTGGATGTAGAATGGATAGAAAAAGTACATCCGGAACTTGTCATTTCTTAGGAGATTCACTAGTTTCTTGGTCCTGCAAGAAGCAACATTCTGTAGCACTCTCCACTGCTGAAGCTGAATATGTAGCAGCTGGAAGTTGTTGTGCACAAGTGTTGTGGATGCAACACACACTCACAGACTATGGCTTGAGTTTTACTAAAACTCAAATTTTGTGTGATAAAACAAGTTCCATTTCCCTAAGTAAAAACCCTGCACATCACTCCCATGCAAAACACATAGATATTAGGCATCACTTTCTTAGGGATCACACACTTAAAGGAGATATTATTTTTCAATTTATCGGAATGCAAGATCAACTTGCTGATATATTCACAAATTCTTTTCCTTCTGATAGATTTGAATATATTAAACAGAAGTTAGGAATGATAACTGTAAGGTAATATTCCTTAATTAACTTTCTGTTGAAAAAAATTCTCCTTACAGTAATAAACTCCTTTTTATAGGGGGAGTACATTTGATTGTTTGGTTAACAAAGTTTTTCAAAATTTGTTTTCAAACTTTTCGGAACGAATATTTCCGGAATGGAACTTACGGAACTAAAATTTTCCAGAATGGATATTTTTGCACAGAATACTTCTGGAATGGAAGTATTCGTATTGAAAATTTCCGGAATGAAAATTTCGTACTGGTACTTTCATGACCAGATTTTCGTACCAAGTTTTTTTTAAATATTTACTCTTTCATATTGAGTTTTTCATATTTAGTTTTTCGTTTTCAAATTTTGTAATATATTTCTTGTACTAAGTTTTTCGTATTTTTCCTACTGAGTTTTCCGTAATGAAAGTTTCTTAATGAGGTTTTCTTATTGAGTTTTTCGTAATAAGTTTTTTTTTCGAAATCTGCCATTACGAATAACTTTCCTAAGCTAATCCGAAAGGTATGATTTCCTTACTCAAGTTTTTACTTGCTGGCATTTTCTTTATGTTTTCGGACTATAGTTTTTTCTTAATTCTTTGTTTTAATAAAACCTCAAAAAGATCGGATTCGAGCTCTCGACCGTCAGATCTGATTGCAGCTCATTCCAACCGTTCGATCAACTATGGAATGTAAACCGTCATCTTGTTGCCTATATAAAGGGGACCTAATTTCTAGTCCCACATCGGTTTCAAGCTCTCGCGTGCTGAAGCTCTGCCTCTCTGATTTAAGGCCGTTCCGAATTTCAGTTCTCTCCGTTCCGAACTTCCCAGAGAACTTCTAATCCTAATGTCTACAGAGTTAGCATCTCAAGAAATGTCTTCAACCAAGCCTATATCTCAGTGGTTAGTTTACAGTGAAAGGTTAGTTCATCCGACTTTCTTCAGCAACTACGATTCTATCATCTCAAAGAACATCAAGTTGAATGGATGGGAAGATGTTGCGGTATCTAAAACCGGGAACCAAGATGAAGTGTACTCAGATTTACTTGTTGAGTTTTATGAGTCCGTTTCTTTCTTTAAGGAATATGATAAAGAGAAGTTTTCTTTCAAATCGTATGGCAAGACATATAAACTTTCTTACACCAAGGCTGCAAGCTTGGTAGGGTTAAGTTATGAAGGTGAAGCTGAGTTTATTTCTCACGTATTGCCAGACTCTTTGGGTAGTTTCAACAAGGAAAAGGCCTTAGAAACTCTCGGATTGGCTGATGACAAGGCTCCGAAGATTGCAACTCTATCAACAAACTTCCGGATTCTGGAATTATGGGTGCAAGGACTTATCGTACTGAGAAAAGGTGATAAGGATAGATTGAAGAAGAGTGATATATATATCTTAGATTTTCCTGATAAATCTAAGGAAGTTTAACTTGATGAAGCATATTCTTCTTAATATTGAGAATTTGAAGAAGGGGAATCTGAGAGCTCATATTATTATGTATCCAGCAATCCTCTCCAAGTTGATTGTTCGATGTTTTGAGTCTTTCAAGGAGGCTTGAAAATCTAAGCCGAGAGTTTGCAAGATCATGGTGCTTAGTGATGGCACGCTTAAAAGAATGAATATAGCTTTTGACAAGAAATCTGGAAAGTTTATTGATCTACCTCCACAAGAAGAAGTAGCTCCAAAATCTGCTGATCTGGAATCATCTAAGCCGGTGAGAAAGAGAAAGCTGAAAGAAGTGGTAGTCGAAGCCGAGGAACCCAAGTCTAAGGAAGTCCACTCCGCACCACCAAAGCCTAAGAAGAAGAAGACCTATCCTGATGAGGTTGTTACGAAGTGGAGAGCTGACAAAGAGAAGAGGAAAGAAGGGGATCCGCAGTTCGGATTGGACCCTGTGGAAGCTAAATCTTTGAAGGAGAAAGCTGCTGATGAGCTCGAGAAACAAGCAAAGGAGAAGAAGCTTAAGAAAAAGATGTCATAAGCCGAGGATGTTCAAGCGTTGTTGAAGTTCAACGAAATGGTTTCAGCAACTATCCCTGTTCCGAGATCTTTCTCCCTGGAATATCTACCTGAGACTCCAGGAAGAAATCTTGTTTCTTCGGAAGAGGCTGTTGCTACGAATACTGAGGAAATAGAGCAAGTGGAACAAGTTGAAGAGGCTGCTGAAGGAAGTGGTGAGACAGGAGATGTGCTAAAACAAGTAGATGAGTATAAGGGAACTCCTTCGGAACACTTATTGCTCCGAACATCTGAAGCTGAATCTTCAAAGCTAGTTACTCCAGCAATGGAAGAAGAGAAAGGAGAAGAAGAAGTTGCCTATCATGCAGAAGAAGAACAATTTTTACATGATATTGCTCAGATGAAAAATGTAGAGGATACTGTTCAGGAAGTTGCTGATGAGGAAGATAATATTGTTCAAGTCTCTGACAGTGAGAAGAGAACTTCGGAACAAGATTCTATTCCGAAAAAAGATAAGGGGAAGAAAATTCTTGCTGATACTCCGAGTTCAGAAAAGAGGATGAGAAAGGAAGCTGGTAGTTCTTCTAAGAGGAAGTTGGAGCTTATCGAGGAAGAAAACTCTCCAAGCAAGATTTCAGATTCGGAGTCATCATCTTCGTTGGGGCATGATTTTGTTGTTCAGTCTTTGAAGAAGTTGATGGGAACCATTCCGACCTTCTCAAGTATTGATTCACGATGCCAGATGCTCCAACATGCGTTGAATCTGAAAACAGACTCCGTATCCATGGTTATGGATAAGTGTGTTGAGATTGAAGCTCAGTTCAAAAACTTCTTTATTGGTTACGAAGCTCATAAAAGGTCTTGCAAGAGGATGACAAGCTGGTCTAAGAAGACTGTGGAAGAGATGAGGCTTTTCGATGAGTTTCAAGATAATGTTAAGGACGCCTTTGAAACCGAGGACAAGAAGTTTTATGAGATGACTGCATCCTTTGAATAAAAGCTGACTGAAGAAAATAACTTTCGGATTCAGGAAGTGAGAGATCTGAATGGGAAGTTGAATTCTGTTTCTCAGAATTGGAAATTTGAAAGGGATCATCGGATCGATTTTGAAGAAAGGATGAAGGCTCAGGAAGAAAAGATCCAAGCTCAGGAAGAAAAACTGAAGGCTCAGCAAGAAAAAATTGAAGCTCAGTCCGCAAGAATAGTCGTCTTAGAGAAGCAAGAAGAAGAAGATCACAAAGACTTAAAGAAGATCAAGACTATTCTGAAGGGCCTCAGGTCGAAGGAGAAAGACCCGAAATAACCTAATCCGATCTTTTTGTTGTAATTTTTTCTTTGTTGTCGAGATTTCAAATTTAATGAAAGTCGTACTTGTTGTTTCTATTGTTGTCATTACTAATCTTTCAGGTACTTCGTTATTTTTTTTCCATTCCCTCCAATTATTTTTGAAAATCACAAAGGGGGAGAAGGAAAAGATCCTTAAGAAAAAGAGGAACTCTAATAAGAGTTTATCAAAGGGGGAGAAAGGAAAAATACCCAAGGAAAAAGAACTCTAATAAGAGTTTGTTTAAGGGGGAGTTTTTCATAAAGAAGACCTTCTTATGAAACATCACTCCGGAAATATGAATACGATCCTTAGAGTTTCAAAGCCTAAGGGGGAGTTAGTCGTATTCATCTATATCCTTAAAACAAGGGAGATAAGCATTAATATGTTTCTTTCTTCTTAGAATTTTTTGTTTTTTGTAAGGATGTTTGTGCTTTCCAAAAAGGGGGAGATTGTTGAGTCAATAAGGTTTTCCTTATGACTTTTCCATTCCTTCTTGTTTTGAAAATCACAAACATCTTATCTTAAGAAAAATTGCTTTCTTAAGGAAAATCGCTTTTATAAGAAAAATTATCCTTATCATATATTCTTCCATATTTTTCTTAAAATATAAGTTTCAGATTCATTTTCTCGGAATCATTGAAACTTTGATATAAAGCATTCTGTTTTAGGGTTCGGATTCTAGACAAGAACTATAAGGAAGTTTCATTCCGAATTCCGGATATGAACTCTGACTAAGTTCTATTCCAGATTCAGGATACGAATTCTGAAGAAGAATTCTCATCACGAATTCTAATGAAGAAATCCCATTCCGAATCCTCATTACGAATTCAAATGAAGAATTCCCATTACGAATTCTAATGAAGAAATTCCATTCCAAATTCTCATTACGAATTCAAATGAAGAATTCCCATCATGAATTCTAATGAAGAAATCTCATTCCTAATTCTCATTACGAATTCTGATAAAGAATTCTCATTACGAATTCTGATGACGAATTCTCATTACGAATTCTGATGACGAATTCTCATTACGAATTCTGATGACGAATTCTCATTACGAATTCTGATGATGAATTCTCATTACGATTTTTGTTTCCTAATTCTCATTCCGAATTAACCTATTAAACAGAATCTGATTATCTTTGTTTTATACACTCTGAATTTATTCACTCCGAACCTTCACTCCGAAGTTTTCATTCCGAACCATTATGTTAGAGTTTAAAACGATGTCGTACATTCTGTTACACTTGTTTTGTAATAAAACGATGTCGTCCATTTTGTTATAAAATAACCGTTGTCTAAGTGACATGTGTACAGGTCCCTCCGATCTTTAAGGAAAATATGACCATTGGAGAAGGATCCGGCCTTACCTATAAATAGGAGCTCATTTGAAAAAGCTCGCAACAGATGGATGAACAATTTGGACTTTGTGTATACATGCTGTTGAAGTGATTTCTAGAGAGAGAGACTCTTATTAACTCTCAAAGCTTTGTGCAACTCCGAATGTTGGTGATTACATTCGAGGGCTTCCAGGGATAGGAAGACAGAGGTGCCGACTACCTTAAAGATCGAGGGCTTTCTTGTTGAGAAAGACAGAGGTTGCCAACTACCTTGAAGTTGGGGGCTTGCGGGGATAGCAAGACAGAGACTCCGATCTTCGTATCGAGGGCTTACCCTGGTGTGGGTAAGACAGACTTTCTTGAAAGTATAAATCAAGGGACCTTTATCCAAGGTTGTTGGATACACTTCTCTTTGAGATAAAAGACTATTATCTTGTTACTAGTAGTTTTACTACTTGTTTATATTCCACTGCAATTTTTATCTTAAGGAAAGTATAACTTTCTTATACTTCCTTACTTACTCTGATTCATTTAGTTTCTAAACGCTTTAAGGTAGAATCTCATATTGTAACTTTTGTTAAGTTTCAATTTCCAGAACCATATTTCCGGAACCTACTTTTGGAATCTCTTTTCAAGTTTAGTTCGGTGTTAGAGGTGTTGTGAATTTACTTAGTTTAACTTTGTTAAACTTAGCCCTTTCCTTTTCTTAAGGAAACTTTAGTTATTCATAACTAACTTTAAAGGTTCCAAAGGAATTTTTAATGTATACAATTCACCCCCCCTCTTGTATATTGAGAATCTCATATTATATTTCGATCCTACAGTTGGTATCAGAGGTTGGAAACCTCTTACTCTATACCAATCTTACAGGCTCCACATAGATCACTGAAATGCTGGGAAGGATAGGGTAAACTATAGGCACCAGAGTATAAGACTGAGCATTTTTGAATGATTTAACCTTCACCCCTCCCATGGATGACTCCTGAGGTGCAGAAAAATGAGGAGATTTTAAATATGGTGGAAGATTTTCTTAAGGTCACATATAAGGAAGAAGATATTTGTTGAGTGCATAAGGAGCCATCCAACATTTTGCTCGGATACCTGGGTTATCGGATTTTACTATGGTCCAAGTGGTAGGATAGATCGATGGTACCCTATGTCACTTTCTTACAAATGATATAAAAAAGGTTACATAAGGGCCCGAGCATTTCAGTATACTCTAGTATTATTTATTGTGTGTTATGGTACTCTGGACAAAAGGATGCCATAACTCAAGAGGCACATGTGGGGGAGGGTTTCATGAACACATTATCATTTACAATAGTGAGTATCTATGTATAGTCTGGACTTCACTATTAAATTTTCATTTCATTTTGACTAGTTTTAGTTTATTTCTATGTGGGGTAATTGTAATTAGATTCTTAATGAGTTTAGAAGGTGACTTTGGGAGTATTGAATAATTTTAGGATGAAAACGAAAGATTAAATAGGGTTTTGTAGTCACCACAAATTATCAATTAAACCCTGTGGAGCCTGTACAGATGGTTCTACAAGATAATCGGAGATTATTTCATAGTTGGTGCATGTATTGGAATGTTTTTTGGTCAAAACACGTAAAAAAATATATCCCATATAAATTGTATGGGTTGATTCATCTAGGATTTAGATTTCTCCTAAAGTGTTTCTTAGTCATGGGTGGTTTAATGGAGAAAATTTTGATGGTGTTTTAATGAGTTTGAAATTGATTTTTTTGAATTTGGATTTATACTTTGTTATTATTTTTTATATTTATAAAGGGTAATGTATTGATGTTTTTTATTTATAAACAATATTTTGATAGCTTTTTGAAAAATAAATTCTATGTTTCTAAAAGGTTGTTCATTTATATTAGTGATTTTATTATTTCTTTCGGAAAACATTTTGGAATTAGTAAGATATTTATTATAAATGTTTAAAATTTTATATATGATAAAATATAATTCTAAATTTTTTATGGAGTGGAAAAAAGGTTGTTTTTTTGTAATGAAATTTTTAAATGGTTTAATTTGGATTTGAAAATGGAAGGGGAATGTTAACAAAGATTTTACGTTTCCAAAATATGGGTGATTTTCATCTTTATAGTATGAATGGTTAAATAAATGTTATAAAATTATTTTTATGGATATTACATTATTTGAATATTATTTTTTTATGATTTTTGAAGGGATTGTTTCATTTTGGGTTTTGTGTCCTAGGTATATCCCTTAGTTTTAATAGTATCATCAATTTAAATGAGGGTTTAAGGCTTTGATGTGTACAAATATTATGTTATCATAGTATGCCTCTCAATATGATCAATAATGGAAGTAGAATTTTTTTTCTATTATAGGTTCATTAAGGGGGGAACTCTAACTTTTTAACGTAGTTTTTCTCAGTTGAATACTCTAACCAAACTTTTGAATGGTGTAGTGGGATCAAAATTCATCTTATTCTAGTATCATATATTAAACTTTTTGAATATTCCACGTGGGTTAGTGATCCATTTTTATAAGTTAATTGGTTGTGATTTTTTGGATCCAACTCTATAATATAGGGTACTTTCTTTATTTGATTATTTTTCATTATATTATCTTCTTATACCATTATTTAGAATTCTATTAGTGGGGTTTTGAAAACACGCCTTGCCATTATGGTTAATTTATTTGGATTTAATTTATTGGTTTTGGGTTTTTCTATAGTTTTTTAAGAGATGATCCTTGTACTTTTGTATGTTTATTTGAAACAAATTTATTGGTGTTGGTTGTTAGTGGTATATCTTGTGGTGTTGGTTTAGATTTTTTCCTTGAGGTTTGGATTTAGTTCTATTAGTGTTGTGGCTGATCATTGGTAACTTGTTTATAGGAGACATTTAAGTTGTTTATCATGTAATTAGTAAATTCATTATAATTCTGTGAGCACTAAGGGTGGATGTTTGGTTTTGAGAGGTCACTATAAGAGTATTCCTTATAGTAGAGGTCAGATTTTACCTTTATTTCGTGATTGAAGAAGGTGATTGCTTATGTTGATTTTGGTTTATGATAAATCGTGATTGTTCTACCTATTCCATTTTCATTTGAAGGAATTGATGTATTTATTTAATATCCCCACTAAGATTGTTTTATTCAAGGGTAGTTTGGATGATTTATGGGGTGGTATCAATTTTTTATATTTATTGGTTTTCAAATTTGTTTGTTCAATATTATAAGTTTTTTTATCAGTCCATAATATTAAAAATACTCTAAATTGTTGGGAGTTTTTGGTAGGTATATATTTATTTAATGTTTTAGGTTAGATGGTAGGAGTTTAGTTAGGTTTGGAAATTTAAATTTTTAATAGATGTTGGGCCATGTCATTTAAGGACTTGGGTTTGGTGGTTTTTGTTACTAGAATGCGTTTTTTGGTTTCCTAAAAGTTTAATCCTTCAATTTTTTCCCTAAACATACCTAGTCATATGTCATGGCTTATAGGTTCTTCCCTTCTATCACCTTCTTTGGTTAATGGATGGATCTTTATGAGAAGATAATTCTATAATAGGGATAATTGTAACACTTTTCATGTAACAACAGATTTATTTTATAATAAATCTTTTTATTAAGGGTTATTTTATGTTTCCATAATTATTGAAATTTAAATTTGTAAATTTTATTGTTTTATGTGTTTCATAATTATTCCATATGGTTAGGTAAATCATGAGGTGTCAGTCTGAAGTGCATAAATTGTTATCAGTGTTGTTTGGCATGGTTAGTTAATTTTTAGTCAAACTATGTGGAGTCACTAGGATAAACTTTGTAGGGTTTATTGGTAGTCCATCATAGGTAACCTAGTTATAGAACAATTAGGTAAACGTTGTTGGTTAGCCATTAATGTTTTCCAAGAGTTTAATTTTTGGAATTTCCAAATTTCACCTACACATTTTTAAGGCATAATAACTCTTATTTCTCTCCCCATCAGTCGAGTGTTATATGGAATTCATGGGCACCTCTTTGGCCTTATTTCTCAAATTTTATGGCCTTATTCCTTAATTTTAATTAGATTTCCCATTGTAATCCATAATATTCCTCTTGCATTACCCTATTTATTTCCTTTTTTATTGTATTTCATCCCATAAACCCTTTAGGGTTTTTTGGTTTGATTTTTGTATTCAGTTATAAATAGCCATATGTATTTTGATATCTATGTATTATAGACATTGTTCACTTCCTCCTATGGGTTTTCTCCATCGAAGAAGACCTATTTAAATTAGTCTCCAATCTTATTGAGAAAAGTTCATATACTTTATTTCATATTATACAATTCACGGGATTTTTTTGTAATAGAATTACATTTTAAATAATTTATATTTATATTCAATTCTTTTGATGAAAGTAAAAATTGTTTTATTGGGTTTTTAGTCACATAAAATGGGATTCATTGATAGATTTTGAATGTATTTTTGAAATTAGTGTATTTGGTGTTCCAATCCTCTTGAGAAAAGGACAAAAGAATTTTATTAAATATTTTTTTATTAAAATAGAGGACATGGTCCCTGTTTTATAATTTTAGAAGGTGTTTGAGGTGATTTTAAAAGGGCTCTTTTGGTTTTAAAATGGCGTGTATCTAAATGTGTTCAAATTATTGAAATTCTGTTAAAATGAAATAAAAATGACTCGACATCTTGAATTAGTTGTAGTTTAAGGACTATTTGGAACTTTAAAATGGGTGCATAACATGTAAGGTGTAATTTTTCTCTCATTATATTAGTTGTTCATTATATGGGTCTTTTCTGGTTTTGATGGATGTATGATGTAAAATGGGTTTTCCTATGTGTTGGTGTTAGAGATTAGTAATGATATATTGTTATACAAATTTATATATTTGTTTTTATTTTTTTCACATCTTTTCACGGTTGGTTGGTCATGGGAGCGATAAGTAACTAATTATATTCATGGATTAGTATAAACTCTAGTTGATATCGTGTCTAGATAAAATTAAATAGGGTATTTCTGTACTCTTGGATGGTCCCACATTATTGATACACAATACAATGTGGGTGTTATGGATCGGATTGTTTTATAGGACTACTAGGACATGAATGTTCTTATAGGTTGACCTAATGTTCTATTCACTAGTTCATGATCATATTACGTGAATACCTAGCTAATTAGCCTATGATTAATGTTCCTTGATAATTGGTTCCATGTAGGTAATTTCCATTAAGTTTATTCTCATATACCCATATACTTGTTTCTAGTGGCACCTCCTATGTTATTATATTATTTTTCTCTTCTTAAATTTTTTGTTCTGCTTTGAGTGCCATATTTTTATCCATGGGTGGATATATATTTGAATTATTTTTAAATATTAGTTTGAAAATATTATTTTGGAAAAGGGATATTTTTTTTAAATGAATGGTCTTTAAATATATTTCAAAATGGTTTTATAATACATGTTATTTCAAGATAAGTGGGTTGGATTTAAAATGATAGAATTTTTTTGTTAATTGTAAAAATAAAATTGACTTGTTTTCCTTATAAACTAAAAAATGTAAAATCTTATTTTCTTTCCTCTATTTTAGAAAACATTATTTACCTCTTTATATAAACGAATTTCATATACTTTATTGGTGGTGACCTACTGGGATATATTTGTCACACTTATATATAATATACTTTTTTGTTTTAGTTTGATTGGGGATTTTTTATTTTAGCTTTCTTAAGATGGGTGAGTTGGAATGGCTTGAGGGACCAAAATTATAATACATTTGTGTTTAGAATGGGTTTTTTATTTAATTTTGGGCATTATGACATATAGGCCAAGATAGCCATACTTGTGTCTACTTTTATTTTATTTCATTATTTCATGTTATTCCATGTTGTATTGTTTTATTTTTGGATAATATTATATATTTATACAACGGGATGGATCACTATTGATGGTTATGAATGATTTGTTTTTTATTTTGTTTTCTTTCTTATCCCTAATTGATGATTCATGGATTTATAAACGATTAATGGTCCATACTATATTATTGGCAAGAGATCTATTATTGTGTTAAATCTGCTTTGAGGGAGAAATATTTCCCAAGGTTCATTCATTAATTATTAAGAACAATTTTCTAGCACGTGGGGATCGGTAACTCCATTTGGGAAAAATAATGGGTTCATATGCGTGCTCATTTGTAGTTACCAAAGGCTAGTTTGTTACATCAATTTATTGAATCTCCTCTTGAATAACCTCTTGGTAATGAGAGGGTTAGGACTTATTCATGAGAGTTTATGCACAAAAATGTGGGATTGGTTTATTATGGATGAAAATAAGATTGATTAAATGTGGGTATTCTAATTTTTTGTGTGAAATGTAATGGGTGGAGGGATCCTTTTAAAATAATGCGTTGTGGAATTTGTATAATATTAACTTCTACCCATAAGAAGGGGAAGTTATAATCACGGATAGTCTAACCAAATTATCAAAATTTCAAAAATAAGATTGGTAAGGTCTATAATCCACCAATAAAAAATTTATAGAGGATAGTTTGAAATATTTGTCGACTTATCTCTTAATTTAACTACATTTTAAATTTATAAATATTTATTATAGTTACTAATTTTACAATGGTAAATTATTTTTATGACTAAACATTAAATGGTCTATATTACTTAATTTTTATATGTTGATCATAAATTTTAAAAAACTAAATATTATATTTTAAGAGGTTGTAAAAATATCTTTTTATTATTGTTTAATTAATGTAACGAAAACAGTTTTTTTATTACATTTTTTAGAATAAAAAATGAATTTAACACTAAATAATGTTTATTAATGATTTTAATGAAATTTATTGAATTATTATTAAACAAAAAGGAATATTTTTTATATTAAAATAAATAGGACACCATATGGATCATTTTTAATACTTAATTAATGGAAAATGATCGAAATAGTTTTTTATTATAAAAATATAACTTATCTTCCAAAAAGTAAAGCTTGGTTTACTAAATTCAACATAATATATTTCAATGATTTATTCTACCCTATAAATAGATATTTGGTTGATCCAAAGGTTTTATAATTTTTTATCCATTCTAATATCAGTATGACACTATGGAATTTATGGTATTTGTAAAAGTAAAATTTTCACTATTCACCTAAAAATTTTCTATTTCAGAAAAATCCTAGAAATTAACCGTAAGAGAAATTGTACATGATTAATTCCAAAATATATTATATTTTATAATATATAAAATATAAAATTTATGAATTTAAATTATATATTAAAATAGAAAACATATTGAATACTCATTTTTATAGAAAAATTACTTCTAAAACTTTACGTATCCCTTATATTATTTCATATAAATTACCAATTAATTAATTGTTAATATTTTTTAAATGAAAAATTCTTATTATAATAAATAATTAAATGTGATAAATTTAATGTATGAAATAATGAAAAATAGTTTAAATACAGTTCACTATAAAAAATATTCATTTTAACGTTAAATGGTTCTTATATTATATCCCTCAAATTTAATCAAATCACATGTATTAAAACAAATTAATAATTATTTAAAAATTGTAATAAAATATTAGAAATTAAAATATATGATTTAGTATTAAATAATTTTATTTTTTTATTTAATTATGGTTTATGATAAATTTCATAATGATTTTCCTCAATGTATTCTCACAACAAATTGATGTTTACGAAACATTACCTTAAAATATATCCTGGTGATATTCAGTTCATTGTTTTCTATAAAATATGATATTCAACATTGTGTGTAAATATATATTAAATATAAGGGTGTTATAGTTATAATATATGGGGAGGAAGTGGTCAATGGTTGAGTTCATGTCTTGATGTTTGGTCTTCGATAGGGTGAAAACTAGTCATATAGTTCCAAATAGTCTATTGGATTAGTTAATTCGTATTTATGGGGTCTAAATTATGATCTTATCATATTAAGATCCTTTATTTACATTAAGGATGTGGTAGATTTTATACTATTCCTTTGGAGATCATTTTTTCTTTATCAATACTTTTCAACATTAAATGGGCATTCAGATAGAGTGGGTGAACTAGATATTGGAGGATAGGTTGTGTACATGTGTCCTTATTTTTGATGTTTTTTAATGAATAATTTTCCTTTTATTGGTTTTTTATGATAATATAATATATGAATCCATTTGTATGCATCTATTTCATGTTTTTTATGGGTTTCTTTGTAGATATTTACTATGATAGACAAAGGGTGGATAATTTGGGGTCAAATTTGGAGTAGATAATGATAAGTAAGGTAGCTCTATAGTTTGTGGTTGGTGATAATGATTTCTTAAAGGTTTATATTAATTATTTTAAGTGATTTATTTTAATGTTTTTGGGATTTATCTTTGGTTTTTAGGCCTTTTAGGTGTTTAAGAATTTAATGAGGCGGTATATTTGTTATATCCTCATTAAGAAATTGGTTGAGTTTAGGTAATTTTCTACTATCTGTAGCCTAATAAATATTTTCATGATGATTCATATGTTATATGTTATTGTGAGTTTGATGTTTATGTTGATATGATTTTTGTGGAGTAATTTTTTTAGATTGAAGATCATCGGGAGATGTTGTTGTGTTTGTGATTCAATCCTTTGTTTCATGTATTAGGGGAGGCATGATGTGTTAGAGGAATATATGTGGTAAGGTGAGTCATAAACGAAGTAATAGTAAATATAGTGGGTTTCAATCATATTTTTATTATAATAATTGATAGTGATTCTAGACAATTATAATTGATGTTGTTTTATCTTGTATAATAGTGTTACTTTTTTATGGAGAGATTCTTATTCGAGAGGAATACCAGGAGGTGTTTGGTTTTTTGTATTTTTTTATTTATTCATACAATTGGTTTTTATTATCCATTACTAGAATCAATTAAGAGGTATATAATTTAGAAAAATGGAATTTCTTGGCCCTTTAGTGTGTGGTTCTAGGGTGTTGGAATCGTCTAGAGTCGTTTTGGATAAGAATGTGATAAGGGATGATGTATTATTTATAAAATTCAAACTAGAAAATTAATTACACTAAAACATAACAAAAATTATGACTAGTTTTTTCCTAGAAGATCTAGAAAATAATAGTTATCTATAGTTAATATGTCCCAATTATTATGCCATACTATTTGGGAATATTTTATCAATAATTTCATGACATTATAAATCAGAATAGATCATTTTTTTATTTTTTCTTGTAAATGTGTGTTGCATATTGATGTTTTTCATTATTACATTATTTTTAATATAAGTTATTGATCATTATTGAGGAATTATAGGTTTATAAGTTGAATTTTGGATAGGTGTTCATTATAGATTGATGAGAGACATTACAACATATTGTGGCTTGGTTACATCAATTTTAAATAATATTTGACTAGATATTTAAGGGAGTATTGTTCCATGGTTTTCTAAATATTGGATTATTGACCATAATTTACCTATAATAGGGGTTATCACACCATACTTTTTGAAATATTCATTTATATATATAAATTCACTCATTTACACAAATTCCATACAATTTTAGTTAGGAGTCTTTGAACCCTGGGTGTCTTGTTGTATATTTTTAGTGACCTAAGGCATACATGGTGATACTTTAAGACCTTTGATTCATGTGGTTGGTCTCTTTCCATCTAAGGTTATTTTATCTACTCATATATTTCATTATTAATCATTTATTTTTTTCTTCTTTCCTGAGGAGCATATAAAGGTTTTTATACTCTATTTTGATAAATTTTATTTGAGGTTTTTAAGTTAATATAATATGTATATGTTTGGAGTGATATCATTTTATGTATAGAAATATTTTATCCTTGTTTCATTCTCACCTTGGTGGTGTAATTTTTGAAGCTTCATTTTAGTTTGTGGATACAAATTCCATTTATTTTATTCATGTATTGAGGTTAATTAATATTTGTTGATTTTTTATTTTTGTAAGAAGATAAAATTATTCTAAAATGATGTATAAATGGATTAAAAATTGTATTGAAACAAATATTACTTATATGTTTTCATTACTAAAATTTATTTTTTTATTATCATACTGGTATATTGTTGTGATTTTAAATTTTTATAAATATGATAAAGTACATTTAAATTTGTAAAATTATTTCATTATGGTAATAAAAATATAGAAATTGAAAGTTTTAAATTGTTATTTAATGATTTTAGGATAACTATTAATTTTTAAAAAATCATTGGTGAATAAATAAATTGGTTATTTTCTTACTAATAATATATTAATTTTCTGATTGTGGGGGATATTTCCAGGTTTTTAGTTTTTGGTAGTGGTACTTGGGTTTATATGTGTTATTTATTGTAATAATAGTCAATGTGATGATGTTTGTTACTTGCGTGGTGCAATAGTGAGATAATGATGTCAAGGTTGGTGTGTCATTTTTTTATGGGATATGAAGGTTTATGTAATAATATGAATTAATTAAATAAAAGTGGAATTATAATGAGCTATGTAGCATAAAAAAATTTCACAATACTCTAAAAAAATTGGTTATAATTAAAAAATTTAATTAAATATGGAATTCTAAAATATAGGGTAATGTAATATCATGAAAAATATGGATAAAAGATGAATGTGTTTCTTAATGGACTATTAAAAAAAGTGTTACAAATCTATGAAAATTAATATTTTGGGTCATTAAAATATTGTTGTTGTGTTCTTGTAGAGGTGGATAATATTTTTTAATAACATATCTGTTGTTGTTTTAGTGGTGTACTGGTGATGTGTCGTCAAGATGTAGTATTAAAGGTATTTTCATAAAATATAGACCCTTATGTTGGTTTATTGTATGTAAATCGATAATTTTCCTACATATTTCTTACACAACAGCACCTGAGTCATGTACCCTTACTGATTGATATATAAGGTTTTGGGTTTTTGGTGTAGCTTTATTTTCCTAGATGATTTTAATTATTGACTACTTTCTATTTTTCATTCTTCCATACAAATGTAATGTGGATATACTTTATGGAATATAGTTTTCATATATGGTATTTTTCATTATTTTGTTTAATTTTAAAATTTTGGATGTTTCTGGAATGAAAAATCATTTTTATAAAAAGAATCCCCTAGTGCCTAGTTTTTTTCATAGTCAAGGAGAGTCCATGTTGTTTCTAGAGAAATTAGACCTCAATAATTCATTTTTTTTATCCATGGTATAAAGTTCACTAGTATGAAATGGTTTGTATTAAACCATGAGACATTGATAAAATCATTTAGGACATTTTAAACTTAGGGTGTTATTATATTGATTGAGAATGGATAGGATGAACCATATAGAATGATTTCTTGAGATATTATGTTTATTACATAGGTGTTTATCATGGTTGTATCATAGTTTACATGATCATGTAGCCAAACCATGTGAGTTTGATGTGGTTCTTCAGTTAATATAGCTTGTTTGGTGACCAATATACCAATTTTTTGCAGCCTAACCATGACAAATCTTTAGTTTTTATAAATAAAAATTTTTATGATTTTACCTATATTGAATTATATGTGTATCACTTCATGTTTCTTTCCCTCTCGCTCATATTGACCTAGGTCCTTACTAATGGGGTCTTCACTATCCTCCCTTCGATTATGAGAATCTGTTATTCATATTTCATGTGATTTCAATGGGTAATATCTTTTTTTATTATATGTTACTTTCCTTATATTATTACATTTATTTTAATTTTTATTATTATTCTATCACTACCCATTAATAATGTTTATGTTGGGATTTGGGTTTAAAAAAAATTCAAATCTAGAGTTTTTGATTATTTGGGGGATGTAGAGGCTGTCTTCTTCTTTGGTTAGGAATTATCTATAAAATGAAATATGTTGTTATGTGTTTCAACTTCAATTAAGTAAATGATTCAATGCAATATCCCATATAAGTCATTTCATGAAATCCTTGTATATTTAAAATTCTTTCAAATATTGATATATATATATATTGTGTTTCATGAGGGGACATAAGTGGTTTCCAAATCATTTTAAAGGCTTTCCATGAGATTTGATTCCCATGGATTTTTTAAAAAGAATGTGTTTATTAAAAAAATGTTAGTTAAAATTAATAAGTGGGGATTTAAATGTATTTGATGGTTAAAATGGGTTTGTGGAACCATTTTTTTAAATGATGTTTTTATATAATTAATGAGTTTTTTGATAAATATGGGGGTGTTGGCTCAAATTTTTCATTTTTCAATTACTCATTAGTCAATTTTCCTTTTTAAAATATTTGAATGAATTTTTTTGTTTTCCAAGTTGATCGAAAATTATTGTTTGATAATTCAATTCCAATGACATTTTCCAACATGTTTTCTAATGGTGTGATATTTCTTGAAATTTTGTTTTTCTATCTAAAATTCTGGTTGACACATTTAAAAATATTTTTTCTAAAACATGTGATACCTTCAATTCATCCCTTTTTGATTGATATTACATTTTGAAATCTTACCCCATTTATAGATGTTTTATTTTATCTCTATATTATTATTATGAATTAATGTTGAAAATTCATTGTTTTCTACAAAGTTGTAATAGGATATATGAAATTTTATTTATAATAAATGGAATCTATTTAATGTGGTGATCATGTGATCTGTGTTTTTATCACCTATGTTATTAAATTTCATTGGAGTACAAGAAGACTATGTAAGACATATAGATATCCACAGCCCCTAGTATGAAATGAGAACATGTTAGCTGGTCACTCCTCATGGAAGTTGGGCACTCCCAAGATGGATTATATGGTCACAGTGGCTTATCACTCCTAGGATGTGGTATAGTGACTGACTAGTTTTATGAGACTAACAATATAAAAATTGCCTTATAGACACTATAAGGGTGTATGTTTCTAGTTTGGTTCATGAAACATGAGTAATAGGGAGTTTCCTTTTATTCATAGTTCAATTATTAGTCATTTAGGGGGATTTCATCATATACATCATTGTATCCCACAGATCTCAATTGTAGAACAATAATGCTTTCTTGAGTTTTTTGTTCTGATTTGTTTTTGACAAATTGGTTCTAGCCACCTTGAGTGTGATTTTGGTTTATATTTAAAACCAATTATTCAAAATTCATGGAAATTGTGGTTTTAGAAGAAAGGAATAGTGGTTTATGAATTATGGAATTTTTATGAAATTTTTGGGAAATTGGGATGAAATGTGACCTTTTAATTATTTAAATTTATTTTAAAATACCTCTTTAAATGGTTTTAAAAAGGAGTAACTAAAGGGTGAACTCTACCCTTGTTTTATAAAATTAAAAAGGTTTTTTTTAAGGGTGATTATACTATTCAATTTGGTTTCCTTTATCCTTGCAAAAGAAATAACTATTGTGTAATTTTTCTTCAAAATAGAATTTATGAAATTTATTATGAATGGAATTTTATTGAATCCTTAGAAATATCTTACTTGGATTGTTTATATCACACCTTGAATGCACCTTTCAGTTCATGTAGCTCTTATATTTTATATCTAGTTCCTAGTTCATAAGTACAGTTTGTAGGAAATGTTTCTAGTACATTGGTGAATGGGAGAGATTTGGTGAGTTATCATGAATAATGTGGTAGATATTGGAGTAGTCCAGGTTCCATTTTATTTTTCTATTTCTTATCAGTCACCTTGATTAAGATAAATTTGTGTTTAACATTCATATATCTCCTTTCAATGTATTTATTTTAATTTTATATTTTGAGTTAATTTTTGTTTTATTTTTCCATTTTTGGTTATTTTATTATTTAATTTCTTATCACCTTTATTCATGGTCATACAATGCTTGTATGGATCAATTCATAATTTTAGTAGCCTCCACTATCTTGTTTTATGATTATATTATGAGGTTGAAACCATTCTAATGTTTAATTTCTAGAAACTCTTCAACTAGTATCTCATCTTTGAGGATTGAGAAGACTATTCGACCATAGAGGTAGACCCAATCGGGTGACATGTTGGGTTAGACTAAGTTAGTTCATTAAAAACGGAGTCAGAGCCTAGGTATCTTAAGAAATATTTGGTTTAAGAATTACTATCATTTTATTTCAGGGTGTTTTGGTAAAATAATCAATTGAAATTTTAGCTGAACACAATAGGTTGATCATTTGTGGGTGTTTGATCACCACCTTCTATAATTACACATTAGTTACCTTGGGTAGTTTTGATTTGAATTTGGGATTTTAGATTTTATTTTTATTTATATTATTATTTAAATAACATTAATCTTCATTTTCATTATATGAGTTTCATTAGGGAATTTTATTGGATGTTTGGGTGAATACAAAAAAATTATTAGTGCTATGAGGTTGGATTGTACAGCCTAATAAACTAATTAGTGACTAAACAATCGATCTTGAAAATGTTTTATAAATTTTTGTATGACTATCATATGGACCATCAAACCATGTGTCCCACTCAATAATTGTTTTTCACCACATTTATATCATTAATTTGGACCCCTTGATTCATGAACTATTCTTGATTGATTCTATGTAATGGGAAAATAATCAATGTGGGTCTTGAAATGTGTTGGCATCATCTGAATGAATTGTGGCTATAAATGTGGTGTTTCCTTAGATTTTATATCCATATGAAAAGAGTCCTTATGGATTCTAGATAAAATGAAATTTTTTTATGAAATTTTTTTATTTTTAAACTAGTTAATAGTTTTTAGAAAATATTTCAATCCTCTCGTAGTAAATTATCAAAAATGGCCAATATGAAAATGGAATAAAATATAATGTTATTTGAAATTCACTAGGGATTATTTTTTTTAAATTAATTGGATGATTTTATAATGTTTGGAGACATAAAAGAACATATATTTTAGAAAAAACTAATTTATATTCCCTATGAAATATGGTGGTTTTAAAAAAATGAATGTCTAATTTCAAAAATGTGTAAATTTTCAAATGTGTTTTGGTTCGAAAAATGGTTAATTTATTTTTTCTATTTTTTTTATAGGGACTTTTGATTTTTTTGTCTTTCAAATACATGAATTACCAGAGTACATGGGTCATGATATTTATGCCTCCCAAAAATTTCTTTTGTGAAGGTAGTAAATGTTTTCATAGGGTTGGTTCGTTTCCTACTCTCGATCCTACACAACCGCCAAATAGAGTTGCAAGTTTTAATATCTTTTCCAAACACTATAATAGTGATCGATAGTTTTATCAAGTCTGTTAGTGTGCTTTATAGAATATTATTTGGAAAGATCATAGGTTATATTGGTTATGCCTGGTCGGTGAGACTTAGTTGTGGATTGATCTTCTTAGGAACATGATAACGATTCATTTTATGATTCTTTATTGATTATTTTATAGATAGTAGAGTTTTGATGTTCCACTTTATTAAAATGTTATCTAGAAACATATTTGGTTTCTCTTATTTGAGAAGTGGTTATTTACATTTATCATTCATATTTATTATTCCTTATATTTTTATTCTTCTAATCCTGGCATGGTGGTGGGATCTATTCATGAGTTTTGTCCTATTTTATTGAGTATTAAAAAGTATGGGGTGTGGTAATGGGACATTAGGGCGTGTCATTTTTTCTGATTTGGTTTTGGTGTCATTGAGTTTATATTAATTTTATTTAGATCCACATTATTATTGTCTTTTTGGTATGACCATCAGTTACCCTCTACTATGGGTTTGTGACCTAGGGTTAGAACCGTACTATTCCCTATTGACACATGATCATGGTTGAAGCATGTTTTGGATATCATAGGATGTGGTATTTTTTGGAATCCTAGTATTGTGATCATTAAATTTAAAATACTTTTTAGGTCTTTAGGGTGGTTTTGGAGTTATAATTCATCCTTTTGATTTGAAACAGTTTCTAATGGGTGGTGTTTTTATTAATTTAATGAGTATGTGTGGAATCAAGGTTATTTTGGTTGTACTCTCCCTTTTAAAATGTTTTCTAATTACTTAGACATTTTTTATCATTGTTAAATCATGTTGAGGCCCATGTTATGTCTATTTATTCTTTATATCCTTATAGAATAATTATTGATTGGATTCTTTCATGAAATTTCTCGATGAATGATTGAGGATTATAATTTATTTTTTGGGGATGCATCTTTTACATTGTTTTTTATTATTAGTTTCTTATTGAGTTATCCTCGTCCCTTCCACCTATCATAATTGAGCTCTATGATTTTACTTCTTGTAATTAATTAATTTTGACAAAAAAATTATAAGGATGGGACATGGGATGATGGGGAAAATGTTGACACATGCATGCAACTATTGTTTTATATTTTAAATTCATTTGGGTAATTTAAAAATTTATTATTTTTTTGTCTTTAAAAATAATTTTCGTATTAAAATTCCTCTATTTTGATGTTCTTTTTTGTGGGGTAGGATATAAAATGTGGGGTCCTGAAAGAATAGATTGCTAATGTTCATTTTTTCTTTCATGATTTGGGGTGCATGAACAGTGCATAGTTTAGATTATACCTTTTGAGTTCCAAACAAACAATGTGGGAAATTTTAAACATGGGTTGGTGTTGTATATCTTTCAAATGACCATAAAAGATCATATAAAAAACATGAAAGAGTTTTATAGTATATTTTTAAAACATTTTAGATGGTTCACACATAATTTTCATGATCATGCTTCTAAACCGTACGAGTGTGTAGTGGGTATTTAGTGAATTCCACGTGGTTCTCAAAAGGGTTACTAAAGCATATGACGTATCCATTTATAATTCCTTTTATTATGAATAAAACAAGATTTTCCAATTTTCTATCTCATTAATTATAGGATTTTCCTATTTTATTCTTTCCCTCTCCCTTAGAAAGGCCTGGGGTGCAACTAAAGGGGTATCCCCTCCCTTACCTTCAAATTTGAGACATCATTATTCATATTTAAATATATTTTCAAGAGGTAATCCCTTTCATTTATACTTTTTCCTCCTCTAATCAACATCTTTTTCTTTACCCCATTGAGTTTCCTTCTCTCGTGATCCATAAAAATAATTTTGTAATGACCCAAACATTTATGAATAAAATTATATTTCTTTCAATTAAATTTTTATGGATATAGAAAACACATGGATTCCATTGATTATTTCCAATTGTATTTAAATGACTATTAAATATCCTTTCAATTGATAATATAGTTGTTGAACAATGATCACATTACTATTTTAAATATTTGGTTTTAATAATTCCTTTTGGCATAGACAAAGGAAGTGATAACCTCAACCAGTATGAGTATACCCAATGAAGCACATTTACCAGATATTCTGAGGGAGATAGCATTTATGGGATTTTCCCTTGACCAATCCCTATCCGAGATCCATCAACTTAAGAATGAGTGGAATAATTTACTGGAGAAGTTCAAACTCATTGAGATGACCACTCAAACCATATTCACTAAAAGACCCCAAGAATGCCCCACCATCACGAAACTTACTCTTATGGCATATTATGGTGTAATAACTGATCTATAACAATACCCCAGCATTATTTTTTTTTAATATTGTATAAAATAATGAATATACTTTCACTTAATTATTGTTCCTTTGTAAATGTTTTTTAAATCATAAATAGTATTTTTATGTTAATAATCAAATTCATTTAAGAAAACTATTTTTAGGAATTAATTGATTTTTAAATTATATAATATTTTAATAAACTATTATTATTAAATTACTTTTATTAAATATAAATGATCATATAATTTTTGGGATGTCCAATGTAATTTTTATTAAGGTTTGAAAACTACTTTTGTCAAAACATATCAATTCCCAATAAATGTTGGTTTTTATTTTAATAGTAAAAATTCAAAGAAAAATATTTAGATGAAATGAATCTTATTTTTGGAATCAGCAAATCGAAATTATTTAATAGTGAATTTTTCCTTATTTCATTGAGACAGTCAAATTATAGGGTAAAAATTAAATACCGTGTGGATAGATAATGTAATTTATTACATCATAATGACCCAGTAGTGTTGTAATAAAATACTTTAAAATATATATTCTTCCATATATATTTTTTCCTTCAAAATAATGCAATTTTAGGTTTATTTTTTTATTTTATAAAGCCATAGTGAATCCTCCAAGACATATAAAATATTTTAAGATTTAAAATTATTTCCTAGAATGTGTGACTCACCTCCACAAAATCAGGGACCGTATTATCAAATCTTTAGACCATAGCCTTATAAAATAATTTATTCCACTCCCCTCTTCTAGAAACAACGGGAAAACCCATGTAATGGTCTGTGGTTTTGAGTATTTTCTTATGTAGTTTCCAAAACCAAAATAATAAATAAATCAACATCCTTTCCTCAATAAACCCACCCATGCTCCCATATCTCTTCACTCAATTTCTTTTATGATTGACCACCATCTTTCCCCAACTCTCAATAGTCCTCCCAATGCTCCCCAAATATCCCAAGAGGCCTCCCCTAAGGCTTTGGGATCACACATCCATGCAAGGGATCTCTCTCTCTTCTTTTTATTCAAGAACCTCTTTTATTTCATACCTTTTAATTTACATTTTCATGAGTTGTAATATGTTCTTCCATACCTCATTTAGGTCCATCATATGTATACATTATGGTATATTCCTTTCACTCCCATTATTCCCACCTATGATCCCTTAATCCCACCCATTAGTATGTCAAAATTTCGTAAGTGTTCCTTCTTTTCTCAATTTTTATTTAAGTCTCCTTATATTTTTACATCCATTTTATTTTCTATAAAAATTTATGGGATTTGTTTATTCACCTCCCCCATACTTCCCTTATTATGTTTGAATGATGATATACCCCTTCCTCCCTCATTAATCCTTCATATGCACACAAATTTCCATGCCAAAATTCCATAAGGGATTTCTCTCTTCTCATTTCCATTCAAGAATTTCATTTATATTATGCTTATAAATTCCATTTCATATGTTGGGGTGTTATTTTAAACATTCCCTTTACTTAACATTACAGGTATAAATGATTAAATACTCTTTTCTCTCTCATCAACCCATTTTACAAATTTCTATTCGACATCATTATGCTATCAAAATATCACCATGATTTTCTATGCCAAAATAATCATGTAGTAAATACCATACCAATTCTCTATCAAGGGTAATAAACTTTACAATCATGTATATATTTATTAGGGACTGAAATTTATTAATTCTATAGTCTTTGTTTTTTGAATAAATTTTTGTTGTTTAATGAATCCATGTTGTATGATCAATGTGGCACACATATGCATGAAAGGAAATGTTTAGGAAGGGTGGGCCTTGATAGTGCTCCAATGCATTGTGTAGTTTTTAGTATCATGATACATCATGTGGAATGAGGGTTTACTCATGATAATTCATGTATATTTAGTGTTTACTCATTCTAATTCATGTGAAATTAGGGTTTTCTCAAGATAATCCATGTGTAATGTTCCTAGGATCATGATAATGTCTTGTTGTATGTTGTTTCCATATTGACATGTTATGATAATCATTCCATATCAAACTTTATGTTCATGTTTCTCTTATGATCCATTGATTTACCTATTGCCTAAAATGTATTTTATTCTTCATGTTATATCTTTTTACTCCCTTTTTGGTCTTTATATGTTACTATTTTCTTATGTATATCATCAGGTTATCCAATGAAATACTAAGTACGAAGGAATGTTGTGGTCATGTAAAAGTAGTTTTTAATAAAGATATATATTTCATGTTTTAAGTTTTTATGTAATGTTCCAAAACCCCAAAGACACTATAACTCTAGATCTTTTGAGTTTTACTACGTGAAAGATTATGTAATAAATCATGTGTAGATATAAAATAAAGAGTAGGGTTGATATAGTTGTTATCAAGGGATCTATTTAGTTATTTTTGGGATTAGGATTAGAATACGCTAGTGAAAGACATAGGGATAAGACTAAGTATAATAAAATAATCCCAAACTGTTGTTGAGTATAGACTATTTTGTTTATCACTAAAACACATCCCTATCTAGATACGAATAAGTAGAGGTGAATCTGGCACAAATATATCTAAGGGTAAAACCCAAAAACATAGATTTGAGCTAGACTCGAACTGAAAATCATGCACGATAATGGGTCTTGATGAACTCTTGGTTAGACACTCTCGGGGGGTATACTTTGGTAAATTCATAATTATAGTGTGAACCATTATTAAGGGAACAAAAAAAATATCCCATAAGAATATACATTAAAAAGTTGATCATGGATAAATTAGATTGAAGCCAATAAATTCATAAGTTAAGGAGATAAATTTAATTTATAAGTTATCCCCTCAATGTCATTATATGTGTTTAAATATTTAAGATACTCAGGTCTAATTTTACATTTAATCTAGCCAATGGCTTGTAATAGGAGGAATCTGGCTAACAGTTAATGCTAAGATCAATGTGATGAATGCCCTAATGAGATTCCCAATCTGATGGGAGAGATAATCAAAAACATTTTCAAGATACTATCTTCATTAACTCAATTTTTGAATATAATCATGGGTCAATTGGAACATCCAACCCCACCCCCCTCCAAGAAAAAACAAGTCACAATCGAGAGCTTCATGATATAAAGGCATCCTACATTCAAGGGATCCTTTGGTCCCTTAATCATCGAACAGTGGATGAACTCCATTGAGAAGATATTCTCAATCATTCAATGTTCTACACATGAGAAGGTTATTCTATCTACTTATCATATTGAGGGTGAAGCAGATCAATGGTGGAAATTGATTAAAAAAATGATGCTTGAGGATGATCTCGTGGCGATGGGATTTAATGGTTTCCAGAAAATGTTTTTTGACAAATATTTTCCATGAACCCTCCAACCTAAGATGGAAAGGTACTTCCATTACCTAAAGGAAAAGATTTCAAATCCATCGAAGTGTATGAGGTAAAAATCACAAGACTTTCATGGTATGCCTCCAGTTTTTTTGTCACCCATGAATGCAAATTTGACTGCTTCATTGGTGGGATAAAGCCTAATTTATGAAAATCCATGGAAATTCATGACTTTAATAGCTATAAATAAATTGATTGATGTGACCTAAAATTCATGATGGAGATTCAAAAATCTCACGGGTATCATATGGATAAGGAGTAGAAAGTGGACATCAATTATGGTGGTCTGATGGGTAATCCAATGGTGATATGAAATTATAGCTCCCCACCTGTCATTATTCTAGAAAGAAGCACCCCATAAATTTCTTAAGGGGATCAAGGAAATGCTATAAGTTTGGAAAAGAAGGGCACCTAGCTAATAATTTCCAATAGGGAAAACCCCTCAATTTGAAAGAGGAATGAAATTATATGTTGGACCTTTAGATAATTGTCCATTGCTGAAACTACAAGGAACTAGGGCACTTTCTGAACCGGTGCCCTAAGACAAGGGTAATTGGAGGAAACCAAAAACCTTGAAGGTAGAAAGGGTGAGATTATTCCATCACTACCACCGAAGTGAATCCCTATAATGAAGTGGTGACATGTTCTTTGGTTATTCATTCAAGAATAAAAAACATAATTTTTTATTCTGGTTCTATGCATTCTTGTATATTGAGATATTTTATTAGAATAATCCAAAACATCACCACAAATCATGGAAGTAGATATGTTGGTGAAAATATAAAATGGGGAAATTATGGAATCCTATGTATATAACTTCTAAAATATCATAATTTATGGATTTAAATTCACCCATGAAACTCTATATACACCCTCTGGTGGAATTAGATACAATTATTAGCGTGGATTGGATTTCCCTCTATAGAGGCAACATAAATTTACCTAAGAGGGAAATCAGTCTCCATATGGAGAATCGAACCCCGATTCTATTCAAGTGTAAGGATGAGGATGAATCTTATTTAGCACCATCATGTCAAGAATGTATATTAATTACCTATAATAATGCATATATTTCTAAGGTTATTGAGTCTATGGAAGGAACCATCCTCGAAGACATTTCATTTTTGAGGGAATTCGATAATATGTTTCCCAAGGAATTGTCGGGTCTTCCCCCTAAAAGAGATGTTTAATTATTAATTGATATTACACAAGGGGAATTAAAAATATCCAAGAATTCATATATAATAGCTCTTCTAGAGCTTGAGGAGATAACTAAAAAATTTCCATAGAATCTAGATAAAGGGTATATACTCCCAAGTGCTTCACCATGGGGTGCACCTGTCCTCTTTGTAAAGAAGATGGATGTGTCAATGTTCCTTTCCATTGATTATATTGATCTCAAAAAAATCATGATAAATAAAAAGTATCATTTTCCATGAGTAAATTACTTGTTTGATTAGCTAATTGAATCACAATACTTCTCCAAGGTGGATCTGTAGTCGATATATTACCAACTATGTGTGAAGAAGGAGGATATCCCTAAGACTACTTTTTGTATAAGGTACTGGCAATATGAATTCATATAAGTTCCATTCATACAAACTAATTCTCCATCAATCTTCATGGACATGATTAATATATTCTTCAAATATTAGATACAAAAAAATTTTGTAGTCTTTATAGACGATATTCTAATATACTTCAAAACCAAGGAGAAGCATGAGGAGCATCCTAGCACTGTGCTAAAGAACATTCTAAAGAAAAGCTCTATGAAAAGTACAACACGTGTGAGTTCTGGTTGATAGAAGTCACATACTTGGGGTATATCATAACAAGAAATGGGATATATTTGGATCTATCCAAAACATATGCAATTTATGGATGTCCAAGGTTGACAGCAATGATGAATATCCAAAGCTTCTTGGGGTTAGTTTGATATTATTTCCGATTTGTGAGAAATATATCATGATTGTCAAACCCCCTTACCAAGATAAATTGGAAGGGAATCGAGATTTATTATAATTAGGAAGGTGAATAAGGATTCATGGTTTTTAAGAAGAGGATTATCATTTCCCTTGTGCTCACACTACACACAAGTGGGGAGTTTTCGTAATCTATATCGATGCTTTGAGGAACAGAATGAGATGCATTTTAATGCAGAATGAAAAAGTCATTTACTATGCCTCAAGGATGTTAGAAATTAAGGAGAAAAACTATACCACACATGATCTAGATTTTGTAGTAATGATCCTTTTATTTAAAATATGGAATAATTATCTATTCAGAGAGATTTTAGAAAAATATTCAAATAAAAAAAATTCTCAAATATATATTCACACAGAAAGAGGTGAATATGAACCAATGGAGATGGTTATAGATCATCACGTATTATGAAAACTCAATATATTACCACCCTGGGAAAGCGAACAAGTTGGTAGATTCCCTATGTAGAAGGAACCAAAAATTCTATCATTGATGATAATGGAAAAAGATCCAATATTCATAGATTTTATGAAGATGGACAAGGGAATTATAAAAAATATAGCATTATAAATCCTTTAACAACTGATTTCTAAACCATTTCTTTGGTAAAGGTTAGAAGATGATCAAATAATAGGATGTGGGAATTCAGAAGAAAGTGGAAACTATCTGAAAAGTTAAATCCTCATATTTCAATGTTGATGAAGAAGGAATTGTGATATTTGGGTCAAGGATTTGTGTTCCATCAAATCCTATGTTAAAGAAAGTACTTTTGGATAATGCACATAGTTTGATTTTCTCTATTCACCTAGAAAACATGAAGATGTATCATGATATCTATGAGCACTATTGGTGGGATAACATGGAGAAGGATATCACTAAATACACATCAAATTTTCAGGTATGTTATCATGTGAATGCCAAGAGGTAGAAGTCTAAGGGGATGATGCAAGCATTTCCCATACCATCATTGAAATGGGAAAACATCACCATGGACTTTTCACCAGACTTCTGAATACATCCAAAGGAAATAATTCTATATAGGATGTTTTGTATCATCTTAAAAAAACAACACAATTCATTTTAGTTTGAGATGCTTTCTCACTAGATCAACTGGCACAGGTATACATCAACAAAGTGGTAATGGTGCAAGGAGTACCACTATCAATTGAGTCTAATCAAGATCCAAGATTCACCTATAAGTTTTGGAATAGTCTCCAATATGCTTTGAACACATATTTGATCTTTATAATGTAATATCACCATCAATATGATAGACAATATGAATGAACTATCTAGAAACATGAAAAAATGTTAAGAGATTTCAAAAAATACTTAAAAATGGATGAGACCAACATCTTCATTTGGTGGATTTATCTTACAAAAAAATTTACAATCAAGAATTCCAATGGATACTTATTAAGCCATTTATGGGAAGAGGTGCAGAACAAAATCATGTTGGTATGATTTTGGGGAACAAAAACTTCTAGGTCCTTTAAATGGTTGATGAAATGGTGGAGAAGGTTAACATCATCCAGCATCACATCAAAGCTTCCCAAAGTTGATAAAATAGCTATTCTGACAATTGTCAATGAGGCCTAGAGTTTTATTTCGAAGACAAGGTATTCCTCCACATATCACCATGGAAGAGATTTATGAGATTAGGGAAGAAGTGAAGTCTTATTCCAAGGTACATGAATCCCTTTGATATCCTTGATCACATCTGATTAGTGGCAAAATGATTAACACTCCCACCAATCATGTCTCAAGTCCATGATTTAGTTCATGTATAACTCTTAAATAAGAATATACTAGACCCAACACATGTACTAAATCGAGAGATGGTGCCATTGGAGAATTATCTCTCCTATAAGGAGAAGCCAGTGATGATCTTTGATCGTAGAGAAAAAGTTCTATGAAATGAGATATTTCCCCTCATCAAAGTGTTGTGGTGAAAACAAAAGTTTTAAGAGGTAATGTGAGAACCAAAGAAAGTGATGAGGTAGAGTTAACCTAATCTTTTTTAGTGTGGGAAAAAAATTTTGAAGGACAAATTTCTTAAGGGGGGAATGTTGTAATGACCGAAACATTTATAAATAAAATTATCTTTCTTTAATTTTTTTTATAGATATAGAAAACACATGCACGAATTTTATTATATCCAATTAGATTCAAAAACAAATTATGTATCCATAACATTGATAATATATTTGTTGAATAGTTTTTACATTAATAGTATAAATATAGGGTTTTAACAAATCCTTTTGACACAGACAATGGAAGGGATGTCGTCAACAAGTAGGATCATAACCTAAAAAGCCCATTTATCAGAGCTCATGATGGAGATTTATTTTCTTGGAATTTTCCTAGAAAAATATCAGGCCAAATCCAAAAAAAATAATCATAATAAAAACAATTTATGGGGGTAGTTTAAACTCATCAAGATCACGGCTCAAACCCTATTCACTAAACGACCCCAAGAAGGCACCACCATCACGCACCATCCTCTTAGGGTGTATGCTGGTGTAATAAATTGATATGTTACAAGACCCATAGTAATATGATTATATGTATTATTATTTTTATGTAATAATGAATATACATTAATTTTATTATTGTTACTTTCAAAATGATTTTAAATGAAAAATAATATATTGGGTTAATATTAAAATTCAATTACAAAAATATATTTAGATTAATTAATTGATTTTTTCAATTAAATATTATTTTTATTAAATATTATTATTAAATTAATTTTATTAAATATAAATTATAGTATAATATTAATGAAGAAAATTTTAATTTTTATTAAGTTTTCAAAACTGTTCATGTCAAAACCCGTCAATTTTCAATAAATGATTGTTTTTATTTGAAAAGTGAAAATTCACATATTTATAAAATTATTTTGATAAAATTAATATTATTTTTGGAATGATGATGTCAAAATCATCCAATAATTAGTTTTTTTATAATTTTCTGAGATGGTTGAATTTTTGGGTAAAAATTAAATACCGTATAAATATATAATGGGTTTTATGACAACAAAATGACAAAATAGTGATGTAATAAAATACTATAAAAGGTATATTCAGAAAAATATATTTTTTACATTTTTAATAATGTTATTTTAGGTTTATTATATTTACTTTATAAAGACATAGTTATTCCTCCTGAACATATAGAATCTTTTAATCTTTTTAAATCATTTCCATGAAAATGTGACTCACCTCCACATAAGAATGGTCAATATTTTTGTATCTTCAGCCATTAGCTTCCTAAAATAATTTATACCACACCCCTTTTCTAGAAACAATGGGGAAAACCATGTTATGGTTTTTACTTTTGAATATTTTGTTGTGTAGTGCCCAAAACCAAAATAATAATGAAATCTCCATCCTTTCCTATATAAATCTACTTGATATACAATTTTTCTTCACTAATTATCTTTGAATATCTACCACACTCTTACCATACTCCCTAGAGTCCTCCTAAGGCACCCCAACATCCCAAGAATCCTCCCCAAACCTTTGAGATCACACATCCAAGTAAGGGATCTCCTTCTCACTTTTTTTTCAATATTCTCCTTTATGTAATTCCATTTAATTTCAATTTTATTGATTTAGAATATGGTATTACATTCCTCCTAGATATAAATTTTATCTGTACATGATTTTATATTCCTTTAACTCCCATAAATCTCCCTTATGATCCCTTAAACCCACCTGTTACTATGCCAAAATTCTGTAAGGGTTCCTTCCTCTCTCAATTTTTGTTCAAGTCCTTATAATGTTACATCCATTTATTTTTAATTAAAAATGATAAGGTATGTTTTAAACCCCACCCCCAATAATAACCTTATTATTTTTCAATGATGATATACCCCTTTATCCCACATTAATCCATCTCGTGTACACCCATTACCTTGCTAAAATTCCGTAAGGGATTTCTCTCTTCTCATTTCCATTCAAGAACTTCTTTTATATTATTCATATAAATTTAATATCATATATTGGGTTATTATGTTCCATGATCCCCTTACATTACATTTCATGTATAGAATATTATATACCACTTTCTCTCCCATCATTCCCTTTTATGAATTTCTATTTGACGTTGTTATGCTGTCGAAATTACACCACGATTTTTCATTCCAAAATCATCATGTAGTGAATACCAAACCCATTTCTCTAAAAAGGGTATTCATATTTACTCTCATGTATATATTTAATGGGTAATTACATATATTTAATCCACATTCCGTGTTTGTGGAATAAATTATGATGTTTAATGAATCCATGTTGTATGATCTATGTGGCACACTTCTGCATGAAATGAAATGTTCATGATGGGTGCACCCTGATAGTGCTATGATGCATTGGTTAATTTATAGTATCATGATATTCAATGTGAAATGAGGGTTTAATCATGATAATTCATGTGTAAGGAGTTTTTACTCATGGTAATTAAAATACAATGAGGGTTTACTCATGCTAATCCATGTGCAATGATACTTTTCTCATGATAATATGATATTGTATGTTGTTTACACATTTCCATGTTAAGATAATCATTCCATATCATTCCTTATGTTCAGGTTTCTCTTATGATCCATTTATATGACAATTTCTTAACATGTATTGTATTATTTATGTTATGCCTTGTTTACTTATTTACATGGATTCATAACTCACCATTTTTTTATGTATGTCCTCAGGTTATCCCATATAACACTAAGTACAATGAAATGTTATGGTTATGTAAGATAAGTTTTCAACAAAGATTTTTATTTCATGTTTTAGGTTGGTATGTAATTTTCCTAATCCCCAAATACACTAGACCCTTCGATCTTTTGAGTTGTAATAAGTGCATGTTTATATTACAAATCATGTTTACATGTGAAATAGAGAGTAGGATTTTTATAAATTTGGTTTGGGATTTGGGTTTAAGATGATTATAATGTCTATGATTGGATTATTTATGGGATTTATAGGTCATTTATTCCCTTTTTTAATCACATTCCATCAAAGGTGATATTTTTATATGCATTTATTATTATAAAAAATAAGCATTTTCTTTGTAATCTCCCTTATAATTCATTTCATGCGATGGATGGGGACCTAAAATTAATTTTTATAATGATATATGAATATAGTGTACCTATAATGTTTTTTATGTGGTTTCTAAATGGTTTTAAAGTCCTGAAATGAGATGAAATTCCTATGTATTTTTCATTTTTTTTAAATGATTTCGATTTATGCCAATTGTTTTTTAAAATTCTTGAGTGGATCCTTTAAATTTATTTAATTTTTTTCAATGGATGATTACAATATTTTTGTTTCCAAAAAAATGGTTAATTTTAATAATGTATTCATTGTTAAAAATTAGTGTATTGGACCTATTTTAATATATTTCAAAGACTCGTTTGTTTTGTGATTATTTTGAAATATCTGAAGGAAATGTGTGGGATTCTATGTGGATTAAAAAGTGTTGTTTGAAAGTCAAATTTCAAGAAATTTTTTGAATAATATTTTAAATTATATGAGATATCATATAAAACTATGATTCTTTTGAAAATATCAGTTTTCATTTGAAAAGTATATTTTATAAATTCAGTGAGACCCTCAATTGATCCCCTTATGATTGATATTTCATTATAGATTGTGACCCCATTTGGAATGGTTTTAAATTATTATATATCTATGTTATTATTATGCATGAATATGAATGAAATGGTTTTTTCTTGAGATGGTGTATGAGGTGTGTGATATAGATTTTAAATTATTTGAAAATGTTTTATGAGTTGATCCCCGACTCTATTTTTTTCTTCATCACCAATGATGGATGTAATCATATTCCTAGGATTTTAAGTGTTAGATCTAGATATATGAAAACCCTAGTGTGGATTTTTCTTTTTCTAAGGGTTACTTGCTTGTGGAACATGAGCACTCTTGTGATGGATTGGGAGCCCATGGTAGCTCTGTGCTCCTATAACGGGCTATATGGACAGACTAGTTTGACGAAACTATTAGGTTTTTTAGGTTCTTGTAATCTTGATTAGGATTATATTAAAACGTTTGGATCATTATAAATTAGTCTTATGGATTTTTCAATTAAAATTATTTAATTTTTAATCCATTGTATAGGATCCCATCATGTAACTCATTACATCACCTAGTTCTCAATTATGAGGCATCAATGATGTGTTGAGTTTATTTTTGTGGTGTTTTCTTAATAACGTAATTCTATTCTGTGGTTATATTTTTCGAAGTGTCCAATTTTAGTTTATTTTTAAAAGAGATATCAAAAATATCATTGAAACTATAGTTTTAGAGGAAAATCCTGGTAATTTAAGAGAAAGTAATTTTTATGAAATTTTATTGCAAGAGGGAAAAATGGTGAAATTGAATATGTCTAATATAATTTTAAAATCCCTCTTTCCATGGTTAACTAAAATATTAACTAAAGTATTTCCTCTACCTTGGTTTTACAAAATAAAAATGGTGTTCACATTAAAAAGTATGATTATGATCTTCTATTTTGTTTCCTTTATCCTTTAATTGGAAACAAATAGTTTGTAAAATATGATCAAACTAGAATTTAAGAAAAAAATTAAAGGGAATTAAAGATTCTTTAATGTTACATCTTAATGGTCATGCTTTTCTCACACCATGCATACACCTTTGGGTGTAAATACCACTTATGTTTCCTCTAAGGTAACAAATTCTTAATTGTAGTTAATTTGATTTTCATCCATTCTATTAAAGGATATCTGGGATGTGTTGAGAGGTTGTGGGTTATATGTTAGATGATATAGTATTTTGGGTTCTACTTTTTTTTGGGATGTTTTATCATTTGAGTTGGTCTCTAGTATTTTTTATTTTCTATAAATTTATTCATTTATGTTGTACTTATTTTAGTTATATATTTTGATGGGATGTTTATTTAATTATACCTCATTTTTTTATTTAGTTTTTGTGTACTTATATTCACAGGTGACTAATGTTTGGATATGTTCTGACAGAATCTCAGTATCTTCCACTGGATAATTTTATTATTTTTGTGTGTTGGTGAAACCATTTCTATGGGTACGTTCATGACACCCATGTACTGGTTTCTAGATTGTCAGGATCAAGAAATCCCATTGTGACTAGTGGTAGATCAGATTAGGTGACAAATCAGGCCATCCCATGCTAGATTGTTTAACTGTATGTGGTCTATATCATATGATTATGGTTGTGATGTGGTTATGTGGTATGTGGTTATATAGATATAGTAGGGATGGGAGCACTAAGATATATGTTGTTGGGATATGAGGGTGATTAAATTAGTACTAACATGGGTTATGGGTATATTTAGATTTATATTCAATTAATTATTGTTGTATTATAATTTTTTTATCGATTTTGAGAGTGAGACATGGTAAGGATGGGTTTTTAGTTGGCCTTCTTATGAGTAATTATACTATTTCACTGCTTATTTTTTAAGGCCTTAGGATACTTTATTGATATTTTCAAGATAATTTCTGTTGATTAACCTTCTATGTAAACATTTATTATCACCCATTTTATTATATCATATTATTATAAATTTATAGGATAGATTTGGTGATTGGAATAGACAATAAAATCTCGTAGTATTCATGTTTAATATTGCAGTCACTACCATAGGATCAATTTTTTCTATTCATCTAGATGTTGCAGGAATCACCCATCTAATCATATATGATATAAAAAACCCAAAACAACATCAATGTTCTAATCCATGTTACTACATTTTTCTATATATACAATGAAATTACTCTAATATAGCCAGTTTTTTATAGTGTTTCACTCAATAAATTCCACCATTATAACCACTTGATCCAAACCACCACATGTCATCAATGCCATATTATTAACCATGACTACTCTACCCTAACTAAAACCAAACAACCAAACATCCATTTTCATGACCCAACCTGATCTAGGTCTCGATCCGCAATTACCCAAAGCTTACCTCTATAGGATAGGGTTTGGCGACAAGTGTTGTAGGCCTAACAAACTCAGAAAGGCATTTTCCTAAGATCCTTTACACATGAATGCAGAAAACTCAATGAAAGTGTGCAGAAGAAAAGTATAAAAAAATGAAAACTCTAATAATGTAAAGTGAACATGCATGAACTTCTACTGAGTATAAGAGTACGGTAGTGAATAATAAAATTTAAAGTGGGAAAAACATGGCCAAACCAAAATCTGGTCCCAACCTAAAGAAATTGGAATAGAGTATCCGCTGAGAGAGCCTAGTACCTGTATCCCGACTATGACCACCTTACGTGGTCCACACAACCTGTATCGCTATGATACTATGTAGTCATGATCGAACAATCCACCGTCTACAAAATAAATGATGTTTTTTTTGGAAAATACCATGTATGGGTGAGTATATACATACCTAGTAGAGTGCCCCAAAATGGTGGAGGGTGAGAAGTAATAGATACATCCGAAAAGAAGAAGCAAATGGAACAACATATAGTAAAAGAGGATGGAAAGAGTGCAGATCTACCCAGGATGAGTGTAAAAGTAGGCTCATTCAAACACAAGGAGCTCGATACGGTGAGTAGGTAAACCCCCAGTCAAGTCTTCACTACCTAGAGCGAGAGAGTAGAACTTTCCAACCATGAGAAGCTGGACACAGAAAGCACATGACATACCCCAACCGTCTCCACCTATGTTGGAAGGAGAGTAACCAAGTCCCAAGGAGTGGATACTGTAGAGGGATATATATATATTTATATATATACTCAGTCAAAGAAGCCCAAATAAGAGAGTAAGGGGTTCTCCATCACACCGCTTATCCCCCGAAGATGAGTAGCCAAAACTTACATGGTAGAGTCATTTGAAATTCCCAAAACCTCCAAAAGATACAATGTATTTGCAATTCAAAGGGTCTAAAATCACCACACATTGATCTTATCCCCTTTGGGTGGCACTAAATTTCCCACAAGATTTTATATTTCATCCCAAGAATGTGTATAAGTGGGGAAGGTGCCCCTATTTCTCATGAGTTGTTACGTATGTTGTATCATGCCTCTACACTGTGATGCATAGTCAATGGTATTTTCTTGATGGTTTTCGAGAACTATACTACCCATCCTAGTGAGAGGGTCAGCCCAATATCTCTTTTTAGGGACTACACTGCCTAGCCCAACTGGGGGGTCATCCCAGAATCTCTCATCGGGGACTACACTACCCATCCCAGCATGAGGGTCATCTCAGTATCTCTCGTCGTGGACTACACTACCCATCCCAGCTAGAGGTTCAGCCTAGAATCTCTTTTTGGGGGCTACACTACCCATCCCAACCAGAGGGTCATCCTAAAATCTCTCGTTGGGGACTACACAACCCATCCCACCTAGAGGGTCAACCCAATATCTATCACATAGTCTACACTACCCATCCCATCTAGAGGGTTTGCCCAGAATATATCATGAGGGGTTACACTACCTAGCCTAGTAGGATGGTTATCTCAGTACTTCTTTGGTAATCCTGTCTGATCACTTCCATTATAGGGTGTCATCTATACACATACCAACCCCAAAGCATCCACATTGAATCTTGAATGCTACATATGAGGGAACAATTTCATTTTATTTGGAAAAAATTCAAGATAATCATCTCATGATATGAAATCCTATTTCTAATGAAGGAGACACATAGGATTGAATATTTCTCAAGGGATATCAAACTATACATAGCATGTGAGGGGGCCCATATAGCGTGTAGCCCCTCCTCATTATCTGGTCATGTCGTTGATGAGACACGGGGCTTGTCTCATGCAGTAGTTCAGGCCGTGTAGTTGTACTACACACCATGTATCATTTATATGAGGTCAGGTTCATCTTTCTGGTTGTGTCCCTGTACTCAGACTATGTGTATGTGTACTTCAGTTCCTTTCATGTCGGTCCACATGAGATGATACATGTGTAACCAAGTTGTGTTAATTTGATCAGCACAGGGAAGGTGCCTATCCATGTCTACTTCACATGGATCATCTCACAGGAAGAGGTGGTACACATCATGTCAAGGGGAGTAAACGTCATGTTATCCATATATTTCCCCAGAACCCCAGCGTGGCCACTGAGGGAGGCTACACGTTGTGTGTTCCTCAAGGAACATGGTGTGTAGTTTGGTGTGTTCATGAAACCCAGGGGATTCTTAGATTCCCAGTCACCACTTCCAAATATGCTCCATCTATGGTTAGAGGGACCTAAATCTTCTCTAAAAACTCTAGATCTGGTCGTTGAATGTGGGAATGCTTCACGGTTCATTGTGAATCATCCTTGTTTTCAAATCAGGGTTTGGATGGATATTTCAAAAACCATCGTGTATTCATTCCTCATTAGATTGTCACAAAACCTTTGGATTCATAATCTCCACATTATGTTGTTTCTTAAAGTGACTTTCCCACAAATTTTTTGTCGTTCTATGATTCAGTATCATTTTTTGGTACACTATTGAGCTTGAATAACCCGACAATCATTGAACCGGGATTCAATTGAATTCCTAGGTGAAGGATGTCAAGAAACAATGGAAGAAAGGCACGAAAAGAAAGGGTTGGATCACTGACCAAGTGCACTTTCCCAACATATCATAATTGTGCAATCCGAGTTAGAAAAACTGATAATGAATTATATAAAGGTACTCATGATCATAAAAAGTTTTAATTAAAAGGAAGATGTTGAATAATTAAGTTTCCACTTTCCCAAAAATCTAATCCAAGGTTTAAAAATTATAAGGATATGTCCTACCAAGATAAGATCGATCCTGTTTTATGAAGAACATTTTCGTTGATTATGGAGGATGATCTGTTGCATCTTGATCCATCTAGATCCAAAGTTTTCTAATAATTCATTCTTCATTCATCATTTTTCCAATGAAAAGGAGATGAGGAGAGGAGGGGACACTAGAAAAATTGTATTATGCGGATAAATCTTTATACCCATGAATTTATAAACCAATATTCGGTTAAGATAGTATTTAATTAATTAATTAAATTCATTCATTTAATTACTTAAATGTTCCATCAATGAGCGAGGGGTCTGGACATCCTATGCCGACTCGTTTTTTATCACTCCTTGGTGAAGCACCATGTTTCGTACCCAATCATGGTCTCATATTTTTGTTCTAATAAACTTTTTTAGAGTTATATTAGTATATTTAATTAACCAAGTTTTCTTAATATAAGATATATTTTCTATTTTTATAAAATTAATTACAGGTACACCAGGCCTCTAAATCGCGCGTCGTCATGGCACCTAGCTTTTAATAAAATTTAAAAAGATTTAAAAATCTTATTAGTAAAAAAACAGGTCTCTATATCATTCGATGCTTCAATATTTTCATCCACAAAATCAAAACTAAAAAAAATACTCATGATACTAAGCCTTCATATGTCTCTCCTTCTCCAAGTAACTATCTTACATGATTCAGTGCTATAAAACATGCGGACTAGTGGGATGACATGTCCTCATAGGGTCCACTCTTATAGGTCCTTAATCGCCACCAAGTTCTCCACAAAGCTATCTAAATCCTCAATGTACAACTCACACTAGTTGATAATGTGGGTGGGTTCATGCATGTATCTCCTCAGCTGCAACATGTTGAAAACGTCGTCCACCCACTCCAGCTGTTGGGGTAAGGCGAGGCATTAGGTCTCCTTTCCAATCATCTACATCATCTCAAATAGCCGGATGAAACGTAGGGAAATCTTTCTTCCTCAGCTAAATCTTTTCATTCCATGTCATGGGGAGACAATAATGAATATGTGTTCTCCCTATTCAAACTATTAGGGACTATATTGGTAAAATATGTAGGATTTCTATGTTCTCTAATATATCATTATCCATTCACAAATGACCAGCACCTTCACCTTCATGGCCTGCACTAAATCTAGGCCAACAAGTGACCGCTCTCCAATATCTGTCCTGCATAAGGGAGATAGGTAATGTCTCCCTTATAGGGCCTCAAAAAAAGTCATGTCAATGGTGGACTGATACATATTGTTGTACACAAACTCCACCAAGTCCAACGGATTCTACCAGATCTGATATAAATCCAAGACGCAAGTTCTCAGTATATCCTCTAGAAACTAAATAGAACAACTGGTCTCCCCATCAGTATGGGGGGAAAGGTTGTACTGATTCATAGCTAGGTCATGAATTCCTCCTGTAGACCTCTCTACAATTGTGATGTAAACTGACCATCACGATTAAAGACAATCATCGAGAAAACCCTATGAAGGTGGATTATTTCTCTCACGTATAGCTTCCCCAAACTACCCACTGAACTCTTCTCCTTGATAGCAAGGAAGTAATACGACTTTGTGAGAATGTGCACTAATACCTAGATGGATTTTTGGATCTTTGTGTCGTGCAGATTCCATCTGACAGAGTCCATGGATATGTCGTACAATTTCTACTCCATGATATTATGAGGATTCAAATAACTAGAAAGAACCTAGTGTGAAGACTTCGCCTTCAGACAGGTAAGGAATCGTGAGACAAACACATCTACAATCCATCTCATTTCAGTCCACCAAAACTATTGCTAAAGATCTCTATACATCTTCCTCAAACATGTATGCACATCAACGGGAGAATTTTGGAACTACCGCATCACTTCCTACCTCATAGCCACTGGAACAGTTGTTCACCCCTGAAACAAGATCTCATGACTCAATCCTTCAGAATATACATATGGTGCATCACCTATGGATATATGATCACGCAGAACCTCACATTCAATTTCTCCCATCTGAGACTCTTTTACATGCTCAAGGATTATTGGAGTCAACACCGTCCATTGTAGAATAATTGTTCCATCCTACTCCATCAGGGTTAGCTATAGGGAAGCGATCATAACTGAAACTTCCCAAACAAGGCGAGCCTAGGACTTCCTACTAAGAGTATATGATAAAAGTATTCCCTTCCCTAGAGTATAGACTATCTCAAATTCATAGTCCTACGGGAACCCTAACTAGAATCAATGCATTAGGATTATGTCTCTCTGAGTGAAGACGTACATGAGACTCTGGTGGTCTGAGTAAATAAAGAAGTGTTATCCAAGAAGATATTGCCTCCACATCCTCAAAGAGAAAACTATCAATGCTATATCCAGATCATGAGATGCATAGTTCTTCTCATGGTATCTCAACTACCTTAGTCCATATAAGATAAATGCATATCATTGCATCAATATGTAACTAATCCTGTCTCTGGAGGCATCACAATACACTACGAACTCAACTCCTTTCACTGGTAGTCTCAAAACTAGACCGTTCATCAGCCTCAAAGTCTATTAATTGAAGGACTTCATGAACTACTCAGTCCAAGTAGAAAATTGTTCCTTCCATGTCAAAGTGGTCAATGTGGATGTTATTATAGCAACCCTACTCTTTGTTTCATATTAAACATGATTTAATACATAATCCTATAGATAAAACAACTCTAAGGATCGAGAGGTCTACTATATTGGGAAATTAGGAACATTACATGACAAATTATGACATAAAATACATAATCTTTATTGAAAAATTATTTTAAGTGACCACAACATTACTTTGTATATATCATTGTATGGGAAAACCTGAGGACATTCCTAAGATACTGGTGAGCTATGAAGTCTAGTAAGGGAGTAAATAAGGAATAGCATGGGGAATACAATACATGTTAGGAAATATGCATATCAATGGAGTACAAGAGAAACATGAACATGAATGCATGATATATCATTGTTATCATAACATGGAAATGATGAAACAACAAACAATATGATATTATCCTGAGCCAAGGCTCATTGAACCAAGGCTCATTGAACCAAGGTTGGCATGAGTAAACCCTAATTTCACTTGAATTATCTTCATTAAAACCTTTTTGCACATAAATTATCATGATTAAACACTCATTAAACTTGGAATATCATGATACTAATCATTACCTAATGCATTGGAGATCTATTTGGGCACACCAATCAAAAACATTTCATTTCACGCATAAGTGTGCCATGAGGATCATATAACATGGAATCATTCAACATTATAAGTTATTCGACAATTAAGGAATCTAGAATACATTGATGTATGTACAATTCCATATGTATATGTGCATAAAGGTGAATAACCTTGATAGAGAAATTGGTATGGTATTCACTATACGATGACGTTGGCTTGGAAAATTGCAGTGCAATTTCGGCAGCATAACGACGTCATATGGAAATTCATAAATTGTGTTGATGAGATAGAAAGGGTTATATAATCATTTATACCTGAAATAGATAGTAAGTGGATCATAGAACATAATATCCCAACATATGAAATGGAAATTAGATATATAATATATAAGTAATTCTTTAATGTAAATAAGAAGGTTGAAATCTATTACCGAATTTCCGCATGGTAACAAGTATACACGGAAGGAAATAATCTTAGAGAGAGGGGTATATCATAATTAAATCATAAATATGGAAGTATTTTCAAGGTGAGAAATCATACCCCAATATATTTAATTGAAAATAGAAGGCTATAACAATATACAGAAACTTGTATAAGAAAAGAAGAAATCCCTTACAAAAATTTACCCTGGTTACGGGTGCACATAAGGTTTCATAATAGGAATAAATGAGAGTGAAAGGGGATATAATCATTTATAATTAAAATGTGAAATAATTAGGATATTTAATAACATATCCTGAAATATTAATAATAGATATTAAAAGACATAACTTGAAATGAATACATGATGAAATAGGAAGGTGGAAGATCCCTTACTTGGATGTGTGATCCCAAAGGTTGGAAGAGGCTTTTTGGGAGATTGGGGTGCCTTGGAAAGACTATATACAGTATGGGGCAGGGGGTGGTCGAGCTCAAAATTGTTTGAGTGAAGAGGAATTGGAGATTGGGTGGGTGTATATAACAAAGGTGATGGAATTCTTTGTTATTTAGGTTTTAGACACTACACATTAAAATATTCAAAAATTCAAACTATCCTATGGTTTTGGCCCATGGTCTCTTCCAAAGGGGGGTGATATTAAATATTATATATTTCCTAGGGTCTAAAATAATAAAATATTTGGATTTATTATGTGGAGGTGAGTCAAACTCTCAAGGAAATCATTTTAAAATGTTAAAATATTTTATAAGTCTTGGAGGGTCCACTAAGGCATTATAAAATTAATCAATCAAATCTAAAATCACACAGTTTTAAAGGAAAAATATATTGTTTCCAAATATACCTATTATAGTATTTTATTACATCACTATTGGGTCATTATTATGTCATAAAACACATTATATATTTATAAGGTATTTAATTTTTACCCGAAAACTCGATTGTCTTAGAAAATTATAAAACATTTCACCGTTGGATAATTTTGACTTCCTAAATCCAGAAATAGTATTAATTTTATCTGAATAATTTTCTAAATATTTTAATTTTCACTTTTAAAATACAAAACCATCATTTATTGAAAATTAAAGGGTTTTGATAAAAACAGTTTCCAAACCTTAATAAATGATACTTTTGACTTCACAAAAATTATATGATAATTTAAATATTTTAAATATTATATAATAATAATATTTTATTAAAATTTTATTTATTCAAAAATTTCATTAATTCATAAAAATAAATTCTTTTATTTAAAATAAAATTTCATTTTTATCGTATAAAGATTTAATTCTTTTCAAAATGAATACTTAAATCATTTATAGAGTAAATACTATAAGGAATAAATATAATAATAACTTATAATAAAAAATGAGTGTTCCTATCACACAATTATAATAACACTATTAATAAAACATTAGTTTAATATAATAATTTATATATTTCTAAAAAATACCATTTTACCCAAAAAATAAATTTATCTAATTAATTATATTGTTAATAAAAACAATTCACATAAAAGAATTTATGGAATAAGACTTTTATTTATAAAAATGGATTACAAAATAAGTAATTAATTCCTTATTATATAACCCATTATAACACCTACGTAAGACCTAAGGGTAAGGTATGTGATGGTGACAGACTCTTGGGGAATCTCAGACAACATCACCCAGGTGGTAATCTATATTAACTTGAATGTCTCTCATAGGTGGTCCCATTCAAATGTAATGTGTTAAATCTCAGATTAGACTTTGTATGGACCGATTCCAATTGATGCTAACTCTTTTACAAGCTCTCTAAAATGAGATTCAAATGGTCTGAGTCTACAGGATGAGTACATCCTCTCATTTCTATGTGTCGAAAGGATTTTTTAAAACCATATGTTCCCTCCTAGGGTTTTCCTAGGGTCGGTGTCTCCTTCCTCGGAGTTCTGGTTTTGCGACAATGCCTTTTCCTCTTCTTCACCTGCTTTGGAGGGTGGATCTACGGCGTTTTTGCGGCTCATTTTTTTACCCTTCTTCTTTGCTGATCCTCAACCCTCCGCGGCGAAGTCACTGCTTTCGTCTGCCTCTGGGAGTCTTCTCATGTTCCCAGAGCCAACCCTTGAGCCTCGAAGGGAGTCAGCCATCTCTCTCTGTTCATTTTCTTCTCCTAGCATAGTTCCAGCCTTCCAGGGAACCTAGAAATCTTTCCTGACGCTGTCATCCCCATCGGTGCCAGATCGGTTTGTGGCTTCCCTCTCTCTTTTTTCCTTTATTCCTGCATTGTGATGATAGAGGACGGATAGGGGGCGGGTTTCAATTCCACAGTGGTGCGAATTTTATGCAGATTTGGGGTTTGATCCCCACAGCACACTCCACATTGGTTCCCCGAGTTTGAGCGCTCGCGGAGAGAATGATTCACATAGCACCTTCCGCGAAGGGGTCGATTTGTGAAGAATTTGATTCGCGAATCACCGGCTGCGAAGGTTTTCGGCATTTTTGTCCTCGCACTGTGATTTCTTCACGAAGCACTTACCGCGATGGGCTGTAGCGCTTGGTGCGTGAAATTTCTGGTTTGGGATGTGAGGCCACAAAGAGGCCGATTCATGAAACACCTATAGAAAAGGTCGAAGGAGTCACGAGATCACACGGTGAATGGTCAGTGACATTCTTAATGCGAGGTTCTGAGGCGTTGTTTTCTCACAAAGGCCTGGTACGTGGTGAAGCTGGGAAGGCCTTCCCTGGGGAGTTTCTCTATGTAGAGGGGGGCGAAGTGGGTCTTGGTCATGACCATTTTTAAGGATGTTTTGATTGAAAAGGCTATAGAGGCGGTCTAAGGTGGGTGGACCGCATAAGGGGCCTAGAATAGGTTCCAGTTCAGAGACCCTTTTGTTGGACGAAGTCTTTTGAAGTGAGGGTGTTTTGGGATCTGCAAGGGTGTCGGCCCTTTAGGAGGATTGTGCACTCATCCATTGACTTGCGCAATAGAAGCCGGCTTAGTTAAGCAGTGGAAGGGGATGTCCCTAACAGACAAAGAAAAAGCGGTGATCGAGGCATGGAGAAATGAAGACCCACTCTTGGAAAAACGAATGTCTCTGCTCATTGTTGGAAAGTTCACTGAAAACATTTCTGTTAATCAGTGGGATCTCAAAAACACTCTCCAGTCCATCTGGAAACTTGATGCAGTAGTGGCTATTAGGAAGGCGGGAACTAATCGTATCGTCTGTGAGTTTTTTAATGAGAGCGATAGGAACAAAATCTTGCGTGGAAGACCGTGGTCCTTTTATAATCAACTCCTCCTCATGGAAGAATTCAAAGGGGGAGATGATATTCAGCAAGGGAATTTAACACGCTCCCCCTTCTGGATATGAGATAAAGGAATCCCCTTCCACTCTAGAACGGAACTCATAATGAGGGGAATTGGGGACAGTCTAGGCCACTTTCTTGAATGGGACCGCTCAAACCCAATACAATGGGGCCCTGAGGTTTGGATCAAGGCGGAAATTGAGGTGTCAGAGCCCCTGATGAGGGGAATGTTCTTGAAAGTCGAAGACGACAACACTTGGATATCATTTGAATTTGAGAAACTCCCACTCTTCTGCTTTTTTTGTGGCCGTCTTCGCCACTAAGAAATAATGTGTACCACAAAACCCAAGGATGGAATAGGTGACATCACCCTCCAATATGGCCCATGGATCCATCCAAAAATGAATAAATATGCTCTCATCCTAGATACGGAAAAACAAAAGGACCGTGACCTTCTCACGTTGGCACATACCAGTCAGGTGGAACTTACACATGGACAAGCCATTATGCTAGGACCTCTGAAGTTCTCCAACGCTGACTATCCCACTCAGAGAGAAGCTAGAGTTCATCCTAACCACTTGAATGACAAAACTCAACCATCCACATGGTCGGTGATGAGGTAAAAAGAACCACCAAGGAAATTCTCAACACCAATGCAGATGTACTTTGAGCCACCAGATCCGGATTTGGATCCACAATCGTCCGTAATTGATAAAACACCAATGGAGGCCCATGGAATGACGGGAACTCCAATGCTGGGCCCAATCACCCATTTCACGTGGAAAAGGGTGCAATGTGGAGGAAGTTATGGTCATGCCGAAGACCCTAACCCTATGGTCAGGAAATGACAAACTGAAACATGCCAATCGAGGAGGAATCCCAACAAAAGATGTAAAATGACAAGTGGTGAAATGATTCTGGAGGAACCAAAGGTAGAGATGGTTGATACCCAGCCCTACCTAGAGTAATGATTCTGTTATGCATGAACTTTCGTGGGCTTGGAAACCCATGAACTGTTCGAATGCTTCAACACAATTGCGCACAAAGTCACCTCGATATGGTTTTCTTTTCTGAAACCATACTGGAAAACAAGGACATAAATGGTATTTCTCTGAAGTTTGGCTTCCAAGGATGATTTCCAGTGCCTAGACAAGGCCATTCAAGGGGCCTCTATCTCTTATGGAAGCACAATATTGATGTTAAATTTTTTGTCTTTCACCATGCACCACGTGGATGAGACTATTCAAACTGACTAGCACCCACCCTGGACCTTTTTGGAATTCTATGGCTGGCCATCCCATTCTGATAAGGGGAAGTCATGGGACCTTCTATGAAAGCTGTGACATGATTTACCTAGACCTATTCTTTTTAGAGGTCATTTCAATGAGATCATGTTCCATAAAGAAAATAGAGGTGGAAGTTTTTGACACCCATCCTCGATTTCTACCTTCAAAGATGCGGTCACTAAGGAAAACCTGGTAGATCTGGGGTTCACAGGTAATATTTTTACTTAGTTATGCATCAATACTGAAGGTACTTGCATCGCTGAGCATCTTGATAGATTTCTAGGTTCTACTGATTGGATCAATCTATTCAATATGTTTCATGTTGGCCACATGACCCTTAAATGTTCGGATCACTTCCCAATTCTCATTGACTATTTGCAAGGTGAACGAAATCGAAAACTCAGAAGACCCTTCAGATTTGAGATCTTCTCGGCAAAAGACCAGGAATGCGAAGAGGTGGTCCGATGAAGTTGGAAGAGTTACCATGAATATGTTGGCCTCAAACTCCAACAGGTTGCTTCTGGTCTGAGATCTTGGAGCAACAAGAAATTCCACCAACCTTAAAGGCATTATGATGTCATTGAAAAGAATTTTCACAACTTACTCAGGAAACCCCCATCCAATGGCAACATCTCTAGGATTGGTTCTACTCAAAGAGAGCTGTACGGGGCCCTTTGGGTTAAGGAAATCTTTTGGGCTATGCAGGTGCGTGAAATCCATATTAAAGAGGGATACGCTAATACAAGGTATATCCACCTAAAAGCGTCTTCTAGAACTCGAAAAAACTCTATCAAGAGCCTTTCACAACCTGATTGAAGAAAAGCTTCTGAAACCTATGGCATTCACGAAGCTTTGGTAGGCTATTTCCAGAACCTCTTCTCTATGGGGACTCCTTTCATGTCTGCTCAAGTGGAAGAATGCATCAGACCTGTGATCACTGAGGAGATTAACCAGCAACATACAAAAGATGTGACTAATTATGAGATACACCTAGCTTTGAAGCATATCCACCACACTAAGGCCTCGGGACCAGATGGTTTTCACGCCCTATTTTAAAAAAATACTGGCACATTATCTGTCCTGATATCTACAAAATGATAAAAAAACATCTGGGCGGGGAATACAAGCATTTTCACCATCAACGAAATGGTCATCATCCTCATCCCCAAAATCAAGAAACCTTGGGTGATCCCTGACTTTAGACCTATTAGCCTCTACAATGTTTCTTATAAGATCTTCTCCAAAATCCTCATCAATCGGCTACATCCTAAGCTTCATGATATTATCATCGAAAACCATAGTGCCTTCGTGACCAAGCGGCTGATTACTGATAATGAAATTGTGGCAGATGAAGTGTTCCACTCTATGAAAATGCGCTCCACTATGAAAAGAGGAACCGTGGCCTAGAAACCAGATATGACCAAAGTCTATGATAAAGTGGAATGGAAGTTCCATAGAGTTGTGATGCTGAAAATGTTCTTCTGCACTAAATGGATAGAAATTGGCATGAACTGCATCTCAACCATCTCTTTTAGAATCAAGGTCAATGGGGAGATCACCAGAGGATTCACCCCAACCCAAGGCCTGCGCCAGGGAGATCCTCTCTCCCATTTTCTCTTCATTTTCGTGGTTGATGTTTTCTCTAACCTTATTTCCAGGGCTGCCTCCTCTAAGTCTATTCATGGTGCACAGGTCTGTCGTGAGAGCCCACAAGTATCACATCTCTTCTTCACTGATGACTGCCTCCTCTTCTCCAGATCCACTATTAATGAATGTCGGGTGATCAGCCAAGCGATCCAACTATATGAGCCAGTGTCTGGACAGTCTGTAAATCACAGAAAATCGGAAATCTCATTCTGCGCAGGGGTGCCTCCTGCCAAGAGAGGTGGGATTTGTGCATCTATAGGCATCCATTTGGTCGATAAACACCATAAGTATATCAGACACCATACGGTGATTGACCAGTCTAAAAAATAAATCTTTGCAGCTCTGGTGGATAGGATTGAGAAAATAATTCATGGCTGGACCCCAAAAAACCTCTCCAAAGCTGGGAAAGGAACCCTCATTAAAGCTATCATTCAGTCTATCCCCAGCTACTTTATGTCGATGTTTAATCACCCAGTGGCCATCGTCAACCTGATCCATTCACATACTACCAACTTTTGTTGGGGGAAAAATGATGGCAGAAATCGACCCCACTGGTTGGCCCGGGAGAAACTCTACAAACCAATGTCGGAGGGAGGGATGGGATTCCAGAATCTTATTCTGTCAAATGATGCATTGTTGGACATGCAAGGATGTTACCTTCTTAACTGTCCATCATCTTTATGTGCGTGGGTACTCTGTTCCAAGTACTTTCCCCACACTGACTTTTGTGGATCCTTTATTGGCCTGCGCCCTAGCTTCATTTGGAGAAGTATTTGGGGGGGTGCGAAATCTCCTCGAAAACGGACTGGGCTGGAGGATTGTAAACTGCTCATCTGTCAACATCCGGACTGATCCTTGGATTATCGATAAGGATGGTGTGCGGGCCACAACCCCCACCCAACCAGGTCTTGAAGAAGCCACTGTCAACTGCCTCTTTTCAGGCCAGCGCCTGGGATGGTGTGTTGAAAAGATCCAGGAATGGTTTTATGAAAGAGACCAAAGAATTATTCTGAGAATCCCCTGGGTCCCTAATGTCGGCCTTGACCATCTTTTTTGGACCAATGATTCTTCATGAAATTACATGGTGAGATCCGGGTACAGACTGGCTCTTGGCATTCACTCTTGCGACCGTGATGAGGGACCACGGAAAAGCGCTTTGGAAGCTCAACGTCCCCCAAAACTTATGGAAATTTTGGTGGCATGTGTGAACGGGAACCCTCCCTACCATGAGCCTCCTTTTTTACCGACATATGGCCAGTGGTGAATCCTACCCTTTCTTCCTGAATATTCCTGAAACTCCTTGGCACGCCATCATTCACTGCCCGGGAGCCAACGCAATTTGGAATAAATGGGGCTCAGCTTCAGATGCTTCACTTGATATTGCCTCTGACCTCCCTGATCTTCTGATGTACTGTTGTTACTCTCTTTTATCGTCTAATGCATTCTCTCATTTCACCCTTTCCTGGATCATTTGGGTTTGGTGTAACGATTCAGTTTTCCACCATGCTCATCAGCCTCCCGAGTTATGGATTGAACGAGCCACTACATGGATTGAGGGATGGAAGGACCACAAAGTACACTTTATGCATGGAGTTTCCCCCTAATGTTACACTCATTGGAACCCCCCTCCCCCCAAAGGAAGTGAGTCTTAAGATTAACTTGGACGCTTCTCTCCCCAAGGATCAACATGTCTCTCTTGGCCTCCTAGCTCGAAATCATCTAGGGCATATCATTGCAGCAAAATATGAACCACATCATGCCTTCTAGGAACCTGCAATTTCTGAGGCCTTTTCCATATTGGCAGAGTTGATGCTAGTTGTGGAACGTGGATGGGATGATATCATCATCGAGTCTGACTGCCTCTCTTTTATCAATGCTATTAACCATGGTGACGCCGAACTCCAGGACATTGGCTTTATCGTCAAGAGAATATGCTCGATGCGCCAAGGCTTATCTTGCTGCACCTTCTCCATTAAGAAAAGGGAAGGAAAAAATGTGGCCCATCAGCTGGTAGCCTCAGGCCCCTTAGATGTCAACCAACTATGGCTGGAAAATTTCCCTTCTTGGATCTAAATATGTACGACTGCTGATATTCGTCATTAATATTATCTTTCCTTCTTCAAAAATAATAATAAAAGTGAATGTGTTTTCTGTATTCCTAAGACATTAAAATAAGGGAATATTATTCATAAGTTTTTATGTCATTACAACATTCCCCCCATTATAAATTTCTCCCTCGAATTTTTCCTTTTCCACAATAAAACAAATTAGGTTAACTCTACCTCATCACATCCTCTAGTTCCCACGTTTCTTCTTCAAACTTGTGGTTTCTCCACAACACTTTGATGAGGGGAATCATCCTATTTCATAGAAATTTTTTCTATATTATCTACGATATTCATACGCTTATCTTCATAGGATAGTTCATTCTCCAATAGTACCACCTATTTATTGAGTACATGTGATGGGTAAGGTATGTACTCCCTCAAAAGAGATATATCGAATATGTCATGTACTTGAGACTGGTTCGGTGGGAGTTATAGTCAGTATGACACTACTCTAATGAAATCAAGGTTCTCAAGAGGGCCAATCTACCTTTGAATAAGGTCTCCCTTCTCCCCAAATCTCATAAATCTATTCCATAGTGATATATGTAGGAATACCGTGTCTCTAACATCAATCTCTAGGTCTCGTTGAAGGTTGCCATCATAGCTCATTTGTTGAATCTGGGAAGCTTTAAGGTGTTGTTGTATGGTCATAAACATCTCCACCATTTCGTAGACTATTTATGGACTTATAAGTTTTCACTCCCCAAATTGATCCCAATAGGCCATTGTTTTGCACCATTTCCTATAAATACCTACACAAGGATCCATTTGGATTGTTGAGTAGAAACTGTTGTTGTTAGAGAACTCAACCAGAGAAAGATGTTTCTCTCATCCTCCTTTTAATTTCTTTGAGCATTCCCTAATAATTTTCTCAAGTGTTTGGATGGTCTGCTTAGATTAGGCATCAGTTTGAGGATGATAATCCATAATGATGTTCAGCTTAGTAGTCAGTGTGTGTTGGAGACTCATCCAGAACTTAGAGGTGAACATTGGATCTCAATTAGACACAATCGTTAGTGGTACTCCATGAAGCATTTCCACTTATCTGATTTATATCCATACTAGTTGGTCAAATGAATAATCCCCTCAAATTTCAATTATGTGTGCAGTCTTTGTAAGATGTTCCACAAAAAGCCAAATAAAATTATTTCTTTGGGATTTCTTTAGATGTTCAGTGAAAAAGTCCATGTTGATGTTCTTCCATTTCCATGTTTGTATGAATAATGGTTTCATCATCACCTCAGAATCCTACCTCTCATCCTTCACTTGATGAAATACCAGGAACATTGATGTTTATTCATTTATCTCCTATTTTCATTAACATTGAACTCTAAGAATTCCCCTTTTTTATAGTTTCCACATTCTTCTAAATTCCCAAATCATCATTTTGAGAATACTTTAACCATTTCAAAAGAGACTGTTGAGAAAGAGTTCGGGAAAGGATTTATTATGTTACCTTCTTTATGATACTAATGTCCATATTCATAAAATCTAATAAGATTGGATCCTTTTAAATTCTCATCAATGATATAATAATTGGGTCACTTCTACTTAGAGCATCTCCCACGTTGTTCGCTTTCCCCATGTGGTAATGGTTTGATAATTCATAACCCATGATGAGATCTAACCATATTCGTTGGTGTGCATTCAACTCTTTCTGTGTGAAAATATTTTTGAGGCTTTTTTGATCCATATAAATTTCAAACTTCATACAAAATAGATAATTTCACCTGATTTTTAATGAAATGATCACTACTACCAACTCCAGATCATGAGTGGGATATTTTTTCTCATTAATTTTCAACAACTTGATGCATATGCAATGAATTTTTATTTTTCCTCAAATTTCATCAAACAGATAATTATAAAATATTCAAGAAGAACATTCCCACAAACATCAACATGTGATACAACACTTATAGAAGTTTTCCCTAATGATTTAATATCATTTCTACTTTGGACTCAATGTTCTTAGAAAACATAAAAGATATACTTATAGGACATGAATTAAAATACATTAAAACATACACTACTTTGAAGGACTGGTTACTTTTTATTCCTTCATCAGTATCCATCTTAGAATAGGACTTCCCATGCTCCTTTGATCAAGGAGAATATTGATGCTCACCATTCTTCTCAATACTTTCAATAGATAATTGTCTTAGGTAATTCTTAACTTCTCCACATTTATATCATAGAACTGTATATGATTACTTAGATTCAAATTTGTTTCCATTCATCATATTATCCATTTTGGAGTAGAAATTGTCTACTTTGTTCCCTTCCATTCCACACATAAAACATATCCTAGTCCCTTTGTGACATTTTTCTTATTTCTTCTTTCCACACTTACTGCATGAAATAAATTGGGACTTCTTTCCCTTATCACCTTTATTAGATGAAATTTCGTGACATGTCACCTTCCTCTTCCTTGATTTCCTTGGGCATTCAACAATGTGCCAATTTTCAATCGTGATGTTTGATAACTGGTTTGGAAAAATCTGGATATTTCCTACTTGATCTCCTATTTTATTGGGAATCTCATTGGGGCATTCATCTTGTTTCCCCTCACATTGGTTTTTAGCCATATTCCTCATATTATTGGCCATTGGTCTGAATAAAATAAAAATTAGGGATGATAATCTTAAACATTTTAACACATAAATGAGAATCCAAATATATTAAATGGATATATTATAAATTACATTTATCTCTTTAACTTATAAATTTTTATGCCTCAATCTATGTTATCCGTGTTATATCTCCTAATTTGTATTCTTATGGGATTTGATTCTCCCTTCATAATAGTTGGTACTGAGATTATGAATTTAATAAATCATATTCCCTAGGAGTGTCAAACCAAGAGTAAAGCAAAGACCATTTTCGTGCACCAGTTCCCATTCGAGTCTAGCTCAAATTGGTGTTTTTGGGTTTTACCCCTAGATACATCTGTGCCAGAGCCACCTCTACTTATTCTTATCTAACCAAGGATGTATTTTCTTGAAAAACCACTTACTATATACCCACAAAAATTTTAGAGATATTTTACTTACACTAAGTCTTATCCCAAAGGATTTCACTAGGGTTTTCAAATCCTAATTCCAAAAATAACAAAACATATCATTTGATACCAATTATAACAACTCTACTCTTTATTTCATATTTAAACATTATTTATTACATAAAAGTGCATTTATTACAACTCTGAGTTTCAAGATCTCTAATTTTTTGGGAAATCAGGAACATTACATGAAAACATAATACATAAAATACAAAATCATCATAGAAAATTTCTTTTAGATGACCAAAATAATCCATATTCTTTAGCATTTCATGGGATAACCTGAGGAAATACGTAAGAAAAAGTGATCTATAAATCCCATTAAGGGAGTAAACAAGGAATAAAATGAAGATTAAAATATAGGTTAAGAAATAGGCATCTCAATGGATCACATTAGAAACATGAAAATAAATGCTTGATATAGCATGGTAATCCTAACATAGAAATCTGGACATAGCATACTACAATATATTAGCACGAGACAAGGCTTATCACACATGGATTAGCATGATTAAACCCTTATTACACATGTATTATTATAATTAAACCCTCATTTCAAATGGTGTATCATGATTCTAAACCTTACCTAATGCATTGGAGCACTATCAGGGCTCACCCTACATAAAAATTTCTTTTCAGGCATAAGTTGGTCATATGGATCCTATAACATGGAATCATTCCACATAATTAGTTATTACATGATTAAGAAATGTGGGATACAAATGTATAAGTACCATTAAATAATAATATGTGCATAAATGTGAATACCCTTGATTGAGAAATGGGTATGGTATTCAGTTCATTATGATTTTGTCTTGGAAATTCACAGTGCAATTTCGGCAGCACAACAATGTCATATGGAAATTCATAAATTGAGTTGATGAGAGTGAAATTAGCCTATAATAATTTATACATGAAATAAATAGTAATGGGAATAAAGAACATAATATCCCAACATATTAAATGGAATTTAGATACATAATATATAAGAAATTATTGAATGTAAATAAGAAGAGATAAATCCCTTACATAATTTTGGCATGGTAATGGGTGTACAATGAAAAAATTAATGCGAGAAAAAGGGGTATATCATCATTAAAACATAAGGAGGGAATTATGCGTAGGTTTTAAATCATACCTAAACATTTTTAATTGAAAATAATAGGATATAAACACATAAGGAAACTTAGATAAAAATGAAAAAAGAAGGAATCCCTTACGAAAATTTGTCATGCTAACATGATCACATAATAGTTAATAAGAGAAATGAATGGGATTGAAAGGGTATATAATAATTTATAAATCAAATGTGTATTAATTAGGATATTTAATAACATATACAAACATTGTAATAAATGAGATTAAAAGACATAACTTGAAAATAATGCTTGATAAAAGAGGGGGGTTGAAGATCCCTTACTTGGATGTGTGATCCCAATGGTTTGGGAGATGCTTATGGGGATCTCGTGGCTCCTTGGGAAGACTCTAGGGAGTATGGGGATGAGTTTCTTTGAGCTAAAAATGGTTTGAGTGAAAATTAATGAAATATTTTGTGGGATAATTTATGAAAGGAGAGGTAATTATTTATTATTTATGTTTTGGATAGTACACATTAAAATATTCAATACTACAAACCATCCCATGGTTTTTCTCATGGATTACTCTATATGGTAGTGGTATAAAATATTTTATATGGTCAAGGGATGAACATATTAAAATATTAGTCTTTCTTATGTGGAGGTGAGTCACACTCTCAAAGAAATCATTTTAACATGGGAAAATATTTTATAAGTTTTGGAGGGTCTACTAAGGCATTAAATATTAATAAAAAAATAAAAAATTACATTATTTTAAAGGTAAAAAATATATTGGTCGAATATCCAAGTTATGGTATTTTATAAGATCACTTTTGGGTCATTATGATGTCATAAAACACATTATATATTTTTACGGTATTCAATTATTAACTAGAAATTTCATTCTCTCGGTAAATTATGAAAAATTAACCATTGGATAATTTTGAAATCATTATTCCATAAATAATATTAATTTTATATAAATAATTTTCTAAATATTTGAATTTTTACTTTTAAAATAAAAAAAGTCATTTATTAAAAATAGATGAGACTTGGAAAAAACAAATTCCAAACCATAATAAAAGTTACATTTGACTTTATAAAAATTATATGATCATTTATATTTAATAAAAATTATATAATAATAAAATTATTTAAATCTATTATTTATTGAAAATATTCCATAATTATCCAAAATAAATTCGCCCATTAAAAATAAAATTTTAGTTTTATCATATAAAAATATAACTCTTATCAAACTGATTACTTAATCATTTATAGAGTAAAAAAATAAGGAAAAATATAATAATCGCTTATGATTAAAAAGAGTGTTCTTATAACACTATTATAGTTACATTATTAATAAAACCTTAATTATATATAATAATTTATATATTCCGAAAAATTACCATTTTACCCAAAAAATCATTTTATCTAATTTATTATATTTTTAAGAAAAACTATTCTCATAAAGGAATTGGTAGAATAATATTTATTTATAAAAATAAATTACACAATAAGTAACTAATTAATCATTACAAGACCCCTTATAACACCAGCGTAAGACCTGAGGGTAAGGTGTGCGATGGTGATAGACTCTTGCGGAGGATTAGATAAAATCATTCGGCTGGTAATCTTTATTAACTTGAACTTCTGATATTGTTTATTCCATTCAAGCTTAACGTGTTGAAGATCATATTGGGCTTGGTCAATAGTGAAGTCCAGTGATACTACCTCCTTTCTGAGATTTGAAAAAAGATCTTCATACAATCTGAGTCTACTGGATGAGGCCACCCTCTCCTTTGTTTGTTTCAAAAATATTTGTTAAAACCTTATGTTTATATCAGTTGTGTGATCATTTTACAATAGATATATTATCAACATTATTGGTAATTAATGGTCATTTAAACCCAATTATAATTATAAAAATAGTGAATGTGTTTTCTATATCTCTAATACATTAAAATAAAGGTAATTTTAATCATAAATGTTCTGGTCACTACAATTATTTTGGAGAAGTCTACCACAAATCCTCAGTAATACCCCACCAAGCCAAGAATTCTCTGCACCTCAGACACATTCTTAGGTGGCTCACAAGAAATAAATTCTTCCTCTTTCACTATATATATGGCTAAACCCTGCTAAAAAATTTCATCCCTATAATGTGAACCTATTATATCCCGATATGTAATTTCAAGAGTTTTCTATTTAGATGGTTCCCTTGAAGTAAATCATGGACCTTCCTCAAGTGATTTTCATCCTCCTTCTCTATTATAGAGTAGATGAGCATGTCTTAGATTAATACAACCAAAAAATGTTCCATGTATGGTTGGAAGAAATGGTTCATCAAATCCGTGAAAACTATGGGGTAATTTTTTACACCAAAGGGATTCCCTAGGAACTCATAGTGTCCAAAGTGACAAAGAAAGGGAAACATTGGAATGCCAACCCCACAAAACCATAGCTGGTGGTATACAGACCTGAGATCGATCATAGAGAACCATATAATACCTTTCTACTAATCAAATAGGTCTTCAATTCTGGGAAAGGGGTACATGTTCATTATCATGACCTGTTTTTTGTGATGATAATCCACGCAAATCCATAGGCACTTGTCTGCATTTTTCACAAACAAAACCAAAGCCGCCCAGGGGGATACATTGGGTCTAATGAAAAATTTCACATGAAGGTCATCTAAATACAACCTCAACACCTAGATCTCAGTGGGTTACATCTGATATGCAGCAGAAGAAATCAGGATAATACCGAGTATAAAGTCAATGCAAACCTCCAACTCCTATTTCGGAGGTAGTCTCAAAACATCATTTGGAAATAGGTCCACATAATCCTCCACAACTGAAAGTATCCAAATTCACAAAGATTTCGGTTCACCATGGGTCATAATCACTCTCTGAGGGGTAATGGAATGTAACTTATTACTCAAAAAAGCCACTCATCCTACTACGAGGTCTTTCTTAACAAGAAAGGATAACCTCGTCCCCTCAGCACATAGGCATCTGAATAACATGCAGTGATAGTCAATCTAGTCCCAAACCATAGAAATTCAGTCCATTATCATAATTATGTCAAAGGGTTCCATCGAGATGACCAGTAGGACCCAAGTGAATCTTTCTCCTCTAATTGAAATCTTTCCCTTCCAACAAATGAATGATACAGAGGAAGTGTTACCTATATAAACCTCAAGGCACAACTTTTGTGATAGCCTCTCAACTTGGAGATTGACCTCCCACATAAATAGTTGAGAGATAAAAGAATGGATATCACCTGTGTTTACTAATACTGAGGAATGAGTAAAGTAAACACATATCGTACCTTGAATTATCTCATGTGCCGTTGGGTCATAGACATAGATAGACTGCAACTATCTGGGCCTCGGCCACTAGCTCCCTAATCCTGATGTTATCTACCTAGTGGTGGTGGTCAGAGAACCTCATACCTCCATCCCCCACCTAAAGATCCTCCCTCTCCTATGCTAGTTATGACTCCTTGGGGACCACCCTATCCCCACCGGGAAGATCCCAGATCACGACACTACCTCTACCATAGTAGTCCATCTACTGCTTCCCTAGGATGCAGAGTAGCCCTAGTCGAGCAGTACCATGTTATGTGACCAAAATCATCATAAGTGTAGCATTTTAACTCTCCAAATTTCTCTGATTATCTACATTTCCCCTAAACTCGGTGACCACCCCCCTGAGTCTGACCATTGAAGGGTCTTATATTCAAGGACCTCGGATGCATGTGTGCTGCTAAAGATGACTAATCCTTATGGTACCTACCACTAGTTCCATTTTTTTGGAATCCCAATGCTATGAACCTCCCCAACAACAAGTTCTTTTTCTATCACCCTGATAAAGGTGGGGATGTAGAAGATAAATACACTGGATCAGATCACTCTACAGTGGCCTTTCTTAAAATTCTGTGATCAGAAGTAACCATCTCTGATCATGTCAATAGAGTATCATGTAATGTTAGTGAACTTATCTGTGTAGTCTTCCACTATTATTCCTTCCTGATGAATCTCCAGAAACACTTCAATCCAGATGGAGCATAAGCATGAGGGTTAGTACTCCTTGCGAAACAACTTTTGAAAGTCATCCCATGAGAGTGTAGCCTCATCGTGCATTAGGGTAACTAATATCTACTATCTCCCAGATGCTCCAGGGAAATGGATGGCTGCCAATTCTACCGTATAATACATTGGGGTCCAAACCAGTTCGAACAAACATACCACCAACCCCTACCAATCTTCTGCTGCATGAGGGTCTGGATCTCCATGGAACACAGTGGTCCTTAATGCTGGAACTTACGGAGTGCGCTCAACCATTGCATTTCTTCATCCTATCTTCTTGGGACGATATGCTACTCAATGAGTGGATGAACCACTACTGGTCCAACTAGAGGAAGTGGATTTCATGATGGACCCTGAACTAAAGACTCACTTCTCGTAGGTTCTTCATCACTAATCAAAGATGGTATCATGGTTGGCTGTCGTCACTGAGGCATCCTAAAAATTTTCAAGGAGTACCATGGTCAAATGAACATATATATATATATATACATACATAAATACATATATATATATATATCAACATTAGAATGGGGAGATAAATCAAGAAGGGTAGTCAAAGGATCAATCCTATATTTTTAATTTACCATTTTTTCCTACAACAAATTTCTCAGGGTGTCAAGTCGACTAGAAGGTAAACAGGGTCCTCGTGAATGTATATGTTGGTCACCCGAACCATCACTAGACACCCTGGAATGATATCCTATCTCATTAAACATGGATATAGTTTCAAAAAATCCCAAAAAATTCTTTTTAAGTAATGTCTGAACGACGACCCAAGGAATGAAACACCTCTGATTCCACTCTATAACAACCCAAACCAAGATAGGGATCGAACCAAAACTGCCCCAAGATCACCTCCATTGGCTAGGGTTTGGGGACATGCACCGAAGGTATAGAAAACTTATGGATTCTTCTTCATAAGAACTTATACACTAAAATGCAACCAACTCAATGAAATAGTTAAGAGGAAAATTAGAAAAAGTGAAAACCTTTATAGATAATGTGAACATGCATGAACCAGTAGATGGTACAAGAGTACGGTAGTGAATACTGAAATAAAAATCTGAAAACACACTCCAAAACCTGAATGTGGTCCCAACATAAAGACAATTTGAAAAGAGTATCCGTTGAGAGACACCGGTGCATGCATTCCAACTATGATCACTATACATGGTCCATGCAACCTATATCCCTATGCCCCTATGTAGTCATGATCGCCATGTCCACCATCTGAAAAAGACATGACATGTGTTGGGAAAATCCCATGCAGGGGTGAGTATATACATATCCAGTAGAACATCCCAAAAATGTTAAGGGGGATTATAAAGAGATACCACTGAAGAGAAGTAGTAAATGGAACAAGGTATAGTAAAAGATTATAGAAAAAGTGTAGGTCAACCCAACAAGAGTTTGAATGTAGGCTCATCAAAACATCAAGAGCATGAAACATGGATGAGTTTAACCCCCTATCAATTCTTATCTACCTATATCGAGAGATTAGACTCAACCAACCATGAGAATCTAGACACAGAAAACATATGGCATGCCTCACGAGTCTTCGCCTCTCTTGAAAGAAGAGTAACCAAGACCCAAATTGGGTGTAATGTAGAGGGATATATATATATATATATCTATGTGTGTGTGTGTGTTTTTAGTAAAATAAGACCAAATGAGAGAGTAAGGGGATCTCCATATAATAGCTCAACCAAAGAAGATGAGTTTTGAACAATTCCAAGGTAGAGTAATATACAATGCCCATCACCTCAAGCATCTTCCTAGGATTCTCAAGTCTATGAGGCTCAAATCAACACACCTTGATACTATCTTATTTTAGTGGAACTAACTCGCCCACACGGTGTTAGATCGCATCACAAGAATACATCTTAGTGGGGAAAGTTCCCCTATTTCTTGTGAGTCATTTGGTAAGTCATATCACACCTTTCCACCATGCCGTATAGTTTAGGGATTCTCCAGATGGTCTTCTATGACTACACTACCCAACCCAATTGGATGGTCATCCTAGTATGTCTCGTTAGGGACTACACTACCCATCCCAACATGGGGGTTAACCCATAATCTCTTTTCGGGGACTCCAGTACCCACCCCGACTGGGGGGAGAACCCAGAATCTCTTATAGGATACTACACTATCAATATTAGTTGGATGGTCAACTCGGAATCTCTCCTCGGGGACTACACTACCCACCCCAGCTGGAGGGTTGGCCTGATATCTCTTGTCGGGGACTACGCTACCCAGCACAGCTGGAGGGTCAGCTCGGTATCTCTTATCAGAGACTACACAACCTAGCACTGTTGTAGGGTAACCCAGAAGTCTATCTTTAGGGACTACACTACCCATCCTAGCTGGGGTCAGGCTAGAATATCCCATAAAGGACTACACTACCCAACCCATCTACAGGGTCAACCCAGTATCCCTTTTCTGGGACTACAATATCCAGCCCAGTTGGAAGGTCAGCCCAGAATCGCTCGTCAGGGTCTACACTACACATCCCAGCTAGAGGGCCAGCCGAGCACTACATTGGTAATCATGTTTGATTATTTCCATCATCAGGAGTCGTCTCTACACATACCAAACCGAGAACATACACATAATATCTTAAAAGTTGTTTATGATAGAACCAATGCGTTCTATATAGAAAAACACTTTGGATAGGAATCTCCTGGGCTGAAATCTTATTTCAAATGATGGAGATACCAAAAAATTGAATATTGCTCATGGGAGATCAAACTGTACACAATGTGTGAGGGGGCTAGATGGTGTGTTCCCCCTCTTCACTATCTGGATGTGTCTTTAGACAAATATGATCTGTATCCCATGTAGTTGTGCATGCTGTGTAGGTGTACTTCACAATGTGTTCCATTTATCCTAGGATCGGGTCATGCCTTCTAGTCGTATTCGTGTACTCAGACTATGTGTTCATGTACTTCAGTACATGGAATGCTGATTCACATGGTATGTTTCCCATGTGACCAAGCTGAATCCATGTGCTTGGCATAGGGCATGTTCCTGGTCATGTATCCTTCACACGGCTCATCTCACACAGAGATTTGGTACATGGCATGTCACGGGGAGTACACGCCATGTTATCCTTATCTTTTCTCCAAACCCTAGCACACCACTAAGGGAGGATACACGTCATGTGTTCATAAATGAACACAATGTATAGTCGGGATTTTTCTCAAACCCTAAGGGTTTCTCTGATTTTTAGTCATCACATCCAAATATACTATATTTATGGTCAGAGGATGTTGAATCTAATTTGAAAGCTCTAGATCTAGCTGAGTAATGTGGGATTGCATTATCGTTCGTCATGAATCGGCCTCGTTCAAAAACAAGGGTTTGTACGGATCTTCCGAACACCATCGTGGCTTTGTTCGTCATTATATTATCAAAAACCCTTAATATTTTTCATCCATGCATCATTTCATTTCTATATCTGTGGATTTCCTTCAAATCTATTGTCATTACACGATTTTATCTCATTTTGGGGCACCCGATCGATCTCAGATCGCCCGACAATTGTCGAACCAGGATTCAATTGAAATCCATGCTTAATGATGTTAATAAATCAAGGGTGAAAGACACCAAAAGAAATTATTATATCCTTGGACAAGGATTCATGGACAACCAAATTTATTTGTGAAATTCGGTCTAGAACAACATATAATGAATTGAAAACCGGTACTTGGGTGCATGCAACATTTTAATTAAAGGGCACATGTTGAACAATTAAGATTACAATTTCTCTAACATCTAATCCAAGGTATAAAAATTCTAAAGAAATTTCCTAACAAGATAGGATCAATTTTCATTGATGAATAACATGTCCATCGATGAATGAGGATGATCTATTGCATCTTGATCGATCTAGATCCAAGGTTCTCTCATCATTCATTCTTCATTATTTATTTTTTTCCTATATAAAAGAGAGGAGGAGAGAAGAGGCCATTGGAAAAAATAGGATTATGAGTATAAATCCTCGTATCTATGAATTTATAAACATATATTACATTAAGATAATATTTGAGTAATTAATTAAATTAATTTATTTAATTATTTAAAACATTTAGTCAAAAAGTAAGGGGTCAGGACTTCCTGTACCATCTCATTATATGTCAGGCCTAGGGGAAACACTGAGTTATAGACCCATCCATAGTATAATATTTATTATCTAATCAACTATTTAAGAGTTATCTTTTTTTCATTAATTAACGATGTGTGTGTAATAAAAATTATACGTAAGATTTTTATAAAATTAATTATAGAAACATAGGGGCTTAGAATCACATTCAGTCTCACAGGCTTTCTCTGAAATAATATTTAAAAATATTTCAAATTATTATTTTGGAAAAACTGGGTCTCTACATCTATCCCAAATGTGCTTTGTAATTTATGACCATCGGTGTCCCTCACCAACCACCCTCACACAATCCCCCTCAAGAACCATCTCTCAAAAATGTACTTTTTATTTATTATTATTAATTACATATAGTGAATAAATATTTACTAAAATGCGTTTCAAAATAATGAAATTATTTTATATGTTTTTATATGTGGATGAAATGTAGAAATTATTTAGTAATTTTAGTGAAAAATTTTTACTACTAAGGGTGTGAAGTCATTCCACACTTTTTTTATATCATTTTATGAAAAATGTAAAACAATTTCTTGATTTCCATTTAACCATTAAATAAAATTGATAAAATTAGTTAAAACCATTCACATAATTCTTCTAAATCATATTTTCCCCCATTATATTAACATTTCACTTCCCAATATAATATGTAAAAAATTATTTATAATGATAACATTTTTTATAGTCATTAAAATTTATGGTATTTTAATGGGTTTTTAATAATAATTTTTGTAATAATTTTTTATGTAGAATTATTTTGGATTTTATTTATTTTTTCTAGAGATTCCTATTTAATAAAAATTAAATATTAAAATAGTATTTTTAATATTAAATTACTTATATTTACATAATGAATAAACTATTTTTACTGTATGCTAGATTCTATATGATAAATAGATATAATAACGTATTGTTTCATGTTTTTTAGATTTTATATTTTAGGGGAATAAAAATGCTACAATGAAAATTTAAATATTAACGAATTAATGATGATTTTAATTAAGAGATTCAAATCATTTATTCAATTTGAGGACTTTGGATTATAATAAAACACTTTATAAATCTCTTGTATCAATCTATGTGTGTTTCCATGACTAAGGTTGGATGGATGTCTTCTTATAACTATATCATTATCATTATGAATAATATATATAAGTTTTTACATAAAATACAAACATCTTCTATAAAATATAAAATTAAATTTGTACAAATAATGTCTATTAATATAATAAAAAAACTATAAAATTGATCAAAAAATATAATTATTTAATAAAATATAGTTAACACTAATAATTTTTTTAAATTGAGGGTGTGAATGATTAGGTGTGGGTTTCCAAGAATAACCATAGGCACATTGCCGCATTTTTAGGGGGTTTCTTCTCATACACATAGTGTGTGGGAAAGTGAAGGGTGGGCCCCCTCTTTCAGTGGGGGAGATGCAAGGAAGGTTGTATCTGCCAATGAGGAAGCAGTAATGGGTGATTGGTTGGTGGCGGAAGGACCTCGCTGGTAGCTATGTAGAGCAACGGGTGGCACATCTAGGTGGATGATAGAAAAAACGGGTGATGTTGGATGGTCGAGATGATGGATAGAACTCACATAGCATAGAAATATAGTGATTTTTAATTTTTTTAGTTGGAAATGGTGGTTGGTGGAATAGTAATATGGAAATTGATAATATATGGAAGATGGATGGGGATAAAGCAGTCTACATGGGGTGGCACTATAGATGGCAGAGGGTAGATGACCAGCGGTGTTGGTGCAGAGAGGTGGACAACGGAAGGGCTAGACATGCTGTTAGTATACAAATTAGCCTGGTGTTTTGGGACATTTCATGATCCTACGGGACATGGGGTCCTTTGGAAAAAGTATGGGCGTTTCGGACAAGTTTCTCATAGACCATTAGGCCTCTAGGCCTTCAATCCATATAATCGGTTTCCCTCAATCTACAAGAAGGTGGCCCTTTATTCAATAATAAAATAAGGATTCCATCCAAAATTTATAAATAAATATATAATATTCTTATATTTACTACAATGGGTAAGTAAATCATATAGAACTAAGATTTAATTAAAATATATAACCAGTATATGATAGAATTATCCAAGGTAAAAAATACAAGACTTATAGAGAAACATTCATAGTTTGTTAAACCATACAGTGGATTTGGTCTTCATATCATCCATTTTTAAATACCTACAATAAAAATATAGGTTTCAGAGTATATAATATCCCATTTTTTGATGATGAAGATTGGAAAGAATAATTTTCAATATTTATGAATCAATGTAACTATCAAATCATGGAACTATATGTCAATATATTTATTAATAAATATTAAAAAACTATAAAAACTATGAAAACAATTGAAGGACTAGTTTATAGTCAATCATCACAACTATGTTATACAATATTTCATCATTAGACCATTAAACCACCCAGAGAGAGTAGTTCATTCAGGTAAATTACATCCCGCAATAAAGATACTATAGAGGTGAATTTCAAAGAAGATGAAGATTTGAATAATGAAACGAATTCCAATGATTAGATTAAATGATATAAAGATATATATAAATATAAAAAAGGATTTTCTGAAATAAGGAATGACTAATTACAATGAACTTTGAATTAGTCTACAGCATTGAAATTATGACACCCCTCATATCCTAATGTTGTTTATTTTTTATAACTTTATTTTTTCTTATTCAGTTTTGAGATATGGTTATTTTTGGGAAAACATTTTAGTTTATTGAAGGTTTTCGTGGGATGATCATAGTTCTCCTGCATGGTTAGTACTAATCATTTGGTTCCCATTTGGTTGGGTTTTTAATTCTGATATAGACGATTTACATGAACCTACATGGTTTATCATGTGGTGTGGAGATATCTAGATCATGTTCGAGGCTTAGGGTGTGTCAAGGGTGACACATATTGTTTTTTAAAACTGTCAGGAATCTGAGAGTAATCGTGTGGGTGGTGTTTGGCCTATATAATTTCTAGTACACTACTGGTACAGTCTTTGGAAAATCATATGGCCTATCCAATTGTTTTAAAATTTGGAATTTACAATTTTAATCCTCTTCAAATTTAAGGACATTCCACCACTATTTAAATCCACCCACTTAGGATGACACTTGGGTTCATTGGAGGAGCTCCACCTCCTTCCTCCTCTTGATAATTTCACTATATTTGTACATTCCCATGTAAATTTGAGGTATTTCTTACACTATTTATCCATTATTACTTACCCTATTTATTTTCTCTGTATTTTGGCTTCCCCCATAAACCCTAGATACCTAGTGCCTAATTTTAGTATCCCTGATTTATCTAATATTTAGTTTTTTAGTGTCTAGGATTTTTATTTTCGATTTCTATACCCATCTGTGTGGTTTTGGTTGAACACGAAAAGTTCCAAAGAGTTTTAGCTCACTTCTTATCTCTTTGATGTAAGTGTTTCTACAAAATTTCTTCATTTTGGAAATAAATGTTTTATTACACTTTCTAAATTCCGGTTTTATAAATATATGAATATATGTGATATCTCATTGGTGATTTGAAACCATTTCATTGTGTTTTGATCTTGGAATAATGTTTTTTTATTTTAAATTTTATATTTTCATCTCTGTAATGGAATTTTTTTATTATGGATATATTTTTCTAATATTCTATGCCGATTTTGAAGTGGAATTAATTCTAGTTTTTCAATTTTAAAACCAGTTTTTTTATTCATTGAGTGAAAACTATGTTTAAAATGGAAAGGGTTTTAAAGTGAGTTATTTATCTCTAAATGATTTATGAATGGGTAATTCAATGAATTTTATATGTATATTTGAAATGTGTTTGCCATTACTCACTGTGTAAAAAACATGGTGGCTCCTTTAAATTTTTCTGATGGAAATCGTTGGCCTTGGGCCTTGTTTTGGTGTTCAAGGAAGACACATGTTGAGGGTGGATTTGAATTTTTTTTAAATGATGTTTGTTATTTCAATCATTTTTTAAAATTTTCCCTGAATAGAACTATATGAAAATTTAATGGTCTTGGAATCAAGAGCCATTTTTTGTAAAATGTCTAGTTGGAAGTTTGGTTTATAAATGGTGTGTCTTAGAGAATCCCCTCTATTACCCCAGTTTTTAAACCTTATGGGGGTTCTTAATCTCTATGAGATTCTTATTTCCTCCCTTATGTGTAAATGTTCTTATTTTACTAGGTCTATTTTTATGGGAATTTTAATTATTTGATTTAGGGGAGTGGGTAGTTATGGTTATGTTTTGTGATTTATTATAGGGATGTTTGTTTCTATGCATCACTTCCTTGATTGGTTATGGGAAATCTCGTACTAAGTGGAAGATATAATTTTTTTCTTATTGTTGGTTCACATGCCTCTAGTTTTACATGAGTTGCGCTGGGAACAAAGGTCTAGGTTGGGGTTTTTTAATGCTATCTGGGTTGGGTGGGATAATTGTTTGACATGTGGTTTGAACATCGGTGAAGGCCAGTAGTTGGTTCATGAGTGGTATACTCTTATATGGTCAAATTCATTACATGCTTTGAATCCTAGGGTAGATCCGATGAAACATTTGATTTTATTATTGGGTATTGATTGAGGGGACTTTGATCGAGTGTTTTTTGTATCATTTATCATTATTTCATTATTATGATACCTTATTTTTCTTATATTTTACATATGTTGAATGATGCATGGTGCATAAATTATTGTGCTCTCCCTATTTTGGTGTGTTGGGTTGATTCCTTTAGAAAATTACATTTTAAAAGATTTTAGAGAACTATTTTTGAATTATATTTATCTTGTATGGATTCATTAAAACGTTTTCAAAATGGGTGTTTCAGTTTTGATGTGGCTTTAGCTGGTAAAATTATTTACGGTGATCATTTATATTTAAATAAAATAAATAGGTTTTTTGAGAAATTTTAATTATTGGTTGTGGTTTCCTACTATTATTTCTAGCTCAATCATATTTATTTCAAGTTATACGTTCCCTATTGGGATCATTTTTTATCATTGTCGCTAACATGTGGTGATTTTGGTGGTGGTGGGAAATCGGATGTTGCACTCTATTGGTTTAGACTCAGATCGAGTTGGTTTGTGTTTTTATTTTTAGTTGTTTTATATTTGTTCTTACTAGATTTATCTATCAATTTATGCATGTTTTTATGTATATTTAACTAGGTAAATTCATCCTAGTTTTTTGAAATGATGGAATGTGTGCTTATATTCACTCTTGTATTCATTAATTCAACAATCTTTTATCTCTATTTTTGGAAAAATCATTCCCAAAGGGATTTTTGTTATTCCCACACACTAGTTTACATCCAATTGGGATCGAGAATTCCTATCGAGCCTTATGGTGAATCCAGTTGGATAACATGTTGGCATGTAGAATTTTTGAGTTACAGGGAAGAGATTAAGGCGATCCTCAATTCTCTCAAAACACTGGAAGCTTTAAAAGTGAGAGTTGTTGATGGTTGGCCAATCTGTTTTATCCAGGTTTGTTATGAGTCGATGGTACCACCTATATTTTTGGAAGGGTTTTCATGGGATATTTAAAGCATGTATTTTGTTAAATAGTTATTTCCAAGGGATGTGAAAGTGGAGAAAGTGCTTGAGATTATGAGCCTTCATCAGGGTGGCCAGTTAGTAAGGGAGCACACAAATCACTTTTGAAATTAGTCATATTTCTTCTAAATCTAGTCATCAATGATTCAAAGAAGGCTAATTTTTTTGGAGTAATTCTTCACCCAAAATTTGGTATATCTATACTTGTATATTTTTTATCATATTTTCATGAGTTTTTCAATGAGTCCATTTCAATAGAATCTATCTGGTATAGGAACCTTGTTGTTAGTGATCAATTAGTTCCATTAAATGTACAGTGGAATCATGGTGGGCATAAGGGTAAACTAGTGAGTAGGTAGCAGGAGTAGGATGAGTCAAATATTGGTGTAAATGGTCTTTATAATCAAGATAATATATCTTTTATTATAATAGTTCAAGGATACATGGAATGCTAATCCATTTTATCTCAAGTATCCTATATTTTTCCTCTGTTTTAGATTTTTGGGTCATGTTCAGAAGTTTTTTATGCTTTTATTTCCTAATAGGTATTAGGTATGATACTTTTTGGATGGGTTATTTATTGTTCGGACCATTCAATTAATGGTTACTATGATGGTTTTGGGATCTGTAGTTAATATTGTTGGAATCTTGTGGATGGTTCCATTTGTGGATGTTTATTTAGGAATGGTGGCAATATTAATTATGGCATCCCTGGTTTTTTATTGTTTTTGTTCCCCCCTATCTCTCCCTCAGGGGTGTTTGTTTTCCCATTTGATGTGAGTGACATTTGTTGATATTATTATTTTTGGATAACCATTATTGAGAGTTAAGGTTTCACCCATTCTTCTATTGAGACGTTGAGGTGCTCATTATTTGGATATCAAAAATACCATGATTGTGTGATTGGGAAACTAGGGTATGTGTTTTACCTGTCGAGTTTTTTGTACTACCAAGTGTTTAGAATGGGTTATTTGGTTTCACCATACAACTTTGATATAGGTTTTGAACATAAGATATCCATGTGTATCAGGACTCTGGGTGAGAGATCATGTCATTCATTTTTAGGAGACATATGGGTTTTCTTCCTTCTATTGATCCTGGAAGTGATTTTGGTTGAGTGTTGGTTTCTCTCATAGTTTCTTGATTCTCTAAGGACGTGTCTCTTAAGATTTATCTTTAGTTCCACCATTTTATAGGAACACTAAATCATGGTGATAAAATTTTAGAGGATATCTACGTGGTGGGGAGACCATCTTAGTTCTATCTTTCTTTATAGGACTCTTTGTTTGAGGTTCTTGTTCTGGTTAGGCTTAAAGGTGTTTAGAACCTTAATGTTGACCCATTTGATCATCTTGAGTATTTTAGTTGTTGATTTTAAGGATTAATTTTGTTGATTTATTCATTTGTGTTAGTTCCTCCTTAGATATCTCATCTCCGTTGAATTTCTGTTTTGATCATGGACTATCTAGTTCCAAAAAGAGGCCTGGTGGAAAGTTTGTGACTCCCTCCATGTCATAGTGATGTTTATTCTATATTACATTATCTATTCTTGAGAGGTTTGGATTTTTGGTTGGTTTATGGTTACGAATTCCTGTTTTTAAGGTTTTTTAAGAGAACCATGGATAGGTTTCATAGTTAATATAAATTGTGTTGTATCTGTGCAGTTGTGTCTTTTGATGAGATGAATTCATCTACATCTCTTTGATACTTTTATTTATTGTTTAATCATAAATTATTCGATAATAGAATAGGTTTTGGTTTTTTTATGAATTACGAGTTCAATAATCAAAGGATAAATTCTAGAAAATGAAAAAAAAACAAATTTACATGTCGTGAACCAGTATTACACGAAATTTACTCCTTGACTAGAATACCAATGAGTCAATGAACAGACCATGAATCCAAAATAAAAGGTTTGAACCAAGTACCCAACAATAATCTTGAGTACACATCATGAAACATTCATATTTTAAATCTAGTCAGATACTTAAGTTAACCTATTACACAACATGAAACTTTGGAAACCTAATTTTGACTAACTATTCGAGATATCAAATCCATGATATCTAAAATATTTTTAAAAAAATCTCGATTTGAACTATAGAACATGAGATATAGTTACACACTATGGAATCATCAAAGAAGAATTAACTTAAATAACATACATGATGTGAAGAATTTACAGATCATTTACCTTTCGAGCACTATAAATATATTGTTCCTACGACACGCAAAAGAGTGTGAGACAACAGTCTTATTTTTTTCATTCCTCTCAATTTTTCTTCTATTTTCATTCCAAATTGTTACATTTTCTTTCTTTTACTGTTTAATGAACTCTATTATTTCTTCTTTTATATTTTCGTTCTTTTAATATATTATTTCTACTTTTACTCTATTGATTTGTTGTCCATTAGTGTTCTAGAATTCTGAATCAAATACCAATTGTATTTCAATTTCAATTAGTGATGTGTTGTTCTTTTTTTCTACATTCAAGTTTGAGTTTTATTGGGTTTTCATTATTTCAATTGTGGTTTCCTTCGATTTAGGTTTTCTATTTTTCATGTAAAGTATTTTGGGAACTATTTCCAAACTCTTGTTCAATTTTTTCATGTGTGGCTAATCTGATTACATTTAGGGTTCAAGAGTAGGGGTGGCTTCAACATAATAAATTTATATATGTACACTTGGTGACCTTATTTCATGTAATCATGTTTAAAATAAATTCATTATCATTATTTTTCCACTACCCTGACCATTGAGGATAAAAATTGAAGGATCTTGACCTAATTTATATTGAGTAGGATAGGATCAATAAAATGTGATTATTTATACCCAGATGCTACAACTAATATTATTAGGTTTTCAATTACTCTAGACCAAGAATTGGTTTCTATCTTTGGCAGTTCCAGTTGGTTATAAAAGGATCAATTTTTATCTTTTACATCGCTTTGTTGCATATGCCATAGGTCTATCCCAAGTTAGATTTAGTATTATCATTCTCTTATACCTTAAAATTTTCCTTTAGCACTTGGTTTTTTTAACCCAAGATACATAGATCTTAGAAAACCCTAAACCAAAGTGTGAATGTGAGAACTCCTTCCAAAAATATTCTTACTTTAGGGTTTCATTCTTACAAGTTGTCTCTGTGGGTTCAACATCGGATGAACATTTTGTAATGAACATGTAGCCAAGTGTATTTGGGGAAATATAAATTTAATATTATCAAAACACACATCTAATTAACAACATATTTTTTTCTTGTCAATTTTTTAACCATTGCTGTTTACTTTTGTTCTTAGGCATTGTGAACTATGGTATGAATCAAGGATTATATCACCCCCTTCTATTTCCTTCCTCGTTTTTTTTATATATTTTTTTCTTCTAGACAAGAACTCAAGTCCACCGACTTTTGTCCTAGTTCATATAAAAGATACCCAACCCCATTCTTTGATCTCAGCCACAAATAAAATTCTTCCATTCAATCTAGAGAATGATAGAACTTTATCTTCACACTGGCACTTTACAAAGGCTGACTGTAGTGATTTTTCACCTCCATGTCCTCTTAATTTTTAATTTGTGCCTCACGAGCATCAGTATAATTGAAAAATGAGACATGAATACACCATAATGGATTATGTATTTCCTCCCATTAGTTTTCCTCCACCCAGCCTTGTGTGTCCCCCAATTTAGGTTCATTCATTTGAGATTAACCCCAAACACATTCATATGATTAAGAAAATATGGAAATTTTTTGGACTTGAATGTGTAAACCCCCATAAAAACATTTAAAAAATTTAGAGGTTTTTGATAACTTTCGCATGCAAGGATTGTCATCATACCCCATCATACTTTTTTTTTTCTAATTCTCCATTCACGATTGAGACATGGTTTGGATTTAGATTCAAGATTTTGAGTCAATAAAAACATGGGATGAATTCACAGAGAAATTTCTAGATAAATACTTCCCACAAATCCAAACCTAGAAACTATGGAATGAAATTAAACATTTCAATTAGGTGGATAGAGAATCATATTAGGAATCATGTAACCTCTTCAAGGAGATAACACAAAAGTTCCCGCATCACGAACTTGATGTGTGCCTATATCTCTAATCATTTTTTCATGTACTCTAAAATTCCCACCGCACTATTGTGGACACCACTACATAAGTTAGCAGAAAACTAATAGATTATATCTTTTATAATTACAGTTTATTGAAAAGTGAGATAGGAGATCCCCAAGAATAGAATACATCAGGTAGAGGAGAATAACCGCCAAATGGCCCAAGTAGAACCTCTTACCAAGAAGAAGGAAGCTTCTCAGTTACCTTTTCTATCATTACCCCCTTCTAATAAAATTATAATGATATAATATTTTAATATGTGTTTCATCCCACAAACATACCTAGAATGTTGAGTAGAAATGGAATAAATGTAAATCCATGATTTTAATTATATTAATTTCAATAAAAAACAACATTACCCACATCCCCAATAGCATCAACAACAATACATTCATCATTGTTCATCTCACCAGCCATAGAAAAAACCCCATGTTATTATCCTATTAGGAGTGTAAAAGTACCACCATGAAATCAAGGACCACTTAGGTACCCTCCACATAATCCAACTCCTCAACAACACCAGTAATTTCAATAATCTTTTTCCCTAGATATGAATAGCTTCCACCAGATAAGTAGCAAAAATATCAACAAGATATGCTAAGTCTACCCCAATAAGCACAACCTATTTAGTCTAACCTTTAAAACCACTAACTTCCTTCATGAAGAAAGAAAATGAATGGATGACATACCAAAATAATTAGTTGTAAATGTAAAGGGCTACCCAATGAAACCTTGAGTATTAAGTGGGACAAATTTCAAAAACCCTTTTGAATCAATTTCTTGGTACATTAATTGATAATACAGAGACTCATTTGAGAGGGAAGGCTGAGGATATATTTCATAGTACTGGAAACATTTTTTACATTCAGCATTCATGGTTACGTGAGAAAAATTTGTTAAGAGAATCTAATAAATACTGTCAGGATAAAACACTAGTGGTAGAATCAAATGACAAAAAACTTCTACAAAAGCATCCTGGAAAGGAAAATGTGTATGTGTTAAATCCATCATACAATATCACTCTCCAATTTCTAGATAGGATGAGACAAGAACAAAAATAGGTACAATATAAAAACATTCTTGATATGATTATGTAACTACACATCAACATCCCCTTTTTAGAGGCAATTTCTCAATTTCTTACGTACGGAAGGTCCTTTAAATAATGTTTCACTAGAAAAAAGGTTGAAGACATTGGAGTCATATTTATAAATGAATAAATCTCTAAAGTTGTTCAGTAGTGGATTCCACACAAAATTTGATACCCCAGAAGTTTCTCAATTCTCTTCACTATTGGGACATCCATTTTTAAAATATCCTTATGAAATCATGGAACAAGTATCAATCTCTAAAATATTATTTTCTTCAAAAAAATATAGAGATCATAGAATTAAAACTAATAAGAGTAGCACTCGAAGTTTTTGATCACTCAGTCAAACACCCTCAATGACTTCTTCATGGATTCTTAGATAAAGTTGGAAAATTCGTCTTTCTAACTGATTTCTGTATCATGGATTTGGAGGAACAAGGAGGTGTCCCAATATTTCTAGGGTGGACATTTTTTCTATTTGAAAGGTGTTTATTGATGGTGAAAATGGAGATTAATTTTTAGAATTGGTGAAGAATAGTTGTGTTCTATTTGGTGATGGATGCTAAGAAAAGAGAGGATTCCTTGGATTTTCAAGCCATCCATCTTAATAAATAAAAAGATGATAACATGATATGTAAGGATGGGAAAAATAACCTATATCCTATTGAAAAACTATACAGTTCTTATAATATCATGAATTATAATGCACCTCTAAAGAGGAATGCCATCCTGACTATCATCGCCTATGTTTCTATGAATCATTCTCAAAGGGGTGTTTCCTCACATCTAATGTCATCTAAACAGAGCATTTTAAGATCTTGAGAATAGAAAAATAACTAACTGAATGGAAACCCATCATACATTAGATTGGTTTTTCTAAATAAATGGTAGGTTTAATAACCCTAGAGATGGTTTAGAGTTACTTTTTAAAACAATTATAATTTAAATGTAAAAAATACATTTACATTATGTAAACCAAGTAAAATATGTGAGGTTTTGAGTCTTTGAAAAATAAATACCATGATATTTACACATCGCATAATAAATACATGATATGGAAGCTTTGGAATGACCTAAAAATATATGAAACCTTGGTTCACTGCACCCTCTGATCCTTAGCATCCTCACTTCTAGGAAACCCTTGGCCTCCCACCTCTCCTCCTCATTTGACCACCAACCAACCTCCTCCCATCCTATTCAATAAAATTTCACCCCAAACCATGTTATTCCACTTCATTACCTCTATCTATAATGGCACACACCGAACGAGTGTCATGGGGGTATGATCCTCTTCATTCCAAATTCCTAATCATTTCATCTACCCATCACTATCAGATCGTACTCCCTCACCTTCTTGGTCACATTCAACTACTCCACAATCCTCAAAATAGTCATAGTCCACTTTTGGAACATCCTAGGGTGCTATCATACACCTCTAACATCACCCTTTACTTCACTTTTTTGTCTCAGAGCATTAGATTTGGTTGGTCCACTTGAAGGCCATGACATTGGGTTACAACAAGACCTTGGACTTGTCCGTGCTCTAGAACATTCCTGTCCATGGGGCTTTCCTTGAGATGTTGGCATAGATTCACCTCTCCACCATCACAGACGTGCATGAAGAGACGTTCTGGGATCTCTTTTACATTTTTTTTTCATGTTTGATCTTGGCACAGAACACACCGCCATTATCCATTATGGAAGACCCTAGGATATAACCATAAGAGATTGTAGTGTCATACTCATTATCTACACAGAGTAGTTTGTCACCTCCCCTATATACTCTTCTATACAGCTACACTCAGCCAAGATGGATTCATCTAGAAGATGGGAATTGATCACATGGGGAACAATGAGATTCCATGATCCACACATGGTGAAGAGCTCCTAGATACACGGTTCCAATATTCAGACTATCCACTGGGAATTTTCTCATGTCTGGTTGGCTAGTGGGGATTCTCACGAGAGCATCACCCAGATTGAGGTTCTTTTGCTCGCTTCATCCATCAACACCCCAACCATCAACATGGACTTCTAGTTTAAACGTTACTATGAGACCCATGTGAGGTGGGCTTGGGGTAATCTTATGACTGAAATTTTATCACTCACCTAGAGTACCATCTCAGTACTTTCGATGCAGCCCAAACAATTTCCTCACTTGGGAAGATGGATCCCATTAACCTCCTCATGCTTCAAAATATGGGGCTCTTGATGATGGTCAAAGGTAGGTATCAGTAGGCCCCATAGTACATCACTAATCCTTCTTTGGCTCCATATCCTCTTTCATATGCTCTAGATACTCTGACATTGGATGATTCATCTGCCCCTGATTATACTTCAGCCCCCATTTCCACCCCTACTTCAGTTGAACCATATAATACCAACATTTCACCACCCCTTAAACTACATGTTCTCCACTTACCACATCTGCACCTCCCCCACCACTTCCATTAGACCTATGGAATGGTTTCCAATTTCATATGGACAACCTACACCAGATTTTTCTCCACATTCAAATTCCCTTCATCACACCATCATTTTTCCCACCCTTATCACACCACCTCAACCACATTATGTATCCCCAACATCATAATCAATTCAAATCCCACAAACCACCCATGTTGACTGCCCTCCTAGGCTTAAAACCCCTACTTTCCAACTGAATTTTTTAGTGGAGCAGTCTTGACGAGCCAAGGGCCCTACCCTTCCATCTTCCTCTATGGTTCTTCACATTAATAAAACTACCAAATATAAGGACTCAACACATATCACTATGTCACCACATCCACCCTCAACTGAGCATGCAACCAACACCATGGAACCAGTTACTATGGTGGATACTCTATCCCCTACCTCAATAGATGAAATCAATTTAGTGGAGTGGATCTTGACCCCCAGTATTTGGGAGTGGACTTATAATAAAAATTATTGAGAGAATGGCCCTAATTTTTAGAGTTTTCCCATGTACCCCACCCCCATTATAATCTATATGGGTGTCTATTTTTGTATGCCCATTATATATCATTTTCCATGATGTATCATTTCTTAAATATTTGTATGGAATATAGTTTTTTACTTTACATCGTGGGTTGGTTATTATTATTTTACCACCGCATTACTTTTTCCATTTCAAGGTATTCTATATCTTCGACGGTCACTGAAGTGTCTATTAGGCCACCATCTAGCATTCTGTATGAGATCTACCGGCATGTGGCCAACATAGAGTGAAAAATTTGGGATCTCCCACACTAGCTCTATACTGAGCTAAGGTCTCATCCATATCAATCTCAGATGATACTCCTCCCACATGAGATTCAGTTTTGATACACACCATATTTTGTTAACCCCACCAAGTTCCCTCATGAGTCTAACAATACATCCAATATTTCCTGAAGGAGGCATGGGACTCCTAAACCAATGGATATCACTAAATAATGATTTTTTCCATATTTATGGCCAACGATTTCATATTTAGTGATTTATGGGATGCAACCCCTATTCTATTTTTCCGTTATTTTAGTTGTTTTATTAGGATATTTATTTTCTTTTTCATGAATACTATTTACATTCCTCATTCCAAACCTTTTTATAGCTACATCATGCATTTATCAAAGTTTTTTTCTCATACTCATGATTGTGTTCACCAACATAATTTTCTATTTAAATATTGGTTAACCCATATAGACAAATATTTTTTCTAGTTTAGGTATTTTTTTCTAATTTTTTTTCAAGTATCCCAATTTACAATAACCATCCATAAAATTTCACCGTGGAAGTATTTTCATTATAGGGAGCTCTTGATTATTTATTTTATATTCATAATTTCACTTTAATTTATTTCAATACATACATTGATATATTTCTCAAATATCATTCTTGAACAGTGTGGGAACTATATAAATTTTAATGTGGGGGGGTATTTCTTGAGCTTTATTTTCTAAACATTGTTATTTTTCTCATAATTTCACTTTTTTAATATATATTCATCAATGAAATCATGATTTTAAAAATGAAAACTCATTACACCCATTTATATAAAATAAAAAGTTAGATAGGAGGTTTTGAAAATCCATTTTTATTACTATTTTTATTTTTAGCATGATTCTTGAGATGAGAAATTTAATTCTTAATTCTAGTTTTATAATTTCATTTGATTGAAATTTTCCTAGAAAACATTCTATGAGTGATTTAAAATTTTTATCTTCATTTACTCACATTCCTGAAAGAATTTATGACCATCATTTTCATATTTTTTTCTTATCATATTTCTTAAGAGATACTTGGGACATGTAAACCTATTATAACTTTCATTAAGATCCGATTGAGGCTACGATTGAAAAAAATACACTATTAAAATGATTGATTAAATATTTGATGACCTAATTTTCTTAAGACCCACCTATACATATTTCCATACATATCCCATAGTATCGACGAATGACCTTGTAATGATGGAGTAGATTTGTGCGTTTTATGCCTTCCTACCTTACTCTTGGTGCTATTTTTAATTTACATTTGAATAAGTTTGTTGGATTTTTCATCTCAACCAAACATGGGATATTGATATTGAGGAGACGTAAAGTGTAATTTTCCCCAGATCTATATGATAAGGTTCATGAATAATTTTTAAATTTTATACACTTACCCTATTTCATTGAGAAAATGTATATTTTACCAAAAAAAATACTATATTAGGAAAGTTAAAATTCACAATTATTAGACAGATGAATCTTATAATGGATCATGGGAATCATGAACCGTCCCCCACGGCCCATGTTGTGACTACCCCAAGCCCTCCGACCATAGGCCAGGGGCTGGTGACTAGCACCAAAGGCGTAATTATCTAAAACTGGAAAGGCATTGCCTTTATAACCAGTAAACACACACATCAAGATATGAACACAAGTAAACTGTATAACCCAAAGAGTAATGAAAGTAAAAAGGGGCCGGAAGAAAATCCCAATAGTAAAGGTACATGTACAATTGAAAACAATACAACTGAAGTAAAAGAAAGAAAAGAAGCTATTGGTTCGTCCTCAGATATTCCTTCTGGAAGGGTAGGTACAGATAGCCTCCTCCGCACTCTGTGTCCATCCTTCATCTCCACATACCGACATACCGTATGGTCCACCACTGGGCACCATCCAGTCCTGATACTCTGAGCCTTAGTCAGCACTGTCTGTTGTCTTCAACCAACACAATAAGGTGTGGGAATATCTCGTGAAGGGGTGAGTAAAATGATACCCAGTAGGGACCCTGAGAGTCTCAAGGTCTCACAAAATCCAACAAGGATAAACCACAAAGTATGAAATCAATAGATAACCTTACATAGGTATATGACCATACATATACCTAAGTTATCAAGTGATCCATCTCAATCATGAGAAAAAACACAGAAAAACAAACTCCACTCAACCATTATTTTCTTCTAGGGTTAGTATCATGTAACATCCCTAGTCACATTGTCCAATCCTCGGCTGCTAGAGAACTCCTCCTCTATCAAGTATAGTGGTCCTCCCACGACACCAAACCTACTTCCCACTAACCTTGGACTACTGAGGTACTCCTCCTGTCGAGTATCGTGGATCTGTCGTGTCACCTAGTGTGATCCCCACCGAGGGTCTACCGCATCACCAAGCGTGCTACCCCTCGTAGCCTATTGAGGTACTCCTCATGTTGAGTATCGTGGGTCTGCCGCAACACCAAGGAGCTCCCCACGCTGGGTCTACTGCAAGACCAAGGCACAACCCACTGGGGTAGTAGAGTCACTCTTAGTAAAAATAGTCAACTGTCATCAGGTCTCAACCAGCTACTTGGTCTCTACACTATGCCCACTCTTCTATAAGAGGATCTTCTACACAATCTACTATTTGATACACCATCTATCACGAAGACCCATGATGAAGTATCACAAAGATCTGCCACGTTATAGGGGTTTCAACGTAATAGACGGCGTGTCAATCGGACGCCCGGTCTGTTAATTATTAGATTTTTAGTCCCGGGGCCCCGATTGGATTTTTCCTTGACCCAACCTGACCATACCCCATCTCAATTCACAACTCAGTGGGGTATCACTCAAGGGGACCATCTTGCTCCAAGGTTTCCAACGTCGCTAACAGTTCGTCAAATGGATGACCAGTGCCAAAGTTATGGCCAAAATAAGTATATGGATGGTAGTGGTCCCGGGTGTAGTTTGACCCAGTCAGACCGACCCAGCCTGACCTAGCATGGGTTGACCAGGTTCGGGTCTACCCGGGCCAACCCGCAAGGTCTGGCTCTGCCCGTAATTCAGATCGGACTGCTGGGAGGTCCGCTAGTCCGCGTGGGCCACGAGGGGCCGTGGAGATCGCGGGGGCCACAGGGAGGCTCGGCCGTGAGGGTGCCATGACGGTGTAGGGATGGTTCGGTTGGGAAGTTGTGAGGGATGCAGGCTGGCTCAGCCGGGGAGCTCGAAGGGGCACGGGCCGGCTCATCCAGGGAAAAATTAGGGGCACGAGCCGGCTCGGCCAAGGCGCCGGGACGGGCGCGGGCCGGTTCTTCCAGGGCACGACGGGGGGCGTGGGCCGGTTCGATAGAGGCATCGCGAGGGGCACAGACCAGTTCATTTGGGGTTCCCACGAGGGGCGCGGGGCACTTCGGGAGGCCAGTGGGTGGCGTGAGTTGGGGATGCTCAGTCGGAGGACGACGCGACTGGGGCGGCACAGCCGGTGGGTGGTGTGGTTGGGGGGCGGCGCGGTCGGGGTGGCTCGGCCGGTAGGCAGTGCGGCCGGGGTGGCTCTTTCGGCGGGCGGTGCGGCCGGGGAGGCGCGGTAGGCGAGCGGCCCGGCCGGGGTGGCTCGTTGCGGCTAGGGTGGCGCGGCCGGCAGGCGGTGTGGCCGAGGGGGTGGGGGGGCTCAACTAGCAGGCACTGGACCGGTTCGCCCAGGAGGCCTGAGCACCACGGGGGCAGCGCAGGTCATGGTGACCACAGGTGGCGGTGTTGTTGCCTTCATTGCTTTCAATACATTCCTTCATTCCAATGAAAACCATAAAGAAGAACGGAGGAGGGGGTCAGGCCATGTTTCTTTGGCCCACACCCACCACATTTATAGCGGTAGCATATGGTTCAAAAAAACGAAACAAAGAACATCAACCATGATCTTCTGTTATTTAATCATTCCCAATCCCACACAAGAGAATAAGGGAGTACCTGGAAAGTGACAAAAAAATATCATTAAACCCCTACCTCAGGTTGACATGTCGACGGAGACGTGGGGAAGAAGATGAATGGTTGGGAAAAAGAGGGATGTCGGTGTTATCAGCGTTTTCCTTGATCATCAGTTTGTGCGTTGATTCATCGTAGTCGAAGACATCCTACATCGGTGGAAGTCTCAAGGAAGAAGGTCAATGTTGGGGTCGGCATTCTTCATCGGAGTTTTTTGTTGGAAGAATGCGTTCTTCTTTTAGAGAAATAGTTCTTCGTTGGAGATCTTTTCTCTCAAGGCTCCACCGAAATAAATGGAAAACTGATGTGTTTCCCCCAACATTAATCGTTGGCACAAATTACAAATATACTAATTAAACACCTAGTTTGGAAAATTTAATTATGGTGGGTTGGTGTAATTAATGTGGAGGAAGCTCAAGAGGCTATTCCACATTAAATAAGGGGGTTGAGTGGTTTCTTCTCCCACCATTAATATGGTTTGGGTGGTCCCCCCACCTAAATTCTATTTGGGAGGTTTTTGAAAACTCAGGTGGTCCCCACCATAAATAAACATGAAGAGGAGGTTTAGTTCTAGTGGACCCCACCCCTGAACATCCACATGGAGGGTGGTTACAACAAAAATAAAATAAATCAAGTGTTTATTATATTTATTATTTCCATGAAAACCCTAAAAACTAACTTTCACCCTCATCTATCTGCTGATGAGGATAAAATCTACATAAGAAAAAATTGGCACTGCAAGTTCAACAGTGCCCTCATATTTCAATTCTGAGTACCGGTTCAAAAGATAAAAAAACCATTCGCACGTTTACTAAACGTACCCGAAATAAAGTTTAGAAATTCATTCCAGGCACTCTAGACCTCAGAATCACGTGCTGTCAATTTTTGCAGACTCATAAAATTCTTATATATTTAAAAATATTACATGGAAATCACAGGTCTTTACATTCTCCGCACCCTAGGGATTTACGTCCCCATAAGCCACAACTCAAAACTAAGGGAACAAGTGGGGGTACTAAGAATGCATTTGAGCCTCCTGCTCCCATGTTCTCTCCTAGAGGTTCATGTGCTACTAGTTAATGCGCAATAGAGATATCGACCATCCATGAAGGACCCTCTCCTGTTGATCCTCAATATCTACTGGAACCTCTGTAAAAGTCTCCCCATCATCGACATCCATCTTGTCCTGGTCGATAATGTGACAAGGGTCATGCACGTATCTCCTTAGTTGGGATACATGGAATACATCATGCACCCGGTGCAACTGAGGTGGAAGGGATAAGTGGTATGCCACCTCGCCAACTCTACTGAGGACCTAAAAAGTTCTGATGTACCTCGAAGATAGCTTTCTGCCTCGGCCAAATCTCCTCAAACCTCGTCGAGGTGAGACTCGTAGAAAGACGAGGTAGCCATCCTTGAACTCTAGAGGTCTTGATCTCTTGTCGTCATATGACTTCTTCCTTTTCTGTGCAGTCTTTATCTGCTCTTGGATTATCCTCACCTTCTCTGTGGTAGCCCATACCATCTCTGGTCCCACTAGTGTTGACTCCCCAGGGTCAGTCCAACACAATGTTGATATGTAAGGTCTCCCATATAATTCCTTGAAAGGAGCAATTCAAATGGTGGAGTGATAGCTGTTTTTTTATAAAAACTCCACCAAAGAAAAGTGATCCTCCCAACTGCGACCGTAGTCAAGGACACAAGCACGCAGCATGTCCTTGAGGGTCTGAATGGTCTGCTCATTCTAACCATCTGTCTACGGATGGAATGTTGTGCTCAAACGATATTTCGTCCCGAAAGCCTCCTGCAACCCCTTCCATAGCAAGGATGTAAAGCAGGAATCACAATCTAAGATAATCATTGAATGTACTCCATGTAACCGCACAATCTCTTGCACATAGAGGGGTACCAATCATTCTATTGAACTCTTCTCTCTGATCGGTAGGATGTGGGAAAATTTTGTGAGTCAGTCGACGATCACCCAAATCGAGTCTTGTCTCAGGAAGTGAACCTCTCAGACCCACAACTAGCACTTTTTGATCTTACCCTAAATCTGGTGCTATCGGAGCGTATCCAGTACTACCTGCAAATGATAGGCATGCTCCTCCTCAGTAGTCGAGTAGATGAAAAGGTTGTCGATGAAGACTTTGACAAAGCGATCGAGGTATGGATAAAATATCCTGTTCATGAGCCTTGTGAAAACTACTAGAGCATTGGTTACACCAAATGGAATAACCAAGAACTCATAATGGTCATACCGACACTTGAAGGTCTTCTTCTGCACATTATCATGTCGAACTCTGAGCTGGTGAGAGCCTGATCTGAGGTCTATCTTCGAGAACCACCATGCTCCCTTCAGTAGATCAAAGAGGTCATCAATCCTCGGTAGTGGGTACTTGTTCTTCACGGTCACCAGGTTCATGCGCTGATAGTCCACGTAAAGCCTCAAGCTCCCATCTGAATTTTTGGGAAATAGAATTGGGGCAGCCCAGGGAGAAACACTAGGCTGAATGAATCCCTTCCCCTAAAAGTCCTCCAGCTATACCTACAGCTCATGAAGATCTAAAAGAGCCATCTAATATGATGGTGTATATATCTATATCGTCTCGGGATAGAAGTCAATGTAAAATTATACATCTGTGAGGGGGAAGACTTGGGACATCATCAGAGATAGAATTTTCATACTGTTCCACCACTACAGGATAGCTCAGACTCTCCACATCAATAGCTCCGAGGATAAGTCTTGCCAACTGATGAGTGACCGGCTGCACTCTCCTCCGAGCAATTCCATCCTGGGTTGCATAGTCTCCCTTCTCACCAGTGAAGGTAAAAAAGGACCCATCCATGCAAACACACCCCAATTTGTGCCTAATAAGGCCAATCTAATCATAGAATGTAGATAAATAGTCCATACCCAAGATAACTTCGTAAGGCCTCGACGCTGCTACTAGGAGATCCCAGCTGAAGCTCTCACCTCCTAGAGTAAGCTCGCACTGTCGGCACCAGTGCGTAATCGTCGAATATGCTCCCGTAGAAGTCTCTAGCCATAAGGATCGATCCAATGGCACTGTCGGAATCTCCATGCTCAGAATGATGGAAGTGGAAATAAAATAATTACAGGAACCTATGTCAATAAGTACAATAGCTATGGTGGAGTAGACACTGATCGTACCTCAAATCATTTATGGAGCGCCGTGGTCGTAGGCCTCAGCTGCCTAGAGCTAAGTTCTCACCTCTCCACCTGCTCCCTGCTATCAAGATGGACCTCCTGGTGGTGGTGGCGGTAATATCTCAAATCGTCACCCACCGCCAGCTGCACGACCATCTCCTCTACCACGTCTTCCTTCTCCTTGCGGACCACCTCGATCAAATCATTGTCTCTGCCTGGGTGGTCTTTCGACCGTCTACTAATCATCTGAACGACGGGTCAGATAGTCACGATCCAAGTGTCCCTGCCCGACGCGTGTGAAACACATCCCACTCCTGGAATGTTTGTCTTCGCTTTGGGTTCCCCACACAATCACTCATGTGTCATGCGGTCATCCACCTATAGGTCTGGTCCTCTTAGACCTCAGTGATGTCTGTCTACTGCCAGCAGAAGAAGACTCCGCTACGTGATGACCAGTAGTGGGTCTCTCTACTGATGACTGCTCAGTGGGAAAACTCTCCACTAAGAGGGCTCTCTCAAACACCCCCTCCTACGTCAGGATGCTAAGTGAGATCACGGAATCCCTGATCTCTCACCTGAGTCCCTGCTCAATGGTCTAGGCCCTAAAAACTTCGTCCTGCACCATATCTGTGGAGTAGCATAAGAGGTCAGAGAACCTCACTAAGTACTGAGCTACTGTCATGCTGCCCTGCTGCAGATGAAGTAGATCATGTATGCACACTACATGAAGAGTTTATGGGACAAACTCTATCTGAAACAGGCTCTCAGAGTCTTCCTAGAAAAGCGTCACCACATCATGGACCTGAAGCATCAAGCTCCACCACCTTCTCGATTATTCCTGTAGAAGGATGGCGGAAAGGATCACCATGAGATCAGCTGATGTCCCTACCAATCAGAAATCTCTCACCATAGCCTCCAGCCAATCCTCAGCCACCTGTGGGTCTGTCTCTCCCCTGAACCAGGGGGCTCTAGTGATGGAACTCGGGCAATACACTCAAGCAGCATGCACCGTCTGCTACTAGGGCTGGTGGCAGTGGTGGCCCAATGGGGAATGGTATCGCTGGTGCCTCCACTGGAAAAGGGCCCTACACCGAGGCCTCGTCGCTCGGTGGGATATTAGTGCGTACAACTCTCGGAACTCTGTCCAGCTTTCTAGGTGGAGGCATATTGAAAATAAACATGTGTGCTATAGTTAAAAGTTATACCTAGTGAGCTGACTTAAATATTACTTTTTAAAAACTCACACACAATCAGAGTTTTCATGCACTGATTCGGAAATCAAATGTTAGTTTCCTATTGTATGGATACGTCAGCCACCGCAAAACTAACTCCTCAGATACCAATTGGTCACAAACCATCCCCCGGGGCCCATGTCGTGACTACCCTAAACCCGCCATCTATAGTCCAGGGGATGGAGACTAGCACCAAAGGCATAATTATCTAAAATTGGGAAGACATTGCCTTTATAACCTGTAAACCCACACAGCAAGATATGAACACTAGTAAAATGTATAACCAAAAGAGTGATGAATGTAAAAAGGGGCATGAATACAAGCCCAATAGTAAAGGTACATGTACAACTGAAAACAATACAACTGATGTAAAATAATGAAAAGAAGCTACTAGGTCATCCTCTATGATTCCTACCTAAAGGGTCGGTACCCATAGCCTCCTCATCAGTCCGAGTCCATCTGTCTCAAAAACATACCGACACACCATATGGTCTAACTCTGAGCACCATCCAGTCCTTGTACTATCATCCTCAGTCAGCGCTATCTGTCGTCTGTAACCAACACAACATGTTGTGCCCATAGCCCAGGCAGGGGTGACTATAACGATACTCAGTAGGGACCTCAAGACCCTCAAGGTCTCACAAAATCCAACAAGGATAAACCACAAAGTATGAAATCAACACATCACCTTACTTAGGTATATACCCATACATATACCTAAGTTATCAAGTGATCCTTCTCAATCATGAGGAAAAACAAAAAACATTCACTCAACTCAACCCGTATTTTATTCTAGGGGTAGTATCAAGTAACATCCCCAATCAAATTGTCGAAACCTCGTCTTCTAGAGAACTCCTCCTCTACCGAGTACATTGGGCCTACTGCGACACCAAACGTGCTTCCCACTAACCTTGGACTGTTGAGTTACTCCTCCTATCGAGTACCATGGATCTGCCACATCACCAAGTGCACTCCCCATCGTGGGTCTGCCATAGGACCAAGAGCCTTCCCCCTCATATTCTGCTGAGGTACTCCCCCTATCGTGTATTGTGGGTCTGTCACGACACCAAGGTACTCCCCACTATGGTTCTACCACGACACCAAGTCACTCCCCACTAGGCTAGTAGAGTCACTCTACGTCAAAATGGTCAGCAGTCAATAGGTCTCAGCCAGCTACTAGGTCTCCGCACTATGCGTGCTCGTCTTTGGGAGTATCCACTCCACAAGTTTCTTGTCGATACTCCAACAGTCATGAAATCCCACAATGATGTATCACAAAGGTCTGCCATGTCATAGGGGTCCCAACGTAATAGACGGCCCGTCAATCGGACGTAGGATCTGTCAGTTATTAGCCTTTTAGCCCTAGGGGCCCTGTTGGATTCGTGCTCGACCCAACCTGACCATACCCCATCTCAATCCAAAACTCAGTGGTGTACCACTAAAAGAGACCATCTCACTTCACGGTTCCTAAAACTGTTTAATGTTCATAAAATAGACATCTAGTGCCAATGTTATGGCCAAAATAAGTATATGGGTCGTAGTGGGCCCCAGTATGGTCCGACCCGGTCTGACCGACCCGGCCTAACCAGGCATGGGTTGACCCAATACAAGTTTAACCAGCCCAACCCGTAGGGTCCGACCTGGCCCATAATGCGGCCCAGACCGATGGGAGGTCTAGCAGGTTGCATGGACCACGAGGGGTCGCAGAGCCTGCTGGCGCTGCGAGGGCAGCTCTACATCTGGGGTGTCACGAGGGAGGAGGGCCGGTTTGGCTGGGGCGCTACGGGGGGTACGGGCCGGCTTGTTCGGGGCGCCGTGAGGGGCTATGGCCAGTTTGGTTGGGCGCCGCAAGGGGTGTGGGCTATTTTGGGAGGATGGCGGGCGGCGGGAGCCGGGGTGACTTGGCCGCCAGACGGCGCAGCCGGGGTGGCGTGGCCGACGAGGGGCACAACTGGAGGGCGGTGCGGCCGGCAGGTTGCGCAGATGGCAGGAGGTGCGGCCGGGGCAGCCGGCTGGCGGGTGGTGCCCCCAGTGGGGGCTCGGCTAGAAGGAGGCGCGGCCGGGGTGGCCCTGCAAGCGGGTGTGGGGCTGGTTCTATAGGGAGGCTAGAGCACCGCGGGGGCGGAATAGGTCACGGTGGTCGTGGGTGTCGGCGCCATTGCCTTCATCACTATTTCCACTTTTTTTCATTGCGAATAACACCACAAATAATAATGGCGGAGGGGGTCGGGCCATGTTAGTTTGGCCCGCACCCTCGACATTTAGAGTGGTAGCATACAATTCACTAGATCAAAGCAAAGAATGTCAACCATGATCGTCCATAATTTAATCATTCCTAATCCCACACAATAGAAGAAGGGAGTTCCTGGAGAGTGATAAAAAATAGCATTAAACCCCTACCTCGGGTTGATACGTCAACGGAGTCACAAGGAAGAAGACGAATTATTGGGAAAAAGACGGGCATCTGTGTCGTCGGCATTTTCCTCCATCATCGGTTTCTGTATTAGTTCATTTTAGTTGAAGACGTCCTACGTCTGAGGATGTCTCAAGGAAGAAGGTAGAAGTCTGGGTTGGCATTCTACATCGGCATTCTTCATTAGAAGAATGTGTTCTTCATTCGGATAAATAGTTCTTTGTTAGAGAGCTTTTCTCCCAAGGCCCCACAAAAAAGAAAATGGACAACTTATGTGTTTCCCCCTACTTTAATCATTGGCACAAGTTCAAAATATCCTAAATAAACACCTAGGTTGGCACATTAAATTAAGGTGGGTTAGCGTAATTAATGTGGATGAAGCTCAAGAGTCTCCTCCACATTAAAGAGGGGGGGTTGAGTGGTTTCTTCACCCCCCATTAATTGGGGTCAGGTGGTCCCCACCCCCAACTTCAATTTGGGAGGTTATTGAAAACTTGGGTGGTCCCCACAAAAATTGAACATGAAGAGCAGGTGTAGTTATGGTGGGCCCCACCCCTGAACATCCTCATGGAGGATGGTCACAACAAAAATAAAATAAATTGTTTGTTTATTTTATTAATTATTTCCATAAAAACCCCAAAACTAACTTTCACCCTTGACCATCTGCCATCGAGTTGAAAGTCTCTTTATGTGAATATCGGTGCTACGAGTTCAACGGTGCCCTCAGAGTTCAATTCCGAGCACCAGTTCAAAAGTTAGAAAAACCCACTCGCACGTTTACTGAACGTACCAGAAATAAAGATCATAAATTCATTATGTGCACTCCGGGCCTCAGAATCACATGTCATCAATTTTTGCGGACTCGTAAAATTCCCATATATTTAAAGAAAATTACATAGAAATCCAAGGTCTTTAAAATGGGTGGTTAGGTGATTGATCTGAGAACTAAAATATACATGTTTTTTGAAAAATAAAAGAAAATAAAAATAAAGTAATAAGGAACATTAATTTGGATATCTTGACATATTTATGGACCCACAATAAGCTATTTTTATCATGAAAACATTTTAACTTTGTTGAGTTACTTCATTGCAATGTTCGTGACTGTCATGCATTACATTGTAGAGCTTAACCTCAATTTTTTAATTATTTTTTATCATCAACCCACCTTCCCTCGGTCTCAGAGACATTTGAACCTTATTTCTTAACACCTCATGATTCATTTTTTATTTTTCATTATGAATTTGAAATTTCCTTACCAATTCAAGTTTATATTTTGGAACTTGTATTCAAGGTATGAGGATTACTGTATTTTTTTACCGTTAGTGATGAGATAAAATTTATTGTTTGGTAAATTGAAAAATGTTTATCTCTTCTAAGTAACAGTTATAAAATTGTAATTAAAATAATAATTAATATGAATAAAGAACATAACTATGAGGAATGACTGATTTTTCTGTTGAATGGTTCTATCAGAATTACTTTTTCCACTCTCACATTGTTTTATTCTTTATATTTTAATTCCTTTTTCCTATTCATAAATTTTTTCATTTGGAATACCTACTGAGACATTTTCCTTTATGATAAAAATTTTCTCAAGTGTGGTGGAAATGGATAATATTAATTCATACATATCTTTAAGATATATATATATATTTAGTTTCGAATCCTGCAATATTTTATAATACCCCAGGCTTGGTTATATTATTGCGGGAATTAGGAATTCATGAATTAAAAGATAAATTATAAAAAATGATAAAAAAACATCATTAAACATATTGAATCTACATTACATGACCTGTACTCCTTGATTAGAACACCCTTGAGCTTATGCCCATACATTAAATCCAAATACAATTCTTGAATGAATTAAATTTCATGAAAACAGAGTACATGCCATCAAAGATTCTAATTTTTAATCTGATGAGATACAAGGTGTGAATTAATTACATGACACCAAAAGTACAAAAAATAATTTTTACTGAATATTCAAGGGAATAAATCTATGAGATCCAAAATAATTATATATTTTTTTGATCTAATGTATAGGGAATGAAAGGTATTTTAACGCCATGAAATCCACGATGCAGGCGTCACATAAAGCACATAGATGACGTGAACCATTTACATATCAATTAAATTTTTAAATCTATAAATAAGTTGTGAATTGAATGAACAAAATGGTTCTCATATTCCAATACTCTTTTCTTCATTCTTATCTATATTTTCATTTATTATCATTCCCATTTGTATCCTTTCTTTGTTTTATAATTTGAATCACTCGGTTGTTACCACTTAAGATTCAAAGATTCAATTTTTTCTATTATGGTTATTATGTTCTGAATCCAATAATAGTTTTAATAAAACATCAATTGTCAATAATTTAAAAATATTTTATTCATTCAATTTAGTCTTCAATTTATTTTTTATTATTTTAGTTTTGGATTTCTTCTACTTCAGTTGTCTTTTTTTCATATCCAGAATGTTCAAAACTGTTTCCATTCTCTTTTTCAATTATATCATGAATAGATAATCCACATAGATTTAGGGGTTGAGAGTTGGGGAGGATTTAATCTAATTGATTTCAAGATCAAAACTTGGTTAACATATTTCAAGTAATTAAGTTTAACTCAATTGGAAATATCATTCTTTTTCAACTACTCAGATCATGAGATGTGAAAATTGAATGATCATGACCTAATTGGAGATGAGTGAGATATGAAAAATAACCATTCATTATTTTATCATAGAATCAATGATTATTATTATTAGGTAGTCAATTACTCTAGGCTAAGGATTAGTTTCCATCTTAGAAAGATTCATTTGGTTCGACAGAGATCAATTGGTTACTTTTTCACGACTTTTTAGCCTCTGACATATGTCTATCCCATTATTGATTTAGGATTGTACTTTTCATTTACCATAAATTTTAACTCAATACATTCCTTTAATATATTTTAAATACCAAAATATTTAGTTCTTATAAAATCACATACCAATGAGTTAATTTGAGGAGTCTTACACAAAAGCTTTTACTGCTTGGTTGGTTATCTATAAGCTGTCTTTGTGGGTTCAACTCTAGACTACCAATAACCTACCCCTTTATAGAAAAGTTTAGTTTGGAAAATATAAATTTAATATATTCAACACCTACATGTATTAAATGATGTTGTGTGTTGTAATTACCTTTCATTTTTACAATGTTGTTGTTCATGGATTCAACCTTTTTGTCAAGTTGGGTAGAGCTACTTAGCGTCCATTCAAGGGATGTGGTGTTTCAAGGGTGAGGTGTAAGGTTTTTTTTAAAACCATGTATCACCTAGGAATAATGGTGTGGGAGGTGTTTTTCCAATGAAGTTTCCAAATCATGGTTGGCGCTTGGCTAAGAAAACCTTATGGGAAAACCATGTGGCATGTCCAGGTGTTTAAAAATTCAGAATTTCCCATATTACCCATTTTTGAATTTAATGCGGGTTTCATCACCATTTATCCAACCCATGTTATCTGAACCTTGGTGTCCATAGAGGATCTCTATATCCATCCTATTATTTATCATTTCCCTATTTATAGTTTTTTTCAATTTTATTTAAGGTATTTCTTCCAATCATCATCTCTTCTTCCTTTCCCTTTTTATTTTTATTTTTATTTTTGGATTCACCCATTACCCTTAAATACAATGTGTATAATTTAAAACTTATAATATGATCTAATATTGAGTTTTTTTGTCTATTGTATTTCAACTCCATTTTTATCCTCTTGTGTGTGGTTGTTATTTATTGAGACATGTTCTAATGATTATTGGATGATTCTCATATCTTTGAGGAAGGTGTTTCTATGAAATTGTTTCATTTTAGAATTAAAAGTAATATTGATCTTCCTAAATTACCTAAATATGAATGTTTGAATATATGAAAAATCTTCATAGTGATTTTAAACCATTTTTTTGTATTTATCATATGATTTAGTTGTTGTTTTTTATATTCCATCTCTTTTGGTTTGAAATGGAATGTTTTATTGTGATAGTATTTTTGTGAAATTCCATGTGTATTTTGAAATGGTTTTAAATGTAATTCATGGATTTTGAAATACGTTTTTGTTTCATTGATTTAAAACAATGTTTAAAAGGGTAATTTAATTTTTTAGAGAGTTGGTGACCACTAATTGTTTATAAAGGGTTGTTTAATAGATTTGAAATGGTTATTTTAATTTTTTTTCATATTTAACCCTTGAAAAAAATACATTTGTGGATCCTTTAAAATAACATGGGTAGAAATGGTTCGCCTTCCACCCTATTTTGGATTTCAACGAGGAAGACTCATGTTGAGGGTGGAATTGAAACATTTTTAAATGGTGTGTGTGATTTCCATAATTTTTTAAGAATTTTCGAGAATGGAAATTTACGAAAAGTGAAATGGAATGGAATCTGGATCCATGTTTTGTGTTAATGGCCCAGTTGGAAGTTGGGTATTTAAATGGTGGTTTTGAGAGGCACCCCTTTATTATCCTTATTTTTTACCCCTTAAATGGGTTCTTTATCTATATGATATTCCCTTTTCTCTCCTTATGTGGGAAAGTACTTGTGGTTCCATAGGTATTTTTTATTTATGGGGTTATTCATTCATGGTTATTTTGCGTGAGGGTAGATATGTTTAATCCTGGTGTTATGGACTTGGATTTTTTTTCTTATACCTCTCTTCTATTATTGGTCATGGTAAAATAGGTACTAAATGGATGATAAATTTTTTCCCACTTGTTGGCTCACATGCCACTAGTTTCTCCCAAGTCATGCTAGGAATAAATAGAAAGGTTGGGGTATGATGTCATAATGAGAATTTTGTACTATAACTGAATGAATTGTGGTTTGAACATCAATTTAGGCTGGTAGTTGGTTCATGAGTGCTATACTCATATACTATAAGATTATTCACACCCTGTTAATCCAAAGACAGAGCCCATGAATCATTCAATTGATTGGTTGGTTATTGATTGGGGCTGTTTGGTCAAGTGTTTAGTTGTATATATTACACTTCTTTAATTGTTATAAGTCTTTATATTAATTATATTTTATATTTTCCTTGTGATGAATGGTGATTAATTTATTATTCTTGACCTGTGTGGCTATGCTGTTTTTTTGCCTTTAGAAAATCAGTTTTTCAATGATGTATGAATTCCTATTTTTAATTTGAATACTCTTATGTGGGTGCATTAATATTCTCTCTAAATGGGTTTTTTTTGTTTTTAATTAGCTTAATCTAATAAAATGATTTATGGCGGCCATTTTTATTTAAATGAAAATAATGGGTTGTTTTGAGAAATATTAATGGTGTGTGAGGTTTCAAAATAGATTTAGGTAATGGATTTGTTGTACAAATGTATGTCTTAAATTTCAGAAGATAAATAGAATTTAAAGGAATGTTGATGATGGGTTGTTTTTGGTTTTCCATAAGTTATATGTTAAAATATTATTTTTTTAGTTTATCTTCAAACTAGTGTTGATTAGTTTCCTTATGAAATGTATTACATATATTTGGTAGGTTTTAGTGACATACTAGGATTTTAGTGCACACAAATTCATATTAGGTTCTAGGTTTCACATTAGAATCAGTTTTAATAATTATGGAAGACATGGGGTGAGTTGGGTGGGGGTGAAAAAACTAGAGGTCCCATAAAGTCAGTTCAGGCACATTTTGAGTGGGTTTGTTATTTTATTATTGGTTACTTTTGTATTTATTTTTTCGGGTTATATCTATCTATTTATGGATTTCATGTATATATATATGAAAAAGTATTAGACCATCCTTGTAGGTTATTACCTATAGTCATGTATATATTGGATTTTATATTCATTAATTATACTGTTGTTTATATCTGTTTTGGGTGAAAACGTTCCCAAATACGTTACTATGATGCCTAGGAACTTGCTTCCAGCCTACGGGGTTTGAGAACGCAATTTATGACTTGTGGATAAATGGATCTGGTTCCATGTCTTGTGGCATTCTATTCCAATTCATTATAGGAATCATGGTCATCTGAAGGTATACCATTCTTTTTATAATTTGATAGTGATATCAATACACCCCACATAAAATTTCCATGATTTATAGGTGACACATATCCGGTGGATGAAAATGTTTTCTATATAGGGGAGTAATTTGAATGAAAATATTTGACATGTATTAAAATCAAATAGTATATCATTGTTTCTAATTAAAGTTCAGTTTTTGACGAATACCCAAGAGCTCAATACATATTTTGATATGAAAATTATAGTGTAGATTTTTTGATCAATTTATGTTCTATATTCGATAATAATTTTGGTAGTTAAAGGATTTGTCATTTTAGGAAATCACCCCAACCTCTATCAACTAGAGTTGTTGGGTTGTTTATTATATGGTAATTTGATTATTTGTTATTATATATGGAAGATCACGTTTCTAGATTGCCTAAGAGACTAACTACATACACATTAGATTACAACATGAGAAATTAAATTATTTGAGTAAAACCATTATTCCTTAATCTTATCCATAGATATGATCATACATGATAATCCTATTTATTACTAAGGGAAGTGGGAGAACTAATGAAAGGGTGATATAAAATTCTTGGTTATGGATATTAAGCATCATCAATTAATAGATCCACATTCCCCTAAACACATCTCTAATATCTCTCAACCATCACTCAATTATGCTAGGGTTTTTTTATAAAACCACTTACGATAGTGGAAGAGGTAATGGAGAAGGATTTTTCCCCATTCCCTTATTCTTTTGTGGGTGTATTTTCTCTATATTCTTTAGTTTTTTAGGTCTCCCTCGTTCTTTTTTTGATAATGTTTTGTGTCATTTATTATTTGGTATAGAGACCATGTTCTTCCAATACATCATTAATTTATTCCTAAATAATAATAACAAATACCATTTTGGTTTTATGTGATGAAACACATGGTGTATTTGGTCTATGGTAGTGGTTATTTTATCATTGGATCCCTTTGACTGTCGTGGTGTTTTGTTCCGAGTTTTCAGTTCAATCGCTATTGTGGTAGTTACAGCCCATGGTGAGGATCACATTTTATATTGAATATTTTATTTCCTAAAAATCCATCATTATAGTGTAAATTTTGTTATGTAACAATGGAGATTATGGTGGTTTTGGGAATCTCTTAGCAGATCATTCAAATAAGTTCTCATAGTGTGACGGTACATCAGACCATGGGTTTATTTTTGGTCATTTTTATAGTTGGAGGTCTCCTTGATGACTTTCCATATCACATCTACTCACTTAGTTTCTATTCTATACTTTGGTAGTTCTAATTATTTCCATTAGTCTCTCAGTTTTTCAAAATTTCTATCATAAACTACATTTATGGATACTATTTGGATTGGATTTCAATTTTTATCTGATCAATGTTTATATGGAGATTACCTTTTGAAGAAGAAAATGTTATGCTATGGTTTGGATTTTAATGTAAATATTCCATACATAAATTTAATATAATTGATTGTTGGTCTCAATTGGTTGGAGACATGATGGATCAGTTATTTGGTAATGATGGTAGTGGAACGCATTCGATTAACGTTATCTAGAAAATATTTTAGTGATGGATTTGTTTAGATTTTTATAAGTTTGGTTATATTTATCATTTTCATTGAAGATATTTTGATAATATTTCAAGTTGATGGTTTTTTTTGGAAAATAATTTTTTGAGGATTATAACACATTTTTTGTTTTTTGGTCTGGTGTAGGTTCATTATTATTGGAAGTGGATGTTTCAATGGAGATAGATTAATTATTTAAGGAAATTGGTTATTGATATCCCCAAAGAGTTTTTCCCATGGTTGGTATGAGGCACAAGTCATAAGGTTGGATGGGGTATTTTTATCCTTGAGAGGTCCATGTGTCTGGGTGTTTTTTAAATTTTGGATTTTTAAATTTTATTATCTTTTGGTATGGTGTTTCAATCTATTGATGTGTGGATGAATAGTTGTTTTATTTTCCGGTAGTTTAGTCAATAATAGTTCCCACTATTTAAAATGGTTCATTCTAACAATAAAAATGTACAAGATGTGCAATGTGAGATGATAAGGAAAAATAATACAATAAACAATATAGAAAACGATTACAAATCTAGGAATAGATAATAATAAAATAATCCATGGATGTCTTGACAAAAGATAATAATTGATATAATAATAAATTATACATTAAAGATGATATTTATGGGAATGAATATTGTCATAAATCAAAATCAAACCATTGAGGCATTGTTCCAATACATCAAAGAAAGGGAAAGGACACTCCCATTGCCCATTCATTATTGTCTCATAATATATAACCGTATACTAAGGGGTTATATAATTATAAACCCAACCAATATTATAAAAATCAAATCCATTCCCCTATATATAAAAATTACATAGGAAAATTTTTCATTATGATCGGTAATTTATATCTTTGGAATACATGGAATAATTACTCAATTAATCTTATCTTACTAGATTTTTCCATATAGAAAAATCAATTAAATGGGAATGTCGACATATTTACATATTAAATGAATTAATAATGAAGTCTAAGTGAATTAAATTTAATCATATAAAGAATGATTTCAGATTCAGAATGATCTAATAAGTACCCTTGTCAAGTAGAGATTACAGAATTATAGTTATCATGTACAAATGAAATTGTGTTGATCAATGTGTTTATATGTTTGATTACATGTATGTTAATTGGAATGATACCAAGGAAATAATAAATAAATCCCCAAAAAATTTCCACATATGTGATTAAGCTTATATGATATGAATTAAACATATAAAATTTTCTTTAGAAGAAACTTCTCAGTTGGTATACTTTGATGTTAATGGTTGACTTGGGCCAAAATCAATTTTAATCAGTATGGGGATTAATAGGGGAACCAAAAAAATAACATTTTCATTAATTTATAGATAAGGACCCTTATTAGAAATAATACATCTATAAGACCACAAATATATTTCATACATAGATATTTTTTATCGAGGGACGAAATAGAATTCTATTCCATTTGGGATAATTCCAACATTAGCTTCTGAACGAAGTATAATGTGAGTGAAATTGGCTCTCACATATATAGGTTATAATATGTAAAATACATATAATAATATTAAAACAATATAAGAGTGTTAAATTTTAAAATTTAAATGGATGCTACAGTGAAAATGTAAATTGGAATTGAAAATAGAGGGAAACAGAACCCTTTCCTATTTTGTGCTTATTATCTTATAACTAACCATTAAAAACCCGAATTCCTCAATATTTAAGAGGTATATGTGGGAGAGACTCTTATATGGACACATAAATAGATAACATAAAACATTGTGTCAAATTAATTAAATGTGTGGGTGTGTATTTATATCTGTGGTGAGTAGAATTTTATGGATCAAAGTATCAAATATTTTATTTTCCCATTATCATAACTTCACTACTACCCACCATAGAGTCCTATTATATCCATTAATGCTCCAAAATAACTCTTAATTACAAAATAATGTTCATATAACTACATTGGAAAATATTATTCATTCATATATATATGTATGATATTTATTACAACTCATTGTATTTAACCATTTTACCTCATTTTATTATTTCTAACAAAAAATATCAAAGATAACCCCTTAACAAATTTCAACATCCTGATTCAAAATTTGAAATCCATTTCATTATATTAAATCTCAAATTTTGTAAATTATATCCTTTAAATAATTTTGACACATTTGATAATAATGTGAAATCGATTATTCGCCATTTAAATACTAAAATAATTCACACATTATATGTGTGGTGAGTGGGATTTTATGGATAAAAGTATAGAATATATTATTTTCTAATTATCTTAAGTTCTCTACTAATAACTATATTTCCATATTATCTCAATTTATTAACCAATATAATTATTAATTCCTAAATTAGTTAAAGTGAACTTCCATTGATAATTTTATTCTTTCTTACATATATATATATATACATATAGTGTCCTATTTATTGTAATTTTTCACATTTCATCATTTTTTATTAGCAGCATTTTACTATTTCTAAAAAAATACATAATTTAACCCATTTTCAAATATTAAAATACAAATTAAAAACATGATATTAATTTCACTAAATTAAAATATAATTTTTTACACTATATCTCTTAATTAATATTGATACATATCCCTATATTACAGCAGTATAATATCTAAGTGTAAAGTGTGAAAAGGTGGCACTATCATGGGGTGGTTTTTCCAACACTAATCTGGTCATGATTTCTTCTAACATGAAATTATATCTACATTATTTCGCTCAACCCATAGTTGTTAGAGTTCTACTTTGGAATATTCTGGAGAAAAATATAGTGATGGTACACCCTTCCCTAGATCTGATAAATTTGATTCATGAGGTATTTTCATACTTTTTTGTGACAGTTTCTCCCTTATTCACTAATAAACACTCATCATTTCCCCTAAGATGAACTAATTACAATGATCACTTTATAAAAGTTATATCACCAATGGTTATAAATCCCAATTGTCATATAATGATCATATTTTCTCTTAATTTCTATGAATTCATTCACAACGATCCACTAAATAATACTTATTATTTTAGTTTTTCCAATATTTTTATTGTGTTAATGGTATTATTTTTTATTTTTATTATACATTTTATATACCAGATGTGTAACGTCTTGAATCTGAGTGCCACTCAATGGGTGCCCTGAATCCGATTGGTCACATAACCTCAAGCGCATTTCCCCAAACATGAGAGGCTTCCAACTAGCAGCAAGGGCCTAGGTCTGATAGTGGGGAAAAAATGCCCTCGTTTTTTAAAGTGTAGCGCAGCTGATAAAATACAAACATACAAAAAAGATGAAGTAGTAAAAAATACCAAGCTGAAAAGAAAACAATACAGAAATAAAAGATGACACCAGCCATATATATGTGATGATGCAATATGATTTTTGTTATCCTTAACTTATGTATTGTTGTCCATTTCATCTTTGTATTGTTAACTGCTTCGGTTTCTAGCATGATTATATTTTCACCACTTCACAACACTTTGAAAAATGAGGGCATAGTTTCCCCACTATGAGACCTAGGCCCTCACTGCTAGTCGGCAGCCTCTGGAATTTGTGGAAATATGCTTGAGGTCATGTGACCAACCGGGTTCAGGGCACCCGTTGAGTGGTACCCAGATCCGGGATGTTACAATGTGGTATCAGAGGATTTTTATTTTATCTGGGTGATTTTATTATTCGGCGACAACGAATAGAGATAGACTATTAAGGGATTCGGTAATAACTGTTGTCGGGAGTAGCTACACAGTGTATAGGTAAAGGCCAGATTGCCTCGAATTAAATTGTGATTTTCTATTTTTTATTATTACAAATGATTTGATTATTATCGTTGGGTGACACAATTGAGGTATGATATTTATATTTTTATACCTGTGTTATATTTAGTTCCAAACCGATGAGATGAGGATATTACATCTCATTAATCATTTAGGAACATGTTAGAATCACATGCCATGCATAGTTTCCATGCCATATAGGTGCATTAGAACGAGTATGTTGTTTTGATAGATACTATGCTAGAAAATTCATGTTGTTGTAATAGATACCTTGATAAATACCTGATATTTGATAGCGTATTGTTATGTAAGGTTCTATGAATGAACTCCAAACTTTGGTTTTTGAAATGAATGGGACCTAATTAACCGAAATTTGGTGGATCATCGACTTCTTTACCTTGTTATAACATATATAAGATTACAAGCTTTGATTTGTGGGGAGTATGGGACTCAAAAGAACGGAATTTGGCACTTGGGTGTTCGCTCAGTGGTTTTCTGGGCTCCGGAGTAGTTTCTAAGGACTACAATCCAGAAAAACCTGGAATATACGTCGTGTAATTTTGATTACACTCTGTTTACTCTTCTATTCTGGAAGAAATGTAAAATTTTAAAGTACACATTGTTTCCCATATTCACACATCGTATAGTTCCTAACCATGTCACAGGCCGTGTAGGCAGAAACACGGGTTTTGGAAAACTCAAAAGGTACACACCATGTACCAGTTGTACACGTCGTGTTGTGTTGACCCGGTGTCTGCCGTGTGACTAACAACACAAAAAGAGAAATCTTTTATTAACCACGCCGTGTCACTTTTAAACATGTCATGTAGAGTAATCTGGGAATCTGGCCATGTAACAAACAATACCGGTCAGTGTTATATTTTCTAGTACACGCCGTGTAGTGTGATCCATGTATCCGGTCGTGTCTCGAACACCATGGGTCGGTGAAGCTCGTATAGTACACAATGTGTACCTATGGGACACGTATTGTAGTCTGGAACAGTGAGAGACAATGTGTACTTAGCCAAGTGGATGGGGAAATAGGGTGGTGTACACGCTGTGTGTGGGGGTAACATACTAGGTAGTGTTGGCCGAGTAGCTGGCTATGTCACTAACAACACGGGCAGTTGGAATTTAATCCGTACACGCAGTGTCTATCTAGGACATGTCGTGTAGTGTGAGTTGTGTATTCAGATGCATCATTAAGAACATGGGTCAGTGAATGTCATCTAGTACACGCCGTGTAGACTTTATACACATCGTATAGTCTCATTCTAATAAGATCTGTGTGGATAAGATGTGTAGAAGGACTCGGATAGGGGAAAAATTTTCAAGTACATGTTGTGTGTGGACAACATGCCATGTGTCCGGGGAGTTACACGACCAGTGCTGGTAGAGTACAAACCCATGTGAAAGACATGTGGGAACACTACGTGTAGTTATTATACATGTCGTGTAGTCATATTTTGTAAAACATGAAAGTATTATTTTCCGTGTTCCTTTCTTACGCTTTTATATCTTTGTCCTTGATAATATTAATCTAAGGTGTGTGTTTGACCTTGTAGGGTCATGACGCCGAGACAACCTCGAGTTGTTCACCAAGAGATTGGTGATGATTATACTTCAGAGACGGTAGGCCACGGGCTACCAATGGATCCTCCAGCAGTGCGAGATGTGGTGCCAGCCATTATACCAGACGCAGGCGCAGATGTGCAGTTCTATGATGGTTTCATGCAGTTTATGCAGACCATCCAGGGAGCACCACCAGATGCCACATCTATGGAAGAGATGACATGTACATTCCAGCAGCAGCATATGCCTACATTTTTAAGGGATGGCGGACTACAGGCTGCAGATTCTTGGCTAGGTTCTATGTAGACAATATTCGAGCATCTGGAGATGCCTCCTGGGAGGAGGGTAAAGATCACTACATACATATTTTGTGATCCCACAAAGTGATGGTGGGATGTTACCACCTAGGCTAAGCAGCACAGAGACATCGTGTGGGAAAATTTTCAGGCAGTCTTCTATGAATTTTTCTTTCCAGAGACGCTGAGTACAGATCGAGCTCGAGAGTTCATGAATATACAGTACGGTGATATGTTAGTGATAGATTGTTCTTCCCGCATCACTGAGCTGTAGTGTTTTGCTCTTGTTCTTGTGGGTGATGAGATGCTGAGGGATAGACGCTTCAAGGATGGTCTTTAGTAAGTCATCTGTGCACTGGTGATAGTTTTTAGGTTGTCTATAGTTCATGAAAATATTAACTAGGAATTGATTACTGAGTGGAACCTGCAGGAAGCTATTGGTGCGAACCAGGGAGGTTCAGCACCGATATCTGGTACAATTTCTACCAGCAAAAGGAAGAGGCATGTGTATTTCTATCATGGTGGAAATACTACCCAGAAGAATTCTTCAGGTGGCCAGGTCATGTGCTACAAGTGTGGTAAAGAGGGGAACAAGAGAATACAGTGTCCAAGTGACCAAGTGGAGTGTCGAGCTTACGATAGGATGGGCCATCTGTAGCACTTTTGTAGGGTGTTTCCACCAGTGGCTAGTGACAGGGGTTCTGTGTAGACTTTCCATGCAAGACTAGGGCTAACAGCTTCTTACCAGTCAGGGAATTGTAACACGTCAGGAGGTTCAGGCCGAGGTGGTGCTCATGGTCATGGTAGCTAGACACAGGATCTTAGAGACAGCTGGGCGAGTCTTCTCAGGGTATCCAGGCTATGTCATAGGGTCGCAACATTAGGCAGGAATATGCAATGAAACAGACCCAATAGGATCAAGATCCCATACCTTCCACTGTCATAGGTACTATTCTAGTTGCTTCTGTTTTATCTTCAGTACTTTTTGATACTAGTGCTACACATAGCTTTATATATGTGACTATTTTTCAGATCCTTGGGTTCTGTGTTTCTCCTTCTTCTGATATCATGATGCTAGACACTCCGTTGGGGACTAGAACATTAGCTGTGATCAGTGTAGGGAGTTCCCCCTAGAATTTGGTGGGTGTCACTTCTTATGGGACCTCTATGTCTTAGAGATGACGAGCTATGACATCATTATCGGGATGGACTAGTTGTTACCCTTTGGAGATTTTGTGGATTTCTATCATCGTAGGGTGAGTTTCACGTCACCAGAGGGCGGGGAGTTTCTATACAAGGGTGAATGGGATTTCCAGGAGAGCCGAGATAGACCCGAGCATCATGGGTGTGGTGGTGTAACAACACAGATTACAAGTTTATATCTGGATGACCCGGGAACAAGTCAGAAGGATTTCCCTTCCAGTGGTAAATCGTTTTAGGGATTTCTACCTGGATGACTTTTCAGGTCTACCTCCGGAGCAAGAGGTGGACTTATCTATTGAGATTGTTCCAAGAGCAGCACCGGTGTCCATACCTCCATATATGATGGCTACACCAGAGTTATAGGAGCTCAATAAATATTTATAAGAGTTCCATGAAAAGGGTTCCATCTAACCTCGTACTTCTCCTTAGGGTTCCCCTGTCATGTTTGTGAAGACGGAGGATGGTACCCTCAGACTCTATGTGGATTATCAGAAGCTAAACTAGTTGAAAGTGAAGAATCGATATCAATTTCCAACGATTAATGATCTTTTTGATCAACATCTAGGAGAATGAGTTTTCTCAAAGATTGACATGAGATCCTGATATCATTAGTTGCACGCTAGACCATCAGACAAACCACTTACAACCTTTTGGAGGAGATATGGTCTATATGAGTATTTCATCATGTCGTTAGGACACACAAATGTGCCAGTAGTTTTCATGGCTCTGATGAATCGTGAGTTCCACCATTTTTGGATTCTTTTGTTGTAGTCTTCATGGAAGATATCTTGTTATACTCTCACACTCGACACAACCATGCCACCCATCTTGAAGATGTACTGAGTACCCTGAGAGAGCTTCAGATATATTCTAATCTCTCAAAGTGGAACTCTTTCATAGACCAGATACACTTCCTGGGCCATGTTATCTCAGAGGTAGGAGTTGTGGTAGATCGAAATAAAGTGAGGGCAATAGTTTCTTGGGAGCAGCCAATGAACTTGTTTGAAATACGAAGTTTCATGGGGATTCCTGGTTACTACAAGAGATTTATACATGACTTCTCTTACATAGAACCACCTTTAAAAGGTTTGACTAAGAAGGGTGTGAAGTTCCTTTGGTGAGAAGCTTGCGAGACAGCCTTTCGGGAGCTGAAGGGAAGGTTGACATCAACACTAGTCCTGATACTTCCAGTTCAAGGGAAGAGCTATAGGATTTACTATGATGAATTAGATATTGGGCTTGGAGCAGTGTTGATGTCGGGTGATCGAGTAGTTGCGTACGGGTCTTGGCAGTTGAGGCCACATGAAAAGAATTACTAGACGCATGATCTCAAGTTTTCTGTAGTTGTTCATGCATTACGCTGTTGGAGACATTATCCCTTGGGAGAAAATTTTGTGGTGTTTATGGAACACAAAAGTCTTAAATATATCTTTAATCAGCGTGAAATGAATCTGAGACAGTGAAGGTGGGTTGAATACCTCCAGTAATTCAACATTGGGCATGCCTATACACCTGGTAAGGGTAATGCAGTAGCTAAATCACTGAGTAGGAGGACTCAGATACAGGCAGTGTAGGAGGCCAATGGTGAGTGGCAGGTTATGTCTTTGTTCTCTGAGATGCATTTAGAGGTTCACGATAGTCAGGGGTGAGCCTATATTTCATCCTTAGCTATGACTTATACCCTACTGGATAGAGTGAGGATGAGACAGCTATCAGATTCAAAAGGCCTAGTTCTACTGGAGTTAGTGGAAAGTGAGGACCCTCCTCTCGGTTGGACGGTTGGTGATGACGAGGTATTTCATATCAATGGACGAGTTTGGGTTAGAGGGGACATCAGCGAGGATTTGATGAGGGAGTTTCATGCTACATCTTCTGTTGTGCATCCTGGGGTTACCAAAATGTACCATGACTTTAGACGTCATTATTGGTGGCCCGGTATGAAAAGAGAGGTGGTTGGTTTTGTTACATGATGTCCCACCTATCAGTAGGTGACGGTGGAGCATCAAAGGCCATCTAGACTATTACAATAGTTACCCATTCCGGAGTGGAAATGGGATGATGTCGTTATGGACTTCATGATCGTGTTACCGAGGTCACCTCAAGGAAATGATGTCATGCGGGTTGTTGTGGACAGACATATGAAGGTAGATCCCTTTTTTCCGATCATGGAGACCTTCGGTGTTGACGAGCTCAAAAATTTGTATATCCAAGAGGTAGTACGCCTTCATGGGGTTCCTCATTCTATCATTTTAGATAGGGTCGCCAATTTTATGTCTCATTTCGGGAAGAGTCTTATGAGGGAACTAGGTTAAAAAGAGCTTCTGAACACAGCTTACCACCCTCAGACCGATGCCCAGTCAGAGCGTATGATACAAGTGCTCGAGGACATGCTGCGTGCATGCGTCCTAGACTGTGGGGTCTCTTGGGAGAATCACATACCCCTGGTCATGTTTTCCTGTAATAATAATTTTCAGGCGACTATTGAGATGGCACCTTATGAAGCTTTATATGGTAGACCATGCCGATCACCCTTGTACAGGTTGGAGGCCGGTGAGGTAGCTTTATTGGGACCATGTCTTGTGCAGGAGACTTCAGAGTAGGTCCAATTGATTTAGAAGTTGATGGCTACTGCACAATATCATCATAAATCTTATGCTGATCACTATATATGACCCTTGGAGTTCGTGGTCGGGGATCATGTTTTCTTGCGTGTTTCACTAAGGTTGGGACACAGACGGATAAGAAGATAGGGTAAACTTTCACTGAGGTATGTGGGGCCCTTTGAGAGTCTGGAGAGAGTCAGGACAGTTTCCTATCAGTTGCAGTTACCACAGAGGTATCGGGCCATGCACAATGTCTTCCATGTATCTCAGCTACACCATTATCACTAAGACCTGTCTCACGTTTTTTAGCCTGAGGAGGTTGAGATTTAGGTCTATGCATCCTTTTAGAAGCATCCAATTAGTATTTTTGATAGTTACATGAAGTTTCATTGAGGCTGGTCAGTTCCTATCATACGGGTGTTATGGCAGCATGGCCGAGTGCAGGACGAAACCTGGGAGCAGGAGAACGACGTACGTGCTCAGTGGCTAGAGTTGTTCTCAGCTTTATCTTCACCACCCTTGGAAGGGATATTCGGGGATCAATTTCTTTAAGAGGGAAGTTTGTAAGAACCTGGATCTTATTCTTGAGGTACGGGTTTCGTCTATTGCTTTTTCCTTCATTGTTTTTGAGAAAATAAGGAAAATATGGGAAAATCCCAAATTTTGTGGGTACATACCGTGTAATTTTCCACACGTCATGTACTTTGGCCGTGTGGGATGAGTACACAGGGTGAGTAGGCCTTTCGACGATGAAGGGTGTAAAAACTGACTACACACTGTGTACTTAGTATATACACGCCGTGTAATCAGTCGGCAGGTGAACAATAAGGTGGTTGGAGTAGCTTCCAGTGGAGCGATAGTACATGCCATGTAATAAAAAATACACGCCATATAATCAAGTCGACAAATGAATAGTGAGGCAGTGAAAAGTGGATGCCAGAGGAACAGTTAAAAAATGAAAATTACACACCATGTACGTGAGAGTACACATTGTGTAGTTGTGTTTTTTTGTTATAAATGGGCAGTATCCTCCTCATTTGGTAGAGTAGGCAGTGGGTTCATTTGGAGCGCGAGAGTGATGGACAGATCTTTGAAGAGCTCCTGACCGCACACCGGGACTCTGATTCCTTCACCAATGATCTCGTTTGAACTGCGCATGTGAGTTATTTACTCTTAATGAACATCTCCTTCTAATTATTTCCCTTAGGGATGTTATTTGAGTTTCAATGGGAGAACATTAATCCCAGATCTATGTCGTTCTCTATTCTTTTGGGAGGAACTGTTCACATATGTCGATCAGTGGAGATCGAGGTAGATGGTCTGGGGTTTAATTCTAACTATTGAGTTTTTTTTGTGTACCATTGTTCTACGCACCCATGTTTGGGGTTCATAAGGATGAGGCATTAGTTGTTAAGATATCTAGAATTGCATAGATAGTTTAATGATAAAGATAAAATTTTGTTTGGGATCATTGCTTTGATCTAGGGCCACCATGTGGGTCATGTCTTGGGCACAAAAGGATTATATTACTGCAGGTGTTGATTAGGGAAAGAGTACCTATATAGGTAATTGATTCTTGAAGAGGAGTAGGAGATCATGGGACCAATTTTAGTCTTGCGTTGCTGTTGAGTTCCTCGGTGCTATTTTGGTTTGATTTGCTATATTTATCCCTTGTTCTATTTTTTATTGTAGTATATCTTGTTTTGGCTACTTTCATAGACGTAGGTACATATTGCATCATCGTATTTATATGATTCTTGTTATCATTCACTTTTGTACTGTTGTAAATTTTATCTTGGTATTGTTTACTGCTTATGCTTTTAGCGTGTTTATATTTTCACCGCTGCGCTACACTTTGAGAAATGAAGGAATAGTTTCCCCACTATCAGACCTAGGCCCTCACTGCTAGTCGGCAGCCTCTGACGTTTGGGGAAAAGCGCTTGAGGTCATGTGGCCAATCGGGTTCTGGGCACCCGTTGAGTGGCACCTGAATCCAGGGCGTTACAAGATGTTTAGTAATGAATATGAGGTAGGGATTTTATGAATCGTAATCATATCATTTATTTATTTTATATTTTCCATTAATAGTTATAAAATATTTAAAAATATATATATTTTATATTTTTACAATATAATATGTTCTTATTTTTTACTTGAATTAATTATATATTGAATTCTCTCCCTATATAATAATTTCACCATCATCATTGTAAATAAATTGATGACAAAATTTTGATAAGAATTTTTCATCGCATTCTTATGCTCTTGTGTTTCCCCTTTTAGTTTGAGATTACTTCAAAGAACGTTCACTGGTTGAGTCATTAGATCCCACAACAAATTATCTCTCATTTATGAAATCGGGGTCGACTCTTTATTATCTGATAAGTTTGGATCCCACTAAACATGATCAACCATTAGAACATTTGAAGGTTCTGGTATATACTCCTTTATAAGTTATATATGAATGATTTCATGAACTTCTGAAAGTTTCAGTTCCCTCAAAATAGGACAACAATATACATAACCAAGAGCTAACCATTTGTAACAATATTCTTCATTACATAAGAAATTATGAAACAAAGGGAAAGGGTGATCTCAAATTCTCAATAACGGTTAGTGTGCAATGGAAGCTAACATAGACTAATAATAGAATAAGAAATATATCAGCAGTAAATGATGTTATATCTTCGAATAGATATTAAAAACATAATATAAGGATATCCTAATAATAAAAAATCTCATGGATAAGAATAAATGATATCATGATGATGGAAAGTATGGGAATTCATAATTTTGGGCATCAAAATCTTATCATTGAGGCCTTCTGATAATACATCATACATATAGGTTAAGGACACATCCATTACCATATCATAGTTCTCTCATGAGACCAACCAGTACACTATGAGTCTATATAATTCTGGGACCTATATCTCATATAAAATATCAATTCGTTCCATCATATTCTAAAAGAAAATAGAAAATATATGACATAATGTCAAATTATGAACAACTTAGAAATAATTATCAAAATTTATCAATGAGTCATATATTATAATAATTTCCTTTATTGAAAATGGATTTGATGGATGTATCAATATATTTCCACAATTAATATATTAATAAAGATTTCTAGATTAATTCCATTATTTATTATTAAGAATAATTAAGGGATCATAGTGTTTAAATAATTACTATTATCAAGTGAATGTTTATGATTTTTTTTTTAGGTTACTAAAAATGATTAGGATGATAAAAGTTTTTTATATTATTAAATAAATGTATGTGTAATAATATATTTCAAAATATATTATAAATAAATACATTATAAAAATTAGGAGTATTGGATCACACATATTTGATATGCATTAAGTATATAAAATCTCTTTAAGGGGAAACCTCTAGGACATTATTTTTTATGGAAAAAGTGAAATTTTGGAAAAATGATTTCAATACACAAGTAACTCTGTAGAGGATCCACCAGGTACATCTACTACATTAATCTTTAATAAAGATCCCATATTAAAAATAATACATCAAAACACCATAAATATATATTATACATAGTGATTTTTTATCAGGAGACAATATAGAGTTTTAGGATTCTTGGGAGAATTTCTTCATTATATAGTCTTAAGAATGGAGTACAATATGAGTGAAATGGGATATCACATATATAAGATTGAAGTACAATGGAATATGATATAAAACTAATAATATTGAATTGAATCAATGGTTTTTTTAATATTCAATGACATGAAAATGACCTCTGTAACTAGTTAGTGATTTTATCCTTGCAAAAATATTTATTACCCATACCCATATGAACCAGTAATAAATGTAAATGAGTGTAACATGATACCTTTACTATTTCCACCCCATTATGGGTACTTATTCATTATTGTGTTCATTTTAATATAGAAATATTAACATTAAACATATTAAATAGTTGAATAAAAATGTTCTATCTCTCAAAAAGATATCATTATCTACTAATAGGATCTTTATTCTTACTCCCAATAATTTGAAATAGTAAATAATTAACCATAAATACCATTATAACTCTATATAACTTCTAAGGAAAATTGATTACCTAGGCATAATCCTTCAGAATGGTTTGAGTCTGAATTTTCTCACAAACTCAACTTCCATAACATCATTATTTAGACCTCAAATTACCATTAACTCAACATCCATACTCACAACACAATGATCATCTATAATTTTAATGGTTTCATAACTTTTATAAAATTAACAAGAATATAAACATTTATTCTTAGACCTCACAGATATTTTATAACTTGGAAAAAATTATATCTATATTTTACTTTTCAATAATTTTTAATAAAAAAACATGAATGAACATTCAATTTATATAACCAACCATTCCTTAACAAAATTGGGCTTCAAACTCTGTATCTTCTACCTTCATAAAATCTCAATCATCCACCTTAAATATACAATAAAATAATGAATTTATATTAATAAAATATCTTAAAACTATTAACAAAACATACCTTCATGGATTCCACAAATATAAACTATAATCATTTCTTAATCTTAATGTTGTTTTCATCACTAACATCATACTCATCATCATTATCATTATTTTATCACCACCCATATGATCAATTGAAATCACTCAAATATTTTGATTATTCTAATAATTTTAGTTGTATCTTCTCTAGAATGAATGTCACTCCACTTTGATCAATGTTTCTTCCATTTTTTGTATAATTGTAATCATGTACTTGTTCAATTAATAAAATTGGGGATATCTCCACTTTTAGTTTTATGTGGCTTGAATAAAATTTTCAAACTATGGATAGCAGTGTCAAAGATTTTGGTTCATCTAACAATTTTTATAAATTTAAATTAACTCGTATTCATTTCATCATAAATACATAACATTCGCTTGTCAAGACATATTAAATTTCAAATATTGAAATAAATTCCAATTTAATCTGAAGATATTACTTCTTTGACTCCAAAATATCATATTTATACATTAATTATTAAATCCATTAGGATTTACTTCATCTCCTAAAATTCTTTCAGGTAAACTGAGATAACCATTTATTCTTAGTACTAGATTTCTCAACATTCATAATATCTTCTCTAGGATATTGTTTTACAAACCGTTAGGATCAATCTTCTAAATCTTCTACCATTATGAGTTCTACATCTCATTAGATGGAAAAAATTATGTATGAAATGATTAATATTATGAGTCTTGGATAGAAATTTTACAAAAAAATCAATTTATCACCCCTTATATCATTTGAATACTTCCACATCAAACTTCTAACTCCCCTTTGGATTAGTCAAATGAATGGTGATATTCAACCAAATTCAATTAGAAAAAACCATTATATTTTTACAATAAAATAACAAAATAGAAGAATGCAAATTTATATTATAGGTTATCATCCATAATGATATTATATTCACAAATTTCTGAAGCTAATGACTTTTATAAAAGTAAAAAATTACTTAAATCCTCAATAAATTACATCAAAATTTACTATTATGTTTAAAGAAAATGAATCTTACTCAAAGGATACTTAGTCAAATTTGTAATTGCAATTACTCTTATGATGATTTTAGATTATTCTAATGAATCCATGGAATTAATCATATTTCTTTGTCCCATTTCCATTTTTAACACTCACACACACACCTCAAATCTTTAAATTAAGGTAATCCTTATCTTTTCAACATTCGTATTCTTCAAAATGTGAATATCTAATCATAATTATCCTAGGTATTCCATCTTATATATGTATAACCTTCATGATATGATTATTTAGTCATCTAAAACATGATAACTTCCAAACACATAATCATATTCCCATGATTACACCTTCTTTATTAAAACATTTGAAACGTATACCTTTTGTATCCACGAAAAAAAATCATTACCATATATTTAAAAAATGTATAACACCATCAATTATTCCAAATCAATGGTTCTTAAATCTACCCATTTGGATTTATTTTTTACACTAACAACTCTAAATTTATCAAAAGCATATCCTTTAACATAGATAACTATGATGACGTCACACTGATGTATAAAGTAATTCTTTTTAAATAATTTTATCACTTCATGAAAAATCAATTTTGTGGTTAGGATTTTCATGTACTCACCCATATTAAAAACACCTAATTTTTCTACCCCATTTCACAAAAACAACTCTATATTCATAAAATGTAATGTAAAATGGTTTTTAATTATCTTAGCCTTTGATAAAATAATATAAATAAATGTTGGGTACACTCATAACTTCATTAAATAAGAGTGGATTGATAAAAATGATGTATCCACCTTAATTCCTCTAATATTCCACTTATCATTGCTTTTGTTAACATATTATCAATATGATCTTTTGATAATTTGTAATATAATATTACATCACTATTAGAATTTTTTTCCTAGATGAATTGATATTTAATAAAAATGAATTGGGATCTAGATTATTGAACTGGGTTCTCAGAGAGATTACACTAACACTTATTATAAAAATTAATTTTCCATGGTGTTTTAAAAATTACATCCAAATATTTTAAATAAACATTCATACACAATATTTGTGTATAATAATGTATCAATGAATCATTTTCATCTTCAAAAGTAGTTGATGTTATTGAAATATGTTCTAAACTATACAAACTCAAACAATATTCTCCCAAAAAATGTTCCTCCTTATATTAATTTCTTATGATTGGAATATTTATCCCAATCAGCATCAGTGAAACCCATAATTTTTATATCTTTGTTTCAGCTATACAATATATCCTTACATGATCTTCCTTTAATATACTTAATAATTCTTTTTGCATAAACCATTGGTGAAACCATGGGATAACTTTGATATCAATAATATAATGTTATTTCATTCACAATACCTAATTTTAAAACCTCATGATAATGTAGTATTTCAATCAACTTCCATGAGTCTTTACAGTTCATAATTTTCCTCACCTAATTATTTCTTATCTATAAAATAACTGGAATGGGTGTGGATACTACCCTCGAGTATTATATGACATATCTAATTATAAATAACATGGAATATTTATCCAATGATAGAAATTTTTAACTTTCATTCTAAATAAATTGTAAACCTAGAAATAAACTCAATTCTATTATCATTGAAATCTCAAATTTAATCTCCATTTTTGGGTAAATATTTACACACAATTAACCTTATAACGTAAAAAAATGGAAATAAATAAATAATGATTATTAATTTACATGTACTCAACTCCTGTGTTTGTAATCTGATGTCAAATATTCCTTTAAAATGTTCAAGTCTTTTAAGAAACTTTTAAGCTTGGAGTACCATACTCGAGTGCCTATGTGAACTCATTCAAGGATTTCTTAAACATATTGACTATATTTCCATAATTTAAAATTATAAATCATTTTGGTCTATAAATAAAAAATTATTCGTTTATATCTCTGTTTATAAAAGTATACATCACATATATTTGATAAACCTTATTGTACGTTTAAGGAAAACAGACAAAAACATCTTAATAGCTTCAAGTCATTCAACAAGTGATTTTTTTTCAAAATTTATAATTTCTGACTATTAATTCCCCTTTCAAATATATATGGATTTATTTGAATAAATAAAAAATTTAATATTATTTCAAATAAACCACTTATATTTTATAGTGCCTTTTCCTACCTATTTAGGAATAGAACCCCAGGTCTCATTTTTCTCTTTTTGATCAAACTATTTATTAATTTAATTTATCCATTCATTTTTCTCATACGAATATATAAACTAATCATATTTTGAAATATGAAATATATTTATATGATTTTCAAGTATAAATTTTCTTCCCATCTACATCAGAGATTATTAATTTATGATAATTGTTATGGAATTGAATTGTATTTTAACATAAAAAATTAGAATTTATCCATCAATAATATATTCCACATCATTTAACTGGTTGAAAAAAAATAAACAAGGTTGTGTTCACAACTGTCTTCCTTTGGATACCATTTTTAGAAGTTATCAACTTATCTATAGTTAACTCTTCCACGTATTCCTAATCATGTTTTATTAATTTGGACTTATTTTCAATGAATTTAACATCATAGTAATCTATTGTCATATGTATTTTTTTATTATAACAGCTTATATTCTTCTATTGGATGAATACCTTGTGATTATTGAGTCTTAATATATTTCATCAATCTTAGAAAAATTAAAAAAAATTATATTCTTTATAAATGGACTCTCAAAAATCACAATTCATTTCATATAGGTTTCTACATTTACTATATACAATTGATAAGATATAATAATTTTATTAAAAAAAATTAATTCCAACCGTAAGGTTCCTAGAGTAAATTTAGAGAAAAGCAATGAAAACTTAAGGGGGATGAAAATAGTGGTCACTGAGGGCATCCCCTCTAACTAAAAACATTCCTTCTAGAGTAAAGGATCCTATTTATGAAAAAAAACACCATGTACTCATGGTAAGTAGTAGATAAAAATAGGTGAGGAAATTAGTGATATTTTTCACATCTTAACATGTATGAAGTACCTCCATGTGTTTGGATTTCAGTGACTTAAAACTTTGCATCAAATAAATAATCAACCACGGAATGGTTCCCCATCCAAGAAGTGTAGTATCACTTTTTGAAGAATCCATTTAAATTGATGATAACTCAATGCTTCCTTGGTTTTAAAGTTGAAGTCATGTGTGTATTGCATGAATGTCATCTGATAAAGGATCCCCAATACCAAATCAAGAATCATAGATGAAGATGATCACCCCATTAAAGTCCCACATGATTCCCCCCGTCGCATAACACCTATACTATAGGAAATATCCATTTTGAGTTTTAGTCTTTTACCATGAGGCCACCAATGGACCTATATTCCCTATGAAATACACTTAGTGGAATGTTGATTAATGTTGGAATTCTAAAACACTATGAGGGATATTTATCATAATAGTTCTTATTCAGCCAAATAAAATAAACAATCATGCACCTGGTTCTACTATTGAGGGCATTACATGATGAATTATATATAGTGAGATTTATTCCTTTCTATCAATAAACAACAGCATCCCAACATAATAATGAGAACTGTAGCTTTTAATGAGACACCATAATTTCGATCTCCCTGAGTTAATCCCATCAATCCATGGAATTTTTCATTTATTTATCCATCCATATTCTCCCATTAAACCCCCATTATCCATCCTAGGCTTCCAAAAAATTAGTCACCAATTTTATTTTATTTTATTAAGGTTTTAGAACACCTTTAAACAATGTTCTTGGGGTCTAAAATGATGGATCTTACGGGTGCCTTAATGTATAATAGTGTTATAGTTTAAGAGAAGAGATACATCACCTGAGTAAATTCTTTGGGTTTAATATTTAGTACATTTTTAAGAAAGAATATTTATCAAATTGTTACCCTCATAAAGGGTATGTGATATATCAATATCCTACTCAATAATAAATAAAAAAAATATGTAATTAGAGTAAATTTACAAATGAGTGGTGATATATCCTATGAAAAACCTATCTACTATGAAAAATTTGGTTTCACCAATAGTAAAGAGAAAACTATAGAGTTTTCACAAGCATATTACTCCAATCCTAGGATGAGATTCATCAATGAGTCTATTAATATAATCATAAAAATAAATAATGTATATCAACATTGATGCCATATCATCATGGATAATTCCTTATCCTTGTATAATTCCTTGATCGCATGAACCCTTCGTATTAAACTCGAGACATGTTGTTAGTGCTTTACAACTGACCTAGTGACCTTAAAGGTCCCCATCCATGCCAAAACATTCTGTTTAATGTAAATGGATAATCATCCTAATGGAGATTTATCTTTACTTGGTATTTATTAGTGATTTATGTTTATGAATGAGTGAATGAAATTTTACATTCAAAATAATAATAAATCACTTTTACCCATGGTTCCCATAACGAACCAAAAATTCATTAATGGAAATCCATATTGATCTAATTAAATGTATCAATATGTAAAATTTTTGTATAAAATATTATCTTCATAGGTTTTATGTTATGAATTGTGACTATTTCAAATATAGTCGTTGAACAGTGATCACTTGATTAGTATAAATATAGGGCTTTAACAAATCCAATTTACTCAGACAATGGAAGCGATGACCTCATCCAATATATGTGCCCCATACAAAGCCCATTTGTTAAAGCTCAGAAAGGAGGTGGCATCATTGGGCTTCACTCTTAACCAAGCGCAATCTGATCTTGAATATGTTAAGCTCGAGCGGGACTGCTTATGAGAGAAGTGGAAGTTGATAGAGATCACCACCCGAGTAATGTTATCTGAGCCACCCCAAGATTTTGTCACCATCGCACACCTTACTCTTCGGTCTTATGCGGGTTTTATAAGGGGTTATGTAACAATACCTTAGAACCATGGTTATGGGAATTATTTTTTTATATAATAATGAATATAATTTCAACTTATTATTGTTATCTTGTAAATAGTTATTAAAGCTCAAATAGTATTTTTAGTTAATGTTCAACTAAGAAATCTATTTTGATGAATTAATGTATTTTTGAAATAAATAATATTTTACTAAAATATTATTATTATTTTTAATTTAATTTTTATTAAATATAAATGATCGTATAATTTTATGAATGCTATTGTAATTTTTATTAAGGTTTGAAAACCATTTTTGTCAAAACCCATGAATTTTTTATAAATGTCGGGTTTTATTAAAATAGTGAAAATTAACTTATTTAGAAAATTATTTAGATTAAATTAATATTGTTTCTGGAATCAGGACATCAAAATTATCCAACGGTGAATTTGTCATAATTTTCTGAGACAATCAAATTTTTGGGAAAAAATTAAATACCGTTTAAATATATAATGTGTTTTATGACATCATAATGACCCAATAGTGATGTAATAAAATAATATAAGCTTTATGTTCTGACAATATATGTTTCACCATTAAAATAATGTTATTTCTGGTTTGTTTGACTTCTTTTAAAAAGCATTAATGGACCCTTCAAGAATTATTATACATCTTGTCTTTTTTAATTTTTTTCTTTTGGATTCTGACTCACTTCCGCATAAGAAACCCCATTATTTTAATAATTTCAGATTTCGGCCTTATAAAATATTGTTTTCTACTTCCCAATTCCAAAAACCATCGAAAAAAAACATGGTATGTTTTGTGGTTTGAATTAGTTTAATGTGAGGTGTAAAAAACCTAAATAATAAATAATTCTATAACCTTTCTAATATAAACCCATCAAAGCTCCCACTTCCTCCACACTAAAATTATTTAGAGTTCATCCAACCTCTGCCCTACTCTCTATAGAATCCTCTCAAAGATTCCCAATCTCCCAAGAAGCCTCTCTCAAGCCTCTCTCAAGCATTTGGAAGCACACTTCCAAGCAAGGGTTTTTCTTCCTTTCTCAATTTTATGTAATTTTCTTAATGTTGTTATTCCATTTTAATTTCCATTATAAATGTTGGGGTATGGTTTCACACCTTTCCCATACTTCCCTCTTTATTTTTACATTTTGGGAGACCCATTTTGTGATGACCCGGAACCCCACGGTCCATCCCATTGACAAATTTTGGATCCTATGGGTGACGTCTTGGTAGTAGGATGTCATTTCGGCATGCAATCGATCGGGGCGACTGATCGGCGTGACGGATCGGGGGCGACAGATCGGTGTCACCCAACCATGTCAGGTTTCTCGTCTATAGTTTTCCCGTAATTCCTCTTTTGGGCCTTTTTTAACCCTTTCCAAGTGGATCAATTCCATTTAAATCCCATTATTAATTCCCAAGAAATCCAGAGGAACCTCATCAATGGAGAATTAAATAACAATTAATCCTATCGTTTGTAACCACCGAACCACGTGGGGAGCCACTATCCGAATTTAAAGCCATTCAAATCCCCATATCCCGTAACAATGGTATCTTATCTATATATCGCATGGGAATTTATTCTTCCTACTTCTTCATCTTGGCTGGATTTCTTTTCTTCTTAGTGCGTTTGGAGTTCCCAACATCCCTCCCCTGCAAGTCGCGCTTTTCCATGTTCTTGGCGTGTGGAGAAGAACTTCGATCTTTGATCAATCAAGTAGGGTTTCCCTTCGTCTTTCCTTACTGTGCATCATGCGGGGTGGGTATTCTATTGTTTTTGTGGGGATTGATGAAACCAAACTTAATGAAGATAATGAATAGACCTTTAAAGAATGAAGGGGGTGAGATCGATGTTCTGCTATACTCTTTTATATTGATGTGTTGTGAACTGTACGGGCTTGTGCTCACTGAAAGTCATGGCTGTTGGTGGTCTTTCTGTGCATCCTAATAAACCCTTGACTTTTGTGATGATAAAATAACTATAACGTGGAAATTGGTTAGCCACCTAAACGCAGTTTGTTTAAATGGATGTTCAGTAAAACAAGAATCCATGTGTGACTACCCCGATTAACAAACAGAAAGAAGAACCTAATGAATGATGTGCTTGAACCTGGAAGATTCCCACTCTATTTGGTAGTGGGTGTGTTGTCCTGCCTAGTGGTTATGGGAATCTGTGGATGGGGATGGGATCCTCAGTGGTGGCACAGTTTTTGGTTGTGAATCTGGAGCTATGTGGTTGCTCTACTATGACACGAACTCGGGTGGGATCCTCTATTGTTGAGAGATAGTTGGTTCCTGGTTTTGGGGACATGGGGCTATGTCTCGGGGTCTACTTTGTTTCTAGTACTTTGAGGGATCCCACTTATCCCTTTTGTGAGGTTTTCATTGGTTCCAGTACTTTGAGGGATCTCACTTATCCCTTTGTTGTTGTGACTTCACAAGAGAACCGGGTGTGAATGCTTAAGTTGTTGTTTGGATGTTTCTCTTTTCCCAGATCGTGTTTATTCCTGTTAGTTCCTCGATAGTGCAGAATTCACCTAAATGGGATCACTTGAACATGAAAACAAGAACGGTGGAATGGTGGAATTAGTTTGGGGATGAGTTGTGACTTGGCAGTGAGTGTCATGGCTTATTTTATGAATGAATAGTAACAAGGGTGTTGTGCTTAGGTTTTGGAACCCCTAGGTTGGGATGAGATTTTTTACCTATACTTATATATGTAGAATTTATGTTTCTTATTCACTCCCCACCCATGTTGAGCACTTTAGTGCTGAACACCCCCATTTCATGGGGAGGGTGTTTTTCCGAACACTCCAATGAGTGGATGGTTATTAGCTCCTTTCTGCTCCCTTTACCGAATATCCCAAGACTCATCGGGCAGGATGTGATGGCCTGAAGTCCATTGTTAGCCCAAGAATCATTTGGTACGGTAGTTTTGGTGGTTGGGAATGGAGTTTGCGGGCAGGTTGTTTCCCAATTTCCTTCGTGATGATGCCCAGGTGTCTTCAGACGTGGTAGTGGTTGTCCTGACCAAGGTGTCGATGGGCGGGATGTGCGGTTGTGGCCCAGGTGTCTGCGGGCGGGATGTGCAGTTGTGGGCCAGGTGTCTGCGGGTGGGATGTACGGTTGTGGCCCAAGTATGTGCGGGTGGGTGTGGTAGTGGGACTGTGGTGAGAATGGAAGGATTGGTTTGATGCATAGGATGTCTTCAATAACCAGTGGAAAAGTGGCGCGGGGTACCCAAATATCGATGTGCTATTACTATACACTACTTGACTTGTGTTATTTGGGGAGTGTGCCATGTTGAGGATTGGGTGGATGGTTTACCTTGATAGATGTATTGGTTATCTCTTTTTTCACATGGCATTATAATGCTTCTCTACTTGTGCACGAGTGCCTTTGGTTTTCCCTATTGGGTATACTTGTATGCTCACCCTACGTATATAAAACTACTTTCAGGTTTCCATATGGATTTCAGGGATCGTGCGGGACCATACTAGCTCAAACCTTGGAGTAGTTGTTTTTGTCATTTTCCTTTTTCTTGTTACTTTACCATTTGAGTTTTTGTGGATTTTATCATTTACTGTCGAACATGCATACGGGAACAAGTTATTTTTGGCTTTTACCTTTACTTTCAACTTTGTTATTGTTGGGGTTGCTATCTTATCTCTCGATCCTATAAAAAATGGTAATGCCTTCCATTTTGTGTGATATTATGTACCCTTGGTGTTGGTATCCACTCCGGGTCCCATTGAAGGCGGGTTTCAGGCATCATTATCTCTCCTTCGAATTAAAAAAAGAAGTTCCTGGCAATTTTCTATCCCTTCCCTCCTTTTAGTGAAGGCGAGCCATGACAGAATGGTATCAGAGGCATAGGTTGAGAGATAGGATGGACTATGGAGTTAGGCACAGTGAGGACTTCTTGGGCTGGTAGGGAAACAGTGTTGGGTGACCTTGGTGCGTGAATTAGTCCAGGGAAGACTAGCTAGGACATGTGATTTTACGGCCCCCTGTGATCCGATGTAAGGACTCTGGACCTACGAAACGTCCAAGTGACGATACACTGATTTCAGGGTAGAGACCCTAGGAAAGGTACATGCATCATAATGACTTGTGTTCTTATGTTTCATGGGCGTCTTGGGGATTCAAAATAAATAAAGAAGTCTAAGAAAATTTAATAACAATATTCTACACTACTTGGGCTTAGGCATTCCTTGTTTACCTTGCAGCTATGGCACCTAGGAGGCGACCAAGTGTAGTGCGGGCGATCGAGGCCCAAGAGGTTGACTTGGCCGATCGGCAGAGGACTGACCAAGAGGAGTAGGATGACCAGTGGAAGATGACGCTTTGAGCCTTTCAGTTACACACCCTCGAGAAGTATGAGGGCAGCACCTCAGATATAGAGACGGAGAGCTGGCTCAAGGAACTAGTGATAGCTTTCAGCATGATTCGGGCTCCGACGGAGTACTAGGTTCCTCTAGCAATCAACCAGATGCGTGGAGCAGCCTGTCAGTGGTGGATGCTTTATCTTGGGGAGAAGAGGGAGGCTTAGGTGACATGGACTAACGTTGAGAAGGAGTTCGGGGAGTAATTCCTCTCTTCCATGATGAGGGATGAGAATAGGAAGGAGCTACTCTCCCTCTAGTAGGGGAGTATTTCAGTGAGAGAGTTAGGGATCAAGTTCAAGGATCTCCTTCGCTTCGCTCTGGACCTCTTTCCAGATGAGGAGTCTCGGGCGATATGTTTAGAGAAGGCACTCTGACCTTCTCTTTAGTACGATGTTACTCCCTTCACCCTACATACATATATAGAGGTGCAAGAGAAGGTTGAAGTGGTGGAGAGGATGCACACGCTGGGAGGTGTGTCATGAGAGGGAATCCAGTTGGGCTCGTCAAAGGAGAAGGCCGCCCGCACCAGGCCTCCAGCATCAGAACCCTCTAGGTTTCGACTAGTAGGGAGTAGGCCTCAGCAGTTCCAGTTCCGACCTTCTGGCCCTCGCCCTTTTCCTTCGGGGCCAGGGACGAGATGCTTCATCTGTGGAAGCCATGGGAACCTTTGGAATCAGTGCCCAGACAGAGTACAGTATGGTGGGGGTGGGTATGTTCAGCACCCACCTCAGCAGCAGCAGGGGCAGTGAGCTCTCGGCCCTCTGAGGGAAGATGTTGCAGGAGGAGGTCGACCTCAGGGTGCTCCTCCGGGACGTCAACCAGGGCGTGGTCGGGGAGGCGGTCGTCAACCGAGAGGTAGAGGAGCTGGGCATGGGTAATTTCACGCCTTGGAGGAAGAAGTTCCAGTAGGGCTAGAGGTCATTCGAGGTACGATCAGCTTGTTTAGTACCCTTGCATATTCCTTGTTCAATACAGGAGCTTCACACTCCTTTGTTATACCCAGTCTGTCCCATGCTCTGGATTTAGACGCTGAGAGACTTCCAGTGCCCCTGGTGCTGAGCACACCAGTCGGAGGTCAGGCAGACTTGTTGTTTGTTTGTCGAGGATGCAGACTGATGATAGGGCCACATCAGTCAATCAGGGATCTACTACTATTGCAGATACAACCATATGATGTCATCCTAGGCATTGACTGGTTTTTCTCTGTATGTTCCATCATTGACTGCTTCCGAGGAAGGGTTGTGTTTTCAGAATTGGGCGGTTGACGGGTGACTTTCATCACTGCGCGGAGTTACCGAGGGAGCAGCATGCGAGGGGAACCCCTCCTCTCCTTGTTAGATGAGCTATCAGTGGATTTGGTGGATGAAAAGATGGTGGGAGTTCCAGGGGTCGTCAGTGAGTTTATGGACGTCTTCCAAGAAGAGGTGACAACTCTACCCCTTCTACGTGACATCGAGTTTGGGATAGACTTGCAACCTGGTTCTCATCTGATTTCGATGTCCCCCTATTGGATGGCACCTTCAGAGCAACGAGAGTTGCATATTCTGATTGACGATCTGATGAAGAAGGGATTTGTTATACCATGTGTGTCACCGTGGGGTGCTCCAGTCTTGTTCGCGAGGAAGGAAGATGGTGGTCTGAGGCTGTGCATAAACTACCAGAGACTGAATCAGGTGACGGTCAAGAATCACTACCCACATCCAAGGATAGATGATCTATTAGACCAATTGAATGGGCATTATGGTTCTCTAAGAAAGACCTATGGTCAGGATATCACCAGTTCAGGGTGAAGGAGGGCGACATCTCGAAGACTGCATTCAGGTGCAGATATGGTCACTTCGAGTCTGTATTCATGTTGTTCGGTGTTACGAATGCTCCAGCTATGTTCATGGGGCTCATGAACTCCGTCTTCCGGGAATATCTGGATCGGTTCGTAGTCGTATTTATTGACGACATCCTGATCTACTCAAGATCAGAGGAGGATCACACTAAGAACCTGAGAACGGTTTTAGAGGTCCTCCGACAGCACCAACTCTATGGGAAGTTGTCCAAGTGAATGTTCTGGATCCTAGAAGTGAACTTCCTTGGGAACGTGGTGTCTGAGAAGGGGATACAAGTGGACCCATCGAAGGTCGAGGCGGTTATTTCTTGGGTATCACCCAAGAACGTGGCGGAGGTTCGTAGTTACCTCAGGCTGGCATGTTACTACAGGAGATTTGTGCCCAACTTTTACCGAGTTACAGCCCCTTTGACAGCTTTGACCAAGAAGGGCCAGGATTTCATGTGGGATGAGCAATGTGAGGTGGACTTTAGTTATCTAAAGGAGGAGTTGGTTAGTTCCCCAGTGATGAGGTTTCTAGATGAAGGGGCGGCATATGAGGTGTTCTGTGATGCTTCAGGGAAAGTCCGCATATGTGTGTTGATGCAGCGGCAATGGGTGATCTCCGATGGATCTAAGAAGTTACACCCCCATGAGCGTAACTATGCCACACATGATCTAGAGATTATGGTAGTCATGTTCGCACTAAAGTAGTGGTGGAACTACCTAATCGGGGAGTGCTTCACGGTCAACACCGATCACAAGTGCTTGAAGTATGTCTTCTCTCATCGGGACCTGAACTTATGGCAGCAAAGCTAGATGGAATTCCTTCCAGAATATGACTTTAATATTTCCTACACCTCAGTAAAGGGGAATTTGGTGGCTGATTCCTTGAGCAGGAATTCATAGAAGGATGCGATTCAAGAGTCATCAAGTGCTTGGAAAGCAATGGAGGAGTTGGCTGCCCTACACCTGGATGCAAGAGTGGAAGGTGGAAGAGGTTGCATGTATCAAATGACAGTGCAGTATTCTCTATTACGGAAGGTGGAGGTTTCTCAGTGGGGAGACTCAGATAGCAAAGTGGTGTGTGACCAGGTTAACCAAGGTGATGCTCTGGAAGGGTGGACGGAGGATGGTCATAATCGGGTGCTTTTCTGAGGAAAGTTGTTTGTTCCAGAGGCTGTGCATGAGAGAGTTTTTCCTGAGTTCCATAACTCACCCCTAGTGGTGCACCCGAGAGTTTACAAGATGTACCAGGGTCTGAGGAGACATTTTTGCTGGCCCGGGGTGAAACGGGAAGTAGTAGAGTTTGTGGAAAAGTGCCTAGTGTGTCATCAGTTGAAGGCTGAACATCGTGTTCCAGGTGGCTTGTTGCAACCTTTAGTGGTTCCCGAGTGGATGTGGGATGAAATCTCAATGGATTTCATCAGGGGCTACCTTAGGTTCAAAGAGGTCGTGACGCTCTCTGGGTAGTGGTGGATCAGTTGACGAAATCTTCCCACTTCCTGGCGATCAGGGAGTCGAGCGCAGTCGATGCCTTAGCACGGAGGTATGTGGATGAGGTGGTGGGGTTTCATGGAGTTCTAAGGTCCATAGTCTCGGATAGGGATGTGAAGTTTAACTCACGATATTGGAGGGGGTTGTAGCATGCTTTTGGAACCCAGCTACGACTTAGCACTGCCTTCCATCCCCAGACAGATGGGCAGACAGAGTGCACCATCCGGACATTGGAGGACATGCTACGGGCATGTGTCTGGGATTTTGGGGGATCATGGGTGTGACACTTTCCTCTGGAAGAGTTCATCTAAAATAACTGCTACCACTCTACCATTGGTATGGATCCATTCTAAGATTTGTACGGGAGGCCATGTCGCTCAACCGTGTGCTGGACAAAAGTTGGAGAGGTAGGTTCCCTTGGCCCAAAGGTGGTGCAGAGCACGAAGGAGAAGGTGAAACTTATACGAGAGAGGAGGAAGGTGGCTCAGGACCAGTAGAATTCATATACTGATCACAAGAGGAGACCCTTGGAGTTAGGGGCTGGGGATCACATATTCCTGAAGGTCTCCCCTCAGCATGGGCAGTGGAGGTTTGGTAGACGGAGTAAGCTTTTCCCCAGGTTCGTTGGACCCTTTGTGTTGTTGCAGCGGGTCGGCAAGGTGTCTTACCAGCTTGCATTGCCACTATAGCTACAAAGGGTGCACGATGTCTTCTATTCGTCCCAACTTCGTTAATATCTACACGATGACTCTCACTTACATGACTGGGGAGATCTAGACATCGAAGACGATGCAACGTTCGTAGAGTGACTAGTGATGATCGAGGATCGTGAGGAGAATGTGCTCCGTGGATGAACCATTCCTCTGGTTCATGTGTTGTGGAGGCATGGTGGGCTTGAAAAAAGTACCCGGGAATGGGAGACACAGATGTGTGCCCAATACCAAGAGCTGTTTTGGGTTGTTCTATATGTTGTATTTGGTTGTGATGGAACACATTACCTTGTTAACTGTGGAATGTGTGGGTTTCCTTCTCTGTGGATGTGTGTAAAGTATCCTGAAATGTGGGGAGGGAAGGACATAATCCCTAGTTAAGACACATTAGAGTATATGCGCCTAAACCCGTGTGGGCGAGTCAGTGCCGCCAAAACGGATAGTATATTAACATAGTGGAAGGGAAACCCTTCACCACATGACCAGATGGTTTAATATTTTGTTTTGCGATGATTGTAATTGTTCGGGTTCGCTCTTGAGAGGTATCATTCGGGGCGGTTGTTCAGACCCCCCCTCTTTTCTTTAAGTTTGGTTTTAAATTCTCTAGGGCTAGAATTATTTTAGAAGTATATGATGTGATGACCCGGACCCTCACAGTCCATCCCTTTTCCATATTCCAGATCCTAGGGGTAACATCTCGGTGGTAGGACGTCATTTTGGTGTGAGACCGATCAGCGCGACCGATCTGCGCGACTGATCGGGGGCGACCGATCGGTGTGACCGATCGGTGTCACCCAGCCTTGTTGGGTTTCTCTTCTACAGTTTTTCCTGTAACTCCTCTTTTTGGACTTTTTTAACCCATTTCAAGTGGTTCAAAGCCATTTAAATCCCATAATAAATACCCCAGAAATTCCAAGGAACCTCCTCAATGGAGAATTAAATAACAATTAATCACGTCGTGTGTAACTACCCAACAGCGTGGGGAACCACAATATGAATTTAAAGCCGTTCAAATCCCCATATCCCGTAACAATGGGATCTTATCTATATATCGCATGGGAATTTCTTCTTCCTTCTTATTCCTCTTGGTTGGATTCCTTACTGTGCATCATGTGGGGTGAGTATGCTATTGTTTCTGTGGGGATTGAGGAAACCAAACTTAATGAAGATAATGAACAGACCATTAAAGAATGAAGGGGGTGCGATCGATGTTCTGCTGTACTCTTTTTTGTTGATGTGTTGTGAACTGTACAGGCTTGTGCTCACTAAAAATTAAGGTCCTTGGTGGCCTTTCTGTGTGTCCTAATAAATACTTGAAATTTGTGATGACTAATTAACTATAATGTTGAAATTGGTTAGTCACATAAACCCAGTTTTTTTAAATGTATGTTCAGTAAAACAAGAATCCCTCTTTGACCACCCAAGTTAACAAAGCAAAAGAAGAACCTAATGAATGATGTGCTTGAACCTGGAAGTTTCCCACTCTGTTTGGTAGTGGGTGTGTGGTTCTGCCTAGTGCTTATGGGAAGATGTGGATGGGGATGGGATCCTCTGTTGTGTCACGGTTGTTGGTTTTGAATCTGAAGCTTTGGGGTTTCTCTACTGTGAAATGAACTCGAGTGGGATCTCTATTGTTGAGAAATGGATGGTTCGTGGTTTTGGGGACATGGGGTTGTGTCTTGGGGTCTTCTTTGTTTCTAGTATTTCGAGGAATCTCACTTATCCCTTTTGCGAGGTTTTCTTTGTTTATGGTACGTTGAGGGATCTTACTTATCCCTTTGTTGTTGGGACTTCACAAGAGAATTGGGTGTGAATTCCTAAGTTGATTTTTTGCTATTTCTCTATTCCTGGATCGTGTTTATTCCTGTTAGTTTCCCGGTAGTGCAGAATTCACCTAAATGGGATCACTCGAACATGAAAACCAGAATGGTTGAATGGGGGAATTAGTTTGGGGATGAGTTGTGACTTGGCCGTGAGTGTCAGGGCTTCGTTTATGAATAAATAGTAACAAGGGTGTTGTTATTAGGTTTTGGAACCCCTAGGTTGGGATAATTGTTTGTTACCTATACATATATCTGTAGCTTTTATCTTTCTTATTCGCACCCCACCCAAGATGAGCACTTTAGTGCCGAACACCCCCATTTCATGGGGAGGGTGTTTTTTCCAACACTTCTATGAGTGGATGGTTATTAGCTCCCTTCTGCTCCCTTTACTGAAAACCCCAAGACTCTTCGGGCAGGCTTTGAGGGCCTGAAGTCCATTATTAGCCCAAGAATATTCGGGGCAGGGTAGTTGTGGTGGTTTTCCTAGGTGTTTGAAGGTAGGTTGATTCCCATGTGCCTTCGGGATGAGGCCCAGGTTTCTTCGGACGTGGCAGTGGTTGTCCTGACCCAGGTGTCTGCTGGTGGGATGTGCGGTTATGGCCTAGGTGTCTGCGGGCGGGATGGGCAGTTGTGGACCAGGTGTTTGCAGGCGGGATGTGCGATTCTGGCCCAGGTATGTGCGGGCGGGTGTGGTAGTGGGACTGCGGTGAGAATGGAGAGATTGGTTCGATGAGTAGGATGTCTTAAATAACTAGTGGGAAAGTGGTGCGGCGTACCAAAATATTTATGTTCTATTACTATACACTACTTGACTTGCGTTATTTGGGGAGTGTGCCTTGGTGAGGCTTGGGTGGACAGTTTACCTTGCTAGATGTTTTGGTTATCTATTTTTTTATAGGGAATTAGAATGCTTCCCCACTTGGGCACGAGAGCCTTTGGTTTTCCCTACTGGGTATACATGTATGCTCACCCGATGTATATAAAACTACTTTCATGTTTCCAGGAGGACTTCTGGGATCGTATGGTACTATACTAGCTCGGACCTTGGGGCAGTTTCTGTTGTTTTTTTCCTTTTTCTTGGTACTTTACCGTTGGAGTTTTTGTGGCTTTCATCATTTACTGTCGAACATGCATATGGTAATGGTTTATTTTTTTCTTTACCTTTACATTCAAATTTGGTATTGTTGGGGTTACTATATTATCTCTCGATCCTATAAAAATAAAAAGGTTAATTCCTTCCAAATTGTGTGATATTTTATACCCTTGGTGATGTTCACCACTCTAGGACCTGTTAATGGAAGGTTTCAGGGGTCATTATCTCTCCTTCAACTTAAATAAGGAAGGGCCTGGAAATTTTCTGTCCCTTCCCTCCTTTTGGTGAAGGCGGGTCATGACACATTTCTCTCTCAATAAATTCCTCCCATGTAAACCTGTTACTATGCAGAAATTCCATAAATAATTTATCTCTCTTCACTTACATTCAAGAAATTATTTTGTATCATGAATCTAAATTCCATTAAAATTGATGGTAAATGTATCTAAATGACCCCCTTACTGTCCATTCCATGTACATATGATGATACACCCCTTTTTCTCTCATCAACCATTTTTATGAAATCTTACGTCATGCTGTTACGCTATCGAAATTGCACCGATTTTTCCAAGCTAATGTCATTGTGTAGTGAATACAATACCTATTTCTCTATTTAGGGTATTCACATTTATGCACATTTTCTTTTTGATTATAAAGTTTCATGTATGAATTCCACATTCATTTATCATTGAATAAATTTTGAATTTTTATGAATCCATGTTATATGATCCATGTGGCACACGTATGCATGAAATGAAATGTTTAAGAAGGGTGTTCCCTAATAGCGCTCCAATGCATTGGGTAAAGTATAGTATCATGATAAGTCATGTGAAATGGTTGTTTACTCATGCTAATTAAAGTGAAATGAGGTTTTACTTGTGCTTAATGCACAATGATGATTTTCTCATGCTCTATGTGCAATGAGCCTTGGCTGATGCTAATTCCATGTTAAGTGTTGTTGCCACATTTCCATGTTATGATTATCAAGATTTATCATGCCTTTATGTTTATGCTTCTCTTGTGCTCTATTTATATTCCTATTGTCTAACATATATTTTATTCCACATGTTGTTCCATGATTATTCCCTTACAGGGCTTTATAGCTCACCCTGTTCTTATGCATGTCCTCATGGTATCCCATGAAATGCTATGTATGAGGGAATGTAGTGGTCATGTAAAAAATGTTTTCAATAAAGATGCGGTATTTCATGTTTTCAGTTTTTATGTAATTATCCTAAGCCCAAAAGACACTAGACCTCTTGATCTTCTATGTTGTATCAAGTGAAGTTTATGTAATAAATTATGTTTAATTGTGTAATAAAAGATCAGGGTTGTCATAGTTGGTATCATAGGATAGGTTTATTTATTTTTGAGATTAGGATTACAAAACCCTAGTGAATTCTTCAAGACATGACTAAGTATAATATAAACATCCTTAAGTTTTGGTGACTAGTGAGTAAGTGGTTTATCAAACAAATACATCCCTGTCTGGATACGAGTAGGTAGAGGAGTCTCTGGAATAGATGTATCCTAGGGGTTAAACACGAAAACACCGCTTTGAGTTAGACTCGAATGGGAACTGGTGCATGAAAATGGGCCTTGCTGCACTATTGGGTATGAAAAACCCAGGGGATATGATTTGGTAAATTCACAAGCTTAGTATGAACCATTATTACGGGACAAAAAAAATGCACTAAAAATATATTTTAGAAATTAGATCATAGATAACATAGACTGAAGCCAATAGATTAATATGTTAAGGAAATAAAATTAATTAATAAGTCATCAGTTTTATTCTTGTTTTACCCTTTATGTTTTACCCCTAACTTTCATTTTATTCTAGCCAATGGATGGTAATATGAGGACTCAGTCTAACAACCGATGTGAAGATCAATATGACGATTGTAATTATGAGAAACCTAATCCAATGGGAGTGGAATCACAAACATTGTAATGATTCTCTCTCAAATAACTCAATATTTGAATAGAAACATGGGTCAAGAGGAATGTTCAACCCCCCTAATAATGAACAGGTTGTTATCGAGAGCATCATGAGACAAAGGTCTCATACTTTTAATGGATCATCTGATCCCTCAATCATAGAAAAATGGATCAACTCTATTGAAAAGAACTTCTCCTTCCATAAATGTTATGAACAAGAGAATTTTTTCTTAGCTTCTTATCACATGGAGGGTGAAGCTAATCAATGGTTGGAATTGATCAAAAATATAGAGCTTGAGGAGGAGATTGAGGCGTTGGAATGAAAATATTTCTATAAGATGTTTTTCGATAAATATTTTATGTGCACCCTCCGACTTAAGATGGAAAGGGACTTCCTTGACCTTAAGAAAAAAGATGATGAATCTTTTAGAGAATATGAGGAAAACATCAAAAGGCTTTCACGATACGCTTTTTTCTTTTTTGTTACCCCCGAATGCAAGGTTGACCACTTCTTTGGTGGGTTGAAACCTAGCCTGCGGAAAGAGCTAGAAATCCGTGACTTCAACAGCTATGAGGAAATTGTCTGATTTGCCCTAAAGGTAGAAATGGATATCAGAGAATATTAGGGGTATCATGGGGATAATAAGCGTATGGTGGACTTCAATGATGGTGGTCCGATGGATAAATCCAATGGTTCTAAGAAGATCCAGCACCCCACTTGCCAAAGTTGCGGAAAGAAGCACCCTAGAAATTTCCTGAAGGGGACGAGGAAATGCTTTAGGTGTGGAAGAGAAGGGCACCTAGCTATTAGTTGATGGTAAGAAAGACTTGTGGCTGCGAAAAATGAGATGAACGCTACATTCGATCCTCAATGCATGGTCCATTGCTACAACTGCAAAGAACCAGGGCATCTTGAAAATCAGTGCCCTAAGACAAGGGTTTTTGGAGGAAACCAACAACCTCCAAGGCAGCAAGGGCGATCTTTGGACATCACTACTGCCGAAGTGAACCCCGAAAATGAAGTGGTGACATGTACGCTAGGTATCCATTCAAAAATGGTGAAATTACTTTTTGATTCAGGTTCTATACATTATTTTATATCTCAAAAGATTAGTAGAACAATCCCAGCACCACCACAAATCATGGAAGTGAAGATGTCGGTGAGTACGGAAAATGGGGAAATCATTGCATCCCATGAATATAACTCATCCCTTGTCCTAATCTATGGATTAAACATTTCTACAAAGCTCGTCATACTCCCTGTGGAGAAATTTGATTCAATTCTTGGCATGGATTGGATTTCCTTATATAGAGCCAACATAAATTTCCTTGAGAGGGAAATCACTCTCCATATGGAGAATCGACCCCATATTATTTACAAGTGCAATGAGGAAGATGAATCTTATTTAGCTACATCATCTCAAGCATTGATATTAATGCTCTATGAGAATGTGTATTTGGCTCAGATGATTGAGTCTAAGGAGGCAACCATCCTATAAGACTGGCCTATTGTGAGGGAATTCACTGAAGTGTTTCCTAAGGAACTGCCTGGTCTTCCTCCCAGAAGAGATGTTGAATTCTCAATTGATCTTATACCTGGTGATTTTTCAATATCCAAGTCTCTATATATAATGGTTGTTGTTAAGCATTAGGATCTGAAGAGAAAACTACAGGAGAATCTAGATAAAGGGTTTATACACCCAAGTGCTTCACCATGGGGTGAACCAGTCCTCTTCGTCAAGAATAAGGATGGTTCAATGCGCTTTTGCATCGATTATCCTGATCTTAGAAAAATCATGATAAATAATAAGTATCCACTCCCACAAATTGATGATTTTTTCGATCAGCTGCGTGTATCAAAATACTTCTCCAAGATGGATTTTTGGTCGGGATATTATCAAGTAAGGGTGTAGAAGGAAGATATCCCCAAGACTGCTTGTCGTACAAGATTCGGGCACTGTGAATTCATAGTAATTCCTATTGGACTCACTAATGCTCCAGAAATTCTTATGGACTTGATGAATAGAGTCTTTAGAGATTACCTCGAAAAATTTGTGGTAATATTTATAGATGATATTTTGATGTACTCTAAAAACAAGGAGGATCATGACGAGATTCTAAGAACTGTACTACAGACCTTACGGAAGTAGAATCTCTATGGAAATTATATCAAGTGTGAGTTCTGGTAGAAGGAGGTCTCATTCTTGGTCCATATCATCACAAGCAATGGGATATCAGTGGATCCCTCCAAAACAGAGGCAATTAAGGGGTGGATGAGGCCAACATCGGTAATGGATATCCATATCTTCTTGGGGTTAGCAGTATATTATCGATGATTTTTGAAAAATTTCTCACGATTTTCCAACCCTCCATCCAAGCTAACTTGGAAGGGAGTAATGTTTTTTGGGAGTGATTAATGCGAAGAAATCTTCAAGGAGTTGAAAAGGAGGCTCATCATTGTGCATGTGCTCACTTTACCCAAAATTGGAGGAATTTTTTTGGTATTCAATGATGCTTCAAAGAAGTGCATGGGATGTGTGCTGATGAAAAATGACAAAGTAATTTCCGATTCTTCAAGGAAATTAAAAGTTCATGAATAAAACTATCCAACACATGACCTTGAGTAGGCTGCAGTGATCTTCGCTTGGAATATTTTGCAGCATTATCTCTTTGGGGAGAATTATCAAATATATACAGACCAAAAAAGCCTCAAGTATATATTCACACAGAAATAGTTGAACATGCACCAACAAAGATGGTTAGAGCTGATCAAATACTGTGACTCCTCAATCCATTACCACCCTGGGAAAGCGAACAAGGTTTCAGATTCCCTTAGCTGAAAGGAACCAATGATTCTATCATTGATGAGAATAGAAAGGGATCTAATCTTCTTATATTTGATGAAGATGGAGACGAGAATAATAAAGAAGGGAAAATCATCAATCCAGTCACAAATGATTTCTCAATCATCACTTTTGTAAAGGTTAAAATATGCTCAAAAAGATGACGTGGGAATTCAGGATAAAGTGGAAGCTGTCGGAAAAGGGAAATCCTTGGAGTTTAATGTTAATGAAGAAGGAATTGTGATATTTGGGAAATGAATATGTGTTCCATCATGTCCAGATCTAAAGAAGTACCTTTTGGATGACACACCTAGTTCAAATATCTCTATTCACCCAGGAAACACAAAGATGTATCTAGATCTCCGAGAGCTTTATTGGATGGATTATATAAAGAAAAAGATCACTGAATATACATCAAAGTGTCTGGTGTGTCAGCAAGTGAATGAAAATAGGCATAAATATAAGAGGATGATGTAACCATTTCCCATACCAGAATATAAATGGGAGAACATCACCATGGACTTTGTCGCCAGACTTCCGAAGACATCCAAAGGCAACAATGCAGTCTGGGTTGTTGGGGATCTTTTTACAAAGGTTGCACACTTCATTTCTATTTGGGTGGATTTCTAATTGGATCAGTTGGCACAAATATATATCAAGGAAGTGGTAAGGATGCATGGAGTATCACTATCTATTTTGTCTGACCGAGATCCAAGATTCACCTTTATGTTTCAGAATATTCTTCAACATGCTCTGAATACTAAACTGAACTTCAGTAAGGCCTATCATCCTCAAACTGATGTCCAATCCGAGTGTACTATCCAAACACTTGGGGAAATGTTGAGATAGTTATCAATGGACTTTAAAGGAGGATGTGATTAACATCTTCTTCTAGTTGATTTCTCTTATAATAATAGTTTCCACTCGAGCATCCAAATGGCACCATATTAAGCCCTTAATGGGAAAAGATGCAGAACACTGGCGTGTTGGGATGAGGTCGGTGAGCGTAAGCTACTTGGACAAGAAATGGTAGAAGAAATTGTGGAGAAGGTAAAAACCATTCAGCAGCATATCAAGGCAGCCCAAAGTTGACAGAAGAGTTTTTCAGATAATCGTCGATGAGACCTTGAGTTTTAAGATGGAGATATGGTATTTCTATGCATATCTCTATGGAAGAAGTTCATGATGTTTGGAAAGAAAGGACAGTTAAGTCCAAGGTACATTGGCCCCTTCGAGATTCTTGTTCGTGTTGGGGTTTTGGCCTATTGACTAGCACTTCCACATACCATGGCCAAAGTACATGATGTCTTTCATGTATCTCTCTTAAGGAAGTATATACCAGACCCTTCACATGTACTCTCTTAAGAGGTGGTACAATTATAGGATGGCCTTTATTATGAGGAGAACCCAATGAAGATAATAGATCATAGAGAAAACGTTCAACAAAATAAGACAATGCCCCTCGTCAAGGTGTTGTGGTGAAACCACAAGTTTGAAGAAGCAACATGGGAATCGGAAGAAATGATGAAGCAGTGTAGCCCATATCTGTTTTAGTGTGGGAAAAGAAAATTTTGAGGGTGAATTTTATTTAAGTGGGGAAGATTATAACGACCCAAACTTTTATTAATGGAAATACCTATTGATCTAACTAAATCTCTCCATGTAATATTTTTATATAAAGCTTCAACTTCTATGGTTTTATTTTTAGAATTGTGATAATTGCTAATATAGCCGTTGAATAGTGATCACCTTATTAGTATAAATATAGGGCTTTAACCAATCCAATTACTCAGACAAAGGAAGTGATGGAATCATCCAGTACACGTGCCCCATATGAATCCCATTTGTTCGAGCTCAGAAAGGAGGTGGCGTCATTGGGATTCACTCTTGAACAATCCCAATATGAGCTTGAATATGTCAAGCTCATGCGAGACTGCCTACGACAGAAGTGGAAGTTGATAGAGATCACCACCCGGGAAATGTTATCTGAGCCACCCCAAGAGTCTGTAACCATTGCACACCTTACTCTTCGGTCTTATGCAAGTGTTATAAGGGGTTATATAACAAGGCCTTAGCACTATGGTTATGTATATTTTATTTGTATATAATAAAAAATATACTTTCATATTATTACTATTACCTAGTAAATAGTTTTAAAAGCTCAAATTGTATTTTTAGTTAAAATTCAACTAAGAAATATATTTTAATGAATGAAATTATTTTTGAAATAAATAATATTTTAATAAATTATTATTATTATTATTAAATTAATGATTATTAAATATATATGATTTTATAATTTTAGGAATGAAATTGTAATTTTTATTAAGGTTTGAAATCCATTTTTGTCAAAACCCATAAATTTTTTATAAATGTTGGGTTTCTTAAAAGTGAAAATTAAAATATTTATAAAATTATTTAGATAAAATGCATATTATTTTTGTAATCAGGATGTTGAAATTATCTGATAGTGAATGTTTTTTAATTTTCTGAGATAGTCAAATTTTTTGGTAAAAATTATATACCGTTTAAATATATAATGTGTTTTATGATATCCTAATGAACCAATTTTGATTTAATAAACTACTATAAGTTTTATTTTCGGCCAATATAAGTTTTGCATTAAAATAATGTGATTTTGGGTTTGTTTGACTTAATTGACAAAGCATTAATGGACCCTTCAAGACTTATTAAACATCTCATCTTTTTAAATTGTTTTGCTTTGGAGTGTGACTCACCTCTACATAATCAACCCCATTATTTTAAGAATTTAGGACTTTGGAATTATAAAATATATGTTTCTGCTTCCCTTTTCCAAAAACCATGTGTAGAAACCATGGGATGGTTTTTGGTTTGGATTAGTTTAATGTGAGGTGTCCCAAACCTAAAAAATAAATAATTCCCTCACCTTTCCTATAAAAACCCACCCTAGATCCCACTTCCTCCTCTTTCAAGGAATTTGGAGATCATCCAACCTATGACCTACTATATCTATAATCATCTCAAGGTTCATCAAGCTCCCAATAAGCCTCTTTGAAGCCTCTATGATGCCTTTGGAAGCACACTTTTAAGTGAGGGTGTTTCTTCTTTTCTCATTTTTGTCCAATTTTTTAATGTTGTTATGACCTTTTACTATCAATTATAAATGCTGGGGTATGGATTATCACCTCCCCCATACTGCCCTCATTTTTTTTCAATTATTGAAGACCCATTTATCTCTCAATAAATACCTCCCATGTACACCCGTTACTATGTCAAAATTTCGAAAGCAATTTATCTCTATTCAATTACATTCAAGCAATTCTTGTGTATCATGAATCTAAATTACATTACAATGGTTGGGAAACATATCTATATGACCCCCTTACTGTCCATTAAATTTAAATATGATTATACACCCCTTTTTCTTCCATCAACCATTTTTATGAATTCTTACATCACGCCGTAACGCTGCCGAAATTGCACTGATTTTTCCAAGCCCATGTCATTGTGTAGTGAATACCATTCCCATTTCTCTATCAAGGGTATTCACCATTATGCACATTTAGATATTGATTATAATGATTCATGTATGAATTCCAAATCCCTTTATCAGGGAATAAATGATGATGTTTTATGAATCCATGTTATATGATTGATGTGGACCCTTATGCATGAAATGAAATATTCAAGAAGGGTGCGCCCTTATAGCTCTCCAATGCATTGGGTAAAGTATAGTATCATGATACTTCATGTTAAATGGGTTTTTACTCATGATAATTCAAGTGAAACGAGGTTTTACTCATGCTTCATGTGCAATGAGTATTTACTCATGCTCCATGGGCAATGAGCCTTGGCTTGTGCTAATTCCATGTTAAATGTGGTTGCCACATTTCCATGTTATGATTATCTTGCTTTATCATGCCTTTATGTTTATGTTTCTCTTTTGAACTATTGATATGCCTATTTTCTAACATGTATTGTATTCTTCATGTTATTCCGTGATTATTCCCTTACTGACCTTTATAGATCACCCTTTTCTTATGCATGTCATCAGGTTATCCCATACAATGGTAAGTACGAGGGAATTTAGTGGTCATATAAAGGAAGTTTTCAATAAAGATGTTTTCTTTCATGTTTTAAGTTGTTATGTAATGATCCTAAGACCCAAAGACACTAGACCTCTAGATCTTCTATGTGGTATCAAGTGAATTTTGTGTAATAAATTGTGTTTAATTCGGTAATAAAGGATCAGGGTTGTCATAGTGCCTAATAGAAAAACTTGTTTCCTAGATGATCCAAAAACCTCAAAAAATTATGTGATCCTAGAATTCAGTATTTTATATGTTAGTGTTAAGAATCCATGTTGTTATAATATTATACATGTAACCTACCTAAACCATGACCCCAATTCATCACTCAAGGTGATACCAGACTATTTGATACAACTCCCCTTAAAAAATGGGTAAAATGTAGACTCTATTTTGTTATTATGATAGAAAATGATAAATGAGGCCAATTAGATACCTTTTCATTAGACTTTATATTTCATCAGGAAAACATAGTTAAAAATTTTCCAAATGAAAAAATAATGCAAGATTAGAATAACATTACACCAAAGCCTATTATCCCAAGCATTAGATTTTGGCTACACAAGAATGATTGAAAAAGTCTGAAACATGGAATGAACATGAACCAGGTAGAGAAAAATACACTTATTATGCTCTTATAAAAAATAATTTTAGATAATAATGACTTATTATCTTTTTTAATCATGTGATTAATCAAATATAGATTCCTTTTAGCCACCCTAAAATATATATCATGAACAGAACACCTTGGGGTGAACAACCGATACTCAAACAAGTTATCAGATCATACAGAAATTTCTTCCAACCAAATGATTTATAATGAATGGTCATAAAGTATGAGTTTAGACCCATTTATACTACCATAAAGTGTTTTTTCAAAACAATTATCCTTTTGAAGTTGTGATTATGATTTTTATATTTATATTTGATGAACCTGGCCCAATGAGATTGACCATCCAAAACATCCCATGCATATTTCTCTTACATATAGTGAAATATTATCTCAAGACATCCTAGTAAATTCAAAACTCCTTAATAGGTCCATCCAAACGAGGCCATTTAGTTCTTTGACACGTTATATCTTGATAATATTCTTAAAAGAACCCATTAATAACCATTTCAATGGAACAAATAAGTATTTTGGGAACATTGTTAAGGGATAACACATGCATGGGTATAGATGAAAAAAATATTAACAAGATTGATCATGCAACAAAAATATAGAAAACTGCACTACAAATTAGTGATACATGAGTAGATCCTATTAACTAAACAATTGTTGAATTTTATTTTTATCCTACCAAAAGAATGTAGAGATCCCAGTTACACCATTTGAGAGATACTTTTAGTGATATTGAGTCACTCTTCTATCAGCTTAAAATTTCTAGCGTTAAATATCTTAGATATATATTCATTTCCATTACCTATATTGATTCATTTTCCTCTACATCTCTTATATTAAACTCTTAAATTTTTGAAACTTTGAATGAAATTTTATCTTCCATTAATAATGAAGAGATAATAACGTTTAGTGAATATATGAGAGAATTAAATTAAAATAAATTTACTCCTAAATAGATAGATCTTCCCATTAGAAATATTATTATTATTATTTCTATTTAGAACATATTTTTTCTTTTTAAATGTATTAGGGTAAATAGGATAACCTTGATGTATATCCCTAATAGGTTTGAAAAGGAAAAAAAACCACAATAATAGTAATAGAAAACCACATATATTAATAATAGTAAAATTATATATCACACACCCACACTGAGAACCAAAATAATTTTATGAAAATCAAGATAATAGTCTATTATAGTCATTCATAACCCTTGTCTTTATTAACTTTCACTATAACATTCATCATAGTGAATTTGTTTATGGGGCCCTATATTATATCTTGTTACATGTTAATGTATTATTATATATATCTCCCCTATATAAATCCATGATCTTCATTAAAATTAATGTTATTGAGAATGTGGGAGGGCCTATTATTGAGGACGGAGGCCACAATTTTATAGGATAAATTGAACATATTAAGTAGATGGTATTTGTTAAAATATTTGGGATGCTTAAATTTTGGAATGAGGATGAGGGTATATTAACATGAATATATTATGAGATTCACCCTATGAAGAAATAGTAAACCACCTAGATGAGATCATTTTTGATAATATCACATGATGAAATATAGAATTATTCTATAATCGCTTTTGGATTTGGTGTCGTTCCATAGTTAAGATGGAAAAATATACAAGAGTAAATAATTGTCCTTTTAAAAATAATTAATTAATTTAAGGGTTATATCAAAGTTATAATGTTTATAAAGTAAAAAAATAAATAAAAAGTACAGATGATATTTTAATATTTGATTAGATCTAATTGATCCCACTCTAATTTTTACCCCTCTCATGGACTGAGAGTGATGTAAGACATTAAAACCAATATAATGGGATCTTACAATAAATTTTTCACACCTAGAGTCACAAACTAATTACAAATCCTTTCCACCCACAGAGGTCTAAACCTAAATCAATCCCTCATTTTTTCACATAGAGGGACAACAAAAAGAGTCTTCAGTTTTCCTTGGGAGGAAAAACCTGATGCCTGACTTTTTTTAGGCGTCAAAACTTATTTTCCTACACTATAATGGTTAGTACAACACATTACAATTATGAAAAAAATGAGGACATGAATAATTAGAAAAATAAAAAAATATGTACAGATTCATTGTATGAGTCATGAGGCACTACTAAAGTACCTAGCAGAAAAAAATTAAACTCTAAATGAGATTCATAGAAAAGTGTCAAAATTTTCAACCATTTTATCATTAAAAAATATTCAAAAACTCATGTAATTTATCTAGATTTATTGAAATCTGTATATTGAGTTCATCTATGAACAAAATATTCAATACTAGAATACCATTTCATATAATATTTCCAAATAAAGAAAACAATTTCATTATTGAATTCACATGGGAAAAAAACTCACAAGGGTCAATTTCAAAATTTATAAATCTAAAATCATGAAGGTCGATAAGAAAAATTATTATAATTATATAGTAAAAAATAATAATTATAATCAACTTAAAAGTCCCTTGGGAAACTATTATGAATTGTTTGATATAAAGTATTCATATTCCAATAACATTTAATGTGTAATTGATTTTTTCTATGAAACAACACTAAATTTCATCCCATGTGATATTAATTTAATCCTATATAAAGTAATTTAATATCTATTTATATATATTATAAATTTTGAATATATAATTATAGAAAAAATAAAATAGTAATTATATCCATAATAAACATGCAGAAAATGGGAAAGCGAAATTTTATATAAACAAAGAATATTTCCATGTTTTATAACATTTTGTAGAAAATTGAAAATCTACATAAGAAAATCCATGTCTGGGATTTACATATAGGATTAAAATATGTGAGTCCACATAGTCGAATATAAATAATGGAATTATTGTAAATTATTTCACACATGAGAAATTTCATAGGATTTTCATGTACCAGATTTCATGTAGGTGACTCTGAAAATTAATAGAAAAACCGACTTAAAAATATTCATACAGAAAACATACCTTCAAAATGGAAGAATCTTCTTTACATTCAGTTTAATTACATTTATATAATTACATTATATTTCCCTATAATCAATAATCACCTTAATTTTACTTCTACATAACAATTTATCAAAAAATATAGTATAAAAATAAATTTGGAAAAGTGCAGAGTTTAGATCGAAAACATGTAGTGAATTCAATCAAATTTCTATAACTATATAGATTAGTACAGAGTTTCATTTATTCTAATTAAATTTTAATAAATTTCTATCCTTCCAAGGAAATATTAATTAGTTAATTTCGAGTTCATTATCATAATTTATAGTCATTATACTGAAGGTAATTTAAACACTTTACCCAATTTCACTAATGGTCAATTCTCACATTTGGTTCTTTACGTTTTGAAATGTTCACTCATGGTCTGTTCCCATGGTTCTTTCTAGAATTTTAAAAATTTTAAATCATGGTTAGTTATCGTAGTTTTATCTAGAAATTTCTAAATTTTAACTCATGTTCATTTATCAGGGTTGGTTCTAGACAGCCAAATTTTCACTCATTGTCAGTTCTCTCAGTCGGTTATAGAATTTTCCAAAATTTCACTACAAGTTCTAGTGCTTGGTTCAAAAAATTACCACATATTTATTCATTATGATTTTACATTGATATTCATCATGGTTGGTAATAACATTCATTTCTCATGGTTATCACTCACCATCAGTACTCATGGTTAGTACTCATGATTAGTTAAAGAATTTTTCAAATTTATAATTTTAATAATTTTACAAATTTTAGTTATTGGAAATGTAAAATCATATTTTAAGGTCCAAAATGAATTATTTACCATATTAAAACTTCATGAAATTTTTTATAAATGTAATTAACTATAAAAACAAAATAAATTTTATGAAAATAAATATTATGATATGATCAATATTTTTCATATTTAAATTAATACATAATTCAAATTATTATAAATGTGAAAGGAAATAAAAAATAAATATTTTTAATTATGAAATAATAAAATGGTTCGAGGATCCACTCGACATTCTCTCACCTTTTGATTATTAAAAAACAAAGTATAATTTCAAAAACCATATACCTTTTTTTGAAATTATCAAAAGGTTTCAATAGAATAACTCTCCCTTTGAAATTAACACTTAAAAAAATTAATTCTATTTAAATAAAAACATAAATAAAAAAACACATTGTATACCATAAATTTATTAAAACTTCATATTTCAAAACAAATATCAAGGAGACACCAGAAATTCTTCCATTTTCAAAACATGTATCAAAAACACACTTATTCACTAACTATATTTTTTTTTAAAATAGTTTGTAAAAATTAATGACAAATGCATCATAAAATACAATTTTATGATAACTAAAATCTAAGACAATAATTTAACATTATATTATATATATAATAAGTCAAAACAAAAAAATTTATCTCACACATATGAATAAAAATTGAAAAATTGAAATCTAAAAAACAAATTATTGATTTTATTGATTTCATGAAAATCAGTGAATTACAGTACATAAGCACACTCGAACACCCCCTAAATTCAGACCATGTAAATTTAAATCTACATCATGAAAAGTTAAAAATTGATTACTTAAAAATTAGTAATGTTTTGGGGCTTAGTAAAGATTTGAAAATTTTGGTTTTTGAAGAAAAAACTTGCATACTAATATTTTCATTACCAACATGACATCTAAGAAAATGAAATTAAGTAACAATGGGATTAGTCCTAGAGTGTCATAAATGATTTTTAGCGATAGAAATATTAGAATTATTATCTCATAAAATATGAATTTTATCAAAATAAAAAAATTATAATTTTTTTAATCTATAATGATTGAGTAGAATAAGATAAATCTGTTACATATTCAGATTAGGAAGTTGAAATAGAAATAAAATTTTGTTTCTTTTAATACCATGAAACTAATGATATATATAGTAAATGTAACATACCTAAAGTGTTAATCATATCCTTCTCTCATCCACATAAATCATAATGAGATTAAATTATTCAAATCAAATTTAGTTTTTGTAGGGTAAAATAAACCATGATTCAAAGATAATTTAACATATAAAATGACCCTTTTAACCTATTTCATATTAATTTAATTAATATCACTTTGATATATATGACACATGAAAACTAAAAAAGATAATTCTATCCTAGACTCTATTAAACAAAATAAATTATAGATCATTCCTCAATATTTATTAACATTAATATATTTTCATGATTTATCTAAATCTAACTTTTAAGTAGTACACATGAGAGGATGATTTTCATTTTTAAATCCATGGGGATGTCTAACATACACTTCTTAAAAACTATAAACATTTAAAAAATTGACATTAATATGAAATAACATAAAACCATGAAATTTATAATTGGAAAATAATATCCAAATTGATTCTATCTAGAAAATTTGAAAAATATTCTTCAAACTCAATGTCTTCCTCGAGATAATAACCTTGGAAAATAATCTAGCATTATTTTTAATTATATTTCCAGATTCACAAAGTTTAATTCTAAAGATCCACTTTATTATAATAATATTAGAATATTTTTTTTAAACATATAAATTCCACACACTATTACTTATAAAATAATTTAATTCATCTTGTTTATCCAATAATAAATTATAATTACAGAAATATTCATCAACATTATTCAATATAAAATCTAATATAAAATCATGATAAACAAAAAAATTCACAACAAACTTTCTAGTTTGACCTTTTGATTTAAAATTAACAATAACCTTTTCTATGGTATGATATCTATTAATTTCAGTGATTTTTCATGAATAGGTTTCGATTGGGCAGAAATATTCTCCACTCAATATGTAAATGTTCATCCTGAAATCCATTCTCTTTAAAATTAAAGTCTCTAAATTCTTAATCGACATGATAAATATCACCATTTATTTTATTCAAATTCATTCCATCAAACATAACATGAATTTTTTCTTCAAACGACCAAATTTATAAAATTATATACTCTATATGCCTTATTATTATTTGAATATACGAATAAAATTCCTTTATTATATTTAAAAAGTGAACATTCCTCTAAAAATATAAAATCTTATGAACCCAAGAAACATGTTATTATCTATTAAATTATTTTTGAATGTAACAAAATGATAATACCATACTAGTAAAAAAAATTGCTATGCATATAATATATTCATTGTCCATATAAAAGTTAAAATCCAAACACATTTCTTAAAATTTAAATATTAAATTATATGGCAGCATCCCAAAATGATATTAGTTTTTAATTTTCACCCAAAAATGAAACTCTAAACTTATAAGACTCATGAAAAAATTCCATGAAAAAAACTATAGACACATTCAGGTTGACCATACTAATTAAAAATTAAATGGATATTACATAAGTGTAATTAATGACTATTTTTTTCTGAATTAGAATACATACTTTTAGGTACTCATGAATTTAATAAATAGAAAAGTCTTTTTTCGTCCAAAAAAATTGAGTGAACACTAAAGTACAGTCATAATAATAATTATTAGAATATCCACATTTAAATTAATTAACTAATGAAATTACAACATACATTACTTTTAGTAAATTATTTCTAAACATAGTGGGAATAGAATAATCACAACCAATTCTATTACATTTCACATCACATTTATGAGAATATTAATTCTTCCCAATATTTACATTTGAGTAAATTTTATTATAAGTTTTCATTTTCAAAAAACCCATTTCATTTTTAAATTTATCTATTTCATCATTCAACCATTCATATTCTTTTTAAAAAAATTGAAAATTTTCACAAACCATCTAATGCATGGAATAAATTCGTTTTCTATGATTTTAATTTTTATTTTTCAGCATCTTACACTGATCTTCAACTTTAGACATGTCATCTAATAATAAATTAAATTTATCTTCTTGGGTATAATTATTTTTTTAAGGAAACCCATTAATCGAATCAATTTAGCTTTAAGATTCAACATTTCAAAATCCAAAATTACATTTCTCTCCTTTTCAATACCAAGAGATAAAACCTGATTTTCCTCAAAAAAAATCTTAAATTTATTCTTGAGTTTCAATTACATAGAAAAAATGTTTCAATCATTTCATTTAACTGATCATGTATCTTATTTATTTGATCATTATTTTATTTATAAAAATTAAAAGAAATATATTCTAAATATAATTTAGCTACCTTAGAATATTTAACCATTAAAACATATAACCAGGGCGTTTCCATAATTTGAATAAAAACATAAAATTTTAGAACAAAATTTCTTTCTCCTTTTTATTTTTCCCTTCAAATTGGGATATATGTCCTCAAGTGTCTACTATTTTTTAAAATAGTGGCACGAAAGGTATTTTTCTCATTATGAATTATTAAATCATTTTTCATCAGTATTATTCTATATCCATCATGGAACGTCGATATTAATGCATTATTCAAACATATTCCTACCATATTAAACATGATATTTTTTTCCTTTATAGTTAATATGTTATATTATTTACACAAATAATATATATACTAAGCTAGGGGTCCTGCTCAAATACCAATATTAAATTGATAGTTAAGATGGAAAAATATTTAATATGTGGTGAAATGGACTTTTAAAATTAATTAATTAATTTAAGAGTTATATCAGAGTTATAATTACAATAAATTGAAAAATAAAACAAAAAAGAACATAAGTGATTTCTATAGTAGTTCCGATCTAAACCAGGACACTCCACTCTTCACCCCTATCATGAACTAAGACTGATAGAACCCACTATAACTTGTATAATGGAATCACATGACAAAATTTTCCCCTTGAGGGAAAAAAAACTAACTACAAATCCTTTTCCACATTAGCTTTAAACCCATAATCAATCATTCCTTTTTCTACATGGAGGTAAGTCTAGATTTTTCCCTTAGAGGCACTACCTAATGCATAAGTTTTTTTGGGAGTCACAACTCAGATTCCTACCATTTAATAAGAATTAAAAATCTTTATAATTAAACACATAGAAAGGGGGTATGATGAATAATTACCATAGAACCATATGAACAAATTTAGTGTTTGAGTGTTGAGTTAATAGTGAACCCTCAAACAAAAAATATTCAAATAGTTAAATTTGAGTTGAGATTCACAGGTTGTCCTCATTGTTTACTACCCTTTTATTGTTCAAAAATATCCTCAACAACATGTCCTTATTTTGGATATTTTTAACTCCATGTATCAATTTTATCTATGTATAAATTATTCAATATAAGAATCTCAATGTAGTTCAACTTTCCTAATAAACCAACAAATTTCTTTACTAAATGTGCACCCAAAACATACTCATGTGGGTCACATCGATAATATGAAAAATTTAATTCATAGTTAATATTTATAACATTCTATTATTATAAATAAAGTATTAAAATATAATAAAAATCAATATTAAACTACCTTTTAAAAAAAACCATAATGTGTGTGACATAAATAGTTCATATTCCAATAGAATTTACTGTGGAACGTGGGTTTTTTAAAAGAAAGGATGTAAAATTTCAACCAACATGATATGAATTTAATCATATATAAAACAATTTAAAATATATTTTTAATGGTTATAAATTATTATTAATTAATTATATAATAAATAAAACATTAAGTATATCCATGAGAACAGGAAAAATAATTTAGAAGTGATATGTTATGTAAAATATAGCATATTTCTTGGTTTTAAAACAACTGGTAGAAAATAAAAAATCTTGGTAGGAAACATCAAATATGGGATTCATGTAGGGGATTCCTACAAGAGATTATAAATATCTACATATTTTTAAGGGAAATCATGTATCTAATTTTAGGTAAGAAAAATCAAATAAGTTTTTCAAGTAATAGATTTCACATAGGTGACTCTTGAAATTTTTAGACAACTTTACTTATAATATTTTAGTTATAAAAAAATACCTTAAAATGTTGAATTAGAATTATATAATGTTTAATTATATTTATATAATTTAATTATCATTTTATAAAATAAATAATCACCTTAGTCAGATAACTACATGTCATGTTATCACTAAAATACCATAGAAAATTAGTTTTGGAAAATTGAAAACTTATTAATGAAAACATACATTGTCTTAAAAAAAATATACTTATGGATATTAATTTAGAGTTTTATTTATTAAAATAAAATATAATAATTTTTTTAAAATTTCAAAATCACCAATAATCACTTAATTTGGAGTTTAGTATCCCAATTTATAGTAAAAATATGGAAGATATGTTCTACACTTTAACAAATTTCACCCATGGTCAGTTCTCATTATAGGTTCCAAAAACTTCCAAATTTTCACACATCGTTAGTTCTCATGGTCAATTTTATAATTTTCTAAATTTACATGCCTACCCAATTCTCATGGACAATTCCATACTTTTCCAAAATTTCACTCACTGGTAGTTCTCACAGTCGGTTCTTGGATGCCAAATTTTCACTCTGAGCTAGTTCCAGACTCGCAAATTTCCACCCATTATCAGTTCTAACATTCAGTTCGAAACGTCCAAAATTTCACTCATATTCAATTTTTATCGATAGTTTTTATAGTTAGTAATCATGGTCAATAATGTAATTCTATATACACTGTAATTACTCAAAATCTGTTCCATTCATTTCTAAATTTTAATTTTCTAGTGTTTTGCAAAGTTTAGTACTAGGAAGTATAAACTGGTATTTAAATGTCTCGAATGAATTCCTTATCCTTGTAAAACATCATGAAACTTATAGTACATTTTATGAACTATAAAAACTAATAAATTATAAGAATATAAATCATATGATATGTTCATGATTAAGCATATTTTAATTCACACATAATTCAAATTATTAAGTCTTTTTAGAGAAATAAGAAAATAAAGCATTGTAATTATCAAAACATAAAGTTGTTAAAGGAACCAATCAACCCTAGTTTCACTATCGTGGTTGAGAATGTTGGTACATTAATTGATCTCAACATCATCAGGTATTGTTTTCATATATTCGTCATTTTGATCATCCATAGGACATGGGATGTGGTTAATGAAATTCACCTTTGGATTTGACCATGGGAATCCCCCTTCCATGTCATTCCACATACATGTAAGAAGTGATATAAAGTGTATAATATCAAGGTTTATAGAAAATTATATATACCTTGTATAATATCCATTATCAAGAATCTTGTTCAAATAATCTAGAAATTATTTATCATTAATACATGCATGAAAAACCTAAAATTCCAATATATTTCCATAAACTAAATAAATCTATATTATTCACAAAAATTTTTAACAAACTCAAGAATGTTTCCTACAAAGAATCATTTTTTATTTAATATTTTCATAAAAAAATTCCATCCAAATTATATTGTAGATTTTATTCAAGTTGATTAATCTCCATTTTTTGAAACTCCAAGATGGTATTGGATTTCATCCAATTTTTTTCTATTCAAATATATCCTAATTAAGTCTCAAAATCATGTTTTGAAAAGAAACCCATGTGTGTCGGTGCATGGGAGACACTTGAGATGTATATACATGTTCATAAATTCAATTTTCTATATCTAAATACTGGACAAGAGTAATCAATGGTTGGGGTCATTTTAGGATTTCATTTAATGTAGCGATGAAGAAAGGAAAACAAGAGCTCTTACCATGTATGTAATAGTCTATTGAGGGAAGTCATAGATCCCATATAGATTATATAAGAACCAATAAAACTATCTCTATTTATGATTATCGCCTCTGTCTTCATTTTATCAAATGAAATAATGAAACGTATATCCAAGATCAATGAGACCATTTTGAGCTTGTAATTCTTTAAAGTAATTTATAGTTATCCAAAATAATAATCCTACCCCACTCATCTAATTATGATTGACTATGTTGTTAAATTTTTCCCCAAAAAACCAACCTATAGGGTCACCACTGAATGAAGTGATCTTATACTAGGTAACTTCTCTCTCTTGGACATCACATTTATTATAAGTAATATACAATTACATAAATGATGATAATAGGAAAAAAATGATCATAACATGCTAATAGGAGGAATCAATAAACTCTATATGTAAATGATCCTTTGAGAATATGCCATTGTTCTTATTGATAAGAAATTCATCCATTATGTTTCATACATGTAATATAAAAAAAATTATGTATTATATATACATCATGATTTGGAGAGTTTTGTTATTTGTATTTTTTTAAATATGTTGATGTAATTTTTTTAAACTATGTATGAAAGGAAGTAGGGGGTCATCCACCTTTCAAGACCCAACCACATTTTCCCCAGATCAATGACATAGCAACGGAGCATGGGGGTGGTCGCCTTCCTCCAAAATATAAATAGAAAGGAATCAGGGGGTGCACACCTTTTTCCAAATGTAAATGTGAAAGGTGGCCCTCCCCTTACACCTCCCCTTTAAATATATATAAAAGGGCACCCCCCCCCCCAATCGTCAACTCACTTAAAATTTCTCTAATCTATCTACATTACATAAAATCCCCTTATAGAAGAGGTCATCTTCTTATGTTGTAGATCTGGTGGCCTAAAAGATGTCTTGGTTTTTTTGAAGCATCATTTAGAGGTATTTTTATTATTTAATTTGACGTTATTTATTTAGATTAATAAATTATTTTTATTTATTTATAAATTTTTTATTTATTAATTAGTTTAGTTATTTATATGTTGTTTAGAAATAGTAGTTATTATTTGGAACGATTAATTATAGATTAACTAATGAATAACATAGGATTAAAAAAATTATTAAATATAATGATTAGATAATTATAATTAACTAATGAATATCATATTATTATCATTTTATTAAGGATTAATTAATGTTTTACTAATGATTATTGAATTTTTAAATAATGGATTAGTAATGTTTAGCAGATGATTACGTATTGATTAAATTATAATTAAATTTTGATAATGTAATTATTATAGATTGATTAAGTAATGATTGACTATTGATTAAGTAATTATTAACTATTTATTATGTAATGAGTAACTATTTATTAAGTAATGATTAAAAAATAATAATTTTTTTAAAAAAAATAATTAAGTAATGATTAAAGAATAATTCAGTAATGATTAATGAATGATTAATTGATTATTAACAAATTATTAATGGATGATTAGAGAATGATTAATATATGATTAAAGAATGATGATGGGATGTTTAAAGAATGATTAATGAATGATTAGAAAATAATTGAGGGATGATTAAATAATGATTAAAAGATGATTAATGAATTTTTATTGGATGATTAAGGGATGATTTGGGAATGAATAGGGAATGATTGATGAATGTTTAACTAATATTTAACTAATGGTTACGTAATAATTAAGAGACATTTAAATAATGTTTAATTAATGATTAGTGTCAACTTTTAGGTTATAAGAAAAAATTATAAATCATTTTTAGCATAAATATTATGTTGTTATCTATGCAATAAAATTCCTTTCTGGATACAAATAAGTGAATTTGGAGCTAGCAAAAATTTTCATTAGAGTAGAAACTCGGATAAGGTGTCTTGGTCTTGACTTAGGGTAACCATGTACATAAAAATGGGTCTTGTTGCACGCATGGTTTGACACTCCTAAAGGATATGCTTCATATGATTCATATGTTCTTTATAAACTATTTAAAACCCATTTGGATGACTAAAAACTATTCAAAGAAACATTTGTATCATAGTTTATAATATAAAAAGATGTTCTAAAAATTTTATGTCAAAAATATTATATGGTCAACCATCATTGTCAATAGTATTTATAGAATATTTTGGAAACTGAGGTGAAAAGAATAGAAAAAACAAAATCCGATTATTTATAATTGATAAAATTACACTTATGATCACATAAAGTGAAATGAAGAATAACAAACACATTAAATAAAAAATGAATGTTTTATGACTTACAAGAAATATCTTAACTTTTACAATAGAATATGTTTTGGATGAGATGAGACACAATTTGAATGTGAGGTAAAATCCACCTTATTTTTGATAAGAAGCTTAATAACATCTTCAAAATATATGCACATAACATTTGAATTTTCAAAAGTCCTCAACTATATAATGAAATATAAGATAAAATTTAAGATATTTAATTAAAAGGAAGAATGATTTCGAAAAGTCATAATTTATGCACGTCCCTTTGGAAGTTCTTGTTACGATACAATTGAAAATAACTCAGATTTTACCTCACGTCCAAACTCAGACTCATCTCATCCAAGCAATGTTCAATTGAAAAATTTCAAGGTATTTATTGTATGTTATAAATAAATAATATTTTATTTAATGTTTTTGTTCTTTTCCATTTCACTTTATATGATCATAACAAGAAATTTATCAATTATAAATAAACTGATATGATGTTTTCTCTTCTTTTTTCCATTGTTTAGAAAACATTATATGACGTATATACTAATAAAAATTTATATGACAAATCATTAATATCATATTTTAGGGTATTAAAAAACATTATTAAATTTATGTATAATAAATATTAGATTGTAAACCATAATTGTGAATATTAGGTACACTATCAGAATATTGACCCAAAAAATGTTAACATAGAGTTTGATGTTTTCCCGTGTTTATTTCTATGGGGTGGTTATACAAATAGGTAAAGGAAATTATTATAGTAAAAAACCAAAAAAGTGTTTTGTAAAACTAATTTTGTAACCATAAATGATCATTGAGATATAATTCATTGTTCCCAAAATTTGGGAATCGGTCAAAAGACCTTGTCAATGAGTTATATATATTTGTAATTCCCAACTACATTGTGGTATCTATCTTGTCCCTTGGTTACTGATGTGCGGTGGGTATAAGTAATATACTTATTTTACCAATATTTAGATAGTACCATGATGGAGTTATATGTTCATTTTTTGAAAATATAGAAAAAATGTGCAACTATAAAAAGATGCAAACTTACAATATTGGTTGAAGAAGGTCCACCCAATTAAATAGAGTCTATTACATATGATGTGGGAGATGACAACTTAAATGATCTCCAAGATATACATGTTAATACAACTTATGATGATTATTTCGGTAATGATGGAACAGATGGTGACAACATTGCTGATGAGGAAAGAGAAATGGATGTTGGGTAGGATGTTTCTAGAAATCTATTAGTTGTATTATAGTCTCGACCAACAATAATTCATCCACCACTCTTCGTATATTGGTCGAAAAAATGGCACATGTGCCTAGATTTTACAGCAATGTTCTCAAAACCACAATTGAGAGTCCTGGAGTTATATCAGATTGGTTCAAAACGATGTAAAAACCATATATATTGGATTTCCAAGTAAATATAGATTAAAAATATGCTAAAGAGTTTTAACATTAATAGGAAATACATATATATAGTTCTGGAATTAGGCCATAATAAATACCTCATATGGTGTGACAAGTATGTGGATGATTGTAGATTCCGTTTGAGAGTGATTCTGTAAATTTCATTTGGAGGTTGTAGAATCTCAATGATTGAGGCATCTCATACTTGTATTCATCTATACATGAGAAAATATAATTCCTCATTGGATTCTTAATTTGTGTCATCAATTATCATCGAGATGATTAGGACATGCCAAGATGTTCCTATAGCCCTTGTGCAAGAGACGATTAAACAACCATTAAGTTATAATATTTCTTATACTAAGGCATGGATGGAGAAATAGTGGTCAATTGTGAAGGTATATGGTTATTGGGATGACTCGTATCAGGTGTTACTATAAATTATATCCATACTGAGATACAACAACCAATTTTCCTTCCATCTTCATATGAACAAACATGTGTCTCAATATAACCAACTTGATCCTTCTCATGTTCAATTTCATCATCTTTTTGGATATTTCTACCATGTATCTCCACATTTAATTTTAGAAAATAGTTCATATAGATTGATGGAACATTTCAATATAGAAAATACAGGGGGTTTATAGTTGATTGCAGCAACCCAAGATGGTAAATTATCACCTATTCTTCTTTCATTTTCCTTTATGGAGAAGGAAAACTATGAATCATGGTGTTGGTTTTTAGCTTGTATCATAAATCATTTCACTAGAATTTGGTGTTTTTATTTGACATCTAATTAGCATCGGACAATCAATATGGAAATCAATACAGATCCTAATACATAGAGACCCCCAAATACACATCATCGGTGTTGTATCAAACACATTATTATCAATGTGCGGAAAATATTCCATAACGAACCTATGCAGAATAAAATCATAGCACCTGTTATGAAATGTCTTTTATTTTTTACTATTTCAATATAAAGATAAAACCAACTTATGTGAATTAAGATCACTTCTATGCAGCATATGATCTGGATCAATAGTGGTTCGAATATGTTTCTAAAAAATTCACAAGTCTAATAATGAAGTGTGTGATTATATGATGCAGATTCCAAAAGAAAAATGAGAATTGGAAATTGATAGGGGGAAGAGGTATGGAAACATGAACGCAAACCTTGTGGAGTTCATGGATGGTATCTTCAAGGGGATTAATGAGTTACCAATAACTTCCCTAGTTTAGGAGACATTTTATTAGTGTGCAATTTCCTTTGTTAATAGATAAAAACTTGCCATATATGGGATTCAGTGTGTGATAATGAATGAAAATCACATTCAATGAGATATTGAAAAGAACACTGATGAAGTATCTAGTTATCTTGTATACATTTTCCACAAAAAGGCCCTCAATTTGATGTTCAAAAGTTTTCGAACCTCGTCAAAAATAGAATTGGTGAAAAAATTGTGGTATTTTTGGAAGCGAGGTAATGTCAATGTGGAAACTTCTAGGCCTTATGGTTTCTATGTAGAAATGCTATCGTAGAAAGTTCTTCTTTGAACATATCATGGGAAGAATATGTTGATCTAGTGTACTTGTTTTACACCAATGAAAGTTGTTATAATAAACCATATATTCATATTTGAGATTTCAGATATTGCCCCATGCCCAAAAGACAATCGATAGTAACAACTGACATCAACAGGTTATGTAAACAATGGAGAACAAAGTACAATAGGATGCGTAAGGAGATGAATTGGCCTCAAGAACAAGGGAAACATTTGTGATGCACAACATGTTATCATGAAGGTCATAATCAGAAATGATTTCCTAACAATACTGGATCGATTTCACCCTCTCAGTCATAATGATTTATTGTCTCTTTTATGATCTTCTAATATTGTTAATTTTGTGGTGTTAATATAAGATTCCTTCATTTTTTATAATTATTATAAGTGTATTTCGTGCATATATTTTATAGTATTTTTTATTGAATTGCATATTTAATTGAATAGTCATTCTAATGTTGGAATTATTTTAATTTTTTTATGTTTTATGGCAGGAAATAATAGATTCATTAAAAATGAATGAAAATAGTAAAAATAAAGAGAAAAGGACACTTCACACCAAGGATGAAGTGAAGCGAAATGATACAGGATTTTTGAAGATGAAGTGGACTTGGAAAATAGGAACAGACTGATTACATAATGTGTACTACAATTACACATCGTGACATATTCGAATGAAAATTGTGCCATCGGGACAAGTCATGACATGAGACATGCTGTGAAAAATGATTACATAATGTGTGTCCCCAGTACACATCATGACTGGAGTCAAAGCCAGAAAACAAGACTTGTTTGAGATTTTTACATATTTAGATGACGATTAGAAAAAATAGGGATTACAGGATGTCTATCTCAGATACATGTCATGATGATGACGACACATGAAAAAAAAAGACGATGCAAGAAACACTGATGAAGAATCCTATAAATAAGACATCGGGTATCTCTTCCATCGTACATTGGGACCAATAGAATAATGTGAAAACCCAATGGATGACACAGTGATGATCCAATGTCCCCCTTCACCGAAATTCTTCCTCTAGTACCCATGTCTCTTGCACTCATCCTGATAAAGTATACTTCTTGGTTTTGGGTTATGTTATTGTAGGGGGATGTGATGATTAGTGATTATTTTTTATTTTCTATTCTTGTTTTTTATTGCTACAAAACTATTTTCAATTCCAATTCCTCTTGTTTTCATATTTCATAATCATTATTTCAATATTATGTTGTTTAATTTATTTCATCAATTAATTGTCTTAGTTTTTTGAATAACCATTATTTAGCACTCTGTAAGTTAAGATTAAACATGGTTTTGGGACATATATTTCTATTATTGAACCTAGTAGATGACCATCAGAATGTTAAATACTAGGAGAAACGAAGAGATACAAAGACCAAGGATCTCTACTAACCCAATTCCAACCCCAAACCAGAATAAAACCAAGTTAATTGAATCCCTATAAGATAAACCTGAAATCACCGAACCTAGCGTATCTCCCATATTGAATTTCAACCCAATCAATACTCTTATTTATTTCTCCTTCCAATCAAATTACACAATTTTAAATTTTCTTTTAATTAATTTGAAACATACACACTTTCTATATGCGTTTGATCTCAAACATTCCTTATACAACATTATAATTAATTGAGTAGCATAGTTTGGGTTCTATAAATTCTTTTTTTAAAGTACCATAGGGAATTAATGATTCCTATAGGGATATCAAATTGGCACCTTTCTTAGGGACTATTTCTCAAGTTAAAATCAGTTAGGAATTTATATAGTCGCATTTATATAAATTCTTTATTTTATACTTGGTCTTGTCGTGTTATTGTTTCAGTTAAAAATCCTTTTTATGACTACTCCACTTGAGGGAACGAAAAAATCTAAGATCTTTCATTCAAAACCAAGAAGAAAAATACACTATGCCTATATAGAAAAGATAAGTAAGAGAACGATAAAGAATAAGTCAACATGGCTGGAAGATAAAAATTTCAAGGAGCTAAGCACGAGATGGGTCATAGATTTGGGCCAAAAATTAAAGGAATAAATCTTGGGGGATGAGCACTAATCAATTACGAGAGGCACTAGGAAATGGGATTCCACCCAAGTATTTTCATACCCGTGTCGCTGCTCAACATTACGAGATAAATCTAGTAGTTATCCAGATGATCACACATTCAATGGATTTGTAGGTAGGAATTTTGAATTTAGTTAAATTGAATTATGAATAATTATAATGTTAATGGGAAAGTTTAAAAGTTTAATAAAATTATTCCCTCATCATGGCATTAATATGTGGTTATTAATCCCAACATTTTATAAAGGATTGTCTCAGGGAAATCCTTCAATGGTAGATGCTATTGTAGGAAGTTCTCTAATGGGAAAATCACCTAAAGAGAGATATGAGCTACTTGATGAGAGGTACACCAATAGTTTTCAATGGAATCCATTAGATGTAATAATACAAGAGAAAACATGATGGATAATAGATGAATGGATTCTTTAATTCATTATATGACAAAATATATGGATGCAATGATGGCCAATAAAAATCCCCAAAGTGTGTATTGTGAAGATGAAAATTATCTTCAATATAATTATCAAAATTATGCACAGGGATGGAGGCCACAAGAAATAAAAAATCAAAATAATGTTTATAGATTTCCACCAAGAAAATAGGGTTTTCAATCTCCACAATAAGAACCAACACTGACCAGTCAATTTCATTCACTAGGGGAATCCCTTGAATCTTTTATGAACTCAATAAGAAATACAAATAAAGTGTTGATAGCATACTCAAGAGATCATGGAAATGAAATCAGAGAATTGAAAAATGACTCACAAAACCAACCTGATTCAATGAAAAACATAGAAAATCAAGTAAGTCATATCGCCAAGACACTTAGGGAAAGACAATGAGGAGAGATTCCAAGATACACAGAGAAATATACTTGTGTTGTTGTTAAATCCATACTTCATAAAATAGGAAAGAAGATATGAGATATTGACATAGAATTTAGAGGGAAGAAAGAACATCAACCAGTTAAATCAAGTCAATAAAATAACAAATAGGCTAAAGAGAATAATGAACAATAATCACCACCACTGTACCAACCACCACTATAATTTCCATATCTGTAAAAGAAGGTAAAGAGTAATGAGAAAAAGTAAAAGTTTTTAGAGATGTTCAAGAATATAAAAATCAACATCACATTCAATGAAGAAATTGAAGACATGCATGTCTATAAAACGTTTATGAATGAATTGGTAACCAAAAAAGAAGCTCGATGATTTATCTACCATTCCACTGGCACAAGAAATCATTGTAGTAGGATCAAGAATTATATGAAAGAAATAGTGTGATTGAGATAGTTTTTTCATTCTGATTACTATTGGTACTAATGAGTTTGGTAGAGCTTGATTTGATTTATGTTCCAATGTAAATATAATTTTATATCCAATATTAAAAATCTTTGGAATGAAGGAGATACAACCAACACAAGTTATTCTGAAATTAGCTTATACAACTATGAGACATCATTCAGGACTACTTGAAGGTTTCAACATAAAATTAAATGAGTTCTATTTTCTAGAATATTTTCTGGTATTGTAAATTAATGAAGAGAAGCTCCAAATAATCATGGGAAGACTGTTCCTAGCTACATGAAGGGCACTTATTGATGTTCCTAATGGAAAGTTGAGTTTAGGAGTTGGAAGATCTAAGGTAATGTTTAATTTTCATCGAGCAAAGAAAAATTTAGAAAAATAATATGATGGTTTTTCAAATGAAAATATGATGAAAGAATATGATTATGTTGTCCATTAAAGACGGGATGAACAAGAAACTATGAAAAGTGAAGAAGAATGTTGGAAAAATGTAAAAAAGGATAATAAATCACAGGAGGAAGATGAAGATTGTGGAAGAATACACATCAAAGAAGAATTCAAATACGGAAACCAAGTTAGAGAAGTATGTGAATTGCCATATGATTTTTCAAGAAGGGTTAAAAACAACTGTATTAGGCCCATGGAAATAGAGAAATTTTTTAAGAATAGAATGGTGAAATTAGTTTCAGAGAAAGGGAGAGGACTAATCTACACTGAGGAATAAAGGCATTAACATTTTTTAAATCCATACCATATAACCTCTTTCCTACTTTCAATCATCAAAGCTAAAAGAGTTATGGTTAATCCAATTATGGTAAACAAAATCACTTCCAGAAGGCAACCCGATTTTTTTGTATTTTTCTTTATTTATTTTGTATTTTTAGGAGAAATCACACATCCCCAAATATTCTTAAAATTTCATTATTATGGATTGTTCTTTCAATTGTTATTTTCATTTTGTAGGACCATCAATGCTGGAGGTAGGAAGAATCATACATAAGGAAATAAAACTACCTCAGTAATACACATCATGAAGGGAATCTACACAACGTGAAAAGGATCAAGGGGAACCTATACAACCAAAGTTTAATGCTTCAATGAAAGAGGATTGAGAGTTTTAATTCTATATTATTCAATTGTATTCCCTACATTTTATTTGTTTTAGAGCATTAATTTTCAATTACATACCCCACATTTGATTTATTCTTCAATCAACTAAACTATGATACATGAAACTTTCTAGGATAATTACCATTCAATGTATTTATATTTATCTTCCAAAAAAATTGAATGATAAAAAAGGAAAATAGAATTAGTACGGATAAGCATATGGAATGGGGTTTGAAAAATCATGACTTAGGTATCATGTTAATAATTGTAATTGAATTTTATCTAAAAATTTTCCATGCTTTGGATTTTTGATTCATTCATTTATTGATTTATTTTTTTGTATGCATTACCATGAGTGATTGTCCCAACCATTAATCTTCTTTCAGATATATCCAATTAGCTAATATTTTACATTATTTCTATTGTATATTTCATTAAAATCTTGGGAATGTTTTCTTCTAGAACTCTCTTTGCATCTTTTCAAATATATGACTGATAAAAAATAACTTTTAAAATGATTGAGGCATTTTTTAGCCCTTATGCTAAGATCCACCTTGCAATAATCCTTTTTAAGCCTATACAAGTCAGGAATTTCCTTTTTAGGAAATTAACCATGTTACATGCCTATTTTCCATTCCTACCTTACTCTAAATGTTTTTAATGATATTTCAAAAAATAAGTGTGGGGGAGGAACATTATTGTTTGTATTGAGATTTACATTATTATAGATATTTTTTTGGGGGATTTTCTAATATAATATGGGGTGAGGCCATGAAATATTTAATTGTATTTAATTATTCATATATCATGCTAAAAAGTAAAACATTTAAAAAAATATAAATAAAATGAAAAAAATTGGGTTGTTTATTGGGAGGATCAAAATTCATCATTTTCCCGAACGACGAATTTTTATCCTTTTTTGTAAGTGATGGATGTGAGATTTTTACAATGCATAACTTTTTAAAAATAAAAAAAATATATTTTTATATTAATAAAAGATAGAAATATAGGTTAATTTATTCATTGAACTTACTTGTATCATGATCCAACTATATAATTTTGGGGGGAAAGAGGAAAATTACATTTGTGAATGGAGATCTTTATTTACATATTTTCTATTATCATGAAAAATTATTTAAGGTCAAACCTCTTTTTTGAGAATTACATTTTACTTTAGTTACCTACTATTGACGCTCCTTTCGTCACAGAATCTAAAAATCAGAAAAGGGGAATATATGAGCAGAAAGTGATTCAACCTTTGAAAAAAACATCAAAAATCGACAAAGGGATGAACAAGGAAATCTTTTCCCATAGGTCGTGCAAGTTCCTTCATGGTCGCGCAAGTGGACTTGCGCGACGCAACTTGGCGCGCACGTGACTTGCGCGACCTAATTGATAACCTCCCGATAACCGCCCGGGGTCTTCTCTTGCCTATAAATAGACCCTGTGGGCCCCCCATTCGAGAGGATTTTTTTTCCAGAAACTCGGATTGAAGCTCCCGATGCCCAAGTCTCCTCTCAAAGCTTCTGAAACACTTCTAAGGTAATTTTTTACCTAGAACGGAAGATCTAAAGAGAGGGAGGAAGGCCTAAGTGTTGAAACTCATCAACACTTGCGCGCCTGAGTGGCCATCCCTTAAGGGAAGTGGTCACACTTGCGCGCCGCCTTACTCCTTCGATAGAACTTGCGTATCCCTTTTCTGGAAGAACCTCAAGAGGATTCTAAAGACTTTAATAAAGAGTCGCTCAAGTATTTCAATGCTGGTTGACCATCACGCAAGTACACCACATGTCACGCAGGTATACATGTGCGCCTTCTAATACTTGCGCGCCCCCGCAATACTTGCGCGCCTTCCAAGACTTGTGTGCCCCTTCCTTTTTGGGTGCCTTTCTTGCCCATTCCACCCCTCTTAAGCCATTACACCTTTCCTTTTCAAGATTCAGTCTTCAAGACACTCTTCAAATCCATTTATGGCATGATTTCTTGATTTGACTTCCTTATCTGAAAAGAATTCTGTGGAATATCTCTCAAAACCTAGTGATTTAAATATCCTTATGTCACTAAATATGGAGAGTTCATTCATTCAACCTCATCCTTTAAGATGAGAGAATCCTTAACCTGGGTCTCCTTTTCAGGAATAATCCCCAGTCATAAGACCTCTAATTTTGGCATCCTTTTCAGGAGTAAGCCCCAAACCTTAATCCTTAACCTGGGTCTCGTTTTCAGGAATAAGTCCCAGTCATAATTTTGGGCTTCCTTCTCAGGAGTAAGCCCCAAGTCCCCTAACCTGGGTCTCCTTTTCACGAATAAGTCCCAGTCCTAAATCTTGGGCTTCCTTTTCAGGAATAAGTCCCAAGTCCCTTAAATTCTCTTTAAACAGCCCTAATTTACGTTTGATCTGGGATTCCTTCTCAGGAGTAAAACCCAGTTATCAATCCTCTCCTAATTTGGGTTTCCTTTTCAGGAATAAGTCCCAAGTTAGAGTATTCAAATCTCCATGAAGCACATATACCTTTATGGACCCTGTTCCTGGATTTTCCCCCTAAAGTAAATCCTCTGGGCAGTCATACATACATAAGCCCCGAACCATTTCTTATGATTACATATTTCATGGGTCAATTGTCTATTTTATTACCAATACCTCTTGTTTCTCACACTGAGCATGACTCACGTGAGCTTAGAGGGTAATAGTAATTATGACATCCTGCTTTGAGCCATCAATCATAAACATCATACTCTTCCATTTGAACTACGTGGGTTCTGATTCCTTTTCCAAAACAAAGGATACGTAGGTATCCCATCTATGGGTTCGATCCCAACTTTGAAATAATTCATGTCCTTCTGAATGACAATAAACTTCAAGTGCCCCACTGAGTGGCTTTAAAACCATCCTGGTCATCATAATGACCAAGAGACTTTTATATGAATGTTTTGAAGGTTACCATTGACCAAGAATCTCTAAATAGATATAGATTATTTTCTATTGATGAAGAACCTTGAATACATATAAAAGATTCTCTAAATTTCTTACATATTTAATCATTGATTGTCAAAACGAAAGGAAAAGCTCAGTTTATACTTGGTAATGTAATAAGGATTCACGAACATAACTTAAATCTATAAAGAGAGTCCCAGAATAGACAATAATTCCCATAAAAAAGGTTTGATGAGTCCGACCTCCCATCCTCTCGACCAATGCAAATTCCTAAGCCTCATCAGTCCACAAGCTAATGAGTGCCTACCTTTGGAATGTAGGTCCAAATGGATGTGGAATCATTGGATGTTTCCGGTTCTACAAACAAACCCGTTAGAAACCGATCGGAACGTTTGAATCTCTCATCCAGGAGGTCATCCCCGAATTCTGAGGGAAATAAAAAATGGTGAACCCGACGTGAAATCCTTAACCAAGTTAAAATGATGTTTTACATATTTGTTAAGCCCCTATTTAAAGCTCAATAAGAGGGCTAACAAAAACAATCATTGAAATGTGTGCTCATCCAAAGGATGAAGTGGCTGAATTTTATCTTGATTACGTATGTTATATCAAACAGGAACTCTTTTCCAAGATCTTTTGTATTTCCATAATGGCTGCTCTCAAATTCACATCTGTGAATACTACTGCTGCAAATACCACTGCTGCTATTCCTACTGGATCGTCATCCGCTCTGAGGATGAAATCACCTACTCAGCGTCTTCAACGCTGGGTATCAAATGCGCTGGTTAATAAGTACCGTAAACACGGTACCATCCCAACTTTGGAGGCTGCCCGACAGGCCCTCCAAGTGAAAAACTCACACAGGTCGTCCGGACAACGACGACTAGTGATCAAGTGGCAGGCGGTGCTGACTACCGTCTCCAACCGTTTCGGGTCGTTATCCCCGGAACGTAATTTCCATTCGCTCCCTTACTCTGAGAAAGTGAATGAGCATGTCCCTCAGGGCCTTAATTCAAAAAAACAAGAGTCCTTCCTGAGGGCTCCCATCAACAATCGTCGACAGACTCGTGCGGCAGTGCGCCCTCAACATGATGAGGGTACCGACTCCAGGCATTCAGCTCAGGTTCCTCGAACCCGAGCAGGCAAGACGAACCGCCAGAGACGGAATCCGGTTAACAATGGGATGGTTTTCATCCCTGCCATCTCTGGAGAATTCCACCAACCTAACTTGGTGGCGAACAACGAACAGGCACACACACCTGTCCGCTTTAATTCTGCTGTCCAGCAGACTCGTCTGGCAGCATCAAGCCAATCCTGCCAGGAAATTCCGGCGGAGTACTATAGGCAGGAACATACACCTGCTTATACATCATCAGTTAGTCAGCAGGCTCGCCTGACTACATATGATGGATCTCGTCAACCGCGTTTGGCGAAGTGTAATCAGTAGGCACATACACCTCCTAGTACTAATCTATTCTACCAACAGTCTCGCTTGGTAGCGCACGGAGAAGTCAGTCGGAAAGCTCCGACGACAAACTGGAGGCAGACTCAACTCTCTGCCTCCACACTTGAGTACTGCTAGTATTCACTGACAGAAAAAGGAGGATAAGAGCAGGCACATACACCTACTCCAAGACCGGGATGGACGTATATCCCCGTTCCGGCGGCTGAAGTCACCAAGAATATTTTTTCAATGGTGAAAGAGCATAAGAAAATTCCTACTCATATTCTGGATGCTTGCCAGGATATCATAACAGCTTCAGCATCATCTCAGGGAAAGACACATAAATCTATCCCTAGTAGTGGAATGACACATCAACGATTCACTCCGGAACAGACACACACATCTGTTCCAGTCCAAGAGGGTTTTGGGGCATACTCCCCCATATCATACGGAAAACCAAGTCAGGCACATACACCTGATTTGAGTGGAGATCGTCAGCCTAACCTGACCATCTTTCCTGATCAGGCACATACACCTGCTCAGAGTAACCACTTTCGTCAACAAGTGGTTTCCAAAGTGAGTGAGAAGGCATCTAAGAAAAAGATCCTCCCAGCACAGTCAGGAGATCAAAGGCCAATCTGTAACAAGGCCTTGCTCGATGCTGGAGTTCTTGAAGCCCTCATACATTTATATGTTGGAATTCAAGATTCTACTCCCTCAGTTCCCAATAACGGGAACATTAATTCCGAAAGTCTTCAACAGACACATCCTCATGAAGGCTTTCTTCATGAAAATTCCGTCAATATTGGAGTTTCTTCTTCAGATGAGAGCCACAGGAACCCTATGTGTGGTCATAAGACCAAGGAGCAAGAGATCTCATCTTTTTCTGTAACCCATTATGGTGGTCCTCCCCATGATGCTGAATTTCGCTGCGAAAGTCCTCTCCGCAGTAGTGATTCACATTGCCTGGAAAATACTCCAATGGACAATGTAGTGTCGAGAAAGCCCTCTTATCTTGAGGCACTTGGAAATGTGAAACCAGTCATGTCTGATGCTTTATCATTAGAAAGTGAAATACTTTCTCAATCAGAAGATAGCCCAGGGTGTAGGTCATTATCTGAACCACCCCTAAGTCATGCACCTTCTAGTTTGATCAATGATCTATCTACCAATCTTGTTGAATCCGATGAAGCAACAAGGAAACACCAACTCTGGTCAAAATAGGTAGAATAATCTTCATTTAATGATAAAGAGGAAATGCTGAACATAAGGAAAAAACTGGCGAAAAGTGAGGTACCAGTCATGTTTTGGACTTTGGCTGACTCCCAGTATGATATTCCAAAGATTTTGACAGAAGATGGAGTCCATGATATTCGTCTCAACATATGGAAAACTCTTTTTCAATTGAAGAAGAAGGTATTATCTTATGATGAATATGAAAATCATATTAAGATAATAGAAGGGCTACAACGTCAGATTGATTTGGCATCTCTATCAGTCTCTCGGTATCCGAAGGCTGAAAAGCAACAGAGAACCCTTCAACGTTCATGCCTTGGATCACTAAGAAAATTGCGTCAGTTAATTCCCAATGCTCTATCTGGTGTTCATATGAGAGGATGGGGTGTTCACGGAGCACTACATTTCACAGTGCTTTCCAGTCAGCAAAGCCCGCCGAAAATGGTCTCATGCAATGTTATTTCCCATGGCTGGCCACAGTCAATGGGCTTTGTTCATAATCAAAAGCTTTCTTAAGAACATGCTTCAACTAGTTCCTCTCAAAATCAAGCATATAGAGAACAAGTTGTTGAATTTCTCCTACATCAAGCAGGCGAGAATATTGCACAAGCCTCTCGTATGGAGAAAACACATCATCAAATGACAGAAGTTTTGGAAATCATCCAACGGTCTGTTAAACCAGGTGATAAAAGTGGATACAGTCTAATGCATCTAGCTAATTTCCGAACTAAGATTCGCAATATCAAGATAGCATTTAAGAAGGTCTTAGACATAGCATGTCAAGAGCCACCCCAGCTTGTCAGACTGGGGACTCCTTTAACCCAACCCTCAGAGTCAACAAATGGGATTCGAGGAGTTGAGCGGAAGTAGCAGGAACATCCCCAGTTCTCGGGACTGGGGACTCTTTCAAATCATCAATCCCCTTCTCAGAGAATATCAGTCTTTTCTCGATTGGGGAAGAAGCCCCAAGAGGAACGAAGAGCCAAATTATCTGGAGATTCCCTCCAAGTTATAGCTCGTCAAAAAGTTCCTAAAATATTAAATCAACAAAAGAAAATTTCTCATCAAAGACATGAAAGAAGACAATATCACAGAAATGTTGATAGAAGGGATGTGATGCATTATACATCAATCAATTTCATCAATGTCGTTGTTGCTAATCCACCAGAGGAGACTCACTCAGGGGACTCAGATGAAGAGCGTCCTGCTCAAGAAAATGTATGAGCTGATACAAATGAAGAAGGTGTGCGTACACGAAGTCAAAGGATTACCCAGAACCTATGTAATCCACTTCCTTCTCGTCAAAAATTATCCAACAAAGGGAGGGGAAAGAATCAGGTTACATATCCTTCCTCTGGAAAAGTTCAATCACTCTCGTTAGAGCAAAGGTTTGCACAACAAGAGGAAGAAATGAAAGAATTAAGAAGGTTGAATGAAGAACTACTTCAGAGTAGTCTTATTCTTAAGAATGCTGAAGTCCGACAGCCGAAGGAATTTTTTGTAACTACTGAGATGGATCAGGAATATCCTCCTTTATCAGTACACCCTCCGAGGTCTAATCATATGGGTCAAACGCAACAACGGTTGGCAGTGCTACCATCAGTTGCAGCACCAATAACCACGTCTGTCCAAGCTCCATTCATTGCACCTACCCAAGACCAAATTCAACCTGATGTTTCTCAAAAGTTAATAACTACTATTGAGTCATTAACAGCTCGGTTAAAATCTATGGAAGGGAAACGGGCGCAAGTTCAACCAGAAAAGAAAGTTTACCCTGAATGGGTAGATTCAATTTCTCCTCCATCTAGTTTTGGAAACCCTGTTTTCCCTACTTTCAATGGATCAGGCGACCCTGAACAACATTTGACACATTACGTGTCTTGTTGTGATCCTATGATGGGAAATCCAGAGCAGCAAGAAGCAGTAAAACTCAGATTCTTTGTGCGAACCTTGCAAGGACCAGCTTTTGTCTGGTATACAAGCTTGCAATCCCGGTCAATCATCGGATGGGAGGATCTTCGTCAAAAATTCCTTCTTCAGTTCAGATCAACTTTGCCAAAAACGACAGTTTTCGATCCTACAAACTGCAAGAAAAGGGAGAATGAAAGAGTCTCTGATTTCATTGCTTGCTGGAAGGGATTAACGTATTCCCTGAGTTTAGCACTCCCTCAGGAAGAGTTGTTTCCAATCTGTGTGGCAAATTTGCGTGACGAATTACGCACGCCATTGATCCCTGTGAAATAAACAGGAGGGTTTTGAGACCTTACTTCAATCGCTCAACAGATTGAAGATTCCCTTATACAGGCTAAGGTTAAATCTCGTGTAATTCCATCAGCTCCAGAAAGGAGAATGGGTAAAGCAGAAATTGCTACAGTTATGCTTAAATAAGCACCTGTACCTATTTCTACATCAAAACCTTCATATTCTTGAAGGGATCCACCTCCTGAACGCCAACAAAAAAAGGTTGTTTCATCCAAATGATCAAAGAGATCAACGACGAAAACAATTTGAAGATTTGAAGAGTAAAACATACTCCTTCTGAAATGAGCAAGTTCCTGGTTACTTCATTTCAACTCTGGAAAATAATTTGGTTCAATTACTAGTGCCCAAGAGGCCAAACAAGGAAGGAGATGAAGACCGTCCCAATTATTTTCCCTTTCATCAAATATTGGGGCATCCTATCCAGGAGTGTTTTGTCTTCAAAGACCTCCTGCAAAAGATGTTCGACTTGGTACAAGTCATGTTGAATGGTTCTTCGACTCAGGTAGCATGTGTTACTGTTACAGTTCCAGAGGATGAAGGTGAATGGCAAGAAGTCAAAAGCAGAAATGCACAGAAATATGATGATTGGATGGTCAGAAAGACAATCAATCGGACTCATTCCATTTTGCGAACACAATTAAAAAAACCAATTGTGTCTTCTACCATGAATATTGTGGTAAAACCCTCTTTGTTAGAGGGAAAGTCCTCATAGAAACGGTTTGATTCAAAGAAGGAAAAAGAATCAGAAGAAGATGAGTATGTGTCAAATCCTAAATTGTATTTGACTCTGGCAGACTTTATGCCATCTACTTCAAAACAACGGGCACCACCCCATCAAATGGCACAGCCTAAACAGGCTAGTCAGGCAGAGTCTTTATTAGATGAAGAGTTAATCTTCGGTTCTGTTAATATGATTCAATTAACAGGTCCGTATTCCAGTCGTAATTTCTATTTTGATAAGTCTGAATTCCCTATATCAAATAAGGGAATCCGAGGAAGTTCCAGAGGTTCAGGATATAGGGGAAGACATGGATCTTTCCAAGGCCACTACTCCAATTCTACCCCTGCTAGCACTGTGTATGCAGCCGAAACTCGTGGTAGAGCCCTTCAGCGAGCTCAAAAAGAACAAGCAAGTTCTTCTTCCAATAGTCAACACTGTCTTGGCACAATTATTTTGGAAGACCGATTGAAAATTCCATCTTATTTATCTCAACAAGTAAATGGATCTAATCGTTCTAATCTTCCAAAACCAAGGATGTTGCCAACTACTATTCCAATACAATATGCATCAGCTTCCAAAGCATCTGCTTCCAAAGTACCTGCTAAACCGCATATTCCTGTTGGGAAATGCAGACCTCTAGATCAAAAGTATGATATATTGAAACACTTGGCCCAATTACCAGCCATGTTATAAATTTTGGATGCTTTGAATCTGTCAAAAGATCTTCGGGAAGCACTCATCAAAGCTTTGTCAAGTCCTCCGGAATTTGAAGCTAAAATTGCTGCAGCTGAAGTCTATCACATAGAGAATAATCCTGCAGAATTCCATGCAGTGGTATCTTTTACTGATAAAGATGAAGATGATGTTGTGCATGGGCACATAAAACCTTTGTACTTATCTGGAAAAGTCAATGGTGTGGATATCCGAAGAGCTTTCATTGACAATGGTTCAAGATTCAACCTCATGCCCATCCGTACACTTCGTCGATTGGGCCTCACGGAATCTGATTAATCTCCTTCTACCATGATGTTACAAGGATATGATAAAAATGAACAAGAACCACTGGGCGAGGTTACACTCAGAACTCAGTTTGGAGATCGTGTATCCAATTCGGATTTCTTGATTGTTAATCAAGACTCATCTTTCAACATCTTTCTTGGAAGACCCTGGCTACATCAGCATGCAGCTATTCCTTCATCATACCATCAATATCTCAGACACTGTTTCAATGGTCAAGTTGGAACATTGTATGGTGATAAGACCCCGTTCAAGACATGTGAGTCTCAATACATCGAGGAAGAATTTTATCACATGAAGGGAAGAGAAAAATCAACAATGAAGAAAATTACCAAAGTTAATGCTCCATATTGTTTGGAGAAAATTCCAATAAATCCATTTACACATGTGAGTACAGATTATGTGTTACCTATCAGTCAAATTGACAAAATAGGCCCAAATCAAAATACTCTTATGGAAAGATCCATAATGTCAATTACGAAAATTGAGCCAGACAACATGGGAGAAATTGGTAACCTACCAAACGGTGATGAAAGCACAAGTGGTGATGTCTTCATTTCATCTGCTGAAATCCAACAGGTCTATAATTCGCCAATTAGGCCAGAAGAAGTTATAGAAACATTAGAGGTGAATAATGATGTCAATTCTCAATCCATCATCTCTTCTTTATTTCCCAAAGAAGGCCCTTTATCATCAATAGGGTCGGGAATAGAAGCTTCTTCATCAAAATGTGCAAATTTTGACATCTCTTCTGATCATGAAAATTTTGTTTTTCCATCTACTATGGAAGTAGAAACGGAAGAAATAGCACATGATGAAGAGGAAGAGGAAGATCTTAGAGATTCTCCTCCAGCATTTGAAGAGGGTATCTCTACCACTGTGGATGAAGTTAGAGAAATAAATTTGGGTACAGAGAAAGATCCACGCCCCACATTAATTAGTGTGGCCATTACCCTTGAAGATAAAGATATGTATATTTCTTTTCTAAAGAAAAATAAAGATATTTTCGCTTGGAACTATACATAAATTCTTGGGCTTGATCCTGATATTGCTACTCATCATTCGGGTTTACCAAAAGAACATCGAGGATTTAAGCAAGCCGTGAGAAGAACACACCCAACCTATGCTTCCAAAATTGAAGCTGAAGTGGATAAGCTGATCAAAGCTAAATTCTTCATAGAAGTTCAGTATCCCAAGTGGTTGGCTAATATTGTCCCTGTAAAGAAGAAGAATGGACAAATTAGGGTTTGCATCGATTTCAGAGATCTTAATCGGTATTGTCCTAAAGCTGATTTCCCAGTTCCGATTACAGAACTCTTAATTGATGCGACGACTAGCTATGAAGTACTTTCCTTCATGGATGGATATTCTGGATATAATCAGATCTGAATAGCCCCAGAAGATGAGGAATCTACAACCTTCAGAGCCCCTCAAGGTGTGTTTTGTTACCAGGTGATGCCCTTTGGTTTAAAGAATGCAGGTGCAACATATCAACGCGCCATGAATCGTATCTTCAAACCTTTCTTAGGGAAGTTTGTTGAATGCTATGTAGACGATTTGGTGGTTAAATCCAAACAACGTTCTAATCACTTGGCTGATTTGGAAATCATATTCCACAAGCTTCGACAACATAATTTGAAGATGAACCCCTTAAAATGTGCTTTTGGGGTAACCTCAGGAAAATTCCTCGGATTTGTTGTACGCCATCGTGGTATTGAAGTTGATCCTGAGAAGACCAAATCAATCCTTGGTATGTCACCTCCTCAGAATTTGAAAGAATTAAGAGGACTTCAAGGACACTTAGCCTATATTTGACGTTTCATCGCCAATTTGGAAGGAAAAAGTTTACCCTTTACCAAATTATTGAAAAAAGGAGTCACTTACCAGTGGACTGAAGAATGTCAAGAAGCGTTTGATGTTCTCAAGAAATACCTCTTGAGTCCACCAGTACTCATGCCACCTGTTGAAGGTAGACCACTTATCCTCTATGTTACAGCTCTAGAGCGATCATTGGGTGCCTTTCTCGCTCAAAAGAATGATACTGGGAATGAAAATAGCCACTACTATCTCAGTAAAACTATGCTTGAAGTAGAAACCCGGTATTCAAGTATTGAGAAGTGCTGCCTGACATTAATCTTTGCAGTTCAGAAACCGAGACACTACCTGCAACATCATGAGGTCCAATTGGTATCTCGCAATAATCCGCTAAAATTCATCCTTAGTCGTCCAATGCTTACAGGACGTCTAGCAAGGTGGGCAGTTATTTTGCAGCAGTTCGACATTCAGTATGTATCTCAAAAGGCAATAAAGGGCCAAGCTCTAGCTTATTTCCTGGCCGAACATCCTTTAGTGGAAGACACGTCTTCAGATATTGAACTCCCTGATGGGGAAGTTTTCTCTATTCAAGAGTGTCCTCAAACATGGGAAATGTATTTTGATGGTGCTTCCAGAAGTCCAACAGGGAAGAAAATGGAAAATCCTAAATTCAACAAAGTTGGTTTAGGAATTGTACTCATTTCTCCAGATAAGGCATTGTTACCTTATTCCTTTTTATTGTGGGAAGTTGGTACCAATAATGAAGCCGAATACCGAGCTCTTATCACAGGCTTGGAGTTAGCGCTTCAAGCACAAGTGAATCACTTAAAGGTGAAAGGTGATTCAGACTTGGTAATCAAACAAGTCAATGGGGATTATGCCATCAGAAAAGAAGAGTTAATCCCTTTGTATGATTATGTCAGAAAGTTAATGGCAGAATTCCCTTCAGAACCGACATTTTTTTATGTCCCAAGATCACAAAATTCTCAAGCTGATGCACTGGCTAATATAGTTATAGCTCTAGCAGATCCAAATAGGGACGAGACAACCATCAGTATTTCCCACTATCGTGAAATTTCACCTTATATTCAAGCCAGAACAGAGGAAATTAATGAAATTAGTCCCATTCCTGAACCGTATGGTCATACTACAGGATGGATGTCACCTATCAGGGAATACCTTCAAAATGGAACACTTCCACCTGATAGAGCCGAGAAAGAACAAATTCGGTGATGTGTGGTCAATTTTACTCTTTATGATGGCCCAAACCACCTAGATAAAATTCTCTACAAACGTGGTTTTGATGGATTTCTCTTCAGATGCATTGATGGTGAAGAGACAATGGCTGTCATGAAAGAAGTGCATGCGGGAGTCTGTGGTGCCCACCGGTCTGGACATAGATTGTCTGATCAAATTCGAAGGCTTGGATACTTTTGGCCTTCAATGATACAAGATTGTGTTGATTTCACAATGAAGTGTCATTCATGTAAAGTAAATGACAACTTCATTCATCAACCTCCAGAGTTTCTTTATACAGCTAAATACTCATGGCCATTTGCCACATGGGGAATGGATGTGGTGGGACCTTACCCTTCAGCTACAGCCAAGCAGTTTAAGTACATTCTTACTGCTACTAATTTCTTTTCCAAATGGGCAGAGGTAGTACCTCTCAAAGAAGTCAGTTCTAAATGCATTGTTAGCTTCATCAAGTCTAACATCATTACTAGATTTGGTGTCCCTCATACCATATTGACGGACAACGGCACCAACTTCTGTTCTTATGAGGTGAAGAAATTGTATCAAGAATACAACATTAAATCCAACCATTCATCTCGGTATCATGCGGCAGCCAATGGACAAATAAAAGCCTTTAACAAGACTCTTTCAAATATACTTCAAAATATGGTGGATAAAGATAAGAGGTCATGGCCTGATAAACTCTTTCATGCTTTATGGGCTTATCGTACTACCACCCGCAATGCAACGCGGTCAACTCCATATTCGTTGGTATATGGAACATAAGTAGTCTTGCCAATTGAAGTTCAATTTCCCTCACTCAGAGTAGCCATTTGAGATCAGTTATCTACAGATGAGCAATCCCAAAAGTGATTGAATGAATTTGAACGGTTGGATGAGAAAAGATTGTGCACTTTTCACCACTTGGAAATCTATTAGAATCGAATAGCACGAGATTTTAACAAAAAAGTTCGTCTTCGTTCATTCATTCAAGGAGAATTGGTATTAGTTCTCAGAACTCCAATGATACTAAGAATGAAACCTCCCAAACTTGAACCAAAATGGGAGGGACCTTATTCAATACATAGGGTCTACTCCAATGGAGTTTATTCATTAATCTCGATGGATGGAGAACTCATTACTACTCCAACTAAGCCAGATTTTTGAAGAAATATTTTTTATAAAATACAGAGTATACACAAGATGTCCCCGCAACATGACACTAAACTGTGCAGCAACAGTTCGTCCTTGCTATATGACGTTAAACTATACAGCAATGGTCCTGTTTGACCTTAAACTGCAACTTCGTCCCACACGACGTTAAACTGTGAAAAAGTTCCCTAAATGGTCTAGTATGACCTTAGACTACACCACCGTCCAACATGACATTAAACTGCACCATCCACGGTCCATGTATATGACCTTAAACTATTCTCACTTTCGTCCAACATGACGTTAAATTGTGACGTCCTAACTAAATTACGCTAAACTGTATAAAAGTCCCTTACGTCCGGAAAGACGTTAAACTATATAATCATCAAAGGTCTTGTATGACCTTAAAATACACCACCGTCCAGCATGACATTAAACTACACCATCCACGGTCCATGCATATGACCTTAAACTATTCGCACTTTCGTCCAACATGACGTTAAACTGTGAAAAAAATCCCCAATGTGTCCAACATGATGTAAATGGTGTGTTATTTTGTCCTTACTGCATGACATTAAACTGCACAGTCCCCCTTTCATCCAACATGATGTTAAACTCTATTGTCCCCATCATCCTAACTACATGACGCTAAACTGTACGGAAAATTCATGATACGTCCTACATGACATTAAACTGTATTTTGTCCCTACTACATGACACTAAACTGTGCAGCACCAATAGTCCTAACTGCAAGACTTTAAACTGCATAGTCCTTTTATATGTCCTACATGACATTAAACTATGCATTGTTAAGGTTGTTGTTACCTCTTGTTTCTCACAACGAGTATGACTCACGTGAGCTTAGAGAAAACCTCAACCGTAACACTCTCTTTGGGCCGCTAACCATGTATAAGTCCCAACAACATTTTATTATTATTATTATTATTATTTAGATCATTGTCCCCAAGAACAACTTGATCATTAATTCATTCTTTAATTGAACTACACTGACTTTGATCCTTGCCCTCCAGGATGGGTATGTAGGCAACCTCTCAGGGTTCAAGCCCAAAAAAATCTCTTCACATCGGTTCACCACCATCTCATATGATGTTGATTCGTGAAACCGCCCCTAGAATTAATATCTTTACATTGATTCACTTTCGTCCTTGTTATATGACGTTAAACTATGCAACACTTTTGTCCGGTATGACAATAAACTACAATACTCTTTGATTTCCTCATTTGAGAGAGAACTATTATTGACATTGATTTTTCAATCATGTTTCATTTCAAAAGACTACATGCATACATGGTAATACCTAAACTTTTTATCTTAGGTTAAACCATAATTTCACTAAAGTCCCCTTTCACCCTTCACATGTACGAACCAAATTTGTACAAAGGGTAGTTCTAGAACTACGTGGGCTTGATTCCCATCCTTATGGGATACGTAGGAACGTTCGAGTATCCCTCGAATCTAGCCCCAAGTCTTTTGGGCCTAAACCCAAATTTCACTTTCAGTCCCTTGGCTAAAAAGTCCTAATGAAAACACACACTGTGTATTCATTATTATGGTCCGAACTCTATGACCCTAAACTAAGATCTCTCATACTTTCGTCCTGCACGACGTTAAACTGCATTTCAAGAACTACGTATGGCTTGATTCCCATTCTTATGAGATACGTAGTGAAGTCCAAAATTTCAATTCAGGACCCAGCCACAACATGATTATGGTTATCATTGACCTATGTATCTCTATATACATTGGACAATACCCATATTTATGTGTTATAATCCTAACCTTAAATATTTTCAGATCTTCATAACCCTTTTCATGACTTTTAGTCACAAAAATGTCAAACTTATGAGAATTATTTTGCCTGACTATGCAGTACGTGCCCATAGGTGGCCTTGTATAAACAGTCCACATAACAGACTTGTTAGCCAAAAGATACTATTTATTTGACTATGCAGCCAATGCGCTTAGGTGGCCCTGCATAATTCAACCCCCTAACGGGTTTGTCAGATAGTGGTAACTTATTTCTTGGGAAGAATGCCTCTTTTGTCCTTATTTTTCTTAAACAACAGTATGTAGGGATCCGAAAAAAATAGCCATCCTTAACATATTTGTCCCATATCCTTTTTCATGATCTGAAAGTATTCAAGTCAATAGTTTATTTTTCTTCCCTACATTTGGGTCAGACCTTCGTAGGAGTGATATTCATCCAGTTCTTCGATAATCTTGTCTGGAAATATATTCTCCATATTCATGTACCTCTTTCCATACAGAAAACTCTATACTTTAGAAAATTTGAATCTCCATAAACTTTCACTGGCTTTTAGCACTAGGAAAGTAAATTTCTGAGAGTTCTTTTTTCCTGACTATGCAGCACGTGCCCCTAGGTGGCCTTGCATAAACAGTCTACATAACAGACTTGTTATCCAAAAGATACTATTTTATTTGACCATGCAGCCAATCCCCTTAGGTGGCCCTGCATAATTCAACCCCCTAACAGGTTTTTTGTCAAATAATAGTAACTTCATTCTTGGAAAATACTTCTTCTAATTCCTTTTAGCTCTTTTTCATATCATTCCTTAGATTCAAATATTCTTAAGCCATAGTTTACATATTTTCCCTCATACATGAGTATGGTAATATGTTTTCAGATAAATTGTCAAGGAATTGAATCAATTTTTAATCCATTTTGGTCAAAGCTATTTCGACCTTAAACATTAGCCCCTTTATGTACGGCATGCATGACTTTAAACTGCCCACAAAAGACAAAGGAACTCTGAATAAAAGTCAAGTTACAGCTCACTAAATATACATTTTTGTATAATTTAGGTAATATTGAGCAATTTAAAGGTTAAAAGTTTGTAGGGTTATTTGTAATAATCTTAGTAATAATCAAACTATGCTTACTAAGCCCATTGGCTTAAGTGAATTTAAAGAAGGTAGTGAAAGAATACAGGCACAAATGATTGAAGATGAAAGTGTTTTTCATTGATACACAAGAGTTAGAAGGACATCCACAGACTGGAGTCTCTTCTCTTTTTCAAGAATTACAAGAGGCTTTCAACATAACACTTCATTTGATTTACGGAATCTCGAGATTCATCAGCAACCACCTGGAATTCATTCATTAAACTGGATACAATAATAGATGTAGTGATACCATCTCTTCTTGGAACAATTGTAAAAGGATGTTCTTGAGTGCGGTTTGAGAAAATTTTCTGCTGATCAAACAGTGACTCTGTTTCTGTCCAAGAGACTTGGAAGATGGATACATGGATTTGAGAATGGAGCATTGGAAGTAAAGAGCCATTTGGAGAGAGTACTCTTTTCAGATATTGCTCTAATACCATGTTTGTCTTCTCTCCACCAACCGATAGTGGAAACAATTTCAGCCCCTGGGTTTTCCATTTTCATATCTGCAAGGAAATGACATGGGGGAAGAATTTGAAAGTTCACACCATTGTTGTTTCTCTTAATGCACAGCATAACCGAAATGAAGGAGTAGCAGTGCAGCTGAATTTCAGGTGTATAGTTCTTTGCATCTGGAACATTGACTCCTTGCAGGTGACCATGACCATATAGAGGCAGGTAGATGCTCTGTGGGAAACTAAGATGATATTTCTTCAAGTGCTTAGCAAAATCTGAGAGAGTGTTGTTGTAGATATCATAATAATCATGACCAATGATGTTCATTATGTCATCAATCCGCTTGCTAGCCAGTTCATCAGACGTTTTAATTCCATTAGTAGCCATTGAATCTGCCCAAAAGTTGAATAAATTAAAATCTTAAATGGGTTTATTTTTCATAAAATTTGTGAAAGATTTTGAAAAAATGGCTAAGGCATTAAGGCGCACAAGTCTAAAAAATGGCGCGCAAGTATTCGTGTGCCGCGCTAGTTTTTGACACGCAAGTATAAACCGTGCAAGTACAAATTCTTTTACAGTAGCGCGACATCAAGGAAAAAACACTAGAAAACAAAGCAACCTGCGTGGCTAAGGTGACCTGTGCGGTGAGAGCTCGAAGGTATGAAGTCCGGAAATCCAGATGCTTGTACGGAAGTGAGGCCCTCTATTTATAGACGTGGCCGGGACCCTGCGCGCCGGACCCTACACGACCGAGGGTCGTATCCTTGCGCGGAGAGAACTTGTGCGCTGCCTCTGCACCATCAAGACTTGCGCGCCCCCTTTTCCTTTGGATGTATTCGATTTCCTCAGAGTCAAATCCTCATTTATCTCCGGATCCAACTCTGAGGGGGGGGGACTTTTGTTGACGCTCCTTTCGTCACAGAATCTAAAAATCGGAAAAGGGGAATATATGAGCAGAAAGTGATTCAACCTTTGAAGAAAACATAAAAAATCGACAAAGGTATGAACATGGAAAACTTTTCCCATAGGCCGCGCAAGTTCCTTCATGGTCGCGCAATTGGACTTGCGCGACGCAACTTGGCGCGCAAGTGACTTGCCCGACCTAATTGATAACTGCACAGTAACCGCCCAGGGTCTTCTCCTGCCTATAAATAGACCCTGTGGGCCCCCCATTCGAGAGGATTTTTTTTTCAGAAACTCGGATTGAAGCTCCCGATGCCCAAGTCTCTTCTCAAAGCTTCCAAAACACTTCTAAGGTAATTTCTTACCTAGAACGGAATATCTAAAGAGAGGGAGGAAGGCCTAAATGTTGAAACTCATCAACACTTGCACGCCTGAGTGGCCAGCCCTTAAGGGAAGTGGTCACACTTGCGCGCCGCCTTACTCCTTCGATAGAACTTGCACATCCCTTTTCTAGAAGAACCTCAAGAGGATTCTAAAGACTTTAATAAAGAGTCGCTCAAAATTTCAATGCTGGTTGACCATCACGCAAGTACACCACGTGTCGCGAAGGTATACCTGTGCGCCTTCCAATACTTGTGCGCCCCAACAATACTTGAGCGCCTTCCAAGACTTGCACACCCCTTCCTTTTTGGGTGCCTTTCTTGCCCATTCCACCCCTCTTAAGCTATTACACCTTTCCTTTTCAAGATTCAGTCTTCAAGACACTCTTCAAATCCATTTATGGCATGATTTCTAGATTTGACTTCCTTATCTGAAAGGAATTCTGTGGAATATCTCTCAAAACCTAGTGATTTAAATATCCTTGTGTCACTAAATGGGGAGAGTTCATTCATTGAACCTCATCCTTTAAGATGAGAGAATCCTTAACCTGGGTATCCTTTTCTGGAATAATCCCCAGTCATAAGTCCTCTAATTTGGGCATCCTTTTCAGGATTAAGCCCCAAACCTTAATCCTTAACCTGGGTCTCCTTTTCAGGAATAAGTCCCAGTCATAATTTTGGGCTTCCTTCTCAGGAGTAAGCCCCAAGTCCCCTAACCTGGGTCTCCTTTTCAGGAATAAGTCCCAGTCCTAAATCTTGGGATTCCTTTTCAGGAATATGTCCCAAGTCCCTTAAATTCTCTTTAACCATCCCTAATTTACGTTTGATCTGGGATTCCTTCTCAGGAGTAAAACCCAGTTATCAATCCTCTCCTAATTTGGGTATCCTTTTCAGGAATAAGTCCCAAGTTAGAGTATTCAAATCTCCATGAAGCACATATACCTTTATGGACCCTGTTCCTGGATTTTCTCCCTAAAGTAAATCCTCTGGGCAGTTATACATACATAAGCCCCAAAACATTTCTTATGATTACATCTTTCATGGCTCAATTGTCTATTTTATTACCAATACCTCTTGTTTCTCACACCGAGCATGACTCATGTGAGCTTAGAGGGTAAAAGTAATTATGACATCCTGCATTGAGCCATCAATCATAAACATCATACTCTTCGATTCGAACTACGTGGGTTCTGATTCCTTTTACAAAACAAAGGATATGTAGGTAGCCCATCTATGGGCTCGATCCCAACTTTGAAATAATTCATGTCCATCTGAATGACAATAAACTTCAAGTGCCCCACTGAGTGGCTTTAAAACTAGCCTGGTCATCATAATGACCAAGAGACTTTTATATGAATGTTTTGAAGGTTTCCATTGACCAAGATTCTCTAAATAGATATAGATGATTCTATATTGATGAAGAACCTAGAATACATATAAAAGATTCTCTAAATTTCTTACATATTTAATAATTGATTGTCAAAACTAAAGGAAAAGCTCAGTTTATACTTGGTAATTTAATAAGGATTCACGAACATAACTTAAATCTATAAAGAGTGTCCCGAAATAGAAAATAATTCCCCTCAAAAAGGTGTGATGAGTCCGACCTCCCATCCCCTCGACCAATGAAAATTCCTAATCCTCATCAGTCCACAAGCAAATGAGCACCTACCTTTGGAAAGTAAGTCCAAATGGATGTGGAATCCTTGGATGTTTCCGGTTCTACGAACAAAACCATTAGAAACCGATCAGAACGTTTGAATCTCCTATCCAGGAGGTCATCCCCAAATTCTGAGGGAAACACCTACCTACCCTGAAGCCACAGATTCATTTGATCCTTAATGGTGAATCCCTCATGATTAATTATGATATTTGTCTTTATGTGGTGGATAAGTAAGATTCCTTGAAAGCTTATGGTAAGATACATGTTTTTAATGTATATGCATCATTCAATTTAAATTTATACCCTAATATAAGAAAAATACTTTATGTAAAGTAGATTGAAAAAGGCATGATTATTGATAATGGATTGGAAAATTAAAATGGATGACATAAGAAACATAGATATTTCAAAAGAAGAAAAGTAAAATACATGGTAAGATTATTTCGTTAAAAATGATGCATTGAAGAATTTTCCCATGTGATTCCCAAAAATTTAATTTTCTACTTGATCAATAGATTTTATTGAATTTGAATTTGAAACATTTTAAGGAGAAAGTCCTTTGTATTATGTTATTATTTCATGCTTAAGGACAAGTCTGAATTCAAGTGTGGTGGATTTGATAAGTGTATTTCATGTGTATATTTTAGAGTTTTTTTTTGAATTTCATATTTAATTGAATACTCGTTCCATTTTTGGAATGATTTGAATTTTTTATGTTTTATAGAAGTAAATAACATATTCATGAAAAAGGAATGAAAAGAAGAGAAATAATACGAAATAGGACACTTCACACTATGAGAAAAGAGAAGCGGAATGACATTGGATTTTTGTAGATGAACAAGACAGAGAAAGTTTGAACAGAATGATTTCATGTTGTGTTATACCATTAAATGTCGTGAAATATTCAAAAGAAAATTTCACTACCAGGGAATGTTGTAACATGAAGACACATTTTGAAAACCAATTACAGGATGTGAGTCCCCATTACATGTTGTGACTGGAGTCAAAGTTAGAAAATGAAATTCGTATGAGATTTTCACATATTTAGTAGATGTGTAGAGAAACGTGAGGGGTTACATGAAGTGTAACCCAGTTACACATCATGATAATGGCGATCCATAAAAAATAAAAAAGACACTTCAAGAAACGGTGATGAAAAATCCAATAACTAAGACCCCTATCCACCCTTCCAAAAAACCTTGGGACTGATAAGAGCAAGTGCAACACCAATAAATGATGTAGTGGAAATCGGGAGACCCTATTTGGAACCATTATTCCTTAGGTACCCATGTTTGTTTCTCTCATTATGAGCAAGTAGTCTTCTTAGTTCCGAGTTATGTGATGTGAGTAATGTGATTCTTATGGATCATTTTATATTTTTTATTCTTATTTTTTATTGCTATAAAAGGATTATCAATTCAACTTCCTCTTCTTTTTGTATTTCATGATCATTGCTACGTCCATAATTTTTTTAATTTTTTTCATCAAGTAATCATATTATTTTGTATATGACCATTATACAACACTAGGTTAGTTATGTTTAAACATGTATTCGGGATGACTAATTCTATTATTGAACCTAGTAGATGATCATTCCAAAGGTGAAATCATAGGGTTAGTGTAGCGAAACAAATACCAAGGATCCATATTGACCCAATTCCAACACCAAACCAAAATAAACCCATATCAATTGAATACCTACCACACAACCCTGAAATCACTAAACCTGGCATGTGTCCTATATTCAATATTAACATAATTCATCCTACTGTTTCTTTCTCTTTCCAAAAAAATTAAACAATTTCAATTTCAGTTTCGTTAATTAATTTGAAACATACATACTATCTCTGTTGGTTAAATTATGAACTTTTATTATACTAAAACTTAATTAATTGAGTATCATAGTTTAGGTTTTATAAAATGAAATCACATTGTACTGTCGTGAATTAACAACACCATATGGGGAAATAAAATTATCTCACATGACCAAATAATTTAACTATCAAATAACAATAATCCTTGCATATTCACATTAAAATGAATATTAAAAGTTGATTTAATGTGAAATTAATTCCCAATCAATATTTCAATGGATAAACCATATATAAATCATGTTAGAATATAATCATGAAACAAAAAATCTTGTTGGAAATGATAAATAAATTACAAAGCACCAAATTTTCAAATAAAATTTTAGATAAAAAAGAAAAAATATTTATATAAATAAATATAAAAATCTATATCTTAAAAAACACCCTTTTCTATGTCATAATATATCCCAAAAATAGTTGAGAGATATTCTTTAAGAAATGTGAAGACATTCAACTTTCTTTAGGTAAAATATAACTTCATAAAAAAAATTAAATAAATGTGTCATGTCTTGCACACTAAAAGTCATATAATTCTTCTAACTATAATGTTATTTTTATTTTTTAAAATTATAAATCATTTAATTTTTTTACTTACAGATTTAAGATACAAGGATACTCACATAGAAGACTAGTCACATTTCCCATGTCATGTTGCAGGGTGGTGAGGTTCAATAGATTAGGGTTCATCGAGCACACAATTTTCATCACAGACAACCTCAAACCATTATTATACCATACATGTGCCATGATATATTCTATGGAATTGTGGTATCTTATTTCACATCTTTTTCCATCACTTTCTTAATACCCTCTTGTTGAGGTGGATACTAGAGACACACACATTCCACCTGCTTGAGGGAGAGATAACCATCACCCTCGGGGATGTGGTAGTACTTCTCAATATCCCTATCCAGATGAAATCCATTATTGGACTCAATCATGCATACTATAATGACCTAGTTCATTGAATGTTAGGCATCAATATTTTGGTTGAACCTAGGACTATAGATGGTTGGTCGATAGCTATGACCTGGATTGATAGAAACATTAGAACTTTACTCAATGATGTTGATTAGTAGACTATCATGCATCATGCCTCTACATATATATTATGGTACATTAGTGGAATCATATCCACCAATAATTCAAGTACTCATTTTCACATGATTTATCTAGGGCTACTAGAGGATATTTATTAGGTCGAGACTTTCATCTAGGGATCTTCCAGCTAGGTTTACCCATATAGAGCATGATGCATGGAATACCATAGAGGTTGCACTGATCTCAAGGGATGCATCATCCTTCTTCAAATGTTGGTGTGGGAGCACATCCTCTTACTCTGCCTTTATATTTCTGGTCTGCCTCAACCTATAGTGGTGATTCATGATGCTTTGTGTGAATGCTTGTATGATCACTCATCTTTATTGGTTTCTTATGCTAGTAAGAGTTATTGAATTTAACTTCTTATTATTTATCACTTTTGATGTTGTGTTTTATATTTGAACTCAGAAGCATAACTTCAAGAAAATTCGGACGCACCATTTGGGTGTATATCTTCTTAAGTGGGACAATATCTCACTCGATGAGGTAAGTTTATACAACATATCATTTTCTACTAATTTAATAATAGCATGAATTTTGGTTTTTAGTAAGGAGATTTTATGAAAAATATCACTTGACATTTTTTATTTCATGGATGCCATAATGGTATTTACTTGACTAGTTCTAGGCATACTACACTAATAGACATCATGATACTATGGTTGTATTTCCACTCATTCACATTCATATTATTGAGTAGAAACAGCCTGATAGACACATGTTCCATTTTGGATATGTTCAGCTAATTCCATTTCTACCGAGATAGACACATTAGCTTCATGACTTGATGATGATAGGGATGTATCATGAGGATAGATGCTGGCAACATACTGAATATCTCAACCTATGGGGTAGATAAATATCATTTCATATCCAAGATGTACCTATGATGTGATTCCATCTTTCAGAGTAGGTCGAGTATGATCCATAGAGTAGACAAAATTATATATTGAATCTTAACCAATAGAACAATGGGATTAATGATATGGTAAGTGAGTAAATTTTCATTTGATTGTTTATTAAACTATTTTATAATTTATCTGTAATCTATTTATAACATACTAATTTAGAAGAGATTATTAGAATGAGTGATCTTGAGGAGGAGGAGGAGGTCACTAGCCAGGCAGAGAACCATGCTACTACACTGGCACTATATCTAACATATCATGTGATTCAAGAGATAATATGTGATAGTCCTCCTAGAGTGTGGATCTTCTTTCCCAGGTACTATAGGTTTTTTTTCAAGAACCTCCTCCAGTAGCTGCTGATGCTGAGGAGCCATGATGATGATGTAGACTGTGTCATCCTGCATGTTAGGCCTCACCTGTTCTGCAATCAGAGGTAGGCCATCTAGTAGTCCTGCCTAATCCGATCATCGATGTGTATTAGGTGGAATGTGATCCATATTTCATGATAAGATATCCTATGTTTTCTCCAACATGGGGTCCTGATCTTCTGTAGCCTGTATGGTTCCCCCATGTGATGATGGTGGATCATTCTATGAAACTAATGGGAGAAGGATCGGGTACATAATATGTCATGAATTTCACACCTCCTCCCACTGACACAAATTAAGATCATGTGACATTCGATGTTCTAGTGCCTGAGGATCATCCCTCTCCATGTTATCAGAATCCCCCCCAACACAAAGCTAACAGATCATGATACGAGTGTACCATTCATAGACCACCATATGGGATGGAATCTCCCCACAGATATTGATTTTACCAATTCATGAATTTTGAAGTGTTGATTTAGGTAATTAATAACCTTTATTAATGAATTTAGTTAGTATGTTTATGTGTTTTTGTTGAGGCACAAATATGAAACTTATGAAAAGTTCAAATAGTTTTAGAATTAATTATATAATCAATTGGAAAAGGTTATTATGATTCACTGATCAAATTGAGGTGTTAAATACATGATCTTGGAATTTAATTATCATATGAGATATTGTGGAATTGTTTCATAACTTACTCTTCATGGAAAACCATATTTTAATAGTTTTTTAATATAATGAATCGTGCCTGATTAGACATGGTTCAATCAGTGAAGAGTTTTTTTATCTTATTATTTCATTATGGAGGTATACATTTAAAATAAACTTAACTATTTCCAATCTAATGTGGCCATACAGACACTATAATGATATATTCACAGCTAAATGTCCTAAAATATATTCTATTTATATTTGGGGTCGTGAATCACTCATAAGAAAATTGGTATCTAAAAAACATAATACATGCATTCATAATATAAATATTTATAAATAATAATGATATTATATTTATCTAATAATGACAAAAAAGTAGTATTTAACACATCAAAATGAATAATAAAACATTGTGTATGTGATTTCTGACAATATACGTATAAATCATAATATAAAAACAAATATACTTATAAATATAAAAACATGTGTAAATAATTTTTTTTGTTGAATGGTTGTAGGCCCCTCACCTATTTTTCATTAAGTCGAAAGGTGGAGGGGGGCCTACCCCCTTTCATACAATTTATTGTCAAAAAAAATTACCTACACATTTAAAAAAACGGAAAATATAAAAAATTTAATTTGGATCAACGATAGAAATAATGGAAATATGATTTTTGTAATGTCCATTTAAGATAAAATCACATTTATCCGAAGATCCAATTCCCCTAACATTGCTGATAATATCTAAGTCATGGGGAAAGAATGTGAAGATCCTTGGAATAAATCATCCATTGATTTTGGGGAGATACATAAATAATCTCAAATCCATTGCTCAATATGAATCTAGTAATAATGTGCCTAAAAGATGAAATGGTTGATCCCTTCTTTAAATAATGGAATTTAAGAGAGTAACTAATTTGGGTAAATGATATTGTTCCCCAATACCAATTATTTATGAATATCTATGGGATTAAGAGAAGATAAATTTGGGATATTCCGAACTCAATAGCTATGATCGAATATGGGTTTGAATGTATTTAATTAGAGGTGTAAAAACAATAATAGAATAAACATTAGTAGAAAAATATAAAAAAATTCACTTAAAGTGAAAAAAGTATGATGCATAAACAAAGGTGGGATAAAGTATGAAAGGAATTTTCTCATAAATATCAACTTCCTTATATATCACCAGTGGATGAACTTATGAGGGAAGGAAATATATGATGGAATCCTGATAGAGGAAACCTTGGTCATACCTTAAGACAATATAGGCCACATATATCAGGTGTATATTTATTGAAGCCTAAAAAATAAGTTAGGGGAAAGAACCATCCCTAATAAAAAATTCAAAAAATGATTCCAAAATTAGAGAATATAGATAAACATGAAATAATTATATGACTAGAAAGGTAGAATAAGGAAAATCCCCAGGAGTAATAGTATGGTAGATTCTATATGATGGATTATTTTAATTATAAAACTAATAATGATGATGCACTACAATTATTCCAAGAAATCATCATTTTTATGAGGTTGCAATATTCACTCAAATATGTCATTCAAAATATTATCTTGTCACAAAGATAAAAAAATTTCTAGTATAAATTGATTAACTCATACATAGAAAAATAAAATGATAAAGATGCCAAAAAACATCTTACTCATTATAGATATGGGCTTCCATCATGTATTTAATCTGAAACATACCTTCGTATGTGAAAATAATGAGATTGATGTAATCTCCAATGCCCTTTAATGCGATGTGATTATGGGAGGGAAAGGGAAGTGTCGACAATAAAATTGATTTTATTTTCATCTTTGGATATCATCTCCAGTTATCTTCCAAAAATAATCTGTTTTGGATGAAATTCCTCCTACCATGGGAGCAATATTGTCTCTCCCAAGTTCTAATTAAATTTTTATAGGAGAATAGATGATTGGAGAAAATATCCAATTTAGAATAGAGACTGATTTCATTGAATAAAGTCCCAAATAAGTGGAAACCTGTTGGAATAATAAATCATTAAATGACCCATCCCAGATTTAGTGACTAAAGTCCATCGGGTGTTCTCCATGATAATATAAAATTCGACCATAAACATGAAGAAAGAGGGATTCCTTTCACCCAGTTTTAGATCCTAGTAAACCATCAATATTGAAGGTATTAAGGGAATAAGGTACACCAAAGTATCATCCTAATCCTAGGATATCGTTTCCTTTAATGATATTTCAATTGTACTGAAAATGGACTACATGAAACTAAATCCATCACCAATGGTGAATGATTTGATCCCACTTATAAATTAATCTCATCCAATGGAGGAGGATCAGATGAGAACCAAGGAGTTTAATCAATGAATGAGGAAATATAATCTAGGTCATTATCTCTATTCAAAGAGATAATAGGAATGAATGATGATATTTAAAGGAGTAAAGCATGCCCAGGAGTCAAAAAATGAAATAATTGGAGGGATTTGAGGAATGTTGAACAATATTAATTTAACATCCTTTGACCAAACAAAATTCATCAAAAAAAGAAATAAAGTAAAGATAACCTATATTTGATAGATTATTCATATCCACATAGATTATAATGTAAAATTTTAAGTGATCTAGTATACATAATATTTATCCTTTTGTGACTTGAATATGTCATCTTCCGCATTTAACATGTGGCACATGTGATTCCTTCCTTTATGCGGAATTATAGTAAGTCTCTTTCCACATATTTAAATGAGATTATACTCATTCCTATTTGTAAAAGATGACTAAGTCTCACTTTAAATAATATATTTTCAACAAAATTACTCAAATAAAATCAATTTTTAGTATCTCAATTTTTGAATAATATCCCATTATATTTTTCTCCCTTAGTAATTATTACTCCATACATTAATATTTTGATGATATTAAAATAATTTTTTAAAATAACTTATTTTCCATCATTAAAATGTTGGAAAACACTTAGATTTTTTTGTTTCTATAAATAAATAGAAAATCCTTAGACTTAATATTCATAGCCCCAATTTCATCTATTCTTATTTAATTAATTTATTCGACCTATCAACCCCAATGTAAACTACTACTCAATATTTTAATTTAATGACTATATAAATATTTATTTCAATATTTAAATGAGAGAAAAAAATTATCAAGTAACCATGTTATACATTTACCTCTATCTTCCAAAGAAACATCAATAATAATATATTTTTCCTCCCTCTACATATTTTAATTTTGTTCCCATTTAACTATAAGTTAACATCCCTTGAAGTGTAGTCATGAATTTTTTAACATAGTGACACTATTGGTTATATAATTCAAATATATATAAACTAAGAAATAAATTCTATTTAAATTAGGTTGACATGATGATTTTTTGTTACATATTGTTCTTCCCCAAAAACATTATTCATCTTCTAGAAGTTTCATTCTTTCATCTTATGGTTTCTCCCCCGCGATTCAAACCTACTCCCAAGGATGACATGTTTTGATAAAAACTTTTGGCATTATGATAAATGATTAAATATATCCAATAGTATCCTATAAACCTTATTATTTTATATTTATAAGCTATTTTTAGGAAAATATCATCAATGTATAAAATTAATTACAACATTTTATTTCCCATAGCATCAGGAATATGTTTTCTGAAGTTACTCTTAACTTCCATTGATGTAGAACATTTATTATGTTTCATCTCAAAATATATTTTATCATATTTAGTTTTAAAACATACATATTTAGTAAAACATTAATCACTTTTAATTTTGGATAAATAAATTTCACTTAACTTTTTGGGTGAGAATTCTTAACATCCTAAGATGATTCACCTTTAACTTTCACAGTGTGGTGAAAATATTCTATCATATTATTTTGTGTATTTGGATCCTTCAGATACAATGATTATGTCTTGCATAAATTTTATTTCTTAGAAAAAAAAAATTTTCAATGTATTCCATAATTTTAACTTGTTCTATAACTTCCAACATGGGATTTTTAATTTCCTCATTCAAATAATATTCCCTTTTTAGTAACACATATCTTCCATCATTATTCATTTCAATAAAATTCTTCAATAACTAGACATATTTCTTAATTTTATATTTTTCATTAATTCATTCAATGAGTTTTATTTCAAACATATGTTCCATGTAAGTCTCACTATCATCATCTTCCCTACTACTTGAAATTTATATACTTCCCTCAAGATGATCTGTGAAGTTCTTGAAAATTTCTTTAACATCATCTTTGAATGGAATTCATTTAGATGGGTAGTCTTACTCTTCATTTATTAATGTAATTATTATTTTTTAGATACCTCTTCTTACCTTTATTTTTTTCTGAGCATCCTTTGATGTTTTTACCCAATTTCTTCCTTTATGTTCATTCTTTTGGATTATCATCAACATACTCTTCAAATTTAGTCCAATCAGAATTTATTGAAAATTACTTGATTCCACAGCACATAAAATATTTTAGTGTGATTTTACCTTTTTTCTCATCTTTTCCTATTAGAAATTCACTTGACATTATATAAATAACCCTATATTACTGTTAATTATTATCTTCAACCATCTGAAAATTTAGATATTTTCTTCCCTTAATATCACACACTCTTTAAAAATGATTTCAATTTTATCTCAATTTCCATTATCAGTTTGGAGACCCATCACCTTCATATAAAATTTTTCTAATATGGACATGTGAATTGAATTTATTTCATTTCCATAAACATCGAAGTTATTTTCATTTTCAAATTTCATTTGAGTATATTTATAATTTGGTAGAAATCCCATAGTTGCATCATCTACAACATCAAATAAACGTGAAACAACATAGGGTGTCATGTTATTTTTATATCCATGATAATTGTCTCCATAAAATATAGGAATATAACTACTATTGACATAAATCTTATTTTCAATCTCTGAAAAATGAGGATCTAAATAAATAAACATAAATATGATATCAATTGTGGTTCTTCAAAATATTATAAGACACTAATAATGGGGAGTAAAATCAGTGGTATGATTTTATAATTTTCTTTTAACATAAAATTATCCTCTTTAATTTTTAATAGATTTGATCCTCTAAAACTTATTTCTCATCAACACCCAGTTACAATAGTAATAAAATTAATAGAAAGGTTTAGATTTTTTTACAAATCTTTGTCTCAAGGTCTCTACAAACTATTTTCCATATTTTTTTAGCCTAAGACAAAAATATTCACTCTATGATGAAAGTAACATAAATGGGATATCAACCACAAATTCAATATTATCTCCTCAAAATATATTTATAATGTATCCCATATGTTCACAAGGGTGAGAGACAAATAAAAAAATATTCCTTTAACTCTTGGATTCTTATATAGAAATATATTCTACCTTTATCTGAGCCTTCATAACGATATAAATCAACTCTTCCTCACAAAATCAATTTTTGGAACTTATTTATATATAAATCCAACAACAAAAACCACACCATTAGGCCTCATAGAATTAATATATTACAAAATTTGGGTTCTCCCTTCATCGCTATAAAAATCTACTGAATATCAAATATTCTTCAATAACCTCATTGATCTTCATGAATATTCTGGTTGGTCTCTCTAAAATTATATTCTCTAACATTCCAAAAAATAGGCATTGAATGAACTCATATTTTATATAATTGAAATTATTTTTAAAAAAATTGGTGTTCATACATTGTATCATCCACCTTCTTAAAATATTTGTCAATCATAATAAATACCTCCTCCCCTCCCCTCAAAAAATATAAAATCCTCCATTCAACCAAATATCCAAAAATTATGGCCTGAACTACATTCAATTATTTTATAAATATTAAGTATATTCATGACTTCAATGTTTTTATATTTTATCTTTTATGTCCACCTTGATATCATCGCAATAATTTTGAATTCACCTAAAAGTTGAACTGAAATAACATAGATCCTGGAAGTCTTTTGGTTCTTTAAATTATGACATTTTTGAAATAAAATACATTCAACATTCATCCCATGTTATTCATTTTTTTATAATATTCAGCTCCTGTAGAGAATTATTAACTTGAACTAGGTCTGAAAATCCCTTTAGTTTCTATTTCTTCAAAAACAATTCAAACATTGTCTAGTTCCCTCTAGGATATTGGTTCATCTTGTAATAATTTTTGATCAGATCATCTTTTGATCATCATAAAATCATGTCCTCTGATATTCTAGAATTAGTAAATTACATATCTTGAAATAAATTCTTGGTTAATCTTAAGAGATATATTCCATAACTTTAAAAGATTAAAAGTTATACATTCATTAGAGAATCAACCAATATTGATTTTATCTCCTAAGAAACAACACCATTAACTAATATAACTTCGTATTCCTAGTGCTATCTAGAAAAAATTCTATTATTTTAACCTCAATATTTAACTTCTACAAAACCTTAGGACTTTTCAACTACATCTTATTTATTTTTCAAAATCTATGTATTTTAAATGATGATACTTATATAAAAAATACAATATTATCTTTTTTACTTGAACTCTTAGGGACTTTTAAAATTCTTCACCCCTTTTATATTTAAGATAATTCAACCTAATATTTCTTGATACCAATTTTTTTTTTGTTATTTTAACTCAACCAAAATCATAGTCAATTTCTATACCATTGTGATATTTTAAAATATAAAATTATATCATATCATCATATGACTTTAACTATTATTATATATTCTTTATTTTCTTCCCCTTAAAACTTTTCACCAACTAATGAATTTTATGAAATCCTGGATGTTACATATACACTCCATAGGGCTCCTCAAAGTTTACTTTTACAATATGAGAAAATTATACTCATCAAAAATATTGTTAATAACTCTACTAATATCTGATTTGAGTTACTCTTATAAAGAATCCATATGAAACATAAAAATAAATATAATTACATATATTTTTGAGTAAATTTTTATTTTTATCACACAACTCTAATATTTTAATTTGTGAAATCATTATCTTATAGACATCAACACCCATTATCGCATGAATATCTAAATCAAATTCTCCCTGATACTCTAAATACCTGATCTATCACCTTTATGATTATATTATTCAATCATTTGAAACATGATAACTTCTGGACACATAATTATATAACCTTAAAATTAATATTCCATATTTATACTTCTTGTTTCTCAAACTTCATCTTCACCTTCTACTCAAAAAAATTATTAATTATAAGGTTCAAAATAAATACGACACCATAACAAATTATAAATCATGGGTACATAAAGGATATCCAAAGTAATGTACGTATAATGGTATTAACACAATATTTTAGAATGAAATTGGTAACTAAAAATGGTACTAGATTGTAAATGTAAATAGGAAATGAAAAGAGAGAGAGAAATATGAGTCTTATCTCTATTGCGCTTCTTTTCCAAGAGAATATACTTATAACTAACCAAAATCATAGAGATTAAAGATATTTCTATAGTGGATGTTCCTTGAGGAAGATATAAAGAGAAAAATTTGATTTTTTTTGAGAAATTAGAGGACTGGGTGGGTATTCATAGGTTTTGTGAGTGGAATTTAATAGACTAAAGTATTGAAAATTTTACTTATTCACAATATTAACAGCTCCACTACCCCCACACATAATACCCCATCACCTCCCTTAATTATTTACTATAATATCTATTTACAAATTTAATCAATGTGAACTCCCTTTGTTTTTTTATCATGGTTACCTATATATGATTCCATATTTACATTATTTTATTATTTTTTACTAATTTTTATTGTTTTTTCAAAAAATACTAAATTTCTCCCCATAGATAATTTTTAAATCCTTTCAAAATATATGAAATAAATTTAATTAAATTAATAATGTAATTATATATTGTTTTTACTTTTAAATATTGGTGATGTATTTATAAAGATGTAGAAGCTATGTAAACACTATTTGATTATTTAAATAATCTATATATTAAGACTACTTTACTACTAGATACATAATCCCTTATTACACTGACATAATCACTAATGGTAGTATGTATAGTGGTGGTTATTTTATGAGGTTTTCTAGAACAAATTGATCTGGGAGTGATTTATATTTACTTGATGTTCTCCCATAGAATATTCCACTTGAAACTAAATTATTAATGTTATTCTTGGACATATTCCAGGTAAAACAATTGTGATGATCCCATCTTCCAAATCTAAAATAAATGTGATTTATAATGGATTTTTATAGAAGTATATTCTATTTTTCCCCCTTCTGCACTGATAAACTATCTTTAATTCACTTACTACACACAAATTCTAACTGTCACACTATAATAGTTATATCACCATTGCTCATAATGACCAATGGTCATATTTCCATTTCATCATATGACTTCTATATTTACTCTAATATCCTTTAAATTAATTCATATAAATACCCTAAATAATAATTATCCTTTTTATTTCTTCCATTATGTCAATTCTATGGCTTTTATTATTTTTCTTATGTGTTATACTTGTTATAGTTGTCATGTTTTTTAGACCGTACAATTTCGAGGAAATATACATTACAATCAAATTATTTTTTCCCATATTTTTAATTATTAGTTATAGTGGTTTTAATAAATCTTCATCATTAATTTATACTAAATAATTGGAAATACACTTATTTTTTATAATAATTTCTTTGGTGTTACATTTAATACTCAAAACACGTGTGTGATTACAAGCATGACACAGGGTCATGTTCCCTTATATATTTAATTAAATTTAAAATTTATCATTTAAAACATAATAAACACCCAATATGTTCATGTGGAACTTTTTTGGGAGATAATAAAATACCATTTCAAGTATAATTTTTTTTATAGGAAGGCATGGTTTCATAGAAAAATAAATTTTTAAGTTGTACTAAGATTAATATGATTCACGTTAACTTCTACCACAACTCCTATAGTTGTCATGTTATAACAACTTGTTTTTTATCAATTATATACTATATAATTTATCAGCCAATAGAATAAATTTAATTAGTGAAAGGTTGTATTCAATAATAAATTTTTGCGAATTATTATATTTCATTATGGTATTCAATATTTTCATGTAATTTAATCAAATTAAATTAATATTTTTACATTTAATGTAGTCTTGAATAATTTTTATTTTTCAGACACATTAAGGTAATCTTACTCTAGTACCAATGTAGTTTTTATCATTAATAAGGGTATCTTGAAATCATAGAGTTAGTTTTGTGGATTGTATTCAAGAGTGTGCAACATATAGAGAATGAATTTTATTTTTTTTTTAGATAATAATTTAGTGGTCAAAGAGGTGATGATTTTGGAGGGTCTTATTAAGAAACAACCTCAAGCATATAATTGAAAATGTATTTCTCATATTAAGAGTAATATGTGAAATGTATTAAAGGATGATTCAATAAAAATATAAACCATTAATATGGTATAAATATATTCTAATAAAAATATTGTTTTAATAGTTATTGAATATTAATTTTATGTACCATTATCCATTTATTTATATAAATATATATATATATATAAACCATACACTCAAAAGATAGTTTATCATTGTAAAAGAATCTATGTAGAAAACCAAAAGGTATATAAATATTTGATAAAATTTATGAATTTTAAATTGTTTCGAGGATATAATTAATTAATTTACATTTAGACACATGATTTTGAACATTATAAAAATCATTAATAGATTCTTAGATAAATTTCACAAGTTACCCATCTCAGACTATTTTTAGAATGAATTCTATTGTTATGAGAAGTACTTTACAAGTGAGGAAAATAATTTCAAATAGGGTTGGGATCTGGGTACCATTTATAATAGAACTTATAAATATTTTATAGAATGATATCTCATATTTCTTGAGCATTTGATCATGTGAGAAGCATATTTTTGTTCTTTAGTTTCCATAATCCTCTCACAAGTAGTGGTGGTCATGTGCTTCTATTTCAACTAGAGTAGTATTACTATTATTGAATTTATTTCTACATTTTATGATATCCATGTGTATATTTCAACACTAAATTTTCATATATTCAGTTATCTTGGGATAAGATCATAAATCTAGATTATTACCTCTAGAATGTTAGAAACTTCTATAATTCTCCTTGGATACTATTTGGGGAATTTTAAAATTTCACCATATATACGGATACACTTGCACTGTTGTTGAATAGGTATAGCTTGTGACCTTGAAGGAGTCCAAATTTAACTCATATATTAAAATATATGAAAAATCCTTTTGATAAAGGAAAATTAATGAGATATAGGATATGTGGTCAATGGGGTCATAGTTAAAAGTGTTTTCCTACGATGGTAACTCAATATTAAACAAATCTACATGGTTAATGTGTTGCGTTAATCTATCATTATATGATGGAAAATATAAAGATTTTTTCAAAAATATATTTATTAATTTTTGTTATAGATGAAAAAATAACTAATGGTATATTCTAAAATTAAAAATTCTTTGACCACGTTAACTTGTAGAACCTTTTAAATTTTCTGAATATTAATTTGAATTATCAATGTTTAAAAATCTCTATTTTCTAAATTACTAAATTTATATAAAAAACATATTTATATAAAATTTCATCATTAAATAATGAATGTCCTCTAAACATGAATGTCAACATAGTACTTGGTAATGCAAGTGGTCCTCTTATCTTTATAAGAGATACATGTTTCATAAGACGTACTGGATGGTGGTCATTTTAAACAGCATGTGATTAGTAGACAACATAGTTATAATTATGATAAACCACTATTTTTCATCATTACTTATCTTAGACATGTGGGATTTTATTAGGTATCATTTTGTCACATTAATGTGATTAATAATAATCTACGTATATGATTTCATGATGTGGCCATTGGGACATGTTTGGTTCATTGGGACCCTGGTCCTTCATCTAATATATTGTAATAAAATAGGACTAGTGTTTGATTTTCATTCTTAGATGGAGGGATGAGGGTTGGCGTATTGGGGTGTCTGGTTTTTTTTACTAGCTTGTAATCCACTCTACTTAGTATTATTATATTATTAAAGCACATGATAAGAGATTGAGGAAAAAGACACACAACTTCCATATGATTATGGGTTAGATAACCACCATGGTTAAGATGTTCAATTATTATTATAGATTTTAATTAATGTACATGTAGTTACTCATGTGATAATAGAATACTAGAAATCAAGTATCCATCAGTTACTTCACATTTATAATATAAGAGAGTTATAAGTGATTTTTGGTAGTCAAATATAGATAGTTTGTCTATATGGACACTTTAATATTCTATCAACTTGTTTTAGTGTGATCACACTTATTTAAAATAAATAGGCATATACTTTATGGATACCTGTAGGTAGATAGTGGGTTGAACACTCTTCCATATTAGTAATCTTGAAGTACTTACCATTAGTGGAGGACAATGATAGGGAAAATCCATGATGAAAGAGATAAAATATATTGAATTTTATATAAAAATACCTCTTTAAATAATTAAATTACGATCATAAAAAATTTGGGTTATGTTATTTAGTTGCAGATGTTGGAATTAGAGTATTTTCATTACATTACTTCTCTATTTATTACACCACTATCTCATATCTGGTTATATGAATTCCCTTGAGGATGATAGTATGTTTATATCACTCATGTTAATGAAATTATAAATTTCACTCCCCAAAATTAAATTTACTTATTTTTATCAATTTATTTATGATTAGTCTTTTTCATGAGTTTTGGGTGATTTTTTTTTAAAAATTTTAAAATATAAGGATTTGGAGAAGAGGGTATGGTATGTTTTAACTATATAACTAATCATACTGAATCTTGATACTTTTTATAAAGGTATTTCTAATATTTTTTATAATGTTTCATAAACCATGTTTCAATGTCACATCACCCTCTAGGTGCTCTGGGTGAAGGGAACAGGGTACGAAATTGGTTTGGAAAATAAAGAATCCAAACCATATGGCATGTCTAGAAAATTAAAAGGTCTAAATTCCTTTTATAATAACTCATTTTTTATTCTCTAACTCAATCTTATCCTACTCACTAATTCTTATCACATGAGTGAAGAAATTGGGGGAATCTTATGTTCCTCATCCCTTTATTTTAAGGATCCTTATTTGATTCTGGTTGCCTTCTTCCTAGTTTTGCCTTTTTTTCTCTGTTATCTCCCTTTCTTATCTTATGTATTACTTTTATATTTCTATTATTTCATTATAGTTAAAACCTAGGTTGATATTTTGTTCTAATAATCATGAATTTGGTTACGAGCAAGCATGGAATCCTCATAAAACTATTCTCTATTCGTTTCTGAAGGATTTTCCCAATCTATGCAAATTCCAAGTACATATTTCTATGAGTTTAAAATTTTACATTATATTCCATGTGATAGTTGTATTCTCTAAAAAAATTCTTAAATAAAGTTATTATATATATATACATATTATTAAATCCCTAATGGGCTTCCCAAATGTGGGTTGTTATTTAAAAGGGGTTGTTTTCATTTCAAAGAGGTTTCTTTTGGGTCATAAAGGTTTTTGGATTGGGAATTAATTTTAAATATATATATTTTTTTTCAATTTTACCTATTTTTTATCTATTAAACATGGTTATAGTGTTTTTATAATTATATAATTGTGTTTTGTTGTTTCGCTTTATGGTTCCTATGACCTTGTTTGGTATAAAAGATAGTTTTCACCTTGGACTCAAATTTGTTTCCATGTTTCAAATGAATTAATAATTTTTGTTTCAAATAATTCTTCTATAAATGTATTTATATATGTATGTTCATGAGAATACATATATATAGTTATATGTACATAATTACATATCTACCTAAATAATAGTATATATATAACTATTAGTTTGGAAGAAAGTGGCATGTTTAGAACTTGAGAAGGGGAATTTAAAAATAATATTGACTTGAAAATGTATTTTCAAATATATTTTTGGGAAACACATAATTAGATTTAAAATTCAAGGGTCGTTGATAAATTTATGTCTGTGGTTTTTCTTAAATAAGTTTCACTTTTAATTTATATCTCTAACGATTTTGATAAAACATGGTTGATAAATTTATGTTATTTTTTATGTCATTAATATGAGTTATAATATGAAATTTAGTGAGAAGTGTGTCTGTGATGGTGAGTAAAGGTTTTTCATTAGCTTAGGTTACCCTGTATTTTATTTTTGGTGTGTGTTTGATACATCACACGTCATTTCTCGCCCTCTATTATTAGTTTCATGGGGATCCTAGGTGCCATAGTTATGGATTGATATACAGTTATTATCTAGTCCCAATGAGATTGAATATATCCCTGGTGGTATAGAAGTTTATGGGGGAGTTCCACTGGGGAGGCTATTTTAGAATATTCCATTGGTTATAGTCTAGGGACACAATGAAACATAGTTTGATAGTTCCACCCATGTAAATATAGGATCATATGAATAGGTATTTTGGAGTTTCCCAGGATTTATAAATTTTATCTTTACATTGATTTCTATTATTGATAATTTCATTGTATTGATTTAATTATTTTCCTGTTTCTATTTTCTACTACTTAGTTTTATTTATGTGTTTGAAGCTTTACAAGGAATTTTTTTTTCATGGATTTTATAAAAAATGGTTCCAAATGGTTTTCAGAGAGTTTTTTCAAATTTATTTAAAAATATAAGGTAATTTAATTGGTTTTTTAGCATCATCGAGGTCATATAGAAGAATGGGTTTTAAAATGAAATTATTCCAACTTGGTTTTCAACAGTGATAGAAAATCAACTCCAGAATTATAGTATTTAAAACAAGTGTATATAGAAAAGTTTGAAATTATAAATCATGTACTATTTGGTGAAATCCTATGAGGGTATTTTTGATTACACCCAAATCACACTAATTGATGTCCATATACAGAGTATATTTCTTTTAAGTTTAAATTCAAGTCCCAAATATCATGAGGAGAAGTTGATATGGTTTTGTCGATGGATGGTGACTTGTAGTCACATGAAGATATAGTTGAATATATTTTTTTATTTCATATTTTTTTATACTATTCAATCACGTATTATTCATGTATTTTCAATTTTTGTTAACTCTGTATTTATTTTGAGAATATGTTTATATATTTAGTATGCACTATTCGATTTTTTTGTATTAAAAAGAGTTTTTTTGTATGTTCATGGTATGGATGCACCGTATATTATTTTTTATATGAGTCCACTTCTTGCAATATTTTATTATATAGTTGAAATAATTCATATAAGCCTTTATATGATTCTTTGTTACTTTTCTCCGTCTTAGGGAGATTGATAACACACCTCGGTTTATGCCATATATCAGCATAGGTTCTCAAATTAGTGGTAACCTCTATTGTCTAATTAAAAAATGTGATAAAATCCAATGTTATTAAGAGTTTCAATGTTCTTGTTGCACTCTTTCTACTAGGGATGTGCATTTTATAGGATATAAGATCACTAGAGATCGAGAGGTAAGTTATGGGTGGGTGCGTGATCACCCCTTCTTAAAAAAACATGAGTTATCATGGGATGTTTGGATTATAGTTTTTATTTTGAGTTTTATTTTGGGTACTTATTTATGGATTATTATTTGAATTGATTGTGTTTTAATTTTGATGGGTTTTTTATAAGTTTTCTTGAGTTTTTTTATATATTTAGTGAAAATGGGGAAAGGAATTGTGGTGGAAGGATTTCTTACATAACTAATAAACCTTGTGGTGCTAATGTACAAGGTTATACGAGGCTCCTAGTGGTGAATTTCACATTTGGAGAACAGTTTATCAAATTGTGTTTTCAAATCATACACAACCACTAAACACTTTAAAAGTTTTATCTTTTATTCATATTTTTGAAAAATTCTTTTGTACTTATGATATTGTTCTTTGATATTAATTTGAGAAAGTTTCTTTATAGTGTTAAGGTTATTTGGTTTTTTTATATAGATTTAAATAATGATTTTTTTCAAATAGGGGATGTTTAATTTTTTAAAAAAATTAATAAATAAATTTTTATTGAGTGATTATAATAAAAATTAGATTATTTATATTCTTTAAATGAATTTAATAATAAACATGTGGTTTTAAAACATTATTTTATCATAAACGTTTTGATTTTAAAAACAAATAGAGATCGATTTTGGTGGGATTATTAAATGAATAACATTTTTTTCTCCAAATTCGATGAAATGATTTTTAGTAATTATTATTTATGAAAATTATGTTCTCATATTTTAATATTATTTTTTAAATATTAAGGGAAAAGGTGGATTTTCTATGAAGTTGTTTTATCTTACTGAGTTGTATTTTTTAAAATTTCCCTTAGACAATATTGGGATTGTTTAATTTAAATTTTAGAAATATGAAGGAAGGGATTAATGATTTATGTTATTTAAACTATTCCCATGAAAATTATTGAGAAAGGTTGATAGTTGGTACCCTGGATTACTTGTTTCATTGTTTATGGGTGACTTAGTTTTTGGATTGATAATTGCTATATGTATTGGAGTTTGTGTTGTTAATAAAACATTAGTTGAATGTTTTGATGGAAATCATGGATTGATTTGTTCCTTGGGGTTCCCTTGATTATTTGTAAGGTAAAATAAAATATTTTACTATTTTTTGAGACATTTAATGTTTTTTTAATTTTAATAGCATTTTATCATTTTTTTGAGGTTATAATTTTGAGGTATTTTTCATTGGATTCCTTGGTTGAGTGTTCAGAGTGACTATGATGATATTTAATTTTTTTTTCATTCGGGTCAATTGGGAATTAGAGTTACAAGAGTGAAGTCCCAAGTCACCCTCACCTATCCAAACCCAATATCCCATGTTAATCAAGTTGAGGTTTATTTTTTGTATTAGTACCCTATCAATACAAACTTAGTTCTTTAGTGATTAACTTTTTTGATTATTTAGTATTGGTCAACTACCTTGGTTATCTTCCATCCATTATATCTATCTTGTTCCTTTCATCTATTATTGACAGTTTATCTGTGTCTTATTATTTGGGTTAATTTTTCCTTATACCATTTTGGAAATATTATTTTATATTAAAGATATTATAGATTATGGATTTAGGTTTAATATTTCGTCTTGGTTCCCTTGGTTGGAAGAGGTGGTTGTTTTTTACTGACTTTTATTAAGACCATTGGTCCTATTTGACCAATCAAGTTGAGTGGAAGCCTTATATACTAGGGATAACTCATTAAATTTTTGGTTTTTGAATTATACCTATTGAGTTTTTTCCTTATGATTCCCTTTTGAGCCTTTATTCTCAATATGTTTGATGGATTTCACTTCTTTTTTCCATTGGGTGATTATTCCAGTATATAATGTGGAAATATTTCCTTATGTATTATCAATCATTTTCCACATGTTGGGCATTCAGGGACTTTTTAGGGTATAAATCTATAGAGTGTGGATAATTTTTACACCTTGTATTTTGTTTTCCTAATTATTTTATATATATATCTACTATTATTATTATCATTGAGATTTTTCTATAAATATTTTATAAATTTAAAAATTTCTTGTTTTAGATTAGGGAGAATTATTAAAACGTAATTAGTCTAATCATTTGGATAACTATTTATAGGAATGAATATTTTTTAGAGATATTTTACAAAATTGGAACATGATTTCCAAAACTATGTTCCCTAACTATACAATTCTCCAGGTGTTCTTAGTAATGTTCCTACAGTTGGCACAGAGTTTGAAATTCAGTGTGTCCTGTCCAGGATTTTAAAAAATCTAAATTTATACTCTACCCTAATGGTTTTTCACTCTCTACTACTCCCATATCTTACTCAATCATTTTAAAGTTCACCTATGTATCCCTAAAGAACTGCTCCATTACCTCCTCCATTAATTATGAGTATCCTTTTTCGATTCTAGGTGAGATCTTTAGGTTTTCGACCTCTCAAACTCTCTTTTAATCAATACTTATCTTGTTTATCCCATTCCTATTATCATGAGTTAGTATTTCATGGCCCTATAGGTGGATTTTTTCTAATAAATGATTATTTGTTTCATAGGGTGTGTAAAATCCTCCATGGACTCTTTATTTTCCTTTCTAAAGGATTCAAATTTTTTTTGATCTTATTCTATGTATTCCTTTCCATTACGTTCTCTTTTTCAATACATTTTATGTGATTCTTATTTATTATAACACCCTTTTCCTTGAATATATGTATTCAATGTATATTATTTGATACCTAAGATGTATTCTAAAATGGGGTTGGTATTTAATATGGGGTGTTTATAATTCTATGAAATTTTTCATGGTATATAAAGGGTTGTGGTTTGAGAATTCATCTTAAATGAAATTTTGTCTGTGTTGTGAATTTTCCTATGTTTTTTATCGATTTTGAATTCTTATATTGATTTTATAATTATTCAAAGATCTTTTTATTTATCATCCCATGGTTCCCATAAACTTGTTTTTAATATGGGTTTCCTCATCAGTTTCAAATGTGTTTTCAAGTGTCACATGATTTTTTTAAATTCGTCTTGTATACAAGAATTATTATTTGAATTATCATGAGAATAAATATATTTAATTAAATTTATATTATTATATATCTACATAACTAACTACATATATAACTATTATCTTGGAAATCAAAGGCATGATTGAAAACTGATAAGATGAATTTTAGAAAAATAAGTCAATTTGAAAATATATTTACAAAGTGATTTTGAAAAACATATTTTTAGATTAAAAATTCAAGTCATGGTTGAAAATATATATGAGTATATTTTTCCTAAATATGACACTATTAATATAAAAAATCAAGGAATTTGATGAAATGGGCTTCACATTTATATGTGATTGTTGATGATATACCTATTAGTTAAAACAAATGATTCAGTATGATGATGGTATTTGAGGGTGTATTGAAGTTTTTCATTAGCTTAGTCTACCATGAATTTTATATGTAGTATGTGTTTGATAAAGCAGACATCCTTCCTCACCCAAAGTTGTTATTTTCAAGGAAATAATAGGAATATTAGTGAGATGATGAGAAAAAACAATTGTCTAGTCTCAATGATAAGGATACGATCTCTTTTTTACAGAAGTCCATGCGGGAGTTCCACTAGTGACTATAGTTGGGAGAAGGTAGTAAATTATAAACTAAGGACACATCGATAGACTGACAGATGGTCCCACTCAAGTACATCTAAGATAATATGGTTGTATGTTTAATAATTTTTCCAGATTTATAAAACATTCCTTGAAATTTATTTCTTTACATTAAAATTTCATTGTTACAATTTACTTGGTTCCTTTTTTCTTATTTTCTATATAATAGTTTTATTTACATGTCTGATTTTTAAAATGGGTAAATTTGATTACTATAATGGTTTTTCAGAAAAATGGTTTCTAAATTGTTTTCAAAAATTGTATTTCATATGGAATTTAAAATAGAAGTATATTTAATTGGTTTTTAAACATATTTTGACTTCTAAAGAATAAATTTTTTTACAGAAATTATCTTAAATTTGTTATCAGAAGTTAGATAAAATGTAATTCTAAATTATTATATTTCAAAAAGTATTTTTGATTATTTTTGAAAGATCAATTTTTTGACACAGGTGAAATCCAACTGTACTATTTATGCTTGCACCCTACTCACACCACCCAGTGAATATAGACCAAGAGGATTTATTAAAAGTTTTGTTTTATATCATAGATCACTTGATGTATTGTCGATATGATTTTGCGGTTGGATAGTGGCTTACCACCACATAAAGATAGATTCAGTTATTTCTAGTTATTATTTTATATTATGATTGTACTGGTAAATTCAGCCTTCCAGATATATCTATGGTTTTGGTTTAGTGTTCATTTATTTTGATATTATGTTTATTTATTTAATATTCCTTAATTTTTTTGTTCAAAACATTTTTTTTACTTTTATTTTTAAACATCTGAGTTATAGACACACCATATATGTTTACATATATAATTACACTACATTTTATATTTTATTATCTGGGTAAAATCAATACTACATTCTTGTATCTTATTCCTTGGTTCTTTACTGATAGCTCGATGTGATTAGTAAATTTTATTGTATCATGTCTTGGTTCAACTAGAGTACTCAGATTAGGGGTTCCAAGGTTAGTTAATTAAAATTAATATATTATTTTTAATCATTTACTAATGTTATATTACTTTAGTTCATAGGAGTATTCTGGATCAGGATATGCCCACACACAGAGGAATAATATGAATAGCTCCAAACATATCTGTAATGGTCTATGACCTCAACACAATAGGAATAACTTTTTTTCTAATATTTTTTTATTATTTTAAAATGAAATAATTTTCTTATTTTATTGGTATATTTTTACAAGTAATATTCATTTTCATTTATGGATATATAGGCCCATATTCTAGAGTCATCATTTCATTACTTCTACCACACTACGTTGAAATGATTGAATAATGTCATGTAGTGGTTATACTCATTCACTTCAATATCCTTTAGTGGTACAATCCAAATAGCATCATGTTGGTATCTAGATACATTCGATGTATTCTTATTTCACCACAAAAAATATATAGTTTATAAATTATAAATCTCATAAGGATATAGAAGGATTATTACACATGACATTAAACTTTTTACATAGAGTACTAGAACAAGTATCCTATGTATAATATATTCCAACACAGAGAACTCACAACATGCATACTCCTATTTAATTGGGGTGATCAATGTATTGGTATAGAAAACACTCTCTGTTTCACCTCACACACCATTTTATAGGTCACCATGACTTATAATGTTTACTATATTTCATTATAGATTTTATATCCAATTTGGTATTAAATTAATATAACCCTATTAATAGTAGTAATGGTTGAAGCATACCATAATCAAATTTGATTTCTATAAAGAGGTAGTTCAAACTTGGAGAATTTTTATAAATATTTATTTACCCTTAATGAAATTTTTTATTTCGTATATAATAGTGTTTTTATTGAAGATATATAAACATATCATTACCCACAAGTTCATAAACAATATTGGAGTAAAATTTAGCACCATCAACCCCATTAAGATAAAGATGATGTTGTATAGATGTTCCTACACCATCAACCATTACACTTACAGTGGATATACAATTAAAATATATACATTTACATCACAGATATAACTTCATCATATCATGTTCATCAGGGCATTTTTGATACTTAGTGGGTGTTGGATCCTTCTATTCAGGTATAGTACCCTCGTTACTTTTTCTAGTGTCTAATGGATGAGGCATTCAATGTTTCTATTTTATTTTCATCATAATCTATGAGGTATGTTATATGGAACCCATACATGTAGATATATCTAACTAGATTGTTTCATCAAGTAATATACATTATAGTTGGATGATAAAATGGAAACATAGCAAGATATACAACCTACTAAGGAAAAATTAGTGATCAAAGAAGAATAACCTCTTATAGTAATGATTCCATCACATCATGAAAATTATGGTTGATATGAGTGTGACATACATGGACTTTAATGTGGGATAATTTTTTCCCACAAATGGCTATGATGATATTTTTTATTCCATCACTCTTTACTTGTATGGATAATTCACTTTTAATGTTATTCATATATTTAATTTTATTGTGATTTATTTTTCTCTTAGAATGTTTTTTAAATGATATATAAATTAACATTTAAAATAACTAGAATTTTTTAAATAATTAATTATTTACTAATCAGTAGATGAAAATTTAATAAATGATGTTTTTATAATAAATATGACTATATTTATATATTACTTATAAATTATAATACAGTGTGATTATTTATACATGATTTAAAAATGATTTAATTCCAAATAAAAAGAATAGAAATTTTAAAATATGTTACTTTTTATTGCTAAAAATTATCTTTTATATTTATATTTATTAATCCATGATACATAGATTAGTAGAATAAGTTTTTTTAATTTTATACTTCATCATGTCCAATACAATTATATTAATATCATTTTAGTTAACTTTATTATTTTTTCACTAATGGGATTTAAAAAATTAATTATAAAAAATATTATATCTTCCACTGAAAAGAGTCAAACCATTTCAATATTTTCATTAATGTTTTATAATACAATAATTAAATGATTTATCATTTTTTGAACCTCCTAATTTAAGGTTAAATATGAAATAACTTCATGTTTTTTAGATTAATATTTGTAAATATTTTTCCCCATGACCCCAAAAATAAAAACCCCCCATTGTTTTACCCTCTCCACCTATGAAAGTAATGATTTCGATTCTAATTTAACCTAGCCTTAATCATACACTCTCAAATGAAACCACATCATGGGCGTATATCCACCGATGGCTTTCGCCACCAACACATATATCATCTATGAGCCATCGTTACTTAAGCTAAACCACTATCACTTCCACCATTGTCAATAATCATCACTATTATAGTGAATATCGAATATAGTGTGTGTGGTGTTCATCCATGACCTTATTTAAATGAATATAGGATAGGTTTATTTTCATTGATTCTCAATTTCCACAGTGCCTCAATGGGGTTATAAATAGTTTTATCTTTAGCTTCAGTGATTTATAATGTAATGTTTTACACTCAGTGATAAATTGAATCAATAAGGTAACTGTATGAGTAACATATTTATGTTTTTCACCTAGATTCATTATTATTATCCCATACATATCTTTATCACTATGTTAGACTATATATTTTTTTGACAATATTTTATTAAATATGAAAAATTTTATGGTTGTCTAATTTTTAATTTTTATTCATTGATTAAATTTCAATTTAAACTTATTTAATTAGATTTTTATTATTTCCAAATCTATTTGAGTTAAAATTAAAATTTATATTCAAATTAAGAAGATCTAACACTTATTTATTTATGTTATATATAATTAGTGATCATCTCCAAAATATTATAAAAAAATATATGTAACTTAACTTACTATAAAATGAGTTTTGTTATTTCATCAAATCAATTTTTGTAATGAATTTAATCTTTAATATATTTATATCACCTATGAATGAATAATTTGAAAAATTATTAGATAAAATATGTTTTCTAATAAAAAAATAACATATGAAATTAATGATAAATGTGAAAACAATTATTTTTCTATATAAAGAATTATTTTATAGTTTGTAAGGTAATTTATCTGTTAAATTTTAAATCCCAAACACATATAATTAATTAAATTTATCCATATTTTTAAAAAAAATTCCCACCAAAATTAGTTCATTTAATTTTGAATATTATTTTTATATAAAATACCCCAAAAATATTTCCTAAATATTGATGAAATGAGTTTAACATACAGTAATAGTTAGTAGGTCTAAAAATTTATAAATTCGGTATATCCCAGAAATACTTCTCAGACAAACTAGAATGAAATTGTGGGGAGAAATTATCTAAAATATGATTTAAGATTCATGTATATGTTCAATTAATTATAATGGGAATAAATTGATGGGTGTTTCCTTGTGATCATCTACAAAGGAATGAATAGTAAAATATATATTTATAAAGAAGAGAAACACATATGTTTGAACATATTAATTTTTTTATTTATCTCTCCATGAATATCATATCGGTTTTTCCACTATATTTAGATATATTATATGTATTCAAAACCCTTTTTTAACCATCCCAAATTCAAAAAAATATGAAAACATTATATGAGATGTTTAGTTTTTTGAACCATAAATAAAATCAAAAATAATATTAAGTTTATAAATAAATTATAGAATTACAAATAGACATCATAAGAAATTTATGAGAAATATTTTTATATAATTTACCCATATCAATGAGACACAACATTTGGCCATCAATAGAATTAAAATAACATATTTTATTCAAAATGTCACTAACCATCGAAGTTTGTGGAGTGAAGATGATTAGTGAAAAGAGATAACTAAAAGATTATCATAATTATGTGTTATTAAATGATCCTGAAATTTATAAACATCTATTAAAATATTTAGGATTTAAAAATCATATCATTGAAATATTACATACATTGTAACTAATATGTAAATATTTTAAAAAATTAAAACTCATTATCGACACTCAAATTCTATAATTTTACCCATTCTGGACTCTCAAAATTATTTAAAAACAATTGATTAATGTTTAAAATTTTATTTTATATTTTGAAATAAAAATATATTCTGTATTGAAAAAGTATGATTTCATGATGAATCTATACCTAAAATTCTTAACTTTTGAACATGATACCAAAAAACATTTGTTACCACAAAAAAAATATTTATAAGTTCCCATGATGGTGATAGTTGTAACACTGAGAAAGGGTAGGATATTTTTCTTCTTTTTTATTGTTTATTGAAAAAATATCTATTAAAATATTATACCATAATTATTTTCTTATTTTTAAGGAAACACACAGATATATGGAATAAAATATATAAAAACATAAGAATCATGAATGACATATAAGGTTCATCCCAAGGTTAGTTATGCATCCTTATTGGGATTAGTATCATCCAAATCATAAATAATTCAGCATTATATTAAATATAATTATATATTATCAATGGGTTAAATATTACATAATCCTAGTTTAGTGGTTTCTATCTATTTTATTGATATCCATAATATTTAAAAAATGTTTGAGATCATAAGAGTAAAAAATATCAATTATACTCCTAAATATTTCCTTACATCAATAGATTCATTTTCCTCTTAATGTATAGAGAGTTTAGAAAATTCCTTATAGGTGTGAAGAAAACTCACATTTAAAATATATATCTTCAGAAGGAAAACTAAATATACAATCTTCTCTCCCAATTGTTCTTCAATGTATATACAAATAAAGAATAATTTATTTTTTTCATTTGTATTTGAGATCACTGGACAAAATAAGGATCCAAGAATGATAATTAATATTATAATAGATTGATATTCTTAAACATTTTTTTTCTACTAGAATTTTCATTTTAGAAAAAAATATAATTATTTTTTACTATATATTTTAAGATAGTTTATTGAGTTTATTATTTAAAATTTCATAATTTTTGAATATGATAATATGTTTTCATATTCTTCTAATCAATAATCAAAATAAAAACATATGAAAAATAAAACATTAAAAATGTTGGATTGTAAAAGTATATTATATGGATATACTTACAAGAGGGTGTGAATTGTTGTTTAAAATGTTAAACCTAACAAAAAACTATTTAAGTGATGTTATATGACATAGACATAGTCCAATTTTCATTATAAGAGAATCAAAATCATTATTGATCTAGTTAAACCAAATTTAGATCATTATCATATTCACAGAAACAATGATAAAACAAATAGTATTGAAAGTTAAATAAAAAAAATACTAATCATTTTATTATATTCACAGTAGAATATAGACTTTAAAAACAAGCCATATAATAGCAATTAATATTAATAATGACTTATAATATATATTAAAAGATTTAGCTCTTTTAACCTTAACTATAAGGAAGTCATTAACTTCAACTAATGGTATCCATAGTTATATACTTAATATAAATTCTTTCTTTCCTTACAAATAAATCCCTCGATATGGTGATTGGAATAAGATCAATATTCATATCCCAAGAAGACCTTGATATGACGATCGGTTTTTTTCTTCCTATACCCATATCCGTCAATCGAAAGGATCAAGTTCACTGTCTTTCTATGCATGTTAGCCCTCAATCATTTCAATTTTTGGAAGTGTGATTATAAAATCAATATCTTTCTAAATGAAACAACCTTATTAATTATTCCTAACAAATAAAAATTTCTAAATTAATACAATGAATAGTGAGTATAATTTCATATTGAATTTTTTTGGACAAATTGAGTTTGGAATGTGATTATCTCTCAAATTTTCAAATGACCAGCTATTTATAGGCAAATCTCCAATGGTCATATTTCTATGTTAGTTCGAATAGCCATGGAAAGGTGTCTCTTTGACAACTCACAATGCTCTGACATAACATAATGTATGACATAATTTTTTTACACCATTATAGTGCTAAAATATTTTTGTTATGATTGAAATAAGTTTAATATATTCCAATTATAAACATTTGAAAGTATGATGGACTTATTTTTCTATTTTTTATATGATAATACTTATGAGTATCTGTATTATGTATCGTTACCAAAATCAGTTTTATGGTTATTAATTTTTTCAGTAAAAAATATGTGATAGAAAATCTAACTACTGGTCTGATTAAAGTTAAGTCTAATTAATCAGATGCATACTTAATCTGATGATCACAATAAATAATTATAGGTTTATATTTTTAGTATATTTAAAATTTTAGATGTCTAATAAAAGTTAATTTTTTACAAAATCATACTAAAACACTTGGATTACAAAAAAAATTAAACATAGTTTTAAGAGAGCATTTGTGATTTCATAAACTAAAGGAATAGAAAATTAAGAAGTAAAACATTTGACTCAACAATCACTCCATTTTTGGAAAGCACAAACCCCAAACCATAATTCAAAAACAAATGAAAAACATACAATCATTTGTTATTTTAAGACCTTTGAATAAAATATTTATAACTCCCCCTAGGTTTATGATTATTTTCTAATACCATGGAATGTTTTTATAAACTCGTCAATGGAAAAAATTTACCTTTTAAAGAATACTTCTCACTCTGAATATAACAACAACCACTTTGATAAATCCTTCCCCTCTTAATAAATTATTCTCCCCTTTTTTATATTCATAAATAAATGTAGTGTAATCCAATGTTTCCTAAAATTTTATATAAATAACATACGAAACAATATTAAACTAAATAATCATCCATGTAAATATAAAAGAACAAATAACCGATCATAATTGTAAAACATTTAGGAAAAAAGGATTTGGAAGAAAATAAATTCATTTAATAATAATTATAACGTTTTACAAAAAAAATTGAGAGTTTAAAGAAAAAAACAAAGCATTCTTTCCTCATAAAAATCTCTAAGAAAGACTTGATCTTTTTGAACTCCTCCAGATCCTTCTCTAGCATTACAAATTTTTCTTCTAAATTAGTTTTCTTCAAAACTTAAACCTTTGGATTGTTAAATTCCTTCTATAATTATTTATTCATATATCTTAATATTATTAAATCATCTTTACTTGATCTAGGTTTACTCATCACCTAATCCATATCTCAAATATTTTCATTCAAAACATCCATATCCTTACTCTATTCATCAGTAGAGTCTCTAAAATCATTAACAAACTTAAATTTGTCTTCCATATCTGAAGAAAACATATTAAAATATTCATATATTTCAAACAAGAGTTTATTTACATCTAGAAACTAGCCAACATGGTCATGAATATTACTATCTATTTAGATGTAATGTTTCACCATCTAATTTTAAAAAGACTTTTTTATTTCGAAGTTTTATTGAAAGATTTTCAAATCTGTATCAATCCTAAAAACTATTTTATTGAACACTCTGAGTGATTATAATTCATTATTTAAATATTTTTGAAGTAGCATACATTTTAATTCAATATTGGGTAGATACAAAATCTAACCAGTTAATATTTTCTTGGAAATGAAAATTTATTAAAAACCTTTCTAAGCAATTACAGCCACTACATCAGATTGATTGGGTTCAAGAAGAGGAGAATTTTCCTACTTGTTCCAAAATAAACATCCTTTCACTTTTATCAACTTCAATTGAAAATTTCTTATCATCTAAACCTTCAATAATTTTTACTCTTTATTGGTTTCATATTTGTTGGATATTTTTGTATTAGTGCGTTGATCATGTTCTTCTTTCTTGGAGGTTAAATTTTCTACCTTCTCTGATGAGGATCCTTCATTCTTAGTACATTATTTGTTCATAATTATACAAATTAAAGGATAAATATAATGATGAAGAATATTATTCTATTTATTCCTTATCTGAGTGGAATTCTTCATCATTATCCTCTTCCTTTTCTCCATTTTCTACTTCTTCTTATTCAACTTCTTCTTATTCTTTTATTTATTGTTCTTTAGATTCTTCTTTTCCTTATTAATTTATTTCTTATTCTATTCATTCTTACTATAATTCTTTTTTAAGATCTTCCTCTAACTTTCTTATTGATTTCAAAGTAATCTTTTCGACTAACTCAGGTTCTGATTGTTTTGTAGGTACATCTAGAACTGATTCTTCAACAACTACCTTTCACTTTCCCCAATCTACCACAATAGGGATCACAATAAGAACAACATATGTTTCTTCAAAAATTAATATAGATTTAGAATTACTTTATTAGTGGGAGAAATGGTAAGTACTTTATTTTTAGAAGTTATATAGATATCTTTTAATAAACTCTTAACATATTTTTATTTTTGGAACCTATTATTTTTCTTCCTCCCTTTTTCTTCTTCTTAAAGTTATTCCTCAGTCTAATTAACCAAGGATTTTTCCTCTATAGTTTTCAGACCCAAATCTGGTTCACCTGGACTCTTTTGAGATTTATGTTTTATAATCTTTTCAAAAATGTCATATGGAGTTTTATTTTATTTATTTCACATTATTGGAGGGGAAGTCTTGGTCTTTATATTCTTTTTCATTTAAAATTTCTCCTCTTTATTTAAGGTTTGATAATCATAAATAGCTCCTTAAATATTTTCCACAATCATATTTGACTTAGTATAAAATACAAATTTATCCCCAACATTTTATCTTCACTTATAAAGGTAATATTCTTTATGATGGGATATAATTTATTTTCCACCATAACCAACTCCATAAATTCTACTAACATATTTTCTATGAAATCAAGAAACATTTTAACATTTGACTTGATTGAAGAAGTTTTTATATTTTCCTTTGTAATTAAAATGAATCTCACCAATTCAATCTTTCTCATATTGATAAAATAAACAAGAATATAAAATTTTAAAAAATTTGAATCATCCTTGTCACATTTTCTAGGGATGGGATACCCTTGCATACATAAAGAAATTAATTTTTTATCTTAATTGAAGTGAGAAAATTGTCTAACATTCACATAATATGAGAACAAAGAATCTTTATAATTATTCATATTAATGGTTCAAAGACTGTTTTGTAATTTATGAGAGGGTAAGTATGATTTTCCATCAGATGAAACTCCAACCAATACTGCAACTCTTTTATAATAATATTGGTACCTTTTACCAAACATGGTGAAGTAAAAAAATCCTTTTCATCCCTATGGTAAAACAAAACAGAATCATAGAATTTTGAAACTACATCAAGATAATATAATTCAAAATACAGTCATTATTTTCAATAAAAACTATTTCCCAACCATAAATTGAAATATTATTCTAAGGAGTATTTTTAAACTTTTAAAAAAATATATCTCAATTATCCTTTCCCTGAACACAAACCACATTGAATATTATTCTTTGGTTTCCATCAAAATGAGAAATGAGATCGATAATCAGATGGAAGGAAAAAATCTCAAATTGATAACATGGAAGGGTGAAGAATCTCAATAATAACATCTATAAATAAAATATGTTGGACATGGAGTAACCCACCCATATATAGGCACTAGGTGATACAATTCATCTTCCGTAATGAAGAGACTGATTAATATTGAAATGCATCTTATCTGATAGCCAATATTCATCCAAATAATGTTTTAAAAGTATATTTTAACTCTCAATATTTTAATACATTTATCAGATATTTAACGATTCCAAATAAAAAAAGTTTTATGATTTTGAAAATAAAACAAGTATTTTAAAAAAACTAAAAGTATGACAACACTAATTTTAAACTAATGAAATTAAATTGTGAAAAAATTAAAAGAATAGAAGAGTTCCATTTGGAGTATAATGTTTCATAATTATAATTAACCTATTCATATTTTTTGTAAAACAAATAGATTATGATAGTTTTATAATGAAATATAATTATAATAGTTTTCTTAGAAAACTAATTATAATGGGATTTTAAGAAAAATTGATTACGGTTGTTTAAAAAAATACTAATTATTACTGTTTCGTAACTGGAAAAGGTTTGTAATAGATTTTGTGCATGGAAAATTCCAAAAAATTCTAAATATAGAAAACATTTATGAGAATTTTGACTCTAAAATGTTTTCTAAAACATCAGAGTCTATAAAAATTTTTATGATAAAATTTTTAGAAAAACTAATAATTTTGAAAAATAATGATTTTAAGATAAACTATATTTTTTAGAAAACATAAAACATATTTACTCCACCCATGAAAAAGAACTTATTAATGTAAGGATATGGGAGAAAAAGAATTAGATATAATTGATCACATAAAATTGATTATTCCTAGAGTCAGTTAAATGTATTAAAAATTATCAGAACTAAGAGGTTTTGTTAAATTATAAACATATTTTTATTCCATTATGATTAATTCTAAAATTACATCTCTATTAAGTGTGTGATCCCACAAGAAATGGTGTCTTGTGTTAATGTGCTTAACACATGAGTGATGTGATTGGTTTTCATAAAAAGTAATGGAACATTCATTATCAAAAAGTGTTTTATTTTTAGGAAAACTCATTTCATAATCTATGAGTGTGTGTTTAATCCGAAACACTTGAGCAGAGTAACTTTCTGCTACCACATATTCAGCTTTAGCAATAGAAAGTAATACTGGGTTTTATTTCATTCAAGAACAATAAACTAAAGAATCTCCTAATAAATTATAAATTATATATGTACTTTTTCTATCCATTCTACATCCACCATTGTCAGTATCAAAAAACTTTTTAATTCAAAAAAATTTCTAAAAGAATAGAATAAGATTAAATCTATAATTCCATTAAGATAACAAAAATTAATTTTTTGTCTTTAATATGGGATTATTTTGGATTTTTTTTATATCACTTCAATAATAATACTCAAAACATTAAATCGGGATTAATAGTTGTTAAGTAAGGTAATATTCCTATCATACATCCAAAAGTTTTCTGATTAGCTAGTTTCCCAACCTCATGAAAGATCTAAAGTATTGGAAGTACCAATAGAAATACTAATATATTTGGTGTTTTCATATAAAAATTTCTTAATAAGATATTTTATATAATTATATTGGGATATAAAATTTCCTTCTAGTTTTTTTAAAATTTGAATACCTAAAAAGTATATAAATTGACTCATCATACACATTTCAAACAAATGTTTCATAAGATCTATAGAGGAATTTGTTAAAGATTATTATGTTGAAACAAATATATTTTGATCAATATGAATTTGTAAAATCATAATATTTTTATTTAATTATTTTATAAAATAGTTGGATCCACCACTCCCTTAAAAAAATTTAACATAAATCTAGTTACCCAATCATACCAAGCACTATGGGCTCTTTTAAGTCCAGATAAATCTTTAGAGAGTTTATAAAAATAATCTGGATGTTTTTTATTTTTAAAACAATGTGGTTTATCAACATAAACTTCTTCCTAAACATGGATATTATAAAAATAACACTTAATATACATTTAAAATTTGAAATTAAATAATGCTGTAAAGGTTAGAAGTATTTAAATAGCATCAAGTCTTGATACTGGTGCATAGTTTTCTTGATAATATATTCCATATTATTTATTATCACATTTATTAACAATTATATCTTTATTCGTAATTATTATTAAATTTTCATCACCATTTTTCCAAAAAACCCCTATTTTACACTAATTATATAATTTTTTATAGGTCATTCAACTAAAGTCCATAATATTTTAATTTCAAACTCATTGAGTTTATATTTCATTGAAATAATACAATCCTCATCACCTAAAGCCTCATTAGTATTATTAGGTTCAAATTGGGATAATAAATCTAGAAGTTAAATTTCATTTATTAAATAACTTCTAGTCCAAATTGGTTGATCTATATCATCAATGATACTTTCACTCGGATGATTCCTAAGAAACAACTGATTTCTTGGGTTTTGAAAACATTGTTCTTCAACAATAGGTAGAAAATAATCCAGAGTAATAAAATCATAAATATTTTATTGGATTATTTATTTATTGTAGTATCATTCTAAAAAAATTGAAAATTATTTTTTCAAATAACATTAGAGGATTTCTTTTGAGGTTTTTTCAAAAAAATGATCAGTTTCATCAAATTGAACATGGACTATTTCATCAACAATACAAAATTTTTTGTTAAAACTCTATGAGTAGTAGATTTAATTGAAAAACTGAAAAATATTCCTTCATAATATTTAGTTTTGGACTTATATAAATTATATTTAGTATTCAGAATGAATAAATTGAAATCAAATACATTCAAGTAAGAAAATTTTGGTTTTATTCCTGTCCACAACTCATAATATGTTTTCTTAATAAAATGATTAATTAAAACTAAATTTATGTATTTTAAGAAGATATAACGACTTAATACAAAAAAATTAGCAACATAGCATTAACTCAACATGGTTCTAGTTATTTTGTGAATAAGAAAATTTCTTCTTAAACCACACCATTTTATTGGGGAGCTCTAAGAGGTAAAAGAATTATGTTCAATGACTTTCTTAATAAAAAAAGTTTCAAAATAAGAATTTAAAAATTATGTACCATGATCACAATGAATAGTTATCATGGATAGGTTTTTCTCATTTTTTATTTTTTCTAAAATAGTTTTCAAATAATTAAAGTCTTCATATTTCTTTTTTAGAAAATAATCCCATGTATATCTAATGTAGTCATCAGCTAAAATATATACATAGTATTTTCCACCAATACTTCTAGTTTTTTCTGAGATTAAAACACTCTATTTTAACTAACTATAAATCCTAAAAACATAATAATTTACAAATATATTTAAAACATGACTTATTTTTCTTATCATATTGACAAGGTTCACCAACTTTTGATGTATCGAACCAATGTTTCAGTAAATCCTTAACAAGTCTTTTTTATTCAATTTTGGTTAGGTTATTAGGTTACATTTTCATAAGCTTATATTCCATAACCATATTTATCTCCCATTTTACTAAGTCAATGTAGGTCTTGGCTCCTACGTTATTCAATGTTAGGTGTGTTAAATTTCTTAGGCAGATTGACGGAATGAATAAATTCATCCTTAAAACTATGTAGATTAAATTTATCATTCCTAAAGTTCACAAGGTAACCATAATCATATAATTTAATTATGCCTTTATAGATGTTCATTAACCATAAAAAATTAAAACATTTTAAATGAGATCATTTCCATGAAGAACAATGTGACATATTCCAATAATCTCTCTAATTGAATTATATCTGAATGTTTCATTCTACCCATTAAACTTTATCATCATCTTGGAGAATTTTTTTTCCATTCATGATAAAAAAAATACATTATCCATGTGCCTAATATAATTTTTACCTTCTTTTTTTTCCTAAAAAAATAGTAGTTTTTCAGAAACCAAACCTTCTCGGGTCCTATATAGTTATAAAAAAAATCTAGGTAACCAATTTTTTTTCATCATTTTGATTTTGGAAAATTTTAATTTCCTCAGAAAATTAAACCTTATTGAAACATAAATATTTTACTTTGTTCAAGGAAGAATTTTTCTTCTAATTCCTACCACATTGTAACTTTGTGAAAAAAGTTTCACTCTTTAAAATAATGTAATGGTTACTAAAATAGGTTTTTTATTTATAAAACCCATCCTGGATCTATTACCATGAGGTATAATTTTTTTATACATTTTTTAATGTTTTACTTACCAATAGTAAACTTTGAATAATGTTTCATTAAATTATAATTTTTTTTTATTTTGATAACTAAATTCTTAACCTCACTAGTATTATTTTTAGAACTATGTTTTCCTTGAAAAAAAAAATTCTCAGAAATAAAATTTTCAAAATCTTTTGAAATACTATCTTTTTAAAAAGTAGTTCTATCCAAAACTTTATAGAGATATGATATTAAATTATTAAATGTGGTTATTATCAAATCTTCCTTATCAAAATTTTTCTTTATAATAGTCATGTTGTTTAAAAATATTAAAATTTTCATTTTCAAAATTTTTTATAAGTCTTGATACTTCATCATAATTAGGTAAATTATTGTATTCACTAGATGTGGAAGATTCTCCATGAAAATATTTGGATCTTATCTTGTTATCAATTTTAAGGTGACAGGAATTTATACATAAATTTTTAAGTTATTCGTATTTTTGTTCCTTATCCGTTACACAATTATTTACCATGGGTACTTTAGTAAAAAGGCCAATGGTACATTGTCCATGACTTTCATTATCAGAATAACTTTCATAAGAATCTCCATTACTAGCACTCCATGTGTCTAAACCGTTAAGAAGTTTCTAGACTTTATACTTGTAATACTTCTATGAATTTAAATCAAAATTATTTTATTTTCTATCTCTCCTTGAATGGTTTGGAAAATTTGGTTGGATATGGCCAGTTTCATACATTCATAGTAAGTGACCATAGAATCTTTTTGGTTACTTTTATCCTTATTGAATTTCTTATATCAGTATTAGAAGTATTTATTTAAAACTATTTTGTTCATTATACTTGAATGATTTTCCAAATAATTTTTATAATATTTTCATGTACTAGAATCTAACAGAACGATAGATTCCTTCTTTCTCCAATATTTCACAACTTTATTGGGTGATTTTACATTAGTATATACATTAGAAGTTGTAGCAAATACATCAACACTATTTGTTTTAGATTTATCAACTTATATTTTCATTATACCTTTATACTTTATGATAGTACCAATAAAATCATCCAATGTAAGTTTATATAACCTCTTTGTATCATACACAACATTTGTTTTTTACTCCCACTCATTGGGCATTATATCACTAATCTTTTCAATTAATATGTCATCATTAAGACCATTTTTTCAAGTCAATGTAATTAATTTCTAATAGTCATGAATCTTTGATGCATCTTTGTAACAAACACTCTTGGTAAAAAATAAAAGGCTTAGTAATAATCTCTAAGAGTGGATCTTCTTGTTTCCATAACATTAAATGTAGAAAAATTTGTTACTTACAACTTACTAAAAATTCTATTGGTTTCTTGATAATATGATATCTAGTTATATATTACTCATCATAGAATAAAAATAAAGTATTTCAAACATTATAGTTCAACTAATATTATAAATTATCATCATTTTTAAAGTTAGAATCTTCTTTATCAAGAATCTTTTAATTTCCTGTAACCATTAAGAAATTATCAATTCCAGTGTTGATCAAAAAAGATTTCATTTTATCTTCATAATAATCATAGACATTGTCATCAATGATTGATAGTCGATTAGGATTAAAATTATCAATTGATCCAATACTCATAACTTTCATATTAAAAGAAACTATTTTCTACAAATACAAAATCATGTAATAATGTTTATAAACAAAAATTTTATATAAAAACATAAAAAAACATGCAGTATGTGAAAAAAGTTAAAACTCGTCAAGTATATAAGTAGTAGAAACCTCTTATAATACCAATTATAGAAATTTAATAGTATCTTAATATGTCTATAAATACAAGATAGGTTTCAATTATAGTTTAAAAACATTATACATAATATTACATAACACATATTAAATTAATATTATCACACTCATACATAGTCTGGTGATCAACGTAATAGAATCAGAATCATATTTGATCTGATTAAATAAATTTTATGTTTTTATTTTATTCATAATAACCCTGATAAAACAAACATAATAGAAATATTAGTAAAAAATACTAGTCTTTCTATAACATGAACAGTTTAATAGAGACTTGTAAAAAGAATACAATAGCTAGTAATATCAATAATTAAGTAAAATATATATTAAATTATTTAACTCTATTAACCTTGTGAGTAAGGTATTCGATGACCTCGACTAAATGAATCCACAATTTTACTCTTACAGTAAAGTCTGACTCTCTTTACAAGGAAATACCACAATATGATAATCGGAATAAGATCTATCTTCATATACTATAAATTCCTTGATACAATGATCATCGTCTATCTTCCTATCCCAGGAATCCTTCGATTATAACAATGATCATACGTGTGATTAAAAAATAAAAAATGGTCTAAAGGAAACATCCCTGACAAAGACTCCTTATAAATATAACAATCTATTTTATTACAATGACTAGGAATGAGAAGTTACCACATATCAATCTCTAGAAAAATGGATTTATGAATATGATCAAATACTTACTCTTAAAATGGTCAGTTACTTAAAATCTAAGCTCCAATGGTCATATTTCTGAGTTCATTAAAACTACCTTGGGCATCTAGCTCTTCGACAACACACAATGTTCTAGAATAATAGAATGTTCGAAATTATTTTTTTAACAATATTAAATTGAAAAAATTTATTCCTTATCATAGAATTTAGTCTAATACATTTTGATTATAGACATAGGATAGTATGATGGACTTCCTTTTCATATTTCAATATTATAATCCTTATCAGAATCAGTCCAATGTATTAGTACCTAAATTAGTCTGATTGTTATGACTTTCGTCCGTACTAAAGACAAGGAAAATGTATAACTACTGGTAATATTAAAGGTAAGTATGATTAATCAGACTCATACTCAATCTGAGGATTATAAAGTAGAATGACAGGTTTATATTTTTATTATTTTATTACTATTTCTATATATGGTAAAAAGTAATGTTTTCTACAAAAACATACTAAAATATCATGTTTATAAAAAGTAAGGAAACTTTGTTTTAAGAGTTTTTATTATTTCCAAAACTGAAGGGATGGAAAAGTAAGAATTAAATTTTTTGACCCAAAAATATTTTCATATTAAAGTAACCTTAATTATTTTGATTATATCACTGTAATCAATAGAATTTTTTTCTTTTATACACAAAATTTACATTACACATGTTCTTCTATTTTGAGAATTAAAGTAACTATGAGATTAAAAAATGATTACAAACCATCTAAAAACTAAATCTAATGAAAGTAAATATAAAATAGATGAATTAATATACCTTTAATTGCGTTTTAGAGTGTTCATTAGTAAAATATTCTATATATATGAAGTGTAACGGAGATCATTTTATATTTTTAATTAACATGAAAATAATTTATGCTAGAGTGTGATTATTTAACTTAACTTATCAAAAAAATTCTAGAAAATATTTATGTCCATGTTTTTCAGATGATAGTATAGAACCAAACCACAATATTGATTGTGAGTGGAGATAATTAAATCGTTGAGGAAAGAATATATTTTAAGAATAACTCATTTTCCATGAAATATCTCCACAATAGTGATCTTCATTGAGACCCCTTAGTACTAATCAAATTAATTATAACACCCAAGTTATCCATCAACTGAAGAAGAATCACTAAATGTTTTATTAAGAACTCATCACCAATAAATGGAATGTTATCACCACTTCTAGGGTTAACAAAGAGAAGAGAAGATAAGAATGTGTTGATTTGTTGCAGAATAATCATTAATGTCAAAATGATGTCCATGAAATCGCAAAAAATTGAAATACAACATAAAATAAAGGATCCACTTGATGTTTGAAATTTCACTACAAAAAAACTAACTAAATTTGTGGATTTATTCATTATAATTTTTATTATAGGAAACTTATTTATTAATGGTGATGTTATACAAAATAGATATCTAATAAATCATTTAAACATAACTACACGATATATAACATTCGGACTATATGATTATCAATATAGGAAAATATTTTGAATGATAACTCAAATAATTTTTCAATAATAAAATGACATTGAATAAAAAATCATGACATAACACAAACCATGGTGTTGTCAAATTCACCATACTGTGGTTAAGGATTTAGTGCATATATCTAAAAAATATTTAACTTTTTATATTAATTATCTATATTTTTATTTCTAATATTTTCACTAAAAATTATTTTCAAATAGATTATATTATTTTCCTTTACTACCAAATATCCACCATTAAGAAGTGGTTATTGTAGGATTGAAATAATGACATAGATGCTCAATTTACAAGAGGGGGTGAATAGTACGTTTCAAAACATTCATTTTTACCCTTTAGAATTACTATATTTAATAAAGATAAACATGTTAAATTCACAAGACCTCTTTTATTTATACTAGAAAACATTCTAGGTTCTAGAAATATTATTTCGGAAGGAAATGTTTACATGGAAAATATTCTACCTTAAAGCCAATAGAATCTTACTTAGCATAGTATACAAAAGTACAAGAAAGTATAAGAAGATTATACATTCTTCCTTTATCAAAATACAGTGAGAAAAACATGAAACAAAATAGGTAACTAGTATGAAATCTTTAAACCCAAAGGGAAGGGTATCCATTAACCTTGGATAACGTTACCATGATTTATACTTTCAAGAAAGTCTATCTTACTCACACGAGGGTAATCCATCAATAGGAATATCAGAATCTATTTTTCTATCCTTTCAAGCCCTTGAAATTTATGTTAGTCAGCACCTCTATCTTCCTATCCTTGGTAGTAATTGATTGATCATAACAACAATCAGAGTAACATGAAGTAATCTAAATAAGATTTTTAGTGCAAACAAATCATGAGAGTATATCTCACTAGAAATCACTTTAATAGCTTGTAATTTCTAGTGTGATCAACATGTGATTACCAGTACTGAGCTCGTTCAAATGAGCTCATATTTATAGGCACTTCTCTAGTGGTCAGATCCCTCCTCAAATGGTCATTTTTTTCTGTGAATATAAGATGGATTTGTACACATGTCACTCAAATAATGGTTAGTTAGAAATAGAGTATACGACATCATTTTATAACTATAAAAAGTGTATGAAAAATAAGTTTTCTTAGCCAAATCTAATTTTCGAAGTCTAAGGAAAAATATGGGGGAAGTTATCCTTCTTTCTCCTTCGGAAATAACTTCATCATGATGGTTTACATCTTCTTATGTTCCTTAAGATCCTCTTCAACATGCTTGAGCAGCTGATCCTGATCTTCATTTTTCTTCTCCATGGCATTGATCTTTTCTTCCAGAGCCTTAAGAATTTCTACTTGAGATTTAAAAAGATCTTCTGGATTATTTAGTTTTTCTTTGAACTCAATTCTAAGATCTATTTCCCTTTTCCAATTTAACGCAACTAAATTAAGATTCCCATTCAAATATTTGACATCCTACATCCGGGTTTTCTATTCGAGACTTAGCTTTTCCTCAAAAAAATTAGTAAGATCTTTGAACATTCTATCTTTTGTGTCAAAATAATCTCTCACACATTATAGAATATCATTATGTATTTCCATATATTAAATTGTTTTCCTTGACCACTTTGTGATTTCCTTGCATGATCTTTTGTGAGCATCATATTCAATGAAAAACGATTTTAAATCAGCCTCAAGACTGAAAAAATTATCCATAAGAATGTTAAATAAATCTGATTTCTAAATAAATGAGTGTTGAAGAATCTGAAACCATGAAACTATGCTTGGAAATAAGGAAATGGTATCAAACAGCTTCTTTAAAGATTGGACTAAAATGTCATGTCTAAGAGAGGATGATTCAGAATCAGATTTTTTGGTCTGTGAGGATTATTATTCTATCTCTACCACTTTTAACTTCGATGAACCACCAACATCTTTCATTGTCACTAATAATTTCTTAGGTGTATCAACCAACACCTATTTTTCCTTATCAGCTTTCAGAAATCTCTCTTCTACTTTTGGGGATTCATGTTCACTATCTAATAGTTGAACTATCTTATCTTCATCATCTTTTTCTTTTTTAGCATCTGCCACAAGATCCTCTTGCTGAACGATGTCATGATTGATGCTTTCATCATCAGATGGTTTATTCACATCTTTCTGCTCCTTATCCTCTTTTTCTTGTGAAATAATTTGGGTTCATTCAGCTTCCAATGTTTGTATTGAAATCTTTTCCGAGGGACTCTCCTTCTCATGATATTTTTTCACTTGTATTATCATGTCATGTGTATCATCACTTCCTTCTTCTTCTTCTTCTTCCAGTTCCAATTCTTCAACAAATTATTCTTCTTCTTCTAGTTCTGGAATTACCATATTGTTTCTCGGAGTACCCGGGATTGATTCTTTCCAAACTGTTTCCAGTACCTAAACTTGTTTAGAATATTTTTCTGCAGCCTTGAGATGATATTGAACAATATCGGCTTCAGATATTTTCTTCTTTTTCTTCTTTTCTTTTTCTTTCTTCTCAAGATTGTGAGCATCCTTAAACTTTAAAGCATTTTCCTCAGTAGGGTCCAAGATGAAACTAGGCTCCCCTTCCTTCATATTCTTCTTTTCTTCTTTTCACATGTAAATCACATCTTCCGGATAAGTGTTTTTCTTCTTTGGATTAGGTGTTGCGGATTGAGTTTCCTGAACAACAATATTTTTCTCTTTCTTATTTGGTTCCTTCACCATCCTCTTCTTACAAACCTTCTTAGAAGTCTCAGCCACTTCCAATTTCACTGATAGAGATTCTATTTAAGCTACAAATAAATCATAAAAATATCTTAATTCCCTAGAGAAACCAACATTCATTCTCCTCAGTGTATCATCACTCAATAACATTACATTGAAATTCCTTTTAATATAGATACATGGGCTTTGGAATTATTATATAAAAATAATACTAATCTAGGAGAGAATAACCAAATACATGACGATTTGTGATTTGAGAGTCCCATTCTTGATATTCCTGATAGTAAGTAATACAAACTTCACCAAATTAATCTTTCTGAGATTCACCCGAAAGCCTAAAGCATAAATATCACTCTTCTTCACAGTATCCTTATCACCTTTTATTGAAATGATAAAACCCTGAACCCATAAATTAAGAATCTGAAGGTTTGTAGAGATATGGAAAATCTTTAGAGTCTGCACTACTGAAAGGGCAAGACATTCTATGCCATTTTCCTTAACAAATGATCCTAAAACTTCTGGTAGCTTGTGGGTGCAGAACTCAGCTTCACCGTCATATGGAATTCCAATTATATTGGTAGCCTTACTTTACAAAATGGAATGGGTCTTTCCATAGCTTTTAAACAAAAACTTGTATCTCCCTCCTTCATTGAAGAATCTTACAGACTCATAGAATTCTACCAACAACTTTGGATAAACCGGATCTTGTGACTTGGGTTTGGATACACATAATCTCTTCCAACCATTCAACTTCATATTTTTTGAGATAATAGAATCATACTTAGAAAATAATTTCAAATTTACTATCCTTTATATGTATATATTCCATTCAGAGATTTCCTTTACTGTCAAACTTTTTTTATGAGGTGAATATTCAAAATACATATTTATTTGGGGAAAACGTGAAGATTCATAATGGTCGTTATGTAGAAGGGCAGAGTTTCAGAATGCCATGGGTATGAAGGCCGATGTGGGACAACTATTGGGGGTCTTTATATAGGAGTTTGAGTTGATGGTTTATCTTCCAAAAAATATCTAATGGTGGAAACACTCTTGATTAGATATTATGGTTGAGATGATATCCAAAGAAAGAATTTGGTAGGTTTCGTTCATTTGCGGTTTTTAAAAAAAATCCGGATTTAAGGAAAATTGAATACAAAAAATTTTCTTAAAAAATATGAAATTACCAACATGAAAAAAATTGATTAAAAAATTTTAATTAAGGAAACGTACCTTCCAGATTTCTAGGAAAATTTTCAGTAATAAGGAAAATTCTTCTTGAAGAAATTTATATTATGAGGAATTTTCTTAAGGAAATTTTTTTATATTTATATTTTTTAGACTACGAAAAAATTGACTACGAAAATTTTAATTAAGAAAATTTTGATTAAGAAAAATTGGATTAAAAAAATTTTGATTATGGATATTTTGATTGAGATAATTTTAATTAAGAAAATTTTAATTATGAAAATTTTGATTACGAAAATTTTTAACTAAGAAAAATTACTAATGAGAAAATGTACAACCCCTATGAAAAGAAGTTTTTTACTATAAAGAGATAAGTTTTAAAAGAAATTTAATATTAAAGATTATCTTATGGTTATCATTCCTAAATTCTATTTAATGTATTCAAATCTAATGGAGGGTAAGGATTTTGTGAAAATATCAGCAAGTTGGTCTTACGTTCCGATAAATTGATGAATGATATCTCTTTTTTGTGTGTGATCCCTAAGAAAGTGATGCCTAGTATCTATTTGTTTTGCACAAGAGTAGTGTGAAAGGTCTTTACTTAGGGAAATGGAACTAGTATTATCACACAATATTTTTGGTTTGGTAAAACTCATACCATAGTCATTTCTAGTGTGTTGCATCCACAACACATGGGCACAAAAACTTCCAACTGCTACATATTTAGCATCAGTAGTAGATAGTGCTACTGAGTGTTGCTTTTTTCATAACCAAGAAACTAATGAATATCCTAATAAAAGACATGTTTAGGATGTACTTTTAATATCCATTCTACATCCATAAATTTTAGCATCCGAAAAACATTTTAAATCAAAATCATTTCTAGATAATAAAAAAATCACAAATCCATGGTTTTCTTTTAATAGTGAAAAATTATTTTCACTGCCTTTAAATGAGATTCCTTAGAATTGGATTGATATCTTACTCATAATAATACTAAAACAGTACATATGGACTACTATCTGTGAAGTATAGTAGAATTCTTGTCATACCTCTAAATGATGTTTGATCTACTAGTTTCCCAACTTTATTAAGATCAAGTGAATTTGAGGTACTAATAGGAATACATATACTCTAAGTATTTTCATATCCATGATTTTTAAAAATATCTTCCATATACTTATGTTGGGATATATAAGTTCCTTATGGTTTTCTAGAAATTTTATAACCTAGGAAAAATGTTTACTCACCCATCATACTCATTCAAAACTCATATTTCATTAGATTCGAAAATGAATTTTTTAAAGATTGCTGAGTTGAACCAAATACAATATCAAAAATATAAATTTGAACAATCAAAACATTTTTTTATATTTCTTTATAAAAAGGGTTGGATCATCAGTTCACTTAACATAATTGTTTTGTAAAAAAAATTCTGTAATTCTATCATACCGAGCTCTAGAAGCATGTCTAAGTCCATATAAATCTTTAAGAAATTTGAACACATATTCAGGATATTTGTTATCTTCAAAACTAGGAGGATGTTCAACTAAAACTTCCACTTAGAACATATCCATTAATGAAAGAACATTTAACATCCATTTGAAAAATCTTTAAATTGAAGAATGCTACAAAGGAAAGTAAAATATGAACAGATACTAGTCAAGATACTGGAGAATAGGTTCCTTTATAGTGTATTCCCTCTTGTTGATTATAGCCTTTATCAACTAATCTATCCATATTTCATTCAATGATTATATTTTCATCACAATTATTTTTGAAGACCCATTTTACTCCAATAATAGAATTTTTTTTAGTTCTCATAACCAAGGTCCAGACTTTATTCCACTCAAATTCATTTTTCTCATCTTGAATTGGCTTTAATCCAATCATCATCACCTTAAGCTTCATCAATTATTATTTTTCTAATTGGGAAAGTAATGTTAGATGTTCTAATTCATTTCTTAAGGAATTTCTAGTCCTCACATGTTGATTTACATCACCACTGACACTATCATTGGTATGATTCTTAAGAAACAACTGATTTGGGTTTTGTAAAACCTATTCATCCACATATGGTAGGAAATATTTTGGGGTAAATACTTCAGAAACATTTTCTTGAAAATTTTCTTTGTCATAAGTATCTTCTATCAAGGGTTGATATTCAGTTTTTGAAATCATATCCGAAGATATAGGTTTGGGTTGTTTAAAAAAAAGGATCAATTTCAACAATTTTAACATGTATGGTTTTTTTCAACAGTACAAGTATTTTAATTAAAAACTATATAAGCCCTAAAATTTGTGGAGTAACCTAAGATATTTAGTTAATCAGATTTGGGTGATAATTTTTGTAAATTATATTTAGTATTCTAAATGAATACTTTGAGAACAAATACTTTGAAGTAGGAAAGTCTAGGTTTTCTACTATTCCATAACTCCTAGGGGTTTTAATAAGAAAATGTATAATCAAAACTCTATTTAATGTATAACAAGAATTACTTATAGCTTCATCCCAAAAGTGTTCGGCTATCTAATATTCAATCAATATGGTTCTAGTTATCTCATGAAGAATTTGATTTCTTCATTCAATAACACTATTTTGTTGAGGAGTTCTTGGAGTTGAGAAGTTATGAGTAATTCCTTTTCTACTAAAAAATGGTTCAAAATATGAATTTTGAAATTCTCCTCCAAGATCACTATGAATAGTTATCAATGGATGGTTTTTCTCATTTTTAACTTGGGCTCTAAAAATTTTGAAATAAGAAAAAGATTCATATTTCTTTTTTACAAAATAGACCGATGTGAATCTAGTTTAATAATCAAATAAGACAAATATAAAATATTTACCTCGAATGCTTCCAGTTTGTGTTGGACCGAAAAGATCTATATGAAAAAACTGTAATGAATCAGTAGTTGAGACTTACCCAATTAATTTAAAACATTATTTATGTTTCTTTCCATATTGAAAAGGATCACAAACTTTTGAAGAATCAAATCTTTGCGCCAGTAGATCCTTATCAAGTCTTTTCATATAGAGTTTACATAGGTCCCTAAGGTTATAGTATCCTAACCTTTTATTCCATAACAAATATTGATCTTCTATTGCACTAGGTAATGTTATATTTCGGCTACTAAGGTCTTCTATATATAATGTGTAAACATTCTCTTTCTTATGGGAAGAAATAATAAACTCTTCCTTGGAATTGTTTAATAAGAACTTATCATTCGTAAAATTTAAAAGGTAAACTTTATCACATAGTTGTCTTATACAAAATAGGTTTTTCTTAAGACCATTAATAAATAGAACACTTGACATCAATGTTTTTCTAAGAAAAACAATGTTAATTATACCAATAATTTCTCCCTAAGAATTATCTCCTAAAATTACTTTTCCTCCTTTCGTCTTGATAATCTTTTCAAAAAAAATTTGCTACAAGTCATATACTGGAAACATCCACTATCCATGTACCATGTATTATTGTTGGTACTATCTTTATTTTCTTGAAAATAAGAGAGTTAGACTTTTGAAATCCAAGATTTCTTGGTTTTTGATTTTTTAGAAAGAATGATTTTATGTAGCCATATTTTCGTAGTAAAATAAGCTTTATGATAACATAATGATTGAGTTTTGTTTAGAGAACATTTTTTCTCCCAATTTCCACTACACTGACATTATGTGAAAAATAGAGCTATTTGAGGAACAAAATTTTATTACTAATTTTTTTTTAAAATGAGTGTAACCAAATCTAGAACTATTTCATAGAGGTCAAATTTGGGAATATATCTTGTCAAAATTTTCTTTACCAGAGGTAATGTTTTACAAACACTTCCTCAAGGAAATTTGTTTTGACTTTAGTTTTATAACCGAGTGTTTTATCATAAAAAACATTAGTTTTAGAGATAGAGATAGTCTGTAAAATATTTTTCGTAGAAGTTAAATTTTCAAGATCCTTAAAAATTTTATCATTCACAGAATTACATTTTTCAATATTTTTAGAAACACATTCAAAATAAACAACTTTCTTATCAAGATCTTTAGAAAGATCATATACTTCTTTAGTAAGAATAGGAATTCTAGAATTTTCCATATCAATCTTTTTCATGAGTTTTGAATTTTCATTCTCAAGATGTTTAGAGAATCTAGACACTGCTTCATAAGAGGGTAATATATTATCTTCATCAGAAAAAGATTATTCATATGAAGACTCCTAATATTTATCATCAGTATAATTTTCATTCAAAGATACATTGTTAATAGATTTATCATTGTGTACCATATCCATTGTAAACTTTTTATCAATGGTTAATCTGGCAAGTGAACCAAAATTATTCAGACCAGAAGATTCATACTCAGAGGAATCAACTAAAGAGTCTCCACCACTGGAACTCCAGGTTTCATTAGATTTCAAAATTTTATTGGCTTTATCCTTATATTACTTCTTTCTATTCTTCTCATAATTCTTTTCCTTTCTATCCTTTTTCTTAAGCATATGACAATTCAGCCTGATATGCCCTACTCTTTTCCATTCATAACAAGTTACTTCCAAATATTTCTTAAATTTTTTGCATTCTTCTTATATCTATATTGAAATTCTTTCTTTCCAACTACCTTTTTCATCCTTCGAGCAAGATTATCTAGATAATCCTCATAAATTTCTCTTTCACTAGATCCAGATAAAACAATGACTTTCTTAGACTTGGATCTTGTAACTCTTTTAGGATTGTTGGCTTTAGTAGTAGTAAATATTACACATCCATTTCCATTTTTCTTCTCATTCATAGCAGTATCTCTTTTCATTCTTGTCTCATTTTGAAGAAGAGTTCCAAAAATCTCATCAAGAGTAATTTGAGATACATTCCCATTCTCATCAATCGATGTTCTATAAGATTCACACTCATTAGGCATGATATTTATAATCTTTTCCCCAAGACCATCATCATCTAGACCTTTCTCCCCAATTTATTGTAAATTTTTACCAATTTTAAAAAACCATTGTTGCACCTTGCATACAAGCTCTCCATAAAGAAATATAAATCCATGATATTCGGCTCTAAGCATAGATCTTCTAGTTTCTATAACTTTGGATATACCCAAATGTGTAACTACTAATTTATTATAGATATAGTTAGCATCTTCACAGGAAGATATTTTACAATATATATATTCCTGGTCATGTAACACAACAAAGTATTATGTACCATGTAGTTTACTTGATATTCTGATTTTTCTTATTTGGTGATGTTTCTGACTTCCTTATCAGGAATCTTGTATTCTCCAGTAAGCATAAAAAAATTCACTATGTTTTTGAAAACAAAATTCTTCATATGATCTCTTCAAAATTTATAATAATTCCCATAGAAAATAGGTGTCCTAGAAGGATTTATATTTTCAATTGAGCCAACATTCATTCATGCCATTCTAGAAGAAAATATAATTCCACAAAAACATGTTAATAATAAAAGTTTTAAAACAAGGATTAAAATTCCTAAGAAAGTAAAAAATATAGAATAATGAATACTTGAGCAAGAAATAATATATGTGAATGTAAGTATTTCAGAAAACCTACTCGGATACCAATTGTAGGATCTAAATAATGATGCAGATGCTCAATTTAAAAGAGGAATGAATTGTAATTTTAAATACATTAATTTTTACCCTTAAGAATAACTGTATTTAAAAAGGTGAAACATGGTAAATTCACAAGAACTCTTTTATTTCTACTTTAAAAATTATTTAGGTTTCATAAATATGATTCCAAAAAAAAACTTTCTAGGTTTCTGAAATATAGTTCCGAAAAAGAAACATATGAAAAGATAACATGGAAAATATTCTACCTTAGAGCATATTGAATCTTACTTATAAGAGTATAAAAAATGACATGAAAGTATAAAAATATTATACATTCTTACTTTATCAGAATATAGTGGAAATAAACTTTAAACAAAATTGGTAACATGTATGAATTCTTTTGACCCGAAGACAAGGGTATACAACAACCTTGGATAAATGTCCCTTGAATTATACATTCAATAAAGTCTTTCTTAACAACACTAGGGTAATCCCATGATATGAATATCGGATATTTTCTTGTTATCCCCACAAGGCCTCGAACATTAAGGTAGTCAACACATCTTTCTTCTTATCTACGTAAGTCCTCGATTGATCACAGCAACAATCAGAGTCGCACGAAGCAATCTGAACAAGATGTTCAGCACGCACAAAGCATGAGAGTCTCTATCTCTAGAAATCACTTTAATACCATGTAATTTCTTGAGTGTTCAATATGTTATTCTAAATAATAATCTCATTCGAATGAGCTCTTATTTATAGGTATTTCTCCAATGGTCGGCCCCCTCCTCCAATGGTCATATTTTTCCTTGAATCTTGGGGGGACATGTACACGTGTCACTCAAGTAATGGTTAGTTATAAATAGATTGTACGACATCATTTTATAACCCTAAAAAGTGTAAGAAAAATAAGGTTTCTTAACAAAATATAATTTTCATAGTCAATGTAAAAATAAATTTGAGAGTCTAAGGTAATAGACATTTGGATATTATAAATGATGGATCTTTGGATTCTATTTTTCAAGGAATTCAGAACATGAATTCTATAGATTTCAGAGTCTGAATTCTAATGAATTACGAATCTTAATTACAAATAATTCAGTGTCTAAATTCAATGGAATTATTAATCTGAGTTCTAAGGAATTAGAAGTCTGAATTCTGAGGAATATGATGTCTAGATTCGTAGGAATTCTGAGTTTGAATTCATTGAAATTAGGAGTCTGAATTCTAAGGAATTCAGAGTCAGAATTATATGGAATTCAAAGTCTGAATTCTAAGGAATTTGGAGTCTTAATTATAATTAATTGGGAGTCTGAATTCAGAGAAATTTAGAGTCTAAATTCTGATAAATTCAGAGTCTGAATTATAAGGAAATAAGAGTCTAGATTCTAAGGAATTCAGAGTCAGAATTTTGAGGAATTCGGAGTCTTAATTCTAAGGAATTCGAAATCTAAATTTCTGAGAATTCAGAGTATGAAATTCAGAGAATCTAGAGACTGAATTTCAGAGAATTCGTATTATGATATTCATAGAATTCAAAGTCTGATATTCAATGAATTTAGATTCTTAATTTACGGGAATTCGTAGTCTAATATTCAGAGATTTCAGAGTATGAGTTTCAGGGAATTTGGATCATAAAAATTGAATACTCAATAAATATGGATTTATAGGATTCTTTGGTTTTTTATGTGATACAAAATTTTAGACTTAGGAATAAAATTAGTTAGATTTAGAGAGATAATAAAATGAACAATGAAAACATAGTTAAGGATAAAGTTTTAATAGAGAATAAAAATTTTCCTTATTAAGATAATTCTTAGGGAAAATATAATTTTTCTTTCAGATAGAGATTTTGTAATTTCTAAATCATATAGGAATAAAAAATTCATATGGAAACCTTATTAACTCAATAGTTATCAATATAAATTTGATTGAATACATTATCAATTGTAGGTATAGAAAACATTTTTTGTTATAATCTTTTTTACAATCCAGATAATCAATAAAAAATTAAATCAAACCATCCTTTTTTTATGAATAATTCTAACACAAACCATGTTGATATATTTGGTATAATAATTATTTTATCTAAATTATCATATTGTTTTGATTTTAATTATTAAAACATTACCTACTTTATTTTAGTTGATGTCATAAAAAATTACCAATTGTAGGATCTGTGGATAAATCCACCTCCTAATCATAGGAAATAAATGAAATTATTCTAGGAATACATTAAAATATTACATTTCATTATTAAAGTATTCTAGTTTAATATTTCCCATTATTTAATCTATTTTCACCCCATATTTATATTCATTGTATATTAGGACCCATTATTTTAAATAATTCTGTAAAGAAATTTAAATATTTTGTTTACATTTATATATATATATAATGGTTTGAAAGGTGAAATGATGTGTATCAATCCAAATATTTTATATTTTCTCAATATTCGGTTGTTAATAAGTAAATCAAATTATTTTATTTGACCACTTTGTGATTTCCATGCGTGATCTTTTTTGAGCATCATTTTCAATGAAAAAAGATTTTAAATCAGCCTCAAGACTAAAAAAATTATCTATAAGCATGGTAACTAAATCCGATTTCTAAATAAATGAGTTTTGAAGAATCCGGCACCATGAAACTATGTTTGGAAATAAGGAAATGATATCGAACAACTTCTTCAAAGATTGGACTAAAATTTCATGTCTAAGAGAGGACGATTCCGAATCATATTTTTTAGTCTGTGAGGATTCTTTTTCTATCTCTTCTACTTTTCAATTTGACGAACCACCAACATCTTTCATTGTCACTAAGGATTTCTTAGGTGTATCAACCAACACCTATTTTTCCCTATCATCTTTCAAAATTCTCTCTTCTACTTTTGGGGATTCATGTTCACTATCTAATAGTTGAACTATCTTATCTTCATCATATTTTTCTTTTTTAGAATCTGCCAAAAGATCCTCTTGCTGATCGATGTCATGGTTGATGCTTTCATCATCAGATGGGTTCTTCACATATTTCTGCTCCTTATCCTCTTTTTCTTGTGAAAACATTTTGGTTCATTCAGCTTCCAATGTTTGGATTGACATCATTTCTGAGGGACTCTCCTTCTCATGATATTTTTTCACTTCTATTATCATGTCATCTGTATCATCACTTCCTTCTTCTTATTCTTCCAGTTACTCTTCTTCAACTATTTATTCTTCTTCTTCTAGTTCTGGAATTACCATATTCTTTCCCAGAGTAATCGGGAGTGATTCTTTCTAAACTGATTCAAGTACCTATAATTGTTTAAAATCCTTTTCTGCAACCTTGAGATGAGATTGAACAATATCGGCTTTAGATATTTTCTTCTTTTGCTTCTTTTCATTTTCTTGCTTTTCAAGATCATGAGAATCCTTAAACTTTAAAGATTTTTCCTCAGTAGGGTCCAAGAAAAAAATGGTCTCCCCATCCTTCATATTCTTATTTTCTTCTTTCCACATGGAAATCACAACTTTTGGATAAGTGTTTGGCTTCTTTGGATTAGGTATTGCAGATTGAGTTTCCTGAACAACAAGAGTTTTCTCATTCTTATTCGGTTCTTTCACTATCCTCTTCTTACAAACATTCTTAGAAGTCTCAGCCACTTCCAATTTCATTGATATAGATTCTATTTAAGCTATAGATAAATCATAAAAATCTCCTAATTCCCTAGAGAAACCAACATTCATTCTCCTCAGTGTATCATCACTCAATAACATTACATTAAAATTACTTTTCATAGAGATACATGGGTATTGGAATGATTATAGAAAAAGAATAATAATCTTGGAGAGAATAACCTAATACATGATGATTTGCTATTTGAGAGTCCCATTCTTGATATTCATGATAGTAAGTAATACAAACTTCACCAAATTAATCTTTATGAGATTCACCTAAAATTCTAAAGCATAAATATCACCCTTCTTCAGGGTATCCTTATCACCTTTTCTCGAAATGATAAAACCCTGAACCCATAAATTAAGAATCTGAATATTTGTAGAGATATGGAAAATCTTCAGAGTCTGCACTGCTGAAAGATGAAGTCATTGTATGCCATTGTCCTTAACAAATGATCCTGAAACTTCTGGTAGCTTGTGGGTGTAGAACTCAGATTCACCCTCATATGGAATTCCAATTAGATTGGTATCCTTACTTTAAAAAAGGGAAATGGTCTTTCCATATCTTTTAAACAAAAACTTGTATCTCCCTCCTTCATTGAAGAAACTTACAAACTCATAGAATTCTACCAACAACTCTGGTTAAACCGGATCTTGTGCCTTGGGTTTGGATACACATAAACTCTCCCAACCATTAAACTTGATATTTTTCGAGATAATAGAATCATACTTAGAAAATAATTTCAAATTTACTATCCTTATATGTATATATTCCATTAAGAGATTTCCTTTACTGTCAAACTTTTTTTTTTCTGAGGAGAAGATTCAAAATACATATTTATTTGCGGAAAATGTGAAGATTCAAAATGGTCTTTATGTAGAGGGGTAGAGTTTCAGAATGCCATTGCTATGAAGGCCGATGTGGGACAACTATCAGGGGGGTCTTTATATAGGTGTTTGAGTTGATGGTTCATCTTCCAAAAAATATCTAACGGTGGAAACACTCTTGATTAGATCTTATGGTTGAGATGATATCCAAAGAAATAATTTGGTAGGTTCCGTTCATTTGCGATTTTTAAAAAAATCCGGATTTAAGGAAAATTGAATCCAAAAAATTTTCTTAAACAATATGAAAATACCAACATACAAAAAATTGATTACAAAAATTTAATTAAGGAAATATACCTTCAATAATTCTAGGAAAATTTTAATAATAAGAAAAATTCTTCTTGAAGAACTTTATATTATGAGGAATTTTCTTAAGGAATTTTTTTGAAATTGATATTTTTTAGAATACGAAAAAATTGACTACGAAAATTTCAATTAAGAAAATTTTGATTAAGAAAAATTGGATTAAGAAAGTTCTGATTATGGATATTTTGAATAAGAAAATTTTAATTAAGAATATTTTGATTGTGAAAATTTTGATTACGAAAATTTTTAACTAAGAAAAATTATTAATGAGAAAATGTACACCCCCTATGAAAAGGAGTTTTTTACTATAAGGAGATATGTTTTAAAATAACTTTAATATTAAAGATTATCTTATGGTTATCATTCATAACTTCTATTTAATGTATTCAAATCCTCTGTAGGGTAACTATTTTGTGAAAATATCAGCAAGTTGATCTTACGTTCCAATAAATTGAAGAATGATATCTCTTTTTTGTCTGTGATCTCTAAGAATGTGATGCCAAGTATCTATTTGTTTTGCACAAGAGAAATGTGAAGGGTCTTTAATTAGGGAAATGGCACTAGTATTATTACACAATATTTGTGGTTTGGTAAAACTCACACTATAGTCTGTTCGTGTGTGTTGCATCCACAACACATGGGCACAAATACTTCCAGCTGCTACATATTTAGCATCAGTACTAGAAAGTGCTACTGAGTGTTACTTTTTCATAACCAAGAAACTAATTAATATCCTAAGAAATGACATGTTCAGGATGTACTTTTCTTATCCATTCTATATCCATAAATTTTATCATCCGAAAATCATTTTAAAACAAAATCATTTTTAGAAGTATAAAAAAATCCCAAATCCATGGTTTCCTTTTAATAATGAAAAATTATTTTCACTGCCTTTAAATGAGATTACTTAGGATTGTATTGATATCTTACTCATAATAATAATAAAACAATACATCTGGACGACTATCTATGAAGTATAGTAGAATTCTTGTTATACCTCTAAATGATGTTTGATCTACTGGTTGCCCAACTTCATCTAGATCAAGTGAATTTGAGGTACAAATTGGAGTACTTATACTCTTAGTATTTTCATATCCATACTCTTTAAAAATATCTTTCATATACTTGTGTTGGGATATATAAGTTCCTTATGGTTTTTTAGAAATTTTAAAACCTAGGAAAGATGTTTACTCATCCACCATACTCATTCAAAACTCAGATTTCGTTAGATTCAAAAATGAATTTTTTAAAGATTGTTGAGTTGAACCAAATAAAATATCGACAATATAAATTTGAAAAATGAAAACATTTTTGTTGTCTTTCTTTATAAAAAGGGTTGGATCATAAGTTTCCTTAATATAAATTTTTTTGTAACAAAAATCGTGTAAGTATATCACACCAAGCTCTAAGAGTATGTCTAAGTCCATATAAATATTTAATAAGTTTGAAAACATATTCAGGATATTTTTTGTCTTCAAAACTAGGAGGTTGTTCAACTAAAACATCCTCTTGGAACATATCCATTAAGGAAATAACATTTAACATCCATTTGAAAAATATTTAAATTAAAGAATGCTACAAAGGCAAGTAAAATATGAATAGATATTAGTCTAGATTCTGGAGCATAGGATCCTTCAAAGTCTACTTCCTCTTGTTGATTATAGCCTTTATCAACTAATCTATCCTTATTTCATTCATTGATTCTATTTTCATCATAATTATTTCTGAAGAACCATTTTTCTCCAATAATAGAAGTTTTGTTAGTTCTCATAACCAAGGTCCAGACTTTATTCCTCTTGAATTCATTTTTCTCATCTTGAATTGGATTTAATCCAATCATCATCACCTAAAGCTTCATCAATTATTTTTTTCTAATTGGGAAAGGAATGCTAGATGTTCTAATTCATTTCTTAAGGAATTTCTAGTCCTCACATGTTGATTCACGTCACCACTGACACTATCATTGGAATGATTCTTATGAAACAAATGATTTAGGTTTTGTAAAACCTATTCATCCACATATGGTAGGAAATATTTTGGGGTAAATACTTCAGAAACATTTTCTTCAGAATTTTCCTTATCATAAGTATCTTCTATCAAGGGTTGATATTCAGTTTTTCAAAACATATCAGATGATGTTGGTTTGGGTTGTTTAAAAACAAAAGGATCAATTTCAATAATTTTAACATGTATTGTATTTTCAACAGTACAAGTATTTTAATTAAAAACTATATAAGCCCTAAAAGTTTTGGAGTAACCTAAGATATTTACTTAATCATATTTGGGTGAGCATTTCTGTAAATTATCTTTAGAATTCCGAATGAATACTTTGAAAACAAATACTTTGAAGTAGGAAAGTCTAGGTTTTCTACCATTCCAAAACTCATAGGGGTTTTAATAAGAAAATGAATAATCGAAACTCTATTTATAGTATAACAATAAGTACTTATAGCTTCACCCCAAAAGTGTTCAGCTATCTAATTTTCACTCAATATGGTTCTAGTTATCTCTTGAAGAATTCGATTTCTTCATTTAACAGCACCATTTTTTTTGAGGAGTTCTTGGAGTTGAGAAGTTATGAGTAATGCCTTTTCTACTAAAAAAAGGTTCAAAATATGAATTTTGAAATTCTCCTCCAAGATCACTATGAATAGTTATCAATGGATGGTTTTTCTCATTTTTAACATGGGCTCTAAAAAATTTTAAATAAGAAAAAGATTCATATTTATTTTCTATAAAATAGACCGACGTGAATCTAGTGTAATCATCAACTATGTCAAATAAAAAGTATTTTCCTCCAATGCTTCCGGTTTGTGTTAGACTGAAAAGATCTATATGAAAAAACTGTAATGCATCAGTAGTTGATACTTCAACGATTTATTTAAAACATTATTTATGTTTCTTTCCATATTGACAAGGATCACAAACTTTTTAAGAATCAAATCTATGCACCAGTAGATCCTTATCAAGTCTTTTCGTAGAGAGTTTACATAGGTCCCTAAGGTTATAATGTCCTAACCTTTTATTCCATAACCATGATTGATCTTCTATTGCACTAGGTAATTGTAGATGTCGGATACTACGGTCTTCTATATATAATGTGTAAACATTCTCTTTCTTATGGGAAGAAATAATAAACTCTTCCTTGGAATTTTGTAATAAGCACTTATCATTCCCAAAATTTCAAAGGGTAACATTATCACATAGTTGTCTTATACAAATGAGGTTGTTCTTAACACCATTAATAAATAGAACATTTGACATCAATTTTTTTCTATGAAGAACAATGTTACCTATACCAACAAGTTCTCCCTAAGCATTATCTCCTAAAATTATTTTTCCTCCTTTCATCTTGATAATCTTTTCAAAAATGGTTTTGCTACAAGTCATATACTGGAAACATCCACTATCCATGTACCATGTATTGCTATTGGTACTATCATTATTTTCTTGAAAATAAGAGAGTTATACTTTTGAAATCCAAACTTTCTTGGTTCTGGATTTTTTAGAAAGCAAGATTTTAGGTAGCCATATTTTCGTAGTAAAATAAGATTTATGATAACCTAATGATTGAGTTTTGTTTAAAGAACATTTTTTCTCCCAATGTCCACTACACTGACATTATGTTCAAAATAGATCTCTTTGAGGAACAAAATGTTATTACTAAAAATTGGTTTAAAATGAGTATAACCAAATCTAGAACTATTTCATAGAGGTAAAATTTGGTAATATATCTTGTCAAAATTTTCTTTACCAGAAGTAAAGTTTGACAAACACTTCCTCAAGGAAAATTTCTTTGACAATAGTTTTATAACCTAGTTTTTATCATCAAAAACATTAGTTTTAGAGCTAGAGATAGTCTGAAAAATATTTTTCTTAGAATTTACATTTTCAAGATCCTTAAAAAGTTTATCATTCATAGAATTAATTTTTTCAATATTTTTGGAAACACATTCAATATAAACAAGTTTTCTTATGAAGATCTTTAGAATGATTAGATACTTCTTTAGTAAGAACAGGATTTCTAGAATTTTCCATATCATGCTTTTTAATAAGTTTTGAATTTTCATTCTCAAGAAGTTTAGAAAATCTTGACACTACATCATAATAGGGTAATATATTATCTTCATCAGAAAAAGACTATTCATATGAAGACTCCTAATATTTATCATCGGTGTAATTTGCATTAAAAGATACATTGGTAATAGATTTAGCATTGTGTAGCATATCCATTGGAAAATTATTTTCCAGGGGTAATCTGGAAAGTAGACCAAAATTCTTCTAACCAGAATATTTATACTCTGAGGAATCAACTAAAGAGTCTCCACCACTGGAAATCCAGGTGACATTAGATTTCAAAATTTTATTGTCTTTATCGTTGTATTACTTCTTTCTATTCTTCTTAGAATTATTTTCCTTTCTATCCTTTTTCTTAAGCATATTCTAATTCGTCCTCATATGCCCTATTCTTTTGCATTCATAACAAGTAACTTCTAAACCATTCTTCTATTTTTTTCATTCTTCTTATATCTTTATTGAAAGTCTTTCTTTCCAACTATCTTGTTCATCCTTTGAGAAATATTATCTAGATAAACCTCATAATTTTCACATTCACTAGATCTAGATAAAACAATGACTTTCTTAGACATGGATCTTGTAACTCTTTTAGGAGTCTTGGCTTTAGTAGTAGTAAATAATACACATACATTTCCATTTTTCTTCTTATTCATAGAAGTATCTCTTTTCATTCTTGTCTCATTTTGAAGAAGAGATCCAAAAATCTCATCAAGAGTAATTTGAGATACATTCCTATTCTCATCAATTGTTGTTCTATAAGATTCAAACTCATTAAGCATGATATTTATAATCTTATCCACAAGGCCATCATTATCTAGACCTTTATCCCTCATTAATTGTAAATTTTTTACAATTTTCAATAACCATTGTTGCACCTTGCATACAAGCTCTCCATAAAGAAATATAAATCCATGATATTCAGCTCTAAGCATAGATCTTCTAGTTTTTATAACATTGGATGTACCCAAATGTGTAACTTCTAATTTCTTATAGATACGGTTAGCATATTCATAAGAAGATATTTGGCAATATATATATTCATGGTCATGGAACACAACAAAGTATTATGTACCATGTAGTTTATTTGATATTCTGGTTTTTCTTGTTTGGTGATGTTTCTGACTTCCTTATCAGGAATCTTGTAATCTCCAGTAAGAATAAAAAACAATTCCACTCTTTTATTGAAAACAAAATTTTTCATATGATCTCTTCAAAATTCATAATATTTCCAATCAAAAATAGGTGGTCAAGAAGGATTTAGATTGTCAATTGACCCAACATTCATTCATGCCATTCTAGAAGAAATTATACTTCCACAAAAACATATTAATAGTAAAATTTTGAAAACAAGGATAATAATTACTAAGAAAGTAAAATATAGAATAATGAATAATTGATCAAGAAAACCTAAATGTGAATATAAGTATTTCGGAAAACCTACTATGATACCAATTATAGGATCTAAATAATGATGTAGATGCTCAATTTAAAAGAGGGGTGAATTGTAATTTTAAAAACATTCATTTTTACCCTTAAGAATAACTATGTTTAAAAAAGGATAAACAAGGTAAATTCACAATACCTCTTTTATTTCTACTTTACAAACTATTTAGGTTTCAGAAATATGCCTCCAGAAAACAAAGTTTCTAGGTTTCTGAAATACGGTTCCGGAAAAGAAACATTTGAAAAGATAACCTGGAAAATATTCTACCTTAAAGCATATAGAATCATACTGATAATACTATACGAAATTACATGAAAGTTTAAAAATATTATAAATTATGAAGTTATCAAAATATAGTGGAAATAATCTTTAAACAAAATAGGTAACATGTATGAAATCTTTTGACCCAAAGACAAGGGTATCCAATAACCTTGGACAGATGTCCCTTGATTTATACATTCAAGAAAGTCTTTCTTAACAACACCAGGGTAAGCCCATGATAGGAATATTAGATATTTTTTTTCTATCCTTGCAATGCCTCAAACATTAAGGTAGTCAGCACATCTTTCTTCTTATCCACAGAAGTCCTCGATTGATCATAGAAATAATTAGAGTCGCACGAAGCAATCTGAACAAGATGTTCAGTACGCATAATGAATGAGATTCTATCTCTCAATAAATCACTTTAACAACATGTAATTTCTTGAGTGGTCAATATGTTATTCACAATAATAATCTCATTCAAATGAGCTCTTATTTATAGGTATTTCTCCAACGGTCAGCCCCCTCCTCCAATGGTCATATTTTTCCTTGAATCTTGGAGGGACATGTACACGTGTCACTCAAGAAATGGTTAGTTAGAAATAGATTGTACGAAATCATTTTATAACTATAAAAAGTGTAAGAAAAATAAGGTTTCCTAACGAAATATAATTTTCATAGTCTATGAAAAAATAAATTTCAGAGTATAAGGTAATAGACATTTGGAGATTATAAATCATAGATCTTTGGATTATATTTTTCAAGGAATTCGGAACATAAATTATATAGATTTTAGAGTATGAATTCCAATGAATTACGAATCTGAATTCTGAATAATTCAGTGTCTGAATTCAATGGAATTTTGAATCTGAATTCTAAGGAATTAGAAGTCTGAATTCTGAGGAATCTGACATTTGGATTCTGAGGAATTCCAAGTCTGAATTCATTGAAATTAGGAGTCTGAATTATAAGGAATTTGTAGTCGGAATTATATGCAATTCGGAGTTTGAATTCTAAGGAATTTGGAGTCGGAATTCTAATGAATTGGGAGTCCGAATTCTGATAAATTTAGAGTCTAAATTCTGATAAATTCAGAGTCTAAATTCTAAGGAACTCGGAGTCTGGATTCTAAGAAATTCAGAGTCTGAATTCTGATGATTTCAGAGTCTTAATTCTAAGGAATTCAGAATCTAAATTTCTAAGAATTTAGAGTATGATATTCAGAGAATCTAGAGACTGAATTTCAGATAATTTGGAGTCTAATATTCATAGAATTCGAATTCTGATATTAAAAGAATTTAGATTCTGAATTTTAGGTAATTCTTAGTCTAATATTCAGTGAATTCAGAGTCTGAGTTTCAGTGAATTTGGATCATAAAAATTGAATACTCAATATCTATGGATTTATAGGATTCTTTGGTTTTATATGTGATACTGAATTTCATACATAGGAATAAAATTAGTTAGATTTAGAGAGACAATAAAATGAACAATGAAAACATAGTTATGGATAAAGTTTTAATAGAGAATGAAAATTTTCCTTATTAAGATGATTCTTAGGGAAAATATAATTTTCCTTCAGATAGAGTTTTTGTGATTTCTAAATCATATAGGAATAAAAAAAACTCATATGGAAACCTTATTAACTCAACAGTTATCAATATAAATTTGTTCAGAAACATTATCAATTTTATCTATATAAAACATATTTGGTTATAATCTTTTTTACAATCCAGATAATCAATAAAAAATTAAATCAAACCATCCTTTTTTATCAATAATTCTAACACAATCCATGGTGATATATTTGGTATAATAATTCTTTTATCTAAATTATCATATTGTTTTTATTTTAATTATTAATAAATTACCTAGTTTATTTTAGGATTTTTCATAAAAGAATTACAAATTGTAGGATCTATGGATAAATCCACCTCCTAATCTTAGGAAATACTTGAAATTATTCTAGGAATACATTAAAATATAATATTTCATTATTAAAGTATTCTAGTTTATTATTTCCCTTTATGTAATCTATTTTCACCCCATATTTATATTCATTGTATATTAGGACCCATTATTTTAAATAATTTTGTAAAGAAATTTTAATATTTTTTCTACATTTATATATATATATATATATAATCGTTTGGAAGGTGAAATGATTTGTATCAATCCAAATATTTTATATTTTCTCAATATTCGGAAATTAATCAATAAATGAAAGTAAAATTCATTAGTTCTTAAATAAATATATCTATATTTCTTTAATTATATAAAAGAATGAATTAAACATAATTTATATAAAAAAACCATCATTATTGAGTGGATACTAAGTTCTCATGTGACCACTTCATTTTTTATCCTTCTTAGTGGTGCTTATAGATTAATATCTTCACTGATGGTTTGAATTATGAAGTTTTTTTGGAAATTACTTTCATTAAATGCACTTATTTTAGTGTATTAACCTAAATTATTGAGTCATTATTCATAGTTAAATAATATTACCATGGGTGGTTCTTTGATAGAATCATTCCTTTCATTCATTAAAATGATTATACACTTTATATCCATTTGAAAATCTCAAGAAAGGTTTATGCTATTTTGTTATCGGAAAATATAAAACTCTATTATTATAAAATTATATCTGATCCCTTGAAACTATTTATATTATCCAATATTGGGTTATGATTAAATATTATAATGAATTGTTTCATTATAACTATTAAAGATCTAAGTTGAAAAAAAACAAATATTTGGTTTTAAGATACTAAAGAATCAATCGAGCATTCTTTCAGTGTCAATAATAAATTTTAGGTGTACCATGATTGTGTCATAGGGTTTTCCTTGTAAATATTATTAAATGATTTATTATTATTAACAATTTAAATAATTATTAATATATTTTAATGGATTGATTATGACGAAAATATTTTTTTCTAAATATTTCCTTTAATTTTTGACATTCCATTCACTTTATTTTATCATCTTACATTTTTTTTGTCTGGTTAAACCTCTAATAAAAGTCTCCCTTTTAGTAGTATATTACCAAGATGGAAATTTCTTTCTTGGGAAAATAATTCATTTAAAATTTCTTCTTAGTGAAATTGGTCCATTTTCCTTCCATTGAGGTTCAGATGATTTATTAAAGGATAGTGGTTAATTTTTTATAAAGGAAATAACCATGATTTATTATTTATTTAGAGATTTTTTATTCTATAGATAATTCATGTTATTATTTATAACATCAATCAATTATGTTTACATCACCATAAATTTTTTAAGTTCACTCCCATCATTTTAGGAATCTCATTTTCATAATTTTTTTGTTGTTCATTGCATTGATTATTTTCATGATTCCTCTAAATTCCATCTATTTACAAAACTAATTATGGAGAAAAATAACATTAAATAATATTTTTAAATAGAAAAATATAAATAATCTGATACATAGAAAAAATTTAATCTAAAATATCTATTATATTCAGATTAATGGCATTTTTAGATCAACATGTGCTGTGTTTAATGTAAATTTTTTAACTTATATAATCCCAAAAAAATATTTAATAATAAATATAAAATTTCAAAAATAATATTCAAATTCATTGCATCTTTTTCTCATAATCATACAAAAAACAAAACCATGTATTTCACACATTAAACTTAAGGGTTTAATGTAGTTATAAATTTGACATATATTACATATATTTTTTTCTAAACCATTCAAAACATAATTTAGTTTATAATTATAATCTTCCTATAAACCTATCAAATACATCTTATTGTATTTTAAATCTTAGTAATATAAAGAATTAATGTACAGGTTAAGCTAAAAAATCAATAAGTTGAAAGATTTATGTAATATCGTGGGTGAAGTAGGGGAGATGTTGAGGTGAATCCTAACAAAATAAACATCTAAGAAACCAAAACATGGAAACTTTTAGAACCTACTTAGTTAAAATACCTAGTGAGGGGTTGAATCGGTTTATGTTAGATTCAGACCTATGGAAAATATCCCCCCTCTCAATTGATCTTATTCTTTTGATTATTTATGTAAAACCCTATTTATTTTTTCATGAAGTTAAAATAAATAATATAAATAAATTTACTTAGATTTCCTAATTTAGGATATATCCAAAGATAATTAACATCACTATGTGTGAGTATAATCAAATAATTTATTCACTAATGTAAAAAAAATTTAAGTGAATTCACTATTGCACAAGGTTAAAAATCCTCACAATAAAATTTTCACTAGTCACTGATATGTTTAGGGAAATATAATTTTCAATACATTCCTTTAAAAAATGAGATATAAAAAATCACATCATTATGATAGGTGTAGTGGAATGTTGATCCATCTTCACATTAATGAAATTATAAAAATGTTATTGTGAGTGAGATTTTCTTCTTCCTACTTTTAAAAATAATAAAATGATTTTGAAAATATTTCACTTTATTTTACCGTATTTAGATGGATAAAATACATTAAAAATTATATATATTAGGACTATCCCTATATTATATGTTATATCTTAAATTGATTCACCACTAATCAAAATTTTTACTAAAAGAGTTATTTAGTATCCTTATAATTATATTATATTCAGTATATATTTTTAAAGTCATAAAATCCCCAAAAAACACCATTTTATCTGAGTAGAATTGTAATAAAAAGTCTCTTCTATTTAAAATTTTTAATGAGACAAATATCATTATGATTTCTTTATCATAAAAAAAATGGTGTAGTTACTCCTTGTCAATGTTAATGTATCTAGTCCGAACATAACATCAATTAACAATGTAATGAATTTTTTATCTTTTTAATGTCTCTATAGTTTCTATTTATTGAGATTTTTTATCTCATCTCTTCAACAATTTGGTTTTTTGTTTTTCTTATTAATTCACCATATCCAAGTAAATGACTTCTTCACTATTATATAATACTTTTCCATGATTTCAAGAATAAATAATTTAAAACAAATTCACAAAAATATTATCCAAAATGTCATGGAATATTAAACTACCTTATTTTTATATGAAGAGTGGTAAACTCCTTATTAACCATGATTTAATTCATTATTTGGTCCCCTTATTAATGAGTTTTTTTCTATGGACTCTATAATTTTGTTCCATGTAAATTTTAGTTACTTTGATGAAGTCATTAGCACTCCCTATTTCACATGAGAATTACACAAATGCATCATCCTAATATAGAATGGCTGAAAGATTGGTATCCAAGGTATAATACACAATTAGTTTACTAATTTTTTATCAACCCAAGATTTTTTCCTATATTAATTATAGATATTTCAAAAACACCCAATGAATATTTTCTTACCCAATGAATATTTCCATGATTCAGTTTTACGAAGATAAATGTCACTTTTTGTTCTCCCTACAAAAACTCTTATAACTTTGAAAAAGCATTATGAAACTCCTAAAATAATTTTTTTGTTGATAACATGAATAATTTAGTTAAAATTTATCTTTATTTTTTAATACAAAATATCCAAAAATGTATACCTTTATTATAGTTAATAATATCCCTCGTTATGTCTATTGACATATCCTTTAATAAACAACTCCTTTAAGTCATGAATTATTTCAACAACTCTCAATAAGTTATAAAATGAATGATACTATAAAATAAAATTCACTTACTCTAATCTCACATGAATAATAATTTATTTGATAAATATGAATAAATAAAATATTTTCACAAATTATTTCGAAAAAACCAAACAATATACCACAATCCTTCCTTTAATCATATCTCTAAGGGGAATCCCCAAATTCAAGATCATGAAAAAAAATTTAACCTTATTTAATATATTTATAAATTATATCCCTTTTATTTCATTTATAACATATCTATCTCATATTATTTATAAATTAAACATTAATTATTAAAATACAACACAAATTATATTTTCTTTATTAACTTCATTAATTGAAATATTTCAGGGGGTGGTGGTTATTATTAACGCCTTTTATATGATGTATATATATAATCAAAGAGATAATTATTCCATTTAAAAAATTCCCTTTGTAGTGACTCCTTCAATATATTAGCTACATTATCCTATGTCAAAAAATAATTCCACTTTATAACTCCCTATTCCACTTTCACCTTGATTAAATGATATTTAATCTCAATGTGATTTTTCTTTATAAGTTTAACTATATTTGAAAATACCAATGGATTTTACCATTATTGAACCAGAGGAAGTGATATTTACCAATCTTTATAGTCGACCAATGAATTATAATTTTTTAAATAGGATAAAATAAATAATTTTTGTACTATTTTTGAAGAGATATATAGGTTTTAGTGGGGACACAATTTAGTAGAAAAACACTCAGCATAATATATCTGGTATTATGGGATGATATAAGGGAGAGTGTTAAATGTTTCATGCCAGAAAGTAATTGGTTTAATGATACATAGTACTTGGTAGAGGTATTGGGGTTAGGTGGCCCTAGATAGGACACCAAAAGGATGGTCCCTTACACCTGGTACCTTTTGAAGGTAATCCTGGTACCTCGTGATTCCCAATTTTTTAATAACGGAGGGACCTTATTTTAACAGTTGTCCCTCTATTTGATTTCAAGGGGTCATCCACTTGATGGAGGACATTTTGGTCAAGATCTCCCCATATACTTCCAACTCTTAGAACGACTTCAATCACCTTTAATGAAAGTGATTTGGTGGATTATTTTTGTGTGAACCAGATGTGAGATTATTTTTCCCTCTTTTTCCCTTATCACTGAATTTATTTGATTTTGTTTTTATGATTTAGAGATTTCATGTGATTATAATAAAAATTGGTGGGATCACATTGGGATTATAGGACATTAACATAAGACACATAAAGGGGGGTTGTGAATCCTAGATTATAGTTATATCTCTCTATTTAAACTGAGTTACATTTCTATATATATTTTATTAGTTTTTTATGAAATTGAATTAAATTTATAACTAAATATATCATTTAAATTAGTTATATTTCTTTTCATAAGACTAGGAATCCATTATGGGTGTTCTACCATACATTTTTTTCGGTTAGATGTCATAAAGTCCACCAACTTAGTAAAATCAATTATTGCATTATAAAAATTTTATTATCGAATGGATTTTAATAAATTTTAGGGTTTATATTATTGATACAGGTGATTTTGGGCTCCTAATTTTATGGTACAATATTAGAACGAATTATGGATCACCGGTTGAGGTATGTTGCCATCAAATTATTTGTTTTCGTTTTTAATTATATTGTTATATGATTTTTGTGTTCATTATTATTATTCTCATGTGGTTTGACATTGTCTGATGTTACCCATAAGAGTGGGAGAGGATCATGTCTACTTAATAGTTAATAAGGATCACATAAAATTTTAAATATATCATTACTATAACCATATTTGAATCAGTGATGGTGGACCATTTTATGATTTTTTGGGTTTAATATGTTTTTTTTCAAAAGTTGTATAGTTTTTTACATTGAAATAAAATTTAAAAGGGGTTCTTTTTAAAGTTTAATTTAAAAGGAAACCCATAATTTATGTAAATGGTTTTAGAAGTGATAGTTTAGTACAAATGTGGGGTTTTACAAAGATATTTTTATTGGTATTTTGGAAATGGTCTTAGAATGAGTATGGAAGTAAAGTGGCGCATTATCGTACTGGTATATACAATTTTTTGCCTTTTTTAATGAAATCCGAATGGCATTTTTTTTAAAAATGTTTTTTATTATTTTACCTAGCGGGGTAATTCCCTATTTTTTAATATAAGTCACTTTAAATTGTGTTTCATTTTTATGGTTGTATGGTGTGTCTTCCATTGTTATGGGATGATGCATGATAGAATGGGAGTCATAAAAGGAACTGTACCATGGGAAATTGGTTGGTTAAATATGATTATTATAATTTTTGGGTTTCCTATTACAATAGGTCCATAATAATATTATGATTCCCTCAAGATTGGTTTTGGTAATTTTTATTAATTGAATGATGGTTGATATGTTCACAATTTTCCTCCAGGAGGTTCTTTATATTCTTGATGGGTTATGTGGAATCCATAATTCCTTATAGGTGACCTTCATGATTATACTTATTAATTGAGGTAAGGGTTATTCATACTTTTCTTAATTGATTACATAATCCTAGTATATGGAATTTTTCTCTTGTGTAATGCTAATCCTTGAAACTAATATTGGGATAAGATTAAGAATATCTTTAATAACTACTCAGATATTTTTAGAGGAGGATATTTATTGTTTCTAATTTAAAACATTATCTTATTCCTTATATAAGATAAGGTGATTAGTAATGTATCCTAAGAGGATTTTAATTTTATGACTGGATTTTAGATTAACTATGGATACCTATGGGGTGATGTTTTTTATACCCCTTATAGGTTAATGTATTACTTGAGGAATATGTTGTTCTATTTTGTGAGGTCATAAACATTAGACTTTTGAACAACTAGTATATGACCCATGCCTATTGGGCACTTCCACCATGGGCATCCAAATATAATGTTATTGGTGGAGAGTCACAATGTAAGGTGGTGGTTGAACCTCGGGAGATGATTCAAAGAATCATAATGTATAGTTAGCCTAAATATTCCCAAGGACCATCTTGTGATACCAATATGGAAGTGGAACATACATGTGTATTTGTTAATGATGATAATGATGTGTGATCAGAGTGATTAGTGTCTAGATAGGGACATATTATCATACCATTGGATCCAACTCTTATGATGACTTATGACAAAGTTATAATTTTTCTTTGTAGTCTGGATGATAGCATCAGTGAGGACTTGTGACATGATATGCGTAAAGGTGTGAGTATTAGGATAGTTATTTCTTATAGTTGGGACATATACCTTTTTCAATTTTTTATCATTGTTTTATATTTTTTATTATCTAGTTCTTTCTTCCCTCTTTGACTGTCTATTTTTTGTTTTGTTTATTGATGGTCCGAAAAAAATAACTATTTTTTTCTTTTTTAATTGTTATATCAAAATATATACCAAGGTTTTTTTATTAATATAAATTGAGATAATTGATGGATCAGGAAGGAATTTGATGAGAATTTTGGTGGACATGGTGAGACCATATGGTGGTTACATCTATTGAGAGTAGAGAGTGTGTTATACATAATTGAGTCATAGTGGTATATGTGTTATCAATCATAAGAAGGTGGGTTCTATCCTATTTTGGGTTCTACCAATATGATTCATTGGGGAAAGTATGTCTTCTTAAATGTAAAATATTAGGTTTTTTTATAAAATCATGGGTTGTTAGGTTTTTATATTGGTTATGTTCACTTGTAATTAACTTTCACTCTCTCCTAAAATTTTTATATGCATCCATTTGGTTACTAAAAAACTCAGTGTGTTGAGTTAATTGATGGAATCTGAAGTAGTAATTTGATTCACTGCCTACTAAACAATATTGGATGGGTTTTTGTGTATTGGGGTAGTCTTCATGACATTTATTAGTCACAAATATCATATTGGAAGTATATGTATAGCTCAAGATGATCATGGTATCGATGTTCAATGAGTTAGAAGGAGTTGTTCATGTGATTCTAGCGAGAGACCATTATATTTTTATTTTTTTGTTGTATTATACAAGGATCAATAAGTTTTCCAATTTTTATAATCATTTATTATACTATATTTTTATTTATTATATTTTTTTCCTTACTCTATTATGGTTTATGAGTAATATATATTTCATTAATTATTTTATATTTTACACTCTAAGGGGTATATAGGATAATATTGTTTAATAAGGTTTAGGGATTTCATTTATATGGATGGGTTATTCCAAATTTTAGATTGATTTTTTAATAAACCCTTTTGATTTTTTCCCTTCATATTCCCCCATAACTTGATTATTCCCTCTCATTTATTGTAAATCCATTGACCTATAGAAAGGTACATTTAAGGTTCATAGTACCCCCTATGTGGGTGTTATTCAAACAATAGAATCATGGGTATTAAAAATTTGTATCATAGTATGATTTGGAATAGAAAATTTATTAGTCAGAAGTGGAGATAAAATATACGAACAAGGGTGGTAGACAGGGAGTATACATAGTTAATATGGCTTTAGTTGAAATCTAATTCACTAAACAATGTTCAATATATCATCTAGATATTCTAGGATAAGTGATTTATTTTAACTAAGAATCATAATATGAAATTGATGATACTCAGGATGATATGTATTTCTCATCTAAGATCCAAATAGTTGTTCATAAATCCTGAGAATGCCATTCATTGTGAATGATACATGCTCCTATGGTTGTTTTTGGTTGATATGTTACCTCATTAGGATCTAATTTTAAATGAAGAAACATTTAATATATTTGATGTATTCTCAAATTCCCTATATGGGGTGATTGTATTAATATTAATTTTAGGGGGGGTTTGTTTAATTTTGATAGTGTATCATTGTTCACCATAAGGTAATTATTTTTTGGAAGTTTGGTTTTTTATAAAAATACTATTTTGAAGAAACAATTCATATAGTGGGGTGAAGTGTGCACATAATGGTTGTGACTTCTTGGTTTTGAAGTAATTATTGAAAATATTATATAAAAGTATTGAAAAAAGTCATTAATGTTGGATTAATTTTTCTTGAAAAGACAGGCTATGTTAAACATTTTATTTTATCGATTTCAAAAAATTCACTTGGATAAAAAGGTATGTTTTGGAAATTCATGTGAGTTTGGTGGTAAAAAGGATTTGTTTTAGGTTTTAATTAATATATTGATGCTAATGTAAAATAATTTTTCTTTATTTTCACTATTTTTATTTGGTGTGACCTCAATGTTTAAATTACATATTTATCAGTTTTATTTTGTTATTTTGAAATATCCACGTATATTGAGCTTGATGGATTGGTGTTTTTAAAGAGAATCAATTAGTCAGATGTTAGTTTTTAATGTTTTTTGGGTTGTAAAATATGATTTAAATTTCAAATAGTTGATTCCAATAGTAGGGATCAATATTAGTTAGAATAAATGTTTTGTAGTTAGTTATTATAGTGGGGGATTCAATGTAAGTCAATCTAAGGGTTAATTATTAGTATATTTTGGGCTTAGGGGATGAATTTATAATTTTATTAGTGTTTTGGTATTTTTTATGTGTTGAGTTTTTAGGTGAATGAAATTAAATATATAAATAATCAATGTATATATCATAGGGTAATGATTATAGTGAGATTATCTTAATCATGATAAGAGTATAGGATGTCTCAGGTATTGAGTAATGAGAATTTCATTAAATAATGAATTTGGGTGTTAGAGGTGTGAATTATATGTGAAATTATAATTTTGAGAAAAAAGTTAATTACCTAGTGATGAATTTGTGATTGAAGAAGGTTTATAGTCTGGGTCAAAGAACGTAGATGGGTTTTTGAGGGTAATAAGAGATATAGTTGGTGTTTTTAATGACTTGTGAATTTCATCATCGATGAATTAAATGATGGTTGGGTTACTCATTGTTCTAATATAAGGGTGAATTAAATGTTTGGAATTTAGATGAATGAGAGAATTTTTAGATCATCTTGGATGTTTTTTATGGGCATTTTTGATTTCGAGGTATAGTGGAATAATATCCAAAATTATAACGAGTGTATTAGAAGAGGATAAAGGGGAGTGGTGTTGCTAATTCTTGCCACAAGGTATATGATTGGATGTTATAAGTTTCCTGGTTAAGGTCTAGGGCTGGAGTGACCCTTATAAGGACATAGGGTGGCTAGTTCTCCGCATCAGGTACAATATTGGGTCATTGTGTACCCCTTTAGGGTAAACCAGGTACTCAATCGGGTCATACATAATTTTTTTAGTAAAAAGATATATATTTTGACAAGAAACCACCTCTTCGATTTTAGGTATTGAGCCACTTAGGGAAGTCCATTTTGAAAAAAAAAACACTCCCCCTATTCTTCCCTCTTATTAATACTCATTAACCCACTTAGAGAGAAGAAAATAGAGAGATGATTATTTCAAAAATCATAGCTAAAATCCTTCCATTTACTAAAATTGCACTTCTCAATTATTTTGACTAATCTTATTTCCTAATTTTTATGGATTTATGTGTTATTACAATAGGGTATGTTGGAATCACATCAGGGTTAAGGTAATTTATTTTTTGATGCATGAGAAGGCTTGGAATCCTTATATTAAAGTCATTTCTCATCATTTGAATCTCAGGAAAATTTACCTATAGATTTAAATATTTTTTTCTATTTTGTAATACATTAAATTCAATAATATTTCTTTCATTAATAATAAGGTTTATTGTATGATATAAAAACTTGAATAGGAGGAAATATTATAGCCTATTTTTTTAACTATAATTCACCCTCATTCCACTAGTAGTCTCATATCTATCTCATTTGAGACCAACACCTGGATTCAATGCTAGTCTCTTCAATTTTTTATATGCTTGGTATAAAAAGAGATATTGTTTAAAAAATTATAATTACTAAATAATAGTTTTCAAATTTTTTCACAAAACCTTTATACTCTAAAAGTTTCAAATGCATTAAATAAAAGTTAGGTATGATCTACTTAAAGTGATCTTAATTTCTATTTTTTAAACTTTCTCCAAACATTGTAAAAATCATTTTGAAATGTACATGGATTTTTTTTGGAATAATATATTTTAGGTTTGTATTCTTATGATATTTTTCATATTGATTTCTTGGTTTATATCATGATCTAAGATTTTATAATTTATATGTTTTCCTTGATTATTTGATTAAATACTGATAAAAGAGGGATGTTGTTTCTTAGTTTCACACGGAAGTCAATATTTATTTCATTATAAGTAAATATAATAAATTATAAACATTCAATTGATTCAATTTTTCAAAATAATATCCTTTTTTTCTTATTGGAATATAACTTATAGATTGATTATTCTATATAATATTCTTTATGTTGGTTTTTATGCAAGGTTATCTGGGTGTTTTTTAATTCTTACAGAATAATAAATATTCCTCCATGAGTTTTTTCTAGTAAGGGAGAGAAACACATTCCAAAATTATTAGAACTTATTTATTCTTTATAAACATTAATGTATATTAAGAGAAAATATTCGATTTCATTTACTATTATTCATAATCATGCTTGTTTTTTTCAACTCTTCCTTGTGTTTTTTTATTTTTTTTTTTACCATCATAATAGGGAAGAATATTTCATTTTCAGTAAGATTTATTTTTTCATTGTCTAATAGGATGAATTTATTATTCATTAAGAAATAGAGTAAGATTTTGATAGTTTATATTTCATTTATTTTTAGAATCTATAAATTTTTTTACCATGTTTTATAAAATAATATGATGAAATATAATATCTGGAAGAAATTTAAAAACATTCCCTCACCAAAAGAGAGATATTTCACTAAGACAATAAATTTTAATTTTATCTAGGGGAAAAAATATTTATATATGTGAAAATACTTTTTTAAATCATTTCAAAATGGATAAAAATTATATTTTGGGGGAAAAATAAAATGATAATAATTATGACATATGATTTTTATTTTAACAAATAATAACATTTTGTGATTTATTAATGTACAATTTCATAGTTTTTTATGACATTAAATTTGGGGGGATGTTAATCCAAAATCACACTAAAAAAAGTTTTTTTAAAATTTTTTTTAATCATATCATTTTATGTTTTTTTATTCATATATTAGTATAATAAAAATATGGGAGACTTTTAGAGAGATTTTTTAGTCAATAAAACTTCTTATTATCATGGATTTGATTAATCACAATACACTTTATTTATGATTTAATATTACTTGGAGCTTTTTTTAATATTTTTGTTGTGTGTTGTTTAATTATCCATTTGAACTTGATCTGATGAAATGAACTAGACTAATATTTACAACTATTGGAATAAAGAGTCATTATGGTAGCAGGAAACCATTAAACACATCAGATAATGTAGTATAAAGATACATCCATTACAGGATATAGGGAAGTGTCTAATATCATTGTAACTAGATATGAAGAAATTGAAATCAAATAATTGAAAATAGTTACATAGATGTCTATAAATTAAACATAAGGCATTAAATATTAGAAGAATATTTTTCAATTTTTTTAGTCTACAATAAATTTTTTTCCTTATGCTTACTGCAGTATTTCCTTTAGAGATAGTTATTTCGAATATATGTGTGTGAGTTTTTCATTTTAAATTCCCTATGATTTAATTGTTTTAATTTTATTTGTTCGGTCATGTGTGAACGAAGAGATTCTGTGTGTGAATATATTTTCTCTGATTTACTTGATCAAGTGGTTTAAGGGATCATACGAAATATCCCTTTGAATATGGTTATAGTTAGTGAAGATCATGGTTAATGAGCTTACTCTAGATTATATACTTTACTTATGGATTATAATTATATGATGAAAGAGTATTATGCTATAGGAAGTAGATATCATATGATTCATTTATCAGTAGATGATGTTCCATGTTAGAATGAGGACTTTGAGAATCATGTTAGAGATCCTCAAAGAGCTTTGGATAAAACTAAATCCTCCATTGGAATTGAAAGTATATCCAAAAATAATATATTTTATGAGAATTCTAATTTTTTGAGATACTTCATGCATTATTTTATATTAAACTTTCTTCTTAAATTCCATTATGTTATAACTTTTATCAAATAATTCATATTTTCCAATAATAATAATTTCAAATTATTTTATATTTCTGGACTTATTATATTCCCTGTTAATCGGATGTTGAATTGTCTGGATCAATATATCATTTTAGTGTTATGAAATATTTTATTCTATTTATAACTATATTTCACCTCCTCTTGTAGGTCAATGTCAGCCTCATTTTGGATAAAATGGTGTATTTCACTTTATTAGGTGTCTTTCTTAATTGTATTATTTTACAATTCCTATAATCTTTAATTTTTTGCGACATGTAGTATGTAATTTTTTTGTTGTACCATAAAAATGGGATGGTATCTTGTTAGACTGATGGTTAAATAAGTCCACAAAGCATTTTAAATGACTCATTGGTGGTGCCTTTATTAAATGAATATTGGTGGTCCATTTGGTGATTTTTTTGGGGGGAATTCATTGATTTTCAACCAATAAAAACTATTTAAAGATTTTAGTTCAAAATGGGGTTTGGTTAAAATATTATTTAAAAGGGAAGTCATTGCTTAAGAAAGTGGTTTTGATGTTTTATTTAAAAACAAAGGTTGGGGTTTTATAAATAATTTTTTCATTAAGTCTTTCTCTATGTTCTTATAATGAGTAAGTAAACCATTATATGGCATATATAAAATGTTTTTAAATGTTATTTATTCATATTTTGAATGAAAACAATAATTTTTGGGGTTGTTATGTTATTTGGGTTTCCATTTAGTGTAGGTACATAGGAACCTTGGGATTCCCTCTACATGGGTGTGAGTTACTGTCATTTTTTTGGGTGAGGGGTGAGATGAAAATAATTATTCATTTCTATTATATTTATGTCCTTTATTGGTTATATCACCTCATTCATTTATTATGGGAGTTCATTATGATTTAACTTAGTGGTTGAGGTGTTAATTATTCCCAATGTTCTTAATTTATAGTGTAGGCTAGGATTCTAATATGTTTCCCTTGTGATATTCTTATCTATATAAGGGATATATGGATGGGATAACATAGATGAAAAATAAATCCACTGTGTTTTCAATATATGGATGGTGGGTTTCCAACATAACTATTATTGGATTGCTCATTTTTCAAGACCTGATGACTACGAACATAGCCTTAGAGGCTTGCGATTGTGTGACTATCCTTAAGATGGATTATAGCTACCTAAGGGTTGTGACATCTTGGATTCATATTCAATGCCAATTTATAACATAAAGGGTATTTTTTTTCTTTGTAAGGGTGTGTATATTATTTATTTTTTCTGTTTAGATATGACTCACTCTAATTTTTCTCTTATTCATCATGAATCTAGGCATAGAATGTTGGATGATGAGGTAACAGGTTTGATGGTAGATGAAACTTAAGAGATGGTGGTGGGTTGTATAAAATAGATTTATCCCGGATATTTCCAAGGAGGCACCTAATGTATGATCATTACTATAAAACACACTTGTTTGTTTATTTTTTATGATGATTATGAATGATCTTAGTGATCAATGTGTACCTGAGATTTTGTTATCAAGAACTGCTAGCTAGTAACTATAATTAATTGTTATACAAATAACAAATAAAGATTTAATTTATTTTTTTACGTTTGAATAACTTGGGTGAGGATCAGTGAGATTTGATGGGGTAGGGTGTGAATATTGGGATATTCAATTTTTTGATTGGCCCATACCCTTTAATTTTCAGTCAATGGATTATTTTTTAGTTTTATTTGAAACTTCAATAACTCTTTTATTATCCCTTTTCTTTGTTTATCAATTTTTATATGATTGATGGTTGGGACTTAATTGTTTTCATGACATTTTTATTCTTGTTTGATCATTGTTTCCCTTGATATTTTGCGGTTTTTATATTCATCATTAAAAATATGACTAATGGGTCATGTGGAACATTAATGACAGAGTAGGTGCATATGGTAATAAATTCATGGTGGTAACATGTAATGAGATTAAAGAGTTGTGACATACCTCACTGGTTCATAATGGAATGTATGTTATTGATCAAAAGTAGTTGGATATTATCCTAAGATTTGTTGTACCAAGTTGAGTTATTGGGGTCTGTATGTACTATAAGGATGTAGGATATATTTTGTTTCACACATGTATGGGGTGTTATAATTTTAAATTTTTTAAAAACACCAATCACTAAATTTCACTCTCTACTAAGATTTTAATACACATCTATTAGATCACAACTGTACTCGGGGTGTTGAGGTGAGTATGAAACCTTGTTGTGTAATTGGAATCACCCCTACCAATGTTCAAAACATATATTTTGATATATTTGGGTTGTATTAATATAATATTTCTAGAATAGGTATTGGATTGGACCAGGATTCAAGGCTCAGAAAGATCATGGAACTATAGTTCAATGAGTTGGCTTGATTTTATCTTTTGATTTGGTATGGAGCCCATTTTATTTTATATTTTAGTTGTATTTTACATGTATTAGTTAGTGTTCTAGTTGTTAACATTATCCAATGTATTATATTTAGTTTCAGGTTAAGTATTATCTATTATTGCTATATTTTTATTGTTGACATGGTAAATATAATTCATTATTTATTTTATATAGTAAACTGTAAGGTCCCAATTTTCTCATGTTTCTTCCTATAATTTTCTGGATGACTGTTATATAAAAACCTATTGTAAATTTTTGGAAGATTTTGGGATAACCCATGGGAATATTTTTAGGGAAAATTATCCTCACATAATTTTTATCCCCACAAAACTATTGGATATCCTCTATCATATAAGGATTTGGGTCAAATGTCTTGTAGTTTTACCTACATAAGTGGAATTTATGCGATCTAGGTTGGGGAGTTATAATATTTCTATTAATTCATTACACTGGTGTTATTATAAATGAAGAAAATATAATACAACACCTTTTCACCAATTTCCCTCACATTTTTCTTTAAACATATGATTTAATTATAATCTTCGGAATATGTTATATATTATGCCTATGTAATAATCTGTGAAATGAAATCTTTCTTATTACTAAGATGAAAAATATAGTCCCCCCAAACATAGAATGAAAATCTAAAAGTTATTTTTTTTAATAATATATAGGTTGTCCAAATAAATATTCTTGTAATCAATTAGCACATTTTGTTTTCTTATAGTATAAAAACCAAAAATTAATCAGACCTTATAAATAAAAATGTACACTTATAACTTCCATCAAGTGTGTAATATCCTTGGCTCGATACATCTGAATAATATCCAAGTAGGGTTACCAATTAAAATGAAGCATGCCTCCATATATGCCAGAAGTTGTCATCTAGAAGTGAGGGTCAATAAAAATCATTAGAGATAATATACCCATATTATAATAACCATAAAAAATCAAGGACAAAAAAACCATGAAATGTATAACAGTATACAACATAAACTAAAAATGGAATCCTAACTAGAGAAAATAGAATAGAACATGTTATATCAAATAGAACTCATGTAAAAGAATACTTTCAAAACACAGTTATTACTATTGAAGTGACAATCATGTGTATGGGAGAGAAAAAACATACAGAAAATAGGAAAATGTCCACGGAAAACCATTGAATTATCCCATTATCCCTTCCAAGCTTTATAACCCAACTCCCATCATTATATAATGCTCAAACCTTCATCTCAAACATATTATTTTCACTTCTATTATGGTGTACATACCAAGGGAGAGTATGAAACTTATTAGTCTCCCACCAATAGTCCCCTAAAGTATGTTATAATGCATATATGTGATTACATGGTTAATAACATATGAAAACCTATATCACTCCTCACTCAAATAAAAATCTATCCAATATGTGCTAACTCGGGCACCACAATTCTTGACTATACTTTCAAACTCTAGTTTTAGTGACTCATACCAATAATTTTGTAAATCATATCATAGTGGAAACCTTGACTAAAATATGGTACACCAAACTAGAGGTAAAAATGTCGATCCTTGAAAGGTAATATCATAACAAACTCCCACAGGAAGAAACCATGCCATGGGTACAACAAGAATAACCCTTTAGACCCTAGTATCATATTCAATTAATAATAATTTACACCATGGTTTCCATAATAATTTATCCCACAATATAATAGTAAATGGAAATAAATTTTTTCTTTTATTTAAAGGCATTTTAAACCATTGTTAAATGATCCATGAGGTTTTATAGAAACCTTCATGGATAATTGTGTTAAGAATCAATTCATGATAGTTTTTCATATTGGTTTATTATTTCATGGTTATTTTTTTATTGATTGTTTTTTAAAATAAATAATAAAAAATTCAAATTTTATTTTATGATTATTACATTTTTTTTATTTTTTCAGTTTTATTAGTCATTATTAGATTTTAAATTATTCATTACTTGATAGGTCTCAATATAAGTCGCCTGAGCCACCCCCCCCCCCCCCTTAACCTTAACCAATCCCACCCCTGACCCACCCTTCTCACCTTTCCCAGGATCAATCTCAACACTGCCAAGTCCAATATTCTTGGATTATAGTGATGTCATATTAAAATAACAAATTAATTTTAGATTGTGAGGTATGAACCCCAAGACTCCCAATTAAAAATTTTGAATCACAATCCTGTAGCCAAAACAATTTCTCCTTTTAAATGAAAGGAATACCATAAAAATAAAACTCTATGGAATGTGAACAAAGATTAAAATTAAAAATGAAATGGTATAAGGGTTACAGCTTAATCCAAAACAAAACACTAAACATCTCAACCCGAATCTCATTAAGGGTGACCAAAATATTTCATCTATTATATAATTTCTGAGAGGATCTTTAATTTTATTGACCTCTTGATACACATGTGAGATAAACAAATTTAAACTACTGAGATAAATGAAAAAAATTTCTCATCTCACCATAAATCTTCATAATGGTTTTGGGCTCCTACATATGACAAAGTGAACAAAATCCAATGAATAAAACTAGATCTAGAGATACCCCCATCTTTTATTCTTATCTATAAGAAAACCCATAGAATATTTCGAACACATCATTAGATCCACTTTCCTCCAATAGCTCTTTTAAAATAATTTCACCATAGTTCTAGTGGTATCATAAAGGACTACTTCACACCAAATCAGTCTAAGGATCCCCTTAGTAGCCTCATATAAATTGATCATCAAACCCTATTATGGGAGGCTTCCAAGAAAAAATACACCTTTTTTTGTAGGATAATTTTCATAAATTCTATGATTCTGAGTAACTGAGAGTTCATCCACTGAATTAAACAAACCTTCTTTCTGAAAATTGTTTGAACCTCTCATTATTTCTAGAATATGTTACATGGTAGTAGTGAGGGGGCCCATGGCTCACTTTCATTACAAGTTTTTAATTCCATTAAATAATATTTAGTGAATCAAAGGCAGGAGCCACAATTAAATTGCCTAACTTGGGAGATTACCCCAAATTTAGATAGCATAAATTGATATTCAGAATCGAGCAATCATTTGAATAATATACCTCAAAAAGATCCCAAATTTAATTACCAAGAGCTTTAGAAAAGTCACATTGAAAAAAGATATGATCAATGATTTATTTATCATACTAACAATTTCTCTATAGCATATAAAAATAATTATATTTATATATATATATAGAAATATAAATGTAGAAATTAATTAGTATCATCAATATTATTGTATGAATAAATAAAATATCTATAAATATATATATTTAAATTATTAATTTATATAAAATTATATAGATATATATAAATATAAATATATAAATTGGATTACTAATATTAATGTAGATATATAAATACAAATACAAATATAAATATACAAATTATTTATTAGTATTTATATAAATATTAATATTAATATTTTTATCATTATATATTTATTTCTAAAAACTATTTCATTAACAAATATGTGTGTGGGCGCTCACTTGTGTGTATATATATATATTAACATGTATATTTATTTTTTTCTATATAAATTTAATATATAAAAATTATTAATATAATATTTTATTATTTATTACTTCTTATATATATATAAACATATAAATATATATATATTCATACATATTTATAAATATATATATTTGTAAGTTAATATATATATATAGTAATTAATAATTGAAAATTACTTATTACTAGAAATATTAAATTCTATTAATGTGAATTATTAAATTAATAGTTATTAATTCTTATGTTTAAATTACTAAATATATATTATTTATTTTAAATTATTTTTTATGTATATATATGTATCAATAATATATATATATATATATGTATATATGTATTAGTATATAATCATTCAAATATATAAACACTCACACAGATATATTTTTAAATATATTTACATATGCGTATATATATAAATATATATGTGTTTGTTTGTGCATAAATATATTTATATCTTAATATATAAATATTGATAACTATAAATAATAAAATGATAATTATTATTTATTTTTCGCTTAATTTTTACTTATTAATTATAAATAGTGAATTTCAAATGACTAATTATATTAAATTTTTTAAATATTAATTATTAAATTTGTAGTTTTTAATTTTAAATTAAAATTATTTATTTAATTTTTTTATTATTTATTATATATTATTTAGTGATAATATACATGTTAATAAATATTTAATATATTTATTATTTATTATTCATTAATTAATTATTATATTTATTGATAGTTTAAGCCAACATTGAAAACCTATCACTAAAAAAAAGTAGCTATTAAGTAAAAATATTTTTGATATAAAATAAATTAAAAACAAGATAGAGAAAAAAATAAAATTGCCACTAAATAACATTTGTCTTGATGTTTAGCATCAGTTTTCAAAACCGACCAGTTGAATGTATCCAACAAATGTGATTATTTTTATGCTACCCCCCCATAGAATCTAAATCAATCAGGAATAATCCACACCACATGAACCTCTAGACTAATCCTCAATGCCTATCTTCTGAGGCCACTAGGGGGGAAACATAAGATGGGAACCACAACATCTCAATTGAGAACCTATAATTTGAATCAATCAGGAAAGAGCCACCAAGTGATGTAACGCAACTCAATTTTTCCCCTAGAATCTAAAAACATTTTCAAAAATAAGAAAAAAATTCATAGAATGGACCACCCAAAACCAAGAACATAGTTTTACACTGATGTGTCTCTCACATCTCCTTTACCAACATTAATCCTACAACTCATTTAACCAAAATCTTATTTTAAAACTATACTTAAGCTCAACCATATCTAAAACAAAATTTCATTCTCAAATATTGTCTCCCATTAGATCACATATTTCATAGGCTATCACATGATATTCATATACCTTAATTCTCAAGTTTAACTAATATGAATTGTCATCCCACCCATCCAACCCTTTAATGGTTATCTCACACAATCATTATGTATCCCTATTTATTCACTATACAACCAATTAATAAATTAAAACATGTTCCTCTAGACTTAAGGTCACCATTTTACACAAGACACGCACTAATCCTTACTTAGGAAAACCATTCATTGGGTGTCCACATTTTCTCCCACTCCAAGAGGACTGCTCTAATAACTTTAAACAAATACTAGTCCAACACTTAAAATATTTCCTTAACACATAACAAGACACACTATACCTCTCATTATACAACCCATGTAACCCTAAGAAGTAACTTCTGAGGACTTTCTAGTGTTTAAATGTCATTCCTTATCCTCATTATGAACCATAACATACATGGTGAACCCATCATTGAGTTTCTGATAATATAATTTGTTTCTATAACCCCCCCCCCCCATGTATGAAATAATACCATCCTAGGACCCTTGTGTTTTGGATCACACTTGGAATCTGATAAAGGAATCTATTACATTTTGAATTACACATTTGAATTTGTGTTATATTTATTTCAATGTAATTGTTGGAGGAAAATATATATGTGTTGAAGTTAGGTAATGGAGTTAAAATCCACCCCCTAATGAAGATGAATATTTTTCCTAAGAAATGAAGGGAAAAGAGATGAATGTTTCTTACCATTGAGTAAGAAATTAAATTCTCCTTTATATGATAGTAATATAAATAGATTTATGTCACTGCCCTTGAATTCCTTATTAATTAAATTCATGTGGTAAACCCTTAACGAAAATTAGTACTAAGCATATTTCTATGTCAACGAAAAGTGTTAACAAGTGTTTAGGTAATATTTACAACATTTTAAATAAAGTATGAATTCAGAATTATCCTATTGGAAAACATCTATATTAATCATTAAAATATGAAAACATGATTAATTTTTTAAATGATGTTAGGTTAATTTTTAGGAAACAATCGAAGAAATATTTACCAAGAAGATGTTTTTAATTGGTGAGTAAATACTCTTAAACAGATTTATATTAATGATGTTATTGAGTATGGAATTATATAAGGTAGTGAAATAGTTGAAATAGTCAAACATGAGTATTTATATGTTTTAATATACATTAGAAAAAAAGATAAAGATGATTGGAATTATTCTAATAATTCTTAGAATTATTTAAAACTATTTTGAGGTGATCTGAAGTGTTTTAGAATACTTGGAAGTCATTTAAGGTAGAGATAAATTGATTTGATTAATTATATAATGTTTTCTCTAAGGTAAGAAAAATGATAAAGTCATGAACAGAATAAACTATGTATTAATAGAGTAGATTTCCAACATATGTTTTAGAATTTACCTAGATAATAGAAAGGGATATGTAATATCTGTATAGAGTAGATCTAGAGAATCATATAGTTTATCCAGCGTTTCATAGACTATATCAAATGCTTTAAAGAGCTGACGAAGGAACTATGTAGGTTATCTAATGATTATAGAGTTGTTTACTTTACAGAAAATGAACTTTATAGACTTGATGATGACTAGAAGTTTGGAAATTTGAAAAAGGCATTAAAGAATTAACATAGTTAGTAAAACTATGGTAATATGTATAGATTTTAATAAACTATTTCAGTTAAATAGAATACGACATTGTAGAGTTTAACACTTTAGAAAATTTCACGACTCTTCAAAATGAAAAATGAGAAATTCTAGAATTAGAAATTATGATGAAAATTAATTTGGATGATACAAGGTTTGTTCTTCATTGATATAAACATCACAAACACTCAAAGGTGTGTAACTAAATATTATAGATTAGAATTTTATCTTCATTTTTGGAATATAAAATCATGTCCATGTGAAATTATGATTGTTTTAATTTGGACTAATAATATGAAGTTTCCAGAATTAAATATTTAAGGGGAAATTTAAATTTGACGATTATGTAGTTTTTATTTCAAGTCTTAAAATTCATTAATAGTTTTTGAGACAATATTCAATATTTATTTTATTAATATCTAATGAGAAGAAGAAATTATATCATTGATTCAATATTTTTTTTTCAAAATAAAAATATTTGGAAGTCAATATCAGTAATAAAATTTAATATTTCAAAAAGTTTGTGTAGGAAATTTTCTTCATGTGTTAGTACATAAAAAAATTAATTGTGACCCAAATATTTTATTAGGATGATTATATTAATGTTTTAATAAATAGAGATCAAATTTGAGGTGAAATTTTGCGAATTAAAATTTCCCATAAATAAAGAAGGATTATATTTAATAAATCTAGACTTGAAGTCTCATGATTATCTTATAGACCTCCAGAGAAATAAATATCACAAACTAAATTGTAAAAATTTTAAAATATAGTAAGGTGATTGTGTTAATATGTGGTCAGGAGTGTATAGACTCAATAATCAGTTGGTTTTATTTTTATTCAATCTCTCATTCTATAACGAAGTTTTTGAACACCATTGGATTAAGTAATTTACATTCTTATACATATTTAAATAATATTTTATTTGTATATTTTAGTGATTAATTTGTTATAATATTAAAAGGGATAAAATTGATATAATAATAGAGAGGATAAGTGTTTTTATGGAATAAAAAGGAAAAAATAGATGTTATTTCTAATACACTGCTAGAGACACCAACATTAGAAAATGTTAACAAAATTATTTGGGGGATAACGGAATGTATGTGGTTTGTTTTTCATGAATGATATCATTAACATATTTTAATTTATATAAATTTAAACCAAAATAATATTAAATTATATCACCTATACATACTATTAATTAAAGATATAAAATATAAGACAGGAGAAGTATTTGTATGCTAAATAAATATCATAGATAAACTTATAAAATGACGATTAATCTTGAAGAAGAAATGTATATATCCATTCCTGTTATGGAGAAGAAATACTATCTAAATATAAAAAAATAACAATAAGAATATTAAGAAGAATAATATGGCTCAAATTTTTTCTCTTGCAGTACACGGTGTTGTATATTTTTGAGAAAAAAGATAAGGAAGATGGTTTGAGAATAAGGATAATGTGAAATAGTTTCAATAGAATATTTGATTTATTGTTGAATATCATAGTGTTTGTGTGATAAAATCACAATGATATTTTATGAATATTAAATAGTGATTTGAAATGAAATGATATTGAGTTTTATATTGATGTTCATAAATATTATAAGGAATTATAAGACTCTGTGTTTAGTGGAAGAAGATTATATCATTGGATGTAGTGAAATATCTAGATATATTGGTGATCTGCTTAAAAGGATGGAAGAAGTGTTGTAAGGAACTTGTGGGATACTTGTATAAAGAACCTGGAGGAGTTTTATTTCTCACTTATGTAATATATTGAACAAATTTATGTAATAAGGTGTTCCTGGTAAATCATATCACCTACCAAACAACTTGTAACTAATATAAAATTAATTATCATGGAATCAATGATTAAAATATCCTAATTGTAAAGAGTAGGTTTATTGATAGGATTTTAACATTGTAAAAATACCATTCTCTTTACATTAATTTCATAATTTGATTGCATGAGGTTGTTTAATATTGGGTAAAGCCTAAATAGATCCAACTATCTTTAACCAAAAACAGAATTTCAAACCAAAAGGGAATAGATATTTAAAAAATAATACCGAAGTTGGTAAAAAAATTAACCCCAGATTTATCGCCCCTCTCAGTTTTTTTCACACATTCTTGGGGAACTATAATTAATATTAGGGAACTTTTTTCCATTTAATTGTATCATCATTTTATTTTACTTGTATTTTGATAAAAATTCATTAAGTTCTTATTTGAAATGGAAGAGACTCATAGAGAATAATCGGTTTCTATTCTTTTTATTACTAAGATGGATATTGCATACACTCATTCCGAAATTGGAAAATGAGAGAGGAAAATATTATAAATAAATCTACAAAATAGAAGAAAAAATATCATTTCTTGATGTTAGTCATAATTGTAATCATTCAACAAGTAAATATTTTTAATACATTCCATGTGATCAAGAAAGAAATATCTATGATAGAGTTGAATTTAATGAATCATTTTTTTCTAGAATAAAAGAATATTTAGAGAAAGTATTGTTGTACATTTTCATATACATATTTTCATACATCAACAAACTAAGTAATGAAAATGAATAGTAGGAAAAGGGAGGAGATGTGATAAAAGATGCATTAAAGAAGAAGTTGGGTATATGCAACGCACTCATAAGGATATATGATGATAAAGAGAAATATATTCTACATTTTAATGATATAATATCTATTTTTAATAATAATGGTAAATAATTTATTATGATAAGGTTTTTATTACTAAATTGATCCATGTATTTTTTAAATTAAATAAAGTCTACATGAATTTCCAAAATGTCGAGATGGAAGCTATATAAAATAAAATAAAAAACATTACAGTTCGCTACAAGAGACATGTAGGATTCATGATGGCCAAGTTAAGAAAAACTTAAGAGAAAATGGGAATAAATCCATAAATTATTTTTAATGAGAATTATTCCCTTGACATTAAGTTTTATGAGTAGGAAATAAAAAAAAAACCAGAAGCAGCCAAACCTAAACCTTCCCTAGATACTGGGAGAAGAAAAGATTCCACACCAAATTATAATATGAATATTACACCCAATAAGACTTAAAATTTTCATAAGAATATTTTATAATCATATCATGATAAACCCATAATTATCTTATAGATAAATGTATCTAAATATCCAAAAAATATGTTTTCATTGAATCTAGTATGAATAAAATTGTAAGAAAAAAAACAAAAATTAGGACTAATCTGAATTAATAAAAATGTGGTAAAACCCACCAATGTATTGTGGGTGAAGGTAATAAAGTATAAAAAATTATATCCTTAAAAATAGTTATTTTTTCACAAAAAATATCAAGCCACTAAATCTGGATAGTGTACTCTTAAATAAAAATTAAGAAGATTCATTGGTTACTATTGGTGTTGTAGGAGGACTGGACACATGGACAATAAAGAATAGAATAATATATAAACATAAGAAAATTATATATGGTATGGAATGAAATAAATAAATGATGAAATTTAGATAAAAACTATTATACAAAAGAATATTTTATAAAAAAAGTATAATCTATCTTATAAAAACATATTTGAAATATTGGTGACATTGTGTGATTTTGGAAACATATATAGTCACAGTAAAGATGACTGATATCATGTACCAATAATGAATCAATTATAAAAAAATAATTAGATAATTCAATAGTCTGTGAGGAAATATAATAGAGCTACAAGTAAGTCTTCCTTGGGGAGTAAAAAGTAGAATAAATTTGAATCTACTACTCCCAAAAATTCTTCAAAGAATATTGATTTGGATATAAAAACAATATTTAATAGATAATTCTATAGTGGTAAGAGAGGACACATCATAGACCACTTCAAGAATTCCATGAACAACAAGAAAAAATGTATAAATACATAATCTACAAGGAATGAATAAATTTAAGAAATAGATAATAAGATTGGTTTAGTTTTTTAAATCCAAGATGAAGAATAAGAATTTTATGAGAAGTTTTCCAAGAATGATTACTCAAAGGATATATAGTGGTATGTAGAAGGTGCAATGAAACTGGTAGTATAGATACAATATGCATAAAATGTCATCCTACATAGGAAAAACTATTGAAGAACAATGGTAAATAACCGATGAATTATACTACTAAAATTTTAGCTAGGAAAGAGTCATCACAAAAGAAGAAGGTTGACAATGTACAAAAAAGGGTGCATAAAAATATGTCCAACCCATCTTGATGAGGCTGGGAATATGGAGGAACTAGAAAGAATGAAATTTATCTATTTTATATATTTATTAATCATTTCCCATATAAGAATAAATATGATATGAAAATGAAAACTATACTTCTCAAATAAGATTAGATTTTTAAATTTAAAGAGTAATGAAAGCCTAAAGAGTTCCAAACTCATTAGAGAAGGTAAAAAATGAATCTTCAGATTGAGATAAAAGTCTCAACCCTATTTATCACATTAAATAGATTATGGAAGACCCACTATATTCCGTTATATTATTATTCATTATTTATGGAAGAAGGAATTTAAGTTGAAGCATGAAAAGTTGTTGTCAAGGGATATGATGTTTAAAAAAATAAGAATTTGTATATATCATGGATAATACTGAAATTAGTATCTTATAGTATAATAAAAATAAATTACTTATAAAATCACAATTTTTCATTTATCTCAACCGGTATCCATAATCTTGAAGAAGATTTCTTGATAGAGTATAATCCATGATGATTTCAATTGATGGGAATCCATTGATGGGGAATCGAAAAGTGAAAAAGACATAGATTTAAAATTTCTTATTAAATCAATAATTCTATTAATTATATAATAATATAAAGGATACAGTATGATTTTCACTCTCTTAAACCGTTATGGATTATATTAAATTTTTATATATACGCGGAATGATTGTGCAATAATATGAGGGAGAAAAATTTCATTCAATCAAAAAAATTATGTGTTTGTTGAAATTGAGTGAAAGGTCATGAATTTTTTTGAAAATATATTTATAAATCCCCAAAGAATAAAATTTCCAATATTTTTATTACATTATATTTTAAATTTGGGTGTATTTTTAGTCTATACTAGTCACTATTTTTTCCATATTGATTTTTAACATATAGACTTAGAGTATATTGATTAATGGCACATTACTAAAAAAAATGGAGCCATAATTCTCACATGGGATTTAATAAACCTCAAAAAAGGCATGAGAAATCATACTAATACGATGAAATGGGGAAAATATATATTTTTTAAATTAATATAGGAAATGGGGAGAATAATTTTCCCTTTCATGACCTCCAAAGGGGTAGGAAACCATTTTACATTGTATTTATTTTCAATAAGGGTGAGAAATGTAAATTTACTCAATTGAATGTATATAAATATTGGTTATACAAAAGGCATTGAAATTAGCCATGAAATGGGTATTGAAAACAAATAAAATGGGGGATATGGAAGTACCCTTTTTATTATGGTTGTATTTATGGTCAATGTAATTATTGAAAGAAAGTCAATGTGTGTTGAAGTTGGCTGATAGATTTAGAATACACAGAATAATGAATATAATTATTCTTCTCATATAGTGATGGGAAAATATATGAAATCTTTTATCAAATGAATATACAATGGAGGTATCATTTATATGATGGAAAAAAAGAAAGAAGCTGATTATGTTTCTTTTTAATAGTAGGATGGAAATATTCAAGTGGGTAACCCTAAAATTAGATGTTCATTTAGATATTTTTTATATCAATTAAAAGTACTAATAATTTTATAAAGGGCTATCTGTAACATGTGTAATGAAAGAATAATATAGAAAATGGATGATATATTATATGATTGGAAGCTTTTATAAGATAATTTGTGAGGAAACAATCTATGATATATTTTTCAAGATAGATAATAGGATAAATGATGAAAATAATCTTGAATAATGGATTATAAAGGCCATGATTAAGGCTAAAATTATTTAAAGTATGGAGCTACATGAAATACTAAAACCTAGGTATTCAGATAATTTAATGTACCTTGGAATCAATCTAAAAGGTTTTTTTAGTTATTCTTAAATTACTAGAATTATTTACAGTTTTTATAAAGTGATTTGATGTTTCTCAAAATTGCTTGAAGTAAATTCATATGTAGAATAATTGATTTGAAATATTATAGAATTGTTGTGTTGAAGTGATAAAAATGACAAATTCCTGAATCCTAATCTCTAAACATAGACAACATAGAGTACCTACATAATTTATATAGTTCAACTAGATAAGAAAAATGGAAAATATGTATCTATATAAATTTTATCTAAAGATTCGTAGTGTTTTACTATTTTTATATAGAGTTCATCGATGCCAACATACAGTGGATGAAAGAACAGTATAGTGTTATAAAAATTCAAATATTTTCTTACTTTGTGAAAAATGGACTTTGTATTGTAGAATAAGAGTTAAATATTTGATAATTAAAAAATGTACTGGGTACATTAAATATTTAATGAATATCTGATAATAACCATAAAGATCAACAAAATCTATTAATATAGTATATGGAATACATATAGTTTAATACATATTAATTTTTTAGAAATCAATAGAATAAATAATGAGATATTATAGAATTGGAAATTATAAAGGAAATTAATTTAGATGATAAATGTAATATTCTTCAATGAATTAAACATAAAAACTTAAAAGACTGTAAGATTCAATTTTATTTATGGGAAGCTGATCACCAGGACTCAAAGATAATATCAAGGTTTTATGAATGTTTAAAAGAATACACCAAGACGGAAAATGTGAAGTTATAAGAGTAAATTTTGAAGGAAAAAAATTAAATTTGAGGATTCCAATGCTATTATTTTATTTTATAAATATAATTAAGCAATATTAATACATTAATAAATCATGTTTTGAATAATATTGAATGAGAAGAATATTGTATATTTTTATTTAATTATTTGTGATTTCTAAATGATAGTAGTAGTTAGTCAATATATGTGATCAAAATATATATTTAAATTGGTTGCAGCTATCACTAGTCATCATAGGTTAAGACATCATAAAATCAATTGTGATTGGAGGCATTGATTGAGAAGATGACCTTCATGTTTTATTTAAAGTTGATCAAAGCCAATGTAAACTTATGGGCAATTAAATTTTCAATAAATGAAGAAATTGCTTGTTCAACAAATCCAAAAATGAAGTGTGCTGATGCTTGTAATGGACTTCAGAAAACTAAATATCACAAACTAAATTGATATTCTTACTAAATGAGAAGTAATTGATTATTTTGAGTTACCTGCTAGAGTGTTAAAACTCGTTAATTGATTTGTAAAACTTTTTTGAACCTCTTATTATACAATAAGGAAATTACATGATATTATAAGAACTACTATAAATTCTTATATTTATTTGAAGAATGTTTTATATTTATATTTCTATTGTATATTTTTTAGAAGATAAAAAGATAAAAACCTGATGAAATAATATAAAATCTATTTTTTCAACTATTACAAATATAAAAAATTTCTAAATTGTATTTTTAGTATTATATTAGAGACGACCATGTTAGAAAAATTTGATAAAATGATATAGTGGATCATGGTGTGTGTGCAATTTGTTTTTCTTTCCTGATATCTTTGAGATATTTTAATTATATAAATATAAAGTGGCATAAAATTAAATGATTTCACCAATTGATATTGGGAATTAAATATAGATAATAAAATATAAGTTAAATAATATATAGAGCGATGAGAAACCAATAGAATGAGAACTTATCATTAAGAAGAAGGAAAATTGGATGATCTTGTGTTGTCGTATAAACAATATATGGGTATCTAATAGAATAAGAATGTCATAATGATGATTATTATGATCAATATTATCATGATTAATATGATGATTCTGAAATTATCTCACATTCCAATTCTTATAATATATGGTGAAATAGAAGTTTAAGAAAAAATTGAAGAAAATGAGTTGATATAAAAATCATAATGGAATAATTTTTATAGAACATTTAATTTTATGTAAAATACCTTATAGTATGAGTGATATAATCCTAAAAACTATTCTAAAAAACTATGATTTTGGAATAAAATAAAGAAAATGTTTCACATAAATGTTTTTGAATATTACAATGCATTCAATGACACTATATTGAAAGGAAATGGATTAAATTATTAGATTCAGTGATATACCTATATATATTTAGTGATATAATTCAATAAGATGGAAGAATTTTTATAATAAAATAATGGTAAATATGTATAAATAACTTGTGGTAGTGGTATTGTTCACATGTTAAATATAGTTAACACACACATATGTAAAATGGTTTGTATAGTAGAGCATTTCACCTTCCAACCCACTTATAATGGATGAAAATTTTATTAGTAAGAAATATATGATTCAAACATAAAGAGAATATAATGTAGTGGGTTTAATTGGAGACTCATAACCTCTTAATAATACTATTTGGTTCACTTTACTTCCTTACTTTCATTTCATTTTGTAATTATATACTAGATAAATTATAAATAGATCCATCTACCTTAACTAGAAACATCAGTTCAAACCAAAATGTGGTAAATATTTAAAAGGTAATATATAATTTGTTAAAATATTTAAAACACCAAATCCCTCCAAGGTTTCTACACCCATTCATGGGGAACTACACATTTAATATCTAAGGATTATAAGGTAACGTAAATTTTGATCAATCCTAAAATCATCCCACCACAAGAAGAAATTTTGTTTTGATATTAAAGGGTTTTATTTATTCATTATACTTTATTGAACTCTCCCAGTTCCCACTCAAATAACATTGAATTAATTAACAAATCCCTTATATTACATTTTATATAAAACACACATAATGTATAACTTAAAAATTTTATAATATCCAACCATCTCTTGGAAAGTTAAATACATGATTCATATTCATTGAATTTTATCAAGGACTACATAAATCATCCTTGAGTAGATGATCCCTTATCTCATTAAATAAATAACTATTCAATTAATTATATACTTTTATAAATAATACCTTCAATTAAGTCTCCAAGGAATAATAAAAGTAATTCTCACTAGATGTTTTAAAAAAGATAAATTCCCATGTAACAATTTATTAATGAAATGTGACATGTTCATGGTCCACCTATGAATAAAAGAACCAACTACACGCATTAAATTGAAACTCAATTTAACAAAAAAAAATAAAAAAATACATAAATTAATCATTATGATTTCTATATTCATGAAAATAATGATTTATAGTGTGTTTTCATTAGATCTAAACCTCCTTTAGCTATCACACACAAACCACTAATTGCTTGGGATATGTGTCCCCATTATCAGGTGAAATAGAATATAAATACCAAACCTGAAATTAGTCAAAATTATATAAATAATGAATATAAAGATAGTGAAAATGAGGAAAATAACTGAATTTTTTTAGGAATCCAAAGCATCTAAATCACCATGAAAAAATGGGGAAGAATGAAGGTGTATGACAGGGGAAGTTATTCTAGACCCTTCCCTATTAATTAGCCAATATGGGTGAACCCTAGGAGTTTATTTTATATTTCTATAATAAAATTACACCTTTCCCCACTTATAAAACATTTCATGTCCAACTAATTGTTTTTTGGGCCATAAGACACTAGTTCTAGAGTCTCTAGATAGCTAATAGCTCATCCAATGGGTTCTTAAACCCATTTTCAACTCAATGAGTACCTGGTGCCACGCCACCGAGTACACCACGGTGTCTTATAAAATATTATATTGGAAAGACTCATTTGATAACCAATAAATTCGATTGATTTCCATTAAATTCTCTAAAAAAATTAATACAATACTTCAATAGATACAAAAAAACATGAGAATTTATTTCGAATCCAAAAAATCAATACTCTTCCAATTCTAGTTATATAAGATTCTAAATCCAATAGAATTATATTCATATATAATTGTGTGGCTCATTATTGATGGATATATACTATTAGTTACTTAACTATTTGATAATTTTGTTTCATATCATATGATACGGTATGAGATATCATATAGCATGATATCTATGCATGAAACTTATTGTCTGGGTATATCAATTCTTATGATACACATATACCGTAAAGATCCACGGACTTTGGAATATCATAGAGATTATTTTATGATTTATGGGTGGACAAATGATAAGTGTTATCATTCAGTAATCAATATACAAGTGTAATCAGAGTGTTTCATAAGATGAATCACGTAATAGAAATGTTGCAATCAAGTGGTTAGAAATGTTGTAAACAAATGTAATTAACTCATATGTTATTAACATATTATTTATTGCTTCCAGGATGGATAAATTCTATGTAATGGAAAATTTCCGTCAATATGGGCATGGTTCACATCTTCTTAAGCTTCCTTTACTTATCCTTATCCACAATGATCTTTCTTCTCCTCCCTTTTCCTTTGTGAGGAACTAGCATACCATGGGAGTTCTAAAGGATATCAATAAATCAGCTGGTGACTCAAATCAACCATGGGGTACACCATAGAGGGAGGAATGTTGCAATTACTCATTCATGATTTTCATCATTCATAGTGGTTATAGAATAAAGTTATAGTTTCTATCTACGATGAATGTTACAGACTGAACTTCATTTAGTTTTTGAGTGATTTTAATTTCATAAATGTTCTATCACATTTTTAGGGTATCTACTTTATTTCCCTATGATTAAAAGGTGTTCATTAATCCTAAGACACCTTTTCATTAGTTCAAATCCTTACCAAGCCAATTTGTTGAATAATTCAATTTGAAAAAGGAAAAAAATAAAGAATTGTTTCATATATATAATAAAGAAGATATCTTAATCTGTAATAATGAGAATTTTGTGTATAATTTTAGATACATCCCTAAAATTGACTTAATATTACATAGGCTCATCTATGTAATATTACATTTACATGGTCTATAATAACAACCAATTGTTGATGCTCTATGTTAATGGTAAGTGAGATGTTAGGTAATAGGTTTTATATGACATGGTATATGTCATTAACTATCAATTTTTACACTTACATTGATTTTGTGTCATAATATTCAATCATGTTTATGATCCTGACAAATCAGTTTAACATTATGGGTGGTATACCATAACGGTAATATCATATCATGTGATTTTATTCCTATATAGTTCTGGGCACATGATTTTGTTGAAATTAAAGTTACTTTACACAAGTTTTAATATCACATAACTAGTTATCATAGCCCATAAATACCAAATCCACTCATTTACACCAATACAGGTGCTTATGCATTGATTTAATCTCATGTAGAGGCTTATTATTGTCTACGACTACTAATGTGCATGATTTAATCCAGTACATGCCTCTATATTCCATTTTTCCTTACTAAAAATACATTATCAATCATTCTTTTACATTTTATAGAATATAAATGAGTTTCAACTTTTTTGTTAAATATTATATAAAAAAAAAATTTGATTGAATTTCAATTTGGAATCGATTCAAGTTAGTGTATTCCACCAGGAGGGATGGCTTCGTTCTCACCTCAAGAGATTCCTCAAGCACTTTTCCTCCCACCCTAGGGATTCTTCACCATTGTAATGGAGCCAAAATCTATTTCCTTATTCTATATTTCCAATGCTTCTTCTCTATATTGGTCATCCTCAAGATCTTCCTTTCAGGTTGTTATTTGTATTTGGTGATCTGGATTTCTAATGTGCTTCCTCGATTGTAAATCACAGTTTCTCCTCCGACTGTATCCACCATGTCAGACTCCATTTGTGGTTCTTCTCAGCATTCTTCTCGGTGGTTAGGGATGTTTTGGGGTTCATGGTCGTGGTTCTCTACTGAGGAATTATGGTTTTTTTGGTTCTTCTATTTTCTTCTAGTATTTTCCTCGTATTTTGATGTATTTCATCATTTATGTAGATGGATTCAACTTGTGATGGTGTTTATGCTTGCGGGTTCCTTTCTTTTCAGATTTTTTGTTTTTTGGTTCGGTCTCCATCAAAACGTGGATCTCTGTTATTCTGTTCTTCCACTGAACACAACCTTGGATTCTAAATCTAATTCTCATGTCTAATATGAATTGTTGTGTTGGTTATGATGGATCATTGGGAAGTGTTTTCCGACTAGTTGATGACATTTCAGGAGGCGGTCTTGCATGTTGTTTTCATTTTTTATACTAATCTGAGTTCAAAAAATGAATCACATTAGGAGAACATAATTCACTGCAGCCACAACAGAAACATCATAAATGAATTGAAGTTTCAAATATTAATCAAGGGGAATTTACAAGGAAACTAGTAAACACATGTGAATTCATCCTTTCCCTTCAACTTAATTTGATTTGGTTCATTATTTGGTTTAACTATATCAATTTATCCACCCCTAAAGAAAAACATGATAATTTCACATATGCACATAAATAATGAAGGGAACAAGAATTTATGACCTAGATAAGAATATTTGACAATATCTATGCATGATCTAAGAGAAGAATATATTTCCACATGACCAAGATCATATGAAGGAAACTTAAATAACAAAAACCATAGATTCTCTCATCAATATCACAAAAAAAATCACTAAAACCATAAATTCCCATGACAAAACCTTCTTTGGATGAAATACATTGAGAAATTAAGAATGAAAAAGTAAACAAACGAACCTAAAATTTCCATATATAAATCATCCAAGTCCTAGTGAAAAAACAACAAAATATGAGATGGAATGCCTCCTAAAATCACCACTAGGTCACCCAAGATTCAATAGATAATGTGGAAGAAAAAGGGCTTTGAAGGAGTTTTTTAAATTATACACAGGGTATTTTTAGTGTACCATAGCACAATACAACAAGATATTACATAATGAATAGGTAAATTCCAAAACATACAACAAAATATGGAATTCTATGGTGAAAAGGTATCCTGATAATGTCTCCCCAAGAATCCACACGATACTAAATGGCCAAATCCTTCAACCTTAGGGTAAGGATGTGGTGAAACACATGCACCATGTCTCAAATACCCCCAAATTGACAAATAAATCAAAATCAAACACCCTAAACCTCTATACACAAAGGGAATCTATTATTCTATAAAAAGATTTACAGAAAACATATCTATGTCATAGCCCGTGGCCATACAAGAAAATTCCAAAATCGGTAATTCCACTAAACCCCATAATTCTAAGTCTTTATGGACTAATGACTATAAAATTCCACAAGGAACTTCACTATGTTATAACTTATAAGCCCATGTTAAAACCACCTCCTCTAATAGATATTTTGTTTTCAAACCACCCCTCTACTTCCTCATGCTTCATCTTGAAGCTATATTGGGAATGCATCTATGTCAAACCACAATTCAAAATGCTTTACTTATTCTACTGAAAATCAATGTGACATTGTTGTGTAATAGGTATTTTTTGTTTCATTTTCCATGCATGATAATATTTTTTTCTCAAACCACCCTAAACCTCTAAACACAAAGGGAATCTATTATACTATATTGGGAATACATCTATGTCAAATTCTCAAGTTCTCATTATCAACCCACTATGCCTCCGCAATACGTGAACCAAGGGAATTACATGTCCATGTAGTTTATTTTCTTAGTGGTCCTGAATCTCAACTAGCCTATCCATTAATTTCACATCACCATCAATATCTTACACTCCTTAGTCTATGACATGGGATTCATCATGAAGATTCCAATGAGGCTAGTACACATGAAATACATCATCGATTTTATCCAATCATAGAGGAATCACTAAATGATATACCACCCCACGAAAATGCTCTCAAACATCAAAAGGATAAAAAAAATAGGGGACAAAGATTACTCCCCCAAACAAATTTAAAAAACCCCTAATGAGGGGAAACCCTTAAGAACACTTGGTTTCTATAACCAAACTCCTAAGGTCTCTACCAATGATAAATATAATCCTTATAGTAGTCTTAAATTTCCTCTATCTATTTCTAAACTATCTAGATCTTCTCCAAAATACTCTACACCGTATCTAGACCAAGGAATGAAAATTCCCCAACTAGGTTCTAGAACAATAGATATCTGCATGGCCTTCCATATAGTGTCTTGAATAGAGTTATACCAATAGATGAGTGATATATATTATATTAGTTAAACACAACCAAGGTTATGTGTTTAACCCATGATATTACAAAATCCAATATGCAATCCAACAATATATCCTCTAGCATTTTGTTGGTTTTCTCCATATGTCAGTTCTTCTGGGGATGAAAACTACTGTTACAGTGTAGTAGGGAGATAAAAGCATGATTTAATCCCCTCTAGACTCATGAGGTGAACTGAGTCTCCCAACTAGAGATAATGGTCCATGTCACTCAAAACATACTCACTGCATCATCCATATACTTCCTCATTAAAATATTGACAATGCTCAAATCCTAAATTTCCATAAAAAGTGTCAACTTCATTATTCATCGCATGATAAACTAAAATATATCAAATCCTTCATTATCACAGGGTATCCCAATGAATAAATAAATTAATATTTTCCCCAACTACCACTTGGGGATATCCAAAGGCTACAATAACCCTACAATGTCACAATGGTTTACTTATTCTACTGAAATAAAAAACACCATTCCATGAACTCTGCAACTTGTTGCATCATCTTAGGCCATAAAAGATGCCTCCTCAAGCCACATTGCATCTTAGTCACACCTAAATGCACAACTAATGGTGAGCTTCGAAACTTGTGAATAATTCTGTCATGCATGGAAAAAGGAACAAAAAACCTCCCCTAAAACATTGTCTAATGCTACTCATCCTCTAAACACACCTCTAGAGAATCACCAGGAATGGAATTGTCTCATATCATCTCCATCTATGAGTATCCCCATTGAAACCCCTCCACCCACCATAATAATGAATATTCCACCATTATCAAAAAAATAATCCTCTACCATTAACCTCGTCTACTCTATAATGGATCATTATTAACATCTGCATCACCCAACAAACATACTCAAATTCTAGAAAGTATCCTTACAAATTTATATTCAATGTCTCAAAAAAATATTCCAAATTTATGTGGAATAATATATTTGAATTTAATAGCCCTATAGAAACTCCATCAACCTCCATTAATGTAGCGTTAGATTATTCAATGAGAAAAAACACCTCAAAATATTGTGGTTCATAATGACCAAAAACTTATTTCCTATAAGGTAATATCTCCATAACATCATGAAAAATACCACAAGCACTATCTCTGGGTTTGGGGTTAGTATTTACACTCAGGGTGATGTGACTGACTAGAGAAATGGGAGATCCTGACCCTTTATTGTATCAAGAATAATCCAAAGTTCAAGAAATAATCATCGTAAAAGGATTCAAACATCACTACCTCCTCCTAAATATGAGGGATGAGTGTAGTGTTCAACCTCTCCTTCAGGTAGTTTAATGTTTCCTAACATAGATTATTCTAGATAAAGTTTTATTCCATCTTGGTTAGAGAAAATAGTGGGGCATCAATATAAGAAAATTCAAACAGAAACCTTTAATAGTATCCTAAAAACTAAGGATATTTTGAATATCTCCCACATTTTCAGGTGCTTATAAAGAATCAATTTCCTAAATCATCAAAATGTCAAGGGATAAACCATATTTAAAAACTAAATTTCTAAGAAAGTGTACCATATTAATCTAAAACATAAAATTGTACAGATTCCCAAAGAGTTGATGATGTCAAAGAACATAAAACTCATCTCTATGGTGCCCATCATGATCCTCTATGGACTCAAGATATATTAGGATTACATTGTTGAACATGATTATGAACTCATCTAGGAACTCATGGAATTCAGAGTTTATAACATCCGGGAACACTTATGGTTCATTTGTAACATCCAATGGTATGAAGATAAACTCAAAGTGCCCATACCTAGAAAAGAAGGCTGAATATAGAAAATCCTCTTCATTTAACCTCATTAGAAGATGTTCATAATGAAAATTGATCAACAAATACTAACTTATTCGATTTATCTAGTTGAATAGACCATCTATAAAAGTACAGGTGTAATGGTTCTTTATTTTCAATTTGGTAAAACATTGGTATTCTTCGTATACCCCTAGACTATAATACGTCATCTTGCAGAATAACAATGGAGCACCCCAAAGTGATATACTAATCCAAATGAATACCTTACACAATAATTCATCAATTTTAAACCTCATTTCATTGGTCTTTATGGGTTCCATGTGAAAAAATGCATTTAAGTAAAAAAAATTACTATCTATAACTCTATCAAAAAACTGACACTATATAAACGAGTAGTGCCATAACCTCATCTGGAAAGACATATAATAACCCATCCCCAAATATAGGGGCCTCTATTACCGAGTATTCCACTAAATACTTTGAAAACTATCATAAAATAGGATTTATATGCTTTTAACCCTTATAATTATACTTCTTACCAAGAACACCCCTTATTGACACTACACATAAGAAAAAACAACTCTACTCCAGAAGTAATGAAAAAATTCATGCACGGAGTACAGAAAATCTATTCCAAGTATGAAATTATATGGGAGTATCAATAATAATAATAAATCCCTCGTTTGTTCATATCTCTCCATAATTAGTCTACACTTCCATAAATCATCAAAAAACATATCCTAACCTCTAATTAGTGTAAATAATACCAAATTAACTAAACTTATCTCCTAGTATATCCCCAATGCACAGAACAAGGTTGGTTTAATGAAGGAGTGTGAAGCTCTAAAACCCAGAAAGATGGAAACTAAGGTAGATGAAAATTGATTATAACTCAGATAATATCAAGACACCATGGAATTGGTGCCCCTATACAATTAATATGTTTTCTATTATATAATCTAACTCAATGCTAATAACTTATATATCCATCCCATGGATTGGGTTTCTAAGGAAAAGGATCATCAGAGGGATGACCCCTACCATATATATCTCCCCTTAAAGGGGTATAAGCATATTATCCTAGCAGCTAAATATTTATTAGTGTCCCATAATATAGATACAACCTCAAGGGAATCTACTGCTACAATGGCTAAAAAATTATGGTTATAAAATAAATACTAACTTCCTTTATTGGTATGGACCTATACTAATGCATACCATGACCACCACAAGTATAACACATAAACAAAGAGTCTCTTGAATATTATGGGGAAATTTTAGCCCTATAATATCATGAAATATAATTTTGAGGTTAGATATTGATTGGTCAAAACCTCAAACGCCCTGACATATGTGATCCCCTAGAAAAATAAATGATCCTTAAGAAAATTTATTGAATTCCTTTTCAAGTAAATCCACCTAGTGATTGTATCTTCTTAATAAAATCATCCTTCTTTTGTGCCTCCAGTTATATTGGAAATGTAAATGGGGTGATTGAATAACATATTAATGGATATAGAGCCTCCTAACACTCCATTTTCTAGACTTCTCATGTTGAAAAAGATTACGAATAAAGGAAATAAGTTTCTTGAACTAAACCTCAAACTCTCACATGCTCAAGCTCCCTTTCTAAATAGAGAGATAATCTTACCTATTTTCCACCTTTATCATCAATGATAATAAATCTGAATGAAAATCATAGAAATAATAACATCATTAATTTTACTCTATTTACTCTTTAAGATAAATAATAATCTATTTATTTACTGCCCCTTACATTCTACTAACTAAAAATTGAAACTGATACTCTTCTTCAGATCAAATCAAACTGAAGTCAATTTAGAGCTACTCAAACTGGATCACAATATTTGAATCAAATGTTCACTCTTAATACATCACAAGACTCTGATTATATAAATCATGTGAAGTATTCTATCATATCTCATCCTTCTTAGTCATTTCTATCCTCTAATGATCAACTATATCATCTTGTTGAAATTATTATCCCTGAACCACACATAGAATATGACAAGGATCCATCTATGGAAACATAAATGAAACACTGAGACTGGTAGTATAGAATATATTAAGATTCATTTGATTAAATTTATTTTATTTTATTGACACAAATTTTTTTGATCCAGAGACAAATCCAGCATGATGCACATGCCACTCTTAGGACTCTACCCTACAAGTACCATTATTTCTCTATGAACATGCTGATATCTTAAGGTCCTTATTTAAAATCATAGGGGGGTCCTAAAATCATGTTCTCTATATCATCTCCCTAGAATATTTCATGAGAAAATATCAACTTGTAATTTTCCCCTTCCGACCCATGAAATCCTCACAAGTGCCTAACCTCATTCTTTTTATAATCTCCCAATACTAATTAATATGATATTCAATAGCTTGTGTCACATAAAACATTGAACTAACGTAACACCCAACAAAAATAAACCATGAAATATTAAAACATGTGAGGAATAAAATCATTAGAAGAAAAAATAATAATCAATTAAAATAATTATATATTATTATTTTTTGTTGCTTAATATTTTATAAAAAAATCCCTTTCGATGAACCTTTTAGAAAAAAAGTATTATATTTTACCTACATTAATGAAATTGATCATTGTTAGAGTTTTCATACAATAGTTCATATTTACTGTTATAAACTAATATGTCAGCGTAAATTTATTTATAAATGTAAATTAAATAATATTGAAGTCACGTGAAGATTAAAAAGTTTGTAATTTTAATAATAGATGTTTTTCTTTGTATATTGTATTTTCTTTTAAAAGAAAAATTTATAAGTTTTATAATTTTCCTTTAAATAAATTAACATCAATTTTTATTTCAAAATATCAATATTATCATAAGTTTAATTCTTTATATTTTTCAAAAATAATTAATTTTTAGATGAATAGTAAAAATATAGGTTTTACTAAAATTAAAATTATTTCTGACTATATAATCAGGTTAGTGTAACATAATAACATATTAAACAATTCTCTTGGTTGAATAATTATTAAGGATAAAACTAAAAAATTTGAAATCCTATTATTAATTTAAAAACCCTATGTTTAAAAACCTAAGTAATATTTTTTAATAAAAGGTATTCTTTTTTTATTTTCTTCTAATGAAATATTGTTTTTGTATATTTGGGTTTTGGATTAATTTTAAAGAAACATATTTTTGCATTTTATTATAAAAAAATCTTTATCAACAAAATAAAATAAATTGATAATTTTACCCAACAACTATATTTTATGATTAAAAATACATTTCTCTAAAATGAGACTTTAAACATTACCAAAGATAATATAAAAATTACTTCTTATTACACATAGAAATTGTATCTAATAAATCACTTTAATATTTTTATTTCATATATCAAAATTATTTAATAAGGGTGATTTAATTTTTAGATATAAAGAATGAATTACATATGTAAATACTAGTTATTACGGTAAAAATTAAAATGGTAAAAGTAATAAATATAGTGGTAAAAAGATTAAAACATGTTAAAAAACATGTTTCTAATTTATTGGTTGATATATTATTGACTATATATCATCTATCAATAAATTAGTTTCCATTTTTTATTCTCTTTAAATGTTTTACTTGTTCTCCATTTATTTTAAGTCATTATAATTATAAAAATTTCATTATCACCACATAAAAAACGTGTTACACAACACACTATCAATACCACTCAAAAAAATTAGGTTTGATATTGAAACTATTGCATAATTACTTCCGATATTGTAACGCCCTGACCCCAGTTACCCTGAGTCAGTGCATTATTACGTATCATTAGCATGATCACAAATGATCAAGTCTCGAATGACTGATTAGTTTAGTATCCTTGGAAACACTAGAAACATTCATAAGTCTTACATTACATCATAAATTGAAAAACTAAAACAACATATTTCTTCATAACCCCTCATACTATCCCTACAGGTCATTCATAAAATATTTCTTCACATCCTGGGAAAAATAAAACATTGAATGGGTGAGCCCAGATTCTCAGTAAGGATAACAATATAGGGGAATCTTTCATAAATAAACATAAACATTTAAGGCAATGTCTAACTGAAATAAAAAACTTTTAAACATGAACTTCAGCATAACTTGGAAAAAATAAAATGAAATAATTCCATTTACTTATTCACATGGATATTCTACTAGTCGAATAATCACATGAAATATAAATAACCACTTTCATAATGATGTAATGAATAATGCCATACTATCATAACCACAAAGTCAAGGCCTTGTTCCAAGACTAAAAATAAGATTTTGTCAATGCCTTGTGCCAAGACACTAGTTTGTCTCATGAGACCTACTGATGCATCCAGAAGCTATAGCGGGCTCCACCCATCACTTACTAAGTCAAATGCATTCCACATATGAACAGGTTTAAACATAACATAAACATTCGTATTAAAACTAGCATAAGAAATGTCAATACATTCTCCATAAACTATAAATGGTATAGAAATAACACAACCACAGTCAAACATATCACAAAACCTTCAATACAATATATAAGTTTTGTATAATAATAAATCAACTTCAAATAATCTTAAAATTCATCAAAGGATGTTGACATAGATGAAATCAAAACTATTTGAGAGAAATATCTCTTTTTTGAAAGTATTTAAAATTCACACATTTATAAAGGAAGTTATTTAAAATAGATTTTTGAATCAAAGTGTCCCATACCACTTTGAACTTTTTAAAAAGAAATATCATTTCAGAACATTCATGTCCATATAAATAAATCCTTAAAATATTTTTGAAAACATGGACATTAATTAAAAATATTTATAAAGATAAATCTTTAAAACATTTAAAATTTTGATCTTGATAAAGATTACCTTTCACAAATTCTTAAAATATTAATTTTGAAATCATTTCAAGGTCATATAATTATAAAATAAAACATTTACTTTCAATATATTCGTATAATCTTGTAAGGGAAGCTTCGACAATTTTATAACGGTGTAAAATAGCTGCACCCGCTGTATAAGTTAAAAAAATCATTCTTACCTTAATTCTATCGAAAAGGTTAAAAAGGACCTTGTTTGGAAAACGATGGAAAGATTCCATTATAAAAATCATATGAAAAGTAAAACAAGGGTATAAATGAATTTAACCCATATTCTGTAAAATATTAAGAATGATTTGAAATAAATTTTTAAGAAATATGGATTTGGATGATAAAGAGGTCCCAGAAGATAATTACTTATAAACAACCTCAGATAATGAATACATTGTAAAATAAAACCTTACCTTATAATTTTCCTTGGTCGTGGGTAGGTTAAACTCCTATATAATAGTTAGATAATGGTTATTAAATTATTCAATAATCATATACATTAATATTATATCATATATTATCTTTTAACATTACTTTGTTAATAATATCCTAGTATTATCGTCGTTTCGGGTGTTAACTTACTCGTTTTCTTTTATATGTTTTGTTACATAAGTCGTGTTTGTTATGGATAGGTTGTATATTATTAATATCTAGAATTATATGAAGTCCTTAAACATTATTTTTAATCATCAAATGAGAATTAGACTTGCATGGAAACGATGGGGAATGAATCTCGTCCCGTTCGTGGAGACGGTAGTCCATACGTATGCACGAGTGACAATTTCATTTTTTTGATATTAAAATAATATATAATTTGATGGTATATAATGTATAAAGATTCATTATCATGTTATATTTATTATTTACATCAATTAAATATCATTATCATACCCATCAAAATAATAATTTTTTGAATAAGAATTACACCACGATGTGGAGACGGTAAGTCGTACGTACGCACGTATGGTGACATGTCATTCAAAGGATAGATATAATACTGAATATGGTTGTACCGTATTTATAATAACATCACAGTATATATAAGATACTGGAGTTATTATTTTAGAACGGAAATAACAAATAAAGAATAAGCTGAAGAAGAAAGGAACTTGAAAGAGGGTGGTGAAAACATTACCTCTTCTTCGGGTTCTTCTTATTGATTTGATCAATAGGGATCTTTAGGTTGGATTTCAGATAAAACTAAGGCCTCTAGGTTGAAGTGAGGTATGTTTAGAGAATATTTTGGTAGGTGTTGGCCGAGCCAAATGGTTTTGAAGGTGTGAATTAGAGGGAAGGGGAAGTGCCCTTTTATAAGAGGAGTTAGGGGCACCTTAGGAAAAGCTAGAAATATTATTTTACAATAAATTAATATTATATTTCAAATGGCTCCAAAGTGTATTATTTAAATTTTAAGGTGGTTATAGGTTGAAAAAAACTTAAACAATATGTTTTAGGTTGGTTTGGGTCACTTTATTAACCATATCTTTTTTATTTAACTCTTAGTTAAATAGTTTGACATTTACCATGTCTCATTGTATTTTAATTATATATAGTTAATAAACTTACAATAAACTTCCAAGAGACCCCCAAGTGGTCCAATAATAATACACCTATCATTATATAAGTCTTTTGGCAGATCCTTAGAATTTTAGGAATTGAATATCAATTAATTATATAATATTTGTTTTAAAAACTCCTTTATGTCAATTTTGAGACTATTTAATAATTGATTTTTGTTAAAGTGTTAACATGTTTATTAATTATAAAGAATCATTTATTTAATCCTAAGATTTAATATTAACCAATAAAGATTTTCTATGTAATCTAAACGTTCACATTATATTTATTTTAACATTTATAATACTAATTATTTGATTCTTTCATTAATAAGGAAAATACTACATCATTATTGTGTCATAAATAAATTTAATTATTCAATGTCTAAAAATTATAAGTAAATAAATATTATTTAGGAATTTTTTTTATATTTCTAGTGAATATTTATTTTCAAAAATATAACATAGATAACCCTGTGTAAAAATTGTTTTTCTAAAATATATAAGATTATGTCATTTTTTAATTTACTTTATCTTAATTAATATAAAGTGTCATTATCACTTACAAGTGGATCCATGGGGTCCCAAAATCTACCCAAATATGCCCATGGTCGGAACTGTATCAACCAATAGGGCTAAGACATGTTTTAGGTTAATTTATTATTATTATAATATTATTGTTTTACCCTTATTTACCAGATTTACCCTTTAACCATGGTAAATAAAATATTTACCGAAGTAATTATTAAAAATATCTTAAATAAGAGTTAAGTGTTTACAAAATTTAGGATTCCTGATTCCAAATATGGAATCCATTTTTTCGAAATTCAAAACACAGAAGTGGTAGAAATTAATTTAATATTAATTCCCGCTGTCAAAACAAAAAGCGTGTTTTTAAGAAATAATAACTATCAAAAGATTGACACTGGTTTATGTCCGGTTTAAATGTAAAATTATGTCCAATGACCAAAATTGTATTAAATGGTAAAAATATACTCTAAATATACTTTAAAACCACTCAAATTCATAATTTATCACTATTATTTATTTCGATTAAAAATTTGATTTTAATTAAAATTTATGAATTTTCACTATTCATCAAAATATAAAAGTTATCAAAAAAGTACAAAAAATCCACACTAATCTAATTTCAATATTCTGAATCCAAAAATTAAGTCTATTTTGAAAGATAAAATTTATAAAATTTCAAAAAGTTGGTATTACTATTCATAATAGCTAGTTTGATTGGTGGTGGTGTGTGTTAGAACTCGAAGTTCCGTACAACACACACTACTGTATTATTCAAAGAGAGGCATACCATGGAAGCATGGGGTTTTAAATTTTCCCCTACTTCAATAAATTTCGTTCTCGCAATTTAAAATTTTTCTTCGAAAATAAATTTTTCAAAATAGAAAATAACTTTGTGGGAAAACTCAAATCGGAAATTGGGTTAATAAACTTTTATCTTAATAAGAGGAAAAGTGAAATGAAAGGGTCACCACCAAATTATGATCTCAATTTGGAGAACATTAGTGGCAATTAGAGACACATAATTGGAGGAAAAACATAAATATTTATAGGGAGTGATTGAGTTCATCAATCACAAAAACTTTTAGAATTGAGGGCCTCAAAGCCATCAATCTATAATGATTTAAAATATCATCGGTTCAACAAAACATATGGTATTAGGATAACAAATTTTTTGTTTTAATATCCCTTAGCTAATGTTTACGAATTAATTTCTTCATATAACAAGATATATATATATATATATATATATATATACTTGACAAGTAGAGTTTCATCATTCAACTAATTTCCACCAAAAACTCATCTTTCACTCTAAAAGATAATAGAACTCAAAAATATTATATTTATCCTAATCGTATAAGGATCCAAACATTAATTTATTGTTCATATATCAGAACTTAAAAAAACTATATTATACACTCCAGGAACTTCACATAGTCCAGTGGTAGGCGATAAATCCCAATCCCACTATGGTTGTGGGTTCAATTCCCACAGCATTGTCTGACATGACTGGTTGTCACACGGTCTTCTTGTTGACATTTTTATAAATATCCAAAAATAATATCAAACTAGAATTATCCAAAATACTTCTATCCAAACTCACGGTCCAAAATTTATAAGGAAGGTAAACACAATGAAAATCCTTTTTGCCGCGTAATAACATGTGAACACCTTCATCATATTATTTTAAAACACTAAAACATCTGGAATTACCATAAAACCTTATTGATTACATTCATGCTCCCTTATTCCTTATAGAATTCTAAATATACTTCATCCATCCAAAAATTTTGTAAACTCAAACAATGATGGAATATACAAATCATTAATTAGAGTCAAGGTAGTCAAGAATATCCAATATAATTTACCCAAATCAACCATCTCTTATTCCAAAATTAGTACCCCAATATTAAGACCATATTACGGTTTATCTTTTATTTAACCATTTAATTTCCAAAAACTTTAACTCATTGTAGAGTCACTTTTCTTAGTACCATCAAATCTTAAATCCTCAATGAAATAGTACTGCAGTACAATTCTTGTTTATTTCCAGCACATCATTGATACAACACTTAAATAAAATAATTATTAAATAACAACTTAAGAACACTAGTCATTCTTCTTCATCTGAGGTAGTATCATAACTTGATTATTATCCAATACCATCATTTGTGTCATAGTCTGATGACTAGGACATTGGTTCGTGTAGTTTCAAAACTCCTTGCAGATGAAGCATTGTAAATTTGAAACCTTTTTCTTACCCTTACAGTCACGTACATGGTGTCCTTTTTCTCTACACTTATAACAAACTCTCATTACCTTCAGTAAAGTTCCAGGGTGTTTCTTCCCACAGTTATCACATATAGTAAAATTCTTCTTTTCCCTCTTCCATTTATCCATCCTTCTCTCTTCCATCCTTTTATTCTCTTTCTTCCCTTCAAATCCATAGGAGTCAGAGAATTCTTTACTTGTATTTTTAATACATGATACTATTTATTAATATGTTAAGAATATATGGTAAACAATTTCCCTTCTAAATATTGGCTTAATACCATTAAAGATATGATCCTTCTTACTCTTTGGATCATATGTATTTCTAGAGTTCACATTCCTTCTACTGGGCCTCATTTCTATACAATGACAAATACTAGGTCAGTTTATTAATTTTAATGAATAATTCCAAACATGTAAAATACCTAACGTAAACTGTGCAGTTTATGGATATAATCCATAATCATAAAAATATTTTCTTTGAGAAATTATATACTCATAAACCCTTCATAATGGTTTGTAAAGAAAATGAGAATTATCCTAAACATATCCCCCGGGAGTATCGTAACCAAGAGTGTAGCAAGGCCCGTTGTCGTGCACCAGTTCCCGTTCGAGTCTAGCTCAAATCGGTGTTTTCGGGTTTTACCCCTAGGTACATCTATGCCAAAGTCTCATCTACCTGCCTGTATCTAGACAGGGATGTATTGCTCAGAAAACTCACAAAATCTCTACAATACCAAAATTCTAGGAAGTTCTTCTATACTAATCCTCAAAGTCCATCTTAGGTCTATGTACTCTAATCAGAGTTTATCTAAATCTATCTCCCAATGTTTGTACTAAACTTCCTCTGATACCAACTGTAACGCCCCGACCCTAGTTATCCTGAGTCAGTGCATTATTACGTATCATTGTCAAGATAAAAAAATAATTTCTCGAAACACCAATTAGTTTAGTACCCTTGGAAACACTAGATACATTCATAATTCTTACATTACATAATAAAGTGAAAAACTACAACAACATATTGTCTTCATATACCCTCATACTATCCAGGTGGGTCATTCATAAAATACTTCTTCACATCCTAGGAAAAATAAAACATTGAATGTGGTGAGCTCGGATGCTAAGTAAGGATAACAATATGGCGGAAACTTCCATAATTAAACAAAAACATTTAAGTAAATGTATAACTAAAACAAAAGCCTTTTAAACCTGAACTTCAACATAAAATTGAAAAACTAAAATGAAATAATGCCATTTACTTATTCACATGGATATACTACTAGTAGAATAATCACATGAAATATCAATAACCACTTTCATAATGTTGGAATGCATAATGCCAGACTATCATAACCACATAGTCAAGGCCTTGTTCCAAGACTACAAATAAGGTTTTTTCAAGGCCTTATGCCAAGACACTAGTATGTCTCATGAGACCTACCGATGCATCGAGGAGCTAAATCAGGCTCCACCCGTCACTTACTAATTCCAATGCACTCCTCATATGAACAGGTTTAAACATAACATAATCATTCATGTTAAAACTAGCATACGAAATGTCAATACATTCTCCATAAACCATAAATGGTATAAAAATAGCAGACCCACAGTCAAACTTATCACAAAAACTTCAATACAATATGGATGTTTTGAATCATAATAAATCAACTTTAAATAATTTTAAATACATCAAAGTATGTTAACATAGATGAAATCAAAACTATTTTAGAGAAATATCTCTTTTGTTGAAATCATTTAAAATTCAAACATTTATAAAACAAGTAATTTAAAAGAGATATTTGAATCAAAGTGTCCCATAACACTTTGAATCTTTTTAAAAGAAATATCATTTCAAAACATTCATGTCCATATAAATAAATATTTAAAATAATTTTGGAAACATGGATATTGATTAAAAATATTTAGAAAGAAAAATCTCTAAAACATTTAAAATTATGACCTTGATAAAGAATACCTTACAAATATTCTTAAAATATTCATTTTGAAATCATTTAAAGGTCACTTAATTATAAAATAAAACATTTACTTTCAAAATATTCTTATAATCTTGTAAGGAAATCTTCGACAATTTTATAACGGCATAAAATAGTCGCACCCGCTATATAAGTTAATAAAGACATTCTTACCTTAATTCTGTCGAAAAGGTTAAAAAGGACCTTGTTTGGAAAACGACGGAATGATTCATTTATAAAAATCTAATGAAAATTAAAAAAAGTTTATAAATGAATTTAACCCTTAGTCTGTAAAATAATAAGAATTATTTGAAATACATTTTTAACAAACAAGTATGTGGATGATAAAGAGGTCCCAGAAGATAATTACGTATAAACAACCTTGGATAATGAAGAGATTGTGAAATAATCCCTTACCTTGTAATTTTCCTTGGTTGAGGGTAGGTTAACCTACTTTATAATATTTAAATAATTGTTATTAAATTATACGAGATTCATATGCATTGATATGATATCATAAATGATCTTCTAACATTTCTTTGTTAATAATATATTCGTATTATCATCGTTTCGGGTGTTAACTTACTCGTTTTATTTTATATGTTTTGTTAAATAAGTCATGTTTTTTATGGATAGGTTTTATATTATTCATATCTAGAATGATATAAAGTCCATAAACATTATTTTTATTCATCAAATGAGAATTAGACTTACATGGATACGATGGGAAATGAATCTCATCGCGTTCGTGGAGACGGTAGTCTGTACGTGTGCACGAGCAACAATATCATTTTTTTGATATTAAAATAATATATAATTGAATGGTATATCATATATACATAATAATTATCATTTTATATTTATTATTTAAATCAATTACATATCATTATCATTCCCATCCAAATAATAATGTTTTGAATAACAATTACACCACGACGTGGAGACGGTAAGTCGTGCGTACGCATGTATGGTGACATGTCATTCAAAGGATGGATAGAATACTGAAAATGGTTCTAAAATATTTAAAATAACATCACAGTATATATAATATAATGTATTTACTATTTTAGAATGGAAATAACAATGAAATAATAAGTTCAAGAAGAAAAGAACTTGAAAGAGGGTGGTGAAAACATTACATCTTTTTCGGGTTGTTCCTTTTGATTTGATCAAAAGGGCTCCTTAGGATGGCCTTCGGATCAAACTAAGGCCTCTAGGTTGAATTGAGATAAGTTCATAGAATATATGGGCAGGTTTTGGCCAATCCAAAAGGCTTTGAAGGTGCAAATTAGAGGGAAGGGGAAGTTCCCTTTTATAAGAGGAGTGAGTGGCACATTAGGAGAAGCTAGAAATATTATTCTATAATAAATTCATATTCAGTTTTAAATGGCTCCAAAGTGGATTATTTAAAGTTTAAGGTAGGGATAGGTCTAAAAAAAACTCAAAAAATATGGTTTAGATAGTTTTGCTTCACTTTATTAACCTTATCGTTTTGGTTTAACGCTTAGTTAAATAGTTTGACATTTACCATGTCTCTTTGTATTTTTATATTATATAGTTAATAAACTTACTAAAAATTTCCAAGTGACCCCCTAGTGGTCCATTAATAATACACCTATCATTAAATAAGTCTTTTTTATGAACCTAAGATTTTTAGGAATTGAATATCAATTCATAATATAATATTTATTTTAAAAACTCCTTTATGTCAATTTTGAGACTATTTAATAATTAATTTTTGTTAAAGTCGTATAAACGTTATTAAATCGAACCAAATTCATTTCCGTAATACTAAGATGTCGTATTAACTAATTAAAATTGTGGATGTCATCAAAACGTTCAAATTATATTTATTTTAACATTTAAAATACTAATTGTTTTATTCTTTCATTAATAAAGAAAATACTGCATAATTATTGTGTCATAAATAAATTTAATTATTCAATGTCTAAAAATTATAAATAAACTACCATTATGTATTAAATCTTTTTATCTTTCTAATGAATATTTATAGTCTAAAATATAACATATATAACCATAGGTAAAAATTTGTTTTCTAAAAGATATATGATTATGTCATTTTTGTATTTACTTTAACTTAATTAATATAAAGTGTCATTATCACTTACAAGTGGATCCATGGGTTCCCCAAATAGACCCAAAGATTCACATGGTCAGACATGTATCAACCAATATGGTTAGGACACATTTTAGGATAATTTATTATTATTATATTATTATTTGTTTACCCTTATTTACCGGATATACCCTTTAATCATGGTAAATAAAATATTTACCGAAATAATTATTCAAAATGTCCAAAAATAAGAGTTAACTATTTACACAATTTTTGAATACTGATTTAAAATATGGAATCCATTTTTCCAAATTCAAAACACAGAAGTGGCGGAAATTAATTTAAAATTAATTCTCGCTGTCAAAACAAAAGAGCGTGTTTTTAAGAAATAATAACTATCAAAAAATTGACACGTGTTTATGTCGGGTTTTAATGTGAAATTACATCTAATGACCTAAATTGTATTAAATGGTAAAATTATATTCTAAAAATACTTTAAAACCACTCAAATTCATAATTTATCACTATTAATTATTTTGATTAAAAAAGTTGTTTTGAATTAAAATTTAGGAATTTTCACTGTTCATCAAAATATGAAAGTTATCAGAAAAGTACCAAAATTTCACCCTATGATAATTTAGATATTATGAATCCAAAAATGAAGACCATTTTGAAAGATAAAATTTATAAAATTTCAAAAAATGGGTATTACTATTCATAACGGCTAGTTTGATTGGTTGTGCTGTCTGTTAGAACTCGAAGTTGCGTACAACACAGGCTACTGTATTATTCAAAGAGAAGCATACCGTGGATACTTGAGGTGTTAAATATATAATCCATTTTCACCCTATTAATCTTCTATTAAAAAAATATGAACATAATCCCTCATTCTTTCAAGGAGTCCTCCAAGGGAAATCCCAATTCCTCAACATGTGTACTAACTTTCCCTAATTTATTTTATTTTCAATCATAATCTGTCAAATAAAAATTTCTCATTAATATATAATAAAATATATATTTATTTTATTCTTAATTTTATTATTTTATTGGATGAAATATTGAAAACAATTCCCATTTTCCCTTAAGGAAAACAAAAAATGATATTTGTCTGTGAGTGGATAACCACATCCCTAAAAAGACAACTTTTTTTATTAAAAACCATACATGGAGGATACTAATGTTGAATTTAATAAATAACTATCATATTTAAGACATATTTGACATTCCGATAATATAAATTTTATTAATAATTTTCCATGTTATATGGGAAATAAAATCACCATCAATATATAATTGATGACAACCACCTTCATGGAATAGTATATTTTATCTTTCATTACCACATTTAATTTATGATTATAAATATAGTTTTATTGTATAAATATGATATTTTTGAAATTATTAAGGTTTTGGTAAATTAAATTGGATGACTTATCAATAATATGAGAAAAAATATGATGGTTGTGAATTCAACCATATAAAACAAGAAAACTAAGAGGAAAAGAAATTTATTCATATTATGTAATAATTTCAAATCTATTTCATATTAATATACTCCTCATAAATTATAATATAAAATTTTGATAAAAACTAAATAATATCATTATTCTTATATAATAATAATAATATAATAACTAATTAACCTCCAAATTGTCCATCAAATTATGGTATGTTCATGTTTGGGCTGGTTTAACCACCTACTAGATCAATGATCTAAAATAGAATCATGGATGACTATGAGAACTTATCTACTAATTATATATGAAATAAATAAATAGATAATGATTGAATTTTTTTTTCAATATTGGTAGCATTAATATTAATCTCATAAATTAAGATATCAATGTTGGTTCGTTATAAATCATCAAAACATGGTCATCACTTAATTCATTTTTAAAGGTCGTAACTGAAACTCCCATATAATAAAATTATAATGTTTCAAATAACTATAATGTATCAATTATATTAACTTTTTTTATCTTTAAATTTTAAACTTTTGGATAAAACAAATAACAACACTGTTATTACTAAACTAGCTCAAAACAATCAAGATTACTCAAATCTGATCTTAAAAATAGATAATAAAAAACTAATTGACATGTTAGTGTAATTATAAATTAAGTTTAAAAAATATTATATGCATTGATATGGTTTTGAACTATAATATTAATTATGTTATGATTTTTTACAAGATTTTAGAGTGCATTTTACTAAGCGGTGAAACAAGGAAAGGGTTTTTTGGCTCATGTTTTCACCCCTCACGACATATTTCTTAATATGAACCATTTTTTCATTATAAATTTTTATATATTATCCTTTTTAAATTTTTATCATGATACTCTCATTATTTATGGTATTTTTTGTTTTATTTTAAACCATCTAAATCAATGGGTTTTGACCCGAATATTTCTATGGTTGTTAGGGATTTGTTATATCAAATTTATTTTCTTGAGACATATTTCATTTTTTTCAATATGTTTTTTATATAGTGTATTAAATTCCCATTTTAAATGTTATATACTGAATTTTTTTATATTTATAATCTTTTATGTATAATCTAAATCACTCAATTTAAAGGTGTTTCTATTAAAATGTTACTCAAACTATAAGGGTTTTATTTCTAATATAATATTCAAATCTAGATATTATTTGAGAAGTAATCCATCTAGATAATTTTTATTTTTCATAAAATCCAGTATTATTTTCTTTGTATGATCATGGGGCTTTACATGTACCCTTAAAATTTTATTTTTCCTTTACACATACTTTTACCTGATGAGTTACTTGTAAGTGAAACTGACTCCATCTCTTCTTTTTAATTGAGAACCTCCTTCTCTCCATGTAAATATTCAATGAATGGTTTTTATAATATCCTTAACTATACCTAAATAATTGATTAAGATATTTTTTATTACTTTTACTTCTATAGTAGTTTTAATGAAATTTTTAATGTTATATGTATGGGTCATTTTCATCAAAATTTTAAAAGCATCCCTTTTAGTATTTTCCATTTGGACACATATTTTCACCACCTTTATCATTTTATATGAAGATTTATCTTGTAATTATAATTTTATATTATTTATCTGGATGACTAATAATTTTCTATTATATATAATATATGATCCATCACCTGATTTTTCGTTCTTATGCATCCACTAGGAATAGGAATAACTTTTCTTCTAATGTATTTTATTTGTGAACACTCTATATTTACTTCTATTTATTAAAGGTTGTTCACTTGTATTCCATAAATATATTAATCAGGTATGTAATTGACTAAACCATATACCCTCTATCTATTTGGTTTAAATACCATATGATATCTTAAATTAATTTATGCCTATTTACCTAGAAAATACTAAATATATTGGATATAGATTTATTTTCCATGGGTTTATTGTTTTATTATTATTGATGGAATTATGAGTGATTTACTTATGTGAATCCATTTATAGATGATATGAAACCCATCTTCTTCACATGTGTTTTTCATAATGGGTTGAATGAAACTCATTTAATTTACATGGGTTTTTTATGAAATGATACTGGATTGATTTCTTATGTAACATGTATATACGGACGAATAATTAGTGGTGTCCTATATCACCCTCTAATACAGTGGATAAATTTTTACATTTCATGAGGAATGTATTCAAAATTATGTTTTAGTTTATCGAGGAATGTTCACAAATGGTGATGAATATGAAAGTAACATTCCCTATACTAATGTATGTGAAATATTTGAAAGATGTTTTTCATTCTTATCTTATGCTCTCATTATATAGATAATGAAAATAATATTCCCAATAAAAATTTTAGTTCCACGATTTTATACTTATCTGTCATAGATATTTTTTACTAACTCAAGTTTTTGTACTCATTTGATTTATGTATTAGGTTATCCCATGAATTAAATCATGTTTTATGATATAATTTTTACTAGGTTATATTATTTTAAGTATCTTAATTTTAACAATATACTCATATTTTATTCACTTATTAACATTGATTATTATCTCTTATTTTTTTCCCTTACTGAGAATTTGAGCTCACCCACTATTATGTTTCCATTTACCAAAGTTATGAAGAAATTAATACATAAGATGTGTCTATAAGAGTATCCTATCGGAAGTATTTTTAGGAGATATTGAAGATTTGTTATGTATTATGTATTTTATTATATACCCTGAAAATTTTTATTTCAAACAAAGAACATGGATTTTACTAGTTAAAAAAATTACTAACTTTTTAAAAATATAAACATAAAAATGGTACTTGCATTTTAAATGTTACATTATGTGTGAAATATCATGTAATTAAGGATTTTTGTAAAATAAATTGTGTGAAATATGTTTTTTTAGTACCAAATCAAAGAATTTGAGTCTAGGGTTCAACATTTTGGATCATATGAGGGTTTAGATAACTTTAAAAGTTAGGATATTATCAGTTAAAGATAGATTAATAGATTTAAAGGTCATTGAGTATTATTAATTTATGATTGATCATGGTTTCAAAGTTATATATATCCATTTTATGTTATTTGAGGTATTATTGAATATTTTATGTTGTATAGGGATTAGGATAACATATAAATAGGGAAAATACAATGGATAAGTTTAAGGAATAAGTGTATGTACATGTTAACATCCCAAATTTTTTGTAAAGACTCTATTTTTTTACAGAAAATATATTCTCTGTCTGGATACTACAAATAGATGTAGGCTTTATGATAGATGTACCTAGGAGTAATAACCCTAATATGGTCATGTTGGGTATTAACTTAATTTTCACCTGGTGCATGAAAAATAGGTCTCACTACAAGTCTCATTTGAGATATTTGTTGGATATGCTTTGGTTAATCGAATTATCTTTAATAACCATGACAAATTATTAATTTTTTAATTAATTTAATGGATTAGGTTAAGAAATGTGAGATAACACAACTTAAACAAATAAAGGATGAACCATGATAGTTATATTATGAAACATGTATTATGTAGTATTATATATGGAATATAATTTTTCATTGGGAAGGACATATTAAGATTCATATTTCATATTCATATACTCTGATTATCCTATATATTATACTTACCATTTTGGTTTTATTATTTTGTTAACACAAGACCATAAAATGATGTAGATAAAGGTATGTATCTAGAAACAAATATGACTTATAATTGAATTAGTGGAATACTTCAATGATTGAGAATTTTATTTTGTGCCTTTAATGAAGGAAAATGTGTGTTTCCTATTCATACTTATGGTAGTGATATAACACTCCTAGATTTCATTGTAAGTTATATATTTAAATTAAGTAAATAGCTTATACTTCACACAACACCAACATGGCTTGCGTTATACGCAAGATTTAGTTTCTGTCAAATAACACATTATTATTTTAATTATTTAAATGATATATTTATTTATGAATTAAATATTGTGATATGAATAGTAAAAAATAAATTTTTATTATTATTTATAATGTTTTCACATAAATGGAAAAAATTATATTGAAATGTATATGTTTTGTTAAAATAGATATATATTTAGATAAAACAATTTTCATAATAGAACTATTTTTTATGTTCTTTTGCGAATAATAATAAAATTAATATTAGACACTCCTTAAAATTAAATTTGGTAAAATAGACTTCATTTTTGGATTCTGAATATCAAAATTATATTAGGGTGAATTTTTGGTATTTTTCTGAAAACATTCAATTTTTGATGAATAGTGAAAAATATTGTATAGTGCATAAAAACTGACTTTTTATTTAAATAATTATTATTTTTATTTAAATTTATTTTAAAATCAAAAAATATACAAAATTGAAATATTAGTCTAATGTAATTCATTAGATTCATTTTATAATAAGATTAGATATATAATATTTTATTTAACTATTTAACGCTTTTTACCCACCTTCTAGGAACATTGGAAAATTTGCATAAAAAGTAATTTTACCACTTTTGTGAATTGAATTTGAAAAATCAGAAAGAAACATTTGACATTATTAAGTAAAATGTTATTCAATAGGATAAAAAAAAATTTTTGAATAGTAATTTTTGAATTTTTTTACCATAGTTAAAAGAAAATAATGTAATTTAAGGTAAAAAGGACATTATAATTTTAAAAACACATGTCGTAATTTTATTAGATATGTGTATTTCGACCAAAATCAACCTTAGGAATAAAAAATAATTCTTTTTGTTCTACTTGGATAAGATTAGGACATTTATTATTATTTTATTTAAAGAAGAGTTAAAAGCGTTAAATTCAAATTTTAATAACTAAAAAATTTTAATATACGGTTATACATAAGATAAATTTAAATAAAAACATTCATTAGAAAGAAAAAGTTATTTACTACATCATGGTATTTTATTTATAATTTTTATACATTAAATAATTAAATTTTTTAAGACACAATGATGATGCAATAATTACCTTATTAATGAAATATTAAGATAAATGTAATTATAAATATCTAAATAAATTTAAATTCAGACTTTTGATGAATTAAAATAATTTTATTAGTTATTATCACATTTTTGGATTGATTTAATTTATTTTTTAGTAGTAATCATGTTTTTTTGACTTTCATAGAAACCAAATAATAAATAGTGTCAAAATTGAAGTAAATAAGTTTTTTTTAAAAACTACATTATTAAATGATATAATATTCCTAAAAATATAAGGTTCTGACAAAGAACTTATATAATGATAGATATGTCATTAATGAACCAATTTTTGTTTTCATAGAATTTTATAGTATGTTTCTTAACCATGTAATATAAAAATACAATAAGACATTGTAAAAGTTAAACTATTTAACTAAGAGTTAAATCTAAAAGATAAGGTCAATATGGTGACATAAGCTTTTTTAAAACCTATTGGCTGAGAGGCCTTAGACGCATACACACCTTATCCTTTAATTAAATCAACTTAAATACATTAGAAACCGAAAATGAGTTTATAATAAAATAATATTTCAAGCTTTTCCTAAAGTGACCCTCACCTCTCTTATAAATGGGTATTTCTCCTTCTCTCAAAATCACACCTCCAAGTCCATTTAGATCATCCAACCCCTGTTAAAATGTCTTACCAACTACCTCAATTTAACCTAAAGGCCTTAATTTGATCATAAATCCAACCTAAGGATCCCATTTGATCAAATCAAAAAGAATCACCCAAAGAAGAGTTAATAATTTCATCACCTCTTTCAAAGTTATTTCCTTCTTCCACTTCCCCATTCTTTATTGTTTCTATACCAAAATAATAACTCCAATACCTTGAAAATACTTTAATGTTATTATAAATATGGTATATCCATATTCATTATTATATCCATCCTATAAATTCAAAAATCATCATATATGTGTACGTACGACTTACCGTCTCCACGTCGTGGTGTAGTTTGTTATTCAACACTTTATTATTTGGATGGGTATAATAATGAGTATAATTGATTTAAATAATGACTATAACTTTTTAATGATTATGTATATGTAATATATCATCCAATTACATACTATTTCACCATCAATAGAATTATATTGTCTCTCGTGTGTACGTACGTATTACCGTCTCCACAAACACGATGTAATTAAATCCCCATCGTAACCATTCAAGAATAATTTTGTATTTATGATTTTGAATAATGTTTAAAAAATAAATATCATTCTGGATGTGAATAAAATAAATCCTATACATAACAACCATGACTTATGTAACAAAATATATAAAGGAAAACGAATTAGTTAACACCAGAAACAATGATACTTCTAAAATATTATTAACAAAGAAAAATTATAATATCATATATGATATCATATTTATTTATGTAGTTCTTGTATAATTTAATAACAATTATTTAAATATTATATAGTAGGTTAACGTTCTATTGACTAAGGAAAAGTACAAGGTAAATTTTAAGTTTATAATCTCTTTATTATCTGATATTGTTTATATGTAAGAATCTACCGGGAGTTCTTTATCATCCACATTCGTGTTTCTTAAAAAGCCATTTCAAAACATTATTACTATTTCCAAGAATTTGGGTTAAAGTCATTTATAACCATGTTTGAATTTTTATAAAAAAAAAAAATAATCTTTCTGTCATTTTCCAAACAAGGTACTTTATGATGTTTTTGACAAATTAAGGTATGAATGTATTTTTAACTTATACAGCAAGTGCAGCTATTTTCCGCCATTTTAACTGTCACGGCCCATCCTCGGGACCCATGCCGTGACTACCCCAAGCCCACATTTCATAAGCTCGGGGCTGGTGATTAGCACCAAGGAATAATATCCTGACAAAAAGGGGAATCCATTGCATTTATAAGTAAACAAACACCACAGAGTAAGAAAGCAGATGTAAACACTAAGTAACACTGTGTACAATAGTAAGTGCAGAAAAGTAAGTGGGCTAGAATAAAAACCCAAATTTATAGTAAGTACAACTGGAAAGAAAGTACAGCAACTGAAAAGTAAGTAGCAACACCAAGCCGTCCACTAGAAATACCACCAGAAGGGTGGGTACAAATAGCCTCCTCTGCTCCTCGGGTCTTGTCGTCTGCTCTGTGTATGCCCCACCCAGTGGTCCACCTCCAGGTACCGACTTGCTCCACAAGACTCAACCATGAACTGTGCTGTCTGTCATCTGCATCCAACACAATGTAGTGCGGGCATAGCCCGTGCAGGGGGGGGGGGTATACGCTACTCAGTAGGGACCACGAGACCCCCAAAGTTCTCCCAGAATCCACAAAAGATAATCCACAAAGGAAAGATACAATCATGAAGTAACAACCAACTCTACTTAATTATATGCCCATACATATACATAAGTCATCAATTCCAGCTTGGCTCTAACATACGAGCCCATGTTCGATCACATCCACATAGGATAGTACAACCCAATCCACACAAGAAAGCACAGCACATTCCACATTGGAAGCAAGTCATTGAAAGTAAAAACTCAGCTCACACAGGTATACATCATTTGTAAAGAAAAAGGAGATGATCAGGTGAAGTTACTAATTCATATAACTGGGTCCCACGTAGGATACTAGACCAGCTAGGCTGTCGGACCCGCGTAGGATTCAAGTATTGTAGTCGTCACCGCCGAACCCTGGGAAGATTCCAGTACGGTTTTCATCGTCGTCGAACCCATGGAGGATTCCAGTACTATAGTCGTCACCACCGAACACACGGAGGATTCCAGTATGTTTTTCATCATCGTCGAACCCAATGAGGATTCCAGTACGATAGTCTTCACTATCGAACCCATGGAGGATTCCAACATGGTTGTCATTGTCATCGAACCCACAGAGGATTCGAGTACGAAAGTCTTCACCGTCGAACCCATAACTGCTGGGGAACTCCTCCTCTGTCGAGTACAGTGGGCCTGCGGCTACAACCAAGCGCTTCCCACTAACCTTGGACTGTTGTAGTACTCCACCTGTCGAGTACTGTGCGCCTGATGCTGCAACCAAGCGCTTCCTACCATGGGTCTGCCGCTACAACCAAGCACTCCCCCCTCATAGCCTACAGAGGTACCCCTTCTGTTGAGTACCACGTGTCTGCCACTACAACCAAGCACTCCTCCACTGTGGTTCTGCCGCTACAACCAAGCGCTCCCCACTAGGCTATCTGAAACACTCCGAGTCGATCGATCAGCAGTCGTCAAGTCTCAGCCTGCTCTAGGGTTTCTGCCCACAGCACGCTCATTCCAGGAGGGTCCGCTCCTCGAGCCAATAGGTCGATACATCAACTATCACGTAGACTATAGTTTATGAATCGCAAAGTTCTGTCACATCAATAGGAACACAACGCGACAGACGGCGCGTCAATCGGACGCCCGGTCTGAGAGTTATTGGCTTTTTTGATCCTAGGGGCCCTGTTGGTTTTTAATCTAAAACCAACCCGACCATACTCTAGCTATGTAAAAACCTTGATAGGAGTAATCCAAGAGGTCCTTCTCACTAAGAGGAATCCAACAAATTCAATGGTACGTCAATCGAACGTCAGGAGCTCAAGTTATAAGTGTTTCCGCTCCGAGGGCCCTGTTGGTTTCGTGTTCAAACCAACCCCGCTGTACCCAAAGTTCTATGAAACATTGAGTGTAATATACCGAAACGACCGTCTCGATCCAAGGATTTCATAGCAACTGACGGTGTGTCGATCGGACGTTCGTAGTCTATGTTACGGGCATTTAAACGAACTTGTCCAGTTTTATGGGGTTTCGGGCTTGGACCGACCCAGCCCAAGACCCCCTGGGTCGGCCTGAACCGGGTCCAGGTCCGGCCAATTAAGGGGCAGCCCGGCCCAGTGGGCGCAGCCCGGCGTGGCCCAGACCGGCCTGGGTGGCCCGGCCCGGTGCGCCCGGTCCGGCCAGGGCTGCTCAACACTGGCCGGGCGGGGCGGCCTGGTGCTGGCCGAGCGGTTGCGCAACAGGGGGGGGGGGGGGGGGGCACCCCCCTGATTAAAGAAATGCCCCCCCCCCCCGCATGGGGGGCACCCTTTTCCAGCAAGGGGTTACGACCCCCAGATTTTGGATCCGGCTGGTCATAATGGCCGGCCAGTGTGTCGTGCGGGACCAGACGATCCCGCCCCCTGTGCACCGGCGCCCGACGGCTCTGGCCGCCCTCTCCAGCTCCGCCGAGGCCAAAGGTCGCGACCTTGGTCCGACCGACATGGCGCGATGGCACCGTGGCCCGACTCCGGTCGCGGCTTCGTTCTGCCTCAACATCGCGGTGCGATGGTGCCGCGCTTCTTCGCAATGTTCCTCCATCATTCTGCGTGGTGTCGTTGCACCGCGACGCCTTCGTTCGAGTAGCAACGAATTCAACAACAAAAGGGGTAGGAGGGTCGGCCATGTTCGTGTGGTCCGACCTCCTCCCGTTATAATGATATTAGGCGGCATAAAATAAAATACGATGAACGACAAAGAATATTCACGAACAAAATTAACCCCTACATCAATGAGTTGTCGAACAATGTTCATCGCGGAGAAACGGCATCGCGGAAGATAGCTTCATAGAAGATGGCGTCGTGCAATGAGGCTCCATATACGTCTTCGGTTCACGCCCGATAAATGATGCGGCTTGTCATCGTTCTCCGAGAAGGTGTCTCTCAACGACAGTGGAGAGGTGGGGAGATGGCACGGCTATTCCCTTGCGGTGATGGAGTTCTTCATCGTAGACTCGACGTTCTTCGCATTCTTCGACGGGGAAGAAGAAGATCTCCAAGACTTGAGCTCTCCTCTCCCAAATATCTCCACACAACAATTCAACAAATAACAAAATAAGGATTTGCCTTATTTTATTACTCATGCCAACCCTTTTTCAAATTCAAAAGATCACAATCAATTAATTGACTTAATTGATGAGCGTTTAATAATCCAAATTTAATTTCTATAGTTGACATGTCATTAAAAGGGGGTGCGGGTGTGTTAAAAAAATAATGGGGGGTTTTCAAACTTAATGGGAGGTTGAGGAAATTGAAAAGGTGGGGCTCATGTGGGCCCCACCCCAACTTCCTTGCATCTTCCTTTTCCACAACGGTTAACCATCAGTAAAGAAATAAAAAAAAATTGTAAAAAAATTATTTTTATTCCTCACATTTTTAACATCACCTCCTGAGAAAACGCAACTCCAGGAAAAGTCTTCCTAAGCAATTATCGATGATGCAGTTCCATCGGTGACCTTGGATTTCGATTCTGAGCACCGGTTCAAAAGCTAGTAAAACCCGATCGTTCGTTCACTAAACATACCCGAGCTAAACTTCGGAAAATGATTCCGCGCACACTAGGCCTCAGAATCAGGTGTCGTCAGAAACTGCGTACTCCTAAAATCCCAAATAAAATTGAGGAAAAAATTTCCCTTGAAATTTACGGGTCTTTACATTACTCCCACCTCAGGGATTTACATCCCCGTAAAGCTACATCAAAAACTAGGGAAACAAAAAGGGGTACAGTGAACGCATCTGAGACTCCCGCTCCCATGTGCTCTCCTGGAGGTTCCTGTGTTGCCATCTAATGCATACTAGAGGAATCGACCATCCACGTAGGACCCGTTCCTGTCAATCCTCGATCTCTACTGAGAACTCCGCAAAAGTCACCTCGTCATCGATTTTTAGCTCCCCATGGTCGATGATATGCGTCGAGTCGATCACGTATCTCCTCAGTTGAGATCAGTGGACAACGTCGTGTACCTGGTGCAACTGAGGTGGTAGAGCTTGGCGATAAGCCACCATGCCTACCTTGTTGAGGACCTAGAAGGATCCGTTGAACCTTGGAGATAACTTGCTACCCGGGCCAAATCTCTATAAACTATGTCAAGGTGAGACCTGTAAGAAAACGTGGTCGCCATCCTCCAACTCAAGTGGTCTCTGCCTCCTGTTAGCATAAGACTTTTGTCAACTCTGAGCTGTCCTCACCCACTCTTGGATAACCTGGACCTTCTCTGGTCCTACAAGAGCTGCTAAGATTTTTTCATTGCTGATAAGAGAAATTTGGTCTCATCCCCTGGATGAACCACGTTCTTTGCCTATTACAGTCAATCCTAACACTAATGATACTAATCCATGCCACGGATGACATCGTAAGGCCTCGACTCTACTACAAAGAGATCCAACCGTAACTTTCGCCTCCAAGGGTTGAGTTACACTGTCGGCATTAGTGTGTGGTCACTGGGACTCCTCCAGTAGGAATCTCTAAAGTGAGGGTCAAGTCAACAGTTTTAGCTGGAACCTCTTAGTACACAAAAAGAGAGGAAGCAAACGTCACAAGGAAAAGTGTCTTTTATTATTGTAGCTCAAGTAAAAAGACACACAATAATGACAACAAGGAAACTAGAAACACAAAGATCAAAGGTCCCTTGCCTGGAACTAGTCCCACTATTGTCCGCTAGCTTTTGGAGTTCCATAATCATATGCTTCAGCTGCCTGATGCTGAGCTCTCCCATGTCCACCTGTTCCCTGCGGTCGGGGTGGACCTCATGGTGGCGGTGGTGGAAACACCTCGAAGCGTCGTCCACCTCCAGCTGGACGACCATCTCCCCTGCCTCGGTCTCCTACTTCTTTCGATCCGCCTCGATCGAACCTCTTCCTCTTTCTGGGAGGTCCTTCATTTATATGCTGGTCATCTGTACGGTGGGTCAGACCGTCACGTGACATGTGACCAACCCCACCGCAGGGGTAACAATGCCCGATCCTGGTAAGTCGTTCTCCACCCAGGGTGCCTCGCACACACGATCTTGTATCATGCGGTCGACCACCTGTAGGTCTGGTCCTCTTGGACCTCTGCATCATCTCTCTACTGCCTACTACAGAAGAATCTGCCGCATGCCGACTAGTTGTTAGTCCTACTGCTGGAGACTACCCAGCAAGGAAACTCCCCACTAAGAGGTCTCATTCCAACACCCCTGTCTGCGTCGGGATGTTGTGAGAAACAACTAAAGCTCTAATATCTCTTCTGAGCCCCTGCTCGAAGGTGTGGGCCCTAAAGAACGGGTCTTATACCATATCTGTGGAGTAGCGTGAGATATCAGTGAACCTCGCTGAATTATGCGCCACCATCTTGCTACCTTACTAAAGATGAAGTTCCTCCTGTATGCGCACCGCTCAAAGGGTGGCTGGTACAAACTATGCCCGAAACAGGATCTTGAAGTCTACCCATAGAATTGATGCCTCGTCATGCACCTGGAGCATCAGGCTCCACCATCTGCCTGATGCTGCCTGAAAGAGGCTGGAAGCAAGGATCACGATGAAGTCTGCTGGCATCCCTACCAATCTAAATACTCAAACAGCAGCCTCCAGCCCATCCTCGGCTGCCTGAGGGTCCGTATCCCAGCGGAACCTAGGCAGTCTCTAACGATGAAACTCATGCAGTGCACTAAGGGGACGTACACTCTCAGCGGCTGGGGTTGGTGGCATCGGTGGCTCGGCGGGTAGAGGTATCGTCGGTGCCTCCGCTGTAATGGGGCCTGGCACCGAGGCCTCATCGCTCGGAGGGTTTTCATCTCGCACAAAGCTATGAACCCTAGCTAGCTGCCATCGTGGGGCCATCCTGATAAGAGACAAGTGTGCCACAGTCAAAACTGTATACCTATTGAGCTGACACAAGAAATCACAAAGAAAACTTTTGAAACACACATGCAATTATTGTTTTCGTGCATTGAGTTGGAAATCAGATGACAGGGTCCTGGTGTACGGATATGTCGGCCGCCACACCAAAACTAGACTCCCTGGACTGATAACCACACTCAATACCCTTAACACTATTGCTTCACAAAGAAAAAAGATCATATTCCTGAGTTCTGCAGTAGAACTGAACTCCTCTAATACCAATTTGTCACAACCTGTCCTCGGGACCCATGTCATGACTACCCCAAGACCACCTTTCATAGGCCAGGGGCTCGCGACTAGCACCAAGGCGTAAAATCCCGACAAAAAGGGGAAGGAGTTGCCTTTATAAGTAAACAAACACCACAGAGTATTCAATAAGAAGTAAACACTAATTAACATTGTGTACAATAGTATGTGCGGAAAAGTATGTGGGCCAGAATACAAACCCAAACTGAAAGTAAGTACAACTGGAAAGAAAGTACAGCAACTGAATAGTAATCAGCAACGCCGAGCCGTCCACTGGGAATCCCACCTGAACGGTGGGTATAGATAGCCTCCTCAGCTCCTCGGTTCCTGTCGTCCGCTCTATGTACGTCCCGCCCAGTGGTCCACCTCTAGGTACCAACTTGCTCCACAAACCTCAACCACAAATTGCGTTGTCCGTCGTCTGCATCCAACACAACGTAGTGCAGGCATAGCCCGTGCGGGGGTGAGTACACACTACTCAATAGGGACCCCGAGACCCCCGAAGGTCTCCCAGAATCCATAAAGGATAATCCACAATGGAAAGATACAATCATGATGTAACAACCAACTATACTTAGGTATATGCCCAAACATATACCTAAGTCATCAATTCCGGCTCGACTCTAACATCCGAGCCCAAGTTCGATCACCTCCACACAGGATAGTACAACCCAATCCACATAGGAAAGCACAACACATTCCACATAAGAAGCAAGTCAATAATATCGAAGATAATGAATGAAAGTCAAAACTCATCTCACACAGGTATACATCATTTGTAAAGAAAAAAGAGATGATCAGGTGAAGTTACTAATTCATATATCTGGGACCCCAGTAGGATACTAGACCAACTAAGCTATCTTACCCACGTAGGATTGAAGTACTGTAGTCATCACCGTCGAACCCACGGAGGATTCCAGTACGGTTGTCGTCGTCGTCGAACCCACGGAGGATTCCAGTACTGTAGTCGTCATTGCCGAACACACGGAGGATTCCAGTACAGTTTTCATCGTCGTCGAACCCACGGAGGATTCCAGTACGATAGTCTTCACCGTCGAACCCACCGAGGATTCCAATATGGTTGTCATCGTCTTCGAACCCATGGAGGATTCCAGTATGAATGTCTTCACCGTCGAACCCATAGCTGCTGGGGAACTCCTCCTCTATCGTGTACAATGGGTCTGCCTCTACAACCAAGCACATCCCACTAACCTTGGACTGTTGTAGTACTCCACCTGTCGATTACTGTGGGCCTGCTGCTACATCCAAGAGCTTCCCACCATGGGTCTACCGCTACAACCAAGCACTCCCCCCTCATAGCCTACAGAGATACTCCTTCTGTTGAGTACCGTGGGTCTGCCACTACAACCAAGCGCTCCTCTGCCATGGGTCTGCCGCTACAACCAAGCACTCCCCACTGGACTATCTGAAACACTCTGAGTCGATCGATCAGCAGTCGTCAAGTCTCAGCCAGCTCTAGGGTTTCCTCACACAGCACGCTCATTCCGAGAGGGTCCGCTCCTTGATCCAAGAGGTCGATACATCAACTATCATGTAGACCAGAGTTTATGTATCTCAAATTTCCATCACATCAATAGGAACACAACGCGATAGACGGCGCGTCAATCGGACGCCCGGTCTGAGAGTTATTGGCTTTTTTCGTCCCAGGGGCCCAGTACGTTTTTAAGCTAAAACCAACCCGACCATACTCCAACTGTGTCCAACCCTCAATCGGAGTAAGTAAAAAGGCCCTTCTCACTATGAGGAATCCAAAAAAGTTGACGGCTCGTCAATCGGACGTCCAGAGCTCAAGTTATAAGCGTTTTCGCTCCGTGGGCCCGGTTGGTTTCGTGTTCGAACCAACCCAGATGTACCCAATGTTCTCCAAAACCTCGAATGTAATATACCAAAACGACCGTCTCGATCCAAGTAACACATCACAAATGATGGTGCATCGATCGGAGGTCTGTAGCCCATGTTACGAGCATTTAAACGAACCTATCCGGTTTTAGGGTGTTTTGGGCCCGGACCGACCCGACCCAAGACCCCCTGGGTCGGCCCAAACCGGGTTGACCCGACCTGGGTACGGGTCCGGCCCGTTGGGCGCGGACCTGCGCCAGCCGAACGGTCGCCCAAAGGGGGGGGGCGTTTCCCCCCTGATTGAAGAAATGCCCCCCCCCCCCCCCCCCGCATGGGGGCCCGCCCTTCGCCAGCTGGGGGTTACGACCCCCGGATTTCGGATATGGTCGGCCGTAACGGCCGGGCAGTGTGTCGTGCGGGACTAGACGGTCCCACCCCCTATGCACCGGCGGCTCTGGCTTCCCTCTGCAGCTCCGCAACGGCCAAAGGCCACGGCCTTGGTCCGACCGGCGCGGCGTGACGGAGCCGTGCCCCTTCGCCGCGACGACGCTCCAGTTGCGGCTTCGTTCGGCCTCAACGGCACCGCGCTTCTTCGCCATGTTCCTCCTTGATTCCGCGCGGTGTCGTTGCACCACACCACCTTTATTCGACCAGAAACGAATTCAACAACAAAAGGGGGAGGAGGGTCAGCCGTGTTCCTGCGGTCCGACCTCCGCCCGTTATAATGATATCAGGCGGCCCAAAATAAAAGACGATGAATTGAAAATAATATTCACGAATAAAATTAACCCCTACATCAAGGAGTTGTCAAAAGATGGTCGTCGTAGAGAAACGGAGTCACGGACGATGGCGTCGCAGAAGACGACGTCGCGGAACGAGGCTCCGTATACATCGTCGGTGCATGCCCGATGAAGGATGCGGCGCGTCATCGTTCTCTGAGAAGGTGTCTCTCACCGGATATGGAGAGGTGGGGATATGGCCCAGTGATTCCCTTGCGGTGATGGAGTTCTTCGTCGTAGACTCGACGTTCTTCGCGTTCTTCGATGAGGAAGAAAAAGATCTCCAAGACTTGAGTTCTCCTCTCCAAAATATCTCCACACAACTATTCAACAAATAATAAAATAAGGATTTGCCTTATTTTATTACTCATGCCAACCATTTTCAAAATTCAAAAGATCACAATCAATTAATTGACTTAATTGATGAGCATTTAATAATCCAAATTTAATTTCGATAGTTGACATGTCATTAAAATGGGGTGCGGGTGTGTTACCCAAATAATGGGGGTTTTGAAAACTTTATGGGAGGTTGAGGAAATTGAAAATGTGGGGCTCGTGTGGGCCCCACCCCAACTTCCTTGCATCTTCCTTTTCCACAACGCTTAACAATCAGTAAAGAAATAAAAATAAATTGTAAACCAATTTTATTTATATTCCTCACATTTTAAACATCACCTCCTGAGCAAACACAACTCTAGGAAAAGTCTTCCTAAGAAATTACCGGTGCTGCGGTCACATTGGTGTCCTCGGATTTCGATTCCGAGCACCGGTTCAAAAGATAGGAAAACCTGCTCAGTCATTCACTAAACACACCCGAGCTAAACTTTGGAAAATGATTCCGGGTACACCGGTCCTCAGAATCAGTTGCCATCAGAAACTGCATACTCATAAAATGTCAAAGAAAATTGAGAAAAAAATTTCCCTTGAAATTTACGGGTCTTTACATTAACACCTTCAAAGCTTCCCTAAAAGTCATATATGAATATTTTAAAGATAAATGTTTTCATTTATAATGATGTGACTTTTAAATGATTTCAAAATAGAAAGAGATATTTCTCTCAAATAGTTTTGATTTCATCTATATCAACATATTTTGATAGATTTTACACTTTTTTAAAGTTGATTTATTATAATACAATCCTACATATTGTATTAAAGGTTGTGTGATATGTTTGACTGTGGATGTGTTATTTTTATACCATTCATGGTTTATGGTTATGTTATTAACATTTACTATGTTAGTTTTTATATGAATGTTTGTGTTATGTTTCAACCTTTTCATATAAAGAACGCATTGGACTTATTAAGTGAGGGGTGGAGCCCACTATAGGTCCTTGATGCATCGGTAGGTCTCCTGAGACAAACTAGTGTCTTGGAAAACGGCCTTGACAAAATCTTATTTGTAGTCTTGGCACGAGGCATTGACAATGTGGTTATGATGTCCGAAATTATGCATTATATCATTATGAAATTAGATATTGATACTATATGTGATTATTGGACTACTAGAATATCCATGAGAATAATTAAATTGAATTATTTGATTTATCATTGCCATATTATTCTGAAGTTTATGTTTAAAAGGACTATGTTTTTGTCTTCTACATTTCATTAAATTTTTGTGCTTATTTAGGATAGTTCATGCTATATTGTTGTCCTTATTGAGCATCTAAGCTCACCCCTTTATTATGTTTTCTCATTCCTAGTAAGTGAAGAAGTATATTATTATTAACCATTAGGGATAGGCAAAAGCAGATGAGTGTGTTCAAAAGGGACATAATGATGTTGTTTTTTCATTTAAAAATGTAATGTAAAACTTATGTATGTATCTAGTAATTCCAAGGAAACTAAATTAATCTATCTTTAAAGACTTTATCTATTGTGATAATTACAATGTTATATAATAATGCACCAACTCTTGGTAACTAAGGTCGGGGCATTACAGTTGGTATCATATAAGTTTAGTACAATCCATGGAAACTAGATTTAGTGAAACCTTTATTAGAGAACATTACCCTAAGATAAACATTGAGGATTAGTATAGAATAACTTCCTAGAATTTTGGTAATGTAGAGATTTTGTTATTTTTACACGAAATGCGTCCCTATTGGGATACGTGTAGGTAGAGGTGTGTCTAGCACATATGTATCTAGGGGTAAAACCCAAAAACACCACTTTGAACAAGACTCAAATGGGAACCAGTGCACAAGAACAGACCTTTCTGTACTCTTGGTTACAACACTCTTGGGGGATATTATTAGGATAATTTACATATTCATTACAAACCATTATGAAGGATTTGTGAGTAAATACTTCCTCAACGAAAACATTTTTTATGATTATGGATTATATGCTTAAACTTTTTATGATAGGTATTTTACTAGTATGGAATTATGTGTTTTGATTCATAAATTAACCTGGCGTATGTCATTGTTTATAAATGGAGCCAAGTATAAGGAATGAGAATTCCAGCAATATGCAAGATCCAAAGAGCTCGAAGGATCATATCTTTCATGGTATAAACCAAAATTTATAAGGGAAATAGTCTCCCACGTATTCTCATAATATGAAGAAATTGTATCATGTGTTACTTAGATAAGTAATAAATTCTCTGAGGCTTATAACTTTGAAGGGATTCTAGAGAAGAAATGGATAGAAGAGAAAAATATGGATAAATAGAAGAAGGGAAAGAAGGATTTTCCGATATGTGATAACTGTGGAAAGAATCACCTTGGTAAATGCTTGAAGGGAATGGGAGTTTGTTGTAAGTGTAGAGAAAAAGGACACCATTTATGTGATTTTAAGGGTAAGAAAAAGGTTTCAAATGTACAACGCTTTATCTGCATGGAGTTACGACACTATGCAGATCAATTTTCCAGTAATCCCAATATACACCAAATGATGTTATTGGATAATAATCTGGTTATGATACCACTGCAGATGAAGAGTAATAATTTGTGATTTTATATTTTTATAAATGAATTATTTCATTTTAGTGTTGTATCAATGATGAACTGGTTATATTAATTTTAGAAATAAATAAGGATTATGAAACAGTACTATTTTATTGAGGATTTGAGATTATATGGTAATATGAAAAGTGAAAAAACAGAAATTTATACTTTTTGGAAAATACATGGTTAAAGTAATGATAAACCATAATATGGTCCTGATACTATGGTAGTGATTTTGGAATAAGAGATAGTTGATTTGGATAAATTATAATGGATATTCTTTTCTACCTTAGAACTGATTAATTGTTTGTTTATTCCATTATTGTTGGAGTATTAAAAAATTTTGGATATAAGAAATATATCCAGTATTCTATAAAGAATAAAAGGGAATGAATGTAATCAATAAGTTATTATGATAATTCAAGGTTTTACCATGTTTTATGATAATACATGATGAAGGAACTCACGTGTTATTATGTGGAAAAAAGAGATATTCATTATGTTATTTTGACTTTCCATAAAAAAATTTGGACTATGACTTTAGACAAAAGTATTTTGTGTAAGTCTAAAGATTGGAATGGATTAAGTTGGACATTGGATACTATGGTTTATGTTTAAATCATTTCTTAATATTATTTTTTATTTTTTATAAAAAGGACAACCTGAATGTTTGGCGACAACCCGTCGTGTCTGGAAAGGCCGTGAGACTTGAACCCACAATCGAAGTGCAACAAGGTTTAATCACCAACCACTAGCCTACGTGATTCCCTGGTTTGTAAAAATATAGTTTTTTTAAATGATCTAATAGATAAATTATAAATTCATTTTTTTGAAACCCTATAAAATTAGGATAAATATAATATTTTTATGTTCTATTATATTTTGGAGTTAAAGATAATTTTGTGGTAGAAATTAGATAAATGATGTAACTCTAATAATTAGGTTTTTTTTGGTTCTTGTTCTTTGAAGAAATTAATTCTTAAAAACTAGGGAAAAGATATTAAAACCAAAAATATGTTATCTTAATACATTTTTTTTGAACCAATGATATTTTAAGTCATTACATATTTATGGATTTGAGGCCCTCAATTTTCTATTTATTGTTCACTTGTTTGTGATTTATGGCCTAAATCACTACCTATAAAAAATTATTTTTTCCTATAATTATGTGTCTCAAATTCCCACCAATGTTCTCTTATTCGAAATCCTAATTTGGTGGTAATGTTTTAATTTTCCTTTCCCTCTTTTTAAGACTAGATTTTTTAACCCTATTTCGGATGTGGGTATTCAACCAAGGTATTTTCTACCCCAAGATTTCATAGTATGTTATATCTTTAAAGTAATTCAATAGATTATACTGCATGCAACACCGACTTGTCTTGCGTTACACACAAGATTGAGTTTCTGTGAAACAACACATTAGTATTATTAAAATTTAAATGCTATATCTATTTATCAGTTAAATATTGTGATATTAATAGTGACAAATAATTTTTTTTGTTAATTATAATTTCTTTCACATAAATAAAACATATTATTAATTAAATTTATATGTTTTGCTAAAATAGTTATGTATTTTAAAAAACTATTTTCTTAAAAGGACTAATTTTTATGTCTTTTTGTGAAAAATAATAAAATTAATATTAGACACTCCAAAAAATTGATTTTGGTAAAATAGGCTTCATTTTTTTAATTCAAAATATCAAAATTAGATTAGGGGGATTTTTGGAATTTTTCACAAAACATTCAATTTGTGAAGAATAGTGAAAAATACTACATAGTACATAAAAACCGACTTTTTATTTAAATAATTATTATTTTTATTTAAATTTGTTTTAATGTAAAAATAGATTAATAATACATATATTAGTCGAATTTAATTCATTAGAGACATTTTATAATAAGATCAGAAATATAATGTTTTATTGAACAATTTAACGCCTTTTACCCACCTAATAGGCACATTTGAAAAATTATATAAACATAATTTTACCGCTTCTGTGAATTGAATTTCAAAACTACAAGATAAAATGTATAAAATAGTAATTAAAAAGTGGTTCAATAGGATGAAAATAATTTTTAGTGAATAGTAACTTTTGAATTTTATTTTGAATGGTTAAAAGTAAATAAAGAAATTAAAGGTAAAAATGATATTATAATTACCATAAAAATGTCTTATTTCTATTTGATAAGTGTATTTTGACCCATGTAAACCATAGTAATAAAATATGATCCTTTTTGATCCACTTGGATTAGATTAGGACATTTATTAATATTTTATTTAAAGAAGAGTAAAAAGTGTTGAATTCAAATTTTAATAACTAAAACATTTTTAATATAGGGTTATATATACAATAAATTTGGGTATAAATAATAATTATAAAGATAAAAATGTTTCCTACATCATGGTATTTTATTAATTATTTTTAGACATTAAATAATTAAATTTATTTATGACACAATGATGATGCAGTAATTACCTAATAATTGAAAGGTTAAAATAGTAGATATTATAAATATCCAAATAAATTTAAATTGAGACTTTTGATGCATTCCACTAATTTTATAGTTTAATATGACATGTTAGTATTGATGTAATGTATTTTTTCGAATTAATCTGTTTTTTTTTTACTTTTACAAAAACCAAATACTAAATAGTGTCAAAATTGACATAATTGAGTTTTAAAACAAATACTATATTATTAAATGATATAATATTCATAAAAAAATAAATTTTGCAAAAATGACTTATATAATTATTTATATGTCATTAATTACACACTTTATATTTTCTTATAATTTTATAGTAGGTTTATTAACCATTTAATATAAAAATACAATAATACATTGTAAAAGTTAAACAATTTAGCTAACAGTTAAATATAAAAGATAAGGTTAATATGGTGACCTAAACTTGTATAAAGCCTATTGTTTTAGATTATTTAGATCAATACCCATATTATCCTTGAAAAAAATCTATTTCTAGCCATTAGAAACCGAAAATTATTTTATAAAAAATAATATTTCATGCTTTTCCTAAAGTAACTCTCACGTCTCTTATAAAAGGGTACTTCCCTGTCTCTCAAAATAACACCTCCCAAGACATTTGGCTCAGAAAACACCTACTAAAATATCTTCCCAACTACCTCACTTCAACCTTGAGGCCTTAATTATTTCATTAATCCATTTTAAGGAGCCCTTTTGATCAAATCAAAAGGATGCACCTGAAGAAGAGTTAATAATTTCATCACCTATTTCAATGTTATTTTCTTCATCAACATCCTCTTTCTTTGTTGATTCCGTACCAAAATAATAAATCCAGTACCTTGTAAATATTGTGATTTTATTATAAATATGGTATAACTATATCCATTATTCTATTCGTTCTATGAGTGACAAAGTCACCATACGTGTGTACGTACGGCTTACCGTCTCTATGTTGTGGTGCAGTTTGTTATTCAACACTTCATTGTTTGGGTAGGTTTAATAATGAGTATAATTTATTTAAATAATAAATATAACATGTTAATTATTCTTTATATGTAATATATAATCCAATTACATAAAATTTAACCATCAATAGAATGATATGTTCACTCGTGCGTACGTACGGATTACCATCTCCACGAACATGATGAGATTCATTCCCCATCGTAACCATTCCAGAATAATTTTTATTTTATGATTCAAAATAATGTTTTAGAACTTAATATAATTCTGGATATGAATCAAATAAATACTATACATAAAAAAATGACTTATGTAACAAAATATAGAAAGGATAACAAATCAGTTAACACCTGTAACAATGATACTACTGAAATATTATTGACAAAGCAAAATTAGAAGATCATATATGATATAATATTTATATATGTGGTTATTTTATAATTTAATAACAATGATTTAAATATTACACTTGATCTTAACATACCCTAGACTAAGAAAAAGTACAATATAAGGGTTAATTTTTCAATATCATTAGTATCTGAGGTTGTTTATACGTAAGCATCTACTAGGACTTCTTTATCGTTCTCATTCATGTTTCTTAAAAATGTATTTCAAAACATTTTTACTATTTCCAAGAATATGGGTTAAATTCATTTATACCCTTTTTTGACTTTTTATAAAAAATATTCAAAGGAATCTTTTTGTCTTTTTCCAAACAATGTACTTTATGACCTTTTCGAAAAATTAAGGTGAAAATGTTTTTTTAACTTATATGGAGGGTGCAGTTATTTTCTGCCATTATAACCCTTTAAAAGCTTACCTTACAAGCTTATAAAAACATTTTGAAAAAAAATGTTTTCTTTTATAATTTTGTGAATTTTAAATGATTTCAAAATAGAAAGAGATATTTCCATCAAATTGTTTTTATTTCATCTATGTCAACATACTTTGATATATTTTACACTTGTATGAAGTTGATTTATTATGATACAATATTCTATATCGTATTGAACGTTTTGTGTTATGTTTCACTACGGATGTGTTATTTGTTTACCATTCATGGTTTATAGTTAATGTATTTACATTTCATATGCTAGTTTTAATATGAATGTTTATGTTATGTTTCAACCTTTTCATAGGTGGAATGCATTGCACTTAGTATGTGATTGTTGGGTCCAGCTATAGCTTCTTGATGCATCGCTAGGTATCATGAGACAATATAGTGTCTTTGAAAAATTCTTTGACAAAATATTATTTGTAGTCTTTCCATGAGGCCTTGAATATGTGGTAATGATGTCTGGAATTATGCATTCCACAATTATGAAATTAGCTATTGATATTACATGTGATTATTAAACTAGTATAATATCCATGTGAATAAGTAAATGGAATTATTTGATTTATCTTTTCCATATTATTCTGAATTTTAAGTTTAAAAGTCTTATGTTTTAGTCTTATAAATTGCCTTAAATGTTTATTCTTATTTATGATAGTTTCCGCTATATTTTTATCCTTAATGATCATCTGAGCTCACCCATTTCTTATCTTTTATTTTTTTTCTAGGATGTGAAGAAAAATATTATGATTAACCTGTAAGGATAGACAAGAGGATATGAGTGTGTTTATAGGGAACCCAATGTTATTGTTTTTTCATTTCATAATGTAATATAAAACTTATGTATGTATCTATTACTTCCAAGGCTACTATACTAATCAGTCTTTCGAGACATGATCTCCTGTGATCATGCCAATGTTATGAAATAATGCCCCGACTATGGGTTTCTACGGTAGGGGCATTACGAGTGAATATGAAATCATAATTGAAACTAAATATTTATACTCTTAGATATTTTGATTAATGAGTGGGTTGTATCCATAATAATATGGTATGGTAAAAAAGTAATGAAAATTTTGTCTAAACATAAAATTATTTATCTTTATTGGTTATGAATTAAAGGTTTTGAAGCATATATTTAATGGTATCCATATCCTTGAAAATTAATTTTTTTTCACAATGTTACATCTTTAAGGATTACTATTGGAGAAAACATCATTATGGTATGGATAACCTTGGGTTTAAAATTTGTTTAATTTTGTGGTAATAATGTGTTGATTGATTTCATTTAAAAGTTTGTGGTCAAAGATCCATTTATTATTAATGAAAAGAAAAGACCTCTTTTTAAGAGGGTAGAGGGAGACCCATTACATAGCCCAATAGCCCAGTGGGAATTTTTCCCATTACATGGCCCATAGAACCAAATTTTTGGCTCAAGGCCCGTTATGTGAATAGTAATGCTATAGAACCCGCTTGCTACAGTATCACACTATACCTACCACTGCAATAATGCCCCTACTGCCACTATAGTGATTTATCGCTGCTACAGTTCCTGTAATTTCTAAAATGCCACCACTGATATAGTACTCCTACAGTACATGCACCTAATAGGTTAATGAGAGAGTTAATTTTTATAATAATATATAATCATGATTTGGTTTAATATCTTAAAAATTAAAAAAAAATTAGGAATGGTATGTTATGTATAATATATGATTAGTGCATATTGTAAAAACCTAGAGTTTTTTACTTGAAATTTATTTTTAAATAAATATTTGATATATTTCGTAATATGTTTATATAAAACCCAGGATCTATATTTCATTATTATATCATACCATCATAAAATATAGCCATAATTTGAATTTTTTTCATAAATATTGTTAAGTATAATGACTTTTGTTAATATAATCATTATATAGAGATTATATTGGTTAGTATATGTTAAGGGTTATAAAAAAATTTAATTAATATTGAAGGAAGAAGTGATGTGCTCGACCAATATGATCAACCCTTTTGAAGCTCCTTTATTAGAGCTTCGGTGGCATATGAAATTACTTGTCTTTTCCCTTGACTTAGAACAAGATGAGATACAACAAGAGAAAATTTATTGGAATGATTTATAGGAGATGTTAAAGATTATAGAGATCAAAATCAAAATTATGTTCACTGAACCACACGAATAAAGTATCATCACCATGCACCTTACCCCTAGTGAATATGATGATGTGATAGTGGTTTATGTATCTAGACCTTAATAGGATGTAAAATTCCCATTTAAATGAATTGGTGTTTTCCAAAATCTCATTTAAATATTATCAAACCTGTATATATATAATATACCTGAATAGATGATATAAATGAGAGGATATATTTTTTATACATAAAAACTGAAATTGTACTTTAGGAAAAATATCTATGTCTAATTTTTTTGAAAATTTTATTTTATGATAAACTTTATAATTTTAAATAATTTTCTTTTGATTTAAATGTTATAAAATTTATTATTTTCATATTTATTAAAAATAAAATGCTTTTATACAATCAAATGTAGTTTTTATAAATATTATAAATTAGATCGTGTAAAAAAATGTTGTTTATAATAAATAATATTTTATTTTTAAATAAAATTCACAAACATAGAAATTTATTTTGATCAATTATATTACATTTTTTAATTTTTCACTTCAAAATTATCAAATAGTGAATTTTTCATAATTTCTAAGATAGTCCAAAAAATTTGGTTAAAATTTAGTGCACTATAAATATAAGATATGTATTATGACATCATAATGACCCAAAATGATTTAATAAATGATATAAAGGGTTGGTTAAAAAAATTATTTAATTAAAATGTAGTATTTTAATTGGATAATATTATTTTCTCAAACCGATAAAAAACATTCCAAAACATCAAGGAAATTTTAATATTTTGAAAACAATTATTTATGAACCTGATTCACTTCAACATCATCAATTGTATTATTTAATGGTATTCTTAAAATGAACCATCAAAATACTTAAATACAACTTTCCTTTAGAAAATACCATTGGATAGAAAATGGTTTTGAATATTTTACAACATAGAGTCCAAAATTTATGTTTAGAAATAAATAAATAATTTCTCTTCCATTTTCAATAAATACCCAACCATTATCCCATTACCCTAAACATTAAAATTGCTCATCATGAATTGAAACGCCCAATATCTCTCTAAATATGTACCAAGGAGTTTCTATGGTCTTGAGGTGTTCTTCCCAAGCTTTAATAGGTATCCTCTCAAGTAAGGGTCCTTTCTCTCCTCTTTTACATTCATGAACTTTCTTTGTAAAATTCTTTTTGATTCTCTATTGGCCAAATTGTCAAGTATTTATCCAAATTATTTTACTATATATATAATGTCCAAATGATGATATCTAAATTTCACACTCATTAATCCCTTCCATGAATCCTTATGTACACTCTTTATACTTCCGAAATCATTTGATGATTTTCCATGAAAAACTTTTGTTTTTTGAATACGCATCCCTATTTCCATTCAATGGTATTGACATGGATATAAATTTAAGTCATTTATTAAATAATTTTATGAATTAAACTCAAGTTACTTAATAATAGGATTAAAATTAGGAAACATTTTTTTATAATATATGATCGATGTGGAACACATAAAGTTAGGAAATATGAGGGGTTCACCCTGATAGCATTGCAATGAATTGGAGAATGTTTTCATATCATTATATAACATATATGGGGAATGGGAAGTTATCCCAAGCACACAATTTTATGATTTATTTGATATTATACTTAACACATTCTTATGATAATTGATTTTATATTATTAACACATTCTTATGATACCATGATTTTACAATATCTTTTTATGATGCGATGACTCCATGTGAGAATGTATGATTCTTATATATTTAGGTTTTCATGATATTACTTTTGAATCACATGTATTGTTTTTCATGATTATTTACTTTCATTATTCAGTAACTAGGATTTATATCTCACACCATTCATTTGTATGTCCCTGGGTTATCACGAGATGTTTTACGAGTTTAATGCAATCTTGGAATACTTTGTAGTATTATAACTAAAGATGTTGTATTTTAATTTTAATTTAATTATACAAGTATCTAGTTTTTAAAATAAACTAGGCTTCTAAATCTTTTGTGAATATATCATATGTATCTTTATTTAAAAAATAAGTAAAAATGTATTTTAAATATGGGTTTTTGTAGTTGGTGTTAGAGGAAGGAGAAATCATTTTAGGGGATTAGGTCCAGGATACGTTAGTAAAACCCCTATGGATATGTCAAAATAAATGAAAAAATCTAGAAATTTTGATAAATTAAAGAGATAGTGGCTTCCAATCAATGAAATCCCTGTTTTGATACGATAAGTGGAAGTGGATCTAGAATAGATATATCCAGGGGTAATAAAACCAAAAAATATTGTTTGGTATTAAATCAACTAGGACCTAGGGCATAGAAAAGATGCATTACTACACACTTCATTTGATCTATCTTATAGATATGCTTTGGTAAATACCTAATCACTTTATGAACCATTATAAATGACTTGAATATACTATGAGGTTATAAATCTAACCAAAAAATTAACATGGATAACCTAGATTAAATCATAGAAATTAATGAGATAGGGTAATTATGTAATATATAAGTTACCCTATTTATGTTCATTATAACCCTTTTATATGCTGAATAGTTTGAAAATTCTCAACCCCAATTTTATTTTATTTTATTCAATGACTTTAAATAAGAGGAACATTGTCAACAACCAATTTGATAGGTAATTTTATTATTTCCCAAATTAAATTTATAACATTATTGGAGGAGGATTTGAGAACTTCATGAAAGTGCTTTCTAAACAAACTCATGTTTTGAAAAATAACTTGAATTAGGTGGATCACACACTCCCCCTTAAGAAGAAAAAAATGGTTGAGGCCTTTATGTGACAGAGGACTCTAAATTTTAGTGGTTTCGGTAACCCCTTAATAGTGTAATAATAGATTAACTCAATTTAGAAGATATTATTTACCTGTAATGTTCATAAGAAGAGATGTTCATTCTAGATGTTTTTCACTTATAGAAGGAATCTAATCAGAATTATTTGATAACCAAGAATAAAAATACCCTTAATGATTTTGAGGCTATGGATTGTGATGAATTAAAAAATATTTTCAATAAATATGTTTCTCACATCCTTTATCTAAAAAGTTATAAGTAATTATGTGGACTTAATATAAAGGTAGAATAATATATAGGGTCATAATAGGAAAAAATAATAAACATCAGATGATACTAATCGCTATTTTTCATTAACCCTAAATGTAAAATTGACCAATTATTTAGTGGGTTAAATCCATGTCTATAAAATTATTTAGAAAGTCAAGACTTTTACACCTTTGAGAAAATTTCCTGATGTTCCTTCAAAGTTGAAATATAGATTAGTGATTCCCAATGGACACATGGGACTGAATATAAGAAGAATAGGACAATGTTTAAATCTATAGGATCATCAGATAATACTCATGGTACTAAGAGAATCCAACAAACCACATATCATAAGTGTGGGAAGAAGAATCCTAGAATCTTCCTTAATGGAATAAGGAGGTGTTTCAATAGAGGAAGGAAATAGAATAAAGCTAAAGAATGTTATAAAGTGATAAATAAGACAACTGAAGTGATGGAATAAAATAATGTTATAGTCAATCCTCATCCCATGGTCTAATCTTTCAACAATAAAAAACATTGAAACTATGAAAATTAATTCACTAAGGTAAGGGTTATCAAAAAAATTGACAACAATATCTTATAAGGCCTAGAGATAATGGATAAGAATATGTTATAAAAACTGTTGATGTAGATCTAAACAATTAACTGGTTAAAATTCTGCTAGTTATTCATTAAATAGTTTGGAATGCACTATTTTATTCAAGTTCTATAGATTATATCATATCATGCAAGTTTAGTAGAACTATTTAAACACCACCTCAAAACATGGAAGTTGAGTAATCAATGAAAATGGAAAATGTGTAAATTATTGCATCCCAAGTATATAAATGATCATCAGTCAATATTTGTGGGTTGAATATCAAATAGAACCCTATGATACTCCCTTTAGTGGAATTTGATGCTTTTATGGGCATGGATTGGTTGTCCTTGTATAGAAACAACATAAAATTACTGGATATTGAAATTAGTCTCTATATCCATAATCTACCACTGATCTTATACAAGTGTAAAGAATTTTATGGGTCTCCTTTGAAACCCATATATCAATTATGTATATTATTACTCTATAATAGTGGTTATTGAGATAAAATGATTGATACTAAGGAAAATAACAACATTCATGACACGCCCATTATAAGAGATCATAATGATGTGTTCCCTAAAGAGTTTCTTGGCCATCCTCATAAATTAGAGGATTATTTCCCAATTAAACTTCTTCATGGATCCCTAATAATATCCAAAAATCCAATGGAATGGAAACTCTAAAAGTTGAAGAGCTGACGATTCAACTACAATAGGATTTGGATAAATTATTTATATGCACAAGTGCTTCACCATGGGGTGTGCTAGTATTCTTCATTAATCAAATACATGGATAAATGAATTTTGTGTCAACTATAATAAATTTAATTTGATTGTGATAAATAAAAAGTATCACCCACCACATACAAATGATTGTTCGGTCAGGTACATAAAGACCCATACTTCTCAAGGTAGATATTTGGTTGGGATATTATCAAGTAAATAAAGAAGAGTATATTCCCAAGACTACATTTTATACAAAATATAGACACTATAATGATATAATAATTCCACTTGGGCTCATTTATTCTTTATAAATCTTTATGGATTTGATTAATGGAGTCTTCAAATATTACCTCGATAAATTTATGACGTTCTTCATAGATAATATTCTCATATACTCTAAATAAAACGAGGAAAAATTTTATTTTTCAAATATTGTAATAAAGAATCTAATAAATGATAAGTAATATATGAAGTAAAGTAAATATGTGTTTTGTATGGGAAAGTGATATTCTTGGGGCATGTTTTCACAAGAAAGATGATATCCTTATATCCTTTAAACACAAAGGTTGTTGAGGAAAGGACCAAACAAAAATTTGTAACCAAAATTCATAGAATACTCATATTAGATAGTTACAATCATCAATTTTTGAGAAATTTCACAAGATTTTCAAATTTTCTAAAAAATTATAACCCATGAGGGAGTAACTTTTGTCTTGATAGATAAATGTGAGGAGAGCATCAAATATTTAAAGAAAAGGGTAATCATTACACATGTACTCACACTACCCATTGATGGGGAAGGATTTGTGATCTCTAGTGATGGATATAAGAAATTATTGTGTTGTGTACACATGAAAAATAAAAAAGTGATAGATTATGTATCCCACCAATTAAAGATATGATAGAAAAAACAACTGAAAGATAATTTAAAATTAGATAGAGTAATATTCTGAATAAATATTTGGTAAAAATATATATTTAGGGATAATTGTGTCATATATATGGTTTATAAGAGACTCAAGTATGTATTCCCACAAAATGATATTAATATTATCCAACGATTTTGGTTTGATATAGTCAATGATAATGGTTTTTCAATCAATTAACATCATAGGATAGTGAATTACACGGTAGATTCTCTCAGTATAAAGGTGTTGGATTTGGTTCCCTAGAACCAGCTACTTTGTACTTTATTCATTAATAAATACCTTTTAACATTGTGATTATTCTTCTACATGATAGTTCATCTGATAATGTCCTGAGGATAACTGTTTCACCAAAGGGTCATAGTGGATCCCTACTATGATGAGAACCCATAAGTGCCATAACATTTTTATTGAATATATTTTCTATGGCTGGATGATGTTATTTGAGGGAAAAATATAATACAGGCCATTAGGGGAGAGAAATCATAAAACACTGAGGCACCTTATCATGGTGTGTTCCCTTGGTAATATCTAGGAGGATATTATGAGAACGACACCCGCCAGTAGAAAAACCACATTTTATAGTGTCATTGGATGTTCTTATATGTGGATCTGTGTGTTGGTCCATAGACTTTATTATTATTATTAATGGGTATTAAAAGTGGTGCACTTATATATATTGATGAAAAATGTGATGACACACAGTTTTTAGTGAGGTTGGATATGTTGGGTACATCACGAGTAATACGATATTAATAGATAATACAATAAAGGATTTTTTCCTTTTGTCCATAACAAAATTTGATATCTTAGGCCCTTTGATGGAATTGATATAGCCTAAATAAATCCATGTCCATTGTGATGTATGGTAGAATTCAATTCTAGAATGTCAAAGAAAGAATAATTGAGCACATGGGTTGATGGCACCAACATGCATCTTTCTTGATTCGAGATATTGAGACCAAGGGATTACATTACACTGTAAGAGTTCATAGGAGGTGACATGTCATTTCAGTGTTAAGTTCTTTCTCTACGGGTTCCTTGTTGTGTTACTAGGCATTAACCTTGGACTTTAGGTAAGATCCACCTAATGCCATTGAGAAAGAGGCCTAGAGGGTCACACACTAAGCGTGTAAAATTATCTCAATTAAATATCCATTTAACAAAGTTGAATAAAGATTATTACTAATTGTGGTTTAATAATTATTCAAGATTGCCTGATAACATTTATATAGACACTAGTTATTTTAGAGAATATATTATGGGTGAAATAATATATTTATTAGCGAGTAATTAAGTGATATTTATTTTTAGAAATAAATAGTGATTATTCAACGTATAATAAATGTGATGGAGGAAATAAATAAAAAGAAAAAACTAAATTAAACACCGTGTATATTAATAAATATGCACTGTGTAGTTTATCTAGGGATTTGTGAGAAATAATATTGTTTATTTAATTTAATAATATTAGTTGTAATTCGTTGGGCGCATGTAAAGTAATAATAATAATGGTCAAATGTTATTATTATACAGGGGGTATTTCTATGAATTAAATGATTTGAATTGATGACTTTGAGTAATTAATTAATTTTATTTATAATAAGTATTATAAATACCAATTACATTATTCTCATTAAACTAGCCAGTCTTTATGGTTGTGCATAATGTATCTACAAAAAGCTCTCAAATCCAAGAGAGAATTCCTTTCCTCTAAGAATTTCTTTATATTACGAGAGAGATCCTCCTCCAACGAATCCAAAAGATCACTTTGGAAGTAGTTCCCAAGGTGATCGAAGTCATACATCGCAAGTGAAGTAACTTATGCACTTTCACCTGGAGATCTATTTGGGAAAGTCCAAATATACCTGGAGCACGTGTGGATAACTACTAGATGAATCCTACACTTGAATTCTATGATACAATGACAGATCACATTGGATCATGACCATAAATATCAATAGAGAACTAATTCCATCAAGGTAATTCTTTCTTTGGATTAAATTAATTATAACCAAAATAGGATGATCCTCTCTATTGTTCTGGGACTCCCCACAATTCTTTTGTTCTATGTTCCATTCTAAATATCTGGAGTATTATCATCATGATGGATCTCGGATTGATCATTGTTAACGACAAAAATTAATGTTGAGTACACCCATCCATCTGCTTCGACTATGCTCGGAACCAACAAGTGGTATCAAATGGATCATATCATTGATTATAATAATTTAGTTTTTTTGTTGATGATTTACTCATTTAGTAATTTAGTTTTTTCAATTCAAGTTAACTGTTCTGTAAATTTAAATCTTGAGATATGTTCCTCCTCTTTTGTTTCTCATCCACCTTACAGAAAGAATCATTATCTTTTAATTTTGATTAAAATAAAATATAGGATCTCTTTTTGAGGTGAAAAAATTTCATGGTCGTACAACACCAGAACACATGATGTGTATTTGGAAGTACACTCCATGTAGTTGAGGATCAATTCCATGGGATTGGTCTGCCAAACCAAGTCATGTGTTGGATTTTATCTTATTCTTAAATGACTCTATGTGTTGACCAAGAATAGGTGGCACGTGGCTTCTAGATTACACATCGTGTGGCCCAAAGGACACAGTGTGTTGTCCCTTCTAGTTAGCATAAGACTATGTATCATGTACATAGTTTTCCCAGATAGAGACTGTGTAATGCGGATACTACATGGTGTGTGGCCCACTGGACACTTCGTGTACTTTGAAGATTTATCAAGTACATTTACACACTATTTTCTTAGCCATGTACTTCAGATGGATGGTGAATGGTAGTACACACCATCTTATCAGAACTACACACCATGTAGTCAACCAAATTACATAGATTTATTAAAATTTATTATTATATTTTACAAACCCTTGATATGTGTACCATGGTATGGGCGTATATCTAAGGCACAACACATGATAGGTGTTTTATATATGTGTGTTTAATTTTACATCTACGCAATGTTCATTTCTAATAATAGGGTAGTTATGAATGTGAAATCACCAGGTTTCCTCCAAGGTATATGTTATATAAAATGATTATTTTAAATGAATCTATTTGTCTAAAATTAATATGAATCAGAATCTCATGGAAATTCATAAATAGAGTTTAAGATAAATGGATTGATTAATAAAAGATAATTAATTGATTCGATCATTATGTGCCTTAAACAAGAATTATTAAAGAATTGAATGATAGTTTTATTTTTGAATAAATATCATTTCAAGCATGCATGATCATGATCAAGACCAGGACCATTTTATGTGGATGGTTTGATTTAATTTATTTATTTAATTTAAATTTGTTGGTCTGCGAGCCTTCTCCTCGTTAATATGTAGGTCCTACATGCCCAAGGTTTATTTTATGTAAAACCCCATTTTACCCTTCACATGCGAGTGAGATAAAAGAATATGTAATGGATTGATCTCCCAAGCTAGTGGAGGTGGCTCAAGTTAATATCCAAGGTTAAACCAATCCGAGGAGATACAAAGGTGGACAGGTGTAAAGCTATAAACATAAACCCAAAAAGATCAAATTGTTTATCCCCTAGGTCTTATCTTTTTTTATCAACCACTAGATAAACTATACAATAGAACAAACTCATGATAATGCTGTTTATTTTATTTTATTCAATTTCATGGTCTATTTATTGTTGGTGTGTTGTCACGATCACGCAATTAATGAATTAAACAATAATTCAAGATGAAAATTAAATAATACCATCATATGAATAGATATTATCTTATACATGGTTAATCAATTAATTATATCACACTATATATTAATAAGAATGTATGAATGAAAATAAAATGGAAATTTATATATAAGGATAAAATCCCTCATGGAAATCTTAAGTCGGTCTAGCCTTCCATAATCTTGGTTAGAATCGAACCATAGTTCAAAGTGCTTGACCAACCCCTGTTAGGGTGCTTTCAATTTTCAGGGAATTATAATTCAAGGTTTTGGGTTTACTTGCCTTGGTTCACATCAAGGGTTGACTTCCACAACAAGAATTGGTGTGACCAAGAGGCAAAGGTTGAGGAAATCCCAAATCAAAGGATTTCAAGATTGGGGAGTCCACTAAATGGATAAAGAAGCTGGTAGTTAATGCCGTTGACATTTTTAATTCCTATATAAAACCCTTCAAGTTACATGACCAACCCTAGTAGGGGTAATGTGAAGGGAAATATGGATCCTTAACACTATAATATTTTAGAAACATAATATTCTGAAGTAAATGTTGAGGGCTATTGTATTTTGATAAAAAAGTGGGAGACTAATAATTATTAACATATTTTTTTGTCTCAGTTTTATCATGATAAAGTACTAAACATTTTCTCCTCTTAATTTGTGGAAATGGAAAGGAAAATGAAATCCAAAATATAATTGGGAACCATATTCAAGAATGATAATATTCTCACCGGTACCAATTTCCAAGAGTGGTAGAGGTGTTTACGTTTCCTCCTTTTCCACGATATTAAATTTTATGTGCTGGAGGAGCCTATTCCAGTTTCCCCTGGAAAAGATTCCATTTATGAGGAACTATATCTCTGTATGGAACATATGGATGATGCCATATATTTCCAATTTTTCATGCTATTTTCCATGTCTAATGAGATCTTTCAGAATCATGAAAACACGGATGTACATAGCATGATGTATCACCTTAAGGATCTCTATTAAGAGAAAGAGAAATGGAAGAGATATCAGATCACTATTTCTTTGTTCACAACTAAGCTTGGAGAGTCTGTTCCAGGTAGGCATCATGTAGTTAATCTGGTTGGCTACATTATACTCCTAGATATCTTATGGATTAAGTTCCCGAATGAGTTTCGTACAGATCTCATCCTATTATCATTTCCCAAGAACTTTTATAGAATTATTCTCAACAAAAACATGAGAAATAATGGGAATACTATATTAGAATTTATGGCCTTGATTCTCCAAGTAGATAGGACATGGGGCATGAAAATCCCACAGTCCTTATGGTTAATAATAAAAGAAAGGACAAGGAAAAGGGGACAAGGACTTATAGACGCTCTAAATCCCCTGAGCACCATCCCTCTAAGAAGGGGAAGATCTAAAGGCAGGGCAAGAAACAAGAGGCGGTATTTTTTTCATGTGGAAATTCGGGACACTGGAAGAGGAACTGCACCCAAAAGTGTGTGGATACTAAAGGTGAATTCGTTATCGAGTGTAATATTTCCATTTCAACACATTGGTTATTAGATACCGCTTTTGGGGATCACATACATATTCAAATGTAGGAACCAAGTAGATTTAGAAATACTGCCAGAGGAGAGGTGGATCTTCAAGCAGCCAATGGCACGAGGCTGGCTGTGTTAGCTATTTGTGATTACCCTAACTCAATGAAAACTGGGATGATTTTGGATTTAAATAACTATTATTATTCTCTTAGTGTTACCAAGAACATAATTTAAATATCAATTTTGGATATGGATTAATTTATTTTGATGTATGGAAACAAGGAATATTTATTTTATAATAAAAACGTATGTTATCGTATAGTGCATTTAAATAATGATTTGAATGTATTAAATCATGAAAATCCAGTGTTTGAAATTAATAATGAAACAAACTCACATGACTCACAAAACAACTAGTTGTGGCATCACTGTCTTGGTCATGTAAATGAGAATCACTTGACAAATATCTGCCAAGATGGTTATTTAGACTCTACTAAGATAAAACCACTTGAAATATGTCATGCTTGTTTATAAGGTAAAACGACCAAGCTGTCTTTCGGTAGATAGGGTGAAAGGGCCATAGCTCTTCTAGGATTGGTGCACATAAATGTGTATGGACCATTTATAGTAGAATCTAGAGGTGGATATTCTTACATCATTACTTTTACTTATGATTGTTGTATATATGGCTATATCTAATTAATGAGGTATACGTCATTTTCCATAGAGAAATTTAAGGAATTTAAGAATAAAGTAGAGAATCATTTTCGTAAGAAGATAAAGAAGCTTTTATCAGATCAAGGTGGAGAATATATGAACCAAGAGTTCATCGACCTTTTACAGGAGTCTGTTATTCTATCTCAACACACTCCTCCTTATACACCATATTGGGATGGTGTTAGTGAAGGGAGGAACCGCTCCTTATTGGATATTTTGAGGTCAATGATGAGTCATGCAGATCTTTCAATATCCTTTTTGGGATATGAATTACATACTATATAATACAGATTAAACTGAGTAACAAATACGATAGAAAATAGAATTCCCTCCCAGTTATGGAATGGAAAGTAACCCATTTTGTCACACATGTATAGGGATGTGAGGAATTTGTTAAGTCCTTCTCGGGAAACAAACTAGCACCTCAGGGCACGATGTGTATCTTTATAGGATATACCAAGGAAATAAAAGGATATTACCTATATAAACCTTCAAACAAGAAAGTGATTGTCTCTAGAAAATCCATCTTTCTTGAGAGGGATCACATCTTCAAAAAGTGTAGTGGGAGAAAGATTGACTTCGATGAAGTGGATGCTCAAGATACAAAGGGGTTGGTAAAATAACAAGTTCCACAAGTCCCTGTGGAAGAGGTTCCAGAAACAACAGTACTATGTAGGATCTCAATAGAGGTAAGGGAATCAGATTGATCTGGTTTCCTAGTCACTAAAGACGGTGAATCATTATTATTGGACAATGATGAACCCCCCTCTTAAAAGGAAGAAGTAGAGAGATCAAAATCTGTAAGATGGGAAAAATATATGAAATATGATATGGATTCCCTGTATCATAACCATGACTAGGTTCAGGTCAATGAGACAATTGATTTAGAACATATTGGATGCAAATGATAATAAAAGACAAATCTGGACATGGAATGTCATGTTAGCACCTATAAAGCAAGGATAATGGATAAAGTATTCAGACAACATCATGAGATTGGCTATTATGAAATCTTCTCTCCATTTTCCATGTTTAAGTCCATAAGAATCATAATTTCCATAGCAGTTTACCATGACTATGAGATTTGTAAGATAGAAGTCAAAACAACATTCCTTAATGGGAACCTTTAGTACGATGTCTATATGACAAAACCAGACGGATTTATGACACTACGTAAAGCCAAATGGGTTTTAAAGTTGTAGAAATCCATTTAGGGATTAATGAAAGCCTCCAGGTTATGAAAAATTCGATTTGATGATGCTATAAAGGAATTTGGGTTCATTAAAAATTAATATGATCCATGTGTTTATAATAGGTTTAATGGGAATGCGGCTGTTATCCTCGTAGTATATGTCGACGACATATTACTTATTGGAAATGATGTACCAGTATTACTGTCAGTTATGGACTGGTTGAACAAGTCATTCTACATGAAGCACTTAGTTGAAGTATACTACATTCTAGTAATCAAGATAATTTTTGATAGATACAAGATGATTTTTGGACTAATTAAAGGAATATACATTAACTAGATAATAAAGATAACTTTTATTGAAAAAACCAAGATGGGATTAGTTCCAGTGTCATATGGCCAACATATTTCTAGGAGAATATGCCCTCAGACACATAAGGAGAAAAATGGGATGAGTAATATCCCATACGATTAGACTATAGGATCTATCATGTATGCCTGGTTATATACCAGGCTAGATGTTGCCTATGCACTAAGCATGATAGGAAGATGTCAAGAAAATCTAATAGAAAATCGTTGGACTGATATTAAGACTATTCTTAAGTATCTGAGAAGAAAGAAGGATATGTTCTTGGTGTATGGAGGAGATGAGGAGCTTGTCATCAGATGGTATGTTTCTGATAGTTTTTAGATAGATCAAAATGATATATTGTCACAATCAGGATATGTTTTCTATCTCAAAAGAAGAGTTATGTGCTGGAAGTGTTCAAAGTACCCAGTTGTCATCGATTCTAGAGCGGAGTCCGAATATATAGCGATTGTTGATATAGCCAAGGAAGTTTTTTGGGTTCGAAACACTATCCAAGATCTTGATGTTGTTCCTGGGAGTAAAGATCCTATCTCATTGTATTGTGATAATACTATAGTGGTGGCTCTTGAAAAAGAACCAAGGTCACATCAATGAACAAAGCACATTCTCTAGAAGTATCAACTCTTGAAGATTTTCTATCAAAGGGTTGGAGTTCCAATGAGAATAATGTCCATGGAAGAAAACATGGAAGACCCCATGACTAAAGGAGTATCCCAGTAGAAGCATGAATATCATGGGAGAGGTAGCATTTTAAAGATTGTTAACAGTTGGCTCTATTCCATGTGGTATTCTATTGGAGTTGGTGTCCTATAACCAAGTACTTTTTACATTATTCATTAATAAATACCTTATCACATCTAGATTATTCCTCTGCCTGAAAATTCATGTGATAATGTCCTAAGGATAACTATTACACCAAAGGGTCATAGCAGACCCATGCAATTATGGGAACCTGAAAGTTCCATAACACTATTTTAGAATATATGTTCTTTGACCGGATGATGTTATTTGAGGGACCCAAATAATATAGGACATTAAGGATGATGACTCATAAAACGTTGACGTACCTTTTCATTGTGTGTTCCCTTGGTAATATTCAAGAGGATATTATGATAAATAGACATGTTAATATGAAATCCACATTTCATATTTTCATTGGATGTGCCTATCTTCGGACATGTTTTTTGGTCCTTACACCTTAAGATTGTTGTTAATTGTTATTACAACTCGCGAACTTAGATGTTTGGACAAAAAATGTGAAGAAAAAATATTCACAATGAGGTAGGATATGTTTGGTGTGCCATTGGTAATACTGCATTAAAATATAATTCAATAAAGTATTTATCCCTTCTTTTCTATAATAGAAGTTGATATCTTAGTCTCTTTTATTGAATTGATATAGCCTAAATAAATCCATGTACATGATGAGGAATGGGAAAATTAAATTCCAGAAATTCAAAGAAAGAATAATCGAGCACATGGGTTAATGGAACTATCATGAAACCCTCTTGATTCGAGATAGGAAGACAAAGGTATTACATTACATTATAAGAGTTCATAGGAGGTGACACATCATTGCGGCGTTAATTTCTTTCTCTATGGGTGTCTTAGAGTGTTTCTAGATGATAACCTTTGAATTTAGGTAGGCTCTGCCTAATACCATTGAGAAAGAGGTCTAGAGGGTCACACACTAAATGTGTCCAATTATCTTACTTAAATATCAATTTAACATAGTTGAATAATGATTATTCTTGATTGTGGTTTAATACTTATTCAAGGATTCCTGATCGCATTTATTTGAACACTAGTTATTTGAGAGAATATATTGTGGGTGAAATAATATATTTATTAGTGAGTAATGTAGTGATATTTATTTTAGAAATAATTAGTCATTATTTTAGGTCTAATAAATGTGGAGGATGAAATAATGAAAAAGGGAAAAAACAAAATTACACGCTATGTATATTATTAAATACACGCCATATAGTTTTTCAGTGCATTTTTGAGAAATAATATAATTTATTTAATTAAATAATATTTTGTGTAATTCACTGGTTGCAAGCCAATTGATAAAAATAATAGTCAAATTTTATTATTAGACATGGGGTATTACTAAGAATTAAAGGAAATGTATATATACCTTTGGGTAATTAATTCATTTTATTTATTCTAAGGATTATAAATCTTAATTAAATTATTCCCATTAATCTATCCATTCTTTGTGGTTATGCACAAAGGATCTGGAAAAAGATCTAAAAGCCAAGAGATAATTCCTTTCCTCCAATAACTCTCTCAAATTATAAGAGAGAACATCTTCCAAGGGATCAAGAAGAGTGCTTTGGAAACGGCTCTCAAGGTGATCGAATGTAGACATTGCAAGTGAATTCTCTTCCATGTTTTCACCCAAATATCCCTTCGGCGACATCCAGGGATACGTGGAACATGTGTGGATCACTGAAAGAGGAATCCTACACTTGGCTTCTACAATGAAATGATGGGTCACATCGTATCGTGACTACAAACATAAATAGAGAAAAAATTCAATTAAGGAAATTCTTGTCTTTTAATTAAATTAATTATAACCAACAAATGATGATTCAATCTATAGTTACAGGACACCCCTATTTTCTTTAATTATTTGTTAAATTCCAAAGATATGGATTTTTATAATCATGATGGATCTTTGAATGATCATTTTTTACAGAAAAAAAATTAAAGTTGTGTACACACATTCAAGTGCTTCCGCTGGCCTGAAACCTTCAAATGGATCCTAAAACGATATACCTGATAATGATTGAGAGGTATCCAATATTATTAGTCATCCAAAGTATGGACATTGGAATTATAAATGTAATTTCATGGTGCATTTCTCAAATAAATACTCAATCATCCATTATTGAGAGGTTCAAAGAGTCCTGGAAAGATTATGTAAAGCTACAGAGAAAGATATAAAATATTTAGGCGTTAAAATTTTAAAACTATGCAGTTAAATGATTGGGAATATAGATATGTGTCTCGTGAAAACCATAAGTAAAGAGGGAACTTTTGGATGATGTGTATAGATCATTCTTCTATGTTCAACCAAGATGAATTTATATATATATATATATATATATATATATCAAAAGTAAAATTTCTAGTGAGGTAACATTAAGATAGAGATTAAAGAATTTATATCTCAATGATTGGTTTTCCAGTATGTCAAGGAAAAAGTATAGAATTATAAGGGTCGGATGAACCCATTTACGATAATAATAGAAATACGGGAAAACTAGGGATGTATTCATTATACACCTCATGAAATCTAAAATACATAATTCCAATTTGGTGGTATTAAATTTACTTACTCATCCATTACATTTTATTACAATCAAGGAATATTTATCACCAACTCATTAAGATATAAATAAGATAAATGTTAAGACTACATAGAGTGACAGTATTTATAGTATTTGATAAAGATTTAAGGTTAAAATAGTGGTTTTGGATACAATGATGAGTTTATCATTACTAATCATCTTCAAATGGATGGATAGTCTAATCTGAACATTCAAACTGTAGGGGACACACTGAGATTTTGTCCAATGGATTTTCAATGATGTTGATATGAACACATACCTATTATAGAGTTCTCGTATAAGAATAATTTCTATTTTAGTATTCAAATATAACCTTTTGAGGATATATATAGAAAGATTTGTTAGACTCTAACATGCTAGGATAGAGTTGGAGAGATGAATTTAATAGGACCTTATCTTATCCATGAGAAAAAAGAAAAGGTTCAAACCATTAATCTACATTTTAAATCTATAAAAATTTGGAAAAAATCTAGATATAAAATCATCAAAGAGACATATATTTTTATGTCAAATATAAGTTGTTTCTTCATATATCACCATGGAAGAAAGTCATTCTATTTAAAAGGGAAATCTTATTCCTAGATACATCAACCCCTTTGAGAATCTTGATTTCATCATAGTTTTGGCATATCAACTATCGCTCTTGCCTAAATTATCCCAAGTATATGATGTGTTCCATGTGTCCCTATTAAGGTAGTACATACCTAACCCCTTACATGTACTAAATCAAAATATGGTGTCATTGATGAATGACCTTTCAAATAAGAAATATTCAAAAAATATCTTATATCATTAAAATAAAATTCTACAAAACAAAATAAATCACTTGGTGTAAGTATTGTGGTGGAACAACATGTTGGTTGAGGTAACATTGTAATCAGATGAAGTGATGAAATATACTACCCTAATATTTTTTAGTGTGTGAAATGAAATTTAATAGGAAAAAATTATGAAAGGGGGAGAAACTGATGACCTCAACTCTTTTAAATGAAATTTCATTCTAAATGAATATATTATTTATTAAGTAATGTATTTATATAAAACCTATGATCAATATTTCATTATTATTTTGGTCCATTATACATTATCATCCTAATTTGACTATTTGAAATAATGTCTGTTAATCATTAAGACTGTTGGTAATATTTTCATTATATAGTAATCACCATGATAAGTACATATTAAGGGTTTTAAAAAATATAATTGATAAAAAAAGTAATAATTGAAGGCCTAAACTAATCGGATTATACCGTATGGGGATCATTTATCATATCTTTTGAATGAGATGGAATCATTGAGATTCACCCTTGATCAATCCCATGAAAAATATCAATATTTAAAACACATTTAGAACCATTTATGGGAGAAGTTAAAACTCATAGATATCACTACCAAAACTATGTTCGTTGAACCAACCCACAAAAGTAATACTATTTCACACCTTACCCATAGGGTTTATACCGATGTGATAAAGGGTTACGTATCTAGATCCTAATAATATATAAAATTTTCCTTTAAATGAAATAGTGTCTTCTGAATTATTTTTTCCTTCTTATCAAAATTATATATGTTATAAAAAACACCTGAATAGAGGATGGAAATGATAGAATGTATTTTTGATATGTAGACACCGAAATTATATTTCAAGAAAAATATATATGTTTAATTTTTATTAAGAATAATTTTAGGGTAAATTTATAAATTTAAAATAACATCTTATTTATATAAAAATGTTATAAAATTGATTATTTTTTCATTTAAAAATAAAAAACTGATTTTATGCAATCATAAGTGTTTTTTCTAAAGATTATAAATTTGATTGTGTAATAAAATCAATATTTTTTAAAAAATCAGAATTTTATTATAAAAACAATTTTCATATTTATAAATTTATATTAATAAAATGAATATTTATTTTTAATTCATCTTAGAAAAATTATCCAATAGTGAGCTTTTCATAATTTTATTTTAGTCAAAGTTTTCGGCAAAAATTTAATACAGTATAAATATACAGTATTCATTATTGAACCAAAATGACTCAAAAAAATGTAATAATATGTATAAATGGTTGGATAAAACGAAATAGTTTTCATTAAAATAATATATTTTATGTGATAATATTATTTTTTTAAACCTATTAATAACCTTAATAAATAGAAAGGAATGTTTAATATTTAAAAAATCCTTATGAACATGACTCACTTCCAAGTTATCAATGGTATTATTTAAATAATTTTTTCCCATGAAAAATTAAAATACATAGAACAATTTCTCTTGTAGTTAAAACTATTAGTTAAAACCATGAAAGTGAAAAAAAAATTATAATTTTATAATTTAGATTCCAAAACATATTTTTAGAGAACAATAAAAAATATCCCTCTCTATTGTTATAAATACCCACTCATTATCCCATTTAACTCCAATTAAAACTCATTTATCATGAAGTTACACTCCATATCCATCTATAAATCACTCCCAAGAGGATTATAAGGTCCTAAGAATCCATTACAAATATTTAAAAGAATTATTATATGTCTTCTTTTTCATTCAAACACTATCTTTTTATTAATCCAATTGAATCTATATTGTTCAAGTGTTAATGTGTTTATAAAAATTATAATAATTTCTATATAATTTTATTATAATGATATTTATCTCTTCATTATCATTAATCCCTTCCTTGAACCTTTATTTACACCTTTTATGCTACTAAAATCATCTCCTTATTTTCCATGCAAAACTTTTGGTTTCTGAATACCCATCCTTGTATTCATACAATGGTATTCACCTAGACGTAACATTTCATCATTTATTGGGTAATTCCATGTATGAAAGTCACATTTCTTAATCATGGGATTAAAATAAATAATCAATTTATTATTTAATATGTTATATGTGGCACACATAGAGTTAGACAATATGAAGTGTGTACTCTGATAGCGCTCCAATGAATTGGGTAATGTTTTCATCTCATGGGATACCATGTATGGTAAATAGATGATAAGCCTTAGAACATTTTGTTACTATGGATTAGTTTTTATCCTTGAATTATTATTATAGTTCCACATTTTGTATTGTCTCCACATTTCTATGATTCCATGATTTTAGGATGTCATTTCATCATATCATTACTCCAATTGATTATGTATGATTCTTACATCTTTATGTTTTCATGATAAGCCTCTTGACTCACAAGTATTATTTGTCATAATGCTAGGATTTTTTTAGTCACTTAATGGTCTTTATAAGTCACCCCTTTTTATTTCATTAGGATTACCTTCATAGAATCAGTAGTTCAAAGGAATCTAGGAGTACTTTATGGAGTTCCAAATAAATATTCTATATTATTATTTTAATTTAGAGATCTATGTATCAAGTTACCAAAAGACACTAGGAATATAGATTTTCTATGAATGTATTATATGGATATATTTATATAAAATCAAGAAGTAAAACTCATTATAAATATGGTATTTTATATATACATAATTGGGTATATGATTATATAAATAATTAATATTTTTTGATAAAAGATAAGTGACCTAATATAGCCTAATAAATTAAGGTAGATTTCATATTAGAAGTCATATACGGAATGTGGAATATTTTAAGAATTCCATCACATACATTCTTCAAAGATGAAAAATTAAAATTATGATGACCCAATTTATTTAAGGGGAATAGAATGTAATGACCCAAAATTTTAAACCCTTCTAATTCATATGAACATCATTTGCTTGTGTCGCACAAACAATTAAACTAATGTAACACCAAATTAAAATGGACTGTAAAATATTAAAATTACAAGAATAATATAATCGTTGGTAGATAAAAAAAATTATAAATTTGAATAATTTAATATTTTTATATTTATTTTATTAATTTTTTTAATAAATACTTTTCTTTCCAAGATACTTTTGAAAAAAATGATATTGTATTTTACCATAATAAATTAAATTGATCATTGTTAAAATTTTCTAATAATAGGTAATATTTATTTATAGATTAATATGTTAGAATTAAATTATTTATAAATTTATATGAAATAGTATTAAAGACACCTAAAGATTAGAAATACCATTTGTTTCATAAAATCATTTTTCGTTATATATTTTATTTTTTTAAAAGATAAATTTATAGGTTTTATAGTTTTAATTTTGAAAAATTAGCATCATTTTTTAATTTGATATATCAAACTTTTTCTAAGGTGAAATTTTAATATTTTTTCTGAAATGACTGTTTTTTAAGTGAATGGTGAAAAATATACTTCTTACAAAAGTCGTATATTTTATGACTATATGAAGATTTCAATGTAGATTAAAACATATAAAACATTTTAAAGGATAAAATATGTCTTAATAAGTAAACTATATATTTTTAAACAAAAATATTAATTTATAAAACCTATGTTTAACAACATAAGTAATTTTTTCCAATAAAAGATACTATTTTTTTAATTTCTTTATTTAAATGTTATTTTTTAAAATTTAATTTTTGGATGTATTTCAAATCAAAATTAATATTATTTTTTTATAATAAACAATTTTATATATTGAGAATAAAATATATATATAATTTTACCCTACACATAAGTTTTATGTTTAAAAATAAATTTCATCTAAAAAATATTATTACGTGTTACATACACTAATGTTAAAATTAATTTTTCTTACGTGTAGAAGTTTTATATTATAAAATTGATTTAATATTTATAATAATTAGTCCTAAATTATATAATAAGGTTTATTTTATTTTTTGGAACAAAGCATAAATAAATTAGGAAAAACTAGTTTTCTAGTAAAAATCTAAAATGTTAAATGTAATATATATACACACATAGATAAATATATTGAAACATGTTTAAAACATGTTTATAATTGATTGTATTATATATAATCATAATTATCTCATACACCACTCAATTATTTCCCATTTTGATTTCATATTAGCATTTTTAACATGTAGTAATTTTATATTAAGTTATAATAATTACAAAAATGTCATTTTAACCACTTATATAAGGGGCCTCTCACCACACCTGCAATACCGCTCAAAGAATTCAGTTTCCTATTGAAAAAGGTTTACCTATTACTTTCCATATTATCCAATTTCACTCACTTAATCTTTTTGTCCCAATATATTGGTTTAATCCTTCGCTTTCTAAGGAGTCCTCATAGGGAAAACTCGTGTCTTCAACTTGATTAATAATTTTTCCTAACTTTTTTTCTATAAATCGTTTCCGTATATATTTTCATCATTACCATATATTTACATCAGTAATTATTGTAAAATTAATTTCATTATTATAATTTAATAACTATTAACCACATTTCCCTTATTTCTTTAAGGAAAAACAAAAATGACCGTCATGTGAGTGTGAGGACTAATGCCTCCAAAAATCATCATGTTTTATCCTTAATAGTCATACTTGATTCATCTTAATATTTATTTTTAACAAATGATTTTTATATTAATTATATGTTTTAGATGATGATATTATAATCCATATTAATCATTTTCACCATTCTATGGAAAATGAAATCATCATCAATGTGTATTTGCAGACTACTGCCACCATGGAATGGGGTATTTTGTATTTCATTACCATACTTTTTGGATGGTTATAAGATTGGTAATAATACATATGTTTGATTTTTATTAAAATATTATGTTTCTTTTAAATAAAATTGTAAAATTAATAAATCACAACAAAAAATCCTTGTAAATTCAACCATTTAAAATAAGCATACTGAGAGGGAAAAAATATTCATTCTATGGAATAGTTTCATATGCAATGCCTATTGTTATAATACCCTCTATACATGATATATAATTCTAATAAAACCAAAATAATATCCTTATTCCTATAGAAAAATGATATTATAAATAAATCGTGTCATAATCATCCACTAAAATAAGGTAACATCATGTTTATGTCGGTTTAACCACCTACTTGGACAATGCTCAAAAATAGTATCATAGATGAATATGAGAACATAAATAATAATGATATATGATATAATTAATTAATTAATTATTTTATTTTTGTTATAGAATGATAATATTAATATTAATCTCACTAATTAATAAACCAACATATGTTCATTAAAAATCAATAAAACATGCTCATTTTCGAATTTATCTTTAAGGATTATAACTAAAACTCACATGGAATGAAATTATAAAATTATAAAAAATTATAATTAATAAATTCTAGTAACTTTTACGATATGGTAATGAGTATAATTTTTTAAAGAACAAATAGCAATACCACTATGACAAAACTAGTTCATAACTATCAAGATTACTCACACTAAATATTAATAATTAGATAATAATTATCAAACATACATATAGAACGTAATTATAAATTATGTTTATAAAACTTCATATATATGAATACTATTCTAAAATAGAATACTAGGATTTTTATGTTATTATTATATGAGTTTAAAGTGCATTTGACAAATCAGGAAATCAATATAAGGGTTTCTTATCTCCAATTTTCACCCCATGATAATTATTTATTATTATAAATCATTTTATATATATAATTTTTTATTTATAGACCAATTAATATTTTTATCATTATAATATCATTATTAATTTTATTTTATGATTCATTTTAAATCATATCCTTCAATGGTTTTTTACATGAAAGTTTTTATGGTTGTAAGGGGTTCTTTGTCTCAATTTTAATTTTTCTAGACATGTTTCATTTTTCACACCATGTTTTTTATGGGTTATATACACAAAAAAATTTATATTTTATATCATGAATTATATTTTATTTATGGTATTTTATGTAAAATTTCATGATCTATATTTAAATGGGTTTTGGTTAAAATGTTACTCAACCCGCAAGGGTTTTTTTTCAATATTATATTTGAATCAATATTGTTTTTGAGAAATAATACATTATATGAATTTATATTATTTATAAAAATATCATCATTATATTATGATATTCATGGGGTTCTAAATTTCCTCTTAAAATTTCATTCCCCCTTGACTCATATTTTTAATTGAAGATATTCATATTAGTGAAACTTAAACCATCACTTCTTTTTGTTCAAGATCATCCTTTTCCATGTCTAAATTCATTGGATGATTTTTTTAATGTAATTACCTACGCATCAAAAACTGATTAATGTCATTTCCTACTACTTTAAATTATTTAAATATTTTAAATAATTTTTTAATTTTTTTATGCATAGTTCATTTTCTTCATAGTGTGAAAAGATTCTCTTATAACATTTTTTATGGGAACATATATTTCTCACCATTTTAATTTTATATTAAGCTTTATCTATAAATTTACTTGGTTCATAAAAGAGAATATTTTTGTATTAGATTTATACAATATTTCTTTTAAGTAAAATTTAAAGGATCAAGGATATTTCTTCTTTCCAAATATATTTTTTGACTCCTAAAAAACTATTTTTCATCTAATTCATTATCCTTTAATAATATATCATATCTTTGATCAAGTTTCTTAATAAAATGATACCATCTATCTTCTTTCATGAAAAACTATGGGTTTCATATGATATTGGTCCATTTAAATTAGATATATTCCCTACAGTAACTCTATCCCAAACTTAACATCATGTCGAGTGGTGGATCCATAAACTCATTAAGGAAGATGTCTAAAAACTGATTAGAAAATATGGGGGATTCTACTACTTTGGATCCCAATGAAGACCCATCCAAATTTTATTAAATAGTCTTTATACACCTACCACCCATTTTATAATTCCACCCACCAATGAAAATCATTCATTATCCCTCCACATTGAAAAATTTTACTCTACTTTGGAAGAAACAAAAAACTAAAAGAATGGAATATAACTAATCATTACCACTGATGAAATCGTGTGGATTTATCTATAATATGAATAAATCACCCATCGATTTATGTTACACCATCATTATTCTACACCACCGAAACACATCAAAAAGCCTATACTAACCTCAAACTAGCATGGATAACACTAGGAGGACTGGAAATATCACCACACTAATCAACAAAATGCACACTAAGTTGTGTGAAAAGAAGGTTTATATTTCCATAGAATCAATCAATATAGAAAATATAGTAGATGATAAACATATAGTACCTTATAGAACCTTTATCCTCTTCAATACTGGAATCTTCATAACATGCTTATGTTTGTACCCATCTCCCTTTCCTCACTACCAATGACCTCTATGTCCAAGCACCGGTCTAGGTCTCTTAAGACTAGTAATATCTTAGGATGGACCCAATCCAGATCTATCTCTATATGTATTGGAATAATCCTAATGAACTGGATGGTAAACATATGTTGGAATCCCCTACTATTGATATATATTTGGGGGAATTTGTAGCTACTACAGTTAGAAAGGGTGTTTGACCGCTCATGTCAAACTTACCTCCCCAAGTGGTCAAGCATTGATAAAAATGTTCATTACAACCTATATAATAATAATAAAAATCCTTCAATAGATTCTCAAGAACTGTCATCCCTAACATAAAATAAATTAGACTATTGAGGTTAAATCTCTATTAGTCAGAACCTTGACTACTATGGCATTTGTTATCACCCTCCAAAATCTCTACTCCCCAATAAACTCTACTAACCTCCTTCATGATCGAATCCTTATTATGATATAATCCACTCAATAACTTACACCTTTTATTTACCACTATGTATTTTGGAATTGAAAATGGGGTGACTATATACAAAATTTATGGATGCATCACATCCTTAATACATCGTTATCGTGACTCATCTAAAAAAAGTATAGGGATGAAGTGAAGATGGTGTTTGAAACTAACCAAAAGTTTCTACATGATCATACTCACAATATAAAGGGATATAATGTCATACCAATTCACCACCTTTATCATAAACAATAATAACTCTAAAAGAAAATACATATACAAAATCATCCCACGAAACATTTTCCTCCTTCAGCCTTTCGGATACGACATCCACCACTGAAGTATTATCTCTCATATCCAATTGACTTCCAATGGAACCCAATACTCGGCTTGATCTCAAATCAAACTAATTGAAATATGTATCTCTACCCACCATGCCCCTATCTCTAAATCATATATTCTACCATCATTCTTCTCCATACTCGGATGCTGAAAAGTATGCTACATATTCTACCACAGCTCATCCTCCATGGTCAAATTAATCATCCAATGATAAATTGGATTCTATTACTGAACCTATACTCCCTGAACCATTTTTGAATGAAAAATAGGATATGTAGATATGTAAATAAAAAAAATGAAACCCTAAACCCAGTTCCATAGAATTTCATAAGATTCATTTATTAAAATTAATTTTTAATTTCCCAATATCACCTCGTTCAATCGTAATCACAAAAAAACCTGATCAATTTACCAATTCTAGGTCCCTACCTTTCAAGAATCATCATCTTGATTAATATATTTAAAAATATTAAGATCCTTACATTGGATCATATGGGCGCCAAAAATACCTTTTTTAATTCAGCCTCCTGAGATTACATCATGAGATAAGTTCAAGATATATTATTTTCCTACCAACCCATGAAATCATTACAAGTAACTAACACTAATATCCTTCCTATCACTAAAAAAATCTATTATTTCACTCTATCACAACATCCTCTCCCTTTCTACACCTCTTGGTATAGCAATGAAGAGAGGTATTAACCCTTAAACTCTTCTCTAATTATCACTAGGTTCGCAACTAGCATTGATGGTATAAAAATACACAATGGATGTAAGTTCCCTCAATAATCCTAGGAATATAATATAATATCTCATATCAACTATATTATATAAAAATGAAAATAACCATCTTCTATAATGGATATTAAATAATAAAAATTAACATCTTCAAAATAAAGTACCAAGGAATAATCCTAACGTTGTAACTCCACAAAAACTCCAACCACAAATATATTTATTCCAAAATTAGTATAGAAACCCCTCCCAAAATAGTAAAATAAAATTCATATAATACAGGTGAGTATAATATGTATACTCATTAGGATGAGACCAGTTTTCTCTTGTGAAAATGTGAGAATTCCATACTAATGCTCAAGTGAATGAATGATATAACAAACATGAACATAAAATTTATCAAATAATATCATTCCCAACCTTTTTAGGGATCAATAACTAATTAACATATCTAATATAATAAAATAATATCAAATAATATTCATAATGTTCCTTGAAACCACTTCCAATTTGGTTTCCCACTCTCATGCCCTAATAACGAGTGTTTTTCGCTTCCATAACATCTATATACACTAGTAATATATATAGGGAAGTAAGATATCATGAACATTATAGATAGAAACCTCATTCCCTCATTCTACAATTCATAAACCCCAGCACACATCACATAAAATATTACCACTAACTGATAATCTATCACCATTAGGCATCACCAACAACTATGTTATCATCACTAGGTTTCTTCACCAACCTAATAGTCTTTTGTAGGTATTTACTCCAATAGAATATAAACACCCCCAATTGAATATTACTCTGAACAAAGAGATATTAGTTAATATGTGGTATCCAACCATACACCTCACCAACATGGATATTAGGAAAACACATGGAACTCATAACATTTATCCATTTAGTAAGGATATCCAACTTGGTTTGGGTGAATTTATAAATAAAATGAAAATAAAAGGATATAATTAACACATAATACCAACCTATGTGTTTACAAAAAATGGCCCAAACATAGCTCATAATGCTATTATATCACCCCACAGTATCTGCCTCCATCTGTAGCCACAACTATAATATAACATACCATATAAAATAGCCACAATATATCCCACAATTACATTTTTTATTTAAATATTTAACCATTTCCAAATTTACTAATTACCAACAATGTTAAATTTATTTACTTTTTCAATTCCATATTTAATGAAAAATCATTCGAATCCAACAACATTATCTTATTCATAAAAAATAATTTCATATTCAATCTCTTACTTTTTCAATTACAACCCATATTCATTTATAATTTAATTTAATTACATAATATTCCTTTACTATAAGGAAAATACTAATAATTACAAAATAACTGTGAAACTTCCTTGAAATAAAACCCTTAACATAACCCATGAAAACCAACTATATTTGTGCTACCCAACCCATTCTACATCTATACTGGTCACAACCATCACCTCAAAATCCTCATAGCACAACTACAAAAATGGACTATATCAGTGCAAAAATGGGCATTAACAGCACTAAAAAAGTATTTTAAAGATCAGTGATAATACAGGGGGGTCCCTTTTATCAGCACTCCAAAAATTTTTGATAAAGACCCCTTTTATCAGCTCTAAAAAAGCACCGATAAAGGTCAAAAAAATTAAAAATAATTAAAAATAATGTGGGGGAGTGCTTTTATCAGCGCTCACTCCCCCTTTATCAATGCTAGCAGGTCTCCCACGTGCTTCCCTTCCTGCACATCCTCATACGCACATACCCCCTTCGCTTACACCCAAAATCGAACCCGGGACCTCCCCCCTTTCGCCGTTGCACCTTTACCACTAATCCCTTTCGGTTTTTTTTCTCTATTTGATGATCTATATATATATATATATATAGTTATATTTATTCATATATTGATATAGATTCATATTAATATAAATATATTTGTTCATATATTAGTATATATATATTAATTCGTATATTAATATATTTATATATATATATTTTTAGTTATATTTTTTTATATGTATATTTATGTGTATATTAAAATATACTTATTGTCACGAACCAGGCTAGGTCGGATGACAACCCCGCGCCCGACCCGGTCCGCGACATGGCCCGAGGGGAGTTCCCGGTCCCCACGGGCTAGCAACTAGTTTCAGGCATCAAAATAAACCAGTTGGGAACGATTTTGGCCCATAAAAAAGATGAATAACTATAAACTAAAAAAGCAGATAAATAAAGGGAAAAGAACCAAACAACTTGGCAGGGGAAAAAAGGAAATGAATAAGCGACATGACATACCTCAGGTGACCCCGTGGGTCACCACAGTATGTAAACCACACTCGCTCCCAAAAGCGACCCAAGGCTGAAACCTTCAACTGAAAAGTAAAGTATGCATGAGCACTGAGATGCTCAGAAGGAATGCCAAAATATAACCATGTCCTATGCCCCCGCCTTTAGTAAGAAAACCAATTATGATAGTTTGAAAATAAGATATAATAAAATAATGTTTCTCATTTTAAAATTCATGTAACAAGTTTGCATTTTCAGGTAAATAATTTTACTCCCACTACATTTTAAAAATGGGTTTCAAGCATTCATTAACATTTCAAAATGAAAGAAAACAAGTTTGGATTAAAATATGGTTTTCACAAACAAGACATCAAGTCTGAAACAACTGAAAATAAAGTTACATTGCTAGTATCATGTCACAAATGAGCACCATGGGTAATCCCTATAGGTAGCTAGAACAAGTGGGAACCTAGAGATCTCGTACCTCGGTAAAACGTGGCTTAGAAGACCACGACCCTTAGAAAATGTGGCTTAGAAGGCCACGACCCTCATAAATTCATCTGTTCAGTTAGTTTTTTGTGTCAATCCTGCAATAAAAACCGGGACGAACCCCTGCTGTGTCATCTAGTGTACTAGTCCTGGTCACCCACCTAGATACTCGGGTTTCCCAATGTGCTCTATTTCAAGTGGTGGTGAGTTTTTCTTTATCCTGAAAACATATATGAACATGACATTTTCTTTATCAAAAACTCATTCAACCTCTCACCACCCTTCTCCTTCCTTAAGCGCATTCCCCCCTCTTTCACGTCACACAATGCATAAACTTCAATGTTAGGAACATCATAACACTTTCAACATAAAAATAATTTTCTAAAACCAAGGGGGAGGGCCTCAAGAGAGGTTATTCATTTTCATAAAACATTCTCAAGGTTCCAAATGGGCATTAATACATAAAGGGAATACTTTTTAAAATTAACCAGACTAAAGACCAAACACCTTTGGAAATAGAAATTACCAATTCAAAACCACTTAGGAAATCACTTTTTCAAGAAAAGGTCACTTAAGACAGATAGCATTAAAAAATACGTTTCAATTCCAACGAAAAGGCACAATCATTTCTAGCAATTGTAACCTAATTTCATAGCATGTTTATATAGCGTAAATTTAAAACATATTTTTAAAACAAGCAAGAAATTACAAATCTCAGATTAAAGGCATAGGTATAGAGGACCTACCTCAAACTTGTTGCTATTTTTCAATGGCCACTCGAACCAACACTTGGCGCATACACGCACATGCATTTGTACATATATATATACACACCCGTAGAAGCATTGAACATATTCCCCACGCCATGAGGGAATATGTACAATGAGGGCATATATATATATATATATGCCTTAGCCTATGCATATACATGTAGGATGCCTCGACACGAGGCCCAAAACCAATGAAGCAAGGCCCGATGCACTACACATATAATTTAATAAAACAATTTAGTAATTTATTAAACACTTCCAAGTTAGCGCTAAGAAAATAATCACACAAAAAACACTATTTAAACCCCAAACGTACACTAAACCATTTCAAAATACATTTCACACTACCTATATAACTCATCAAACTCATTTAAAATAATAAAATAAAAACACATAATCAATTTAACCATTCCCAAAGCCCTTTTCAAATCATCACATAAACCGGAACCAATTCCAAAACATGTATTCTATTGTTTAAAACATTTAAATTTTAAATTCAAAAATACAAGACAACTCAATCATGCCAAATTATGCATTTCTATTTAAAAACCTACACTCAACCCCATTTGCACCATAAGTTCCCTTGAAAACGTGATTCACACCACTTAAAAAACTAAAGAATCCATTTTTACAATTTATAAAACACCTAAAAGAGGCGCAACAGGATTTTTCCCAAAAAGTACACCAAAATTCACATTAAGAAACCAATTTCAACTCATGCATATCAAATTCATTCAAAAACTAGTTTTGCATCCCTTGCATAATGAAATAAGTCATTTGCTTAATTTATAAAAAATCACCAAGGTTCACACCAAAACAATATCCAAACGTGTTTCACATACATTATAAGTTTTAATAAACCACTTAATAATTTTATAAAACAACTCCAAGCGGTATCACAAGACTTTGAACACAAACTCCCACTCAAAAACATCTTTTATGGGCAAACACACACCAATAACATGATAAAACAAAATTCACAGCCCTTGCGTGACATCATAAACCAACAAAAAAATTTATAAAACACAACAAAAGGCTCAATATGGGTTTTCACAAAATAAAAACATTTATATCAAATAAATGTGCTACTAAACACATTGAAATCATATCAAATCTAAAGTAAAATTGCATTCTCACCAAGTAAAGAAATAAATGAGTATTCTAATTTAACTAAACAAGAGAATTAATTCGTCAAACAACACTTATACATGGGAACACTTACCTTCGGTGTCGAAACTTTTGAATTTTGGTGTGAAACATCAATTGTACCATATTCGCACCAAAAGGGACCAAGGATGAACCCTAAATCATGAAATCAAACAACAAATCCCAAGATTAGAACCCTACTTTACACCCTAAAAGCTGGAAAAGAAAACAGTAACTCGTAAAAAACAAGAATGAAAACCCTAGAGAGGGGGAATAAGGGACTACCCGAGGGACACACCAGAGGTGAGCAGTGCCGGAAAGGGTGTGCGGCCAAGAGACGAAGACTAGAAGAGGGAGGCGCGCTGGGTTCAACTGGTGCGAAGTGGTTTTTTGAATAGAGCAGGGCGGGATGAGGCGGTCTGCTGAGAGGAAAAGCAGGGCGGTGGGATGGCTCGCCGGAGGAGCAGCAGGGCGGCAACGACGCACAACAAGGTCTTGGGAAGGGTACGGGGGGCGTTCACTGTGAATGAGAGAGGGGAAGATCAGCGTAGTGGGGGTATGCAACGATGGTAAGGGAAATGGGGGGGGGTGGCTCGGGTAGAATAGGTTTTTGCCCTTTTTTTTAATAATAACAATAAAAATAGTAATTTCAATATAAATAATATTAATAATAAGGTAATAATAATTATAATACAAACTAAATAATTATAATATCATTATTGTTGTTATTAAATTGTTTTCCATTTATTTTATTTTATTTTAATTTTTTTTACATTAATTAATTTTTTTAACTTTATTTAACCAAAAGACTCAAATATAAATATAAATAACTGTGACTGCAATAATTCAGGTCGGTTTGTGACAATTCTCCCCACCACAAAAACTTTATACCCCCAGAAAGTCACCCAGCCATAAGAGGAATCAAACTCGAGTTCGAAACTGAATGAGACTAACAAAACATGAAATCAGTGTGACTTTTCACTCCATCAGTCACACTCGACCAACTCTAAGGGAAAACGCAATGAGAAAATCCATCAGAAAATGAGGAGGGTTCTCCCCATCACAAGAAACCAACTAGCACAACCAACATTGAGACTCTTAGCATGGGCTAACTCTGGAACTGCTAACTTGATCCAAGAGGGAACCTCCACCCAGACCAAACCTTGAAGAAGGCACGACAAGATTCATGGTGGGTCTCCCCACCATTTAAGAACTGACCAGCTAAAGCTAATTAGCACAGAACAATATGAGAAACACCGCACAAACCGACCAATGAACTCTCTGCATAACCCAGACCCCGACCACATGGGGTCATCCACGAAAGACCCCAAACCGAGTAGCGGACCAAACCCCTATCCATTATTTCCCAAGATACATATGTATCCAAAACAAGAAAATCCTAAAACAAGAACGGGTCACCCATGGAGCTAGCCACACAAGAGGGATAATCATCGTGAAACTCCCAACCGTAAAGTGGAAACTCCAAAGTTCATATTTGATGAGGCACAACTACTAGAATTACATGAAAACAAGATCACTATGCCTTTTTACAACCAATGTGGGGTATTCAATGAACAAAGACCACAACGAGAAAAAGAGACCTCTGCGCCTCTTACAGCAAAACAGAACCTTCAATGATGGGAGAGAAACAACAGGAATATTTAGACCATCCCCATTTTAGAATTGGAGACAAAAATTAGACCAAGGTTCCCCACACCCAACGATTCCTGACTGCGTGAAGAGCTTCACTCTGAGACCTGTGGCTGGAGCTCTAATGTCTTGAAGCATCTGCTACCCCGCACTCAGGAGCTGATATCCTTCGATCGAGACTCCTGCTAATGACACCCCTTGCAGAACCTCTCCAATTATCCCAAATGTCCATACTGAGGACAAGCCTTAGGAGGATGATGACGAGGATAATTAAAGTACCCAAACCGAGCACACTAGAAGCAAACAAGGTGTGGCCCAACTAATAGAGGATGGGATTGACAAGATGACTTGTCATAGATAGGTTCCTCCGATTCTCTCTCATCGCCAGATGGGGAACCTTATCGAACACAAAAAATAAATGGTCTGGAAACCCTGGACAGAGACCCCACACAAGAGAAACTTTAATTGATTCCACGACGCTTCTTCTGGAGAAAAAGGAATCGACCCCTTGGACTGCCCCACGTAGGCCTTCACTGCTCATTGGCCTTACTTGACACTCACTAGTTCGGACACTTTCCTCGCCTTCACTTCCTCGGGTATAACCCATCGGATGAGAGTGGCCTTAAACACCTTCCAAGACATTCATTCATCGATGCTGGGATTATTTCCTCCACGAATCCAAAGTTGCACCTTCAAGAGGACCTGAACCAACACGGACTCTCATAACTTTGGGAGTTTCCAATAACTTGGAAACACCAATGATTTCACCAAGCCAGTCTGCTACCATCGATAGATCAAGAACACCACAGAAGCTGGACAATAATCGAATATAATTAAATTCCACCACTCCTCTATGAGTATGGGTAGAACCAACAATAATAAGAGGCTCACTAGAAACTTCTGGGACTTTTCTGGGTAGCATACTCAAAAACAAGAGGCACAAATCTGAATCCAAACTCATCATAAATCAAAATTCTACACCTCAATCACTAACAAAAGATCAAACTCAAATCACTATTCCAACCACAATTCAATATGTCAAAATGAAGAACCCAAGAGAAAGAAAACGCAACATGAAAAGAGAACTCAAAACAATTTCTCACTCACTTTTCAAAACATTTAAATTACCTTTTTTGGAAAACATTTTTTTTCAGCAAACAAACAACTTAAATATCCACCATTTTTATCCTATGAACTATCACACATACATATCCTTGTGCTAGTTCAAGAACCAATCCACTCACATAACCAATTTCTCCACGTGCCACATGCGAACCTCAATGTATGTGATCACTCATACGAGTAACAAGGGTTAATTCAAGACACTTTTTATTTCCAAAACAGACCATTTTTTCACAAAGAACAAATTCCCAACCAATTTGTGAAATTCACTGGTCATTAAAGAAACACATTTCCGAATTCCAAAACATTTTCCATTTCAAAAACCATTTTCCACTCCAACAACCATATTCCCTTTTGAAAACACTTTCACAAAAATCCATTTTCATTTATGAGATCTAGTCACACCAACCAAAATGAAGGTCAAACATAACTCACATCAAAAATTCCAGAAACAAGGGACTAGTGGCTATGCCAACCCGGTAACATGGCTTAGCAGACCTTGCTCCGAGCGGGAATCCCCCACAGAAAGTATCTTGAACCATTCACTCGGGCTTTAAATGGGTCACTACTCCATGCAAGTCTTCCACGTAACACTGGCTCACTTCTATTGTCATCCCTCATCCACATAGACTAAGCCAAAGAAGAAAATTCAAATCCCGGACTACCCCTGGAAACTCGAGTCTTGGGATCGGCAAGGGTTCATGACGTCCTTCCTACACCAACCTCTCGAGTCCCGACACACCTAATCACCAAGCCACTTGACACCCCAAATAACAAGGGCCCCTCTGATACCATTTTGTCAGGAACTAGGCCGGGTCGGATGACGACCCGGCGCCCGACCCGGTCCGCGACATGGCCCGAGGGGTGTTCCCGATCCCCACGGGCTGGAAACTAGTGTCGGTCATTAAAATAAACCAATTGGGAATGATTTTGGGCCATAACAAAGTTGAATAAACATAAACTAAAAAAGCGGATAAATAAAGGGAAAAGGACCAAACAACTTGGTAGCGGAAAAAAGGAAATAAAGAAGCGACGTGACATACCTCAGGTGACCCCGTCGGTCACCAGAGTACGTAAACCACACTCGCTCCCAAAATAAACCCAAGGTTAAAACCTGCTACTGAAAAGTAAAGTAGGCTTGAGCACCGAGATGCTCGGTATGAATTCCAAAATATTACCACGACCTATGCCTTCTCCTTTAGTAAGAAATCCAATTATGCCAATTTGAAAATAAGATATAATAAAATAATGTTTCTCCTTTTCAAATTCAAGTAACAAGCTTTCATTTTTAGGTAAATCATTTTACTCCCACTACATTTTAAAAATAGGTTTCAAGCATGCATTAACATTTCAAAATGAAAGGAAACCAGTTTGGATTAAAATATGGTTTTCACAAATAAGACATCAAGTAAGAAACAGCTGAAAAGAAAGTTACATCGCTTGCAGCATGTCACAAATGAGTACCGTGGGTAATCCCTATAGGTATCTAGAACAAGTGGGAACCTAGATACCTCGTACCTCAGTGAAAAGTGTCTTAGAAGGCCATGACCCTCAGAAAACGTGGCTTAGAAGGCCCCGACCCTCAGAAATTCATAGGTTTAGTTAGTGTTGTTGTGTCAATCCTGCGAGAAAAACTGGGACGAACCCATGTCGTGTCATCTAGCATACTAGTCCTGGTCACCCACCTAAATACCTGGGTTTCCCATTGTGGTCTATTTTAAGTGGTGGTGAGTTTTTTTAACGTGCAAACATATATGAACATAACATTTTCTTTATCAAAAACTCATTCGACCTCTCACCACCGTTCTCCCTCCTTAAGTGCATTCCCCCCTCTTTCTCATCCCAAAATGCATAAATATCAACATTAGGCACATCATAACACTTTCAACATACAAATAAATTTATAAAACCCAGGGGTCGTGCCTCAAGAGAGGTTTTTCTTTTTCATAAAACATTCTGAAGGTTCCAAACGGGCTTCATTACATAAAGGGAATACTTTTTACAATTAACCGGCCAAAATTCCAAACACCTTTGGAAATACAGATTACTAATTTAAAACCACTTAGGAAATCACTTTTTCAAGAAAAGGTCACTTAATACCGATAGCATTAAAAAAAATACATTTCAATTTCCAATGCAAAGGACCAATCATTTCTAGAAATCATAACCGGATTTCATAGCATGTGTATATAGCATAAATGTAAAACATATTTTTAAAACAAGAATGAAATTATGAATCTCAAATTAAAGGCATAGTCTTAGAGGACCTACCTCAAACTTGTCTCTATTTGTCGATGGCCACTCAAACCGACACTTGGCGCATACATGCACATGCATTTGTACATATATATACACACCCCTAGCTGCATTGCACATATTCCTTGCGCCATGAGGTAATATATACAAAGAGGGAATATATATATATATATATATATATATATATATATATATCGTACCCTATGCATGTACATGTAGGAAGCATCGACACGCGGCCCAAAACCAACGAAGCAAGTCCCAACGCATTACAAATATATTTTAATAAAAAAAATAAGTAATTTATTAAACACTTCAAATTTAGTGCTAAAAAAATAATCAAACCAAAAACACTCTTTAAACCCCAAATGTACACTAAACCATTTGAAAATACATTTCACACTACTTGTATAACTCATAAAACTCATTTAAAATAATAAAATAAAAGCACATAATCCATTTTACAATTCCCGAAGCCCTTTTCAAATGGTCACATAAACTAGAACCAATTCCAAAACATGTATTCAATTATTTAAACCATTTAAAATTTACATTCAGAAATACAAGACAACTCAAACATGCCAAATTATGCATTCATCTTCAAAAACCTACACACAAACCCATTTTCACCATAAGTTTCGTTGAAAATGTGATCCTCACCACTTGAAAAACTAAATAAACCATTTGTACAATTTATAAAACACCTAAAAGAGGCGCAACAATATTTTTCACGAAAAGTACACCCAAATTCACATCACAAAACCAATTTCAACTCATGCATATCAGATTCATTAAAAAACTAGTTTTTCATCCCTTGCACAATGAAATAAGTCATTTGATTAATTTATAGAACATCACAAAGGTTCACACCAAAACAATATCCAAACGTGTTTCACATAAGTTAAAAGTTTTAATAAACCACTTAGTAATTTTATAAAACAACTCCAAGAGGTATCACAAGACTTTGAACACAAACTCCCACTCAAAAACATCTTCTAAGGGTAAACACACGCCCATAACATGATAAAACAAAATTCACAGCCCTTGCATGACATCATAAACCAACAACAAAATTTATAAAACACAAAAAAAGGCTCAATATGGGTTTTCACAAAATAAAAACATCCATATCAAATAAACATGCTACTAAACACATTGAAATAATATCAAATCTCAAGTAAAATTACATTCGCACCAAGTAAACAAATAAATGAGTATGCTAATTTAACTAGAAAGGATAATTAATTTGTCAAACAACACTTATATGCAGGAACACATACCTTCAGTGTCGAAACTTCCGAATTTCGGTGCGAAACTTCAATTGCACCATATTCACACAAAAAGGGACCAAGTATGAACCCTACTACATGAAATTGAACAACAACTCCCAAGACTAGAACCCTAATTTACACCGTAAAAGCTAGAAAATAAAACGGAAACCCCAAAAAAACAAGAATGAAAACCCTGGTGAGGGGGAAGAAGGGACTACCCATGGGCCATGCCGGAGGTGAGCAGTGTTAGACAGGGGGTGTGGCCAAGAGACGACGGCTAGGAGAGGGAGTCCAGCAGGGTTCGGTTGGTGCGAAGCGGTATGTCGAATAGAGCAGGGTGGGATGAGGCGGTCCGTCAAGAGGAAAAGCAGGGCGGCGGGATGGCTCGTCGGAAGAGCAGCTGGGCGGTGGAACGGCTCCCGGAGGAGCAGCAGGGTGGCGGCGGTGCGTGACAAGGTCAGGGGAAGGGGGGGAATTCGCTGCGAACGGGAGAGGGGAAGCTCAGTGTAGGGGGGGTGTGCGACGGGGGTAAGGAAAATGGGGGGGGGGGCTCGGGTAGAATAGTTTTTTTACCTTTTTTTAATAATATTAATAATAATAGTAATAATAATAATAATAATGTCAATATAAATAATATTAACAATAAGCTAATAATAATTATAATACAACCTAAATAATAATAATATCATTATTATTATTATTAAATTGTTTTCCATTTATTTTATTTTATTTTCATTTTGTTTTTACATTAATTAATTTTTTTTAACTTTAAGAAACCAAAAGACTAAAATATAAATATAAATAACTGCGACTCCAATAATTCGGGTCAGGGTGTGACACTTATAAGATTAATTATAAATTCATTTATGAAAAAATATGTTTTTTATGTGTGTTTATAAATAAATAAATACATACATACATACATACATACATACATGCATACATAAATACATAGATATATACCGCACACAGACACACACAGAGAGACACACACACACAAACACATATATATTTACGAATAAATACATATATATGTGTATTTGAAAACCCATAGAATGTAATTATAAATATTATTTTTAAATACATTTACGAAAAAATATGTTTTTGATATGTGTTTATAAGTAATTAAATAAATACATACATACATATATACATATATACAACACACAGAAACACACATAGACACCCACACACACACAGACACATATATATTTATGAATAAATACATATATATGTGTATTTGAAAATCCATAAAATGTTAAAACGACCATAAAATATAATTTAGAATTCTGTTTCAATGCCACAACCAGTAAAATCGAAGAAAATGAAACAATATTCGATGTGATATGTGGTATAGGCCTAAAAGACATCCGGATCAGAAGTTATACTTGTTTGAATGTTAAAAAACTGGGGTATCCCAACTAAAAACTCAGTTTTCGAGGCCTTTTGGGACTTTTTGGGCAGGAAATATGTGATAGTGGCTTCTCCAGGGTCACTAGAACGTAGATCTCATCGCAGGATTCAGTTTGATATGTTGTAGAGCTCAAACGGACACCCAGATCAAAATTTATGGATGTTTGAAGTTTGAGTTACATTTTCAACATATTTTAGATCTTTTATTAATTGTTTTTATTTTTTGTGTCCTCAAATTGTTATTAAATGATTTTTAATTGGTAATAATTAGAAAATTATTAGTTAATAATATTTTTATAAAATAGTTTGAATCCATTTTCACTAAATTTATTATAAATTAAATTTAATAGTCTATTTATATGTATCTATAGCATATTTAAAAATTATATATTGTCTTTATATCAATATAAATATAATTATATAAAAAAAATTATTTGTCATGAATTTTTTTTTTCAACTCAACATTTATCAGCACTCGGGAAAAGCGCTGATAAATCCCCCCATGATCAGCGCTTCATTATGTATCACTGATAAAGGGGTCCCTTTTATCATCACTAAAAGTAGCACTGATATAGGGGGGCCTTTATCAGCGATTTTTTTAGCACTGATAAAAGTGAAGCACATCCCTTGCCCATTTTTGTATAGGATTCTCAAAAACACAAGGATAATATAAATCACATGATAAATATATGACATTATTTTTAAGATTCAACTACATTCACAATTTCTATTTAAATACAGATTTTATATTATTTAATTATCTCTTTCATTTTGCTATCATATAATTTAATACTTACACACACAACCACTTCATTGATATATTTTTGTGATTCCCCACTTCTTCTGGGTGATTTAGTGAAATAAATCATATAGTAGCACATAATTCACATTATCCACAACAAACAAATCACAACAACTTTCAAGTTTCAAAGAGTGTTCAAGGGGAAATAATAAGGAAACTAATAATCATATGTTAATTTATTTATTCCCTTTGATCTCATTTGATCTAGTTTATTATCTTTTTTAATTATCTCTTACAATCCACATATAAATTAAAAATCATGCTAATTTCATAGAATCACAAAAATAAATGACGGAGATCAGACTCCCTGCCTCAATCAATATATTTTACAATCACTGTGTAAGATCCAAGTATGGAAGTGATGTAAAAAATAATAATATCACATGAAGAAAATTTTAATAGATAACATTATAGTGGTCTCCATAAGTCTCTAAATAAAATATCACCCAAACCATCTATTCTTATATCCAACCATTCATTGTATTAAGGATGAGAAGAAATTAATAAGGAAATGATAAATAATTCTCCTCAGATTATGAAGAATCAACCTCTCAAGAAATAGGGGTATACACATAGAAGAGGTTCTAAATGAACTCCCAAAATCACTTCTAGGTCGAACAATTATCAAGAGAGAGGTATGAATAATTATGGGTTTCAATAAAGTTTCAAAATTTATACCCATGATATTTTCATAGGACCATGATGCATCGTCATAGGATACACCATATGTAATAGGTTTCCACCCAAAACTATGATGCAATGTAGAATTATACATTGTAAATGGGTCCCAGTACAACCTCATCTAGAATCAATGTTATAGTAAATAGTCAAATCCAATATCCCTAGGGTAAGGTTGTCACAAAATCCATGCACCACACTATCGCTACCCCCAAATTTACAGAGACATCAAAACTAGTCACCATGAACCACTATGCTTTAAGGGAATCAGTTACATAGAAATAAGACACATCAACAACCTCTCTGCACTGGAGCCCAATGTCACACAAAAACCATTGAAAATTTTTAAAATCCATGAAAACAGATCACCTTCAGTATCTACATATAAAATCCTTAACTATGATTCAAGGGCCCCTAATAAGGAACAACAAATAGCTTAGTGTCAGAAGCACCTCCTACAACTAGAATTCAGCTCGAACCACCCATATCCTACATCAAGACTCCTCTCAAAACCACCTTCACCTGAAGCCACACAAATTAATGGGAAAAAAGGTCTAGGTTATTACACCTAGACTAAGGTCGAATAGTGGGGTGTCCATGAATAATTTTCACATATAGGATCATGTCACAAGTGTCTGATCGTGTAATTATCATTGATTTTTCATTTGATTTGTGAAACTAAATTTAGTTTAATGATTGAATTATTTCTAAACTAATTTTTTTAATTAATATATAAATAATAATGAGTTAGTTAATTTAAATTAAAGGGGTATTCATAAAGATATGGTGTGATTAGTCTATATTGATTGTATATTTTGTGATTATATTTCATAGGTTGATTATTAATATAAATTTTTTTTTATTTAATTGGGGATATTGTTGGTGATATATTAAAATGATTAGAATAAAGTGAATCATTTAAAGTGGAATTTAATGTGATGTATTTTTTATTTCCTCTAAAAAAATGAGGAAATGTAACAATTTTTATTCTTGAAATACATATGATATATTGAATAAATAGAGGATTTATTTAATTTTTCTTTATTTGATTTATTTATTTTATATAATTTTAATTTCTTTTGGAATTTATTAAAATTACGAAAAAAATGATAAATTGAGTGCTAATTTTTTAATAATTAAAGGATATATTTAATGAGAATATAGAAATTTTATTTAGATTATGAATGAAAATCATTTTACTCATTTTTTATTTTTAATTTAATTTCATGATATTAAAGAAGTTTATGTTCAAATGATTCTAAAATTATTTTGGAAATCTTAAATTGGAAAATATTCAAAAATGATAACTAATTATTTAATGGGATTCATTCCATTTTGTGATGTGATTTTAGATCTAAGATGGATTTATTTGTTATTTAAAATCATTTTGGAATTGTGTAGTTTTTTCAATTTAGTTGATTTGATATATTATATTTTTTATTATTATAAATATTATTTTGGTTTAAATTTTAAATTGGAAAATGAATTTGAAATGGATTTATGAGTGGGTGTGAAATCTAATCTTTGTGTAGTTTTGATTAAGTGACTCTTATTTTTTTTATCAAATATACGGATTTAAAACATTCTTAAATCATGATGATATTTTGGGTATCATTTACTTCAGATTCTTTTTTGGATATTAATAGTGGTAAATGGTTTATAAAAATATATAATTGGGTATAAATATGGGTAAATATATTGAATTATATAATTTAGAAAGTATGATTAATTTAAAATTAAGCATGGATAATAGAACAATACAATATTGTGAATTGTAATTAAATTTTAATATGCATAGTTAAATGATTAATTGTCACTTTATACATGATGAAAAACTGGATGAGTGTTTAATTTTTTTTAATATAAAAGAATGTAAATTTTATGTTTGTTAGCATAAATTATTTTAATGATTGGTTAGAATCTATGTATATTGATTTAAAATTTTGTTTTTTAAATTAATTTGGACTATTTTTTTAAATAAATTTTAATTCCCATGATATGGTTATTTTATTAAATATCATGTAAAGAGAAATACTTAATGTTAATTTATAGTGGTGTTGATCATGCTGAATTATTAAAAATTAAATTTTAGAATAAAATTAATTCTGGATAAGAAAAAGATAATAACATATTTTAAATATGGGAAAATAAATAATATAAATTTATTAATGTCCATATATGGTGTTTATTAAACTGTTTAAAATGGTTTTCTCCCAATAAATAATGTGATTAGATGTAAATTAATAATAAATGTATACTGAAGTGAATGATTTTTTTGGTTGAATAAGATTAATTTGGATGGTTATAATTGCCTTAAATATTGAGTTTTAATATATAATGTGTTGAGTTTTGGTATGATTATAAATTTTATATAAGGATAAAAAAATTTATAATGAGAAAATTGTTAAAATATTATTTAAGTAAAGTAAAAAAAATCATGGTGGTTCTTTTAGTTGAGTATTGTTAATCCATTTTATATATTATTAGGTTATGGGTAGTATGGGTCATGATAATGGATTTTAGATTTTAAATCTATGATGGGTTTGGTATGTATCTGTAAAATTATTAGTAATGAGTAGGTATAGATTGATTTTGGGAAATAGTTATTTTTTATCTCTAAAAGTAAGGATTTTAGGATAATTTAGTAGTCTTATTTATGTATTTTGAATTGGTGTTCAATTTTGACTGTGTTTTCATTAATTTATAACTGGTACCATGGATAATCACTATCCTTTTATCTTTATATAGGAAGTCAATATAGTTGAGTATTCATTTGAAATAGGGATTTATATAGTGAGTAACCTTGAGTAGTTATCATTTGAGTTTGTAGGGGATATTTGTGTTTGTATTTGGAAACGGATGGTAAATTTAAATCTCAGTATAGAATTTACATGATTGAGATTCCAATGAAACTTTTAAGGTATGAGAAACATAATAATGGGGATTTTTTGATAACTATAGTTTAATTTAGAATATTTAAATCTTTGAATTTTGTTTTATAAGTGTTTATGTGATTTAAACATAATTTTAATTAGAATTTTTGGGTAATGTTATGTTAGTAGAATAATGGTAAAGGTGTTTATTGGTAGAATTTAGATAATAAAATTATTGGGTACCCATTTGAAAGAACTTGGTTCCCATTAGTTAAGGAAAATGGAGGGGGTATCCCAATATCAAACCACTAGTCTGTCGATGGTAGCCACTAGGTGGTCAATAGACACTGAGTACCTGGTGGTTACCCATGGGTTCCCTGATGTATTTGTAGACCATTTTTTAATAACAAAATTTTTGAAATTTCATGTTCATGTGATTTTGGGATATATCTTAAATTAAATTATATGAAGTATCATTAACTATGATATAAGAGAACACTAATTTTGTAATTAATGTGTTAATATTGAGCTAAGTGTGTAAAATAGGATAATAAATGAGTTGTTTGGATTATAGATTATCACATTACATATTTAATGGTTATAAAATTTATTAGTAATATTTATATAATTATATATAGTGTTTTTTATAGTGAAACATATTTTTTTAGAATAAAAATATTGTATGTGTTACTGATTTTCACTATTGATTTTTTTTATTTTTGGTTAAAATGATAAAATCATTTATATAGTTAAATGATGGGATGAAAAGTAAAAAGGTACTGAATGTGGATATATAATTGAGTAATGTTTGACATTTAGGTATGTTAATTACCAAAAATAAAGGTCTATAAATTATATTATTTCATTCCTAATATTTGAAGTATATTATGAGTAAAATAATATGTTTATGAATCCATGTTATTATTTAAGGAAATAGAAGGGAATGAAATTAACTGAAATAGTTTGCATTATAAGCTATAAATAATGAATTAAATTGTCATGGTCGTACTTAAAATTAATTCTCTTAAGAATAATTCTTGGGGTAATATATTTCTGCAATTTAGATGAAAATTATATTTAAATATATTAACTTTTACAACCCCCCCCCCCCCCCCCCCCCCCCCCGCAACCAGTACCCCTCATGGATTGGAAATGAAGACAGGGGTGACCCTTAAATCCCACCTACAATAGGTCATGGGTCCGTGAATAGAATTGAGGCATAGAATTCCATATAATTGGAAGAATTAATCACAATATATCTTATTAACTGATACAAATACACCAAAAACAATATAACATAGATAAAAATCCATATGAATTCAAGAAATATCATGAAATTCAAAAAAAAAGAAACAACCCACAAAAAATTGCTAAGCAATGAACATGAATTCCAAAAGCATTAAAATGGCCTCTATGAGATGGTAATATCTAGCTGGATTAGCAACCAACTATTTTATAGTTGAGAAAATGATCTATATATATAGGTTTGATCAAACGATCATGATCGATAGGGTTATCATGGAAACCTCACAGGAAAATTGAAACAAAAAAGCTAAAGCTCAGTGAAAAAATATATGAAATAAAAACAATACCTAAATCAAGTGAACTATATCCCAACCACATCAAGGCCCATTCTCCTTGTAATTCACATAAATAGTTAAAAAAATACAGAAATCATATATATTTTAAAAGTACCTCACACCACTTCCCCACCATTTTTTTATAAAACATTCCAATGGAAAATGTCGTGTTCTTAAATTCCTTCCATACTCATAAAGTCACACGAAATATATATCAAGTAACATCTGATGTGTGTTAAACCTTGAGAATACCTACATAAACCTCCCATGGGGTCCAAAAATCATGTTTTAATTAGTATATAAAATAAATACATAAATCATAACTATCTCTATATTCTATCACATCCCAGAACAATCTAGTAATACCTAAATCCTTCAAACACTATGTAATTATAAATTATACCTAATCCATTACAATTCATTCATAAGTACAGATGTAATAACTATATGCATTACAACCTAGATATATATGTGTGTTATAACCTCTTGTCTCTACATCCCACACATATATGTATAGTAAAACTAATTTCCAACACATAGTTTATGAGAACATCCCTATACCGCATGCCATCACATGACATATATTCCTCTATATTATGTTGTAACTAAATGATGGGTATAGAAGAGGTAATAACATATAATTTATTGAAAAAATCATCATCCAAAAACATTTGGGGTTAAGTATATATAATTGACTTGAGTGGGGGTGTGTATGAAATCATAAAACATAATGTTAGAATAAAACGAAAAAATTATATGGGAGAATATCATACCCTATACTCAAACTATATCTAATATCCCTCATGATAACCTAATTTCCATAACTAGGATAATAAATCTAATTCCCAACTAAGAATACAGGCATAAAATTTCATCATCATGAATTATCTAGTAATTTAACAATTACTATTTACTTTATAGGAACCCGTCATCAATTAAATTTTAATAATTTACATTAACCATTAGAAGATAAGGTGTTTTCATGATTCATAATTCAATTCCATATTTCAAAACATTTTATTTGAGAAATCTACCAAGAAAATTCATGTTTTTCAATTAATGAATCTTTACCATCGTCAAAACCCATTCCCAATAATTCTATCATAACTCATTTATCATTCCTTATTTCCATGTATTATAGGACTCAATGGAACCAATATCAAAAGAAATTAATTCCAAGATGATATAAGCATGATAAAATAAGAAAAAAATGTAATCACCATTACCAAACATAAAAAATTTTCAAGGCCAACTACCAACCCATACCAACCATCCTAGTATCATCATTACCACATTTCAAAAACATCCATTTCATTATACCATCATCATCATCAATCCACTACCCCAACCTGGAAAAATTTATCATTCCCCTTCAAATCATCAAACCAAACCATGTTTCATATGTCAAAACACAAAGTGGATCAACTATTATATGTTTTATAAATGTAATAAAATCCTATATCTAGAATAAAAAATTAAATTTTAATTCAATGATATATCACAAATCATAAATGTTGATAGCAACAAGGATGGGTTGTAAAATATCCCAAAACATTTAATTAAAAAAATATAATTTACCATCACCATTTAACTGATTATTTACGATCCAATTTCATAATAAGAAATATAAAAATTGGTATCTAACAACATATACAATAACTGAAAAACATTCTCAAAGAAACATTATTTATGTGAAAGAGATTTAATAAGAACGATAAGATCAATACATGTGCCTCATTCATTATTCTCTTCATTTTACTCACTCTATGTTATTATCTAGATTCTAATAATATAAAATATTTAAAATAATTTCATAATCCTAGAAATGATAAATCATAATATCTATAAAATCATATGAGGTAACCATTATAGTTAAGGGATAATTGCATGTGAATCGTTAATCCCCCTTTCAATATCTTTACAAACATTGTTTTGGATTATTATATTTATTAATTATAATCTCATTAATTTACTCACATAATATAAATCATTAAAATTTAACACCAATAAATAAATAAGGATACTTTTATGAATCCCCTACCTCGATATGCAGATTCAAGTTAGACCATACAATAACCAATGAACAAGGAATCAACCACCACAAAAATTGATGGAAACCACTCTAGAAACTAACCAAAATGAACCATCATAAACTATGAAAAATAATAATAAACAATAAGAAAAAACACTAACATAACATATATAAAGGAAAGTAATAAGAAGGAATACCGAAGGGGATAAGTGGAATACCTTTGGTTGTGATAAAAAATGATCCTCATGAACTTTTAGGTTAGTATTCACTTAGAAATGGATAAAAGTAACAAAAGGGGGTAGTGGTTGGCTACAATGAAAATAATAAAAATTTGAACCATAGGGAACCCACCACATTTTTAAAGAAAAGACATGATGGTTTTTCACCATGGTAAGGAGGTCTCAACAATGGTTGTAGTGTCTCTGGTTAAAGCTCGATCTAGAACCCATGGCCTTTAAAATGGTTATCACACTCTTTTATTATAGTTCCTTTCACCAATTACGAGTAGTCTTGATTGTAACATGGCATATTGGTATCCAATATTCCCTTAGAACCCACAACCATAACACTGTTTGAAATCCTAATAAAGTGTTGGGGAATTATCATCATTGTTTCCATCCTCACTATAGCAGGGACCATGTTGTGGGTAAACCTATATCATTTTCTCTCCTTCCTATATAGATCGAAATATCCTCAACTAATCACTTCCATTCCCACCAACATGTGTATTTCACCCATCCTCATTTCATATGGGGAAATTCTCTAAGCAGAACACCCACAAAATGGTTATATCCTCAATAATAGTTCTACACACACTAAAAAAATTCCATTAAACTCCGTGTGATAATAAAACCTCCACCATTAGTGTGAATTCCTTACCTATGTTATACAAGGAAATTCTCAATGCACCATTCTCTAGGAAGACACCAACATGGCATACCACACCTCTCTTTTTTCACATAGGTACACCATTGAAATTTCCCTAGGAACTATGATAAAAAAATGATCATCTCCCTAATGTATTAGAACACCATGGTAGTTTACTTATACCTAAATGGGTATTTCTAACTCTAGCCTCAACAACTATCCAAAATTCCTAATTTAAAAATACAATATCTCAAATATAGTTGTGACCTGGACCACCAATATGTTGGTTATGGTCATAGTGGAATCATATGGTGGTGGGAGGTATATTAAAACTAATTTTAATGTTTGTTTTATTAAAACTCCAAGTGAGGATCTTTCATGTTATATTTATAATTAATATATTTATATCTGAAGAAAATAAATACCTTGTCTTGGGATCCTTTCGTTGAAGACATTTTTTATCTTTTGATTGAACCTTTTTGGATTACCTTCATTATGATGTAAGGATTCATGGGTAGTATCCCTCTAGTACTATTCTATGCATTCTCTTTTGATCTCTAAGAAATTCCAATTGATTTATGGGTGCTAGTAAAACAAATCAATTATATTATTTCATTCTTGTTGATCTATCATCATTCAATCATGAAGTAATATCTCTTGTGTTCTCATTCTTGAGAGGGGATAGAATGTGTAGTGAAGAGAGAATTAATTGTTCATAACATTTTTTTAGATTCAATTCACCATAGAATAGCAATAACAAGATATTTGTAGATGTAGGATTTAGGTTAGAATATTTTTTTAATTTCTTGTGGGCCCATAAACAATATTAAAACATTTAATATACCCAATGCCTATTATTATTATTATTATTAATCTTTTATAAACATGTGAAGATGATAAATAATATTAACCAGATTTTAAATAATAATTTATCAGCAGACGTAGTTTTTGTCTATTAAACTCCTTTTCATTGAATAAAAACTAGAATATATATATTATTCATAAATAAATATTTTATTCACATACTACGAATAAATATTTATTAAACATTCAATAAAATCAATAAATATATTTTTATTCACATACCTACAAATAAAATTTTATTTAATTTAATTAATAAATAAAACTTAAATAAAATTATTCATCGGTCTTCAGAATAAAATTTATTAAATTAATTAAATTCAAATATAATTTAATTGAGATTAATAGAAGCACTTATTTTTTGGCCCTCTAGGATTGTTTCTTGTTGGAATTAGGTGATACTAACCAAAGTCTAATATTTTTATCTAGAATTGGTCTAGGGAACCCCAGAAAAAGAAATTAATGTTGCAACATAAAAAATCACATACAGATTCTCACTTTGTAATACAATATCTTTATCATAACATCTCATCATGAATGTTTCACATCCCTGAAATTAATCTATTTTCTTGACACATATTTTATTAATTATCTAAAATAAACATCATTAAAACATGGCCATGGAATTTATGTAGCAGTCATATTTTAATCAATGGGCTGAGATATCAACTTCCATGAAAATGGAAGGGACAAATCCTTCCACAACTTATTATTAATAACATGTCATTCATGTTGATCCCAACCTATCTAACTTCTCTAAAAACTATTATCATCATTGTTTATAAAATACATCAAAAATCATGAATCATAATGTGCATTAATAATAATCTTGATGTCTAAGGACCATTACACATGCTCATAGATGGGAATATTCTATGACACCAAAACATGAATAATTACTTCTGATGAGTCTATTCTCGCAATATCTAATCTTGAAGATTGCCAAGTTTTAACTTGATGAGAATAAGTTTCATCTTATAATGAGTGCTCACATCTGATATTATACATACCATGTGTCCTCTCATATCACGTTATCCAAATATATAACTATATTTTAGAAATATCTCTAAAAAATATCAATGTTATCATTATAGAAGGGAACTGGTATGAAATTATCAATGGGATCTATACTCTAGTACATTATCATACCAATATTATATAGAAGAAAAGTCAATATGTGATAAGATATTTATATTAATTTTTAATTCTTTTAAAATATAAGTAATCTAAATTAGAAATTAGTTAGTTATCGGGCACCAATTCCAATAAACTCACACTTTCACAAGTGCCAACTACTATTGATAGGTTAGTCCACACATTTTAAACATTTTTATACTGATTATGGATAAATTTTCTAGTCCAATTATGTTTCCTTGGATATGGTTGGTTAATCCACATGTCTGTGTGGTGGATCTATTTACTGAAAAATAATTATCTTGAGAAAATATTTCACATTGTTATATAACCGAGTATCCACCTCTTGTTCCCTTATCTGAATTATTACAGCCTATCTAAATCCATAGTTATTGTTTTTCATAAAATTATAAACCTCTATATTTTTTTGTAACACCAAATCCGAACAGGATGTTGCTAAATCGATTCTTAACCTACATCAGAAGTCGCAACAAACACAGATATTATATATATGCAATGCCCTGGATGTAATTAGATTTTAGTCTATATTACAATATATTTATTAGTGATAATATATAAAATTTAATTAAATAAATATGAGTTCTCAATTACATTGATCAATGGTATTATCACTTCTCCAAATACTATGAACTCATCTAGTTTTATGTTTCAAAGTACTGTTGGATAGTTCTAACAACATGTTTATAAAATTATGTTGGATTTTTTTATATTAACCAATTATACTTTATGAATCAATAATACCAAACATCAATACATGTCATGGAACATGAGATGAATTCCTAGAACTTAAAATTATAAATATATTATAATCTCTATAATCACATACAATTACCATGAATGTTCTAATGGAAGGAATAAATTCCAATAACAATTTTTCCATGAATTGTTTCAACTTTAACATTTCAATACATTATTAACATATATATTATATATATTTTTTTCAAACGCATAGATCCATTTTTATAGACCTCATTACCCAGAATATGTTAGATAATTTAATTCAAACTTGGTGAAATTTCATTCCTTATACATCAAAACCCTATAATATGTAACATACATTTTCCATAAGTTAATAAAATATATAACTTTAAACACATATAACGATCCCTCTAACAAGATAAAAACATGTGACTCATTCATTTAAAATGAATATTCTATGATCATTATGAATTATTTATTGATAAATGAATTTATATAATCTTTATTTCTTATTTTCAATTACTATTTTAATTGACCATTTTAGTTATTCCTAGTAGACATATAACATAGGGTACCATTTTAGTTGTTTCATATAAAATTCTTCCATTAAGATTATTCTAAATGAGGTTTTCATGATAATAAATAGCCCAACATGATGATCATCAATGTTTTCTTTGATAATTAGAGTTTAAAAAGTATTTTCGACATGATAAGAGGTGAATAAGTTTTTTCATAGACTAGAATTTTAATAAAAAATCATGCTTTATTGGTACTATCATGTACTATATATGCCTCGTTTCTCTGGAATAATCCACAATTTTATTATGTATTAGAAACATTACAAATATTAAATCTTAAATACTGATACACATAGTCCATTACATGAATTTATATATAATTTTCAATGTTATCATGTTACCATTTACTTCTAATTTATATGTGTAATCATTCTAAAACAATAATAAATGTATCATCCGCTGTAGTGAACATGAACCACCTCATTATTAATGAATTCCTATGTAGTATGTGTCTTTTTAACTACTCTTACCACTAAGCTCAGTGGATTCTAGTATTCTCATTCTAACTTATGGATATCTAGAGCTTTAACCCTTAGAAGTTAATTATTCTCCCACTATCTTCAAATAGATAGTATTTATTTAGGTAAATTTAGTTGATCTTCATTAGAATTTGATATCCTTAGTGGCTATAGTATCATTAACATAGATCTACCTTAGTGTTTTAATGTTAGTTTTTAGATAATACCATCTTTAAACATATGATATTTCAATAAATACTTATGGTAGCAGCCTAATAGATTCTAATCATGTTGCAATTGATATGATATCCACTATAGAATATAGTTGGAATATTTTTAATTTTTCACTTCTATTTAACAAATATTTATTGTATGTTATAATGGTTGATTTTTAATATATTTAAGACTAATAATTAATCTAAATTTTATTATCATAAATTTGTTGATGTATATAAATAAATATGAGTTCGGGATAACCATTACTCAACATGTCAGATCAATGATTGCTTGGATAATATTTTCTCTAATAAGCGAGCTCAGAGATTCCTATATCTTTACAAAGTTCACTCATTTACATTACTTATCATTTCAAAAATTTATTAAATGAATATCATGAAGAATATGAAGTTAACATTATATTTAGAATAGTTCACATAGTCATGTTGAATCAAATTTAAAAGCTTTGTGGCATATCTTTATCTATAAAGGTTTATTTATCTAAAACATGATAAGTAGTTAGTTTGTATATCAAGTACCTTTTCAAAATTGATAAAAAAACACTTACAAGTGAATAAAAAAGTCAACTGCATTCATTTTTATTGAAAAATACTTATTTTTCCACAATAAGGAAATAATCTTATATTTTATATTCATTATTCACAGCATAGAATATATGTGATTTAAGAGTTATGCAAACTAATAATTTAGTAATTAATGTACCAAAACAACTTTTAATCTAAATGTGAAATAATTTCTTGTTGTTTATAGCTTTAAAATAAGTTAAATATTTTGGTAACACTTATTAAAAACATTAATCAAGCCTTTTAGCAATGATAAATAGTGAGTTCCACTTGGCTGACATACGAATCATCCTTTATCATATCCTTTTCATTTCTCTCTATAACCATTCTATTATCTATCACCCTTATTTTATCTATCATTTCCTATATTTAAATACATATAAATTTAAATAATATTTTATTTAATATACAATTGGTGAATGGAAAATTGATTAATATACTTGAAGTGGATGAAACTCCTTGCTTCTTCAGTTTAATGTAATATATTTTCCAATGTCCAAGATTTCCACATGAGAAGAAAATAGACTTCTATTTATGCTTCTTACCTAGAATACTTTGTGTCTTTAAAGAATGTTTTGAATGATGTTTTGGTTTTATATTATTAATAGTATCTTAAGAATTTTCATTAAAACTTTTCACCACAATGCGTGGAGAATCAGGTTTCAACAAATATTTATCATCTAGGTGAACTATGGAAAAGGTTTTGTGTGAGTTATCCATTTTCTTTATGAAATCTTGGTTAAATAAGGATAATATTAGCTATAAGGAAAATAAAATTATATTAATTTATAAGTAATTATCCAAGTTGATGCCCAATTTCACTGATTGATCAATATACCCCATCATTTTGAAAGCTTGATAAGTAGCTAGATGACCTTCTTCGTTTTGAGATAATATAGTGCATTGACAATATTATTTATTTCAATCCATTCCTTCTCTTTCTTAAGATAATAATGATATATTATTATGTTCTTAGTATCCATGAAATTATTTTGTATCATAAACTATTTGATCATAGATGATAATATAATAAAATGGACATAAAAAACATCCTCTACATATCTCTCTTAGGCTGCCATTTCACTTTCTCTTGCCTGTTGTTGTGGAAGAATGGGAATAGTGGATTCCAACACAAAAACCAATTTTTTTTGAAAATATTTTATCACATAAACAATTGTACCATATCATATGATTTATATTTTTAAGGACATACCTTGACTTAAGGAATTATTTCACTATTTTTATATTTTTTCTTTCTATTATTCTATAATAATTAAAATAGATGATTAATACTTTACTTGATTCAAAAAATTTCAAAAAATAATTATAATTTAATTTAATTATTCTTCCACTATTTAATTAAGTCTTAACTCCCTTAACCATTATACTCATAATGTTTATTTGATTCATAATTATAGTTGAAATGATCCACATTAATTTTCCTAATGAACCTAGCTTTGACCATGAAAACTGTAATAAAGTAATTAGATATGTGGTCTTTCCAATTGTGGGCTTACATCCCCTTGATCTATTGAGTGGATTCCCCTATATTGAAATCATGACTTGGATTTCCCCAACACTTGGATCGAAATTTTAATTGAATATATTTTTTAAATTAAACATAATACAAGTTCAGTTAATTTTACCCAAACCCCTCATAAGAAATCCCTGATAAAAGAAAGTTTCCAAACTTTATCCATGTATTATACATTGTTTGATAATTTCATTCTCATTCATGTAATGGAAGGATTAGAATGAATTGATATTTGGTTGTGTTATTTTATTTAATTGTGCATAAATTTTATCTTTTTTATCCTTTACATGTCTTGTAAATATTATTTGGATTTTATATTATTAATATAACCATGCTGGATAAAACATTTATGCAGAATTCATTTATTTAAATTCCATTATTTTACATTTATTCATTTATTTATTTCATTTCAATCTTGCATACCTAAAATAAATAATACATAGATATAAATGAATCAATGAAGTAAATTACCCAATCATTATCTTATCTAATGGTTGATTTGTTGATCATACAATAAATCAACCTATGAACTAGGGTGAACTCCATTAACTTGTCTTTTTATGAGTTGTAGTAATCCACATGTACACATGTGTATCAACGATATAGCATCATTATGGTTATGTATTGAACCACCACAGCATGTCTTGGGATGGTAACTTAATTATAGGTATTTATAACTCACGTGTAGATGAAGGGAACCAAAGGATTAGTTAAAGGGTATTACATAATTAACCAAGGAAACATAGTTCCAACAAAATAATAGAGGGAGGGATGACCCTTAGCACATAATTTAATTTTTTATTAAATATTGGTAAAACCATACAATAAATTAAATTAAATAGTTCACAACAAATACATTGGTCTTGGTCAAGCTCATGATTAGTCATACATCCAATAAATATCTAAAAATAAATTGCTAGAATTAATGTATTTATTCGTTATTTATTATTAAGATAAATATTTTTCATTAATTAATTCATACATTCATTTATTAATTATCTTTTTATCTTAATGATCATCCAAACTTAATTGGAGACAGCCATCATTTATGTAAGTCAAGTAAAATAAATGGTCAAACCAATAATTAAATATTTTTTACAATAAATTAATGGATCATTTAAAATTATTTAAAATTATTATTAAACTTTAAAACACACAATGGTGCTTCAATAAATAAAATAAGGTTTTAATGATTTAATTTTTTTAATATAATGTGATTTTTAATCATGTCCTTCAATAGGATACTGCACTGCAAGTACACCAGCAACACACCGTGTACCACAGTTTTTGTGTTTCCAGTTTACAAGCCTAGGAATTCAGCATAATGAATTGGTCAGACTTCACAGTGTGTACATGCCAGTTATATTTTGTGTTATTTGTTCGTCATGTTCCCAAGATAAATTCATGGTTATTTTTCATATATCTCAGTGGGATCACACAACATGTACAGGCGAACCACATGTCATGTGGTTTAAATTTTTCCTTCCTATGAAAAATTACAAAATACGTGGTGTGTTCTCATGGGAGAGAATACATTATATGTGCAGGAATTCAACAAGTTGTGTATCTTGAATTACATGTGTCTGGATAATTTACTTAGGACTTTGTGTGTATCTCGAATGTAGGAGTTTATGAACTAAATACTTTTTACACTGCATACATGTCATTTATTTCATAAATTCTCTTGGTTTTCAGTATCATGCAGTTTGATCATGTAAAATGACCTTGTAGAACATTCAATTTATATCTCTAACCCATTTAGACTACAAAACATGAAATCTTTATACATTTTGTTTAATATAAAAACAATGTGCTAGGTTTTCGAGTCAACACAAAGAATACACCATGTGTAACAAATTCCTATCATCTCATGTATCATGTGGCATGGATAGGTGTATGTATTAGGGTACATGTTGTCTATATCTGAGCACTCATCATGTAACCCTGACCTACTAGACAAAAAAATGAAATTATTGATGGAATCAATGGTTATTATTTATTTGTTTTTAGACCTTTAAGAAAATAAAAAACTGATCGAATATAATTAATATGTCAATAACATGTTAATTCAAACCTGATTAAATAAAGAGTAATATGAAATAAAAATTCAACCATGATTTCTTATATATCCATAATCAGTTAAATAATTATAAATATAAACATGACCCATATGATACCACTATTGGGATATGGGTGCACTGTAAGTGTGTGATGGTGAGAGATATATTAAAATTTATTTTAATATAGTTTTACTAATCCCTGAGTGAGGATCATTCATATTAAATTTATAATTAATTTATTTAGATCTCGAGAAGATAAATATCTTGCCTTAGTATCCTTTCCTTGATTATGTTTTTGATCTTATAAAAAGCCCTATATGGATTAACTTCATTTCTATTTGAGGATCCATAGGTAGAGTCCCACTTATGGGGATTCACACATGCTCTTTTGATCTCTAATCAGTGCCAATTGATTTCCAGGTGATAGCATGGAGAATCAATTGTCTTCTTTCAATCATGTTGGTCACTCATCCTTCAATATTGAATTAATTTCTCTTGCATTATCGTTCTTGATTGGGGGAGTGAATGAGGATTTGAGATATAATTCTTTGTGCACAATAATTATCTATATTCAATTCACCAGACAATAGCCATATCAAGCGGTTTATAGAGGAAGGTTTTAGTTTAGAATATGTGTTTAATTTCATGTCGGTGCATAAGCAATATTAAAACCATTAATAAGACCCATTCCACATAATAATATTATTATTATTTTTAATTTTTTTCATTCCCCGACATACATAAATGATAAATAATATTTACCAACTTTTAAATATTTATTTATTATCAGACGCGGTCTTAATCTTTTTGAACTCCTTGGAATTTATTGAATATGTGAATAAATATATTATTTACAAATAAATATTTTATTCACATACTGGTGAATAAATATTTATTCAACATTCAATAAAATATATAAATATATTTTTATTCACATATCGATTAATTAATATTTATTTAATTTATGCAATCAATAAAACATAAATAAAATTATTCTTCAATCTTGAGAATAATATTTATTTTGTTAATTAACTTCAAATAGAATTGAATACAGATCAACAAAAACACTTTTTGTGTGACCCTCTAAGATTCTTTTTCATTGGCATTAGGTGGGATTTCCAAAAGTCCATGATTATTGTCAAGTAATGGGTTAATGTACACAGGGGAAATAACTTAATGTCGCAACATCAAAAACCACCTACAAATACTCGTATGTAATATAATCCATTTTTCACAATATCTCATCATGAAGGTTTTACATCTATGTCATAAAGCTATTTTATCAACACATATTTCTTTGACTATTTGAAATAATCATAATTACACCATGGACATGGAATTTATGCGGTGGTCATATTTCAATCAAACGGTCGAGATATCAACTTCCATAAATATGGTTGGTACAAATACTTCCTCAACTTATTATTAATCACATATCATTCATGATGTACCCTATGTATCCAAATTCTCCATTTATTATTATCGTTATAGTTTAGTAAATACATCTAAGTGTGTGAGTCATAATATTCATTAATAAAAATCATAAATCCTAAGGACTACGGAACACACTTGAAAATAGGAATATATAATGACACAAAAACATGTGGACTTACAACTAATGGGTATATTCTCATATATCATGAATATTATTAAGTGTGATCTTCATGAGAAGAAGCCTCATTTTCTTATTTGTATTTGCACCTTACGGTCTACATACCATATTCCCTATCATAACACATTATTCAACCAAAAATATATAATTAAGATATATCACCACAACATCTTAGGGTTCTCATTGTATTGGGGAACTACTATGACTTTATCAATATGATGGATACTCTAGGACATTATCACATCAATGTTATATAGATAAAAAATCAATATGTTTTAGGATATTGATATTAATATTTAAATCATTGAATATAAATTTAATAGAAGGTATAAAATAGTTTGTTCAAGGTCACCAAATTCAATACACCACACCAAACACCATAGGTAGTTTGCAACCCAAGAAGACAAAACTCTACACCCTATATAAAGAACTAAAACAAACTCCCTTTTAAACCTCTAAGATTGATACATTTTGAATATAGGGATTTGAATAACGTTGGACCTTGGATAAAACATCTCCCAAATTATTATCATCATCGAGAATAAAAGAAATATGAAATGAAAAAAATGGAATCAAAAAACCACCGCATGAGATAATTCTCAGAGATCTAATTATAATAAGAACACAACAAACACATCATGAGGAAAGAGAACGCAATAATAGTATCTCAATAATCATATAAATCATTACAGTCCATATATATCATCTCAAAAAAAATCAATCATCAAAAAAATAGGTATGTAGAGCATGAATATATAGCTAACATTACTATGAACGCTCCTATAATCCACCATGTTACAATAAGAAACAAACAAAAACAATACAACACCTGGGAAAATTTGTCAACTTATGGTCTTGAATCTCAATAGATCATTCCAAAAATGTCTCATCATTTTCAAGTTCCACCTCTACCCATTCAATGGCATGGAAACCATTATGAAGATACTGATTAATATATTATACATTAAAGACTTCATGAATATGGTTCATTTATGAAGTAAGTACTAATAATACACAATAGAACTAACTCACACAAACACCTCAAATGGCCCAAAAATTAGGGAGATACTATCAAGAACACATGATACTCAAATTCAAAATCAATATTCATTTTCCTATGATCAGCATAGGAAATATTATGATATTGAATTTAATTCACCAACTATAAATCACTTATAAATTCTCCATCAGGATTTTCAAAAATTTCAGTCCAAGAATAGATGACTCCCCAATCATTGTCATACATAACAAATATTGATAAGGTTGGTTTTAGAGTAATTCAAATGGGTCCTAATAGTGGAGTGATAACTATTATTATAAGTGAACTCATTCAAGGGAATGCCCCTCTTCCAAAAACAACCAAAATCTATAACACATGCAAGAAACATGTCTTCTAATGTTAAGATAGGCTGGTCATTATGAACATTGATATTTTGATGAATTATTGTGCTAAAACAAAGCTAATACATAGAATAATTTTAGGGATATAACCACACTCTTGAGATGAAAAAATTTTCATGATCAGAGATGATTATCTTCCGACACCCAATAATCATGAAAATCCTCCTCTAGATATTTCAAAGATAAACCATTCATAGAGATCAACTCCTTCATAACCAAGAAGTGAGTTTTCATCATCAAATAGTCTAAAATCTACCAAATAGAATCATATCTAGCTTATCCTTATTGTAAATTAAGGATTAATTCTATCAAAATTTTATCCCACTTCCAATGGAAAACATAAAGTGGATAAAGAAACACTCTAGGAACATGATCTTAATCCGTCACACTTTGGTAGACTAAAATCTGAGATACATACTCATCAATTGATCTCTTAATTTTAGACCACAAAATTTAAACTCCCAAGACACAATACATCTTATCAACTCTAGGTTGTACCACGAGAGGAAAATTATGGAACTCATAAAGAACCACCTTATTCATCATCGATTGAATGAAAATTATTCCCTATAATAACACTCAATCATCCTCAGACCATTCTATAGGAGAATCACTTTAAATAATGTTATCTCACTAAACCTCCACCTTAGAATCACCCTTTCACACCCCGATTCGGAACTTTGCAGTTGTGGTTATTTTATTTATATTTGAGTATTTTTTAAATTTAAAATTTATAAAATTAAAATCAAAATGAATGAAAATAAAAAAAATTAAAAATGATATTATTATTATTATTATTATTATTATTAGTATTATTATTGTTATTTAGTTTATTATTATTATTTTAATTATCATTATTATTATTATTAAATAATTATTATATGTATTATTATTATTCATATTAAATTTTATATTATTATTATTAGGGTTTTGATTAAACCCAAAACGGGGAGTATCCCTTTCTCCTCCCTCACCCCCTACGCAAGGAATGCACCCCCCCCCCCCCTCCCTCTTCCATTCGTGCGACCTCCCACCAGTCGAGGGCCCTTCGGTGGGCTCTTCTCTTCCTTTGATGCACACCACTTCCTCTTCAATGGCTCTCCCTCACATGAAACCCCAAGAAGAAGCTCCTCTCCCTCATGTGATGCCTTCCCCGACATCCAGCTGTGCGTGCTCCCCCCCTTTCAGTGAGCCTCCCTTATCCACAGATTTCTTTGGGTTTTCTGCTCGTCTCTCCTAAGTATGTTCTCTTATTTCCCCTCCAGTTTTTTTTCGTTGATTTTCCCTCATTCCATTGACCCTATTTCTTTGGTTGAACCCTAGATAATGAGTTAACCAAATTTTGGTTTCTTCTTCTATTTTAGGGTAAATCTTATGTGCTTGTGCTGTGGTTGAGGTGCGATTGAGGATTCACACTAAATTCCAACATTTTCTTCACCTAAGTTAGATGGTTCTATTTCCTATCAATTTTAAATGAGTTTATTTTTTGTTTACATAATTTTTAAATGTTCTATAGTTAGATTGTGTGAGGAAAAATATTTTTGGAAATGTTTTCGCAAGAATGGATGATGAAATTGGATTTTATAAAGGAAATGTATGTGTATTTTATATGTGACTTGTTGTAGAAATTCATAGAAGTGTTCAATAAATTTTTTAAGGTTTAATAAATGTGTTTTCAGAGGAACTTGAGGAGTGAGTGTCATTAAAGTGGGTTTTCCAAAAAAAAGATAAATTATTTTGGCATATTTTTTTTTTGTTGAGAACGTGGAAATATGATTTAGTGGTGTTTAAATAATGCAATCATATTTTTAAAGGGTAACTTGTACAATTTGTGGGTTTACAAATGGGTTTGGTAATAGAATTGGTTGGTTTTAACAGTGCATTTTTCTTCTATTTGTTAAAATGGAATTTATGAATTGTGTAAGTGATGGTAAAAGCATTTAAAATGGGTTTTTGGTGTGAGTGAAATGGAAAACAAATTAGTATTGGAATATAGGACTTTTTAGTGCACTTTTTAGAATGACTTGTGAATTTTTAAAATAATGGGAAGCTTTTTTTGTAAATGAACATGTTTTATGTGTTAGTTCAAACATGGGGTCTTAGCCTATGGTTTTGAAATTGTGTGCCTTTCTTATGTCTTGCTAAATGGATTTTTATGAATTTCAAAAAAAAATAAAAGGATTTTGGCATGTGTAAAATGAAAGGTTATTTGTTCATGAAATTGATGATTTATTTGGTATTCTTGGCACTGATTTGTGGGAGTGGTGACATGTGTGACATGTGAACATTAACATGCGACCCTAGAAATCTTGAGTATTTCGGTGGGATGGCTAGTTCAAGTATGCTAGATGATACAAAATTTTCTCATCACAATTTTTTCTCATAGGATTAATGCTGACAATAATAACTAAACATTTTGATGGCTAGAGACTACTATAATTTTGGATATTTATCATATCTAGTGGCTCATTCAATAGAGCACTATAGGTCATGGTTTTTAGGCCACATTTCACTAAAGTATGAGGATATTGTGTCCAACCCAAGACAGATTAAACCTAGGGGATTTACCTAGGGTGCTCAACTATATTTGAATTGCTTCCATCTGTTGACATACAGTAGACCTCTTGTGCATATGTCTATGTTTGTTTTTTTATAAACACCTATTTTCTTTAAAGCAAGTGATTTTGAAATGGATTTCCTTATAAGTGTTCCTTTTAAAACTATTTACCATATAATTTTTTTCTTATAAATGTTGTAATAAAATTCTTAAATGAAAATTTTATACTATATCTAAAATGTATTGGCATGGAATATTTTTATCTGAGTGACATCCTACTGGCCTTTATCTCACACCATACATACACCCTTGGGTATATGTAGACTGTGTTCTATGTTTTCTCTAGATGAAGGAAAGGTGTTTTTTGATGGTGGGTTCTGAAATTTTCTCTTTTCAGGTGTTGGTGATGGATCGAGAGTAATGATTATCTTATCATGTGGAGGTAGTTGGGTTTTTTTGGTATTTCATTTACTGTAGTGTTTCTATTTTTGGGTTGTAGTAGTAAAAACTTGAATTTGAATGTTGTTATACCCTATTTGGTTGTGTATTTTAGTCTCTAATTATTTATTATATTTGTTTTTTCTTATTATGGAATAGGGTAAATCATTTCCATGTACTCATATTGTTACCCAGGCACTTGTTTCCATCCTATGGAGATTGAGAAAATCCTCCGGGCTATGCCACATACTGGGATGGATTCCAATTTGGATGATGACCTATCTTGGTTTGTGATAAAATGGTATTAGAGGAGTTCATGCTCTTTTGAGTCTTGTTCCTTGGGTAATATTATGGATAGATAGGAGATAGGATGTTCTGGACTTAACATTCTGGTTATGAGTGCGGTTTTTTGCCAACACACCTTGTGACAAGACCCAAGTCGCTTGTGGAAGTTGGTTTTTATTTGAGTTCTTTGATCCTTTTGGTTCCTTGATGTTTGGTAAATGAAATTATAGTTGGTTAAATGGTATCAGTGAGATTGTAGGGCTTGGAAATCCATGTAAAGCCAAAGATATTGTCCTAAAACACTCTCTCTGGTGGTGGTGTGACTGGTGTATGGCCGCTAGACATATGTCTAAGTCACCCATCAGCACTATTTTTCTCTGGATTCATCTTGTATCTCCTTTTCTTCTAAAAATTAGTTTGTAAAAATTTGTATAAAAATTTGAGAAATTTGTATTTTTAAAGTAGGAATGGTTTGATTCCTAAAAGGGTGGAATTGGGTTTTTAGAATTGTTTGGGCAAAAGTCATAGGAATGTTGATTTTTTTTGAAATGGTCCTTGTGTAAAATTAGAATGATTTTAATGATGATGGATTTTTATGAAAACAATTTTGATTTATTAGAAAAAAATTTTGCTTGGGAAAAAGGAAAATCATTTTCAAAATTATCTTGGAAACTTGTTTTAAATAAGAATACATCGATTCTAATTAAAAGTTAATTGGTGAAATTGGGATTGTTATGAAACTTGAAGTTTTTTTAAATGAGTGAGATGTCTTGAAATTGGTGTGTAATGTTTTAAAATGGTTTTATATGAATGGAAAGTTCTTTTATATGAATGTTTTGTAAAATTAAAAATTATTTTTTATTTTTGCGGCATTTCCTGGTCTATGGGTTATTTTGTTTGGACCATCTATTTATTCAGTTCGCTAGTGTATTCCCCCATAAATTATTAATTCATGTTTGAATTTTGGACACTTGTGATTCACCATTGGAAAACCCTCTAGATGAACAATGTTTGAACTTTCCTCGTGTGCATTAGAAATTGAGTCTACCTCTCCTCTCTTTTGGTCAAGAGAATCTTCTTACAACAAGAGAGTAGACATAGAATGTTGAAAGGGACCTTAGATTTATAATTTTACTGAGTCTTTGAAGGTTAATTTTGATATTATCTCATCTAAAGTTCTTGATTAGGAGCATTGAAGTGAATTCCAATAAGGAAAGGTGGAGCTGGCCCAAGTGTGTTAGTGCTAGATGTTATCTTGGAGGGACTTTGGATTATTCATCATCTACTTCTAAGGTAGGGATCATACTAGGCCACCAGTGTGTAAAATTTGATCATAAGATGGTGTTATGTCCATTTTATAGGATTCATGGGTCATTTAGGACTTGTTTTAAACTCATTTTTATTATAATTCCTCTTATGTTACAATGGTCTTGTTTAGTGACATTTTGCAGCGTTTTCTTTTCATTCAAGTTTAAGGGTGGATGTCGTGAAATCTTCTGAGAACTTATTTTTTAAAAGAAAAATGTTCTATTTTGGAAATTCAAAATTTTCCTCATTTGAATGGAAGCATGTTTCATGTGTTCTTCTTTCGTTGTATCCTCACTCAATGATAAAGGAATGATTCATGGGAATCTTCTTGGTTCTGTTCATAGTGAAGTGTCATGTTGAGGAAAAGTAGGTTGTGGTTTGTTTTGTATTCTTTTGGTGCTATTTGTATCGCAGTGTGGTTTCTTGTTGCACTAGAAGGAGAAGCTCCATTTGGGGTTTCACAATGCCTGACTATGAGGTGGGAGATTCCTCAATAAATAGAGCTACATCCATAGGTCCTGGAGTGAAGCTGGTGTATAGTCATAAAACCCCAAAGGTGTAAGAGGATCTTGATCTATTTTTTTTCTTTAGTGTTGGAACATAAGATATTTTAAGCATATTATGTAGATTTCTAATTTCAATTGGTCCCCTTTAGTGGAAGGGGACATGGGGGATTGATATCCATGTTATGACCCACATGGGTTGAAGGATTCCTCTTTGGCCAGAAAGAGGTGTATTTGTCTCGTTTCCTCAAAGCATGATGACTGTGACCTTGTGGGTGTAAATATTTGTATGGTTTTCCATGTATGTCCAGCCTTGTGAGTTGATACTAGTTTTGATGTGGGCTCATCCAAGGAAGGTAATTCCCCAAGAGTGTAGTGAACCTTGTGAGGTTTTTTGTTTGGTTTGGATTTTTTTTACAGATCCCTAGCGATATGGGTTTGGTCTGTGTTGGGTATCATGCATCAGTTTTTTTTGGTGGGTGTGGAAAGTTCCTAAGATGACCCATGATGTGTTTTATTATTAGTTGTTCCAGTTGAAAGTAGTTGTTTCCCATGGATGTGGAAAATTGTATACTATTTCTATTTAGTTTGGAATTTATTTTTTAATTTCCCGTTGGGGGGGTGGATTCAGTTTCTATGGGAATTTATCAAGTAGGCCCATGTTGGGATCCCATATTGGCATGTAAAAGTTATGCAGGTAAGTTGGTTATAATGGTGGGGAGACCCACTGTGGGTCTCACTAGAATTCCTCTAGAGTGAATCAGTGTTAGCCTATCACTTATACTGGGGAGTCCATTCGGGCCTCCCATGTTGGTAACCTGTTTTTGTTTTGGATGTTGACTTGGAAATGGGTGGTATTGTTCTCTTGTTTCGAGCTAGTGGTGATGGTTTCATTGATAATGTATGAGGTGTTTTGGTTTAAGGGGTTGGATTATGAATTGTGCGAATTATTTCCATTTGATCAATCAACTGGAGGTGTTTAAAACTTTGGGGGTGGTTGGAACATAGAGGGGTGTCCATTTTGGTCTCCTAAGTTCAATCTTTAAGTATTATTTTCAATTTCTAGTGTTATAGACTTATTATCATTTGACTTTCGTTGGGAATATCTTAAATATGTGAAGGAGAGTCGGTTTTTTCTATTGGGTTAAACCTTGGAATAATCTTATGGGGGTAGAAAACTTTATGGTTGGGAGAAATGTCACACCCAAACCCAAGACTTTGAGGTAGCTATTATTTTATTTTGATTTGAGTTTTTTTTATTTAAAATTTATTAAATTATAATCAAAATAAAATAAAATAAAATATAAAAAAACGACCTAATAATAATAATAAAATTATTATTCTTATGAGTAATAATATTCTTATTATTTTGTTTATTATTATTATTATTATTTATTATTATTATTATTCATATTAATTTATTTTTATTTGTATTATTTCGGTTTGGAGTGGATCTCCCCTTCCTCCTACATCAACACCCCTATGTGATGAACCCCCCATTCCCCCTTCCCTATTCTTCTCATGTGACCCCCCCCCCCACCCACCAGCCAAGGGCCTTTTGGTGGTCATCTCCCCTCTTCCAGTACACGCCTGCTCATCCTTTGGTGGATCTCCCGCAAGAGACACCCCTAGCCAAAGCTCTTCTCCCTCACATGACACCTTCATGATCCTCTGGCCATGCGCGCTCCCCCTTCTGGTGAGCCTCCCTTCTCCACTGATTTCTTTGGTTTTCAACTCGGCCCACCCCGTTATGTGCTTTGCTTTCCCCATCCTACATTTTTCTGGTGATTTTTCCTCATTCTATCACCCCTCTTGCATTGGTCGAACCCTATAATATATGTTAACTGAATATTGGTTCCTTATTCCATTTTTAGGGTTCAATCATGTGTGATTGAGTTATGGTTGAGGTGTGATTGGGGTTTCATACTGAATTCTGGCATTTTCTTTACCTAAGGTAGGTGGTTCAAGGCCCTAGAATTTTTATATGATTTGATTTGTTTGTTTAAATAATTTTTTCATGTTATATAGTTAGATTGTGTGATGAAAAATATGTTCTAGAAATATTTTGGAAAGCATGTGTGAAAAAATTAGATTTTATAAAGGAAATGGACATGCCTTTTATATGTTTATTATTATGGAAATTCTTGAAAGTGTTCAATAAATTTTTTAAGATATGCAAAATGTAGATACAAAAGTGCATGATGTGGGAGTGTGATTAATGTGGGTTTTCCAAAAGAAGATAACTTATTTTGTATTTTTTTAATTGTGAACCTTGAAATATGATTTAGTGGCATGTAAATGATGCACGTATGTTTTAAAGGGGGAACTTGGTCTACATGTGGGTTTATAAAGGGGTTTGGATATAGCACTGGTTGGTTTTAAATGTGTTTTTTTCCTTTGTTTCTTAAGGGGAAATTATGAATTTTTTAGGTGATAGTAAAATCATTTTAAATGGGTTTTTGGTGTGATTGAAATATAAAATGGATTATCATTGACATGTAGGCCTTTTTGGTTCACTTTTTTGTATGAGTTGGGAATTTTTTAAATAATTGAATGATTTTTATGGAAATAAACATGTTTTATGTATGGATTCAAACATGGAGTCTTATCCCATAGTTTTGATTGAGAAATTGTGTGACTTTCTTGTGTCTTTCTAAATAGAGTTTTATTAAATGAAAATGTATTTGAAAAAGGGTTTTGGAATGTATAAAATGAAAAGTTATTTGTTCATGAAATTGGGGATTTCTTTTGTATATTTGACATTGAGTTATTGGATTGGTGATATGTATAAAATGTGAACATTAACTTAAGTAAATGGGAATCATAGGTATATAGGTAGGCTGGATAGTTCTAGTACTCTAGATAATACAAAGATGGTTTTTCCCTGTTTCCTCTAGAGACCACTAGAATTTTTTTATTTTTCTCCTCTCTAGTGGCTTGTGAATGAGAGCACTATTGGTCGTGGTTTATAAGCCATGTTTCAACAAGTTACGAGATTCGAGTGTCCCACTCGAGCTATATTAACCCTAGTGGATTTACCCCTTGTGATATACTCTATATGAAGTGGTTACATCTATCAATATATAGTGGACCCTTGTGTGTATTTGTGTTTGTGTGTTTTTATAAATACCCTTTTTCTTTTAAGAAAGTGATTTTGAAATGAATTTCCTTAGAAGTGATCATTTTTAAACTATTTATCAAATAAATGTTTTTCCTAGAAATTTTTTAAAATGTTTTTCTTAAATGAGCATGTTAGATAATTTTTGAAATGTGTTGGCTTGGAATATTTTTACCCTGGTGGAATCCTACTAAGATATGGATCACACCCTACATACACCCATAGGTGTATATAGACCGTGTTCTATGTTTTTTCTTGGTGACGTAATGGTCTTCAGTGATGGTGGGTTCTAGTAGTTTCTTTATGTAGGTGTTGTCGATGGCTCGAGATTGATTCCTATCTTATCACATGGAGGTAGTTGGGTTTTTTTGTTCCTTCATTATAGTATTTCTATCATTTTTTTTGATGTTGTAAAACCTTGAATTTGAATGTTTGTGTACCCTATTTGGTTATGTGTATTAGTTTCTTATTATTTATTTTATAGTTTTCTTCTTATTATGGAATCAGGTAAATTGTTTCCATGTAGTAATATTGGTACTTGGGCACATGTTTTTAGCCCGTTAGGATTGGGAATTTCCTTTGGGCCTTTCCACAGACTGGGTCGGGTGCCGGTTTGAATGATTACCTAGTTTGGTTCATGACACACCCATCAAAGATTCTTCCATATACATAACGAAATAAAACCAAACCAAAATCTTATAGGGACAACCTCCATCATCAACATCTCCCTTATCTAGTTATATCAGAGAGATCTACTTTGCTACTCTCTAAAAATTACCAAACTCACACACAACATCACCATGCAACATACTTCTTAGAAAATTATTTAGAATGTGATCTTGTGTTCATGCCTCTAAAATATATAAGAATATTATTTTTTCATGTATAATGAAAATTTAATTTATATAATATTTTTTGTACATAATTTTATTATTCTACATATATTGGAATCTATTTCCAATTATTTGATGTGGATCAAATACTGCTTATCACTTCTTTAATTAACTATGTTTCACATTCAGGGTTCTTCTTTCATAATCATGTTAACATTCTTCTTCAAGGTCATGCTGTGAATATTGAATGTTAATGAGGGTGTCCTTATAATAAGGGTTTCTCTATAATATGATTTTTTTATATGTAAAACTTATTTTTCAGTATATTGGATGGTTTTTCATTTTCTAGGAATATTGGATGTAATTATGATGTTTAAAGAAACTATTATGATTTCTTAATAAAAAATTAAAATGGATACCTATATAATGATAAAATAGAATTTTTTTTCACTATTGGATTTATAATAGACTATTTACTTTTGAACCTAAATGTCTTGGGGATTTTTGTCTTTGATTGAAGTTTATAGAATTTTTACCTAGCTTTATAGTCATAATAATTACCCCAAAGACAACATAATAAGAATATGAATTCTGGAAATTTGGAACCAGTGGGATCTATATGGTCACCTTCATGGATTTAGAGACCATTTTTAGGGACTATGTAATTTTTAACTACAAAACTATAGAGTGATGTTACAAAAGGTTTGATAGTATAGAACTACAAAAGGATGGTGAATTATAGTCTAAAACTGTACACCAATTTTGTATCCCACTCAGGGATTCAATTAATTAGAAGATATCAGTTATGATCAATAATGAATATATATGATTTTGAAAAATTAAATGTAGTAAAAATTAAACCTATTTTATGTTATTTGATTATCTTTAAAAAATAATTACATTAGAAATTAAAATAACAGTGTAAAACAATGAACATACTCTCAGATAACAATTTGATTACACCCAACAAATAATATAATTAATCTAATATTAATTCATCACTTTTATCTAATTTTGTGGTAAAATATATAAACCTGATCCAAGTATTCTTATTCTAAATATTGAATATCTTATAATGATAAACCCATCAAATGATGTTGGTTTCAAGAACCTAGACACTTTGTATTCCTTTACGTGGAATCCCTAAATCAAACATATCAATATCAACAAGCTCAAGAATACTGATCTTTAACGATTATAACCCTATTAAAAGGTATATGTATTATTATCCATAGAATACCAAAATCACACTAATCATACAAACCCACTTTAACAACTCAAAGATCATTGATCTAAAAATATGAGATAAATAATGACTACAGCAGAAATTTTAATATATTTACCATTAAAACCTCATTAAAAATATATCTAATAATACATGTAATAATTTTATAAATATAAGCGCTCAGAATAAATAAGATGTTTTCATGGTTTCACCAGCAATCATATTTCTAGAACATATAATTCACTTCTAATTCTATAAGGATTGGGTATAATTTATATATGTTTATCATAAGAAAACTAAAATAATCAAATTCAATGTTCTTTGGGTTCAATTTTAATGGCATCAAACACAACTGACTATCACCCAATGAGCATGCTACTACAATATTATGGTATATTCAAATAGATGTATAGGTAATATTTTATCATTGAAATATGCCAAATTCTTATTTAATCTAAACTCAAATAAAACATAAATATACAATATAAATAAATATTTAAACTTTAATGAATTTTATAATGAATTTTAAAAACCAGGGTTAATAAGAGTCAATGACTCAAAAATCTCCACCTTTTTGAAAATCACATGAAATAAATAGAAACTCAAGTAAAAATCAGATTTTACAAGAATATAAGAAAGGAAAATTTATGTACTATATCCTATTTGAATAACCTCCCACATGATATAATTCCCAATAAAGTTAAAATCACTTGGGTTTTTTAGTACATAAGATCATTATCCCATAATAAATTGCTCCCTCTTAATCAGAAAACGTAAAAACTGAGAAAACATAAAAATAAATCCCCTTTTAATAAATTTACAATTTTTTGGAATAAAAAAAATAACTAAAAAACATTTCATCCATTGTGAAATAATGGATTGGATAAATAATAAAATATAAAAATTCTACAATAAAAGTTTCACAAGATTCAATTTATTAGATTCCTTATACTCTGAGGAACATAAACTAATATTATTAAATTCACTTACCTATAATCAAAATGTAAAAAAAATTAAAACAGTAACCATATTCTATTTCACATTAATCAAGAACGCAAAAAACTCTCCCCCACTGGGATGATCCAATATAATAAAACAATGAACTTAAGAAAATTTATGAATAATTAAAATGAGTAAGAGTAAAAAATATTTTATCATAATTTTTGTAAGATCCATAATAAACATTCTATGACAGTGATAAAGATCAATGGAAGATAATATCAAATTGAATGGAATTCCCAAAAGATATCTTATGATACCTAAAGATTATCATCTTCTAAAAAATATAGTTCTAGAAAAAACTCAAACTAGATTTTCTTATCTTCTATAGTATTAAAGAAAAAAAATCTACTGAGAACTAATAAAAACACCTCTCCATTTCTTTGAGGTTAATGAAATAAATAAAAAATAATTTATAAAAGTATCAAAATAATAAGATAAATTTTATAACATTAAATTATGAGGGACGAAGAATATCAAGTACTGGATTATATAATATTACGATGTAAATTGTATATACCAAATATTTTTTCTATTAAATTTACTAGATATTTAATTTCTATTATATTTGATTTTTTAAAAGGTTTAGGGTTATTCTTATAATTTCTATTAGGAGAAAATCCCTTTATTGAACATTTTACTGATGAAAAAGTTATTGCATAAAATTTTTGAAAATTTATAAAACAGCGAATGTCCTACCCCCTTCTTGGGTAGTATTTCAATATCAATAGATATTTGAAATAGATATAATAAATAATGAGATATTATGGTTGATCATAGCTAAAATTTATTTAATGTATTCAAATATATCAGTGTTTAATAGTTTGTTTAAAATATCAACATGTTTATTTTCAGTTATGATAAACTTGAGAATAATATATCATTTTTTGTGTGTTATTAGGAAGGAAATAGTTCCTTTTATTTATGTTCTTCACATTAGATTTATTTTTAGGATGCTTATAATGTGATATAATTCTTTTTCTATCACAAATAATCGGACTCTATGTAAAACTAAAATTCAAAACTATGAGTGTGTGCTTTATCCATGTTAATTGGCCGTGACAACTTCTATCCTACACATATCTAGCTTCAATGGTAGAGAGTGAAACTAAGTGTTGTTTATTGTTACAATATAAAAATAAGATCTCACCTAAGAAACTACAAAATTTATAAGTTCTCTTCCAATATATTTTAAATCCATAAAAAATCTCCATTATAACAACTCATTAGAATAAATTCACTTTTGGAAGAATAAAATAAACCAATTTCTATATTTCCATTAAGGTATTGGAATATATTTTATACTGCCTTAATATGAGATGCATTATAATGTCAATAAAACCCTAAAAAATAGTATACATAATACATTATTCCTAGTTTACTTTTCATTATGTAGAGTAATCTTCTAATCATCCCTCAGAATAATTATTAGTACATTAGTTCCCTAGATTTATTGATATCATCTTTTCAATATGTATCAAAAAGAGTACTAATTCTTGATGCATTGTGAAACTTTTTTTTTTTGAAATTATATTATACACTTATGTTTAGATAATTTTTTTCAATCAAATATTTTAATTATTTGGAACCTAAGAAAGAAATTATGTTCACCCATCTTGCTCTTCTCAAACTCATTGTGCATATGTTCCAGAAAATAGTTTGAAATATTTTTTTTATTTGAGTCCAAGATAATTTCCTTGATATAAATTTGAAATATAATAATTTATTTTAAAAACTTAATGATAATAAGAGTTAGTTAAACCATTTCCTTAACAAAAAATAATTAATTAAGAAACTTAATAATCTACCATATGTGGCTCTTTGATCTTTTTTATGTTTGTAAAGAGATTTGGTCTTCAAAAAACATGTTTTGATAAATTTATATTTTCAAAATTGGGGTTTTGTTCTATATAAACCTTATATAAAAATATCTATTAGGAAAAAACTCTTTTCATCTAGTTGATATAGATTAAAATTAATATTTACTACAAAGGATAAAAGTATACTGATTGAATCGGTCATATCTACTGAAGAAAACGTGTATCCATAATCTATACCATATTTTTGGTTATAAACATTAATAACATGTATATCCTTGTTACATATAATAATACCATTTTAATCTCATCTTTTAAGAAGATCCATTTGATGCATATAATTAGAAAATCCTTCTAACACGCAACCTACATATAAATCTTGCTTCTTTAAAACTAATATATCTCTTTTTCATTTTAACAATCCAACTTTTATCACCAAAATATATATTCATGTGTCAATTTAAGTTATAGTTGATATAATAAATAAATATTTTCGCATTTATTTAATAATAAATTTCTATTTTTTACCAATTCACTCACATTACCAATGATATTATTTGTAGGATGACTCCTCGAGACTAATTAGTTATTAGTTAAATATGAACATTAATCCTAATATATTGATAGATTAAAATTCATTTGATTATATTATAGAAATTATAATTTCTTTAGTCTCATTTTTAGGTCGTTAAAATCTATTTTTTGATATTCAACTATTGGGGATAAAATAAAGGGGGTTCCAAAACCACATTCTAGATGTGTAACTTCAAGATGCTTAAAATTTAAATAAGTATGAGTTTCATCAAACATGACATATACCATTTCATAAATGGAATCTATACATTTTATATAAACTCGATACACCTTACTGGTAGTGTATTAACCAATAAACATACCATCAACATATTTTGGATAAAATTTATAAAGTTATTTCTTGGTATTCAAAATGAATACATTACATCCAAAAACGTTGAAGTATGAAATTTTTTGTCTTCTTCTAGTGTAAAATACATAAAAAGTTTTGTTAAACAATAAATTAAATAATATAAGATTTATAATGTATCTAGTTTTGCACAAAAAAAACTTCCCAAAAATGCTTAGCTACTAAATATTAAAACAACATTATTGAGGTAATTTCTTGAATGATTTTATTCTTTTTTTCAACTAAACCATTCTATCAGGGAGTTCTTATTTCAAAAAAAACTATTATTTATTCCTTTTTCACTATAAAAAGTTACAAAACAAGAATTTATAAATTCACTACCTTGATCAGTTTGAGCATTGAATAAAAGTAGTTTTTTCAATTTTGGACCACGATAAACAAGAAAAATTAAAAATAGATTGTACCTTTAATTTGTCTATTAGAAATTAAGTGAAAGTATATATTATGTAATAATTAAATAAGAATTCACTTAGTGTTTTCCACTAATACTCAATGTTTTTGTAGGGCTAGTGAGATATATGTGTACTAATAATAAAGAAAAATATGTTGATACTTCACCCATGGGTTTAAATATAATCTTTTTATTCTGACCATATTGGAAAGTATCATGGAATTTAAGATAATTTCATTTAAGTTCAATTATATCTTTAATAAGTCCTTACTTATAGAACATAACTGGATTATAGACACTATAGTGTCTTAATATTATATTCTGAATCCATTGAGAATCTTATACCACATAAAGAAAGAGAAAATTCTTATTAAAAAGTTCCTTAATGTTTATTGTGTGAACATTATTATTCCTACCAGTCGATAAAGTGTGGGATCTATCTAAACATTCAAACATATATTTCTATTTACTAAAAGTGAAGGAATAATCTTAAGCACATAGTTAGATAATGATAATCATTTTGTTCTATAATAAGAATTATATTTGAAATTAATGTCCCTCTAGGAAAATTAACATCATCTATACCAAATATTTATCCTTGAACATTATCTCTAAAAATGACTCATCCACCATTTATATTTTATAAATTTTTTAAGTTGTATTTGTATCTATCCATATGTCAATAATAATCATTTTCCATATGAAATTTATTTTTTCTATTGTAAATCTGGCTTTTTTTCTTAAAAAATAAAATCAAAGAGTTTGACACGCCTACTTTATTGGGTCAATTAACCTTAGTAAACAACTATTTAAGAACTCGCATCTATATAACCCTTTTATGTTGAATAACATAGAGTTATTTAGAAATATAAACATTATGATGATTGAGATATTAAATGATGTTCAAAAGATAGTATTTTATTAATTTCCCCACCTCTGACATTGGGTGTAAAATGTTTCAAAACTCAGTAAAAAATAATTTCATTGGAAATGTACTCTCACGATATATTTATATCCCATAAAAAATATTGTTTCTTAATCAATAATTATCTATAAATATTATAAAACCTACTACTTAAAGTAGTAAAGTTTTTCACTAATATATTCAATCATTCAATTTTTTATTTTAGGTAAAAAATACCATTAATATCTTCTAATAGAGTTTCTAAACTTACTTTATTATTCAAATTAGAATATAACTTATATATTTGTCACTTATATTAATATTACTCATTAATAAGTTTTATTTTATCCTTATTTATCTCAAAAAAATTAAAATCATTATTATTTGGATTATAATAAAGATTATAAATCTTATCTTCTACATTAGAAACATCTATCATAGTAAAATTAATATATTTCTTCCACTTGTTATTCTCCATATCTAGGAAATCCATATATCTATTCATATCTATAATTTATGGAATACAATCCTTATATTATGATGAATTTAGACCATTTTTATTACATGATAAATATATAAATATATATTATCATTTAAAGATAACTATGAAATTGTATCAAGAGTTACCTTGTCCATCAAGCATAGTTACTTCGGAGGAATATTTTCCTCAAATCAACCAATTTTATGTTACTTATCCTCTAAATAATTGTTGTTATTGGACAATGAATCTTCAATTACACTCCATGTATCATATATATCCTGAAAAGTTGCTCTTTTTTCATATTTAATGATTTTACATCTTTATACTTCTTCTTCAACCTCTAAACATCTTCTATTATATATCTTGGTTTTTTCATTCAAAGTATACTGAGTCCAAAATAATTATTTTCATGATTATATTTTATTTTAATTAAATGACCATACTAAAAGTTCTTATCTAGGATGATATTTTTCAAAATCCTTTTAATTTGATTAATTTTTCCTTAATTATATTCTTAAGATTTACTATGCAAATGTTTAGATTTTTTCTTCGTAGACATGGTAGATTTTGATGTATAATCACCAAATATTACAATTCTTGATGTTAAAGTAAAATAAACACCATTATTTATCTTCTTATTCTCAATATCTCTATTTAACTGATTCTCATAATACAATAGAGTTCCTATGATATCATCAAGGATAAGATTTATCAAATGCTTGGTAGCATATATGGTAGTTCACATAGATTAATATTCCTCTATTGTAATTTCAATAACTTTCTCAACCAATTATGTATTTGATAATTATTTTTATCTTAGTGAAAAATTATATTAACTATCAGCGTAAATATTTAAATTATCTTCTTCATTAATTCTATTGGTAAAAAATAAAAGGCCTAGTAATCAACTCTTACCATTGGACTTCGAGTCTAACAAACTTTGGAAGTCTTAAAGTGATTAATCTACAACGTTTTCCATATTTTGTTTACCATCACACGTGAAGAAATATTACTATAGATATTTCATGTCTTTAAATAAGTCATTTTATTCTAGTCATTATAGTTTTTATAATAATATATCATTTTTATTATGATTAAATGTAAATAAATATTTAAAACAACTCTCCCCTTTTTACATATTAACACATGATTTATTACATAAAATTAAACTTTTTTCAAACTGAATGATTGAGGAATATAGTTTATTTGGGAATTAGGTATATTATATTAAAAATTAAAACATGGAATAAAACATATTTATTTAAAACTTCTTTAACATGCTCGCACTTAAAACTACATGGGATAACATGAAGAACTACATAAAAATGGGTTATCTATAAAGCCTGGTAAGGGAATAAACATGGAATAAGGAAGAACATGTTAGACAATAGTCATATCAGGTGGCATAAAAATATCATGAATCAAAAAAATGAATAATAAGACATGATATAGCATTATAACATAATGGAAAAAAGTGGAATATAGAAACAACTTAAAACATTGTATCAAAAACACAAGTCAATGCTAAATTTGACAAGAATTCATGGTGGAAAAAGTACCATAATAAAATAAGGTACAACCCTATCCCAAGTATCATGATACTAAAAATTACCCAATTCATTAGAGTGTTATAAATGATTGGGAACACCTATCACTTTCAATTCATTATCATGCTTAAGTGTAGTCACAGAGATCATATAACATGGATTCATTCATCATAATATTTTATTACATGAAAATAGAGTGTAGAATAAATAAATTTTAATCCCCAATAATAATGAGTATAATTTATGAAATTTAAATACCATTAATAGAAATTGGGTATGGTATTCACTACATAATTGTCTTCGAATTGATTCTCGCGGTGAAATTTTGGCAGTATAATATGGAATTGTAAATATTCATAGAAGGACATAATGAGAGATAAATCAGTATATAATCATATATAAATCATAATTAAAATATTGGGAAGGTGATAAAACATAATCCATTTTATGGAAATTAAAATTAAAGGGCATAAAATGAATATTATTCTTGAATAAAGGGGAGAAAGAGAGGTTCTATTATGAAATTTTGATAGACTAAAGATGTCACATAAAATTTAATAAATTGGTTTGATGGGAGATAAAGGAAACTAAAATATTTTTAGCATAAAATTTAATGTAATATTAAAATGTAAATACATATCCCAACATTAGTAGATGGATAATATAAGGAATAACATAACAAAGAAACATGAATAAGATGGAGAAAGAAAAGAACCCTTACATGAATGTGTGAGTCCAAAAGCTAGAAAAGGGGAATATTTAGAGCTTGAGGCACATTGAGAGGATGTTAGAGAGAAGATGGAAGATTAATGATGTGATATAATGATTTTTAGTGATGATAAATGGGATATTGGATGGGTTTATATATTAAATGAGAGGGGAAATATTTAATATTTCATAAACATATGTTTTGGACTCTATATAATAAAATATTTAAAACAAAAAAAACATAACATGGTTTATAAAATATATGAGTGTTTTTAAATATTTTATTATGAAAAGTTCCAAAATTATTAAAATATCACCCATTCTTATGTGGAGGTTACCCACACATTTAAAGAAATGAATTCAAAATCATACGAAATTATAATATCTTTTGGAGGATTCGTAAAAGAATTATAAGTTTAAAAAAATAAACTTGAAATCACAATATTTTAAGGTGAAAACGTACATTTTTCTGAGGATACCCATTGTAGTATTTATAAAATAATTTTTGGGTAATTATGATGTCATAAAACACACCGTATATTTATATGGTATCTAATTTTCATACAGAAATTAGGTTGTATCAAAAAATTATAAAAAATTCACCGTTGGAAAATTTTGAAAATATAATTCCAAAAATAATATTAATTTTATCTTAATAATTATCTAAATGTGTGAATTTTTAATTTAAAAAAAATAACCGACATTTTTTGAAAGTTACTGGTTTTTGGAAATAATAGTTTTTGAACCCTAATAAAATATTACATTCGAATTCATAGAAAATTATATGATAATTTATATTTTATAAACATAATTTAATAATAATATTTAATTAAAATATTATTAATTTCATAATTACATTAATTCATCAAAATAAATTCCTTAATTTTACTAAATAATACCCAAAAATACCATTTGGGTTTTATAGTATCAAAATAAATATATTCATTTTGATTTAAAAAATGTACATAATCAATTTTATAAGTACTTGATACATTTCTTTTTAATTCACCAGTTTATACCCTAAGAGTAAGGTTCATGGTAATGATACTTTCATGGGGTCGTTGGGAAAACATGGTTTGGGTCGTGATCTCGTTGAGCGTGTACTTCTCCCAAAATCATTTTTTCTCATGCTTAAGGTAATAGATCTCAAATTTGGTTTTCGGATAATAATAGTTTTCAAACAATGATAAAAATTAAATTTGACTTTATAAAACATATATGATCTTTTTTATTTAATAAAAATTATTTCATAATAATATTCTATTAAAATATTATTTATTTTACAAATCCTTTATTTCATCAATAAAATTGCTTAATTAAATTTGAATATTACAATAAAATACTATTTGTGTTTTATTATATCAAAATAAACAAACATTTTTAAAGTAAGAAAAATAGGATGAAAATATATTCATTATTCAATGCCAAATAATTTACATAATGATATTTATTGGGTCTTGATACATATCCCTTTAATACAACAGAAAACTCCATAAGAGTAAGGTCTGTGATGGTGAGACTTTCATTAGGCATTTCGGAAAACATGGTCTATGTCATGATCTCAATGAGCTTGAACATCTCTCGTAAATGGTTTTTCTTATGCTTAAGTCATTGTATATTAGCTTGATATGGGTCAAGGTAAAATCCCAGTTATTCTATCTCTTTCCAAATCTTCGAGTAATTGGATTTATAGGGTGCGATCCAACTGGTTGAGTCCATCACATACTTTGTCAATGTCAATTGTTTTTTTAAAACCCTATATTTATACTAATCATGTTATCAGTATTCAATTACTATTTTATCAATAGTAATGATTCTTAAAGGTAATTTAAGTACACATGGATCAAATAAAATAATATAAGTGATGGTATTTTTTATTTCCATATTACATAATAATACATTTAATTAAAATAGAAAAGGGAATTTTATTTACAACTATTCTGGTCATTACAATCTTCCACCATTAAGAAATTATACCTTCACAATTTTCATTTTCAATACTAAAACATAGGAGGGTAACTATGTTTCAACACCTCATTATTTTTCCACATCACATCTTCAAACTTGTGGTTTCTCTACAACAGTTTGATAAGGCTCATTGTCTTATTTTGTATATCTTTGTCTCTACAATATAAGATCTTCACCGGCTGCTCCTCATATGAGATATCATTCTCCAATAGTACCACCAATGGATTGAGTACATGTTAGGATTCTGGTATGTACTTTCCCAATAGGAATACATTAAATACATATTTTACTTAAGATAGATTAGGTGGGAGTGCCAGTCGGTAGGCCACCGCTCTGATGCGATAATAGATCTCAAAGGATCCGATGTATCTTGAACTAATCTTTCCCCTCTTCCAAAATCTCATAAATTTATTCCATGGAGATATTTCAAAGAATACCATTTCCCCAACATCAATTTATAGGTCTTGTTAATAATTTCCAACATAGTTCTTCTGTAGAATATGTGCAGTCTGGATGTTATGTTGAATGGTCTTAAACTTTTCCATAATTTCCTTGACCATTTCAGGAACTATCATTTTTCATTCCCCAACTTCATCCCAGCATGCAGGTGTTATGTACCTCTTCCCAAAAAGGGATTCATTGGGATCCATTTGGATTATTTATAGAAAACTATTTTTTTAAGATAACTCAACCATAGGAAGATGTTTATCCCATACTCCTTTGAATCCAATTGAGAATGCTCTCAACATATCCTCAAGTGTTTGGAAATTCCATTCATATTGGCCATCAGTTTGAGGATGATATGATAGGATGAAGTTCAAATCATTATTCATATCATTTTGGAGACTCTTACAAAACATAGAGGTGAATCTCAGATATCAATAGGATATAATTGATAGTGGTGCTCCATATATCCTCAAAACATTTCAAATGTATATATGTGTAAGTTGATCCAGTAAGAAATAATCTCAAATTGGAATTAACTATGAAGTATTTTTAGGATGATCTACCACAACCTAGATAGAAATATTTCCTCTTTAAGTCTTTTCAAGAGAAGTGATAATGTTCATTAGGATTTTTTCCCATTTCCATGTAGGTATGGGTAATGGTTGCATCATCCCCTTGGATTTTTCTTTTCCACATTCACTTACTGACATACAAGTCAACATGATGTATATTCCAGGATCTCCTTCTTCATATTGACCCACCAATACTATTCTTGTAAATCTCGATACATATTTTTAATTCTTGGGTGGATAGATAAGGTAGAGATATGTGCATCATCCAATAACTCCTTTTTTAACTAATGATTTGATGGTAAACATATTCTTAACCCAAACAATATAACCCCTTCATCATTAACATTGATCCTTGAGGATTTCCCTTTCTATATATATTTCAATTTCTTTTGAACTCCCACATCAACTCTTTGAGCATCCTTTAACCTCTCCATAAGAGATGTATGAGAAATCATTTGTGAAAGGATTGACAACGTTCATTCCTTTATTATTACCATGACCACCCTTTCTAAATATAAGAAGATTGGATCCCTCTAAATTCTCCTAAATGATAAATTTTTCAAATCCTTTCTACATAGAGTGTCTTCCACTTTATTAAATTTCTTAATATACTAGTGGATTGGGCCTTCATTGTCTTTTATCAGCTGTAACCATCTTCATTGCAAAATATTCAACTCTTTTTTTTGAATATATACTTGATGTTTTTGGGATAAAAATATATTTTAGACTTCTCCCCAAAGAGATAATGCTTCCAAATTTACAAAGCGAATATCACTAAAGAAAACCTCAAATCATGCCTTGGGTAGTTCTATTCATGAACTCTCAACTACCTTGGATAATAGGCTATTAATTTTTCATTTTTCATTAACACACATCCCAAGCCCTTTTTAAAAGCATTGTTGAATACTATGAAAAGTTCTCCACATGAGGGTAGTGTAAGAAAAAGGGAAATGAAAATCTTCCATTTAAACTACTTCAAGCTCTATTCAAATTCATCGTTCCATGAAAAATTTACTCCCTTCCATGTTATATTGGTAAAAGGGTTTGATAAACCCAAAACATTTCTCACAAATCAGCGATAATATCTAGTTAACCCAAGGAAACTAAAAATATCTATCACCTATGTTGGCCTCGGCCATCCTTCAATTCCCTCTATCATTGAAGGGTCCACAGATATCCCATTTCTTATGATGTTATGTCCCAAGAAAGGGACTTCATTTAACCAGAACTCACATTTGTTTTAATTTTCATAAAGTTTCTCCTTTCTCATGGTTTTTAGCATAGTGATTAGATTATCATCATTCTCCTCTTAGATTTTAGAGTATACTTGAATATCATCTACAAATGATAGAATAAAATTATCAAGGTAATACCAAAAGACTCTATTCATCATGTCCATGAAGATTGTTGGCGAATTAGTGAGTCTGAAAGGAATCATTGTGAACTCGTAGTTCTCGTACCTTGTACAAAAATAAGTCTTGGGGTATCCTTCTTCTTCACCCTAATATTGTAATATATCAACCGTATATCCACCTTATAGAAGTATTGTGTTCAACATATCTTATCAAACACGTCATCAATCTAAGAAAGAGGATACTTTTTCTTTATCATGATCTTGTTGAGATCATGATAATCAATACAAAGGTTCATTGAATCATTATTCTTTTTGACTAAGAGGATGGGTCCACCCCATGGTGAAGAACTTGGGTGTATGAACCCTTTATATATATTCTCCTATAGTTGTTTCCTCAACTCCTCATTCTCATAAATAGTCATTCTATATAGATTCTTGGATAATGGTAACACCCTAGGTGTATGCTTGATTGAAATTTCAACCTCTCGACTTGGGGGAAGACCATGAAGTTCCTCCAGAAACATATCAATGTATTCCATAAAAATGGGAATTCTTGCAAGGATGATCATTTCCTTAGACATAATTATTTGAGATAGAAATAATTTCACATAGGAAAATAAATCCATGCTTGAGAAGATGGTTCTAAAGATGATTCATCCTCCTCCTTTCACTTTTATAGAATCATCAGTCGATTTTCCATATGGAGAGTGATTTTCTTCTCATGGAAATTTATGTTGCATCTATACAACGAAAGCCAATCCATGCCCAGAATTGAATTAGATTATGAAAAAGTAAGTATGATAAGGTTATCTCGGAATTTTATCCCAGAAATTGTGATAAAGGATGAGTTATATAAATGGGATGTAATAATTTCTCCATTTTTCATTTTCATTGAAATATATACTTATTATTTTGTGTTGGTGTTTGAATGGTTAAATAAACATTCATGATATGATGGAATGTGTTGAACCAGAATCAAAAAGTACCTTTGATATTCTTGAATGAATAACTAAAGTACTTGTAACCACTTAATTATCAGGACTCACTTCATTGGTAGTGAGGTAAAAATATCACCCTTTATTCCTTTGAATTTTTTGGTTTTCTTCGAAAATCCTTGGATTAGTGAATTGGATTGAAAAGTTACCTAGTTCCTTGTAGTTGTAGAAGTAAACTATGCGCTATGGGTTTACCAGAGCATTTATTTCCTCCATCGTAGTAGTGGGTTTCTCCTATTAGCAATCGTTGGCTAGGTGCCATTCCTTCTTACACCTAAAACATTTATTCATCCCCTTTAAAAAAATTTGGGTTCCCCTTTTCACACCTTTGATAAGTTTTATATTGGAATTTCCTGACACTATTAGATCTCTCTTTAGGGATACTAAAATTAAACTCCATTTTTTTTCTTATCTCTATGATACCCCTGAGATTCTCTGATCTCGATTTCAACTTTGAGGGAATAACAAAAAAATTTCTCATAGCTATCAGTTTCATGGATCTCCATGACTTTTTGTAGATTTTGTTTTATCCCACTAGATAAGCATTAAATCTTGAATTTAGGGGTAACGGAAAATATGGAAGTGTACCGTGTTGGTCATGTTATGTTTTCCTCCTACTCCCCTAAAGATTTTTCATCTTTTTTCTTAAGGGAAGTGAAATATATATCCATTTTGAGATGGAGATAATGAGGAAAATATTTATCAAAAAACATTTTCCAGAAATCCATCCACCCCATTACTTCAATATCTTCCTTAGGAATCTTATTTTTTATCAATTTCCACCACTAATAATATTCTACTTTGATACAATAAATATCTAATAGAACCATATATTTTTTAGAACATTTAAGGATGTAGAATATCTTTTCATTGGAGTTGATCTATTGTTCTACTATTAGGGGATTACATAACCCATTAAAAATTGGAGGCACTTTTTTCATAATGCTTTCAATTTCCTCTTGTAATTTATTAGGGGTATTTAGATGCTCATCTTGATTCAGTTTTCTATTCAGAACTATAGTCAGATCAGAGAGCATCTCCATTAAGTACATGATTCTGGATCCCATCTATCTGGTCATCTCGTTGGGGAAGTCATCACATTTCTCTTCACATTGATTGTTTACTCGATTCCTCCTATTTCCTACCATTGGCTAGAATAAAAGGAAATATTAAGGATGACTATTTTTCAACTATTAATCACATAAATATGGTATTTAATGACATTAAAGGGATAACTTATAACATACATGTATTTTCATAACATATTAATTTCTAGACTTCAATATATCTTATCCATGGTATATTTCCTAACATATAATCTTATGGTAATATTTTGTTTTTACCACCTTAATAATGGTTTTTAAGGAGATCACTAATTTACCAAATCATATCCATCAGGATTGTCAAACTAGGTGTGTATTAAGGCTCATTGTTGGGTACTAGTCTACCCCGAGTCATGCCTGAAACATCTTATCAGATTTTTTTCCCCTAGTTACATCTTTTCTAGAAACACATCCACTTGTAGTATCTAGAAATGATTGATAAACCTATTACACATTACTTACCAAAATTTAGAGATGTTTTATTATACTTATTATTATCCCAAAGGATTTCTCTGGAGTTTTCTAATCCTAATCCCAAAAATAACTAAACATTCCTCTGATACCAACTATAATAACTGTTCCATTTATTACATATTAACATGTGATTTATTATGTAAAATTAAACTTAATTTAACCCACAATAGCGATAATGTTAGTGTATTTGTGAATTAGGTACATTACATTATAGCATAAAACATGGAATATCACATCTTTACTGAAAACTTATTTATCATTCTCAAACATAAATCATTATGGGATAACCAAATAAATACATAAGAAATGGGTGAGATATAAATCCCAGTATGTTAATACATATGGAATAAGGTAGAAAATGTTATAAAATAAGAATATAAAGGGTCATTAAAAGAGTACCAATCATAAACATGAATGATAATACATGATATAACATGATATCATATAGGTAACATGGGAAATGTGGCAACAACTTAAAACACGACATCATAAACAAAAATCAAGGATAAATATTCCAAGACATCATGGTGGAAAAAGTACCCTAAAGGAATTGGGTACACCCATATTCCAACACGGCCTATCATTATACTAAAAATTACCCAATTCATTGAAGAACAATATAATTCTCGGTGCACCCGTCAATTTCATTTCATTCTCATGCGTAAGTTTTCCACATAGATCATACAACATGGATTCATTCATCATCATATTTTATTCAAAGAACTTAGAGTGCATAATATATATATATTTAAATACCTAATAAGAATGAGTATAATTTCATAAATATTAACACCCTTGATATAAATTGTGTATAGTATTCAGTACACAATTGTTTTATCATGGATTCCTATAGTGAAATTTCAGCAGCATAATGGGGAAGTGTAAATATACATGGAAGGACTTAATGAGAGATAAATGGGTCTATAATCATTTATAAATCATAAATAATGTATGGGTAAGGTTAAAGAACATACCCCATTATTAGGAATTGAAAATTTAAGGGCATAAAATGAATAAGATTCTTGAATAAAGGGGAGAAAGAGAGGTTCCCTTACAAAATTACGACAGCTTAACGACAACACATAAAATTTCATAAAATGGGTTGATGAGAGATAAAGAGGAATATTATAATTGTTATATAAAATTTGAATAAATAGGGAAATTAAAATTCATATACCAGCATCCGGGAATGGATAATATAAGTCATAATAAAATAAAGAAACCTAAATATATAGGATAAAGAAAAGAACCCTTACCTGAGTGTATGCCTCCAAAACCTTGAAATGTGGATTTTTAAGAGCATGATGAACCTTGGGATGATTTTAGAGTTATTATGAAAGAGTAAATACTTGATCAAAGGATTTTTAGTGAAGAAAAATGGGATATTTTGTGGGTTTATATAAGAAATGATAGGAAAAAGTTTTAATATTTCACAAACATAGGTCTTGGACTCTATATAATAAAATATTTATAACTACAAACCTCCCAATGGTTTTTTGGATGGTTTCTGAAAAATGGGAGTTTTTTCCAAAATTTTATTTAGAAAAGGGCCAATCTTATTAAAATATAACCCTTTCTTATGTGAAGGTCAGTCCCACTTTTAGAGAAATTAATTTAAAATCATAAAATATATTATATGTTTTTTAGGATTCATAAAGGCTTTATAAAATTAATAAAATAAACTGAAAATAAAATTATTTTAAGGGTAAAACATAGATTGGTCTAAGGATACCCATTAAAATTTTTATTACATTATTTTTGGGTAATTATGATGTTATAAAACACACAGTATATTTATATGGTATTAAATTTTTACCTGAAAATTCAGCTCTCAGAAAATTATGAAAAAATAATCATTGGATAATTCTGAAATTCTGATTCCAAAAAATAATATTCATTTTATCTAAATAATTTTTAAATATATTAATTTTCACTTTTAAAAAAATAACTTATTTTTATTTAAAATGATGGGTTTTAGCAATATGAGTTTTTGATCCCTAATAAAACATTACATTTGACTACATAAAAATGTTTATGAAAATTTATATTTAAGGAACATAATTCAATAATAACATTTAATTAAAATATTTTTATTTAAAAAATACATGAATTCATCAAAATTAATTCCTTAATTGAATAGAATAATACCTAAAAATTCAATTCATATTTTATAGTATCAAAATAAATATATGCACCATTATTTAAAAAATATTGTAAATAATAAATTTTCTAGTGACTTGATAGATATCCTGTTAATACACTAATGTAAACCGGAAGAGTAATGTTCATAATGGTGAGGCTTTCAAGGGTTCGTTCGGAAAATATTGTTTTGGGAATGATCTCTATGATATTGAACTTCTCCCATAAACAGTTTCTCTCATGCTTATGTTGTTAGATCTCAGCTTCGGCTTGGTCTAGCGAAAATACTATAGATTCTATCTCCCTCATAAGTTCTCAAAAATGGGCTTCTTAGAGTTCAATCCTAATAGATGTGGTCATTAGTACTTTTGTCTGAGTCAATTGGATTTGTTAAAAACCTATATTTATACCAATCATATGATCACTATTTAATGGCTATATTATCAATAGTAAATATTCTTTACTATATTTATAATCCAATTAGATTTAATAAAATAAAAGAAGTGCATTGGTTTTCTATAACCATATTACATAATAAAACCTTAAATCATTGGGGAATTTTATTTATAAGAGTTTGGATCATTAAAATATTTCCCTAGAATGTTATAATATCTTGTCATCATAATAAAATGATCAACTAAAATGTTGATAATATAAGTCTTCATTCTATGGTGAAAATATTCATATTATACAGAATCAAATATAGGTGGTAGAATAGAATTTAAAATCTCTATGTTTTCGATAGGAAGTTGGGGCACATCAAAGGAAAAAATATTTACCCTTTTATGTGCAAGTGTAGGGAATTTTTTATTTGTTTTGATAAGTCATAATGATGAAAATAAATATAATATTAGAAAAATATCAAGAGATAGGTAGAGTTTAGATTATACAAATATGAAGATACATGATCTTATTCTAATTTATTTCCTTAAATTTTAGATGATATGGAACTATAAGAGTGGTTGGATTATAGTCTAATACGAAACTAAAACTTTTCACCCCATCAAGTTTTCATTTTATTATATTATATAATTTTTTATCAATAAATAATATAATAGAGTAAAAATATTAAATGAAATTGAAATTAAATTTATCTTAAGTAATTAAATTATCCAACTAAATCAACATGAACAATACAAATAAAATAAATTAAAAGATAAAATAAATCCTAGAGTATTAATTTAAAATTTTACAACTATCAAAAGAATAATATAAAAAATATACTTCAAATTCACAGGAATAATTCACATTTATCCAAATTGATAGGATGATCTCTAAACTAGATCTAGGTATTCCTATTACAAATGAGAAACACCCTAGTTTGACAATCCCGTTAGAAAATATTAGTTTCCTGCACCCAAACACTCTTCCTACCATTCCCCAGAATCCCTTGATCACACTAGTTAAATTCAACACTCTCAAGAACCTTGAGCTTTATTGACTTTAAACCCTTAAAATGGGTTCTATTTATTTATATCTTAAATCCCTTGATTAGACTAATTAGAAAAAAACCACTTCCACTGTAACGACCCGAACTTTTATTAATGAAAATTACTCTTAATCTATATAAATGTATTATTATGTAAAATATTTATATAAAACATATAAACTTCCTTGGTTTTATGTATTTGGTTATTAAAATACCGCTAAGAATTATTACTGTTGCTAATATAGCTATTGAACAGTGATCACATGATTATAATAAATATAGGGCTTTAACAAATCCAATTTACCCAGACAAAGGAAGCTATGACCTGATCAAGTATAATTTCTCCATACGAAGCCCACATGTTGGAGATTTTAAAGGAGGTAGCGTCACTAGGCTTTGCTCTTGACCAAGCCTATGATGAGCTTCAACATGTTAAGATTGAAAGGAACTACCTATGAGAGATGTGTAAGTTGATAAAGATTACCACCCGGGCAATGTTTTCTAAGACACCCCAGGAGTCTATCACTATCGCACACCATACCCTTATGTCTTATGTGGGTGTTATAAGGTTTTATGTAACAATGCCCTGGCACTATGATTATGTGTTTTTTATAAGTAATATACATTCATTTCATTATTGTTACTTTGTAAATGGTTTTAAAAGCACAAAAACTATTTTTAGTTAATATTCAAGTAAGAAATCAATTCTGAGGAATTAGTGCATTTTTAAAATTAAATAATATTTTAATCGGATATTTTATTACAAAAATATTATTTAAAAATATATTATCATATAATTTTTACGAATAAAATTGTAATTTTTATTAAAGTTTGAAAACTGCTTTTGTCAAAACCCATGATTTTTCAATAAATGTATATTTTTATTTTAAAAGAAAAAATTCACATATTTAGAAAATTATTTAGATAAAATGAATATATTTTTTGTAACCAGGATGTTGAAATTTTCCAATGATGAATTTTTCATAATTTTATAAGACAGCCAATTTTTTGGCTAAAAATTACATACTGTTTAAATATATAATATATTTTATGACCTCATAATGACCCAATAGTTATTTAATAAAAACTATAAATTATATGTTATGATAATATTTGTTTTAACTTTAATATAATGTGATTTTTGATTTTTTTTTATTTATTTTACAAATCCATAGTGGACCCTCCAGGTCTAAAAAAACATTTTAACTTTTTAAAATGATTTCCTTGAGAGTGTGACTCACCTCCACATAATAAAGCCTAATATTTTAAAATTTCCGGCCATTGGACTTATAAAATAATGTTCTACACTCCCATCTGGAAAAACCCATGGGAAAAAACTATTGTTTGGTTTGTGGTTTTGATTAGTTTAATGTGTGGTGTCCAAAAACTAATAAAAAAGAATTTCATCTCTTTTCCTATATAAACACACCCAATATCCGACTTCTATTCCCTTAAAACCCTTGTATATTGTCCCTGATTTTCCCTCCTCTCTATATTATCCTCCAAAGGCGCCTTAATCACCCATTAAGCCTCTCTCAAGCCTCTCACAAGCCTTTGCATCACACTTCCAAGTACGAGATTTCTTCCTTTCTCATTTCTGTCCAAATTTCATTATGTTGTTATTCCCTTTTATTTTCAATTAAAAATTTTGAGGTATTATTTCACACCTCCCCTATACTTCCCTCCTTATTTTTGGATAATGAGATACCCCTTTCTCTCTCATTAATTCCTCCCATGTACACATGTTACCATGACGAAATTCCGAAATGGATTTCTCTCTCCTCATTTACATTAAAGAAATTATTTTATATTATGCATCTAAATTAAATTACATATGTTGGGACATGTATGTATATGACCCCATCACTATTCATTTCATGTATATATGATTAGATACCCTTTTCTCTATCATCATCCATTTTTATGAATTCTTATGTCACGTTGTTATGCTGCCGAATTTGCAGCGTAATTTTCCAAGCCAATGTCATTATCTAGTGAATATCATGACCATTTCTCTGTCAAGGGTATTCACCTTTATGAACATTTAATTATCAAATATATATTTTTAGGTATGTATCTACATTCCATTATCGTGGAATAAATGATGATGTTGAATAATTCCATGTTGTATGATATATGTGGCACACTTATGCATGAAATGAAATGACTAAGAAGGGTGCACCCAGATAGCACTCCAATGCATTGGGTAAAGACTGGTATCATGATATGTCAAGTGAAACAAGGGTTTACTTGTGCTAATCCAAGTTCAATTATTTTTTACTCATTCTCCATGTAAAATGAGCCTTGGACATGCTAATATCATGTTAAATGTTGTTGCCACATTTCCATGTTATGATAATCAATCTATATCATTCCTTTATTTTCATATTTATCTTATACTCCATTGATATGCATATTGACTAACATGTACTATATTCTTCATTTTATTCCTTTTTACTCCCTTACTGGGCTTTATAGATCACCCTTTTCTTATGCATGTCCTAAGGTTATCCCATGCAATGCTAAATACAAATGAATGTGTGTGGTTATGTAATAGAAGTTTTTAATAAAGATGTGTATTTAATGTTTTAAGTTGTTATGTAATGTTCATATTCCCTAATGACAATAGAACTCTTGATCTACTATGTTGTATCAAATGAGGATTTTATGTAATAATTTATGTTTAAGTGTGAAATAAAGATCATGGTTGTTATAGTTGTTATAGTTGCTATCAGAAGATAGTTTTGGTTAATTTTGGGATTTGGATTAGAAAAAACCTAGTGAAGGACAAATGGATAAGACTAAGTATAATAAAAACATCCCTAAATTTTGGGGATTATTGATTTAGTGTTTTATCAATAAAATACATTCATTTCTGGATATGATCAGGTAGAGGTGGCTCTGGGCCAGATGTATTTATGGGTAAAACTTGAAAACACTACTTTGAGAAAGACTCAAATGGTAACTAGTGCACAAAAACTGGCCTCTTTTCACTCTTGGTTATGACAAACTCATGGGATGTTCTTTGGTAAATTCATAAGCTTAAGGCAATAAAAAAATTCCCCTAAGACCATATGTTATGAATTAGATCATCGAAAACATATATTGAAGCCTATAAATTCATAAGTTACAGAAATAAAAGTAGTTTATAAGTTATCCATTTTTTCATTGGATTCCCCTTTATGTATTACCCCTAAATTTCCTTTTTTACAGCTAATGGCCGGTAATAGGAGGACGCAGGCTAACAACTGATGAAAAGATCAATGTGACGGTTTCTCTAATGAGATGTACAGTTCGATGGGAGTGGGAATCATTAAATTTTTCATGATACTCTCTTAGTTAACTCATGTTTTGAATAGAAACATGGTTCAAGAAGAACATTTAACCCCCCCCCCCCAAGAATGAACAAGCTACAATGAAGAGGTTTATGAGACAGAGGCCTCTTACTTCAAATGGATCATCTGATCCATTAATCGACATACAATGGATCAAATCCATTGGGAGTATATTCTCCATCCTTCAATGTTATGAACAATAGAATGTAATTCTGGATGCTTATCTTATGGAAGGTGAAGCTGATCAATGGTGTAAATTGATCAAAAATACAAATACTGAGGAGGAGATCGAGGCATTGGAATGGAAGGATTTCCATTAAATGTTTTTTGATAAATATTTTCCTTGCACTCTCCGACATAAGATGGAAAGGGACATCCTTTACCTCAAGAAAAAATATGACGAATCCATCAGATCATAATAGGAAATATTTACAAGGCATGAATGATACTCATCCGGATTTTTCATTACCCCTGAATATATGGTTGACTTCTTATTTAGTGGGGTAAAACCTAGCCTTCAGAAAGCCCTAGTGATCCATGACTTCGAGAGTTGTGAGGAAATTGTCTGATGTTCCCTCAAAGTTGAAATGGAGATGGGCGAATCTGAGGGGTATCATTGGTTTAAGAAGCATATGGTGGATATTAATTCTAGAGGCCCAATGGATAAATCCAATGGTTCCATAAAAATCTAGTACCCCAATTTCCAAAGCTACGGAAACAAGCACCATGGAAATTTCCTAAAGGGGAAGAGAAAATGATTCAGGTGTGGAAGAGAAGGGAACCTTGCCATTAATTTCCGAATAGAAAAACTCGAGACTGTGATAGAGGAGAGGAACACTTTGTTTGACCCTCCATGTGGTGTTCATTTCTTTAACTACAAAGAACCTGGCCACTTTTTAAACCATTTCCCTAAGCCAAGGGTTTTCAAAGGTACCCAAAAACATCCAAGGCGGTAAGGGTGAGCTTTTTCCATAACTACCGCCGAAGTGAACCCCGACAACGAAGTGGTGATAGGTACTCTAGTTATTCATACAATAATAGTGAATGTGATTTTTTATTCTAGTTCTACGAATTATTTTATAACCCGCATTTTTATTAGAACAATCCCAACACCACCACAAATTATGGAAGTAAAGATGTCATTGAGAACAGAAAATGGGAAAATTATTGCAACTAATGAATATAACTCCTACCATATCATAATTTGTGGTTTGAACATACCTTTGAGCCTCTTCATACTCCCTATGATGGAATTTGATGCAATTAATGGCATGGATTGTCTTTCCTTATATAGATCCAACATAAATTGTCATGAGTGGGAAATCACTCTCCATATGGAGAATTTACCCCCAATTCTGTACAAGTGAAAATAAGAGGATGAATATTATTTAGAACTATCATCTCAAGTGTGGATATTAATTCCCTATGAGAATTAATATCTTTCTCAGATTATTGAGTTTATGGAATCAAGCATCCTTGAAGACATGCCTATTGTGAGGGAATTTTCTAAAGTGTTTCTCGAGGAATTTCCTGGTATTCCAATTAAAAGAGAAGTTGAATTATCAATTGATCTTATACCTAGGGAGTTTCCAATATCCAAGACTCTATATAGAATAGATGTTGTAGAGAATGAGGAGATGAAGAAACAACTACATAATAATCTGGATAAAGGGTTTAAACATCCAAGTGCTTCACCATGGGGTGCACTAGTACTTTTAGTCAAGAAGAAGGATGGGTCAACGTGCCTTTTCATTTATTATCGTGAGCTCAAAAAATCATGATAAAGAATAATTATTCTGTTCCCCAAACTGGTGACTTGTTCAATCAGTAACATGGAGAACAATACATCTCCAAGGTGGATTTTTTATTGGGATATTACCAAGTAAGGGTGAAGAAGGAGGATGTCCCCAAGACTGGTTTTTGTACATGGTACGGACACTATGAATTCATAGTAATGAATTTCAGAATAACTAATGATCCATAAATATTCATGGACATAATGAATATAGTCATTAGAGAATACCTCAAAAAATTGTTGGTAGTCTTTATAGAAAATATCTGAATATACTCCAAAACCAAGGAGGAGAATGAGGATAATCTAATCATTGTACTAGATACCTTACAAAAAAAGAATCACTATGAAAAGTACATTAATTGTGAGTTTTAGTTGAAGGAAGTTTATTTATTGGGTCATATCATCACAAGAAATGGGATATATATGGATACCTCAAGATAGTTGCAATTGAGGGATGGTTGAGGCCAACATTAATAATGGATATTCGTAGCTTCCTTGGGTAATTTGGATATTATCGATGAATTGTGAGAAATTTCTTACGATTATCAAACCCTCTTACCCAGCTAACTTATATGGGATTCATTTTTTCTTAGAGTGATGAATGTGAAGAGGTATTTAAGGACTTGAAAAGGAGTCTTATCACTGCACTCGGGCACACACTACCCACAAGTGGAGAAGTTTTTTGTGGTGTTTCGTGATGCTTCGAAGAATGTCCAGGGTTGTGTGATGATGAAAAATGAAAAAGTTATTTCCTATTCTTCAAGGTAATTGAATGTTCTTGAGAAAAAATATCCAACCCCTTATCTGGAGTTGGTTGTAGTAATCATCACTTTAAAATTTTGGCAACATTACCTCTTTGGGGAGAAGTGTGAAATATACATGGATCACAAAAGCTTCAAGTATATATTCACACAGAAGGAGTTGAATATGCACCAACAAATATGGATAGATCTGATCAAAGACTCTGACTGCTCAATCCATTACCACCCTAGGAAAGTGAAAAAGGTGGTGGATGCTCTATGTAGAAAGGACCCAGCAATTCTATCATTGAGGATAATTGAAAAGGATCCAATATTCTTAGATTTGATGAAGATGGACATGGGAATCATCAATAAGGGAATATCATCATTCCTTTCTCAAATTATTTCTCAACCGTCTCTTTTGGAAAGGTTAAATGATGCTCAAAAATATTATGTGGGATTTAAGATGAAATTGGAAACTATCATAAAAGGGAAATCCTTAGAGTTCAATGTTAATGAAGAAGGAATTGTGAGATTTGTGACAAGACTATGTGTTCTATCAAATCTGGAGGTAAATAATGAACTTTGGGATGATTCACATAGTTCAAATTTCTCCATTCACCTAGGAAACAAAAAGGCGGATCGAGATCTACAAGATCATTATTGGTGGGATAACATGAAGAAAAAGATCGTTGAGTATTCATCAATGTGACTAGTGTGTTATAAAGTGAAGGTTGAGAGGCATAAGTCCAAGGAGATGATGAAACTATTACCCATACCAGCATAAAAATGGGAGACAATTACCATGGACATTGTCATCGAGCTTCTGTAGACATCTAAAGGAAACAATTATATCTGGGTTGTTGTGGATCGTCTTACAAAGACTACACACTTCATTGCAACTCAAGGGGATTTCTCATTAGATCAACTGGTAGGGATATATATCAGAGAATTGGTAAGGCTACAAGGAGTACCACTATCTATTGTATCTGATAGAGATCCCAGATTCAAATCTATGTTTTAGAAGAGTTTACAACAGGCTCTGAATATTGAGCTGAACATTAGTATAGATTATCATCCTCAAATTGATGGACAATGTGTGGACTATCCAAACACTTGAGTGCATGTTGAGAGCAACCTCAGTAGACTTAAAATGAGGGTGGGATCAACATCTTCCTCTAATTGAGTTCTCTTACAATAACAGTTTCCACCCAAGCATCCAAATGGCTCCTTATAAAGCCCTTTATGGGAAGAGGTGAAGAACACCAGCATTTTGGGATGAAGTTGTGGAGCGAAAACACCAAGGTCCTTAAATTGTTGTAGAAATGGTGGAGAAGGTTAAGACCATCCAGCAGCACATTAAATCTTCTCAGAGTTGACAAAAGATCTATATTGATAATTATTGATGAGACCTATAGTTTGATGTTGGATACATGGTATTCCTCTACATATCACAGTGGAAGAGAGTTATTATATTTGGGAAGAAGGTAGAGCTTAATCCAAGGTACATCGTCCCTTTTGAGATCCTTGATTGCATTGGAGCAATGGCCTATCGACTAGAACTCCCACCAAACCTATATCAAGTACATAATGTATTCCATGTATAACTCTGGAATAAGTACATACCTGACCCATATCACGTACTCAATCCATAGGTGGTACTATTGGAGAATGACCTATCCTATGAAGATAATTCGGTGAATATCTTAGATCATAGGGAAGAATTTTAACAAAATAAGACAATTCCACTCGTGAAGGTGTTATGGAAAAATCACAAGATTGAAGAGGCAATGTGGGAATCAGAGGAAGTGATGAAGTAGAGTTCCTGTATCTGTTTTAGTGTGGGAAAAGGAAATTTTGAGAGCGAAAGTTATTAAGTGGGGAATATTTTAACGACCCAAACTTTTATTAATGAAAATTACTCTTGATATATTTAAATTTATTATTATGTAAAATGGTTATATAAAACATATATAGTTTATTGGTTTTATGTTTTTGGATTTTAAAATTCCTTTAATAATTGTAATTGTTTCTAATATAGTAATTGAACAGTGATCACATTATTAATATAAATATAGGGCTTAAAAAATCCAATTTACTTTGATAGAGGAAGTGATGGTCTCATCCCGTAGAATTTCTCCATATTAAGCTTATTAGTCAAATCTGGGAAAGGAGGTAGCATCACTGGGCGTCAATTTGAACCAATCCTAACACAAGCTTCGATACATTAATCTTGAATGGAACCTCCTATGGGAGAAGTGGAAATTGATAGAGATTACCACCCGAGCAATGTTATCTTGGGAACCCCAAGAGTGGGTCACCATCACACACCTTCCACTAAGGTATTACATGGGTGTTATAAGGGGTTATGTAACGAGACCCCAGAACTATGATTATCTGCTTTATTTTTTTTATAAATAATATACATTAATTTCATTATTGTTACTTTGTAAATGGTTTTTTAAGCACAAATAGTATTTTTAGTTAATATTAAATTTGAAATCTATTTTGACGAATCAATGGACTTCTGGAATTAAATATTATTTTAATAAAATATTATTACTACTAAATTACTTCTTACATATAAATTATCGCATAATTTTTATGAATATAGTTGTAATATTTATTAAGGTTTGAAAATTGTTTTTTTCAAACCCCATGAATTTTCAATAAATGTCGGTTTTTATTATATAAGTTAAAATTCACATTTTTAGATAATTATTTAGATAAAATGAATAATATTTTTGGAATTATGATGATGAAATTTTCCAACAATGAATTTTTCATAATTTTCTGAGATAGTAAAATTTTTGGTTAAAATTTAAATACTGTTTAAATATATAATGTGTTTTATGACATTATAATGACCAAATAGTGAAGTAATAAAATACTATAAATGGTATTTTCTTCCAATATATGTTTTACCATTAAAATAATTTGATTTTAGGTGTGTTTGATTTATTTTACAAAGCTTTAGTGGACCCTCCAAGACTTATAAAACACTTTAACTTTTTAAAATGATTTCCTTGAGTGTGTGAATCACCTCCACATAATCAAGACTAATTTTTTAAGACATTAGTCCATTGGAATTGTAAAATATTTTTTTCCACTCCACTTTGGAAAAAAATATGGGAAAAATCCATGGGTTAGTTTGTGGTTTAGATTGGATTAATTTGTGATGTCCAAAACCAAAATAATAAAGAATTCTCTCTCTTTTCCTAAATAAACCAACCCAATATCCCACATAACTTTATTCAAAACCCTTTAATCACGTACCTACTCTTCCATCCTCTCTCTAGTTTTATCTCAAGGCACTATAAGCTCCAAAAAATCCGCTCTCATGCCTCTACCAGGTCTTTGGGTCACACTTCCAAGTAAGGGATTTCTTCTTTTCTCATTTTTGTCCAAATTTCATTATGTTTTCATGCCCTTTTATTTTCAATTACAAATGTTACGGATTGATTTCAAACCTCCCATATATTTCCCTACATAATTTTGAATTATGGGAGACCCATTTCTCACCCATTAATTCCTCAAATTTACAACCATTACCATGCCGAAAATATGTAAGGGATTTATTTCCCCTCATTTACATTCTAGAAATTATTTTATATTATGCATATAAATTCCATTACATAAGTTGGGAAATGTATCTATATGACCTCCTTACTATCCATTTCATGTACATATGATAAGATACCCCTTTATCTCTCATCAACCATTTTTATGAATTCTTATGTCACACTATTATGCTATTGAATTTGCACTGTGATTTTCCAGGTAGTGAATACCATGCCCATTTCTCTATCAAGGGTATTCACATTTACACATATTTAATTATCGATTGTATAGTTTCAGGTATGTATCCCACATTCAATTATCATGTAATAAATGATGATGTTAAATGATTCCTTGTGGTATGATCCATGTGGCACAATTATGCAAGAAATGAAATGATTAAGAATAGTGTGCCCTGATAGTGCTCCAATGCATTGGGTAAAGACTAGTATCAAGATAAGTCATGTTAAATGAGGGTTTACTCATTATAATCTAAGTTCAATTAGTGTTTACTCATTATAATTCAATTTCAATGATGTTTTACTCATAATCAATGTGCAATGAGCCTTGGATCGTGCTAATATCATGATAAATGTTGTTTCCACATTTCGATGTTATAATAATCATGCTATATCATTCCTTTACATTCATGTTTATATTATGATCTATTGATGTGCCTATATCCTAATATGTAATTTATTCTTCATTTTATTCCTTGTTTACTCCCTTACTGGTCTTTATATCTTAACTTGTTCTTATGTTGGTCCTCAGGTTACCCCATACAACACTAAGTACGAAGGATGTGTGTGGTCATGTAAAAGAAGTTTTCAATAAAGAAGTGTATTTCATGTTTTAAATTGTTATTTAATATTACTAATCCCAAAATACATTAGACCTATCGATCTTATTTGTTGTATCAAGTGAATATTTTATTTAATAAGTTATTTTTAAGTGTGAAATAAAGAGCAGGGTTGTTATATCCACACCCAAAAATACTTCAATCTCAAAAAGTTTAGAAAACAAATAAATATAAAGAAAATTATAAGATAATTATAAAAAAACATAATTTAATATATCTTTCAGAACATTAGGAAAAATATTAAAAATATAAGCACTCAATATAAATAATATGTTGGCACAGATTCACCAATAATATTCTTTTTGGAATTTTTAATTTCTCACCAACCATTTAAGCCTTTGTCTCAATTTATAGATGTAAAATGTAACCAAATAGAATGGTCAAATTATAAGTTCTTCATGTTTATATGTAGTTGTATAAAACACATATCATATTTTTCTAACATGCACACCACTACATCATAGTGGGTTGTTCTAATAGATGTACAGGTAAGTTCTGATCATTAAACCACACAAAAACCAACATTAAATTTACACTCCAATAAAACTAAAACATCTAATATAAACTGGGATTAAAAAATTAATATTGTGTATTATAAATTCTCAATACCAATGATAATAAGAGTTACTGACTCAACAAAAAGTTTGACATGATCTCATATATGATCCAAGGGATGGTGAATGATGACTATGAAGTTAGGTTAAATAACTAATTTTCAACATTTATTTCTAAAAAACCTATGATTTAGAAAATTATTCTTCTAAAATATCTTTATGTGATTATTTTTGTGATTTTCAATGATTTCAGTGATTTTATATTCTATCCTCAATAATTCATTTGTGTGGATAATTGATTTAGCATCATATTACAAGGGAAGACCAAGATTTTTTTCTATCTAATAATTTATCTAGTTTTCCTTTTTAGATCTAGAAATATTAGTTTAAGGTTTTATATTAATAAGATCTAAATTAATGGAATTTATTAATCATGGTTATGGATTAAAGGATTTTTCTCATTAATGTGATCATAGACTATGAAATTAGGTTGTTTCTAAGAGTGATGTGATAATGTTGGTTTTTATAATCTACACTATGAATTTGATCATTTCTTATCTGTTGTTAATTTATTATGGTCTGTTGAGGACTAAAATTTATTGAAATGTGTGAAGTAATTAATTCATACAAAAAAATGTTACTTTTGACAAAAATTGATTAAAAAAAATTGGGGCTTTATTAACATTTGTTTTTTGAATTTACAACAGGTTTTTTATGGATTTTTGGGATTTTGTATTCTCAAATGTTTTAAAGATAAATTGATTAAGGAAATTCATGTGGAAATAAGTTTTTTAATTTTTTATTTTAACGAATGATGGGTTTTTTCATGTTTAAATATTTTTTTAGTGATATTATATTTTTAAACCTCTATATTTCAACCATGTGGATGTGATAGACAAGAGAGAACATGATAATGTGATCAGTGGTTGGGGTAACCATGGTTAAAAGTAGACAATAACTATGTAGTGGGTTATGAAAATATAGTATAGATTATTTCCTTGGAAAATAAAACTATAGATGGATTAATGGATTTTGACCAGTAAGAATCCCTATAGAAAATCATTTTTTTAGAAACTAAGAGTTTCAATTGTATTATAGGGAAAATATGAATTTTCCTTAGATTTTGGACAATATAAAATTTCTATCAAATTTTTAAAGAATGATTTTTTCTTATAATTGGAAAAAATATGTTTTTCATTATATGATTTATCATGAAGAAAAATATCTTTTTAATTATTCATATTTTTATTTGTTTTATTTTTTTATAAAAATCATGTAATTATTTGTAAAAAAGGTTTTGATTTTTAATGATTTAGATAAATAAAATGTTTTTATTTATAATGTTTTTTTGATTTTTATCATTAATTGAAATTATGTATTGAAATTTCAAATTCATCTAAATTTATTTGAATTTTCTGGAAAATAAAATTTAATTTATACTCAACCACTACATGTGTACTTTAGTGGATATGTCAACATGACTGGTCATGATATGGGCGAGGGTGCTACTTTTTCTTCATCTATAGTGAGTTTGAGTTCCGTGTTGGAGTTATAACATACAAGGATGTGGTTTATGTTTCCATAAATTTATTTGGATGTTAAAATGTGTCTTATTTGGTTTTCTATAAATATTAGTTTTTGTAAACAAGATTATTTTAAATAGATTTTGTTTTTAAATGGTTTTAAATAATAGATTTTATATTTATGTGTATTTATTTAGTTTATGATCATGGAAAAAATATTCTCAATGATTTTGTTTTTACACTTAAAACTTTTAAATATCCTATGGTGATTTAGGGACATGATTAAGGATATGTGCACACTAGCCTAGGTCTCAATATTGGGAATTCAAGCTTTGGATGTTACAAAATGGTATCAAAGCATGATTATTGAGTTAAGTCATGGGTTGTATAGTATGCATGGATAATTGGATATTTGGGTCTTGAAATATAGCCATAAGGTGGGTATATTTCATTTTAATGGTGAATAATAAGTTATTAGGATGTTTCAGTAAAATCTTGGTTGGTGATAACCACATAAGATGTGTTCTGTTATCCCACATTGGATCAAAATAGTAAATATTCCATATATCATTATATTAATGGTATAGACTATATTACATTGAAATTTTTTAAATAAATTTTTTTTTATTACATGAAATAGACTTTCAATGACAATATAATTTCTTTCTTGTAAAAAAATATTTTTTTATGCGAATGTTGTTATGAAACATCATGGAATGGTTGTGAATAGTTCATTGGAAATAAAATTTTATATCGAAGTATAAATCCACCTATCCAACGTTTATGATGTGTATTGTTTATTATGATGAAGTTCAATATAGGTATTAAATGTTTTTTGAGGAAATATTTTTTATCTTAAATAATATGCTAGTGAGGATAGATCTATTTGGGTATGAATGAGTGAAAGTATCGATGGAGTATGCTTTAGTGGAACCCTATTTGGTGTCTGTTCTAGTAAAGTATAAATAAATTACTGTTATGGGTGTTTAATAGAATAGGTCTATAGAGGTGGATATTTCCTATAAGATTCAAATGTATAACCCTTCTTCATTCAAGGGTGAATCCTGATCATTGTAATAGGAAGAGTTTTTGGAAAATATAAACTATATCTTAAAGTTTCAAAAAACAAAAAATACTTCAAATTTTAATTTTTTAGCATATTTACTCAACGATCTAGCTCAAAAGTATAGGCAGATCATTGGGGTTCTTGGGTGGGATAAAAATATTAAAATAAAGGGAAATCATTGGATATTCAATGATAAATACTTCCTGGAATATCCGAAGTTGAGTAATGCATGATAGTTCATAAAATTTGTGTAAGGTAATATATCTATTATGAAAAATAAATCCAAATTTTTTGAGTTTTCATAAGGAATTAAGAATGGATATTTTATGGTGACAATATATTTTTTCAAGGATTATTCTAATGAATCTAATTTCTTATATAGAGGTGGCTAGTATAAAGGATTCTGTAGAGGGAGATATGAGATATATGTAAAAAGAGATAGGAAATATTCCTCATTTGGGTAGATTAAAGAAGCCAATCAAAAGAAATAAGAAGAAGTTGAATGAATATCAAGGAAAACTGGCTTAGTTGACTTCTTAGGTTTATGGGGGGAAGTATTATTTGATTTTTTCTGGTGTTGTGAATTAGGAAACCATAATTATAAGTGTATGAATCATCAACATGTATGTTTTATGTATGTTAATATGGTATATCTAAAGAAGTTTTGTAATCAATTCACATGAGAAAGTATCAATGAAACATCCCAAAGTATAGGGATAAAAAATTAAGTGTAATGCAATGGGATAGGATGAGTTGGGTAATCATTATAAAAGTGAAAGGCCTTGTTAAAAATAAAAACCTCAATAGTTTTTAAGAAAACTCTTCAATACTGATCAAGAATCAGAGGAGGGTTAGGCTGATACATGTCCATCTATAGTGTGAAGTACCATCCAGATAATTTTCCCCATTATTATACATTATTTAAATATAAATCATCAAATTCATTTTATAAATTCATTAGTGGTTGGTATATTATGGCTTCACATAGATTTTATTCCATATTTAATGATAATTGATATGACACTTGGTTAAATAGTATGGGAATTGTTGGTTCATGAGATTAAAATTTATGATTTAATTATCAGTATGGATTGGGAGATTCAATTCAATTCTCAAATCAACTGTTATAATTGATGATTTATCTTTGAATCTCCAGATTGAACTATTAAAACATTTAATGTAGATTGGTAAATTTATAAAAAATATATGGTGTCAATGGTGATAAATATTGGGTCCTTAAATTTTTAGTTGGAAATCTTAGTTCTTAGGTCTATAGAAGGATATAATTCAACTCTACTTATTGTTGTGTTTGATCAATATCTAGATATTTTTCTAGTTTATTTTTTTGGATAACTATTTGGGAGAGATATTGAGGGTTTAATTGATTAACTACATGGGAAAAACCTATATATCTATAATTTTATAGCTTTCAAGAAGAATGGATAAAGGTAAAAATAGATTATAATGATTACAAGGGATCCTTTTAGTTGAGTTTTTTCCCTAGGGAAATACTAGTTTTATTTTCCAAAAATCTAATGGTAGATTAAGTATGTTTATCAACTATTATATTTATAACCTAGTGAAAGTGAAGAAAAAATCATACCAAGAATTGAGTATATGTTTGACTAGTTGAATTGATATCATTGGTTTTTCATGATATATATTATGTTTTGTTACCATTAGTTATGTTTATGATAAAAGGATATTAAAAAAATAATTTTACATTTTTTATATTTCCATTAATATTTTTTATTATTCCATGTGAAGTTACTAATTAACTAGTGGTCTTTATAAATTTTTTGAAAAATATTTTCTATAGGTTCTTGGATTCATTTATATTGGTATTTTTAGATAATATCCTTATTTATTAAATGTTATTGTAGGATAATGTGACGTAAAAAATTATATTTTTAGAAACTTTATGTGGTTATAGGTCGTACATTAATTTTTATGAATAAAATTTATTGATTTGAGAGGTGGAGTTACTTAGTTATATTCTTTTATGTAAATTAATTTATATTGACCTAGATAAGTTCATGGAAGTAATTTCATAGGAAATTCTATAGAATGTGATTGAGATTAAACTCTTTATATTGTTATCTAAATATTATCTATGATTTATTTATGATTTTTTAAATATTTTTCACATATGGAATATTTGACCTAAATAGTATAAAATTTTGAGAAAATTGGAAGTTTTATAAAGAATTTTAGGATTTTAATAGGATACTAACTTCAATACTAGTTATTATTCTCAATAAATTAGGTGTTTGGAAAAAATTTTATTAGGGAACATTAAGATTGGTTTTGGGATATGTTAATATTTTAGGTATTAATGCTGTGGAATTAGAGTTAGTGAAACAAAGACTCATAAGAGGAAATACCCTATACAAGACATGTAATGTATTGATGTTATTCATACATTAATTAGTTGGTTTTAATGAATTTTTAGTGATAAATTTTTATTATATAAAAATAAAAAAAGTTTGAAATATATTTTATTAAAACATGATCTCAAAATAAGATAATTTAGGTGGGTATAGGGTCTTGCAATCATAAATGGTTTACTTACTTACACACTAAGAAAGGGAAATACGGTGGTGGATTCCTTTGGAAAGAAAAATATGACTCAATCATTGATGGAAGATGGGGATTAGTTGAATATTACGTAGTTGTTTTTAAAAATTCACATGGAGGTGATGTCAAAAATCAATGGATTGGTTGTCTTTCCCCTCAACAAAACATCTGTTTTAGTAAAGTAGATAAAAGGGAAATTGTTAGATAAGAAATGTATCAGGGTTTTGGGATCCCTAAATGGTAGGGTGAACCTTGATTTGAGGTCATTTATATAAGATTAAATCATTTTCTTCAATGCATAGATGGTGGTACCTATGTATATTAATGGATATTATTTGAAATATTTTCACCAATAAAGTTATTTTTTTCATCCAACATCTAATAAAATGAATCATGATATCATACTCTATTTCTGGTGGTCAAGAATAAATAAAAATATTTTGAAATATTTTTCTAATTGTATAATTTATTATCTGGTGAAGTGGAGAAGCAATAACCAATTGAGTTGTTATATCCTCTCCTAGTTTTAACTTGGAAATGGGAGAAAATTTTACGGTACTTGATGATTGTTTTTTTAGGACACTATGAATTTAGAACTATATTTTTTTGATAATGAATTATATCATGAAATCAATATAATTCCTAAATATATGAGATATATTTTTAGTTTATGATATTTTATAAAAAATATATTTTTATAATTTATAGAGTTTTTAAGTATACTATGCATACAGATACCCTTAGCTTACATCAATATTTTTCTAATGACTCCATAATTTCATAGGGTTGAAACTAGAGATGAATGTGGCATATCATCCTTATATTAATAGAAAGATAGATCATAATATTTTGGTTTTGTTGTATATTATTTGAGATTATGATCTTGATTTTGGGTGTTTTTCGTATGATCACCGTTCATTAATGGAATCTATGTATAACAATAGTTTTCAATAATCTATTTGTATAAAACCATTAAAGTAATTATATAGTTGACTATATAAATTTTTATTATTTTGGTTTGATATGGGGGATAGGAATATTTTAGGTCACAATATAGTTTATAAAATAATAGAATTTTTTTATTTAAAATCATATTATTTTAGATTAAATTATGAAACAAATCCATACACTAATCATTGATAAAAACCCTTGAGATTTTATTTTTTAGATTATGTGTTCTCTAAAGTGACTTCTTGATTAGAGATATATAGATTAGTAATGACTCGAATTTATTTCATTATTATGTGGGTATATTTCGGATTATCATGTAGATCAAAGGAACATATTATATATTAGATTTTCCACAATATTATTAGATATTGCACTTCATTTTTCATGTTTCTTGGTTAAATATTTTTCAAATAAAACCAAATCATTTTTTATGTGGGATTTAGCTATGTTTGATCTTAGTTATTTCTATGTTGGTAAATCAACTCAAATTATAAAAGTGAAGAAAAAAATATACTTCTAGGGATGAGAATTACTTTGGTTTCATTTTTTTGGTAGCATGGGATGATCAATAAAGTTACCTAAGAGAGTGGAATCAAGATATGGTAGTGAGGTCTTGATCTTTTTGTTGATCAAATTTCCCAGTGACTTTTATGGGATAAAAAGTCCTATGGTGGATGGAATTGTAATGCCTATGTTTTTGTATAAGTGTTAGATTTTCATTTTTTTATAGATATGGGATGAAATCATATTTTTTCATAAGAGATTAATTCCTTATTATTATTGATTTTAGAGAAATAGATGCAAAGATTACCTTAAAAGTGTATTTTTATTTCATCATTGGATATAAAATATGTTATTTACTTTAGGGATCAAGTTTCATGGTGATTCATATTTTATAGAGTAATTGGTTAATGTTATACCTGGCTACAAAGTCACATGCACAGTCCCATAGATCATGCAATGAAATTACACATTCTAGGAATCTAAAACTAGTGGGTTCTATATTATCACTTAAATAGTCTTGGAAACCGTATATATGGACCATGAACTCTATAAATTCTATACCAATGAAGTCACCAAGGTCACAAATATAATTCTAAAGACTATATATGATTTCAATATAATCATTTTAAATGAAACTCTTTCATCATTTAAATCCTTTAAAACCTTTAATTTACCCTATTATTCCTCTCAAACATTATCATATAATTCTATAGGTATTTTTGGGTGATTTCCAATACCATTAATCCTCTATTCAAGGAATCATGAGTGTGGATTCTCAGTTTGACATCAGATTTCTAGGTAATACCTAAATCTTATTCTCTCTCTTGGTTTATATTATGTTATTTATTATATATATAAATATTTATGTAAAATATATGGATCATTGGATGGGTATTAATGAAATTAATTAATCATGGTTAAGGAAATAAGGATTCATACCATTGGTGTAATTTTAGACAATAAAATAAGGGAATTATCTATAGTGACATGATGATGTAGATGATTTTGGTCTCTTATATAGATTAAATAATTAATTATGTGTTATTTATTGATTATAGACTACTATGGTATAAATATTTTTGAATTATGTTAGATCATGAATTTATACAAAAATATGTATTTGTTATATAAATGGATTTAAAATTAAAATATGGTTTTTGTATAAATTAATGTTTTTAATTGAAAATATGGGTTTTCTATTTAATTATTGAAATTTTTGAATCTTAGATATTTAAAATATTAATTTATTAATGAAATTTGTGAAGAATTTTGTTTTTTTATTTCCAGATTTATCACGTAGGGCACGAGTGCATGTGTAAAAAATAGTATTAGTAAGACCTATTTGTTTGAAACATCTACGTTTCATCCATGGAGATGTGATAAATTAGAGAATGTGTTAAGGTGAGTAACGATTGGAATAGTTGGTGTTGAAAGGAATTTCTCGCTATAGTGTGAGTTTTGAATGTATGCATGGGGATTAATACAATGGTAAAGATAGATAGTAATGGATTTAGGGATTATTCTCAGGATACCTTAGCCTAGGAAATTGATTTGGAGTAAATGTGGAGTTTCCATTAGGTTTTAGGGAAAATAAGGATTTTCCTTTAGATTTTAGAAAATGGGGATTTTCCATCAATCTGTGAACGTGAGATGTTTTCAAAAATTAGGAGAATTTATAGTGGTATGTCAATTTTCAGAGAGAAAATATGGTTTTTTAGATTATTTGAATTTTTTATCTCATTAAATGTTTTTGGGAAGTAATGGATTTTTTTGAAAATAATTTTTCTTTTTGAAATATTTTGATAAATAAAAAATTTTTATTTTAAAACAATTATTATTATTATTATTTTATTAACATTATATATTGAAATTCATCAAGAATGGATGTGTATTTGAGATGTTAGAGAAATCCAACTATGTTTACACTCACCCCCAACATGTGGAATTTGGTGGACATGTTGACATGATTGGTCATGATGTGGGAAGGGGAATACCTCATTATTTATTAACAGTGAGACATAGTTCAACACTACAGTTATTGTGAAGGAGTATGTGGGTCGTATTATCTTTCTTAGAATTGAATAACACTTATTCAAGTAGAAAAGGGCATAATAAATCTGAAACAAGATAATCCATGTTTTTAAACTAAAACTAAACATAAGTATAAATAATGAAAATTCCATGAATTGAAGATGGTCATTACTCTTATATCCATTCATATAAATAATAAAAATCACTTAAAATCAGATAAATTTATCTTTCCTCCAAGGGTATGTATGGGTTTCCAAATCAGATAGTGTTTTTGAATGATTCTCCTTGAATCCATAGTATACTAATACCTGTCAATGGTAAAGGTTGAACAATATGAGAGGTTGGGAATATAGAGAATCATGCCATATACAAGATAATTGATTAAACTTTTATTTGTATTTTCCTCCATTATATTGGACTCGGGGATGCTCCTCCAGTCTCCATGAATGTACTCAAATGTTCATTACATTAAAGTGATTTCATGTAGTTACAAACACTTTTTAAACCTTCATCCATGTACATGAATTAAATATTTAAATGCATCATTGAATCTTTTATATATATATTATGAATTAATAGTACTATTATATAGAAAAATAATAATAATTATAATCATATATTATGATATAATCTAATAAATATCATATATAGACATTAGGATTTATAGTTTATACCCATCAAACTCCCACTTTCACTCAATATTCACATACATTGTTCCATTTTACCTTATATTTTATCGTATAAAACAATTTTTAAAACCTTGTCCAAAACTCATTTAATATATTTTGAAAAAAAATCTTTTCAAAACTGATATTTAATTTATACATGTATCATATTTGATGAAATACATTCTAAATCACTATACTATATTTATTTTGGATAAACATTAAAAAACTTTTAGAGTGGCTCTCTAAGTTTCATAAAACGTAATCCTTATTAAATCAACAAAATTTTTGACCCCATGGGACTTTATAGTATTAAAAATAATTATAGATTCTCTAATATATAAATATAATCAAAGGTATATATCTAAATATTCACTATTTATACTCAAGCTACAAAGGGATTAGGCTTGATCTCTGTTAAACACATGAACCTTTATAGTTATGTCCAACTGTTGTATCATTTAAAAGTATATATAACTATATATTGACATTATATATGAAATTGAGTAACAATGCGACATATATAATATTGATCACATAGAGTTACTCAACTGTTCTTGATTCTATAAGTATAGACTAGAAAAACGGATGAACACAGTAGATGCCATTTATACTAGTGGATGATCACATCACTCAATAGAAAAGAACATCACATGTCAATTATCTAGGTATAGTCATGAACACCATTATTATAACACAATAAAGGGACAAGATGTCATACTAGTTATATAATAGTAAAAATACCATATTTATTACACCTCAACCAATCACATGATCATCAACATGTCCAACCACCCCTAATTAAATCAACCTCAAGACTGGTATAAGTAAGTTATCAAATAAAAAAAGTTCCCATGATACGTATAATTTATATCCTTAAATACAATGATTTAATTTGAAAGATGCATCCCACATAATAAATAGAGGTTATGGCGCTACTTGTAGTATACCTTGTATGTTATCCAGCACACAAAACACACCTTGTGTCTCATTATCATATTCCATATCTCTATATGGAATTATACCCATGATAAAAATATAATTTCATCAAAACCAAAAATATTATATGATTAATATCTCTTGGGAATAGCTAAATGTTATATTTTGAGTGGGTAATTGTCATTTCAATTCTTGATTATATATAATCAACATGAAATGATGATAAAGTAAAAATGAATTTGTATAACATGATATATTTCAAATTATTAAGATTTTATTGAAAATAATAGAAACATTATATATAGGTGCACGTGTTTTTATATCTTATTTGATAAATCATTAGATATTCCTTATTTATTCCACAATTTTAGGGCTTTGTTAAACTCACTACATCTCTATGAAATTATTTCCATGGCATTATATCACTATGTGATAAAACCTCCCACAAAACTCCTTTACAAAATGAAATCTATGATGAAGGATTATTTAAATAATGATAAGACAAGAATAATCTTCACAATTTTAAAATATTTAAAAATGTTTTAAAACTTATTTAATTCACAAATTCTATTAACATATGTTCTTTACATAGAACTAATTATAAATTAATCAACATCATCTTAGAACTATTCCATTAAAATTTTTCATTAACATCATTCTTGGAAAGAAAATGTAACTCTTTACATTATCATTGATTACTAACATAACTTAAACTCTTTCATGATAAAGAGTAATTCTAAAATTGAATTTTACTCATATAATATTATATTTTTTACACTTTAAACATTTTTAAGTCAAAACATACTCCCAAAATCCTCTTATAAATTATATTTTCTCTAAAACATCATTCAAAGAAACTAAAAAAATTGGGATTTTAAATAATATTTATTTCCATGAGTATGAATATTTATCAAATAAATAATTAAAATCTTATTTATTTTGGATTTATATGTATCTAGAGATATACTATAAAGATAATATATTATTTTTTAAAATATTCCACTAAAATTTGGTTGGAATTATTTCCCTAATATTTTGAAAAATATCTTGGACAAATCACTTTTACGTAGGATAAAACCCATTGTATACTTACCTTATTTTAAAATAATTATATATAACAAGATCAAATCATGGAAATGTGTATTAAATCAATCATCTCATTTATTTTTATCAATTTTTATTACAAGTAAATCCACTAATCACATAAATATAAAATAAGATGGAAAATTTCCAATATTTATTCAGATCAACTGGTGATTTTAATGTAATCAACCAAATCTGACTCCGAGATGAATCAAAATCGTTATCTATAACTTTAATTGTTATTTAATGTCATAACCACCAATTATTCATTAATTTGAACTTATATACATATTCATAATAATTGTTTAATGTAAATTCGGTATCATATATACTTGAAATTATAAGGGTTGATTTCTATAACATTAATACCTAAAATGGAGTCTACATGGATTTTATTAAACCCCTTCAAGTATTCTATGAAATTACTTTTATATTCGATATGATTTTAAAAATCTAATCATCACTCATTCTTTTTAACACCACCTCAAGGTATAAATAACTATGGCTGTATAATGGAAGACATAGTGTTAAACATTCCAATAACATTTTTCTCCTTATGGTTTTAACTTTTACCTCTTGAAATATCAATAAAACACTTGAAATTGTTCCTCTCATTTTCTTCCTAGAAATCCTCAACATAGTAAGAAAATTGGGTAAAAAAAATTTGAACTCATTCATATTAAAATTCATAATAAATTGTTAGAATTGTTTCGATAGTAATTGTAAAATGAAGTCTATAGACAAATAAGTCCTTAAATAATTCCTTTTTCCCACAATGTTTGGATGTTCCAAATCATATTAAGTACATAATTTTCAATTTATGTTATTTTAGACCACTTAAATCTAAAAAATTTCCTTGAAACCCCATATCTATAATGCATGTATTATTCTTGACATATAATTTTTAAGTTATTTATCATTCGAAAAATGTTATCATATTTATTTTTAAACATAGGATATATTGAAATAATAATGGGAGTATATATATAAAAATAATCACTTGATTTATTATTATTACAATTTAGATCTTTTTTTAAACAACTTCATAAGTTTGCTACTCAAGAAGGGAATCTCTAACATATAAAATTTTCCTTACTACTTAAGAAAAATTATTAAGCATTTATATGAAACTAGAAATTTTCTTCTATTATGATACTCCTTATCTATGACCGGTCTTAAATTCATGTCTAAGGGTTATTATCCAATTTTTACAATAATGTAAATAAATGACTATAATTTTTTTTATTCATTAAATAATAACTTTTATTAATGGAATTATATCTATTTTTAGGTCAATATCCATATTCCACTATATAAGGAGTCTTATTTGGTGATCCTCTCTCCACTTGTCTATTTAGGTAGAAAATCATATAAATCAAATCATATATGATTTATAGAAAGTTATGATAATAAATCCTTATCAAAACCATTATATGGATAGTATTAACTTTATTCTTTTGGCTACCTAATACAATTAGGTTTTGCCGGCCAAGTATATCTCAAAACCTATTACAGATACTAGAACTTAATATCATTATGGTTACCCATGACCTACTTTCCTTAAACATGATAATATAGGGGAACCCTTATTTTTTATGGCCAACCCATTTTAATAATCAACAACTTATAAGGTTTCCACTTTGTAATAATTCTAATACTTTTTATTCTAAAAGGGTTTCATTATATCACTATCTTATCTCAGGTATTCCCATTACATATATGCATGATTATAATAATTTATATTTGAATCCATGTTCTTTAAATAGAATCAATATGTTCAACTATATTACTGTACAACTCTTTACACAACCCATAGTTTATGTTACTAACACAAATTATTTTTTAGTTATATTTAAACATACCCAAATTCACCACATGCATAAGGTATGTGAATGAATTTTCTATAAAGGTTTAGAATCATATTAAATCAAAATCCCAATAAGTGATATCCTGATGGGACATATCCTCAACCCTAACCTTTCTGGATAGAGATAATTCTATAAGCTAGTGAGATATCCTACCCCAAGTCACACTAATCATGGTTCAATACTTAAGAGATGTCTAATTTCCATCTTAAATGTAACACCTAGTACGTATAAATAATAATTAACCTCTAAATTCAAGAACATAACTCATAAAAAAGCATAGTTCAAGGTATATTCATACCAAATCAATAATCATACATATCATGTAACTCTATACATGCATGTGTGATACTTTAAAAAACTAGTTTAAACACATTTAAAAAAATCATAAATATATTAGAAATATGAAAATTTTATATCTATGCATAAATTAGGGGATAATATTGAATAAATGAAGATTTCATACATTTATACATCCGATAAATTTATAATAAAAATTCAGAAACAAATTAATTTTAAACACTTTAAAATTGAATAAATATTAAATATATTAAATAAATAAAAATATATAAACACTTTACATTTATTTTAAATATAAACACCTCTTTATTATCATTTTATATGGAATTTATTTAAATATATTATGTTTATTTGAAATAAATACATTTTCTAGATTACATGAATAATCCTTATATTATATAAATTTTACACAGTCAAAATATCACATATTAATATATTCTGATACTTAATCATATCAGCAGTAAAAATTCATTTTCATATGGATTAAATAATTTCTTAAATAAGGCCCTTAATTTGAATTTTTGAAATTAATAATTAATAAAAATTCATAATTTAAATATAGACTCTTATATTTTTCATTTCTATATAATTTATAAATATTTTACAAATTAGCTTATAATTCTAATATAAACATTTTATATCAAAATTATAATTTATTCCATATAGATTAAAGGGATTTAATGATAACAGTTAATATTAAAGATCATTATTTATTAAATGTTTTAAAAAATAATTAATTAACTTTAAAAAATTTATATTTAATAAATTTATAAATTCCATATATAATAAATAAATATAACCAATTATATATTTCTATTATTTAAAAATAATATATAAATTATTTTAATCAACAAATAGTTGAAAAATGGAAAAATAAAATTTTTCCTCTATATAGAATTTTATGATTGATCCTCAATCATAAGATATAATATTGTTCCTATATCTTTATCGACAACTAGAATATGTTGGATGGAAATATCACCTATCATGTTATCAATCACGTCTCAGAAGTTCTTCTTTATCATTAATATGATATGATGCTCAATCATAGGAAATGGAAATAGTGTAAATTGGAATTATCGCCCATTATAACTCATAATTATATGCAATGATATAGAATAAATTATATACATGGTCCATCGATTTACTCATATTTTACATTATGATATACTGAAAATGAAATATTTACACTAAATCATATGTTATAATATCATATTATTTAATGTTACCCTATTGAAAATTACAATATCCCATGTCATATTATATACCACGTTTCAAAATTTATATCATACCTTATGATAAAGGATATGATATCTAGTTTTCATCAATTTAAACATGATATAATGAATCAATTCAATCATGTCATCACTCTGATACCATTTTAGGTTTATTCGGATCCAAAAACACTTATCCAAGCAACAGAGGATATAATAAACCCTAAATAAGATCATCCATTATTTGAAACCAAAATCATAAATAGTTATAAAAAACATATATCATACACTGAATATTTTGTAACCACTTATATTCAATTATGTGCATGATGAAGATAACTTAGAATAAAAAAAGACTCAAACACCCTGATTTCTGCATGACTTGATCGACCACATTTAATATGGGTAGGATTATCTTTTCATTCACTATATTCTAGTACCAATTGAAGTTAATGTAGGAAGGAGAAGATTTATTTGGTGTAAGTAGAATAATATCACATGAAAGATAACAAAATGAAATTTTCATGGCCTTATCCACATTTAAATCGGCCTTTTAAAATACTCCCTTGGCCACAATATATTTACTTAAATGTTCATAATATTTGAGTAATTTAATGAAGTTATATATGATTTGTAACCCTTTGAAGATGTTTAGTGACCAATTATTTTATTGGTTCAGACTTAACTCCATTTTCAATTTTTGGAGTTCTGGGAACTCCCCAAGGGTAAAATGAAAATTTTACCCTAGTAGACGGACTCATAAAATTTTTTGGATGGATTTATGGATTTCAATACGTGGTGTTTATTACCATGATGAGTCAGTCCATAATTCTAAGTATAGTAAATATTAAAAAATAAATTATTAAAAATAATTTAATTATTTTAGCCCACAGGTTTATATTTGAGATTAATTACCTATATCACTTTAGGAAATAATTGAAATGAAAAATTTATGAAATAATTTCATCTAGAATTTTTAATTTACCCTAGGAGTGGTCTAACTATATTTTTTAATGAATTCACTAATGTTCGGCCATCATAGATATATTAATTAAATTAATTAAATATATTAATTAATTAATTGGTAATTAATAATTTTTATCCTTGGGTTATACCTATTTATTTTTCATATACTCTAATACAAGGGATTCCACATAAACACTAAAATTTTAGACTTTATAATATTTTAGGAAATTTGGGGAGTCTTGAAATTGAAGAAAACAATTCCTTAACAGAATCGTAGAAATTGATCAATGTGGATAAGGCATTCATCAATGATCAATCCAAATTTGAGGTTGGGATAAATTATTTTAATTACACTATTATTCATGAATTATATTCCAAAATTAATGGGTTATAATCCTAATTATTGATGAATGATTTATGATGATTATTCTTTATTATTATTCTTTTATTTTCTCTAATCCCATTGTGATTAATATATCCCCATTCATAGACCACTAAACCAAATTTCATGGTTTCTTATGGTAGAACTCATTATAACTAGAAATTGTGTAAGTGGTTTCATGATTTATATGGTGGATTTATTAATAATGACTTCCTCTCTATCTCCCCCACCCCCCTCTCCCTCTCTTCTCTATCATGACCCCTCTTTATTTATTCAGTGCAAAAAAAGGGTATTCATCCCAAGTCATGGATGACTCTATTGAAAGAGATAGTGGTGGGTTCTATGTGGTGTATTGAGGATAAAAATTCATATGTGTTCAGTTTGAGGTTATGGTCATGGAGGAATATAGTGAGGTTAGGCAGCATTGTGTAGGATATGGTGAAAGATTTATGTTTGAGCCCAATAGTGAAAATAAAGGGTAGACCATGCATGGAAGATGGAGAAGATAAAAAAGGCCGAATTTCGTCCAAAAATGATGGGAAGGATTTGGATGCCATGTAGGATACTATGGCATAAAAAACAAGGATTTTGGTATCTGGGATTTTACTTCGGGTAGACTTGTCCATCAAGATCAGATTGTTTCCCACCTACTTGATCATGGGAGGGGATGTTGCAGCTAAGTCTTGTATCTATGTAGGTGTTATATCTAGTTTATGTCTTCCTAACCCAAAACCAAGGTGGTATGGGAATGTAACATGGATTATTTGGGAACCACGTGTCTATTAAAATATTATCACAACTATTGTCTGATACTTGGGGCATGGGAATACCACTAGGGTTCATTATCACCTTGACCAAAAAAAATTTCTAGATAAGGCACATATCCCCTAATTTATTTCCCATAAGGCAACAAGGGTTTTATCATAGACTTGGTGGTTTTCATAGTACGGGATAGTACTCCCCTGAAAAACCTCAATATTGGTTCAAGGTACAGGTTACCCTACTGGTTTTTAGACTTTTGATGTGGTATCAGTTGTTATGGAAGGAAATCTAGGGTATTTACCCTTGACTGATGTTCATGATTTAGTGATGATAGGGTTCTCATTTGTGGTTTCCAATGAAAATATAAAAGATGGGTTGTTTGGGTAGATCAAACACTTTGGGACTTCTGATTCTACAGGCACTACTCGGTTTCCGTCAAGACGTGACATGCAGTTGGGCTATCAAATTTCGTATTTGTGAGCTTTATAGTTCTCTACGAATTATTATTTTTTCATGAGGTAAGATTTTTGAGGATTAAAGATGATATGACTAATAATTCTCTTTCATACCCAAGACTTCTATTAGTTGATTATACCTAGACCTTTTCGGATTTACCTCTATGTTACCCTCTCATGCCAATATTTTTTTAGATGACTTATTTCTTCTCTTTACTTTGTGGTTTTAGGGAATCATACGTTGTATATTTATACTCATCCCTAAATTGGATTTTTTTTCCCCATATATGTTGTCCCCATATTGATGATTTAGGGTTATGAGGTGGAATTAGTGTATTTTGAGTTGGTGTTACTCATTTGGATATGAAACCTAGGGATTCTTTGTGATGCATAGTGGATTATGGAGATTTTTTATGGACGTAGAGGTTTTGTGGCTAGAAATCGTTCTACGAGCACACACATAAATGAAAAGGTTTTGAGATTTTTTTCAATCAAATTTAGAGGCTTGTTAATTTTACAGTTCCTTTGGTATTTCCCATTTTGGCATTGAACTGGTATTTTTTATTATACATATGTTTTCTATAGAAAAGTTAATTATATATATATTATTGAGGATTATAAATATTGATATGTACAAGAGATATGTTTCTTCTATAGGTTATTATAGACTAAGGCTCCCATATTATTTGATATTCCTACAAGGTTCTAGTCATCATCCCCTAGACTATTAAATGAGGTATTGGGGTGGCACACATAGCTTAATTTCATATCATATGGGGCCCCAGTGAGTTGAGTTGTGTTAGAGTGGAATCAGAGCTAGTCTTTCCTAAGTATGGAGTTTGGAATTAGATGTATAGAGAGGTTTGTCTTGGGAATTAGGGAAATAGTAGTAAAGGTTGTGGAGTTTCGATTTTTTTGAAATTTAAACTAGTTATGGTGTGGTGGATGATGTATCTATTCACCAATACTTCAATAACTTTCTTTTTTATATAGGACTCTAATACACTAATTGTAAGGTATAAGAATGTTGGTCCATGCCATATATTACAGTTAGTTATTATCTTTCATGAAATTCCCATGTCATATCATCCAGATATTGTCTTACCCTTATTGGTTTATCCTAAATAATTAAGGTTTTTATATACTAATATCAACATTCTATGTAGAGGAAGGTCATGAAAATCACATGCCTATAGTTGAGCCTCTCATCATCAATTTCTGAGTTATGAGGAATTGTTTCTAAGAATTTATTGGGAGATGTTATTTTTCCATGATCTAAGTAATCTCCTCTCCCCTTTGAAATTATTGTATATTTTTCTTCTATAGAGTATGTTAGTTTCTGATTAGTTGGATAAGACTAATAATTTGTTTCATATGCTTCTTGTTTTTTGATGATAGAGGCCACATGAGTTTGTGAACAGATCCTAATCCTCTGGTACAATAGGTTTGGTTATATTCAAATACTCACATTTATATCTATTTTATACTTCCAAAAACTAGATATTGATTCATGTTTTTATATCCCCATAGGGAATAGTGAGACACTATTAGGTGATGTTTTTGTGAACTCATGATGGGACTACTCTACTTTAGTAAAAATTTGAGTCATTATTCATGATAGAGAAATATCTTGGTATATTAGGCCCCTTATAGGGTGGTACAACAATTTTTTATTTTTTTTGGATTCCCAAAGACCTAATAATGTGTTTCCTAGATGTGTTTCATGGTTAATTAATTCTATTTTAGTTGTTCGAGTGAATAATCTATAGGAGTTATCAATTTCATGTTGCGTTTTCATGTGACACCACCTACATTGCATACCTTAATCTAACCTTATAGTTTAAGTATTCATTTGAGATGATCCACCTTGGATGTGGGTAAGGATATCATTTCACCTGAACATATTCATACGGATGTCATATATGGACTTCTACATGGAAAAAATCACTAAAATTATAAATTTATCTATATAAGGAATGGTTCAAACATGGAGTGATTTCATTTGGGAAATCAGTGGTGCAAGAGAAGGTGGATATGGATGATGCAATTATCCCCCCATAATCAACACCCCTAGTTTATTCCTATCATATACTGGGTGTTGATAATCATTGTTATGTGAAGATGCATGTTAAGGAAATATATGACCAAGTGATAAGAAATGCAGTTTTTTGTATGATTCTTGTCCTCCTTTTAGGGGCCCTCATACAATATAGTGTATACACAATTCCTTCATTTTGAATTAGATATTTTAGAATTGGATATTCCAGTAGAACCCATATCCAACCGTTAATCAACTAAAGAGTTTCCACTAAAGGTGGCCACTTTTTTCTCATCCCCTTCTTCTGAAGTTAGTTTTTCCTTAGTATACTAAGAAGATTTAAGGAAATTCCTTTTTATTAGAGGTGGGATCTTGATGTGCCTACCTTGATATGTATTAGATACCAATGCTAGATCTTATTAGTTATACATAGTTGAGTAAGTGATATTACATTCACTCCCCATTGGTGAGTATATTCCCTTAATGTTTGGAAGGTGGTTCCCACGCCAAGAAGTTTTAGTCAACTTCCCATAAAATGATAAGCATTAATTTATACATTATGTGCCAAGATGTTTTTTCAATTCCTATTACTGTGGAGGTATACATAACTTATTCTTAAGGTATATCAAGGGTTTTCCTTTTATGGATTACCTAGTAATGAATAATCTTGTATTATAGAGGGGGAATTCAAGTATTGTTTATTGATATTATTAACACCTTTGTTTCAGTTATGAAGCCTATGGACCGTTTCCTTAATATGGTTCTTGGTGGAGCCTATCAGGTATCAACATATTTCCTTAGTATTAATATGATAGTATCAATAGCATATTGAACTCTTATAATGTGACCTCTATATTATTATAGTTATATGGGCCTTTTGAAGTTGAAACTATGGTGGTTGATGCGACCTTAGTGAAATAGCTATTTTGTGTTAGATGATACTACTAATAGATTAACATATGTTCAGTTTTGGTAGTATATTTATGAAAAATATAGATTTAGATTAGTTGATTCTTACTTTGAGTGGGAGAAAATTCTCAACTTTGATCAATAGTGGTGGACCCACATGCTTCTTTTTTTGTGAGAGTGGCATGGTGGTGATGTCATCATAGTGGTCCTTTGTGGACAGAAGTTCATAGGTGATGAACATTGGTAGTTTTATTAATGGTGGGGATCACATCTACCAATTCTACAAACATATAGTATTTTTCCCTTAGTGTTCATAGTTAATATCGAGATAAGAATCTTGATTTGAGAGCTTTGTTTAGTGTGGTATTCCGAGTTGATTATTTGGTGGTGTTATAATCACATGAAAACTCTTCTATATGGTAGAGGAACAAGTTATCTTGGAATTTTTGGTTTATGGTTGCTCTAGTTTAGTGAGTGTTATCTTAGAATCTGGAGTCGATATTGAAGGTTATTCTGAATGGTCATCACTCTTCACTTAGGATTTTGGAAGATTTTTATACTTGATGGGTAATGTTGTTCTTATGGATCAACCCATTTTTGAGTGATGAAAATTTAATTAATATATTTTTTTTATAAATTAATAGAGTGATTTTTATCAAAAATAATTAATATATTTTCTCAAAATTAATAGTTTGAAAATTAATTAATTAAATATATAAATGTTATCTTTATAAAATTATATAGTCACATTATGCATATGTGAATATTTTTGGAATGTGGGTAGAGATATGGATTGAGCGAGCAACAAGAAGAGATCTAAAGACACCAAGTCTAACATAGATTGAGAATTTAGCAGTGAGTAACATGTGAGTCCAATCAATGTTTTAAGATGTTTTAAATGATTTATACATACTCGATCTCTTAGGGTGTAAGGGATTTTCTTAGGATGGTAGTGTTTATCATCGAAATTACTTTCATTGATTGAAGAAGTATATAGATTTTTTATTTTCAAATATAGTTTTCTATTCTAATTTTTTAATTCACGTTTTGGAAATGATTTTGAATTTTGTACTCTCTATTTATTAGTGTATTTTTTGGAGTTTCCTTGTAATTTTTTAATCCTATACATTGAAGGGTTTTTCATGTAAAAAATATACATGTTTGATTTTTTATTCTACTTTAATTCTCGCTTCCATTTTTTTGTCTGAGATTCTGAAAATATCTTACCACAATCATGTTTTTCCGAGGATTGATAATTTTCTTTCCCTAATAACTAATATCAAGATAAAGTTATCTATTTTTCTTACTAATTGTGAGTTTTTGATTCATGAGAAGGGATTTTTTTCCACAAAAAACTATTTAAAGGGAAAAATTATTTTACCCTACGGAAATATCGGGTAAAATATACTTTGATTTATAAAAGATAGTGTTTGTGATGAAGAAAAAAATTAGAGAATCTAGAGAAGTTGAATGATGATGATTGGTAGGATATATGATAGTTATCAACAAGAAAGATTCATATGTATTTAAAAGATAATATATTATAGGAAGTGATGAATCTAATAAATCCAAAGGATATCATGGTGAATTTGTAAATAAGGTATAAATAAAAATACACTAAAAATCATTTATATCAGAAAAATGTTTATTTCATTTAGGAATGGAATGTCATGGATATTTAGATGACCATAAGGATGAGTTCACCAAACATTTTATTAAGATATATCTATTGGATGTCAAGATTGATGATATAGGTAACATGGTACCTATTAAAGAGGATGAATATAAATATTTGCTTCTCTTGGGTTTGTATCTATATTTCTATGACAATATTGTTACCACATTGTTGTTTGTTAAAGACACTTTGATGGTAAATGATGTTATTTCATAATTTTTATTTAATGAGACTCATAAAAAACCCAATTATTTTGAATCTTGAATGAATAATATTATTTTGGATGTGACTAATGTACGTGATAATTAGAGATTTCAATTGAAGAAAATAAGAAAATTCAAGTTCTTCCTTTGTAACAATAATGGTCATTTATATAGAAACCACAACACTTAGAAAAATTATAAAAAAGAAAATAACATTAATGAAACTAATTATGAGGATATATATTATAAGGGATGAGGGTGATTTTCCTTTAGTTGGAATTTATTTTTGTAGGTAATATTTTTACAAGGAATGGATAATTTTCCCAGCATCTTCGTACCATACTACATCAAAGAGAGAATTATTTTATTTACATAATTAAGGATACTTTGGTAGATTAAATGTAGGAAATGAAAATATTATGTGTGTTATTGTCATTGGTGATGTTTTTATCACTATAAATGCAGGTTGTATGATGATATTGAGGATTGTGTGACGTGTTCCAGGAAGACACAATAATTTTTTAACTACTTGTTTTATTTATAATTATGGACTCAAGAGTTTATTTTAAAATATAATATACAATTTTTCTAGAGGTTTGATGGTATATGCATATAGAAAAATGGTATACATGCTTTAATGGAATGATGTAAAGGTGAATTTTGATATGAAGATTATATTTACATATAACTATTCATCATATTTGTGGAATTTAAAATCATATTTCATGTGTCAAAATCCATCAATTAGGATGGTGAAGGTTTGAAAGCTGAAGTGGGATAGGTCTGGTATTTTAGGCCTTACACCTAATTTTTTCCTTAGAGAGTTCCACTAGTAAATAATGAATTAAATTTAATGATCATGGTGATGTGCTTATAGTTTTAGATGGTGAAGTTGATATTTTCAAATTATGGGATTTTGAGAAATGGTTATAGCCAATTTATTTTAGTGATCAAAAAACGTTAGTGATCACTATTATGCAGGATACAAATATTGTTGGATCTGTTCTTATTTAATATGATAGTGTAGATACATGTATGATGAAGTATTTAAGATTTGGATTTGTTTTATAGGGGAAGATTTCATTTTTTCTATCAGAGTTACAAAAAAATCATCATATTTTCATTATAAAATGATGATCGGTGTGATATGAATAGGTTTTAATTCCAGTGAAGTTTTTGGATGTGATATCCTTATTTAATGGGATGGGAATATTGTTCGTTTTCAGATCATTTTTTTACAGAGAAAATATTAATTAATAGAGATATTTTCTCTATATTAACATAGAAATTTTTCCCAAAATTAACAGAGATATTTAATCAAAATTATTTAATTAAAAAGGGAGTGTTGACCGCATTAATTGGATATACAATTGGTTTCTTTTTAAAAGGATGTGGTGACATTATTCAAATGTTATGATTTTAAGAACATGGGTGGAGACACGACTTGAGTGACCATTGAGAAGAGGTACATGGAAAATAGGTCCAACACAGTGTGAGTAGGCAGTGGTAAGTAATTAGTGAGGAAAATTCATGTTCATATAGGTTATACAATGTTACCTAAGTGTTCAATCAATTAGTGTGTGATATTTTGTTACTTGACTCTGTTATTTTTCATCAAAATTATTTTCATAGAGTGGTGATTGTATATCAGGATGTGGTTTTAACACATGTTTTTCAATGATCCATTTTTAATTAAATTATAAGAATTTACTTGAATATTTTACACTGTAATTATTAGTATTTTTTTTAGAGTTTCCTCATGTTTTTTTAATCCTCAAAATTTGAGTGTTTTTTCATGTTAAAATATATATACTTGATTTTTTATTCTTCATCAATTTTCACATCAATTTTTTACAATAGATTCTCATAATATTTTTTTTGGATTTTTTCCCTAGGAAAGATCACATTATTTCAAAAATAGTTTTTATTCTTGATAGTTTAATGAGGTTGGTGTCATTCTTGATGTTCTTATAAATATCTTTCATGAAAGAGTAAATATAACATAACTAGTTAGTCTTAAATAGTGGATGAAAACCTATAGGATATTATGATACAAAAGGGAGATTCATGTGAGTGTTCTGAAGAGACTAAGGAAGAAGTCCTATGTCACCTTGTGTTAAGAGAAAGAGATATAGGAGCCTGTGACTTCTTGATATGACATGATAGAGAAGATGATATAGGTCGGAAAGAGTATGTTTCCTTGCGTCTCTTTAGTATCAGTGTTTAATTCTAGTGGAGTGTGGTGTGTATGGTTTCAATCATATGAAAACCATTTAGAATTATTTTTTAAATTAGGGGATAGGAATGCTATTTCTAGTAATATCCTTGTTGAAGGTCTATTTTTAAGTTAGTTTTGATGATTTTAAATTTTTTTGTTACCATGGGACATGAAGAACTTTCTAATGGAAAAGGGTTTTGGGAGCTGATAGTTGGAACGATGCACCGAGAGTGGATTAATGATTCCACATAGGTCTTGTTTTGAGGTGGGTTATAGAAAATATATTTATAGATGAAAGAGGTTATTTTCTTCCTAGATAATTGTGTACAGAGTTTTCTTAGTGACCAAACCTCTACAGACAAAATAGGTATGTGTGAAGGTGGATTGTTTTCCATATGAGGTTATTTTTTGAGATTCCTTATTATGAATACCTGATTATTTGTTTTTTAGGGATAAAAGGAGTGTATGTTAGGGGTGGTGTAGTAAGCCAATATTTCATGGTTTATACTTAACTCTATTTTGAGTTTTCAGAGTCTTGGGACATCCCTGATGGTAAAATAGTAAATTTATCCTTGCATGTGATCTCTAAAAAATTTCTTGATGATTTTGTTAATTTTAGGGCATGGTGTTTACAACCAGTTTTAGCTGGTGTGGAATTATGAGAGTAAAAATTCTTTAAAAATATATTAAATTCAATTTATTATTTTTAGTTTTTATGACTTTATTTGAGATGAATGGAATATACCTTCTTAACAGGTCACAAATTAGAAAACTAATGTTATGGTTTTATCCTGAATGGGGTATTTAACTAAGGTGTAGTATAAATTCAATTCTCAATGAAGTATACAAGTTTGATCCATCATGGATGGATTAACTAAATTAGTTGAATTGACTAATTGATTTATTTATTTATTATTATAAAGTATTTTTGACCTACGGTACTCCTAATTTATTTTTTATCTTATCTAATCCTAGGATTTCTACTATAAACCTTATAATTAGTGACCTAGATATATTTAGTGTAAATATGAGGGATCCTCTAAATAGAATAATTTAATTCCTCAATGGAGTCACCAATGAAGATTGACACAAACATGAACTTTATTAATGATCGATCAAAACCTGAGGTAGGCATTTGTAATTTTTTTGATCTACTCTTCATGAATTATGTACCAAAATTGATGGGATAAAATCCCCATTATTTTTGGATGATTTTATTTGATTATTCATCATGTTAATTCTTCTAATTTTTCTAAAATTTTGGGATTAGAGGATCCCTTTTCTTGGATCACTAAAATATGTTCCATGGATTAATATGTGGGAACTGATTATCCATAACATTGTTCATATGGTTGATAGATTTTTATGGTGGATCAAAAAATAATGAGGGGTAATTATTCCCACCCCCCAATCTATTTGAAACCCTATCTATTTATTTATAAGATTTGAATGGTCTTCAAACATAATCATGGTCGATGGTAGTGAAGACAGATGGTGACAAGGTGCTACACGACATCCTAGGGATGTGACAGGCTTGTGTAAGGAGCGAACAATGCATTTGAGGTTGGTATAAGGGTTTGGTGATAGTGATGTGGTGTGAGGAGAGCTGGTACATTATGGGGAAAAGTAAAAGGCTGTGACATGATCTTGGTGGTGATAGAAAAGGGTCGATCACACTTCACATCTAGCGATGATAGAATGTGGTGGGCCACATCTTTAGATAGTGGGCAAGAGGTAATGGACATACGGTCCAACGTGGTGTAGGGGAAATGGTATGGGGTTCTAGGGTTGTGACCTGCACCCATCTGATCCCTCGTGATCATATAACTCCCTTCCCCCACATTGTGTGTAGGGATGATGCAGCTAAGCCTACCTAACCCTATGATCCGGCAGATATCAAATCCAGGTAATTCTACCCAACCCACCCAATAGTAGGTTGGGCATGTAGTGGTACTTGTGGGAGCCAGCACTTAGTTATATCACCCTCTTACTCTCCCATTTCACCATATAGTGTGGCTAATGGATTCTAGGTGGCTTTTTTTTCTAAGTTGGGTATATTTCATTAATTATTCACCATGTGTTCAATTAAGGAAAATAAATAGCATTTCATGAGTATTTCTCCACATAGATCACAGTAGTGTACTTGACTGAAACTTAATTTTTTATTTCCAAACACTTTTAGGGAAAGTGAGAAACCATGGAGCACAACCGCACAAGGACACAACTGACAAAACCAACCGCAAAGATCACCCGAATAGACAACAAGAACAACCAGCACAACCGCTAATAAACATAATAAACATACTCATCACCACACCCAACATGTGAGTCCTCCTCCATAGTGGCCAATTCCCATTCATAATCTGGTTTATAATGCCTCCAAAGGGTATCGTCTTGGACCTGGCTCCTCATTTGATCCGGAGAGCATTGCTCTAGGCTCGGTTGTATGGATATGCTATTTTTTTTAAATGCCAGGATCACTCCTCGATCATGCTTGTAAGATTCTCTAGTAATCGTCGGGCACTGTAGATAAGAGTAATCCTTTCTTGTTTTTATTCTTGGTAAAGCCGACAACGTTCCCACATCTTCATTCGTCTTCATTTTCCTGCCTTGAACTATATCGCTAAAGGATCGAGTGCCAAATTCACTCATATTTTCTTTGTCTCCCCCGGATGCATACCCTCTCGTTCCAAAATGGATCACTGACATAGGTTCCTTGTCTCCCTTTTCCTTGCCCTTCCTCGTTCCAGGTGTGTTTTCGTCAATCACCGAAAGACACCAAACCTCATCTCCATTTACATTATAAGAGTTCCTCCCTTCACCCTCTACCACTATATTAATACCCTCTTCTTTTCCATTCAAGAATCCAGAGTCCCGGCTAGGCAGCTCTTCCACCAGCATCGAAGACTCCTCGCGACCCCCCTTCTAGACATTGGATTCTGCTGGTCACCCTCATTCACACCTCTGGGAAAGGCTTCCACAAGATCAGAAACCAAACCAACTTCCGAGAGACTGTCAAACCTGTTGCTCACCTACATAGGAGATCTCACCGGTAGAGCACGACCGCCATCTTCTCGGATCCTGACAGAATTGGGCACCTCTATAGAAGTCACAACCCCTTGCCTATCAACCAATTCTTCAATCTCCCCCACAGTTCTATTCTTTTGAGGTTCTTCATTCCTCTCCTCACCAGAATAAGTGTCCTCCTGCCATGAACACTTCCTGGAAGGACCCTCCAAATCCGATCTCAACCTTCTAAAAACTTCAGACACCGTTGGATTGATACCGGATGCTTCCTTCGTCACAAGACCAAGTTCATGAGATACAGGCTCCTTGGAAACTCTCTCCAAAGCATCCTTCTCTAACAGACGTAGTGACTGAATCCCGCTGCAACATTCTAGACCTTCCCCCTCTGAACTGAAAAAGCCCCCCTGAGCACTGTAGGTTCATTAACTTTGGAACCTTCCTCCCTCCCTGCCAATACCTGGGTTGACGGTCTCCTTCGGAAAACCTCCAGAGAATGACTCTGGAGATTATAAGATGAACAAAAATCAACCCAATTTTCATAAACGACCCTTTTCTTGCATCTATATTCCTCTCCGTTGGTAATCCAAACATAGTCAAAAGGAGTCTGAGAGGTATCAACTTCAATGCAGACCCTGGGATTAACCGGGTGGAACACTACCACCGTTCGGCTATCCGCACATAAAAACCTCCCGATGAGGTTACCCAATAATCTAATAATATAAGGATTTTGAAAAGGTAATGGGAGGTTTGGAAAGCTTACCCAAACCGCCGATGAGGGAGGATCATGATCCATATAGAAGTCGAATGACCAGTGCAGAAGGAAGAAATGTATCCCGTTGCAGCTGCGAGGGGTCGCGGACCTAGCCTTGATAAGATCTTCCTCCGATTCAAACCGAATCATGATGTGTTGACTGTCCAATAAACCAACAACCGCTCTTTCTTGGAGATCCCAAGATGAAAAAATGAACCTGTCGAAGGTGTCAACAGAATGCCTCCTCTGTTTGAATCGAGCAATCAGAGTGATATTAAGATGCGCTAAGGACTCCGTGAACTCTGAAGTCGAAAGCTGAAGGTTGGTAATTCCATCGAGAAGAGCAGGGACTTTGGGGATTACGGACACATTCGAAAATGGTGGAAGGAAATTAGGGATGGAGAAGGTCCAAAAAGGCACCCCTGCTCTTCCGAGTGAAGATGGAGCTTCCTCCCCACAAAGGGGGGAGGAGCCGAAGCTTTGAGTGCCTCCATCACTTCCAGGGAAGAGGCATCACTAGGGTTTCACTGTCGTCCCTTGAACTCCATAGTAGTGTACTTCATTGGGTCATCTGAGACTGTTTATAAAGCTCGATATATATGTTTAATATTTATCTACATATGTTCAACGATGGGGTTTGAGTTTCTTGATCAATGTTATCAAAGGTTCATTTACCCACCCACCCCCCCCCCATAAACTATGTGTTTTTATGAGTCATTGGTTACCCCCATTACAAATAGACTCAGATTATCTTCCTATTTATGTTTGTGTTCTACCCCAATATTTTGTGTTCTTATTGTATTACACAGGGTCTGTACTTTCTGTCTATGAAATTAGATCCTTCAAGTATTTTTCCTGTTATACTTTGGGTGTGGGTCATCCATTAGGTTCATTTTCCCCCTCAAATTATAATTCTATTTTAGTAATGTGTGGATCCCCTAATTATATTTCTATGAGGGTACATGGGTTTTATAACATTCTATGGGGTTATGATCATAAGGGTTAGTTCTCTCAAAAATAGATTCTATCCATGGTCAAGATGTGGGTTTCCTAATGGATTTTTAGAATGCAAACAGATTGTTGGTTATTAAGGTTGAAAGGGTGTAGTAATCACCCTCTATTGACATGATTTCTTTAGGTAAGATTGAAAACTCATTTATGGTTTCTAGTAGTGACACAGAAGTTAAATAGGTTGAGTAGATCATACACTTCAGAACTTGTGATTATTCAGGCACCCCACTCTTGTTTTCAAGATGAAACATATAGGTGGGATATCAACGTTATGATTTATGGTATTTCTAGTTCTTCAATAATTCTTAGTTTCTCATGAAGTATGACCTTTGAGTATTAGAACTGAAATGAACAAGACTCATTTTTCATCCATGTGACTTCTAATGGGAGCTCATATCTTGATATTTTTATGTTTACCTCATAGATATTTTCTCATACTAGGGGTTTCAATACAACTTAATTATTTTTTTCCTTTGGGGGGGGTCCTACAGGGTATGTTTATACTCTCCCCTAAATGGTCTTTGTTTCCATTATTTTTGTTCCTATGTAAAAGCCATAGGTTTTAAAGGTGGTTTTAGTGGATGTGAATCTAGTGTTTCTTATTTGTAGATGATGCCTATGTATTCTTAGTGATACATAATGGATCATGGTGATTTGTGACGTTGGTGGTGACCTTTTCATTTGTTGATTTTTCCAATATTGTACACAATGATGAGAAGCATTCTAGTGTCTTTGTTTATCAGATTCAAAGGATTTTCAACTGTATAATTTTTTTGGTACTTTCTTATGTTGAATTTTTGTGGTATTTTTTTGCTTCTTTCATGTGTTGTATATAGTTCAGTTGTTTATATATATACACACACACAGAGATATATATATATATATATTATTGGTGATTCTAAACATTCTTATACATTAGAGATATGTATCTATTTCCAGTGGTTATAATATAAAGCCTCCCATACTATGTCAAATGTCTACTCGATTCTAGTCACCATCCCCAGACATATTTGTGGTAGCGTTAGGGTGGCACACTCATCTCATTGTCATGCTTCAATCATGTCATAGGTGTATACATTTAAAAATTAAATGAATCATTAAATCACCAATATATTTTATTAATAAATAATCCCTTAAGTATGAAAAACCACATTGATAACACTTAATGTTTGACTGACATGTCAATCATAGGATATATGACTGATACATATCCCTACATTGTGATATTTCTATATTATAAATTACTATATTATTAAAGTAAGTGGTGTGATATCTTTATATCGCACTTTAAAATATATTATATCAAGGATTGTGCTATTCCTTGGTTTTATGTATGACATACAAAATTATATACCCATAAAGTACACTAAAATATAATTTAACATATATCATAAATATACATTTGTATTTAAGACATATATTCATCGTCGCATGGTTCGAGAACGTTATTTTGATGTCAACTTGATTCTAATGTGGTTTGAATTAAATCTGGGTTTTTTTTAAAATGAGTTTATTTCCACTAGGGTACAGTTTTAAATAGTTTTATTTAAATTGATATTACATTAGCATGTATTATTTTAGTTTATGATCAATAAAAAATTGTTACCCATGGTTTATATTTATCTCACACTGCTTACCAGTTACATCTGGTGATCTAAGGATTCTCTTAAGAAAATATTTAACCACATCTCCAGTCTCAAGATTTGGGCTTCAAAATCAGGGTGTTACATGATATTTCATGACAGAACTACAGAAAATGCCACTATTGACCACCAAAAATAGTCACCATTGTCATATAGTATTCTCCTAGTGTAAACCATATAGTGGTTTCTATATTCCATCTCATGGCTAGTAATAGTGACAAACATATGGAAGTCCCTATACATAATTATTTTTAAAAAAACAATAAAAATATTTTTACATTGAGAATTTTAAAAAGATCAATCATATTTCCTTTATTAAACATATTTCTACACCATAAATACCTCATTTGATAATCTCACAACCAGCATCATCAAATATTTTTTTCAGGCTCCACAGCCATCATCTCAAAAAAAATCTAAACATAATTATTAGAAAAATATGAAACTAAAAAATAATAATACTTAAAACCTACTATATTATTTAAAGTAAAAATTAGTACAATAGGAAAACAATTCGTGCTTATTTTTCTACTTTGAAATATATTATTCTTTTAATCGTTTTTTAATTAGAAATATTTTTTATTAATTCCAAGACCACCACATATCGGAATGATGTGTCATCTACACATACATGTCATAAATAATTCATTTTTCATTCGCATATGATTATAGAGTAACTTTTGGTTTTTTTTTTGGGTCTTATACATTAAATGCATGTTTTATACTTTTAAGACACTTAAATTATGATTTAGATTATTGTAAGAAAAATGTAACTCATATTGATGTTTAATTTATTTCTAAATTTAGAAGATAAATCTATGATCTTATTATTATGATTTTACTGTAATATGAGGCTATTTTTTTAGTTCCAACCCCCGAGTGGACATTTTTAATGACTTCGATATTTTTAAAAACTACTTATTTAGTCTTCCTAAGAATTTCATGCATTGTATTAATGTTCTATCAATTTATACATGTCATAAATGTTTAAAATATAATTTTAATATGATTTAAAGTTAATTCATGGTCATTTTTTAGGTTTTGACCATCACGCATGAGTTTTAGAGTTCTAAATCACTAAAATTTTGTTTCTTTGACATCCTGAGAAAACAAAAACTTTTTGGATTTTTTATCTATTCCCAAATTTAGATATCATTCATCGATCATAATCTTAAGATTTCATATAAATATAAAGTTATTTGATAGGTTTTTAACTATTGGATCACATTTCTAATAAATTAGTATCTTTAAGAACTACTTATTTGGTCACTATGAGAACATCGGATGTCAAATTGGTGTTTTTTCTATTCATATATGTAAAAAATATTTCAAAGATCGTTATAAAATGATTTTATTATAATTATGAGTCATTTTCTTGGTTTGGCTGCTACACCCCAATTCTATAGTTCTAAACACTGAATGTAATTTTTTTATCATACTCTATAAATCGAAAATAATATTGATAGGGTGTTAATTCCTATATTTCAAAAAACATTCTATAGAATTTTTCTTAATACTTCACTTTAATCCAAGGTTGTTTACTTCATAGTATTTTTTAGATTTCATGATAATATGAACACATTTTATGTTGAATTGATGTTTCACAAATTAAAACATGTAATGAATAATTAAAATATCATTGTCTTATTTTTTTCATGCTAATTAATGGTTATTTTATAGTTTTGACCATTTTATGCATGTTTTATTGTTTTGAAACACTAAAACTGTATTTTATTTATCCTCGGAAAATCATAACTCATATAGATGTTTTCTCTATTCCTATATTTAAAAAAAATCAAAATGAGTTATCATAATATTTTAAGGAAATATAAGGTCATTTTCTTGTTTTTTACCCCCTAATAAACATTTTTTAAAGGATTTGATATCTCTAGAAACTACCTATTCGTCATTATGAGCACACAACATGTTAGATTGAAATGCAATATATTTAAAAATTTCATAATTAATTCAAAGATAATTTTACTAACATTTTACACATTTTTTGGTTATTTTCTAGTTTTTTACCATTACACACATGTTTTATATTTTTAAAGCACTAAAAGTGTGTTTTAAGCCATCCCAAGAAATCTATAACTCATATGGGTGTTTAAACTATACTTATATTTCAAAATTCAATAAACAGTAGTTTTCATACATTTTCATAGTAATATGAGGTTGTTTGGTTTGATTTAACCCATGTGCACATGTTTGTAAAGACATTGGTATCTTCAAAAACTATTCATTTGATTATTTCAAAAGCACTATTTTATCCCCCAACCCCCTAAACTATAGTTTTAGTTCTAATATGCTTATTTTAATAAAAATGAAACATTCATTCACTTATAAATTACAAGAAAACTACATGTCTAATTTATGTGTCATCTATTTATACATTTAAGAATTGATTCATTGATCATTGACCTATCATTTCACATCAATTCAGGATTGTTTTATAGGTTTTTAATATGACACTATTGTGTGAGACATGTGTTTTTTTACTATAATAACCTTTGTAAATATAAAAAATCAATTACACGTCTTGAAATGAAATATCAAATAATAAAAATGTAATGAAATAAACCTCAAACATCTGGTACATCTGCATCTGAACCACCTATTCATTCATGATGATATTCACTAGTATCATCTAGAGAAAAATATATATATAAATATTATGTATTATAAGAATATTAATAAATGGTGTATGTATAATTTATTTTAGTTTTTAGTTTTCATGCCAACACCAATGCACCACCAATGGGATGTTGTGTTATCACCTCCTCTATACATGCCCAAATCTGTGACAATATCTCTTCATACTCTACCCATAGCTGATGAAACTGATCATCCACACAAATATCAATAGTTTACACTATATAACATGCCTCATATTGTGTGTGCATCCTTACATATATAAATGCACCTGTCACCTCCACTATAACAACTACACAATGTGGGACACATATGAAATTTTTCAATGAGTAATTATGACCATCATTCCCTACAACCCACTAAAATATCTCATACTTTCATGCATTAATATTTTAGCACTCCTATGGGATCTATGTTAATAAAATTGGTCCTTTTGAATATATGTAATGAAGTAATTAAAAAATTAAATACACTAAGTAAAATACACAATACATTTTTTACTAAATAATTTTCTTACTATAATACTGACAATATCCGGATAAATGGATCAATGAGTCCTCATCCATACCAACATCTTATCAGTAGGCTCGCCGCACTATCATAACTATATAAAAAGTGACAACCAACTATATATTTATATTTATTTTATACAATAACATTTTAAATACATGAATGACATATTAATTCTAAGCTTACATAATATTGAAGTTGGGACACATGTTGAGTGCTAAGTCATGAAGTAATGCCCTATTGTGCCTGATAACGTGAATTATGAGTAGAATCAGTCTATATTCAACATATATATTAATTATACCAAGAAAATATTATAATAATTTATATACTAAATATAATAAATTTTACCATCACCACCTCACTTTACTAAAACGCAATAAAATCCTATCACTGAGAGGAAGGAACACCTGGTGGGATTTGCTGTATAATATCTAAAACACCTTTGAATACTGCCCAGTTATCTCTCCTTCCTTCCATTTTAATATTTTCATAAAATATTGTATTTTGAGTTTAAAACAAATAAAATATCATATATAAGGGGTTTCAAATTACCTTATTACAAAAATAATCATGGATAAAACAACAGCAATAATAATAATAATATCAAAAAATAAAAAATAATATCATTTAAACCTCCCTTCAAAATCTATCAATCGTATCATAGAGTAATGATGTCTAATCAAGAGTAATTAGAGTGAATATACAAGGTCTCATATCAAAAGTCCTAACTAATGAATCAATGCACTCTCCCCCTCTCTATCTTGATGAAAGGTGTCATCAAATAATACATCTATCGAGGTATTGGACTTCCATGATCGAACCCCTCTACTAGGCCTCCTATGTCTGTAGCCAGATGAAAAGGATCCTGGTAAACATAAATTCATAATTTTTTAAAATAAAAAATTATTTTCTAATTTAATATATATATATATATATCGGAGAACATACATATAGAATATTACAATAAATAAATAGAAAATTATAAACATGTGTACCAGTATTACCAAATGAATCACCCTAAGAATCATGTGACATGTTTTCATATGTGACAATAAAAAAAAGTTAAATTAATAAATTTATTTAAAATTTATTCATAAATATTAAAATTAATGTTAATATTTTGAAATTTTAAATAAAAAAATTATTGCTAATATTTCACTGATTATGGAAATGTAACTTATCTATTTGAATGGACTCCACACATTGAATATCATATTTTTGTATAGATACTACGGTTTGGAAAAGTGTTTTCTAAAAAAGGAAGTAATATGTGTATCCTATCATTAAATCATAACCCCCTCCCCATATTGAAATTTTTACCACAATATTTTAGTGTAAATAGTTCTAACCAAGTAAACATATCTTTCCTACAATACTGGTATAAAGGTCTCATTTCTTACTCGGTCATAATTTTACAATGTATTGTTAATATTTCATAATGTAAATCGGAAATTATACACTTTAATTCCATGAACTAGATAAACATAATCACACTATAATTATATATATTCTAATCCATGACTATAAACAACTTCAATGGTGTCCCTCAAAAAACCATTGTAATAATCTTCTTCAATGGATGGAAAACCAATAACCTAATTTTACATTTCACAATTAACATAAAAATAAATAATGTGAAATAAAAATCCATTTTCATCTAAATAATTATAATTTTGAGCACTAAAAAATGGACCATTAGCTAGTTAGTTGAGTTCTTTTATAATTTTATGAGTACTGAATTCACACGTAATGTGAATTTATAAATATCATTTAAGTCGCATGATAAAGGATTAAAAAATTGGACCTCAAATACATTATAAAAATAATAAATATTTTAAATATATGTACATTATTCTTTAGATACTCATAAAACTTGTTGAAATAAAGTTTTTCAATCAGATGGTCAAAGAAACAAGGATTTTCCCATTTCAACTCAATAATATGTGTCCTAAATTGAAACATTATAAAAGGTATGGAAAAAATTAAATATAAAATTTAAAAGAATATTAAGGCAATTATATAAAATATTTTATGAATAGAATAACTAATATAGTGTAGATAAATACATATTAATGAGTGTGAACCTACTTGTTTTTTGTCTATATCAAACACTACACATTCCCCAATTGGACCTTCATTAATCCAAAAGGTTTTATCTAATTTTGTTTCAAAATTATCAATATATGTAGCATATAAATTGGGGAATTAATCCATCAGATAAACCTTGGGAGTCAAATATTTTGGATGTAAACTATTTAAAACATATTATTTCAATGTATTCATTTATCACTCAATTGAATACTTTCACATGAATTTCATAGAACCTATAATAATGACTTCTCCAATTAAATGTATGTTCAAGTGGAAAATGATGATATATAATGGTTTTTATTAAAATTATATAATATATATAAATATATGATACTTCTTTGAAGTAATAATCATGTATAATTTCATTTAATTTTAAAATTATGAAATTATCATATAAGATGGGTTTTCTAGAAAAAACATTATATATTTCAATATATGATGGGTTTTCTTGAAAAAGAATCATATATTTTTAAATATAATGGTTTTATATAATAATATACCATCTTATATAAAACCAATATAAAAATATTTTTTATTTATATGTTCTTGCATATAGTGGTTAACAAAAAATTCCATATGTATTTTCCCAGTTATATCAAATTTTATATTTCCAACAAATAAATTTGAGTTGATTTAAAAAATTAGAAGAAATAAAGTTTTTGAAAGTGTAAATTATAAGAATAATTCTATATATATATATATATATATATTATTAAATAATAAAATTAAATTTATTTAATATTTCATTTTAACAAAACTAATATGATTTCCTTTAAAATTAAAATTTAACACGGGAAGAAAATTTATAAATTTATAAATTATTTTTTTCTCAACCCTAGACAATGTTCTAAAATTTAGTAAAATAAATTTATTTTTAATTTCATAAAAATAATGAATATTTTACCTTATATTTAAAATTATGGAATTTATTATTTTTAAAAGTGATCAATTACATAACATAATTGTGTTGTATTTCAAGATGGGACTTGGGTCATAACCATCCACCCCTTAGAATCGCTGATCGGATAGTAGTGGAGAAAAGCATGGACCTAGAAGCCAACCTACAATATGATATGGGTTAGTAACTATAATTGAAGATATAAAACATTTAAAATAAATGAATTACTCATAATCATAGGTACATAAAAATAAATTCCCTAGTCGAATTCATATTATAAAATAAAATACAATATCCATTATTACAAGAAAATTTCATAAAGATACAAGTATCCAAGAAAGGAAATATCAAAATAATCCCAAATAAGAAGCTCCAATGGAAGCCCCAAGCCTCAAGTTACTAATGTATGGAATGATCATAAAATCCCCACTAGAAATATTGAAAATATAATTACATATAGGTGTAAGATTACATTTATACTTAGTAGGATCCTTCTAAAGACCTCTCATAAAATCCCCTATTAAAATTAGAGAAAAAATAGAATTACATATTGGAGAGATCTTACATTTATACTTAGTATGATGCACCTAAATACATCTCATGAAAATGAAGAAGAAGCATACTAATGCCTCAGTGAAAAAATAACAGAATTGGCATGCACTTAATCCAATTCAACTAACACCCAAAATGAAGGCTCACTCACCCAATATTGCGTCCAATTATAATAATATAAAAATGGAAGAATATATCAAGAATTAACCCTTAAAGAACATGTCCACTAGTTTTCTTCTCTCATGAAAAAATGGAAAACTTTTGTGATATATCTCTTCTTACTAAAATCTGAAATCAAACTCCACATACCCTATTTCAACACTCTACTAACACCTCCAATTCTTGTAATATGCAATGTAATGGTGTGATAAGGTATGTTTTGTTACATTAGATACCCCTCAAATGATTTTCACCACCAAGAATCAAAATCAATCCTAAGAGGAAACAAAAACTAAAAACCCCAAACACAACATATGAGATACCTCTTAAATAGAGCCAATGTTAACACTAAAGTATAATGTATCATAATGAATAACTAACCCCAAAAAATAATAACAAATTTTAACATATCATAATTAAAAAGTGAGGTTCAAAATAGCTAAGGGTACTGAGAACACATCTATAAATCACATTACTGCAAATATTCCTCTAAGAAATCATGCTTACAGAAGATACAAAGAAAGGGAATAATTCACATTCCCAACACCTTCTCTTGATGATCTTGAATCTCAACACACTACACCAGAAATATTGTGTAATCCTCTATATCTCACTCTCCCCAATCAATGACTTGATATATGTCTAGAATATATCAATTAAATTATGTCACATGAAAACCATTGTGGATCTTTTACAACTGTGAAGGTAGTTCCCACCGATACACCACCTCCCCATCATTACCCAACACCTCAAAATGGAAAATAAAAAAAGTGTAAAGCTTACTCCCTTGGCCCTACTTCTATTCCCCATGATGAGGCCATACCCTCTAGAACACTTAATCTCTGAAATTTAACTTCATAGGTATCCACCACTAATCAGCATAATTTTTTTATGGTTATTCACTGCTTTCATCTTCTCTTGGGTCTAATATACCTCCTGGGTCATTCACTATATCACATTAGGTCTAAGGACCACTAAATCTCTAGCCTCATTCTAGTGTAATGTAAATATGAATGTATTACAGTAACATGACTCAAATAGAACCATTACACTAGAGTAGTGATGGATATTATTATAGGAAAACCCAACCAAATATATGTGATTCAACCATGATCCATGGAAATATAAAATATAGGTGTGAAATATATCCTCTGATGTCTTAATGGTTCACTATATTGGACATTCCATTTGAGTAAGGAAGGGAATTATAAGGCATTGTTGAGATCCAAAATAACATTTAAGACATCTCCATGGTCCTGAGGTAAAAACAAGATCCTTATTAAAGAAGATAGTACTTGGAACCCAATGAATCTTCACTATCTCATCCACATACCACCTCACCAAGGCATCCATGGAACTTCACTCCTTGACCACCAACAAGATAGATGAATTAATCAACCAATACAAAATCAACCAAATATTATCATATCCACCTTGGGATCGAGGAAAAAGGGTGATGAAACTCATTTAAATGTCATCTCACTTCCACTTGAGGACATCCAATGGTTGAAACAACTCTCTAGAAACATGATGATCTTCCCTTTCCTACTGATAGAATATACATTATGACATAAATATCTCCACATACTACTTCATCCATGATCAATAGAACTGAATCCTAAAGGAATGGTATATCTTGGATATACCGGGAATCATTTCCATGGGTATTATATGAGATCATAAAGAATTACATCTCACATTATGGATGGAACAAATTGAATCTGTTGAACCAACATCCAATTTTGATTGTCCTTTAAACATCCATTGAGAGAATCACCAAGAAAAAAATGATCTTGAATCACCTATACCTCAGGGTATCCCCAATAAGACTTCTCCACTTGTTAGAGTAAGGACTATTAAAATTTCATTTTTTATAAAAAATATCTACCACCAGCCTCCCCCACATTACGATGAATTGTTTCTATCTCCTCTAATACTATAAAATTATGTTCAAGACTCCCAAAAATAATATTCTTTGACTTCATAATCATTCTATCTACAACAATTTTCCATTTAACTGGGGTGTAATGGATCTTTATGTCATGGCCTTGTAAGAACTCCACCCACCTTTGTTGATACAAATTCAAATCCCATTGAGAGAAAATATAACTCATACACTTGTGATCTCTGAAGTCTAAAAATAATTCACTAATGAGGTAATGTCGTTATAACTTCAAATAAAAAACCATTGATGATAACTAGATGTCATGGGAGGCATAATTATTCTCATATAGATATAATTACCTAGAAACAAATGAGATTTGATGTGAGCCAAAATTTTAATATTTTTCTCTATTTTTCATTGGATATTAACCCCAAAAATTTAATTAAAAGATATGTAATTAATTAATTTTTCATAATTTTATAAAATCTATACTTCAAATAATAATTGGATTTAAATATTATTTTTAGTGGTTTTATATTGATTTGGATTTAATTGAAAATGCATACATTGATTTTCAAAAAAATAAAATGTTTAATAAGATTTGGAATTATATTTTTAATAATTTTATTCTATTATATAATGATCTAGAACAGGGATACACATAAACTGTAATTTTTATGATTTATAGGTTGGATAGAAATTAACCAAGGTAGTATCATATGAATTTCATCATAAGACTTCATAAATCTATTATATGACTTTGTCGAACCCAGATCATAAGACTTGAAAATCATAATAATTTGAGTCCACTATCATATTAATTCAAACAGATCTATCATATGACTTTAGAACAAGATGGAAAATAGAAAAGGACTTCTTATGTACAGGTGAACTAAGACATTATAGAAGGATAGATCTTGCTTGTTTCTATATCAAGGTAGAAATTCTCTACATGACCTACATCAAGGTCAAACAGAGATGTCAAATAGGGGAAATAAGGATTTATATCAATGTCACAATACTCATATAAGGGTACATACATATATTATATAGGTTTTATAAAGGCAAACGTTAAATAGGAATCCTATAGGCTATTTAACGGTGAATAGCGAGTTACAAAAGCTGCTTAAGGGTACCAATGAGCCTAAAAAAGTTGTGTAAAGATAATCTCATCACATTTTCTCACATAAGGGTATATCTATGCATCATAAAAGCATCAAGGTGGACTCAAACTTTTATAATGGTACTTATATGAATCTTTAAAGAATATTATTCTTTATGGGACAAAATCCAAAATACCCCTAAATGGAAAATATAAATCAAACCCCACTTTCACTTGTTCACTCAAATTAGGGAGATCTTGAATGAATGATCCATGTATTATACTTCCAAATGAATGAAAATATTTAGATCCTGGGGGATTCATCAATAAGAATATTCTTGTGGTTATTACTTAATGATATCACAACCATCGACCTTTACTCATGGTATAAATTCAAATAAGATAGAAAATAATGCTTGTGGTACTAAAATACTTGGAATAAGGAGGAAGAAGGTTCAATGAATATAAATATGTTTCCACTATACCCATTGAAAGGGATTTTTGTTTATGGAATTTGGAATATATTAAATTATCATAGGATTTTGTAATTTTTCTACATGTTTAATTCAAATTCATTCTATTTACTATTCATGTCGTGTTATTCTCTTCTTACCCATTTATTCATGTTTCTACCACTATGAAGTCATGGTGATTCTAACTATCTCACCCATGATCACAGGCTGGCTTGAAGATTTCCCCATAGAGAAAAACTAGTGAACTAGATTCCATGAAATGAGTTTTTTTTTCTATTTTATTCTGAGGATCTCAAGAGAGTAAGGATCTAATCAAATTATTGTACCTCATGCTTGTTTCTTTACCATTTTATCTCCCACTAAAAAATAAAAAATTCACTATTAATATTTGGATAAACAATTTATGATTGTGATTTGTTTTTTATGTAGTGGATGGACTCATATTTTTAGAAAATTTAGGAGATTGTGGGGATATGCACTTGGATCATTCCTTAAGTGAGATTTTAATTCACACAAGTGTGGTAGTGAGGTTGTTTGTATCCAGTTGAAACACATATCAAATAGAATAGAGTGTCTAGGAATTGATATAATTAAGGATCACAATGGTTGAATACATTTATGTATTTTATATCTAATTAATTCTATTCTATGTTTTTTTTATTCTTCAATATTAATCCTATTTATATTTTATTCTAAACATAAAAAGAAAATAACAAAAAACCTAACTGCCTAGATGTTGATTATCTTGGTCCAACTACTTGAGAGACGACCCAAGTCACCATTATTCATCATTTTAGTTTTTATAAATTCTATTTTATGGTAGCCTAATGATAGGACACTCATTAATATGAAACCATTTCTAAGGATTTGTTCTTAGTATTTATTATCTCATTAAAATTTGTAATTACTGTTTTTCCTTTAATTTATTATTCATTTGTTTTATGATTTATATTTTTCATTCTATCTTAATTTTGATGTCTTTTTTAACAGATATAATTATCATATTGGGACCATAATTTAATGGATCCTTACACAGATTCCTAGTTCACATTCCCATAGGAGTCATAAGAGTAGGAAATTTAATAAGAAAATAATTTAAAACCAATGGTATTTATTAATGGGTGGGATAATGGAACCTATTAAATTAATAAATATATTAAATAATCAAATAATATTCTATCACACTACTAAAATGAATAATAATCAACACCATATGAGATTCAATAATAAATCAATAACTCTTCATTATTGGACTAAAATTTAAAGGAGAAAAAAAGTGAACTTGGATAACTAAAGGATGCGATGGATATACTAGACAACTCCATCCAAACACTTATGAAACAAAGAAAATATGAAGAAGTAGATTATCAAGTAATAAAATATTATGAACTTTGGTTAAATACTCTAATAATATTAACTAATAAGGTAGTTGAAACACTTGAAGAACCATTTTTCCATTACATTTCTAAAATGTTACCTAAGGAACTCATAGAGAAAAAAATATTCTAGGTGAGAAACATAAGAGGAAATTAAACTCTAAAATAAGTTATTTTTACATTTTATCAAAATAATTTGAAAACTAATCCCTTTAGTTTTTATCATTCCAAGTCATCACTTATGGAGAATGACTTGGATTAAATTGGAAAGAGGTGGTGTTGGTCTTCTATGAAAAATTGATGGATCCACTACCCTCTCTCATAGAAATTTGTCAAGATGGACACAATTAGAAGAAAAATATCATGGTCGAGCTAACCAGTAGAGTATAACTATCCTTTAAATCAATTTATTCAGATTTTTAACCACTTGAACTACTATTTAACTCCCATTTTCATGAATTTATAGTTCTGGTAGATCTATATTCTACCATAGAAAGTGAAAAAGAGCTTTCTTGAACCAATATATAATAAAATATATATCTAAAAATTAAATAATTATTTTTCCAACATGAATAAGAAGATATGTACGAAGAATTATATGATAATATTTTTATATACACAATTTAAGAAAAAATAAAAGTGGATGGAAAAGATGATTTACACCCGTATCCTAATAATTTTCAAAGAAAAGGCATATAACTATCCCTAAAAATGAAAAAAAGTGAGAACAATGAGTATAAAAACATGAAGATAAAACTATAGAACTTATTCTGAAGCCACTACCTCCTTAACTACACCATGACCAACCACTAGAGAAGGGTACATAAAATAATAGGGACACTGTTTACATCCTTTTTTGATTTCTTCAAAATTTATTTTATGTTAATTCAGGGTTAAGGTTGAAGCACTTTATTAAAGGGGAACACCTAAACCAATTTCTACTGATATAAATTGGAAAAAAAAATATATGTGTGGGTTTTTATTAAGAAAACTAAACCCACCATTAGAATGTCCTTAATAATTGAGAAAACCCTCTAGATGAAGTTAAAATCTAGTACCTACTTGTGGGCCAAATGAATTTTTATATATTTATATATTTTCAATAAAAATTTCTTCTGTTTAATCTAATTTTATATAGTTTTTCAAGTATAAATACCTTAGGAGGATATCTCAAGTTGTTCCCAAATGATCCAGTGGAGATTCACTCAAACCTTCTAGGATATTAAAAACTCAGTGGTTTCTATCCTTTAAAGTTGTTTATCACTATAATTTTTTTCATTCTATAAAATTTTCCTTGCGTGGTATTGAAAAAGTATATGGAGGTCTCAAATTAGTTCTAGGGTAGTCTAAAATCTTATTAGAATATTTTTTTAATATTTAAAAATATAATACTATATATTTTTTTTCTATTTTTTTGTTTTTAGTGTGTTTTTAGGTTAGGGATAATGAGTTTAAAAGTTTTCATATCTAGTGGACTAATTCATTATAGTTTCAAAGACTCACTAATTCTTAAATTATATTAATTTCATGATTTTTTATTAAATATTTCCAATATTTACAAATAAATCTTGGTTTTATAATAAGAAAAAATAGTGGAATAGAAATGGTTAAAGTGGAATTTAAATTAAAACATGCTGAAGAAATATTTATAAATATGAACCTAGGTAAACTTGGCCTTTTTGAAAAATAGAACCATAGGTTTATAACGAAAATGATAGTCATATAAATCCTTTGTACTTGAGTAAAATAGGCGATTGGTATCCCACAATGAAGTAATTAGATGATTAGGCACTAGGAGTGTGAGTAATAAAATACCTTTGTAAATTAAATAAGTTCTTTACATATATATAGTTGGGAAAAAATCAATAAGATCCTAATTAAAATAAATTAATGGAATAGTTAAGGGTAATATTGAACCCAAATAAATATGGTGAAATTGACTTAAAATAGAATCATTTTATCAGTATAAGGGAAGTAGAAAATGGATCTTTGTTATAAGTAAAAAATGTGAGAGTGATTTGAGAATATATACCCTTTAAAAGTTTTAATTCCACAAAAATCAAATTTATGTCACTCTTAGAACTGGAACTTTGAATTTCATTAAAGAGATACGGTGAGATAAATTCATATAGTGTGCATTAAATCTTATATAATGGATAAAAATTTATTTTCATTTATTTTTTGTGTATGTGTTGGAACCTAGGTGGGGAAATAATTTAAATATATTGAATTCATTATATTCCCAATAGTGAAATAATGTATGTTTGGGGTAATGATGAATGAAAATAATTTAATATTTTTTATCTATTTTCAATGGAAATTTACCCCATAATTTCTGTAAAACCTGGTAATTTATTATTTTTTATAATTTTGGTATATATAATATTTAAATGATAAATGTATTCAAACATATTTTTTAGTAGTTTTATATATATTTGGATTTAATTGAAAATCCATGCCATGATTTTTGGAATTCTAAAATAACAATGTTAGTTGGATTTAGAATTTTATTTTTTCATTATTTTATTCAATTATAGAAAGATATAGAAAAATAATACACTTAAATTATAATTTTCATGATTTATAGGTTTTTTTGAAATTAACATAGGAAGGATCATATAAATTCCATAATAAGACTTCATCAGGACATCATATGAATTTTCTACTCCAGATCGTAATATTTTCATATCTTAAGACATTGAATCAACTATTGTATCACTTCACAATGATCTGTCATATGAAATTGGAGCTCATAGAAAAATGGAATAGTAATTCTTGTATAAGGGTGAACAAAGCTATTGTAAAAATTTTGATCAAGATCACCACTGTGGAAATGTATATCACCTCTATAATCACTGCATCAGGAATTCTAATAGTTCTATTCTGTAAGTGTAATAAGGCACTACATCAAGGTCCTAGGACTCGCATAAGGGTATCTTCATGGATTATATAGGTTACGTAAAGCTGATTCTATGAATCCTAAAAGCTTGTAAAGGTCACCAAGGCATCCTATAAGATATGTAAGTGTGAATATTAATTTTTAGGAGATGTGTGAGGGTATCCCTGAAGCTGATGGAGCTGATTAAGGGTTATCACATCACACTAATTCTCACATAAGGGTATATATGTGCTTTAGAGTTATATCAAAGTTATATCATGATTTGATAAGGGTACCTATGGGAATTCATAATTGTTATCTTTTCCATTGTAATAGAATTTAAAAAATAGAAAAATCGAAACTTTTAATCAAGTTACACTTTCATTGGTTCACCCAAATCCTGGAGATCTCGAACAGATGATTCATGAAGTGATAATCCAAATGATGAATATTATATATATCATGGTGGGGGATGTTTCAACAAGAATATTCAAGTGGGTCCTACATAAAAAATAAAGACCCTCAACCTTTACACATGTAATCAATCCAAGTAGGATAAATAAGTTGAGTTTGTGGTACTGAAATTCTAGTATAAAGGAGGAATAAGTTATTATTATTATAATAATGTTTCACCTCTATTTATTGAATGATGTTTTAGTCCATGGACTTTAACCTAGATTAGATTAGTCTATGAGTTTTTATGACTTTTATACTTTTAATTAAAATTCATTTTGTTTAATATTCATGTAGTATTTTTCTCTTTATTCCCCTTTCTTTGTGTTTCTCCTATTGTGAAGTCATAGTGATTGTCAAGATCTCGTCCATGATGAGAGGCTAACTTAATGAACACCTGATGGATGAAAACCAATGAACCAGAGTCTACAAACATTGTTTTGTTCTTTTTATTTTAGTTTAAGGATCTTAGGAGAGTGAGGTGATGAGGAGAAAATTGTGCCTAATAATTCTTTATTTCCCATTTTCTTTTTTACTACTAAAAATTAACTTCCTATCTTATTGTTTGGATTAATAATTTATGATAGTGATAAGTTCTTTAGGTAGTGGATAGACTCATATTTTGGACCCATTAAGGAGAGTGGTGGGTTGATCACTTGGTTAATTCACTAAGTGATATTTCCATTAACATCGGTAAGGTAGTGAGGTTGTAGGTTTCCATTTGAAATACATAGAGAATAAAATAGAGATGAAAAGTAGTGATCCAATGATGGATCACAATGGTTGAATCCAGGTATGTATCCTTTGTTACATTCATTTTATTCTATATTTTAATTTACTTTTTTATTTATTAAACCCCATCCAATTTCTCTTTTACTTTGAACATAAGAAATAAAATAAAAAAACATAAGTACATAGATAGGGAGTCTCTAAGACTAACTCCATAAGAGATGACCTAGGTCATCCACTTGGATGCATTCCATGTTTCACAAATTATATTTGACGAGAGCCATGTGACAATATTCTAATCAAGATCACAAACCTTTTCTATATATGTACACAACAATAACCAAGACAGGGAGCATCATATAAAACTACGAACATTACTCTTTCCTCTAGAAAAAGAAGAATGGAAGCACTAGTCAAATTAATCTTCAGGTATTTGAAATACAGCAGACACTGATAAATCCATATGAACTCCTAGTTCTTATTCTTTAGAGATATAAAAGGTATTAAAATATAATAGCTATCAGACACATAAATTTAATAATATCCTATAAGAATAATGAAACTACTAACATTAAAAATATTTCTGGGTGTTTTCTAAGTAACAACAACCAAGATCTTTAATAGGTTTTCTGATACTCCTTATCAAGACACCAAAAGCCCAAGATAATTCACCATTCATATCCTAAAGTTTCATTTTGAAAACATACCATAAAGATTAAGGTTCTTAAGGAAATTTAAAATAATCCTAATATGATCAGCATAATTCTCCATTGAAATTGAGTACCCAAGGATTCCATCGATGAACACTACCATGAACTAATGCAAGAACTCACAAAAAAAAGATTTCATGAGTCCCATTAATGTAGTTGGGGAATTTTTGACACAAAATGATATAATTACAAACTAAAATTTCCCATAATAACACCTAAAATATTCCTTTAAGATATCTTACTCTTTCACCCTCATCTGATGATAGAAATACTATAGAAAAATTTTCAAAAATTAGTTAAATTCCTTCAAATGTGTTAGGGCCAAAAGGGGCCTAGATACCCTAAGAGGGGGATAAATCAGTGTATAGATATTATATTTCAAATTCTTCCTGCTCCATTGGATCTTGACCTCTATGTTTTAAGGGTCACTTTTTTTTCTCTTATATTGTTAGGGTTTATCTTGTTCTTTCCTCATTTATCTGATAATTATGCTTTGGATGCAATGCAGGAAAGAAAGCTGGAAAACACAGATATTTTTACTTGGTTCACCCTCACTAAGCTACGTCCAAGGAGAATACAACGACGATGTGATGATGTAAGAAATCTATTAAAGCTCACTGTCTATTTACAACGTCTGAGCTAGATCACTTCTATGCCCAGGTTCACTGCCTTTATAAGGTTTAGGGTCTTATCACTACATTCCCAAGGGTCACTCCCTTTGCCTCTATCTCTGGATCACTGTCGGTGAAAAGGGTCACCTTATTCCTCTTCAATTTCTCAATGCTCTTGGAAGGGATCCACTCACAGTTTACAGACCTGAAGGTCACTTTATTATCTCTAATGAATTATGCATCCGTAACTATTGATAGAGGCTCTTTTGATCCCAATTTTTACCCGCAGATGAATCTCACTTTGCACCGGGTGTACCGAGCAACCCCAATTTTTACGCGTAGCCCTTACTGCACCTTGCGCATAATTCCCTTTCCTTGAAAAAAATCCACTTTTTATGGAACACCTCTTTTATGCGCTATTGACTTCTTTTGCACACTGCTATTTCTTTTACACACAAATGACTTCTTTTACGCACAGCTATTGCTTTTACATGCAACCTTTTCATTACGCACAAATGCATCTTTTACACGCAACTCCCATCTTTTACGTGTAGCCTCTACACTGCCTTGCGCGTAATATTTATCTTTTATGCCCAATCCACTTTCTGCGTGACAGTCTTCTTTTCCACACAACCTCTGCTTTTTACATAAAAAGTTATTTTACACGCAAATGCAGCTTTTTCGCGCACTTCATGCCTTTGACAATTTTCAAACTTCTGATCACAAAACACCTTTTGCGTGAACAAAACAAACCCTATATTTCACGCACCATTCTAATATTTCATGCACCACTTTCCTTTTTCGCACACCGCGCAAATATTTCTTGCACCACTTTCCTTTTTCGCACACCACGCAAATATTTCGCACACCACAATCCTTTTTTGTTCACCAAGTAAATATTTTGCGTTCCACAATCCTTTTTCACGCACCACGCAAATATTTTGTGCACCGCAATCCTTTTTCGTGCACCTCATTCCTTTTTCACGAACCTCTTTCCTTTTTTGCGCACATCCCTTATCCAAAAACACATCTCTCCAATTTCTGATTTTCAGGCCCAAAAATTTGATAAACAGTGGAAAACGGCACCACCTTGTATCTTCTCTTTTTGTACTACCTCCAGATCGTCCATTCCTTTTTCAGGGTTCTTCAATAAAACATGTATAGCCAAAAACATCTCTTGAACTGGACAAATCACCTTGTAAACCCACTTTGTCAACAAATTCTACATCGTGGTCTACTTTGTGAACAAACACAACACGGAGGCCCACATTGTCAACAAACAAAATCACCTCAAAAATGCTTCAATGATACCTTGAGGTATTTTTCTCAACAAAATGATCAAAGTAACATCTATCCATAGAAGGTGTTTATTGTTTTTACCATCACATGATTCAACCTTTTTCAGTATTGTTAGTCCCAACAGATTGGGAAGCTACTCTGAGAGGGGGTGAATCAATGTAGAAATGTATTTATTGAATAAAACCAACTTAATGTTTTACACCTTATTATGTTTTTGAAAACACTATCTCAATTGGGATATATGGATATTGAATACACACCCTCTACACTTACATCTATATGAAATGCGAATAATGTAATGAATATAACACATCGGATTATTTACAAGGTTTTTCCCTTGTGTGGGAAACTGAACCATTAATGTGATTGGTTATTATCCCAAGTGATAGTTTTTCACTGTTATTTTAAGTGTTACAATGGGTAAAGTTTTTATCCTTTAACCAAGAGTATAAATTATACAAAAATATGATCTAATTATATTACACAATTGGATAGGTTATCTCTCAAAAATCATATCCATCCTTCTTGTGGGAATAGTGTTGTTGTTTATACTAGACACACCAATATTCATATGTTCTTAAAGAACTATATGAATAGTTTTATGACTACCAAAATATATTCTAGTAAAAAAGAAAACACATTGGTCATATCCATCAATTTTTATAAACATAATTTATGCAACTCTCACCTTTAATCACATCATAATCTATAACTTTAATAGGTAGTTATTTTTGTTGTATGTGCTTTATTTTTCAGTTTGTTAACTCCTATAAACCTTATACTTCTTTATCGAAACTATAAGTTTTGGTATTATTAAATCTTTTACCGAACTAATATTCTATAAAATACTACTTGACTACCCTCTACATTATGTATTTCATAATAATATCAACCACAATTGCATGAAAACATAATTCTCATTATAACTTTGAATTATGTTCCCATTTTATATAACCAAACACCCTTCATAAAATTATAGGAATGTGGAATTTTAATTTGAAACCCCAACCAACTCAAATTCCACATTAAACTGCATTTATTTCTATGAAATATATTGGATATTCGACTTCATCAAACCCACCTCAAAACTCAACATCAAATATCATCTTATCTTTTGAAAACATAGGATATAATCATCAACTTTACCTTAATAATTGTTAATATTTGAACATCCATATTAGATTCATCATAATGAATTTAAATTCATATAAAGGTAATGTTCCACTGTATCATCCAGTGGTGTTAATTTCCAAGTATTTAATTCTATATCTTTCATTATTTCCATTATCTACCACATCTCTCAAATTCATACATCCTACAATACATAAAACAAACAATATTAGGATTCTTGAACTTTTGGTGTTTATACTTACATTACTCCAAAAAAATTGTTTAAAAATCTAATGATCTAGTCTTCCATGTCTTTTGATTAGTTTTAAAAATAATCATGATATCGCCTAATCAAATCAACGCTCATCTTATCAGGAATCATATAAGTCATTCAATATTATAATATTTAGTCTCTTTTATTAGCCATAATGAACACTAAAACTCACTTCATTAAATTCCTATGTTTCTACCGTTGGAATCACTCAGGCCCATTTTTTATTTTTTGATCGACCTATATTTGAGATACTTTAGCACTAAATTGTATTATAGTTCATTAACTCATGTCTCATCTAATATTGATTTTACTTATAGTGAAACGAAGAATTCATGATACTCCAGGAGCATCCATAATTTTTTGGGATTAATCCTATTGTAGAATTTCAACCAGAATCACAATTGATCCTCAACTCACTGTGAAGTGTTTTATGTTGAAAGAAAAATATAGTATCATCTAACTTTTTATTATAGAGCTCATCATAAGGAACTCCCTTTACTAAAAAATTGTAATCCTTTTAGAAAAATATTTGTACCTTAAAAACTATGAGGCAAACTTATAAAATTCATATATGAAAATTATAATGTTCATGAATTTTCCATATCGTTAGAACTCTACTCAAGGTCAAACTTATAAAATTCCATAGTTAACCATATTAACTCAAGGTTTCTTCTCTAGGGCATTATCAATTCTTCAGTTACTTCACCTTTAGGATATATATCATTGATATACCTAGGCTTCTGGTTTTCTTCCCTAAATTACTTACAATGGTTGTTCCATCAAGATAACCTCCTTAAGTGAATTATCTTAAAAAATTTAATGATTTATCTCATGTTGTGCTCTACTTATATATTATTTTCAAGATCATCTTCAACTTCTCGTCATTTCTTCAGGTCCTACACATCCTAAGAACTTATATATCCAACTAAACATTTTTTTCACAATTAATCTTCAAATTTTATCACTTTTCATGAGACATCACTGAATCTCGGTTCATCAATCATCATATTTTTAGTATTGTTTTGGTTAATATAATAATATCCATTATTCCTCATTAATTTTCGTAATAATGTTCCTCTTATCATCTAGTTATATCATCTATATTTCTTTCTTAAATATCTTCTAGTAGTATAACATACATCTACCAGTTCCCTATCTTCCTTGGTATAAACATACACCTTATAGTGTATTAACTTTGATAACATCTATAGGAAGCAATATATTCGTCCTCAATATCATTTAAAATATTAATTTGCATCACCACGATCCATTGAAAAAAAATATAAAGCTTCACCATCATAACCTCTAGGTAACTTTAATATCCCCCTTTGTATTTTTTTTCAATACAAAAATACATGATAAAAGCATTGACCTCTTCTCCCCCTTAATGAAAATAAATTCAAAGTTTCACTTTTTAAGGGAACTATCGTTTTATACTTATTCTCATTCATTTTTATCCCCTTATCTTCCTTTGAAAACAAATTAAACAATTAAATACGTGATATAATAGTAGAATCAATTTTCCTGATCAATGATCCATGATTTAATCGACTCTAAGTATACATGATCCATACTCAATGTAGAAAACTAGAGAAAATAAATAAAATATAAAATATTTATATAAATAATTTAATAAGTGATACCACTTTATAAGATCTTTTTTGGGGTTGTTAAAAATAATTTTTCATTCAACTTTTTTCCTTAAACCACCTCAATAGACATATTAAAATTATTCAACTCAAAATTAGGTTCCCCCCCCCCCTTCACAAGACATTTTCAATTTACATCACAAGATATAACTATCTCACATAATCATATAATTTATTTTTTTATAAGTATCAAAGAAAATATCAACTTACCTCAGAGGTGAAAAAATATTCATTCTCAAATATTTCAACATCTATGACTTTATTGTCCTCTAGAATATCATCTTATGATAGTATATTATTTGACACATTGAGTTAAAATTTCTTCAATCTTTGGTTATCTATAATTTAGATTTTTTTATCATCAAATCTCTAGAACTAATGAATTTGTATTCACTCCCCTTAAAGGGGTTAACTCTATATTTCTACATCACCATAGTTGATATCAACTAAATTGTTCTATGGGGGAACCATGATTTTCAATCAAATTAGATAACTCTATAATAGATATACTATAGAATGATATTAGATTTTAAAATCACTCACTTCTTTTGAAATCCCCCTAAATTGATTTAACTCTAATTCCATGTTATATAAAAATAAATAGATTATTTTAGTGGATAATATGGATCATCATTTTATTTTTAGTTAGATAAACTATATTGAGAAGAATTTCTTAACATATAAACTCCCTTCACAATAGCTCCATTTTTCTCCATGTCATCACCCATTAATTTATAAGAAATTATGTTCTTGGGCTATATATAATTCTTCCATTTACCTTCACTTTATGCAGATATTTTTTCTTAAAATTACTTGGCAAGGAGAAAGAACTCTTATTTTATTTTTCTTCCATACTCCTTGTTGTTTCCAATTATTCTTGATAAAATTTCAAGAAAACCACTAAAACATGTTTCACTTTATTTTGGTGGTGAGATTTATTCCTCATATAAACATTTATAGAACATGTAAATTTTAAATCATTCTTTTATTTTTCAGAAAACATCTTTTCCATGGTAGTATTATCATGCATTTTTTTGTAGAGTGTATGACCAACTAATATCTTCCATATGGATTTTTAACCTCTTTTTAGGTTACCCTTCAGTGCTAACATCTGGTGAACTATAACCTTTTCATCAAATATGTATTCCACAAAACCAATATATTTCTTTCTTTCACTGATTTATTTATCTTGTTATTCCAGATAACATCCATTGAACTTAATATTCCTGAATAGTTTACACCTTCCCATGAAGTGGCCTTTTCTTCCACAGTAAAACTATTATCTCTTCTATGTGACATATTATTATAATTTATTCTTTGTTAAATTCTACTTGGTAACATCAATTTATTTAGAACCCAGTGTATACTCTTTGAATTCCCTCCATTTAATCTTCTTTAGATTATACGGTCTCCTTATACTTGTTATAATTGAGTTATTCTTTGTAAATGTGAACTATCACACTTTATCTCTATGATCACTTTGATTACACCATTCATAGTGGTCTCTATGATATTTAAATTTATTTGAGGTGGATAGATATTTCTTATTATATGAGGGTTGGGTGTACTTAGCATAATATTTCTTATCATCCATTTTACTCCACCTTAGTATAGGCCCGAATTTTCATATGGTAGTTTATGAGTTATTCCAATAAACAATGTCCTGGTGTTAAAAATTTCCACAACACTACTAGTATCAAATAATTATTATTTTATTCATTTTATTTTTAGTATATCCATTTATAGTATATTCCAATTTTCAAATATCAACTCCTTCCTTTTGACCACTTTATGGCAGATATATCATATTTTTTCCTTCTCTATACCATTTTGGAAGTGGTTGGTTTCTCAATACCTTTCATCACACATATTCTTAGGGAACTTAAATTATATCTTGAACTATTCATCGTATTGGAATTAGTGAAAATAGTTTTACCATAACATGGGGATACCTCCTTTTCTAAATTCATGAAAGATGTATCATCTAATAGACTCAGGCTTCTTATAATTATAGAATGATTATTCGAAGAATTAATACTCACCTTAGGAATTTTGGAAGTAGAACTATTCTCAACTTCATGTGAAGATTCAGCATGAGTAATTTCCAAGTTTCTCAACTACACTTCCATCTCAAGACACTTTATATTTAAAGTTACTTTTTGATATCTAAGATTTATCAACTTTTCATCACTTTTAGTTTTCATCTTTCAAATATCTTCTTCATGAAACTTTCACTCCTATAGTAAATAATTGTTCAAATCTTGTATTCTTCTATATTTTATCTTCAACTGGGAGTTATTAACATTTGTCAAAGATTTTAAAGTAAATAATACTTCCAACAAAACATTAAAAATTATATCTTCCTCACATACTATCATTTTAAATTATTTTTACCTTTGGAAAATCATTCATTGGAAATTTGGATAGATAATTCATTTTTTTTAAAAGCTCTATGATAGTTCTTCACTTTATGATATTATTGGACAATACATCGTCCTTCTCATTGACATTATATTCCAAATATGTATTTTTATCTTATAATACCTTGATAAATGAAAATATATATTTATCTAGTTAAATAGGGATAGTTTTTATATCATCACTAATTTTAGAGTAAAAATATTCAACAGATTTATACTCTTCATATGTTAAAGTTTCTTCTTATAGAGAATCAATCATAATTGATTGATCTTGACATATTTTTCTAAGTTTATATTTTTTTAATGGTGGATCCACCTTCCACTGAACTTGCTAGGATAATTTTCATTTCTTATAAGCTTCTTTACTCTTTCAATTCATTAATTCTTTTTCCAAAACCATCATGTTTTTATTTTTAGGGATATCTTCCATTAACATAAACTCAATCCCAACATTCTATTATTACGGAAGAGGAAACCTTATAAATTATTGAAATTTAAAATTCATGTAGACCAATAAAAACAAATATGAGGGAAAAGGTTAATATGTAATTTTAGTAAACCCACTCGAATGCCATTTATTTCTAGGGGACTATTCAACTAATTGGGAGGGGTATTAATTAGTATATAAAAGTTTTTATAGAATAAAAGAACATAAATTTTCACCCCTGTTAAGTTTTTTGAACCTCTGTTTTAGTTTGGATGTATGAAGATTGGTTATACACCCTCAACACTTACTCCCACAAGTAATGAAAATAATGTAAAATAAATAGAACATAGGTATTTTTACATGGTTCATCCCCACTGCAAGAAACCTTCTCTTAATTATTCTTTATTATTATCCCATATAAAACATTTTCACTTTTCTCATTAGTGTTAAAATGGGTCACGTTATTTTTCTTTACCTTATGGTATTAATTTTCAAGAACATAGATTCCATTATATTACATAAGTTGATATGATAGCTCTTATAAATCCTCTTCTACCTTATACTAGGTATGGAGGAATTTTTTATACTATAACCACCAGTCATTAAAGGTTATTTGAGAACTCTTTGAATGGGTATTTTCCTGCTAAAATATTTTTATATATAATAGCATTCATTTCAGACCTTTACTTCAAATTTTGAAAACTTAATTCTTGAAACTCTCATTATAAAGTATTTCAATGTAAATAAATTTAGCAGGTAGCACCTGATAGTGGACATACTCTACCTTATAGTTTCCTAAATTATAGAAACCTCACACTTCTTTATCAAAACATTATGTTCTAGTCTCCTCAACTCTTCAACCCAACTACTCCACTAGATTTAACAAGTCAGATACTCCATATCTTTTATTATTCACAATAATATCAACAACAATATCTTAAGTACATAACACTCTTTAAAAAATTTAATGAGGTTTCCCCTTTATATATAAAAACATCCTCCCTCAAATATGGGTAACAAGGGCTTTTAATTTTAAAATTATACCTACTTGAAGTTCTCAATCAATCTCATTTAATACTCCCAAAAATTTCAAAGATTTAACTTCATCAAAACCCTCTATAAAAATTGTGATCAACAATATTTAATTCTAAAAATATTATCAAGAATAAATAACTTTAATTTTATAGTTTTAAATATCTTAATTTCTAGATCAACATATTAAAAATGGCTTTGAATTCATATAAAACAAAATTCACTTGGTACCTTTCCGTAGTCCTAACTTCTATATAATTCATTTTAAATCTTATAGTTCTTCCTTCATATTGTTACTGACTTCGTCCTATATCTTCTTATTCTTCTAAAAACTATTTATTTGGGATTAAAAATAATTTGATTAATTCAAAAACTCATCATACTATCTCACTATCAACTCAACACTCATCTTCCCAGCACTTAGATCAGTCTTTCAACCTTTTGATAAATTATTATTTTCATAATCTAAATCCATTTGATAAACTAACAACTATAACATATGGTGTTACTTCCTTTGGCCACACTCAGGTATGGTCTTTTATTTTTCAACTGATCTAGATTCAAACTACTTTGGAACCACCTCATCATCTGATGCTTTAAATTTTTCTTGTCTATAGTTTATTTGGATTCTATTGAAATCATAAATCTATAATGCTCCTTGACCATCCATAATTTATATTTCTCATGAAATTTTTTAATTTTAGATAGAATCATATTTTATCATAAACTCAATGTGATGTATTTTTTATTTAATTAAAAATATGAAATCATTTTTCTTTGTACTTAGAAAAGTATATGTACCTTAGTAACTCTAATTAAACCTTAATAAATCCTTAAATTAACATTATAAAGTTCATGAATTTTCCATACATTCATAACTTTACTTAGGTTCAACCTTATGAAGTCCCAAATTTAACATTACAAACTTTGGGGGACTTCTCTAGAAAAATTTTAATTATTAAATTACTTCTTCTCCAAAGCATATATCTTATGGAAGCCCTAGCTTCTTTTATTCTTCACTAAATTACTTCAAATGATTTTACCCTGGGTCAAAAATCCTTTACCAAATAATATTTTAACATCTGAAAATATATCTACCAGTGTAATCAACTTCTAGATGCTCATCAATATTAGAATCCACTTCTCTTCCTAGGTTTATTTTCTATTCTTAAAGAGAACTTATATATTAAACTAAACATCAAGTAGAAAATTATCCTCTAACTTTTATAACATTACATGAAATCTCCCTAAATATTAGTTCATTAATCATAGAATGTTATCGCTACTTTCAATTAGCATCATAAGATCCATTATTATTCATTACTTTTAGTGATCCATTTCCTCCATTCATCCAGTCATATCATTCATCCTTTTTGTGGAAATTATTCAGTAGTATAATAAACCTCTATTAGTGTCCCATATTCTAGTGTATGACTTTACACCTTACGATTTATTAACTTATGGAACACTTATAGGAAATACCATCTTCTTCTTCAATCTCATTTAAATTATTCATCAACATTTCCTCGATCCATTGATAACAGATATAAAACTTCATCAATGTAACATCTAGGATACTTCATGTATATAAAAAATCTCATACCATTATTCATATTATAGGTTAACAACACAATAGAACCCTATAGTGACAGATTGGGCCAAATGAAACAACTCTCATCAAATCATAAATCTAAATCCACAACTTCCATAACATAGATGGTGTTATCGAGTAAGGATTCATCAAAATAAGAGATTAACTAGGTTGAAACTCTATCCCAAACATAATATCAATTTATGGGGGTAGTATAAAAACCTATTAATGAAAGATATTTGATAACTCATCAATGACCCAAGGGAAAACATCTGCATACACCTTAATAGAACATAATAATAACTCCTCTAGATGATAAAAAGGTTTCTCAGAATTTCTATTTTTCATTAAATAGTCATTATTTACAAAAAAATCATAAACTAACCATATATATTATAAAATGAAATTATCCTCCAAAATTAATTAATAATAGAAAGCATAGTGTATAACCAATCCATTCCAAGAATTTCACCATGTAGTTTTATTGATATAAATAACAAATCCACTGATGAATGACGTTTCCCCATCACCATCTCATAAACCTAACATACATCAAGAAAATTATATTGAACTACAAGTGTTTTAGAAAAAATTAGGGGCACTAGAATCCTGTGTAAATTGAGTCCCAAGGAAGAGACCGAGGAGAGTTCAATAAAAAAATAAAGACTAAAAATTGAATAAAATTAAATCCATGGTATTTGGTAAACACATGGTAGTTAGAAAAGTCTTATCCCTTATCGTTCTAGTATCTCTATGGCATGAAACTATCCATCCCCAAATCATATACCTCACTGGACCTATTAATGACCACCTTCATAGCCACTATCAGTCCTATATACCTGACTATAGGACACATTATGAGGTTATCCCCAGTTTGATCCATTTCCCCTAGGTTGGGAGAATAAAGGGGTGTCCTTATCCTAATCCAAATCCCTTAAACTAGAAAAACCATTAAAACTAAGATATGTTTTAGGGATATTATTGATCCCTTGATTTATGAAGGTGCTGAGGTGAAAAATAATTATTTGAGAAGGGAATCATTTGGATAAGATTGATCTACTGGATTTTTTTCAATACATAAATCATGTACAAACTCAATTTTTTCATGATTTTTCATTTTATTTGAAGTTTTTCATCATTTTGGAATTATTAGAATAACATAAAAAGAGTTTTTAAGTCGAAGATTGGTGTTTTTTAATATTTTTAATGTGTAGGTGACATCCCCGAATTGTGACCATGCATGTAATGGGTGTAGAGATGAACTATTAAGATAAATGGCATGAAGAATCCAAACACTAGATTTTTGGAAAAGTTTCCATATAAGAATAATGGTTCAACTATGTTGTGGTGAAATGAAAAATATGACATAGTAAGAAAAAAGTGAGATGAACTATGTAATATATGTTTTAAAAGTAATTTTAGTCAAGTAGTTTTCATGTGATAAATGGAGAGGCTTGTATGATCCATGGTCTAAGACATTGTTTCTTGCCTATGAGTTTGTAATTTTGAAAAATTACTCATAAAATAATTGGAATGTAATATTCGTATCTGGGATTCATAAGGTTACTTATTTTGTAAAATATTGAATGACTATTTTTTAATCAAAAAGAGGTTAACCAAACTAAGGTGCGCCAATAGGGAACATTTTTAGAAGTTTTTGTTATATCATGGAATCTTGTTACTAGGGAATAAAATGGATTAGTAGTTTTCTAAGGTTTAACACATGCAATTTCACTTAATGTAACATGTCATAGTGTAATAAAAATAATCCTATTCAAAAAAAATGAGGAGAAAATATCATTAGATAATGTGTATTAAGAGAGGTTAATAATTAGTTCAGATTAATTAAAATGAAATGGTGTACAACACACTATGGAAATATATGTAGTAAGTGAAAAGATCCATAAATTTTATACAGCACACCATGGAAAAGAATATATAATCCATGGTTAGGGATATGTTACATATTTTTAGTGGATGTAATTATGTGGATCTAGTGATGACCTAATGGATACTTATACTCTATCTCTAAAGTCCATATTCACATCAATAGTGACAAATAGAAATCATGTTATCTAAAGGATCAAAAATAATAGACAAAAGTTGAATGGTAGTAAAATAAGGTTGTTGGTTTAAATTTGAATTTTGAAATTACAATTTGAATGTGAAATAAATTTTTGTTGGTGTGAAAGATAATTTTTAAAGGGATATTACAAGAAGAAAAAAGATATAAGAAATAAAAGATAGAGGTGAGAATAATTGATCATATTATTTAGAATAGAAAATATGGTGTCTAAAATTCATAGTGTGAACATAAAGAATAAGGATACTTAAAAAATTCAAATAAAATACGAATAAGAGTGTTGTACACACTGGTTTTTATGTGATCATCATATTTTTAATTTTTAGTGAGGAATAATAAGGACGTCATATATATTATACACATATAATAAGTTCAAGAAAACTATAATATTATTGAGAGACAATCCTAATAAGAAGAAGGTTAATTACTACCTCAAAAAATTATAAGTTAGTGGCTTAATTAGTTGAGTGAATTTTTGAGATACAACATTGTTCGTTATCTTATATATGATTTCATGGTCATTCCCTTCTTTATATATCCAAAATAGTGATTCTATTGGATCATGTGGTCTCAGGAGAGTTTGGATCGTGCCAAGGATTTGCTTCTCATTTTGATTAGAGAAACTTGTACATCAAATGTACTTGTTTATTTACTTTCCTTTTTGTGTATGATTTAATCATTGATATCAATCACTCTAACAAGTTATGGATTTTAATTTAATAAGAAATCATAAAAGGAAAATATATTAGTATTTTTCATTGGTTCACCCACTCAACCTCTTAGTGTACCGACACCATTCTAAGGTATACAATAAATGAGATCACAGTAGTTCAGGTTTTCCCTTAAGATCAATAATTTTTTAAATTTTATACTTTGATAAATTTTGAACTTGGTTGGTATTTTATTTCTTCTCTATATTTTATAATTGAGGGAGTAGATGAGTTTCTTTATTGAATTAATTTAATGGAGTTTTTTTGTGATTCAAATATTTGTATTTATTTTGGACAATTTTAATTTGGTGAACATTAGTGGAGTTCCAACATTGAATGAAAAAAAATATTCATAATGAAAGTATACTACAAAACATTTATTCATTAGGTATGAATGTTCTAGAAATTTTGACTTATAGATTTACACTTGTTATATAAGGATCCATTTTGACTCGAGATGCTATAAAGAATTCGGAGTTTTATGGGCATATATGAAATTTTATTTTTTCCACACCTTAAAATAAGGATATTTCAAAGTTTATTGGGTTAATTAATTAAAAGGAATTTGGGAAAACATACAATATATCTATAATGTTAATTTTAAAGTAAAAAGGGATAAATTATAGATTTAGTTATTTAAGTATGAAAAATTGTGTGTAATAGAAGGTGAAATTTTTTATAAATTCTTTACATGAGTAATGAGTTTGTGAGATCTATTAGAGGATTTGGTGATACTTTTAAAGATTAAATGGTTTTCAATTAGATAATTTTTATCTCACTAAAAATACTTGATGTCAAAGTTTCATCTCTTGAGTATCACGATATAGACACACTTAATTTATAAAACATTCAAAACATCTTGGTTTCATAAGATATGAGAAAATAATGTACCAAAAAGATGAAGATTTTGGATGATAATGAAATTTCATTCAAATATATCAAGAATTAAAGTAACCCAAAGAAAATTGAGGAATTTAAAGATGATAATTATGAATTTGGGAGTTCATTTTCTAATTAAGTTATTCATGTGAAGTTAAACAAGCTTGTTTTACTCATTTCAAGAGGTGTTTGAAGATGAAAAGTTAAATTTGATGGGTTTTTCAACTTTAAATTATTTCAGATATGGTACTATTGGTAATATCATTGAAAATTCTCTTAGAGTAGAATAAAATTAAATTTAACATAAAGAGGATTCCTCTCATGAAATTTCAAGTATAATTACAATAATTTCAAAAGAGGTAAGTTGTCATAAATTTTTTCAATAGTGAATACTTATTCTACAAAAAAGAGGATTTATTTATCCAAAAAAGATAAATCATAAATAGATGGTACTCAGAGTGGATATTCTTTAGTGGTAGAGGATAGAAGGTAATAATTGCATTATTGGATGTGAAGGTGTTAAGTTATAAATAATGATTAAAGAAATAAGTGGTTTCATCAAGTAGTGATGAATGGTAAAATGAATCTAAAATAAAGTTCATATTGAAGAGTGAATTCAAGAAGAGAATATACAGTATTTTTAATTTATATAATAAAAATAGGGTAATTAAGAATGCATAAAATAAGATTTAATTGGATAATACTGAATTCAAAAAGAAGGAAGTTGAGTTTCTCCCAAGTTTTTATAAAGTAAGAGACTTACTCAACAATGATAAGAATAAATTTAATTTATTGAATGAGAATAGTCTTTAAAGTGAGAAGTAATTTGAATATATTAAGGTTTATTTTCTGGATAAATAAAATTATATCAAAAGATTTAGATAATATTTTTCTAATTACAAGAATGAAATGGTGTATTAAGTAGGGGATGATAGTTATAGATAATGTTATACAATAATATTGTTCTAATAAATAAGTATCTCAAACAATGCTTCATAAATATAATGTATTAACTTGAATAAAGGTTGAATCCAGATATAATATAATAAAATAAAAGAGAATCAGATAAGAGATTATTATTTAAAAATTATTTTATTCTGAAAAGTATAACATTTAATGAGAATATTCTATTGTGTGTGAAGATAAAAATTCATGAAAAATATACATAATTAATATGAATATTTTATAGTATCCTAGTTTTATGTATCATTAAACTAAGGTAAATAAGAATTTTAAAATGATGAATTTCATAGAACTATGGTTATTGGATATACAAGTAGTTCAAGAATATTCTTGACCTTTTATGGTAATTGTTGGTTCTACACAGGCTATGGGTATATAATGAGATGTTTTGGTTTTATATAATTTGCATTTAAAAATAAAAATAGTGATTTTAGTCTCATGTATTTGGAAATAAAACCCATTAAAATAATACAAATAAAGTACAATGTTATTAAATAACATAATAAAAAATTATATATTGAATGAAGTGTGTGGGAGATGTGATAAGTATGGTAATATCACTAAATAATTTATTGTGTTTCTATAGGTTCAATGGTTTCAAAAATATAATCCTAAAAAGATTCTAGTTATAGACTATAGAAAGAAATTAGTGGAGATTAATATTATTTGTAAAAAGTATAAAGAAGATATTGAGAGTAAATTGAAGATTAATTACTCAAAAAAAGTGGAACAAAGTCTATATAAGATTAAGTTTAAAATAGAAATCAAAAATAGATTATATTAGAGAAATATTGAAGATTAAGTTACTAAAATTTGAGGACTATAATTTCATTTTTCTTAAAAAGAGTAGAAACAATAAATAAACCTTGGTATGTCATATTGAAAATGTAAAAATCAAGATGATTTTTCCCAATATGAAATGGGATTTGAAGAAATAATTGGATGATTAAAGATTTTTTCAATCAAAGAGAAAGATTAATATCAATCCATGGAGGTTCAAGATGAAATATTAGCCTTCACCTGTCACAGGCTAAGGTATGAAGTTATGGTCCCCTCATTTATTATTTGGAGATTTGTTTTTAAAAAGGTAGAAATAAAAGAAAAACTCTTTTATGTTAAATAAATTAATGTCATTATAAAATGGGTAGGATTGATATGTATGAAATAATATAAAGTAATATGTCAAACCTAATGGGGTAAAGATCTCTTTTTAGGGATATCATATATTTATATGTACTTTTTTAAAAGGGATAAGTTGTGATGTCATCATGTGTGAATGCGTGTGGGTTTTTGAGATTTATCAACTATTCTAAAATTCTTTTTGAGAATGTTTTTAAAAACTTAGTATAAAAAAGTTCAAGTAATATTTTTAATTTGTGGAAGAAGAGTTAGATTTCATTATCATTTGGTATCATGAGTATCAAGACCTATGAAGAGGTGTGTGTAAATCATTATTTATTAGCATCATGATTTTATTATTCAATTGTATTTTTTTATAAATATATGTCATTAATATAGTCTTAACATTATTTAGTTTTGAATTATTTCTATGTGTAATTATAGTGAATTTTTATATATGTTCAATGGTTTCTAAAAAAAATACAAAGGGGGTATTATTGAGGCCAATAGTTGTTTTAGGGGGATTTTTAAGCCCATGAATGAAGAAGGTGTTGAGATAAAATAGAATAATTTACAGAGATAATTGAGTGGAAATTATTTATGTGTTTCCTTTTGTTTTACATATATAAATAATTTCCAAAATCAATTGTTTTAGGATTTTTCATTTTAGCTATAGTTCATTTTTTGGTTTTGGAATGATTGGAAGAATGCAGAACAAGTCTAAAAGTTAAAGAGTGGTGTTTGAAAATGGTTTAAGTGTAGGTGAAATCACTATACCATGGTCATAAATGAAATAGCTGCGGAGATGGTATGAGAAGATAAAAAGCATGTCTTCTTAGGACACAGATGTCTATAAATTTATGGTTTGATAATAAAGCTTTGACTATGTCATGGGGAAATGAAGAATGTGACACAACAATGAAATGGGGATATAACTATAAAACATATGTTTTAGAAGTTTTTTTAGTTAATAGGTTTCCCTATGATGAACATTGAATCTTATACATTTTATCATTGATGTTTTAGTTCCTTTTGTGTGAGTTTTGAATTTTGGAAAATTCTTTATACAAGGATTTTCATAAAAGTGTCTTATCTATTATGTGTAAGGTTCCGTATATTGTCAAATATATATCAAGTGTCTCGGAATAAAAATGGGGATGACCCCACCATAGTTCACTAATAGTTCCCATTTTGATAATTACATAAAAGATAAATGAATCTTGTTCCTATTGAGTGAAACTTATTTTAAGTTTTCTGAGGTTTCACATGTGGAATTACATGTCAGGGAACATTTCATTGTGTAATAAAAGTGTTCTTGTATGAAATAAAAAAGGGGTAATATTCCAATAAACAAGGTGTGTTGAGACCAGTTCTAAAGAAGTTTGGAGTTTTCAAACTGAATTACTGTATAATTCATCCTGGTAAAATATTTTGTGAAAGGAATGTTCTAGAAACAGTGTACAATTTTCCTTGGTAAATAATTTACATGTCATAGTCAGTGATGTGTTTTAGATTTTGAGTGGATCCAATGATGTGGATTTATTAATGACATGGAGGATACTAATACATGATATATAAAGTATTTTATCATATTGATGGCAACCAAGGGGGCTTTAATTATCTAAGGGGTCAAAATAAGACAAATAGATAAGAATTAGTTACAGGAAGTTGTTGGTTTAAATTTGAATTTGAAATTTCAATTTTAATGTGAAACATAGTGTTGTTGTTCTAAAATATAAATTTAAAAAGTATCTTACATGATTAAAATGTTTAAGATAAATAGAAGATTAAATTAGTAGTAATAAAGTATATTATTTCTAACAAAGGAGAATTTGTGTGTGCAATTGAGTGAGTACACAAATAATGAGAAAACTTATAGTAGTACAAGTAAAATAATAAGAGGATAAAAATACACATGAGTATGTATTTTATCATCACAGATGTGTAATGAGGTGAGAAATAAGAAATAAGTCACACATGTTCTACATGGTTAATAAGTTTGGGAGAACTGTAATATTATAATAAGATAATCACCAAAGGAAGAAGGGTAATCCTTGTCTCAATAAAGTATAACATAGCAGTGAAACTAGTTAATAGCTTTTTAGATACAACATTGTTCATAATATTATATCATTAGTTCATATATATTCCTTTATCTTTGTATCCACAATGGTTATTCTAGTGGTTCACATGTTCTCAGATGAGTTTGGATCATCCCATGGAATAACTACCCATTTTGAGTAGTAAACCTTTTATATTGAGTTCCCTTGTTTGTTGGTTTTTCCTTTATATATGTGAGTCAAGTAGTGAGATCACTCACTCTAACAAGTGATGAAGGTTTTTTTCATAAGAAATCATAAAAGAAAAATACATTCATATTGATCACCGATCCCCCCCCCCATTGAAAAACATAATATATGGGGCCACTATAAAAAATCATATTGATCATATCCCTGATTAGGGTAATGAGGAATGTGATAAAAAGATTGATATGGGAACTGAACACCCATACCATGTGGGCCACTGAGAATAGTCAAGAACTAGAACAAATGGCTACCATGACCTCCATAGGATTTAAACATTATTATGGGGCTCTTATAGGATACATGAGAACCACAAGATCTAAAAAATACAATAAAAACTAATGATACTATTTTTCTATTAGTCTAAACCTTAGCTTTCCTGATATCTAAGACCCTCCATCATTAGTTATACTCCTCAAGGATATTTTATAACTCCCCTATCAAGGTAATTATGGCTACTTATGCATCCTTTAGATCATATCTACATACTTTGGAACTTCTATATATATAGGTAATGTAAATAGTATAACCATATAGAGAATAGTGGGACATTAGAACCACCATAAAACATCATTCTATAACATCCTCATCTAGAAAAATATCTAATGAAAGTGAATATGTTCCATCATTCAAACATTGAATTCCCGCACACCCAAGATCCCTACATAATGGAGGAGATATATTATTTCTTTACCCCCTTCATCATTGATAAATGGAACTCTACCTGAAAATAACTCTAAAAATCCCATGAAATCACTAACTCGATATGCTTTCTGAGAAATAGAATATACCATTGACTTGTATCTCCTTTTATCATAATAATATCCAATGAAAAAAATTAGATTTTCTAAGATAGATCAATATGAAATAAATCTATGAATCCTTCAACCATTCTTCCATATTCAAATTAGTGACACTCCCATCATACTCTAACAAACACTAAAGCTATAAATATTATAGTTAACTCTTGTAACACGCATCCTCTTCATTTGGGTCAACCCTTTAGAGATCAATCGGATCATCCTACCATGCCTGACTAATCTAAATCACATGGGAACAATAACCAGGATCTATATCTAAATTCAAAAAAGGAAACTCATAAGATTGTTATAAAGTAATTTATTAATAATAATTTAATTGGATTCATTTTAACTTCCCAAAAATTACCCCAAATTAACCATTAGTACAAACAAAAATTATTCATGTGTCTCCCTTAGGTGTCAACCTTACAATTTGTAGTACCTTCCCTAGGTAATTTAGTAATATTCAATTCCTTTCACTTGATCACAAGGACCCTAATTCCCAATGTATCAGATGATCTCTCTTGATATATCACACACTAGGTTTGAATAACATTTCTTTCTAACCAAACCATATAATCCTCACAATTTTATAACTCCAAACTATGTTCTAACACTAATCCATAGATCCAATAACACTTTTTCAAAATTATTCCCCATTGAGAACCCCTCCTGGAGTGGCATTGAAGATGAGTGCGACCCCAAAAGTCTTCCTAAAATAGTTTGTTATTTGGCGACAAGCACTGAGCGTATAAAAATAATAATTTGTGGCATTTCCCTTATAATATCTGGATAATATAAATAAATTTTCCAATTAGATCCATATAATAAAATGATATTCAATATCCCAAAATACATTAAAATTTTATATAGATATGGTTCTCTAAAAAATAAAATTCCAAAAATAAGTCTTATGACAGCAACTCTAACAATGACTTTAAGACTTGAGCTAGTAATGTTCAGATTGGCCATGAAACCCCTCTTGAAAATCATAAAGAATCGAATTACATATATTGATGATAATACATGTATACTTTGGGGGATCTTCCTTAATACCACTCATGAAAATTTGGAAGAAGCATATTAATGACTCGATGAATAAATAGTAGAACCAACATACACCCAATCTAGGTGAAATACCACTCAATATCAATTCTATTTCACCCAATTCACATCCTGATATAATAACATAATAATGGATGAATATATCAATGAATTACCCTACAACCACTTCCCCACTAGTTTTTTCGCTCATAACCCAATAGAAAAGATCATGGTGATTCCATCCCTTCCATATCAATGAAACCGCACATCATATCAAATATCACAACCATTTACCACACACTATATCCATATCATCACCACCACCAATTATCCCCCATCATAAACAATTGTTAATCCACAATCACATAATCACCACATAGAAACCCACAACCACACATCATAGTAGTATCATGGTTGGGTAATATGAACATGAATGGCATCAAACTCATTGCCAACTCTTACCATGTAGCCCCCCCCCCCATGTAGCATAATCATAAAAAATAACCAAGCATATTAGTATATTACGTTTTATAACCTTAATCCATTACAACTCATATGAATATACCCACCATGATCAATCATATCTAACAACACACCTAGAATGGAGAGGTTACGAAATGTGTTTCCTAATGGTGGAGGATCGTGACACAAGTCACAATTTGAAATACAACACACTTTATTTGATTTATCACTTTTTAAAAAAATAAATATAAATTAAAATATTCATTATTAGTATGAAATTGAAACCAAATTTATTTTTATAAATTTTATATAATGTTATATATCTTTCAAGACATTACTTTATGTTTTCCAAAGTATTATTTGTACTGATAGGTATTTTGGATGAATTTTGGAGGCTAGGGGAGTGGTCTTGTCTATTATATGGGTCACCATGCCCTGGTGGTGGGTATGGTGAAATATTTGTTGGATATGAGGTCATAAAAAAGACATTTTATGTTGTTCGTGAGGTGTTTAGTGCACCATGTCCATCTACATGGCTTTTCAAGCTGTTTTGGAGGTTTTGTTTGTCATGTTATCCTTCTGTATGAAATGAAAAGTGTTAAAATTCCCAAACTGGGTGTGGCACTGAGTGTGGAATCATATACAACCTCCTATCCAAAATTGGTACTAGGGACTTGTCATTCTACGGTAGAGGCCATGTTGAGGGGAAAACCCCAATAATATGCAAACACTCCCTTGAAAAAAAAAACAATTTCAGCTGTCGTGCTCAAGAACACAGTGTCATGAACCAGGGAATATTGAAGTTCATGTTGATGGTTAGGATTATTTTTAAATGTTCAAAATCACCATTTTTCTTGGGGAGTATTTTATATTGAAATGGGGAAATGAATTAATCTTAAATTAGGGGTAGAAATGTATTTTTAATTCAATTATTCCCCTCTATCAAGCGATGAACAAGGGGTGTGTTAGGGTTATTTTCTCATATTGATACTTTTTTTATAGAGGTTTTCACTAGCTATGTATTATTTCTACCTTCCCTTGTATACTTGTGATAAAATAATTATGTATTCAAAATTAAATAATATACAATTAAGTTCTTTTGATCAAGATATCATTTCCTCCTCTTTATCCTTTTATTATTCCTTTAAATTAGGGGATCATTGTGGAAATCCTCTTTGTTTTGGGATGATATCTAAGAATGGTTTGTTGGTGGCTTGATGATGTTAGGTTCTGTAAATTCTTCCTTCATCTTGGGGTGTTTCTTATATTAGTGGTAGAAACCATGATCATCTATTATTTTGTGAAGAACTGTGAACTTCTAAACCATGGTAGGGGTTTCATTATTTCTTCTTTTTTTAGATGAAATCATAAAAGTATCATTATTTATATCTTTTGTTAAATTAATAATTAATATTAATTAATATTAGATTAGAGTAAATAATTGGTTTTTATTTTGGTTATGATGATTGCATGTGTTACCATCGTGTTAATGGTTTTCCTATTGTTTTTCTAGATAGTGTGTTTGTAACATCCCGGTTTCATAAGCCACCCAGAGGCGCCCTGTACCCGGTTGGTCACATAGCCTCAAGTGCATTTCCTAGAATTCCAGAGGCTACCGACTAGCATTGAGGGCCTTGGGTGTGATAGTGGGGAAAATATTCCCTCATTAGCAGAGTACACAGTGGAAGTAAACAACAGTTTCAATAGCGGAAGTAGTAAATATCCAACAACAGTAAACAGCAGAAGAATAAAACAACAAACAACTAGAGCACACATATATATATGAAATGATGAATGATACATATTTCTAGGAAAGCATCCAAACAAGTCACAATGCTAAATATAGTACTAAACCAAATTACAAAAGAAAAATAAATAACTCCTCAGCATCGCAAGCCTCAGCTTGGTCCCGGGCTCTCCTTCTCCAATGCAAGTCAAGTACCTGAAGTAGAAGGGAGATTTTTCTTATCTATACCTGCAAAAATATAATCTGTTTAGGCCCAAAATCATGACCCAAAAAAGTGTGTGAGACTAAATCCCAGTAGGCAACCACCCGATGATTTGTGCCTAACAGTCAGTGAGTATATGGAAGGTAAAGTATAGTATACAGTAAACAGTAAGCAGTAAACTGTAATACACGGTAGTAAATAACCCATATATCAAACAAGAAATAGTGAAGAAAACAACTAACCACAAATAGGAAACCCTCCTGGAGTACTCACGGCCATCCCATCTGGTCCTATCCAAGAAGTACCAACAACCCTCTAGGCAGTACACTCAGCCTAACCCCACTGGTTTGGTCATACAAATTTATAAGACTCTCTGAGGAAGCACACTTGGTCAATTTTCCTTATAGTCTAAGGTATTTCGAGACTCTTTGATGAAGATCACGTGGTAAATTAACCTTATAGCCCCAAGGTCTAGAGACTTTTTGAGGAAGCACACTCGGTCAATTCCTCTTATAGACTCAGGTCTATCACAGACTCTCTGAGGAATATCACTCAGTCAATTACTCCTATAGCCTGCAATGGTTTAAGGAAATTCAAACAAATCAAAGAATCTATGAGGAAGATCACTCGGTCTATCCCCTTATAGTCTATAAACCTCAAGACTCTTTGAGGAAGCTCGCTTGGTCTATCCTCTTGTAGTATATAATATCTAAGACACTTTGGGAAGCTCACTCGGTCTATCCCCTATAGTCTATAATGTCCAAGACTCTCTAAGGAAGCTCACTCGGTCTATCCCCTTATAGTCTATAGCACCAGGTTCTCACAGCCCGGTGCCATTTAGTGCATAATAATGCTATATAGCCAATGTAAACTTACAGAGCTACTTGGATAACCAGTCTACTGCATGACAAGCATGTCAGGGAACAACACTCCATCCTACGGTCACAAGGCATGGAAAACAGGTATAACAGCCAAAGGCTGAACAATACCAAAAGTTCCTAACTTGAAAAAGGCATGGGAAAAACATAAAGGTATAGAAATTATCCTTATACATAACCAAATTACCTCTACACAAGCATAAAAACAAGGAAGGAAAACAACAGGGGAAAAATAGTAAACACACAATACCCCGTTTAAGGGTATTGGTGGAATTTTCAGATAATACTCAATAACATTGAATGGAAAGGAACAAACCACCTACCTTGATTCTAGGGGATCTATATACTTGAACCATGAGGCTTGAATCTCCTTATAACGTCATAGATCTATGAAAATGCACAAAACATTCATCCCAAGATAACATGAAAAGGAGAATGAATTAGAAAACGATGCTCTAGAAGAAGGAAGATCTTACCGCTGCAGTTCCAATGCAATCGACAGTGGTTGATTCAGAGAATGGATGGAGGTTAGGGAGGTCAGAGAAGATCTGCAGCCGTACAATCGCTCTCAGACGAGCAAAAGCTAAAAGGAGGGTGTTATGTCCATCAGACGTGACCCCGGTGCATTTAATGAAAATTAAAAGTACATTTCATGTACTTTTTTAGTACATGATGTGTACTAGGCTTTTCCGTACTCCACTTTATGTGGCCTCCACATCACCCTTACATGGTCATGTGTGTGGCCCAGACATGGCCAGCACACGGCCTCATGCGGTAAGGGAGTACACGCCGTGTACTCATAAAGTACATGGCATGTACTTCAAAAATTTACAGAAACTCCTCTTTTCTCAAAAACTTTAGAAAAAGGAAAAACATACCTTAAAATAAGGTTTGGGTTCTTACAAACTTCCCCCCTTAAAGAAATTCGTCCCCAAATTTCCCTAGCGAGGCGTAGAAGAAGAAACCCCGAACAGCTCCGGCCACTACAATTGTACATCATCCTCTCTCTCCCATGTCTCGTCCTGTACTCGCCCATGCTTCCATAGTACCCGTACCATAGGAACAGACCAGCCACAGAGAACCTTCGTACTATGATCGGAAATCCAGATGGGATGCTCCAAAAATGATGCATCCACTTCGAGCTCAACCTCCTCAGGTTGAATGTCATGAGACGGGTCTGAAAAGTAATGTTGGAGCTGAGAAATGTGGAAGACGTCGTGCATAGCCCGATACCTCTGAGGTAACTACAACTGATAGGTAATCGGCCCAACTCTCTCCAACACTTCAAATGGCCTGACGTAACTAGTTGTAATCTTACCCTATCACTAAATCCTCTTGTGTCCCAATCTTGGTGCGACATGCAGGAAAACCTCATCCCCGACCTCGAACTCTAGAGGTCGTCTCCACTGATCAACTTAAGACTTCTATCGAGACTGTGTTGTCGCCATCCTCTTATGAATCAACTCTATCTACTCTGAGGTCTCCTGAACAAGACGAGGTCTCAGAAAAGTTGCCCCTCCTACCTTCAGCTAGCATAAAGGTGATCGGCATGGCCTACCGTACAAAGCCTCGTAAGGTGTCATCTGAATAGTTTCCTGAAAACTGTTATTGTAAGAAAACTATAAAAGAGGTATATGTTTCTCCCAATAACCTCAAAAATCCAGAATGCAAGATCGTAGCATGTCCTCAAGAACCTGAATTGTACGCTTGGACTGGCCATCTATCTGGGGATGGTAAGATGTACTCAAAATTACCTATGTACCCAAAGCATTCTGAAGCCCCTGCCAGAACTGAGAAGTGAAACGTGCATCCCTATCTGAAACAATGGAGTGTGGAACTCCATGCAGACGTACAATCTCTTGGATGTACAACCGCTCCAGCTCATCAACACAGAAGGTCTCCTTGATCGAAAAGAAGTGAGAAACCTTAATGAGTCTGTCAATGAGAACCCATACTATGTCGTTCCCTCGAGGCGACCTCGGAAAACCGATCAAGAAGTCCATTGCGACGTTGTTCCACTTCCACTCGATAATGAGTAACTGCTGTAAAATCTCTGATGGTTGCTAATGCTTTGCGTTCACCTTCTGACAAGTAGAATATCTCATGATGAAACCAGCAACGTCTATCTTCATACCTGGACACCAATACTGATGGTGTAAGTCATGATACATCTTGGTGATGCTAGGATGAACTGTCCAAACTAAGGAATGAATATCTTGAATCATCTCCTCACGTATGTTTGCCGGAACCCATACGTGTACCTGGAAACACAAGATCTCATCCTCGCCTATGGTCCACCCAGGAATAGAGTCGTCTCCTGAAACGCTTTCCCATAGGACTAGACCTTCAGAATCTGATAGTTGCATCATTCGTACCCTATCAAGAAGAATAGATGTAATAGCCACAAAAGAAAGAAATTTCTGCCCCTAACTATCGTGCACCTCCAAATTCATCTCAGAGAATAGAGTCATAAGCTACCACTCACTGTTGGCCTCCTGAACTACCCGTATCTGAGTCCTCCTGATCAGTGCGTCAGCCACAACGTTGCCTTTCCCATGTGTTTAGGTAAGCTCAAAGTCAAAGGACTGAAGGTACTTGGACCACCTTCGCTGTCTCAAATTCAGATCATGCTGTGTGAATACGTACATGAGACTCTTCTGGTCAGTGAACACCAAAAAGTACTCCACCAAAAGATAATGTCTCCAACAGTGTAGGGCATGAACAACAGCTGCTAACTCCAGATCATGTGTCGGGTAATTCCATTCATGTGGCCTTAACTGTCGTGACTCGTAAGCTACAACTCCATCTCACTGCATAAGCACAGCTCCTAGCCTGATACCTGAAGCATCATAGTAAACGGTATAGCTCTTTCCCAGCTCTGGCTAGACTAGTATCAGTGCTGAATTAAACCTCCCTTTCAGCTCTTGAAAGGCTAACTCACAAGAATATGACCATAAGAACTTCAACCCATTCTTGGTCAGACCGGTCAGTGGTGTTGCTAGGCATGAAAAATCATGTATGAAACATTTGTACTATCCAGCCAGCCCTAGAAAACTTCTCACCTCAAAGACGTTCTTCGGCTACTCCTAGGAAACTACTGTTCTAACTTTTTCTAGGTCTACTGATACTCCTTCCTCTGAGATAACATTACCCAAGAAGTGAATCTGGTCCATCGAAAAGTGGAATTTTGAGAGCTTAGCATATAACTGATGCTCTCTCAGTGTACTCAGAACAATCTCAATATGGGTAGCATGGTCATGTTGAGTGTGAGAGTACACCAAGATATCATCCACAAAAATAACCATGAAAGAATCTAAGTGTGGATGGAACACTTGGTTTATCAGTGCCATGAAAACTACAGATGCATTCGTGAGACCTAACAGCATAACCATATACTCATATAGACCATACCTGCTCTGGAAAGCTGTAAGAGGTATATCATATTTTCTAACGTGCAACTGATGATAACCAGATCTCAAATCAATCTTCGATAACACCCAGGATCCTCGAAGCTGATCGAAGAGATCATCGATCCTCAGAAAGGGATATCGGTTCTTGACCGTAAACTTGTTCAACTTCATATAGTCCACACAAAGATTGAGGGTAATGTCTGCCTATTTTACAAATAGGACAGGCGAAACCCAAGGAGAAGTACTGGGTCGGATGAAACCCTTCGCCTGCAACTCCTCCAACTGCTTCTTGAGCTCCTGTAACTCAGGTGTAACCATCCTATAAGGGGGAATGGTCACCGGTTCTACTCCTGGCATGAGATCAATCAAGAATTCTACCTCACACTCCGGAGGTAACTCTAAAAATTCCTCTGGAAAGATGTCTCTGAAACGATCCACCGCTGGATGAAAGTCCAACTGTGAAGTCCCCTGGTCATCCAGATAAAGACTAGAAATCTGGGTTATAACTCCTCCCAACCCATGATGCTCTGGACCTGCTCTACTTGTCTGGACATCCCATTTTCCTATATTAAGAAAGGATCCACCCTCTGGTGATACGAAGCTCACTTTGCGGCGATAACAGTCGACGACTACCAGGAAGGAAATCAGCAAATCCATTCAGAGAATGAAATCATAGCTCGTCATCTCTAGGACATAGAGGTCCCATAATAATTGACACCCTGCAACCTCAAGAGGGCACTCTCTACACTGACGTACACTAATCGCTCTAGTCCCCAATGGTGTGTTTAGAGTTAAATAATCGGCAGAGGAAAAGTTGCAGAGCCCAAGTCTCTACACAATAGCAACAGAGATAACATTATGCATAGCACCATTATCAAAAAGAGTAGAAGATAAAACTAAGGCCACTAAGATCATTACTCGAACTGTAGAAGGGTCGGGATCCTTCTCCTGATGGGTCTGCTTCACTACAAAGTATGACCTGTACCGTGGCCCTATAACCCTGTCTGACCAATCTGAGCTGATCCACTCTACTTTCGCGGGTATCCTGGTGACTGACCACCATGGTTGTGACATCCACCTCGTCCCAAATGGCCGGAAGAACTCCAGTTCCATGACTGGTGAGAAAATGGTGATGCATCTCCTAAACATGGGTTCATAAAAGAACCCTTACCTCTATATGTAGGTGAGAAGAACTGACAGAAACGTTAAAGATGGATCATCTTGCCACAAGATCGGCACTCCATCAGGACTCTCTGGAACTGAGGCCTAGTATTCTCTCTCCTCCTGCATTGGTAGCATACTACCTAGTTTCCCGAAGATACCTTCCGCCTACTCTGATCTCCTCGAGCAGACTCTCTGTGGTGCTTCTTGCTATTAGTAGGAGGAACACTAGATATGGATGTCGAACCACCCTAGCTCACTACTCCAAAATCCCTAAGATTGTGCTCAGTGATCAGCACCTGGTTGACGATAGAGAATATCTAAGTCAACCTGAAGATGTTCACCTACGAGCGGATGTCGTGCCTTAGAACATCCTCGAACTTTCGCGCAAGGAACAACTCATTGCCTCCTGTAATAGGCATGAAATTCTGCAGCTCAGTAAAGCGAGATGAGTGCTCCATAACAGAAAGAGTCCCCTACTCCAAACTCATAAACTCCTGGGCTCGATCGGCCCTCAAGGTCTCCGGGTAGAAGTTATCATAGAAGATGTACCAAAAATCATCCCAAGTCATGAACTGCTGGTACGCTGACTGTGACATCACCTACCACCACCTCTTGGTAGAGTCTCAGAACATATAGGTGGCGACCTTCACCCTCCTCTCTGGAGGTATCTCCAGATGCTCGGAAATTGTTAGTGTGGAATGTAGCCATGACTCTGCTGCCTGGGGTCCTCCATCCCCAGAGAAATTAGGAGGATGTTGCTGCTGGAAAAACCACGTCAATTCTGCCATCGACGGGGTAGGAGGCAGCGCTCCCTAGAAAGTCTTTATCGTCCTCAAGAAAATCTTCCCTAAACTGTGCATCAACGCCTGCAACTGGTATAACTGTGGTTACCAAGGATGGCACAGCGGGAGGATCTGCATGAGGTCCCTGATCAGCCATATCCGATGTCTGATCAATGCCCGGTAGCTGACATACAACTGGAGGACATCTCGGTGGCATAACTCTAAAAGGTCAAAAGCACACCTTAGATCAGGATTATCAAAGACTGAACACAAGAGTACAATATGGGAATAGGAGAAAGAAACAATCAAATTTTACAAAACATGACTACACGGCGTGTATAAAAACTACATGACGTGTTCTTTTAAGTCATTCACGTGGGTGTGTACTTCTTCCACAACTGGTCATGTAATGCCCAAACCACATGGTGTTTTTCCCTAAACACGGCATGTACTTGAACTCTATTCCCATGATCAAGTTTCCTTACACATCTAACCCACACAATCCTCTTAATCGTAGACTATATGGCGTGTATGACCACCACACGGTGTGAACTAGATAAGGTTTTAATGACCCATGTTGTTAGTTAAACGGCCGGCCACATGGCTCACTCTACACAGCATGTTCCATGGGAACATGGAGTGTACTTGATGGTTGTCCCTGACCTGTGTTGTTCGTGACATCGCTGGGTAATTAGGATACATGGAACGGCATGTGAGAACAAGACACAGAGTTTAAAGTTCAAAGTTTCATCTATCTCTGTCGTTAGTCACATGGGTAGGCACACAACCACTACAACAAGGCATGTACTTACCGTGCACGGCGTGTTCCTGAAGATTTTTTATAACCCCATGTTTCTTCCCACATAGTCAGCAACATGGCTTAAAAACTACATGGTGTGTATTTATAAATTACATGTCGTGTATTCTGGGTATTTCTGGGCAGTAGCTCAGAAACTGCTCTGAAGCCCAAAAAACACAGAAAACCAGCATGAAGGTGCCAAATTTCGATCCATGAGGGCCCATACTCCATGTGAATCAAATCTTGGCATCTCTTACATGTCATATACAAGGGAAACAAGTCAATTATCCACCATTTTCCGATTCATAAGGACCATAACACCTCAAGAATGAAAATTTGGTGTTCATTGTAGTAAATCTCTGCACAAAAAATACCCTATCAAGCAATATGTATTTCTATCAAGGAAACTATCACAACAGCAAGCATATTTTACACATCATCTATCACAACAACATGAAATCACTAATGAATCCTATATGGCATGGAAAAAATGCATGACATGTGATTTCATGAAAGTTCATATATGATGCATGAGATGGAACACCCTCATCTCATCGAGTTGAAATAGAAATAAAACCGCAATAATATCAACAATAGATGGAAAAATCATTTGAGTCACTGAAGGTGAAATCATATCAACTGTAAAAATTGAAAAACCTGAATAAATTTCAATAAACAGGGTATATTGGTTTTTCCCAGTACACGGGTTAGCTACTCCCAGGCACAACTTATTACCAAGTACCTATTCCATCATATCCCTAGCTATAGGCTCCAAACAGTAACTCAAGAGAAAATAAATCCTCTGATACCACTTTTTAACATCCTGGTTATGGAATCTACCCAGAGGTTCCCCGTACCCGGTTGGTCATATGGCCTCAAGCGCATTTCCCCGAACTCCAGAGGTGGCCGACTAGCAGTGAGGGCCTTGGGTGTGATAGTGAGGAAACTATGACCTCATTAGCAGAGTACACAGAGGAATTAAACAACAGATCCAATAGTGGAAGCATTAAATATCCAACAATAGTAAATAGCATAAGACTAAAACAATAAACAACTGGAGACCACATATATATATATGAAATTATGCATGATACATATGTCTAGGAAAGTAGCCAAACAAGTCACATTGTTGAATACAGTACTAAACCAAAGTACAAAAGAAAAACAGATAATCAACTCCTCAGCATCACAAGCCTTGGCTTGGTCCTGTGCTCTCCTGCTCCAATGCAAGTCAAGTACCTGAAGTAGAAGGGCACTTGTCGTTATCTATAACTGAAAAAATATATTCTGTTTGGGACCAAATGCATGACCCAAATAGGGTGTGATACTAAATCCTAGTAGGCAACCACCCGAAGATATGTGTGTAACAGTCAGTGAGTATATGGAAGGTAAAGTACAGTCTACAGTAAATAATAAGCAGTAAAGAGTAATACACAGCAGTAAAAAACTCACAAATCAAACAAGTAAGAGTGAAGAAAAAAACTAACCACAAACAGGCAACCCTCTGGGTGTACTCACATCTATCCCCTCTAGTATTATCCAAGAAGTACCAACAACCCTCTGGGCAGTATGCTTAGCCTAACCCCTCTGGTTTGGTCATACAAATTTATAAGACTCTCTGAGGAATCACACTCAGTTAATTCCACTTATTGTCTACGGTAGTCAGGGACTCTCTGAGGAAGATCATGCGGTCAATTCCCCTTATAGCCACAAGTTCTAGAGACTGACTGAAGAAGTTCACTCAGTCAATTCCTCTTATAGCCTCTGGTCTATCACAGACTCTCTGAGGAATCTAACTCGGTCAATTCCTCCTATATCCTGGAATGGCTTAGGGAAATTCAAACAAATCAAAGAATCTCTAAGGAAGCTCACTTGGTCAATTCCTCCTATATCCTGGAATGGTTTAAGGAAATTCAAACAAACCAAAGACTCTCTGAGGAAGCTCACTCGGTCTATCCCCTTTATAGTCTATAAAGCTCAATATTCTATGAGGAATCTCAGTCAGTCTATCCTCCTGTAGTCTATAATATCCAAGACTCTCTGGGAAGCTCACCCAGTCTATCCCCTGTAGTCTATAATGTCCAAGACTCTCTGAGTAAGCTCACTCGGTCTATCCCTTTATAGTATATAGCACCAGGTTTTCATGGCCCTGTGCAAGTCAGTGCATAATAATTCTATATAGCTAAAGTAATCCTATATAACTACTTTTTTAACCATTGTACTGTATGACAATCATGTCAGAGAACAACACTCCATCCTATGGTCACACGGTATGGAAAACAGGTATAACGGCCAATGGCTGAACAAGACCAAAATTTCCTAACTAGAACAAGGCATGGGAAAAAAATGAAGGCATAGCAATTATCCTTATACATAAACAAATTACCTCTACACAAGCATACAAGCAAGGCAGAAAAAAAAAGGGAAAAACAGTAAACACACAATACCCCGTTCAAGGGTATTGGTGGAATTTGCACATAATACTCAATAACTTTGAACAGAAAGGCACAAACCACCTACCTTGATGATAGGAGATCGATATACTTAAACCATGAGGCTCGAATCTCTTTATAATGTCATAGATCTGCAAAAAAAGAACAAAACGTCCTACCCATGATAACTTGAAAAAGATGAGGAATTGGAAAACGATGCTCTAGAAGAAGAAAGTTCTTACGACTGTGGTTCCAATGCAATAGACAGTGGTCGATTTGGAGAACGGACAGTGGTTTGGGAGCTCAAAGAATATCCACAGCCGTAACCTCACTCTCGGATGAACCAAAGCTAAAAGGAGGGTGTTCTCTCCATCATACACGACCCCGGTGGATTTAATAAAAAAAACTACACGGTGTGTTATTTTGGAGTACACTGCATGTACTTGGATTTTCCGTTCTCCGCTTTAAGCGGCCTCCACATCACCCCTACATTGTTGTGTGTGTTTCCTGGACACGGCCAGCACACAGCCTCACGCGGAAAGAGAGTACACGATGTGCACTCAAAAAGTACATGGCATGTACTTCCAAAATTTCTAGAAACTCCTCTTTTCTCAAAAACTCTAAAAAAGGAAAAAACATGCCTTCAAAGAAGGTCCAGGTTCTTATAGTGTTATCTATTCTTATACTATGTATTGTCTTGTTTTATATGTTATAATTGTGAAAATAATATAAATATAGTAATGATTTTTAGAAAAATAATAAATATTCATGTTTAATTGATTTTTTTCTGCGTTATTATTTGATGGAAATCAATACGATTCTCAAATCATGTTTAATTAACCATTAGTTGATGATAGCTGATTCCTTAGGTTTCTAGTGGTAGTAACCTATGATGAAACAAATAGTTCATTCAATATGTTAATGAATTTTTTGTTTGATAAAACAAATTTGGTCTGAGAAATCTTGTTTACTCATGAAGGATGTATGCCTTTGTAATGCCCTGACCCTAGTTATCCAGAGTCAGGGCATTATTACATAACATTAGCATGATCACAAAAGGTCAAGTCTCAAAATTCCAATTTGTTTAGAAGCCTTAGAAGTACTAGATACATACATAAGTTTTACATTACATCATGAAATAAAGAAAAAAACATTCTGTACCCTTTGAACACACTCATATCCTTTAGCCTATCCTCGCTGGTTAATAAAAATAAACTTCTTCACATCTTGGTAAAAAGAAAACATAAGAAAGGGGTGAGCTCAGATGCTCATAAGGGATAACAATATAGGGGAAACTATCATAAATAATAATAAACATTTAAGGAAATTATAAGACTAAAACACAAGCCTTTTAAACATAAACATCTTCATAATATGGAAAAGGTAAATCAAATAATTCCATTTACTTATTCACATGGATATTATACTAGTTGAATAATCACATGTAATTTCAATAGCTAATTTGATAATGATGTAATGAATAATGTCTGATATCATAACCACATATTCAAGGACTTGTGCCAAGACTATAAATAATATTTTGTCAAGGCCTTGTGTCAAGACACTAGTTTGTCTCATGAGACCTACCGAATCATCGGGGAGCTATAGAGGGCTCTAATTATCGCTTACTAAGTCCAATGCATTCCTCATATGAAAAGGTTGAAATATAATCTAAACATTCGTATTAAAACTAGCATACGAAATGTCAATTTTTTAAAGACAAACCATGAATGGTATAAAAATAGCACATCCATACTCAAACATAACTCATTAAATGAAATATAGAATATTGTATTATAAAAAATCAACCTTAATCAAGAATAATTAAGGATATTGACATAAATGAAAATAATCAATAAAACTACTTGAGAGAAATATCCCCTTTTTCTTGAAAACATTTAAAAGTCTCACTATTTATCAAGAAGCTGTTAAACATAGATTTGTGAATCGAAGTGTCCCATATGACTTTGAAACTTTTAAAAGGAATTTTAATTTTAAAACATTCATTTCCATATAAATAAATCCTTAACACCATTTTTAAAACATGGACATTAATTAGAAAGATTTATAAGAATAGATATTTAAAACATTTAAAACGATATTTTATTTAGAGTTACAAACCAAATAAGAGATGCTTGAATAAAATTAATTGAGGTAACAAAAACCTTATAATATCATGAAAATAAAAGGATTCATGATATACTATTTCAATGTACATTATATACACCATATAAAAGTGAATTGGCGCATAACAAAAAAGAAGCCTCAATGGAATGTAAATTTAGATGAAATGCATTATAATGACTGTATCCTTAGGTTAAAGATAAAAAAATGACATAATTATGTGTGAAAAATATAAATACAATCAATATTATTGGATATTTAGTGTAAATCAATCAGATTACATTAACACGTATTCTTGTAAAAACAACACCAATGACTTGGATGTTTAACTCAATAAATGGATATTTAGTTAAGATTACTCTTATCAAGTTTATATCAATGACTTGAGAATTTATAAATAGAGTGATGGTGTGTATAAAAAGTATATTCACCCAAATGGGAGTTTAAATTAATTCATAAATAAATAAATAGTGATTTCACACATAATCTTTGAGTAAAATAATCAATGAAGTTTTCATAAAACCCAATAAGTGGAAATTGAAATTAGAAAAACTTTAACGATTTAGTAACTTCTGAAACATACCCCCCATTAAATAATTATCATAAAATGAAGTTGTAAATACCCAATAATTATAGTACATTAAACAAATAATACAATCATGGGTAGTACATACACCACATAAAAGGAAATAGTGGCAAATATAGCATGAATCTCACAGGAATAAAAAGTGAGATGAAAACCCCTTACCATGTAATTTTCCTTAGTATGGGGTTGGTTAAACTCATTTATAATGGTTAAATAATTTTTATTAAATTATACAAGAACCACATACATAAATATGATATCATATATGATCTTCTAATATAGCTTTGTTAATGATATTTCAACAGTATCATTGTTGTGGGTGTTCACTAATTCATTTTCCTTTATAAGTTTTGTTACATGAGTCATGTTTGTTATGGATAGGATGTATTTGATTCATATCCAAAATTATATTAAGTTATTAAAAATTATTTTTAATCATAAAATGAAAATTATTCTTGAATGGTTATGATGGGGAATGAAATCTCGTCGTGTCGGGGAGACGATAAGTCGTACGTACGCACGAGAAACAATATAATTTTATTAGGGGTGAAATAGTATGTAATTGGATGGTAGATTATATATAAAGAATAATTAACATTTGATATTTATTATTTACATCTGTTATACTCATTATTATACTCATCCAAATAATGAAGTGTTGAATAACAAACCACACGACGACGTGGAGGTGGTAAGTCGTATGTACGCACGTATGGTGACTTTGTCATTCATAGGATGGATAGAATAATGAATATGGTTGTACCATATTTATAATAACATCACATTATGTAGAAGGTACTGGATTTACTATTTTGGTATGGAAACAACAATGAAAGAGGAAGTGGAAGAAGAAAAGAACATTGAAAGAGGTGTTGGAATTATTACCTCTTCTTCGGGTTCTTCTTTATGATTTGATCAAAAGGGATCCTTATGTTGGATTTATGATCAAATTAAGGCCTATAGGTTCAATTGAGTGTTTTTTTAGGATATTTGAGTAGGGGTTGGCTGATCCAAATGTCTTTGGAGATGTGATTTCGAGAAAAGGGGAAGTAACCTTTTATAAGAGAGGTGTGGGTCACTTTAGGAAAAGTTTGAAATATTATTTTATTATAAACTAATTTTCGGTTTATAATGGATTAAAATGGATTTATTTAGAGGATAAGGTGGTTATGGGTATAAATAATCTCAACCAATAGGTTTTAAACATTTTAAGGTCACCATATTAACCACATCATTTATATTTAATTATTAGTTGAATAGTTTATCTTTTACCATGTCTTCTTGTATTTTTATATTACATGGTTAATAAACTTACTATAAAATACCAAGAGAACATAAAGAGGTTAATTAATGACATATCTATAATTATATAAGTCCTTTGTCCAAACCTTGTATTTTTAGGAATATTATATCATTTAATAATATAGTATTTTTTTAAATACTCATTTATGTCAATTTTGACACTATTTAGTATTTGGTTTTGTTGAAATTCAACAAAACTTGATTACTTAAAAAATAAATTAAACTAACCATAACATTTCATGTTAACCTTGAAAATTGGTGGAATTCATAAAAATTATCAATTTACATTTATTTTGATATTTATAATATCATTTATTTTAATCTTTAATTAATAAGGTAATTATTGCATCATCATTGTGTCATAAATAAATTTAATTATTTAATGTCTAAAAATTATAAATAAAATAACATGATGTAGGAAATATTTTTAGATTTCTAATTAATATTTATAGTCTAATTTATCATATGTATAACCCTATATTAAACATGGTTTAGTTATTAAACTTTGAATTTAACACTTTTAACTCTTCTTTAAATAAAATAATAATAAATGTCCTAATCTATTACAAATGGATCAAAACAATCATATTTTATTCCTAGGGTTTATTTAGGTCGAAATACACTTATCTAATATAATTTGGACATGTTTTAAGGTAATTATAATATCATTTTTACCTTTAATTACCCTATTTACTTTTAACTGTGGTAACTAAAATTCAAAAGTGACTATTCACCAAAAATTATTTTCATCCTATTGAACCAAATTTTACTTATTTATGTCAACTGTATATCTCATTGTTTTAAAATTCAATTCACAGAAGCAGTGAAATTATGGTTTATGCGAATTTGCAAATGTTCCTAGATTGTGATAAAAAAGACAGTAAAAAGATTAATAAAATTTTATACATCTAATATTATTATAAAATGACTTCAAGGAATTAAATTTGACTAATATAGGTGTTATGTATCTATTTTTACTTTAAAATAAAATTAAACAAAAAATAATTATTTAATTAAAAAGTCGACTTTAAATAATAACACTGTGTTTTTTACTATTCATCAAAAAATGAATGTTTTTAGAAAAATATCAAAAACTAACCCAAATATAATTTTGATATTCCAAATTCAAAAATGATGTATATTTTTAAAAATTCAAAACATATAAGTTTTAATCATTAATTTAATAAAATATTCCCGTTTTCAAATCTCGAAAGCGTGTTTTTGCGAAGTAAGAACTCTCAAAAGATTGATATGTGTTTATGTCCAATTTAAATATAAAATTACTTCCAATGAGCAACATTGTATTAAATGATAAAAATATAATATAATTACACTTCAAAACCATTTAAATGTATAATTTAACTCTATAAATTATTTTTATTAAAAAAAATTCTTCGATTAAAATTTAGTATTTTTTACTATTCATCAAAAAATGAAAGTTGTCAAAAAAGCACTAAAAAATAATCCAAACTAAATTTTTATGTCCCTCTTCTAAAGAAGAAGTTTATTTTTTCAAATTAAATATGTAAAAGTGTAAAATATTGGATTTCAAAATGGTTCTCCATTAAAAGGCGATGAAATTTCATTTTTTGAAATATACTTCATTTATATGAAAAATTAAATTTGTTCTTATATTATGTCTATGAAATGCATAATATGGATGTTAAAATTATATGGAGTATATAAAATTCAAAATTAATTTAATTCTATTAATAAACGTATTTTTAACGGCTAGTTTGGTAAGGCGTGGTGCGCTCGAACTAGGTGTTGTGTGTAGCACAACCTGTTGAATTACTTTAAAGAAAATAACTTACTATAAAATATTGGGGTGTTACATTCTTCCCCCCTTTTAGAAATTTCATCCTCTCAATTTTAAAATTGGGTTTGATAACTTCATAGAAAGTCCCACATCATAAAAAGAGTCAATAAAACTATCACTTTAAAATAAAGAAAGAGAAGTACAAAGGTCACCTAGGATAACCCGTACTAGGATTCCATGTAGAAAAAACATGGATATAGAAGATAAAATGAGAGAATGTTCTGATGGAGAGTGATATAAATTATGATCAGGAAAAAGTTGAAAATAAGAAAACCACAAACTTGTGATGGGGTAAACGGTCATTAGTTTCCTAGTAGGAAAATAAACAGACAACATTTTTTGTTTTAAGTTCCATTTCATAAAGTTGAGGAATTTATTTATGAGATTGACTAAAAACATATTGATATGTACTTACTTTTTAATTATAGTATCATCCTTTAATAAATTTCTACCACTAACTTTTCTTTTCTCTAAATGATGAGTATTCGAGATGACTTGGTCACACCTGAAGCGCTAGAATCAACTTCTTAGACAATCAGATAATCCACAAAGGATGGACTATCTATTTCTATTTTCTTTAGATATTAACAAAAACCAAATGGTTAGTACAAGATAAGATGATCCCCAAAATGTATAATCCTTTATAGAAATAAATACTAATCTTAATTTCAAAAATTTTAAAAAAAATACCCGAAGTTCAATAAAGACTATTCAAAAAACAATTGTCCTTAAAATCCTTCATTATAATCCAAACTAAGATTAAAGCCCAAAACTCAGAAGAATTTAATCACATAGTCTTTCATAATAAATTTTAACATTTATCTTCAAATATCATCCAATACTCTTAAAGACTCATACATAAGTGTAATTAACCAAATCACATATTCTATATGATAGGTTAATCATTTTTATTAATAACTCGAATCTCTATAAAAAACATAGATTCTTCCAAAATAAAAAAACCCCATTACTACCCAAATGAAATCCTATATTATTCTATTTTACTTAGGCATATAGTGTTCCCAATAGAGGGAACGTCTTCCAAAATAACATTTATCACTTAATCACCAAATCATCTTCCTATACAAAGGATATCCATTTTATAAAACATAATATCCCAAAACATCTTATTATTGATCAATAAAATAATTTAACTAAAAAATAATTAGTCACACAAACAAGAGACGTCATTTAGTCCAGTGGCAGGTGATAAATCACAATCACACTTTTGTTGTGGTTTCGATTCCCGCATCATTTTCCGACGTGATGGGTTGTCACACGGTCTACGTGTTGTCCTTTTCCAAAAAATATATTTTATAACATTCAAAAATTGAGATAAATTCCTCCAAAAAAACAATAACATAATTTAACCACAAATGTTATCTCATACCTCGCATTTTCATCCCAAAAATTAAAAACCTATAATTTCCTCAAATTCAAGGATCATATAAACCCAAATGGTTCTTAGTAAATATATCCACAAAAGAAATTATAATTATCCCTCAAATAGAATTTTCACATAACAAACCGAAGGGTTAAAAATACAAGAGAAAAGTCTTCCAAAGTAATCCCATAAACAAAGAGAATTAATATTTTTAAACATTTCACCATCCATTTATTTCTATATATTTTCTTCCTTGACCTAGTGGTTATCCTATATAATAGGTCATTGACTCAGGTAATTACCAGGTCCCCTGCATTTACGAAAAATGACTATAAGTGGATTATTAAGATTATTTTTATCTTGTTCCATATTACACTTCATTTTTTTACAGAAATTATTTACTTTATATCCTTCTTTCCCACACATAAAGAATTTTTTTGTTTCATTGAGTCACCTTCATGGGTGTCTCGTTCCACATTTCTGACATGATGGAAATTTAGCTTTATTTTCTCCACGGTATCCACTACTAGAGCTCTTATCATTCTCCTCCTTTCTCTTCTTTGTTTAGGTTGGGAGTTGGTTAATGTATATATTATTGATCATATTTTTGGAAAACTTCTTTACCATGAACATGATATCCTTTATGCCTATCAACATTCCATTTAATTGATAATTTCCACCATCGTTCCCACCTTGTACATCATGTTCAATGTTACTATGACTTCCTTGGAATCTATCCATTGACTAAAAACAGATTTCATAGTGTGAGTAACAATAGTAATAAAATCATTTATAGAATATCATGACACCTTATTTTCAATCTAAAACACCTTTAGATTAACCAAGGTTATTTATTCTCATCTTATATTAAAATCCTTCAAATTGGTTTGTAAAGTAAATGTGAATTATCCTAAGCATATTCCGTAGGAGTTTCATAACCAAGATTGCATTAAGTCCCATCATTGTGCACCAGTTCCCATTTGAGTCTAGCTCAAAGTGGTGTTTTCGGGTTTTACCCCTAGGTAAATCTGTGCTAGAGCCTCCTCTACCTACTTGTATCCAGGAAGGGATATATTTCTTGGAAAACCCACATAATATTTACATTACCAAAATTTTTGGATATTCTTCTATACTAATCCTCAAAGTCTATCTTAGGGTAGTGTTTTCTAATTATAGTTTTTCTAAATCTAGCTTCCAAGGTTTGTACTAAACTTCCTCAGATACCAACTGTAACACCCTGACCCTAGTTACCCAGATTCAGTGCATTATTGCATAACATTATCATGATCACAAGAGATCAAGTCTTGAAATAATGATTAGTTTAGTAGCCTTGGAAGTACTAGATACATACATAAGTTTTACATTACATCATGAAATAAAGAAAAACAACATTTTGTCCCCTTTAAAAACACTCATATCCTATCCTATCAATGCAGGTTAATCATAATATACATATTTACATCCTAGAAAAAATAAAACATAAGAAAGGGGTGATCTTAGATGCTCATTATAGATAACAATTTAGCTAAAACTATCATAAATAAGAATAATCATTTAAGGAAATGTATAAGACTAAGGCAATAGCCTTTTAAACTTAAACTTCATCATAATATGGAAAAGTTAAATCAAATAATTCCATTTACTTATTCACACGATATTATACTAGTTGAATAATCATATGTAATATCAATAGCTAATTTCATAATAATAGAATGCATAATTTCGGACATCATAACCACATAGTCAAGGCCTTATACCAAGACTATAAATATGATTTTGTTAAATCCTTGTGCCAAGACACTGTTTTGTCTCATGAGACCTACCAATGCATCTAGGAGCTATAGTGGGATCCATCCGTCACTTACTAAGTCAAATGCATTCCTTGTATGAAAAGGTTAAAACATAATATAAACATTCATATTAGAACTACCATAAGAAATGTCAATATTTTAACCACAAACCATGAATGGTATAAAAATAGCACATCCATAGTCATACATAACTCATTAAATAAAATATGGAAGATAGTATTATAATAAATCAACCTCAATAAAGAACAATGAAAAATATTAACATATATTAAAATAATCAGTAAAACTATTTGAGAGAAATATCCCCTTTTTCTTGAAAACATTTAAAAGTCTCACTATTTATCAAGAAGATGTTAAAATATATTTTTGAATCAAAGTTTCCCATACCACTTTAAAAATATTAAAAGTAATTTTAATTTTAAAATATTCATTTCCATCTAAATAAATCCTTAACACCATTTTTAAAACATGGACATTAATGAGAAAGATTTATAAGAATAAATCATTAAAACATTTAAAATGATATTTTAGTTAGAGTTATTAACCAAATGATAGATTCTTTAATAAAAATAATTGAGGTAATAAAATCCTTATAATATCATGACAATAAAAGGATTCATGATATACTATGTCAAAGTACAGTATATACATCATATAAAAGTGAATTGGCACATAACAGCAAAAAAGTCTCAATGGATTGTAAATTGAGATTAAATCCATTATAAAGATTGTATCCTTAGGTTAAAGATAAATCAATGACATATATATGTTTGAAAAATATAAATACACTCAATATTATTGGATATTCATTGTAGATAAATCATAGTACATTCACACATATTCTTTCCAAAACAGCACCAATGACTTGGATGTTTAACTCAGTGAATGGAAATTGAGTTAAGATTTCTCTTATCAAGTTCATATCGATGACTAGAGAATTTATAAATAGAGTGATTATGTGTATAAAAAGTATATATAAAAAAAGGGGAGTGTAAATTACTACATAAATAAATAAATATTGATTTCACACATAATCTTGGAGTAAAATAATCAATGAAGTTTGTGTAAAACCCAATGAGTGGAAATTGAAAATAGAAATTCCCTTACCAATTTTGTAACTTGCGAAACATACAAACCCTGAAAGAAGGATCATACAATGAAGTTTTAAATACCCATTAATTATATTATATTACAAAAATAATACAATCATGGGAAGTACATGCACCACACAAAAGGAAATTGTGGAAAATATAGCATGAATCTCATGGGAATAAAAATTCAGATGAAAACCCCTTAGCTTGTACTTTTCCTTGGTAGAGGGTAGGTTAACCTTTGGTATAATGTTGAAATAATTTTTATTAAATTATACAAGAACCGCAAACATAAATATGATATCATGTATGATCTTATAATATTTCTTTGTTAATGAAATTGTAGAAGTATTATTATTTTGGGTGTTAACTAATTTGTTTTCCTTTATATGTTTTGTTAAGTAAGTCATATTTTTTATGGATAGGATGTATTTTATTATTATCCCAAATAATATCAAGTTCTTGAACATTATTTTTAATCATAAAATGAAAATTATTATTTAATTTTTACGATGGGGAACGAAATCTCATCGCGCCTTGGAGATGGTAAGTCGTGCATACACACGAGCGACAATATCATTCTATTAGTAGTGAAATCATATGTAATTGGATGGTATATTATATATAAAGAATAATTAACATGTTATATTTATTTTTTACATTAGTTATACTCATTATTATACCCATCCAAATAATGAAGTGTTGAATAACAAACTACACTATGACGTAGAGACGGTAAGTTGTATGTACGCACGTATAGTGACTTTTTCATTCATTGGATGGATAGAATAAGGAATATGGTAGTACCATAATTATAATAACATCACAGTATGTAAAATATACCGGATTTATTATTTTTATATGGAAACAACAATGAAAGATGAATTGGAAAAATAAAAGAACATTGAAAGAGGTGATGAAATTATTACCTCTTATTCAAATGCTTTCTTTTGATTTGATCAAAAGGGATCCTTAGGTTGGATTTCTGATCCAATTAAGGCCTCTAGGATAAATAAAGGTTAGTTGGGAGGATATTTTAATAGGTTTTAGCCAAGCCAAATGGCTTTGGAGGTGTGATTTTTGAAGAAGGGGAAGTACCTTTTTATAAGAGAGGTGAGGGTCACTTTAGGAAAATCTTGAAATATTATTTTGTTATAAAATAATTTTCATTTTATAATGGATCCAAATTGATTTATTTCGAGGATATTGTGAATATGGGTCGAAATCCTCTCAACCAATAGGTTTTAGAAAAGTTTAGTTCACCATATTAACCTTATCTTTTAGATTTAATTCTTAGTTTAATAGTCTATCTTTTACCATGTCTTCTTGTATTTTTATATTACATGGTTAATAAACATACTATAAAATTCAAAGAGAACCTAAAGAGGTTAATTAATGAAATATATATCATTATATAAGTCCTTTATCTGAACCATAAATTTTTAGGAGTATTATATCATTTAATAATATAGTATTTTTTTAAATACTCATTTCTGTCAATTTTGACACTATTTAGTATTTGGTTATTATAAAAGTCAAAAATACTTCATTACTTCAAAAAAATACATTAAATAAACCCTAAAATATCATATTAACCTATAAAATTCTTTTAATGCATCAAAGAGTCTTTATTTACATTTATTTTGTTATTTATAATATTAATTATTTTAATCTTTCATTAATAAAGTAATTATAGCATCATCATTATGTCATAAATAAATTTAATTATTAAATGTCTAAAAATTATAAATAAAATACCATGATGTATTAAATATGTTTATATTTCTAATGAATTTTCATATTCTAGTTTATCTTATGTATAACCCTCTATTAAAAATGGTTTAGTTATTAAACTTTGAATTTAACACTTTTAACTCTTCTTTAAATAAAATAATAATAAATGTTATAATCTATTCCAAGTGGATAAAAAGAGCCATATTTTATTCCTAAGGATTATTTTTGTTTAAATACACTTATTAAATATAATTATGACATGTTTTATGGTGATTATTATATCATTTTTACATTTAATTACCCTATTTACTTTTAACCATGGTAAGTAAAATTAAAAACTTATTGTTCACCAAAAATTATATTTATCCTATTAAACCACATTATTCATACTAATGGAAACCTCATCTCTCATATTTTTTAAATTTAATTCACAGAAGCGGTAAAATTATGGTTTCTGAAAATTTGAAAATGTGCCTAAAAGGTGAGTAAAAGATGGTAAAATGATCAATAAAATTTTATATATCTAATCTTATTATAAAATATATTAAATGAATTAAATTGTAATAATATAGGTATTATGTATCTATTTTGATTTTAAAATAAATTTAAATTAAATATAATTATTTAAATAAAATTTAGCTTTAAATAATAACGTAGTGTTTTTTACTACTCATCAAAAATTGAAATTTTTTAGAAAAATAGAAACAAAAATCACCCAAAGCTTATTTTGATATTCCAAATTCAAATATTATTTCTATTTTACCAAATTCAAAACATAAAAGCTGTATTAATTAATTTAAAAAAAATATTCCCATTGTCAAATCCAGAAATCAGGTTTTTGAGAAGTAAGAACTATTAAAAGATTGATATGTGTTTATGTCCAATTTAAATGTAAAATTACTTATAATGACCAACATTGGATTAAATAATAAAAATATAATCTAATGATACTTCAAACCCATTAAAATTTTTAATTTAACACTATAAATTATTTTGATTAAAAAAGTTGTTTTCGATTAAAATTTAGTATTTTTCAATATTCATCAAAATATGAAAGTTAGGAGAAAAGCACTGAAAATTTATCCAAACTAAATTTTTATGTCCCAATTCTAAAAAAGAATTTTATTTTGTCAAATTTAATATTTAAAAGTGTCAAATATTTTATTTAAAAAGTTTTTTCCATTAAGAGGTGGTGAAATTGCATTTTTTTAAAAATAATTCTTTTATCGGAAAAATTGAATGTGTTCTTATATTATGTATAATAAAAAAAAAATATGGATGTTAAAATTATATGGATAATATAGAATTAAAAATGTAGTTAATAATATTCATAACCATTTTTTAAACAGCTAGTTTGGTATGTCATGGTGCGCTCGAACTCGGTGTTGTGTGTTGCATAAGCTATTGAATTATATTAACCAAAATAACTTAAAATGAAATCTTGGGGTGTTACAGTCTTGGTTTTAAGTACTAGATTCCCTATTAGAAATTTTTTATTTGTTTGTTTTCTTTTGTGAATTCTATGGATGTGAGCCTTCTGAGGTGAAATTATTTGTTCTTGAGATAGTTGAAGGTGTGGTGATACATGGATGAGGAGGCTCTGGTTTATGGAAATATTTAGATCCTATGATATTGGGATAGATAATGATATGAATGGGGATGTCGGGGATGGCATCGATACTAATGGAGTGTGTAGAAGATGGGATTCCTTATTATTGTTCTATAGAAATATTGGATTCTTTCTAGATAATAAATATGATTTATAGTTTAGATGAATGGGTTTCTTGTTTTATCATTATTTTCCTGACTGCTTAAAGCATTTGGTTGTTCATGGATTATGAATATTTTATGGTATCTTATGATGAATCCTAGGGAAACTAGAATTATGGAATTATAACAAACTTTTAACCTATAGTTCGATCATTTAATGGAATATTAGTTTATGTTAAATCTTGATGAACCCTAGTATAGGTTAGTTTATGCCTAGAAAAACATGTAATTTTATATTAAATAATGAACCGAAAAAATATTTAAAATAAATAATTAATTAAAGTCTCTTGAAATTATTGTGTTCTTAAAGGATATTTAGTCATTAGTACTGGAAATCAGGTGTCTAAGAGATAATAGTTACATTTAATTATAAGTATAAGAAATTTACCAAAAATATGGTTGTGAGATATATGTATATTCATAAATTATGTGATTTTATATGCTACCCCTCCCATGTTGGTAGGGAGATCGACACTAGTTGATTATGGAGGGTATTTTACCCAATATCTCGGTTAGCGAGTAACAGATGGCTGACTACCACCTCTTTCCCTTCTTTCTTCTTCTAGTAGTATTAGGTTCTACTATGAATGATGTTTACCTTTCCCTTATGTGTTGGTAGAGTATTCTAATAGCTTGTGGTGATTTAACACACGTGTATTTCTAGATATAGTATCCTATGGAATATTATAGGAATTTTTTGTATGAGCGGTGATGGATTTGTGTATAATACATGATGTAAGGGCTATATTGGCTCCAAAAAACTACTCATTTAATATCTAGGGATGTGGATATTTATTATGAGGTGATTTTTTCGATGGTATACATGATATTTTAAAGTTTCCAAGGTATTTTCTGGAAGGATTATTCTTTGGAGAGAGATGGATCAGTAAATGCAGCATTGGGGAAGAGAACCAAACTAGTGGGGAAGTGGTAGCGGGGTACCTTCATTTTTATATTATATTAGATATTATATTATTAATTATATATGATACTTTTTGAGAGATCCATGGTGAGTATGGGAAATTTACATACCTATTTAGGTGATGAGTTAGCTTCACTTTTTTATTCACTAGGTTTTGGTATGATTTATTTATCTTTTATATGGGAGGATATAAGGAGTATCCTACAGAGTATACCTATTATACTCACCCTATATATATATAAACTATTTCTCAGGGCTGTATGAGTAGATTGTTGATCGGGTGAGATAATTTTATCTCATGGAGTTTCCAAGATTTTTTGGTCTTTGAGGTCATCGTCAAGGTTATACTTTTGGTTCTTATAGTTTCTCATTTGCAGTAGTTCGTTTATATGACATTACATGCATGTATTATCATCTTTCATTTTTTGTGATAATGAGTTATTTGGTGGTTTTATCTTATCTCTCATTCTTCATATTCTTCTTACATGGAAATTCCTCCCATTTGTGAGTATGATATACCTGTGGTGATTGTTGCCAACTTGTGGCCAATTGGAGGTGGTATTTGGGAATTGTTATCTACCTTCTCTTATTTTCATCCCAGTATTGGTACCTTTGGAAGGAGGGGTCATGAAAAAGTGCTATCAAAAGATCCAATTAAGTGATAGTATAGAGTATAGAGGTAGGCACTGATGAGTACTTTAGGGGTTGGTAGGGAAATGGGCTCATATGATCTTAGTATGTGATATAAACAAGGGATACCTAGTAGGAAATGGTTATTTAATCCCCCTTATGATATGATGTATGAAAATTTAAGTTGCATGGCCTTTGGAGTGAAGTGATTCTAGTTTTGGGGTAGAAACTCAAGAAAGGATCATGAATCATTATTTTTTGTGCCTATGTCTGTAATGGGTAGACCTTGGGGTTATGTTGAACCTTAAATAATAAATCTTAATTATTTAATATTAAATTTTTTATATTCTGGGTTTTGGATTCCCTATATGTTTTTTTGTTTGTTGGTATGGTTCTAGTTCAACATCCCTATTGGGTTTATACAAAATATTTTTATTGGGTTGTTCCGGTACATCACCATAGATTTGAGGTCAATGATGATGACAATTTAAGGTGGAAACTTTGAGAGTTTCATCATCAATGTAAATAGAAGTATGAGGGATTCGTTTCTGACTCAGTGAAAGAGGGCTAGTTTTAGGAGATGAAGATAGACTTCAGTTTGATCTGTTCTTCGAAATATCACTAGGTTTCATTGTCTATAATGATTATTTGTGGGTAAGGTAGGCAGTGGTGGTTATTATTCCTTGGGGACCATGAAGAGTGGGCGGTATCTTGGGAGAAGTTATGATACTAGTTTCAAGATGAGTTTCATTATTCATCCCTGAAGTTGGATAGTCGACAGGATCTGATTACCCTTTTATAGGGGATTTCAAGTGTTTAAGAGTTTAGGATTTGTTTCAGTACCCTTATAGGATATACTTCAGACTTTTTCCATGATGAGGAAGACAAGGAAATGCATTTTCGTGAGGTATTATATCCAACTATCTAGTTCTAGTTCAGCACATTTATTCTTATTAAGTATCTTAAGGTGATAAAAAGAGTATAGGTCATTAAGAAGGCACTGGCCAGGAATGAATCCTCATAATAAGTGAGTCATCAGGATTGTATACATATAAATTTTTGTTTCATGGTTCCTAGTTTCCCAGACATGAGGGTTTTTTGATATATAGGGGTAGATATCATTTATATTCATCTTATTCTTTCAAGGTTGATGACTCTAAAACCCCTAAAAAGAGATTGGAGGTATGTTTTATAATGGTGGTCACGATCATTAGTAGTGACAGTTCTTGAATTTTCTGATTAAGTCGAATGAGGCTGGTGTTTTGTTTTTATTTTCTTCCATTTTGGAAGTTTCATCCAAAGTAGTGGTACTAGGTTTCTCCATATTTTGATCATTATAGTGGATAAAATTTTAGTATAGTACATCCTTGTGATGCTCTTTTCCATCAGAGAGTAGATAATGACTATGAAGGTGGTCATCATTTGGGATAGAGAGGTCATAGAGTAGGTAATGGTTAGTTGTATGTTCTAGGGTTTCTAGCTATAATTGAGATGGACATATTTCAAGGCACCTTGTTCTTTTTTCTATGTGGTTTCATGATTTATTTGATGTAATAGATACACACTCTTTCATATCACCTTCCTTTAGTCTATGATTTGGGAATTTAGGTGAAGGTAATTTTAGTTCCCTTGGAATTAAATAAAATAGTTGGAGTTTGAGATTTTTTTATGAAGTATGTAGATATTATGAGCTAGTACTGGGTAAGAACCACTCTGGGGATACTTCATGTGTTTACAGATAGTCATATGATATCATCCTTGAAATTTATTGGCTATATTCAAAATAATTTTTCATGGATTTCATTAGGTGGAAAATTGTATTCTAGAATGTCGAATGATATTTTTTCATTTTCATTAGAGATTAAATCCCTTATATAGGTTATATTCAAGTATCATCCATGTATTCCTTGACAGCTGTTTTGATTTTAAGTTCATTGGAATTTCAACTAATAGTGTTTCCTAGGGTTTTGGAAGAGTACATTGATGTATTTACTGAAGTTGTTATGGTGTTATCCCCTCGAGGGGAGATCAAGTTCATGATATAGATGTATCCAAACTCTTATCAGATATTTATGTCTCTATATAGGATGGTTCCTTCTATGATCCAAAAGACATGGGTTCACATTGATGATCTCTTATAGTGAGGATTTGTTCATCCAAGCGTGTCACCTTAGGGTGATCCAGTTTTTTTTAAAATAAGGTTGATGGAATTTTGTGTCTATATTTTCATTATAATTTCATGAATCAGGTGATAGTTAAAAATATATATCCTATTCCATGGATTTATAACTTATTTCTTTATAATAATTGATCTATTTGGTTCTTGAAGATCAATCTATGATCAAGATATCATCATATGCGAGTAAGAGATGAAGATATGCTGAAGACCTATTTATGATGTCGTTATGGTCATTATGACTTCTTTGTAATTTTTTAAGTGTGGAGGATGTACCATCCATTTTCACAGTCTTGATGAAATAATTTTTCTAAGATTTTATGGACCACTTCAATGTGGTTTTCATCAATGAAATCCTTATGTGCATCACAACTAAGGAAGGGAATACATAGCATCTTTTGAAATTTTTGGGAGTTCTTAATCATCATATCAATTTTGGAAGCTATGGAAGTGTAAATTATAGGATTGTGAAGTTATTTTATTAGAGAATGTAGTTTCCTAGTGTGGAGTATTCATATATCATTTTAATATTGAGGAATTTTTTTCATAGATTTCCCACAAGAATGTTGCAGAGGTTTGGAGTTTCACTAATATTGCAATCAATTATTGGTGGTTTTTACCTGAATTCTCTTATATTGTGACTCCTATAATTTCTTTGACCATAAAGGATTTGTTTTTTTTTTTGTAGATTGACCAGTTTAACGAAGCTTTCAAGTACCTGAAAGATAATTTTTTCAACGCTTCAGTCCTAAGTTTTCCAAATTAGAGAGTTTAGTTTAGGTATTATATGAAAATTCACTTCTTATATTGGGAAGTATCATTTTGTTGAAGATATTTTTTTTATTATAGGTCTTGGTGGTTATTTCCTCATGATCTTAACTACACCACCCTTGATCTCAAGTTAGTAGCAGTTTTGTTTTTCTTAATGTTATGATGACACTACCTAATCTGCAAAAATTTTGTGGTTTTCACTTATCATAAGAGCCTAAGGTATGTATTCTATCAGCATTACCCAGAATATAGATAGAAATGGTAGATGTAATAATTAAAGGGTTTTTACATCAAGATTACCTATATTCTAGAAAAGGTTAATTTTATAGCTGATATTCTAAGTAAGAAGTCACGCATCGATGAGCTATGTGAATCTGGAGATTCTTAGGGAGTGATTAAAGAAACATCCATAATGAATATTGAAATGGGAGAGGTTATGGGTAGACTATTACTTTTCTTGATTATGGTAGAATAATATTTGGTAAATAAGGTATAGGGGTCCCATCTAGGGGATTTCATGGTGTGGGTTTGGTGGGATTGAGTTTTCAACAGCAATACCCATGATGGGTGGTCTAAGGATGATGAACAGTGGGTGTTATTCTAGGATAGGCTTTTCATTTGTTCAATTATGAATGGGATGGTTCTTAATGAGTTCCAAAACTCATCCTTAGAAGTAAAACCTAGTTTTAAAAATATATAATATCCTCTCAGAGGATAGTTTTTGGTGGCCTATGTTAAATCATTCAATTATTGATTTTGTGTTGCGATGTTTAGTCTTCTAGAAGGTGAAGGTTGAACACCGTGTTCCTCGTTGTTTCCTCTGATTAATATATGTTCCTTAATGGATGTGGTAGGAAATTTAAATGTAATTTATCACTAGTTTATCTCAATATCAAGGATGATATTATGTTATATGGGTGATAATGGACTGTTTGTTGAAATCGTCTCACCTCTTATCAATTAAGGAGTTGAGATCAGTGGAGGTTTTTTGAGGAATTATTTGGAGGTGGTATGGAGGCTACAAGAAGTGTTGATGATAATAAACTCTGATTGTGATTATGTTTTTACCATTGGGGTATGGGGAGATATTTATATGATTTTGGATCACATTTGTTTCACAGCACTATGTTTCATTCACAAATTTATGGTTAGAAATAACGGAGCATACAGACTCTTGAAGATATTTTGTGCTCTTGTGTCCACGATTTTGGATGTTCATGTGTTAGGAAACTACTTTAGTTTTAGTTTTCATAGAATAATATTTTTCACTTTACCATTGTTATGGAACTGTTTGAAGCTTTTTGTGGATAAATTTTTTATTCTATGTTATTCTAGACTGAGGTTGGAGAGTCAACAGTGATAAGGCCGAAACAAGTGAATAGTATGATAAAGACAGTTTAAGTGATTTTTGATAGGATTAAGGTAGTGAGTGATCATTATAATTCCTATTAAGACCATAGGAGGAGACCAATGGAGTATGATGTTATAGATCATGTGTTCTTGAATGTGTCTCCTCAAAATTGGTAGTGAGTATTTTTTTTAGGGGAGTAATACTTCTCCCATATTCTTTGGGATTTTCAAGGTTTTGGGTCCAATTGATGTTTTTTGTATTTGATAACACTTCTTCCATAGGTTTTCTGGATTGGTGATTTTTCCCATGTGTCGTAACTTATCCACTATCTTTATAATGATTTTAATATCATCTATTGTGTGATATCAATCTGATGAGGATAAAATATTTGATTATTGGCCTTTAGTGATCCAAGACTACCAAGAGAAGGTGTTTCATGGGTATGTTATAATCCTGGTTCGTATCCTATGTAAATATAATGACATGTAAGAAAGCATGTGGGAACATGATTGATAGATACACGCCTAGTATCCTAAGTTGTTTGATTCCTATTTATTATTTGCTAAAGATTCTTTTTGATGTTGAACTTTATCTGGTTTATGATATGGTTTTCTCTTCTTTGATTCCTTTTATATGGATTTCCTCTTGTTTGAGAGGTATCACCCTCAGGAAAGTGTTGGGATCCGGTTGTTTTTGTTGCAAAATTTTTCACCTAGTTTCTCTAAGTTCGATGGTAGTGCATCTATAATGGTGAGATTATTTAGAGGTATTATCATAACCTGACCCACTAGGGACCACCTGGTCAATGGTGAGCTGAGTGTGACACCTCATCCCACCTCCAATCGACTTAGGTCTAGTGAAAACTATCAAGTAGTCATATCACACACATAGGAGGCCCTAGCCTAAGGTACCTATACACACAGAGAGAGACACATCTCCAAAAACCCATAAAATTCATAAAAGAAAGATGCAACCAATACCAAGATGCCTACATACAACTAAAACACACATTAGAGTAAGATATAAGTAAGGGAAAGAAAAATTTATAAATACAATCCCCCACAAAACTATAAAAGAGTCCAACCTTCTAGAAAATAGAAGAATATTGTAAATGTGACTCCAGGAAGAAACTATGATACATCTAGATCACTATGCTCCACCTACTCCTAGTCAACCTAGGAATCCATTTAAATGACGTTTTTTCTACATAAGACATGACATGTGTAGGTAGATCTCATGTAGGGTTGAGTATAACATACCTAGTAGGACACCCTAAAATCTCTAAACATAAATCATTAAGAGAGAAGTAGTCTCATCATCATGAAGTTATTTCAATTATAATATGTTAAAATATAAATATTAAACCTAAATATACTCAATATACATACCAAGTCTCAAAGTAAGGTTATAATCATACTGCCTACCTAGGATTAGACTTGAGGATTCAAGGAAACACTCATATAGGATAACTCACTCCTTGGATCTTTATAACACCGATGATACTCATCTGTAAGGTCATTCTAATCAGCACATACTATAAATAAGCACACACTAGAAATTAGAGGATTTAAATACATAGATTGGGGAACACATCCAAGGCCTACGAGGGATACCTAACCCTATCTAGATTAACCCTCTAGGATAGGGATCACATTCACAAATAGTCTATAACAACATAACAGACCCACCCATGGTTTTAATTATATAAGATCACACCATGGGCTATATGAATGAAAAAAAAAACTCTATCCATGGCTAACTCATAGAGAGGATCACTCATCCCATGTTTAGGATGGGATTCCATGTGATGCCTCATAATTATGGACCAAGGGAATACACCCTACAAATACTAGTCTAAATTGAAGAGAAAGAGAGCTTAAACCTGCCCCGGAGGAAGTACATGAAGTCAAAAGTTATTACACAGATTTTCATGTCTATACTGGGTGTTAACATTTCCTTCGGACCAAGCTAGTGTCCTCATCTTGTTCCCATGTATCATCGACCATTCCCATCTACTCTAGCCTATACCCATTTACTATAGTCATGCATGTGTACTATGGTCATCTCTAGGTACTCTGGTTATGCCTACATATCCTATTAATTATTTGTTTACTCTATTCATTCTCAAGAACAAGGTTGTGTCCATGACCATGTACCCTAGAGGTACACACTGAGTTCCAAGAATCGAATCTCATGGTGTGTGGTCTTTTCACATTGTGTGTCATATTTATCTCTACATGGAAACCCTAGATTCCAAATAATGGGACAACATGACATGTGTTCTTCCAAAGTACATGTTTTGAATGTTGATATTTTCAAGACACTCTTGAATATTCTAAACATCTTCACCAGGGAAACTACCACCTCCGATTTCACCATAAAATCTTCTAAGGAACTCAGATCTGGTGTTTTTCGAACCTAATTCGTCACCCATGTCTGAATTCATACTACCCATCCTCTCTGAAATTACCACCCATATCTCCATACTATAAAAACACCATAATATTCATGAATAACGCCAACTTTGAATCATGATCTTCTATCATCGTCATCACACCTCAATCGTCCTCTCAATCCCAAATCTAAACCCAAAAAAATAATTTGTTGCACTAAAGATCAATTATGAAATGATTAGTTTCTGAGTATTTTCAAACCATTATACAAAAAAAATATCAATGATGAACATGTGAAAAACGAGGGGAGAAACTAAAAAAAGAAAACCTTTAGGAATGAACCTTGGATATCATTCAAGTAGGCCTCAAACTGATTGACATGATAATGATGAATAAAGGAGGGTAACAATGACTAGATAATCATCATAATTTCTTAATTCTAGGAAGATAAATATTAACTGAAAATTAATATACTTTAAGGATTGATTCATGTTTGATAAGGGACAATAAAAATGGGGATTAATCTATAAAAATAACATCCTACCTTAATAATGGATTAATCAATAATGAATAATGGCTCTACCATTATCATTGATGAAATCAAAGAACTCCTTTATTGAAGATGATCATTGTAGTGAATTGATCACTGATCCACCATCCCATTTATTATCATTAGAATTTACCCTTTATGGATCCTCTCAAATCCCTAGGGTTATGTTGTTAACCCAAGGGTTTTTCTATAATAGGTTTTAAAGAGATGAGAGGGACTATCTCATCTAATAAAAACTAAGAAGTTTATTTATTTATCTAATTAATTATTATTTCACTAATGACCACTTTTAAACCATAATCCCAACATGTACAAAGCTTATACCATGCCTAAGGTAAAAACCACATTCCAAATTTAATAGTGGTCTCATATTTCCCATCTAAGAATTTTTTTGGGAATTATTCCATCATTTCTAAAAAATTATGAATATATGAAATAATATTTTTATTATTTTTATTATTTTAGAACGGAGGTTCCTCATGCCTCAGAATCTCACACTAACTCTACACCTTGATTTGAAAATACACTTTAAAATATTCCAATGTTTTATAAGGAAAAATTGGTGTTGGTACATTCTTCCCACCTCAAATATTTTCATTCCAAAAAGAAAAAAACCTACTCAAAAATGTGAGGGTTCTGAGCTTTTATCTGGTTCTCCAACACCTAGGTGATCTCCAAAATATTCTCATGATATCATTGAACACATAGAAAGGTAATCGTTCACCCATGAAGGATCTTCACTTATTGATCCTAAAACTCAATTGAGTACTCTGTGAAGGTATATCCATCCTCAATGAATAGCTCACGCCAGTCGATAACAGGTAATGGGTCATGCATAGCTCCACATCTATAACACATGGAATAAATTGTGTACTCAGTCTAATAGTGGTGGTAGGGATAAGTGGCACGCTACCTTAAATACCTTTATTCAGTATCTAGAAAGGTCCAAAGGATCTCTAAGATAACTTTTCTCCCTATAAAATTTTATATAATCCTATTCATTTTAATACCTTCAGTGTAACATCCATATATTTTCCTTGTAATAATTTGTAATATATTAAGGATTATTTTTAGATCCATGCATTGAGACAAAGTAAAATTCAGGGGTCCAATGAGCCTTGATGTTGATATAATAAAAATATTAAATATATTATATCACATGTAGTAAATTTTTATTAAATAATTGAATAACACCCAAAAGGATTATCGGATCGAAAATCTATAAGAACTATTTGGTCTAGGATGTAGGTTTTACCCTAAACATGATAGAATTTTGTCAACATCAGGCATTTTTGTAAAGTGCAGTCATGAGTACAAATAATAAAATAAATAAATTTATTTATTTATTTATTTATTATAATGATAGACCTAATAATACCTCTATAAAATCCAAATTATATAAAATCTCAAAGTTTATCCATATACTGCTAGGTATTGAGAGAGGGTCATTAGAGGATAATTCTTGGACGATCAATGATGGATCATGGATTATAAGTCAGTGCATCAAAAAACTTCATGGATCTCACTAATGAAAATGAAGGAGATCCATTATTTGTTATAGATGGATCCAAACTAAAGTTAGGATTTTATTTTTTTAGATTTTATCTCAATTTAAATTATCTCATATTCAACAAAAATAAATTTTTTTAATAGGTTGATTTTTGAGTTGATGGATGATTTTTAGTTGATGTTTTATCTTATTAGAAAAATAAATTTGATATTAATTTTTATATTTAGTTATTCAATAATTTTTCTAATGGAAATGAATTGAGATCAGCCCCAAAAATTCCAAGTTTTATTCATCCAGTTGTGTTTGGTTCTTTTCCCCCACCACTCATCATGTGTTCATCATCGGCATTCCATTTGGATGACGGTTTGAAAAATAATAGGTGGAAGATCATTGTGAAATAATTCATTGGAATAATGGATTTTCACCATGGATTCAGGATTGGGATCTATGGAATGATTGAGGTAAAGAAACAACCATGGGATATTGAAGTTCAGATCAGATACCCACAGTTCATGGTTTCGTGCGTAGCGATGGTGTAGTGTGATGGGATCAATTCTCGAGAATATTGGATGGCTAGAAGAGGACCATATATGATGGAAAGGTTCATTCAACCAAGATACATAATTTTGGGTTAAATTCATACTGCAATCCAAGGCAGTAGTAGTGTGGTCATATGTATGATACTTTCTTGAATTTCTAGAAAATTACCAACTACACGGTATTTAGTCCGAATAACAAATGATGTGTGGTCCCCCTATGTAGTTCAAGGGTTTATTCCTTGTAAATAATATAAAAATTCATGTGATACATGTTATAAAACCATGTAATCCATGGATGGAGGCTTGGAATGTACCCTAGGGTTATATGGGAAATAACACGGCTAGGTACACAAGCACGACTAGAGTACACAGGTACAGCCCAGTACTCGAGCGCGACCAGGTACACAGGAATGGAAAAAGTACACATGAATATCCAAAGTAAAAGGGTATGGATATAGGTACATTATATTTTAATTGAGTACACAAGCATACCAGAGGTGGGAAATACATGTTGTGTACTCCCAGTAAATATCGTGTACTTTTTCTATGGATATTTGTGGCCCTTATTCACTTCAATATGGACCAATTTCCTTAGGGTGTATTCCCTCCTCCCATCCCCCATACGAGTAGAGTGGGCCATAATTTCTTGAGTACAGGATATGATATTATCTATGGGATTAGTCTCAAATAGAGTTTTAGGAATACCCAATGAGGCATAGGGCGAGATCCTCTATCATATTTCCTTCTTTAGGTGGTGTTTTAGGAATCGATGTGACCAACATACTAGGGAATTAATCCCTTGCTTATAGGGTTAATCCAGTTATGTTTTTTCCCCTATGGATCTAGGCATGAACCTCTATTTTTGTATTGATTTCTTCTATGTTATAGTGCATACCTCATCATGGAGAGTCCTAATGATCATGACCTATCATATGAGCACCATTATAATTTCCACACTCATGGAGTGAGTTATCCTAAATGAGTTATACATTTTAATCTATAATAGAATCCTAGGTAGGATTTGTGGTTGTGACCATACCTTCAAACTAAGTGTATATTACAAGTATATCTTGGTTTTATTGATATATGTCTCATATTCTGATTGGAATGCCCCTGTGATGAACTTACTACTCTCTTGATTATTTATGTTTGGTGTTTTTTGTGTGTCTTACTAGGTATTTATATTCTCACCCATGCATGTGTTATTCCCACACATGTCATGTCTTATGCAGATGGAAAGTCATAAAATGGGGTTCAAGGTGGAATTAGAGTAGGTGAATCATAGTGATCATGAAAAACTATGGTTCATATCAGTTTTTTCATCTGACTATATTCCCCAATTTATAATAGGTTAAACTTATTTTATAGTTTTTGTGGGATTATATTTATACCTTTTTGATTTTTATACTATATGGTACTCTGATTATGTGACATAGATATATGTATGAATTTTTTCCAGTAGTATTTTATCATTTAGAATTGTATGGGTATTTAGATATGTGTGTCTGTGTAGGTACCTTTGGATAAGGCCTCCCATGTGTGTGATATTTCTATTCAATGCTTGTCGACATCCACTGGCTTAATGGAGGCAGGCTTAGGGTGTAACACTTGGATTATCACTGGACAAGTGTACCCCGATGAGTCGGTTCTTGATAGAGTAGTATCCAAGAAGTTTTTATCTTAATACTAGAGTTTAGATATTGTCTAGCTATGAGGTTACTTATTGATCTAAGGAAATGGTGTTAAAAGTGTTTCTATTTTGACACTCCTACTAGAAAATCCAATGTTAGTCTGGGAAATGACATATTCATTAAATAGGACTATGATAACCAGTATGTTTATTCGGTAAATGTAGAAACTAGTTTTAGGTAAAAACATTGGTATGTGTATTATATAGGAATGAGTTGTGGTTTCCATGTCTTTCATGATTAAACTCCCAAGATATACTCTTTACTATGGTATGTATTATCAACTTCATGATACCTCCATTAATATTTCCCAATAGTATTTCATTGATGTACTGTGAGGATAATACACATAGTGGTGAGGATTTGATAAATGTACATGGTTTAGAGAAGGTACCTTTGGGTGGTTTTTCATTCTTTCCACCATCCATTGAGTAGTAGGTTTCACCATCAGTAATAGAAGATGAGACATACAGGATTAGCACACTTCATGAGTTTCAATGGTAGAGACCCCATATTTTTTGGGTAAATCCATACCCTCATACATTTTAGGACTATCTTAATGAAGTTACATTAGTTTTCTACCTCATTAGGACACTTATAAACCCAAAAGTGGCCCTATTTGTGATCCTTCTACATGGATAAAAAGGGTGATGGTGGAGTCGGGTGACCCGATTTTATGATGAGATGAATATTTCATGGAATGAGTTTCAAATTATATTCATAGATGTATTATAACTAGCTATGTTTCAACCAGTTCATATCTGGGAGCTTCTACAGCTTTAGTAGGACAACATGATAGTAGCTGAGTATTCATCTAGGTTCATTAACCTCTCACACTACTCTATGGATATGGTTTGAGAATCCTTCTTCTAAGAATAGTATTTCATGTTTTGTATCCATAGTTATATATATATTAGTTTTATGCTTATTTTATTTCCTAATTATTCTAGAGTTGTCGAGTGATATTTGGTAGTATATAGCTTTCTGGCTGAGCAGACGCTGACAGTTAGTGTAGACAATGGGCACATAGGAGCTGAGACTTTGGCAGCGGGTAGCCAATGACAAATGTAGGGATCCAGGTGTATGAGATGCTTTATCAAGAACACTTGGTATATATTTTCTTCATTTAATGGCTCTTAGAATGGTTCTCATCAACCAAGGTAGAGGTAGTGTTACTCATCTGATAGTCGGAGACATCTCATGTGGGATTATCTGGCCTGTCAGGTGACTGAATGAGAGAGAGTGGATAGGCCACCAAGGAATATGAATTAATAAGGTAAGGGAGTTATTTATGGAATTTAACATGTTATAGGATCTTGGAGATAGTATGAGGTGATATATGGTTTGATATATTTCCACCACCACCCCCAGAAGATCCCCTTCAGGCTTACCGAGATGGTGGACAGGGATGAGGATAGTTACAAGAGGTGGAGGCCTATAACCCAAAGGATCCATGGATTATTAGAGGTATGATATATGTATTTTATTCCTTTTTTATTACTGATAGACACAATAATGACAACACTATTCTTTCCACATCCCTAGTTTGAGACCTAGATATTTTGGCTGATCCTTTTTCTCAACCCTTGAATTTGAAAAACTCATACCATAGGGGATTTACTAATCACGCTATTTTTTAAAAAGTTTGATATAAATATTGGAGGAGATATATTCTTATTTTATATCATTATAGCAGAAATCAATCCTTACGATGTCAAACTAGGTATATTCTAGATAGACATAGTTCATGCACATATTGACTATTTTAGGAGGAGGATGTGATGTGTCTGCATACACGGGACAGGGATTTCCCTTTTGGGTGACAAGGAATCCTAGGAAGAGAAGGATAAATATATATATTGAAGGATAAAACCAATTACTATATAATTTTATAGTATTACCATTTTATCAACAGATTTCATTGCCTTCATCTTCCTGTAGTGGTGTTAGAGTATGAGGACATTTTACTTGAATTTGTCTCGGGATTACCTCCCCACAAAATGATATACTTATACATATACTTTCACCTAGTTAATTACATAATATATTTACCAACATATCAAATTATCCTCATAGATTTTTATAATCTGAAGGTGCAGTTTGAGGAGTTTTAGAAGAAGGTATTTGTTAGACCTAGTGTTTCCCCCTAGGAAGCCTCGGTTTTTTTCACTAAGAAGGTGGGAAGGAGTTTGAGTTTGTGACTGGATTATCATCACCAGAATTAGGTGACCATAAATAATAACTATCCACTTATAAGGATTTATGACCTCTTTAACAATTTTAGAGGGGAAATATGGTTCTAAACTATTAACCTCAGACCAGGCTATCACTATCTCTGAGTTCAATATGATGACATACCTAAGACAAAAATTTTCTTTCTATAATCACTAAGATTACTTGGTGATACCTTTTGGTATGAAGAACACCCTAGGTTTGTTCATGGGACCCATGAACCAAATCATTCATTATTTTATACATTGGTTCAAGGTGGTCTTCATTGATGACATCCTAGTGTACTAAGCATTAAAAGAAGAGCATGCCGAACACGTGGGGATGGTCCTAGACATAATCTGAGAGCACTAGGTTTGAATAAAACTCTAAAAAATTTAGTTCTAGGTAAGAGAGTAAAACTTCCTAGTAGAAGTCATCTTATAAGAGTGAGTGGAAGTGGACTCTATGCAGGTTGAAGAGTGTTAGCTTTGGATCCACCCAAGATCGTGACTGAGGTGTGCATATTCCTTGGGTTGGCATGATATTATATAAGATTCATGCACAATTGAATAATTTAAATGTAAAATAGTATCATTTCATGCTGATGGAGAGGTTTCAACGGTCTTTTCAAGAGTTGTTATAGTTGTTAAAAGGTGCTCCCATCCTGAGATTTATAGATGATTTTTTTGAGTATATATAGTTATGTGATACCTATGGGACTAGTATTGGATGCGTTCTAATGAAGAGGCACACAGTGATTTCCTACGTGTCTCAATAGTTGAGATCTCATGAGAAGAACTTCACAACCCATGATTTGAATTAGGTAGTGCTAGTCTACACCCTAAAATTGTGGTGACACTATCTTAGGGGTGAGTGGTTTATCATCTATATTGACCATTAGAGTCTCTAGTATATCTATTCATAGAAGGATATTAACATAAGATATAGGTTATGGTTAGATTAATTCTAATATTAGGACTTAGAGATATCCTATACTCTTCATAAGGGGTACTTGGTGTCTGATGCTCTCAGTAGGATATCTTTTTCATAGTTGTTGAGTCAGGAATAAAATCAATTAGCTTTGTTATTGTTTTCCTTAGTGGATAGGGATGGTTAAGATAACCTCCAGTCAATGATTCTTACTCCACCACTTCTGGATCTTATTAGGGAGGCACGGATTATAGATACTAATTTTGAGAACTTGTGTGTTTAGATATCCACTGAGCATACTCCTGGCATATTTCTTTAAGGTGGGAATCACATCATCATTTTTTGATGAAAACCCATGGTACCAGTGATATTGTGAGAGTATCTTTTGAGATAGTTTCATATATACCCCTTATTGGTATACGCAGGAGTAGAAAAGATGCACCAATACCTTCAACATTGAATTTTTTGGCTAGGAATGAAGAGGTAAATAGAGGAGTTTGTCTTTTAATGTCACACTGGTTAGCAAGTGAAAGGCTGAGAACCTATCTTCAATGGGTTTAGATCAACCCCTTGAAATTATAGATTTAAATTGGGATGGAATATCTATGGACTTCATAAAGTGGATCACATAATATTATAGAGGAAACAATTCCATCTGGGTGACTGTAGACAAACTCACAATGTCAGCCCAATTCATAGCTATCTAAGAGTAGAGTTCAGTGGATATCTCAGGGGGTACCTTTACATGTAAGAGATTGTATGACAACACAAATTCCCCAAAAATATCATTTCAAACTATGATTATTGCTTCATATCACGATTATGGAGAGGATTTTAGGACTTTGGGACCAAGTTGCGTTTGATCATGGTATTTCACCCCCAAACTGGTGTCAAAATCAGTGGTCCATTTAGGTTCTAGAGGAAATGTTTTGTGATATCATGTTGGACTTTGTACATAGTTCAAGCAATCACCTACCCTTAGTGGATTTTGTTTTACAAAAACTTATTCCATTCCACTATAGGTATGTCACCATTCCAGGCCTTGTATGGGTGACCATGTAGTTCACCACTATGTTGGACTGATCTATGAGAGCATGCATTTATGGGACCAGAGTCGGTGCAAGAAACAATATAAAAGGTGAAAATCATCAAGAAGTGTTTTAGGATTACCCAAAACTATCAGATTTTGTATTTGGACTAATGAGAGAGGTCTTTGGAGTTTGAAGAGAGATATCATGTGTTCCAAATCGTATCACCTTAGTGAGGGTTATGGAGATTTGGTTAGGGTGGAAAGTTATCTATTAGGTTTATCAGACCTTTTCAGATATTTTATAGAGTCAAAGAGGTGGAAAATTTCTTAACCATGTCACTGTTGTTATATTGGGTACACGATGTCTTCCATGTGTCATAGCTAAAGAGGTATGTGCGTGAACCTATGTATATTATTGAATGTGTAGATCTATACATTGAGGTTATAAACACTATTCAAAAGTACCTCTTAGGGATCAATTATTGATAGTAAAAGATACTTTGTGGGTGAATGATTCCCCTAGTGTTTGTCTGGTGTAAGCATGAGAATCTTCAAGAGAGCTCTGGGGAGTGGGAGAACCATATGAGAGCCTAGTATCGTCATATTTTTTAGAAGGTGTTTTTCTTTTATGGAAAAATCCCTAATGTGGGGAGAGAATATTGACCCTTTTTCCCTTTTAGAACTTTAGAATATATTAAGGAATATTTTCAGAGACGTATGATGATAAGTAGTGATATTATGAGACCCGGTGACTCTCGGTGTTGATATAATAAAAATATTAAATATATTATGTCATGCATATTCATTTTTCTTGAAATAATGGAATAACTCATTAATATATTATTGGGTCATAAATATGATACTAACATTAAATCTATTTTGTAATTTTTACCCACTACATGACATAATATTTATCAACGTTAGGTGATTTTGTAAAGTGTAGTCATAGGTGAAAATAGTAAAGTAAATTTATTTATTTATTATTTTATTGTTTTAAATTCTCTAATCCCACCTCTCTGAAATCCCTATTATAAAAAATATTTAAGGTAACCCTAGGGATTGAGAGAGGTCCATTGGAGGAGAATTCTTGGATGATCAATGGTGGGTCATGGATTAGAAATCGGTGCACCAACAGAGTTTATGTATCTCTCCAATTAAAATGAAGGAGAAACATTATTTATTGGTGATAGATCCAAACTCAAGGTATGATTTTTTAGTGTATTTTATCCCATTTTTATTATCAGATGTCAAATAAAAATCAATTCTTCTAACGGTTTTATTTTTATGTCGATGAACGATTTGGGGTTGATGTTTCATCTTCCTAGATATAAGAATTTGATATTACTTTGGATATCAATTCTTTATTTTTTGTTATAAAATTAATGAATTGAGTCCAACTGGAATAATGGCCAACGATTTTTCCACTTCTTTTTTTCTCCCCACCATTCATCATGCATTAATAATCATCGTTATTTTTGGTTAGTTGTTTGAAAAATACCTATTGGAATATTGTTGCACAATCATTATTTAGAACAAGATAACATCATCGTTGGTTCAAGATTGGGATTGATGGAAAATCAAGGTGTTCTGATGACCATGGGTGATTGAAGTTTCGATCAGATACCCATGGTTCATGGTTTGGTGTTCACTAATGGTATGATGTGATAGGATTGATTCCTGAGTAAATTCGATGGACGAAAATCATCTATCAGTGATAGTAAGTCTCATTCAACTTGTATCCATGATTTCTAGGTGATATTCATCTCAGAATAAAATGCACAAGCGGTTTTGGGAGATGATTGAATATTTCTTAGATTTATATAATATTATAGACTATGTGGCATGTAGTATAAAGAACACATGTCGTGTGGTCCCTTCCAGCGGAACTATGTTTTATGTATAAAAGAGAATAACACGTGTTGTGTGACAAATTTCACAAACCATGTAACCCATGGAAAGTGGATTAGTGTGTTACCTAGTGGTAAATAGGCATAAAAATGTCCAAGTACAAAGGAATGGATAGAGTAAACGACAATTATCCCATACCTAAGCATGGACAAGTACACAAGAATGGCTAAAGTAAAAGGCCATGACAAAATTACACAAGCATGGCATGAGTTACATGGGCATAGGATAAAGCACATGGGTAGAAGCGGTATAGGAAAGACATGTAGTGTACTCTCATTACATGCTATGTACTTTCTAAATGGAAGTTTTAGGCCCATGTTTTCTTCATTGTGGACCTATTTCCTTAGAGTTTGTTCCCTCAATCCATCTCCCATGAAGGCAGAGTGAGGCATCATGTCTTGATTATAGGATATGATATCCTCTATGGGATCAGTCTTAGAAAGAGGTTTAGGAATCCCCACTGAGTCCTAGGGTGGGATCCTCTATCATACCTACTTATCAAGGTGGGGTTTTAGGAATTGGAATGAACAATATAGATGATCAAAGATAACCTACATAGATGGTTAATACAGTTAGGGTTTTCAGTGATCCACAAGGATCTGTGTGTATTCATCTATCTATGTATCGATCTCTTCTGTGTTCCAGAGCATAATTTATCATGGTTGAGACCAATAGAATGACCTCTTGTATGATCACAATCAGCGTCACAAGGATCATAGAGTGATTTCTCCCAAATGAAAATTACTTTGTAATCTCAAATAGAATCCTAGGATAACTTTTCAGTTATGACCTTACCTTGAAACATAGAGTCTATCACCAGTATATCTAGGTGTAATTATTATGCATGCCATTTATTGATTGATTGTACCTTAGGATTATATAGTTATTCTATTGATGGTTTGTGTTTTCTTATTTCAAGGTATCCTATTATGTATTAATATTTTCACCCATTTATGGGTTATTCTCGCACATGTCATGTCTTATGCAGATTATAGTTCAATCCATGGGGCCTAGGTAGACCAGGAGAAGATGGATCATAGTGAGATGGACAGACCGTGGTTCATACCAAGTGTTTCATTTAACTTTATCACCATCCTTCTATCAAGTTGGACCACATTTACAGTTTTAGTGGACTGGTATTTGGACCATTTCGCTTTCCATACAATTTAGTACTCTATTTTTTGGGATATAGATGTATACATGCATTGTTGTTAGTTGTAATTTACCTTTTATAATTGTATGGGTATTTGGAGATGGGTTCTTGTGTATAGGTACCATAGGCTAAGGCCTCCCATGTGTGTGAAATGCATATTCGGTGCTTGTCTCTAGCCCCTAGCCTATTATAGGTAGGATTTGGGTGTTACACTCAACTTATCGCTAGACAGGAGGGCCTATATGGGTTGGTTTTTGACATAAAACAACACATGGTCTCCGTCATCGAACTCCAAAATCCTCCTTTGTTGGTCCTCATAAGAATTTTAAAGGCTCTGGGTAGTCCTCATCCACTCTTTGATGATTTTTCCCTCCTCTATCATTTCTCACACAAAATATGGTCCTATGAGTGTTGAATCTCCAAGATCAGTCCAACACATTAGTGACCTAAAAGGTCTTCTATACAAATATTTGAATGGTTATATACTGATGGTAGAGAGGTAACTATTTTTATATGCAAACTCTACCATGGGTAGGTGATCCTCCCAAAAATGTCCAAATTCCAACATGCAATCTTGAACCATATCATCCAAAACCTGAATATTCTGCTTTGTTTGTCCATCTATCTAGGGAGAAACACTATGCTCAAACACAATTTAGTCTCAAAGGCGTCCTAAAATCCTCCCTATAATTGTGATGTGAAGTGAGAATCATAGTCTAAAATAATCATCATGGGAATTCCATGAAGATGTACTATATCCTACATAGAAAGGCATCACAATAACTTTACTGAACTCTTCACTCAGATGTCTATGAAGTAGGTCAAATTTGTGATTTGTTCTATGATCTCCTAGAAAGATTTGTTTCCTCTAGTCAATCGTGGAATACCCATCATAAAATCTATAGAGACACCATATCACTTATACCCTAGAACCTCAAGGTGTAGAGACAAACCCAATGGAAACTGGTACTCAGCCTTCACCTACTGAAAAGTGAGTCATCAAGAAACAAACTTAGCTACACGCCTCTTTATTCTTAGCCACCAGAAATGATTCATAAGGTACTATTGCATATTTTCCACTCATATATGTATTGTTAATGGGGATTTATGTAACTACCCCAGTTCCTCCTCTCATAGTATCATTGTTACCATGGTCCCTCCATGTAAAAAGATGGGATGCTACCCACCTACATAAAATTCATCATAAGCACATATAGTGAATATCTAAGCACTCAAGGCCTCACAATCAATATCTCTAAGCTAAGCCTCCCTAACACTATAAATAAATGGATAGGTAAAAACAATCGGGAGGAGGTAGGTTGTACCATCGTTTCCCACTAAGGACAACATCAATGAGGCCAAATACTCTAATGCCTTTCTCAATAACTTTGAATGATATCTCTTACTGAGTGAATCTAAACCACATTCCATTTTTTGTATTATTTACTATCTCAAAGTTATAATCCTATAAGAAATATAGCCATCGTCGTTTCCAAAAGTTTTGATAATTTTAAGAAAATATATAATTGAGACTCATGTGGTAAAACTATATGATTAACCATGCTCCCATAAGGTATTATTGCCACAACTTTAGGGATAATATCACTTATTCCACCTCAAGATTGTGAGTTTCTTAGTTTAACTTATGGGGTTTCAGCTATTCGGGCCCATAGAAAATCACCAATATCATCTACATTAGAACACATCCAATCACAGTTTTAGAGGCATCATAGAACACCACATTCTCAAGAAACCTTCTCTAGAAGTCTCTAAATGGGATCACTCATCAACATCTACCACAACTCTAGAAAATCCTTTTAACAGCACTCTATCCACATGAAATTATTCCCCTTTATGGTAAAATAAGTCATGTGTTCCAATATCTTAGAGAAATATTGATTGAATCTATAATAGTATCTTACCAACCCAAAGCAGCTCCATACCTAAGACACACTCTTAGGTGGATCTGAATATAGCACTACCTGAACCTTCCTTCGGTCCATTACTATTCCCTCTTCTGATAAAATGTTGATTAAAAAGTGGACCTCTATAATATAAAACTAACACTTTGAGAGCTTCCTATAAAGTTTTTTCTCTTTGAGTATGAATATAAACTTCCTCATATGTCTCATGTTCTCCTCAATAGATTCTAAGTGCATAGGTATTTCATCAATGAAGACTACCATAAACCGATCCAAGAAAGTATGAAAGATTTGGTTTATAAGTACCATGAATATTACTAGGGTGTTTTTAATTCTGAAAGGAGTCACAAAGTACTCATAGTGACCATTGAGAAATTAGAATTCCATCTTCAATATATCCTCATCTTGAACTCAAAACTCTTTATAGACTAACCCGAGGTTAATCTTTAATAACCACCTAGACCCTTTAAACAATTATAAGAGGTAATCAATTCTAAAAAGTGGATATTTACTCTTGATGGTCACCTGGTTTAGGTGATGCTAATTCACACACAACCTCAATCTCCCATACTTATTCTTAGTGAAAAAAATGGGGCTTCCCAGGGTGACACACTAGTTCTAACAAAGTCCTTCCTCTTGAAATCCTCCAACTGCACCTTCAACTCTAAAACCTCTAAGAGGGATATCAAATATGTTGGTTTAAATATTAGGGTAGTATTTGGGTTCAATTATTTGAATAATTTGGTCTCTCAATGGCAAGGTATGTCTATAAAATCATCTAGGAACATGTCCCCATACTCCACCACCACTATAGGAAAATAAAATATTTTAAAAACTGCCACCCCAAGGGTGATACTAATCAAATGAAGATTAATAAATTGTATCCTCTTATGCATGAGTCTATACTACTCTGCATGATTTTCCTTATCACCAATGAAAAAAAACCTCATCCCATAAATTTGGACACACCGCATCCTCTTCCTAAAATGATAAATCTATAAAATAACAACAGAGAGTCATTACATACCTAGAATTATTTCATATGGCTATATCATGGACATGAAAATATATCATAATAAGTTATCTCTCTATCTCCCTCTCCCTCTCTCTCTCTCTCTCCCAATGGTCAGGTAGCACTATGGGAAGAAGTGTGGGATCACTAAATCTTCCATTATAAGAGTCACTAAAAGAAATGTTTGAGCCAAGGGTTCCACTGGAACCTCAAAATCTTGAAAAATGTATGTGTAATTAAAAAGAGTGGATTGTTCTTGTGTCTATCAATACTATAGATATAGAAGAGAATACATATATCATTCCTCAAATAATCCCCAAAGACTCTAGGTGCTAAACCTCCACTACCTGCAACTACACCTCATCCCTGACCACCAGTTCCCTCAGCCAAGAAAGGACCACCTGGAATTGATGGTATAAGTAGATCAAATCATTGGATACCTCTTATTTATCTCTTATCTCAACTTCCATGTCTGTCACACTATAACCCTCCCAACTCTATTTGATTCCTATACTTCGGAATTCAATTGACCATCACCCTATCTACCATATAGCAAGAAGGAAAACCCCATGGGATAAGTCCTCATCCATCATTGGAGTAACATTTTCTCACTCTGGGATAATTGTAACTATCATGATATCCCTGAACTATAGACCATTTTCCCCAAGTATTTCTCTAAAAACTTCTCTCACACCTCTACATTTGGATTTTATGTCGACTACCAGCTTCCTGTATCTCAAATCCATAGTTCTTATTGACAACACCAGCTATTGGTATCTTCTCATCCATAATTATCTACACTACTAATTCATTCCCTAGAAACCCAAAATAAGAAGGAATTCAAATAGATACCACAACGATCTAGATGTATCGATGAAGTAAAGTCTTTATGTTTTAAGCCTGAAATTACATATATCAAACCATATCCATGGAGTACTATGAGGGGTTATAGAACCTCGACACATACTCTACAACTTCCATGCTTCCCTTCTAGATCTTCAAAAGATCCTGGATACATACTTCCCACAACTTTATTGGGTATAAATCCTCTCTTAAGTGATTATCAAACTCTATTTAAGAGAGGGTTTCATATTCAAGAATCTGATTCACTAGACTTCACCATTTACCTATAGATCCTTGGAGAATGATCACCGTTATGACCACCAACGGATCAGGAGGGATCCTAGAAAAGAAAAAAACTCACCCAACTTCTTCATGACAATCCTTTGCTACCTAGGGTTCTGGATCATTCTGAAACCTAAGGTTTATCTACATCTGAAACTCATAAATTTCCCTCAAACCATGCACGTAATATGTTCATACTTATATAACAACAAGATTATCAATGAATATAAGTAGTATCATAAAACAACTAAAATGTTCGGCCCCTATAAAAGTCCCTATAATAAAGCCTCATCATTAGGTGGGTCATCATCATGATCCTTATATAGAATCTTAGTTGGATTTCATCATGGAGGAATTCGAAAAAAGTAAATACATACCATAGTCAAAAAGTATATATATGGATATTACTCAACAAGTGAATGAAAACAAAAAAACAATTCCTATATTATGCATGTATTGATGGTTTCCTGTAATTAGTACCTATATGTACCAAGTCTAAAAATAGGTTATCAGAGTCCTGGTGAATGGATATGTCAGACACCACACCAACACTGGGTTTACTATCTGGAGAGCTAAACTTTAAACACTTTAACCTTATTTCACTAATTCCCAAACTAAACCTCGTAGAAAGAAAATATCCATTCTTCATTCCTAAAATTCCCTAAAACTCTAATACCAAAATTAAATGACCCAACCCACAGGGTCCCGCATGGCTGGTGGTAAGCTGAGTGTGACACCCCAATCCCATCTCTAATAGGATCAGGGATGGAAACAATCGATGATTAGACATATTGCACACATAAAATTACATAACCTAAGGTACCTTCATACACGCACTAATTTCTAAACACCCATAAAATGAAGAAGGGAAAGATAAGACTAATAAAAAGATTCATGTATACAACTAAAACCCACATAAAAGTACAATATAATTATGTAAAAGAAAAAGGGAAAAATATAATCCTACAAAAACTATAAGATTCTAACCTATTAGTAAGGAGGGGACTCCTGCAAAATAAAACTCATTCAACTGACTATGGTCCATCAAGATCAATGTTCTCCATCTTCTCTTGGTCCACCTAGGACTCCATCGAAAGGACCTTCATCTTCATAAGACATAAAATTTTTGTGAAGATCCCATGTAGGGGTGAGTATAACATACTCAGTAGGACACCCAAAATTCACCAAACATAAAGCATAAATAGATAATTCATCTAATCATCATGAAGTTAAGTTAATTAGAATATGAGACAATAGCAATAGTAAAACTAGATATACTCAAGATAGACAAAAAATTTCAAGGTAAGGTGATAACCATACTTCCAGCCTAGGATTAGGATCGAGGCTTTAAAGTAATGCTCATAGAGGAGAACTCACTTTCTGGATCTTGATAACACTAATGGAATTCACCTGAGTGGTATTGTTCATCGGGCCTCTCCATGAAGAATCATGTGTTTGAAATAAGAATATGTGGATTCATTGAAAGGAGATAAAACATAGGGCCAATGGGGGATACCTAACTTGAACTAGATTAATCTCTTATTATGGATAACATGCCCTAATAGTCATTAATGAGATACCTAGCCCAACCTCGGGATGATTGATAGAGGTTCATACCCCCAGACACGCTGAGGGATACCTGACTCTATCCAAAACTAACCCATAGAGGGGAACAATAATCCTATGCTCGGGATGGGATTCCTCATTGTAATGTCATGCCCATCACCCATTGGCTTGGGAAGAGGTGGTGGGTGTTACTATCCTTAAGTAAAATTTACAAGACACCAAAAGCTGGAAATAAATTCTAAGGGCCTCAATAACATTTAGGGGATGATTATCCCTTTGAAAGATAAACATACAAACCCCAAATACAATACCCAAGTAACAGTTCCATAATAATTAGTGGTCTCTTATTGATCCACCAAGTCATCATGTGGTGACCAATTTTCCAAGTCCATCAATTGAACACACTCATTATACAAGGTCATATCATTGTACCCCAATAATACGTGTAACTTATTTAGGGTCATTTCAATGAAATGAACTCATTGAAACTATGTATGAAGAAACTCATTAAAATCAATTTCACATAAAACCTTTATTTCTTTAAAACATTACAATAACCAATTTCAATGTATCAAATCAAAACTATAATCATAAAATCTCTATTTTAAAATTATCATGAAAGAGGATTTTCAACAAGACCATCCAATTTTAACTATTTCTCAAAACTATCACTGAATAGGTTTCCATCAAGTATCCTACGTCAATTTCATAATCAAAAAATTAAAAATAGTTATTTAAAGATTGTACTTCAATTTCTAATCAAGTGGAGTAGAGATAGAAGCCACCTACCTCACAAATGTTGGTGAAAATGAAGAACGACACTACAATCCACTATATTTGATCATGAACCACCTTTATTCTCCAAGATATATCCATAAAACATAACAATTCTTATCAAGTAACAAGGATATATCCACATTGGATTATATTTAAGGTTTTGGGAAAGAGAAAGAGAAAATATCTAAGAATAATGGCCAAGAATGGAGACTTATCAGATAATATTGATCTCTAACATATTTGAATCACCTAAAATTTTCCCCATGATTAAATTGAATCAGCACTCAAGCCTTTCTAGGAAAAATAATTCAGGATTATGAAATATTAGGTAATTAAAATGGGTATCGATGATTAAACTAAATTATATCCATAATTTTCAGATCTGAAACTACACTATGCATGGTTAGGGTGTATAGTTAGTCAAACCATGCACTAACAATTCATGAGATACTATGTCAATGATAGTAGGATCACATTATTTCTCTTGATAATCCACTTTTCTTGTCAAAATATTTACTAACCATGTGAAAGCTATTGTATTAAGCTAACCCCTCACATAGTTGGATCACAAGGTTAAACAAAATGTGTACCAACCATACAGAGCTATTTTCCCTCCTACCATAATATATATAGTTTCTTGTATGGGTTGAATGGTTTTTACAAACCATTCCCAAACTGTGTGCCTCTATAAAGTCCTCCAAATAATTCCAAAACTCCTCTAAACCTCTTAAAATTTAACATAGTTATTATTCAAACTTAAAATACTTATATAAAGGTGTAAGAACCACAAAATAAAGCTGATAAATTCTCCCCACCATCAGTCTTTCTATCCCCATAAATTAAAAAACAATAGTTTTCATAGAAGAGTTTGAGACATTTCTCCAAAATTTCCTTTTCACACTATTATGTTTCCTCCTAAATTCGACCATATTTCCATAAAACCCACACTATACTATTTTTTCCCTACACAATACTTTCTCTTTCATATCCACAATATTTACCAGTACATGAACAAAATTTGATCTAGATCTAGGTCAATGTGATCTCATTGAATCACATGGTCAGGATCAGGTTTATACTTTTTTAACTAAGATACATGAAACACATTATGCACTAAATAAAACCTTGTTGGAAAATACAACTTAAATTACACTTCAACAACTCATTCATGTATCCTAAAAGGTATAATATAACAAGGAGAACACTTTACCTTTTTACCAAAATGATGATTCCAAAAGCCTTAGATATATTCTAAAAAACATGTGACCACTCGCCTCTAATGACAATGTCCATCGATGATGAACTACGTATGATTTTGGATGAATCTGAGCTATCCTCATCCTTTCTTTGATCAACCTAATCTTTTTCATTGTCTCTTAAGAAAGGTTTGGTCCAACCAGATAAGTCTCACATGTTTCCACCCAAAAAAATGCATAAAAACCAGTATTCCAACAAAATTCTTCAAAGGGATCCATATGTATCAAGTCGTGATAAATGTTTTTTTACGAGAACTCCACTAATGATATATTATCCTCTCATAGAACACCAAGATCTATTACGCAATTCTTAAGTACATCCTCCAATATTTGGGTCTTCCTTTTAGATTATCCATCCATTTGAGGATGATGCTCTGTGCTCATACTTAACAGATTCATAAGGTATTTCTATAAGAATTTCCCAAAATATGATTTAAACCTGGGTTCTTTGTTCAATACAATTGAGACTACAATTTCATTTCTCTTAACAACTTCTCTGATATAAATTTTGGATAATTTCTCTACCATATGGGTTTCTCTATTAGAGATAAAATGATCCAAATTAATGATTTCATCCACAATTACCCATATGGAATCATGTTTCCAAACCATTCTGGTAAACTTTTCACAAAATCCATGTTTATATTCTCCCACATCCAAATGGGAATTTGTAAATACTGCGACATACCCATTGGTCACTAGTGTTTTTCCTTAACCTGTTGATAGGTGAGGCATATTGACACAAACTCTACCACTTCCCTTTTCATTAAAATCCCAAAAAACTATTATTTAATTTCTCTCAAAATATTTTGAATGCATAGATGAATATTTTATTTCAAATGGTGGTAAGAATTAAGAAATTGTTCCTAAAAACCCAATGGTACCACAATTTGATATCTAAACTACAAAACAAAACTCCCATACAAATTATATACCTCAATGGTATCCCCAATATTGAGTTTTTTCCTCATAGAAACACATTCAGGATCAGATATCTAAGAATATTTCACATGTCAAACCAAATGTGGAAAAAATGGAATTAGAAAGAAAATTGAAACATCACAATGGTCGGTAAAATCTAAGTTCATATATATTATATCTGACATCATATACCACTGATCCAAAAATTAGTTATCAAACTAATTGTAAGACTTCATTCTTAAAGTATCCCCTAGAAAATTTCCCTTACCCGGTTTATATATAAAGTATAAATAAAGAATTTTAAGGTATTTGATATATCTTGTTTTTCTTAGATTCAAATCCCTTTGTGATAAAATGTCTTTTAGATTCTTATAATCTATAAACACCAAAAATTTCTCACCAAAATTATAATTATTTCATATCATCAACGCATCGACTACCACAGCTAATTCAAATCATGTGTTGGTTAATTATTCTCATGAAACCCTGATTGTTTTGATCCATAATAAACAACATGATCTCCCTTCATGTGAACACATCACAACATAGATCTTGATGCATCACAATAGACTACATATCCCTTTCCAGACTCCAGTAATGTAAGGATAGGTGCTAATGTAATTCTAACCATAATCTCTTGTAATAATTTTTTGAATTCTTCATTTCATTAGAAAATAATTCCTTTCCTCATCAAAGATATCATCAGTGATTCCAAACATGAAAATTCATGTAAAAACTTATATAGTATCCGAAAAATATAAGAAAACTATATATCTCAAAGGCATTATTTGGTGGTTACCAAGAGATAATAGCTTTTATATTTTCTGGTTATATATGAATTTATTTTCAAAAATGACGAGTCCAATGAAATATAACACTTATATACATAAATTACACTTTCTTAACTTGGAATACAGATGATACTCCCCCAGGATACCCAACACTATAGCCAAGTCTTGTACATGATCTGCCTTTTTCGTAGAATCCACTGGTATATCATCCAAAAACACCACAAAAAAAGAATCCAGATACCTCTAAAATATATGATTCATTAATTTAATAAATATGTTTGGTTCAATCATAAGACAAAAAGTCATAATAAAAAACTCATAATGGTCATATCTACTTCTAAAATTTGTATTTGTAATATACTCTTTCTGAACGCGTAGTTTTTGATATCCCGAATGCAAGTAAATTTTAGAGAACCACTGGTCTCCCCTCATTTGATCATATAGTGCATCAAATAATGGAATAGGATACTAATTATTTATCATAACTTAGTTAATCTTATGATAATCTACACAGATCCTAATAGTTTCATCCACCTTCTTTAGAAAAAGAACCAATGCTAACCACAAACATGTGCTCGATCAAATAAAACCTTTACTTACAACTCTTCCAAAATATTTTTCAATTCCCTCAATATTGTTACTTCCATATGATAAGGTGGAAGTAAGATACGACTGGTCCCCAATATAAGATCAATTGTAAACTCCGCATCTATTTTGTTAGCCAATATGTTCCCAGAATAAAGTCATAAACCTCTATCTCTGTCACAAATAAATCCCATACCAACTCAATCCCATCGATTTTTATCAAACATGTTGTACATTTCCAGGCACAACACTCTCATTGTCCCAAATGTTTTTGGATTTTCAAAACAAAAGAAATCATATCAAAATTTTAACCCTGGATATCAATGACATGAGAATAAATAAACAAATGTGATAAATCTATATCAAAAAAATCCTTCAAAAGGGTAAAATTCAAATGAATCACACCTATCATTGTTTAAGGACCTGATTGATCATCCAAGACCACTTTCTCAACTTCATTTAATTTCATACACAATGCACTTTTATATTTGTTACCTTATTGATATTTCATAGGTTAAAGAGTCATAGTGTTCCTAGAATCACTATGGATTTCTCGGTTTTTCTGAAAATAATTATTTTTCATCATTCATCCCATCAAAGCATATGATTTCTGAGAAACATGAGATGTGTCCCTAACACCTAACCTTAGATCACTACAACAATAACACTAAAGGTGTACGATTTGGTTGAAATTGTGATATACTATAGGTGGTTTCATATAATCTTTCTTCATATGTTCATAATAACCACACTTAAAACATCCATATTTACTCTTTGGTTGAGGAAGAAATTTGACGGATCCTGTGGTTTGATTCTGGGATACACTGCCCACTTAAGAATAGGTGTCCATCCTCCACATGTTCCCAATATTAGAGTTCCCACCAGTTCCTATAGGAATAAAAAATATTCCCCTAACTGTGTTTCTAGAGATATCGATTTCTACCATTATTTCTCTATTGACCACTTCTGTATGATTGGAAATATAGTGGAAAAAAATCTTTGTTTCAATTTTTTGTTTCAACCCCAGATAAAAAATGTTTTCCTTCAAGGATGCACTTGCAATAACTTCTGGTGAAAAATAGACCAAATTCATAAATTTATCCACATACACTATTATTGAGATATTCGTAAACTAAATAATTCCATTATTCAAGATATTTTAAACATTTGATGATAGAATTATTTATTTAATGATTATTTAAATTCCTCTTATACCATTCCTTGATCCAATTTATCCTGAAATGCTAAATACCATTCCTGGAATGTTATATCCTCTATTATATACATTGTCAACTTTACTTTAAAGTCTACTTGGGTCCTAAATAAATACAATATTTTATTTAAGCAATCAAAAAACTTCTACTTTTTTCATATTTGAATCACCTTGAAAGAATGGTGGATTCTTATTTTTTAATTAAACCTAATGATCCACTTGTCTTGGTTCATACTTTCAAGTTCCTATATCCATGACCTAAAATGCATGGACAATACTTTGGACTAATTTTTGGTTCACTTAGAGCTCAATTTAAACCCCATTCTCAATATCCTCTTCCAATTAGTTCTTACAATACTTGTCTAATTCCATTCATTATAACCAAAAAACTAAATTTAGTCTCACTCACTTGAAATTAAAGGCTTATCTATTCAAAATTACCATTTCAACAAGTTCCCTAATCATATTTATCAATAATAATTAAAATTAACCATTTTCAAAACACCATCATCAATATTTTCCAAAATATCACCATTTGAAAACATTGTCAAAAAAATTCAAAAATAATTTATTATTAGAATTTCCATGAATCATTAACTCAATAATTAACAGTGAATTCATAGTGGAAATTTATAATATCTTTTCTTTTAATTAAAATCTCATCAGCTAAATCCATGATGATGAGGTGAAAACTGACCTAAAAGTGTCTTAAAAACACTCATGTACCTGAAAACCCTGAAAAATTGAAGTTCATCATAAATATGTTAGATGAACCTTTTATGATATATATTTCAAGTTCCAAATCTACTATATCATTTCTATTATCTAATTAAATAGATGAACTTATAAATAATGATATAATTTCTATCTCCAAAACTAGACACAACTAATACCCAATTATTGAAAAAACTGATACCATTTATCTTAGTGATATTTAGACCAACCAAGTATGATACCAATTGTAACATCCCACCCCTCATATAGTGTCTTAGGAAGATGTGGTGGGTGTTAGTGGCCTTAGGTGATGTCTCCAAGACAATAAAAGTTAGAAATAAATTCCAAGGGCCTCAAGAAAATTTGGCTGATCATTTTCCCTTTCAAGGAAAATCATTCAAACCATAAATACAATAATCCATAAAAACTCTATATGATTCATGAATACAAAATGCATATCCACGTAACCCAAAAAATAACCAAATTAGATTATAAGTGGAAACTAAGAAACCAAAGAAATCAAAAGAGCAAAAACCCAAAGACACCAAATACATCAAACTAGTAACTACCAACCTGATCCAAACACCATCTTTATAAGACATTCCCACAATATCAAAAATCATCACTAAAGAACTAAGATAATTTTCCTTTACTTGTGTCTTAATAGATAAACTCTACAAATTCTCCCAAACAAGGGCGATGATTCAAAACTCAGTAGGATTTCCACAATGACGTTTCAACTCACGCTACTTGGACAAAACTTGTCACCGAGTTTATATAAAATAGTTTAAAATAGTTAAAAACTTTTTATATCAAATAAAAAATAGTTTTACATGGAGAAAAATAAAACAAGTTCTTTAAAACCTTTCTCAAATTCATTTGGCATACCCATTCCATGATTCCACACATCCATACATCCACACATGCATGATCATGTGACAGTTTCATACTCAAGATCAATCTCTCATCATCCACCAATTCATCACAAGGAGTAAAATATCCAAGTTTCCCAATGGTATATTCCCCTTCTATAGGTCAACATCGTTGTACCCCAATGGTACACTCCCCTTAATCCGGGCCACATCAATGAAATGAAATCACACCAACCTTGTATTCCAAAACCCATGCCAAACCATTTCAAATAAAACCATTCTTTATTTAAAACATTTCAATAACCATTTTCCATGTATCAAATAATAATCATAATTTTAACATTTTCATTTTAAAACTATCATCAAAGATGATTTCCCACAAAAAACTATCTAACATCCATTATTTCTAAAAACCATCCCTAGAGTGGTTTCCTTAAAGTATCACACATAAACTTCACAACAAATTCATGATAAATATGTATTTCAGTCTAAGGCTTCATGTTCTAATCAAGTCGAGTTGATAGAGAATCCACCTACCTTACAATCATTGGTAAAATGAGGAACGACACTACAATCCTATAGATATAATCACGAACCACCTTTCCTTCCCTAGACCCATCTAAAACCATCATACTTCGCATAAAAAACATGGATATATCCACAGTATATTAGATCTAAGGTTCTAGGAAAGAGGAAGAGAAGATATCTAAGAAGAATAGCTAGGACTTCAGGCTTACCAGCAAATATGGATCTCCAATAGCTTTTAATCGCCTAAAATATTCTCTTGGATAGAAGGGAATTTCCTCTAAAACATTAGAAGGAAAAGGAATTTGAGATTATGAAATATTAGGTATTTAAAAGGGGTGTCTGGACTTTAATTTAACTAAATACACAATTTCTAGATTTGAAAATACACAGTTCATGGTTAAGGTGAATGGTTAGTCAAAACGTGTGCTATCCATGCATGATCTACTATATTAATGATAATAGTATTTAATAGTTTCTCCTAATCCCTTGAACATTTAGTCAAATTGTGAACTAAACAAGTTCAAGATACTATCTCAATCCCACCCCTCACACGGTTGGATCACACAGTTAAAAAATCATATCCCAACCATACATCCCCCTCTGTTTAGACAAGTATGGTATCCCCTAGACAAGAATGGTCTGGAAAAACCATGCACCAACCATGTAGAGCTACTATCCAATATTCTAAAAGCGAAAAAATATCCAAGATCAGGTTTTCCATTTTTTCTAACCATTCTCCAACCGTGTGCCTCCATAAAAACATCAAAAGCATTCCAAACTCCTAAAAACCTACTGAAATGTAACTTGATCATTATACATAATTAAAATAGATAAATAAAAAGGTAAGTACCTCAAACTAGGGGTGTTAAACTCATTATAACCTCATAGGGAAGGACCAAGGGAATGAACCCTATAGATACTGGTCTAAACTAAATAAAAATGGGGTTTCAAACTTCCCTTGAGTAATTATGTGACATGTATATAGAATGAAAAGTGTTTCTTGTTTAGTTCAAGTATGTTCATTTCCTCAAGCCCGTTCATGTGTTGTCCAACTCATGATCATGTACCCCGACTTATGCATGTGTACTATGTCCTATATCCATGTTATTTTATTATGCATGTGTACTCTGGCTATGTCCAAGTACTATGGTCATACACATGATTCTTGGTTGTGAACATTTACTCAGGTCATACTCATGTACCTAGCCATGTGAGTGCCCATGTACCCTAAGGGTACATGTAGATTCAACAGCATTGGATCACATGGCGTGTGGTCATTCTACAAAGATTATGATATTTATCCCTATATAGAAACCCTAGAAATCATAGAAAGGGACTACATGGTTTGTGTTCTTCCAAAGTACACACCGTGTGTGTTAGGATTTTCCAGAAACACTTGACTATTTTATGCATCTTTTTCCGATCCCCTTCCACCTCTGATTCCATCGAAAAAAATCTAAGGATCTTGGATATGGGGTTTTCTAAACATCATTCATCATCAGTGCCTAGATTCTGGCCACCCATCCACTGAATAATCTCCTCCTATCATACCACACTACCGAAATTCAATCCCACAAATGAAGAATTCCCAATCCAACTTCTAATCGTCCATAATCTTCACCGAACCTTGATCAAGCTCTCAATTATAAATCTGAACCCATGAATATGATCCATTTACCCAATGATAGAATGTTCAATGATCGGTTTACAAGTATCATCAAACTGTCGTCTTAATGGAATACTGACAATGGAGTCATGAATAATAATGGTAGAAATTCACAAAACACATACATGAGAAACATACCTCCGTCATTTTTTCATATGGCCTCAATCTGATTGATGTGAATGATGAATGAAGGAGGTTAACAAGGATAAAATATTCATCATCAATTTCTAATTGTACGAGGATAAACATGAACCAAAAATCAAACATTAACCTATAAATTAATCTATTATAGTGGCTATTTCCCATTTGATATGGGATAATCAAAATGGGGATTAATCAAGAAAAACAAAATACTAACTTAAGATGTGATTGATCACTGGTGAATAATAGTTTTATGATATTTTTTATGAGATACAATAACTCTTTTGTTGAATATAATCTCCTTTTGAATTGATCACAGTTCCATGATCTCTATATCAATTTTCAAAATCTCTCCTCCATGAATCCTCTCAAATCCAAAGGGTTATGCAGATAACCATAGGTTTTTCCATAATATGGTTTAAATAGATGACATTGATTAGGTAAAATAATAATAACCAATAATATAAATTATTTAATTAATTAATTATTATTATTCCAATGAACATTCTTAAACAAAACACATGATTCATAATAAGGTTATGTAACACCTAGGATAAAACCTTTATTTCATATTTAATAATAGTCACATATTTTCTATCTATATATCCTTTCAAGAGTTATTTCATTATTTTATAAAAACATTGAGTGTGTGAGGTAATATATTTAATATTTTTATTATATAAATTCTGAGGCTCCCCAATCCCCAGAATCCCATGATAACTTCGTGCCAAACTTCAAAAATATTGTTTCAAATATCTTAAAGGTTTATGATGCAAAATAGATTCATTACAGTTATCTTGAGGGGTGGTTATTTGGATGACCCCTTTTCTTTCACTTCTCCCCAGGATTGGTTTTAAATTTTTAAGGAGGAGACTAATTTGATTGGTTTTTTTTTAAAGGTTGAGGCTGAAGCCTCATTTATTATTAAGGAAAAGCAAAGACCTCTTTAACTGGGTAGAGGGAGACACATTACATATCCTGAAGGCCCAGTGGGCATTTAGCCCATTACATGGCCTGTAGGACCTTTTTTTTTGCCCAAAGCCCATTCTGTAAATAGTACTGCTACATTACCCACGCTGCTACAGTGCTGCACAATACCCACCACTGCTACAACACTTTGCTGCCGCAATAGTGACCTATCATCGCTACAGTGCCCGTCGTTGCTACAGTGCCCGCCGCTGCTACATTGCTGCTATAATAACCTATGCCCAATGGGTTTTGAACCCCCATTTTTCATGTAGAATTAAGGGTTGCTTACCACTAAACCAAACCCTAACTACAAACTAATGTTATAGGTATATAATGTAATGGTTCGAACATTATCAGCCATTATATTGGGTTTTCCCAAGGATCAGTCATTCTGAGAAGGAGTTTTGAGGTATTCTAAAATCTAGGGGTGTAACAACCTGAGATTTTGGATCCTTTAAATTAATACTATATTCAATAGATTATTTCACATTAAACACTAAACTAATGAAACACATACCTAAAATGAACCATTTAATATTAAAATTACATGAATAAAATAATCATTAGTAAATAAAAAAGATAAAAATTGATTTAAAAAGTTACATTTTATATTTTTCTTTGATTAATATTTTAAAAGGAAGAATTATTTTCAAAGAACCATTTTGAAAAAGGGTGTTATATTTTACCTTAATAAATTAAAATTGATCATAGTTAAAAGTTTATAATAATATATAATATTTATATTCATCAACTAATGTATCAATATTTGATTATATAGAAATATTATATTAAATAATATTTAAAACGCTTCATGTTTAAAAAGGTATATTTTAAGAAAATAAATTTTTATTAATAAATATTAATTTCATTTATAATATCTTTTTTAAATTTTTAAATTTTAATTTGAAAAAAAATAAATTTTTTTTAAACATGTAATTTTTATCTTAAGAAATTTTTTGGGGATTTTTCTAAAATGATTGATTTTTAAGTAAATAGTGTAGAATACCATTTTGAAAATACCAAGGATTTTATAACATCACTTAGATATAATCATAACCTAAAACTTATAAAACCTTTTTATTATGAAAATATATAAATTTTAAGTAACATTATATATTATAAAATATACTTACAAACCTAAATTTGATATTCTAGAACATATGTAATATTTTCTCAAAAAAATATTTTTAATTCAATATATATTTGTATTTTAAAATTAGATTTTATAAAATGAATCAAAACAAATTTATTTAAAATTTAAAATTAGTTTTTCAAAATTATCTAATATTAGACACTTTATTTTTAGGCCAAAATTTTAAATTTCCTTGGGTAAATATTATTTACCTCAACCAAACAATTATTTTTCAAAGAATAATACTTTTACAAATATCATGTATTTTTTAAATTAAATGATTCTAATTTAAATTAATAAAATGATATGATTTTATAATATATATATAAATAAATTAACACACATTTAATTGGTAATCAATGTCAAATAATATTTATAACAATTAATGATTAAAAATTATTTTTCTATAAAAAATATTTTTCAACACAATATATATTTTAATAAAAAAAGATAATTTATATATATATATATTAAGTTATGTTTAATAGAGCCAAAATTTAGACTCGTCATGCCATAATTTACTAATAAGGCTTGACTTATATTTTTAGTAAGAAAATAATTGACATGATTATTATTTAATTAAGAGTAATAAGTGTTTAAATGACTAATCTAAGGTGGCTTGGATTTTATTAAATTAACTTGAACTTTTTTTTCTTTTAATGTCTTACCTACATTTATTACCAACCTTCCTTCACCTAAATTTCATTCCATTCTATTCTTACCCTTTATATAACATTCCTTTCCATGGAAAATTCCCACCTCTTAGCTTATGAAATGGGGATCACTTCCACACATTTAATTCTCCACTACAATTTGAAAATTTCATTGAATCCCAGACCAAATTTTATCTCTTTAAAGTCCTTTATATTCCCTAATTCCCATTATCACCAAAAAAATTTCTAAGTCCCTAAAATCTAGGGCCTTCGTCGGGAGGAAGTTCATGGTCTTAACACAGGTAACTCATCTTTCTTACTATTAATTTCTTATTTTTTACTTTAAAAACTAACCATAACAATAGTATAATAATAACCTAAAATCATTAGTTTTTTATATGTTATTATAATAATGGAATAACTATTATTCATTCTCTTCCATCTATTAAAAAAACAAGAATCAACGTTAGTGTGTTTGTGAGGATTACCTCTTCCACAAAGCGACGATTTCATTTTTTCATCACTAAATTTCATGGATGGTTCAAAAAGGTTATTTAATAAGATAGAATAATATTTATATCATTTTAATTGTAACTCCCCAACCTATGAATCATAGAGTTGGTGCGTTACTTTATTACATTGTCATGATTACAAGGAATAAAATCCCAAAGGACCGATCAGTTTAGAAAATTTGTAAAACTATATTACATACATGATACCCATATTACATTGGGAAATATAAAATTAAGCATAATACATAACAAGGACTAATAAAATACATCCATGAAACTCATTCCAAGAATTCATCTCTATAGTCTGGAGAAGGGAAACAAAATAAGGATGAGCTCAAATGAATAGTAAGGGTATGTAAAATGGAATAAATAATGAATCAATAAGAATAATAATCATGGAAACATAAATAACTGAGCACACGTTTCATATAAATATCTCGATAAGGCATAATCAATATAGAATGGTAGACAACTGAAAAAAAAATTAATCAATAAAATTAGAATGAAATTCATCCATATATATGTCAAAGAAGAAATCTCTTGGATAATAATAACAACTATATTCTAAATAAATTAAATGATTAATTATGGGACATTATGTTTTTTAGGAACATGATACCTTTGTTTTCATGATTTATTCTCAATATAGTTTAAACTACTCTGATTTGGACAACTAATTCATCTCATGAGACTATTGATACATAGAGGGTTTGAATTAACCAGTCCCCAAACAATATAGTATGTGTCCAAATAATTCCTCATATATCAAATAATTGATTTAATTAATTTACAACATGTCTTATCAATCAATATCTATATTTAATAAAATATACAGATTTATCAACATTTCAAATAATTATTAAAGTGAACATTTTATGTAAAAATTGTATATGTTTTAGGAAATAATGATATCCATTGAATTATAATATGGATATTTAAAATTTAATTTATAATAAAAATTATCATAATGAAGTGATTGTTCCAATATAAATATTACGATCACAAAATAATGTGATATTGCAAAGATAACTTTTACAACTTGGTAATTTTCAAGTCAGAAGTACTAAGATAAGATATTTCAAAGTAAAACTAAAAATACCATGACGTTTGATTTAATCATGATATTAAATTAAAAAGGGGTAGTATATGCACTAAATTAAAGTTAATTAGTTTATAATAACAAAAAAACCTCAATGGAATGTAAATTGAGATGAAATGTCTTACCCTACATTTCCTTTTGGGTGAAATCCATTTACCTCATGTATATAGGTTTTAAACATGTTAATAACTTATACCAGAACCATAATAATATTTATAATATCATATATTATCTTACTATAATATTTTATTACCCATTTTTTAGCAATATTTCATTATTTTCATAATTTCGGGTGTTAATTGCCTTATTTTTTGAGAATGTTTTGACTTGTTATTTTGGTTCTTCTTACATTGATCCTAATTTCATAATATCCATAATGAAAACCATGATTCAATTATCATATATATTCATTATATATTTATTTATAATAATACATAATATTCGGAGATAAGAAATGAAATGCATTGTTCCTAGAGACGGTAGGTCATACGTACGCATGAACGATGTTTTCATTTTATTGTCATATTAAAATAATGAAAATTAAATAGAATATTTGTATATTATAGTTTCAGTATAATAATTTTATCATATATATGTAATATTTTAATTAAAATCATTCTTTATACATTCCATGTATAGCGTGAACGAATCATATCGCTTTTAAGAGGTGGGAGTCCACGCGTCCAGCAACGATATTGTCGTATTCCCACAAAATGTAAACCCTGAAGGTATGAGTTATATTAGAATTAAATAATCATAAATAAATTATAAATATCATATATATCATATATAAACAACAAATACAACATTATTTCCAACTTTTAAAGGTGTTAATGGAAGAATGAACGACATCAGTTCGTGAGACAGTAGTCTGTCATACACATGAACATTGATTGTGTATCCCATTTGATGGATGTGTGTGAAAGTGTGGGTATAACTATTATCATAAAAACATATTAGTATATTTAATATAATTAATTTATTATATAATCATTATAAAAAATATTTAAAGGGGTGGAGAAGTGAATGAAACAAATGTGATCGTTGAAGAACGTTACCTCTTATTCAGGTAACTCTTTTTTGTTTATACCAAAATAATTATTTTGTTGGATTTATTCACAAATTTAGGATTATATTATGACTTTAGATATTTTTGGAGCTTATTTGGACATATTTTTATGATACAAAGTTACTTATAGGTGTAAATAAGTGGGAGGGGTGGGTGCCTTTTTATTGTGGATGAGGTTTGGAATTCTTGTAAATTATTTAAATAGGTAATTTTACCCTTGTTTTTCAGTATAAAATGGTTAAAATAATAACAAAAATTATATAAAATGCATTATATAGTCTAAATATTTCCATAAAAAAATTTCTTTATAAGTTTCTAGGTCAATTTGGTCTTTAAGTTTAAGATTTAGTCCTTTGTTGAGCAAAGTTTTCTCTTAATCGCTAAAATTAATTTTAATAACTTCCACTAATATTTTTAGTAAAAAATAAGTAGAAATTATTATAAATTATAAATTATTATTATTCAAAATATGGAATCAACTTTTCCAAATTCCAATCACATAAGTAGAAAAAAAAATAATTTAAAATTAATCTCGCGAACGGGACGACAATGCGAGTTTTTAAAGTAAAATGCTCAAATGTTTGAAATGTTTTCATGTATGATTTCAATTTTAAATTGGCTACAATGACATAAATTGGATTAATTTATTTATAATTTTACTAACTAAACTTTAAAATCAATTTAAAATATAATTTAGCACTATAAATTATTTACATGAAAAAGCAGTTGTCAAATAAAATTCAATATATTTCATTATTTATCAACAAATAAAACATCTCAGAAAAATAAAAACAATCAACATAAGAAAATTGTGATGTTACCCTTTCAAAAATTAAGTATAATTTGACATATAAAATTTATAAAATTTCCAATAATTATATTTAAACAAGATTCTCCATCAAAACCCACCAAAATTACCTTTATAAAAATATAAGTTTTTATATGGAAAATTGGGTTTTTTCTTATATTATTCTTATAAAATATATTTTATTAATGTAAAAATTATTTTATTGATATATAATATATATATATTTTTCATTAATATCATTCAATAATAGTAGTTAATTTAATTTATTAGGATAAAATTCCTTTGTGAGTATAAAAAAACATTTTATAAAAACATTCCCTTTATATTTAAATGGTTATTATATTCATTTGTAATTAATTTTTAACAAATAAATTAAACCATATATTTTCATAATTTAGTTAAAAATATTCATAACCTACAAATTCTTATCTATTTTATATCATATTATATTAAATAATATTATTTTAATAATATTTTGTTATTCAATAAAACTCAGCATTTTGTGTAACACAAGCTATCTAAAAAAGTATTTATTGTGTGTAACACCAGATAACTTAGTTTTAAATTCATTGAAAGATATATAAGATATTAAATTCATTTAAAATATTAAATATATCATAAAGTCTCGATAGGTTATATTCCATTATACGTTGGGTGTCGCGTATCATACACGCTATCGAATAAAAGTTACTCTTTTAGAATTTTCAAGGTGTTACATTAATGATTATAAAACTATAAGATATTTTATTTTCAACTTTCATTTCATTCTATGAAAATGGAAACATCATTCACATGTACATGCAGACTATTGTCTCCATGAGATGATGTTTCTCTTTCAGTTTCCATATCAACTATCATGAGTAGACTTAAACATGTAATTAATGTATAAAAAATTATTTACTAAACCATTAACATTATGAAAAGATAATATTATACATTACATAAGTAATATTATCAATAAATATATATAGTAAATATAACCACTAAAAGGAAATATTAATTTAACTTTTATAAATTGAGTCCATTTATGGAGATCCAATTTAATGGTATAAATTATGTGTTGATGTAATATTAAAGTAAATAATAATATAAAATTATGTATATTATGAAACTATATTAAAACACCATTTACCATGGTCAAGAAACTAAAATTAGCACGAAGAAATTAACTGAACATCCTTGAGTGACCGACATAAGCAGAAACTATATTTAAAATAAGTACCAAAAGATAATAAATGGACCTTAAAAGTTTAAATAAATATGAATATGGTTATTTGGGTATATCTAATGAACTTAATTTAATTATTCAAGAAGTTAAGTGAAAGTATAAATTACTTCAAACAAAGGTATGGGTTTCAATCCAAAACTTTCTTCTTTGATACACATGTTATTTTATGAATGTAATTTCCATTAAATGATGTATATAATAGAAATTGGATATTTAATGTCAAGTATTATTCTTATTCATGGTTTATTAACTTCAACTGTAAGATATCACTCTTTAAATTTGTTTTTATTGGAGTGTTTCTTAATTCGTAAGGGTATTTCCATCTCAACTTTTCTTTATCGAGGAATGTTTTAATGTTTTGCCTCGGTTTCTTATTTTTATAGTGTATATATTTCCTAATAATGTGTTTTGGAATAATCCATGTTTTAATTCATTGTATTTATCGAATCATATGAATTTTAAGTTTCCAATGACAATTGATTTAAAAATTTCTAAGGTCATTGGGGGTTTTTATATGAAATTTATCTCTTTGAGTCATGTTTGGTATTATACACCTAATTTATTTTATTTGGGGTATATTCTACCTAATTATTATTTTTTACCATAAAATAAACATTATTAATGAAATTTGAATATTGATTTCATGATCTATATCCTTTAAAGGTTTTGATTTGAATGTCACTCAAGTCATAAGGTTTCTATTTCAAACCACATTTTAAAATTGAGACCACTAAAATATGAAAACCCATCCAGAGAATTTTTGTATAATTTCATTATAAGATCAAAATAATTTAGTTATCATTTTTTATCCTTGGGGTGATTTTTATTATCTTTAAATTATTTTAAGGTATTGGTTTTATAATTTTTTAATGTGATGTATTTTTAAGTAAAAGGGATTAAAAAAGGTATTTCATTTTTTTTCTAAACTTTAGATTTTTTGGACATACTTGTATCTATTTAAATAATTGATAAAGTTCATTTTCAACTGCCTTCATCTTATTTCCGAATTTTCTTAAATTAAAATCCCTTAATGTTTTTTGTTTGGACCGTTTTTCATAAAAATAACCTCTTTTGACAATTTTGAATAAATTTTTATTTCCACCGTCTTTTTAATTTTATATGAAACTTCCTATATAATTTTACAAGAATCATAAAAGAAATTATTTTCTCCTTGTACTATACAATATTTATTTTTAAATTTTTTCAAAGGATAAAGGGTATCTCTTACTTCCAAAGTGAGTTTATTTTAAACTCTTAAAAATGTTTTCCATATAAGTAAACATACATTGATATATATTATTCCTAATCAATAATATTCACCAAATAATACAATCCACCATATTTATAGTTATATATTATGTATTGATCTACTCTATCGAAGGAATGATCCATAACTTCATTTGTTTTGTTTGATCATTTTTTGTTTATAACCATGATTTTTTTCATTGGATTTCATATATGAATATTATATTCTTGATTTCTTTGATTTAAGGGTGTTTAAATAGATGATATACACTGATTGATTGGTAAAAATTATTGTATTAACCATATAAACTTCATCTATATGGTGTAAATACCATATTCTTTATCATTTCTATTGAATTTTATTTACCTATAAAGTTACTTGATGTCATTGGGTACCCATTTATTTTCCATGGGTTTATCATGTTAAGATTTATGATGGAGTTACAGATGATTTATTTATGTGAATCCATATGAAACACATTTTATATACATGGGTTCTTTATGATGTGTTGAATAAATAACATTTTCTTTCTATGGGTTCTCTAGTCTTTAAAAGTGAATAATTTTTATTATGAAAGTTTTATGGAACCCATTTCATTTCTATGGTTTTTTAAGATTTGATAAGTAATTGATTTAATATGGCTCACAAATATATGGATTATGAGATGATTGGAACCTATATATCTCTCCAATGCACTGGATAAATGTTGATATCTCATTATAATGAAATGTTATGTGGATGGGTTAGCAAGTAACTAGGTTCAAAAAGTGTGATTTTGATAGAATTTAGATTTACTCATAATTTTATGAGGAATGGGTTAGCGACTAGCAAGCTTCAAAAAGATAATATATCCAATGTTTATGATTACTACACTTACATTCATATATTCCATGTCTCGTGTTTTATGCTTCATGTTTTTGGACTCATTTTTTCACTCTTTTAATACAAAGTTATATGTCGTGATTTAGGATCTAATATTTGGTGGGTATGTGTTTTATTATATATCTTGATTATACATATATGCTCATCCTATACTCACTTATGATATTTTAATGTTATCATTTATTTTTACTTTTATTAAGGATTTGAGCTCTCTTATTTATTATATTTCTTTTTCCCATGGTTATTAAGAAAAATATTACATAACATCTGTCTATAAGGGTATCCTATGAGAAGATTTTTTTGGGAGATGTTGAAGAATTTTCATTTATTAAGAAGTTATTTATATGATGGGAAAATAACCATTATTTGAAAAAGGCATGAGTTTTATTAGTTAATGTCTTGTCCAAATTCTATACAACTCTAAACCTAAAAGGTCATGATAATGTATTATATTGAATTTTTTGATCAAATTCATTTAATTACCCGATTATTAAGTTTTTTGGAATCATACATGGTATCAAAGTAGTGTTTAGATAACTTTAGAGATTATAATGTTATTGGTTGAGGAAAATTTAGGATTTTTAAATTCCCTAAAAGTTTGATAAGTTAAGGTTTACCCAAACTTCATATGATTATATAACCCTTTAGGTTAGTTGATGTAATATTTAATATTTTGGGGATTACGATAAGAGAAATATATTGAGAACCCAAGTAATAAATCGAAGTGATAAGTATGTTTATATGATAATATCATGAATGATTAATAAAGTATAGATTCTATGGTTTTCTAGGATATAACATTCATTTTCAGATACTAGAAGTGGATTATGGATGTAGAATAGTTATACCTTGGGTATTAACCCTGAAACGGGTAGATTTGTTAATAAGTCGATCATCTCCTAGTGCATGAAAAATAGTTATAATTTCACACTCTCGGGGTATATGATTTGGTTTATTTAATACTTTTTATGAACCATTATAATGTATTTATTTTCTAATTACATAAAGGTATTATGTTAAGAAGTATTAGAGAACATAACTTAAAGTAACCTAGGTAGAACTAAGAGAGTTATTGGATCAACCAAGTATGAAATAGTTGAAATGAAAGTATCATATGTTTAAATGAAGGTGTCTTTAGAGAATAAATATTAATTATTGAGTTTTCATATTCATATACTTTGATTCTTTAGGATATTATAATAACTATTTTGGTTTAACATTTAGCTGAAAAAGGATAATGAGGATGAATATAAGAATGGTAAGTATCCAAATGCCACTATGTCTTTTAAAAAAAGGGAGCATACTTAAATATATGAATCTTCGTATAGGGAATTTATTATGTAAATGTTAGTTTTATAGTCTCACATAATGTAATTATTTTGATATCCTAATAGAAATAAAATCTATATTCTCTTATCTATTTTAATTAGTGAAGTGATATGTATCGATGATGTTTTTGTATTATAAAGCTTATTAAGGATTATGTGAAACATATAAGGATCATTCTTTTGTAGTTTTGAATTAATGGTTTGAAATAATGTATCAAATGGTATCAGTAACCTTAAGAAATAATTTTATGGAAAGGTTGTATTTTTTTTAGAAAACTATTTAAGAATATATGTTTAAGGGATAGATAAGTTTTAATTTTAGTACATGCTTGATGTTGGGATAATAAATGGTTGGGTAATTTTGAAAATTTAAGATATTTAGTATCGGAATCCTTAGGATTGATGATAACTAAGGATATTTTTGATGATTTTTATCACATTTTTGGTATTATGGTATATATTTTCTAGTGTGTGATTTGATGAACTAATGGATAATACAATTTGAGGATTAAAGATAGAATTACTTTTTTGTAATAATATCTGATTTAACTATGGTTCTATTACTTGGAGACTTAGGTAGTTTTAGGGAAGGTATAATAAATAGAATATATGATTAGGGTATGAAAAATCAATTTTGTTTTAGGAAAGATAAGTATATTGATATAGATTAAGATAGTAAGGTAGAATTTATATTGGAAGTTGTATCTAGAATAATAAATAAGTTAAGAATACCCTTTCCTACATCCATCAGTGGGTAATAATTAAAACAAATTGGACATAATATATTTAAGGGGGTAAAATATAATGACTTCAATATTGGATCTATTATATTAATACAGAATTCAATATCATATGTCACATGCAACATAGACCAAACACAACACCCAACTAAAACAAACCACATCCTATTAGAATTACATGAATAAAATAAATATTAATAAATAAAATGATAACAATATATTAAAATAGTTACATGTCATTATATTTCTATGATTAATATTTTAAAAGGAAGAATTGTTTTTGAATAACCATTTAAAAAACAGTTATTGTATTTTACCTTAATAAATTAAAATTCATCATAGGTAAAAGTATATAATAATAGGTAATATTTATATTAATAAACTAATTTATTGATATTAAATTTTTTATATATATTATGTGAAACAATTTTAAAAAAACCTGATGTTTAAGAAGGTGTTTTTTAACAAAATTATCTTTTCTTAATATATTGTATTTTCAATTAAAATATATTTTTAAATTTTTTTGGAATTTGAATTTGACAAGAAAACATAATTTTGGGTTTAAACATGCCAATATTAGCTTAATATTATTTTTTGGGATTATTCTAAAATAATTTATTTTTTGAGGGATAGTGCAAAGTATAATTTTTTTAATTACCTTGGCTTTTATAACATCACTTGAATATAATCATAACACAATACATAAGAGAACAATTTCTAGAAAAAAAAATATTTATTTTAAGTAACTTCATTTATTTTAAGATATCATTAGAAAACAATATTTGATATTTTAGAACATAAGTGATATTTTCAGAAAAAAAATTAACACATTATATATTAGTATTTTAAAATAAGTTTTCATCAATTGAAAAAATGAAATGGATTTAAAATTTAAAATTAGTAGGTCCTAATCATCTATTAAATGCCAATTTATTTTTAGCCATAAATTTTCAGTTGTCCTGTGTAAATATTAGATACCAAGGTAAAATGTTTATTCTTCAAAAAATATTATTTTTCTAAATACCATTTATTTATAAAATAAAACGATTATAATTTAAATAAATAATCTAATATAATTTTAATATATATATATTAAAAAACATTTAATTGGTAATCAATGTAAAATAATATAAATAAAACTTAATGATTAAAATGGATTTTTCTACAAAAATAGTTTTTCAACACATTATATATTTTAATTTAAAATATAATTTTCACATAATTATAAATTGAATTAAGTTAAAAGGATGAGAAATTCAAATTATTCACATCAAAATTGGGTCATAAAGGTCTACTTATATTTTTATTAATAATATAATGTAAATAATTAATATTTAAATAAGAGTAATTAGTGTTTAAATCACTAGTGTAATGTGGCTAGAATTATCCTAAATTAATTTGACCTTTACACCTTCTATGAATAATTTGTTCGGATTTAAAGTCTTAACTACTTTTATTGAAAAACTTATTTTCCTTAACTTCTTTAACATTCATGACATTTTATTCTTAACCCTCACTTAACATTCTCTTCCCTATAAAATTACCACATCTTCACTTATAAAATGAGGATCACTTTTACCCATTCAATACTCCACTCCTATTTTAAAATTGACTTAAACCCCTACCACACTTTTCACTCCTTAAAGTACATTACACTCCCTAATTCTCCTGGTCACCACAAATTATCCTAAGTCCATTAAATATAAACCCTTAGTCAAGAGGAATTTCAAGGTCTTAACATAGGTGACACATCATTCTTATTATTTCATTTTTAAAACAACTATTATCATAGTATAATAATAAACTCAGCATCATTAGTGTGTTGATATGTTATTATAATAGTGGTATATCCATTGTTCATTTTGTTCCATCATTTCGTGACCTTAACCATCAGGGACCACTTGGTCGGTCAAAAACTGAGTTTGACACCCCAATCCTACCTCCAATAGGTCATGGGCTTGTGACAAGAGCTGAGTAGGCATATCACATGCGTGAGAGGCCTTTGACTAAGGTACTTGAACACGTGCACACATATCTAAATACTCATACAATTATAAAAGGTAAAATACAACTAATACTAATGTTTGTATACATCTATATTCCACAATTAGAGTACGAAAAAAGTATAGGAAAGAATAAAGGTCCAAAAATAATCCCACCAAAACTCTAAATGAAAACTGGCCTACTGGAAAGAGGGGAATGCAGTCAAATGAAACACCTAGTATAAACAATGGTTTATCATGTAAACTATTATATATCTACCCCTGGTCTACCTAGGACCCTATTGAATGGTATGTTATCTTCATAAGTCATGACATGTGTGGGAAGAACCTATACAGGGGTGATTATAAAAGTACTTAGTATGAAACTTTTAAATCACATAACTTAAAGCAATAAGAGAGTAGTCAGTTGATCACTATAATGGTATGTCGGTAATAATTTGAGATATAGTGACATATAACTATATTTATAACCCTGATATATTCGATATAGACACTAAATCTAAAGGTAAGGTCACAAATTTACTACCATCCAAGGATTCTACTCATGGTTTCAAAGTAATGTTCACCTATGAGAACACACCCCAAAAGCCTTATAATGTGTATAGCGCTCATCCGAGAGGTCATGATCATCAGCCCTTTCCTTGAATAAGTACACACTAGATCATATGAGGGATTGATACACTGGTATGGGATTACACCTAGGGCCATTAGGGACACCAAAAACCCTAACCGGATTAACCCATTAAGTAGGGGATCAACGCCTATGTTTGATTGTCATGCCAATTCTTGAAACCCCACCTAGGGAAGACAATACAATTGAGGATCCCACCCTGAGAGAATAATAGGTATTCCTAAAACTATATCCAAGACTGATCCCACATAGGTTATCACATCCTATGCTCAAGATGTGATGCTTCTCTCAAACCTTTAGGCGATGGATTGAGGGAACAAACTATAGTGACCCTGCTTTTTCTTACATGGCTATGAAATTATTTTAATGATAAAAAGCATAATAGTACTACAAAATCAGGATCCAAAGATTTAGTGACTTGGGATAATTAGGGCCATACATAACTTTTTCATAATAAAACATAAACATTTAAATAATTTTTCGTGGGCACTCTCAAATGAAGTGTGACTTTCTAGGTACTTGGGTGCAGTAGAGTGGCTGACCAAGGTCGTCTCTCAAAGGAGGAAGTAAATTAAAACAACTTCTTAAAGGTATTATAAAAATAAAATAAAAGAGAATAAAAACACTACTTGAAAGGATCGGGGTTTTTTATCATATATAAAACTAGAAGAAGTTTTCTGGAAGAATATTGTATTTTTTTAATTTTGAAATGATGTTCAATTAAAAAGACGCAATAAGAAGATGTTTTTTAGCAAATATTTTAAAAGGAGTAATCGATCTAAATCTACATATTCACTCAATTATTTATCATTATAATCTAAATTAACATCCACCTAATTATTATCCCATAACTTATTAACCCCCATACCCTATAAGAATTAACATTACCTCAAAGATGAAGTGAATTAAACCCAAGGATATCTTTGAAACATGCAATCACAACACCCTACATTTATTGATGTTCTAAGTATAGCTTATGGTAAGTGGTAAATTAGGGAAAATATACATTATGGAAAATGAGGATGAATTGTGTTTAGTGATTATATTTTAACTCTACAAATTTAGCCTATGTTTTCTTGTATTACCGATTAAGATCGCGCTCTCACAATTCACACAATACTCAACCTAGTGTGTTTTTGTTTTAATTGTTAAATTTATTGCTTAGATTATTCTAATTTAAAAACTAAATTCATGGATCATATTAAGTTATTTAAAGTATCTAAATTATCCAAAATAATTAAACTAAGAGAGTATAAGATAGATCAGTCACTAAGAAAACTACTCTTCCAGGGGCGGTGTGGTCATCGTGGAGACGTTTTGCATGAGCAAAGGATTAAAAGGGTAGAACCCAATCTCGTCTCCAATCTTGATTCAAAACCAAAGAGGATGATTAAATAATAAGTTAATTGAACAAAACAGAATAAAATAGAAGAAATAAAATAAGAACAAAGAAGTTTATTACACAAATGCAAACATTACAACATAAAGAAGAGAAGAAGGCTTTGATGAGGGGATCCTCACTACAAGAGATACCCCTAATACAATGGTTGGATAATTTGAGTGAAACCAAATATTCTCTGCCTTCAATCTATTAATTCATGTTCTAAGAACTCAAAATGGTAAAAACACAAATTTATTGAGTGTTGTGGAGGCTAGGTTCAAAGTGTTTTCAAGTGTGAATGGGGAATCTCGGCTAAATATTTTAACCCAATTTGAACCACCCGTTTGATCACAAAAAATCGTAAATCATATGTCCTTACAGAATGATGATTTTTGAGAAACTATTTCCTTGAGATCCTCTCAATATTTGGGCCAAATCCAATCAAATATGAAGAAGTTATGGCCCAAATACAGAACCCATGTTCAATCTAACAAGTCCATCCCAACTATGACATAATGGACCATTTTCACCAACCAAATGCATGATTAAGCTCTAATGTCCTAAATGAAAGTTGTAGAAAATTAACTCAAAAACATATTTAAAAAAATTTAAGTTCAAATAATACATATCAAAATATGTATTTCGGAAATTCTATAATGAATATTTAGGGTTCAAACTGGAATTTTTATCAAAATTTTCAAATGAATGATCTAATACCAAATATTTCATAAATGAACACATTTACCACAATGTGAAGAAATTATATCATTTATTACAAATAAAATATTCAATAAAAAAAATTTTTATCAACTCCCCCACACATACCTTTTTTCACTCCTGGGAAAAACCTCATATCATGTATTCCAAAAAATTGTGATAAGTAAACATCAATATCAAATCAAAACAAATTTTAAATCACATATCCTTGAGATCCAGAAATTCCACACCAAGAAACAAAATATATTATAACTCATTGAAAACCATTATTTCATGTTCTCCATTTATATCATTAAACCTATTTCCACTTTATTTATCCTCTCGTGCACACAAAACACTTACCGCACTTGAATTTTCCCTTATAACACAAAGGTCAATTTTTTATCAATGTATTTCTCATACAAACTCATACAAGGGTCACCATAAGATTGATAAATGTCTATATCTCCATACGATGTGAGTCATGGAAATATGTTTATCATGGAGAATTTTTAAGGTTGTTCTATGGCTTTCGGTGGGTAGGATTTAGATATGAACAATTCTGAGGCTGAATGAGGAGGGCTTGAATATTTTTGAAGAAAAATTACATTGATCAAATTTTAAATTAAATATGGTTCTCTCCTCAATCCCCTTATCATCAATTCAGATACATCATCATGATAATTCCTACAAATTTTACACCATTCATCATTTTAGAAACAAAAATATCAATCTTCTCCAAAATAGTTTTTCATGAAAACTCCAGATAGGCATAACTTTCTTTCTTTTTTATAAGCTCCAAAAAGGAAAATCTTAACTTATCATGAAAGCTATAGAAAAGGCACATCTTTCAACAGAATTATTTTTTCAGCAGCAAACACATATATTCATAACTTAATTTTCCACCCAATGTATCAAAAAATGTGGTATCACAACACAACATAGTTCCACCACACTTAAGTTCAACTAGATTGTGAAATTTCACTTCAAGAGTTGGTTAGATATGAAAAATTGTCTTGTAATGTGGCTAACCTAATAGGTTTTTCATGGATTATAAGGGCTATGAGGATTAATTGTTCAAGGTATTCCATTATAAAAAATGATTATTATGAAATAGGGGATTTAATACCAAATAATTTCCTCATTCATTTAAAACATAAATACCTCAAACCCTCAAGTTTTGACAAGAATAAATAAAATCTTGGTTAAATCAAGCATGGTTTGGTTCTATAAATAAGCTATGTAAATGTAAATAATGTGAAAATAATGGTTCAAAAGACTCATAGAAAAGTGATTTCAAATATAAGGATAGTGATATGTGGCATGGGATTCAAAATTTAGAGTACTTTTCACTAATTTACAAAAGATTTTAACTTTAAAAAAAGTCATTTTTATCATTAATTTAAGCTTGGTTTCATGGGATAAATTGTTTCACTTATTGATATGGATTTCAAAATGTTGATGAGAATAATTTGGGCTCAAAAGTTTAAAAAAACTCAAAACAATTGAAAAATAAAGACACAAAATTTGAAAAATACACAATTTTTTTGTCATTGAAAAATAGGAAAACAATTGAAATTACTAAACTAAAAGGTTCCATCTCCCACACTTAAAATATTAAATTTTCCTCAATGTGAACCCATGAGATGATATATGCACATGAAATGCAAAATTTTTAAATACGAAAAATAATATAAAAGCTAAAGGGTTAGGAACAGCCTGATATGCTGAAGTGATGATAGGGTCATGGAGTGTGATGAAATCCACTACATCGGTCAGAAGTCCCTCAATGTAGTTCTTCAAACATTGCCCATTAACTGTAAAGATCCTTCATGTGTCCTCTTTTATGATCTACATGGAACCATAAGGAAAAAAATTAATTACTACATAAAGACCTAACCACCTGGAACACAACTTACCAGGCATCAGCTTCAGTCGTGAACAATAGAGAAAGTCTTTCTCTCCAACTTGAAATTCTATTTTCTAGATCATTTTTTCATGAGGTGCTTTTGATCTCTCCTTGTAGATCCGTGAGTTCTCATATGAATACAATTGAATCTATTCAAGATCTTGAATTTTTCATCTTCCTTTGGATTCCATCTTGGTCCAAATCCATGTTACATTTCTTTATATCCCAATAAGCCTGATGATCAACTTCCATGGGTAGATGACATGCCTTCCATAAAACAATCTGAAATGGGGACATACCAATGGGTGTCTTGTATGCTATCATATAAGCCCACAATGTATCATCCAAGTTATTTCGCCAATCCTTCTTATTTGGTTGCATGGTTTTCTCCAAAATTTGTTTTAACTCTCTATTTGAAACCTCAGCCAGGCCATTTGTTTGGAGGTGGTTTTGTGTTGATGTTTTTTGTGTCACCCCATACTTCTGAAGGATGGAAGGAAAATTCCAATTGTAAAAGTGTGTCCCTTGGTCACTGATGATGGCCTTTATCACTCCAAACCTGAAAAAAAAATATTTTTCTTGACAAAGTACACTTCAACATGAGAACCATCAGTCCCGGTGGCCTTAGCTCCACCTATTTAGTCACTTAATCAACAAAAACCAAAAATATACAAAAAAACCAAAGGAACTGGGAAAAGGACCCATAAAATAGATTCCCCATACATAAAAAATCTCAAAGAATAGTATGAGTTGTTGGGGAATATCATGTATCCTAGAAATGTTATCATTTTGTTGGAAACGAAAGCATGACTTAAAAAACACATGCACGCCGTGGAATAAACTAGGCCAATACAATCCAGAGTCCAAAACCTTCATAGTTGTCTGTTGGGGTCCAAAGTGTCCACCACAAGCAAGTGTATGACAGAATTTCATAATAGAAACAAACTTGTTATTAGGAACACACCTCTTAATAACCTGGTTACTACACATGCGCCATAATTAGGGATCATACCACACATAAAATCTTGACTCACTCTTTAACTTTTGGACTTGATGTTTCTTTAAATTTTCAGGAATTTCATATGCAACAAGGTAGTTTACTAAATCATCATACCAAGGATATGTACATGATATGGAATAAATATGCTCATCAGGGAAAGTTTCCCGAAGTGGTACCTATGACAAGGTTTTAACCTCTAGTGTGTGAGTAATCCTACTCATGTGGTCCACCACCAGTTTTTTGGACCCCTTCTTATCCTTTATTTCAATATCAAATTCTTAAAGAAGGTGAATCCATCTGATAAGTCTTGTATTTGTGTTTGGCTTCTTCAAAAGGTACCTTGAAGATGTATGGTTAGAAAAAAACTACTTTAGAGCCCGATAAATATGAACAGAATTTATCTAAAGAAAATATAAGAGCATGAAACTCCTTTTACAAGGTTGTGTAGTTTTATTGGGCTGAATCCAATGTCCTCGACGCATATGAAATCACATGTGAATATCCCTCCACCCTTTGTGCTAAGACAACTCCAACCGAAAAGTTGGATGTGTCACACATAATCTCAAAAGGAATATCCCATTGTGGGGGATGTATGATCAGTAGAGTGGTCAGAAACTTCTTCATCTCATCAAATGATACCCTGCATGAATCATCAAACACAAAATCAGAATATTTTTGAAGTAATTGTGACATAGGAAGAGCAATATTACTAAAATATTTGATGAAGCGCCAATAAAATCCTGTATGCCATAGGAATGATCTAACATCATGCACACATGAAGGATAAGGTAAGGATGAAATGATATCTACCTTAGATCTATCAACCTCTATCATATGTTTTGACACTAATGCCCTAAGAAAATCCCATTCTCTGCCCTGAAATAACACTTTTCAAAGTTTAAGACCATATTATTCTCAATACAATAATTCAAAAACATTACCAAACTAGAGATACAATAATCAAATAAAGACCCATACATAGTAAAATCATCCATAAATACCTCTATGAAAGTCTCAATAGAATTAGAAAAAAATACTCACCATGCATCTCTAGAAGGTACCTTTGGCATTGTAAAGTCCAAATGGCATCCTATGGTAGGAAAACATACCGAATGGAAAAGTGAATTTTGTATTCTTTTGATCCTCCATAGCAATAGGAACCTGAAAATATCCAGAAAATCCATCCAAGAAACAATAATGTGTCTTCCCAGCTAGTCTCTCAAGCATTTGATCAATAAACGGAATGGGGAAATGGTCCTTGTGAGAAGATTGGTTTAGTCTCCTATAATCAATACACAATGCCAACTGTTTTGTAACCTCAATGGAATTAACTCATCTTTCTAATTTTTAATAATAGTAACGCCACTTTTCTTAGGAACAACCTGAATAGGACTCACCCACTGGGAATCTGAAATGGTATAGATTATAACTACCTTGAGTAATTTTTCAACCACTTTTTTAATAACTTCCAAAATGGTTGGAGTGAGTCTCCTTTGTGGCTACCTAACTGGTTTAGCCCCACCCTCCAAAATAATTCTATGCATGCAAATATAGGGGTTAATACCTGATATGTCATCCAAGGTCCACCAGATTTCCCTGATGTTCTCCCTCAAAAGATTCAAAATCTTTTCTTCATGTTCAAAAGGAATATTATTAGAAATTATAACAGGTAACCTCTCATCACTTAACAAGTATGATTATTTGAGATTAGGTGGCAATAGATTTGGTTCCAATGAAGGGGGGAGATGTATTGATGGAGAAATTGAAGGAACTGAAATATGTGCACAAAGAGCATCAGTATCATAATAGAAATCATCAAAATCAGAGAATAAAACATAAAATCCATCAGCATACTCAATAGACAAGTCATAATCAGAGTTCACATGATCAAAATCATAATATTAATCCATTTTAAAATCAAATATAAGAGAGTTTTGTGCATTATAAATAGGTGTGGAAGTACTCTTAAAAATAAAACTAGAACCAATGATCATAATCTCCCTAAGCTTAGGACAATCAAAATCAATGTGGTTTTTACTTGGTGGTTTAAAATGGGAGATAACAAAAGAAGAATTGTCTTATGAGGGGTACTTCATGGATTCTATAACATTAAATATCACAAATTCATCTCCAAACTCCATGGAAAGTGTACCCTCATTAACATTTATGATAGTTTTTTCAGTTTTGAGGAAGGGAATACCTAAGATAATGGGAGCATGAGAAATTACCTGATCATCTTGCATGTTAAGAATGTAGAAATATACTGGGAAGATCATTTCTCTTACCCAAACAAGTATATCCTCAAGAACTCCAGCCGGATATGTTGTATCTTTATTCTCTAACTACACCACAACTCTTGTCATCCTCAACTCACCAACCTGTAAAGAATATAATACAGAGTGAGGCATCACATTTACGTAAGATCATAAATTACATAAAGCATCAAAAAAGTGTAACTCCCCTATGGTGAATGGGATGGTGAATGCCCCATATCCTTGCACTTTTTTGGCATCACTAGAGTTGGTGTAATTAGTGATGATACATTTCTTCCAAGATTGATCCTATCATTTCCCTTGAGCCCTCTTCGATTGGTACAAAGTTATTTTAAGAATTTCACATACCTTTGGATTTTCTTAATTGCCTCAATAAGGGGGATGTTTATCTCCACATGCTTGAATGTGTCCAAAACCTCCTTTTTCATTGCCTCTTCATCCATCTTCTTGGTTTGAACAACCCTATTTGGAAAAGTAAGGGGTTTAAGAGGAACATCATTAATCTTTTTCTTACCTTTATCTTTCTCCTTAGGTTTCTCATCAACTGGATTTGAATGGGGCTTCTCTGGAGTTGAGGTGAATCCCAATGGAATGGTAGGTTTAGATGTATCATTAATTTTCCTCCCACTTCTCAATGTGATGGCACTAACATTCCCCTTGAGATTTGGAGTAGGTTGGGAAGGAATATTTTCAGAGTTCTTACTTACCAGTTCATGGAGGGCAGTGGAAATCTTGCACATTTGTGTCTTCAACTCTCTCAACTTCGAACCTTGACTCTTCATCTTATTCGATTAATTAAGAACAATTTTTTAAAAAATATCGTTAGTTTTAGAATCAACCTTAGGTGGAGGTTTCCCTTGTTGTTGTATTTTTGATTATTGGGCTTCAAATCATCTTTGGGGTTATTGGAAACCCAACTGGTAAAGCGGAGGCTGATGGAAGTTTTGTTGAAAAGGGGGTCTTTGTTGTTGTCCAGAGCCATACCTCGTGTTTGATTGATCCTTACACCCTTGGTTGTATGTTGGATAAATGTAATCAAAATTATTTTGGGGATATGTTTGTTTTTTTTGCTGATATGTTATTCCAGGAAACACTGATGCACAATCTTCTGTTTCTTGTAGATGGGGGAAACAGTCAGTTGGGTGGCTTGTCTCAAGGAAAATTCCACAATGCCTTGAAGGAGGGAGTTAGTATTTCTTCTATGTTAAATAAATCTGCCTCATCATAGTGTTCAATTCTTCCATCTTAGTATTAATTAAATTACATTAGAGAGAAGATGGACTTACCTAATGTACTCGCATGACATGTGGTGTACCTCGATTACCAAATTGTTGGGAGTTTTGAGTCATCTTGCCAATCAATGTATGTGAAAATATTGGTGTCTTTTCCACCAATGCTCCTCCAGCCGTAGCATCTACATTTCTCCTCTCCATAGGTATGATTCCTTCATATAAGTATTGTATGAGGAGTTTCTCACTGATTTAGTGATGTGGGAAGCTTGCACATAACTTCATGAAATTGCTCCCAATACTCATACATTGACTCCCATTAGGATTCCTTGATCCCAAAGATCTCCTTACTAATGAAAGTGTTCCTTGATTCTAGAAAAAAACTTTTCAATAAAAGACGTTTCAAATAATTCCAACAAGTAACATATTCAGGTTGTAAATAATACATCCAATCTTTTGCAGCTCCATCAAGTGAGAACAGGAATGATCTTAGATTAATTTGATCTTCAGAAAAAATTCTTGGTTTTTAGGTTGGTAAAACCACATTAAATTATATATGATTTTTTTTTGGATACTCACCAGATAATCCATGAAACTTTGGAAGAAGGTGAATTAACCTAGATTTCAGTTCAAATTCTCGTTCAGGATTTGGGTATACAATGAAATTTGGTTGATAATTAATGTCTGGTGCAACAAATTCTCAAATGGTTCTATTAAGTTCATTGTTATTGTTTTCATATATTGGTTCTTGTTTTAAGTTATATTTAGTAGTGTCTTTAATTTCAATCTTCTTGGAGTGGATTAATTCTCCAACCGGATGAATATTGAAACTTCTCATAGATTGAGAATGTCTGATTCGAGCTCGAAGGCTATGTTCAATCTCAGGGCCAAGATCTAAAATATCATCGGGATTATTTCATTCCATAAATGAAATTAAAATTAAAAGAATGAAAGTGTAACATAGTAAAATAAAAATGATAAGTATGAGTTGATGGTCCAAAAAGAAGAAGAAGAAAATAAAATAAGAAGAAAAAAAATATGATTGGGTAAATAAGGAATAAAGAAGAGAATAAAATGTAAAATAAAATAAATACCTCTAGCTAGTTGAAATAATTACTTTATTCCCCAGAAAAAGTGGCAATTTGAAATACAGTTTCATGGGTGCTCTCAAATGAAGTGTGATTTTCTAGGTGCTTGAGTATAGCAGAGTGGATGATCAAGGTCGTCTCTCAAGGGAGGAAGTAATTTAAAACAACTTCTTAAAGGTATTATAAAAATAAAATAAAAGAGAATAAAAACATTACTTTAAAGGCTGAGGTTTTTTATCATTTATAAAACTAGAAGAAGTTTTCTTGAAGAAGATTGCATTTTTTTTTAATTTTGAAATAAAGTTTGATTAAAAAGACGCTATAAGAAGATTTTTTTTAGAAAATATTTTAAAAGGTGTAATCGATATAACTCTACCTATTCACTCAATTATTTATCATTATCATTTAAATTAACATCTACTTAATTATTATCCCCTAACTTTTTAACCCCCTAAACCTATGAGAATTAACATTACAACAAAGATGAAGTGAATTAAAACCTAGGCTATCTTCAAAACATGCAATTGCAGCACCCTACATTGATTGGTGTTCTAAGGATAGCTTATGGTCAGTGGTAAATTAGGTCATATATCTATTCTAGAAAATGAGGTTGAATTTTTTTTAGGTATTATATTTTAACTCTACAAAATTATCTCATGTATTCTTGTATTACCAATTAAGATCGTGCTCTCACAATTCACACAATACTCAATCTCACGTGTTTTTGTGTTAATTGTTCAATTTCATGCTTAGTTTCTGCTAATTTAAAAACTCAATTCATGGATCATATTAAGTGAATTACATTATCTCAATGATTCAAAATAATTAAATGATCTGGGTATAAGATAGATCAATCACTAAGAAAACTACTCTTCCTTGGGTGTTGTGGTCATCATGGAGACGTTTTGCATTAGCAAGGGATTGAAAGGGTAGAACCCAATATCATCTCCACTCTTGATTCAAAACCAAACATGATGAGTAAAGAAGAATATAATTTAACAAAAAATAATTAAATATAAGAAATAAAACACTAACAAAGAAGTTTATTACACAAATGGAAACATTACAACATAAAGAAGATAAGAAGGCTTTGATGAGGGGATCCTCACTTCAAGAGATACCCCTATTACAATGGTTAGATAATTCTATTGAAACCAAATCTCGTCTTTCTTTAATCTCCTAATTCACGTCCCAAACCCTCAAAATGATAAAAAAACAATTTATAGAGTGGTGAGTAGGCTAGATTCAAAGTGGTTTCAAGTGTGAATGGGGAATCATGGCCAAATATTTTAAACCCAGTTTATCCTCCCATTTAACCACCAAAATTCATGCATCAACTGTCCTTCCAGAATGATGATTTCTTCAAAATTGAGTCCTCAATCTCCTCTCAAAATTTGGACTTAATCCAAGCACGGATGAAGAAGTTATGGCCCAAAAATAAAACTTATGCCCAATATGAGGAGTCCATCCCAACTTTGACTTCATAGCCCATTTACACCAACCAAATGCATGATTTAGCTCCATTGTCCAAAATTAAAGTTTTAGAACATTAAGTCAGAAACATATTGAAAAAAAATTAAGTTCAAATAATACATATCAAAATATTTATTTCCAAAATGATACAGTGAATTTTAAAGGGTAAAACTAGAATTTTAATAAAAATTTCAAATGAATGATCTAATCCCAAATATTTCATAAATGAACACATTTACCACAATGTGAAGATATTATATAATCTATTACCAATAAAATATTTTATAAAAATTTGTTTTATCAAACATTTATTTAATTTCTTCTTCTCTAGTTTCTTATTAGACTATATTTTCTCCTTAGTACATGTAGTAACCTGATGATATACATCAAAGAAACTGGGGACATAAATGCCCAGTAAGTGGATAGATAAGAACACAAATCAATATAACGTGGGTGAGAATAATCATCATCATCATTAAAAAAATTGTTGGATTGTCATCATAATAATGAGCGAAAGAATTGGATAAAGGCATGAAATGTAGAAATACATAAAAATTAAGAATCATGTCTTATTGGTTAACTACCATGCATACTTGTGAACAAAACAAGCATTATGTTCACACATATTTCACTTTATCTCATGAGATATATCACATTACCTGATGCATCAGAGTTCAATATAATTTTAGGTGCACCCATCGCGTCATAACATTTACATGATCTATATAATTCTGTGTGCACCTGTCACGTCATATCATTTACATAATTAGGCATTCCATATAGAAAAAATATCAATCTTGGAAATAAAATAACCCATATAAAGGATGGGTTTCATTTAATAAATTATAGATTATAAATTAATTAATAAACATTGGGATTTCCAAAATAAAGTGGTGATAACATACTTTATATAAGAATCATCAATCTTGAGTGAATAAAAAACAGTATCATGAGAAGTAAAATATTTATTTTTGGAAAGAATAGTTCTTTTGGAAAAATAATTTCATTCCTCATAAAATTATATTGGAAATATTTAAATCTCATAAAATATAAGGGAATTGTAAGAAATTTATATTTAAGGAATATCAAAATAACATCCATAATGAAAATGTAGTAGAAGATGGAAAACCCAAGGAAAAGGAGTTGGGTTCGAAAATCCCCTTACTACTTGAATGATTTCTTCAATTTAATATCATAGGTACTAAAATTAAATTAACTAATAAATAAAGATCCTATTATACATTTATTTTATTCATTATATTTTTATAATTTCATTTATGTCCATTTTTATGTTATAGTTTTTAATTTTATCATTTGGGAGTGTCCATTTTCTTGTTTTATATGGTCGTTTTGTTTGTATACATGTGTGAAAGTTCATGTAAAATAAGGATAATTTTACATAATTGATATTATATTTTATTAATGATCTTATATAAGTTTAAATGGTGTTATATATTATTATTTTTTAGATATGAGGATTAATCATCAGACATAATGTTATATATAATCATTTACATTAATTTTGGCAGTTATCAATCAGAACGAACTCATTTTGTTTTAATATTTAATATTTTGTATATATGTTAGTTCCAGAACATAAAATAAAAGTTATAGAATAAATTTTACAATCTATTTAAACCATTATAATTTTATATTACCATCCATCAAGGTGGTATAGGAATATGAAAGTTTATCATCCATGATGGCGGTAAATTGACACACCACAGACGATGTTTTCATTTTAAAATAAAAGGAAAAGGGAAGATATTTGAAGATGAATTATTCTATTAATGTAATAAAATTATATTATATAAAATACATTGGGGTTAAAATTATATATGGATAATTGGAAGTGATGACAGGATAATAAAATAAATGAAATTGAAAATAAATTAAAAAAATGAAAGAGGATTTTACCTCTTGAAATTATCCTCCTTAAGAACCTCTTTAGGGAAAAGGGTTTGGTATTTTGATGAGACAATGGGCTACTGGATGTGGGGGACGGGATTGGAAATATTATTCGGTAGAACTTTTATAAGATTAAATGATTTAAATTTGTGAGGATAAGAGATGGTGAAGGGTGGTATTTATAGGAGATGAGAGATGTGTTTTTTATTATTTTATTCATTATTTTATTATTTTTCTTCAAGACAATGAATATTTTAAAAATTATCACTAAATATATTAAAATAATGAATGAGGGTTTTATATTTTAGTCTTAAATCATATTTTCATCAAAAATGACTCAAAAATTCATGTATTTAGCTTTTATCGTAAATTATGGTATTTTATTATTCACCAAAAAATCATGTATTTTTGAAAAAAAAACAAAAAAAAATCACCCTAACCGTTTTTAAATGTGTAGAATTAAAAAATGGACTCTATTTTATAAAAATAATTTTCTATGTATGAGAAACTTAATTTTTAATTAAAATCATCATTTACTTCACAAATACTAATTTTAAAATTATAAGTGATTTTATAACACTTTGAAAAATTAATTGAGGTCTCATAAAATTATATTTAAATCATAAGACAGAAAATTTTTAATTTATCAATCTCTTTTATGAAAATAATTTTTTAAAAATAATTATATTAATTAAAAAAATTAAATAAACATTTATGATTATAAAAATAGAAACACTTAATTAATAAATTTTAATATATTTATTTACTTATAATATGATATAATTATATAATATTATAATTTATAATATTATTAAATTTTATTTATACTTTCATAAATGGGGTTACTATTTTATTGGTTTAATTACTATTCTTAATGGTCACATTACTATTCCAATGGTCGAGTTACCATTCTATTTGTATAGGTTCCTTAACTTCAAGAAATACCTCTTTTTTAATTAATTATTCATTTATAAATTTTGTATTGTGTTATCTATGTGATGTTATGTAATTTATACTATATGGAATAATTATAAGAGAGGATTTTACATTGATCAAAATTCTGGGTTGTTACATTCTCCCCCTCTTATGAAATTTTTCCCTTGAAATTTCATTTTACATACTATGGTGAAAACAAGTTATGGTACTTATCCTTTATTGCTTCTCCGGGTTCCCATTTTTCCCCTTCTTACCTATGTTTCTATCATAGTACTTTGACCAGGTGAGTAGTATTGTGGGGAAGAACTTTATCTCTATGGTCCAAGATCTTCACTGGATTCTCCTCATAAGAGATATAATTTTCCAACTGTACCAACTCTAGGTTCAACACATATGAGAGATCTGGTATATACTTCCTCAAGTGGGATATATGGAATACATTTTGTACTTGTGGTATGGTAGGTGGAAGTGTTAGTCGAAAGGCCATTGCTCTGACAAGATCAAGAATCTCGAAGGGGTCGGTGTACCTAGGACTCACCGTTCCTTTCTTCCCAAATACTATGATCCTCTTCCATGGAGATATGTGAAGAAATACCATGTCTCTAGCCTTAAACTTTAGGTCCCTTTGATGATTATCTACATAGATCTTATATCGACTTTCGGGTTCCTTAATGTGATACGGAATGGCTTTCACCTTTCCCACTATTTTCTCAACCATTTCAGGTCCTAGAAGCTTACATTCCCCAAATTCATCCTAGTACATCAGTGTTCTGCATCTTTTCTCATAAATGTCTTTATAAAGAGTGATTTGGATGATTGAGTGGAAACTGTTGTTGTAAGAGAACTCAACCTGAGGAAGATGTTGGTCTCATCCTCCTTTGAAGTCCTTAGAACATGATCTCAATATGTCTGATAGAGTTTGAACAGTCTTTTCTGATTGGCCATTTGTTTGAGGGTGATATGCCATGGTAAATCTTAGAATAGTGTTTAGAGCATGTTGGATACTTCAACAAAACATTGTGGTAAATTTTGGATCTCAATTGGATACAATTGATAGTGGTCTCTATGCATTCATACAACTTATCAAATGTATATATGTGCAAGATGATCTAGTTATAAGTCCTCTTAAATAGTGATAAATTGAGTTTTCTTTGTAATAAAATCCACAATAACCCATATATAATTGTTTTCTTTGGATGTCTTTAGAATTACAGTGAAAAATTCCATGGTCATTTTTTCGATTTCAATATTGGTATGGGTAATGGTTGCATCGTCCCATTATAATTTTTTCTTTCAGCCTTCACTTGCTGATATACAAGACACTTTGATGTATATTCAGTGATCTCCTTCTTAATATTTTCCCACCAACAGTCCTTTTGGAGATCTCGATACATCTTTGTGCTTCATCGGTGAATAGGGAAGGTTAATCTATGTGAGTCACTTAGAATATTGTTCTTTATCTCTAGTTCGGATGGTACACATATTCATGACCCAAATCTTATAATTCCTTCCTCATAAATTTTAAAATCTATGGATTTTCCCTTTCAATTTTATTCCACCTTCTTTTAAATTTCCACATCATTTCATTGAGAATCCTGTATTTTCTACATGAGGGATGGTTGAGAAATAATTTGAGAAAGGATTGGTGATGGTCCATCCTTAATGATTCCCATTTCCATCTATTAAAAATCTAATAAGACTGGATCCTTCTCAATTCTCATAATTGATGATGTTGTAGGATCCTTTCTACTTATAGCATCTTCCACTTTCATCGCTTTTCCAAGATTGTAGTCAATTGAGCAGTCATAATCCTTTATTATCTCTAACCACATTAATTAAAAAATATTAATATCATTATGTGTGAATATATATTTTAGGCTATTATGATCATTATATATTTCATACTTCTCCTGATAGAGATAATTTCCCTAGATTTTCAACTCAAATATCATAGTTTCCAACTCCAGAGCATGCGTGGGATAGTTTTTTTCATAGATTTTTAACTGAATTGATGTGTAGTATAAAAATTTATCATCTTACATTAGTATGTTGCCTAATCCCTTCTTTTAATTATTTTTTAATACCATAAAGATTTACCCACCTTTCCAAAGTGTGGGTGCTAGCATGGTGATAATCCTCTTTTTTAATTCTTTGAAGCGGTCTTCAAATTTACTAGTACAGACAAACTTTTCTCCCTTCTGAGTCATCTTGGTTAGTGGGTTTGAAAACAATGATAATTTATTCACAAATCACAGATAATACCCATCTATACAAGGGAAACTATGGATTTATGTTACCAATGTTGGTCTAGGCCACTCTTCAATTACCTTTTTCTTAAAAGGGTCCATGGATATTCCTTTGTTGGTGATAAAATTCCCCAAGAATGATACTTCCTCCATCCAAAAATAACATTTACTGTACTTTACATAAATTTTATCCCCTCACAAAGTTTTATCACAGTATTCAAATGATACTCATATTCCCCCTTGTTATTGGGGTATATCATAATATCATCAATAAAGACTACCAAAAAATTTTGGAAGTAATATTTTGACTCTACTCATTAATTCCATGAATATTTCTGGAAAATTAGTGAGTCTTAAGGGAATCACAATGGGATAATAATTTCCATACATCATTATAAAAGGTATTTTGGGTAATATCGTCCTTCCTTACATTTGATTGGTGATATCCTGACCAAAAGTCTACATTAGGAGAATACTTGGCCCCACACAGTTGATTGAACAATTCATATATCAATAGAAGGGGATACTTTTTCTTTATAATTATTTTTTTGATCTCATGATAATCAATGCATAGGTTAATTGGTCCATCTTTCTTCTTAGTGAAGGGGAATGGTGCACCCCATGTTGAAGCACTAAGGCGTATAAAACCCTTGTCCATATTCTCTTGTAACTTCTTCAGTTACTCCAACTCAATGGTGGGAATTCTATATGGTGTATTTGATATAATAATATATCTAGGAATATATTCAATTGAGAAAACAACCTCTCATTCAAGAGGAAGTTTAAAAAATTATTTACGGAACACATCAGTGTAGTCCCTTACAATGGGCATGTCTTCGATCAAGATTATCTCCTTTGCTTCAATCATTTCAGCTAGATATACTTAATCATAAGGTAATAATATTCACACTTGAGATTATCATTATGAAGGATATTCATCCTCCTCCTTACACTTGTACATAATTGGAGGATTCCTTAGGATGTGAATAATAGTCTCCCTTTCCCAATAGTTGATATGGGATTTTTACAAAGATAGCCAATCAATTCCATAAATAGCATCAAACTCCACTAAAGGAAGTAATAAAAGATTTTATGATAGGTTTAGTCCAAAAAAAATAAATAGGGATTCTATATATACTTTGGATGCAATAATTTCCCCATTTTTTGTTCTCAAAGATAAATCAACCTCCATATTTTGAGGTGGTGTTTGAATAGTTCTACTAAACATACAAGGTATGAAAGAATTTTTAAAACTAGAATCAAATAGTATATTCGTTATTATTGAATTAATAACCAGCATTCATGTCACTATATCATTTTTAGGATCCTCTTTTCAATTTTTAATGGAATGATCTTTCCCTTTTTTCCTTTTGATTTAGTGGCTACCAATGTTTATTACCCTTGAGGACTCAAGGTTTAGTGCATTGGCTTTCATAGTTCCCTTCGTCCCTATAATTGAAACATTGAACCATTGGTGGTTCTTTTCCTTTCCTCCATCATATTGTCTAACTTCCTCATGTCTCTTCAATATTCATGAGCTTGGAGGAATTCTCTTCTACACTTGAAGCATTCCCAATCCATTTGAGGAAATTTCCATGATGGTTCTTCCCACACTTTTGACATGTGAGTAGTTGAGATTTCTTTCAACATTTTTCATTAGATCTTATAGCTTGAATATACATCTTTTAGATCTTATCACCATATCCAGGGGAATTATCCAAACTTCATCTCCACATTGAGAGCACATCAAAAAACTTATTCATAACTCCCAAAGTCCCAAATTACTAGAGCCATTTGAAGGTGTGGTTTTAAACCACTATAATATCTATCAATTTTGATATCATTGTTGATAACAAAACTAGAGGCATGACTTGAAATCCTTGTGAAATTTTATTCATAGTTTTTGATAGATTCATCTTCTTTTTTCTTCATCTATAAGAATTCGATCTCCATATTTGTCTAAAGAGTTTGAGGGAAATACTTATTAAGAAATATTTTCTTAAAGTCTTCCCACTCTATCTCATCAATTTCTTCTTTCGGCTTGGTGTTCTAAAGAAATTACCACCATTGATTGGACACTTCATCTATATGATAAACAGTCAGAGTCACCTTACCCATCTTAGAATATTGAAGTACAGAAAAGATCTTCTCTATTGAGTTGGCCCACTGTTCTATAATTATTGTATGATAAGATCCACAAAATGTCGATGGTCATTGCCACATAAAAGACTCAATATCTAGTTTATCCCTCTTAGGTGATGGCGGAAGTTCCACATTATTAAGTTTATTGTTCATAGCTTGAGATAGTTGGGTAAGAATCACCATGAAATTCTGAACTCCATCTCCCAAGGAATTGGGGATGTTGTTCAGGTAATCGCTGCATTTTCCCTCACAATGGTTTTCAGCTTGGTTTCTCCTAGTTCCCACCATTTTCTAAAATATAAAAGGTCTGAAAAAAAACATAATTCAACAAATCATGAATAAATAATTAATTCTATTATATGATTAACTTTAAGGGCATATCTTGTAGGTTCCCAATGTAAATAATTTTTCTAAACCAAAGATTATTGGGTGATTACATATACTTAGTCTCATACTAAGGGTTTTCAGTAATGTTCTCTAATCCTAATTTCCAAATTAACTAAACCATGCTCTAATACCAACTATAGTGACCCTGCTTTTTCTTATATTACTATTACATTATTTTAAATATAAAAAACATAATTTTACTACAAAACCAGGATCAAAAGGTTTAGTTTCTTGGGGAAATTAGGAACATACATAAATTTTACATACAAAACATTGACATTAATTTAATTCCTTCTTCTCTAGATTCTTAGTGATCATCTTTTTCTCATTAATAAAAGAAATAACCTGAGGATATATATCAATTAAATGGCTGAGATAAAATCCTATTAATAGGATACATAAAAACATGAATCAATATAACATGGTTGAGAATAATCATCACCATCATAAAAAAATCATGGGATCATCATCATAATCATTAGATGAATCATTAGATAAAGGCATGGAATGTTGTAGTTCATAAAAATGATACAAAATGTATTAGTGGTAAACTATCACACACAGTTTTGAATAAATCTAGAATAATTTTCACACATATTTCACTTTATATCATGAGATACATAACATTACCCAATGAATTAGAGCGCTATAAAACTATGGGCCACCTGTCACATCGTAACATTTATATAATCATGCAGGTCGCATAGAAAATATATCAATATTAGACATAAAATAACCCATGGAAAGAAATGGGTTTCATTTCATAAATCATACATTCATCATTGAAATTTTAGTTTCCCAAAAAAATAGTAAATAGAATACTTTGTATAAGAATCATCAATCTTGAGTGAAGAAGAAACTGTCTCACGAGAATTAAAAGGTATATTTTTGGAAAGAAGATTTCTTTTGAAAAAATCTTTGTATTTTTCATAAAATCAGATTGGAAAAATGTATATCACATAAAATATAATGTAAGTATAAATAAATCATATTTAATGAACATAAAAGGAACAACCATACTGAAAATAGAGTAAAAGAGGGAAAATCCCCAAGGAAATGGAGTTGTGTTTGAGAATCCCCTTTACTTATGTCTAAATACTTTCTTCACTTTAATATCCTAAATAATCAAATTAATTTAATTCATTAATAAATAAAAAACCACTTATACATATATTTGATTTATTATAATTTTATTAAGTTTGTTTATATCCATTTTTAGGATTTATAGTGTTCTATTTCAACATTCAGGGGTGTTCATTTTCTTGGTTTTTTTAAAGATGGAGGTTATGCCTCTTTTATTAAAAGAAATTAAAAGATAGTGACCAAGGGGAGGGGGAATGGGAAAATAGGGAAACCCAAAACAAAAGAAACTATTTGCTTATCTTTTTCAGCAGTCTCTCTGTTAGCCTTCATTCTTCATCTCTAATTGCATCCAGCTCCTCTCTTCCATGCCCATGGCCTCATCCTCTTGATCTCCCTCTTCTAGAAATTTCCCTACTCAAGAGATCTTACAGTATTCTAGAAATTGTCTTAGTATCAGTGCTCTCAGAACCTGAGTTGTCCTCCATTTCTTCCTTGCATTTGTTAGGAGAAACATCTTTTGTGACTGACATTTTCATTTCTTCTATAATAGGCTGCTCAACCACTATTGGAGAAACAACCAAAGATGGTGTTTTCTGGTAAGAAACAATCTGAACGCCTTTATTATCCACAATTGGCTTTGAATCAGAATGAAAATCCATAGAGATTATTGGGGAGTTAGAATCTAATTTCTTTTTACCTTTTTGATTCAATTAGGATACTATCTTTTCATGAAGTTATGATTCTTATTTAACATGATCTTTTCCATTTCTAGGATCAACAACACGATCGACATTTTCTTCTTCTGTACAAATATAAACCCAAGATTTCTTCTTGTTTTCAGCAGAGGGGGCGCATACCTAGGGTGATTCTGGGCAGTCACCATTTTTATCAACATTAGGTTCCTCTTAATCTTGCACCTCTTTCTCATCAGGTTTATAAAAAGTACCCATATCATCAAAACTCCTAAACAAGTTTTTTTTATCCTCATGAAACAACTATGGGTCAATTTTCAAAAAAAGAGGCAGTTTTGATCTTCTTGAGATAATTATTCACATTATGACCATGAAAAGCACAGAAGATGAAAACTATAGGGCATCTACAAGAAGAAATTCATGACCAATAAAATTGCAGTCCACGCAAAATTTAGGCATTTTTAATAAACTATCTGTAGCTCAATTTATCATCATTAGTTGCAAGCATCACATTGTAAATAAGAGTCGAATTTAGCTCAACCTCAACAATAAAACTAGAAAAGTGTCCAAAACAAGAAACTTATGTTTCCTTATCAATTTTAATTGGAATACCAATGGATAAGTCAATATCATACAATATTTTGGGATTCCATAGTATCCATTTTAACCCATAAACTCTAACCCAAACTTGGGTAGTAGTGTTACCAACCTCTTAGGGATTGAACTTTTTATCCCATTCAAACAAGTGAATAATTCCCAGTTTAAGGGAAATAGATCCAAATCCCCATGCTCAAATTTTCAATTCATACATGGGGAAAATCATATGATAATATCCCCAACAAAGCGAGACACACATCTATGATGAGAAACCCCAAATCAATGAAACTCGATCCTTGAGTTCATCAATTTTCATAGGTTGTGAACCTTTAAGAAGGAAAAGGCGAGCAATGATTGAGAACTCACCCATTTTGAGCCATTCACGGACCACAGTGGGATGCACTTTAATGTGCGCAATGTTTCCTTTTCTTTGGATGGGAGAGTCAAGCCTGCCTTTGAGAGAAGAAAAAGAGCCGACACCACTGCCCTCCTAGTGAACTGTCTTAGATGACTCTGTAACTGGATCGATATTACCTATTCCAGAAAATATAGATCCATCCCACATTGCAGGTATGGGTACATAATTTTTTTCATCCTTGCCGACATCCACCAATGTGGTCATTCCATTGAAACCACCCATAACAGGCATCTCAGCAGTGTAACCATTCACACACGAGCACATGCCGCTTTCAGTTCCCATCAGAACCAGAGGAGGTGGATCACCATTCTGGTTCATTCCCATAAAAATAACCCCATACATCGAAGACACTCTGTCCACACCAGACTCCTTACTCGTAACCTCTGTCATCACCTTCAGGGTTTCGTCGTGCTTCTCAATAGCCCTCGTAGAATCAGATGTCAAGATCCATCCGCTCTCTACATCCGCAATAGTCGTCACCTTCTTTGCATCACCATATGGCACTACCTCCATACCTCCTTTAACAGCCTCATCCACTAAGATCCCACTACCACTATGAAACCCAAGCACCGTTGTTGCTTTACACGAATCCAGGATCTCACCATGCACACTAACCGCAAAATCTTGGTAACATTCGAACCTACATCGAGGAAAGAGATCTAAAACTCACATAAGCTTCACCATCAACTAAAAACCCTAACTGTATCAAACCCACCTCCACCCACTTCTTCAGTCCTTTTCTTGGTTTTTATGATCAGTTCACTTGTATACATGTATGGAAGTTTGTGTAAAATGAGGATAATTTTCCATTATTGAGATTAAATGTTATTAATGATCTTACATAATTTTAAATGGTTTTATATATTATTATTTTTAGATAAGATGATGAATTATTAGATATAATTGTAATTATAATCGTTTAGATTAATTTTGATAGTTTTCAATAACAACGAACTCGTTTTGTATAATTATTTAATATTTTGAATATATGTTAGTTTCAAAACATAAAAAATGTTTATAACGTAAATTTTAAAATATTTTTAAACCATTATAATGGTTTTATTCCCATTCATTAAGGTGATATAATAAAATTAAATCATATCATCCACAATGATGGTAAATCGACACAACACGGATGATGTTTTCATTTTACAATAAAAGGAAAAGGTAAGAGATTTGATGATGAATTATTCCATTGACATAATAATATTAAAATATATTAAATATAATGTAGTTAAAATTCTACATGGATAATTGGAGCTGAGGAGAGTATAATAAAAGAAATTAAATTGAAAAGAAATTAATAGAAAAATAAAGAGGGTTTTTACCTCTTGAATTTCTCCTCCTTGAGAACCTTATTAGGGAAAATGGTTTGGAATTTTGAGTTTACAAAGATCCCTTTGATATGTGGGAGGTTCTTGGGAATTTTATTGGTCATAACATGGATAATATTAAATTCTTAGAAGGTTTGAGGTGAAGAGGTGGTGAGGGGTGGTATTTATGGGGGGGAGAGTGGTGTTTTTTTATTATTTTATTCATTAGTATGTTATTTTGGCTCATGACTATGAATATTTTGAACCTCATCACTAGATATGTTAAAATAATTAAGAAAATATTGAGATTTTTGGATTACATTATCCCTACATCAATATTGACTCAAAATTTCATGTATTTAAATTTTATCATAAATTATTGTATTTTACTATTCACAAAATAAAATTCATGTACTTTACAAAAACACCAAAACATAAACCTAACCATTATTAAATGGGTATAATTTAAAAAATTAACTCTATTTTATGAAAATAATTTTATAAATATGATAAATTTAATTTTTAATTAAAAACATCATTTACATAGAAAATACTAATTTTAAAATTATAACTGATTTTATAACACTTTGAAAATTTAATTAAGGTCTCATAAAATTACCTTATAATCATAAGAAAAAAAATTTAATTTGTGAATCTATTTTATGAAAATATATTTTATTTTAAATAATTATATTAATTATAAAATTATAAATAAACATTTATGTTTTATAAAAATATAACACTTAATTAATAATTTTTAAAATATTTATTTACTTATACTATGATATAATTATATCATATTATCGTTTATATGATGCCTAAATTTTATTTATACTTTTATAGATGAGGTTACTATTTTATTGTCCAAATTAATATTCCTAATGGTCACATTACTACTCCAAAGATCAAGTTACTATTCCATTGGTATAGTTTCATTAAATTCTAGAAATACATCTTATTTCATTAATTCTCCTTTTATAAATTTTTTATTATGTTATATATATGATTTTATATGATTTATACTATATAGAATAATTATAAGAAGTGAGTTTCTAGACATGTTATTTCCCATGTAACCCATGGAAATATGTCAAGTCACCAAACATAGGTCACATAGTGTATGGTGGGTACCACATAGAGTATGATATTTACTTTCTCTAAAACCTATCTAACTCAGTCGGGGGAGTACATGGAATATGTTTTTCAGACTAAAAAATATATATATGTAGTATTTTTCTAGAATTTATATAAATTTCCATGAATCCACCCATGTCGCAACCACCTTGGATTCCACTACAAGTCTCACCCATGATATGTGGATCTGATTTGATCGATAATTACCATACCCTATGACCAGAGTCCAGCCACCTAATCCACTTGAAAATTGATCCCCATCACATTGCACCATCACCACATGATAAACCGTGAATAAGGGTCTCCCAATCTAATCACATTGCCTGTGTTGTCATCATACACCACTACCATGTCTTCAATATCATACCCAAACCCATGGTATTGATCCATTTCACCAAAGGGAGATTGTGAAATGATTTCTTACATGGTATTTTTTGAATCACAGGCTAAAGGAACACTAATTATGAATGTAAAATTAATAGTTGGAGAAAGGAACAAACAAAAACAACAGGAATGAATTTTATAGCTTTTTCAGGTTTTCCTCAATCCATTTCCATTATAATGATTAATGAAGAACTATTATCCATGAAATATAAAATTATTAATTAAAAGAAGATAAATCAATACCCATGATGAATGATCGACAAAAAAATAATTTTTATGGAATTTATTCACATTCTATGTGGTTATGAAAAAACTAGATAAATCCACATAAACAAAACACCATATATCGAGTTTTGATCAATTACTGACAAATAATGGTTCTCCTTGATTGTCATTGGTGGGATCCTTGAACTTTGTTGGTGTGCTGATTACTGATCCATGACCCACTGTTGATCATCTAAAAACCCTCCTCCAACAATCCTATCTCAATCCCTAGGGTTATATGGAAAACCCAATGGATTTTCCCAAATAGTTATTTTATATAGGATGGATTAGGTATAGAATTTAAAATAATAAATAATTATTATAATATTTTTTATTATTTTCTCCAATGACTAAACTTTACAAAAAACTCCAGATGATGAAAAAAATTATGTGATGCCAGTAGTAAAACCCACATTCTGGATTTAATGGTGGTATCATATTTCCGGTTAGAGAATTCTTCAATAGTTATTACATTATTTCAGAAAAAACTATGCATATTTGATATAATATATTTAATATTTTTTATATATTTACTCTGAGCCTCATTAGACCTCAAAATATCACATCATCTTAGCACCTGTCTTAGAAAATAATATTTAATATATTCCAAAGTCTTTCATTGAAAAAATAGGATGTTAAATTTTCCCTACCATGGGGATTTTCATCTCGAAAAGAAAAAACTATACTTCAAAAAATGAGGGTCTTGGGATCCCATCTAGTTCTCCCACTATCATGTGTTTTCCTAAAGATTCTCATGCTACCACCAGAAATTCACTAAGGAAATCATTCACCCATGGAGGATATTATCCTTTTAATCAATGATCTCTTATGGGTATTCTATAATGTTAGTTACATCTGCAATTTGTAATCTCAAATTAGAAAATAATATGAGATAATTCATGAACATAACTCTTTAGCTATGATGCATAGAAGATGTTTTATACCTAGTCTAATTGTGGGGGTAGGTCCAAGTGGTATTCCACACCTCTGACCCTACGTCGTATCTAAAAATGATCGATGAACCTATGAGATAACTTGCCTCCTTTTCCAAGTCTATATAACCCTTTTTGAGTTGATAACTTTAGAAACACATTCTATCCCTCATCAAACTCAAAAGGACTTTTCTATTGTTCTATATAAGACTTTTGACAGCTTCATGTAGTCCTTATTTACTTCTAGATGATCTACACCTTTTCTATTGTTTCTCACACAAACTATGGGCCCATAAGTGCAAACTTCCCTAGATTAGTCTAGTGTAGTGGTAACCTATAGGGTATCCCATAAAATACATTGAATAGTTCCATACATATGGTATAATGGTAGATTTTTTTATATGAAAACTCTACTAATGAAAGTTAATCCTCTCAACTATGGTCACAGTCGAACATGTAAGCCCATGACATGTGCTCAATAACCAAAATGGTTCTCTCAATCTGTCCATATTTATGGTAGTGAAACATTATTCTAAAATGCAATGAAGTGAAAAATTCCTCCTTTAGTCATATCTATAATTGGGATGTGAAGTGAGCATCATTATATAAAATGATCACTGATGAAACTCATTGAACCTAAACTATCCCATTTATGTAAAGGCATCCCAAGATCTCCACTGAAGTCTACTCTTAGATAGCTAGGATTCAATCTGACTTGGTTATTCGATCTATGATAACCTAAATAGAATTTTTTTCCTCTAGATGATCATGGGATCCCCATAATAATGTTCATAGAGATACCATCCCACTTCCACTTCGGCAGCTCAAGGGGGTGATCCAAACATTTTGGAATCTAGTGCACAGTCTTCAATAGCTAACAAAATGAGGCATTAAGAGAAAAATCGGTTTCACCCTTCATCATTCATAACCAACAAAACTAACACCAAAGGTCTTCGTAAATATTTTCCACACTTGGATGTACCTAAAAGAGGGGTGTATAAACTCCCTTAGAAACTCCTCGCACAACACCATGGGTACAATAATTTTTTCTCTATAAAGGATGGTTTACTCCCCACATTCATAAAATCTAACAAGTTCATGTCCAATGGATATCTAAATACACAAGGTCTCATAGTCAGTATCACCAAGTCAATCCTCCCTAACTCACTGTAGAAGTGGAGGGGTAATAACCATAAACTGGAGGTAGTTCGCACCATCCTTGTTCACTAAGCATAACTGAAATAAGGACAATTACTACAATTCCTCTTTCAATAACTGCAAAAATATCTCCTCATGAGAGATTCTTCCACTAAATTCTCTTTCCTATAAGTATAGACTACTTTGAAATCATAATCCTATAGGAACTCTAGAAATCACCTCTGTCTCAAGTTAATATCCTTCCAAAAAATATATACTTGAGATTCTTATAGTCTAAAAAAATGGAAAATCACTCACCCATAAGGTAGTGTCCCCACATATTTTGGGAGAAGACAACCATTTTTTGTTATAGATCATGGGTTGTGTAGTTATGCTCATTATGTCTCAACTATCGAGACCCATAAGTTATCACCACCTACCTCTACCTCAGCAAAAATCCAAGACTATTCTTATAAGCATCGTAGAATACTATAGACTTATCACTTTCAACTGGAAGTATCAAGATGGGGTTTCTCATAACCCTCCATTGAACTCCTGAAAAGCTTATTGGAACCTCTCCACCCACACAAAAGGTTTCCCCTTCTAAGACAAAGTACTCAAGGGTGATGATATCCTGGAGAAATAGAGCTTGAATCTCTTATAGTTTCTTACCAAACTAAGGAATCTCTACACATCCATCATGCTCATGGGTGTCTCCCAGACTAACACTACCTTAACCTTTGATGGGTCCACTTCCACACCCACAACTAAGATGACATGTCCTAGGAAGTTGACCTCCCAAATTCAAAACTAACACTTCAAGATCATCCCATAAATTTAGTGACCTTAGAGTATGTCTAGGACCGCCCTCAAGTTTCCCATTTTCTCCTCCAAGTATATCAAGTACACTAGGATTACATTAATAAATATCACCATGAACCAATCTAAGAAACTCTAAAATATTCATTTCACAAGTCCCATGAATACTTTTTATATTTTTATCACACATAAATTATTCACCAAGTACTCATAGTTACCATAAAGACATTGTAATGTTTTATTTGGTATTTCATCATCCCGAAATTGGATCTAGTGATAGCCTGATCTGAGTTCAATCTTAGATAACCATATTTCCCCCTTCATATGGTCGAATAGATCTTCAATCCTCAATAGTGGATACTTATTTTTCATGGTCACTTGCTTTAGGTGATGATGATCTAGACACAACCTCAAACTCTTGTTTGTCATCTTAGAGAACAAAACTTGGGTTTCCTATGATGACACACTAGGTCTAACAAATCCTTTCATCTAAAACTCATCCAATTTCACCTTCAACTCATGGATTTTTTTGGGGGTCATCTGATATGTTGGTATAGATATCAGTCTAGTCTTTGGGTGAAATTATATGCAGAAGTGTATCTCTCGATGGGTTGTTAATCCTAGCATGTCTCCAGGGAAGACATCCTAATACTCTACCACCATTATAGGAAGATGAAATATCATATCATCTACTTGTACAAGGGTGATATTATCCAACTAATGTGTAATTAGTTTTATCCTCCAATGTATGATCCCATCATACTCTTTCTAGGTTTCCTTCTCCCCAAAAAAGGAAAACTCCATCCCATCAGAGTGGACACACAACATTCTTCACTATAAATAGTCAATCTAGGCATGAACTGTGGAAGACTAGTCTATACCTAGGATGGAATTATAAGGCCTCGTCACCACTATAAATAGATCCCATAAGAATCTATCTCCTCCAAGAATCAGGTCACACTTTCAACAATATTGTGTGATCGCTGAATCCCCTCAAGTCGGAGACTCCAAGTGAAAGGGTTGAGCCAAAGTATCAAATAGAATATATAAGTATTAAACTAGGGATGTGGAAAAAAATTGGATCTTTCTTTTTCTATTAGAACTATATCCAAGATAGAAAAGAAATAAATTATACCTCTAATCACCCTTTTATAATCTCATTCATGGGCCTCCATTACTTCCAATTATCGTTATCTCTGATCACTAGCACACTAAGCCTAGCGAGGACCACCTATGGGTGGTGGTGGAGATATATAAAATTCATTTCCACCTCCTATTTCCCTCTCATATCCTACTCCATGTTCTCCACCCTAAAGACCTACCTACTCTAACCATTGCCTCTTCCTGGGTGGTTTATCGACTATCTCTCAGTTAGATGTATAACGTGTTGGGAAATCCAATGAAACATATCCATGTCTATAAAAAGAATAATAATACCAATTCCTTAGTGGACTGGTATATCCCCATGGTCATCATGAATGAAACAACCACCTGTTTCATGACATACATTGCACACCCACTGTCAGCGGGTCCTGCTCACCTTGGACCCCAAGTGATCCCTGCCTCAGAAGCTCACAATACACACTCAACCCTATTGCATCATTATCAACTTCCAATAGATCTATCCATGGCTAAGTTTGACATGATTCATCTACCTAAACCTTCAGATGTGGGTCTATGTAATAATAAATGAGGGGAATCACCACATACTTGCCTACCAAAAGTAAAACCTCCTTGTGACCAAGACCCTTCAGGGAGGCCTTATCACTCATTTATTTATACTCTCAATGCTACTATGGAATCCAAGATGTTAATCATCACAGGGGTATACTAAAATAGACCAGGTGTTCCATAATCAATATTACATTTAGGGAATTAACAAAATAATTATATAGAAACCAAAACACATTCCTATATGATGCATGTACCAATGTTTCCCCCTGAAACTGGTGACTACATGTACCAAGTTAATAAGTTGGTTATAAAATTCTTATGGAATGGATATGTCATTCGTTGCACCATGAATAGATTCCTTGGCCTGAGATCCAAACTCAAAATTCCTTAACATCATTTCCCTAGTTCCAAAACCAACCTCTAGGTAGACAATATCTAAAATATGATCCTAATATGAAACTACTCAAATAACACTCTGTCAAAAACTAAAATGTTGGTCCCACTTGCTCAGTGACAAGATGAGGGTGAAACCCCAAGTCTACCTTCAATAGGATAGGGGTTGGAGAAAATCATAGATTATTCATATCACACACATGTTAGGCCTTAGCCTAAGGTCTATGTATACACTTACACATCTCTAAATACCCATAAAATGCTGAAAGGTAAAATAAAGTAGATACCAATGCATGAAAACATCAATATCCCATAATCTAAGTATGAATAAAATATTGGAAAGCATAAATGTCCAAATAAAATCCCATAAAAACTACAAAGAATTTCCAACCTACTAGAAGGAGGGGACTATAGAAAAATAAAACACAAGGTATGAACTATGGTCTGTCTAGGTCAACTATACTACATCTTCTCATGTTCCACCTAGGACCTCATCAAAGAGTCTTTCATCTACATAATACATGACATGTGTGGGACAATCTCATGCCAGGGTGACTATTACAATACCAAGTAGGACACCTTGAAATCATCAAACATAAAGCAATGATAGAGTAGTCATATCTTCACTAAAAACGTGTTTCAATCATAATATGATACATAATAGTATGTAATAATAATAATAACCCAAATATAATCAAGATGGACACTATGTCTTAAGGATTAGTCATAGTCGCACTGCAATCCTAGAATTTTACTCGATGTTTCAAACTAACAACCTCCCAAGATATCTCTCTCCCTGAACGTGATAATTCTAATGGCGCTCAATTGAGAGGTCATGCTTGTCGGGCCTCAATATAAAAAAGTATGTTCTGGAACTCAAAGTATATTCATAAAAAAAATAGGTGATCACACCTACGTCCATGGGGGACACCGAAAACCCTAACTAGATTAACCCACTAAGTAGGTGATCAATTCTAAAGTATATTGGTCATACTGATTCTTGAAACCCCATCTAGGGAAGAAGATACGATAGTGGATTCTACCCTGGGCCACTTGGAGGGATTCTCGACACTCTATTCAAGACTAGTCACACATAGGGGATCATATCCTATGCTCAAGGCATGATGCCTCTCTATACCCTCTTGTGGATGGATCAAGAGAATTTAACCTATGGAAACTATTCAACAATAAAGATAATAAGGGCCTATAACCTCTTTGAAGAAATTAAATTATGTGTGCTAGAAGTACCCAACATTTTTTGTCTGTCCTGAGACTATCAATGTCTCACTATATCACATGGAATGTCTCTATCTATATACATGAAATTTTCTTTTCAGATACATGGTGTGTAGAGGTCGGATCAATACTCGGTGTGTGCCACCCTCCCAAGTCTATATACTCTATCCCTACTTTTGTACATAAGGTTTTTACCATATACTATGGTCATTACCATGTACCTAGCCATGTCTGAGTACCGGGACATTCCCTTGTACTCTGGTTGTTCCCATGTACCTCTTCATGTTTGTGCATGTGTACCTCAAGGGTACATTTTGAGTTGTTATTCATGTGTCACATGATGTTTCGTGGGTACCACATGGCATGTGATAATAATTTTCTTTGAAACCCTAATCACCGCCGCTAGGGGACTACACGGTATGTGTTCTTCAGACTACACACCATGTAGTTAGGATTTTTTTATAATTTCTAGAAACCATCATTTATCCTCCACACCACTACTACCTTGGATTCAATCATGAATATCTCCCATGATTTTTGGACCTGACTTGGGTGATCATCACCCTCACTGGTGGCCGAATTCTGGCCACCCGATCCGCTCGGAAATCAAAACCCATCACACTGCACTTCTTTTTCATGCCAAACCCAAAAGTGGGGTCTCAGAATCTAATAGAAACATCCCTATCATCATTATACACTATTAACATGTCATTTATCTCACACCCAAACCCATAGTATTGATCTGTTGCACTAAAGAGTGATTGTGCAATGATCACTTACTAATTATTTGTCAAATCTCCAGCCAAAGAAACACTAACAAATAACGAATGATGAATAGTAGGATAAAGGAACAAAACAAAATAAGAGGAATAAACCCTAGTTGTTGTTCAGGTCGGCCTCAATTCATTTTCATTAGAACGATGAATGTAGAACTATAATCAAAGTAATATAAAATTTCCAATTCTTGGAAGATAAAGCAATAGTTGTAATCAATGACCGAACCATAAATCAAATTTTTAGGGATTTCATTCACATTTTAAAAGGATAAAAAAATGGTATAGATCCACACAAATAAATTTCCCTACATCAGGTTTGGATCAATCACTGATGAAGAACGATTCTCCTTAATTGTCATTGATGGTATCCATGATCTTCGTTGGTGCTCCGATCACCAATCCATGATCCATCATTGATCATATAAGAACCATCCACCAACATACCTCTCTCAATCCCAAGGATTATCTGTCTAAATATAAGGATTTTACATAATATGTTTTTTATAGAGGTAGGATTAGTACATCCATTTAAATTAATAAATAAACTAATTTGTTTATTTATTTTATTATTTGTTCTTGTGAAGGAATTTTACCATAATTCATGATTCCAATAAATATTATTTCATTCCTAGTTCAAAACCTATATTTTTTATTTTATAGAGGTCTCAAATTTCCAATAAGATGCTCTAATTAGGTTTTATTCCATTATTTCGGAAAAAACCTATTCACATGTGATATAATATATTTCATATTTTTATTTTATCAACTCTAAGACTCACCGGGCCTCATAATCTCATGTTGTCTTATTGCCTGGATCCAAAAATATTCCTTAATATATTCCGAACTATTACAAGGGAAAAAATTGATATTTTCACATCTACTAAAAAGAATAATTTTTATTGTCTGTGCGCAGATTACCACCTCTACAAAGTGATGCATATGGTTTTTCATCACCAAATTTCATGGATGGTTTAAAAATTTTATTTAATAATATAATATAATATTCATAACATTTTAAAGATTCTAAAATTATAGTATATTTTATTTTTTCCTTTCTTTCCATTCTATGAAAAAAGCGGCATCTTCCATGTGTAAGTGCAGACTATCGACTCCAGGAGATGATATTTGTTTCCATATAAAATATCATGAATGGACAAAAACATTAATTTAATGTATAAAAAGGGTTATTTAGTAAACAATTAACATTATTTAATGATAATATTATACATTCCATAAGTAATATTATCAATAAACGATTATAGTAAATTTAACCACTAAAAGGGACATATTAATGTAACTTTTATAAATTGAGTCCATTCATGGAGAACCTATTTAAATTTACAAATTATGTGATATTGGAATATTAAATTACATAATACTCTTCATTTTTTTAGATTATGGAAATATTTAACAACAACTTTGAACGTGGTTAAGAAACCAAAATTATCATGAAGAAATTAACCGAACAACCCTAAGTAATTGACGTAATCAGACATTAAATAAAATTAAGTACCAAAGATGATAAATAGACCTTATAAAAATAAAAACATATGAATTATTTTATTAGGTATATATATAATGAACTTAATTTAATTATATAGAAATTTAAGTGCAAGCACAGAATGCTTTTGGACACAGAAAACAGTTTTGTATCAAAACATCCTTCTTTGAGACACATGTACTTGTATGATCCTAATTACTGTTAAATATTATATATAATTAACATTGGATAATTAATATCATGTATTGTTATTATTCATGTAACTTAAACTTTAACATCCTGGTATCTCTGTCTATTTCAATAAATTTCTACTAGAAAGTTTCTTAAGTCGTAAGGGCTCCTCACTGAGACATGTTTTAATGTTATGCAACAATTTATTATTTATATAGTGTATATACTTCCCATTAATTTATTTTGAAATAATATATGATTTATTAAATGGATTTAAAAAACCATATGAATTTCATGTTTCTGATGACATTCGATTTAAAAATTTCTAATTTTGTTAGGGTTTTTCATCTCAAATTCCTCTCTTTCAGTCATGTTTTGTATTATGAACCTAATTTATTTTAGGTGGTGTATATTCTACAAAATTGAGATGTTATATATTAAAATACCCTCTACTGGTGATATTTTAAGTTTAATTTCAAGCTCTCTCTCCTTAAATGGTTTTTATTTTAATGTCGCTCAATCTTTAAGGTTTCTATTTTGAATTACATTTTAAAATATAGACCTATGAAATAAGATAACCCATATGGGGAATTAATATGATATTTAACTATAAGATAAAAATAATTTAATTTAATATTTTTATACTTGGTTTTATTTTACTTATCTTTATATTATTTGAAACTAGAGGTTCTATAATATTTTAAAGTGGGGTGGTTTTCAATAATAGTGTTTTATAAAAAATGAGATTCATTTTTTTCTAAACTTATCATTTTTTTGGGAAAACCCTATATATATTTCAAAAAATTGATAAAGGTAATTTTAAATAAACTTGTTATTATTTTTAAATTTTTTGAATGAAAATCACTTAATGGTTTGTATATGGATCATTTTTTCTAAAACTGACATCTTTTTATGTTTGCATGTAAACATATCTTTCCATCATTTTTATCATTTTATTTAGAACTTCCTCTATAAATTTTTATGAATCCTAAAATATATTATTTTTATCTTATTGTTTTAAAAGATTTAATTTAAAATTATTTCAAAGGATCAAGGGTATTTCTTACTTACAAAGTGATCTTATTTCCAACTCTTAAAAAAAATTTCATCTAAGTCAATATGCCTTCATATATATTATTCTTGGTCAAGTATATTCATTACATTACAACTTCCACCTTATTTATATGGATGGATTTTATGTTACTATTGTATATTTAATTAATTATCCATCACTTCTTTTTTCATGCTTGATCTTTTTTTGTGTATAAATATATTCTTTCTTAAAATTCAATTCTGTTATGAATACCCTATTATTGATTCCTTTGATTGAAGTCTGTTGACCAAGATTCCATACATTGATTCATTAGGGATAATTATTGTCTTAACTATATACCCTTTATTTATACCATGTAAATACTATATAATTTATCATTTTTATTGAATGTTATTTACCTAAAAACTCACTTAGTGTCATTGGATACCAATTTATTTTCCATTGGTTTCTCATGTTATTATTATTGATGGAATTACTAATAATTTATTTACATGAATACATTTAAAACCCATTTTATATACATGGTTTCTTTATGATGTCCTCAATGAATCTAATTTTCTTTCAATGGGTTCTCTATGCTATAAAATTTAATGATTTTCATTTTCAATGTTTTATGAAACCCATTTTTTTCTATGGGTTATTTATGATTTGATAAGTGATTGATTTCAAACGGAACACAAATATATGTATTATGAGATGGGTTGGACCTATATCTCCCTTTAATTAATTGAATAACGTCTTATATCTCATTATATATTAATTTTATATGAATGGGTTAGCAAGTATCTATCCTCAAAAGGTATGATTGTGATAGCATTTACCTCGACTACCAATTTTATGAATGAAGGGGTTTGTGGGTATTTTGGTTCATAGAGATAACAAATAATATTTTTATGATTCTGATACTTCATTTCCTATGTTGCATGGATCATGATTTATTCTTCAAGTTTTTTGACTCGTATTTTATTACTCTTTTGATGAAAATTCATATTCTATGATTTATGATCTATGATTTTTCTGGGTATGTATTTTCTTATGTATCTTGATTATACCCATATTATCATATTTTTCTCACTTATTATATTTGATTATTATCATTTATGTTTACCATTATTCATCACTTGAGATTATGTTTTCCTTTTCCTTTTCCCTGAGTTATGATGAAAATTATTATGTAATATGTGTCTAGAAGGGTATCTTATGAGAACATTTTTGTGGGATATATTGAAGTCTTTCATAGATTAATTATTTGTTTATATAATAGGACAATTTTTATTAGTTTAAAAATAAATGACCTTTTTTGCTTAATGGTTTATCCTAATTTTCTAAAACTATAAACTAAAAGGAATGGAAATATACTGTATTGAAATTTTTCTTAAAGTCGTCTAATTACCTAACGATTTGGTCTGGGTTGTCTTATCAGTAATGATATTGGCCATTCTGGGGGTCACCATGCCCAGGTGGTCGGTTTGGTGAAGGTCATGTTGGAGATGATGTAGTAGACAAGTTTGTTTGGGCTAGTCATGTGGTGTTTTGTGCACTATGGCTAGTAACATGGCCTATCAAGAAGTTTTGCAGGACATGTCAGTCATGGTGTCCTTCTAACCACAATGGATCACATTGAAATACATAGAGTGGGCATGGTGTTGAGTGTGGAATATCAAAGGATCGTTAATCAAAAATAAGGGAGAGGACTTCACCACACTATGGGGGACTCCAAGGTGATGGAAAATACCCAAGTAGATGGTACCACGACCTGGAGTAAGACATTTCAGTTTGGTGTGATCAATAACACCATGGATTAGACTAGGATATTATAGAGGTCATGGTAATGGTTTGGCTTATTTTGAAATGGCTAAAGTTATCATTGTTCTTCATAGATCTTGTCTATTTCAAATGGGAAACATGTGTAACTTAAATGAGGGGACTTAAATGAAATTTTAAGTTAATGCTTCCCATATATTAACTGATTCACCCTTATCCTCTTGTATTCCTTATATTTTTAGATGCATCAGATGAACCAAGAGAATGTTTGGGTTGTTCTCTCACATTGAGGCTTTTTTATAGAGGTTTTCACTGGTTAAGTGTTGGTTTTATGTCCCTTTAACAACTTGTGATCAAATAATTGTGGATTATAACTCAAATTAAAAAAAAAATAGTGCTTTTGATCAAGGTATACTTCCCTCCTCTTTGTACATTCATTATTCCTTTAAACTAGGTGATCATTGTGGAAATACTCTCCATTTTGGGATAAAACATTAGCATGGTGTAAAGTCCCATGTTTTTTAACTGGGTTAAAATACAAAGGTTTTAAAAAAATAAAAAATTTTATAATCAAAAAATAGCGAAAAATACACTAGTCACTCAATGTGAAATCATATCAACTATAACATCAAACCCCATGAACAAAAATCCAAACCCTGGCCACTTAGTCATTTATCGTACATGGGGTGATCAATCCCAAGAATGGCTATTAACACAAATGTTGACACATTCTTAGTCTCTTGTATACCAACACCAAAATAGTAAGACAAAGGAAAAAACCTTTGATACCACTTTGTAACGTTCTGAACTAGCTCACCACTAAACTGGTAGCCGAATCGGTCGCCACATGACCTCAAGCACATCTCCCTATACACTAGAGGCTATAGACTAGCAGTGAGGTTCTATGGATAGTCAGTGGGGAGACTATACCCTCATATCAGAGTTTAATAATAGATAATGGAAATAAAAATTGGAAGCTATATAATAAATGATTGCTTAATGGAAGGTAGATTTTATAAATCCTATACAAAACAAATGGCCAATGCCAATTATACAGCAGATGCATGCATGACGTGTTAATGATACAAAAATGGAAAAAAGTGAAAAAATAGCATGCTTTACATTCCAATAAAAAAATAAACAATGACTCAAATACCTGAGGGTGGTATCCTCAAGTATTCAGAGCTTCTTCTAGTACGTCTAATTTTATCTCCCAAGTAAATTCAAATAGCACAATCCTACAACCAAATAGAATCTACTTGGGTACCCCGGTGCAATGGCATCCTGAGTAGGGTGTGAGATATAAATCTTAGTATGCTGGGACCACCAGTGTCTACCCCAAATCCAGACATTTAATAAATAATTTAAACCATGTTTAAGCATGCATTAATAAAGTAATTAGTACAATGTAATTATATACCCAAGTACCTGCTTCAGCCCTAAGCTACTGTCTAAACCTGTATTATACATTTTTCATGCATAAAAAATAGTCATTACACAATAATTTTCATTTATAAATTATTCAAACCTCATTAAAATATGAAAGTATCAAGATTTGGGTTAATCTCTACATTCCCCATATAAGTCACTCCTCACAGATTTCTCTAAAGACCATCTAAGTAATCAACGTAAAGACTGAATCCAAGTTTGTTCTTTGTCTTGGATAACACATCATAAGATATTCAATTTAATCTTTCATATATTATATCTGATCTTGTCCACTAAAAATAGTGATTCACTCTTGGGTCCATCCACTAACTGTGATGCATCCATTTCATTGATAATTCTAAACCCTTTCTCATATTCAATTCACAAATCATAATGTCACAATAGTTTTCATTAACCAATTAATTCATTTCATGTACAACCAATTGGAATCATAGTCCAATGTCAATTAATTGGTGTATAAAATCATTCCTAGAACCCTCAAGAGTATTTGGAGTGTCATTCCTTGTCTTACAACCCATGGGTATTTGGAGCATCAGTCCATGACCCATTAAAGAATATTTGCATGCAAGCTAGGTGTAGAGAGCCTTGTCTAGAACCCTGTGAGTATTTGGAGCAGCAGTCCTTATCTCACAACCCATTTATCAATTATAAATACATATTTATCATTATTTTAGAATTCCATGTCTAACACCCCAAAACCATCCATTAATTAATTCATAAAATAAATAATCTGATCCATTAATTAATTCAACAACAAATTAACAGCATAAATCACCCATCAAATAAGTCAACAATTAATTAACCATTCAACAAATAAATAGTTAATAATTAATTAAAAATTAATTATTCTTATCAAGACAACTTAATAATTAACTCAACATTTAATTATCTCAATTCTTTAACAAGTCTGAACCCATCTACTCAAGCAGTGATTCGTCCAAGACTTTAACAATTTACATGCATGTCATAAAAATCTCAAGTAAAACATGTTGAACAAGGCCTATATATTTAGAAACCATCTCACACAGCATATCATATTTTTAAATAACTCCATCCAAAACAACTTTAGGCATGGAAAACAAAAATTCATCAAAAGGTACTCTTGGCCAATAGTTGTAACAAACAATAAATTTACAATCTTAATTTAATTCATGGAAATTAATTAATTCGAAAATTAATTAATTAAATCATATCTCATTAACCATTTCATAAATTAATTAACCATTTACCATTTATCATGTGATAATTAATCCATACATTAATTATTACCGGTTTCCAATTTATATTCCAAACATGTCAAAATATTCAATATTCATAATATTCAGTAAATGCCATTACCACCATCCAAAAGTTTATCTTTAATCATTGCTTAAACAAAATATAGAAGTTCCATAATCACGGAAACATGTATTCTCAAATTATTTAAAGAAGAAACTAATTCTTAAATAAAGTGAAGATTTGGGACCCTACATCGGGGTGGCACCTTTTTTTCAACAAATCTTTAATGTACTTGGCATCAACTAGTCCAAAACTGGTCTACAGTCACATGCATGCACACCTTTATATATATGTATATGTGTGTGTGTGTGTGTGTGTGTTGTCTAAATTGTTCAACAAAAATTCAATATATTAAATCGGTACCCAGAATCAATGTAGTAATGAACAATGCACCTCTAACTTGGCACTAGGGACTCATAAAAAATTAACAGACCTTAATATAACTGGTGAAAAACCAAACAGCAGGTCTATAATCTTACCTGAACCAATGACGGAGAAAAAAATCGAGACCATCCGCCTCGCCCTTGGTGGCAGATGCTGGATTATGGACCAATAGGTTCCAATTCAACATTTTCATATCCTAAAAATAGAGGAATGCAACTATCAGATTAAACTAAAACCTTAAGGTTTTGGCCGAGAAAACAAGGTGAGAGAGAGGATTAAAGTGTCTAATGAGAATCACGACTTATACGTAGACAAACTCACCTTGACAAGACAGATCCGAGAGAACGGGTAGCGCGCCAAATAGGGGAGTCATGCTGTTATGGGGGTGTGGCCCGGTGTCGTGCGTCGCAGAAGGGGGTCTAGCTAAGGCTACATGCTAGGGATAAGGGGTCATGCACTGCTATAGGTTGCACCATAAGGAAAGAGCCGGAGTAGCTGGAGCATGAGGGAGTTGCGCACCTGGTGCGTCGCCTAAGGAGGAAGAAAACAGGGGGGTCGTGAACCCCGCATGCAGGTTGTGCGTCCCATTTTTATTTTCTTTTTTTCCCAAAAAATTAATCTAATTAATTTAAAGTAATAATTAAAAATAATAATAAAAATACTATTATTATTATTATTATACACAATAAACACTTATCCAATAATTGAAAAACTCCCCATTTAATTAAAAATGCTACTTTATTTATTATTATCTTAATAAATGGTTAATAACTATTTATGAAACTCCCTTTTGATCATTTAATTAAATTCTTTTAACATTTATTTAACAAAATAACCACAATAATAATAATAACATCTTTATTATTATTATTCCAACTTTCATTTATTTAAAACCCAAACCCCCAAAATATATTATTATTATTATTAATTATTAATCAACCATAATAATTTAATAATAATAATAAATATAACCATAATAATATGTATAATATGAATAATCATAAATAATAATTATTATTTCCATAAACCTTTTTTTATTTAGACCATAACTCCCAATTAACCCTTCTTAAAGGAAAACGATTCGTTGAAAATCTCAATAGCCACATTAAATTCTTTTAACATTTAATTAATTAAATAAACACCATAATAATAATAATAACATTATTATTATTATTATTCATACTTTCATTTAATTAAAATCAACCCCCCCCCCAATTTATTACAATATCATTAATATGATATTAATAATTAAAAATCCAACCCATAACCTCCATTTAATAATAAATATTACTTTAATAATTCTGAAACTCTTCATTTAATTAAAATGGTTCTTTGATAAACCCAAAAGCCACATTAATTTATTCAACCGTATGTTAATTAATTCTTTATCATTCATTTAATTAAACAACCACCATAAAAATAATAATAACTTCATTATTATTATTATAAAAACTTTCTTTTAATTAATCACAATATCTCATATAATCTTATTTAATTAAATTAAATACATTATTAAACAGGGTAAACTGCATGGGTTAGACCAAAACTATACACTGCCTATGCAGATCCATTAAAGTGGACTTTTCCGGATCTGGTGCTCCCAAGACTCATTAGGAAACCCGCTAAAATTATAAGGTAATTACACAAGTCCAAAAACGAAACCTTTCGGTGTTCCAACACTCAGAATAAAATTCTAGAGCTCGGTTTAAAAAACCTGACCCATTGATAAACCATAAAAAATTGAAAAACCTTTATATTTTAACTTGGTTCAAAAACACGGGACTTTACACATGGTTTATTAGTTACTCGTAAATTTTAGGTTCTGGATAGTCTTGCATCATCTTATAGGTTTTCCTTCTGATGGTGGTTGATATTCGATCATCTTTTCATTTTCAAAGAACTGGGAACCTCAAAATTGAGGTTGGGGATTCATTTATTCTCCTGTTTTTATGTGAAATTTTAAATTTATCATGCTTTATCTATTTAGGTAATTATAGAATTAAAATTAATGAAAATTAAACCAAATTTCGTAATTGGTTTCAGTATTGGTTATAGAAATCCTTTGTGTTTTCTCCATGTTAACCTTTTACCTATTGTTTTTCTAGATAGATTTTTATCTATACTTATACAATGGATTAACATATTTTTTATATTTTAATTGAATAAATTATTTTAATCTGGTAATTCTTGTTGGATAAATAATAAAGCGTCAAGTTTGATTTCTTTTTTTCTTCCTTATAGTTTGATGGAAATGAAAATAATGCTTAAAGCATACTTAATTAACCAATATTTGTTGATAGAAAATGCCTCAGGTTTCTTGTGGTTGAAACCTATGATAAAAAAAATTATTTCATTCAAGATGGTAATGAATTAGTTTTCTAATAAAAATAATTTTTTGGGATAGATTGATATTATTTTCTTACGAAGGATGGATGCCTTGGTTTTTGGGATTAGATGCCCTATTGACTTATTTTTTTTCTTTCTACCCTATGTGATTTATTGGGATGTGAGAAACTTAATGTGATGTGATGTTACCATGGGATGGATGGTGGTTTTGTGAGACAATGGCATGGAGACCTAGATTTTTCATGGAAGTCAGCGTCTATGATGGCAGGATGGATGATGATATCTATGGTGGTTACAGGGATGGAACTAGGACTAATGTAGAGGGTTGAAATTGGGATTTCCCGTTATTGTTTTTTTATAATATGGGATACATTCTTGCTAATAAATCTAATTTATTGGCCAAATGGCTAGGTATCTTATTTTTTCATTCATTTCCCCACTACTTGAAGGATCTAGTTGTGTATGTTTTATACATATTTTATTATAGATTAGGAAAAGTCTTAGAGTACCTATAATTATAAAATGATAATGAATATTTTATACCATGGGGTTGGTGGATTAATATACTATTGATTGATGTCAAATATTAAAGAACCTTGGAAGAGGTTGGTTTATTCCTGAAGAGAATAGAAATGGCTAGTAATTATTGTAAGTATGAATTACTTAAATGAATGAATCAATTGAATTCTCTTGAATGGAATGTGTGCTTATAGGATATTTATCCCTAATAAGTGGAAGTATGGTGTCTAAGTGATGATAGCTACTATTGAGTATAAGGATGGGATGTTTCTCATAGTGTGGTTGTGATCTCTGTGTATATTCCAACGTTATGTGATTTCATACACTACCCCACCCATGTCGGTAGGGTAACCGACATAAGTGGACTTTGGATGGTGTTTTCCATAATATTCAAGTTGGTGAGGAATGGATGGATGAATACCCACTCTTTCTCTTCTTGCTCTCTTCTCTAGGTAGTATTATATTCTGGTATGCATGATGGTTAGATTTCCCTTATATGTGTATAGAGGGATGTAATGTATTGTGGTTATTTCAAACACTTATATCTATGGATATAGTATCCTAAGGATTATTATAGTTATTTTGTGTATGATATATGATGTATTGAGTTATAATACATAATTTAAGGGTTTTGGTGGTTCCCATAAACTACTTGGTTACTATCTTTGGATGTGAATGTTGATTAGGAGGTGATTTGATGTGTGGGATACATGATATGTTACAATTTCCTAGGTCTTTTTGGGAAGGATTAACCTATAGAGAGAGATGGATAAGGATGTGTGATGTTGGGGAAGAGTAGAAAACTAGTATGTAAGTGGTATAGGTGTACCTTTATTTTTATATTATATAGGATATTATATTGTTACTTGTATGTGATATTTTTTTAGAGATCCATGTTGAGGATATGAACATAGAATACCTGTCTAGCTGACAATTTTTCTTCACTTGTTTATTCACTGAGATTTATTATGATTTATTTATCTATTTCACAATAGTGTCTAGGGAGGATCATATTAAGTATACCTATTATCCTCACAATATATATATATATATATATATATTGTTTTTAGGACCGCAACAGTTTATTGATGCTCAAGATGGACATTTCTAGCTCATGGAGTTAGTGAGGAGTTGTTTGGGAATCGAGGACACTATCGAGGCTTTACTTTTGGTTCTTGTAGTTTCTATTTTTTATTTTTTCAGTTATATGACATTAAATTATTATATTGGGATCGTTTATTTTTTATGATCATGAGTTGTTGGGTGGTTTTATCTTATCTTGTAGTCAATATTTTCATCTTAGAGGGTAATTTCTCTCATATTTTTTTCTCATTTATATCAAATTTTGTATTACTAAAAAATAAATTATACTTGATTATTCGTTCTAAAATTATCATATATTTATATATATATATTACTATATTTTAAAAAAAATCATCACATACTATAATGGTACACTTGACCAAACATTTAACTGGTAAATTCATTAATAATTGTAAGAACTCGGTTCTTATCTTTGAGGTACGGTTTTCTTCTTTTCTCCCTTCCTTAATTGTTTTTAAGAAAATAAGGAAAATGGGGAAAAATCCCAAATTTTGGAACTATACACCTTGTACTTTTCCACACGCAGTGTTCTTTTGGCCGTGTGGAATGGGTACACGGGGCGTGTAGCCATGTCGGTGACGAAGGGTGTAGGAACCGACTACACGCCATGTAGTGGTCCTTTACACGTCGTGTAGTCAGTCGGCAGGCCAAAACAGTAAAGCGGTGGAGCAGCCTCCAGCTGGGCGATGGTACACACCGTGTACTCATGAGTACATGTCGTGTACTCATGTCGACAGATGAATAGCTTGGTGGTGCCGCCAGGGGAACAGTTAAATGATGAAAGTACACATTGTGTACTTGGAAGTAAACACCATGTACTTTGTTTTTTTCGCTTAAATAGGAAATAGCCTCCCCTGTTCATAGGGCTGGCTTAGAACCGGACGAGTGGAGCAGAAGAGGGAGGCCAAAGCTTGGGAGATCCACCGATCAAGCGTCCTGAATCCGTTTCCACCTCGGACGATCTCATTGGAACCGCGCGGGTAAGCCCTCCCTTCTCCTTGTGTGTTGCTTACCAATTATTCCACTAACGGGAGTTATTTGAGGTTAAGTGTTTTTTCTTCTTCGTCAGATCTACGTCATAATTGGGTGTTTCTAGAATCGACGTTCGTGTATAGCACTCGTTCGCATATAAGGTAGGTGTCTCGGTGTTTGTTTGTCAACTGTCTTGTGTTTTGTGCGTTTTCGTGCCATGAACCCATGTTGGGGGTGTTGTGTGGCTGAGTCCATAGCTACTTTAAATACCTATATTTGAATAGGTGATTTAAATGTGATATTAAAATGCTGGTTGCGATTTTTGCTTGGATATGGAACCACCCTGGGGGTGTGTTCCACTGTTTAGCCGTTTGGTCAGGATACCTGAGGGTATGCCTTTAAAGTAGTAATTGTAGAATTGCCTCGAGAGGAATTTCTTGTTTACTGCTTTCTTACATATTGGGCATGGCTCGGTTACCTGTCTAACCTGAGGGCATTGTTGAGATTAGCCTGTGGGCACTAAACTATTTAGCCTGAGGGCAGTAGTTATTTCGGCTTGAGGGAAACTTCTTCTGTGCCTGTGGGCAGTTGATTTTGTGCCTGTGGGCGACACTTCCTATGCTCGAGGTCAATATCCATATGCCTGTGGGCAGTTTCTTGTGTTGGATACTCTTTACCTGAGGGTAGGGGTTTACATGTCCGAGTACATTAGCTTTTTACTTGGAATATTCACTGGGGTGATATTTTAAATTAAATGAATAAAAAGGATATCAAAATGGAAATATAATTGGTTAAGTTAGTTAATTTTAGTACTGCTTACTTTTATTGCATTTTACTACTGCACAATGTTGTTGTATGTTGTACACACAGTTGAGCACGGGCCTTTGGTGGGTGCCTACTGGGGTTTATTTCTCACACCCTGTTTGGTCCATGCTTTTCGGCCCAAACAGATTACGTTGTTGCAGGTGTGGATAGGGACAAGAGTCCCTATACAGGTACTTGATTGCTGCTGAGGAGTAGGGGAGCATGGGACCGTGATTAGGCTCGCGATTCTGCCAGTTTTTTTGTTTAGTTTTGTTGTACTCTGTATTTTGTTGTACTATATTGATGTATAACATGTTCTGGCTGTTTTTATAGAATTAAGACATGTTGCATCATATCTTTATATTTGGTTGGTTGCCTTTTACTACACCTGTTTACTTTAAATGTGCATGGGTTATTGTTTCCACTGTCGTTGTATGTTTTATTTCATATTTCCGTTGTGCTACACTTTGAAAAATGAGGGCATGGTTTCCCCACTATCATACCTGGGCCCTCGCTGCTAGTCGGTAGCCTCTGGCGTTTGGGGAAATGCGCTTGAGGTCACGTGGCGAACCGGGTTCGGGGCACCCGTTGCGTGGCACCCGGAACTGGGACATTACAAAGTGGTATCATAGGGGTTCTTTTCTTTTATTTACTATTTAGAGTCTTAGTCAGGGATAGGAAGAATGGTATTTAGTAATAATCTGTGCTCGGGCATAGCTAACCCTTGTATAGGGAAAAGCCAATTTACGTCGTGTTGCAATTTTACTGATTTTGCAATTTACAGTTGATTTTTTTTCACCGTTGGGTGACACACTTGAGATTGTGTTGTTTATAATTTATCTATGGGTTCTATTTAGTTTCAAACCGATGAGATGAGGGTATGTCATCTCATGCATCATATAGGCATATGCTAGATATCACATATCATTCATAGTTTCCATGCCATGTAGGTGCATTAGAAATTGCATATTGTTGTGAAAGTTGTTGTGCTAGAAAAGCATACTGTTGTGATAGATGCTTGATAAATACCTGCTTTGTGATAGGGCATTTTCTTTTGTGAGGCTGTTTATAGAATAGACGTGAAACTTTGGTTTTTGGGGAGTATGGGCCCCTATTGATCGGAATTTGGTGGATCATTAGCTATTTATTAGTTATAACACATATATAAAGTCAAATATTGATTCGTGGGGAGTATGGGCCCTCACGGGTAAGAATTTGACACTTAGGTGATGTTTTTCGGTATTTTATGGATTCCGGGGAAGTTTCTAAGGCATACTGTCCAGAAACCCAGTATACACGTCGTGTAGTACTTTAAACACGTCGTGTATGGCCTTCTGTTCAAGAATAAAAATAATCTTTTTGAGTACACTCCGTGTACCCAGAGTACACGTCGTGTAGTCTCTTCCCGTGTCACAAACCGTGTTGGCGGTGACACGGGGAAGGGAAGAGCTTGGTGAGAACACACCGTGTAGCTTTTCTACACGCCGTGTAGTGTTGACCAGGAGTCCGGACGTGTAACTAACAACACGGGTCGGTGAACTCCTGTACAAAACACGTCGTGTCAATGATGAACACGCCATATAGTGTGACCTAGGGACTCGGCCATGTATCTAACAACACGGGTCGGTGTCACCTCTTCTTGAACACGTTGTGTACCTGTGGGACATGCTATGTAGTCTTGTCCGAGGACAGACCGTGTGGCTAGGAGACAGGGTAGTGTACACGCCGTTTGCGGGTGTAACACAATGTGTAGTTGCAAGCCGAGTAGTCGATTGTGTCACAAACGACACGGGCAGTTGGAAAATAACACCATACACGCTGTGTAGATTATATACACACCGTGTAGTTCTGTTCAACGGGAGTCGTGTGGCTTATCCATGTAGAAGGACCCAGGCAGGGGAAGGGATGTCAAGTACACGCCGTGTAGTCATTGTACACGCCGTGTAGTCTTGTTTTTCAAATCTTGAAATGCCTCCTTCCTCTTGTTCCCTTTTTGGTTCCTTCACTTTCAGTCTTTGATAATCTTGAATCTAAGGCGTGTTTTGACCTTGTAGTGTCATGCCACCTAGACGACCGCGCGTTGTTCTCCAGTAGAGCGGCAACGACTATACTCCAGAGATGGTGTGCCATGGGCTACCATTTGATCCTCCAGTAGAGCCGGATGCATCGCCCTCTGTTATACCGGACACAGGCGCGGAGGCGCAATTCCGTGAAGGCTTTATGCAGTTTATGCAGACCTTTCAGGGAGCACTATAGGCTGCCACATCTATGGCCGAGCTGACTCATATCTTCTAGCAGTAGCAGCATCCTACGTTTTCAGGGGATGGTGGACCACAGGCTGCGGAGTCTTGGTTGGGGTCGATGCAGACTATTTTCGATCATCTTGAGATGCCTCTAGGGCGGAGGGTCAAGCTCGTGACTTATATGCTACATGATTCAACCAAGAGGTGGTGGGATGTTACCACCTAGTCAGATCATCAGAGATACATGGCGTGGGAATATTTTAAAGTAGTCTTCTATGAATTCTTTTTCCCAGAGACGCTGATGGCATATGGAGCTCGAGAGTTCATGAATCTGAAGCAGGGCTCTCTGTTGGTGATGGACTATTCTACTTGTTTTACCAAGCTTCAGCACTTTTCACCCGTTCTGGTGGGTGATGAGATGTTGAGAGCCATAAGTTTTGAGGATGGTCTTCATTATGACATTCGAGTGCTGGTGAATGTTTTCAGGTTGCCTTCAGTACAGGCTATTGTGAACTAGGCACTGATTACAGAGAGGAACCTGTAGGAATCTAGTGGTGTGGGCCAGGGCGGTTCAGCACCAGTTACTGGTATTATTTCTACTGGCAAGAGGAAGAGACAGATGGACTTATCTCAGGGTGGTAGTAACAGTCAGAAGAATCTTTCAGGTGGCCAGGTCATTTGCTACCAGTGTGGTAGAGAGGGGCACAAGAGTCCACAGTGTCCACGTGATCCAGTGGAGTGTCGTGCTTGCGGTAATATGGGTCATCTCCAGCGCTTTTGTAGGGCATTTCCACAAGTGGCAAGTGATAGGTGTTCTGTGCAGACTCTACATGGGGGAGTAGGACCAGTGGGTTCTTGCCAGTCGGGGAACTGAAATACGTCAGGGCATGTAGGCAGAGATTATGGTCATGGCCGTGCTAGCCAGACACCAGGATCTCAGAGGCAGCAGGGCGGGACAGCTCAAGGTATCCAGGCTGTGTCGCAGGGCCGCGGCACTGGGGAGGCATACGTAGTGCAACAGACCCAGCAGGAGCAGGATCCCGGACCTTCTACAGTCAGAGGTACTATTCTAGTATCTTATGTCTTATCTTCAGTACTTTTTGATACGGGTGCTACACATAGTTTCATATCTGTACCCATTGAGGAGAGCCTTGGGCTCTGTATTTCTACTTCTTCTGATATCTTGACTCTAGACACTCTGTTGGGGACTAGGAAGGCTGGTGTGTGTCAGTGTAAGGAGTGCCCCCTTGAGTTTTGAGGGTGTCACTTTCTATGGGACCTTTATGTCTTAGAGGTGACAGCTTATGATGTCATTCTCGGGATAGACTGTTTGGTTCCCTTTTGATCCTTTGTGGACTTCTATCGTCGCAGGGTGAGTTTCACGTCACCAGAGGGTGGAGAGTTTCTATACAACGGTGAATGGTATGTTTAGGCGAGTCGAGCTGGACCAGAGCATCATGGGTGAGGTGGAGTCACATCCCAGATTGCGAGTTTGTATCTGGATGATCAGGGGACTTTTCAGACGGATTTACCTCCAGTTCTTGATCGTTTCATGGATGTCTTCCTGGATGAATTTTCAGGTCTACCTCTAGAGCGAGAGGTGGATTTCTCTATTGAGCTAGTTCCAAGAGTAGCACCAGTGTCCATTCATCCTTATATGATGGCCACGCCTAAGTTGCAGGAGCTCAAGAGGCAGTGTGAGGAGTTACATTCGAAGGGTTTTATCCGACCCAGTACTTCTCCATGGGGTTCGCCGGTCCTTTTAATGAAGAAGGCGGACGGTACCCTCAGACTTTGCGTGGATTTTCAGAAGCTGAACCAGTTGACGGTCAAGAACCGATATCCTTTGCTGAGGATAGATGATCTTTTTGTTCATATTTGAGGAGAACGAGTGTTTTCCAAGATTGACGTGAGATCCGGATATCATCAGCTGCATGTGAGACCATCGGATATACCACTTACGGATTTTCGGAGCAGATATGGTATGTACGAGTACTTGGTTATGCTGTTCGGACACACGAACGCACCAGCAGTTTTCATGGCTGTGATGAATCATGTGTTCCATCCATATCTTGATTATTTTGTGGTAGTATTTGTGGACAACATCTTTGTGTACTCTCACACTCGGCACGACCATGCCACCCATCTTGATATCGTATTGAGTACACTGAGAGAGCATTGGCTATATGCGAATCTCTCAAAGTGCCACTTTTCGATGGACCAAATTCACTTCCTAGGTCATATTATCTCAGAGGCAGGAGTTGTAGTAGACCAAGAGAAGGTGAGAGTGGTAGTTTCTTGGGAGCATCCTAAGAACGTGTTTGAGATACAGAGTTTCTTGGGGCTAGCTGGTTACTATAGACGCTTCATATAGGACTTCTCCTACTTAGCATCACCATTGACAGGTCTGACTAAGAAGGGTGTGAAGTTCGTTTGGTCGGAAGCTTGCGAGACAGCCTTTCAGGACCTAAAAGGAAGGTTGACTTCAGCACCGATCCTGATACTCTCAGAGTAGGGGAAGAGCTATATAGTTTACTGTGACGCATCAGGTATTGGGCTGGGATCAGTGTTGATGCAGGTCGATCGAGTTGTTGTGTTCGGGTCTCGGCAGTTGAGGCCACATGAGAGGAATTACCCGACCCATGATCTCGAGTTGGCTGCATTTGTGCATGCATTGCGTTGTTGGAGACATTATCTATTGGGAGAGAATTTTGTGGTTTTCACTGACCAGAAAAGCCTCAAGTATATCTTTACTCATCGTGACCTGAATCTGAGGTAGAGGAGGTAGGTCGAGTACCTGCAGTCCTTCGATTTTGAGCTTGCCTATATACCTGGTAAAGGTAATGCAGTAGCTGGTGCACTGATCAAGAAGACTCAGATACATGCAGTGTAGAATGCCAGTGGTGAGTGGAATCTTATGGCCTTGTTCTCTAAGATGCATCTGGAGGTGCACAACAGTTAGGGGCAGACTTATCTTTCCTCGTTAGTTGTGACATCTACCCTCCTGGACATAGTGAGGATGAGACAACTATCTAATTTGGATGGCCTAGTTCTACGGGAGTCGGTGGCATGTGAGGAACCTCCTCCTGGTTGGGCGATAGGCGATGATGAGGTTCTGTGTTTCCATGGATGAGTATGGGTTCCAAGGGATATATGCGAGGTGCTGATGCGGGAGTTTCATGCTTCATCTTGGGAAGCTCATCTTGGGGTTACCAAGATGTACCGAGACTTGAGACGTCAGTACTGGTGGCCGGGTATGAAGAGATATATAGTTGGGTTTGTTACGAGGTGTTCCAAATGTCAGCAGGTGATGGCGGAGCACCAGAGGTCAGCCGGAATATTACAGCAGTTACCCATTCCGGAGTGGAAATGGGATGATGTCGTGATGGATTTCGTGACAGGGTTGCCGAGGTCACCTAGAGGAAATACTGCCATGTTGGTTGTTGTGGACAGACTCACGAAGGTAGCCCACTTTTTGTTGATTAAGGAGACCTTTGGTGTTGATGAGCTCGGAAGGCTGTATATCCGAGAGATCGTATGCCTTCATGGGGTCCCTCGTTCTATCGTTTTAGATAGGGATTCCCATTTTACGTCTCGTTTCTGGCAGATTTTTCAGAGGGCACTGGGTACATAGGTTCTTCTGAGAACAGCATACCACCCTCAGACTGATGGCCAGTCAGAGCGTACAATACAGGTGCTAGAGGACATGCTTCGTACATGCGTCCTAGACTTTAAGGGCTTTTGGGAGAAGCATATTCCCCAAGTCGAGTTTGCCTATAACAATAGTTTTTAGGTGACTATTGAGATGGCACCATACGGGGCTTTATATGGTAGGCCATGTCGATCACCTTTGTGCTGGTCAGAGGCAAGTGAGGCAGCTTTACTGGGACCATGTCTCATACAGGAGACTTCTGAGTAGGTTCAGTTGATTCAGAAGCATATGGCTACCGCGTAGTCTTGTCAGAAGTCTTATGTTGATCTTTGCAGACGACCTTTGGATTTCGTGGTTGGGGATCAGTTCTTCTTGCGTGTTTCGCCCAGTCTGGGACACAGACGGATCAGGAGACAGGGTACTCTTTCACCGAGTTATGTGGGGTCATTTGAGATTCTGGAGAGAGTCAGGCTGGTTGCCTATCGGTTGAAGTTACTATAGCAGTACCGAGCCATGAACGACATCTTCCATGTCTCTCAGTTGCACCGCTATCATTCAGACCCGTCTCACATCTTTCATCCTGAGGAGGTTGAGCTTCATATTGATGCATCCTTTGAAGAGCATCTGATTCGTATCGTTGATAGGAACATGAAGGTTCTCTGAGTTCGGTCAGTTCCTCTCGTATGGGTGCTATGGTAGCATGGCCAAGTGAAGGACGAAACCTGGGAGTGGGAGACCGACATACGTGCTCAGTGGCCAGAGATATTCTGAGCTATATCTTCGCCACCCTTGGAAGGGCAATTCAGGGACAAATTTCTTTAAGGGGGGAAGTTTATAAGAACCTGGTTCTTATCTTTGAGGTACAGGTTTCTTCTTTTATTCCTTAAGTGTTGTTAAGAAAATAAGGAAAATGGGGGAAAATCCCAAATTTTGGAACTACACACCGTGTACTTTCTCACACACCATGTACTTTTGGCCATGTGGAATGGGTACACGGGGCGTGTAGCCATGTCGGCGATGAAGTGTGTAGGAACCGACTACACGCCGTGCAGTGGTCCTTTACACGTCGTGTAGTCAGTCGGTAGGCCAAAACAGTAAGGCAGTGGAGCATCCACCAATTGGGCAATGGTATACACCATGTAATCATGAGTACATGCTGTGTACTCAAGTCGACGGATGAACAGTTTGGCGGTGCCGCCATGTGAACAGTTAAATGATGAAAGTACATGCCATGTACTTGGAAGTACATGCTGTGTACTTTGTTTTTTTTTTTTTTTTGCTTAAATGGGCAGTAGCCTCCCCTGTTCACAGGGAAGGCTTAGAACTGGACAACAGGAGAGGAAGAGGGAGGTCGAACCTTGGGAGATCCACCGATCAATCATCTGGAATCCGTTTCCGCCTCGGATGATCTTGTTGGAACCGCACGGGTAAGCACTCCCTTCTCCTTGCGTGTTTCTTACCAAATATTCCCCTAACATGAGTTATTTGAGGTTAAGAGGTTTTTCTTCTTCGTCAGATCTACGACATAATTGGGCATTTCTGGAATCGACGTTCGTGTATAGCGCTCGTTGGAATATAAGTTAGGTGGCTTGGTGTTTGTTCTTCAACAGTCGTGTGTTTTGTGCATTTTCATGCCACAAACCCATGTTGGGGGTGTCATGTGGTTGAGGCCATAGCTATTTTAAATACCTAGATTTGAATAGGTGATTTAAATGTGATATTAAAATGCTGGTTGGTATCGTTGCTTGGATCTGGAACCACCCCGGGGGTTTGTTCCACTGTTTAGCTGTTTGGCCAGGATACCTGAGGGTATGCCTTTAAAGTAGTAATTGTAGAATTTCATCAAGAGGAATTGCTTTTTACTGCTTTATTACATGTTGGGAATGGCCCGGTTACCTGTCTAGCCTGAGGGAATTGTTGATATTAGCCTATGGGCACTGCATTATTTAGCCTGAGCGCAGTAGTTATTTCGGCCTGAGGGAAACTTCTTCCATGCCTATGGGAAGTTGATTATGTGACTGTGGGTGACACTTCCTATGCCCGAGGGAAATATCTGTATTCCTGTGGGCAGTTTCTTGTGTTGGATACTCTTTACCTGAGGTTAGGGGTTTACATGTCCGAGGACATTAGAAATTTACTTAGAATATTCACTATGGTGATATTTTAAATTAAATGCATAAAAAGGATATCAAAATGGCAATATAATTGGTTAATTTAGTTACTTGTAGTACTTATTACTTTTATTGCATTTTACTATTGCACACTGTTGTTGCATGTTTTACACATAGTTGAGCATGGGCCTTTGGTGGGTGCCTACTGGGATTTATTTCTCACACCCCGTTTGGGCCATGCTTTTCGGCCCAAACAGATTACGTTGCTACAGGTGTGGATAGGGGCAAGAGTCCCTATACAAGTACTTGATTACTACTGAGGAGTAGGGGAGCATGGGACCGAGATTAAGCTTATGATGCCGCCAGTTGTTTTGTTTTGTTTTTCTTTACTCTATATTTTTTTGTACTGTATTGATGTATAACATGTTCTGGCTTTTTTTATAGAATTAAGACATGTTGCATCATATCTGTATATTTGGTTGGTTTCCTTCTACTGCACTTGTTTACTTTAAATGTGCATGGGTTATTTCTTCTTCTATCTTTGTATATTTTATTTCATATTTCCGCTGTGCTACACTTTGAAAAATGAGGGCATAGTTTCCCCACTATCAGACTTGGGCCCTCGCTGCTAGTCGGCAGCCTCTGGCGTTTGTGGAAATGTGCTTGAGGTCACATAGCGAACTGGGTTCGGGGCACCCATTGTGTGGCACCCGGAACGGGAACATTACACTAATGGTCTCTTGTAATTATGGTGGATGTATCCAACAATGTGATACTTGAATAAATTGAAATAGTATGTGTGCAACAAAGATCATCCAAAATATTTGACTTCCAAGCGTTATTTGATAGATGCATATAGAAATTTTCATATTGAATATATTAATGAGGTTGAAATAAAATTATATAAAACCTCCCCAGTGATGAATTTTTAATTAAGAAAGGGTAAATGTTTGATATTCACATTGAAGAGTGAGTACAAGCTCATTGATAGATGTTTTTCAACACAACATCAGTTATTACATTCATATAGTATGTTATATAATTGAACTTTTATATATTGTGTTCTTATATTTAGTTTGTACCTTATCTTTTATTATAATAAAAATTCATACACATACCATTGATTTGAAAGAGGAAAATCTTTATGCATAAGATCTAACATCATTTCAGCACATTTCATGAGAATCATAGGAATCTACATATATATAATTTATTTGTTATTTTTATAATGTATATGTGGTTCATTTTTTCAAGCCTCTTTATATTGACTTACATGAAATTTATATATTCACAAGATGCATGAATCTGGTACTCAAACGGGGACTAAAGAGATCAATTTACTAAATGAAGATTAATTTATTATGGTTTATCATGATAAATATTTGACTACTAATAGTTTTTTATTTTTCATTAGCGATGAATATGTGAACCAAGAAAGTAAAATAACAGTATTTGTTGTCTATCCACTAATTTAAGTAATTAATGAGTATTTTTTATGGATTTTATTGAAGTAATTTATATCCATGGATTATAATATATATTCTTGAAGTATGATTAGTTAGATATGGTTTATAGAACAAAAGTAGACCATTTACAATTTACACTGGTAAACTTTAGAAATACATTGTAAAATAATGATCATGTAAGCAATGATCCTTTTATATGGTAACCATAGGAATAGTAGGCTTTTGTTTTTAGAACTAATTTGAACTAAAAGGTTTTGGTAATAATATTGAAAATGGTGGTTTTTAGATTTAGTAAGAGGATCCACATTTTACTATATTTATTTAAAAAAAATCTTGAAGAATACACTATAGTAATATTAGACGAAGATTTTTAATGGTACAGGGAGGCTATTGAATGTGATATGATATATTTTCATGATCATTGAATGATTGCCTTTAATTTTTTTCAAAATATATTTAAAAATGATTAATATTTTTAAAACAAATTATGAATTACTTGTAAAAGAAAATATTGATTTACTTTTTTTTATTTTTATATATGTAGATATGTCATATGTTTCTCAGGATGATTCATATAGAATTTTTGGGTGATCTATCTAGAAGGAATTTGGTCTTGGTAGTTTTTTCACACATTTTTCTAGAGTTAGGGGTTCCTGGGCATCCATCAGGATCCCTATGACTATGTGATTTACTTATAGAGGTCATGGTAATTATTGGTTCTAGGGCCCGACTATTCTCATTGGACAATGTGATGTGGGTGATCAGTTCTATTATCATCCTTAGTAGTTACCACATATGCCTTATCAGTGGAAAGATACTCAAGATTATTGTAGTGGCCCCAGAAATAGTTTTGATTCACTAACAGTGGTGAATCAGTTATCAATATTACTCCATTTTCCTTTTATTAATTATTGAGAAATCAAACTTCATCACTTTTTATAGTGATTGGTCTCAATTTTTAGTGTGAGTGGTCTCACTTCTTAACTCACATGCATTTATGAAAGAAAACAAACAAGGAAACTCAATGTGAAAGTTTCTCTAATCAAAATGAGTAGCTAGTCCTTAGCATTATCTGAAATCACACAAGACCATATGAACTTTTACAATTACCATTGTGGATACAATGAGAAATGAATATTTAAAAACTTGTATTACATGATTATCGATAATGTTGTATCCTAAAAAATATCCTATCTAGTAACATTTCAATATTTTAATTTTTTTAAGGCATGGATTATTATCCTTATTTATCTGATGATTGAATTCTAAAAATATTATAATACTCTTAAACTTATTCACAGTTTAAAATATGTATGGATTCATTTTTATTCCTTAACACATGACACAACTATGATGATTACACACCAAACTGTATATCTTCCCCCTCTTACAACCAAAATTTAATATTGCAACACCAATGGATGTTCCATGAAACGTCTCTTACTACTAAAATATTTGATTCAAATCAACCAACCCTCATTTAACCATCTCTCAACACCTCCAACACCAGAAAGATTCAAATTAATGGTATGAGAAGGTTTATTCCATTATAGCTTGTCTTGTCACATATGGATAATAATAATTGAACCTCTAATCCCAAAAAATATTTCCCAACTAATATATAACTTTAGTTAATTACAATAAATAAACCTTATTAGATATCAATGTAGTTAAGGTAAATGATAATGATTTAATAGTAAAAATATGATCAAATAATAGTTTAACACACTGATGATTTTTTAAAAATTGGCTATAATTTAATACATTTAGGTGATATTTTTTAGAAACTCATTATGTTATAATGAGGAAAAAAATAAATTATATTCAAAATTTAATATTTTTCAATAAACGTTCTGTGTTATTGTATTTTATTATGGTATTTTCCATAGAAATTTTTTAGTCCATTATTTATATATAATTAATAATATGTCACAAATAAAATAAGTTAAAAGTAAAAAAAATATTATCCATTATCAAAAAACATTCCCTTTCTATTTTGAGTGTCAATGAATTTTCCTAAGAATTTTTTTAGGATTACATCATATTGAAAAAATAATAATCATTTTTTGATAGAAAACAATCTTGGATCTGGAAACCAATCCAACCACTTATCTCAAAAAGTTATGTTTATCTTGGGGGTGAATTTTTCATCACTCAAAGAGAGTAATTTTTTAGAAAAAATATTTCATTTTTATTTAAAATAAAATGGATACATTGACATATTTTCCAATGGATTGAATGAATAGTCTTTATGCTACAACCACTTGGTCAGTTTCATAGAAGGTTTCCCCTTTAATATTATTTAATTAAATTAAATTTCATGATTATTGAATACTATATAAGATTTATTAGCACAAAAAATATATCCAAAAAACACTAATTCCTAAAAAAAACAATCTAAATAATTATTAATGATGAAATATTTAATATCATGCCAAGATTTCATAAAAAAATTATAACCAACATGGGAAGAATGGGGAACCAATCAAAAAAGGGAGAGGTGTGATCAGACTTGGGAAAATGAGTGACACCACTAGCTAGGAGGACTCACAAAAAAGAGAAAATGTAGGGGGGTCACATAGAGGGAGGGGGATAGGGGTTGGGGGGATTTTTGTGGAGGAGAGGGCCTTTATGGGGGAGATACATGGGGAGAAGAGTATCGAGGGGTATATTCATAGGGGTGTGAGGAAGGATCGGAGGCATAAGGGAATGGAATGGGGGTGTACACTATTGTAGTTAGAGATTTTATCATTGCATGACTTTGGATTTATTATCACTATAAAGTGCTAATGTTTTTGGTGATAATAAAATTGGGAGCCTTCCGTAGTTTTAGTGCTGATAAAATGAATTTTATCAGTTTTATCTTTAGTTCTAATAAAATTCAATTTTATTGGAGTTATCTCTAGCATTGATAAAAGTTATCAATTTCAGTAGTATGTTGTAACATGAACGAAAAACTACAACACCCAAATAAATAATTTACAAATAAATTTCAAATAAATTTACATTTTAATAAATTAAAATGACAAATAAATTTATATTATGAACTTTTCAATGCATTACAATTACATTAATATTTACAATTTTTTATAAAAAATAAAATTTCCAATAAACAAGGAAAACATTTAACACATATGAAATTTGGTGTCCTTGTATTCCACTATCTTTGGGACCTACTTATAATAGAGTATAATCGCACTACCATTTTTCAAACACACTACCCTCGGATCAAAGAAAATAAATGTGTGCATGTAATAAAAAAATATTTATTTTAGTAACACAATAATGAAATAACTAAAACATAAATATAATAAATAAAAGAATAAATAAAAAGGTGAAAATTAATGATAAAACATAATACTTAAATAAAAAAGGATAGCATAACACCTAAACAGAACATATTACAAAGTAATACCACATTCACTGTGTGTTAACTCAATTTTGAGTATGTGATTCATTTGCAGTCATATTAGTCACATTATATATTAGATTTATTTGAGATTAATTTATATATATCACAATTAAATTATGGATCATTTTAATTAATATCAAGATAATACGATCATGTTTTATTTTTTTTGAGCATGAGATGTATCTATGGAACAAAAATGTAGTTTTTAAATGAAAACACACACTTTCGATCATAACAGCCACATTATGCATCATATTTACATGTGGTTAATTTCGACATGTCAAAAATGAATTATTGATCTTTTTAACAATAATCAACACAATCTGATAATGTTTTCCTGGATTTGAATATATGACATGTGTTTTGAACTAAAATGTCACTTTTAAATGAAAACATGCACTTTCAGTCATAACAGCCACACCATGTATTAGATTGATGTGTGGTTAATTCTTAAACACCACAGATTAACTAGAAATATTGTTACTAAAGTATCAAGACACTGTAACAATGTTGTTTTAGTATTGATTATATAAAATAAATTTTGAAATAAAATGTTAATTTTAAACTAAAACATGTACTTTCAGTCATACCGGTCACAAGTTTTGTTAGATTAATATGCGGAAAATTTCTTAAAATAACAAATTAATTATAATTTTTTCCCCTAAATTTTTTATATAATTAAATACTCTTTTATTATTTTTGAGCATGGGATGCATGTCTTAAACTAAAATATCAATTTAAAATGAAAACATTTACTTTCAGTCATAATGGACACATCGTGTGTTAGATTGATGTATAGTTAAATACTACACATAAAAAATAAATCATAGAAAATTTTAATTAAGTAAAAAATCTTATCGAAGATTTTTTCTTGGTTTTGAGTATGTTACTTGTGTTTTGACCAAAAATTTCCCTTTTAAATAAAAACATGCACTTTATGATGTATCAAACACACCATGTGATGGATTGATGTATGGTTTTAAAAAAAATTAATTATCAATATTTTTTATGAAGTATTAATATAATCATAGTTTCTTTCTCAATTTTGAGTATGTGACATGCGTTTTAAACAAAAATGATAGTTTTAAATTAAAACACACACTTTTAGTAATAACATATATATTATGTGTCAATTTGATTTGAGGTTAATTTCTACATGTAAAAATTGAATTATGAATATTTTTTCTAAAGTATCAAGACAATTTAATCACATTTTCTCACTTTTGTCCATGTGATGTGTATGTTAAACTAAAAATGTCACTTTTAAATGAAAACATGCACTTTCAGTCATATCATCCACATTGTGTAGCCATTGATGTGAGGTTAATTATTATACATTAAAAATTAATTATCAATATTTTTCTTAAATTATAGAGAAAATATTAGAATTTTGTCTCGGTTTTGAGTATGTGATGCATGTTTTGAACTAAAATGCCACTTTTAAATAAAAGCATTCACTTTCATTCATAATAGACACACCGATTTTCAAATTTATGTGATATTTATACATACACATCACAAATAAATTATATATATTTTTCAAATATATAAATAAAAATTAGTGTTTTTCTTGGTTTTTAGTATATGATGTTCATTTTGTATAAAATGCCATTTTAAATTGAAAACAATCATTTTCATCCATATAGGCCACACAGTGTTTTATATTAATTTGGGGTTAATTACTACACATAAAAAATAAATTACAGATATTTTTATAATATATCACGAAAATAAAATAATTATTTCTCAATTTTGAGTATGTGATGCTCATTTTGAACTAAATTGTTTCTTTTAAATTAAAACACATACTTTTAGTCATAATGGTGACACTGTTTGTCAGATTGATGTGTGGTTAATTCCTATATGTCAAAAATGAATTTTATATAATTTTCCTAAATTATAAAAGACAAACCAATCATTTTTTATTATTTTTTAGTATGTCATGATCGTTTTGAATGAAAATGTCACTTTTAAATGAAAATAAACACATTTAGTAATAATGAACACATCATGTTTCAGATTGATATGAGGTTAATTTCTATGTATAGAAAATGAATTATCAAATTTTTTTCTAATGTATTAAGATAATCCATGTTTTTTTATTTTTTTGGAGTATGTGGTGCACGTTTTGAACTAAAATGTCACTTTTAAATAAAAAAATGGACTTTTAGTCATACCATCCACACTGTGTTTTATTTGTGTGATGTTAATTCCAATATTTTTAAAAAATAAATTATCACTTTTTTCCTAAATTATCAGGATTGTGTGAGTGTGTTTTCTCATTTTTGATTATGCGATATGTGTTTTGAGCTAAATTTTCACTTTTAAATAAAAACACATACTTTCAGTCATAAGATGCACATCATGTATAAGATGATGCATGGTTAATTCCTACAAATCATAAAATAATTATTGATATGTTTTCAAATGTATCAAGTCAATATGAGCATGTTTTCTCAGTTTTGAGTATGTGATGTCCATTTTGAACTAAAATATCACTTTAAAATTAAAACATCACTTGTACTCATAACTATCACACCGTGTATTAGACTGAAATGTAATCAATTTATATACATTAAAAATAAAATATTGGTATTTTTCCTAAATTATCAAGAAAATATGACCTTGTTTTCGTAGTTTTGAGTATGTGATCTGCGTTTTGAACTAAACTATCGATTTTAAATGAAAACATGCATTTTCTGTCATAATTGTCACACTGTGTGTTAGATTGATGTGAGGTTAATCCCTTAAAGTTGAAAAAGAATTAAATATATTTTTTTAGAAGTATCAAGATTATTTGAGCCGGATTTCATATTTTGTAGTACATGATGTTTATTTTGAATTAAAATTTCACTTTCAAAAGAAAACATGTACTTTCAGTCATAATAGACACAATATGTGTTCAAATTACATGAAGTTAATTCCTACACATCACCAATGAATTATTGATCTTTTTTCTAAAGTATGAAAAAAAATATGATCATGTTTTTTTATTTTTTAGTATGTGATGTTCATTTTAAACAAAAATTTCAATTTTAAATGAAAACATGTACTCTTAGTCATAACGGACATATCATGTGTTGGACTAATATACTTAACAAATGAAATATTTATCTTACTACTAAATTATTAATAAAATTTTATTTTTTTTCTTGTATTTCGTATATGATGTGCATTTTGAACTAAAATCACTTTAAAACTGAAAATAATCACTTTCAATCATTCTAGTCACACCATGTGTCAGATAGATGTGAGGATAACTCTTACACATTACAAATGAATTATAAATATTATTATTGAATTACCAAGAGAATATGCGTGTTTTTTATTAGTTTTGATTATGTGGAATGCATGTAGAACTAAAATGTCACTTTAAATGAAAACATGAAATTTTAATCATAATGGCCACACCATGTATCTCATTATTGTATAGTTAATTATAAATTTTTAAAAATGATTATAAATATTTTACCAAAATTATTAAGATAATATGAGAATGTTTTATTAGTTTTGAGTTTGTACCGTGTGTTTTTAATTAAAATGTCGGTTTTAAATAAAGACACACATTTTCAGTCATAATAGGAATGTCATGTGTTGGATTTATGTTTGGTTAATTCCTACATATCAAAAATGAATTATAGATCTTTTTTCTAAATTACTATAAATATATGAGTGATTTTGATTATATTTGAGCATGATATGTTTATTTTGAACAAAAATATCACTTTTAAATTGAAAACATGCATGTTCAGTCATATCAGTTAAACCATGTATCAGATCGATGTGAGGTAAATTCCTACATGTCATGAATGAATTAACAATATTTTTATAAAAGTATAAAGTAAATACAAGAATATTTTCATTCTTTTAGTATATGGTGCATATTTTGAACGAAAATGTATCTTTTAAATGAAAGCATGCATTTTCAATCATAACAGTCACACTATGTTTAAGATTGATGTGAAGTTAATTCCTATACATAAAAAAATAATAATAGATATTTATTCCAAATAAAAAAGATAACACAAGTGTATTTACTTAGTTTTGAGTATGTGACATGTGTTTTAAATTAAAATATTTATTCAGTTCAACCTATACTTCTTTTAATAAGTAGAATTCTCCTTTAGATTAAACTATTTACAAATTCATCCCTATGACCTCTTATAACATATTCAAACCATCTTAATATAGTCTCAGTAATCTTCTCATTAATTAAAACCACTTCAATTTAATCTCAAATGAATTCATTTATAATATTATCTATCTTAGTATTCCTATATTTTAATCTTATAATTTTCATTTATAGTACCCTTATTTTTTGTTTAAGGTGACCCATCAAAGGAAAATAATAATTTTCATATAGAATATCTCGTTTAATAACAATAAAATAAAATTTACCATTAAATTTCAAAGGAAATTTATAATAAAAAATAATCCCAAATGTTATTCTACATTTTATCTATCCAATTTGAATCATATGATGGATATTTACATTAATATCTCCATCACATTATAGAAATACTCCTAAATATCGAAAATGTTGATTTTTTAAAATAATATGGTCTCCCGATATCACATCCATGACATTACTATATAATAATTTTCTAAATGAACAGTTCATATATTCTTTCTTATTCATAATAAGATGGAAAACCAACAATACTAAAGTATCTCTCTATAATTATTACTTAAAATGATAAGAAAAATGATGAACTAAATCTTCATGATCTCTATAAGAAAATTACAAACATGATAGGAAATTACCACATCATGATATCTATAAATATTATGACACCATGTAAGCTACCAAATCATTCAAAAATATATCTATTTCCTCATTTGAATATGTGAATTTTTAATAGTTTTAGTAATACTGAAAAAATATAGATAATAAATAAGTTAGTAAATATTTTAAATTTAATTTTAATTACATTTGGAAATACCTCTTCCAGGATGATCGTTAGTGTATGGAATATGATATTTTCACAAATTTAAAAAATGTAATAACTATAATATATGGAACTAATTTATTTCATAAATTATATAAATATTTATATAAATAAATAATTTATCTTTGATATATGTTTTGATAGTGAAATATTAGTATATATTCCGTAGAACTTATCTATTTACAAAAAATACAGAGGCTTCTTGTGTGAATTTTCTATAATGAACCAACTTAGGATTACACTAAACCAATACCTGACTAGGTCAACCAGAATATCAAAAGACTTTCTTGATCCCACATATGCTAGATTCTACTTATTGGGCATTACAAGATAGAATTTGGGAATTATTTCACCCTCATAGAATGAATAACACAACATAGATCTCCACCTGGAAATCTAGCATGACCTATATGTAAGTCGGACACCCGTGTATATAAATAAGAATTAAAAAAATAATTTAACATTCAAAAAATTATGCAGTATGAATAAATAATTTATATCATCATAAAAACTGATCTAAATAATAAATAATTTCTTATAAAAAATAAAAAAATAACATCAGGACCATCAGGGTCAATACAAGAACATCCCAAAATAAAAAGAAAACCAAACTGTGATCAACTGTTTTCATGTGACCCTCTAGTCAATATCCATGTCACAACACAACCAATACTGAACAACCTAAAAAACCAATACAGAGAAGTCTAAAGTAATGGAACCTAAAAATAAACCATAATAAATTTAAACACTAAGTGGTGTAGGTAGGATGTAAGGGAAACCAATCCCAATATGATCTCACCAAAGAGTTTGTGCAATTTCGTTCTAAATAAACTTTATTTATTCTAGATAAAAATATAGTTAGAAAATAGTTCTAAACCAATGAGAGTTCCAAAATAGATATCAATTTATAATCATTTCATAAACCATTATCCATTTTTTAAGGAAACCAAACACTTTTAAAACACTACTTTAAAACCTTTCTTTTCCTTTAAAACTACCCACTTCAAATCCTCTTTTAAGATGAATTTTGAAATATGATTTCCAAAATACTTTTAAACCAATTTATTTCAAAAAATTCCAATATGAACAAGAATAATAAATAATAATAAAAGCATTATTCCAACAATGATATAAAATAAAAAAAACCAACAACCAAAGAAAATCAGGGTTCTCATACAAGTAAATAGGACTAGGGGATTCACGGGAGGCCATACCCTATCTACCATCAACTAATATTATGAGCAACACAGTAGGCTCTAAAATGAATGATATTTGACCTAGTATCCTTGGTACACTCTATACAAGGGCCCCTCCAAAAAACAGAACAATCACGAGTCTAGTGTAAGGCACATTTAGATATTCTACTTAGATACATATGGTACCTTGATAAAACATTATGGAGGTGATAAAACAAATAAAATAATAATCATTACATGTTTAAAAATAATGCAATAATCAAAAATATTATCTCATATACTATACCCTTATGAGAAATAACCCCTTATTACGTCAATCACATCAAATGAAATATAAAGAATGATGCTTTGGAAACCATTAATATCACATACACACACAAGAATTAAGGGGATTCTAATAGGGTCTCACAGACACTATAAAATCTAATATTAAAGTGATAAATGAACATTAAAAACTCAACTTAGGATTCTAATCCATTTTCCTACCTTTTTAATGTATGTTAAAACATCATTTACATCAAAAAAATTAGAAACCCCATTAAAACTCATTAAAATAAATTCATATAAGAACCCACACTTCACCTAATTTGTGACCCAAATAGGGTAAAATACCATTAAAAAATCCATTCTATTATAAAACATGATGTTAAAACCTTTAAAGTCACTTGGAATCAAAAATTCCTTTAAAATCAGAAAACCCCCTGAAATTAACTTTAAACACCATTATTAAAAGTGAACACCCATTTGAAAACACCTTGGATATCAATATAATTATCATATATAGTTCTAATTTGATAAATAAATATTATAAATCTTTAAACCCAAAATGTTACTTTTTTAAATAAAATTTATAAAAAAACTACCTTAATCGTGGTGGAGTCATGTCATGGAAAGTCAAAACACATCACCTTCAATGGATAATTCTAAAACAAGCCAAGAAATTCCCTACACAATACTTATCGGCCAAACCCTCATGATTAAAACCACCCAAAACTCTAATAACCCATGTGCTTTATGATAAGTGTGAGAAATTAAGGGATAGAGGGAGAAAGGGGAAGAAATAAGATGAATTAGGTCTTACCTTGTAGAAATCACTTTAACCAGTGGAAGAAATAAAAATATTTTATAAAGAAGAGATGGGATGAGGTCCCCTTGAGTTCCCCTTGTCTCGGTTAAACAAGATAGGATGAGGGGGAGGTTTTATGGCTTTCAAAATCATAAGAATAGTATAATTAAATAACATTTTACTAAAACTAGGCAAGTCACGTGGTTTGGCCACACCATTTGACAAAATTTGTGCCATCTATATGGAAGATCATTGTCTTATTATAGGAATTTATACACACTTTCTGCATATTTTATCAAACCATCTAAAAATTTTGATCTAGAAAACTCCCATTTAAATGTAACTCACATAGTTACTTCTAGGCCTCGCATGGTTAACCATAAACTATTCCCTAATTGTGTGAGATAATCATGTGTGTTCCAAATTGTACTAAAACCTCACCTATTCAATGGTACATGTATGGTTTGAACTGAACTGTATGCATTAAACCATGTTCCACAGAAGACATGTATAAATTTATACCACATTGTTTCTACTAATCATGTGAAAACAATTACACCCCAAAAACCTCATAAAATTTAAAATATAAAGCCCAGAAACTTTTAAACTTTAAAATCACCCAAAATAATATAAAATAAATTGCACAACAACATGATGAGTGTTATGATTCTTCTCACTATTCCACTTTCTACCCCCATAAATTCTTGAGTAAGAGTAGAGGAAACATAACCCAAGAGCCACTGCAACATCACTATTCACATGGAGGGTGGTAAGGGAAATAATTATGGATAATCCTATGAAGGTAAACAACAAAACTCAACAAACATTATAAGAAAATTAAATGAATTCAAATATAACTCAACCAAAACCAAGATCAAAATTGATAGGAACATTGACGAAGGGAGGATACCTAACATAGGTATCCCCACAATTTAGATTTCATTTAAAATGGTGAAATAAGGGTAAAATACGCAAATATACAAAGCACTACCCATAGGAATATGTCTCCAATAATTCTCCCATTTCCACCAATCACAAGTAGTCACCACAACACTGATTGAAATTCATAAGGAAACAAAACCCAAAACAACTCAACATCCACAACCACAAACTATCATCATTATCAACAATGCAATCCCACTACAAGATAAAAGAACTAAAACACCATTAAACCCTAACATGGGGTTCTTACCTGGTTCACAATAATCAATGGGTGAACTCGTACCTCAACCTCAGAACATTATCTCGTATATTACCCAAAAAAATAAAAACCAGTGACTTAACCCCAGTAAGACCAAAGATGGTGTCTACTACCATTACATTTTCATTATTATAGGGAACCAAATACCAAAGGATCAAAGAGTTTATTAGTCTTGGTAAACTAGATACATAAATGAGTATTGTGATACAAATGAATACACTAATTACAACATATTTTTTTATTTCGTGGACAATAACTTTATTATATCTAGTTTATCCTTATATATATTTCTTAGTACAACTATTTGATTCCTACGGAAGTAAAAAAAATAAGGGTGAGCTCAAATTCTAAGTAAGGTTAAAGTTAAGTGGAATAAATAATGAATTATTGAGCATAATCAATATGGAAAGATAATAACTAAACACGCATTCCATATAATCAATAAAATGAGAAGGATGTTCATAAAAAATATGGAAAGGTAAATAAATAAACACTCATTCCATATAATCAATAAAATGATAAGGAATTGGAAAAACAATATGGAATGGTAATAACTAGAAACACATTCCATTCAAATAACCAAATAAGGCATAATCAATATGGAAAGGTAAATAACTGAAATATGTTCCATTTAATCAATTAAATAATAATTAAATTCATCCATGTATAATGTTAAAGAAAAAGTATCATGGACAATAATAACTAAGTATTGAAAATAGTAAATTCTTAATTATCAAACTTTATGTGTTGTAGTCACATTATACCTTTACCATCAAGACCTTTCACATGATTGTTTAACATACTACTCTCAAGACATTTCAGGAGACTGTTTTCTTATGGGTGGAAACCTGTCTATTCTTCTTAGAAACAAATTATAAGGGTTTTTTTCCAACTAATTTTGTCTCATAACACTACAAATGCATCATGGGGCTTACTTTAAATAGTCCCCAACCCATGTATTGTATGTAGAAATCATTCTTTATATATCAAATAATAGATTTAATTCAAAAACAATGTGTCGTGTCAAATATCTGTTATGAGTAATGAATACTAATTTATCAATATTTACCTAATAAATCAAATAAATTTAAAAGTATTAACCATATTTAAAATGGTATATGGTTTATTCAATTAACATATTCTTGATAAAAGATATGTATAATTTGGGGAAATTCAATTTTCATTGATCATAGAAAATTAAATATTTCAAGGTGACTAACAAAGGAATCAATGAAGTGAATTTCAATACTATCCTTGGTAAAATAAATCATAAACCATATAGAGGATGGATAAGGATGGTATCAATATAACATATCCCAAGTGAATTAAAAATAATGGTTTGTCACCGTTGATGAATAAAAATAATATAAAAATATATTTTGAAAACATTCTTGAGGAAAATATAATTTTCATTTTTTTAAAAAAATTAAATCCTTTTCTCTGAAAATCACGTTTAAAAAAATCTTTAAAAATTAACCTTTCAAAAATGAAAAGGAATATTTAATGAAATTATGGTTTGCAAATATGTACATGTTGAACAAGGTAAAAAGAATATTCATTTTACATGTTAAAAAGGTTAAAAAAGTGTCTTGTTTGTAAAGAGACCAGAAGATTCCTTTGAAAACATTTTTAAAAGACAAAAGGGTAAAAATTTCTTTAATAAATAATTTAAAAAATTTAAAAAACATTTTTTAAAACATTTTTATAAAATAAGTTTTTTATAAGAAAACAGGTTCTCTAGCTAAAGGGAGAAATGAAGTTGGGTTTTCTTAAAAAAAATTCTAAAACATTCTGAGTACCAAAGAGTGGGAAAATTGTGCTATTACCTGAAAAATATTATAAATAAACAAATAATAATAAAATGAAATAAAGTATTAAATAATTATCCAATAACTTACTCACAAGTAAATTCAAGTGTAAACAATCCTGAATAAAATGATATTGTGAAGTAAACCCTTAAAAATACCATAACGCTGAAGTGAGAATCAATCAATGAATATATTATGTGTGTAAACTATAAATAAACTTAAAATAATAGTAAATAAATCAATATATATTAAAATTAATTATACACATAATCATATAATATTAATAGTAATGAGGAAGTAATATAACCCAATGAAAAGGAATTGGGTTATGAAATTTTGTTACCACATGGGTACATTTAAGTGTAAATACCATTAGATGAAATAATTAAAATTAAAATTAAAATTATCATGAAAAATTAATGGATAATTATATTACATTTTAAATTAGTAGTATATACACCATATATAAGAAATTTTGTGCACAATTATAAACTATACCTCACGGAATGGAAATCAAGACGAAGTCACTTGCTACTTGGTAACTTTTGAATTATAATGCTCATGAAAGAAATAATTTCAAATGAAACAATAAATATAATTAATATGAATATATTCATGATATAAAATACAATAGGGTTATTATATGCACCATATAAATTAATTAAGTGGTGAAAATGGTGTATGACTCACTGAAAGAGAAAGTGAGACAAGTATCTCTTACCTTGTGTCTTATTTCAGGTGAACGTCCTTTAACAAACTTTATAATGGTTTTAAACATGTCAATAACTTATAATAGAACCATAAAAATATTTTTAATATCATATATCATCATATTATAATATCTTATTACCTTTTTGTTAATAATCTTTCATTATTTTCACTATTTCGGCTAGTAATTGCCTAGTATGTTAAGTATGTTTTAACTTTTTATTTTTGTTCCTATTATATAGATCATGATTTCATCATAACAATAATGTAAAACATGATTCAAATTTTAAATATATTCAGTATATATGTATTTATAATGATTCATAATATTTTTAGATAGGAAATGAAATGCATCGTTCATGGAGATGGTTGGTTGTACGTACGCATGAACGTTACTTCCATTTATTTTATTTGTTTAAAATAATGAAAAGTAAATTATATATATATATATATTATAATTCCAGTACCATATTTATTTCATATATGTCACATATTTTTATTAAAACCATCCTTAATACATTCCATGTATATAGGGAATGAATCACATCGCTTTGAGGTGGAAGTAGTCCACACATCCACAAACAATGTTATCATATTTACAAAAAATGAAAATCATGAAGGTATGTGTTATGTAAAAATTAAAAAATTACTAATAGAATATAAGTATCATATATATAATATAAATCTAGGTTTTCCATCATAATACCCAACCATGATAGGTGGTAAATGAAAAACTAATGACATCATTTCGTGTGGCGATAGTTCATTGTAAATAAAAGGTAAGTTTATTACCCATTTTATGGAAGTGCGTAAAGTTATAGGTTAAAAATTTAACATAATAAAAATATAAATATATTTATTATAATTATGTTATTATATAATCATGTAATAATAATAATTTAATTGTTTGAGAAAAAAATAAAATGAAAGTGAACGTTGAAGAATGTAACCTAGTTTTCTAGTAACTCCTTTTAGTTTATACCAAAAGACTTACTTGGTTTTTATTTATTTCAAAGGTGATGATCCAAGTATTATTATAGATATTTTGGTATTATATTTTGGTTGAGTTTTTATGATTAAAATTTCTTGATAGGTGTGAATAAGTGGGGGGGTGAGTGCCTTTTTATAGTGGAGGAGTGGCATTCTTATAAATATATAAAAAGGGAATTCCACCCGCATTTTTTCCTTTTATGGTGCCTCCAATAATAAAAAATAGATAAAATGGATTATAGTTTATAAATAGTAACATCCAATGGATTTTAGATAATTTTCTAGGTCATTTGGGCCCTTAATTTTATGGTTTTGTCCCTTATTAAGCTAATTTTTCTCTTAATTGCTGTAATTAATTTTAATCACTTTCTCTAATATTTTTGGTAAAAAAAATAAGTTGAAATTATTAGACATTATAAATTATACTTATTAAAAATATGGAATATATTTTTTCAAATTAAATTCATTTTAGGAGAATAAATTAATTTAAATTTAATACCGAAAATAGGGTGGCAAAGCGGGTTTTTAAAGTAAAAATGTTCAAAAGTTTTGCAAAGTTTTTATATCCAATTTCAAAATGACTTTGATTAAAATAAAATAATTTGGATTGATTTATGTAAAATCTATCTACATTTACATTAAAGTCATTAAAAACATAATTCAACCTTATAAATAAATTATAAAAAAAATAAGTTTTAAATTAAAACTCTGTATTTTTTTATTATTCATTAAAAAATGAAATATTTCAGAAAAATACCAAAAAGTAACCCAAAGATAATTTTGATATTCTGATTTCAAAAATTATTTTTATTTTAATATATAAATTTTTTAAATGTTCCAAAAATTTTATTTAAAATATGTTCTCTATTAAATAGGTGATAAAATTTCCTTTTGAAAAATGTAGTTTTTAATGCATAATATTGGGTTTGTACTTATCTTATGATTATAAAATATATTGGATGAATGTATAAAAAATTATGGCATATATAATATATATATATTCTCATAAGTTATTTAATAATATTCATAACCACTAATTTTATAAATAAGTTATATCTTATTATATTAAACAATAATATTATAATAATATATTATTATTCGGTAAAATTCAGGCTTGCATGTAATGAAAGTTATTGAAGAAACACATTGCTTTATGTGATTCACACTAACTCATTATCACATTCATTTCAATATATATCATAGATTTAATTTATTTAAAATAGTAAATATATTTTAATGTCTTGTGATATTATATTCTCTTATGTGATTGGTGTTGTGTGTCATACAGGCTATCAAATATAATGTTCTAACTTTGTAATTTTAGGGTGTTACATTCTCTCTACCTTAAATAAACCTTTTCCTCATAATTTAAATTTGATATTGGTAATATGGGGTTTGATATTTAAAAATTAATTAGTTTAAATCCCACATTATGAGAACAGTTAATAAAATATCCTCTTAATAAGAGAGAATGAGAAGCGTAAAGGTCATATGGACTAACATATAACTAGGTCTCTAAGTATGATAACATTAGTGGTAGGTGAAAGTATATACTTGGAGGAAAATTTCAATATTTATAGGGAGTGATGGAAGTTATTTATTACAAAAAAGTGGATGACTGATGGAAATTTGAGGGCCTCAAAGCCATAAATCTTTAATGATTTAAAAAACCATTGGTTCAACAAAAATTTAGGTATTATAATAACATTTTAATGTTATATATTATTCTTAATGTTAAGGAAATCTTTTATTAACCAAGAATATAAGGAATTATACTTACTTAATGTATTTTAATTTCATATAAATTATTCTATATTTTGGTTGTTATTCGATCAAAATACAATTCATCTCTTTATTCCAAGAAATCAATATCAAAAAATAAAATTTGATGCCAAAATCACTAAAATAAACTTTTAATGGATCATAATACCCATAAAATAATTCATTATATTTTTTTATAACTATTTTACAAAACCAATACGGTCAAGACATTAATCTCTAAACCCAAAAAGTATCATTGCTGATTCATCTTTAATATTTATTCTGCAAATTTTTTAACTAAAAAACGGACACATTAACCAAGACATCTCATTTAGTGTCTGATGTTTTCTGGTTGGAACTTTTTGGTTTCACACTTTTCCACAAAATTGTTAATTTAAGAAAAATTTAATATTCAATCAACTAAGACATCACGTAGGCCAGTGGTAGGGATGAAACACTTATCATCCTTTAGTCATGGGTTCAATCCCATCACCTTTACATATTTTATAGGTTTTCATCTGATATGTAGTTTTTCCTTTTTCTAAACTATATTAATATAATTTTCAAAATATGATGGGCATCCTCGAAATTGTTTAACTAAAAAAATGACACATTAAAAAAGACACCTCCTTAGTGTCTGATGTTTTGTGGTTGGAAATTGGTGGTTTTACACTTTTCTACAGAAGTTTTCATTTAATAAAAATTTAATTTTTAGTCAACCAAGACATCACATAGGCTAGTGGTAGGCATGAAACCCTTATCTTCCTTCAATCATGGGTTCAAGTCCACCTCCTTTCTAGATTTTATGGGTTGTCATCCGATATGTAGTTTGTCTTTTTTCTGTACTATATTAACATAATTTACAAAATATGATGGACAACCTCAAAATTTAATCATTAAATATCCTTCTAAATAAGGTTTTAAGTACAACCTCAATAAATAAATACTTTATCCATTTTATTTCAAAATAGTACATTCATTGGTTCAAGGTTTAACCGAGGTCATTCATTATCATTATCTATTCAAATCCTTTATAATGGTTTGTAAATAAAATTTGAATTATCCTAAGTGTATCCCCTAGGAGTGTCAATCCAGGTGCACAGTAAGGCTCGTTGTTATGTACCAAGTCACTCTCAAGTCAGGACCAACGTACTTTTTTGTAGTTATTACCCATAGGTACATATGTACCAGAACCATGTCCATTTTTAGTATCCAGACATGGATTTAATGCAAAAAATACTCACATGATCCCTACCTTAGAAAAATAGAATATTTTCTTTTATACTTATAATTAATGTCTACCTCAGGGTTAATTATCTCTATTCTATGTTTTCTTAAATCTAATTCTCAATGTTTCAACTAAACTTCCTTTGATACCAAATGTAGCTACCCAACCGTAGTAATCATGGAGCCAATGTCTAATACCATTACATTTGCATGATTACAAGGAATCAAATCCAGAAGTAACAAAGCGTTTAGTAGTACCGGTAAACCAGATACATACATGAGTCTTGTATTACAAATGAATACATTAATTCCAACATAATTTATTTCTTTCTAAGATAATAACTTTACTTCATCTATTATATCATTGCATATATTTACTAATAAAATTCTTGGATCCTAGGGAAGGAAACAAAATAATGGTGAACTCAAATTCTTAGTAAGGGTAAAGTAAATAAGAAGAAATAATGAATCAATGAGAATAATCAATATGTAAAGGTAATAATTGAACACACATGCTATATAATCAATAAACTGATAAGTAAGTGCAAAAACGATATGGAAAGGTAAATAATTAAACATGCATTCCACATGATCAATGAACTGAGAAGGAAGTTGAAAAATAATATGGAAAGGTAATAACTAGAAACAAATTCCATTCAAATAACTGGATAAGGAATAATCAATATGGAAAGGCAAATAACTGACACACATTCCATTTAATCAGTGAAGAGAGAATGAAATGAATCTATAGATAATTCAAAAGAAGAAATATCTGGGATAATTATAACTGAATAATGAATGAAGGAAATTCTTAATTTCCAGAAATCATGTTTCCTAGGCACATGATACCTTTACATTCAAGACCTTTCACAAGATGGTTTATCAAACAACTGTCAATACCTTTCACAAAATATTTTAAATTTGTGGGTGAAAACCGATCTATTCTTCTTGGAAACAAACTCAAAGGGTTTATTTCCAACTAATTTCATCTCATGTTGATACTGATTCATTATGGGGATTACTTTAAATGGTTTCCAACTCATTTCTAGCTTGTCCAAAGCATTATTTATATATCAAATAATCTATTTAATTTAGAAACAATGTGCCTTCTCAAATATTTGTATTGAGAAATGTATAAAGATTTATCAGTATTTCCTTAGTAAATAAAACAAATTTCAAAGTAAACACCATATGTTTAATTGGTATATGGTTTAGGAAATGAACATATTCAAGATAAATGATATGTATTATTATGTGAAATTCAATGTTCAATGATTACAGAAAATTGAATATTTTAATGGGATAAACAAAAGAATCAAGGAAGTTAATGTCAATACTATACTTGCATAAATTAATCATAAACTCTCCATAGGAAGAATAAGGATGGTATCAATACAACATATCTCATGTGGAGTAAAAATAAATGGTTTTTTTCAATGATGAAATGAAATACTATAAAAAGATATTCTGAAAAAAAATTGAGGATAGTATACTTTTCATTTTGAAAAACATTTTTAAAATAATTTTCATTTAAAATAACTATTAAAAACATTTTATTTAAAAATAACACTTTTAAACACACAAAGGAATATTCAAATAAATTACTTCAGGTAAATCCATACATGTCGTACAAAGTAAATAAGAACATTACTTTTGTACGGTAAAAAGGTTAGAAAAGTGCCTTATTTAGAAAAAGACAAGAAAATTACTTTTAAAATTTTTTTAAAGAAAATGGGGTAAAATTTATTTAATAAATCATTTGGGGAAGTTTAAAATAATTTTTGAAAACCTTTTTATAAAACATTGTTTTTAGAAGAAAAAAGTTTATCTGGATAAAGAGAGAAATGAATTCAGGTTTTCTTAAAAACATTTTCTAAATAATTTTGAGTACTAAAGAGTGGGAAAATTTTACTATTACCTAAAAAGGTTCATGAAAAATCAGATAAGAATAAAATTAAATAATTTTTTAAACAATTATCTAATAACATCCAAAAATGGAAATTCAAGTTTCAACAATCCAGAACAAAATTAGATAGTGAAGTAAACCCTTGAAAAGACCATAACACTAAAGCCGAAATCAATCAACGAATAGATTAGGTGTGTCAAATATAAATCCACATAAAATAATTTAAAATATGTTAATATATATTCAAATTCATTATGCACATAATCATATAATATTAGTGGTAGTGAAGAAGTAATATAACCCAATGAAAAATAATTGGGTTATGAAATTTCTTTACCACCTGGGTACTTTTAAGTGTAAATCACCATAGATTAAATAATTAAAATTTAAACACAAAATATTATTAATAATGAATGAATCATGAAATTACATTTCAAAGTGGCATTATATATACCATAAATAAAAAATTAAGTGCACAATAATAAATCATGACTCAAATAATGGAAATTGAGACGAAGTCCCTTACTACTTGGTGACTTTTGAATTGTAATCCCTATGAAAGAAATAAATTTAAATGAAACTATAAATAACATGAAGATAAATTTATTCATGATATAAATAAAATATGGTAATTATATAGACCATAAAAAAGAATTATGTGGTGAAAATGGTGTATGCCTCATAAAAATAAAAAGTGAGACCAGAATCTCTTACCTTGTGTTTCCTTTCAGGTGAAGATAATTTAACCTCTTGTATAATGGTTTTAAACATGTAAATAACTTATAATATAACCATAATAATATTTATAATATCATATATTATCTTATTATTATATCTTATTACCCTTTTGTAAATAATCATTCACTATTTTCACTATTTCAGGTGTTAATTGCCTAATATGTCTATTATGTTTTAACTTGTTATTTTTTGTTCCTATTGCATAGATCATGATTTCATTATATATAAAATGTGAAACATTATTTAAATTTTATATATTTTAATTATATATGAATTTATAATAATTCATAATATTTTCACATAGGAAATGAAATGCCCCGTTCATAGAGACAATAGTTCTATGTACTCATGAATTCTACTTACATTTCTTTATCATATGTAAAAGATAAAAAATTGAATGATATATATATCTATGTGTGTGGGTGTGAATATTATAATTATATAATCATATTTACTTCATAAATTTTACATAGTTTTATTAAAATCATCCTTAATACGTTTCATGTATAGTGTAAATAAAGCACATCGCTTTGAGGAGGCAGCAGTCCACACTTCCACTAATGATATTATCGTATTTACACAAAATAGAAAGCATGAAAGTATGTGTTATGTAAAAAATAAAAATTTATAAATAAAAAATAATTATAATATATATATATCATATAAAAAAATTTCATTATAATTCCCAACCATGAGAGGTGGTAAAGGAAAAACAAACGACATAGTTTTGTGACGTTGTATTTCTCCATACACGAACAAAACATTTGTTACCCATTTGATGGAAGTGTGTGAAGCTGTAGGTAAAAATATTAACATAACAACATATAATTATATTTATTATAATTATTTTATTATATAATCATGTAATTATAATAATTAAATGGTTTTAGAAATAAATAAAATGAAAGTGATCGTTGAAGAATGTTACCTCATATTTAGGTAACTCCTTTTTTAATACAAAAAAAACTTCCTTGGTTTTATTTAAAAAAACGATGATTCTAGGATTAGGTTATGTATTTTGATAGATTATTTGGGAATATTTTGTTTGAGAAAAATGGATTTATAATTGTGAATAATTGTGAGCGGTGAGTGCCTTTTTATAGTGGAGGAGGAGTTGTATTTTGCTAAATTTTTCAAAAGGGAATTACACCCATGTTTTCCCACATTATGTGGGTCTTATAATGAATAAAATTAGATAAAAGGGATTATATTTCCAGAATATTAACATTCAATGTATTTTGGACAAGTTCCTAGTTCATTTTGTCTCTTAAGTTTAAGGCTCAGTCCCTTGTTATGCTAATTTTTCTCTTAATCTCTATAATTAATTTTAATCACTTTCCCAATTATTTTTCGTAAAAATTATGTTTACCTTATTAAAAATTATAAATAATTATTATTATAAATATTTAATCTATTTTTAAAAATTCCAGTCACATTTTTGGTATAATTTAATTTAAATTTAATCCCGCATACGGGATAACAAAGCGGGTTTTTAAAGTAAAAATGTTCAAATGTTTGCTAAGTTTTTATATCTAATTTCAAATTAAAATTAATTAAAATGACTTAAATTGGATTAATTGATGAAAAATTTATCTAAATTAACTTTAAAACTAATAAAACCATAATTTAACCTTATAAATAAATTATATGAAAAACTAATTTCAAATTAAAACCCAGTATTTTTCCATATTCATCATAAAAATGAAATATTTTAGAAAAATGCCAAAAAAATCACCCTAAGATAACTTTGATGTCCCAATTTAAAAAATGAAGTTTAATTTTACATATAAACTTTATAAATGTTTCAAAAATTAGAATTAAAATAGCTTCTCCATTAAAAAAGCGATAAATTTTCCTTTAGAAAAAATATAGGTTTTTGAATAATATTAGGTTCGCACTTATATTATGACTAAAAAATATATTTAATCAATGAAAAAGTATTTTAATGGATATATAATATATATTATCATAATTTAGTTAATAATATTCATAATCTACAATTTAATGGCCTGGTTTTATCTTATTATAATAAATAATATATTGTTGTTCGGTAAAACTCGATCTTGTGTGTAACACAATCCATTGAAGAAACCTATTGTTGTATAAAATGATTGATAACTTGTTATCATTTGAATATCAAGCTATATCATAGATTAAATTTATTTAAAATAGTAAATATATTTTAAAGTCATAGGATGTTATATTCCCTTACATGCTTTGTGTTGCGTGTCATACACATTATCAAATACAATGTAATCACTTTAGAATTTTAAGGTGTCACATTCTCCCCACCATAAATAAAGTGTTCCCTAAAAATTTAAACTTGATATTGGTAATATAAGGTTTTATATTTTAAAATTAAAATGTTTAAATACTATATCATGAGAATATTTAACAAAATATCCTCTTAATATGAGAGAATGAGAAGTATAAAGGTCACATGTACTAACATATAAATAGGTCTTTAACTAGGAGAACATTAGTGTCAAGTTAAAATATAAACTTGAAGGGAAAATGTAAATATTTATTGGGAGTAATTGAGTTCATCAATTCTAAACAAGTAAATGATTGATGAAAAGTTAAGGTCCTCAAATATATAAATCTTAGATGATTTAGAAAACCATCGGTTCAAAAAAAAATTTGGTATTAGGATAAAATTTTCTTTTTATATAATTTTAATAATTTTGAGGAATTATTTTATTAACCAAGAATATAAGGAAATATAATTAATTAATATGTTTTAATTTCATAAAAATATTTCCATATTTTGATTTTGGTTTCATCAAATTATAATTCATATCTTTACACCAATAAATGAATATCCAAAAATTAACTTTGATTCCTAAAGTAATAAAATACACTTTTAACATAATATGAAACCCATAAAATAAGTCATTATATTTCTCTCTAACTATTTTCCAAAACCAATATGGTGAATACATTAATTTCTAAATCCAAAAATTCATACTATAGCTTCATTATTAATATTTATTATTCAAAAAAATAATTAAAAATAATGAAACATTAACCAGGACATCACATAGGAAAGTGGTAGGCATGAAATATTTCTCTTCCTTAGGTCATGGTTTCAAGCCCCACCACTTTTATAGATTTGATGGGTTGTCACCTGTCCTGAAGGTTGTCCTTTTTCTAAACTACATTAAAATAATTTCCAAAATATGATGGACATCCATGAAAATTAACCATTAAATATCATTTTATCTAATGTTTCAATACAACCTCAATACCTAAATACTTCATCCATTTTATTTAAACATAGTTCCTTCTTTGGTTTAAGATTTAACATATTTAGTTCATTATCATCATCTATTTAAATCCTTTATAATGGTTTGTAAACAAAATTTGAATTATCCTAAGTGTATCCCCTGGGAGCATCCAACCATGTGCGTAGTAAGCCCATTTTTGTGTACCAAGTTACTCTCAATTCCTGCCCAAAACACCTTTTCAGAGTTGTTACCCCTAGGTACATCTATTCTAGAACCATATCCACTTGTATTATCCATATAGGGATGTATTATAAGAAGACCCACATATTATCTACCTTACCAAAATTATAGGATGTTTTTCTATACTTATCCTTTAATTCTACCTCAAGTTTATTTTCTATGATATATATTTTCATAAATCTAGTTCCAAAGGTTTCTACTAAACTTAATTTTATACCAATTATAGCGACCCAAACCCAATAATCAAAGAGCTGGTGTCTAATGCCATTATATTGACATGATTAGAAGGAATAAAATCCCAAAGGACCAAAGAGTATATTATTCTTGGTAAACCAAATACATACATATTTCTTTTATTAAAAATGAATAATCTAATTACAACATAATTGTTTTATTTTAAGTATAATAACTTCATTCTATCTAGAGTGTCCTGTTATATCTTTCTTTGCACACTTCTTGGATTTCTGGGGTAGGAAAAAAATAAAGATTAGCTCAAATTCTAAGAAACTGTAAAATACTGTGGAAGAAATAATGAATCAATGAGAATAATAAATATGGGAAGGTAATAAATGAGCACATATTCTATATAATCAATAAACTAAGAAGGAAGTTCATAAATAATATGGAAAGGTAAATAAATATTCATGCATATCATATAATCAATAAACTACGAAAGAAGTGGACAAAAAATATGGAAAGGTAATAACTAGAAACACATTCAATTAAAATAAATTCATAAGGAATAATCAATATGGTAATAAAAATAACTGAAAAACATGTCATTTAATCAATGAATTGAGAATGAAATGTATTCATAGATAATGTCAAAGAAAAAATTTCATGGATAATAATAACTGAATAATAAATAAAGAAAATTCTTAATTATTAGAACTCATGTTTTCTAGAAACATGATACTTTTACCATCAAGTCCTTTCATAAGAAGTTTTAGAATACTACTATCAAGACTCTTCACAAATATTTTAAATCTTTGGGTAGAAACCCATCTATTCTTGTTTAAAATACCTCAAAGGGTTCTTTACCAACTAATTTTATCTCATGAGACAATTGATGCATCATGGTGATTAATTTAAATGATTCCCAACCCATATATTTCATGTCCAAATCATTACTTATTTATCTTATAATAGATTTAATTAAAAAACAATGTGCCTTATCAAATATCTATACTAAGTAATGTATATGGATTTATCAATATTTCCCTGGTAAATCAAATAACTTTTGAAGTAAACATTGTTTGTAAAAATGGTATAAATTTTAGTCAATGAACATATCCATGATAAATGATATATTTAATTAGGGAAAATTTAATGTTTAATGGTCAATGAAATTGAATATTTCAGGGGGAATAAAAAAGGAATTGAGGAAGTGAATGTCAATACTATCCTTGGAAAAATAAATAAAAAACCATCCAGTGGATGGATTAGTATAGTATCAATACAAAATATCCCAAGTGGAGTAAAAATAAATGTTTTTTTCATTGATGAATAGAAATATTATAAAAAAATGAAAACATTCTTAAGGAAAATATCCTTTTAATTTTGAAAAAAAATTGAAAATAATTTTCTCAAAAAATAAATTTTAAAACACATTTTATTTTAAAAAATCCTTTTAAACATGTAAATTAATCTTAAAATAAGTTATGGGAGGTTAAATCTATACACTCCATATAGGGTAATAAGAACATTCCTTTTTCGATAGTAAAAAGGATAGAAAATTACCTTGTTCAGAAAGAGACAAAATGTTTCCTTTGAAAAAAATTTAAAAGACAAAAGGATACAAATTTCTTTAATAAATAATTTTTTAATGTTTAAAAACATTTTTAACCCTTTTTATAAAATAATGTGTTTAGAATAAAATAGGTTCTCTGACTAAAGAGAGAAATGAATTCAGGTTTTCTTAAAAACATTTTTTAAACATTTTGATTACCAAAGAGTGGGAAAATGGTACTGTTACTTGAAAATGGTCATTAATTACTAGAGTATAAGAAAATTAAAGGATTTATTTAAAAATTATCTAATAACTTCCTCAAATTTAAATTCAAGTGTAAACAATCCCGAACAAAATGATATTATGATGTAAACCCTTGAAAAGACCATAATGTTGAAGTGAGAATCAGTCAATGAATAGATTATGTATCTAAAATATAAATACACAAGAAAAGTGTAAATTAATATTTATATATATATATGGTCAAAATAATTATAAATATAATCATATAATATTAATGATAATGAGGAAGTAATATAACCCAATGAAAAGGAATTAGGTTGTGAAATTTCTTTACCACTTGGGTAACTTTAAGTGTAAATCCCCTTAGATGAAATAATTAAAATTAAAACTTAAAATATCATAAATAATGAATGTATCATGGTATTATATGTCAAAGTGTTATCATGTAAACCATATATAAAAAATTATGGGAACAATAATAAAGCATGCCTTAAATAATGGACATTGAGATAAAGTCCCTTACAACTTGGTAACTTGTGAATTATAATAGTCATGAAATAAATAATTTCAAATTAAACTATAAATACCATGAACATAAATGTATTAATTATATAAAATAAAATATGTTAACTATATATACTATACAATCTAATTAAGTGTTGAAAATGGTGTATGCCTCAAGGAATGAAAAAGTGAGACAAGAATCCCTTACCTTGTGCTTCCTTTCAGGTGAACATACTTTAACATCTTGTATAATGGTCTTAAACATTCAAATAAATTATACCATAACCATATTATTTTTTATAATATCTTATATTATCTTATTGAAATATCTTATTATCCATCTGTTAATAATCTTTCATTATTTTCACTATTTTAGGTGTTAATTTCATAGTTTGTTGAGTATATTTTAAATTGTTATATTTGTTACTATTACATAAATCATGATTTCATAATATTAATATTATAAAACATGATTTAAATGATATATATATTCATTATATATGTATTTATAATAATTAATAATATTTTTATATAGGAGATAAAATGCATCTTTCATGGAGATGGGAAGCCGTGAGTACGCATGAATTCTACTTCCATTTCTTTGTCATATTTAAAAGAATGAAAATTAAATGATATATATATATATATATATATTAATTATATTATCATATTTATTTCATATATTTCACATATTTTTATTAAAACTATCCTTAATATATTCCATGTATAGCGTGAATGAATCGCAATACTTTGAGGAGGCTGTAGTGCAAACTTCCACAGGCAATATTATCATATTTACACAAAATGGAAAGAATGAAGGTATTTTTTATATAAAAATTAAATAAGTATGACAAAAAATATGATTATCATATATATATATATCATGTAAAAATAGGGTTTCCACCATAATTACCAACCATTATAGGTGGTAAAGGAAAAATGAACAACGTCATTTCATGAGAAGGTAGTTCACCGTACACAAATGGTAAGTTCATTACCCATTTTATGGAATTGTGTGCAAGTGTATTTATAACAATTTATATAAAAAAATATAATAATATTGAGTATAATTATTTTATTATATAATAATTGAATAATAATAATTTAATGGTTTGATAAAGAAATAAAATGAAAGTGATCGTTGAAAAATGTTACCTCATTTTCAGGTAACTCCTTATGGTTTATAAAAAAAACACTTCCTTGGTTTGATTTTTGACAAATATGAGTCTTATAGGATGATGGTATGGATTTTGGTATATTATTATTTCAGAGTTTGGGTGATCCAAATGGATTGATAGGTTTGAATAAGTTGGAGGGTTGAGTGAATTTTTATAGTGGAGGAGGAGTGGCATTCTTGTAGATTTTTTGAAAAGGGAATTCCACCCGTGTTTTTCCCCTATCAAGTGGCTAAAATAATAATCCAAATTATATAAAATAGAGTATAAGTTATAAATAGGAACATAAAATGGATTTTGGACACTTATATAGGTCATTTTAGTCCTTATTTATATATTTTAGTCCCTTGTTAAGTTAATTTTTCTCTTAATCCCTCTAATTAATTTTAATCACTTTCACTAATCTTTTTGGTCAAAAAACAAGTTGAACGTATTATAAATTTTAAATTATTATGATTCAAAATATGGAATCCATTTTTCTAAATTCTAATCATATAATAGGAAAAAAATAATATAAATTTTATCCCATGGACGAATGGTGTGAAAAAGTGGGTTTTTAAAGAAAAAAATGTTCAAAAATTTTCTATGTTTTTATATCCAATTTCAAAGTGAAATTTATTCCAATGAAATTAATTGGATTAATTAATATAAAATTGATATAATTAAACTTTATAAAAATTCAAAAACAAAATTTAACCTTATAAATATATTATATTAAAAATAATTTTTGAATTAAAACTTGGTATTTTTCAATATTCTTCAAAAAATGAAATGTTCTTTAAACATTCCAAAAATTCACCCTAACCAAATTTTAATGTTAATATTACAAAAATATAGTTTATTTGTAAATATAAAATTTATAAAAGTTCCAAAAATTGGATTTAAAATAGGTTATCTATTTAAAATGTGGAAAAAAATCCTTTAGAGAAATATAGATTTTTATGCATAATATTTGGTTTTCTCTTATATTATGACTATAAAATATATTAGATGAATTTAAAAAAATATTGGATATATAATATATATATTCACATAATTTAGTTTATACTATTCATAACCATCAATTTAACGGCTTGGTTATATATTATTATATTAAATAATAATATTTTAATAATATATTATTATTCAGTAAAATTCAGTCTTACATGTAACATAAGACATTAAAGAAATTCATTATTACATGTGACTCACTCTAACTCATTATCACATGAATTGAAATTTATATCATATGTTCAATTTATTTAAAATAGTAAATATACTTTAAAGTCTCCAGATATGACATTATCTTATGTACCTGGTGTTGTGTGTCATGTATGATATTGAATATAATGTTCTTGCTTTATAATTTCAAGGTGTTACAAAAACAGTACATCTGAGTTCTAAAAAAACCAAAAGGAAATGTTTTTTCTAGTCAGACAAGAACAAACCCAAGTTTTCCCATACTCATGCCACCTAAAAAAAATCCTTAAAACATCCATAACACAAAATATATCCTAATAAAATAAAACAAAAGAAACAAAACACACATAAAACACTAAAATCACTACCAATCATAAGGAAAAATTCCAAAAATCCTCAATATAGCACAAAATGGATCTCAAAACAACCATATATCAACACCCAAGATACACTTACGATTTACTATACTGATAACTCAACTCACAAAACCTATAATTATGTCCCAACCTATAATACCAAAGAAAAACTCCACATTAGAATCACATAAGTGACTTCTTCTCAAGAAATAGGTTTTTAAAGCACCATTCCTAAAAACTTGTATAGGGTTAAAATACCAAAACGATAAGAGCTCCATTACTTGATTCATAGTTTTTATATAGTCATCTGGTGAAGAAACATTTCTTATATAATGAGAGGGTCTATCCAGAAGATCAATCTAATGAACCTATAGGAGACATACTCTAATAAGAATGAAACATTAACTTGATCAGTTCATTCTTCCAAATAAAATTTCATAACACTAGTATCAATAAATTCATAAAACAAAATATCATTCAATAAAACACCAAAAAAATTATCCAAAAAACACCTCCTATATTTTCAAAAATACACACAAACCTTAAAAAAAGCCTTTACATATAATGTTTTATTTAATTTTTAAAATCCCAAGGAATTTTTTTTTTCAAAACACTTCCTTAATCCCATTTTAAAATCATTAAATTTGAAAATTTTATTCAAAAACAAGTTTATTGTATAATTAATTCTAGAAAAACATCTTTTAAAACTAAAACATTATTTATGTTCACCACAAAGCAAAAATTTTACTTAAAAATTTGTTTTGTGAAAAAGAATTTCCAACCTTCATTTTAAAACTTTTTACCACAAAATGTTTCATGGAAGAAAAAACCTTTCAAAACCCTTATAAAATTTGGTTTTATAAAAAATATACCCCATAAAATAACTTTTACACCTCCTAAACCAAATTTTTAATATATAATCTTTTCTATAATTGATAAAATCAATAAAAAATAACAAAAATATCCTAAAACCACATCCAAAAGATTCAATTCATGATAAAACTCCTATATTTACCATTTATCTTGTGGTATAAACCATTGAAATCATTTTGAAAGTAAGAGGCAAAAAAATTCCTAGGGAGAAACAGAACTATCGACAGTTTGGCTATACGGTTTGGTAAATCATGATAAAACCATGTGATTGGATCTATAATGGTTGTAGAACCATTTATCATGGGATTCTCATGATTTACTAAATTTTGTATTCAAACCGTTCAAATATAGTTCATTCACTACTTTCACCCTAGAAACTCATGATGACCCCAGAAATCACTAATACACTCAATTGGTATAAAAATAGAATCACCTAATATCAAAATACTTTAAAAATACTAAAAAATCAACAAAAAAATTCAAATTTGAACAACTGATAGTGAATAAATCCTCATTACACAAGGTAGTGATCAATAACCTACTCATGAAATACCTCTGATGTCCCAATGAAAATCTTAGCTTCTATTCTACCAAAAAATTCCCCAAATAACAATAAGGGTTTTAAATAACCAATGTATTCAATGATCATAATCTCTAATACCATTTATAATGAATCATCCCAAACTTCCACAAAACTAGAACATGACCCTATCATCTATTGGACCAAAGGGAACTCTCAATCTCTAAGAGCAGGAAACCAGTTCCTGGGCATCATAGAACACACTTTTGGATCAATTTATCCCTTGAAAAGACAAAACCATAACACAAATCTCCACCAAGAAATCTAGTATGACATATCTATAAGCCATAAACTGATTCATATAAATAGTAATTTTAAAATAATTTAATATAAAATAGAGTATGAAACATGAGTAAATAAGTAATAGAATCAATAAAACTAAGATAAATAAGAAACATTATCTCATAAATAAATAAAAAACAAAATTCAAGTAATCATGGATGAATCAAGAACATCCTCAAATAAAAAATAAAAACAAGCCATAACCAACCATCTTCATTTCGTCCCTTGGTTAGTTTCCATTTCCTTATCCAACCACTACTGAATAACTCAAACATTCAATATAGTGATAAAAAGAGACAAGTCATCTAAAATGAAACCATAAGATCCACATACACTGAGTGGTGTAGGCAAGGTGTGAGTTAAACCAATCCTAGTGGGATATCATAAGGATTTTATGCACTTTATGTCAAATCAACTACATTTATGCTAGTTAAAAATATTATTAAAAAGTATTTTTCTATGAATGATAGTTCCAAAATAAATATCAATTCATAATATTTTCATAAATTACATTTAAAACACTACTTTAAAACCTTTAATTTCGTTTAGAAAACCCCATTTCAAATCCTATTTTAAAATCAATTTAGAAATATGCTTCCCAAAACACTTTGAAAATAATTTCTTTTAAAAAATCCAAGATGGGAATGAATAAAAAATAACAGTCAAATAATCTTTCCAATGATGATATTAATCAAAGGAACCAACAACCAAAGAAAATCATGGTTCTAATAAAGTTAAATCGAACTAGAGGATTCAAGGGAGGTCATCCACTATCTAACATCAACTAGTGTCATGGGAAACACACTAGGTTCTTATATGAATGATAATATACCTTTTTCTCATTACACTATATATAGATTCCCCTAGTGAAACTAGAACAATGACCATTCAATGCCCTCTCAGTGGTCACTGAGTGCAACCTATTCCCCTGTGAGAGATAAAATCTCCTTAGGAACTAGTTGTTTAGTGAAAATCATACTAGAGTAACACACATACAAGCCTTATACTCAGCTACCTAGGGTCACATGATATAACTCAATGGATATTAGTGAACAACACATACCAAACTGTAACGCCCCGACCCCAGCTACCCAGAGTCGGTGCATTACTTCGTAACATTGGCATGATCCCAAAAGATCAAGTCTCGAAAGACCGATTAGTTTAGTAGCCTTGGAAACACTAGATACATTCATAAGTCTTTCATTACATCAAAATTAAACAAACTACAAAAAAACATGGTCTTCATAGTCCACACTCATATCTTCACTGATTATTCTTGCAAGTCAGTCATAAAATACTTCTTCACAACCTGGAAAATTTTTAAACATTGAAAGGGGTGAGCTCAAATGCTCATTAAGGATAACAATAATGCGGAAGCTTTCATAAATAAACATTAACATTTAAGGCAATGTATAACTAAAACAAAAGCCTCTTAAACATGAACTTCAACATAATATGGCAAAAGTAAAATGAGATAATGCCATTTACTTCTTCACATGGATATTCTACTGGTCGAATAATCACATGTAATATCAATAACCACTTTCATAATGAGGGAATGTATAATGCCGGACATTCTGAAACATTTTGTCAAGGCCTCGGCCAAGACATCTAAAATGATTAAGGCCTCGGCCAAAACCATAAATCAAATTGGGAAAGGGCCTCGGCCAATTCCACGTCTAGTTGTCTCATGAGACCTACCGATGCATCGAGGAGCTATAGCGGGCTCCACCCGTCACTTATTAAGTCCAATACATTCCTCATATGAATAGGTTTAAACATATCATAAACCATAACATAATCATATCACATAAAACATGGATAAAGGAAACATAACATTTCCACATTTCAATCACAAGATATCAATACAACACATTGATATAATAAAAATGCTTTCAAAACCATTTTCAATAAAATAAAAGAAAGTTAAAACTTTGTATTTATTTTTCATTAAAAAAGGTAAGGCTTAAAGAGGAAGCTGAAACTCAAATAGTGGTCACGGCGGTGGAGAAGTCATTGTCGCCGCATACGTATGACAAAAACATTCCATTTTGTCGTTTAGTAAACGCTTCGTATAAAAAATATTCCTTTTGAATAAACGTAAAAGTCAAAGGGGTTTATACACCGTATAAAAGAAATTTGTGTATAAAACAAAGTATGCCTCAATGAAAGGAGATTGAGACGAAGTCCTTAAAAAGATCATTTTTAAAATAAAATAGATCTATTATGTGTATTCACTATAAGTACACATAAATAATGTACAAATACAATATAGGACATAATAATATCATGACATAATTTGAAAGTAGGAGATTAACCCAAAGAATGGAAGTTGGGTTAAGGAGTTCCCTTACCTCGTGTCTGACTTGACTCAACCGTTCTTTAACCTCCTGAATAATAAACTAGAGTTAATATATACCTTATTAAGAACCATTTTCAACTTCATTATCCTTATTATATCACTTATTACAATGATATGAACATTATGTAATTATTTAAGTTAATAATGTTCATTTTGTCGGTATTTGGTTCTTAAGTCAAAAATAGGCTTCTTACACTTACATGTTGTTAATTTGGTCAAAGGTTAATTATATCCAGAATGGTATTCATGATGTAGATATCATATATGTCATATATATCCAGTACATACATTCATTTATAATATTACATCACATTTAGAGGTAAGAAATGAAATGCACCGTTCATGGAGACGGTAAGCCGTACGTACGCATGAACGCTACTTCCATTTCTATTTCATATTTTCTGGAATGGAATAATAATGATATGAGAGTATATTATAATTCCAGTATAATAACATATATAATATCATTAACTTTATCCTTCACACATCCCACATATGGTATTAACGAATCAAATCACTTTCAGGGGGCGGTAGTCCGCGCTTCCTAAAATGAAGATATCGTGTTTTACCCATAATGGAAACCATAAAGGTATGCCCAAAATGAAAAAAACAGAAGCTTAAGGAAAACATAAACATATTATATATCATATATAAAAATAGTGACATCATAATGGCCACCTTTGAAGGTGTTAAATGAGTGTTGAACAATCATCGTTTCGGGAGGCAGAATTTCGCCATCCACGGAAACCTTATGTTCTTTAACCATTTGATGTAGTTGTGTGGAAGTGTAGCTCAAATAAATCTTATAACAACATCCTAGTATATTTAAGATACTGGTGTTTTTACAAAAGAAGTAAATAAAAAGAGTTTAGGGGGTTGGAGAAGCAAAATAAAACAAAAGAACATGAGAGAATGAATTACCTTAAAAAGTGTAACTCCTTTTGAGTTGAGCCTAAAGGCTTACTTTGAAAGGATTATTCCCAAAGGGAATCCTCTAGGATGAGGAGAGTGATGTGGAGAGAGCAAATGGGCAGGGGTTGGCCGAGCCAATGGCTTGAAGAGTGTGTGAAATGAGGTAGAGGTGGGGGCCTTTTATAAGAGGAGAGGAGGGGCACTTTTGGAAAGTAAAGGAACATTACATTATTTGAAAATGTGTTTCGGTTTTAAAAGGTCCCACATTGATAGAATTCGTGGATAAGGTGATAAGGCATCGAAATCCACTCATCCAATTGGTTTTGTCCATGTGTAGTTCATAGATTTTATATTATCTTTCCATTTTATTTAAATCGTCAAATAATGATGTCATCGCTGCATCATTATTATGTCATAAATAATTAAATTTATTTAATGTCTAAAAATTATAAAAAAAATACTATGATATAGGAAATCTTTTTATCTTTCCAATGACTATTTATAATCAAAATTTGGACTTGTGTAACCCTACTTAAAAATTGTTTTAGTAAAACACTTTATGTTAGTGTCATTTTCACTTTAACATTAAATAAAAAGTAATTTATGTTATTTCCCAACAAAAGTGGATCCATGGGGTCCCCAAGTTAGGCCATGGCTTGTCTTGGTCGGCCATGACACAACCAATGAGGTTGGGACATGTGTCTAGGTCATTTAATATTATTAAAGTATTATTTATACCTTAAACTACCCTAATTACCACTAATCGCGATTAAGAACTTAATAAGTTACTATTCACCGAAAAATTATTTTTATCCCATTGAACCACATTTTACTTCTTAATGACAACCATGTATGTCGGATTTTTGAAAATCAAATCACAGAAGTGGTAATATTTCATTTAAACGAAAAATCAGTTATTTAACAACCACTTAGTGGTTTCACTATTCATCAAAAATTGAAGTTTTTCAGAATAAGGCCAAAATTTCACCCTAAGCTATAATTGATATTCCGAATTGAAAAATGATGTCTATTTTACAAAATTCCAAACATATTAGTTGCATTAATTAATTTTATAATTAATTCCCGCTGTCACAACAAATAGCGTGTTTTTAAGAAACAATTTATATCAAAAGATTGGCAATTGTTTATGTCCAATTTCAATGTTAAATTAATTCTAATGACCACCATTGGATAAAATGGTAAAAATATATTCTAATTATACTTTAAAACCATCAAATATTATAATTTATCACTATAAATTATTTTGATTAAAAAAGTTGTTTTAAGTATTTTTCACTATTTATAAAATTTTAGAAGTTCTCAGAAAAATACCAAAAATTCAACATAGGCTAATTTCGATATTACGAATACAAAAATGAAGTCCATTTTGACATATAAAATTTATAATATTTCAAAAAGAAGGTATTACTATTCATAACGGCTACTTTGATTAGTCGCGGTGTTTTAGAACTCGAAGTTGCGTACAATGCAAGCTATTGTATTACTGAATGAGAAGCGTATCGTGGAAGCTCGGGGTGTTACATTCTCCCCTCCTTCAATAAATTGCGTCCTCGCAATTTGAAATTTTTCTTGGAAAATACAAGGTTGAAAAGAGAAAATACCTTTGAGGAAAACCCACATCGAAAATAAGGTTAATAAATATATAACATTAAAAGAAAGCAGGATAAGTACAAAGGTCACCCGATATAGCCCATTATAGGATTCTATGAAAATATGGATATGGAGGAGAAACAAACCATCAAGGTCTGGTGGGGAGTTATAGAAAACAGGATTAGGAGAAAGTTTAACCACAAGAAAATCACACACTTGTGATTGGTTAAACGGTCATTGAATCCCTAGTTGGAAAAGTTAACCGACAACATTTTTGTTTTAAGTTACCTTTTATAATGTTGAGGATTTTATTTAGGAGATTTACTAAGAACGTAAGGGAATATACATACTTGTTATGTATACTTTCATTCATTAATGAATTTTTACCACAAACCCATCTTTTACTCCAAATGGTAACAGAACTCAAAAATATTCTATTTATCCTAATTGTATAAGGTACCAAAGGTTAACACATACCATTTATATTAGTAAAATTATTTTGTAATAACCAGGGACTTCCTGTAGGCTAGTGGTAGGAAATAAAGGCCTGTCGCACTTTGATTGTGGGTTCGATTCCTACAGCTTTGTCTGACGCGACGGTTTATGCCCCACCCTGCAGGTTGTCCTTTTCCTAAAACTATAGTATTATAATACTCCAAAAATAATCTTCATAAATTTTTTAACCTTAAACCATACTATCCAAAAATCAACTTAATCCACTCCAACCTTTATAGTTATCCAAAATACCTCTGTCCAGACTTTCTCTAAAAGGTCTCTTAATTCCAAAATCAATTTATCAGATTCCCCAAACAAAGAAATGTTTCTCTTATTGTCACATACCAAAAATATGATTACCTTAATCATATTAAAACCTTACTGAAATCAAAAAGTAATGCAGTACAATCCATATATATATATTACATTATTCTTATAACCAGAATATAATCCTTGAGTCCAAAAGCACCAATACATTAGTTATTCTGCTTCAACTGTAGTAATAGCATAAGATTGTCCTTGATCCCTTGTCCTTTTCTGAGGTAAGTTTCCTTGACGCTTAGGACATTCATTTGCATAATGACCCATTTCTCTACAATTGTAGCATTCAACTTTGACAGCCTCTTTCTTTCCCTTGCAATCACGTGCCTGGTGACCTTTTTCTCCACATTTATAACAGACTCCCATTCCTTTTAGGCAAGTACCAGGGTGATTCTTCCCACAATTATCACATAATGGAAAATCCTTCTTTCCCTTTTTCCCTTTATCTGTCTCTTGTTCCACCGTTCTCTTCTTCTCTTGCTTTACTTTGTTGTCATAAGACTTAGAGAATTCCTTTTCTGTCTTGATAGCACATGAGACTATATCTTCGTATGTTGAGAAAGATTGTGACACTAGAGCTCGACGGAGAAATGGTTTTAACCCATCAAAGAAACGATCAATCTTACTTCTTGGGTTACGTATATAATCTGCAGCATGCCTCGCTAACCTTGTAAAGTTAGCCTCATACTTTGCGACATTCTCATCCTCCTTCTGCCTCAGACTCAGAAATTGCCTTTCCATATCTGCTCGATGGTCACGAGGAAAGTATTTTTCTAAGAAAAGATCTTTGAACTCCCTCCATTCCATATTCGATACGTCATCATCTTCCTTTGTGTTTTGAATCAGCGACCACCACTGATCGGCATCTCCAGTGAGGCGGTAAACTGCCATGACAACCTTCTCCCTTTCACTACTCCCCAAGGCATGGAATATTTTCTCTAAGGAATTTATCCATTGCTCAGCTAATATAGGATTTGTACTCCCATTGAAGGTTGGTGGTTGTTGCCTCATGAAACGGTCTAGCATTGATCCTCCACGTTGCGGATCAGGGTGCTCCATACGAGTAAGGTTGTTATTCATAACCTGCGTGAGTTGTCCCAGTATGGTAATAAGTTGATCAGCACCAGTTGTATCTTCAGGTCCACAATAATTATCTTGAGCAGGAGGGCAATCCCTACACGGAGTTCGTGCATTGATACAGTTTCCATTCCTTCTACTAGGCGCCATTTCTAAACAATGGCATAAACTAGATTAGTTTATGAATCAAAATACATAATTCCATACTTGTAAAATACTTAACATAAATTGAACTATTTATGGATATAATCCATAATCATAAAAAGGTTTTATTTGAGGAAGTATATACTCATAACCGTTCATAGTGGTTTGTAAAGAAAATGAGAATTATCCTAAGCGTATCCCCCGGGAGTGTCGTAACCAAGAGTGCAGCAAGGCCCGTTGTCGTGCACCAGTTCCCGTTCGAGTCTAGCTCAAAGCGGTGTTTTCGGGTTTTACCCCTAGGTACATCTGTGCCAGAGCCGCCTCTACCTGCTCGTATCTAGACAGGGATGTATTGCTCGGAAAACTCATATCATCTCTATAATACCAAAATTCTAGGAAGTTCTTCTATACTAATCCTCGAAGCCTATCTTTGGGCTATGCGTTCTAATCAGAGTTTATCTACATCTAGCTTCCAAGGTTAGTACTAAACTGCCTCTGATACCAACTGTAACGCCCCGACCCCAGCTACCCAGAGTCGGTGCATTACTTCGTAACATTGGCATGATCCCAAAAGATCAAGTCTCGAAAGACCGATTAGTTTAGTAGCCTTGGAAACACTAGATACATTCATAAGTCTTTCATTACATCAAAATTAAACAAACTACAAAAAAACATGGTCTTCATAGTCCACACTCATATCTTCACTGATTATTCTTGCAAGTCAGTCATAAAATACTTCTTCACAACCTGGAAAATTTTTAAACATTGAAAGGGGTGAGCTCAAATGCTCAGTAAGGATAACAATAATGCGGAAGCTTTCATAAATAAACATTAACATTTAAGGCAATGTATAACTAAAACAAAAGCCTCTTAAACATGAACTTCAACATAATATGGCAAAAGTAAAATGAGATAATGCCATTTACTTCTTCACATGGATATTCTACTGGTCGAATAATCACATGTAATATCAATAACCACTTTCATAATGAGGGAATGTATAATGCCGGACATTCTGAAACATTTTGTCAAGGCCTCGGCCAAGACATCTAAAATGATTAAGGCCTCGGCCAAAACCATAAATCAAATTGGGAAAGGGCCTCGGCCAATTCCACGTCTAGTTGTCTCATGAGACCTACCGATGCATCGAGGAGCTATAGTGGGCTCCACCCGTCACTTATTAAGTCCAATACATTCCTCATATGGATAGGTTTAAACATATCATAAACCATAACATAATCATATCACATAAAACATGGATAAAGGAAACATAACATTTCCACATTTCAATCACAAGATATCAATACAACACATTGATATAATAAAAATGCTTTCAAAACCATTTTCAATAAAATAAAAGAAAGTTAAAACTTTGTATTTATTTTTCATTAAAAAAGGTAAGGCTTGAAGAGGAAGCTGAAACTCAAATAGTGGTCACGGCGGTGGAGAAGTCATTGTCGCCGCATACGTATGACAAAAACATTCCATTTTGTCGTTTAGTAAACGCTTCGTATAAAAAATATTCCTTTTGAATAAACGTAAAAGTCAAAGGGGTTTATACACCGTATAAAAGAAATTTGTGTATAAAACAAAGTATGCCTCAATGAAAGGAGATTGAGACGAAGTCCTTAAAAAGATCATTTTTAAAATAAAATAGATCTATTATGTGTATTCACTATAAGTACACATAAATAATGTACAAATACAATATAGGACATAATAATATCATGACATAATTTGAAAGTAGGAGATTAACCCAAAGAATGGAAGTTGGGTTAAGGAGTTCCCTTACCTCGTGTCTGACTTGACTCAACCGTTCTTTAACCTCCTGAATAATAAACTAGAGTTAATATATACCTTATTAAGAACCATTTTCAACTTCATTATCCTTATTATATCACTTATTACAATGATATGAACATTATGTAATTATTTAAGTTAATAATGTTCATTTTGTCGGTATTTGGTTCTTAAGTCAAAAATAGGCTTCTTACACTTACATGTTGTTAATTTGGTCAAAGGTTAATTATATCCAGAATGGTATTCATGATGTAGATATCATATATGTCATATATATCCAGTACATACATTCATTTATAATATTACATCACATTTAGAGGTAAGAAATGAAATGCACCGTTCATGGAGACGGTAAGCCGTACGTACGCATGAACGCTACTTCCATTTCTATTTCATATTTTCTGGAATGGAATCATAATGATATGAGAGTATATTATAATTCCAGTATAATAACATATATAATATCATTAACTTTATCCTTCACACATCCCACATATGGTATTAACGAATCAAATCACTTTCAGGGGGCGGTAGTCCGCGCTTCCTAAAATGAAGATATCGTGTTTTACCCATAATGGAAACCATAAAGGTATGCCCAAAATGAAAAAAACAGAAGCTTAAGGAAAACATAAACATATTATATATCATATATAAAAATAGTGACATCATAATGGCCACCTTTGAAGGTGTTAAATGAGTGTTGAACAATCATCGTTTCGGGAGGCAGAATTTCGCCATCCACGGAAACCTTATGTTCTTTAACCATTTGATGTAGTTGTGTGGAAGTGTAGCTCAAATAAATCTTATAACAACATCCTAGTATATTTAAGATACTGGTGTTGTTACAAAAGAAGTAAATAAAAAGAGTTTAGGGGGTTGGAGAAGCAAAATAAAACAAAAGAACATGAGAGAATGAATTACCTTAAAAAGTGTAACTCCTTTTGAGTTGAGCCTAAAGGCTTACTTTGAAAGGATTATGCCCAAAGGGAATCCTCTAGGATGAGGAGAGTGATGTGGAGAGAGCAAATGGGCAGGGGTTGGCCGAGCCAATGGCTTGAAGAGTGTGTGAAATGAGGTAGAGGTGGGGGCCTTTTATAAGAGGAGAGGAGGGGCACTTTTGGAAAGTAAAGGAACATTACATTATTTGAAAATGTGTTTCGGTTTTAAAAGGTCCCACATTGATAGAATTCGTGGATAAGGTGATAAGGCATCGAAATCCACTCATCCAATTGGTTTTGTCCATGTGTAGTTCATAGATTTTATATTATCTTTCCATTTTATTTAAATCGTCAAATAATGATGTCATCGCTGCATCATTATTATGTCATAAATAATTAAATTTATTTAATGTCTAAAAATTATAAACAAAATACTATGATATAGGAAATCTTTTTATCTTTCCAATGACTATTTATAATCAAAATTTGGACTTGTGTAACCCTACTTAAAAATTGTTTTAGTAAAACACTTTATGTTAGTGTCATTTTCACTTTAACATTAAATAAAAAGTAATTTATGTTATTTCCCAACAAAAGTGGATCCATGGGGTCCCCAAGTTAGGCCATGGCTTGTCTTGGTCGGCCATGACACAACCAATGAGGTTGGGACATGTGTCTAGGTCATTTAATATTATTAAAGTATTATTTATACCTTAAACTACCCTAATTACCACTAATCGCGATTAAGAACTTAATAAGTTACTATTCACCGAAAAATTATTTTTATCCCATTGAACCACATTTTACTTCTTAATGACAACCATGTATGTCGGATTTTTGAAAATCAAATCACAGAAGTGGTAATATTTCATTTAAACGAAAAATCAGTTATTTAACAACCACTTAGTGGTTTCACTATTCATCAAAAATTGAAGTTTTTCAGAATAAGGCCAAAATTTCACCCTAAGCTATAATTGATATTCCGAATTGAAAAATGATGTCTATTTTACAAAATTCCAAACATATTAGTTGCATTAATTAATTTTATAATTAATTCCCGCTGTCACAACAAATAGCGTGTTTTTAAGAAACAATTTATATCAAAAGATTGGCAATTGTTTATGTCCAATTTCAATGTTAAATTAATTCTAATGACCACCATTGGATAAAATGGTAAAAATATATTCTAATTATACTTTAAAACCATCAAATATTATAATTTATCACTATAAATTATTTTGATTAAAAAAGTTGTTTTAAGTATTTTTCACTATTTATAAAATTTTAGAAGTTCTCAGAAAAATACCAAAAATTCAACATAGGCTAATTTCGATATTACGAATACAAAAATGAAGTCCATTTTGACATATAAAATTTATAATATTTCAAAAAGAAGGTATTACTATTCATAACGGCTACTTTGATTAGTCGCGGTGTTTTAGAACTCGAAGTTGCGTACAATGCAAGCTATTGTATTACTGAATGAGAAGCGTATCGTGGAAGCTCGGGGTGTTACACAAACAATCATTACATATATCAAATCAATATATTAACCATAACTATCATCTCACCTCTTAAACCCACATAATAAACAACCCCTTCTTAAACCAATAATATAAAATTAAATATAAATAATTCCCTCGGGATACCATCCATATCATACACACATATACACAAGAATAAACAAATTATAAGAGTATCTTACACATGCCATTAAATATAATATAAAAGTTCTAATTATCCCCTATCAAAAACTGAACTCTAGTTACCAATCTATTTTCCCAAAATTTGAATTAATTTTGAAACATAATTTACACCAAAACATTTAGAAACCACATTCAAACTCATTTAAATCACATTTCCCACAAAAACCTACTATTCACCCAATTTGTGACCCATAAAAAGTCAAATACCATTAAAAACACCCATTTCATTCTAAAATATGTTGTTAAAACATTTAAAGTCACTTAAAACTCAAACTCACCTTTAAAATTGGGAAACCCCTTGAAATTCACTTTAAATACCTTCATTCCAGGTGAACACCCACTAAAAACAGCTTATAAATTAAATATAATTATCATATATAGTTTAATTTGATAAAAAATTATTATAAAAATTCATGTGTATAATGATATGCCATTTAAAGAAAAAGCACAAAAACAACTACTTCTGTATATTTGAATCAAGCCTCCTTATGTGTAAAATGCTAAAAAAAATATAAGATATACCATCCATAAGACCTAGCAACAAAAACCCCCATGATTAGAACCACAAAAAATTCCATACCCATTATTTCATTTTCAGGTATGGATCACTTATTTATTGTATTTTTTTATTCTTTCTTTTCTATGTGGTTTACCTTTGAAATATTAAATTTTTAGAATAAATAGGTTTTTGAGTGGTTAGCACACTATTAGAGAAAACTATATGACAACCATAAAACATATCATGCATCCATGAAAAATTAATTAGTTACATGTACCACATGTTTTTTAAAACTTTATGATCTTACTGTGATACCACCCCGGGTGAGGCAGTGGTGACCAGTCTGGTTTGGAAAATCAAGTGGAAAAACTATACAATCTTCCAAGAAATTAAAATTATAAAATTTATAACCTCAGCTTTCTAAATTTAAATAATATAACCCTATTTTTTTACCAAACTTGACTCCCATATCTTTCCCACACTAACACACCCTCTCCTATTCATCTTGGGCGTGATTTTGGTGAGAATTTGGTTAGATTCATCAAGTAAACCTCAAGTAAGGGTCTCTTATTTACTCATATTAATTATGTCCTCTATTTTATGTTGATTTATCTCATCCATAAGGTTAAGTTGGCCTACAGTTCATGTTGTCAAATTATTATTCGTTATTATTTAATGTTTATGATTTTTTATAGCCTCTATAGGATCCATCTTGCCATCCTAAGTGGATTTACATCATAGGAAAATGTTTTGACTTGGTTTATGGTTGGTGGTTTCATCTAAAACTCTTATTTTATGAAATAATCTTGCTTTCTATGTTTTATAATGGGTGTTTTATTTAATTAAATCTATTTTATGATAGTATTTATGGCTTATTTCATACCCCATGGTTGTTTAAAAAAATACCTTGATTTGAGAAGAAAATTGGGTTTAAAGGCATGTTTTGGAAATGATAATTGAAAATTGATTGTGGTATATTGATGTAATGACTTTTGAAATATAATTTTACGTGTTTGAAATGTGTAAATCGAATTAAATCCCTAGTTATTTAAAAGTGGTTACTAATGTTAAGTATACATTTTAGATTACGCTACATTACTAACTAAATTAGACTTGGATGGAGGTCATGGTATCATCAATGGTTGAATATATTCCATTAGGATAAGGAATTTACTACTTAGAGTTTAGTTGGATATGGTTTCATGGGATGGGAAACACCATGTTTCTAGTCTAAGGAATGACCTCCTTGGTGGTTTGTGGACACACATGGATTGACCATTAGTTCACAAGTAGATTCAAGGACCAAGACTTCCCATAACCATCAATAACATAGGGATCTCCCATGGTTTATATTTATGGAATGTTTACATTTATGGAATGGATTCTCAATAATAAAATTTTTAATCTTGTTAGTTGATTTCCAGCCTCTCTAAGTTAAATGTTTAATTTTCTTGGATTCATTTCAAATTGGCATGATTTTTTATCTAAAAAGGGTCACTCGTGGAAAGATTTATGGGATTCTATTTTTATAGTGTTTATCACACCCTAAATTCACTCAATGGATGTATATAGATCTCATTTTGATAGATTCAGATAAAAAAAGGTGTCATGTGGTAGTGGTGGATATAGTGTTGTCCGAGTTGGTGATGGTGATATGATAGGAATTCGGGGCCCATGTCACATATATATGGGTGGCACATTTTCTTATTTTTGATTTCATTTTTTGATGTATATTTTATTATCTACTCATCTTCCATCCCTCCCTATTGTTTTTGGTTTTTAATGTGGCTTCGCTTTTTTACTCCCTTTTGGATATTTTTTGGATGATAATTTGTTATGGTTTATTATTTATTTTATTTATTTTTAATTTTTTACCATGTTATAGGATGTTTATAATTTATTGGTTAGCTATAATACTCTAGTATAATGACTTTAAAACTTATTTCAAGGTCATGTTGGGATCATGGATTAGACCCATGTGTTGATTCTTTTACAGAAACTATTCCCAAGGTGTGTTTCTTGATTCCCAAGAACTAGTTATTACCCTGTGGGGATCGGGAACACCTTTTGAGCTTTTCTACAGACAGGATCAGGTTCCCAAGTTAATGGTGGATGAGGTTGGTTCATGAAAAAATGGTATCAAATCCATGAGTTTTAGTACTATTCTTTTTTTTGGAGGTGAAGATAAACCAGATATAGGATTTTTTTTTAGGATTGTGTAATAGGTAAAAAGGGTTGATTTGGAACACCCTTACTGTCCTCCCTTGTATTTTTATAGGATATTGGGAATATTGTTTACTTTATAATTTTTTCACCCTTCCTTGTTGGGTAAGATGTATGGGTCTTGGATCATTAATTCATGCATAGTTTCATGTAAGGTCATGGTTTATTATATTTCCCTCATTCATGATTTACTTTAGCATTTAATAAATTTTACTATTTTGGATTGATGATTTAATATTTATTTTGATTTTTTTTCTCTTTTAATGATTTCATATAGTATCATTCCCCCTCAAATGTGACCCGTGAATGCTCTGAAGGATGATTCGAATAAATTTCTATGACCAACACCATTAGTTGATCAATATCTTATTGAGTTAAAAATCCAAGATGTTCAACATATGGACCAAGTCATGTGTTTTGATACTAATCCAATAAAGGAAGCCGATTTGGGCCCTAAGAAGTATCAAGATAAGTTGTTCCTAAAGTATAAGAATACCTCTTTCTAAGTAATGATCCCTAGGAAGATGAGGATTTAATAGAAAATACCAAAAGGATTTTTGAGTTTCTTGAGACCTCAATTTCCATCAAGGTGAAGTGTTCCACTTTTATTCTTGAAGGGGATATCAAAGTTAGGGGGGAATAGATATTTCAACAAAACCAACATGAACATATTAAATGTAAGGATTCTAAGTTGATATTAACATAGAAGTTTTATCCAAAAAATATGGAATTATAAAATTATTTAGAATTTTTTTCTCTTCATAAAGTTGATATAAATGATATAGAGTATGAAAAAATATTTTCTCATCTTGTATATTTTTCACTAGAGTTGGTATAGAATGATAAATTAAAACCTATAAGGTTTGAAATAGGTTTTAGGTCTAACATCTAATATTTGGTATTTCTCTTGAATCTCACAATATATGTTGAGGTTATGGATCAGATGATAATGGTATATAATGACTAGAATGGATTTCAGGTTTGACCGGTGTGACTTCTTTATTTAGTGGGAGTAATAGTGGTCCTTCTGAGAAGAAGCAGAATAATTATGAGTCAACAAGGGTAGTTAAAAGTGGTTATAAGAATCCATCTCAGCTTTTAACATTAGTGGTGTTGAGACGGGGATCTCCCATTTTCTACTAGTGTGGTGGTTCGAGTCATGCAGGGCCCTTTTTCCAAGAACCTTTAAAGGTATTCCATTCCTATGGGAATATAGTAATTTTTAAAGGGTTTGTAAAACAAATTCCTCTCCCTAAAGTGGCTCAATCTCTTCAACAACTAAGGGATCCATTGTTTAGTCATATTTACTCTAAAGTAGTGGGGCCCAATATTAGGGGTGTATAGGTAGGATCGTATCATCATATGGTTAGTTTCAGTTATGGGAAGATCTATGGGAAATTATTAGACCTCAAACACTAACTGATACATCGAATTTTCACATTGTAGATCCAGTTCCCATAGATTCTAAGATAGGGTTGATTACCATGATAGGTATTGTTCTTATTTTATCATATATAGTGACTATTTTATTTGATATTATGTTTTTCACTCATTAATTTCTTCTAATGTTGTGTAACTACTGATACTTCTGTCATAACTCATGCCATAAGTTATGGATATTTCAAAAATCCTCAAGAAAAATAAAATATAGGGCTCCCAATATACATCTTTCATTATGTATATCCCATAAAAGGAGTTATCATGTGGAATATCATTCTTGAAATATATTCTTTTAACATCATTGTCAGGATGTACTAAATGATAACCTTTAAGGATCATGTGGATTTCTATCAATAGAGGATGATCGTTACTTATCCTGATGGGAATACCAACATGTTTGAGGGGGATATGGACCCACATTCTAGTCGATCAAGACTATCCCTTCTTGAAGTGAGTATCTTTTTGTTCTAGTTAGAATCTCCATTGGATAAGTTTAGTGAAAAAAATATCAAGTATGAACTTCTAATGGTTTTGATGGAGTTTCAAAAGTTGTTTCTGGATAACTTCTCAACCCTACACCTAGAATGGGAGTTCAAGTTTTCTATCTACTTTGTATCATGAACTTAGTTTATTTTCTTTAATTCTTATTATATGGAACCCATGGAGAAGAAACATTTAAAGAGTTAAATTAATGACCTAGAAGCTATGGAATTTATCCACCTGATCATATTCCTTTTATCCTCTTTGGTTCTTTTTTCTAAGATGGTGGTTTATACCCTCCACTTTTGTATTGAAAAACATAAACTAAATTGGGTAACCATCACGAATAAGTACCTTTTATCCTGAATTTATGACCTATTTGAATGTTTGAAGAGGTAAATTTGTTCTCTAAAATAAATCACTTCTTAGGGTATCATCAATTCTGGGTGAGGGAATCTGTTGTTCTCAAGATGGAATTTAGGAGCAAGTACAGTTATTTTGAGTACTTTTTGATACCATTAGGGTTAACTAGTTATTATGTGTTCCGTATAGTACTAATGAACTAGATATTTAAATGATTCTTAGATTCCTTTGTTTTGGTATTTTTGGATGAAATTCTAGTCTACTCCAAGTACATGAAGGAATATAACCACCGTCTAAGGATTATTGTGGGAAAATCCTGGGACCACTAGCTCTATGATAAACCATTCAAATTCAATTTATAGATTCAGGAATTTAATTTTATCAGGCATGTAGTGTCTGAAAAATGTATATTAGTGTATCCTTAAAAAGTGAAGTTCATTATGTATTATGAGGAGATGAGGAATTTCTTTGAAATTTAAATATTTATGGGCATGGTTTGTTACTACCAATAGTTTATAAAGAATTTATCCAAGACAATAGCATCTTTAATAGTGCTCACCCAAAAGGGAGTGGAAATTTAATTAAATATAGAATACCAAGCCTAATTTTAAAATATAATAAATTTTTTGACCTCATATCCTATATTTATTCTCTCTGATGTGGGTCTTAGTTATGTGGTTTATTATAATTCCTCTATAATGGTTTTGGGTTGCGTTTTGAAGCAAGGTAATCATGTGGTATCTTACATCTCTCAGTAACTTTGACTAAATGAGAGAAACTATCCAACCCATGACATAGAGTTTTCCACTATATTTCATGCACTAAAATGATAGTGGTGTTATTTTTTTGGTGAAATGTTTACAGTAATATCTAATTATAAAATCTTGTGTTATATTTTCTCACATAGTGATTTAATCCTCAGGAAAAGGTGTTGGGTCTAATATATATTGACCTTTGGTTTCAGTATTTATTATATTACACGTAAAGGGAATTTTTTCATAGATAAACTTATTATTAAGTTTCCATATTAGGATATAGAAGAGACTATTGAGGAGTGGAAACTTATAGGTGTCTTGGATGAGATTAACCTAGAGTTGAAGGAGGATACATAGGTTTTTTTCCTTTAAAACCATCAGTTGACTACTCCCCTCCACGATCTTATTTCCCAAGATCATATGGAAGATAATGAGTTCCATTAACTTATTAGATATATTTATGGTGGGGAGATCAATAAAGAATGGTATCTATCTCTGGAAGGTTGTCTTTGTTTCAAGAGTTGGATCATGGTTCCTTATTTATTGTGGAAGGAGTTTTTTGAGGATTTACATCAATCTCGGTGGGTTTTCCACCTTGGTTTTACCAAGAATTACTATGATATAAAGTTGTGATATTGGTGTCCAATTATAAGGAGATATATAGAAAACATGGTGTATCTATGTTATACCAATTAGTAGTTAAATTCTGAACACCAAAAACCTTATAGCTTGAAACAACCTCTTCCAATAACTACCTAGAAGTGGGATGAGGTTTCCATATACTTCATTATCATATTAACTCATATCCTTAAAGGTTATAATTCTATTTGGTTCATGATCAATTGATTGACTAAATCATTCCACTTCATAGAAATCATGGAGGTGTCAAAGGTGGGGGATCTTGTATGGTTATGCACATAAAAACATATCAAGATCTATATAGTTCCTTTAGCCATCATATCATACAAATATCTAGGATATTCGAAAACATTTGGTGACTACACAGATCCATCGTAAATCTTATATTGACCATTGTCATCATCCCTTTATTTTTTAGTGTGTAACCAAGTGTTTCTAATGGTTTCACCCTATTTTGGTCACCAAAGACTAGGGATGTATGGGAAGTTACCTTCAAGGTATGTTGGTCTATTTTAGATCACTAGATAGTTTGGTAAGGTTTCCTACAATTTGTATTTTACACCTCATCTAACGATAATCCATAATGTGTTTCATGTTTCTCAATTGAAGAAATAACAACATGATCCATCCCATGTGATGAAATGGGAATATGTTGAATTATAACTAGATGTATTTATTACCAAGAAACCTATTAAAATTATTGAATCCAAATATAAGGTTTTTTATAGAAAATAAATTCAATTAGTTTGTGTGTTATGGAATCATGGACCTGATTCACTTGAGATATGAGAACCAAAAGCTCATATGTGGGATCAGTGGACTCATTTGTTTATAGATAAACCATCAGTTTAGATTTATAGGGATAGAAAGTAATATGATGGTGAGAATTGTTTCACCCATGATGTCACTTTCAAGTATGGATCACATATTTATTGACCCTATTTTTATTCTTTTTTTATGTGTGGATTACCTTTGAAATCTTAAATTTTTATAAAACTAGGTTTTTTCATAGTTAGTTCATGGTTAAGGGAAACTATGTTAAAATCAGGAAACATGGTTTGTTACCATGGTATAGGAATTTTACATGGTTTCCACACAATATATCAAAATATTTGGTCCAACCATACAACCCTTCTATGTGAAGTATTGGTGACCAATATGGTTCTCGCACGGTTTAGAAAATCTTATTTCCTAACCATGTGTCCCATTAGGAAATTAATATCTTGATATTTCTAAGTTTCCATTAATTTATTTAAACCCTTTAAACACTATTCTATTACCCCGTTTGACTCTTATATCCTTATCGTGCATGACACACATGCCCCTCATTATATTGGGTGTGATTTTGGTTGTATTTTGGTTAAATTAATTAATTAAACCTCAATTAAGAGTATCATATTCACTCTTTTTGGTTACCTCATCTCTTTTACATGTATTTATCTCTTTCCTAAGTCTAAGATGACCTAGGTTTCATGTTGGTTGATTCTTATGTCTTAGGTTTTTCTATTTATCATTTTTTTACCTATATAGGATCCCTCTTACCATATTAAGTGTATTTCTATTATAGGTAAAGGGTTTGTATTGGTTTAAGGTAGTTGGTTTCAAGTGACACTATTGTTTTATGATATAATCATGTTTTTTGTTTTTTATAAAGGGTGTTTTAATTAATTAAATCTATGTTATGATAGTATTTATGATTGATTTCATACCCCATGGTTGTTTCAAAATGTTTCCCTTTATTTTAGAAGCAAAGTGGTTTTAAATAAATGTTTTGGAAATGATAAATGGAAATGGATTGTGGGATATTTATGAGAGGACTTTTTAAATATAATCTGAAATGTTTAAAAAGGGTAAATCACATGGGAACCCTTGGTATCTAAGTGGGGATACTCGCGTTATGTATAAATTTTAGACTATTCCACATTACTAATTAGATTATACTTAGATGAAGTTTATGGTGTCATGGATGGGTGACTCTACACCACTAAGTCAAGGAATGTACTCCTTATCATTTAGTTAGATATAGGGTCATGGAATGGGTGACACAATTCTACTAGGAAAAGACATGACCTCCTCATTAGATGCATGCACACATGGATTGACCATTGGTTCATAAGTTGATATAGGGGCCTAGAGTTCCCATAACCTTAGATATATTAGGGTTATCCCATGGTGTAGGCTTATAGAATGTTTAATTTTATCAAATGGATTCCCATTAATAAAATTTTTAATAAAATTTACTTGTTTTCCTTCCTCTATAAGTTTAATTCTTTTTTGTATGATTTATTTCGAATTATCATGCTTGTGTTTTTTAACAAGGTCACTCGTGGAAGGTAAAATCCTATTAGGATAGTGTTTCTCACACCCTACATACACCCAATGGGTGTATTTAGATCTTGTTTTAGCACATTTAGGTAATAGAAAGTTATCATTTAGTGGTGGTTGATACTCTTTTTAGTGGTGTTTGGGTTAGTGATGGTGATATAGTGGGGATTTGATTCTCATGTCACATAAATATGGGTATACCTTTTTTATTATTTTTGGTTGGTTTTATTGATGTATATTTTATTTCCTAATCAATATTCATATCATTCATTTCGTATTTAGTTTTATTTGTGGATTCTCTTTTTTACTTCATTTTAGATATTTTTTATTATGATTATGTTACGGTTTATTATTAATCGTATGTATTTTGGAGTTGATATCATGTTATGGGATGTTTATAAGTTGTTGTTTAGATATAATAATCTTGGATAATGACTTTTCAAGTTATGTATAATTAATTTTGGGTTCGTGGATTGGATCCTTGTGGGAATTATTTTGGGAGAAACCATTCTCAGGGTATTTTTCTTGAAGCCTAGAAACTAATTGTTATACTTTAGGGGATCAGCAATTCATATCAAGATTTTATATTAACTCTATTAGGTTATTGATTCAATATTGGATTAGGTTGGTTCATGACCATAAACCCTAAATCCACCCTAACAACCCCTATGGTTGATCGGAAGGAGGGTAAATCAAGGGAGAGAGGGAGAGAAGTGAAAAAGAAAGAGGAAGGAGGGTATAACTTGGAGAAATAACTTAAAACCAATGGAGGAAAGACAAATATTAGATAAAGAGTATAGGGGATGTTTTCCCCTTGATTGGCCCTTCACATAGCTGAACAACAGAGGATGGAGATGGGTTGGGGATTTTAAAATTGTCCAGGTAGAATATGAAATTTTCATTTTACTAAAACTGGGAAGGTCGCATGGTTTGGCCACAGGGTTTGAAAAACCATGTTTCAACCTTGTATAATAGCACTATTCCATTATATAACTCTCTCCACACTTATCAAATGGTTTCACAAACCATGTACAAGTCATGTATCAAACAACTCCCATGTAAAGGTACCTTTCACAATTACTCGACCTCGTGCAGTTCACCCCCAAACTATATACAAACTATGCATGATCAAAATTAAATTAAAAACCTACCTATATAAGGATATGTTTATGGTTTGAACTAAATTGTGTTCACTGAACCATTCACCATATAAGACCTATGTAAAATTCAACCACAAGGTTTCTAATAACCATGCATAGATAATGCGCAAACTAAAAAACAGAAAAAACTCTTTAAAAATAAATTATAAAACCCAAAAAAACAAATTTTAAAATTACCAAAACTAGTTTAACATAATATAAAAAACCACATAATAATATGGTGGGTTTTATATTCCCCATACCCATACCTTGGTTTTAATGATAATTAAATAATGCCCTATCAAATGAAAATAATTGGTAAAGTATAATATAAAACATATAATTTTAAGGTTATTTATAAAATATTGAATATAGTATATTAAAAAAATAATATGGTACTTCATTTATGGTTGATTTTTTGGGTATCCATGCATTAAATCTAAAGAATATATCTTTACATTATCCAATTTGATTACAATAAGCATCCAGTGAAACCTAAAAAATAAATAATTAAAAAATAAAAATATATTTGATATGATCAGAATATAGAGTTTTACCCTTTAATTATAGATATTAATAAGATTATTTAATTTTTTATCTTCTTTTCAAATATTTTGGGTACTTTATGCACTCTTACTAAAGAATAATCTTCATTCATTGATGTGTTTTATGTAGAAGTTACATGAGATCTAACTAATCTAAATTTGTCAACACTAGGTCTTCCATTTATATTTGTGTGATTGACCTAAACTGTCGTTGAAGCTGGTCAAAGTTTAAAATTTATAATCCTACTAACTACAGTATATGTGGCAAGCAGGGTTGAACCCATAGAGAAGGCAATTTTGACCACTAATCTTCTAAAAATTTTTAAGAGATCCCACTGTTGTTAGTAGTGGGGTAAAGTTTCTATTTTCATGTTTTTTACTTTTTTTTAATATTCTTTACTAAGATGTGAAGTGACAGAACACTACAGATCTTGAATCTAAACTGATTTGAAGTGAGAAACAATTGAAAATATAGGTGAACAGAGATATAAATACACTGATAAACGAACAATCTAGTAAAACGCTCGGGGAAAATTTTCAATTCTACTGGTTTTGAAAACATTCCTTCTCACGATAGTGATTACAACTAATACCACTGAAAAGGAGAAATTTATTTCCCTCACCAGGAGATAAATCACTCAAGATGACAAGCCTTGAAGTTCACCACTCCTAGATTAATCAACTTGAGAATTCTGGTTGGAAAAATATTACTGAACAAACTCGCCTTATGTTCTGTAGTCTTTTATTTCAATTTAAATGTTTAAGAAAGTTAATCGACTATCAAACTAACTGAATGAAAGTGGAATTATGAGATTAAGTGTAAGTGGTATGTTGCAATCGAATGCAATCAGAACTGATCTCGTCGATCAATGTCAACCACATTTAAAATGATAGAGAGAAGGAAGAAGAAAGATATCCAGTAGACTTGATTTTAACCCCAAAATGGAAGTATTTAGCCTAAAATTGTCTCAATTACATGAACTAATATCATTAAATTACTACAAAAGAAAATTTAAAGAAAACATAGGAAGAGATCTCCCTCTCCTCGCTTGAATTTATATTATTCCTAGCCCTCGGATCACTAAGTTATGATTCTCTGAGAAGTGCTCCATTTATCACCTCCAGGTTCTCGCTCTTCTACCGAGTGAATAATGATCAAATGAATTACTTTTTTTCAAGTTATGTTGTAACTCTATTTTTATATCCTTTATTATCTGCTGCATGTCACCGCTCAGTTTCCACTAACTTTAAGTGTCCTTCACTTATGCACCGCACACGTTTGTTTTTTCATGACCCACACGTCGTGCTAATTTTTCTCATGTGACTAACTTCGAGTGAGTTAGTTAAGTGAATCTAGAAACTTTTTAAACATTGGTATGAACTTGCACATGTTTTAAATAAAACAATTAAAACATGAAGAAAGTTAATTAATATTTGAAAGTTATTTTTAGTTTACTATTATAATACTTATTAAAAATTAATTAAAGTTAATTAATAAAAAATTAAATGATAATCATTATTACATATTATTTAATTATTAGTATTATAGTTATTAATTTATTATTTAATCTTTAATTAAATGAAATTATTAAGTTTTTAATTTATTATTATTCATTAATTTATTTTATTAATATAAGTATTATTAATAATTAGTTAACATAACTTAATTAAATTCTTAAATTAGACTAATATCAATTACTTTGTTTCATAAAAAGTTAAATTAAATTACAATCTAGTTTAATTAGTTAATTTAATTAGTTTAATATTTAATTTTAATTAATTATTAATAATTAATTTATTATAAACATTTTTATTTTTAAATTGATAATTTTTTTTATTTTCTTGTTATTTAAATTTTTTTAATAATCTTATCTCTCCCCCCCCCCCCAAATCGGTACTATAGGGGAGGTTTGGTTCTTTATTCTTCTGAAAGCAGCGCCAAATAGAATGGCTTCAGCTCCTCTGCGACTCATCTCCTACCTTGGTGACCTTCAACCTCAGATGACAGTGGCTTTGTACCAGCCTCAGCTGGGACACAACTCATTGTGCACCAGTTTGGATCTACTCGTAGCAAGTGGTGGCTTCAGCAAATCCCCACAACTCCATCAGCAGTGGGCATCGGCTTCGGATCTGCTGTCAACAGCTCGATCTCATTTTATTAGAATCCTGTGATGGACCCTCCATCTCTTATGGCAGGTGATGGCGTGACTCCTCAGTGGTGGTGGATCCTTCTAGCACCACTGGCATTCAATTCTATCCAGGCGGCATAGGGGTGGTGATTGGGGCTGGCGGTGAGTGGTTTCTTCCATCATCGATTTAAGCAGAGAAATAAGATCTCCATGGTGGGGGTTATTTCGGTCTGGCATTACACAATAGGGCAGGTCAGAACATCTTCAGTGAACCCTCCATAAGCATCGACGGCAAAATCCACTAATTAGGGTTGTTTTTATTCAAACTGTATTAAATGTCTTGTTTGAAACTGGTTTGGGAAAATGTTGTGAACTATTTTTTTTTTTTGGTCGGTTATGGATTTTGTTGTAATAGTTGAAGAAGTGCAGGGGAAGAGTGGTAGGATGTAAAATCGTTCATGGTAACATAAAGAGAACCGGTGGCATGTGGGGACTACGCTTGCGGTTCATGAAGAGTTGATGTGGAAGAGGGAAGAAAGGAGGACACGGTGGTAGAGGAAATGGTGCTAAGAGGATGGTCACACCGGTGTCACCTTATCAAAAAATGGTGATATAGTGAAAAATTACGGTAGCAGTGCAAAGGTGGTGAGACAGCAGAAGGGGTTTCACGGTGGCACGGGTTAGAACCGGTGTGAGGAATCACCATAAAGGCTGAAACCATGAAGGATAAAAATGGTGACAATAGGAACATCTACAAGAAATAAAATTAATTAATATGCAGATAAAAAATACTAAATTAAAATGCATTCTCATAACTAATTAAAAATTAAAATTTATTAAGAAAATTATAAACAACTTAAATACTTAATAATAATAAATGAAACAAATTTAACTTAAATTAAATAATTATTAACTTCAACTTATTAATCTTAAATTAAAATTAAACTAAAACTTAAAATTAAGATGTAACTAAATTAGAAAAAGTTAATATAAAACTTAAACCTTTATAAAACAAAGTTAAATCATTTAAAATAGTTACTGTTTAAAATTAAATTAATTAAAACAAAAATATTATTATTATATTATATAATTAAGAAATTCAATTATGTTAATTAATTATATTAATTAAATTAAAAAAGAGTATAAATTTATAAATTAAATTTATAATTAATGAATTGTTAAAAAAATAGCTAATATTTAGATTCTTTTATATTAAATTAATAAATATTTAATACATGAAATGCTAAATTAAAACTTCATTATTTAAGTGAAAATGTAGAATTAATTAATTAACTAATTAATGTTAAATTATTAATTATGCAGACCAAAAACAACAAACTAAATAAAAAGCTTTTAGACTATAAAATAAAGTAAAACTTAAATTAAAAAATTTAATTCTTAAAATAATTGATTAATTATAAAAAATTATTAATTGATAAATTTTTTTGTAGAAACACAAAACTGTTAATATTTATTATAAGGTTCAATAATAACCAATTAAATCATTAAAAATTAATGAAATAGATGTGGAAAAACATGTGTTTTTAAGGACACATCAAATTCCCCCACACTTAACCATTGTTTGTCCTCAAACAAGCCCATGTTATATTATCATTGAGAAATAGAAAAAAAAAATTATTAAATTGCTCAAAATGTATAATGTCCAAAAAATTGAAACAAATGATAGAAACATGTCAATAGGATTTTTGAAAATAAATTTCTCGTATGAATCTTTCTTAGAACAAATACTCAATGGGTAATCTTCAAAACTATGAATCAACAAGTAATGAAGATGCCATGACTCATATGTGATACTGCTTAGTGACTAACTTTAATCTAGACATAAGTCCAAAGTCTAAGAGTGACAAGAGGTAAATTATCAGTGGAATTAAAAACATAACCAAAAGAACTTTTCATTTTGACTAATCACTGAGGTTCCAAAAAAATAATTTTTTTATGAATCACCTTAATGATACAACCTAAATGACTCCCATATAAACTAATTGACCCCTTCTTTATCTGTAGTTCATCGTTCCCCTCCCCATAATGAACTCATTTTTGAACCTAGACACTTTATTTTGTTTTTCCCAAGCCATGTATCATTGTGATAAGCACTATGCAATGCACTTATTCAAAGTTTAAAGACGGATTATAGTAAACAAAAATTCACCTAGCATCTAGGGTCTTAGAGATTCACAGTGGGATACCAGATACCCAAATTACTTCAGTTTAAAAAGAATTCTATGGAAACCACTTACATTGGCTCATTAAGGTAATTACTTAAATAAATAACAAAAATGTGTGTCCCCTATAATCAAGATCAAACTTCTAATTCCAAGGCTATGATCATAACTCCACAAACATGTACCCCAAATAAATCATCAAAGAAAGTTCCTAAACCAAGATATCCATTCATTCACTAAGTAAATATCAGTCAGCAATCATCCACCCACATTAATTTCAGACTCAATGCACAACTTAACTACCAAAGATATATTGTCCATAGGCAAGACCCATTTGATAAAAAATGTAAAGCCAATAATTATGAAAGAATTTTGAAAAAAATTGACTATTTTTTTACAAAAAGTTTGAAGTGAAGTGGGAATTGATGAGCTTACATTTAATCACAGTTTAGAAAACTCAAGAATTATCCCCCTCCCCCACACTTAAAACCCAACTATTTCCCCAAAGTTTATTTCTAAAGTGGAGAAGAACAATTTAGTAATTAAGTTTCAAAATAGATTTTCAATTAGTATAAAGATGACATGTATAAAGGGTCTCTTTGAAGATCAACAATGTTGTTCTCCACAATGAATAACTTAACAGCAGGTTCATATGCATGTACATGCATTAATATTTAGTCCAGTGAATAAATTTCAATACAACTCAAAAGTAACATGTGAGGTGTAAGTGCACTGTGTACTAGGTGAAATCATTTTAACAAATTATGATTCAAATGGATGTTCAATAAAGAAGAAAAATTCATGCTAAACACCCCAACCCAAAGAAGATTTAAAAAGACCAACAGAAAGTACCCCTTCCCCCACACTTAATTTCAATCAGTGGGTGATTTTAATAAGTGTGAAATTCAGTTTTTTAAATAATGAGGCACATACAGAATTTTTATTTTTAGCTTAGTGACATACAGCAGACATTTATGACCACATGAAGCAGAATTTTAAATATATGTAGAATTTTTTTAAAATTTCAATATTTTTTTAAATAATTAAGGAGCATATAAATGAAAAAAATTAACATTAAGGTACTTCCCTGATTTAAATTTTTTTTTTTCAATCTTCCACTAAGGGAATTCAGCTCCTTCTTGAAACCAAAGCAGCATCCTGAAAAATCAGAGCATGAAATCCAAGTACAAATAACCAGCAGAGACAGAACAAATAGAAGATAGCAAAGAAAAACTTCATTCAACACAAAACAGTACAAAAATTAAAACAAAAAAAGATCATGGGTTGACTCCCATGAAGCACTAAATTTAAAGTCTTCAGTTAGACTTTATTTAATCACAATTGTTTTATTTATTAACACAACCAAAACCATGGGTTTCCTCCCATGTAGTGCTAGATCTAAAGTCCCTAGCTAGACTTCATTTCCCTAAATGTTTCTATCCATGATCATTTAATGGGAATGAATTGTTAATAGTGTGAACTTCACTATTATCTAAAGACTCAAGAACAAGTACAACCAAAACATTCCCATCTACAATACCAAACAATATTCTCAAAATTTCTTTCAACAAAACAGTTGGTAATATACTATCTAGCCTATTTCGGCCTCTAGAGTCCACTTCCTCGGCTCTAAAAATTTTCCATATCTTCCTAATAAAATCACAAAATTGACCAGTAATACTTACATAGATTCCCCCACACCTAGAGGTCATATCCAACCTATAATTAGAAGAAAAAACATCGGTAATCTCTTCAGTATTTTCAAAAAATGTTCACAGCACAGCTTGCACAAAAGAAAACTCAGAAAACTCTTGGAAGAAGGAATCATACTCAGGTACCAATAGGTGGTACCCAATGTCCAAATATGACTCGAATGATGTGAATATTTCAAGTTCAGGTTGGAATTCATCACAAACAACATCAAATTGTGCAGGAAAAAAGGTTACCAAAAAATACACTCGTTCATAATGTGCATAATCTAGTTTTTCATCTAGGCTCAGCCCAAAACATTCTCCAACTTCAGAAACCCTTAAATAGTTGACTTCATAAGGAAATTTTTTAAAAACTGGTTGAGACAGTTCAGGACAAGAATGTGACTCACTCTCTAGAATGGGTTCTAGAGAAATATTTTTCTCATCTAGAGGAAGGAGTGGGACAGTAATAGAAGCCTGCAGAAAAGTTTCAATAGGCTTGGGAATCATAATCTTCGTGACCTCAAGAGGAAGAGAACCATACTCAACTCTGAACTCAATTTTAAAAAATTGGTTCTTAGAAGCATATATCAAATCACAACGAATAACATGTTGAGGCTTTTCAAACACTAAAAACTCATCCACATCATCAATATCTTGGAGAGTGAGTTTCCCCTTAGACACATCTATAACAGCACTAGCTATAGAAAGGAAAGGTCTCCCTAATATGATTTGGACTTTTTCATCACACTCCATATCTAAGATAAGGAAATATTGGGTAGTTTCAGTTTTCCTACACTCACTAATAGATCATCCACCCTCCCTAAAGGGTGTGTTAGTGACCTATCAGCAAGTTGATGACAAACATAAGTTGGTTGACAATCCCACAGACCCAACCTTCTAAATAGGGAGTAAGGCATAAGATTGATGTTTTCTTCTAAGACACACAAACAATTAAGATGATAACTTTCTTCTATTTTTCATTGAATAATAAAGCTACCAGGGTCCTTCAATTTTGGAGGCAACTTCTTTAACAAGATCTCACTACACTCCTCATTGAGATTAACTTTGTCCAACTTCTTCCAATCATTTTTATTTTTTAGAAACCTTTTGGTAAAATAAAAATATGAAGGGATTTTATCTAAGGCTTCTAAAAATTGTGTGTTCATAATAAAATTAGAATCAATTTAAGAAACCTAAAATAGTCAGGTTCATTATTCTTCTTCACTCTTTCAAGGAAGGGAATGGAAGGGGAATACTTTTTAAGAACAGGTTGATTATCCTCCTTCTCCTCAATTCAATTGTCTTTCTATTCTTCTTTAATTAATTACCACTTCATTTTCCTTGGTTCTTGAACTTTTTTAGATGTAAGTTCATCATTTTATTCAGGTTGAACAAAGATATCCTGATTCCCATATATTGTTTCTAGCAGATTTTTCTTTCCAAAATCAATTTTTTTAACAATTTTAGTTTTCCCAGAGTGTAGCTTTACTTGTTCTTGGGTGTGAAGGCCAGAGTTGGTGGTTATATCCATGATATTCTCTCTTGGATTAATAATTGAAGTGTTGGGCAACTTTCCCTTTTCCTTATCACCTTGATCCCTATCCATTTGAACTATTTGATGTTCTAAATTGTGAATCTTACCATATGTTTCCTTCCTAAATGAATTGATCTCTCCCAAAACTTGTTGTAAAAGCCCCTTTAACTCCCCTTTAGAATTATAAGATTCAGCATCATATTGGTTTGAGTTATAAATTTTAGTATGTAATTGGTAGTTAGGGGAATTGGTCTTTTTTATGACACCTTGTTCTTTCCAGGAAAAATTTGGGTGATTTTGATAACTAGAAGTGTACTGATTAGAGAATTGATCATTTTTCTCTTGGTTCTTAGTTCTAAAATCCATAAATTTTTCACTCTAACCAATCTGGACAGGGAGATCAAAATTAGGACAACATGTATGAGTGTGACCGAACATCCCACAATGATTACATTTCTCCCTTAGGACCCTATCACTAACAACAGTAGCCTGGAGATTGACTTTTTCTCTATGGAAGACCCTCTTCCTAGAACACGTGTGTTGAGATTTTTGAGCAAGATTGTCATACACAAGTTTCATCTCATCAACAGTGGAGTTAGAAAAGTCACCCCCACAAAATTGGTCAACTAAATTTTGGTTGTAAGGGTTGAGAGCATTATATAAGGTCTCCATGAGCAGATGAGGAGAAAATTGGTGATTGGGACTTTGTCTAAGGAGACTTCTAAACCTATCCAATGCCTCATGAATTAACTCCCCCTCATCCTGGAAAAACCCAGTAATTTTGTGCCTAATATCAGAGGTGGTGTTCCTAGGATAGAATTTTGATATAAAGGCAGTAAAAACCTCTTCCCAAGTCTCAAAAATTTCTTCATCTAAGTTCTGAAACCAAGCCCTAGCCTTTCCCTTCAGAAAAAAAGGAAACATCCTCAATCTCAACTCCTCCTAAAAAATCTTTCTCAAAGGTAATTGTTGTAAAGAACTATAGAACTCTCTAATAAACTCAAGTGAATACTCTCCTGGAAGACCATTGAATGAAGGAAGTTAAGAAAGGTGAGACTGCTTAATTTCAAAGTTCCTAGACCTAGGGGTCAACCTAATACAAGATGGGTTACTTGATATAATTAGAATTTGAAACTCCCTAAGTCTAGGTAACTAAAGGGCTGGAACTATGGGCTATGGAACATTCATGTTTTGATCAACTCTATTATCCTGATTCTCCATTTCAATGTTTTTTAAGGAGAAGTTAAATGTTTGTCTAGTTCAGAGTTTGAAGGCTCTAATGTAATAAACAAATTCTCTTCTGCTCATGCAAAGTGTAACAAGAGTTAAAAATAGCACAATAGTAGAACTAGTAGGAGTTCATCAATACAGAAAATAGTATCAAATTAGTAGTAAATGAAGCATATATTTTTTTATAGTTTTAAAATTTTCAATTTTTTTATATATGTGTTTCTTTTAGTTTTTTAGAAAAAATGGATCGTGCCTTCCCTGGAAACGGTGCCAAAAACTTGACATAAACCATTGTCGAAGCGATTTAAAGTTTGAAATTTATAATCCTACTGACTACAGTATATGTGGAAAGCAGGGTCTAACCCACAGAGAAGGAAATTTTTACCACTAATCTTCTAAAAAATGTTAATAGATCCCATTGTTGTCAGCAATGGGGTAAATTTTTTATTTTCTTTTTTTTTTACTTTTTTTAATATTCTTTACTAAGCAGTGAAGTGACAGAACACTAAAGATCTTAAATCTAAACTAATTTGAAGAGAGAAACAATTGAAAACAAAGGTGAACAGAGATTTAAAAACACTAATAAATGAACAATCTAGTAAAATGCTCGAGGAAAATTTTCAATTCTACTGGCTTTGAAAACATTCCTTCTCACGATAGTGATTACAAATAATACCACTAAAAAAGAGAGATTTATTTCCCTCACCAGGAGATAAATCACTCGAGCTAACAAGTCTTGAATTTCACCACTCCTAGATTAATAAAATTGAGAATTCTGGGTTGAAAAAGATTACAGAACAAACTCTCTATATGTTCTGTATTCTTTTATTTCAATTTAAATGTTTAAGAAAATTAATCCACAATCAAACTCACCGAATGAAAGTGGAATTCCAAGATTAAGTGTAGGTGGTATGTTGCAATCGAATGAAATCATAACTGATCTCATTGATCAATGTCGACCACATTTAAAATGATAGAGAGAAATAAGAAGAAAGATAGCCAGTAGACTGGATTTTAACCACAAATTGGAATTATTTAGCCTAACATTGTCTAAATTATGTAAACTAATATCATTATATTACTAAAAAAGAAAATTGAAAGAAAACAAAGTAAGATATATCCCTCTCCTCTCTTGAATTGCTACTTCTCCTGGCCCTTGGATCTCCAAGGTATGATTCTCTGAGAAGTGCTCCAAGTATGGCCTCCAGATTCTTTCCCTGCTCCCGAGTGAATAATGATCGAATGAATTCCTTTTTTTCAAATTCTATTTCAACTTTGTTTTTATATCCTCTATCATCTCCTGTATGTCACCACTCAGTTTTCATTTACTTTAAGTGTCCTTCACTTATGCACCGCACACGTGTGTTTTTTCACAACCCACACGTCGTGCTAATTTTTTTCACGTAACTAACTCTGAGTGATTTAGTTATGTGAATGTGGAAACTTTTTAAACTTTCGTGTGAACCTGCACATGTTATAAATAAAACAATTAAAACATTAATAAATTTAATTAATATTTTAAAGTTATTTTTAGTTTACTATTATAATACTTATTAAAAAGTAATTAATGTTAATTAATAAATAATTAAAAGATAATCATTATTACATATTAATTAATTAATAGTATTATAGTTATTAATTTATTATTTAATCTTTAATTAAATGAAATTATTAAGTTTTTAATTTATTATTATTCATTATTTTATTTTATTAATATAAGTATTATTAATAATTAGTTAACATAACTTAATTAAATTCTTACATTAGACTAATATCAATTACTTTATTTTATAAAAAGTTAAATTAAATTACAACTTAGTTTAATTAGTTAATTTAATTAGTTTATTATTTAATTTTAATTAATTATTGATCATTAATTTATTATAGACATTTTTATTTTTAAATTGTTAATTTTTTTTTGTTATCTTGTTATTTAATTTGTTTTTTTAATAATCGTATCTCCTCCCACCCAAATCGGCGCTACAGGGGGGTTTGGTTCTTTCTTCTTTTGAAAGCAGTTCTAAACAAAATGGCTTCAGCTCCTTCGGTGGCTCATCTCCTGCCTCGGTGTCCTTCAACATCGGATGAAGACTGCTCTGTACCGGCCTCAGATGGGACACAAATAATTGTGCACCCGTTCGGATCTACTTGCAGCAAGTGGCGGCTTTAGCAAATCCTCACAACTCCATCAGTGGTGGGAATCGGCTTCAGATCTGTTGTCAATATCTCAAGCTCCTCTTATTAGAGGCCCATGATGGACCCTCCATCTCTCATGGCAGGTGAAAGCGTGACTCCTCAATGGTGGTGGATCCTTCTAGTACTGTCGACATTCAATTCTGTCCTGGTGGCATAGGGGTGGTGATTGGTGCTGGCGGTGAGTGGTTTCCCCCATCATCGGCTTTAGCGGAGCAATAAGATCTTCGCGGAGGGGGTTATTTTGGTCTGGCATTACGCAATAGGGCAGGTCGGCACATCTTCAGTGAACCCTCCATAAGCATCGACGCCGAAATCTAAATATTAGGGTTGTTTTTATTCAAACTATATTAAATTTCTGGTTTGAAACTGGTTTGGGAAAAAAATTTGAACTATTTTTTTTGTGGTAAGCTATAGATTTTGCTACGATGGTGGAAGAAGTGCAGGGGAATGGTGGTAGGCTGTAGAACCAGTCATGGTAACAAGAAGAGAACCAGTGGCATGTGGTGGATACTCTTACGGTTCGTGAAGAGTTCATGTAGAAGAGGGAAGAAAGGAGGTCATGGTGGTAGAGGAAACGGTGCGAAGAGGATGGTCACACCAGTGTCATCGTATCACAAAATGGTGAGACAGTGAAAAATTACGGTAGCAGTGCAAAGGCGATGAGACAACAGAAGGGGTTTCGCGGTGGCACGAGTTAGAACCAGTGTGAGGAATCACCGTAAAGGCCAAAACCATGAAGAATAAAAATGGTGACACTGGGAACTTCTGGAAGAAATAAAATTAATTAATATGCAGATAAAAAAACTAAATTAAAATGCATTCTCATAACTAATTAAAAATGAAAATTTATTAAGACAATTAGAAACAAATTAAATACTTAATAATAATAAATGAAACAAATTTAACTAAAATTAAATAATTATTAACTTCAATTAGTTAAACTTAAATTAAAATTAAACTAAAACTTAAAATTAAGATGCAACTAAATTATAAAAAGTTAATATAAAACATAAACCTTTATAAAACAAGGTTAAATCATTTAAAATAGTTACTGTTTCAAATTAAAATAATTAAAAAAAGATAATTATTATATTATATTATTAATCAAATCCTACTATGTTAATTAATTAGATTAATGAAATTAAACAAGAGTAATAAAATTATAAAATTATAATTATAATTAATGAATTGTTAAAAGACAGCTAATATTTAGATTCTGTTATATTAAATTAATTAATATTTAATACATGAAATGCTAAATTAAAACTTCATTATTTAAGTTCAAATTAAGAGTTAATTATTTAACTAATTAATGTTAAATTATTAGCCCCACCGTTGGTGGTGGGGTGGTAAGGGTTTGGGGGGTGAGGGGCTGGTCACGGGGTCAAGTCCCCGGGTTTTCAATTTACTCTAATTTTATTCCTTGCGTCGTGTGCCGCTTTCGCGGTTGTACCCAATTTTTTTAATGTTAAATTATTAATTATATAGACCAAAAACAACAAAATAAAAAAAAGATTTTACACTATAAAATAAGAAAAACTTAAATTATCAAATTTAATGCTTAAAATACATGATTAATTATAAAAATTAATTAATTGAAAAAAAATGTATAAACACAAAAGTGTTAATAGTTATTATAAGGTACAAGAATAACCACTTAAATCATTAAAAATTAATGAAATAGATGTGGCAAAACATGTGTTTTTAAGGACACATCAGTGATATAAATGACTATTGAAAATATTAATAATATTAAAATATAATTAACATAGTAAATCAACTATTGTACAAAAATATTGTGAAAAATTACCTCATGTAAGCATTTAAAAAATATGATCTCAATCATTCATCCTTTAGAGTTTAATTTACATTCTCAAGACTAGTCATGTTATTAGTGGCCACTCTATATATTTGTTCTTGAAATTCAATATAGGAAATATTTTTATCTTGGAACATTGTATCAACATGAACTTGTAACATTAATAAATGAATCAATGAAATTAGTAGGGTAAATTACTCTTGTAAGTCACATTCGATCTATTAGTTTATCCTTAATATTGTCTCGACTCAGCCTTCTGTTTCTCCTTTTGTTTACCCTTGTATAATAACATAACTTAGTTCAGACATTTTTAAATTAATTATAAAAGTTTTTAAATATAAAATAAATTAAAAAGGATATAATTCATTATCAATATATATTTTTATAAGATTAAATGACCATTATATGAGAATTATAATAGCAAGTTTGACCATGTGAACATCAAGATCATCAGGGGGTATATTGTTCAACACTTAGATTATGAGCTATATGAATCCCCACTCTCACATGATATTTTTTAAGTTATTTATTATGAATTATATCACCCTTGATATTTTATAATTTACCTCTTATAATATGGTGATGAGTGGGTGCTGATAGATATAAATCAAAATCAATTTCTTCATTTAAAATTTTAGTACAAGAAAGGTATCAGTATTTGTTTTATTAACATTTAGTAGAAAATATAATGACTATCACAACCCCCTCCCTCTAAAGATACCCATTGTGGGTTGGTAATGAATTAAGATAGATAATTAACCTAAAGTTTTGAATTCAGTTGGTACCGAGTTGTAGAATATCATTGAGGTTATAAAAATTATCACATATGGAAGGCATTTCCCTCTAAAGACTAAGTAGGATCAAGAGATAGGATATAAACCACCAAAAAACTCCATGAGAAAAAGAGAAATGAAAAACTAAAACCATCCCACAATGCATGTCTAAAGAAAAAAATACAAAGAGTCTCCAAATAATGACCCAAAGGAAAGTATTAAGGCATCAAATTGCAAATAGATCTTATATCTGAGCTAGTGATGCCTACATTGGTCCCTAAAATCCTCCTAGAAACCTGAAAAATATCTTTCATGTATGTGGGGTGAGCATAACATGTATACTCGATAGGATCATACCCGAAGTCTCTCGTGCACATGTGAAAAGGGAATACTAATGCTCTGGTGGAAAAATAGCAGAACCAACCTACACCTTAGTAGGTCAACTAACCAAACCCATCCTCATCATGGAATGATCAAAAAATCACACATCCATGTATAATAACATAATATGAATTATATCAATAAAAATTACCCCACACTGTTATCCAACTAATTTTCCACTCTCACACACAAATTTAGTACTTCCAGGTTCTCCCATCCCTACTATATAATCCTTCCGGAAGACACCTAGGCAACCAAAACATAAAAATAACGCCATGTGAAACTATTTATCACATCCCACCTAAAGGAACCTAGGAAACCACATTATACCAAGAACTCCACATACAATTTTTCATCAAATTCCCATCATCCCATAACCACTTCCACGACCAAGTTAGTAGGGTATTGTGAACATGAAGAACATAAACCTCATTACATTATCATTATATATAAAAAATATTCTCTGTATTTCACATTTAAACATTCTTTATTACATTAACTTTCACTTAATACAACTATGAGAATTGATAGTTCTAGTTTCATGGTAAATTAAGAACATTACATGGGAACTTAAGACATAAAATACTACATCTTTATTGAAAACTTATTTTACATGACCACAACATTCTTTCGTACTTATCATTTCATAGGATAACATGAGGAAATACATAAGAAAAGGGTGATCTATAAATCCCATTAATGGAGTAAACAAGGCATAACATGAAGAATACAATACATGTTTGGAAATAGGCATATTAATGGAGCACAAGAGAAACATGAACATAAAGGCACGATATAGCATGATTATCATAACATGGAAATGTTTCAACAACATACAACATGATATTATCATGAGAAAAGGCTCATTTCATATGGATTAGCATGATTAAACCCTTATTTCACTTGAATTAGCATGAGTAAACCCAAATTTCACTTTAATTAGCATGAGAAAACCCTCATTGCACTTGAATTAACACGAGTAAACCCTCATTGAACTTGAATTAGAATGATTAAAACCTCATTGAACTTTAATTATCATGATTAAACCCTCATTGTACATGGTGTATCATGATACTAAACATTACCCAATGCATTGGATTGCTATCAGGGCACACCATTTATAAACATTTTGTTTCATGCATAAGTGTGCCAGATGGATCATATAACATGGAATCATTCAACATCATAAGTTATTACACAATTAAGTAATGTGGAAAACATAAATATAATTACCATTCAATAATTATATATTCATAATGGTGAATACCCTGGATAGAGAAATGGCCATGGTATTCACTACATAATGATTTGGCTTGGAATATCGCGGTGCAATTTCAGTAGTATAACGGCATGACATAAGAATTCATAAAAAAGTTTGATGAGGTAGAAAGAGGTATATAATGTTATGTAAATGAAATGGAAAGTAATGGGTTAATATATATACATGTCACAATACATGGAATTTATAAATATAAGTTGTAACATAATGAAGAAACTTGAAGAAAGAGGAGAAATGAAATAAGTATTACAAAATTTTAACATGGTAACAGGTATACAAGGGAGGGATTGATGAGAGATAAAGAGGTATATAATCATTAAAAAAGGGAGGAAAGTATGGGGGAGGTGATAAATCATACCCCGACATTTTTAATTGAAAATAATAGGGTATAACAACATAAATAAACTTGTAAAAAATGAGAAAGGAAGAAATTCCTTACTTGAGTGAGTGACTTCAAGAGCTTGAGGAGGGGATTCTTGAGATATTGGGTGACTTTGGAGGTTTTTAGAGAGATTTGGGTAGAGTGGGTACATTATCCATGGATTTTTAGGGAATATAATTGGTATCTTGGGTGGGTTTATATAGGAAATGAGTGGGGAATTCTTTAATATTTCACAAACTTAGGTTTTGGAATCTATATAATTAAATATTCAAAACAAAAAACCTTCCCATGGTTTTTTCCCATGGTTTTTGCCCATAGTTTTTTCCAAGTTTTATTGTAAAATATTAATTATAATTCCAATTTCATAACTTATTAAAATACTAGGCTTGCTTATGTGGAGGTGAGTCACACTCTTACAGAAATCATTTTAAAATGTTAAAATATTTTATAAGTCTTGGAGGGTCCTTTAAGGCATTATAAAATTAATCAAAAAAATCTAAAATGAAATTATTTTAAAGTTAAAAGTTATATTGGACGAATATACCTTTTATAGTATTTTATTACATCACTATTGGGTCGTTATGATGTCATAAAACACATTATATATTTAAACAGTATTTAATTTTTACCCAAAAATTTGACTGTCTCAAAAAATTATGAAAAATTCACTATTAGATAATTTTGAAGTCCTAAATCCAAAAATAATATTCATTTTATCTACATAATTTTCTAAATATGTGAATTTTCACTTTTAAAATAAAAAACTTCTATTTATTAAAAATTGACATGTTTTGACAAAAACAGTTTTTAAACCTTAATAAAAATTATATTTGACTTCATAAAAATTATATGATCATTTATATTTAATAAAAATTATATAATAATAATATTTTATTAAAATATTATTTATTACAAAAATTCATTAATTAATTAAAATAAATTATTTAATTAAAAATACAATTTCAGTTTTATAGTATGAAAATATAATTCTTATCAAACTGAATGCTTAAGCATTTATAGAGTAAAAACAATAGGTAATATAATAAAAACTTATAATTAAATGGAGTGTTCTTATAACACTATTATAATAAAAAAAATTAATAAAACCTCAGTTTAATATAATAATTTATATATTTCTAAAAAGTACCATTTTACCCCAAAAATCAACTTATCTAATTCATTATATCTTTAAGAAAAACTATTATCATATAGGAATTGATGGAATAAGACTTTTATTTATAAAAGGGATTACACAAAAGAGTAACTAATGCCTAGTTAAATAACCCCTTATAACACCAACATAATACCTAAGGGTAAGGTGTGCGATGGTGACAGACTCTTGGGGCGGCTTGGATAACATTGCTCCTGTGGTAATCTCTATTAACTTCTACTTATCCCATAGGCAATTCCGTTCAATCTTAACATGTTGAAGCTCAGCTTGGGCTTGGTCAAGAGAGAAGCCCAGTGATACTACCTTCTTTTTGAGCTCCGACAAATGAGCTTCGTATGGCTCGAGTCTACTAGATGAGGTCATCCTCTCCTTTTTCTGTGTCGAAAAGATTCTTTTTAAAAACCTTAATTTTATATCAATCATGTGATCATTGATAAGCGGCTATATTATCAATGGTAATGATACTTAATGGTCATTTAAACCCAATTGGATAAAATAAATTAAAAATGAATGTGTTTTCTATATCCATAAGACATTTTATTAAATAAAAGAAAGGGAATGTTTTTCATGAATCTCTGGTTCGTTACATTCCATGTATGACCATCACAATAAATAACCTCATCAATCTTGTAAACCCAACCATATGTGCACTATATCCTCAATAAATCACAGTCTATGTGTAAGAACCTCTCCTAATAGAGATATCATAGAAGAAGGGGTACCCATCCATCCATCCTCATCATCTTGGATGTTAGTAAAAATACCCCCCAAACAATTTGGTTTCGACACATGGTGCTTGATATGGGTGGGGTGTTTATAGAAATCATAATAAAATATATAATATATAATAGTTACACACACAATATCATCCTATGGTTTTATAATAAGAGCACCATCACAACTCACAATTTCACCAAAAGGCCTCACAATAATTTGAACTTTATTTTCTACTTCTAAATGCATCACACCATACAATAAATTAAAAAACCACAAGACACATTCCATCTTTCATTCTTGGGTTAACCAATTTCAATATTTTCCAATTACTAACAATCTTTATTTATTAAGCCTATCTATTTAATGTTTAATAACAACCACTTTAACCACAGTTCTCATTTTAATTCAATAGTACATTATCCATTCCAACCCATGCAATTTTAGTTTCACCATCAATATTTTGTCCCATTACTATTGAGAAACTAGAACAAAACAACACAGTATAAACATCCCATCTTTATTATATCAACAAACCCCACAATACAACCACCACATATCACAACCAATCCTTATCACAACTATTACACATAAATATCCCCACACATCTCAACCACCCCACATCACAACTGCTACACATCACAACCACCATATATCCCAATTCATTTTTAACAAGGGTTTTATCATATTTATTTCAATATTTTTAAGGGTAATTTCACATAAATCTGAGATTCCATGGGAAACCAATTTAATAGTCGGATATAAAATCTTATACATTTTTATGTGTGGTGATTCAGCCATAAGCACAACAGGATTCACCAATTTCGATATCCACAAAAACATAAAAACATCAATATAATCTAAATCTAGAAAGAATATAAGTAAAGATCAACCATATAAGAAAAATCATAAGAACAAGTAAATCTCATGTGATCTATTACCTTCCCCTTCAATTCAGATTAAAACAATTGGTTATATCCATTAAGCTAGTGTATAATATCTCCTCAAAGGAAAAAAATCATGTAATTACCAAATATATATATAAAGTAGATACGAAGGATTCCTTATCTCAAATAGATCTTTCCAATTTATTGTGCAAGGGTGAAATAAGAGTAAGAGAACCACTAAGAAAAAAAATTAATGTAAATACCTTCATTAACCTAGAACACGGTATCCCAAATCATTATATTAGAAAATAATCACCAAAACCATTTGTTCCCTTGATATCAGTCTTCTATAGATGATGAACCGGAAGAAAATAGGGAAGATAAGGGAAGGTAACTCACCAAGAATAACTAGGTATTTATATCCTAAGGTTGGGGTTAGAAGATAATAAAAATGGGTTAAATAAACTCTGAGGGATTCCCCTGAATCACCCAATGACTAAGAGAAAAGGTGGAAAAAGTGGGGGTTCATAGGGGATTCAATAATTAATAGGATAACAAGAAAATTGAAGACCATTGTGTAACACCCCTCACTACGATGCAATATTTCTAACACAATATAAGATTATGGTGTAAGGGTAAGGGATCAGGCCATATCTAGGATGGTCAAATCCACATTTGAGAAACATGCTGAGTTATATGCTATAAATATGATAAACCGGGAAAAGGACCATGTAACAAGAATAACTAGCACACCGTAGGACTCAACTACCAAAAATAACGCCACACCATAACCAAACTCTATGGAATAGATACCCTGAAAAAGAAAAAACCACAAGAATCAACCTCGGGGACTCCATGTTATAGACTATCTCTCCATTAAACAACTATACTGAAAATGGAAGAAATATAAAAACTATACCTATAAAACTCTACACTTTAGCTGACTTATCTACACTGAAGACACTAACCTTATGGAACACCATAAGCCTCCAAAATGAAAAATTATTCTCTATCTGAAATATCAGCTATAACTCCACCATACACTCCTCAAATTCCTTTTAAATTCCACCAAAAACTACTACCACTAGAATTATCACAAATTAATGGGTCATAAATCCTAGACCATGACATTTGATACCTCTTAAATTATTTTCATCCTCAAGAATCAAAACTAATCATGGGAAAGGAAAAAAAGTAAAAAGTCTGCTCAACCATTCCATAAGATACCACTCAGGGATCTCATTACAACTAAAACACTTCCACCATCATACAAAAATCTCAATAAACCTCTTTTTCATAGAACTATAAACACCATTATTTCAACCTTTACATAACCAGAACGTCCACTACAACCATCACACTACAAGTTCTCAAGTACACAAATCAAGTAAATACACATTCCGCGTGAATATAATATCCTCTTTGGGAAGAACTAACTTTCCCATATTATTTTAAAACATTTTTTAATATAATGAATCTTGATTAGGAAGGGGATTTCCCCTATTTACACACTTAAAGATTTAAAATTCTTCATCTTTAAGGTAAAGGGGCACATTTTATAAATCAATAAGATCTGAACATCATGTTGTTAAATAAATAAAAGAAATAAAAAACTCAAAATATCTCAGGGCGCGGGGCATGGATTTGTGTTTCACATTCCCAAATACACTCTTCTAAGCCACCATGCCTCCACATCACATAAACCAAAGGAATGGTTCATCCTCATAGCACCTTCTCCTGATAATCCTGGATCTCTACTAGTCTCTCCATGAACATCACATCATCCCCAATATCCATCTCTCCCGAGTTAATTATATAGGAGTCATCATAAAGGTATCAATAAAGATAAGGCTTGTGAAATACAACATGGATACTTCTGAGTCATGATGCAAGTTATAACCAACATACCACCTTTCTAAAATACTCCAACATGTCGAAGGGTCCAATGAACTAGAGAGAAAAATTACTCTCCCTACCAAACCACCACCACCCAGGATGAGGGGAAACATTTAAGAACACATGGTCCCCAACCTAAAACTCCAAGGGAGTCCTCTTACAATTGATATAAAATTTATATAATTAATGCACCAACTTTATCCTCTCACTGACTATCTAAAACCTTATTTATTATTCTCTTCACCACATTAGGACCAAGAACCAATAACTCTACAACCTTAGCCCAGCACAATAGAGAATTACATGGTCACCCATAAAACACCTTATATACAGAAATGTTGATGGATGAGTGGTAGGCATTGTTTTAAGAGAACTTAACCAATGAAAAGTGCTTTTCCCAGAATCCACCAAAGTTGAAGATACATGCCCACAACATATCCTTCAGTGTCTAGATAGACTCATTTTTCATCTTTCTGGGGATAAAAAGCAATATAGAGGAATAAATGAGTTCCAAATTCATATTGAAATCCTCACTACACTTTTGAGGTAAAATGATCCTTAAAATTAGAGATAATGGACCTCAAAACTCCATACATCCTCAAAACCTCATCCACATGCCTCGTCACTTAAACATCCATGGTTCCTAACTCCTTGATTTCTAGGAAGTGTGATAATTTCATTAGCTAGTCCATGGTTACCCAGATATAATCATGTTCTTCTTGAGATTGGGGTAACCTTATAATGAATTTCATTGATATGTCACCCCACTTCAATTCATGGATGTCTAATGAATTCAAAAAACTATCAAGAATACAATGTTCTACCTTTACCAACTACAAAACCAGACATTGATCCACGAACTCAATCATTATTCATTTCATCCTAGGACACCAGAAATGTTCCCTCAAACTACAGTAAATATTAGATGCTCCCTGGTTCATTTTTGAAGGTGATCTATAAAACTCATGAAGGACTCCCTTACAAATTTATATTGGGGTGAAAAACTTCTCCTAGAATAATATATGATCCTAACCATCCTCTGAACATCTTTTTGTATTATCACCATGGTCAACTCTATTGAGGATCACCCATGCTTCTAAGTGTCTCTACTAATACTATTCAACATACTACATCAAATAAGACTACAGTATCATTTGAAACAAGAAACCTTATTCATCAACTACCCTTTTATCTAAATACATAGATACCAACTCCTCCATACCCCTATAGGAATATTTGGACTCTTGAACAACATCCTTTCATGAATTCCTTCTCAATGCATTAGCCATGAAATTATTTGATAAGGTAATATTACAATAGATTCATCATGAACACAACTATATGATAGCACTAGATCATGGGTGGCATAGTTACTCTCATGGGGAAATAACTACCTAAAACAATAAGAGATCATTTTATTTTGCTATATCAAGATGAATCCTAGTCCTAGATAGGAAGTTTCATAGAAAACCTAGAACATTTCCCCTTCCTCTTATAACTGAAGCATCGAGGCACTAATCAATTTCCCCTTTGGGTAGTAAAACGCTGCATGGAACTGATCATTCCATATGAAATCCTAGTCTTTACTAGGGATATATATCAATACGTCCATAATATATGATGAATTATACATGAAACCTAATTAATAAACCATTAGATTAAGGAAACTATGAATCTATGTCATATTATTGGGTGTTTCCCAAAAAATAACAACCTATATATTTTATGGTTCCATGACCACACCTTAATGGTACACCATGTGCCTAAGTAAATGCACCTTATGTGTCTGAAAATTTTACTTGGACAACTTTCCATAGAGTTGGTGGTGTTAAAGGACCTATAATACATCTCTAAGATGATCGACATGCCCCTCCTCTAACTTTAAGTATATTAAGATGTTGTCAATAAACATGAATACAAAATGGTTTGGGAACTCATATAACACAAATTTCATGTTCCCCATGAACACATATAGTGTTCTTTTTACACTTAATGGAATGAACAAAAACTCTAAAAACCCATACCTATATTGAAAGATAGTCATCAAGATATCATCCTCATTCTCCCTCAATAGGTGATATTCAGAGCATATATCCATCTTAGAGAACCAACTACCTACTCTAATCTAGTTAAAAAGATCATTAATCCTTTAAAGTGGGTATAAATTCTTGATTATTACCTGATTATACCATCATTGGTATATTCAAATCCTCTAACTATCATCCTACTTCATGGATAATAACACTGGATCACCCCAGGACTATACACTAGGTCGGATGAAACCCTTATACATCATGCAATCTATCTAAATCCCCAAATTCTACAACAAAAACAGTGTAATCCAATAAGGTGATAGTGAAATCATAGAATTTACTAGCTCTAAATCTATCATAAACACAATATCACATCGAGGGGGTAGTGTCACAACCTCCTTGGAAAAAACATTTAGAAATTCTTCAACAACTCTAGAAACCTCTAACAACCTAGTGACCACTAATTTCACTAATAACTATACTATAAAAGAGAGGTGGGTCTCCACACATCTACTTCCCATATAATACTTTTTTCATAAATGAAAACCAAACACTAACCATATGCATCCGAGAATATGACCTTTCTCTAGAAGATGTTGATAATTTCACACATAGAGTATAACTAATCAATTTCAAGGATAACATCATATAGATGTATCTAAAGAAATAAAAGGATATCCACGTGAATAATGTTTCCCCATCATCAGTATACACCCTTGACACAAATTGAACAAGTTGGTCTGGCCTCTAACTATAATAGTCAACACCAGGGGCATGGGAAGACTCTCTATGTCTAGTCCCAAAGAACAAACTAAAGTGGATGAAATAAATAAGTATGTGGCTTCAGAATAAATCAAGACATAAAACAAGGGTAGATTATAAGATGGTTATACCTATAATGATATATAGACCCTATGGTGTTGGAACCTCCATAGCATGAAAATTTACAAACCTGGCTCCCCTACCTCACTTCTAACAACCACCTCCATGGCCATTCTCAGGTAGGGGTCTCTATATATAGGGAACAACTTGAGGTCATCCCCGGGATACCACATCTCCTCTCAGTTGAGCATAGTCTTACTTCCCCTACTACTAAAACATCCTTTTCAGTGGTTGATACTAATTATAATGCTGAAAAAGACCACCTCCACCATTTTGAGCTCATAAAACCATTGGTTATTGATGTTGGTGGTGACCATATCCTCCATAGACATAGTACACTAGTCCAAATCACCTAATAAAATCATGGAAGATACTGTCCCTAGAAGGCCTAAAATAAGTTTCAAGGGTAGACTACCCACTAGTCAGAACCTCAAAGGCCCTAGATTTTGATATCTATTATGAATAACTCTACTTCTTATGGAACCATAATGGTTCCCCTCTTATGGTAACCCTCCTTATGATTGCATACACTTGATCACCTCCATCATCTTATGTACCTCCAAATACATTGACAATGTAAATAGAGTATATTAAATAGATGGTTGGAGTGTCTCCTAAAGTTTTTGTACATGAGACTCCTTCTTAGGAAAAATATTGGGGCTGAAAAATAGAATATATTTGAACTTGATCCCAAGCTCTCACATAGACATACTCCCCTTGTGAAGGGAAATAAGCTCATACCTCTTCACTTCATTCATAGTAAATGATAGTAACTCTAATCAAAATTACTTATGGAAGTCTTCCCAAGAAACATCCACCTTATTTCACTCCCAAAGATACAATTTAATCCACTAATTAGTTGCACCCCTCATCTGAATGACTTCTAATGAGACCTAATACGCTGCCCTAGCCCAAATCAGATTGAAGGCAATCCCAAGCTCCTCAAACCAATACTATTTCTATATATTAGAGATGATAAAATCATAATTTCCCAAAATTTACACTAAATGGAATGAAATTATCACTTCCACTAATCAGCCTCCTTAGTCGGGTCAACCCTCTAGAGGTCAAATGGGCCAGCCTGCTGAACCTCACCAGCCTGAACAACACATAGACAGTATCCAGGAGCCATAAATGAAAGGAAAAAAGGATTTCCTAAGATTGGTAGTATGAAACTTTGTTAATTTTATTAAATTAATTCATTTTAACTTCTCAAGAAAACCAAATTTAAATAACAACAAAAACAATCATGTTGTATGTACCTTTCCTAGGTCTTTAACCCGCAAGCAGAACCACTTCACTTGGTTGTTTGGTAAACTCAAATTCCTTTCATATAATAATGGGGGAGGATAAAATATCATTTCCTAGCCATTTTATATGGACTAATTCATGTGCTAATATAAAATGGAATTATTTCCCTACCAACCCATGTGTTAATATTGTGAGAGATGATGCTCTTGGACTATATTATTTTAGACCCCGTGAATATATTCAGGATTTTCCCCCTTCTTTTTTCAATAAAAAGTTTTAATGTTGCATGGATGATACTGCTATATCATAACCCCCTCCCTCAAAAGGTACCCCTCCTGGTATGGCATGAAGGGTGAGATATAATGACCCATGGTTTCTACCTTCAGTAGGCCCTGGATTCATGACTAGCACCGAGGGTATAAAAATTATTACATATGGAATTCATTACCCTATAAAGATAAAGTTGGATTGGGAGATAGGATATCAACCATCAAACAACTTCATGACATAAAGATAAAGGAAAAAAATAAAAACCATCCTATAATCCATGTATAAATAAAATAAATACAAATAATCTCCAAATAAATACCCAAATGAAATTCCTAATGAAGAAACTCAACAACAACTCCAATATCTAGGCTAGTAATGTCCAGCTCGGTCCTCAAAATCCTCCTGGAAACCTAAAAAATAGTTTCTAAATACATGAGGTGAGCATAACATGTATACTCGGTAGGATAATACCCAAAGTCTCTTGTGCACATGTGAAAAGGGAATATTAATGAATCAATGTAAAAAAGTAAATCCAACATACACTTAAGCTAGTCAACTAACCAAACCCATCCTCACCATGATCTGCTCACCAAATTTCACATCCAAGTATAATAACATAATATGAAGCATGTTGATAAATGGTACCCCACACCACTTTAAAATTTATTTTATTCTCTCACATATAACTTTATAAATTTTTTCACACCCATACCTACTATAAAATCCTACCTAAAAATTCATGGGTAACTACATCATACTAAGAACCTTGTGTGAAACTATTTATCACATCCTACCTTAAGACACCTAAGAACCCACATTATACCAAGAACCCTATGTGAAATTGGTAATCACATCCTCATCATCCCATAACCACTATAATAACCAAGTTAGTGGAGTATTGTGAACATGAATTACATCAAGATCATTCCCTCATTATTCTATATATGACCCCCATTAGGAATAACCTCATCAATATCATAAACCCAGCCATAAGTTTACTATATCTTTAATCCATCACTGTTTTTTCATAAAAACATTGCCTAGAAGAGAGAGTGGGGAATTTGGGGTATCCATACATCCATATACACCATCTTGTATGTGGGAGAACACCCCCCCCCCAACATTTGTGTGTTATCACAGGGTTATCCACATAGATGCGGAACATATATAAATCACAATGAATATACAATATATAATAGTTTCACACAAAATCCCATCCTATGGAATTATAATAAGAGAACTTTCACAACTCACAACATCACCACAAGGCCTCATAGCCTTCACCACTTTCACTTCCACCTTTAAATTCATCACACTACACAATCACTACTACAAAATGGGCTTTATCAATGCTAAAAAAGCGTTGTAAAGCTTAGCACAGATAAAGTGGGTCCCCTTTATTAGTGCTGAATAAGCATTGATAAAGGGGTACTTTATCATCTCTAAAAACACATTGATAAAGGGAGACTTTATCAGTGCTAAAAAGGCACTGATAAAGGACCCCTTTATCAGCGCTAAAAAGTATATGATAAAGGTGTCTTCTATCTGTGCTAAAAAAGTGTTGATAAATGCCATGTCTGCTGCAACAAAAAATTATGTAGCAACACACCCAAACAACACCTAAAAAAATTTCAGCATCTCAACAAGTAAGTATACCCATACTAAATTAACACATAAATCATAAGGTAATTACACCAAGTATACCCATATAACAAGTATACTCATACACCATTAACACATAATTCATAAGTTAATTAAATACATAAAGAATTAAATTCAGAATTCAGGGGGTTGGGAGGTTGTTCAAGGGTTTGGGATGGCTGTCCAAGGGGGGTAGGGGTGTCTGGGGGGATGGGGGTGTCCGGGGGGATAGGGGTATTCAGGGGGGTGGGGCAATCCAGGAGGTTGGGGGCTGTCCAAGGAGGGTGGGGTGTCCAGGGGGTGGGGTGTCTAGGGGGTGGGGTGGTGTCTAGAAGGGGGTGTCCATGTAAGGAGGGGCTGTCAATGGGGGTGTCCAGGGGGGTGGGATGGTGTCCAGGGTGTCGGGGGGCTTTCCAGGGGGTGTGTCTGGGGGGTGGGGGTGGTCTAGGGGGTTGGTGGGGTTGTCCAAGGGGGTAGGGTGGTGTCTATGAGGGTGGGATGGGGGTGTCCGGGGGGATAGGGTGTCCAGGGGGTGGGGTGTTCAGCGGGTGGGGGCGGTCCATGAAGTTGGGGGATGTCCAAGTGGGGTGGGGTGGTGTCCAAGGAGGGGGGTGTCCAAGTGGGGGGGACTATCTATGGGGTGTCCAAGGAGGGTGGGCTGGTGTCCATGGTTTTGGGGGACTTTCTAGGGGTGGGGGTGTCTGGGGGGTGGTGGCGGTCCAGGGGGTTGGTGGGGCTGTCCAAGGGGGGTGGGGTGGTGTCCAAGGGGTGGGTTGTGGGTGTCCAGGGTGATAGGGGTGTCCAGGGGGTGGGGTGTCCAGGGGGTGGGGGGCATTCCAGGAGGTTGGGGGGATTTCCAAGGGTGGTGGGATGGTGTCCAAGGAGGGGGGTGTCTAGGTGTGGGGGATGTCTATGGGGTGTCCAGGGGGTGGGCTGGGGTCTAGGGTGTTGGGGAGGCTTTCCAGGGGGTGGGGTGTACGAGGGGTGGGGGTGGTCCAGGGGGTTGGAGGGGTTGTCCAAGGGGTGGGGTGGTGTCTGGGAGGGTGGGAGTGGCTGTCCATGGGTGGGGTGTCCATGGGGTGGAGGTGTCCAGGTGGTGTCTAGGAGGGGTGGGAGTGTCGTCCAGGGGGTTGGTGGTTGTCCTGGGGGGTGGGGGTGTCCGAGAGGGGTTGTCCGAGGTGGGGGTTGTCCATGGGCGTGTCCAGGGGAGAGGGTGTCCAGGGGGTTGGGGGGCTTTCCAGGGGGTGGGGGTGTCTAGAGGGGTGGGGGTGTCCAGGGGTGGGTTGGTGTCCAGGGGTGGGGGCGGTCCATGGGGTTGGTGGGGCTGTCCAAGGGGGTGGGGTGGTGTCCAAGGGGGTGGGGGTGGTTGTATATGGGGGTGGGGTGTCTAAGGGGTGGGGGAGGTGTCCAAGTGGTGGGGTGGTGTCTAGGGGGTGGGGGAATCATGGGGTTGGGGGGATATCCATGGGGTTGGGAAGGTCGTCCATGGATCGTTATTCTAAAAGATCAACCCAATCTGAATGTGTTTGGTCAGATTTGAGTACATCAGTTGTTGTTTTCACTTAAAATTATATCCATTTTAAACAAAAGAGAGGACCTTTGAGTGATACCGGCCACACCATGCCTCGTATTAAGGCAGGGTTGACTCGTACACGTCTAAAAGGACCCATGTATCATTCTTATAAAGAATCAACACAATTTTAATGCATTTGTTCAGATTTTCATAGGTTAGTTGTTGTTTTCACTTAAAATTATGTCCATTTTAAACAAAAGAGAGACACTTTGAGTGATACCGGCTACATAGTGCCTCGTATTGAGGCAAAGTTGAATCTTACATGTCAAAAAATACCCATGGATCTTTATCCTAAATAATCAACACAATCTGAATGCGTTTGGATGGATTTACATAGGTTAGTTGTTGTTTTCGCTTAAAATTCTGTCCATTTTAAACAAAATAGAGACACTTTGAGTGATGCTGGCTACACCGTGCCTCGAATTGAGGTATGGTTGACTCATACACATAAAAAAAACCCATGAATTGTTCTCCTAAAGTATCAACCCAATCCGAATGCGTTTGGTCGGATTTCTGTAAGTCAGTTGTTTTCACATAAAATTGTGTACATTTCAAACAAAAGATATACACTTTGAGTGATACCGGCAACATTGTGCCTCATATTGAGTTGGGGTTGACTTTTACATGTCACAAATGCACCCATGGATCATTATACTAAAGGATCAACACAATCCGAATGCGTTTGGTTGGATTTGTGTACGTCAGTTGTTGTTTTCACTTAAAATTGTGTCCATTTTAAATAAAAGACAGACAATTTGAGTGATATCGTCCACATAGTGCCTCGGATTGAGAATTAGTTGACTCATACACGTCACAAAGGACCCATGGATCGTTCTTCAAAAGTATAAACAAAATCCTAATGCGTTTTGTCAGATTTCCGTACGTCATTTGTTGTTTTCACTTAAAATTCTATCCATTTTAAACAAAAGAGAGACCCTTTGAGTGGTACTGGCCCCACCATGCCTCATATTGAGGTAGAGTTAACTTATACACATCAAATATGACCCATTGATCGTTCTCTTAAAGGATAAACACAATCCGAATGCGTTTTGTCAGATTTCCATAGGTTAGTTGTTGTTTTCACTTAAAATTGTGTCCATTTTAAACAAAAAGAGAGACACTATGAGTGATACCGGCCACAACGTGCATTGGATTGAGGCGGGGTTGACTCATACACATCACAAAAGACCAATGTATTGTTCTCCTAAAGTATAAACACAATAAGAATGCGTTTGGTCAGATTTTTGAATGTCAGTTTTGTTTTTACTTAAAATTCTGTCCATTTTTAACAAAAGAGAGACACTTTGGGTGATACCGGCCTCATCGTGCCTCGGATTGAGTCGGGGTTAACTTTTACACATAAAAAAGGACTCCTTTATAGTTCTCCTAAAGTATCAACACAATCGGAATTCGTTTGGTCAGATTTCCATAGGTCAGTTGTTGTTTTCACTTAAAATTGTGACCATTTTAAACAAAAGACAGACTTTTTGAGTGATACCGGCCACACCGTGCCTCAGATTACAGCGGGGTTGACTCATACATGTCCCCAATGCACCAATGTATTGTTATCCTAAAGTATAAACATAATACAAATGATTTTGGTCATATTTCCGTATGTCAGTTGTTGTTTTCACTTAAAATTATGTTCATTTTAAACAAAAGAGAGGCACTTTGAGTGATATCGGTCACACCGTGCCTCGGATTGAGGTGGGGTTGACTCGTACACGTCCAAAAATACCGATGGATCGTTCTCCTAAATTATCAACATAATCCGAATGCGTTTGGTCAGATTTGTGTACGTCAGTTTTGTTTTCAATTAAAATTATGTCCATTTTAAACAAAAGACAAACACTTTGAGTGATACCAGCCACACCGTGCCTTAGATTGTGACGGTGTTTACTCGTACGCATCACCAACGCACCCATGGATCATTATCCTAAATTATAAACACAATATTAATGCTTTTGTTTGGATTTTAATACGTCAGTTGTTGTTTTCACTTAAAATTATGTCCATTTTAAACAAAAGACAGACGCTGTGAGTGATACCGGCCACACCATGCCTCGGATTGAGGCGGGGTTGTCTCGTACACATCAAAAACGCACCCATGGATCGTTCTCATAAATTATCAACACAATATGAATGTGTTTGATCGGATTTATGTACGTCAGTTGTGGTTTTCACTTAAAATTGTGTCCATCTTAAACAAAAGACAGACACTTTGAGTGATATCGACCACACCATGCCTCTGATTGAGGCGGGGTTGACTTGTAAACATCACAAAAGTCCAATGTATCATTCTCCTAAAGGATCAACACAATATGAATCTACTTGGTCGGATTTCCTTACATCATTTGTTGTTTTCACTTAAAATTTTGTCCATTTTAAACAAAAGAGAGACCCTTTGAGTGATACCGGTCACACCATGCCTCTTATTGAGACTAAGTTGAATTTTACACTTCAAAAAATACCCATGGATCATTCTACTAAAGGATCAACACAATACGAATGTGTTTGGTCAGATTTCTATAGGTCAATTATTGTTTTCACTTAAATTTGTGTCCATTTTAAACAAAAGACAGACACTTTGAGTGATACCAGCCACACCATGCCTCAGATTGAGTCGGGGTTGACTCGTACACATCACAAATGCACCATGTATCTTTATCCTAAATTATCAACACAATATGAATTTTTTTGGTCGTATTTTCATATGTCAGTTGTTGTTTTCACTTAAAATTGTGTCCCTTTTGAACAAAAGAGAGACACTTTGAGTGATACCGGACACACCGTGCCTTGTATTGAGGCGGGGTTGACTCATACATGTAAAAAAGGACCCATGGATCTTTCTCCTAAATAATAAACATAATATGAATGCATTTGGTCAGATTTTGATACGTCAGTTGTTGTTTTCACTTAAAATTCTGTCCATTTTAAACAAATGAGAGACCCCTTGAGTGATACCAGCCACACCATGCCTCAGATTGAGGAGGGGTTGACTCCTACATGTCACAAAAGTTTCATGGATTGTTCTCCTAAAGGATCAACACAATCCGAATGCATTTGGTTGGATTTCCATACGTCGGTTTTGTTTTCACTTAAAATTCTATCCATTTTAAACAAAAGAGAGACCCTTTGAGTGATATTGGCCACATCGTGCCTCGAATTGAGGAGGGGTTGACTCGTACACATCTAAAAGGACCCATGTATTGTTCTCCTAAAGGATAAACAAAATCCTAATGCGTTTGGTCGGATTTTTGCAGGTTAGTTGTTGTTTTCACTTAAAATTTTGTCCATTTTAAACAAAAGAGATACACTTTGAGTGATACCGGCCACACTGTGCCTTGGATTGAGGTGGGGTTGACTCGTACACATCACAAAATACCCATGGATAGTTCTACTAAAGGATAAACTCAATCCTAATTTGTTTGGTCAGATTTTTGTTTGTCAGTCTTGTTTTCACTTAAAATTCTGTCCATTTTAAACGCAAGACAGACACTTTGAGTGATACCAGCCATACAATGCCTCAGATTGAGGCGGGGTTGACTTGTACACATCACCAACACACCCATGGATATTTCCTCTAAATTATCAACAAAATAAGGTTGTGTTTGGTCATATTTTCATACATCAGTTATTGTATTCACTTAAAATTGTGTCCATTTTACACAAAAGACAGACATTTTGAGTGATACCGGCCACACTGTTCCTCGGATTGATGAAGTGTTGACTATTAAACAACACAATAGACCCATGTATATTTATTCTAAAATATCAACACCATCCTAATGTGTTTGGTAATATTTGCGCACGTCAGCTGTTGTTTTCACTTAAAATTGAGTCCATTTTAAACAAAAGACAGACACTTTGAGTGATACCGGCCACACCATACCTCGGATTGAGTTTGAGATGACTTTTACACGTCAAAAAATACCCATGGATCTTTCTCCTAAAGGATCAACACAATCCAAATTTTTTTGGTCATATTTCCATAGGTCAGTTTTTGTTTTCACTTAAAATTGTGTCCATTTTAAACAAAAGAGAGACCCTTTGAGTGATACCAGCCACACCGTGCCTGAGATTGAGGCGGGGTTGACTCGTACACATTAGAGATGACCCATGTATCATTCTCCTAAATTATCAACACAATATGAATTTTTTTGGTTGGATTTCCATACGTCAGTTTTGTTTTCACTTAAAATTCTATCCATTTTAAACAAAAGAGAGACCATTTGAGTGATACCGACCACACCGTGACTTGGATTGAGGTGGGGTTTAATCATACATGTCACCAACGCACCCATAGATCATTCTCTTAAAGTATCAACATAATCCTAATGCGTTTGGTTGGATTTTCATACGTCAGTTTTGTTTTTACTTAAAATTTTGTCCATTTTAAACAAAAGAGAGACACTTTGAGTGATACCAGCCACACCATGCCTTGGATTGAGGTGGGGTTGACTCGTACACATCACAAAAGACCCATGGATTTTTCTCATAATGTATCAACACAATCCAAATGATTTTTGGTCAGATTTTCATACGTTAGTTTTGATTTCACATAAAATTCTATCCATTTTAAACAAAAGAGAGACCCTTTGAGTGATACCGGCCACACCGTGCCTCGAATTGAGGCGGGGTTGACTCGTACACGTCCAAAAGAACCCATGTATTGTTATCTTAAAGTATAAAGACAATCCGAATGTGTTTGGTCGGATTTTCATAGGTCATTTGTTGTTTTAACTTAAAATTGTGTCCATTTAAAACAAAAGACAGACACTTTGAGTGATACTGGCCACACTGTGCCTCAGATTGAGGCAGGGTTGACTCGTACACATCACCAACGCACCCATATATCATTATACTAAAGGATCAACACAATCCAAATGTGTTTCGTCAGATTTCCATACATCATTTGTTGTCTTCACTTAAAATTTTGTCCATTTTAAACAAAAGAGAAACGCTTTGAGTGGTTCATCATTCTTGCATGTTGTTAGTGCATATCATCTATTAAAATGAGAAAATAAATCATTGGATAAAAGATGTTTTATTTAATAACAATTACAATTTTCCTAATAACATTTACATATAACAATGTTTCATCTTTTGATCCCCTTAACCCCTCTCAAAAATGATCGCCGATTGTACACGTCCCCAAGTCAGATCTTCATGTTATTTGTGTACAATCTACCATCAGGTATGTGACCCACTCATTTCTGAACAAATCTATATCATCTTGTTAGTATGAGGCTTTTTGGAAGTCAGAGTAGTACTGAAAAATATAAAAATAATAATTAATAAATAAATTAAATGAAATAGTAGTTGTTCTTTAAAATACCTCTTTAGGGATGCTAGTTTGTTGATGAAAAATGATATATTTCATAAATTTACAAACATAATAACCACAATCATTATCGTTTGTTTGTTTTGGAAACTGCAAAAAAATTGATCATTAGGAGAATAGGTAACTTGTGTTGATATGTGTTTGGATAGTGAAATTTTATTATATATACCCTAATATTTGTCCAAACGTATTGCTTGCTTGCCTCCTTATGCTTAGCCCTTATCCTCATTCCATTTTTTAGACGATAATGATACACCACCCTATCATAATAGAATCTGCAGTAAAAGATAATATAAATTATATTACCTGATGTTTAGACCTAAAATGTAGGATGTTGTGTCTTACAGATTCACAAACTCCATCATGTGTGGTCGGTTTGATGGATATCCATGCTTTGAATCTAGAAAATAAATATTTGGAGTATCCAAGTTCACCGCAATTAGCATCCAATGTTTCCTAAAAACACAAAAAGGAATAAGTAATTAAAGAAGTGAAAATATAATTGATATGATTAAATCGTAGAGTTTTACCCCTGCATGGTTGTGTTAGGAAGAGTCTGTCATCTATAATCTTTCTTTCAAATTTTTTTCAGCAATTCGTTCATGATTTTATTCTTTTTTGATGGATATAATTTTGTTAGATGTGTTTATGTGGTATGAGTACTAACAAGTCTGAATTTTGGCTCATGGGAAAATTCCTTCAACTGTTTTTCATATATACGTCTGTCAACAATATAAAATGCATTTAGTCATAATTTTCACATTAGATGAGATTTTAGAAAATACAATCATGAAAACATACCTCATATATATATTTACAACTATGAATCCTAGACAACCATTTTCAAGGATCTCATTTTAATTTTATTCCGCAACAAAATCTTGACTTTCCTCTCCGTATATATACTTTTCAAAAACCACCATATGACTACTACCACCTCTTAGCTTTGTATCCACATGAGTCTTCAATGCTAATAAATGTGGATAGAGAATAGGTGGTGTTATCATGATTTCAATAGCTTCTTGGGATCGGTTGGTCGATCCTTTAGATGGTTTTGAGCTGACATTTGTCACCCCCTTCCCTTTCTCTATCTATAATAACATTCATTGGTTCATATCCTTTTTTCATTCAGTGTTAAAGTTTTATCTTGGAAAAAAAGGAAATAAATACCTCTTTGTCTACATGTCCTCTTACAAGTCGTGACGACCATGCAATGAATGTCTCAATGGCCTTTTAAACCATATGAATATCATCATCATCAAGTGGAATAGGTAGCTCTGCATTTGGCTCATGAGCTACATTAATCGTCACTTTCAGATGATCTTTCGGAAGTGGTCTATTATGAAGCTTGTCATCTGGGATGTTGAACATTGTATCCCTTTCTACAAGGTGATAGGTGGGTGTTGAAAGATATAAATCACAATCATTATCACCCTGTAGAAGATTAGTACAGGAAAAGTATCAGTTTTTGTTTGATTCACATTTCATGGGAACAATTATAAGAATATTGATTACCACAGCTAAGACAGCTCTTTGAGCAGAATGGATAGCCTCAAAGCTGGTGGGGGTGGGGCGGGATCTTCATGTGTTAGTTGTTCCTTAGTTATGTATTCTCCTTACTTCCCACCCATAAAAGTTTCTAGAAAATTTCCCTACCATTTCAATCGTTCTTCAAGAGTTGCTAGTCTTTCACTCATTTGTTTCAATTTTTCATCTCTATCATCCGTTTTTTTTTCTCTCAAAATATACTCGGGGTGTCACCCCAAAACCCGCACCTCTGACACGACCGTATTGTTCTGGCTACTTCAAAACCATCGATAATAGGTATGATTCCAGTACAAGAGTATCTGATTCCTATCACTATCGGATATAGTAAAATCACTAATTATTTTTATGTAATAGCAATTTAAAACAAATCTTTTTATCGTCATGTCATACTTACACATATTTCCCACACTTTTTGTGTGTTCTCATCTACTAGCTTCCCTTCCTTATTCACACGTGCCTCCTTCCATAGCACATGATGTGGGATGGAAGTGACTTTGGTTTTATACTCATCAATCTACATATAAATATAGAAAGGTAATTATGATGTTGTTTATTGAAACCTAACAATATTACTGTAAATTTAAAATATGTACCATTTTATTTTCTAGTGAAGCATAACCCATCCTTGCTTTAAGATAGGGGTATGTTGGTTTTGATGCACGTTCCTTATTTTTATTACAGAGTTGTTGTTTCATAAATGAAATATTGAAAATCAAAGTGATGAATACATGTATCCTCAAACAATGTATTATCACACACAATGTACCTGAAACTTCTCATCCCCACGGTGGCTGATAAATGCATCCCATGCTTCTTGAAATATCATTTGAGCGTAAAAAATGGGTGGGTGCGGCATTATTTGACCTTTGGAATCTTTCAGGTGAAATTTTGTTAAAATAGTGTGAAAACCTCGATGAATCCTTCCTACAAGCCTTAGTACATAATCCTTGTGTGAATTGTCTACTATAAATGTACTCTTAAAGATATTGAGAAGAGTATGACATTGTTTCATTATTTTATTTGCTAGTAAATTAAAGAAATAATATCATAATGTTACAGTAATTTCTTCCAAGATCATAGCCTTTATCCAGGACACAACATGGTGTCATGAATCTATGTCAATCGGCACGCATTGCCGAGTGACAATTCCAATGTAACTATTAAAAATATCCTTGTTGGGATTCACATGTTGGCCTCATGCATTCCATCCAAACTCAAATTTGATTTCTTTGCTATTCTTCTTAAGAACTTTGGCTAACACTGTCAAACTACAACGCACCAGTGTTTTCTACGACGTCGGTCATTCATTCCCGACCATTTCATCGATATCAATATCATCTATATGTTCATCTGAAATGGTAGCAACGACATGTGTTGATGGTTGTTGGAACTCAACACTAGGAGAAGCAATAGATTCAGAAACTTGTTGTTGCTCTGCATTATGAGCAACTGCAGTAGGAGGAGCAGCAGTCGCAGCAGCAGCAGATTGAGAGACTTGTTCAGCCTCAGGGTTAGGATCACCAAAATGTTCATAAGTCATTATCTAAAAAAGTGGTTGAATAGTTTATTTAGATTACATAAATTCACTAATGATAAGATAATAACATGAGATAAAAAGATCTATTTTACAAACAAAATATAACTTGTTTATTGAACTCCCTTTCTTTTTTTCAAAGGATGAAGGGATTTGACACCTCTATCTATTATCCAAATCCCTTCATTGTGGTCTTATCTAACATACAAAACTTCATCTATATTGGGACTGCTGTGAAATGATTGTGACGTACCACTGAAATAATTTTACTCAACTGAATTTTCATCGGACCCTTCAGTAGTTTTGGAAGATAACAAAACAATTGACCACTTTCGGTTTGCGGGATCTAGAACATAAAAAACTTGTACCTCTTGTGATTCCATTATAAACTGTTCGTCTTTGTACCCTTGTTTACTAAAATCAACTTTCACAAATCCCCATTCATCTATTTTAACATCACTATTGTTATCAACCCATTTTCATTGAGAAATCGTCAATTTGAATGTCGTATAATCCAACTCCCATATTTTTTTGATAATGCCAAAGTATGACATATTTTCATAAATTGTATTTCTATCCTTACTACCAGAAACATGCATTGCTCCAGCCACTAGTGTAACTCCACTATTTTTCATGGTACTATATTCATCATGTTCATATGTATAGAATGTATAACCATTAATTACATAACCATTGTAAGATAATACATACACACTTGGTCTGGTGACGAGCCATTGAAGTCGTTCTGAAATTGAATTTGGATTTTCATCCAACTCCTTAAAAATATGGTCCTGAAACCATCCTATAAACTGATGATTATGTGTATTTGATAACCATTTTCATCCCTTGATGGATTCAACTGCCTAATAATGTCTTTGTGGGTTTCAATATATGGACCAACCTCCCAACTATTATGAAAAACATAAAGGTGGGCCTAATCCTGATCTGTAATACTAATTGTCACAACATCTCTTCTAGAAATTCCCTCACCCTCAATGCGTCCAGTGTGATGAGATTTCAGGAGAACAATGCTTTCCACATCAGATAGGTATTCGGTACAAAATTCAATGGCTTCCTTAACAATATATCGCTCCACTATAAAACCCTCTGGCCGACTTCAATTTTGGACATACCCTTCCAAAATCATTATATACCGTTCAATGGGTTACATCCATCTATAGTGCACAGGACCACAAAGTCAAATCACTCTCACCAAGTGAATCATCAAATGAAACATCATATCAAACAATGTTGGCGGGAAGAACATTTATAATTCACATAATATGATGACAATTTCTTTTTCCATAACTGGAAATTTCTCCAGGTCTAAAACTTTTCTACAAATATCTTTGAAAATGAAACAACATTTGGTTAATGTATGATGAACATTATTTGGAAAAATGCAACGTAAAGCTATAGGAATTATATCTTATATCAAAACATTGAAGTCATGTGATTTTAAAACTTTTAGCATCAAATCATTCATTGACACAATGTACTTGATATTTGATAAATACCCCTCTAGAACCTTTATATCATTGAAGAAGTTGCAAAACTGATATCTCTCCTCCCTAGAAAGAGTATGAAAAGCTGGAAGAAGAAACATTCGATTTTCACCCTTCACGGGAGCCAACTCTTCTTGTATTCTCATGGAAACCATGCCCAACCTTGCCTTAATTCCATCCTTTGTTTTTTCAGGGGCATTTAGCAGCGTTCCAATAACACTTTCACATGCATTTTTTTCCACATGCATCACATATAGAAAATTTCTGACATACAAACAATTCCAGTATAGTAATTCAAAAAAAACTGATCACTTTTTCCAACCGATTTTCATAAGTTTTTTCGAAAATGGTTTACCAAAAATAGTTTTCACATCTTTTACTTTCTCAAATAGCTGATCACCTTTTAGTGGAGACGGTGCTGTGTGTTATTCTGATCTTCCATTGGATGATGTCATCTAATATTGGTACTTATGCCGATGAGGTAGAAATCTACGATGTCCTAGAAACACAGATTTCGATGAATGTTTCAACCTAATTAAATCTGTATCTTCTTCGCACACGGGACACCCTTTAGTTCCTTTAATGCTATAGCCTGAAAAATTTATATAAGTAGAGAAATCATTTATTTTCCCATAAAACATCCCTCTCAACATAAAGTATTCACTTTTATAAGAATCATACAAAAAAACACTTGAATCCCACAATAACAACAAATCCTCGGTCAAAGGAGCCAGATAAACATCGATATTGTTACCTGGTTGTTTTGGTCCTGATATAAGCATAGCTAACATGTTGAATTTCTTCTTCATGCATAACCAGGGTGGCAAGTTATAATTTACCAACATAACAGGCCATGTACTATGAGTGTTGGTTTGAAAACCAAAAGGATTCACTACATATATAGATAATGTAAGATGAAGGTTTCTCGGCTCTTTTCCAAATTTAGGATACTCATGATCAATTTTCTTCCATTGAGTATATTCTGCTATATGATGTAATTTTCCATCTTTATTTATTTTATCTACATGCCATGACAATTATCTTGCAGTTTCTTCACTTCCATATAGACGCCTAAACCTTGGATTGATTGGAAAGTACCATACAACTTTCGTAGGATTGGATTCATCTTTATTGTATTGAGAAGCACCACACTTTGGGTATTATGTAAGTGATTTATTCTCCTTTTGAAACCATATATAGTCTTTTGGGTAGGAATGTATTCTTTCAGAAATCATACCCATCGATCATAGCATTTGTTTAGCTTCATATGTTCGGCTTGGGAGCTCATAATCTTCCGAGAGCATGTCATTCAATAGAGAAAGTAGTTCCATAAAACTGACATCACTCCATCCTTTTATTGTTTTCAATTTATAAAACTTTAGTACAGCTGACAATGCTATATATTTAGTGAAACCAGCATATAATGGCATATTTTCACAACTCTTTAACTTCTCAAACAATTTTGGGAAATCACGGAGTTTATCTTCAATTATAATTGTCATTTTCTCAATACGATCTTCATCATCGTTGACATCTATAATCACATCCTCCATACAGTCTTCTTCATTATCCATATTTTTATTCATATCTGATGATCCATAAAACGCAGTTTAATCCCATCCAGTAGTTGCATTCTCTTTTTCTCCATGTTTATTCCAACATTTATAACTCTGATATATTATGTGACATATCAAATGTTCTTCCAACTCCTATGGAGTAAGTAGACTAGAATAACAGCAACATAAACACAGATAAAGGATTTGAGTAGGATCCTTTGCTTGATCCTTTGCAAACATGATGAACTCTTTCACTCCGTTCTCATACTCTATTGTCAAACGATTAGTATCCATCCAATATTTATTCATCTCCATCCTATTTGAATCTCAAATATTAGTATTTATGGTTCAAATACACAAAACAAGACTTCCAAATACAGTACAAGAGAACTGATTCCTTATAAAAATAGAGATTAATAGAGCATAACCATTTCCTATAAAGATTTGGAAATCAACAGAACCAAGATATACCCCCCATCAAAATCAACACAGTTTCCAAACACAAAGGGGTTTTTGGGGATAATCACTTGTGTCATAGATGGTAAAACTTACACGGCATCATCCTCTATGGATCATCCTCCTCTATTGGTTCAACCCTTCTATGGTCAACTAGTCCATCCTTTTATACCTCACCAACCTAAAATACATATGGATGAAAACCAGTAGCCAACTCTATAAGTAAAGAAAGGATTCTCATAATCTCTACAATATGGAATTCATTAATTATAATTACTTTAGATTCATTATAGTTTTCTCAAATCACCCCAGTCCAAACACAAGAATAATCAATAATGATACATCTACCACTCCTAGGTCTCTTCCCTACATTCAATATCATCATGCCTAATATTTTTGGTAAGCTCAAGTTACTTACTTTAAATCATAGGGGGGGTAATCACTTGTGTCAAAGATGGTATCCCATGTTATTCCATATGACAATTTTAACAAATATTATTGACCTATCATCCTATTCAATCCTCATGAGTGTCTAATTCCAAACTCCATCTTAAGTGTAATATCAAACGAATATATATTAATAAATTACCCAACATTCACTTCCCCACTAATCTGGTCATTCTCACACTCTAATGGAATATTTCTTATGCTTCAACCCCTTCTATATAATCTCATAACCATATATCCACACATACACATGTCACAAACACATAAAAAACTATATCCACATCACAACCACACATCACATCCCCATCACAGTATGATATCGTGAACATGAAGGACATAAAAATCATACTCTCCTCCTAAAATGCACAACCCCCACTATGTATCCACACCAAATACACATAATCATATCAAAAAGAATATATATACACCAAAACCTAAATCATTATAGGTCGTATATATACACCCACTGTGAGCCATTAAAACTCATACTAAGTGTGAAGGGGGAGAAGGGAAGAGGGATTAGTTCTATATATATTCCATCTATAACCTAGATATTGAGAAAAAGACTCAGAACCAAAGTACCCATATGGATTTCAATCAGGTTACTTGACTAAAGTGGTGGTGTGTAAGAAATAATAAGAAAATATAATAAGTGTATAGTCACACATAAATCTTTCCTAAGGGTTTACACCAAAATAACACTACAAACACCCTAGTCAACCATTACCTTGTTACTACCACCCTCTTATAAACACTTCCATTATAATTCCATAAATAATCCCCAACAAATCACATAATCATCGATATAAAAATTACTAGCTTCTCATTTCATTTAACATTACAATTTCTTGGATTTTAATTACCATATGCATTTCAATTGTTAACCATTTTAATGTAAAACCAATCATTAAATCACTACCCACTATAATCCATTCATTAATCATTAATAACATTTATTCTATCTTTAACCATTTATTAAACATAATTATTCCAATCATTATCATTAATCATTTAACAAACCATAATTTATCATTTCCAACCCATCACCCATTACTATTTGCATTTATTCCAACCATATTCCATGCCAAAAGGAAACTATAAAGCCACCCAATAACAACTAAATTTTTATGAAATAATATACAATTAAACAGATTCTAAAATCCATAAAACCAATTATTTTCTACCTAAATAGCCATATCCTTGCTATCATAACCACACAATAATCCATCCATCACTACTGTATTAATTACCACACCACATGCTCCCAACCACATCAATCAACTATCTCTCTTATAATCATAGTGATAAATACCCCATACATAGTATCATGAAAGGGAAAACATATAAGAAATTCACACTAAAAGTCCTATGTATGACCATTAACCATTAAAACCATAAGAAAAAAAATACAAAAACTAAATCAGCATTGTTATCACATCCTTCCTAAGAATAAAGTTCAAGAATAAAATCAAGAACAAGAGAAAAGAAATTCACCTTAGAGGAGGAGAAGTAGGGAACCTTCTGCACTATGTCGGGAGGGGAAGGCGTGATGGACAGAGGTGGAGGTGCACAGGAGGAGACACCAACAGTTGAGAAATGGAAGAGTAGGGTTTGCGAGGAGTAGGGTCGAGCGGATAGGAGGATAATTAGGGTTTTCGGGGAGGAGGATCCACCGAAGGGGTTTGAGGGGGAGGATTAGGAGAAGGGCTAGCGGCGGAGGTCTGGCAACGTGAAGATCGGGGGGGAGGTCTGGAAACGTGAAGATCAGGGGGCAACGGAGGGGATTCATAGGGTTACAGTACCACGAGAGCTTTAGGGAACAATAAACCGAGGACACTATGCGACTGATTTTATAAAATATGGGACTACGGTTTTATCAGTGCTAAAAAACCGCAGATAAATCCTTCATGTATCAGCACTGTAGTGTCCTAGGTTTATTGCACCCTAAAGTTCTCGCGGTACTGTAACCCTAAGACTCCCCTCCACCGCCCCCCGATCTTCGCATTGCCAGACCTCCACCGCCCCCCGATATTCACATTGTCATACCTCCGCCGCTATCCCTTCTCCTAATCCTCCCCCTCGAACCCCTTTGGTGGATCCTCCTCCCTGAAAACCCTACTTCTCCTCCTCTTCGCTTGACCATACTCCTCGCAAACCCTACTCCTCCATTTCTCAATGTTTGGCGGCTCCTCTCGTGCACCTCCACCTCTGGGCATTGCGCCTTCCCCTCCCGACATAGCGTAGAATGTTCCCCACTTCTCCTCTTCTAAGGTGAATTTCTTTTCTCTTGTTATTGATTCTATTCTTAAACTTTCTTCTTAGGAAGGATGTGATAACAATACTAATTAGGTTTTTGGGATTTTTTTATGGTTTTAATGGTTAATGGTCATACATAGGAATTTTAGTGTGAATTTCTTATATGTTTTCCCTTTCATGATACTATGTATGGGGTATTTATCACTATGATTATAAGGGTGATGGTTGATTGATGGGGTTGGGATCATGTGGTGTGGTAATTAATATAGTAGTGATGTATGGATTATTGTGTGGTTATAATAGAAATGATATGGCTATTTAGGCATAAAATAATTGGTTTATGGATTTTAGAATTTGTTTACTTTTATACTATGTCATGAAAATTTCGTTGTTATTGGGTGGTGTTATAGTTTCCTTTTGGCATGGAATATGATTGGAATAAATGAAAATAGTAATGGGTGATTGGTTAGAAATTATAAATTATGGTTTGTTAAATGATTAATGGTAATGATTGGAATAATTATGCTTAATAAATGGTTAAAGATAGAATAAATGTTATTAATGATTAATGAATGGATTATAGTGGGTAGTGATTTAATGATTGGTTTTACATTAAAATGGTTATGAATTGAAATGCATATGGTAATAAAAATCCAAGAAATTATAATGTTAAATGAAATGAGAAGTTGGTAATGTTGATATGGATGATTATGTGATTTGTTGGGGATTATTTGTGGCATTATAAAGGAAGTGGTTATAAGAGGGTTGTAGTAACAAGGAAATGGTTGATGAGGGTGTTTTTAGTGTTATTTTGGTGTAAATCCTTAGTAAAGATTTATGTGTGACTATATACTTATTATATTTTCTTATTATTTCGTACACATGACCAATTGAGTTGAGTAACCTGATTGAAATATATATGGGTACTTTGGTTCTCAGTGTTTTTCTCAATATCTAAGTTATGGAGGGAACACATATAGAACCACTCCCTCTTCCCTTCTCCACCTTCACACTTAGTATGAATTGTAATGGCTCACAATGGGTGTATATATACGTCCTATAACGATTTTAGGTTTTGGTGTATATATATTCTTTTTGACCTGATTATGTGTATTTGGTGTGGATACATAGTGGGGGTTGTGCATTGTAGGAGGAGAGTATGATGTTTATGTCCTTAATGTTCATGATATCATACTGTGATGAGGATGTTATGTGTGGTTGTGATATGGATATGGTTTTTATGTGTTTGTGACATGTGTATGTGTGGATATATGGTTATGAGATTATATTAAAGGGGTTGAAGAAAAATAAATATTCCATTAGAGTGTGAGAATGAACAGATTAGTGGGGAAGTGGATGTGGGGTAATTTATTAATATATAATCTTATGATATTACACTTAAGATAGAGTTTAGAATTATACACTCATGAGGATTGAATGGGATGATAGTTCAATAATATTTGTTAGAATTTTCATATGGAATAACATGGGAGACCATCTATGACACAAGTGATTATCCCCCCTATGAGTTAAAGTAAGTAACTTGAGCTTACCAAAAATATTAGGCATGATGATATTGAATGTAGGGAAGAGACCTAGGAGTGGTAGATGTATCATTCTTGATTATTCTTTTGTTTGGAATGGGTTTATTTGAGGAAACTATAACGAATCTAAAGTAATTATATTTAATGAATTCCATATTGTAGAGATTATGAGAATCCTTTCTTTACTTATAGAGTTGGCTACTGGTTTTCATCCATATGTATTTTAGGTTGGTGAGGTATAAAAGGATGGACTAGTTGACCATATAAGGGTTGACCCGATAGAGGAGGATGAGCCATAGTGGATTATGTCATGGGAGTTTTACCATCTATGACACAAGTGATTATCCCCACGAACCCCTTTGTGTTTGGAAACTATGTTGATTTTGATGGGGGGGGTCTATCCTGGTTCGTCTGACTTCCAAATCTTTATTGGAAATGGTTAGGCTCTATTAATCTCTATTTTTATAAGGAAGTGGTTCTCTTATACTATATTTGGAAGTATTTTTTTTGTGTATTTGAACTATAAATACTAATATTTGAGATTCAAATAGAATGGAGATGAATAAATATTGGATTGATGCTAATCGTTTGACAATAGAGTATGAGAATGGAGTGAAAGAGTTCATCAATTTTACAAAGGATCGCGCAAAGGATCCTTCTCAAATCCTTTTTTCATGTTTGTGTTGTTGCTATTCTAGACTACTTACTCCAGAGGAGTTGGAAGAACATTTGATATGTCACGGAATAGATCAGAGTTATAAATGTTGGAGTAAACATGGAGAAAAAGCGAATGTAGCTACTGGATGGGATAAAACTATGTTTTAGGGATCATCAAATATGAATAAAAATATGGATAATGAAGAAGACCATATAGAGGATGTGATTACAGATGTCAATGATGATTAATATCGTATTGAGGAAATGACAATGACAATTGAAGATGAACTCCGTGATTGCCCAAAATTGTTTGAGAAGTTAAAGATTTTTGAAAAGATGCCATTGTATGCTGGTTGCACTAAATATACAGCATTGTCAGCTGTACTAAAGTTGTATAAATTGAAATCTGAAAACGGATGGAGTGATGTTGGTTTTATGGAACTAATTTCTCTCCTGAATGACATTCTCGCGAAAGATAATGAGCTCCCAAGCCGGACATATGAATATAAACGAATGCTACGCTCAATGGGTATGATTTCTGAGAGAATATGTGCCTTCCTGAAAGATTTTATATTATTTATCAAGGAGAACAAATCACTTATAGAATGCCCAAAGTGTGGTGCTTCTCAATACAAGAAAGATGAATCCAATCCTATGAAAATTGTACGGTACTTTCCAATCATTCCAAGGTTTAGGCTTCTATATGGAAGTGATGAAACTACAATACAATTGTCATGGAATACAGATAAAAAAATAAAGATTGGAAATTACGTCATCTGTTCGAATCTCCTCAATGGAAGAAAATTGATCATGAGTATCCTGAATTTGGAAAAGAGCCGAAAAACCTTCATCTTGCGTTATCTACAATTGGAGTGAATCCTTTTGGTTTTCAAACCAACACTCATAGTACATGGCATGTTATGTTGGTAAATTATAACTTGTCACCCTAGTTATGCATGAAGTGGAAATTCATCATGTTATATATTCTTATATCAGGACCAAAACAACCAGGTAATGATATTGATGTTTATCTGACTCCTTTGATCGAGGATGTGAAGTTATTGTGAGATTCAGGTGTTATATTGTATAATGCTTAAAAAGTGAATACTTTGCATTGAGAGTGATGTTGTATGGGACAATAAACGATTTCCCTAATTGTGGAAATTTGTCAAGCTATAGAATTATAGGAACTCAAGGGTGTCCCATGTGTGAAGAAGATACAGAATCAATTAGGTTAAAACATTCATCAAAATCTGTATTTCTAGGACATCATAGATTTCTACCTCATCGGCATAAGTACCGATCTTGGACTAAATCATTCAACGGAAGTTTAGAATAATGTGTAGCACCATCTATACTAATAGGTGATTAGTTGTTTGAGAAATTAAAAGATGTGAACACCATTTTTGGTAAACCATTTTCGAAAAACCTTATGAAAATCGGTTGGAAAAAGAGATCAGTTTTTTTTAATTACCATACTGGAATTTTTTATACATTATAACTTTTCTTGATGTGATGCATGTGGAAAAAATGTATGTGACAGTGTTATTGGAACGTTGCTAAATTCCCCTGGAAAAACGAAGGATGGAATTAAGGCAATGTTGGACATGGTTGACATGGGAATATGAAAATAGTTGGCTACCGTGAAGGGTGAAAATCGAATTTTTCTTCCTCCAGCTGCTTATAATCTTTCTAGGGAGGAAAGATATCAGTTTTTCAACTTCTTCAATGATGTAAAGGTTCTAGAGGGGTATTCATCAAATATCAAGAACATTGTGTCAATGAATGATTTGAAGTTAAAAGGTTTGAAATCACATTAATTCCATTTTTTGATGCAAGATCTAATTCTTATAACTTTATGTTGAATTTTTCCCAAGAATTTCCATCATACATTAACCAAACTTTGCTTCTTTTTCAAAGCTATATGTAGAAAATTTTTAGACCCGACAAAATTTCAAACTATGGAAAAAGAAATTGTCATCATATTATGTGAATTAGAAATGTTCTTCTAGCCAACATTCTTTAATATGATGGTTCATTTGATGATTCACTTGGTAAGAGAGATTTGACTTTGTAGTCCTGTGCACTATAGATGGATGTTCCCCATTGAATGGTATATGAATATTTTGAAAGGGTATGTCAAAAATCGAAGTCATCCAGAGGGTTGTATAGTGAAGCGATATATTGTTGAGGAAGCCATTGAATTTTTTACCGAATAACTATCTGATGTGGAAAGCATTGGTCTCTTGAAATCTCGTCACACTGGACACATTAAGGGTGAGGGAATTTATGGAAGAGATGTTGTGACAATCAGTATTACAGATCAGGAGCAAGCCCACCTTTATGTTTTGTATAACAGTTGGGTGGTTTCTCCATATATTGAAACTCACAAAGAAATTATTAGGCAGTTGAATCCATCAAGGTCTGAAAAATGGTTATCAAATACACATAATCACCAGTTTATAGGATGGTTTTAGGACCATATTTTTAAGGAGTTGGATGAAAATCTGAATTCAATTTCAGAATGACTTTGATGGCTAGCCGTCCGACCAAGTTTGTATGTATTATCTTAAAATGGTTATGTAATTAATGGTTATACATTCTATACAGATGAACATGATGAAGATAGTACCATGAAAAATAGTGGAGTTACACTAGTGGCTGAAGCGATGCATGTTTCTGGTAGTAAGGATAGAAATCCAATTTATGAAAATATGTCATACTTTGGTATTTTCAAACAAATATGGGAGTTGGATTATATGACATTCCAATTGCTGATTTTTAAATGCAAATGGGTTTATAACAACAGTGGTGTTAAATTAGATGAATGTGGATTTTTGAAAGTTGATTTTAGTAAACAAGGGTACAAAGACGAATATTTTATAATGTCATCACAAGCGGTACAAGTTTTTTATATTCCAGATCCCGCAAACAGAAATTGGTCGATTGTTCTGTTATCTTCCAAAACTAATGAAGGGTCCGATGAAAATTCAGTTGAAGATGATCCTTTCAGTGATACTTCGCAATCATTTCGTAGAGGTCCCAATGTAGATGATGTTTTTTATATTTGAGGAGACCACAATGAAGGGATTTGGATAATCTATAGAGGTGTCAAATCCCTTCAGCCATTGAAAAAAAGAAAGAGATTTCATTAAACATGTTATATTTTTTTTGTAATATAGATCTTGTTATCTCATGTTATTATATTATTATTATTGAATTTATGTAATCTAAATTAATTGTTCAACCACTTTTGCAGATAATGACTTCTGCACGTTCCGGTGCTCATAACCTTGAGGTTGAACAAGTCTCTCAAGCTGTTGTTGTTGCGGCTGCTGCTGCTCCTGCTGCGGCTGCTCATAGTACAGAGAAATAACAAGTTTCTGAACCTGTTGATGCTCCTATTGTTGAGGTCCAACAACCATCAGAACATTTTGTTGGTACCATTTCATATGAACATATAGATTATGTTGATATCGATGAAATGGTCGGGAATGAAAGACCGAAGTCAGAAAAAACATAGGTGCGTCGTAGTTGGATGGTGTTAGCTAATGTTCTTAAGGCAAAAAGCAAAGTATCAAATTTGATTTCGGATTAAATACACAAGGCCAACATGTGAATCCCATCAAGGCTATGTTTATTATTTATATTTTAGTTTTCACTCGGCAACGCGTGCTGATTGACATAGATTCATGGCACCATGTTGTGTCTGGGATGAAGGCTGTGATCTGGGAAGAAATTACGGTAAAATTATGATATTATTTCTTTAATTTACTAGAAAATAAAATAATGAAACAATGTCTTACTCTTCTCAATATCTTGCAGAGTACATTTATAGTAGACAATTCACATAAGGATTATGTACTAAGGCTTGTAAGAAGGATTCATCGAGGTTTTTGCACTATTTTAACAAAATTTCACCTGAAAGATTTCAAAGGTAAAATAAACCCACACGCACCCATTGTCTACACTCACCTGATATCCCAAACAGCATGGGATGCATTTATTGTCCACCATGGGGATGAGAAGTTTCAGGTACATTGTGAGTGATAATACGTTGTTTGAGGATATGTGTATTCATCACTTTTATTGTCAATATTTCATTTATGAAATAGAAACTATGTACTAAAAATAAGGAACAGGCATCAAAACCAACATACCTCTATCGTAAAGCAAGGATGGGGTATGATTCACTAGAAAATAAAATGATATGCATTTTAAATTTACAGTAATGTTGTTAGGTTCCAATAAACAACATCATAATTATTTTTCTATATTTATATGTAGATTGGTGATTCTAAAACCAAAGACACTACCATCCCATGTCATGTGCTATGGAAGGATGCATGTGTGAATAAGGAAGGGAAGCTAGTAGATGAGAACACACAAAAAGTGTTGGAAATATGTGTAAGTATGACACAATGATAAAAATATTTATTTTAAATTTCTATTACATAAAAATAATTAGTTATTTTTTTATATCTGACAGTCACAGGAATCAGCTACTCCTGTAGAGGATGCAGACCTATTATTGATGGCTTTGAAGTAGCCAGAACAATATGGTCATGTCAGAGGTGTGGGGTTTGGGGTGACACCCGGAGTATATTTTGAGAGAAAAAAAATGATAGAGATGAAAAATTGAAACAAATGAGAGAAAGACTAGAAACTCTTGAAGAATGATTGCAATGGTAGGGAGAGTTGCTAGAAACTTTTATGGTTGGGAAGTAAAGAGAAGACGCAAATCAAGAACAACCAGAGCGTGAAGATCCTGCCCCCCCCCCCACCATCTTTGAGGTGAGCCATTCCCCTCAAAGAGTTTTCTTAGACATGGTAATCAATATTCTAACAATTGATCCCATGAAATGTGAATTAGAAAAACACTGATACTTTTCCTATACTGATCTTCTATAATGTGATAATGATTTTGATTTATATCTATCAACACCCACCTATCACCTTGTAGCGAGGGCTATAGTGTTCAACATCCCAGATGACAAGCTGCATAATAGGCCACTTCTGAAATATCATCTGAAAGTGATGATTACTATAGTTCATGAGCCAAATTCAGAGCTACCTATTCCACTTGATGATGATGATATTCATATCGTTGAAAATGATATTGGGACATTCATTTCATAGCCTTCACAACTTGTAAGAGTACATGTAGACAAAGAGGTATTTATTTCCTTTTTTTCAAGATAAACCTTTAACAATTAATGAAAAAAGGGTCTGAACCAATGAATGTTATTATAGATGGAGAAAGGGAAGGGGGTGACAAATGTCGACTCAAAACCATATAAAGGATCGACCAACAGATCCCAAGGAGATTCTGAAAGCACAATAACACCAAATGTTCTCTATCCACATTTACTAGCTTTGAAGACTCATGTGGATATGAAGCTAAGAGGTGGTAGTAGTCATATAAAGGTTTTCGAAAAGAATATATACAGAGAGGAAAGTCAAGATTTAGTTGTTGCTGGAAATGTAAATGATATCCTTGAAAACGGTTGGCTAGGAGTCACAGTTGTAAATATATATATGTGGTATGTTTTTATGAATTGATTTTCTAAAAGCTGGTCTAATGTGAAAATTATGACTAAATTCATTTTATATTGTTGACAGATATATATATGAAAAATAGTTGAAGGAATTTTCCCATGAGCCAAAATTTGGACTTGTTAGTCCTCATACCACATCAACACATCTAATGAAATTAGAGCCATCAAAAAAGAATGAAATAGTGAACGGCTTGCTAAAAACATTTGAAATCAAGATTATAGATGAAAAACTCTCCTAATATCAACCATGCAGGGGTAAAACTCTACGATTAAAGCATATCAATTATATTTTCACTTTTTTTATTACTTATTGCTTTTTTTGTTTTTAGGAAACATTTGATTCTAATTGTGGTGAACTTGGATACTCCAAATATTTATTTTCTGGATTCAAAGTAAGGATATCCATCAAACCGACCACACATGATGGAGTTTGTGAATCTGTAAGACACTACATACTACGTTTTAGGTCTAAAAATAAAGTAATATAATTTATATTGTCTTTTACTAAGGATTCTGTTATGATAGGGAATTGTATCATTATCGTCTAAAAAAGGAATGAGGACAGGGGCTAAGCATAAGGAGGCGAGCAAGTACTATGTCTGGACAAATCTCAGGGTATATATAATAAAATTTCACTATCCAAACACATCTCAACAGAAGTTAATTATTCTCCTAATGATCAATTTTTTTGAAGTGTCCATAACAAACAAACGATAATGATTGTGGTTATTAGGTTTGTAAATTTATGAAAGAGATCATTTTTCATCAACAAACTAGCATCCCTAAAGAGGTATTTTCAAAAACAACTACTATTTCATTTAATTTATTTATTAATTATTTATTTTTATATTTTGAAGTACTACTCTGACTGCTGAAAATCCTCATACTCACAAGACGATATAGCTTTTTTAGAAATGAGTGGGACACATACCTGATTTCAGATTGTACACAAATAGCATGAAGATCTAACTTCGGGACGTGCACAATTGGTGGTCATTTTTGATAGGGGTTAAGGGGATCAAAGATAAAACATTATTGTATGTAAATGATCATAGGAAAATTTTAATTGTTATTAAATAAAACATCCTTTCTCCAATGATTCATTTTCCCATTTTAACAGATGATATGCACCAGCAACATGCGAAAATGATGAACCGCTCAAAGTGTTTCTGTTTTGTTTAAAATGGACAGAATTTTATGTGAAAACAACAAATGATATATGGAAATCCAACCAAATGAATTCATATTGTGTTGATACTTTAGTATAACTATCCATGTGTGTGTTGGTGACGTGTACGATTCAACCCCGCCTCAATCCGAGGCACGGTGTGGCCAGTATCACTCAAAGTGTCAGTCTTTGGTTTAAGATGGACACAATTTTAAGTGAAAACAACAACTGGCCTATGGAAATATGACCAAACGCATTCTCATTGTGTTTATACTTTAGTAGAAGGATTTATGGGTCCTTTTGATGTGTAAAAGTCAACCCCGCCTCAATCTGAGGCATGGTGTGGCCGGTATCACTCAAAGGGTCTCTCTTTTGTTTAAAATGGACAGAATTTTAAGTGAAAACAAAACTGACATACGCAAATCTGACCAAAAGCATTAATATTGTGTTTATCCTTTAGTAGAATGATCCATGGATATTTTTTGACATGTAAAAGTCAGCTCCGCCTCAATCCGAGGAATGGTGTGGTCGGTATCACTCAAAGTGTCTCTCTTTTGTTTAAAATGGACATAATTTTAAGTGAAAACAAAAATGACGTATGAAAATCAGACCAAATGCATTAAGATTGTGTTAATACTTTAGGAGAACAATCCATGGGTTCATTGGTGATGTGTATGAGTCAACCCCGCCTCAATCCGAGGAACAGTGTGGCTGGTATCACTCAAAGTGTATGTCTTTTGTTTAAAATGGACAGAATTTTAAGTGAAAACAAAACTGACATATGAAAATTAGACCAAACGCATTCTTATTATGTTGATACTTTATTAGAACAATCCATGGGGTTTTTTGACGTGTAAGAGTCAACCTTGCCTCAATCTGAGGCACGGTGTGGCTGGTATCACTCAAAGTGTATCTCTTTTGTTTAAAATGGACACAATTTTAAGTGAAAACAACAACTGACCTATGGAAATCAGACCAAATGCATTAGGATTGTGTTGATACTTTAGGAGAAAAATACATGGTTCCTTTGGGATGTGTATGAGTCAACCCGACCTCAATCTGAGGCATGGTGTGGCCGGTATCACTCAAAGGGTCTCTATTTTGTTTAAAATGGACAGAATTTTACGTGAAAACAACAACTGACGTACGCAAATCCTACCCAACGCATTCGGATTGTGTTTATCCTTTATAATAACAATAAATGGGTATTTTTGGATGTGTACGAGTCATCCCCTCCTCAATTAGAGGTATGGTGTGGCCGGTATCACTCAATGTTTCTGTCTTTTGTTTAAAAAGGACACAATTTTAAGTAAAAAAACAATTGACATACGCAAATCCAACCAAACACATTCTGATTATGTTGATCCTTTATTAGAATGATACATGGGTACTTTTTGACATGAAAGAGTCAACTCTGCCTCAATCTGAGGCATGGTGTGTCCTGTATCACTCAAAGTGTCTCTCTTTTGTTTAAAATGGACATAATTTTAACTAAAAACAAAACTGACATACACAAATCTGATCAAACGCATTCTGATTGTGTTTATCCTTTATTAGAAAAATCCATGGGTCTTTTTTGATGTGTATAACTCAACCCCACCTCAATCTGAGGCACAGTGTCGTCGGTATCACTCAAAGTGTTTCTCTTTTTTTCAAAATGGACACAATTTTAAGTAAAAACAACAACTGACCTACAAAAATCTGAACAGACACATTAGTATTGTGTTTTACCTTTAGGATAATTATCCATGGGTCCTTTTAAACGTGTATGATTCAACCTCACCTCAATATAAGTTATAGTGTGGCCGGTATCACTCAAAGGGTCTCTCTTTTGTTTAAAATGGACAGAATCTTAAGTGAAAACAAAACTGACATATTGAAATCTGGCCAAACACATTCTTATTGCATAGATACTTTAGGATAACGATCCATGGGTATTTTTTGACATGTAAGAGTAAACCTTGCCTCAAACTGAGGCATGGTATAGCCGGTATCACTCAAAGGGTCTCTCTTTTGTTTAAAATGGACAGAATGTTAAGTGAAAACAACAAGTAACATACAGAAATCTGACAAAATGCATTTAGATTGTGTTTATCCTTTAGTATAACGATCCATGGGTTCATTGTGATGTGTAAGAGTCAACTTTTCCTCAATCTGATGCACGGTGTGGCCGATATCACTCAAAGTGTATGTCTTTTGTTTAAAATGGACACAATTTTAAGTGAAAACAACAACTAACGTACGCAAATCCGACCAAACCCATTAAAATTGTGTTTCTACGTTGGGAGAGAGATCCATGGGGGCGTTGGTTACATGTAAGAGTCAACCCCGACTAAATCTGAGGCATGTTGTGGCCGGTATCACTCAAAGTGTATGTCTTTTGTTTAAAATGAACACAATTTTAAGTGAAAACAACAACTAACCTATGAAAATATGACCAAATACATGTGGATTGTGTTTATCCTTTAGTATAACTATCCATGGGTCCTTTTTAATGTGTACTACTCAACCCGTCCTCAATCTGATGCACGGTGTGGCCGATATCACTCAAAGGGTCTCTCTTTTGTTTAAAATGGACAGAATTTTAAGTGAAAACAACAACTAACATACGTAAATCCAACCAAATGCATTAGGATTGTATTTATCCTTTATTATAATGATACATGGGACCTTTTTTATGTTTATGAGTCAACCCTTCCTCAATCTGAGGCACAGTGTGGACGGTATCACTCAAAGTGTCTGTCTTTTGTATAAAATGGATACAATTTTAAGTGAAAACAACAACTGACATACACAAATCCTACCAAACGCATTTGGATTGTTCTTATACTTTAGGATAATGATCCATGAGTGCTTTGGTGATGTGTAAGAGTCACCCCCGGCTAAATATGAGGCACAGTGTGGCTGGTATCACTCAAAGTGTCTGTCTTTTGTTTAAAATGGAGATAATTTTAAGTGAAAACAAAAACTGACGTACCCAAATCAGATGAAACGCATTTTTATTGTGGTTATATTTTATTATAATGATCCATGGGTGCACTGGTGACATGTAAGAGTCAACCCTGCCTCAATCCGAGGCACAGTGTGGCCGGTATCACTCAAAGTGTCTGTCTTTTGTTTAAAATGGACAGAATTTTAAGTTAAAACAAAACCGACGTATGCAAATCCAACCAAACACATTCGGATTGTGTTAATACTTTAGGAGAACTATCCATGGGTCTTTTTTGACGTGTAAGAGCTAACCCCTCCTCAATCTGAGGCACCGTGTGGCCGGTATCACTCAAAGTATCTCTCTTTTGTTTAAAATGGACAGAATTTTAAGTGAAAACAATAACTAACGTACGGAAATTAGACCAAACACATTATTATTTTGTTTATCCTTTAGGAGAACGATCCATGGGTTCTTTGGTGAGGTGTATGAGTCAACCCTGTCTCAATATGAGGCATGTTGTGGCCGGTATCACTCAAAGAGTCTGTCTTTTGTTTAAAATGGACACAATTTTAAGTGGAAAAAACAACTGACCTACGGAAATCTGACCAAAATAATTCATATTGTGTTGATCTTTTAGGAGAAAGATCCATAGTTCCTTTTTGACATTTAAAATTCAACCCTACCTCAATCTGAGTCACAGTGTGGCCAGTATCACTCAAAGTGTCTCTCTTTTGTTTAAAATGGACAGAATTTTAAGTGAAAACAAAACTAACCTACACAAATCCAACAAAACGCATTCTTATTGTGTTTATCCTTTAGGATAATGATCCATGGGTATTTTTTGACGTGTACGAGTCAACCTCGCTTCAATTTGAGGCATGGTGTGGCCGGTAGCACTCAAAGTGTCTCTCTTTTGTTTAAAATGGACACAATTTTAAGTGAAAACAACAAATGACCTACGGAAATCCGACCAAACACATTAATATTGTGTTGATCCTTTAGGATAATGATCCATGGATCATTTTTTATGTGTATGAGTCAACCCTACCTCAATTTGAGGCACGTTTTGGCTGATATCACACAAAGGGTCTCTCTTTTGTTTAAAATGGACAGAATTTTAAGTGAAAACAACAACTGACATACGGAAATCTGACTAAACTTATTCAGATTGTGTTGATCCTTTAGGATAATGATTCATGGGTCCTTTGTGATGTGTAAGAGTCAACCACACCTCAATCTGAGGCACGGTGTAGGAGGTATCACTCAAAGTGTTTGTCTTTTGTTTAAAATGGACACAATTTTAAGTGAAAACAACAACTGACATACGCAAATCCGACCAAAGGAATTTGGATTGTGTTGATCCTTTAGGATAACAATCCATGGTTTAGTTGGTTACATGTATGAGTCAACCCTGACTCAATCCTAGGCACGGTGTGGCCGGTATCACTCAAAGTGTCTGTCTTTTGTTTAAAATGGAAATAATTTTAAGTGAAAACAACAACTGACGTACGCAAATCAGACCAAACACATTCGGATTGTGGTGATCCTTTAGTATAACAATATGGGTGTGTTGGTGACATGTAAGAGTCAACCCCGCCTCAATCCAAGGCATGGTGTGTCCGGTATCACTCAAAGTGTCTGCCTTTTGTTTAAAATGGATAGAATTTTAAGTGAAAACAAAACTGACGTATGAAAATCTGACCAAACGCATTCAAATTGTTTTGATCCTTTAGGAGAACGATCCATGGGTATTTTTTAACGTGTATGATTCAACCCTGCCTTAATCTGAGGCATGGTGTGGCCGGTATCACTCAAAGTTTCTCTTTTTTCTTAAAATGGACACAATTTTAAGTGAAAACAACAACTAACCTACGAAAATCCGAACAAACGCATTTGGATTATGTTGATCCTTTAGGAGAACGATACATGGGTCCTTTGCAACGTGTACGAGTAAACCCCTCCTCAATATGAGGCATGATGTGGCCAGTATCACTCAAAGGGTCTCTCTTTTGTTTAAAATGGACAGAATTTTAAGTGAAAACAACAACTGACGTACGCAAATCCGACCAAACGCATTCGGATTGTGTTGATCTTTTAGGAGAATGATCCATAGATGCCCCCACAACCCCCTAGATATCCCCCCCAACCCCTAGACGCCCCCCCCAGACACCACCCCACCACCGGGACACCCCCCCACCCCCACAAAACACCCCCACCCCCATGGACAGCCACCCCCCTCCCCCTTGGACACCACTACACCCCCCTTGGATAGCCCCACCAACCCCCTGGACATGCCCCCCCACCCCCCTAGACACCAACCCACCCCCTGGACACCTTCACCCCTCTGGACACCCCCACCCCCTAGAAAGCCCCCCCCCCCAACCCCCTGGACACCCCCACCCCCCCTGGACACACCCATGGACACCCCCCCCCCCCCCGGACACCCCCCACCCCCCTGGAAAACCACCAACCCCCTAGACGGAACCCCCACCCCTCTTAGACACCACCCCACCACCTAGACACCCCCACCACCTGGACACCCCCACCCATGGACGGTCACCCCCACCCTCTCGGACCCCACCCCACCCCACATGGACAGCCCCACCAACCACCTGGACCACCCCCACCCCCCGAACACCACCCCACCACCTAGAAAAGCCCCCCGACACCCTGCACACCAGCCAACACCCCATAGATAGACCCCCCCCTCCCCCCCACCTGGACACCCCCCCTCCTTGGACACCACCCCACCCCCTTGGACAGCCCCCCCAACCTCCTCGAATACCCCCCACCCCCTGGACACCCCCAACCCCCCTGGACACCCCCAATCCCCCCTTACACCCCCATCCCACCCTCATGGACACCACCCCACCCCCCTTGGACAACCCCACCAACCCCCTAGACCGCCCTACACCCCCCCTAGAAAGCCCCCCCCCCCCGACACCCTGGACACCAGCCCACCCCCCTTGGACACCCCATAGACCCCCCCCCCCTCCCTGGATACCATCCCACCCCCCTTGGATAGCCCCCCCCCCCCCAAACCTCCTAGACCCCCCCCACCACCACCACCACCCCCTGGACACCCCCCACCCCCTGGACACCCCTATCCCCCTAGACACCCTCATCCCACCCTCTTGGACACCACCCCACCCCCCATGGATAGCCACGCCAGCCCCCTAGACCCCCCACCCCCCCCCCCCCCCCCGAACACCCCCCACCCCTGGAAATCCCCCCTCCCCCCCCCCCCCCCCCGACACCCTGGACACCATCCCAGCCCCCTGGACACCACCATGGATACCCCCCCCCCCCCCACCTGGACACCCCCCCTCCTAGACACCACCCCACCACCTAGACACCCCCACCCCCCTGGACACCCCCACTCTCCTTGGATAGGCCCCCAACCTCCTGAACCCCCCAACCCCCCCCCCCCCCCACCCTCCTGGACACCCCTATACCCCCGAACACCCCCATCCCCCGGGACACTCCCTACCCCCTTGGAAAGCCACCCCAAACCCATAAACAGCCCCCCCAACCCCCTGAATTCTAAATTGAATTCTTTATGTATTTAATTAACTTATTAATTATGTGTTAATGGTGTATGTTTATACTTGTTTTATGGGTATACTTTGTGTAATTACCTTATGATTTATGTGTTAAATTTTTATGGGTATACTTACTTGTTGAGATGCTGAATTTTTTGCAGGTGTTGTTTGGGTGTGCTACTGTAGAATTTTTTGTTGCAGCAGACATGGCATTTATTAGTGATTTTTTAGCGCTGATAAAGAAAGCCTTTATTAGCGCTAAAAAACACTGATAAAAGACAACTTTATAAGTGCTAAAAAAGAACTGATAAAGGATTAGTTTATCATCACTAAAATAGCACTGATAAAAACACATTTATCAGTGCTTTTTTAGCGCTAATAAAGTACCCATTATCAGCACTTATTGAGCGCTGATAAAGGGTACCTCCCCCCTATCAGCACTGAGATTTACAGCACTTTTTTATCACTGATAAAGCCCATTTTTTTAATAGTGCAAGAAAACCAAAAACCACAAGCCAAATTCCATCTTTCATTATTAAGTTAACCAATTTCAAGATTTTCCAATTACCCACCATCTTACTTTATCAAGAAAATTCATTTAATGTTTAACAATAACCACCTTAACCGAACTTTCCATTTTAATTCAAGTGTTAATTATCCATTCCAACCCATGTCATTTCAGTTTCATCATTAATATTCCATCTCATAACTATTGGAAAACTAGAAAAACACAAACATCCCATATTCTTCATGTCAAGAAGCCCCTCATTAAAACCACCACATATCACAACTATCACACATCACAACCACCACATGTCTCAACCACCACACATCAAACCCACCACACATCACGATTCATTTTTAACAAGGGATTTTATCATATTTATTTCAATATTTTAAAGTTAATTCTCACAAAAATACAATATTCCATGGGAAACCAATTTAATAGATGTATATACGTTCTTATCGATTTTCATGTGTGGTGATTCAATCAAAAAGAACAATAATATTCACTAATTTAAATTACCACAAAAATATAACAAAACTCAACATAATCTAAAGTTGGAATGAATATAAACCATGCTCAACCATATAGTAAAAATTACAAGAATAGGTAAATATAATGTGATCACTTGCCTTCCCCTTTAATTCTATTTAAACCAATTAATCATCTTTATTAATCCAGTTCATACTGTATCCATAATGGAAAACAAAAGCATTTCATTTTTATATGTACATATAAAGAAGATATGAAGGATTCCCTATCTCTAACAGAGCCTTACAATTTTTTTTCAAGTTTGGAATAAGAGGAAGATGTCCAATTAGTGCCACAATGGAAGGAAACACATTAATTAACCTAGAATATATAATCCCACATAAATCTATTACTCAATAATCACCCAAACCAATTTTTTCCTTGAAATTATTTTTCTCTAGATAAAGAACCAAAAGAAAACTGGGAAGATAATGGAAGGGAAATCACTTATAATCACCAAGGATTGATCTCCCAAGTCTGGGGTTGGAATCCAATAAAAAGGGGATAAAATACCTCCTAGGGATGCACCTGGATCACCCAAGGATTCAGTGAAAAGGTGGAAGAAGGTAGGGTTGTAAAGTTATTTATGAATTCATATGATAACTATAAAATATAATACCATGATGAAATACCCCTCACTATGGAACAAAAGGGATGACATAATATAGGATTGTGGTGTAAGGGGAAGGCATCATGCCACAGTAGAGCTAGTAAAATTAATGTCTCAAAAAAATGGTGAGGTTCGTTCCATATATCTGATAAATTAGGAAAAGAACCATAGTATAAGAGGAACCATCATGCTTGAGTACTCAATTATTAAGAACAATTCCATGTCACAACTTATTTATATGGCATAAATACCCCATAAAATATAGAACCACAATAATCCTCCTCCAATAACCCACATTTAATCATATCTCTATAGTATTTAGATATGATTAAAATAGAATAACCATCAAAACTCCCCCTCCAAGACTCTATGCAATATCCAAACTCACCACACCATAGACACTGACATCTTGGCATAATATAAGCCTACACACCATAAAATATTTCTCCATCTACAACTCCACCATCCACTCCTTAACTTCCTTAGAACATCCCCCAAATACCATCATCACTAGAATTCTCTCGAAGTAATGGGTTGGAAGTCCTAGACTGTGATAATGAAAAACCCAAATACCTAGGGTAAATTGGTCCTTTGAGAGGAATGGTTATCCCCGATATTGGGGTTGAATCTTTATGTTTTTGTTGTTAATATATTGATTCTTCTCATTAATGCCTTCAAAGAAACAAGTTTATCACATTATCCTACCAGCTAAAATTTTTTATTATAGAATCTATATATGCCTATATGTTTTTCATTTTCTCATACATATCACCCCATGTATTTTATTTCTCAAAGTATTCTTAGGGTGAAACTCCAAAACCAGCACCTCTAATACTGTTATACTATTATTAAAGCTTCAAATCCATTGAAAGTAGTTATTCATTAGGTATATTATATGGGTATTCTTATATCTAAACTAGATAAAAAATATCGGAAAATACATAGTCATTATTATGTGATAATATTTAAATGTTAAAAAATTTCTATTATGTCATACTTAAACATGATTTTCCTACTTTCTATATGTTTTCATTTTTTATTTACTCATTTCTATTTACATTTTCCTCCTTCTATCAGACATGAAGGGGGATGGAATTGGTTTGATATTCTAATTTTTTAATCTATATATAAAAATTTTAACATTATTATGTAGTTGTTTCATATCACATAAAATTTCTATTATTGATTTAAAATACATGCAATTTTTTATTCAAGTAAAGTATACCCTATCCTTTCTTTATAGTATGGGTATGTAGGTTTTGATTTATGTTATTTATTTTTTTCACTCATTTTTTGTTTAATAAACTAACAATTACAAATAGAAGTGATTAATATATTTAATTTCAAATTAAATAATACAAATTATAATGAAACTAAAATGATTTCTCTTACTGATAGCTAGGGAAATAATACTAGGTTTCTTGGTTTATGATTTGTGTGTATATAACTGGTGGGTGGGTTTTTACTTCTCCCCCAGCATAACTATGATGATGTTTCATAAGAGTTTTTTTAAATTATCTATTATCCTTTCTAGTGACCATCAATATGAATTTCATCAAAAAGTATTCTAATATAAATGTATTTTTCATGTGATAAAGAATAGTAAATCAATGTTTTATTATTTTATTTTTTGGTGAAATAGAGAAATTATAACATAACATTTTACTAATTTCTTGTTGAATTATTGCCTTAAATATAGTCACAACATTGGGCAATGTATCTTTATCAATAATAATGTGTATTTCAGTATTGGTCCTAAAATAACTAATGAAAATTAAATTGTTTCATTAAATAGGTTGACTATGTTCATTCCATCCAACCTTAAAATTTGGACCTTTACTTCTCACCTTAATAATTTTTCTTAACGTTTTCTCACTGCGTTATTCCTATATTTTTTAAATATATGTTATCCACCTTCTAATATTTTCTCAATTTAAGCATCACCAATATATTATTCCTCAATATTGTTATCACTAGTAGGTGGATAATACATTATCTATAAAATTAGTTAAAAATTTAATTTAGATTATCTAAATACTATATTGAATGCATAATTTTATGAGGAAACACATTTTATATAAAAAACCAATCAAATAAATTCGTCTTATTCATTTATATCTTTATTTTCTTTAAAGGTTAAAGGGATTTATCCCCTTTATCGACTATCCAAATCCCCTCCTTTTATCTCCCTTTGACTTATAAGACACAGTCTATATTGAGACCAACATGAAATGATTGTGACATCTCAATGAAAGGATCATCCTTAATGGAATTTCCATTTGAAATTATAGTTCATTTAGTCAATAATAAAATAATTGTCCAATTTTTATTTTCTAGATCAATGAAATAAAATATTTTTACTATCTATGATTCCATTATGAACTATTCATCATTGTACACTTCCTTAATGAAATTAAATTTCACCAAACCCAATTCATCAATTTTAAATTCATTTATATTATCATACCATTTTCATTGAAAACCATCACTTTGAATATTTAATAATCCAATGCCTAAATTGTTTTTATAATTAAAAGGTATGAAATATTTTTTAAAATTATATTTATTCCTTGGTACTAGATACATGCATCACTCCCACAATAAGAGTAACTCCACTATTAATCATCATAAAACATTCATCAGGTTCCTCTTTATAGTATGTATAACTATTAATTATATAAATATTGGAAAAAATACATCTTGATGGTGCTTTAGGTTGATTGTGTTTGTTGAAAATTTTTTATGTTGTTGGAAAAGGCTTGTTGTCAAAGGAGGTGTAAAGAGTTTTCATGAATGTCATAAAGGATCATGCAGAGAAAAAATTTCCTAAAGGATCACATAGAAGGAGCATACAGAGCATGAATTTACTTAAGGATCATGTATAGATTATAAGTTCCAAAGGATCATGAGAAAGCACGTAAGTTCTGAGGGATCACATGGATTTTGTTTTTCTGGACAAGGTAGAAATGTATCGCTTGTGATCCTGAGAGATTAATGAGATTATGAGATCGCATCATGCGACCCATGTGAGTATAAAAGGATCTTGTGATTTGATCATGTGATGAACCTGAGGGACACCACATGATTGTAATTGGATCTCATTAAGTGATCAAGAGAATATCTTGAAGACACTGCATGATTGTCAAGGGATCTCATGAAGATATCACACAAAGTTTGTGAAGGAAGAGAAGATGAAAATTATGGAGATATATCATTGTCATTCAAAATTACACAACCTCGGGATTTTTTGTTGGATCACATGATGAGATCAGTGAAGTGCTAGAAGACAATTTCGTTGACCACATGAATATTTTTGGATCTCATGATGGGGTTACGCAAAGCACAGTAAGATAATGTCACTGAACACCATATGATTCTCACAGGATCTCATGAGGGGATCACGTGATAACTACATTATTATCAAGTAATGTCAATATGGAATCATGTGAAATTATCAAAGAAAATTATGGTGATCGCATGAAGTGCTTGTAACATATGGTAGGTGATCATGAGAAGTGCTTGCGACATGCATTAGGTGATCACACGAAGTGATTGTAATATTTTGTGGGTGATCATGTGAATCGCTTAAAACATGTGCAGGTGATCACATGAATTACCTAATACATGTAGAAGGTGAACATGTAAAGTGATAGAAACATGTCATATAGGATTATCATGAGTGATCGAACTGAACATGTGAAGCGTGTAAGTCCTATTTTTAAGTATATGGAATGGAATAATAACCATGATTTGAATATTTAAGGTGGTGTATTTATGATTATAAATACCCCTTAACATTTCCTTAAGAGGTAGAGAACTTTTCTTAAGTGGTTTGATCTAAAGAAAATTATTTCACATGATTAGAACAAGGTCTTTCACTGGAATCGTGTGATCTGTGTAAATATAACAAAGTCTCATGAAGGGTTATCATGAAGGAGTCTCACAAATGTATATTATTAAGGGATATATACACTAGGTATATGAAGACTTATTAGTATCACACGATCCATGTAACCGGAACAATGTATCATTCCAGATTCACAGGGTCCATGTGAACTAAAGAAGTTCTTGTCGAAATGTCTCATGAAGGGGTCTTACAAAGAGGTCTTGAGAAGGGGTCTCGCAGAGAGGTATCGTAAAGATATCTTGGATGTGTCTTAAAAAGGTGTCTCATGAAAAGTTTATTCACCATGGTCTCGTGTGGGGGTTACATTCTAATGTCTTTCATAAGGATCTATATTATAGGGTTACCCTATTTATAGCATCATTTTCATATCTGAATACTGAATAAGAAGAAGAAGAATATTGAGGATCTACACCATTCGACAATATTTACAGAATGATTTCACCCAATGCTACATCCATGGTAGTGAAAGGAAGGCTTTTCATAACTCAAAAAATTTTAAAAAGTGAGGAGGAGTTCCCATGATATCTCGTGGAAATGTGATGCTCAAGGGGTGTTCACATCAAGAATGTGAAGAAGAACGTTAAGTTTAGAGGAATCTATCTTACATTTGATGAAAATCTAAATAATAGAAGATATTGTTATTTCTACTACATGCCATATTATTTCATTCTATAGAAGTAATAATAATATAGAAGTGTAATGGAATTGATCTTGGGGAGATAGTGACTATGACAACCCATATTTTAATACACTTTATTTCATGATTTATTACTTAAAGGTACACATTATACAATATCATAAGATCATGAAGCCTAGTGTATTTGAGAAATTATGTACATATCTTAACAAATTGAAATAGAAATGAAAAAAAATTATTGAAAGCTTCCTTAAAATTCTCCTAAAATTTCCTCATTATTTTAAAACTATACGGGATAACCTAGGGAAGTGCATAAGAAATGGGTTATCTATAAAGACTAGTAAGGGAATAATCAAGTAATGGAATAAGGTAAAGTGGTACATGTGATACAAGAGGAATATAAAAGTAACATAAGAGGGTTGAGAATCATGATATTGAATAATGGGTCTAATACAACATTATAGCACAAAGGCAATATAGGAATGTGGAAACAATATAAAACATGACATCATAAACATAAATCAAGGATAAACACCAGGACATAATAACATGGTGTGACTAGTATAACCTCCCATAAACCTTACATGGATTATAATTAGATAAAAAACATTACCCAACTAATTTGAGGGCTATATAATCATGATCTCACCTATCACATTCATATTATGTACATGCATATTCGTTACACATAGATCAATCAAAATAGGATCATATTTCATAAAATTTAATCCAATAATTAAGTGTTTTTTTTAATATATGGAAATATACAAATAAATAAATAATAATTATATATATATGAATACCACTGACTATAAATGGTATGGGTATTCATTTCACGAGTGATTGGCATGGAAAAATCAAAGGATAATTTTTATATCATAATGGGGGTACATAAAGATTCATAAAAGAGATTAATGAGAATAAAAAGGTTATATAATAATATTTAAATCATAAGTAAATTTTTAAGGATGTGTAATAATATATCCCAACATGAAAAATTGGAAATTAAAAGGTATAATATAAATAAGGTGGTTAAGTAAAAAGAAGTATAGGATCCCTTACCTTGAGAGGACGCTTCTAAAACTTTGGGAAGAGATTATTAAGAGCTTGGGGAACCTTGGGAGGAATATATAGAGGTAAAGTATGATTAATTTAATGATATAAGGGTTTTTAGTGAATAGTACTTGTATTTTGGGTTTGTTTATATAGAAAAAGAGAGGATAATTCTTTATTAATTTCCAAACGTAGGTTTTGGACTCAATATGATAAAGTAATAAAAAGAAGAAACATTACCATGGTTTTTCCCATGGTTTATACCAAATAAGAGTGTTTTTTATTATTTTATAAGTATAATAACCTAAAATAATAAAATAATTCACTTAGTGATGTGGAAGTTAGTCATGTTTGTAAATAATTAAGTTTAAAACTTTAAAATATAATATAAATTTTAGAGGATTCATTAAGGATTTATAAAATTAATGAAATAACTTAAAAAATAAATTATTTTAAAGGGTAAACATAATTTTGGTCATGGGTACCTTTTATGGCATATATTACATCACTTTTAGGTCATTATGGTGTCATAATACATACCGTGTATTTATACCATATTTAATTTTTACCCAAAAATTCAGTTGTCTCGAAAAAATATAAAAAATTAATCATTGGATAAATTAGTTGTGATGATTTTAAAAATAATATTTATTTAATCAAAATAAATCTCTAAATATAAAATTTTCACTTTTAAATCAAAAATCCCCATTTATTGAAAAATACTGTTTTTTTACAATAACGGTTTTCTAACCCTTATAAAAATTACATTTGACTTTGTAAAATTATATTATAATTTATATTTAACAAATATTATTTAATAATATTATTTTATTAAAATATATTTTATTTTAAAAAAATTTAAATTCATCAAAAATAGTGTCTTGATTGTTACTATATATTTCCAAAAAATAAAATTTTTGTTTCATCATATCAAAATAAAATTTTTATCAAATTCGTTATTTAATCATTTAAAATTAATATTAAAAAGAAAAAATATAATAATTTTTTTATTAAAAATAAAATATAATATTCATAATATTAGGATCTAGATACATAACCCTTTATTAAACCAGTGAATTCCTTAAGGTCAAGGTGTGTGATGGGGATATTTTTATTGGGTGGTTCGGAAAACATGGTTTGGGCCATGATCTTGATGATCTTGAACTTTTATCACAAATGGTTTTATTCATTCTTTAGTTATTGAATCTTGGTTTGGTATTGGTCAAGGGAAAATCTCAATGATGTTATCTCCCTTGGATGCTCCAATAAATAGGATTCATAGAGTACAATCTTACTAGTTGAGGTCATTGCTTCTTCCATCTATGTCAATTGGACATTATCATGGACCTTAATATACTAATCTTAATTTTCATTTTACAATGGCTATATTATCCATTATTGTGATGATTAATGGTATTTTAAATCCAATAGACTATAAATTTCCAAAATAACTAAATTAATTCATGTGTTTTATATAACTATATTACTTTATAAGGGATTTATACATTTAAAAGGGGAATTTAATTTATAAAATTTTTTTCATTATATTATTCCCCCCTTTAGAAATTTCACCCTTGAAATTTTCATTTTATACACTAAAACATGTTAGGGTACTTCTATTTCATCGCCTCTTCTAGTTCCCATGTTTCTTCCACAAACTTTGGGTTCACCCACAACACGTTGACCAGGTGAGCTATCTTGTTTCATATAACTTTGTCTCTAAAATCTAAAATTTTCATTGGTTTCTCCTAGTATAAAATATCATTATCCAATGATAAAACCTGTATATTAATTACATGTGAAGGGTTTGTTTTGTAATTCCTCAAGATGGATACATGTAACGCATCATGTACTTGAGATAGGTTAGGTGGGAGTATTGGTCAATATACCACCACTCAGATGCGATCAAGGATCTAAAAGGGTCTGATGTATCTAGGAATAAGTTTTTTCTTCTTCCCAAAACTCATGAATTTATTCCATGGTGATATATGAATGAATAATGTATCTTTAACCTCAAACTCTAGGTCTTGTTGATGATTTTCTGCATATATTTTCTATCAAATTTGTGTTGATTTAATATAACATTGAATGGTTTGAACCGTCTATATCAACTCTTGGATAATATTGGGTCCCATTAGATTATACTTTCTAACATCAACATGGTATGTTGGATTTTGAAACCTCTTCCCATACAAAGCCTCAAAATGTTTCATTTGAATGCTAGAATGAAAATTACTGTTATATGAGAACTCTAATAGGAGAAGGTGTTGATCCCAACATCCTTGGAAATACATTGAACATGATCTAAGAATATTCTATAGATTTTGAATGGTTCTTTCAGATTGAACATCTATATGAGGGTAATAAGTAGTGCTAAAGCTGAGTTATATATCCAATTCTTGATGAAGGCTTCACCAAAACTTATAGGTAAACCTCATATATTGATCAAATATAATAGAGAGTGTAACTCTAGAAAGTATTATAATTTATCTTATGTATATCTCGATGAGTTTTTCATGAGATAAATCTTCATTAATAGAAATAAAATACACTAACATTGTAAATCAATAAACTACCACCCAAATATAATTATTACCTTTTGGTGTCTAGGGTAGTCCTATGATCAAATCTATGGTTATGTTTTACCATTTCTATATTAGTATGGGAAATGGTTGCATCATACCCTTAGTCTTTTTACATTCCTTCTTAACTTGTTGGAATATCAACCATAGAGATAAAAACTCTAAAATCTCCCTCTTCATGTTATCCCACCATAAGTTTTGATTCAAATCTCTATACATATTAGTAATTCCTGGATGAATATAATAGGATGACCTATGTGCATCATCCAGAAGTTCCCTCTTCAGTTCTTGTTTTTATGAAACATGTATCTAAGTTCCAAACCTTATAATTTCATATTAATCAAAGTTTAACTCCATAATATTTTCTACCTTATTTTATAGCAACTCGTCATCTTTATAGGCCTCATTAATCCTCTCAAAAATGGATGGTTAAGAAGTTATTTAAATATGGTAAGATGAATATACTTTTATTATTCCCATGTCCATATTTTCCATGTCCAAGAATATTGGATCTATTACAATCCTCTTTATAGAGAGGTTTATCAGATCCTTCATACTCAAAGAATCTTCCACTTTTTTTTATTTCCTGTGATGGTAATGGATTGAACAATCATAATCCTTGATTATTTATAACCACCTGCATTGGTGCATATTGAGCTCCTTTTGTGTGAATATATACTTGAGGATTTTATGATTCATATATATGTCACACTTCTCCCCATAGAGATATTATAACCAAATATTCAATTTCAATATCACTGTAGCCAATTCTAGATCATAATTTGGGTATTTATAGTCATGGATCATTAATTTATGAGAGGAATAGACTATCAATCTGTTATCTTTCCTGAGTACACAACCCAATCCCTTTTTAGATGAATCACTTTAGATTACAAATCATTCTCTTCTAGTGGTTAATTTGAGTAAAGGTTCAGAGATTAGCCTTTTCTTAAACTCTATAAATCTATCTTCACATTCATCAGTTTTTACAAACTTGACTCCCTTATAAGTTAGCTTGGTTAGTGGACTTGATAATCATGAGAAGTTTATTAAAAATTGACGATAGTACCCAACTAATTTTAGGAAAATAAGTATTTACATCATAAATGTTGGTCTTGGAAATCCTTCAATTTCCTTAGTTTTTGAAGGATCCAAAAATATCTATTTTATGGTGATTACATGACCAATTTAGGTTACTTTCTCCATACAAAACTCACATTTATTGTAATTCCCAAATAAATTTTCCTTTCACAAAGTCTTCAGTATATAATTAAAATTCTCTCATGTTCCAACTATATTTTAGAGTAGATAAGAATATCATCTATAAAAACTACCAAAAAATTGTTAAGGTAATACCTAAATACTCTATTCATCAAGTATACATAGATTTTTGGAGAATTATTGAGCTTAAATGGAATCACTATGAACTCATAGTTCTCATACCTTGTATGAAAAGTAGTTTTAGAGATATCCTCCTTCTTTACCATTGCTTCATAATATCCTCACCAAAGATCCACCTTTGATAAGTATTATTCTCTATATAATAGATAAAATAAGTCATTGATCCATGGTAGAGGATACTTTTTCTTTATTGTGATCTTATTGATCTCATGATAATCAAGGTAGAGGTTTATTGACCCATCCTTATTATTGAAAAAAAATGAAAAGTACACCCCATGGTGACGCACTTGGGCATGTAAACTCTTTATATAGATTCTTCAATAATTGTTTCTTAAACTCCCCATGTTCAACAAAATCCATTCAATATAGAGTCTTGGATATTGTAAAATATGTGGGTATGAACTCAATTAAGAACTCAACCTCATGGTTAGAAGGAATATCAAAAACTTCTATAGGAAACACATCATAAAATTCACTTATAGTGTACATGTAATCAAAGATGATATTTTATTTAATCTCGATCATTTGAGATAGATATGATTTCTCATAAGCAATTAATATCTTTTTTGATATTTTGGTACCAAAGAAGATTCATCCTCCTCCTTATACTTGTATATAATTAGAGAGATATTTGTGATACTGAGGTTGATTTCCTTCTCTCATAAAATTTATGTTGGTTCTATACAAGTAAACACAATCTATGTCCATAATATAATAAAATTATTCTAATGGGATTATCACATGGTTTTAGGAAAAATTAAGCCCAAAAAATTTGACAAGGGATGATTTATATACTTGGTATGAAACAATTAACCCATTTTTTATCTTCACCGATAACTCGACTTCCATGTTTTGAGGTGGTTTTTGAATTGTTCTTCTAAACTTTCATGATTTTAAAGAATTAATAGAACTAAAATAAAATAGTATGTTTACAATTCTTGAATAAATAACTAACATACCTATCACCACTTCATTATCGGGATACACCTCAGTGGTTGTGATTTAATATGCTCACACATTCTCACTAGACCTTGAAGTTTGCTGTCATTAGTTATCATAAAGACCCTTAGATTATGTAATTGATTCATATAGTGTCCCTATTCCATTCTGTTGAAACAATGGATAATGGTATGAGGGTTTACTAGATAATTCCTTTATTCTATCACATTTGTGGGTTTCTCCCATCAGCAATCACTTGTTAGGTTCCATTCCTTATCACAGCTAAAGCATTTCCTTATCCCCTATTAGAAATTTCTGGGATACTTCTTCCTACACATTTGATATGTTGGATGATTTACTTTCTTACCCTAAGGATATTTTTCTATCACTCCACCATAATTAAAATCCATTATCCTTATCTTGTATCAAGTCCTAAGATACCCTTAAGATTCATCGATCTCCATTTTAACTTTTAGGGAACATCAGACAACTTCTTCATAGTTTTCAAAGTCTTGAATAACCAACCCTTTTCGTAGATTTAGATTTATCCCATTAAAGAAGTGGTCAAATTTAATTTCATGGGTAATGAAAAAGATATAGGAATCATCATCATTGTTTATTTATTAAAAATAAATGGGGGGAACAAAACAATTTTAACAACAAGAATAAGAAGAGGGTCAAGGGGTGGTCTAGGGGGAGGAAATAGTGTAAACTGAGGGAATCCCCTCTAACAAGATTCGCCCCCTTAGATTTTAACTAATTTATGTTGTTGAAGCATGAATTACCAGAACTTTGAACCATGAGATATGCCATATGATTGGTCATCTTTTTTCCCTCATGCCATGTGTTCCTCAACCAGAAGTTGGATAGGATGCCACAACACTTCCTGATATGGTACGAGATAGACTAGAGAATAAGTATGGCTCATTGTAACGAGTTGAAGAGGATTTGAGAGTTGGTTTCAGCTTCAAATGTTTCAATGACCCCTTGAAGGAAAAGAGTGTGACCTGAGAGAAAAGTGAGAGACTCAACCAGTAAAAAAGTTTTGCTTCCAAGGAACACCGTGCATGTAAACAGAAAGGTACTGCTGGAGTTACAAATCACCCCCCCTCCCCTAATTTCCCCCTCAATACAGGACCCATTTATATTGAGTTTCAAACCAGAGAGAGGCAGATTCTAGAATACCCACTTACTACTGGAGACACTAGCAGGGATACCATTAGCAACCACTTTCAAAAGATGAAGAGATGGAGTATCCCTCCATCCATCGATACATATGATTAGATCAAGAAAGATGTTATGAGTGAAAGCGGTGATGGCCCTCCCAGTAGTTTCAATCCCCTCATATCTATATTTTTTTCTAGACTACTAGAGACACCACACACCTATATGTAGAATAGTATCTCTAGTTTTCCTTCCACTCCCTTATTACCCGAATCATGAAACCAGAAGATGATGAAGGATTCATCAATCGGGGGATGAGAATGGATATAAGTGAATGCACTAAAGGTGGACCAAACCTCCTGAGACCATTCTCCCTTGAAGAAGAGGTGGTCATTGCTTTCCTCTTTATGATCTTTACAGTAATAACATCAGGAATCCAAGGCAATACCATATTTTCTAATTTTCTTGTCTATAGACACTGCATCATTACTAAGCCTCTAAGTGAGGAAGTTAAACTTTGTTGGAATTTTCTTGATCCAAAAGGGATCATTCCATTGGTCATTCTAAGTTTGGGGAACTAGGATGCGATGATATTCCTTGGAGGAGAAGGTACCCAAGTTAGATGGGGTAAAATGCACTTATCACCTTTTGTATTAATGTCGATGAGATGGAACTTCTCTTGTTGATTATTTTCTAACACTTACTTAATAAAGGTTGGTAATATACTTGCCTCCTCATATGTGATATTGTAATCTAGAAATCCAAAGAAACCAATAACACTACTGGCTCAGTTGACATTCCATAAGGACACTTTCCCTTCACCAATAATACACTAAACATGGGGTTGGATAACGGGGAACATGAGAAGAAACATGGATATAAAAGGAGACTTATGCCATTCTTCCATCAATGATCCATCTTTGAGATTACTTCCAATGATATTACCCCATAAGGAACAATATTCATGGATCTCCCGGGACATTTTAGCATGCATTCAAAGAAGGGTCTCTCTGAGACTTTGAACACTGATTCCACCTTCCTGAGTGGGTCTCTCCATCTTCCTCTAGGATACCCAGGATTGTTTGAAATCAGCCTAAGCATCCCAAATTAATTGGGATAGGATCTTGTTGATATTTAATATGAAACCCTTGGGGAATTTAATGGATGAGAGCGCATGGACATGAGTTATAATAATAACTATAACACCCAGATATTTTGAGATTTTTTTTTGAATTGTTTTAACTTTTCAAAGTTTTTAATTTCACATGACACTAGAAATAGTTATTTATATATTTATATATATTTATATATATATATATTAAAACACTAATTAAAACATTTCTTTTATATAAAATACCAACTTGTCTTGTGCTACATGAAATACCAATTTCGCTTGTGCTACAAGCAACACCAACCTGGCATACGATGCACGCAACACTACATTTTTAGGAAACATCACTTTTCATTATTTAAATTATTTAAACAAGATAATTATAAACTAGAAGTTAAAATTAATAATAACTAATTTTCAAATATTTTTGTTTTATATAAATAAAACATATTTATAATGAAATATAATATTTTTGGTAAAGACATTTTATGTTAAGTTTTTTGTTTTCCTGAATGAATCACTATTAATAATAAAAGTAATTTTAGATTCATTTATAAATTGAATTGGATAAAATAAAATTCATTTTTTAATTCATAATTTCGAAATTATCCTAAGGTAAATTTTTGGTATTTTTCTGAGAAACTTCATTATTTGATGAATAGTGAAAATACTACTTTTTAGTTAAAAACTACCTTTTGTATAATTAATTATTAATGATAAATGATATTATAAATATGTTTTAAGGTCACATTATATGAATATAACATCTAATTATACAATGAAATTCATTGTGATCAACTTCACTTTGAAACTGAATAAAAAAATCTTAACAAACTTTTGAACTTTTTACTACTTTAAAACCCTATTATTTTGTCACGTCTGCAGGATTAGCACTAATCTTAATTTTTCTTCTTCTGTGATTGGAATTTAAAAAATCATATATAAATAATTATATTCAGTATGATTTTTATATTCTAATAATAACATGTTAATTTTTTACCAAAATTATTAGTAAAATTGATTAAAATTAATCACAGCGGTTAAGACCAAATTAAGCTCAATTAGGGACTAAACATTAAAATTAAGGGGCCAAATAACCTAAAGACTTTTCTATCACCCATTTCTTGTACATATTTAGTCCATAAAACTTGCATTCTAGATTTTGTTCGGTTTATTAAGACTTTTCTTAGGTAAGAACATGTGCACACCTAATTTGTTTCTAAAAAATCCATGTGAGTCCTTTTCCTTCCCTATAAAAGGCCACCACCTCTACCCATTCCTCACACCTCTCAAGCCTCTTAAGTTCAGCCAATACCTGCCCAAATTATATCCCAAAAATCATCCTTTCTACCTTTAATCCTCCCTTTGGGTAGAAACTCTCTCAAAAAATCCTTTTGTCACAAACCAAAAGGAGTTACCTGATTAAGAGGAAGCCTATATGAGTACAGAGATAGTCAAGACACAAGGTAAGAGGATTTTCATCTCACTATTAATTTATATGAGATACAAGCTATGTTATCCACTCTTTACTTTTTGTGGTGTTTATAATACCCATTATTTTATTCTATGTATCTTATAATTAAATTTATGGGTATTCAAATATCCATTCTATGGTCCTTCTTTCAGAGGGTTTAAGTTTTAAAAGTTACCAAATCAGTAAAAATATTTCGTCTCAATTTTCCTTCTTTGCGATCCATGTTTTTTATGAACCTAAACTCTTTAGGGGTTCATGTACATCTATTTTACATTACATACCATGAATCTCAATATTTTCATGATATTATATGCTTTATATAATTTCTTTTCCTTACATGGAGAGCATGATCCCAAGATACCAAATTATAAGAGTATATTGAGACGATATCATTGATTATCTAGATTGTTTATGTTTATGCTTCCTTTGATGATATCTTATGATCCATATCTCAAGAATATTCATTATTTTACTTATCTTGTGTTATTTCATGATATTATCATGTATTGGTACCATTTTCTACTCTTTGTTACTTAAGATAGTAAATAAAGTGTTTTTAAGAAAGCCCAACTTTACCATTTCTTCATTCGAAAATCTATGTTTTCTAAAAAGGGTTTCCAAGAGTATTATACCATTATCCAATAAGATTTTAAAGAAATTTTTACCCTTTTTTTCTTTTACCACTATCTTTAAGGGAATATTCTTTTCAGTTTCTGAACAAGGTATTCCTTCTAACATTTTTACAATGCAAAACCAATGTTCTTTTTACTTCATACGACATGTACGGATTTACCCTATATCATTACTTTGAAGATTCCTTTTCATTTTTAAAAGGTTACTATTTAATAAATTATTTTAAAAGTAATTTTCAAGGAAAAATGATTTCAAAATGGTTTCATATCTTCTTTATATGTTTTCAAGGTATTTTCTAAGAAAATGATTTTAAAATGGTTTTATGTATAAAAAGCCTTTTTCAAAGAAGAAAGGATATTTTCCTCAAGAAATTTTTTTTAAAGATATTACAAAACTATTTTCCATCTAAGATGACATCCATTGATGTTACTCATTCCCTTTTTTGAAATTCACTAAAGGTTCCATTCATATCCTTTCTATGAATGGGTCATGCTTAATGTCATGGTCTTTATGAAACCTATTCCCTTTCATGGGTTATATGATTATGAAATCTATTTCTCTTTCACAGGTAATACTTTAATAAAATGGTTATGAAACCTATCTCTTTTCCATAGGTTATGATGTGATGAAATTTTAATGATACCCATTTCTTTTTATGGGTTATGATTTGATGTTTGTAAGACTTATATCTTTTTATGGGTCATGGTATGATAAATTTTTTATAATATTGTGGAACATGTGTGAATAATTTTACTATGAGATGGTTGGGACCTATATATCCCTCCAATTAATTGGGTAATGATATTTTTTGTATGAGCTCAAAGGGTACACGGGTTGTAGCCTAATCCCAAAAAGAAAGAGTGTGTATGGGTTGTATCTCAATCCCAAAAAGAAAGATGGTGTATGGGTTATAGCCCAAGCCTAAATGAAAGAGGGTACACATGTAGTATCCCAAGCCCGAAAATAAAAAGTTTCATGGGTTTTGTCCCAATCTTAAAAGAAAGTGTGTACATAGGTTCCTATCCCAAGATGGAAGTAGGTATATAGGTCGTAGCCCAAGCCAAACATGTTATAAAGGTCTTGGTAGGTAACCCTGATGTAAAAGTTTCTATTCCTTTATGTATTCCACAAATCCTATGTCTTATTCCTTAGTTATGATTTAATTTCTCATGGTGTATATTTAATTATGATTCATTTCTTATTAAATACCAAGATTTATCCCATAGCTCATGTTTATGACCTTTCATATGTCGGGTATGATCTCCTAATGTTACAATCACGTTATCATACTATTATGTTCATGTTTATGCTTACATGTCTCCCTTATTTACCCTTAATGAGAATTTGATCTCACCCCTTTCGTAGGTTTCCTTTCTTCAGGTTATGAATAAAGGTTTTAGGTAGAAGTTATAATGGTGTAGATCTTTAGGGGAGATGTTGAAGAACTTTTACCAGGACAGAAGATTATTTTTCAATTTTCCAAAGACACTAAACTATTACTTTCCTCGAAAATGTATTTTTTTCAATGTACTAAATATTCATCTAAAATGATGTAATATCCATGTATGTTAGGCTCGGTTCACTATATTTGGTATCAAATGAAAGGTTTAGTCAACCTTTGGAAACTAGGATGAGAAAACCTTAGTGATATCCCTAGGTTTATTTCTAAGGATATATCTAGGGATGTATCTAAGGATATTTATAAGGATGAATTAACATTTAGGAAAATGTCCTGGAATTTTAATAAAGGATATAGTGAGTGGTTTCCAAGAAATGAATCCATGTCTAGATACTACAAGTGAATGTGGCTCTAGAACAAATGTACCTGGTGGTAACAAATCTGAAAAGATATTCCGGGATTGACTTTAGGTAATTTGGTACATGACAACGGGCCTTGTTGTACACCTAGTTTGATACTCCTAGGGGATCTGCTTTGGGAACTCACAAACTATTCATGAACCATCATGAAGGATTTATATATAAGTTAGCTATGAATAACCTAGGATAAACCCAAGGTGTCATATATTATGGAATGTGTTGTTAGTTTGACATCCTATAAGTAATTACTTTCATGACTATGTGGTTTTCTGCTATGATAAGTAATTATTACACTATGCTTCTAGTTTTAGTCAATGGAGAGAACCGAAAGGAACTGGATTAATGTTTAATTTGATGGAATATTTTAGGATGAGAAGCCAAGTGGGATGATCACTAGAGTGAAAGATGTCGTGATCCTGCCTAATCAATTTTCATGGAACATTATTAAAAATGTTTACCTTAACCAACTCTCGAACTCGCTAAGGAAGAGAAAGAAGGAGTTAACTGGGAGTTCGGGTAATGGAGACCATGGAGGAAATAAGATTTTGTTTCATTTGTGTAAATAATGTGGAATGAATCGCCTATGTGAATGTCTTATAGGAACAAGAATGTGTTTTGACTATGGAAAATAAGGACACAAATCAAGTGACTTCAAGGGAAAAATGAAGAGTTCGGTTAATAAAATGGATGAGAATTTTTTTCTCCCTAATTTTTCATCAAAGGTTAAGTGTTTTAAATGTGGATAAAATGGTAATTATGTAACCCAATGTCCCAAGAGGAATGTTCCTAAATATAATCATCAAGGTGTTGTGAGTAATGGTTATATTTTGGATGATGAAGAGACTATGGATGAAATGTGAATGGAAAGAAGTTTTATTTTAAATGGATTAAGGATAATGTAATCTAAGTATTTATGTATTCAGATTCAAAAGTTATGAATTATGAAATATACAAGGATTGTTATACTTATGTTTTTCTCTCAGTATTTAAAATTTTATATTGAAATTTTTCTATGGACTGGTAAAGTTATTTAATAATAAGATTATATTTTTAATAAGGTAAGGTAACCATTAATATATTATTTATGATAAGATAATGTTGTATGGATAAAGATATGTGGGGTATGAATAAGTAAATTGGATCGTATTGATTACCTTGAAACTAAGTAAGGACTTGTTTATAGGTGGTTTCTACTACCACTAATGATGTTTCCAACATTTTTTGATTTAAGGAGTAAATCCAATATAATTTGGAATGAGGAAGCATGCATGTTTTCCAAAAATTATTTCTAGTAATTCGGGTTATTTCCATGTTTCAAGAGAATATATGATGAGGTTATTCACATTTTTGGTATATGACAACCAATAGATAATTTTTTTATACATCATAATCAATGTTAAGCTAATCTATTAACTCTCTACAATTTTGGATTTTCACCTTTAATAAGGGTTATAAGGTTAACTATTCATGAAAATTTAAAGTTAAACTTTGAAGGCAGTATTTGCACACATATTTTTTTCTGAAAACCTTAGTTAAAAATCTAATCAGTGATTAAACTTATTTAAAGGATGTCCATATTATATATTATATTAGTGAAATTTTAAAAAAATGACATCATGTATGTCGGGTGTCAACCAATCAAGTATGGAAACACCATGGGTCTTGAACCCATGACCGAAGGAAGATAAGGGTTTCATGCCTACCACTGGCCTATGCGATTTCCTGGTTAATGTATATTTATTTGTAATGAATAAATATTTATGATGAATTATTAGTGTTACTTTTTATATATTAATGCATGTTTTTTTAAGAGACAAATAGTTATACTTTTTATTATTTTATAGGCCTTAAGATCCATTAAAAATGTATTTTAGTGCTTTATGAATCAAATTTAATATCTAGACATTCATTCCATGAGGTAATGGATGTATTAGAAATTTTTAAAAGCACAACCCAAGAATGAAATTTTTTTTATATAAATTTATCAAGAATTACTCAATGTTCTAAAAGTGATACTAAAAAATGTTGTCCTAATACCTTAAATGTTGTTGAACCAATGGATTTTGGAATCATCCTAGATTTATGAATTTGAGGCCCTCGAATTTACTTTGATCATTCACTATTTTTTATTGATGACCTCAATCACTCCCTATAAATATTTATTCTTTTCCTCTATGTACAGTATTCACTCCCAACCAATGTTCTCCTATGTGGAAACCCAGTTATATGTTACTTTTGGTAACCATTATGGTTTCAAATTTCCCTTTTTAACGGAATTTTTAGTATTCATTTTTACTATTTGGGTTTCTATGAATCAAACTTTCAAGTATTAAACCTTTGATAACCCAGACGAATTTCAAGGACGAAATTCATTTTAAAGGGGTTAAAATGTAACATCCAGAGTTTTTGAGAATTATTTTTTTCGAATTAATTTAAATTTTCAATATTTATCATTTCATGTGATAATAGAAATAATTCATTATATATATATATATATATATATATTTTAAAACACTAATTCAAACATTCATTTCACATGAAATACCAACTTGGCTTGTGTTATATGAAATACCAACTTGGCTTGCACCACAAGCAACACCAGCCTGGCATACAATTCATGCAGCACTGAGTTTCTATGAAACTTCTCTTTTAATTGTTTTAATTATTTAAATAATATAATTATAACCTAGAAATTTAACTTAGAAATAAATACTTTTAAAATATTTTTTTTTATTTAAATAAAACATATTGATAATGAAGGATAATATTTTTGGTAAATTCCTTTTATGTTAAAATTTTTGTTTTCTTGAGTAAATCACTTTTAATAATAAAAGTAATTTTAGAAAAATTTAGAAATTGAATTGAATAAATTGAATTTATTTTTTAATTAATAATTTTTAAATTATTCTAGGTTGATTTTTTGGGATTTTTTTGAGCAACTTTTTTTTTGATGAATAGGGAAAATACTATTTTTAGTTAAAAACTGCCTTTTTTCTAATTAATTATTAATGATAAATGATATTATAAATAGGTTTTACGGTCACATTAGATGAATATTACATATAATAATATAATGAAATTCATTATGATCAACTTCACTTTGAAACTGAATAAAAAAATCTTAACTTTTGATCTTTTTCCTACTTTAAAGCCCTGTTATTGCGTCTCGTCTTCAGGATTAGCACTAATCTTAATTTTTCTGCCTCTATGATTGGGATTTCAAAAATCTACCATACTCCATTGTATTCAGTATAATGTTTAGAGTCTAATAATACCATGTTATTTTTTGACCAAAATTATTTGTAAAAGTGGTTATAATTAATCACATCAGTTAGGGCCTTATTAAGCTTAATAAGGAACTAAACCTTAAGATTAAGGGTCCAAATGACCTAGAAACTTTTCTAACACCAATTGGTTGTACATAATTAGTCTATACACCTTCCATTATTGAGTTTTTTTGGTTTGTTAAGACTTATTTTAGGTAAGAACATATGCAAACCTAATTTGTTTCTAAAAATTCTATGTGAGTCCTTTACCTTCCATATAAAAGGTCACCACCTCTACCCATTCCTCACACCTCTCAAGCCTCTTAATTTCATCTAAGACCTACCCAAATTTCCTCCCAACAATCCTCCCTTTGACCATGAATCCTCCCTTTGGGAAAAAACCCTCTCAATGAATCCTTTTGGCACAAACCAAAAAGAGTTACCCAATTAATAGAAAGCATGTATGAGTACGGAGAGAGTCAAGACATAAGGTAAGGATATTTTCATCTCACTATTAATTTTTGTGAGATACAAACTATGTTAGTCACTCTTTCCTTTTGTGTGGTGTATGTACTTCCCATGATTTTATTCTATGTATCTTTTAATTAAATTTATGAGTAATTAAATTTATGATGATTCACATATCCATTCTATGATCCTTCTTTCATGGGGTTTAAGTTTTAAAAGATACCAAATCAGTAAAAATGTTTCATCTCAATTTTCCTTCTTTGAGACTCATGTTTCATTATGCACCTAAAATATTTTTCGGGGTGAATATAAATACATTTTACATTCTATATCAGGAATCCCAATATTTTCATGATATTATGTAATTCATGTAATTTCCTTTTCTTACATGGAGAGAATAATCCCAAGATACCATGTTATAAGAGTTTATTAAGATGATCTCATTGATTTTCTAGATTTTTTATGTTTATACTTCCTTTGATGAAATATTATGATCCATATCTCAAGAATATTCATGATTTTACTTATCCTCTTTTATTTAATGATATTCTCATGTTTTGGTATCATTTTCTACTCTTTGGAATATAAGATAGTTAAGAAAGTGTTTTTAGGAAACCCAAATTTACTGTTTCTTCGGTCAAAAATATATGTTTTATAAAAAGGGTTTCCAAGAATATTATACCATTATCCTATAAGGTTATAAATACATTTTACCCTTTTGTATTTTACCAATATATTCAAGGGAATGTTATTTTCGGTTTCTGAAAAAGGCATCACTTATAACCTTTTTATCGTGCAAAAGAAATATTATTTTTACTTCGAATGATATGTACAGATTTACCCACCATCATTACTTTAAAGATTCATTTTCATTTTTAAAAGTATAATAATTAAAAAATTATTTTAAAAGTAATTTTCAGGGAAAAATGTTTTCAAAATGTTTTCACATCTTCTGTATAGGTTTTCAAGGTATTTTATGAGAAAATTATTTTTAAATAGTTTTATGTATTAAAAATAATTTTTCAAATAAGAAAGGATATTTTCCTCAAGAAAAGTTTTTGAAAGATATTCCAAAACTATTTTACACATAAGATGAAATTCATTGATGTTACTCATACCCTTTTTGGAAATGATTAATGGTTCCATTCATATACTTTCTATAAATGGGTCACACTTAATGTCATCATATTTTTGAAACTAGCTTCCCTTTCATGGGTTATATGTTTATGAAATCTATTTATCTTTCATGGGTTATGCTTTGATGAAATGGTTATGAAAACTATCTATTTTACATAGGTTATGATGTGATGAAATGGTAATGATACCAATTTCATTTTATGGGTTATGATTTGATGTTTATAAGACTTATATCTATTTATGGGTCATGATCTGATAAATTTTTTTTAATCTTGTGGAACATGTGTGAATTATTTTACTATGAGATGGGTGGTAACAATATCTCCCTTCAATGTATTGGGTAATGATACATTTTATATGAGCTCAAGTTGTACACAGGTTGTAGTCCAATCTCGAAAGGAAAGAGGGTGTATGCGTTGTAGCCTAAGCCTAAAAAGAAAGATGGTGTACAGGTTGTAGCCCAAGACTAAATGAAAGAGGGTACATGGCTAGTATCCCAAGCCTTAAAACAATAAGTTACATGGTTTATAACCCAATCCTTAAAGAAAGTTGGTGCACGGGTTGTTATCTCAAGCCCAAAGTAGGTACATGGGTCGTATCCCAAACCTAACATGTTATAAAGGTCTTGATAGGTAACCCTAAAGTAAAAGTTTCTATTATTTTATGTATGCTACAAATCCTATATCTTATTTCTTAGTTATGATTTCATGGATCATGATGTTTATTTACTTATGATTCATGTCATATAAACTGCCAATCTTTATCCCATATCTCATGTTTATGACCTTTGATATGAAGGTTATGATCTCTTAATGTTACAATCATGTTATCATACTAATATGTTCATGTTTATACTTACATTTCTCCCTTATTTACCCTTACTGAGCATTTAAGCTCACCCCTTTCTTATGTTTCCTTTCTCTAGGTTATAAATAAAGGTTTTAGGTAGATTTACTAATGGTGTAGATATTTATAGGATATGTTTAAGAACTTTTACCAGGATAAAAGATTTTGTTTCCAAGTTAACAAAGACACTAAACTATTATGTTCCTCAAGCATGTATTTTTTTTCAATGTACTAAATAGTCATCTAAAATGATGTAATAGGGTAATTTATTAAACCATTGTTAATGTATTTTCCTCAAGCATGTAATTTAGAGGCCTTTCTCATATAAATGTATCAATTGAAGCTTGATCCTTATTAGGGGAATTTAGTAATTACTCCTTATTCAAGTTTCAATTAAAAACTTGAGTTAACTGAGAAAGTATTTTAATAACTTTCATGATTCATTCTCCCATCAGTTTGGGTATCTCATTTGGACCATCATCACATTTCCCCTCACATTGGTTATTGGCTCGATTTCTCTTATTTCTAACCACTGACTAAAAATAAAAGTAAACTTAGGGATGAGTTTTTTTTAAAACTATTAAACATGTAAATGAGAAAACATGATCATTAAAGGGATAACTCATAAATGACATATATTTTTTAACCTATGAATTTTTATTTTTCAATCTATGGTATCCATGATCTATTTACTAATATAAAATCTTATAGGAATTTTTTTCCATTAATAATGGTTTGTAATGAGATTATGAGTTTAGAAAATAATATCCCCTCAGAGTGTCATACAATTGTGAAACAAGGCCCATTTTTATGCACCATTTGATGATTGAGTCTAGCTCAATGCTCCCTTTTAAGGGTTATTACCCCTAGGTACATCTATGCTAGATCCACTTCCACTTGTAGTATTCAAACAGGGATATATTTTCTTGGAAACCACTTACTCGGTAATTTACTAAAATTTAGGGACATTTTACTATATTTATACTTATCCCTAGGGATTTTACTTGGGTTTTATAATCCTAATCCAAAAAATAACTATCCTTTCATCTAATACAAACTACGAAAACCCATACTTTAATACACTTCATTTCATGATTTATTACATGAAGATGCACATTAGAAAATCCTAGATGATCGTAAACCTTGGTGTATTTGGAAAATTAGGTAAATGGAATAACAAAATTCAATATAAATATAAAAAAATAATTGAAAACTTCCTTAACATTCTCTTAAAAATTCATCATTCTTCTAAAACTATACGAAATAACCTGGGGATGTACATAAAAAATTGGTGATTTTTAAAGCCCGGTAAGGAAATAATCGAAGCATAGCATGAGTTAAAGTATTAAATGTGATCCAAGAGGAATATAAAGGTAACATAATAGGGTTTAGAATCATAATATTGAATAATGAGTCATGATATAACATGCTATCATAAAATCAGTATAGGAATGTGGAAACAACATAAAACATGACATCATAAAAATGGTTCAAGTATAACCATAAAGACATCATAAGATTGTGTTCTTAGGATAACATTTCATGCACCATAAGTGGCATATAATGAGATAAAAATCATTACCCAATTCATTTTTGGGATATATAATTTTTGTTCCACCTATCACATTCATGTTATATACATTCATAAGTGTTCCACATAGATCATTCAACATAAGATCATATTTTATAAAATGTAATTCCATTATTAAGGTTTTTGGGTTAAATATATGGAATTAATAAATAATGTAAGAATATTTATAGCTATTTTAATAACATTTAGTCGAATGGTATGGGTATTCACTACACAAATGATTTATATGGAGAAATCATAGGATAATTTTGGCAGCACAACTGGGGTAAATAAAGATTTATAGAAGGGATTAATGAGAGTGAAATGGGTCTCTAAAAAGTTGAAAATAATAAGTAAAGTAGAATGTATGTGTAATAACATATCCCAAAATGAAAAATTAGAAATTAATATACATTATATAAATAAGGTTCTTAAGTAAAGATGAGAAGGAGGGGATCCCTTATATTGAGAGGACACTTATAAAAACTAGGGAGGAGCTTATTAAGAGCTTGGGGCACCATAGGAGGACTCTAGAGAGGAAAATGTAGATACATTTCGTGATCCAATGGTTTTTATTTAAGAGGAATAAAATTTTGGGGGGGATTATATACAAAAAAAATGATAATTCCTTATTAATTTTGAAACTTAGGATTTAGAATCTATATGATAAAGTAATAAAAACTACAAACCTTACCATGGATATTTCCCATGGTTTTTGAAAAATAAGAGTGGTTTTAATTATTTTTTATAGAAAAGAATAGAAAACATTACAATAATTCCTTCAGTGATGTGGAATTGAGTCATGTTTATAAAGAATTGATTTTAAAACAATAAAATATAATATAGGTTTTGTAGGATTCTTTAAGAGTTTATAAAATTAATAAAATAAATTAAAAACACATTATTTTAAAGGGAAAACATAATTTAGGTCCTGGATACCTTTTATGGCATATATTATATCACTTTAAGTTCATTATGATTTCATGATATATACATTGTATTTATACTATATTTAGTGTTTACCCAAAAATTCAACTGCCTCAGAAAATTATAAAAAATTCACCATTGGATAATTTCGATATGATGATTTCAAAAATAATATTTATTTAATCCAAATAAATTTCTAAATATGATAGTTTATTATTTTAAATAAAAAATAACCATTTATTGAAAAATATTGGTTTTTTTACAATAAAATTTTTTGACCCTTATAAAAATTATGTTTTACTTCATATAATTATATTATCATTTATTTTAAAAACTTTAAATCCCTCAAAAAGAGTGTCTTGATTGAAATTATATATTTCCTAAAAATAAAATTTGTGTTTCATTATATAAAAATTTAATTTTTATCAAACTCATTATTTAATAATTTAAAAAGTAATATTAAAAAAAGGTAAATATAATAATTATTTTATTAAAAAGAAAATATAAAAAACTAATAATATTAGGGTCAATATATATTTCCTTTTATTATACTAGTGAATTACCTAAGGGTAAAGTGTATGATGTTGATATTTTCCTAGGGTTGTTCAAGAAACATGGTTTGGGTTGTGATTTCAATGATCTTGAACTTCTCCCATAAAAGGTTTTTTCATGCTTTAGTTTTTGAGTCGTGGCTTAGGATTAGTCAAGGTAATATCCCAGTAATTCTATATACTTTGTAATCTCTAATAAATGGGGTTCATAGGGTGTGATCCTACTAGTTGAGGATATCACTTCTTCTTTCTATGTTAATTGGACATTATCATATCCCTTAATATACTAATCTTAATGGTCTCTATATATGGATATATTATAAATGGTTATGATTCATAATAGTATTTTAAATCCAAAAGACTATAATTGTTTAAAATAACTAAATAAGTGCATGTGTTTTCTATAACTAGATTAATTTATATTCCATTTATTAATTCAAAAAAGGTATTTAATTAATAAAAGTTTGGGTCATTATAGTGAATCTACCTCAAACATTGTAAGGGTAGTGAGCCTAGAAAGAGTGGCCTAGCCTAAATTAACAGTAGTTAACTTTAGTGGATATGGTACTTTGGATAATTTTCTTTGTATTCTCCTTAGACATGGCCTAGTGAGGATGAATCAAGTAAAAATTAGTATGTCCATGGGCTTGATTTATTTCTTTAATTTCTATGCATTCTCATTAGATAAATTTAGAATGGATAAGATCAACATAAACACTAAAGAGAAAAATGAGTGACCCTCATAATAAATAATTCAATATCCAATGGAGTAAGAAGAATTTTTAAAATAATATCCATACCCTGATTCACCTCCCCCCCTATCTTAGGGTATCTAATACCCTTTTGGGACTAACAATAACCTTTTTAAGATAATACATGTATAACTGGTCCTCTGGATATCCATAAAAGTCATTCTAAAAGTGAATTTAGATGTATAGATAACTCTTAAAAATATGGTCTCAAAACCATTATATAAACTGTTGATTATGTGTATTTAATTTCTATATTTCATCAATTGATGGATTCAAATACCTAAGAATTAATTTATGAGTTTTAACATATGGAACAACCTCTATAATTTTATGTAAAATTTAAATATCATCCTGCTCAAACTCTGTAATGTTAATTGTGACAACATCTCTTCTAGAAATTACATCACTCACAAGGCACCCACTTTGATGATATTTTGGGAGACCAATGTTATCCCCATGGAACACGTAGTCTGTGCAGAATTCATTGACATCCTCAATAATATATTTCTCTATAATACAACCTTTTGGTTGAATTTTATTTTTGACATAACCTTTAAAAATATTAATATAATGTTCAATGAGGTACATCCATCTATAATGTACATTTCCATATACTAGAATCTCTCTTATCAAGTGAACCATCAAGTGAACCATTTTATTTAAGAATAATGGTTGGAAGGACATATTTAAATCATGTAATGTGGCAAAAAATCCCTTTTCATTAGTTGGAAACATCATCGGGTTGATAACTTTGCAATATATAGATTTTAAATAGAAATAGAGACTGGTTAATATCTGTTGGGAATTTTTAGGGGGTATGCAATGTAAAGTCACAGACACTAAATCTTACATAAAAACATGGATATTATATGATTTTAATCCCTTTAGATTCAAATTAGTCATTGACATGATATTACAGATATTTGATGAATACTCTTATATAACTTTTACACCATTAAGTAAGTTACAAAAATGAAATATCACTTTCATGGGATGATTATAAGTCATTGGAGGAAGAAAATTCCATCTTTCACCCTTCACTACCACCAAATCTTACCTTATCTCCGTATCAATCATGTACAACCTAGCCTTAATGAAAAAATTTCTTTTTTCAGGAGAATTTAATAATGTATTAATGACACTATCATACATGTTTTTTTCTACATGCATTAAATCAATGAAATGACTGATGTGAAATCAATTCTAATAAAGTAATTAGAAAAAACTAATCACTCTTTCTAACCCATTTTCATATGGTTTTTTGATAAGGTTTTACAAGAAATAGTGACAGTATCTTTACTTTAACAAAACATTTCATCACCAATTAATGGAAATGTATTATAACTTCTTTTAAATTATCATTGAATGATATAATCCAAGATTGGTATTTCTGTAATTGGGGTAAAAAAAATATGATGCACTAGAAACACTACCTTTAATGAATGTTTCAAATAAATTGAGTGTGTACCATCTTCATAGATGGGATTCCCTAACTTTACTTTAATGATATATCTTGAAAATTTTCTATAAGCAATAAATTTACTTATTATCCACACAAAAATGGATATCAATGTGAACTATTAATTTATATGATCACAATAAAATGTAACAATAGAATCCCACATCAATTTTATATATTTTATCAATGGATCCAAATAAACATCAATATCATTACCGAATTGTTTTATCCCTGGTATAAGAAGAGACAACATAATGTATTTGTGCTTCATGTATAACCACGGTGTCAAGTTATAATTTACTAACATAGCCATCCATATACTATGAGTATTACTTCATACACCAAAAGGATTCATTCCATCTATAGATAGCTCAATATGGAGGTTTATCAACTCATTTTAAAATTCAAGATAGTCGTGATCAATTTTATTCCAAGGAGGAGAGACTATTGGGTGATGAAGTTTCTCATCTTGAATTATTGTATCTACATGTCATGTCAATTTTCTCACATTATCCTTACTTTTATATAGCTATCAAAACCTTGTAATTATTAGAAAGTACCAAATAATTTTCAAAGAACTTGGTTTATCTTTATTGTATCGATCTTCACCACACATAGGGAATTTTTTAAGTGATTCATAATGCTTATGAAATAATATACTATCATTTGGAAAAGAATGTATTCTTTTAGATAATATTCCCATTGAACATGACATGTGTTTAATTTCATATGTTTTATAAGGAAGTAAACTATTTTTTGGTAACATATTATTCTAGATATAAAGTAGTACTATAGTGTTGGTTTTACTCCATCCATTACTAGCTTTCAAATTATATTTCTTTAGTATGGCTGAAAAAGTTGTATATTTTGTACAACCAACATAAAATTACTTCTTTTTATAGCTCTTTAACTTCTTTAATATCTTTATAAAATCTAGAGGGTCATTTTCAACTATTTTTGTCATTTCCTTAATATGATCTCTATCATCATTCACAACTATAATCATATCAGGCGATTCATAAATTGTAGTTTTATTCCGGTCACTAGATGTATTGAATTATTTCTCATGGTTAGTCCAAAATTTATAACCTCAATATATTCTATGATAGATCAAGTGTTATTGTAAACCATCTCAAAAATCATCTTAAATAACAACGTAAACACTGAAAAATGATTTCAGAAGGGTTATTCATATTCTCTATTACAAACTTGATGAACTCTTTAATTGCATCCTCATACTATTTTTTCATACGATTGACATCCATACATTTTAAATTCATATTTATCATATTTGGTTCCATAATATTCATATTTAACAAATAAATAAATAAATACACAAAAGGTATGTGTATAATGTATCATTTTTTACATGCCTAAATTATATAAAGTATATCTTTAAAAAATATAATTATAAATTATGATACATACATATATAAAATATATGACGAAATTGATATAAATCCTATGTTTTATAATATATTTAAAAATATATACATATAATAATATTAGTATATATAAATATAATATTATATGATATATATATATACACACATAGATATGTAAATGTAGTATATAAAAAATACAATTAAATTTAATTAACATACTTACTATTATGTATATATATATATATGTTTATTTAAATATAAATATGTAAATTTATTCACCCATAGGTGAAACCTAATGGTTGTGTCTCTTCAAGGTTTTAGGGAGGTCTCAGGGTCACTGCTATAGAAATCAGTTACCAATGCTATAAATGGGATTTTCCAATGAAAAAAACACACTTATGTGTAGAGCTCCCATAAAAGAATTAAACCTTTATCAGTGCTAATAAAATCAGTGATAAAGGACCCCTTTTTTAGTGCTAAAAGAAAGAACTGATAAAGGGGTCCTTTATCACTGTTTTTTCAGTGCTGGTAATGGGGTCATTTATCAACACTTTTGTCATCAATGATAAAGTCCATGCCAGCTTCTTTAAAATATACACCCCTACAGCATCCCTGTAATAGAACAAGATTAAAAAATATATAATCAAATTATAAATATTACCAAAAACTACATTGAAATACAAATATTACTTTGTATTATCATTTCAATTAAATATTTACATTGATGTGATATTAACAATTAATCAAAAAAATTACAACCCAATATACAAAATCAAAACTATTATAACAAACTTTCTCTAATGATAAACCTCCATACAAAAGTTTTTCCCTGCAATAAAACCAATTTTATTTTAGTAATAGTACATAAAAATAAAAAAAATTAATGTTATAAAATCCACATATGATAGATTATATTATTAATTTTAGAATATAATGAGGATATTATCAGTTATACTATTAATTATATTACTAATGATTATATTTTTGTTTTTATATTAATTATACTATTAATTAATAATTATAATATGAATTACTAATTACATTTTTAATTAATAATATATATATAAATTATATTATTAAGTATTGAATATATTAATGATATTTTAAGTTATTAATAATATTAATTAATTAATATGGTTGTAAATAATTATATCATAAAACTAAAATGAAATTTTTATATTGAAAACATGAACTTTGAGTCATATCAGGCACATCGTGTGTCAAATTGACACACGGCCGATTCATGCACCTCATAAATTAATTATGTATCATTTTACTAAAATTTGAAAACAATCTGATCGTGTTTACTCAATTTTGAAAATGTGACACACGTTTTAAACAAAAATGACCCTTTTATATTGAGAACATGCTTATTGAGTCATACTGGCCACATCATATGTTGGATTTATGTTCATTAACTTCCAACACATCATAAAGGAATTACAGATCATTTTCCTAAAGTTTTAAAACAATCATATCCTTTTTACTCAGTTTTGACAATGTGACACGCGTTTTAAACTAAAATGACTCTTTTATATTGAAAATGTGCTCTTTGATTCATAAAGACCACATCGTGTGTCAGATTGATGTGTAGTTAAATCCTATTCTTCAAAAATTATGTATGGATCATTTTCATAAATTTTGAAAACAATCCAATTAATTATCTCAATTTTCAAACACATCATGTGTCAAATTAACATGCACTCAATTACTAAATGTCACAAATGAATTCTAAATAATTTTCATAATGTTTCAAAATAATTCAAGATTTTTTTCTTAGTTTTGGCTATGTGGCGCACCTTTCAAACTAAAATGAAAATTTTATATTGAAAAAACACACTTGGAGTCATATCAGTCACATCATGTATCGAACTAACATGATATCAATTCCAAAACATCATAAATGAATTATGGATAGTTTCACTAAATTTTAAAAACAATCTGAGCTCATTTTCTCAGCTTTGGCTATATAAAGAATGTTTTAAACTAAAATGCGACTTTTATATTAAAAAAACACACTTTAAGTCATAATAGAAACATCGTGTATCATATTGATGAGAGGTAAATTCCTACACATAAAAAATAAATTATGGGTAGTTTTCTGAAATTTTGAAAATAATCCAAGCTCTATTACTCAACTTTGGATGTGTGATGCGCATTTTAAACTAAAATAACATGCACTTTGAGTCCTACGAACCACATAGTGTGTTGAATTCACATTAATTAAGTTACCATGCACATGAAATTAATTATGGATCATTTTCATAAATTTTGAAAACAATATTATCTTTTTTGCTCATTTTTTTCCTATATGACACACTTTTAAACTAAAATGACACTTTTATATTGAAAATATGCACTTTGAGTCATACTGATCACATCATGTGTTGTATTGATGTGGTTTTAATTCCAAAATGTCTCAAATGAATTCTAGATCATTTTATTCAAATTTTGAAACAATATGATCTCATTTACTTAGTTTTAAAAATGTTTCTTTCATTTTAAACTTAAATGATACTTTTATATTGAAAACACACACTTGGAGTCATACTGACCACATCATGTGTTGGATTGATGTAAGGATAATTATTACATGTCGTAAATGAATTATAGATCATTTTAATGAAGTTTCAAGACTATATGATCTCGTTTAATTAGTTTTGTCTATGTGATGTTATTTTTTTTCTAAAATGATACTTGAAAACATACACTTTGAGGAATACTGACCACATCATGTGTCAGATTGATGTGAATTCAATTCCTACACATCACAAATGAATTATGGATTGTTATCCTAATATTCTAAAAAAATTAAATCCCTTTTTATTGATTTTGACTATGTGACATGTGATTTAAAATAAAATAACACTTTTATATTGAAAACATGCCCTTTAAGTCATATTGACTACATCATGTGTCGTATTGAAATGTGATCGATTCCTATAAATCACACGTGAATTATGGATTTTTGTCCAAAAGTATTGAGATAATATAATATTTTTTTATTAGTTTTTTATTTGTGATGAATGTTTTAAACTAAAATGACACTTTTAATGTGAAAACACACATTTTGAGTCATACTAACCACATCATATGTCATATTGACATGTGGTCAATTCCTATACACCAAAAATGAATTATAGATCTCTATCCTTAATTATCAATAAAATATAATATTTTCTTCATATTTTTAGATATTTTACTCATGTTTTAAAATACAATGACACATTTAATGTAAAAACTCACACACATTGAGTCATACTGGACACATCTTGTGTCAGATTGATGCACGGTCGATTATTATACATAAAATTTTAATTATGAATTGTTTTCCTAAATTTTGAAAATAATGTCATCTTTTTTTCTTGGTTTTTACAATATTATGCATTTTTTAAATAAAAAAGACACTTTTATATTGAAAAAACTCACATGGGTAATATATTTTTTGAAATTATTTTTGAAATTTATTTATAAATTATTATTGAATTTCCTTTTAATATTTAACTATAATATAGCATCACAAATGTATTTCAAGAAAAGATACCTAGGTTAATGGAACTGGGTGAGATGTGGTGGTTCTATAATCATGAATTGTATTTCAGATGAAAAATAGAAGAGTCATTGATCTTGAAAATATACCAATATTTAATGAATGTCCAATTACACAACACAATGACCTAATTGCATACTGATGCAGTTCTATTTTAAGGTAATTTATCGAAATGTACAATTAATTTAGTTTTTTTATATTAGGATTCATTAAATCTTTATAAAATATAAGATAATATTTGAATTGAAACTATAGTTTTTGTAAAACCAATCATAGTTATTTGAAAAAAAAAATCAGAGTCGGTGAAAACCATGGATTTTTAAACATAAATACATGATTCTCTAAAACTTATTAAAAACACACAAAATAGAAAATATACATGGGGTTTTTAATTCTTGAAAATTTGAACAAGGGTTTTAGGAACCAGGTGCACTACTTCCATCCTGAGTATCCAAATGCATAGGGGTCTGGGTAGCATAAGAACCCAGATCTCCATAAACCCTTAAATACTCTTTAGAGGCCTGCTGTGAGCTGTGTATAAGCACCATGTTGTAAAATGTTGGTCCAAAACACCATCTTACACTATGATACTTTGGACACAACTATTGTCCATATATTTAGCCTAAGACACCTACTACTAGCTGGGAATAATCCCTAAAATAGTTATATATGGAATTTGGTTTCATAAAGTTTTCAGTTTATTTTTAAAATTATGAAATTAATTATTGTTGTAAGTTCCTTATAAAATATGTTTAGAATGAAATTTGTATAGTTATAGGTGAATTCTTGTGGTTTTGGAGTTACAGATTTCTAAAAAATTGATAAAACTCGAGTTTTGTATGATTATTTAGTGTGGAATAAAAATATTGACTGCCAAATAAATTAGTTGAATCTACCCAATTATATGTAGTGGAATTAATGAATATGGTGAATCATATATCCATAGATACCCTTAATATCTCAATTGTTTATCTTCTAACAACTTTTTTTAGAACCATAAACTAAACATGTAAGCTCTTCAAGAAAATGCTCAGTTGTATCCATCGACATGCCATCACTACTTGATCACAATACCTTTACCCTTGAAGGAATCCCATGATCATCTAAGAATTATCCTTAAGGTTCATACCCATACCTTAGTGAAATTCCATGATTGGAATCTCAATTTGAGCTACCATTCACAAACTTAAGAAAATTTCAAATTTTCCTACAGTAAATTAAGTGAAATTTGTTGTACCCTTATGTAAATTAAGAATATTTTGAGTTACCATTCACTAATTTAAGAAATATTCAAGTTTCCATTTAATAACTTAAGAAAATCGAAAGTTTACCTTCAATAACTTAAGAAAATTCTGATTTAACCATTATTAAATTAAGAAAAATTAAAGTTAACCATCAGTAATTTAAGAAAATTTCAAGTTAAACTTCTATAACTTAATAAATATTCAAGTTAAACTTTGGTATCATAAGAAAATTTTGAGTTACCATTCACTAACTTAATATATATTTATGTTTCCCTTTATTAACTTTAAAAATCATCAAGTTACACTTATGTAACTTAAGAAATATCCAATTTACCCTTCAAGAACTTGATAAAATTTAAATTTACCATTCATTAACTTAATATATATTCAAGTTATCCTTCGTTGACTAAAAAAATTGAGTTACCCATCATTAAATAAATAAATATTTAAGTTACTCTTCAATAACTTGAGAATATTTTGAGATGACCTTCCAAAGCATAAGAATTCTTCAAGTTACCCTTCAAGAACTTAATAAATCATCAAGTTACCCTTCATAAACTTAATAAATATTAAATTTACCCATAATAAACTTAAGAAATGTTCGATTTCCCCTTTATTAACTTAAGAAAATATTTGGTTACCCTTCAGTAACTTAAAAAATATTCATGTTACCCCTCATTTTGGTTAAATCATGTTTTAGATTAATGTGTGGTCAATTACTACACATAAAAAATGAATAAAGGATTATTCTACTAAATTTTGAATAAAATTTTTTCTTGTTTAATCCTTTTTGTCTATATGATGTGTTTTTATAGTAAAATGGCACTGTTAATGTGAAAACACACACGTTAAGTCATATCAGCCACATCGTGTGTCAAATTTATTTGAAATTTATTCTCACATGTCACACATGAATTATGGATCATTTCCCTAAATTTTGAAAATAGTATGATCTCATTTTTTTCAATTTTGATAATGTGGTATATGTTATAAACTAAAATGGAACTTTTTATATTGATAACATGCACTTTCATACATGCTAACCAAATTGTGTGTTGGATTGACATAAAGTCGATTCTTACACACCAAACATGAATTATGTATTAGTTTCTTAAAGTTTTAAAACAATCTGATCTCATTAGTTTGGTCTTTTCTATGTGTTATGTGTTATAAACTAAAACGACACATTAAATGTTAAATCATTCACATTGATCCATACAAGATATATCATGAGTTGGATTTATGTGTATTTGATTCCTATATATCAAAAACAAATTATTGATAATTTTCCTGAATTGTCAAGATAATATGAGCTCATTTTCTTGGTTTTTGTTATGTGATGTTTTTTTAACTTAAAATGGAACTTTTAATGTAAAAACATGCACTTTGAGTCATACCGGCCATATCATGTGTTATATTGATGCACGGTTTATTTATACACATCAAAAATGAATTATTTATCACTTTCTTAAAATTTGAAAAAATGATCTCATTTAGTCCGTTTTGAAAATATGGCCTGTATTTTAAAGTAAAATGACACTTTCATAATGAAAACTAGAACTTGGAGTCATACCAGTCACATTGTACGTTAGATTTATGTGTGGTTGATTTCTATTCATCAAAAATTAATTATGTATCATTGTTATAAATTTTGAAAACAATACAAACTTATTTTCTTGATTTTGACAATGTTACACATGTTTTAAACTAAAATACTGTTTAACGATCAACTGGCCTCTCAAGATTCTCAACTTCAACCCCTAGTTCAACTTCCTTCATGGTTAATTACTTATTTGCACTTTGATAATTACATTAGGATATGGGTGAGGCATATTTATTAGTATTTACAATATCATTCCTTATAATTTCTTCAGATTTGTGGATAACTCCTTATAAATATGATCTTGAAACCATCCTATAAACTATTAATTATGGGCATTTAATATCCATCCTTTATCCCTTGATGGATTCAAATAAAAATTAATTTGTGGGATTCAATGTATAGATAAACCTATACACTATTATGTAAAATAAAAATTTTATCTTTCTATTACTCTGTAATGGTAGTTGTAAAAAAGTATCTTCAAAAAATCCATTTACCAATAAGGTTTCTATTGTGTCAAGATTTTGGGAGACCAATACTGTCAAAATATGATTGATAATCTGTACAGAATTCAACATATTCTTCCAAAATATATCACTCTACAATATGACCTTCTATCCAAATCCAATTCTTAACATACCCTTTTAAAATATTCATATATTATTCAATGGATCACATCCATCTGTAATGTAAAGGACCACATAGTTGAATCTCTATAACCAATTAAACCATCATGTGACCATTATATCAAATAATTATTATGGTAAGAACATATCAAATTAACATAATATTACTTCAATTAACTTATTCAAGATTGGAAACCTCATCGGGTCAATAACATTATTGCATATGGATCTGAAAAAGAAGTAAATTCTGGTTAATGTATGCCATACATTTTTTGAAATAATTAAACATAAACCTATAGAGATTAAATATTTCATCAAAACATGAAATTCATGTTATTTTAAACCCTATAACTTCAAATTTGTCATTGAAATAACATTCTTGATATTTTATCAATATCTCTCTTGAACTCTTACCAAACTAAGAAAGTTGAAAAATTGAAATTTTTCTTGTCTGGATAGAGTTAAGCTACTGGAGGAAGAAAATTTCAACCTTCACCCTTCACTAGTGTTGAATATTCCCTTATCCCCTTATCAATCATGTCCATTTTTCCCTTAATGTCATTTTTTGTTTTCTCTAGTGAATTTAGTAACATTCCAATAACATTATCACATATATGTTTTCTACATTCATGACATCAAGAAAATTTCTAATGTAAAAAAAATTCTAGTTTAATAATTCAAAGAAAATTGATCTATTTTTCTAACTTGATTTACTAAAATTCTTGGAAATTTTTTTATAGAAATCAGTTTAAATATATTTTACTTTCTTGAATAGTTGATCACTTGTTATATAGAATTTTTTGTACCTTTCTATGTATTTTCATCGAATGATGTCATACAGGATGGATATTTATGTCATCAGGGTAAAAAAATTTGATTTCCTAAAACATAATCTTTGAGGAGTGTTTTAAACTAACTGAGTGTGTACCTTCTTCAAAAATTGGACACCACAACATTCCTTTAATGTTATAGCCTAAAAAATTTTCATAAGGAGGAAATTTATTTATCATCTCATGAAATATGAATCCCAATGTGAATTCTTAACTTTTATAAGCATCATACAATGTAAGACTTGTATATCACATCAATTTTAGATCTTCAATCAATGTATCTAAATAGACATAAATATCATTACAAAGTTTTTTTTGTCTAAATATAAGTAGATAAAACATAATGTATATGTACTTCATGCATAACCATTGGGGAAGTTATAATTTACCAACATAAATGGTTGTGTACTATAAGTAATACTTTGTACACCAAAAGGATTTATTCCATATATATATAATACAAGATATAGGTTTATCATCTCATTTTCAAATTTGAGATGCTCATAATCAATTTTATTCCACTTATGAGAGTTTTTTGGGTGATTTAGTTTCCAATCTTCAATTATTGTATATGTATTCTATGTTAATTTTGTATTGGTTTAATAACATCTAAATAGTTTTCTAAACCTTGGAATGATAGGGAAGTACCATGAGACTTTAGAAGGAATTGATTCGTCTTTCTTGTATCAATCTATTCTACACTTAGGGATATTTCTATGTGATTAATGGTTATTGAGAAACAATATATTATCATTTGGATAGGCATGTATTTTTTAGATATCATACCCATTGAACATGTAATTTTCTTAGTGTCATATGTTTGATAAATAAGATCATTTTCTTCTAGTATTATATCATTCAAGAGACCAAGTAGTTCTCTTACTCTTGTTCTTTATAGGAGGATGAGGATCATACACATAAAATTGAGGAAGCATACATCAAATCACATGCAAGGAAAAGAAAAAATCCAATGGTGTATGCTGATGGTTTCATTACTCTAAATCCCAAAAAACTAGGAAACGTAGGGATTACTCTAATATTTAAAGAACAATAGTTACAAGATCACTTGAAGCCTCTAGGAAAGAAATCACCAATCCTCAAAAACAACTATTCATTATTGAACCTATTGTAACCACTGACTTAGAAGAGGAGTATGATCTAAATAATGATCTTTTGTACCGAGATGCCTATAAGATTGATGATGATGTGAGTGATGAAGTTGATGCATGGATGGATGAACATGATGAAATTACCTTCCATAAATACCAAAATGGTGAGATTTCATCTAATATTTATCTTGAAATTAGAAATCTCATGTTTATGAGAATGGTTGATGAGTTTAAAAAGGATCCTAACTTCAAGTTTAGAGACATTCCATGGGAATAACTTTTTTCTCCAATTTCCTGGCCAGAGTTTTTTGTGTTTGTGTTTATTTCTTGGTCTTTCAACTGTTTTGTTTGGAATTTGAAACGTTTTCCTTAAGTGGTTTTTTTGTATGGAGTAGTGGAACTTACATTCCAGTAATGGGATTTTGGATGCCTACACTACCATGTTTGGGTGTGCTGTATGAATTTTTCACATGAGGATATTTGATGTCATAGCAGTTTTATAATATGCTTCAAGTTGAAACCTTCCACTTATCTTTATGTTTTGTCGCCGTTTCTTTTCTTTGGATGGTGATGTGTAAGATGACATTCAAGAAAGGTTGGTCTTCTTCTTGGAATCTTCATAATTTAATCATTTATTGATTCTCATTTTAAAATGCTGGTTTCACTACTTTAAGGCTCTGGCTACCGGATGGAGGCCTGATGGTGGTGTCCCCATTATATAGCCCCTTATGGAGCTCATGGATTGGTTGATGAAAGGTTGTTTAGATCACTTTCTCCTACTAGAGATTTTTCTTTCTTTATCTTTGTATTTTCCATTTATTCCTCCCTCAATCCCTGCTGGTGTGAGTTCTTTACACCTCATGTTTGTACTGCTTCTATTGTTTTTTTATAAATTCCTTTGGGGCATGAATTGGATGACCAATTCATGTCACCACTTTTAAAAAAAAAAATAGAGACCAAGTAGTTATGTAAAACTAGTGTCACTCCATTCACTTCTAGATTTCAAACTATATAACTTCAATACAGTTGACAATGTTTTATATTTAATACAACCATATTATAATGGTCTCTTTTCACAGTTATGTAACTTCTGAAACAACTTTGGAAAATTCTATAAGACATTTTAAATTGTCATTGTAAATTATTACATATGTTCTCCATCAACATTTACATTAGTATTCATATAAAATGATCTATAAATGAAAATATCATCTCAATTAGTATGTATATTTAGTTTTTTCTATGTTTAGTCCAACATTTATAGCTTCAATCTATTCCAAGATAAATAAAATGTTCCTACAACTCTTTCGGATGAATTATTCTTGAATAAAAACAACATAAGTACAAAAAAAGAATTGAGAAGGGTTATTTTAATGCTTTATTGCAAACTTGGTGAACTATTTAACTCCATCCTCATACTCCTTTGTCATACAATTATCATCTTTCTATTTTTAATTAATATTCATCCTATAAGGTTCAATAATATACATTTTCTAAAAATAAAAAATAAATACACATAAGGTAGTCATATAATGTATATATACATTGATATGTACACAAAATATCTGAACATGTGTGTATGAATGCTCTGTTTTGGGAATGTTTACATAGCTTCTACATGTTTAAGTTCATTGCTCTAAATCTAGTTCTTACTTTCCTAAAAATAAAAATATTTCCCTTTTCAATCCTCTATCACTCTTTCATTTTTTTCATTCATAAAACCCCATTGTTTCCACACACATTTTCCAATGAAAATCACCATTTTGAATAACATAATATATATATATTCAATAAATCCAATTGTATCCATTTTCAATCAATTGATCTTTTATGTGAAAGAAAACTCAATTAGCACCCACCATAAGAGGCAAATTAAGACCAATATATTTCATTCTTAAGTAAAAAAATATTTTGAGTATCCAAACCCTTTGGAAATAATATTATCAATATGAAAAAAATCCAATTATATTCATTCTAAATCAATTAATATTTTAAGTGACAAAGAACTCAATTAGAAACCTCCTTGAGAGACAACTTAATACAACAATATTGAATTTTTAAGTAAAAAATATTTTGAGTATCCAAACCCTTTTGGAAATTATATTAATAATATAAAGAAATCATGTAAAGAAATAACATGTTAATAATATGTGTGTGTATGTATTCTAGGAAACATGTTAAAAATGTAGCCTTTTCACACTTCAATACCATGTGAAGAATTCTAGGAAACATGTTAATAATGTAGCCTTTTCACACATCAATACCATGTGAAGATATCAAGATTAATGGAAAGTGTAATATACATATGAGATAAAATCATATGGAGATCCAGCCAATTGATTTCAATACACACTCAATTACTAGAATATAGGTGGCCTATATCAATCCTTGTAGACTCTACATAAACCTATAATCAGAATGAATTGGCCCAGGCCCAAAATACACAACCATTACAAATACCTAGCCACATATACGTCAAATATATAAATGTGTAAGTGTATACATATATATTAATATATATACATACATACATATATATATATATATTCTAATATAACAAATTTTATATCATATATGCTTGTGTGTTCCCATATATATTTTATACAAGCATATAGTATCAAAAAATTAAATCAAAATAGAAATAAAGTGCATGTATGTGATTTCATTAAGGGGATTTTTTATTGTTAATTTTCAATAAAAATTTAACATCATAATTTCATTTTCATTTTCATATAAACTTTTCCATGGGTAACTATAAACATTTATAGGAAATTCTACCAATAATATGTTAAGATCCACTTCCAAACTTGAAAAATTAAAAACACTCAAACATTGAATATCCAAACCCTTTGGAAATCAAAAATGGTGGTTGTATGGTACATGGGAAACCCAATAAGGTACTCATAAGCCAAGGGGGATGGGGGAATTATGGTACACAAGAAGAGAACTACAAATGGTGAAACAATACAAGATAGAATAAAAAGGAGTAGAAAGAATCACATAGCTTGGGTTTTGAAGGGTCAATTCGTTTGATATGTTTAAGGGGGCGGTTGTAAATGTTTAGTTCTACAAGAGATTGAATGGAGTGAGTGAGTTTGGTTCTCTGTTAGAGTTGTATTTAAAAGACTGAAAGGGTTTTATCGATTTTTTTCAAATAGTATTGTTAAATATAGGTTTTATCCATGCAAAAATAAAAAAGTGCTAATAAATATTGGTTTTATCGATGATATTTAATTTATCACTAATAAAACCTATATTTATCAGTGATTTTTGGAAAGTACCAGTGAAAAATATATAAAATAAATTAAAAAATATTAAATGAATATATATTAAAAATGAATAAATTATCAAAAAAATTAAAAAATAATTAACATTATTAATGAAAAAATAATCTTAAATGTATGAATATTATAAATGATTGAAATTTAATAACTAAAAAAGAAGACTTAAAAATATTGAAAAAATGAATAAGTTTTATCAATTATAAAAATTATTAAAAAGATTAAAAAAGAATATATATATATATATATATATATATATGAAAATGAATACATATTCAATATATACATTACAACCATACTAAAAAAATATTAATTAATAAATATGTATAAATAATTTTTAAAAATTAATATATTAAAAAAATATTAAATGAATAAATATTAAAAATTAATTAATTATAAAGAAAAGTAAAAATAATTAACATTATTAGTGAATAAATAATACTAAATAATATTAAATGAATGAATGTTAGAAAGAGTGAAGTTTAATAATTAAAAAATCAGTATATTAAAAAATATTAAAAAAATGAATAAGTAATATTAATTATATAGATTATTAAAAAAATAAAAATGAATATATATTAAAATGAAAGTTAATACATATTAATTATATAAATTATGACCATATTAAAAACATTAAATGTTAATGACTAAAAATGTATAAAAAATATTAAAATTGGCTAAAATTACAAAAAATAGTAAGCAAAGAAAAATTGAAAATGAATAAACTGAAAATGAATAAATTAAAAAAATATTAAAAATAAATTAAGATTTTTAATGAATAAATAATATTAAAAATTAATAAATTTGAAAAAATATTAAAAAGTAATAAATAGTTTATATTGAATAAAAATATTAAAAATGAATAAAATTTACCAATTAAAAACATAATATATTTTAAATATATTATTTTAATAAATAAAATTCTAAAATGAATTTTAAATATTGAATAAATTTTAGAAATATTATGTGTGTGTGAGTGTTTCTATATAAAATTATATTAATTATGTATGTGTATGTGTGAAATTAATGCAACAAAAGTTTAATATATGTTAAATTGAAAAATAAATGATATTTTATTAAACATCCATTACTTGATACCAATTAGTAAATATTTTTATTTTATATTAATTTTTAATTATAATCCATTTTTCAATAAATATGTTACTTATTTAATATAAATAAATATTTTTATTATATAAATCATATTTAAGTAAATATTATATATGTTGATATATATATATAATGGATAATATTTAAAAAATATTAAACAAATGAAAATATAAAAAGAATAAATTACAAAAGTATTAAAAATTTATTAATGAAATAGATAATAAATTTAAAATATATATATATATATTAAAAATTAATAATTATTATATACTAAATATAAATATAAAAAATGAATGAAATTTAATGATTAAAAACATAATATATTAAATATTAAATATTAATAAATAAAAATATGAAATGATAATATTAAGAATTTACTATTTGTGTATTTTTGTCTCTATAAAATTGAATTAATTTATGTACATGTGAAATTATTGTGTGACATATTAAGTGTAACATATTTAGTCAGTTTTTTTATTAATAATTATATTTTTATTATTTGATATATATGTCAAATTGAAGAAACAAATGAAATTGATAAAAGAAATTACTAAATGTATATTAATATTAATTAGTCAACATTTTTAATTAATATTAATTTAAATTAACTTATAACCCATTTTTCACTAGATATGTGACATATTAATATAAATATATTTCTATATTAAATATGATTTATAAATAAATATTTATTATTATATAAATAATATTTAAGAATATTATATATATATATATATCAATCTAAATATATTTATATATTAAATATGATTTTTAATAATATATATTTTCTCTAATTATTATATAATCCATTTTTTCACTAAATATCTTATATATTAAGTGTAAATGTATATTTAGTTTTATATATATCATATTTAATAATATGTATTATATTTATATCAATATAAATATATTTATATTCTAATATATGATTTTTAATGATATAGTTTTTTTATGAAATATACATTTTTCAATGATTTTTTTAATGCTAATAAATGTCATCCTTTATCATTGCTAGAAAATCACTAAAAAATGTGACATTTATCAGTGCTAAAAAATACTGATAAAGTGAAGGATATTATCAATGCTTTTTTAGCACTGATAAAGCTTCCCTCTTATTAGTGCATTTAACTAACACTCATAAAGGGTTGTGCAAAATATCGTGCAAGATGTAGTATTGGATCAAGTCTCTCTGAGTACATTATAGGCACTGGTATATTTTCTCTACAATTTTTAATTCCCCTATCATGAATCAACCCTCAAAGGCCCACCTAACCAGTGAAAGGCTGAGCCACAACAACCCCAAGCCTACCTCCATAGGCTAGAGGCTGTCAACAAGAGCTGAAAGAAATAAGTAATATGGGAGGTCTTTGCCTAATGTACATATACGCACGTACTCAACCATCTCCATACAGAAGTGGAGAGGAATAAATGTAAAATACAATAACATATAGAGTAAAAACCATGAATGTAATAAAGGGAATAAAAGTGTATGATAGTGTAATATGACAGGTAAAATAAGGAAAATATAGACCCAACCAAAAATATGTCCCAACCTTAAAATAACTGGAAAAGTAAATAATGAGAGAGTCCGGCTCCAGATCTCCAATCCCTGACCACCATACGCAGTCAAATGTACTAGGGAATCCCTATGTTCCTTTGAAATCACCACTGACATGTCTGTCATCTACATAAGACATGGAACATGGAGGAAAATCCCATGCAGGGGTGAGTATATACATACCTATTAGGACGGCCTGAAAGCTAAAGGGGAAGTAATAGGAGACATGATAGAATTAGATAGATCAACCCATAGCAAGAGAGAAACAAAATGAAACAACAATGATACATGTATATATAAATTATAAGAAAAGAAACCCAAAATAGAGAGAAAGGGGATGTCCATATCACAACCCTATCCTAGGAAAAGATTCTCGAAAACAATTCCAAGAGGTCCACCAACGATGCCCAGTATCTCATGTGTCTGTCCGAAGAAATATCCATGTGAAGCCACACCTCACCACTGTGACACACAGTCGAGGGAATACAATATATAAGTAATAGAATGACACCCTAGTATAATATTAGGGTGCCACTCCATAGGTAGAGGATGTCACAACCCGTCCCAGTGGGGCCCATGTTGTGACTCCCCAAGCCTGCCTCCAATAGGTCAGGGGTTGGTGACTAGAACTGAGTAGGCATATCACTAGCGTGGGAGGCATTTCCTATGTACCTATATGTACACACACATCTCCAAGACAACAAAATTCCAAAATGTAAAAAACTATTAAGAAACCAATGCATGCATACAAATATATCCCACAACCAGAGTATGAAAAAAAGTAAAGTAAAGTAAATAGGGCCGAATATAATCCCACCACAAGAAGTTTGTAACATGAGTCTAACCTGTAAGTAAAAGGTACTAGGACTACTGTCTGAAATCCATAGGAACACACCTTGATATGTCTGGTCTCACTAAGCATCGTATGGTCCTGGTCCACCTAGTACTTCCTCAAAAGGTCGATCGTATGCACAACATATGACACATGTGGGAAAATCCCATGTAGGGGTGAGTATAAAAATACTCAGTTGGACACCCCAAAACCACGAAGCAATACAACAAAGGAAAGTAAAATCATCTCTACACAAGTATATATCTATAACACATATAACAATAATATCTATATATACTCAATCATAGACACACATCCTAGAGGTAAGCTACAACCATAGTATACCGGTCCTATGAATTCAGCTCGAAGATTCCATGAAGCGCTCATCTAGGAAAACACACTCCTGAGTTCGATAGCACTTATGACGTCCATCTGAGAGGTACTTCTCATCAGGTATTATCATGATAGAGATATGAATATAGATATGAATAAAATTAAATACGTAGATGAGGATCACAGCCAGGGCCATGGGGTGATACCAACAACTCAATCTGGATTAACCTTCTAAGTAGAGGATCGGTTTCTGTGTAACGTTGGTCACATCGATACCAATAACTCCACCTAGGGCACAAAGATGAATAGAGGATACCACTCCTTTTTTCTTAGGGGGATTCCAACAACTCTATCTAGGAAGTCCTGCTAAAGGGATCATATCTCTAATAGTAGGAAATGATTCATACCAACCTTTAGGGAAATAATAAAAGGAATAAAACTTAAAAAAATTATAATATAAGGAGGAAAAGAACCTCAATCCATATATAAAGGGGTACATGGTGTGTAGTAGAGTCACATGTCATGTCCCTTGACCTTAGGTACAACCCATGTACAACAGACCGTGTCTTCCAAAACTGTGTCATGTAAAATAGGGATGCACAATGTGTAGAAAGGGTTACATTCCATGTACCTATATTCAGGTTCCATTCATGTACTCCAGCCATGTTTCAATACATAGGGTCAACCCATGTGTCCTTGTCTGTGTACTAGTACATGAGGTAGCCCGTGTACATGGTCCAGGCCAAGACATGGGGGGGAGTACATACCATGTAAGCATCCCATGTACTCCACCCCATGTTTGTGTACCTCCCAAGGTAATTTCCAAGTTAATCCAGGGGCACATTCCATGTAGTTAGGGACTACATTCCTTGTGTATCAGGTTTTTCCAAAACCTGTCTCCTTCCTCCTACTCATGTCATTGATCTCCCGGATCTCATTCAGGTGTTCGGTTCACCTCAAAACTCCATATCCAAGGTCTTTTTCCACCCTAACACTGAATCGATGGGATTTAGGCCTTCAATCAGATCGGAAAATGTGATCATAACCATTCTTCATTACCAGCTAAGAACATTAATCTAGCAGCCATTTCAATTCTATTCACTTCCATAACCATCTTCGCACATCTGTTGAGTCATCTCGATGCTGGACCTACAGTTTTAGATTGTTGTGACAAGAATCAAAGGTGTAACGATTGATTTTTCACAAAGGGATTCAAATCATGGGGAATAAAGAAGAACGGGTGATGAATAATGGATGAATCGGGGGAGAAAAGAAAAAACCAATTGAGAGGTATAAACCTTGATTTATTTTTATGTCGATCTTGTTTTTTCACTATTATAATGGTAAATGAATCAATCGACGGTTCTAATCACACAGATTTAATCACCCCAATAAACCCACAAAATAATCCTATCCCGCAAATATGTTCAAACCGCGGATCAATATATTAATGGATTGGTCCGCGTTTATCGTAAGAATCAAGAACGGGGAAAGAAAATAAAAATAATGTATCCTAACTTTATTTGGATCATTCAATTATTAATAATTAATATCATCATTATTGTCAATATCAATCAAGATCAGTGTTCATCAATCACTGATTCGAGGTTTTTTCATCGTTCGTTGGAAGGATCCTCTAGAGGTTCTCTCTCCAATGCCTCCAGATAATTCCAAGGTTATGAGGAAAACCATAGATTTCTAACAAAGGGGATTGTTTACAGTTTCATTGGTCATTGCATCATCATTTCAAACAAAATAAATTTTATTAATTTATTTTATTCATTTTGCGCTTGTCATTACTTTTTCACAAGAGACCCATGCCGACCAATTTTAGGTTGCACCTAGGGTAAAGCCTCCATTTTGAACTCAATGGTTCCCTCAAATATCTGATCTGGGAACACATTTATAATTTATTCCACTATTTTAGGAAAACCACATGTGTGTGCTATTTAATATTTTTATTATATTTCAAACATTTATCCTGGGCACACCGGGTCTATGAATCACATGCTGTCTCAACACCTGGTCTCAAAATTAATCCATATAATATTTAGAAATAATACATGGAAAAAATTTGGGACATTACATTCTCCCCACCTTGGTGATTTACATCCTCAAAAACTCAAAACAAGGGTTAATTAAATAGATGATGTTATTGATCATGAATTTAAGCCTCTCACTCCCAAGTGCTCTCTTAGAGATTACCGTGATTCCACCAGACACGCACTAATGGAACCGATCACCCATGAAGGACTCTCTCCAACTGATCCTCGATCTCTACTGGGTAGTTATAAAAAGTAACTCCATCCTAAATGTCCAGCTCACCCAAATCAATGAAGTGTTATGGGTCATGCATGTACCTCCTTATCTGCGACACTAAAAAGGGCCAATAAACCTTGGAGAAATCTTTCCACCCCATTCAAATATATGTAATCTATTTCTAGGTGAGACCCATAGGAACACATGGTCTCCTTCCTCAAACTCCAAAGGCCTCTATTTCTTATCAGCATAAGAATTCTGATGGCACTATGCAGTCTTTATTCACTTTTGGATGATCTGCACCTTCTTTTTTGTAGCTCTCACCAACTTTGCGGCCATGAGTTCAGACTCTCCTAGGTCAGTCCAGCAAAGTGCTGACCTACAGGGTTGCTTGTATAGAGCCTCTAATGGTGCCATACCAACGGTGTAATGGTGGATATTTTTTTATGAAAACTCCACCAATGGTAGGTGATCCTCCCAACTATGTAAAAAGTCTAACATGAAAGCTCACAACATGTCCTCTAGAACCTAAATGGTTTATTCTATATGGCCATACATTTGTAGGTCAAATGTTGTGCTCAAGCATAACTGGGTCCCAAATGAATCTTGTAATCCCTTCCATAGCCAGAATGTAAAGTGAGTATCACAATCAGAAACAATCATCTATGGAACTCCATGGAGTCTAACTATCTCTTGAACATAGGGTCGCCTCAATCTCTCTGCTAAACTCTGCTTTTGGATAGCTAGAAAGTGTTCCAACTTTGTTAGTTAGTCAAATATCACCAAGATGGAATCATGTACCCTATATGTATGTGGTAATCCCATCATAAATTTCATAAATATCTCATCCCACTTCCATTTTGGCACCTCAAGGGGTTGAGCTAAACCTACTAGAACGTTTTTCTCATCTTTCACTGGCATCCAAGTAAGGCATCGAGAGACAAACTCCGCAACTCCTTTCTTCATCCTTGGACACAAAAACTAACATCAGAGGTCCTGGTACATCTTTCCACACTTGGATGTACCACCAAAGGAGGTGTATGAAACTCCCTCAAAACCTCCTTTTGAAACATCATGGGTACCATCATTTTTCCTCTAAAAATAATGATGTGATCCCCGCCTTTAGAAAAACCATCAGGAGAATGCCCTGTGGATACCTAAGCATGTAGGGTCTCACAGTCTTTATCCCCAAGTTGTGCCTCCCTGAATCACTGTAAGTGTGTAGGGGTGAAAAACATCAAATAGAGGTAAGCTACTCTATCTCTGTCCACAAAGGATAACTACAACGAGGCCAAATACTCCAACACCTTGTTCAGCAACTACAAACTTAATCTCTTGCAGAGAGCATCTTTTTATATGTTCCCCTTCCTAGGAGTATAGAAAATTTCAAAATCATAATCTAAGAGGAAATATAGACATCACCTTTGTCTCAAGTTAATATCCTTATGAGATAAGATAAACTTGATACTCTTTTGATCAGAGTAGATAATAAATCGCTCACCCATCTGGTAGTGTCGCCACATCTTCAAAGAAAATACTACCACTACTAACTCAAGATCATGGGTCTTGTAGTTCTGCTCATATGGTCTTAACTGAAGTGAACCATACTCAATCACTTATTTCCTCTGCATCAGGACACAACCAAGCCTGGTTCCATATGCATTGAAAAATACCACATACTCAACACCCTCCTCCGGAAATCTCATGATCAGAGCACTCGTTAAACTCTACCTCAACTGTTGAAAATCTTTTTGACACTTTTATGTCCACATGAAAGGATTCCCCTTTGGAGTCAAAGTTGTCATGGGTGTTCATATCCTGAAGAAATTAGGTATGAATCTCCAACAAGAGCATATCATCCCAAGGAATCTTTTCACCTCTATCGCACTCTTAGGTGTCTCCCATTCTAACACCACTTCCACCTTATCCAAGTCCACTTCCAATCCATCCACTGAGAAAATGTGTCCCAAAAAGTAGACCACGTGAATCCAAAACTAGCACTTTGATAGATTTCTATAACTTGGTGGTCTTAGAGTACATCCAGAATAATTCTTAAGTGTCATGAGTGCTCCTCATAAAACACTAAGTACATAAGTATATCTTTGATGAAGACTACCATGAACAGATCTAAGTAAGGCTAAAAGATCTAGTTCATGGGTCCCATGAACATTGTTGGGGAATTATTCATGCCAAAGGTCATCACCAAGTACTCATAATGACCGTAACAACATTTGAATGTCATCTTCGGTATATCCTCATCCCATACTCATAGTTGGTGATAGACTGATCTGAGTTCAACCTTCAAGAACCATCATTCCACTATCAACCAATCAAAGAGGTTATCTATCCTCATTAGTGGATATTTATTCTTTGGAGTCACCTGGTTCAGGTTATAGTAGTCCACAAACAACCTCAATCTCTCATCTTCCATTTTAGAAAACAAAACTAGAGATGCCCATGGTGAAACACTTGGTCTCACGAAGCCCTTCCTCAACAAGTCCTCTAACTACACCCTCAGCTCATAAAGATCTATAGAAGCCATATGATATTCTAGTGAATATATCAGTGTTTTCCTAGTGTTTAAATCAATGTAGAAGTCTATCTCTCAATAAGGAGGTAAACCTAGAACATCTTTAGGAAAGACGTCATTGTACTTATCCACCACTGTAAGAAACTGGAAACTCACAACATCCAATAAACCAATAGTTAAGCTATCCAACTGATGAGTAATTGGTTGCACCCTCCCATAAATGATTCCATCACATACTACCTAGGTTTCCTTTTCACTGAAAAAGGAAAACCTTTTCCATCACTATGGAAACACCATACCATTTTCCTAAAATAGTCAATATGGGCATGGAATGTCAACCACCAATTCATACCAAGAATGACATCTTAAGGCCTCAACATTTACACCAAGTGGTTCCAACCAAAACTTTCACCTCCAAGGGTCAGTTCACACTGTCAGCATAAGTGTGTGATCATCAAGTCTCCTCCAGTAGGTGTATCAAAATGTAAGGGTCGAGTCAATGGTTCAACTATAATCTCTAAGTATCGTACAAGATATGTTGTGAGAATGGAATGACTAGTATAAGTGTCAATCAATGTTGAATTTAAATTATAAAAGACACAAATTATACCTAAAATTGTTCCTAGAGCCCCTGGGTCATAAGCCTCAACTACATGGAGTTTTCCCCACCCTTATCCTCCAACTCCCTGAGCCTGGCACAAACCACCTGGGGTGGTGGTGGTAACAAGTCAAAATGTCAAACACCTCCTATTTATCTCCCAACTCCTCTACCACATCTGTTTCCCTTTGAATCTTCCTTCTCTTGTCATTGTCTCTTACTCAATGGTCCATCCACAGTCTCCCTTTCAGCAGTATGGCGAGTTAGATAATATCGAGCGAGATGTCCCCTATTTTCACATAAATAACATCATCTCTCTCTAGGATGACTAGACCCACCCTATGATCCTTAAACTACATATCCTATATCCTAGGACCTCCTCTTGAAATTTATCCCTTGTCCAAGTCCCTGAGACTGATGTCAACTTCTTGCTGTTGAGGTCTCTGCTCCTTCATGCCCACTGCTAACCATCACCGATTGTATTTTCTCATCCAAGTAGTTTTCAACCACCAAATCCCGCTTAAGAACCCCGTACATGAGTAGGAATGCATAGAGGGGTAACACTGGATTGGATTTCTCTACACGGAAATTTATTAAAGGTAATAGACCTAAATTACTGATCTCAAACCATATTCATTGAGTACCTAGAAAGGTTGGTAAACCTTGATGAAAAATAAGCTACTGACATGCTTCCCTTATAGAACTAAAGAAGCTTCTGAATATGCAGATCCCTCGGCATAACTGGTGAGAACTCCTCTCTAAAGAGGTTCTAGAACTCTATCCATGAAATATTCGCCTCATCATGAGTTTTGGTGAACAAACACTACTATCTTCCTTTTGATTCGTGTAGAAGGCTCGCCGCCATGACCACCATATGATCTACGGGTGTCTTGACTAGAAAAAAAACTTAGACCACTACCTCAAGTCAGTCATCAGCCGCATGTGGGTTGGGCTCGCCTAGAAACCTAAAGGGTCTCTACCATTGAAAATTGTGAAGCACGCTCAGCCAGCACTCTACATTCACTAGTACTACAGGTACCACATGCTACTCTACAGGTGGCGATATGGCTGGTGCACCACCTAGAGGTAACATTTGGGGAATTGGTCTTTGTATCGAAGCCTCTTCACTAAGGGGGTAATCTTTGTGATAAATCTTCTGAATCCTAACTGGTATATATCACAAAGTCATCCGGAAAAAAACAAGATGTTCCACATTCAATGATTATATCTAGAGAGCTGACTCAAGAAGGACATGGAAAACTCAAACCATTCCTATATGATGCATGTACCATTTTTTCCCTGAAATTAGTGTTCTCATGTAATGAGTCAAGAAATAGTTATCAGAGTCTTGGTGCATAGATACGTTGGCTATAACACCAACACTGGAGTTCCTATCCTAAAAGTCATACTCAAACACTTAACACTATTTCCCCAAACCAATCTCAAAGACTCTCAGTCCTAAAGTAGAACCGGACAACTCTAATACCACTCTATCACAACCAATCCCAGTGGGGCCCATTTTTTGACTCCCCAAGCCTACCTCCAATAGTAAAGGGGATAAGGACTAGCACGGAGTAGGAATATCACTAATGTGAGAGGCATGGTCTATGTAATTATATTCCCACACACATCTCCAAGTCCACAAAATGATGAAAAGTAAAAAAACCACTAAGCAACCAATGCATGCATACAACTATATCCATTAACCAAAGTATAATAGAAAGTAAAGTAAATAGGGAAAAATACAAGCCCACCACAAAAATTCTATAACATGAGTTCAACATGTAAGTAAAAGGTATTGGGAATGCTATCTAAAAATCGCAGGAACACACATCGGTATGCCCGGTCTCACTAAGCAGATCTGGTCCTAGTCTGCCTATGACTCAATCAAAAGGTCAATAATATTCACAAGACACAACATGTGTGGGAAAATCTCGTGCAGGGGTGAGTATAAAAATACTCAGTATGACACCCTGAAACTATAAATTAGTACAACAAAAAAAGTACAGTCATATCTACAAAGGTATATGTCTACAGCACTTATAACAAAAATATCCAGATATACTTAAACCTAAACACATGGTCTAGAGGTAAGAAAAAACCATAGTATACTAGCCCAATGAATTTAGCTCAGAGATTCCACAAATCATTTATCTGGGAGAACACACTCTTGATTTTGATAACACTGATGGAATCAATTTGAGAGGTACTGCTCATCGGGTACTGTCATGAGAGAGACATGTTGATAAATCTGAAGAGAATATGATAAATGGGTGAGGATGATATCTAGGGCCATGGGGTGATACCAAAAACCCAATCTAGATTAACCCACTAAGTAGAGGATCGGTGCTCACGTAGTTTTCATCAGTTAGATACCAAGAATTCTGCCTAGGGCATGAATATTAATAGAGGATCCCACTCTAGGGCCTCTTAGGGGGATTCCAACAACTCTATCTAGGAATTATTGCTAAATGGATCATATTCCTAGGAGTAACAAACGATGCATACCAACCTTTAGGGAAACAATAAAAGGAATGAATCTCAAAAAAAACTTGTCCAAGATACAAAAAACAATAAGCTCAATCCATGTAGAAAGGGTTACATGGTGTATAGTAGAGTCACACATTGTGTCCCTTGACCTTGGGTACTACCTATGTACAGTGGACCATGTCTTACAAAAATGTGTCATGTAAAAGAGGGATACATGGTATGTAGAAATGGTTACACACCATGTCTCTTCATCAGGGGTCCGCTCGTGTACTCCAATCGTGTGGCAGTACATGGTGTCAACTCGTGTGTCCCTTCCCATGTACCAATAAATAGGGTATCCTATGTACCTGGTCTAGGCTAAGCCATGTGGAGAAGTACATGTCATGTAGGAAGCCTATGTACTCCACTCCATGTCTGTGTACCTCCCAAGGTACACGTTGAGTCCATCCAAGGGGGACCACACGTCGTGTAATCAGGGACTACACACCGTGAATTTTGGGTTTTTCCAGAACCCGTCTTCTTCCTCCCGCTCACACTATTGATCTCCTTAATATTATTCATGTGTTTGTTTCACCTTGAAACTCTAGATACAAGGTCTTTTTCCAACCTAACACTGAATCGATGGGATTCGGTCCTTCAATAGGCTTAGAAAACATGATCATAAATGTTCTTAATTACTAATTAAGAACGTGAATTCATCACCCACTGTCATTTAATCCATTACTGAAACCATTTTTTAACCTCCATTGATTTATCTCGATGTCAGGTCTACATTTTTGGATCATTTCACCAAGAATCGAAGGTGTAATGATTGATTTTTCATAAACGGTTTCAAATCACAGGGAAGAACGAAGAACACGTGATGACGAATACATGAACTAGGGGAGAAAAGCACAAACCAATCGAGAGGGGTGAACCTCGATCAAAGTTCGTTTCATTCTTGGTTCGTCACTATTAGAATGGTAAATGAATCAATCAACAGTTCTAATCACAAATATTTAATCACCTTGATAAACCCACAAAATAATTCCATCCTACAAATACGATCGAACCACAGATCAATCTGTTTGTGGATTGGTCTGCGTTCATTGTATGAATCAAGAAAGGGGAAATAAAATCAAAATAACACATCTTACCTTGATTCTAATCATTCATTGATGAATAGATATCATCGTTTCATCGTTTTTTGTGAGATCCATCAAGATCGGTGTTCGTTGATTGCTGATTTGAGGTTCCGTCGTCATTTTTTGGAAGGATATACTACAAAGGTTCTCTCTCCAATGTCTTCAGATAATTCCATGATTATGAGGATAACCCAGGATTTCTAAAAAACGGTTTATTTAAAGTTTCACCCATCACTGTGTCAACATTTGAAATAAAATAAATTTTATTGATTTATTTTATTCATTTTTCACTCGTGATAACTTTTCACAAGTGACCTACGCCGACCAATGTTAGGTCGTGCCTAGGGTAAATCCATCATTAGGAACTCAATGATTCCATCAGATTTTTTATTCAATCACCCATTTATAAGTTATCTTACTTTTTTAGGAAAATTGTGCATGTGTGCTATTTAATATTTTAATATATTTCAAACATTTATTTCAGGCACACCGGGTCTCAGAATCACACTCTGTCTCACTGCTTGGACTCAAAATTAATCCATATAATATTTAAAAATAATACATAGAAAAATCAAGGGCATTAAAAAGTACCCATTCTCTACTCCAATAGGAGGGTTATACTTAAATGGTAGAGGACTCATGCCCTAACTCCATAGGAGGGTGCCACTTTGTAGGTAGAGGAATCATGCCCATATCCAATAGGAGGGTGTCACTCGGTAGATAGAGGACCCAAGACCTAACTCTACTAGAGGATTCCACTCTGTAGGTAGAGGAACCATGCTCTGATCCAACAATATGGTGTCACTCAATAGATAGAGTACCCATTCCCTAACTCTATAGGATAGTATCACTTCGTAGATAGAGTAATCATGTCATGGATCCACAGGAGGGTGCCACTCAATAGATAGAAGACCCATGCCCTGACTCTACAGGTGGGTGACACTTAGTAGATAGAGGAATAATGACCTAACTCCACGAGAGGGTGAAAATATGATGATCCTCTCTGATCACTATCATCATCAAGTTCCACCTAAAGAAGTGTCATGCTTATAACATATCACATCATATCTCAAAAGCCACTAAGAAGGAAAAAATTGAATTCTATATTGAAAAACACTCATGATAGTCTACTCATGGTCCAAAATTTGAGTCCAAACAAAGGACATAGGAGAGGTATATGTCTTTTCAAAAGGAGGTACATGGCATGTAAGGGGTCCACACAGTTTGATTCCCCGATTCTCTACCTAGTTGTTTCCATGCTAGCACATGGTTTTCTGGCCATGTAGTATAACATGGCATGTAACAATAATTCATGGCATGTCTTGGACACTTGGGGTCGATCCATATTCTCTTGTTTGTGTATGTGTATGCTACCCATGTTCATGTACACAGTGTGTGTCTGGATAAGTCTGTGTTCGTTTTCTCCAAAAGTACAGATTCGGCTACCAATACCAAGTCACATAGCATGTTGGTGTCCCACATGGAATGTAATACTTAACTTACCTGGAAACTATATCCATCATAGATGGGTATCTACACAATGTGTTTTCATCCCAGTACATTTCGTGCAATTAGTATTTTCATTGAAAGTTAAATATGCTCTACTCATTCTATATCTACCACTTCTATATCAAATTGTGCCTACTGTTCACCCAAAATCGAAGGGGAATGCATCAATTCATCAACTCCATTCATCTGGGTGATAGAAATAAATATCCATTGATCCACGGTGGTCCATCGCATGCCTCATGTGCCTCCCATCACTATCGATTGGTCCTGAATCCCAAATCCACAAGAATCATCACCCATAACCCACAAAGCATCATGATCCATCCCCAAATCATCAATTCATTTTTTAAATGCTAATATATCATTAATTTGAGGATTCGATCATGATTTATCCAACCTAAAAATGTCGAATCGTGGCCCATAGGCCAACAAAAAAGATTGTGAAGAATGATGGGAGAAAATCACATAAATAAAATTGAAACAATCTTTGTCCAAGAATTCTTGGGAAAAGAATATATATTGGGGATATAAATGGTAGGAAAAATTGCATAATGGGGATATATTGAATAAACAATAGAAATCTGATACTTGGGATCATGAAAATAATCAATTTAAATGCAGATAAAAGAATAGAGATTTTTCATGACCAATATTTTAATCATAAGGGAGGAATCCAAAAATGATGAGACCTACATCAAGATTTGATTGATTTCTAGTGAAAAATGAATTCACCAATGATGGAGATGATCCACTGCATTCACTACCTATCGATTCACCTAGATATGGAAGCTCATCATCGTCTGATCTCAATTCACCAACGATGGATGTTATAACCTCCACTCAACAATCCCAAGGAGTTATGAAGATAACTCTGGTGATTCTATGTAATAGACTACTTATAGGGGGAATTAGGTTTTTAGAAATTAATTGAATTAATTAAATATTTTTATTAATTAATTCACTTAACATACCTGCCAACGGTCTCCTTATCTGAACATTCCATGCTGACCAATATTAGTTCATGCCTATGGTAAATTTCATGATTTAGATTCAACCATGGTCTCATATTTTCATTTTGATACTTTTTTAGGATATATACCATTATTTATGAAAAAATCTGCATATGTGATATAAAATATTTTTAATATTTTTATAAAATTATTTCTGAATGCACCAGTCCTAACAATCACACATCGTCTCACCATATGGCTCCTAAAATATTCCTTAATATATTTCAAAGTATTAAAGGGTAAAAATAGGGTCTCTATATTATTACCACCGTCAATATTTTTATCCCTAAAAAGAAAAAACTATGAAAAAGGGTGGTATACTAAGGCTGCATCTGGCTCTCCCGTTCTTAGGAGCTCTCATGCATGATCTCATTCTGCCAAAACACATGAACCAAAGGAATGGTTCATCCATATAGGATCCTCTCTTGTCAATCCTCAATCTCCATTGGGTACTCTGAAAAGGTGGTTTCATCCACAATGTCCATCTTTCCCTAGAAAATAACATGTGTGGGATCATGCATGTATCTCCTCAGCTATGACACATGGAATTTGTCATGCACCCACTCTAATAATGGGGGTAAGGCAAGGTGGTCGGCAACCTCGCCAAACCTCTGTAAGATCTCAAACATCCTGATGAACCTTGGGGATATCTTTCCTCCCCAACTGAATCTCCACAATCTCTATCATGGGGAGACTCTTAAGAAAATGAAGTCTCCCTAATAGAACTTTAAGGGCCTACAACATTGGACTACATAAGATTTTTTGTTGCTTTGAGATATCCTTATCCACTCACAGATCACCTGGACCTCTCTGTCATCGCCTGCACAATCTCTTACCCGACAAGAGATTCCTCACCGATCTCAGACCAGCATAAGGGTGGCCTATAGAGTCTCTCATATAGAGCCTTGAAATATTTCATTCTAATATTAGAGTGGTATATATTATTATAAGAAATCTATAATAAGGGTATGTGATCCTACCAGCTCCAAAAAAATCAAACATACAATCCCTCAGCATATCCTCCTGTGCGTAGATAGTGTGATAAATTTTTTCATCTATCTGGGGGTGAAAGGTTTTACTCATCTTCATATGGGTATTAAATTCCTCCTGTAGGACTCTCCACAGCTGTCATGTGAACTGCGCATCATGGTCAGAGATAATCATCAAGGATATCCCATAAAGTCAAATGATCTCCCACATGTATACAACATCCCCAAACTCTCCACCAAACTCCACTTCCTTATAACAAGAAAGTGTATCGACTTCATAAGTCAATCAACTATCACCCAAATGACATCATGGCTTCTTTCTATCTGTGTAATCCCTATCACAAATTCCATGGATATTATGTCCCATTTCTACTATAGGGTCTCAAAAGGTTGCAAAAAACCTATTGGAACATGTTGCTTAGACTTTACCTATTGACATGTAAGGCACTGAGAGATGAAATCATCCACACTCCGCCTCATTCTATCCCACTAAAACTTATGTGGAAGGTCTCTATAAATATTCCCTACATCAGGATGTACATATAAAGGAGATTTCTAAAACTCTCTCATCACCTACTTTTGCATTGTAACTAGGATTATCTTCCATCCCTAGAAAAGGATGATGTGATCCCCTCCTTTGGAAAATCCATCGGGTGAATCTCTTGATGTTATCTGGTCACATAGGACCTCACAGTCAATGTCACCCAACTAAGCCTCCCTCACATTCTAAATAAGTGGAGGGGTTAATACCATTGATAGAAAAAAATCACCCTCTTCCTCTACCAGGTTCCGCTACAACAAAGCAATCTACTCATACACCTCATCCCCCAAGTGATCCTAGGACTTCCTACTAATGAAATCTGCCACCACTTTTCCCATACTAGTAGTATATATTATCTAAAATTTATAGTCTTTTAGGTACTCTAACCAGAGCTTCTATCTCAAGTTCATTTATCTCTACATGAATACATACCTGATACTCTGATGGTATGAATAAACAATAAATCACTCTCCTAGAATATAGTGTCTTTGCATACTCAGAGAAAAGACTACCGTTGCCGACTTTAGTTCATGATTCATGTATTTTTTCTTATGGGGTATCATATAACTTGACCCATAAATGATCATTTCCTATCTATGCATCAACATGAATCTGAGACTATCTCCCTAGGCATAACAATATACTATGTACTCCACGCCCTCCTTCGGTAGTCTCAAAATAGAATCACTTGTTAGCCTCAACCTCAACTCCTCAAAAGATATTTGGAATTGCTCAATCCAGGTAAATGGATTCCCTTTACATGTTAGAGTTTCCAAATGAAATAAAATCTTGGATAAGTCTTCCACAAACCTCATGTACGTTCCCTCCAATCCAAGAAAACTTTTCAACTCTAACATGCTCTTGGGTGGCTCCAAATAAATCACTAAATCAATCTCCGTTGGGTCCATAGATAATTCATACCTAGAGATGAAATACCCCAAAAAGTGAACCACATGGATCTAGAAATATTACTTAATGATATTACCATAAATCTAGTGCTACCAAATTAAGTCTAGGAGCATCCTCAAGTGCTCTTCATACTTCTCTAACACATAGTATATGAGTACGTCTTCAATGAAGACAACAAAAAAACAGTCCAAGTACAGTTGGAGGATCTAGTTAATAAAATTCATAAACATAGTGGGGGTATTAATCATACTAAAAGTCATCACTAGGAACTCATATAGTTTGTAGATGCATCAAAATTATAGCTTTGGAATATCAACTTCACAAACTATCAACTGGTAGTGGTTGGAAATGAGATCGATCTTTGAGAAACATCTCATTCCTCACAACTAATCAAAGAGGTCATCAATCCTCGGTAAGGGTTACTTTTTCTTTATCATGGACTGGTTTAGTTGATGATAATCCACAGAAGTCCACAAGATCTCAACCATCTTTTTCACTAACAAAAATGGATTTGCCTAGGGGATACACTGGATCTGATGAAACCCTTCTCTCAAAGGTCCTCTAACTACAACCAAATATACTAGATCTTGGTAGGAACAATTTGATATACTTTAAAAGATATCAAAGCAGTATTGGGGTGCAATTCAATGTAAAAATCCATCTCACACCTCGGAGGTAGTTCCAGAACATCTTCAGGGAAGACTTTCATATAATCCTCCACCGCTAATGGAATCAAGATGCCTAAAGAGCCTCCTGCACTAAGGGATAAACTTTCCAACTAATGGGTGATGGGTTATAGATTACTTATTTCAAGACCCACTCACTCTTCCATGATATATCTCTCACCCAAAAATGAGAATCTCATCCCATTAGTCCAAAGTTATCTGAATTGTCTACCGTGATAGTCATTGTCATGAACCAACCTAGGTTGACCCTGATCTAGCCAGTAACAAGGACTGAGAGGAATTTCTGATCTCCTCAGGGTGGAAAATAGTGTTTGACATCAAATATAATACACTTGAGAATTATTTATCCCATAATAAATAGATATAAAATAACTAAGATAGATCATGCAGAATAAATCCACTGAAAAAAAATAAATACATAACCAAATCCAAATATAAATAAAGTGAAATAAAACTAAAAAGTAAAAAAACAAAAACTGAACCCAAAACAGAATATAAATTATCTCCATGTAACATCTTAGTCACCACCATCCCTAAGACCAGCCCACTCTACAGGAAAAACTAAACAAAGTTGAACCTCAAAATAGCCCGGGTCTGCCAATGCTGAGTGGAACAAGTAGGGTGTGAGAATAAAGCATATCGGTAGATAATCACCATAGAATCAATATATTTCATTTCCCAAAGTAGTCCAAAAATTATTCTTTAAAATATATATAATAAAAATAGGTTTTTAAAATTTTAAAATAAAAACACACCTTTCCTTTTTAAAACCTGATTTGAAAACTAAAATCCAAAAGAAACACAACCCAACCAATGCATGAAAGAAAGTAAAATCCAAACTATGAACAAATGGAAGAGTGTGTCCAATAAAACCAAAAATAAAGAAACAGTACAAATTTTGGTAGACCAATTCTGATAATACAAGTAACCAAAGTGATGTAAAAATAAAGTAGGATCATACAAATTTGTAATCATGTTCATTTCCTAAACATCCATAGAATAAATCCTTTTATTATCTCAATTCAGATCCACATTCTAGAATATGGTGCTCCTCTATAGTCAATAACCAACCTAGATACTCTAAACTTTCCTAATCAAAGGAAAATCCCTCTTGTCTTATCCTCTATATAGGGGTTTCTAATACTTCTAATCAGGAATTGAAATTAACCATCACTCAACCCTCTAGATGATGTCCAGAAATACCATGATAATATTATAATGAAGAATGAGGAGGTCATCACACACTTGAAATTAAACATAACTCACTGATTTCACCAATAATTCCTTTCTCAGTCTATAAAAACAACTATGTGAATTCCCTCTCATCGAAAGGATGACCACAGGGGTGCCCATCATACATAGAACATTTCATAAGTGCCAACCAGGACTATACGTCATATAAGTTTAAAACCAATTTCTAAAACATCAAAAAGTACCAACTAGTACTTAGAAATTTTAAAACCAAAAACCATTTCCAATTAAAACACCTTTATTTCAAAAAAACCAAAATGAAGGTGAAAACATAGTTCATTCTTGGAAGGTTCTAAATAGGCCTTTCACATCAAGTGGTTTCCAAATCATACATCAAGGTTCTAAACAGGACAGGCTTTATAAAACACATTTTAAAACTACTTTTGATGTCATCTAGAAACCCAAAGTCCTTTTATATAATAAGAAAAGTTTTTATAAAAACATTTGAGAGATGGGTTGTGGGAGAGAAAGGAAATAGGATAAGGGTGTTTTGAATATCAGGTTCAAGTTGGACATTTTTATGGAACTACATTCATATGAGTGTGTTCCTATCCATATGTGCACACCATGCACATATGGATATGACAAAATTCAACAAAAAATATTTGTAAAACCCCTAAAATTTACAAGTCATGCTATCACAAAGTTCCACAAGCATGCACCAAACCATAAAAATGCACCAAACCCACAAAAAAATCCTAATATCACAAGTCACCCAATTAAAAACCTCAATAAAGTGAAAATACAATCTCAAAATACCCAATTTTATTTTTTAAAGACCAATTATCATTTTATCAAACACCTTGTATACATAAACATATAGGCATAACTAAGAAATACTTTGAAAACCCATTTCATCAAATTTCTAATATAAAAACACCAAAGTAAATTAAAATAACACATAAAAATCAGGAATAAAACAATTAGAACTTATTTAATAAAGATCAAGAATCAAATAGAAGTCTTTATAAAGGAACAGGATGGAAACACCTACCTAAATAGTGTATGGATGTGATGAAAATTCAAGAGAAGGAAGAATAAAGACCAAGAGACAAACTTCACACCTTAACATCAAATAAAACACAAGATAACATCACCTCTTCACCCCTATGGTTTGGGAAAGAGAGAACCCCACCAAGGAGAACCAAGAAACCAATATAATAAGGTAATAAGAGGATAAAATTGACCAAAAAACAAAGTAAAATCACCTAAGAACCTTAAGGTAGCTTCAAAGGGGGGAATAGAGCCAATATAAGAGGGTTTTGGGACCCCCCCCCCCCCCCCCTATTGCACCTAGGTCGAGTGTGGGAGGATAAATCCAATTTAGGTTTAAAAAATAAGAGTGGTAAAGAATGAAATTCAATATTTAAAGAATTTGGGTAAGTCACACTATTTGGATGCATGGTTTTTCAAGTTGTGTGCCAATCATGTTCACCCTACTAGAAAAATGGGACACTCACATGGGATAGTCATATGCTTTGAGAATCCATGATCCAACCATGAAATTTTATTTTTTTCAAAAATTACAAACACCCATGCATGCTTTCCACATAGTTTCTCCTAATTGCACACAAGTCATGCACTGTTTCCTTGACACTAATAACAAGTTGCACAGTTTCTCATTTTTCTCATATGGTTTAGGCCAAACTATTCATAAAGAAATTGAACAATAAACACCCTCTTCCCTCACCTTCCACATGATTTATTATCAAATTGTGCACACTAACTCTTTATAGGGCCAGAAACCACCCAAAACCTCCAAAACTTGAAAATTTTCATTAGAAACTCAAAATAAACCTCAACCAAAGGATAAAAAATAAATAAAGTGATAAACATAAATGAAATAAAAGAAAAATGGGGTTGGTGTGTGACAATTCTCTCCACCAAAAAAACTTTCTACCCCCCAGAAAGTCACCCAACCAAACGAGGAACAAAACTAAACCCCAAAACTTAACATATCTAAATGAAACCAATGTACATGGTGTCAAATTTCAATTTTACAAGTCACACACAACCAATACTAGATAAATATACAAGAATAATGACAATAATAAAGGAAAATAATGGGTCCTACCACTATTTAGAACCAACCATCATTGACCAATTCTGGAACTCCCCGTATAAATAGAAACCCAATGAAGGAAGTTGAATCCAACCACAGAACCAAACCATGATTCATTATTTACACAAGACATAAGTATCTCTAAAATTATAACAACCCAAAACTAAAACCAACCTATGATAAGGATAACTATTCCATGATTTACTTCCAAAAAGAACAACCACAAACTATAGAGGTTTTAAGAAATGAGACTACCAATATTTTTATAAGAAAGAAGAGTTCTCAAAATATAAAAGAACTATAACATAGAAAAATTAAATCATCCCCACTCCAAAATTGTAGGATAAAAATGGTACAACACCCCCCCCCCCACAACCAAAAAATCATGACCGTGTGAAGAGATTCACTCTCGGACCTATAGAGGGAGCCCTGGTGTCTTGAAGCTTCTGTCTCCTCACAGTAAGGAGTTGGTAGCCTCTGATCAAGACTTCCCCTTCTAGCAACACTACTTTCCTAATTTCTTCAATTGACCCAAATAACCACATCAATGAAAATCCTTCAGAGAATGATGGAAATATGGCATCGAATACCCAAACCGACCACACTAAAATCACACAAGTGATTGGTTCGATGAACAAGGGGCATGGACTGAAAAGGGCGACTCCTCGGGGATGGGTTACTCTAGAACACACTCTTTTCCATATGGGTAACCCTCATGAGAATAAATAGAAAATGGATTGAGAGCTGGTATAGACTATTATTTGGTAACCAACTCATCTATAAATGCCTTATATACTATATTTTTGAACAAAACATCCCCAGAGAAGAGGAATTTATCCTTAATCTATGAATGAATACCCTAGACAAAAAGAGGATTTATTAGTTATTACATTTATGATGTATATGGAGAAAAAGAAAACATCTCCTTTAAGTGATTAACATAGGCATTCATAGTCCGTTGACCTTACTGAACACCCAAGAGCTCTATAAATTTCTTCATCTTCACCACATCAGGTGTGAACCATTGGACATAAGTGATCTTAAATAATTCATAATACATTCCAACTTGAAATGATGATAGTACTATCACCTTCCACCAATCTAAACTTGGACCTTAAAATGAACCCAGGACTTCCCACACCCTCATGGATTTAAGATTTCTCAAAGACTTGAAAACACCTTTAACTTTATCAATCCACTCTGCAACCTCTAACAGACCTTAATCACCATAAAAAATTGGCAGCAGTAGATACTACTCACTAGAAACCTTTGGTACATTTCTAGAAATTATACTCTATACAACAAAAAGAAACAAAATTGAATCAATATCCAACCAAAAAGGGATATTTCAAACCAAAACACCAATATCATAAACCAAACATTACAAAATAAAACCAAGATCCTATTTCAAAAATTATCAATTCTATTTCAATTAAAAAATTAAATTTGATGTTATTAATATTTTCATGACCTATTATATACTCCCTTTACTTATTTTATATGAAATTTTCATAATTTTTGTGAAATATTAATGTTTTAATACTAAGTATAATTTTTGAGCGTTTTTAGAAGTAGTCCAATTGAGTCAGTTTACTATTTTATTTATACCTCTCAATATAATGATCCAAATTGTGTGGTTATAATTTTTTAGGATTCCTAATTCAATATACAAAAATTCATTATAAGTGATCATGGGCCAATTCTTCCATTTGAAGGATCAAATTTACCACACAAGACGACCTACAGAATCTATGAAGAAACTGGACCAGTCATGAATATTGAATTACTGGGCTCAATATAGAAGTAAAAATTCCTTCATTCTCCTCAAAGGTTTTGGGGACAATGTAAGTAGTATTGGATAAAAATTTCAAGGCCAAAATCCAAAAACAAGGGGCCCAACATATGCTTTGAAGTCCACCCCACCATTCTGGCAGAGAAATAAAATCAGTACAGTATTCATGACATATATCATGATGTAAGCATCCAATCAAGCTGATATTTTTCAGTGTGAAAGAGTATATATATAAGGAAGGATTTTTTGAATACATCATTCGGTTTTGAAGTCATATTACTATTCAAAAACCCTTTCACATTTTAGACATCAAAAAGAACGAATTGAATTGGACAGATTAAAATTGTTTAATACTCCGGCCATAACTTTGGATAAATAGGTCCAAATTCCTCCAAATTTTGGGAGTAGTCTTAAAACATTATTATCTACAACTTTTAAGAAGGATATTTCTAGAGATTCGGATGTCTGAATAGCCAACTTGGAGATGAATGTGGAGGAACCGATTGGGAATGAAAACAGTCCACTCCTTGGGCTATAAATACTCTCCCCTTCTCTACTTGAGAGGGGATGGCATTTCAGAAGAGAAGAGATCATATTGGAACGACCAAACCCTTTCCAAAGGCTTGGGAGGATCTAAAATACTCAAGTTTTCACTTGATATACCTTTCCTCCTCTCTTTGTTTTCATTTACTTTTATGTTCTTCATTGTTGTAATTTTGTAAGTCATTTCTTTTGTAATTATGTTTTAATGCAAGTTTCTTCTTCAATATATCTTATTCTCATCCAAATTATGTATTATAATATAAATTTTCTTAAAATATTTTAAATACAGTTTAATCCCCTTCCCTTCTTTTTCTTTCTAATTCAATCTAAGGTTCTTTTTTAATTCTCACCATCGTTCGTGTGTGTGTGTTCGGCGCACAAATCTTTTCTTATCTCTTTATTTATCTTATCTTCTTAATTTATCATCATAATAATTATAACCAGATTAGTAATAATTTTAATGGATGAGTAAATATTTAATTGGGGTGAGTTATAATTTAGGTGTGTTAAGTTATTGAGATCTTTTTCTCGACGAATGTTCTTTAAATTAACATTGTGTATGTTGGACTTAACATGTCATGGATTAATGACTTGTTTTGTTTAACATATGGATTTCATGGATTATTGGAACCATAAATACACTACCAAAATCAAGTACTAATTGAGATTATAATCCTATTTAAGTTAAGGATTGGATTAAAGCCTTAACAATTATGAATTCCAATCAACGTCAACGTGTGAAATGGGTGTTAATTTAAATGAAATATAAAGAAAAGATCAAGGATATCACAAGCTTAACTACCTAATGATGAAATCACCCCAATATTTATCAAATTTTTAAATCAATCTTAATCAATCAATAATTTCATTTAATCTCTACATATAAACCCCCCAATCAAAATACAATAAACTAAGAACAATCGACTATTAAGAAGTATCATCGCTGAGGATTAGACCCGAGTGCTTCTATACACATTAGCAGAGCACCAGAACCTTGACCGGTCGATAGGCGACAATCGACCGTGCATTTCAAATGGTGCCGTTTTGGGGAATGGTGCTTTAAGTGGTCATTAGTTTCTGTTTATTTTAATAAAAAACCAAAAAAACAAAAATTTAAAAAAAATTGAAAAAAACACAAAGAAAAACCCATCTTCTTATAAAAATCAAAAACAAAAAACAAACAAAGAAAAACTTGTCCTCCTCTTTCTTTAAAAATCTATTTGAATTCCCCCGTAGCCTCCCAAACAATCCCTCGGATTTTTTTGACCCTGAAATTGAGCGAACACTTCTCCAACTTAGGAAGAATATAAGAGATAATCAAATAATTCAAGAAGCAGCCCTTGTCCAACCAATTGAATTAGATATGGCCAATCCTAGGGAACAAACACTTAAAGAACTTATTTCCCCTGATATGAATTACCAACCTCTTGGTATTCAATATCCAAACATAGAATCTGACTTTGAACTCAAATCGGGTTTGATTCATCTTCTCCCTCATTTCCACGGGCTAGCCAGTGAGGATCCACATCTCCACCTTAAAGAGTTCTAAGTAGTGTGCTCTACCATGAATCCTCAAGGGGTTTCTGAAGAACCAATCAAACTCTGAGTATTCCCTTTCTCCCTATCTAACACTGCCAAGTCATGACTTTACTACCTCCCTCCTAGATCAATAACCACATGGAATGACATGAAGCGACTTTTCTTATAAAAATTCTTTCCTGCTTCTCGTACTACTTCTATCTGAAAGGAATAAGTGGTATACGTCAATTCCCAAGTGAATCACTCCATGATTACTAGGATAGGTTCAAAAATCTTGTGGCAACCTATCCACACCATCAAATCCCTAACCGAATGTTTATGCAATACTTCTATGAGGGGTTATTGGCAATGGAGAGAACCCTCATTGATGCCGCAAGTGGCGGTTCTCTTATTGATAAAACTACAGCAGCAGCAAGAGATATCATAAGTAATATGGATGCAAACACACAAGAATTCGATACTCGAGCACATGATCAAGTCAAACAAGCCTAAGATAATCAATCAATTGAGCTGAAAAAGATGACTGAGTGGATGAGTGAACTTACAGGTCTTGTGCGACAACTATATGTGGAAACCAAATCCCTAACCTCATCTTCTTTGTAATCAATGTTTCCTGGACCTGTCAAAAACTATGGAATCTGCAACTCTTCATCGCATCCAATAGACACGTGTCCACAACTTCAAGAGGATCAATCTGATTCATCAGGACCAATGAAGCTCAATGCAGCATATGCTCAGCGGAACACCAACCCTCAACTATCATGTCAGTTTGTTAGAAACTTTAACCAACCTCACTCTGATCCCTTATCTTCTTCCTATAACCAAGGCCTTAGGTATGGTAATCCCATATCTCATCCCCCTCAATTACCTCCTCAAAACCCAAACTAGTTCTAATATGGTCAAGGTGTTGGTAACTTCCAACAACCTTATCCTTTTCTTCCGCAACCTCAAAGGAACAATCCTCCTCCTGGATTCCATTATCCTAGTGAGCCTTCCCAATTCCAAAACCAATACAATCTCTTTCCCAAGAACCAAAATCAAGGTAATCCCAATCCGGGACAAGCCTATTCTTCCAATAAACCATGGTAAAGTGCAATGGAAGATCTTGCCTCCTTCACCCGTTCAAGCCTCAAAAACATTGAAACCCAAATTGGTCAACTAGAATCCCACCTTAGTCAGCAGCAACCATCTAATTCTTCCCAACTTCCAGCTCAACCATTACCCAACCCCAAGGTTAATATAAGTGCAATTGAACTTAGATCGGGGAAGCAAATTTATATGCCTCAAGATAAGTCCTCTAACCCCCTTTAAATGTTGACCTAGAAAATGAAAAGAAAAAAGAAACTTTAAAAGGAACCTGAATCCATTCCCTCACCTCCTTCTATTCCACATAGGAACCCAATTCCTTTTCCTCAAGCTATTTCTAAGCCAAGGAAGTCCTTTGAACATGATCCTAAAATGCTTGACATGTTTAGATGTGTTGAATTCAACATTCCCCTATTAGATGCCATAAAACAAAATCCTAAGTATGTCAAGTTTATTAATGAATTGTGCAACCACAAGAGGTAACTTAGGACCTTTGAAAATGTTTCCACCCATCAATATATTCCCATAAAGTGCAAGGATCCAGGGACCTTTACGGTCCCATGCCAAATTAGAAATTCCAACATTGATGAAGCACTCATAGACCTAGGAGCCTTAATTAATGTCATGCCCAAATCTATATTCTCCAACCTTGGTCTAGGTCCCTTACATCCAACGGATGTTGTTATTTAATTAGCCAATCGAAGCATAGCTAGTCCTGAGGGAATAATTGAGGATTTCCTTTTCTGAGTTAATGATCTTATATTCCCTGCTAATTTCTATGTCCTTGACCTGGAAGGTGAGACAAACTCTTCTTGATCTCCCCTAATTCTAGGAAGACCATTCCTCATGACTGTGAGAACCAAGATTGATGTCCATTCAAGCATCTTATCCATAGAATTTGGTGACCAACTGGTCAAGTTCAACATTTTCCAAGCCATGTGATACCCATCTGAGGATCACTCTGCATTCTCAATCCATGATTCTAATGAAACTTCTAAGTGTCAATCGAACCCCAATCCACCATGTTCTTCATGTTCAAATGGAAAAGGATCCTGTGAAATCTGTACCATGATTAACCAAGTCATAAATGGTGAAGTTGATGTGGACCTCTCATTCATAGACTCCATCAATATAAAGGAACTTGAAAACTCTCTTGAATCCCACATCAACTCTGATCTCTACTGCTCCACCTTGGAAAGTATTAAGAAGAATGAATCTGAAGCAATGGACGTCCCTTCCTCCATTCCTGAGTTTTCTAACCCACAAATGAAAGATGAGACTGATCTGAAACCTCTTCCTGAACACCTGAAATATGCATTACTTTTCCATAATCACTCTTATCATGTCATTATATCTTATTCACTTACCAAAACTGAGGAGTCCAAACTTGTTCAGGTGTCAAAGGAAAACAAAAGGGCCCTATGTTGGACCATAGATGACATACCATGAATCAACCTGGCTCTTTTCATGCATCACATCCATCTTGAGGAATCATCCAAACTAATTAGACAACCACAAAGAAGACTCAATACACTCATCCTTGAGTTAGTTATGGAAGAGATCACCAAGCTTCTTCAAGCTAGTATTATCTACCCAATTTCTGATAGTGAATGGGTTAGTCCAATTCAAATTGTACCTAAGAAGGGTGGGATAACTGTTGTCACAAATGAAAATGGAGAGGTGGTCACAACTTGAGTGAATAAAAAATGGCATGTGTGCATCGACTATAGTAAATTGAATGTTGAAATAAGAAAAGATCATTTCCCTCTTCCATTCCTTGATCAAATGCTGGAACGATTATCTAGAAAGCCACACTATTGCTTTCTTGATGGATACACCAGCTACTTCCAAATCCCAATCGCACCTCAAGACCAAGAAAATACTACTTTCACATGACCCTTTAGAACATATGCATATAGAAGAATGCCTTTTGTCCTTTTCAATGCTCCTCCAACATTCCAGATGTGTATGATGAGTATATTTTCTGAATTCATCGAACACTGCATGGAAGTCTTCATGGATGACTTTACCATTTATGGTGAGTCATTTGAATTGTGCTTGCATTCACTCTCTCTAATCCTACAAAACTGTGTCAAGTGTAACCTTGTGTTACATTTTGAAAAATATCACTTTATGGTTGCAAATGGGATTGTTCTAGGGAACATAGTTTTAAAATATGGTATTGAATTTGATCCTTCCAAAATTGAAGTGATCCAATCACTTCCTCCACCCACTTCTGTTCGAGACATCCGTCATCTCTAGGTCATGTCGGTTTCTATCGTAGATTCATCCATAACTTCAATAAAATTTCCCTCCCACTCACTCAATTACTAAAAAATGATGTCACTTTCCATTTTGATGAGTTTTGAAAGAGATCCTTCATAGAACTCAAAACTGCTCTCACATCTGCCCTGATAATCCAACCCCAGATTGGTCCTTACCCTTTGAATTGATGTGTGATGCTTCTTATAGAGTTGTTGGGACTGTTCTTGGTCAAAGAAGAGAAATAATTCCTCATTTCATCTATTATGCCTCAAAAACATTGGATGAAACTCAATCTCACTACAGTATCACTGAAAAAGAACTTTTAGCAGTTGTTTTTTCCTTAGATAAATTCTGGCCATATCTCTTAGTTTAAAAAATCATAATCTTCACTAATCATTCTACTATAAAGTTCTTACTCAAGAAAAGTGATTCCAAACCGAGGCTAATAAGATGGATCCTAATGCTCCAAGATTTTGACCTTGAAATAAAATATAGACCGGGAAAATAGAACCCTGTGGTTGATCACTTGAGTAGAATTTCTAATTCTTCTCATTTTTAAATCATCAATCCTGAATTCCCCACTGAGAACCTTTCATCTCTCACTCCAGAAACACCATGGTATTCCCCAATTGTAAATTACTTGTTTTATGTTGTTTTTCCTGAAAAAATTTCAAAAAAACAGAAAATGAAGTTGAAAAGTGATTCAAAACACTATTTTTGGGAAGAAAATAAACTTTGGAAAATTGGGGTAGACATGGTAATTAAGAGATGTGTTGATAAAGATGAACATTCCTCCATCTTAGAATTTTGTCACTCAATGCCTGGTGGTGGTCGCTTTGGACCAAAAAGGTCCTCCCAAAAGGTCCTAGACTCTGGATTCTTCTAGACTTCACTCTTCAAGGACTCACATGAGTTCTGTCAATCATGTCCCACTTGCAAAAAGTTTGGCACAATTTCAAAGAGAAATGAAATGACCCAAAATCCTTTAATTTTATATGAGATCTTCGATGTTTGGGGTATCGATTTCATGGGACCATTTACCCCTTCCAATGGATTCTCATACATCCTTCTTGCAGTTGATTATGTTTCTAGGTGGGTCGAGGCCAAACCCACTAGAAAGTATGATTCACATACTATTAGTGAGTTCCTAAAGACACACATCTTTCATAGATTTGGAACGCCACATGCCTTTATAAGTGACTTAGGAACCCATTTCTGTAATAGAACCATTGAATATATTTTGAAAAAGAATGGGGTTGTACATAAAACTTCAACTGAATATCACCCCCAAACAAATGGCATGGCTGAAATTTCTAATAGAGAAGTGAAAAGAGTGCTTGAGAGAATTGTAAAACTCGCCAGAAAATACTAGCTTTAAAGACTTGGTGAAGCACTTTGGGCTTATTGAACTGCCTATAAAACACCCATTGGGATGTCTCCTTTTAGGATAGTTTTTGGTAAAGAATGTCATTTTCCAGTTGAAATTCAACATAAGTAATTTTGGGCAGTGAAAACTTGTAATTTTGATCTTGAAAAATCTGGTGAAGAAAGATTGTTGCAATTGGATGAACTGAAGAAGCTTCGACTTGATTCTTATGATAATTCTATACTCTACAAAGAAAAATCCAAGGTACTCCATGACAAACACATCCTGAGAAAGTTATTTTATGAAGGTGAAATGGTAATTCTCTTCAATTCTCGATTTCGGCTTCACCCAGGTAAGCTTAATTCTCGTTGGGAAGGTTCTTTTGTTATTACTAATGTTTACCCATTTGGTGTAGTGCAAGTCCAAGAACCCTCTTCTAAAAAGACATTCACAGTTAATAGACATAGGTTAAAGTATCACCATGAGAGGATGCACAATCCTGGATCATCATCAACTTCCACGGGATCCCCAACTTCTCTAGTCAACCTACCACTAGATGGATATGGAAACCCACCAAATCCAAACCAAAGGGAACCTTTTTCCCTTTAACTCTCTCTCCCTCTCTTCATCCCTCTACCTCTTTCTTCTTCTTCCTCTGTCTTTCATTTTTTTACCACTTTCTTTTTCAAACCCTTTATTTTTCTCTTTCTCTTTTGTGTGAGTGTGTCTTTATTAAAAACTCAAAAAAAATATAAAAAAAGGGAAAATTAACAAAAAAAGTATATAGAAAAATCAAGAGTCATGCTTACTCACCATCGAGTTTTGAAATTTTTTCCAACCATTTTGGGGAGTTAACAAACATGTTTTCATCTCAAATTTTTTTTTATTTTCATCATGACTTTGGATAAATAATTTGGTGTCAAAATTAACAAATTTTTAATGCTCAATTTTTGATTTGGATAATGATTTTCCCAAACCGTGAGGAATAACATTTGCTTCCATGCCAAGGCCACCTATGGCCATCTTTTCAAAATGTGTGTTTTCACCCCCATTTGTGAGTCTTGAGTTTTTGGACCTTCGAGTTGAATTTCCTACCTTAGTGTGAATTAATATGATAGTGGCATTTTTTGAAACACATGATAATCACAATAGCAAAATAGCCTCCCATTTCCCTTACATTAATCCTTCTTTTGAAAGCCCCTTTGAGCCTATGAAAACCTTTTCCATGATATCCACATTACAAGCCCAATACCTTTTCCCACCCAATATCAACATGGATTTTCATTGCATAATTTTTTTTAAATTTAAGTGTGGGGGGAATGAATTTCACAATTTGGGTACCCTATTATTGATTTTCAACGAGTTATCATCTACTTGAGGGAAATCATCCATTTCAGTGTGGGGGAGAGGTTGTCATTTAGTGTGTTTTGGGGAATGTAATGTACTTACATTTATCTAATTTTGTAAATGTTATTGACAAGTGTTCAAAAAAAATCAAAAATGATGAAAAAAATCAAAAAAAATGAAAAAATGGGTTGTGTCTTGGGTAGGTCAAAAATAACTCTTTCTCAACCTTTGATCTTGTTATAACTATTACAATTAGTGTCATTAGGAGATCAAACATGGGTTGGGATATGGGTGTGAGATCTGTTTCAAGGTCAACTTTCGAAAAAACAAAGAAAAAAAAGGAAATGAAAAAAAGAACACTTGAATTATATTCTTATTGGGAGAAGTTTTGTGTTTTGTAAATATTCCATATTCTCATTAACTTCATATTTTCTTCCTCTATTGTTTCTTTCTTCACACAATCATTCCCTTGTAAATATGTGTTTTAATTTCTTCTATGTTTCATTTCAAAAAGATGTGCATTGATTTTTCTATGTTGGTGTTTTAACCCTATTCTTCTCTCTCTTGTACATTATATTCCTACCACCCCATAGCCATAAAAAACCCCATTAAAAAGACCTCTTGATTCTTGTTCACTTTTGATAGGTATTGGAAGCTGAGATCTCTTTCAAAATATAAGATTTTCACTTTTGGTTGGTGAAAGAGTGAACCTCCACAAATGAATTTTATCATCTTGAGAGGTGTGAGTTTTGAGTGTCCACATTTTCCATTTCTAAATTTGAGCATGAAAAATGAATTAGTTTTGGAACATTTTTTCTGTAATAACTTGTTGTGGAATTCAAAATGGATGAGTGAAATAGTCTAAACCTCCCCTGATTGGAGAAAACAAAATTTTAATATTTGTTGGTGAGTGAAAATGATTTTGTCATGTTTTTATATTTTTTGTACATGAGGACATACACAAAACTAAGTGTATGTGAGTTGATTTTATTAATATTTTCATGAATTATTATATACTCCCTTTACTTATTTTATATGAAATGTGCATAATTTGTGTGAAATATTAATGTTTTAATACTAAGTATAATTTTGGAGCATTTTTAGAAATAGTCCAATTGAGTCAGTTTACTATTTTATTTATAACTATCACCCTAATGAACTAAATTGTGTGGTTCTTGTTTTTTAGGATTCCTAATTCAATATACAACATTTCATTAGAACGGATCATGGGCCAATTCTTCTATTTGAAGGATCACATTTACCACACAAGATGACCTACAGAATCTGTGAAGAAACTGGACCGGTCATGAAGATTGGATTACTGGGCTCAATCTAGAAGTAAAAATTCCTTAATTCCCCTCAAAGTTTTGGGGGAAAATTTAATAAGTCTTGGATAAAAATATCAAGGCCCAAATCTAAAAACAAGGGGGATAACATATGCTTTGAAGTCTAGCCCACCATTCTGGCCGAGAAATAAAATCAGTACAATATTCATGACATATCTCATTATGTAAGAATCCAATCAAGCTTATACTTTTCAGTGTGAAATATTAGATATATTCGGCCGACTTTGTTGAAGACATCATTCATTTTGGAAGGCATATTACTATTCAAAAATCCTTTCACATTTTGGACATCAAAAATACAGGATTGAAAAGGATAGATTAAAATTGTTTAATCTGCCGGCCATAACTTTGGATACATAGGTCCAAATTCCTCAAAATTTTGAGATTAGTCGAAAAACATTATTATCTACAACTTTTAAGAAGGATATTTCTAGATATTCGGTTGTTGGAATATCCAACTTGGTGATGCAAGTGGAGGGACAGATTGGGAATGCAAACAGTCCACTCCTTGGGCTATAAATACTCTCCCCTTCTCTCCTTGAGAGGGGTTGGCATTTCATAAGAGAGGATATCATATTGTCATGAACAAAGCCTTTAAAAAGGCTTGGGAGGATCTTAAATACTCAAGTTTTCACTTTAGATACTTTTCCTTCTCTCTTTGTTTTCATTTAATTTTATGTTCTTCTTTGTTGTAATTTTGTAAGTCCTTTCCTTTGTAATTCCGTTTTAATGAAAGTTTCTTCTTCGATATATCTTATTATCATCCACCTTATGTAGTCTAATATTAATGTTATTAAAATATTTTAAATACATTTTAATTCCCTTCCCTTCATTTTCTTTCTAATTCAATCTAAAGTTTGTTTTTAATTCTCATCATCGTTCGTGTGTGTGTGTTCGGCGCACAAATATTTTCTTATCCCTTTATTTATATTATATTCTTAATTTATCATCATAATCATTATAACCAGATTATTAATCATTTTAATTGATGAGTAAATCTTTAATTAGGGTGAGTTGTAATTTAGATATGTTAAGTGATTGAGAGCTTTTTCTCGACGAATGTTCTTTAAATTAACATTGTGTATGTTGGACTTAACATGTCATGGATTAATGACTTGTTTTGTTTAACATATGGATTACATGGATTATTGGAACCATAAATACACTACAAAAATCAATTACTGATTTAGATTAGAATCCTAGTTAAGTTTAGGCTTGGATTAAATCCTTAACACTTAGGAATTCCAATCAACGTCAACTTGTGATATGGGTGTTAATTTAAATGCCATATAAAGCAAAGCTCAAGGATTTCACAAGCTTAACTACCTAATGATGAACTCACCCCAATATTTATCAAATTTTTAAATCCATCGTAATCAATCAATCATTTCATTTAATCTATGAAAACAAACCCCCCAATCAAAATACAATCGACTAAGAACAATCGACTATTAAGAATTATCATCGTCGAGGATTCAACCCGAGTGCTGCTATACACATTAGCAGAGCACCGGAACCTTGACCGGTCGATAGGTGACAATCGTCTGTGCTTTTCAACCTTCTTCCAAGGCCACTATTAAAATATTATAACCTTCATCCAAATTTAATTTGTAAACACCCAAACCCACTTTTAAAATAAAACCATGTCCCAAAATCATTTTCCTTTTGAAAACACTATTTCCAAAAAAACATTTTATATTCAAAATAAACTCATTTTGATCAAAATCAATCCAAATATAACTCACACTAGAACTCATAAAATAGGGAACTAGTGATCATGAATAACCCAGCCACATGGTTTATCAAACCATGCCCTGAGAAAGAACCCACCACCGGAAGTATCTTGAGTTGTGAAATCAAGCTCAACATGGGTCTCTACTCCATGTAATCCCACTATATATCACTGGTTCAATTCCATTTTCATTCCCTATACCTCAAAAACCAAACAAACACCAAGAATGTAAACCCCAAAACTAAAACAAAAGAATCAATTCCCAAAATATGTCGGGTAACTCAAGGCTTAGGATGAGTAAGAGTTTGTGACACTCTTTCCATACTTACATCCTGAGTCTCGACAGCCCTATCTTCAAACTACCTGATTCCCCAAAATAATAACAGGATTCTTTGATACCATTTTTTTCAAAAACCAACTTGGGTCGACCTAGAATCAATCAATGATCTAGCCCATGAAAAGTCCCAAGAGGTATTCACAGTTCTCTCAGGCTAGAAACAAGTGTTGGACATCAAATATCAAACACTTGGGAGTAATTTATCCCATAATAAATATATATAAATGAATCAAGATAGATAACACTTCATAAATCTATTTAACACAAATAAATACATACCAAATCCAAATAAAAATGAAGTAGGATAGAATATAGAACTAAAAAATGAAACTAAACCCAAACCAGAACTGATGTGATATCTATGTGACCTCTTGGTCACCAACATCCATAAAACTAGCCATATCCATTGGGAAAACTGAATAAAGTTGAACCTGAAAACATCTTGAGTCTATTGACACCAAGTGGCACAAGTAGGGTGTGATCATAATATGCTCAGTAGGTAAGCACCATAGAATCCATACATATCATTTCCTTAAATAGTAAAAAAATGATAGTTTGAAATATATATAATAAAAATAGTTTTTTAACATTTTAAAATAAAAACATGCCTTTCCTTTTTAAAACCCAATTGGAAAACCAAAATCTAAAAAAAATAACCCAAACAATGCATGAAAGATAGGAAAATCCAAACTGTAGACAAATGATAGAGTATTCCCAAAAAAACTTGAAATAAAGTAATAGTACACTTTCTGGAAGAAAAATACTAATAATAGAAGTAACTAAATTGTTGTAAAAATAAATAAAGAAAATATAGATACGTAATCATGGAAATTTTCTAAACATACCTAGAATTAATCCCTGGATATGCTTAGTTCGTACCCACATGTCAGCATATAGTGCACCTCCATAGTCAATAACCAACCTAGCTTCTCTAAACTTCCCTCACTATTGTAAAATCCCTCTTAGAAAATCCTCTGTATAGGGGATTCTAATATATCTAATAAAAACTAGAAATCAACCATAACTCTACCCTCTAGATGATGTCCAAGAATATAGTGATAATGGTATAAAAATATAATGAGGAGTCCATCACACGCTTGGAATTAAACATAACTCACTAATGAAACAATGCATGCCTTGACCAAACTATGACACCAACTATGTGAAGGCCCTCTCGTTGTAAGGAAGACCATAAGGGTGGATATTATACTTAGAACCTTTCACAAGTTCTAACTAGTCCTATACATCATATGATTTTAAAACCAATTTCTAAAACATCACAAAGTACGAACTGGGCCTTAAAATTTTGAAAACCAAAACCATTTCCAATGAAAACACATTTCTTTCCAAAATCATTTCCAAAAACTAAGGTGAAAACATAGTTTGTGCTCAAAAGGTACCAAATGGGTCTTTCACATAAATTGGTTTCTAAATCATACATCAAGGTTCCAAATAGTCCAAGATTTAGAAAACACATTTGAAAACTACTTTTGATATCATCTAGAAATCCAAATTCCTTTTATAGAATATGGGAAGTTTTAGAAAAACATTTGAGATATGGTTGGAGGAGATAAAGGAAATAAGAGAAGGGTGTTTTGAAAACTGGGTTCAAGTTGGACATTTTTATAGAATTCCATTTATATGAGTTAGTTCCATTCCATATGTTCATTATGTTCACATATGGATATTCCCAAATTCAACAAAAAATATTTTGAAAACCCATAAAATTCACAAGTCACACTATAACAAATCACAAAGTTCCACATGCATTCATCAAACCATAAGAAGAACCAAACCCACACACAAAGTCCAATATCACATGTCACCCAATTACCAAATGTCAAATAAGTGAAAACATGGTCACAAAATACCCAATTTTATTTCTTTAAATGCTAATTAGTATTTTATCAAACACATTTCATACATATTCATATTTTCATAACTAAGTAAATCCTTTGAAAACCGATTTCATCAAATTTTCAATATAAAAACACCATAATAAATCAACTGACACATCACAAGTATGAATAACACACTCAGAACTTATTTAAAAAAGATCAAGAATCAAATAGAATGATTTTTAAAGGAAATGGATGGAAATACCTACCTCAATGGTGTGAAAATGTGATGAAACTTCAAGATAAGGAAGAACCAAGCCCAAAAGAAAAATGAAATACCGTAACATTAAATAAAAAATAGGAAAACATCACATCTCCACCCCTAGGGTTCATCCAAGAGAGAACCCCACCAAGTAAAACCAAGAAACCAAGAGAGGAAGCGAAGAAGAGAATAAAATTGACCAAAAATCAAGGAAACTCACCTAAGAACATTGAGGGAGCTTCAAAGGGTAAGGAGATCCAAGAGAGGTGGGGTTTGGGACCACCCCGGTGTACCTAGGTTGAGTGGGGGAGGAGAAATATGATTTAGGGTTAAAACAAAAGAGGGTAAAAGAATTAAATTAAAGATTTAAATAATCTAAGTAAGTCACATGGTTTGGACACATGATTTTCCAATTCATGCACTAATTGTGCATTACCTACTGGAAGGAGGGGACACCCGCATAGTCTGGCAGTCCCATTTGAGAAACTGTGTAAAAACTGTGCAATTTGGTTATGACAAAAATTTCGGACACCCATTCATTCTTTCCACACAGTTTCTTCTGACTATTCATAAGTTATCCTTCTTAATCCATACACCAACCACAAGACACACAATTTCTCCTTTACCTCATAGGGTTTAGTAAAAACTATGTGTAGGTCATAAAATAAAAAATATGCAAGAACAAATTAAACTAGAAACACCTTCTTCCATCACCATTCACATGGTTTCTCCTCAAACCATGCACACTAACCGTGCATAGGGACAAAAACCACCTGAAACCTCCAAAACATGAAAAAATCCATCATAAAATAAACCCTAACCTCAAAAAAATGATCTAACATCAATAATGGGATAAAAATAAATGAAATAAAAGAAAACTAGGGTCAGAGTGTGATATTAAGTTTATTCTTAGACCATGTACAATCAGTCCATAACCAAAATGATGTTATAAGGTCTCATAATGATGACCAAAATTTCCCATGAGAAACTCTCCACCAAGTGACAATTTTCACTACCATCGGATGAATTATATCGATGAAACATTCCTCATAGGAACCTCAATAAAAATATGTTTAGCTAAATCCTCAACTGGGATCCCCTAAATCTCACAGTAGGTGTAAATAGATGAATACATGACCCACTTTTATGTCTAATAGTACTAAATCAAGAGTATAATAAATGAAAATTATACCTATGATCATCTCGTGTGATTCTAGTTCACATGCCTCCATAGCCTGTCGTTGTTCATGACCTCGACTGCCAGATCCTTGAGCCTAGAGTAGGGCTCTTGGTGGTGGTGGTGGTGTAAGGAAATCATAATACCATCCACAACCCTTAGCTCCTCCTCCTGAATCCCCACCTTCTCCTCTACCAGCTCCGCTATCCTAGGGGTTTCCCTGCCCATGCTTAGGAGATCCATGATCATGGTATTTCCTATTCCATGGAATTTTTTCCTCTATATGTCTTCCCTCATCAACATATTGGTTTAAAAAATCATGTTCCATGTGACCTCACTCATCATATGCATAAAATATCCCCTCTTTGGGCTCCATGGTCCTCTATGTGGTCTATGTGTCATAAGACCATGATCCCAAGTCTAGTCCTGATAAGATCACGTGTGTCGAGATCTAACTAACTAGAACCTGCAAGATACTATAGATGAATCAACCCTATAATTCTCACTACTATCTCTAGATACATGGAATCTCTCTGACAAGAATCTCTCTATCACCAGTGTATGCTCTAATAATCCAACATATGTGAGAATGAAAAGGGATACCACACTAGCATGGATGTCTCTATGGAGACCCTGCTCAAAAAACTTCATTCGAAAGTATTCATCCTAAATCATGTCAAGTGAGTACCATGTGAGGTCAATGAACCTCATGGAATACTCAAAAACCATCATCCCTCCCAGCTATTTCTCCTGAAGCTATTATATCCAAAATAAGTGCAGAAATAATGGGTAATACTCCTCACGAAACAGTTTCTAGAAGTCGGAACATGAGAGTGTTGACTCATCATGTATCTTCATGATGAGACACCACCATCACCAAGCTACTCCATGGAAAATATTGGCTTCCATCACAACCACACGATCAGTCGGTGTCTGGATAAGTCTAAAAACTCATATCACTGACTCTAGCCAATCCACCACTACTTGGGGATATGGATCACTACGAAACCTCAGTGGTCTCTAGAGCTGAACCACATGGATGCTCTAATACTATTTGTATCCTAATCCTTCTCTTCTAGTATAATCTGCTACTCGATGGGCAGGGGTGATGCTACCTAGTCGCCTCGAGGAAATATCTCACATGATGGCCCCTGAACTAAGGGCTCATCATTCATCAGATCATCGTTACGGTCCAAAATTAGTAACCTATATAGATTTATTTATGGAGGCATTCTAAAAGTAATCAATATATACCATGTCTAGATGATCATATATATATATATATATATATATATATATATATGGTGAGCTTACTGAAGAAGGAAAATCAAAAGACTCAATCCTATATGATGCATATACCAAAGTTCCTTGTGACCAATATCTCAGTATACCAACTCATCAAGTAGGTAGTCAGAGTCCTGGTGAATGGATATGTCAATCTCTACACAAATACTAGGTTCCCTGGCTTAAAATTCACCCTCGAAAGACTTTGACACTATTTCTATAAGTTCCCAACCAAACCTCATCAGGGGAAAAAACTTCAAACATCTTACCATGGTCAAACCACATTTCATACCAATCTATCATGACCTGACCCACTAGGTCCCGCCAGACCAGTGGAAGGCTGAGCTGTAATTACCTCAATCCCACCTCCATAGTCTAGGGGCGGCAAACAAGTGATGAAATGCATAAGAAATATTGGACTCATTTTCCTAATTTACTTGTATGCATGCACCCAACCATGTCCATAAAGAAGTGCAGAGGAATAAATATAAAATGTCAAAGGAAGTTTACAAAGTCTGAAGGAAGTTTGTAAAGGCCTAAGTGGTTCATGAAGGCTGAATCGGTTCGCATGGAAGGAATTCCGCCGAAGGTTTTTGCGGGGTTTCTTAACCTACAAAGGAAGTCTGGTATGCGGAAGAGTAAGTCCAGTATGCAAAAGGGGTTGTCTCGGTATGTGGAAGAGGAATCTCTGATACGGGAGAGGGATAGTTCCTCAAGTAGTACGCGGAGGGGGAACTCCGGTATGTGGAAGCAAAGGCGGTCTATGAACAAAGAACAGTTTGCAGACAAGAGGGGTCTCATAGAGGAGGTTTGTGAAGTCGGTACATGGTAGTTATACGCGATAGCGAAGGAGGAGGCAATTTTCGGATAGAGGATGTTTGTGGAAGAGGCAGTAGTACATAGAGAAGGTGGTTCATGTACCAAACCCAGTACTCAGTACGTAGGAGATACAAGGTGGTTCACGGTTTTCTCAAGGAAGCTTGTGAAATCTTCAATTCAGTTTTTGAAAGTATTTTCCGGTGCCTAACCGTACTCAGGAAGATTGAATTCATATTCAGGTGAAAAAGGAACTTCACAGAGCATCTACCTATAGTTGAGGATGTAGAAATTCATGAAAATTAAGGGACCTACATGTTCATAAACTTTGTTTGACCTACAAGTCTATAAATTGTGATTGGATTCATTTCCAAGAGCAGTGAGCGAAGGAAGAGGAAGACGATGACCCTTTCCACCAACAGTGATCCAGAGAAAGAGGCATAAGGAGTGACCCTTGGGAATGCAGTGAGCAAACCCTAAACCTTGTAAAGGCAGTGAGCCTGGGAATAGAAGATCTATCCCGAACATTGTACTCATTATTGGTCATGAGCCTTAGGGAATCTGGTATATCATCACATTGTCATTGTATACTCCTTGGATGTATCCTAGTGAGGGTGAACCAAGTAAAAACCGTTCTGTCATGTGCATGATTTCATATCTTTCTGTATATTACTATGGGAGGAAGATAGAATTGAGTTTTTTCTAACAACGAAAAAATATCCAAATAGTATAAAGTTTTAATCTACCATACCTTAATTCACCCCCCCCCCCCCTCTTAGGGTATTCGACCTAGTGAACCTAACAATTGGTATCATAGAGAAGGTTTATTTTATCAGGATTTGTGTGAACCAACTTGTTTTGGTCAATTTATGAAGGTAAAGATTCAGTCTACTCTTATATTGGTGAGCCATGAAATAGAGAAGAACTATAAATAAGAATCAGAAGTCAGGTGGTATCCCTCGTTGTGGAAGTGTCTACGAAAAATGTGTGATTAAGTTTAAGGAATCTAATAGTTTACTAAATAAATGTTTGGATGAATCAGACATGAAATAGATAGAGTCACTCAATGATGTTGTAGGAATGAGTGATGAACTTGACATACCAAGTGATAATGAAACTACTGATGATAAAGAAACTCCAAGAAGTCCAGAAGAGAAAGATCTCCATGAAACAACTGAATTAGATCAGAAATTTGGTGAAGAAATTAAATCTAATGGTATATGAATCCAAGCACTAGAGATTGAAATCAATAAGCTAAGAGGCTTAAATAAAATGTTCATTGAAGTGGCTACTCACCTCAAGGGATAATAAGATTCATCAACTAGAGGAAGAGATAGAATCAGTCAAGAAAGAAATGAAGAAATCAAATGACAAAGGAAATCCTAAGTTAAAGTATTCACTACACTTATTATTCTATTGTCCTTTGGTAGGTGATGATGAAATGAAATCCAAATATGCTACTTCAAGGGAGACTCATGAAAGGATAATATTATCCCAAAGGCTATCCATTTTGTGAAAATATAGAATTGGATACAATGATCCCACTCCTATTCATGATAGGAAGAGAGTAGTGAAAATCGCCAGAGATAAGAAAAACCTTGTAGGTGCTAAAGATATACCTAGAAAGGATTTTACAATAATTAATGACAACATGTGCTATTTTTGTGGGATTCATGGTCATACATCAAGATTTTTTTCAGAGGCTCGGGAATACATTTCATGCTATGAAGATAGATGTTTTACTAAATCAAAGAATAAGAAGAAGTTTCATGAGAAATTATAAAGAGAGGTCTCTCATAAGAAATCATTCATCAGATGCTATTACTGTTGAAGAATGGGACACACCATGAGTATGTGTCAATAAGATCAGGGGATCAATGTTAGAAGAAGAACTCAAGCTACATCAACATCTAGACTAAGAAATGATGAAATGAGGTATGACTTTGGTGGAAAATGTTTTGTATGTTCTGATTATGGGCATTTATCAAGACATTGTATCATGAAGAAAGTATGAAAGGAAAAGGAACATGAAATGAGATTCTTGACTCTGATGGTATATAATGAGAAATCCTACACTGTAAGACAAAGTGGTAAATTGAAAATTAGTTTTACTACCTCATGGGAATCACAAGGAGATAAACAAAAGGTGTATCAATCACCTTATCTATCACACTCACAATAGATCTCATGGAGAGAATGTGAACAAACTTAGAAGATTAATGGGAGAACTACTCTAGCTGTGAATAAGATGAATGCACATTCAATGGAGGACTCACCACTAGCACAAAATAGTGTGGTGGATCAGGTATCTCATAAAATAAAGATGAACAAATAATGTATTGAAAAATTACCTTATCATGTGAAATGGAGAGAATTGTAGGAAAGAGGAATATCCCTATAGTGGTGGAAGAAGCAAGGGAAGATGACAAACATAGAGAATCCTACTCAGAGAAGGAATCAATGGAAGTGGAATATTGGTGGAACATCAAAGACAAAAATGTGTACCAGTGGGCTTAGACCCCAAATTGTGATAAAGGCCAAGCTTGAAAAATCTACATATCAAATAAAGACTCATCATGTGGGTAATGGATGCCTAGTCATATGGCCAGAGTAGTTGAAGTTGGCTAGGCAGCTTTAAGAAGCAAGGAAGGAGTGTGATGCTCTATATGAAAGAATCAAAGGGTTTACCCATCAGGATCAACCACAATCCTCACGTTGAGGATTCCATAAGTTCCCCTCTCCCTATGTATATAAATTCTATTAAATGATGTTAAGGTGTTTCGGGTTCAAAGGAATATACGATCCAAGGGGAAGTGGCATCAAAAGATTAAAAGTAGTGATGTGATGTGATCCATAATGTTAACTGATTCAGATCAGTTACCAGAGCTAGAGAAGGTATCTGGAAGAATTCAATGGAAGGAGTTAATGTTGTATGGATTCATGAGACATGATGAAGAGTCTATATTGAAACTGAAGAGCTACCAAAGCTATAAATGGATTAACTAGGGATTATGAGTTGCATTGAATATATATCCATTGGTATCATGCCCCAGTTCAAGTGTTATTTGTCCATCGAGAGAAGACGGATTTCCATGAAGCAACAACAATCATGCACTTCATGATTATGTATTTTGTTCTAACAATGGGGTATCAGCTGACAGTTTTCAAGATACCAAGGATTTGTGAAAGAATATCAATAATGTTTTAACAATATGGTTATCGAAAGTGATGAAGTGGTAAGAGAATTAGGAGGAGAAGATGTGAAAATGATGATTCAGAAGAAGACTCAGATGATGAGAACAAATTAGTGTCTTCCCAAAGACCAGCAAGAAGAGATCAAATTGACAGGCAGAACATAATTAGTGATTAGACAGCACTAGTGCATACAAGAAGGATGAATTCTCTATAATAAGCATCATACTTATCAAAAGTTGAGCCTAAAATCATTAGTGAAGCAGTTAGAGAGGAGAATTGGGTTTAGGAAATGAATGAAGAGCTTTACCAAATTGAGAAGAATCAAATGTGGGAAATTGTTTTGAGAATAGAAGAGAATAATTTAATAGGTAAAAATGGGTCTTCTACAAAAAAATGAATGAATATGGTGTTGTGATTCGAAACAAAGCACAACTTGTGTGTAGAGGGTATATATGTCGATGAAACATTTTCACCCATTGCAAGGTTGGAGATAATTAGATTATTCTTGGCCATAGCTATGCAATGGAAGTTTAAAGTTTTCCAGATGGATTTCAAGTCATCATTTATAAATGGAGTTCTGGAATAAGAAGTCTACATTGAGAAACTTGATGGTTTTCTCATTCATGAATATGAGAACAAAGTTTTTCGACTAAAGAAGGCTTTATATGGTTTGAAGCAAGCACCAAGAGCATGGTATTAAAGGCTTGATCAGTTTCTAAAGAAGCTTGGTTTTAAATGTGGTGGAGTTGATTAAAATTTGTATTACAACAATGGAAATAATCAAAGGATGATGGTGTTGGTTTATGTCGATGACATAATCTTTGGTGGATTAGATGAAGCACAATGCAGACAATTTTCTGAATTCATAAAAAATGAGTTTGAAATGTCGATGATTGGAGAGTTGAAATTTTTCCTTGGATTACAGGTTACACAAGGAATGGAAATTTTATTTTTCAATATAAATATTCCAAGGAGGTTTTGAGAAGGTTTAGAATGGATAATTCCAAATATATGAAGACTCTAGTTGCTACCCGATTGAAATTGTCACAAGATGATGAAGGCAAGCTAGTTAATATCACAGAATACAGGCAGATCATTGGAAGTATTTTGTACCTGATAGAGAAAAGGATTGATATTGTATTTTCTACATGCCAAGAAGAAAGAGTTATTGGGATATATAGATGCAAATTGGGTTGGTTCAGCAGATGATAGGAAATCAACATCAGGAGGTGCCTTTTATCTTGGAGAATTGTGTATTTCTTGGTTAAGCAAGAAACAAGATTTCATTTCATTGAGCACCACAAAAGTTTAATACATTTCAGATACTCAATCTTGAACGTAGCTATTGTGGATGAAGCAGCAACTTGAAGATATGGGAATTGAAGTAAAGTCTTTGATCGGAATCTGTTATGATAGTTCAAGTGCTATAAATCTTATCAAAAATCTAGTTCATCACTCAAGGAGAAAATAACATTGAAATAAAATATCATTTTATCAAGGAGAATGTGGAGAAAGGGACTATGAAGTTAGAGTACGTGCCTATAGAACAACAAGTTGCAGATATTCTTACAAAGGCCATACCCAAATAAGTTTTTGAAAGGCATCGACTAGCTCTGGGAGTTCAGTCGAATACCCAGACTTGAAAAAGTGTGGAGGTGGGGTTCCACCCCCTCTCCTCGAGGTATGATATGTTTTTCCCTAATGTATTGATATGTGTTATTTATCATGTTACATACAACCTTGAATTCCCCTTCAGGTTCGTTGACAAAGGGGGAGAAAGTGTGACTATTCAAGGGGAGAAAAGTCGTGTGGATAAGTTGTTAAGTGAAGCGACGAGATAGGGGGGTTGAAGATGAGCTTAATCTATTTAGAAGAGATATGTTTTTAAGAGATATAAGATAGGGTAGCATTAAATATGATGATTCTATAAGTGATCAATCAAATAATAGATATCACAACAGCTGAGGATCGTGATAAAAGCATATGAATGGTGTTGGAATGGTGTTAGAAGGTTTGGAGAACTTATCAATTGGTATTAGTTTGGTATCAATGATTAGTGATAGAAATGAAGTGATCCTTTTGATGAAAATCTCATTTACTCTTATTTCCCATGCTGAGCATTGCTCTTGTGGGCTTAGAGTATGTGTTGAGTAAATCCTTGTTCATTATCTTAATTGTGTAAAGTTAATGATGGATTGAAGATGAAAGGATCTTTATCGAGATATCAAAATATAGATAATTGTTTTAAGAAGAGATTTCAACAAACCTAAAGGGGGATATTGTTGGGAAAAAATCCCTCAAGGTATCCTCTTGGTATGTTTTGGGTGTGGTTGTTTTTGTTGACAAAGCCAGATGACTGCAAATAAGAATGTTTGGTGTTTACCGAAGATAGGTTTTTAAGGTGGCGTAGTTTCCCAGTATTTTCCAAATTCTGGGGCCTCAAAATCAGGAATTTGTGTGAATATGGAGAATGAAATTAGAAAAGGAAGAGGAATGAGGAGCCTGGGACATGGATCACATACAATCTCTAGGAAGGGTACGTGGTCGTGTACTAGGCAGCGGGAACGGTATACGGATGTGGTTCTCAGAACCAAAAATGGTCTGCGGCTGAATGGCAGTGCAATACACAGATGGGATGAAGTCAGTGGAGTAAGTTGACCACGTAAGAGCAAAGGCAGTATGTAGAGCTCATAGGAAAATGGTTAACGGAAGGCTTGTGGTTCGTGGTGGATGAAAATTGGTAGGTGGTGGAGGCCAAATTAAAGATTCGATAAATCTCGTTTTAGCGGATTAAGTGGGTATCTTTGACTATATAAGAAAGGCTAATCCTATTGATTACTATAAAGATTAAACATCATTAAAACATATTTTGCTTTGGGATTTTGGCAAAGGGCGAAGGAAGTTCGTGAAGGCCGAAGTGGTTCGCGAAGGCTGAAGTGGTTCACGCGGAAGGAATTATACCGAAGGTGTTTGCGGGGTTTCTTAACCCGCAAACAAAGTCTAGTATGCAGAAAAAGTTGTCTCGGTATGCGGAGTAGGAATCTTCGATACATGATAGGGAGAGTTCTTCAAATAGTACGCAGAGGGAAAACTCTGGTATGTGGAAGCGAAGGCGGTCCGCGAACAAAGAATAGTTCGCGGACAAGAGGGGTTTTACAAAGGAGGTTCGCGAAGTCAGTAAATTGTAGATGTACGTGATAGCGAAGGCAGAGGAAATACACTGATAGAGGAGGTTTGTGGAAGAGGCAGTATTACACGGAAAAGGAATTTCACATACCAAACTCCGTACTCAGTATGTGAGAGAGACAAGGTGGTTCGAGATTTACTCAAGGAAGCTTGTGAAAGCTTCAATTCAGTTTGAGAAATTATTTTCTGGTACCTAACTGTACTCAGGAAGGTTGAATTCATCTACGGGTGAAAATGGAACTTCAAAAGAGCATCTACTTATAGTTGAGGATGAAGGAATTCATGAAAATGAAGGGACATACATGTCCATAAACTGTGTTTGACCTACAAGTCGATAAACTGTGAGTGGATTTCTTTCCAAGAGAAGTGAGCGAAGGAAGAGGAATATGGTGACCCTTTCCACCAGCAGTGAGCTAGAGAAAGAGGCATAGGGAGTGACCCTTGGTAATGCAGTGAGAAGACTCTAAACCTTGTAAAGGCAGTGAGCCTGGGCATAGACAATCTATCCTAAACATTATACTCATTATTGTTCGTGATCCTTAGTGAATTTGGTACATCAGCACATTGTCGTTGTATGCTCCTTGGACGTAGCCCAGTGAGGGTGAACCAAGTAAAAATCGATGTGTCATGTGCATGATTTCATATCTGTCTGTATATTACTATGGGAGGAAGAGATAATTGAGTTTTTTCTAACAACCAAACAAGATCCTAACGGTAGAAAGTTTTAATATGCCATACCCTAATTCACCCCCCTCCCCTTAGGGTATTCGACCTAGTGGACCTAAAAAAGATAACATTGAATATTCTCCATAATAGGATACTTATGGGGGGAATTAGGTTTTTAAAATTAAATTAATTAATTAATTCACTTAATGTACCCATCAACAGTCTCTTTATCCAAACATCTCATGATGACCAATTTTATGTTGTGCCTAAGGTAAATCCCATGCTCCATTTTCAACCATGGTCTCATATTTCCATTTTGAGACTCTGTTTAGGATGTATCCTGATATTTCTGAAAAATTGTGTGTGTGTGATATAAAATATTTTTAATATTTTTATAAAATTAATTTCAGATGCATCGAGCCTCGTAATTGTGTTTCATCTCAACTCTTGGTTCCAAAAATATTCCTTGATATATTTCAAAGTCTTACAAGGAAAAAATAGGGTCTCTAAATCCTCCTCTCTGACTATTTTGTAAATATAAATATGTAAATTTCTACAAAAAAACACACACACACACACACAATAAATTTTACATGATATTGCTGATATTTAATAAATATTGCTATGTAAATTTTACACCATTAAAGAAGTTAAAAACTATAATTTATCTTTCTTGGAATGATTGTAAGTCATTGAAAGAAGAAAATTCCATATTTCACCCTTCACTACCTCGAAGTCTTCCCTTATCCCCATATCAATCATGTATAACCTATCCTTAATGAAAATTTTCTTTTTTAGGAATCATTTAATAATGTATTAATGATACATTTTTTCTATGTGCATGAAATCAATAAATTTTTTGATGCAAAATCAATTCCAATATAGTAATTCAAAAAAACTGATCACTTTTTCCAACCCATATTCATATGGTTTTTTAAAAAGGGTTTACCAAAAATGTTGACAATATCCTTTACTTTCTCAAAAATTTTCATCACCTATTAATAGAGAAGGTATTGTACATTATAAATTCACATCTAATAATATGATCTAAGATCAATATTTATGTCATCGGGGTAAAAAAATATGATGCCCTAGAAACACTATCTTCAAGGAATGTTTCAACCTAACTGAGTGTGTACCTTCTTCACAAATGGGATGCCCTAACATTACTTTAATGATATATCTTGTAAAATTTCTATTAGGAGAAAATTCAATTATTATCCTAAAAATCATGCCTCTAAATGTAAACTATTAATTTCTATGAGCATCATACAACATAACAAATGAATCCCATGTCAATTTCCAATCTTCGATCAATGGAGCCAAATAAACATCAATATCATTACCAAATTGGTTTGTCCCTGATATAAGTAGAGATAACATAATGTATTTGTGCTTCATGTATAACCATGGTTTCAAGTTATAATTTACTAACATAACTACCATGTACTATGAGTGTTACATCATACACCAGAAAGATTCATTCCTTATACAGATAGTGCAAGATGGAGGTTTCTCAACTCATTTCAAAAATCAAGATACTCATGATCAATTTTCTTCTAAGGAGGAGATTCTACTTGGTGACAATGTTTTTCATTTTAAATTTTTTTATCTACATGTAATGTCAATTGTCTTATAGTCTTATCACTTCTATATAGTTGTCTAAACCTTGTAATTATTGTAAATTACGAAATAAATTTCAAAGGACTTGGTTCATCTTTCTTGTATCAAGCTGCGCCACACATAGGGCATTTTTTAAGTGATTCATAATCCTTATGAAATAATATACTATCATTTGGATAGGAATTTATTCTTTTAGAAATAATACCCATTGAACATGACATATTTTTAACATCATATGTTCGATAAGGAAGTAAATTATCTTCCAGTAACATATTATTCCCGATAGAAAGTTTTTATATAGAGTTGGTTTCACTCCATCCGTTACCAGCTTTCAAATTATACATCTTCAATATGGATGAAAAGGTTGTATATTTTTTATAACTAGCATAAAATTCCATATTTTTATAGCTCTTTAACTTATCAAATAAATTTGAAAAATCAAGGAGGTCATTTTCAACAGTTTTTGTCATTTCCTCAATACAATCTCCATCATCATTCACAACTGTACTCGTATTAGATGATCTATAAACTATAGTGTTATCCCATTCACTAGCTACTTTAAATTATTTCTCATATTTATTTCAACATATATAACTTCGATCTATTCCTTGATAGATCAAGTTTTCTTCTAACTCATCTAGAAAAATTTATCTTAAATAACAACAATGTACATGCTGAAAAATGATATCATAAGGGTTATTTATATTCTTTGTTACAAACATAATGAATTCTTTAATCGCATCCATATACTCTTTTTCCATACGATTGACATTCATCTATTTTCAGTCATATTCATCATATTTTTTCCATAATATTCATATTTAACAATAAATAAATAAATAAATACATAGAAGGTATGTGTATAATGTTTCATTTTTTACATGTGTAAATTATATAAAGTATAACTTTGAAAAATATAATTATAAATTATGATACATACATATATAAAATATATGAAGTAATAGGTATAAATCCTATGTTTTATAATATATTTCAAAATATATACATATAATAAAATTGGCATAAATTAATATAATATTATATAATATATATATATACACATAGATATGTAAAAAAAATAAATATCTATGTGTAAATATATAATTGTGTGTGTGTGAACATATAAATATAAATGTATAAATAAACACACACATATATATATATATAAAGTAAAAATTTCAAAGTATAAACTACACATTTAAAGAACATTCTTGAAAATTCTGATACATATATAAATGTAGTGTACAAAAAATACATATAAATTTATTTAACATACTTACTATTATGTATATATGTGTTTATTTAAAAATAAATATTTAAATTTATACCACCGTAGGTGAGGACTAGTGGTTGTGTCTCTACAGGGTTTCAGGGAGTTCTCAGGGCCACTACTATATAAACCACTTATCAATGCTAGAAATGGGCTTTGTCAGCATAAAAAACACTGACAAGTTGAGCACCCATAAAAGCATTCAGAATTTATCAATGCTAAAAAAATCACCGATAAAGGGCGATTTTTTAGTGCTAAAATAAAGAACTCATTAAGGGTTCCTTTATCATTGTTTTCTTAGAACTGATCAAGGGGAGTTTTATGAGTGCTTTCTTTTAGCACTGATAAAGGGGACCTTTATCAGGTATTTTTTAGTGCTGATAAGGGGTCATTTATCAGAACTTTTATTATCACTGATAAAGGTCATGTTAGATAATTTAAAATATATATCCCTGCAGAATCCCTATAAAATAACCAAATCAAAAGAATATAATCAAACTAGAAATATTATAGAAAACCAGATTGAGAAACCAATATTACATTTCACTATCATTTAAATCCAAAATTTATTTTCAAAATATTTACATTGATGTGATATTTACAATTAATCAAAAAATTATCATCCAATATAAAAAATCAAAACTTATCTAGTAGTCTTTATCTAATGATTGACCTCCATACAAAAGTTTGTCTCTATAATAAAACCAATGTTATTTTACTAATCATACATAAAAATAAAAAAATCTAATTTTAATGTTATAAAATCTACATATGATAAATTATGTTATTAATTTCATAATATATTGATGATATTATCAGTTGTACTATTAATTATATTATTAATGATTATATTTTTATTTTCATATTAATTATTAATTATAAAATTAATTAATAATTATAATATGAATTATTAATTACATTGATAATTAATAATATATATAAATTATATTGTTCATTACTAAATATACTAATGATATTTTTAGTTATCAATTATCTTAATTACTTAAATAGTTATTAATAATTATATAATTAAACTAAAATGACATTTTAATATTGAAAACATACACTTTCAGTCATACCAGGCACATCTTGTATCAAATTTACACACATTCAATAACTGGATGTTACAAATGAATTATGTATCATTTTCCTAAATTTTGAAAATAATTTAATCTTGTTTACTTGGTTTTGAAAATGTAACATGTGTTTTAAACAAAAATGGACCTTTTATTTTGAAAACATGCACTCAGAGTCATACTAGACACATCAAATGTCAAATTTATGTGTTGTTGATTCCTATATTTCAAAAATGAATTATGGATAATTTTCCTAGAGTCTGAAAATAATCAAAGCCTATTTACTCAATTTTGACAATGTGACATGAGTTTTAAACTAAAATGATAATTTTATACTGAAAACATTCACTTTGAGTTATACCGACCACATTGTGTCTTAGATTGAGGTGTGTTCAATTCCTATAAATCAAAAATTAAGTACGGATCATTTTCCTAAAATTTGATAACAATCCAAGTTCATTTTCTCAGTTTTGGATATGTGATGCACGTTTTAAACTAAAATGACTCTTTTATATTAAAAACATGTATTTTGATTCATACTTACCACATAGTGTGTCAAATTAATATGTGATTAATTCATAAACATCAAAAATTAACTATATGTCATTTTTGTAATGTTTGAAAACAATTTGATATCGTTTTCTTAGTTTTGGATATGTGTTGCGCGTTTTAAACTAAAATGAAACTTTTATATTGAAAACAAACACTTTGAGTCATACCATATACATTGTGTGTTGAATTGAAAAGTTATCGATTCCTATACATCATAAATTAATTATGGATATCTTTACTAAATTTTGAAAATAATCTATGTTCAATTTATTAGTTTTGGCTATATGACGCATGTTTTAAATTAAAATGACACTTTAAAATTAAAAAAAACACTTTAAGTCATACTAGACACATCATGTATCATATTTATGAGAGGTCAATTCCTAAAAATCAAAAATAAATTATGGATCATTTTTTGAAATTTTAAAAATAATTCGAGCTCGATCGCTCAGTTTTGGCTATGTGATTCACATTTTAGACTAAAATATCATGAACTTTGAGTCCTATCGACCACTTCATGTGTTGGATTGACATGAAGTAGATTCATCTACTTATAAAATGGATTCTAGGTAATTTTCATAAATTTTGAAAGTAATCTGATCTCTTTTTCTCACTTTTTTCTATGAGATGCATGTTTTAAAATAAAATGAAACTTTTATATTGAAAACACACACTTTGAATCACAGTGATCATATCATGTTTCATATTGACATTTTTTTAATTCCTACAAGTCAAAAATTATTTATGGATCAATTTATTAAAGTTTGAAAAAAAAATATAAACTCATTTTCTTGGTTATGACAATGTGACATGTGTTTTAAACTTAAATGACACTTTTATATTGAAAACACACACATGGAGTCATATTTTCCACATCATGTGTTAGATTGATGTGAGGTCCATTATTACATTCCAAAAATGATATATATATATATATATATATATATATATATCATTTTACTATTTTTTCAAGGAAATATGATCTCATTTACTCATTTTTTGCTATATGACGTGTGTTTTTCACTAAAATGATACTTGAAAACATGTACTTTGAGCCATACCGATCGCATCATGTGTCATATTGATATGAATTTGATTCCTACATATCAAAAATGAATTATGTATTATTATCCTAATGTTTGAAAACAATCCAAGCCCTTTTTTATTGATTTTGACAATGTGACATGCTTTCTAAACTAAAATGACACTTTTATATTGAATACACACACTTTAAGTCATACCGACCACATCATGTGTCGGATTGAGATGTATTCGATTCCTACACATCACACATGAATTATGAATTTATTCATAAGGTATTGAGATAATTTGAGCTCATTTCATGGTTTTTTATTTTTTAGGAATGTTTTAAACTAAAATTACACTTTTAATGTGAAAACACACACTTTGATTCATACTAGTCACATTGTGTTTCAGATTGATCTGTGTTTGATTCTTAAACACCAAAAATGAATTATAGATCACTTTCAAAAATTATCAAGATAATACAATATTGTTTTCTTACTTTTGGATATATAACTCATTTTTTAAACTAAAATGACACTTTTAATGTTAAAACATGCACATTGATTCATAACGACTACATATTATGTTTTATTGATGCACAATTGATTCCTACACATAAAAAATTAATTATGAATCGGTTTCCTAAAGTTTGAAAACAATATCTACTCATTTTCTTGGTTTTTACAATGTGATGCATGTTTTAAACTGAAATGACACTTTTATATTGAAAACACACACATGGGTAATATTTTTTTGAAATTAATTTGAAATTAATTTATAACGTATTATTAAAAAAAAATTAATATTCAACTCTGATATAACATCTCGGATGGATTTTAAAAAATTACACCTTGGATAATGGAATTGGTTGAGATGTGGTGAGCCTAGAAGTATGAATTATATATCGAATAGAAAAAAAAGAGGTATTGATCTTCAAAATATAAAAAAAAATCAATGAATTTACACTTACACAATATAATAAACTAGTTTTATACTGGATCATTTCTATTTTCAAGGTAATTTACCAAACTGTACAATTAATTTAGTTTTTTTCTATTAGAGCTCATTAACTATTTATAAAATATAAGTTATTGTTTGTATTTGAACTATAGTTTTTGTATAAAAATCATAGGTATTTGAAATATTTTTATCATAAGTGGTAAAAACCATGGATTTTTTAATCAAGATCGATGATTCTAAAAATTTATTATAAAAACACACACAAACATAAAAGATACATGGGGTTGAAAATTTATGAAAATTGGTACAGGGGTCTAGACACCAGGTGCAATTATTTTATCCTGAGTATCTATATGCATAGGGGTCTAGGTAGTAGGAGTACCCAGATCTCTATCCACCCTTTAATCCTCCTTATAAGCTTACTTTGAGTTGTGTATATGCACCATTCCCTGTACAGTTAGTCCAGAAACATCCACCTACACTGGATACTTTGGACACAACCATTATCCATTTCTTTAGCCTAAGAGACCTATTGTGAGTTGGGTATAATCCCTAAAATGGTTTCATATAGAATTGTGTTTTAAAAAGTATTGAGTTTATTTTAAAACTTTTGAAATTAATTGATGTTGTAAGTGTTATATAAAATATGTTTAGAATGAAATTTTTATGGCTGGAGGTGAATTATGGAGGTTTTTGGTAATGAATATTTTAAGAAAATTGATATAACTTGAGTTTTCTATGATTATTCGATGTGGATTAAGAATAGTGACCACTAAATAAATTAGTTTAATTTTCCCAAGTAGATGTAGTGGTGTTCATGAAAATGATTAATCATCTATCCATGGAAACATTTAATATCTCAATTTTTTATCTTCTAAAAATTTGCTTTAAAATCATAAACAAAATATGTCAACTCTTCTAAAAAATGCTCGGCTACACCCACTTACATGTCATCACTACCAAATAATGATGAATTTACCCTCAAATGAATCCCATGATCATCTAAGAACTTTACTTGAGGTCTATAGCTAGTCCTTGGTAAAATTCCATGATTGGAATCTCAATTCAAAATAACCTTCAGTAACTTAATAAAATTTTGAGTTTCCTTATAGTAACTTAAGAAGAATTCAAGTTACCCTTTTGCGACTTAAGAAATTTTTAATTTTCTCTGTATTAAATTAAGATAAATTCAAGTCACCCTTTGATGAATTAAGAAAATTTTGAGTTACCCTTTAGTAATTTAAGAAATCTTCAAGTTTCCCTTCAATAATTTAATAAATATTTTAAGTTACCCTTCAGTAAATTCATAAAAATCCAAGTCACCCCTTAGTAACTTAATAAAAATTCAATTTACCCTTCAGTAACTTAAGAAAATTTCAATTTACCCTTTAGTAAATTAATAAATCTTCAAGTCACACTTCAATGTCTTAAGAAAATTTTGAGTTACCCTTTAGTAACTTAAGAAATCTTCACGTTACCCTTCAGTAACTTAATAAATATTTGAGTTACCCTTCAGTATCTTAATATATATTCAAGTTTCCCTTTAATAACTAAATAATATTTCAATTTACCCTTCAATAACTTAATATTTTTTCAATTTACCCTTCAGTAACTTAAGAAAATTTGAGTTACCCTTCATTAACTTAATAAATATTCAATTTATCCTTCAATAAATTAAGAAAATTTTGAGCCGAACTTCAGTAACTTAAGAAATCTTCAAGTTACCCTTTAATAACTTAATAAATTTTCAACTTACCATTCAAAAACTTAAGAAATGTTTAAGTTACCCTTCAGTAACTTAATAACTTTTTGATTTACCCTTCAGTAACTTAATAAAATCTATGGTTTCCCTTTAGTAACTTAATAAATATTAAATTTACCCTTTATTCTGGTCACATCATGTGTCATGTTTATGTGTGTTTGATTATTAAACATCAAAAATGAATTATGGATTGTTTTTATAAATTCTCAAGACAATGTGATCTTGTTTACTTAGTTTTTGCTATGTGATGTGTGTTTTATATAAAATGATACTTTTAATGTGAAAACACATACTTTGAGTCATATTGTCCACATCGTGTGTGGAGTTGATGTAAAGTCGATTCCCATAGGTTGCACATGAATTATGGATCATTTTCCTAAAGTTTTAAAATGGCCTGATCTCATTTTTTTGGTTTTGATAATGTGATGCATGTTTTCAACAAAAATGAATTTTTATATTGAAAACATGCACTTTGAGTCATACTGGACACATCATTTGTTTTATTGAAATACGATCGATTCCTACACACTAAAAATGAATTATGGTTTGGTTTTCTAAAGTTTAAAAATGATCTGAGCTCATTTTCTCAATTTTGTATTTGTGATGCGTGTTATAACACTTTGATTCATGCAAGACATACCATATGTTTTATTGATGTGGGGTTGATTCCTATATTTCAAAAATTAATTATAGATAATTTCTCTAAATTATCAAGACAATGTGAGCTCATTTTCTTGATTTCGGCTATGCGATGTGTTTTTTAAACTAAAACAACACTTTTATTGTGAAAACATGAAATTTGGGTCATATCAATCATATCTTATGTTTGATTGATTCATAACTGATTTCTATATGTCATAAATGAATTGTGGATCATTTTCTTAAAGTTTGAAAAAAAACTAAGCTTGTTTACTCAGTTTTGACAATTTGATGCACATTTTAAACTAAACTGAAACTTTTATATTGAAAACACACACTTGGAGTCATACCCACCACATCTTATGTCGGATTGAAGTTTGGTCAATTCCTATACATAAAAAATTAATTTTGGATCATTGTCCTGAATTTTGAAAAAAAATGAACTTTTTTTCTTGGTTATAACAATGTGAAACATGTTTTAAACTAAATTAACTTTTAAAGATCAATTGGCCACTCAAAATTTTCAACTTTTAACCCTAGTTCAACTTCCTTTATAGTTAAATAATATTTTATACTTTTTTAATTAGATCATGATATGAGTGAGGAATCTCTATTAGTATTTATAGTATATTTCATTGTCATTTTTTCATATTTGTAGATAATTCTATATAAATATGATCTCATAACCATCCCATAAACTATTGATTATGAGTATTTAATATACATCCTTCAACCCTTGATGGATTTGAATATCTAATAATTAATTTTTGGGTTTCAATGTGTAGATAAACATTTTCACTATAATTTAAAATATAAAGATGAGCTTTATCTCACTTTTTAATGGTAATTATAACAACATCCATTCTAAAAATCCCTCTACCCATAAGTAAACTATTGTTTTGAGATTTTTGGAGACCAATGCTATCAAAATCCAATGGATAATCAATAAATAATTCAACATATTCTTAAAAAATGTACCACTCTACAATACAACATTCCATCGAAATTCAATTCTTGACACACCCTTCTAAAATTTTCATATACTTTTCAATGGAGCACATACATCTGTAATGTATAGGACTACATAGTTGAATCTATCTGACCAAGTAAACCATTATGTGACTATTATATTAAATAATAATGGTGGTAAGAACATATCCAATTCCCATAATATGACTTCAATTTCCTTATTCATGATTGTAAACTTCACTGAGTCTATAACTTTATTATATATGTATTAATTTGAAAATGAAGCAAAGTTTGTTAATGTATGCCATACATTTTTAGGTAGAATGAAACATAAAGCTACATGCATTAAACATTTCATAAAACCATGACATTAATGTTATTTTAAACCCTGTAACTTCAAATAAGTCATTGAAATTACATTCTTTTTATTCTATCAATGTATATTTAGAACTCTTACACCATTAAAGAAGATTATAAATTCAAATTTTTCTTGTTAGGATAGAGTGTAAGCTGTTAGAGGAAGAAAAGTTCATTTTTCACCCTTCACTGGTGCCAAATATTTCTTTATCCTCGTGTTAATCACATCCAACCTAGCCTTAATGCCATTTTTTCTCTAGTGTGTTTAGTAACATGATAATAACATTATCACATACATTTTTTCCTATGTTCATGACATCGAGAAAATGTATAATGTATAAAAAATTTCAGTTCAATAATTCAAAGAAAACTGATCACTTTTTATAACCTTATTTCATATGGTTTTTCAAAAAAAGGTTAACATAAATTAGTTTCAATATCTTTTACTTTCTCAAATTGTTGATAACCCGTTAGTAGAGAAGGTGTTGTACCTTTCTCTGTATCTCGATCAAATGATATCGTCTCAGATCAATATTTATTTCATCGGGGTAAAAAAATGTGATATCTTAAAAACAAAATCTTTGAGGAGTGTTTTAACATAATTGAGTGTGTACCTTCTTCAAAACAATATACAATCATTTGGATAGGAATGTATTATTTTAGATATCATACCCATTGAAAATATAATTAACTCAACATCGTATTTTTTTATAAGGAATCTCATTTTATTTTGGTATCATATCATTCAAAAGATCAATTATTTTTGTAAAAGTGGTGTTTCTCCATCCACTGATGACTTTCAAACTATATAACTTTAATACAGCTGATAATGTTGTAAGTACAATGGTTTTATAATGGTCTCTTTGCACATTTGTTTAACTTTTAAAATAACTTTGGAAAATCATGAAGTCCATCTTTAATTTTCTTTTTCATTTCTTCCATACGATATCCATTAATATTTACATTAGTATTCATATCAAATGATCCATAAATGGAAGTATCATAACAGTTAGTATGTATATTCAATTTTCCCCTCGTAGGGTATCCAAGGAAGGTGGGATGATTTAGAGGATGACTCTCCAAAAACCAAACCTATAGTCAGGTTTTTCCAAAGGAAAAAACATTTCTGTGGATGCTGAAGGTTTTCAACCTGTTCCTCCTAAGAAACCAGGACATAGGAAAGATTACTCATATATGAAGACAACTATGATTACTAGGTCTCATGGTCCTCTATATTATGATTCTTATTGGTATGGTGATTATGAATGTGACTTTGACATTTGAGGTTCATCTAGTTATGCTTTGCATGAGGGCATGTTTTCTTGTATGACCTTGTCCATCTCTCTTTGTCTTTTTCTTTCCTTAATAAAAAGGGCTATGCCCTAACCTTTCTACTATATTCAATTTTCCCCATGTTTAGTCCAAAATTTAAAGCATTGATCTATTTCATAACAAATCAAATATTTTTCCAACTCTTCTGGATGAATTCATCTTGAATAACAATATTGTAAACACGGAAAAATTATTTGAAAATGGTCATATGCATGCTTTATTTCAAACTTGATGAACTATTTAACTCCATCCTCATACTCTTTTTTCATGTGATTATCATCCATCCATTTTTTATTCATCTCCATCCTTTAAGGTTCAATAAAATTTATTTTGTAAAAAAATAAATAAATACACATAAGTTATGCATATAATGTATATATACATTGATATGTAAACAAAATATTAGGATTTGAGTGTATGCATACTTTATTTTGGAAATTTTTACATATCCTGAACATGTTTAAGGTCATTACTCTAAATATAGTTCTAACATTACTCAAAAAATAAATTCTTCCATTTTCAACCCTCTATCTATAGATTTTGGGCGCAGTGGAAGCAAAGGATGGGTTTGTACCCAACTTTTAAAATTTCCATAATCGATGATTAATCCGGGATCAATATGATGATGAATGCTAGTATCCACATAATTTAATAAAAGATAAAATACAAAGGAGATAACACAAAACTAAGAAGATAAGATCGAAATATTTTTTTATAATTAATTTAATTAAATTATAGAATTACCTCCAATGTGATTATTTCTTTTTTGATGTGTATGACCATGAGTCTGAGGTGTGCCTTCATTATGATGTAGAATCCAAGGATATGAATCCTTTAGCGGTGATCCACGTGTGCTCCACATATCTCCGGACGTCGTCAAAGGAGTCTCCTGGTACTAGCATGGAAGATCCTTGCACTTGTGATGTTCACCTTCGATCACCTTGAGAATCACTTCCAAAGCATTCTCCTTGATCTAGTGGAGTAGGGTCTCTCTTGTTCTTGAGAGCGTTCTTAGAGATGGAATAGTTCTATAGGCTCGAGATCTTTTCTCCAAGGATGTTGTGAAGATAACGATTGGTTATCCAGTCGAATAACCCCTTGGATAATTTAGATAATAATAACATAACCAAGATTTTAATTCACCAGTTAATAATAAATAATTAGCACAGGTTCCATTACTTAATTTATTATTCCATGTGAAACCCCATGTCAAATAATAATATAAATGCTATTATTTCCATGACATGTTCTTAACTTACACATTATATTTAAATATTATTTAACAAAATAATATTTAATATTATTTCTCAACAGACCCATAACTTGGTCCTCCAATCATCCTCAATATTTATCGGGCCTTGAATAATTACTATTTATCTATTAAATAAATATAAATGCATTATTTACACTAAAAGGACATAGCGGATCCCTATTAGGATGAGAACCCGGAAGTGTCATGAAACTATTCTGGAATATATGTTCTATGGCCTGATGATATCATTTGAAGGGACACAAATGATATAGGATATCAGGGGTGGGGACTCATAAAACTTTGAGTCACCTTCTCATGGTATGCGCCCTTGGTAATATCTATGAGGATATTGGGATAACAAGACCTGCCAGTAGGAAATCCACATTTATAAGTGTCATTGGATGTTTCTATCTACGGATGTGTGTATTGGTCCTTAGACTTTAAGATTATTATTAATGGGTATTATGACTCTCACACTTTGATGTATTGATGAAAACTGTAATGACATATGTTCATGGTGAGGTAGGATATGTTGGGTGCATCACGAGTAATACTGCATTAATGAATAATGCAAGAAAAGATTTTTTACTTATACAGAAGTATATTTCCCACCCAAGTTATTCATTAAAGGTATTTATATTTATTATATTTTTATCCCAACATTCCACCCTAATTCCCCCCTAGCCCCCCACAAAATTTGGTGTCTTTTAGAGATTTTTTGATAGGAGAAAGGAGGGTGAACGGTTTTCCAAACTGTGCACACAAACTGTGAGCCTATGTATAGGTCATAAAAAAGGTGTTAAATGACTCCTTTTCCTTCTCGGTATTTATCCAATCTCGACCCTTTCTTCCCCCATTCGACCCTTACAGCCATTACATCCTCCCAAGCACCTAAAAACTTACTTGGATCATTATTTTGAAGGGGGATTTAGTGGAGGAACTTCAAACAATCTCAAGTAAGTGTTTCTCCCCCTTTTTTCCTCCCATTTTCTTGAAGTTTATTCCATTTTATTTGAAGTAAAAAATGACCATAGGGTATGTTTTTGAACCTATGGTTTAACCTTGTGTTTTCTTGGTCTAATATTTTGATTTTAAGCTCGATCTACCTTCCTTGAGGTGCAACGGTGGTGCGATTGAATTATCGCACAAAGGATTCAAGGTTTTAACCATTTTGATAGGTGATTTCATGTGTATGAAGTCCTTGTGACTTAGCTTGTTGTTTTTATGATATTTTAATGTTTATCTCATTAGATTATTGGTGAAAAAATTGGTTTTATTGGTATTTGTAAAGCAAATGAATTTTTAATGCCATTTTCATGTGAAATTTTGGGGGTTTTCATAGAAATATTTTATTGGTTCATTTGGGGATTCCCTATAACTACTTAGTTGATTTTATTGAAATTAATTATGTCTGAAAATCATTTTTTTATTGTTTATCTCCTTTGGTTCTGTTGCGGAAACTTGTTTTAATGGTGTTTGTGAAGCATATGGAATTTAAGTGTCATGTTGGTGTGAAAATGGGGGTTTTATAAAGCTATCATTTCTTGGTTCATATGGGGCTGCCCTATAACTATTTTTTTGGTTTAATTGAAAAGGAATTAGGCTGAAATTTCTGTTTTGGTGACTTATAAGTGTTCACATGGTGTGCAAAGTGGGGATTTCAAGGAGTTTTGGGTGAAAAATAATGTGAGATTTTGAGAAGTTATTTTATGAAATTCAAAATGTTTTATTGTGTGTTTTAAATGGTATAAAGAGTGTATAGCTAATGTATTGTTTGTATGTGATCATTAGTGGTGTTTTTATGTGCAAAGAGATATATGTACCATGTTGAAATTGTTTGAGCACAAAGGGGGAAGCCCGGGTACCTAGGTGGGCGTATATGTACTAGTACGGCTAGTGATCCAGATGGGTTTTTCCCCTATTTCACTTAGCATTTTGGATAACAATAACTCTAACTAAACTATATTGATGATGATTGGATACCCCCAGGTTATGGGTATGCTCCCTAATGGTGTCTCGTGCATGAGAACGGATTTTTCTATGATTACTTTACACCAAGGTACGAGGTACATAGGGCCCGGGACTATCTAGTTCCTAGGGGTGTTCTCGATTTTGGTACTGATGTTATTAATATTTTCATAACTTTTTATATACTCCATTTACTGATTTTATATGAAATTTTCATAATTTGTGTGAAATATTAATGTTTAAGTATTAATTATAATTTTTTAGCACTATTTGAATTCATCCAGATTCAAGTCTATTTAATGTTTTAATAATATAAATCTTACCCTACTTATACAAATTATATGATTCATGTTTTTTATGTTTCCTTTCTCAAATTCCAACATTTAATTAGAAGTAACCTTTGTCCAAATGGTCTATTTGGAGGGTCATATGATCCACACAAGATGACCCAAAGAAACTGTGAAGAAATTGGACCAGTAATGATGATTGAGTTACTGGTCTAAATATCAAAGAAAAAATTTTATGTAACTCCACCTTATGTTATTTATTATCCAAAAGAATCACGGATAAAAATTTGAGGGTTCAAATACACGAACAAGGGGCCCAACTTATGCTTTGAAGTCCAGCCCACCATTTTGTCCAGAAATTAAAATCAGGACACTATTCATGACATAGCTCACGATGTAATAATAAAATGAATCTGAGATTTTTCAATGTGAAATATGAGATATATTTGGTTTAATTTTTTGAATAAATTGTTAGAATTTGAAGGCATATTTCTATTGATAAACCCATTCACATTTTTTTCTTCTAAAAAGTATGGATTTAAATGGATAGATTAACATTGTTTAATGAAACTGCCATAACTTTGTCTCCATAAGTCCAAATGACTCCAAATTTTGATAGTTGTTGGAAAACATTATTATATACATCTTTGAAGAAGATAATATCTCTATATTCGGCTGTCTAGATGTCCCAATCGTCGATCCAAGTGGAGGGATATTTTTGGAATGCAAACAGTCCACCGCCTTGGGCTATAAATACATCACATCCTCTCCTTTCAAAAGGGTTGGAATTTCAGAAGATAGGATCATATATTGGAATGAATAAAACCTTAAAAAATATTGGGAGGACCTTCCATACTCAAGTTTTCACTTGATATACCCTTCCTCCTCTCTTTGTTTCCTTTTACTTTTGTGTTCTTCATTATTGTAATCTTGTAAGTTTTTTTTGTAATTCTATTTTAATGAAAGTTTCTTCTTCAAAATCTCTTATTCTCATCCACCTTTTATATTTTAATATTAATGTTCTTAAAATATTTTAAATCAAGTATAAACCCCTTACCTTATTTTTCTTCCTCATTCAATCGAGAGTCTGTTTTTAATTATCATTATTTTTGTGTGTGTGTGTTCGATGCACCACTCTTTTCTTATCCCTTTATTTTTATTCTCTTATTAATTTATCATCATAATAATTATAACCAGATTATTAATCATTTCAATGGATGAGTAAATATCTCATTAGGGTGAGTTATAATTTAGGGATGTTAATCGATTGAGATCTTTTTCTCAATGAGTATTCTTTGAATTAACATTGTGTATGTTGGACTTAACATGTCATGGGTTAATGACTTGTTTTGTTTAAGGAGTGGTTTCCATATATTATTGGAACCATAAATACACTACCATAAACAAGATATGATTAAGATTAAAACCTCAAGTTAAGTTAAGTCTTGGATTAAAGCCTTAACACTTGGGAATTCCAATCAATGTCAACTTGTGACATGGGTGTTAATTTAATGCAATATAAAGCAAGGCTCAAGGATATCACAAGATTAACTACCTAATGATGAACTCACCCCAATATTTATCAATTTTTTAAATAAATATTAATCAAACATCATCCATAAATTATTTCATAATCTCTAAAATCCCCCCCCCAAATAGAATACAATCAACTAAAAACAATTGACTATTAAAAATTATCATCAGTGAGGATTCGACCTGAGTGTCGTTAAACACATTAGGAGAGCATTGGAACTTTGAACAGTCGATAGGAGAAAATCTTCCGCGCTTTCAGGTTCTCATTGGATTTGTGGTATTTACCCTTGTATTAGGGTGTGTTTTTCTGTAAATTAAAGTAGCCAATATGTCTTATTGAAATGTGTTTACATTCTAAAAGTTTTATTTTGAAAACTGTTTATAATTGAAAGTTGAATTTCTTAGAATTTTATAACTGTTTTCCTTACTGTTTTCGACGCTTTCTTCGGGGCACGTGCATTTGTCATGTTCGGGGGATGTCGGCAAATCTCTATTTCCCCACATTCCCGCTTTCCAAAGGTGGGCAGCATTCGCTCCTTATTCAGGGACGTCTGCTCCTTGATCGAAACGGGATGATGGGATGTTAGTTCTTCCTTCCCTGGATTCCTACTCGGAACTCGTCACCTAGTCCGGGTCTCCCTTATATATTTAATACATTGTTTGTGAAACTCTTCCCAGTTCCATGTTTCCATGGATGCTGGTTAATTACACTGATTCTGTCAGGAAATTCCAAGGGGTTCGGTCAGAGCAGCAACCTTCAGTTGGGGGAGTAGTCACATCGAGGCATCACTGGAATGTCTGGACGTTGGGTAATAGGCGTGTCTGTCTTTTGACCCATATTATAGGGATTCTCGAGGGCGCAGAAGCCCGAGGCATCCCACATCAAGCATGGGGAATCATATGCCATAGGCATGTATCTAAGGTTTTCCTCATCTTCCCATGTTTAACACAGGGTATGCCGCAAGTTTAACATCCAGCGGAGACAGATCGAATTGATCAGAACACTGATGAAGGTGGATCAGATTGAGGAACCCCCTTGAGGGAACACCGATATTGGGGAAAATTCATGGGCAGCTTCCCGAATGCTGTGGAGGGGAATGGGGTGGCGTGATCTCACCGGGACGTGGCGCCCCGGGTAAGAATCAGAATGGAAGATGGAAATTTGAATGGATCAGAGGAGGAATGAGATGGGACTGTCATGGAGATGACGGTAGTGATGGTCTTGAGCCTCTAAGAGACCTCCTATGTATCCCCGTGGTAGGGAATCAAAGTCCGCGTAGTTCGGTTGGTGAAGAGCTGACATGAAGGGGGTAGGAGCAACTAATGAGTGGTGGGATTGAACCTCGGGGAGGTTTCCTACGTACCATGCCTTGACATGGATAAAAGTCCACTTAGTTCGGGATGGGTGCCGGTGAATCGACGTGAAGAAGGACCTTGGTCCAGATGGGTCGTGTGCATGATCCTCAGGGAGGCTTCTTATATACCATGCCTTGACATGGATCAAAGACTACATAGTTCGGGATGGGTCACAACAGCTTACTGCTTGATCAGAATGCAGTTTAACCTCATGCGGTACGGGGGCGTGTCGGAGAACCGATGTGAATATGGACCTTGGTCCAGGTGGATGGTGGGATTGAACCTCAGGGAGGCTTCTTACGTACCATGCCTTGACATGGATCAAAGACCACATAGTTCATAATGGATGTGTGGGGCTTACACTCTAGGATGCCCAAGGTGGGGGGTGAACCAACGTGAATGCGATCGGAATGGCCGGGTGATGGGCTTGAACCTCGTGAGGCTTCATACGTACCATGCCTTGACATAGTTCAAAGACCACATAGTTCAGAATGGATACTGAAGAACCGACGTGAAGATGGACCGGGGTCTGATGGGTGTTGGGTTTGAACCCCAGGGAGGCTTCCTACGTACCATGCCTTGACATGGATCAAAGTCCTCATAGTTCTAATGTACAGTTTAACATCATGCGTGATGGGAGTTGGTGTCATAGTTGATGCTTACTCTAATCCCACATGAGTCATGCTCGGTGTGAGAAATAAGAGGCGGCAGAGACCTGACGATCACATCACGAAGGGTGCGTCTGTGAGAAGCGAAGAGGGGATTATGCATTGAGCGGCCCATGGTGTTGGGACTTACTTCAGGATGGAGGCCCGAGGGTGACAAAGCGCAGAGGGAGAGGGATTTGGCGCCCATGAAGAGAGGAGGGGGGCCTATTCCTTATCACGTCCTCCGCTGGCCTTGGGGACCAAAGATGGAAGGAGGGAGCAGTGTAACGACCCAATGTTTTTCAATGGAAAATTCCCTTATTATATTTATGTCATAAAATAACATGAAAACACAAAATAATGAACTACTAAGTGATAAGTGACCTTTAAATATAAGTTTTTCACTCCTATGTTTGGAATTTTGAAAATCTGACATACATAATTGTGTTCAAGATGATTTTTGGAGTCTAATGAAACAAAAATAATTATTAGTGAATAGTGAACTACCCTTATAAATAGTAACATACCCTTATGAATAGTAATATGACCCTTATTAATTGTAAATCATCCAACATAAGAGTAACATTACCTATGAATAATTAAATAAAATTTAGACATCTTAGAAAGTGACAATTTGACCTTAGTAAACATTTTGGTATTTTGTAAGTCATAAATAATTAATTATAATTAATTAATTAATTTAAAAGAATATTTATTTCCCTAAAATTTATTCATAAATTATTTAATCAATGTCTTATAGTTTATATATAATTTTATAAGACCCTACGTAATTTTTGAAAGCACTATAAAATTAGTTTTAATCTTAAAAACTGTTTTTTTAAGTAAATTATGATTTTAATTAAATATTAAATTAATAATATTTCGAAAATTATTTTATAAAAATGGACTTCATTTTTTTATTCTACAATTTGAAAAATGGTTGGGGTAAATTTTTGGGATTTTTCTAAGATACTTGAATTTTTTATGAATAGTAGAATCCGATAATTTACAATAAATGCTAAATAATGGATTAATTGAGTCATCGATGATGGTCTGGTGATGTAAGACCACTTGGTTCGGGATCACATGATAAAATCACTATTACTGGACATTCAATACTCACTATTCCTTGTCTTAGGGGAAATTAATAAACTAATGAATTTTATATTAAGGAAACTCCTCTCCCCTCCACTATAAAAGCCACCCTTCACTCCCTCTTTTCCTCACACCTATCAAGCTCCAATACTTCTCTAAACTCTGGCCAAACACCTTCCCTAGCCCCTCCCCCACGTCCAAGAGTTTTTTTTCTCATCAAAAGACCAATATTAGGCCCTTAAGAAGGTTCTCAAGAGGAGGATTCTAAAGGTAATCTCCCTCCCTCTTCTCCTTTAATTTCCTTTCAAGTTCAAGTTCATTTCTTGATCTCTCCCCACCTATCTTCATCCAAATTGTATTTTAACTCCAGTATTATCCATATACTGTAATTTTATGATTCTAATGGGATATTTTATCATACAACCCCCTTTCCCTCTTCCTTTTATTTTATTAAAGAGAATGATGTTTGTGAGGTGTTAATTTATCACCTTCAAGAACGACATGCTTTCTTCTTCCATTTCTACCTTCAGATCTGGTCATTAAACCATTTTTATGGTTGAACTAGAATATTTTATATGTATTATTTTCTATTTAAAGTTCTGTAAATAACCTATGGACATATTACTAAGTGATAAGTTAAAACAAGTTCGTTGTGATCCAAAAACCGCCCAAATTGACCCAAATAACCATCATTTAATTCTTATCTAATGATTCATACACATGGTTCTAATATAATTCATTATAAGATCATTAAAACTTAATTAATATCATTAATGACATGTAATATCATTTCCGGATGTTTACTCATGTTTTACCCAAACTTCAATTTAAGAATACAAGCGAACCACCCAAGAAAAACCATAAAGACGAACATCCCCGAACAATGTTTTTAAACTCAATAAGTCATCCAAAGGAATGTAATATGACATAATGAAACCATAATTAACCCTATTAATTTACACATGGTTCTGGATTTATAATTAATTAATATAATGTCATTATATAGGGCATTAAAGAGAAGGAAGCATTCTGATACAAGGTAAGAGGAAATTCTCGAACCCAACATTCATCCTTCGGGTTCTCCCTCTTTCACTCCATTTTTGAAATGGTTACACCTTAAAGATAATTTGTTCATAATTATATTACCTTTTCTGGGATATACATGTTTTCTACTAAATTTTATGTCAATCAAAATGTTTTCCAAAAGAACTCTTCTTTTAAGAACTCGCCTTTTACCTCCCATTCAAGGTTGATGGTTCTTGTATCAAGTATGTTGTTCCCTCTTTCTTTTGGGAACCCAAAGTTTATGAATGTGTTCTTATGAGATGAAACCCATTCCTTTTCATGGGTTAGTTATGTTCATTTATGTTATATGTTCATTGTGTCAGGCATGATAAATGATAATTTTATGATGTGACGGGTGCGCCTGGAATTATATAGCGTAAATATGAATGTTTCAAAGTTACAGGTGTGCCCAGAATTATACAGCGCTCCAATGCATTGGGTAAAGTGATGAATCTCCTGATTAAATGTGAAATGATGTGTGAACTAGATGCTAGATTGGTTCACAATTATGTGTGGTAGTTAACCACTAAGACATGATGTTTCATTTTTATGCATTGCCACATTTCATGTCTTTCATTTATGCTCCTCTCATGTTCACGATCTTTTGCCTATGTTATGATTATGCTCACCCCATGCTATATTGTTCTTATATATCCTCTTACTGGGATTCTATCTCACCCCTTTTGATGTATATCCTCAGGTGGCTACAAGTACTAAGGAGAGGTCAAGTGCCAATAAGAAGCTATAGAAGAAGAAATTAAATAAATGTTTGTGCTTGATGTTGTATTTGTTATGTGTTGTCCCAGTTTTCCCAAGACACTAAACATTTGGATCCTCTATGTGTAATACTATTATGTTTTTTATCTTTGAAATGATGTAATAGTAATGTAATAAAAGGTTGGGTCACTATAAGCAGGGGGCTCTGCCTCCTGCAAGAACAGGTAGGGGCTTACACTAAAGTGGTTGCCCTTCCCCCATGGACAAACGCCACTCCCAGAAGGAGGATATCATCCCCTGTAGAGACCACGGGGCATGGAGAATGTCCAAGGTAGGGGCATTCCACGTGAGAGGCACGGGGCGATATCACAGTTTAATGTCGTGTGTTGAGGACGAGGGTGCTTGGAAGTTTAACGTCCTACAGCTCGGACAAGGTGGGTTTACTCCGCAGCCCTAGGACTTATATAATCGGTACCCTCTGCTCCTTGTGGGAGGGAAGGTACCGGAAATTCCATGCTGAAGGGGGGTCACAGAGCGAACCATAGAAGGGTCCACGTTAGTGTAGATATGCAAAGAATCAATAGCCATTATCATGCCTATGCGAAGAAGCATTAGGCGAAGCAACACCACGGGTGGTATCGTCCAAGGGACTTTGAAATCACATCATGAAAACCTGGAGGGTCTCACGGAAAAAGGAATTGCCAAACATAGGGGTCCATAGGTGGGGGCCTTATGGAGTTTGGTTTCTCTGCATGGTAGAGGGAACTTGTGAAGGGGTGTGCTTCACTAAGTGGGGTGACTTAGCCTTATCATGGGGTGGAGGTGCAAATGGGAGGTGCTTCATGAAGTGGAAGGGCGTTCACGGAGCACTGCCTCGCGGAGCACAGGCGCCTCATGAAGCGAAGTGTCATGAAGATATGAAATTCACGAAGTATAGTGACCTTGCCTTATTATGTGGGTCGTGTCTATGTGAAGGGTGTTTCATGAAGCATAAACGCTTCATGACAACCCGGGTCCCCTTGGGGATCCCCTTCCTTCGAGAATTCCCTTAGGATTCGCGAAGGGAATCCCTCTCGGATGAGGGGATCAAAACAAGACAATGCGGAGGCACCTCGTGAAGAAAAAATACCTCGTGTAGCTCATGATTCGCAGAGCAAAGGGTGCTTCAAAATTTGGGAGCTAAGAAGTTGAAAGGTCATATTGTCCATTCGTTGGGCTCAAGGGGAGTTCGGTATTTATAATCAAGAGGTGCCGCGGAGTAGATCTGACGCGGCGTGAAGAGGGCTTCAGTTTATTCGCGGTGGTTCGCGAACATCAAGGGCGTTGGTGGAGCATACCGCCTCCTTTTCTTCGCGGCGGGCTCGCGAACTTCAGGGGTGTTCGCGGAGCATACCGCCTTCTTTGCTTTGCGGTGGGATCGAGAACATCAGGGTAGTTCGTGGAGCGTCCCTCCTCCTTTGCTTCGCGGCGGTCTCACGAACATCAGGGGCATTCGCGGAGTGTCCCACCTCCTTTGATTCACGGTGGTCGCATTGCTTGGGGGGACTCCACGTCGTGGCTTCACGAGGAAGGTCGTGGGGCCTCTTTTTCTTCATTATTTTCATCCAACATTTTGGCACCAACAAATGCCTCCCCTCAGACTTGGAGCCACGAAGGGATCAAGGGTCGAAGTCTGAGGGAAATCGCCAAAATCATCGGTTGTTCGCGGTGCTGACTCGCGAAGACAGCACGTGCGGCGGATAGGGGCCGCGCGGGCCTGACATGCTGCGAAGCTCCATGCGGGCTGGATGCGCCACGAAGCTCTGAGGGCCGCCGCCTATAAATAGGGGGGCTGACCTCTCTTTTGTCCTTTCCCTCCTCTGTGAATTTTTCCTTATGCACTCTCGATTCACAAAGCTCTGCGTACTCCGTGACTGCTCACCGTGAATCGAGCTTCGTGGAAAACCGCGAGTCTTTGACTCTACACCAGCGTTATGCGACCGTGCTCCTACAGGCCAAGGCCAGGATCCATGATTCGACTTTTTCGAACGATCTCCACGAACAGGCTTCGCGATCCGAGCTGAAAATTGTATGAGCCTTTAAAAACAAATGGCCCGTCAAGAAGCTGCCTAGGGGGTGCTTGCGGACGCCGCCCGGATGGATGAGATGGAAAATTGTATGGGTCTGGGGGAGTTGTTCTATAGCCACTCGGATCATAATTCACTGATGGAGCTGCTATCAGAGATCCAAAAGAACTATCCATTGTGCAAGAAGTTTCCCTTGTATGGATTCGGGCTGAGGGATGACGTCTTCATTCCTAAGGCGAGTAGGGACGAACCAACTTGCTAGTTCAGGAGCACATCATGCCAGCGCCAATGGTTCAGGGAGACTGATGGTCATGCACAAGAGGACTTCAGACCCATTGTCGCTGACTGCTTGTACAACCACCTGAACAACATTTATGAGCAGGCATTGCAGCTGGAGATGTCTCCTCCTCTGTACCACACAATACTGAAGGCAGCTTTGAGGGATTCAAAGAAGGGGTGGTCCGATGAGTGGGACCTACGCCAGGGTGGCAACTTCACAAACTATTAGGCATGGGCCTACTAAGTAGGCCCCTCATGCGAGGAGTTTGGAGCTGAGATGAGGAGAGTGGGTTTGTATGAGGTGGCTTGGGCCTCTCAATTCCACATATATCAACCAAAACAGCTGATGTCAGAGCTGTTGAGAAGATGTCCGTCTAGGACCAACACGTTTCACCTACACCATGGGGAGGTTGGCATCAGTCTGTGGGATGTCCATAAGATATCGGGAGTCCCGATCTTGGGGGATATGTATGATGAGTTCCTCCCTGTCATGAGTGCATGGGAGGATCCAGAGCAGATGACACGGCTGGCGATGGCACTGATGGGATTGGTCCCTAGAGAAGACAAATAAGCAGTAAGGGACGTCCACTTCAGGCGGTGGTTCAAGCAGTTCCTGAATTTTCTAGTGGATCGAGAGTTTCCCGAGAGGCCTCAGACTTGCCTGAAGGGGGATCAACAAGGCAAGGAGCACTCGTATTGGCAGCCCTTGGAGGACAGCTAGTGGAAGACATGGGGTTTCAGTTTCAATACTGAACAGTAGCCGATAGTTAGGCTGGCGGTGTTTATCGTGGCCATTATCTGTGGTTGGATCCTACCAGTGAGGGATACCAACATGGGGGTGCAGCCTAGCTCATTCATCATGGAGTCCATGATGGTCACAGGAGGGCGGGTAAATCTGGGGATTCCGATGCTCGCCAGATTGTACAATATGCTACGACATGTTGGTGAGGGCAAGAGGCCACAGAGGATATGCGGGCACTTCCATCTTCTATATGGGTGGATCGCGGCGCACATCAGGGGGGCTTACAAATATCTAAACCTCATCTCGCCTCCGGTGTCAAACTTCCACCCATCCATTCTGAATTCTGTCGGAAGCTTTCCAGCCAAATTAACCGTACCGTTGGTACTAAACCGAGTGTGGAAGGTGGACGAGTTTAATTTCCACCTATTTCCATTGTCGATGGGGGTACTCACTGACGATGATCGGGGGACGGAGGAGTACTGGGCCTATCTCCTTGCCTTTTGGGGTGGAGTCTTAGTGTCAATGGTAGATCGTGAGCCTCTCTATGAGCCATACACCCCACACCAGTTTGTAAGGCAATTTCGGTGCCTGCAGTGGCTGACTCTGCAGGTCTACTGGGAGGTACGCCACGAGGAGCACTCGTGTGTGATGAGGCAATTATGGCTCATGTTCACACAGGAGGATAGGAAAATGCGGAATGCATTGCCTCCTACCACTTTCTCCTTTAGATTAGTGAAGGAGTATGTTATAAGCTGGGAAGCGGCTTATCTGGGGGAAATGCTGAAGTAGCCAACTGTTCGAACTGGTGATGACGGGCCTTCCCCATCCCGTGGTCGGGGTCGAAGGGCGACAAGGGCCTCTTCCGGTGGAGGGTTTGTTGTGGTGGCGAGACCTGCACCAGCTGAGGGTGAGGGAGCGGTGGCAGATCCAATAGCGGCAGTGGATCCGATGGTCCCAGGAGAGCAGATCCATCTGGAGGGGCAGCCACCAAGGGGATTCCGCAGGATATCCACTCAGGCTCCGGGGAAATGGCTACTCCATATCGACATTCTAGAGAATGTTTTCTTCCCAGAGGCCTGGGACATTTGGGATGTCAACTGGCAGTTCCTCGGCTTGCCCGAGATGTGGCAATGCCTGAACCGTCTCAGGATGGATTTTCCAGGTATAGGCCTTGTCCGGGCCAGTTTCAAAGTGTCTCCGGAAGAGGCGGAGCAATATCTGGATGAGATGGAGGACTTTGTACATTCCAGGGGTTCCCCGCATCCAATGATAGACCGGGTGAGGGTGTTGCTGGATCAGACGGTTCCCCCATAGCTGTCAGTCGTTGATTTGAGAGAGTGCTTCCCCCTACCAGAAGAATCAGATGAATCTTCTTGGGGGGACGAGGCTAGTGGAGGGAGCCCGTTGGAGGAAGTTGAAGTCAGCGGTTAAGACTCAGGTCTCAACGATTTCGTGGAGGCTCTCGAGGTAACATTCCAAGTTTCTTTCCTCAGGGTCTTCTCTCAGGCCATTATGGACTTCTTACCAATGTCTGAACCACGCAGGAAAAACTTGTACATATACCTCGCTCTCGCCCATCAGTGGGTGATGATGAAGGACCCTCGGAACCCGCACCTATGGTCGCATCCATTTCTGTGTCTGGTGGGGCTAGGACACCCGAGTTGGCTTCTCTTGAGTCTCCAGACCTTCCGACAATATACGAAGGGCCACGCTTTGGGGTCCCATTAGCATCAACTCAGGAATAGTACCAGGAGTTCAAACTCTGTAAGTCCTCTCCACTGAATTCATTACCATCACACGTTGATTGTGCCAACTAACATCCATGCCCTTCTCTGTTACGTATAGTTCTTTGACTGGCATGGGCCGCTGCGGTGAGGCTGGTCGGGATTTCTAGCGGCGCCCCTCCCAAGGGCATGCCAGTAATCGTGGAGATAGTTACCCAGCCTACCTGAGCTGTAGCTCCCCCCATCATTGGTGGGACTGCCAGCGAGGTCACGCCCGAGATCATTGAAGTGGGGTCCGACGATGAGGATCGATCGGTCGACCCAAGTCCCACCACACCTGATCTGACACCAGATGTCACAACTGATCCAATGCCAGATGCAGATCCCGCTAAAGATTTCTTGAGGGCGTATCTCGCATACGAGCCTGCCAACCGCGTGGATTGGGATGAGATAGTCTCTAATAAATAGGATAGCGACATAGTCCGCCTCCGATCATGGAAGTTGATCATGTGATTTATCGAAAAGACCCCCCAGGCATTATGGCTGGATGAGATGGACAGACTTCGCTCGCGGCTACGCGAACTGTGTGCTGGGGGAGTGGATGCCCAATGCCCTCATCTTCTCATCCGAGATCTGATGGCAGAGAAGATTCGGGAGTATGATCGCGGACTCAGCGTGGGCTGGTAGCGGAAGAAGGCGGTGAATGTCAAGAAGCTCTGGGAAGCTGAAAATGAGATCCAACAGCTACAGGCCTGAGCGGATGATCACTCAGTCTCTCTTAATGAACAATCAGAGATGGTCTTGTGACTGAAGGCCCAGCAGGCAGAGGCAGAAGAGCGTATGAGGCAAGCTTCCAAAGAAATGGTCTTCATTCAGGCTGAGGTAGAGCAGGCACAAACTGAGGCTGATGAATTGTGCCCCATCACTACTGAGGAGGAGCAGGATTTGAGTCAGCGGCAGCAACTCCTGGATGCCACAAATCGGAGGGTGGTAGAACTGTAACTCTCTTTTGATGGGGTCAACCTGTCCATGGGAGGAATAAACCCCCAAGTGTTGTAAGAATCAAAAACTCTCAAACGTACTTTCATGTTTTGATTTATTTGATGCCATATCATGCATGAGTCTTGTTATCGAGGTTGGATCCACACGCGTCTGTTGTATTCGTGAAATGTCTAGTGGTCAGTCCCTAAGCTCACGCGGGTCGAGCCCAATGTGAGAAACAAGGGGTGATTACCATGCTATTCCATCTAAACATAACGCGTCGACCAAGCTCCAGGAATTCGAGGTTTAATTAACCAATCCGGATCTTCTGGGAATACATGGGAGGGGCCCGATCGGAGGATTAGGACCTCAGAACAATTGACGAGTTGTTCTTCCGATGTACTCTGGTGCACGAATGGGGTAACGCCAGGGGCGTTGGGATTAGTCCAAACATAGCGAAGTGTGAAGTGTGAATCACGATACCCATGATTCGGAACATTGTGGGGGTGGCGTGACAATAGAGGATAGCTGTTGAAAGTGGTGGAAACGTAACATCCATATTGCATTAGCCTGAAATGGGGACAAAAAATGAGGGCCGACCGCTGACCATGTTCACAACATAGGGCCTAACGCAAATATCGGCGATCAGTCTTTCGGGACGTTGGCCCGGGACAACAGGCGGACCATAGGTCGAGCATCTATACTGTTAGGGGGTCCTTCCAAACATGACCAGTCTTCTGGAACATTGGCCCAGGATAGCAGGCGGACCGTAGGTTGAGCATCCATACTGTTAGGGGGTTCCTCTAGACATGAAATAGGATGAGAGTCTGAATAAAGGGCACGCGAAGCGTGGGATGTCGAGTGATGGTTTGTTAGAACAGAATCCAACACTCATAAAATTATGCCACCGTGGTGGGAGCATGCTAGATGGGCTCATCGGTTTGATCATGGATCATTCCTTTTTTTAGACAGGGCATCTCTGGCGAGGGGGGATGTCACTTACCAATGTCATTTTGGGGAATCCTAAACTTTTTTGGGGTAAGGTCACAGTTACGTGGTTCCTCACGAGGGGTCCGACTAGGGGACTGGAAAGGGGAAAGAACAGGATTTTATGATTCCCGTGGCTGGACACTGGGTGAAATACCAGGGTGTCTTTACATATCCCATGAGGATGGGAATCAAGCCTTATGTAGTTCTTGGGGCACAATTTAACGTCATGTAGGACAATCAGAGCATGGATGTGCCGGTACACATCCTACCAAAACTACTAAGCCCACGTGAGTCGTGCTCGATGTTGGAAACAAGTAGCGGTGGGAATTTCCTGACACAGGAAGGGGCATGTTAGGGTGGAGGGACGCTCGGTGAATGTCGGCCCAATGATGTTAACCCGTCCATGTAGCTCACCTAGACGAGTGAAGAGGTAGAGCCGAGTATGTCGGAATTCCACTTGAACATGAGGAAGTGGAAATGTGTGAATCATGATGCTCGAAATTTGGATCACAATGATGGCAGTGTGATGATGGAGGACAACTGTTGACCATGGTAGAAACGCAGCATCTGTATCGTGTTAGCCTGAAATGGGGACAGACAAATGAGGGTCGACCGTTGACCATGTTAGAAACACAGGACCTGTCGCAGATGTCGTCCGAGATCCTTATGGACGTTGGCCCAAAACGGTTGGAGATCCCTTAGGCCCAGCATCCATGTAGAGCCCTTAAGCCTAGCATCCATGTCTTTCGAATGTCCTTTGGGTTGTGGAGGAGGATGAGGATCCAAATGGCGAGCTCACGAAGCTTGTTCATGGAACGAGGGGAATGTCTCCATGAAAATTCCACACTTTGGGATCTTTGTCAAAAACGCATCTGAATACGTTAATGAGACATATTAGATAGAGGGGGTCGAGTCCCTTCCCATAGGGAGATCTTAGTTTAGGGTCGTAGAGTTCGGACCATGGATGGGAGGAAACACAGGAGGCAAGTGGTGGGGTAACTCAAAAACCTGACGTGAATGGGAACCGAGGGTTCCGACCACCATGTGCTTCTCAGAGATTTTTTAGGTCGAGGGACCGAAAACGAGAGTTGAGCTGGGCCTTGAGAAAAGTGAAAAGGCATTCCTAAATACCCCATGGGGATGGGGATCAAGATGCACGTAGTTATTGAAAGGGTCTTAGTTTAAGTTATTAGAACTCGGACCATGGATGGGTAAATAGAGAAGGAGACACACGGTAAGGTGGTTACAAAACCCGGCATGAATGAGGACATAAGACCTACTTACCATGTGTTCTATGGGGAAGTGCTCGAGTCAAGGGACCGAACACGAAATTTAGGTTGGGCCCATGGGAAAGTTCACGGGCACACCTACGTATCTCATGAGGATGAGAATCAAGCCATACGTAGTTCTTGGGGGTGGCACGGCATAGTAAGGTACCAGTGAAAATGATAAAAGGGGTGCGTGGGTCTATCCCTCGCACCAAGAGGAGCGGAATTTGATAAATCATGTTTGTCCTTTAAGGTGAGTGGTTTTTTTTTTGTGAAGCGACGGGCCTAGGGTAGCAATACTTGGTGTCGCCACAAGAATCAATCCATAGTAGGCATTGACAAATGGTATGGTAAATGATTGATACCCAATGTGACGTCCTCTATGATGAGGTCATCACAATGCAGTTCCGTTTTTCATCGTGCAGCCAGGATGATACTGTCATAGTTTAGGGTCATGTGATAGGACCAAGCATGCATTTTAATGTCATGCAACGCAGATATAGCATAGATGATGCTAGGTGGGGAATGTGTACGGTGCCATGAAACATAACCAATGTGAATAGGTACATGATCCCACACCATATCGTACACAATTCCGAGAGGGGAACCTCAGGCCAAGGGGCCCAAATAGGGGTGAGAGAGAAAGGGGCTAGAGAAACTATCTCCCAGCTAAACTGGACCTAAAAACGAGACGTCCGGGTGGTCATACGTATCCCATAAGTATGGGAATCAAGACACACGTAGTTCTGTATGGTGCCTTTTAACGTCGTGTGGGATAGGAAATAGGAGGTCTAATTCTTATAATGGGGTACACGTGGTGTAGCTATTGCAAACCCGACATGAATGAGGACATAATCCCACACCATGCCACGTGGTCCCGTAGTCAAAGTCCCAAAGGTGGGATAGAAAAGAAAAATTATCTGAACTCAAGATGGACCCATAGACAAGGGTTCTGGGCATTCCTACGTATCCCAACAGGATGGGAATCAATCCATACGTAGTTCTTAACGAGATCTTAGTTTATGGTCTTAGAGCTCAGACCATGAATGGAGTGAAAACCCTTCAAGTAAGTGTAGGCCTCAACCCGATCCATAAGCCCACGTGAGTTAAACTCAGTGTGTGAAATAATGGAGGAAGATGTCTTTTACAATACCTGGAACGCAAGGAAAAGGTAAATCATTGTGGAGCCTCGAATGACTCCCCTATTGCGTCTTTGGTCCCCTTAATGCGCAGATGTGCACTGAGGAATGGTACCAAGAGTTTTGAAGTTTTACTTGGACATGATGAGGTGGATAAGGGAGTGAATCATGTAATTGACATTTTGGGATTAATGTGGCTGGCGTGGAAATGGAGGATAACTGTTAACCATGGTGGAAATGTATCATATGTATTGCATTAGCCTGAAGTGGGAACAAAAAACGAGTATCGACCACTAACCATATTCACAACGCGGGATTTGTATCAATTTTTTGTCTGAAACCCTCGGGGGCGTTGGCCCTTAACGGTAGGGGATCCCTTATGCGTGGTATCCATGCCATTTTTGGGGGTCCCTCTGGGTTTGAAAGGTGATGAAAGCCCTGATGAAGGGGAACACAAAGCCTTAAAAGTGGGTGAGAACATGTCCAAGCAGAGTCTGGCATTCCAGGTACTAGACCAGAGTACCCTTAGGCACATTGGTGAACCGCCGAAAAGGGTTGACAAAGTGGATCAGGATGGAGAGATACATGGCATGGTCATTACAAGCCCAACGCGAATGAGGACATAATCCCATGCCATGCCATATACTCCCCTCTCCGAGGAAGTGTAGGCCAAGGGGCCAAGCTGAAACAGAGGTTTCCAGGAGATGTGGCTAGATCTGAAGTCTAGACATTCGGGTGGTCCTATGTATCCCATAAGGATAGGAATCAATCCATACGTAGTTCTCGAGATGCAGTTTAATGTCATGCAAGATGAGGAGGGGAATATGATTCCCTAGAAAAGAGAGGTGTATGGTATGACGAATGAATGATGACATAATCTCTCACCACACCATACACTCCCATAAGGGAGGCCCTAGGCCGGGGCCCGAAAGGCCAAGGGGCCTGAGGCTAGGCCTTGGTCAGGAGGGCCTGACCAGCTTGCAGTTTAACGTCTTGCATTGAGGACGAGGATAGGAGGAAGATACCCTAGATAAGGGAGGTGTACGGAATGGAGAATAACCCGACGTGAATGAGGAAATAATCCCACGCCCTGCCATACAATCCAGGTAAGAACTTGGGCTAGGGCCCGAGAAGTCCAAGGGGCCTGAGGCTGGGCCTCGGTCAGGAAGGCCTGACTTATAAGGCCCTAGCCTTAAACCTTACTTAATCTTGAGTTATTACAAGATTACACATTGAGGATATTTTTAGGTTTAGAGTTTTAGAGAATTAGATCATAAAACTTGCATTACATTCCACATTTAAACAAAGTGGTTACATAAAAGATAGTATTCATTTTTTTCCCATCAATGGAAATATATTTAAAAATAAAGCATGGATTCTTTCTTGACACTTCCTTGACACTATCATCATATCATGTACCTTTCCCTTGACCTGTGAAAAACATTTCAAAAAAAACGTGGGATTAGAATAAAAATCTCAGTAAGGGTTATAAAAATATGGAAAGGAAACATGAGTTCATATATACATAAGAATGAAATCATACTTTACCCATAAAACATAGGCATATCAAATCCTGAATAAATCATAGAAATCATAAGACATAAAAGGTAACTTGAGGCATTCATAACATTCTTACGTAGGGAGTAATCCTCTTGGTTACGTTTGGAATACCCACCACAGTATATTCCCTAAATCTCTTCGGATAAACCTTAACGTTTCACTCCTTCGTGTTACCTAATGCATTGGAGAGCTATATCGGGCCCACCCGCCCTTAGTTTATCATAGAACCACCCGTATTCATAACAATTCCCAAGAACCATAATATAATCTTATCACATAAAACATGCATAAAGGAAACAAAACATTTCCACCTTTCAATAAAAATATATCAATACAACACATTGATATAAAAACATTATGAAAACCATTTTCAATACCAAAATAAAATAAAATTAAAACATGGTATTTATTTTTCTTTTAAAAAGAAGGTATGTCTTGTAGAGGAAGCCGAAACTCAAATAATGGTCACGGCGGAGGAGAAGTCATTGTCGTCGCATACGTACGACAAAAACATTCCCTTTTATCGTTTAGTAAAACGCTTCATATAAAGAAGATTACTTTTGGATAAATGTAAAAGTCAAAGGGTTTTATACACCATATAAAATAAGGTTGTGTATAAAACAAAAATATGCCTCAATGAATGGAGATTGAGACGAAGTCCCATACAAAGACGGTATCCTTGGATTAAGGATAAATCAATTACATAATTATGTGTGACAAACGAATACATCAAATATAGGTGGATATTAAGTGTAAAAAAATCAGAGTACATTCACACATATTCATAGAATGACATATTCAAGGAGTACAAGTTTATCCCAAAGAATCAAAATTGGGTTAAGAAGTTCCCTTGCAAAAATTCGACAGCCTAACGGCGTCACTTCAAAATTCAAAAAAAGAGTTGATGAGAGATAAAAAGGGTATCTAATCACTTGGACATAAAATTTACATCAATAAGGATATAGAAGAAAATATCCCAACATAATAGTATGTGAATTAAAAGACATAAAAAAAGAAGTCTTTTAAAAAGAGGAGGGTGAAAGGTTCCCTTACCGACTTGGGTAACTTTCGAAACATACACCCCGTGAAAGAAAGACAATACAACATTGATGTAAATACTCATATATGAAATTATATTACACAATGAGTAAAATAATGGGCATTACATACACCACTCAAAGGAAATTGTGGCAAATGTTGCATAAATCCCACGGGAATAAAAGTGAGATGAAAAATCCCTTACGAAAACTCGGCAGCCTAACGGCGCCACTTAAAACTTCCAAAAATGGATTGAGGAGATAAAATAGGGTCTCTCGTCATATTAAAATAAAATTTACAGTAAGAGTAATATAAAATAACATCCCCCGTCATAACAAAGAGGAGCTTAAAATAAGTAACATAAAGGAGAGTACTTAAAAAGAAAGAGAGAGATTAGATCTCTTACGAAAATTCGGCAGCCTAACGGCACCACTCAAAACATCCAAAATGGATTGATGAGAGAAAATAGGGTCTCTCATCATATGAACATAATAATTACAGTAGGATTAATATAAAATAACATCCCAATCATAAGAAAGATGATCTTAAAAGGAATGACATAAAAGAGTGTACTTAAAAAGAAAGAGAGGAGTAGGATCCCTTACCTTGGGTCCGACTTGACTTGATCACTATTTAATCTCATGAATAATAAACTTGAGTTAATTTCTACTTCCTTAAGAACATTATTCAAGTTCATTATTCCTTTTATATCACTTATTACCATGTCATGAACACTATGTTATTATTTAAGCTAATAACAGTCGTTTTAACAATCATTGGTACTTGAGTCAAAAATAAACTCTTTATAATTACAAGTTGATCATGTGGAAAAATATACATTATATCCAGAATTGTATTCATGATGTATATATCATATATATAATATATATCCAGTATATTCATGAATTTATAATATTACATAACATTTAGATTTAAGAAATGAAATGCACCGTTCATGGAGATGGTAAGCCGTACGTACGCATGAACGCTACTTCCATTTCTATTTCATATTTAATGGAATTAAAACATAATGATACATAATAGTATTTTAATTAAAGTATGGTATCATATATAATATCATTAAATATATCCTTTATACATACCACATATGGTATTAACAAATCAAATCACTTTGAGGGGGCGGTAGTCTACACTTCCTTAAATGAAGATATCGCGTTTACCCATAATGGAAACCATAAAGATATGCCATAAATGAAAAATACATAAGCTTAAGTAAAACATAAACATATTTTATATAATATATAAATATATTTACATCTTAATGTCCACCTTTGAAGATGATATATGAGTGTTGAACAATCATCGTTTCGTGAGGCAGAAATTCACCATCCACGGAAACAGTATGTTCTTTAACCATTAGATGTAGGTGTGTGAAAGTGTAGCTCGAATACTTATTATACAAACATCCTAGTATATTGAAGATACTTGATTTGTTACAAAAGAAATGAATAAAAAGAGTTTAGGGGGTTGGAGAAGCAAAATAAAACAAAAGGACTCAAGTGAAGACATTACCTTAAAATCGGGTAACTCCCTTTGGTTTGAGATCAAAGGATTCCTTGAGAAGAATTCTTCCCAAAGTGAGGCTTCAAGGATTTATAGAGGGATTTTTAGATACAAAATGGGCAGGGGTTGGCCGATACAAAGGCTTTGGAAGTGTGGGTAAGGAGGTAGAGGTGGGGCCTTTTATAAGAGGAGAGGAGGGGCACCCTTAGAAAGTAAAAAAATGTTCCTTTATTTTAAAATGAGTTTCAGATTTAAAAGGTCCCACATTGATATAATTATAGGATAAGGTGATAAGGGTTATAAATATACCCATCCAATATGTTTTTTACATGTGTAGGTCATAGATTTTTACATTATCTTTTCATTTTATTTAAATCATTTATTAATGAGGTAATCGCTGCATCATCATGATGTCATAAATAATTTAATATATTTAATGTCTAAAAATTATAAAAAAAACTATCATGATGTAGGAAATATTTTTATATTTGTAATGAATATTTATAGTCAAAAATATGACTTGTATAACCCCATGTAAAAATTGTTTTAGTAAAACATCACATGTTTGTGTCATTTTTACTTTAACATTAAATAAAAAGTTATTTATGTCATTTCCCAACCAAAGTGACTCCATGGGGTCCCCAAGTTGACCCATGGATTGTCTTGGTCGGCCATGACTCATCCAATTAGGGTAGGACATGTTTCTAGGTTATTTTATTTTATTAAAACATTATTCTTACCTTAAACTACACCAATTACCTCTAATCGCGATTAAAAACTTAATAAGTTACTATTCACCAAAAAAATTATTTTAATCCCATTGAACCAAATTTTACTTCTTAATGACAACCATTTATGTCAGATTTTTGAAATTAAAAACACAAAGATGGAAAATTTTCATTTAAACGAAAAATCAGTTTTTATAAGTACCACTTAGTGGTTTCACTATTCATCAAAAATTGAAGTTTTTCAGAAAATTACCAAAAGTTCACCCTAATATATATTTGATATTCCGAATTCAAAAATGATGTCTATTTTAAAAAATTCAAAACATATAAGTTGCATTAATTAATTTAATAATTAATTCCCGTCGTCAAAACAAATAGCGTGTTTTTTTGAAACAAAATGTATCAAAAGATTGACACTAGTTTAAGTCCGATTTCAAAGTGAAATTAATTCCAACAACCACTATTGGATTAAATGGTAAAAATATATTCTAATTTCACTTTAAAACCAATTCAAAATATAATCTAATCATATAAATAAATTATATTAAAAGAGGTTTTGAATTAAAATACAACATTTTTCACTATTCATTAAAAATTGAACTTTTTCGGAAAAATACCAAAAAATTACACAAAGTAAATTTTGATGTCCCGATGCTAAAAAAGAATTTTATTTTTTCAAATATAACACATAAAATTTTCAAAAGGTGGATTTAAAAGAGGTTCTCCATCAAAAGGTGGTTAATCGACCTTTTAAAGAATATTAGAATGTTTACGCTTAAAATTGGATTCATTTTCATTTTTAATCCTCTAACATTTATTATAAAAAGTAAAAATATTTGACAAACATATATAATCATTTTGTAGTTAGTTATATTCATTCCCTCCATTACAACGGCTAGGCATTAACTACTATTTAAAATAATATTATTTTATTATTAGAGTGCAACGTAAGATTCCCAAGAAACTCGTTGTTGCGTATTGGGTACGCCATCGAGCATAGCATCCCCTTTAAAGTAATATTAATATTTTATTCACAAATATGGATAAATATAAAAATGTCATATTCTTTATTTACCTGGGTTGTTACATCCTTCCCCCCTTTTGGGAATTGCGTCCTCGCAATTTTAAAATTGTGCTTGGAAATATCCTTGAAAGTCCCACATCGGAACAAGAGTCGGTAAAACAATCACTCTAAAATAAATAAAGATAAGTACAGAGGTCACCCGAGTTAACCCATACTAGGATTCCATGTAGGAAAACATGGACATGGAGGAGAAAACATAGGGTCATGTTCTGATGGAGAGTGATATAAAACATGTTTAGGAGAAAGTTAACCACAAGAAAATCACAAACTTGTGATGGGTTAAACGGTATTCGATTCCCCAGTAGGAAAAGTTAATAGATAAAATTTTTGTTTTAAGTAAATTTTTATTGAGGAATTTATTCATAAGGAAACATAATCACTTATCATGTTGACTTTCAACTTTTATTAGATTCCTTACACAAACTCATATTTTCTCCAAAAGATGAGTATTTAGGAAGACATGTTCACATTAAGAGTACTATAATCATGTTATAGAGAATCACCTAATCCACAAAAGAGAACTATATACTTCCCATGTCTTTAGACTTTAACCAAAACCAAAACCAAAAAGGTTAGTACAAGATCAGATAATCCAGAAAAGGATAACCCTTTATAAAAAAAATCTATTCTTAATCTCCAAAATTTGTCCAACAAAACCCAAAGTTCAACGAGGACCATTCGAGAAACAATTTGTCCATAAAATTCTTCAAAGTAAACCAAACTAAGATTGAAACCCAAATATTTTAAGGATTTGGTCACATAGTCTTCCAAGTTAAATTGTAACATTTATCTCCAAACAACATCGGTTGCTTCTTAATGTCTCGTATTGAAAAGTAATTAACCTAATCACATATCCTCCATGGTAGGTTAATAAATTTCCATAGATAACCCAAAATCAACTTACTCTTAATTCATAAAATCATCTAACTAAAAAGAATCAGTCAAACTAACTAGGGACTTCACGTAGTCCAGTGGTATGCGATAAATACCAGTCACACTTTGGTTTTGGGTTCGATTCCCGCAGCTTCGTCCGACGCGACGGGTTTTCACACGGTCTGTGTGTTGTCCCTTTTCAAAAACTATATAATTCTCAAATCATTCCCCAAAAAGATATAAAATCATCAAAAATAACCATAACATAATTTAACCTCAATTTTATCTCATGCCTTTCATTTCCATCATAACATATAGTAACCCACAATTACCTCAAAAGTAAGTATCATATAAACCCAAATGGTTCTTTATAAATATGTCCACAAAAGAACAGATAAATATTCCTTGAATAAAATTTTCATATATTAAACATCAGGGTTACACATACTATAAAAAGTCTTCTAATGTAACCCCATCATCAAAAGAGACTTAATACTCTTAAGAATTTCACCATAACTCTTGAAGCCCTTATATGTTGACTTCTTACTCACTCAACATTCTTCATGATCCATTAACCATTCCTATCCAACTTATTCTGAAATACTTATTTCCTACAAACAAAATCATGAATCATATCCTAAGATTCCAAAATAGAAAAACAAAAGTTATGAAATAATCCATACCTTTGATTGGTCATTGTCAGTTTCTTCATCCTCAATCGAAATGGCATTAGATATTGGTAAACGAATATTTGTACGATCTTGGTGATCCCATTCACGAAACTTATTCATAGGACATGTGTTTGCATAATGACCATGCACACCACATTTAAAAAATTCAATTGATCCCTCAGAAAGAACTTCTTTCCCTTTCCTTGAGTCAACTGGATGCTTCCTTTTTCCATGGCAGGTTCTTGCTTTATGACCTTCATTTCCACATCTATAGAATATTTCTATCCCTTTGAAACATTTTACTAGGTGTTTCTTTCCACATCATTGACACATAGGTTTTTGAACACACTTACCTTTATTATTATTACCTGTAGTTCGGTAGGGATTTGTTTCACACATATATGATGCCTTAGAGAAATCACTGAGGTTTAGGTGGTCAATCATGACTCCAGATAGTTGGTTGAGGATAAACACAAGATTTCTCATTGTAGCTCCCATATTATTCAGTTGCTTTCTCAAAAAACTGTCACAGTTTCCTTCACATCCACTGTTACTTTGATGCTTGCTAGATCCATCCATTTACTAAAACCAAAAAGGTCAGTGTGAGTATATCAACAAAACCATCATGTACTAATGAGGAAGATAAACACTAAGATATACTTACTCATTCACTTTATCTAAAACTAGGACTCTTTCTGAAATCCTAACCATTATGGTAATGTCACTTATGCTTAAAGAATACCCTAACCTCTAAAGTTATCTAAACCGACCTTTGATACTAACTATAAGGCCATAGCCTTAAACCTTACTTAATCTTGAGTTATTACAAGATTACACATTGAGGATCTTTTCAGGTTTAGAGTTTTAGAGAATTAGATCATAAAACTTTCATTATATTCTACATTTAAACAAAGTGGTTACATAAAAGATAGTATTCATTTTTTCCCATCAACGGAAATATATTTAAAAATAAAGCATGGATTCTTTCTTGACACTTCCTTGACACTATCATAATATCATGTACCTTTCCCTTGACCTGTGAAAAATATTTCAAAAAAAACTTTGGATGAGCATAAAAAGCTCAGTAAGGGTTATAAAAATATGGAAAGGAAACATGAGTCCATATATACATAAGAATGAAATCATACTTTACCCATAAAACATAGGCATATCAAATCCTAAATAAATCATAGAAATCATAAGACATAAATGGTAACTTGAGGCATTCATAACATTCTTACGTAGGGAGTAACCCTCTTGGTTATGTTTGGAATACCCACCACAGTATATTTCCTAAATCTCTTCGGAGAAACCTTAACGTTTCACTCCTTCGTGTTACCCAGTGCATTGGAGAGCTATATCGGGCTCACCCTCCCTTAGTTTATCACGAAACCACCTATCTTCATCACAATGCCCAAGAACCATAATATAATCTTATCATATAAAACATGCATAAAGGAAACATAACATTTCCACCTTTCAATAACAAGATATCAATACAACACATTGATATAAAATCATTATGAAAACCATTTTCAATACCAAAATAAAAGAAAAGTAAAACATGGTATTTGTTTTTATTTTAAAAAGAAGGTATGGCTTGTAGAGGAAGCCGAAACTCAAATAATGGTCATAGCGGCAGAGAAGTCATTGTCGCCACATACGTACGACAAAAACATTCCCTTTTGTCATTTAGTAAAATGCTTCGTATAAAGAAGATTACTTTTGGATAAATGTAAAATTAAAAGGGGTTTATACACCGTATAAAAGAAGGTTGTGTATAAAACAAAAATATTCCTCAATGAATGGAGATTGAGACGAAGTCCCATAAAAAGACGGTATCCTTGGATTAAGGATAAATCAATTACATAATTATGTGTGACAAACGAATACACCAAATATAGGTGGATATTAAGTGTAAAAAAATCATAGGACATTCACACATATTCATATAATGACATATTCAAGGAGTACAAGTTTATCCCAAAGAATCAAAATTGGGTTAGGAAGTTCCCTTGCAAGAATTCGACAGCCTAACGGCGTCACTTCAAAATTCAGAAAAAAGAGTTGATGAGAGATAAAAAGGGTATCTCATCACTTGGACATAAAATTTACATAAATAAGGATATAGAAGAACATATCCCAACATAATAGTATGTGAATTAAAAGACATAACAAAAGAAGTCTTTTAAAAAGAGGAGGGTGAAAGGTTCCCTTACCGACTTGGGTAACTTTCGAAACATACACCCCGTGAAAGAAAGACAATACAACATTGATGTAAATACTCATATATAAAAGTATATTACACAATGATTAAAATAATGGGCAGTACATACACCACTCAAAGGAAATTGTGGCAAATGTAGCATAAATCCCACGGGAATAAAAGTGAGATGAAAAATCCCTTACGAAGACTCGGCAGCCTAACGGCGCCACTTAAAACTTCCAAAAATGGATTGATGAGATCAAATAGGGTCTCTCATCATATTAAAATAAAATTTACAGCAAGATAAATATAAAATAACATCCCCCATCATAACAAATAGGATATTAAAAGAATTAACATAAAGGAGAGTACTTAAAAAGAAAGAGAGAGGTTAGATCTCTTACGAAAATTCGGCAGCCTAACGGCGCCACTCAAAACATCCAAAATGGATTGATGAGAGAAAATAGGGTCTCTCATCATATGAACATAATAATTATAGTAGTATTAATATAAAATAACATCCCAATCATAAGAAATATGAGATTAAAAGGAATGACATAAAAGAGTGTACTTAAAAAGAAAGAGAGGAGTAGGATCCCTTACCTTGGGTCCGACTTGACTCGATCGTTCTTTAATCTCCTGAATAATAAACTTGAGTTAATTTATACTTCCTTAAAAACCTTTTTCAAGTTCATTATTCCTTTTATATCACTTATTACCAGGTCATGAACACTATGTTATTATTTAAGATAATAACGGTCGTTTTAACGATCATTGGTACTTGAGTCAAAAATAAACTCTTTATAATTACAAGTTGATCATGTGGAAAAATATCCATTATATACAGAATTGTATTCATGATGTAGATATCATATATATCATATATATCCAGTATATTCATGCATTTATAATATTACATAACATTTAGAGTTAAGAAATGAAATGCACCGTTCGTGGAGACGGTAAGCCGTACGTACGCATGAACGCTACTTCCGTTTCTATTTCATATTTAATGGAATTAAAACATAGTGATAAATAATAGTATTTTAATTCCAGTATGGTATCATATATAATATCATTATATATATCCTTTATACGTACCACATATGGTATTAACGAACCAAATCACTTTGAGGGGGCGGTAGTCCGTACTTCCTTAAATGAAGATATCGCGTTTACCCATAATGGAAACCATAAAGATACGCCATAAATGAAAAATACAGAAGCTTAAGTAAAACATAAACATATTTTATATAATATATAAATATAGTTACATCTTAATGTCCACCTTTTAAGGTGATATATGAGTGTTGAACAATCATCGTTTCGTGAGGCAGAAATTCTCCATCCACGGAAACAGTATATTCTTTAACCATTAGATGTAGGTGTGTGTAAGTGTAGCTCGAATCCTTCTTATAAAAACATCATAGTATATTGAAGATACTTTAGTTTTTACAAAATAAATGAATAAAAAGATTTTAGGGGTTGGAGAAGCAAAATAAAACAAAAGGACTCAAGTGAAGACATTACCTTAAAATCGGGTAACTCCCTTTGGTTTGAGCTCAAAGGCTTCCTTGGGAAGACTTCTGCCCAAAGTTAGGCTTCAAGGAGTTAGAGAGGGATGCGAAGATACAAAATGGGTAGGTTTTGGCCAATCCAAAGGCTTTTTAAGTGTGGGTAAGGAGGTAGAGGTGGGGGCATTTTATAAGAGGGGAGGAGGGGCACCCTTGGAAAGTAAAGAAATGTTCCTTTATTTTAAAATGAGTTTCGGATTTAAAAGGTCCCACATTGATATAATTCGAGGATACGGTGATAAGGGTTCGAAATATACCCATAAAATAAGTTTTGGACATGTTTAGGTCATAGATATTTACATTATATTTTCATTTTATTTAAATCATTTATTAATGAGGTAATCGCTGCATCATCATGATGTCATAAATAATTTAATATATTTAATGTCTAAAAATTATAAAAAAATATCATGATGTAGGAAATCTTTTTATCTTTCTAATGAATATTTATAGTAAAAAATATTACTTGTATAACCCCATGTAAAAATTGTTTTAGTAAAACATTACATGTTTGTGTCATTTTTACTTTAACATTAAATAAAAAGTTATTTATGTCATTTCCCAACCAAAGTGGCTCCATGGGGTCCCCAAGTTGACCCATGGATTTTCTTGGTCGGCCATGACTCATCCAATGAGGGTGGGACATGTGTCTAGGTCATTTCATTTTATTAAAACATTATTCTTACCATAAACTACACCAATTACCTCTAATCGTGATTAAAAACTTAATAAGTTACTATTCACCAAAAAATTATTTTAATCCCATTGAACCACATTTTACTTATTAATGACAACCATGTATGTCAGATTTTTGAAATTCAAAACACAAAGATGGAAAATTTTCATTTAAACGGAAAATCAGTTTTTATAAGTACCACTTAGTGGTTTCACTATTCATCAAAAATTGAAGTTTTTCAGAAAATTACCAAAAGTTCACCCTAATCTATATTTGATATTACAAATTCAAAAATGATGTCTATTTTACAAAATTCAAAACATATAAGTTGCATTAATTAATTTAATAATTAATTCCCGCTGTCAAAACAAATAGCGTGTTTTTATGAAACAAAATGTATCAAAAGATTGACACTAGTTTAAGTCCGATTTCAAAGTGAAATTAATTCCAATGACCACTATTGGATTAAATGGTAAAAATATATTCTAATTTAACTTTAAAACCAATTCAAAAGATAATCTAATCATATAAATAAATTATATTAAAAGAGGTTTTGAATTAAAATACAACATTTTTCACTATTCATTAAAAATTGAACTTTTTCGGAAAAATACCAAAAATTTACACAAAGTAAATTTTGATGTCCCGATTATAAAGAATAATTTTATTTTGTCAAATATAACACATAAAATTGTCAAAAAGTGGATTTAAAATAGGTTCGTCATCAAAAGGCGGTTAATCGACCTTTTAAAGAATATTAGAATGTTTACGCTTAAAATTGGATTCATTTGCATTTTTAATCCTCTAACATTTATTATAAAAAGTAAAAATATTTGAAAAACATATATAATCATTTTGTAGTTAGTTCTATTCATTCCCTCCATTACAACGGCTAGGCGTTAACTACTATTTAAAATAATATTATTTTATTATTAGAGTGCAACGTAAGATTCCCAAGAAACTCATTGTTGCGTATTGGGTACGCCATCGAGCATAGAATCCCCTTTAAAGTAATATTAATATTTTATTCACAAATATGGATAAATATAAAAATGTCATATTCTTTATTTACCTGGGGTGTTACATGACTAGATTGCAGTTTAACGTCTTGAAGTAAGGACGAGGGCTGGGGGAAGGTCTCATCCAGGGATATGTACCACACGATGAGTAACTCGGCGTGAATGAGGACATAATCCCACACCCCATCGTACAATCCTATTAGAGAGAACTTGGGCCAGGTGGAAGGTCATACGCCCTCTTGTACAGTTATTGCCTCATCGAAGCTCCTAATCCCACATGAGTGGTGCTCGGTGTGGGAAAAAAGGAGTCAGTCTTGGCCATCTCTATCCAATGGGTCCTGATAGCTGGCATCGCCTAAGGGGAGTTCGTCGCTTAGATATGACGGGGCAGAACGAACCACTACACTCAATGTTTGGGACATCTTAGGGTGGTCCTAACGATCTGGGACAACTGTTGACCATGTTCGAAACACAACGTCCCTATAGTGACCTGAAATGGGAGAAACAAATGAGCATCGACCACTGACCATGTTCAAAACGTGGGACTTATATCGGCTTGTTGCTCGACATCCTCGAGGGCGTTGGCCCAAAGTGGTAAGAGATCCCTTAGGCCTAGCATTCATACCATTCAGGGGGCCTTCTAGATGGGGAAGGTGATGGAATCCCAGTCAAGGAGTGGGTGAAGCATAGTTGTACCCATCTATGAAAGAGGAAAACATATCCAGGGAGGGGGACGTACAGCCGGATCGAGGCTCGCTCGACGTGAATTGGGGAAAAAGTATGAACCCTTCCATATGTCTTGACCCGGGGGTAAGATTCTGGCATTTGGGTTGGGCCAATAGACAAAATGTCCAGGCGTTTCTACGTATCCCATGAGGATGGGAATCAAGCCATACGTAGTTCTTGATGGCCATGCAGTTTAACGTCGTACAGTGAAGACGCGGGAGGATATAAGAACAGGAGTGGGAACATGGTGTGACCATTGTAATCTTCGTATGAGTGGGGGATAAGGAAGCCTACTCCACATCATGCAAGGACCCTCCGAGGAAACTATACCCAAGGGGGAAAGTCAAAGAGAAGAGCTCAGGGTTGGGCTCAAGAAGAGGCATATGAGTGTTCCTACGTATCCCATTAGGATGGGAATCAAGCCACACGTAGTTATCAAGATGCAGTTTAATTTCATTCAGGACCATCGTACAGTTTAGGGTTATGCGGGACCATCCAGTTTAAAGTCATGCAGGACGATGTAGTTTAAGGTCATGCAGGACCGAGGAGCTCAAGCAAAGTATTTCTTGAGGAACTTGGCATTGGTGGGAGGGGTTATGCGCTCACCATCCATAGTCACCAAGGAATATGCTCCATTAGAGTAAACCTTGTGAATGATGTAAGGTCCCTCCCATTTGGGCTCCAACTTGGGTGGTTTCCTTCCAGGGATCATTAGCGCTCAGAGGGACAACACTAATTCACCTTGAAGAAAAGAGCGGAGGTGAACCTTCTTGTTGAAGGATCTAGATATCTTATTCTGATGCCTTTCTAGATTGTGTAGGGCACGGAGCCTACTCTCGTCAAGTTCTTCCAATTTAGCTAGACGGATTTCAGCCACCTTATCTGGCGCCTGCTGGTTATAGACTACAATGCGTAACGATGGCAGTTGGATCTCAATGGGCAGGACGGCCTCAGCCCCATACACCAGGGAATATGGAGTCACCTGGGAGGAATTTTGAGTCGTCATCCGATAATCCCAGAGGGTGTTGGGGAGCTTGTTCGGCCAACTCTTCTTGTTCTGACCAACCATTTTCTACAAAATGTTAGAGAGGGTTTTTTTGAACGCCTCGATCTTTCCATTTGCCTACGCGTAATAGTGAGAGGTATGGTTCGAGCGGATATTGTACTTGGCGTACAATTTCTTCAGCTCAGCTGCTCAGAAGTTTGGGTCGTTATCAGTGAGCACGGCATGAGGGACTCCAAATTGGTAGATGGTGTTGGAGCTCACAAAATCGACAATGGATCGAGACTTGACTTCCTTTAGTGGGACTGCCTCTACCCATTTGGAGAAGAAGTCTGTAGCGGTCAAGATGAACCTACACTGGCGAGCTGTCGCTGGTGGGTATGACCCCACAACATCGAGCCCCCACACTACAAAGGGCCAAGAGTACTTGGTGGAGTGGAGAGGTTCTGGCGGCCGATGCAGGAAATTATCATGAACTTGGAATGCGTGATATCTCTTGGTGAACTCAATAAAATCATGGATCATAGAGGGCCAGAAGTACCCCAGCCTCCAGATCTGATGGGACAGCTTTGACCCAGCCTAGTGGGCTCCGCAGGAACCGGCATGAACCTCTTGCATGACCTGAGAAATATTGAATCCTTGAATGCAACGGAGGAGAAAACCATCGAAACCATGCTTATAGAGGATCTTCTCAAGACTGGGACTACTCTAGAGGGTAAACTACAGTGCGCGGCTTCAGATTCGCTCGTGCTCGGCCCGATCATCCGGGAGGCAACCATTATGGAGATACTCGACAAAATGTGCTCTCCAGTCAGGAGTCGTCTCAACCACTGCACCTGAAGAACCTGGGGATCCTGACGTGGAGGATCTTACGGTAAGATGGCTTACTCACGGTCGTCGTCATCCTTTGAGATGACTGGGGAAATGACTCTCTGGTGTTCCACATGTATAATCAGATCATCCTGCTCATGTTCTACAAGTGACATAGCTAAACCGGCTAAAGCATCCGCTCGACCATTTTGTGATCAAGAGACTTGGGTAACCTCTGGTCGAGAAGGGAACCAGGCCATTAGATGGAGGGTGAACTCCAACAATGGCATGAGATATGGCTTCCAGACAACATAGTCTCCATTGAACTGCTTGATGACTAGTTCGAAATCCCCTTTTACATGAAAATGGGGAACATTGATCTCAAGGTACAGCTCGAGGCCAGTGATGAGATCCTGATACTCTGCCTCATTTTTGGTGTAGCCTTCTAACAACAGGAATGAGTACGGCAGAATGGATTGAACCGGGGTAATGAATACGACACCCAGACCCACTCTGTTGAGCCTAGGGTTGTTGAGCCTCCTACCAGTAGGGCTCCGGGAGGCACCGTTGAAGTGAATTTTCCAACATGAGACGACATGATCGACTGAGAGGATTTCCTCGTCAAGAAAATATAGGTCCAAAGATTGATCTACGGGGGTTGGATGGGGAGCTAGGAATTCTTCCAATGCCTGCCCCTTGATAGACTTCTGAGCCACAAACCTAATGTCAAACTACTGGAGAATTACCGCCCACCATGCTAGTCGGCCAGTCAACATGGGGTAGTTCAGAATGTACTTTAGTGGGTCTACCCAAGAGACAAACTGTACCTCATGGTGCTATAGGTAATGTCACAATTTCTGTACGGAAAACATGAGTGAAAGGCAACTCTTTTCAATGGGGGAGTATCTGTTCTCCGTATCGAGGAGCATGTGGCTGAGGTAGTAGAGGTTTTTCTCTATACCCTCATTATTCTTCTGGGTGAGCAGGGCACTGAGAGACCATTATAGGGTGGTCAAATAAAGTACCAGCTGCTTTCTGGTGATGGGTGGCATTAATACTAGAGGCTGGAGCAGATACTGCTTGATTTCCTCGACAGTAGTCTGGCACTCTTCGTCCCATTCATAGGCAGAGTCTTTCTTCTTGATCCGGGAAAAGGTCTTACACTTTCCATCCATATTCTCAATGAATCGGAGTATGTAGGCTAAGTGGCCTTGAAGACCTCGAAGCTCTCAAAAATTACTTGGGGGAGGCATCTGGCTGATGGCTTTGATCTTCTCTAGGTCGATCTCGATGCCCCGATATCTGACAGCGAAGCCGAGAAACTTCTCAGAGGTGACCCCAAAGGCGCACTTCAATGGGTTCATCTTCAGGTGGCGGGAACAGAGGAATCCAAATACTTTATCAAGGTCCTTGAGATGGTCCTAGATCTGGTGATATTTGACCACCAGATCATCCACATAGCACTCCACCAATGTTCCGAGAATTGGCTTGAATATGCGGTGCATGGCCCACTGATAGGTGGCACCTGTATTTTTCAGGCCGAAGGGAATAACCTGGTAATCAAAAGTACCTTGGGGGGCCTTAAAGCAGTGGACTCCTCGTCTTCAGGGGCCATCTGGATCTGGTTGTACCCAGAATACCCATCCATGAAGGAGATGGCTTGGAACTCAGTCATAGCATCAATCAACAACTTTGTCACTGGGAGGAAAAAATCATCCTTCGGACAGTGGCGGTTGAGATCACGGATGTCGATACAGACTCTAATCTGCCTGTTTTTCTTCCTAACTGGCACAATGTTGGCTAGCCACTTGGGGTACTGGACTTCCTTGATGAAGTTTTCTCTGGTAATCTTGTCAAATTCGGCCTCAACCATGGCACCATGAGAATGGTGCATTTTTTTGGGAGGCTGCTTGAACCCGCGATGGTTTGTCGGGAGAACAAAGCAGTGGATGGATACCTGAGGATCTATTCATGGCATCTCACCGTAACTCTAGGAAAACACATCACGGTACTGCTTAAAGAAGTTCATGTACCGCTGCTGCTCCTTGAGGGACATGGCAGCACTGATCAATGTGGGTCTCGGATCTGCCTCGATACCAAGGTTCACCTGTACCAGTTCATCAACCGTGGTAGATACACCTTCTTCAAAGGTGGGGGGAGCATCCTCTAGATCCTCTTATCCACTTGTGGAGTTATATTCTGTGGGGGGAGCTGTCTCCGATCCACCAGATTATGATGGGAGGCTGGTGCCGGATTGAGCGGCAGTGGTCATCACATTAAGGGATTCGTGCGCCATTGATACCATAGCAATGAAGGCAGTTGAGCCAATCTCATCCGGTCTTCGACCCATGGGGCCACGCTTGATAACATCAAAGCAGTAGTGGTGTGTCAGCTTAATTCAGTTAATTCCAGCCTGGCGAAACAGACACATATGAAATACCTCTGTTGCCATGATCCTGACATCCCGATGACATACAGGGGTAGGAGATTTCGGGATCACCTGAGCCTAGTTGGTGTAGGAGTACGAGGTGATTTTTTGTCGTCACATGGACCTGGGAATATACCTTCCTCTCGTACCTGAAACGACAAAGCATTGCCCCATGTCGGGGGTCCTGACCTCCAACTAATGGATTGGGAAGATATAGGCATCATCCAGACCTGCCCAGGGATCACTTGTGACCGTGGCGGGCTCAATCTCACTCGCCAGAATCTGCTTATCCTTGCTCTTGTAATAGTCAGCGTCCAGATAGCGGGCTTCACAAGAGGCAAAAGGAGATGCATCTCCTTGAAGCATTCCCACTCGACCATTGAGGGAGTATTTGATGCATTGGTGATACGATGAAGGGACCGCTGCATGTAGGTGGAGCCATGGTCTACCCATCAATGCGTTGTACGCGGTGTCCTGGGAGACAACCATGAATTCGGTACTGGAAACTAGGCCACCGAACTAGGTCTTCAAGCGGATCTTGTCGATCGGGGTTTGATCAGTCCTATCGTATCCCTGGATTCTGAGATTGGAGGGATTTAGATCATCCTTAGACAACCCCAGCTTCCGCAGTGTCCGAGTCGGGATTAGGTTAATCCCAGAACCCGTGTCAAAAAGATAGCAGTGGACTTCCACGCCATTGAACTGACCAGTGATGTATAGTGGACGAATTTTCCCCTGTATGGGATAGTCTTCATCTTCACCAGAGAACAAGATAACTTCCTGGAATTCGGCGTTCTCAATTTCCTCAATGTGGAAGGCTTCTGAAGCTGCTACCTTTGTCTCAAACTGGAGGGGGCTTCTTAGATCCTCGGCGAGCGCCTCATTCATGTCTGATGACAGGCGAAGATCCTCGAGGATAGAAAGCCTCGCTGGGATGACAGAAAGGTGCTTTAGAACATCATACTTCCGTTCCAGGTGCAAAATTATGCTTACAGGAGGTCGCTCTGCGATTGGAGGCATGACGGGCCGCGTCAGTTGGACCGGTGGCTGGCTAGTGCTAGGTACACCCCGTTGCTCACTAGTCGAGGCTTGAAGAGTAGCTTCCGAATGAGGACCGGACAACTGAGATCGTCCTGTAATAGGGCGATACTGGTCATGGTACGGTCGAGGTAGCTCTGCCTGATCTAGTAGCACGAACGGCGGCAGAGGTAGATTTGAGGACGCCAGGTGAGGAAGTTGCATGTGCTGAGCTCTGCGCTGGGCCTGATGTCTGGTCTCAGTGGTGTGAACGACCTAGATGAAAGATCCAGTTGTCGTGGCTTTATGACCTATATGGTCGTGGTTCCGTCGATGTTGGCGTCGGATGGGGATGTTGGGGAGATTCTCTCGACATTCCCCCTCATCGGGAGTCATATAGGGATTTACCAACTCAACGGTATTAACTGAAGTGTACCCCTAGCTGTCGCTCGAGGAATCATCCACCACTGGGCGGATTCTGGGATGGATCCCCATCTCAGGGGGCATGAAGTCATTGAGAGTGAAGGATGACGACGGCATTGGTGGAGCGCGTTGCTTATTCTTGTGCCTCCGCTGCTTACCCTTCTGAGAAGAGGTCGGCTGAGATGATGACGCAGAGGCACTGGCCGCAGGTTATGAAGGCTCCGGATGGTTCAGGAGTTCCCGAATAACACCATGGGTGTGGGTGACTGTTTTACAGTCCATCTAGTCGTCGTACTTTTGGGACCTGTGTCTGAAAACCTGCTGCCACTCACCTTCGCCATCTCTACCGCTTTCTGACCTCACAAAGACACCCACCACTAGTGTCGAGGCTAGTCCCAACCTGACTATGTTGTTATTGACCTGGTCGTAGAGCCAGTTTTTAAACACATTGCACTGTTTTAGGGTGTTCCCTAGAATCCGATGATAGGGGAAGTAGTTAGAGTGATCGGTGGGATTCGCCTATGCCGGCCTTCTGCACTCAGGTAAGCGCACAATCCCCTTCTCTAGGGCACTACGGAAGTAACTGGGGACCTGATCCTCACTGAACGAGTAAGTTTGGGGTCTTTTTTCTGGATAGGGGGCTTTGGGAGCCTAGCCCTGACGAGGGGTCGGAGGAGCCTGCCAAGGAGGTGGTGCCTGATTATCCTGCCTAGGTGGCGGTGGCGTGTTGCGCAGGGGAACCTGCTGATTCTAAGGTGGTTGCTGCTGGGCAAGAGGTTGCACCTGCAGTGGTGGGCCTCTATGAGGTTGTGGAGATGGTGCTACTTGCAGCAATTCTAGTTGCCCGAGGGCTTCTATTTTGGCCACCGTGGTGGTCTCGGCTCTGGAATCCCTCATTGCTGGGATCACAGGGGGCAGTGGACATGCCTGACTAGCCTGTTACAGAGCTTCCTTGAGGCATTGGGCCTTATCTGAGAAGTCTCAGAACCCTCCAAGGTAGTTCTGAGTGATCAGGGAAGAAAACAGTTCTGTTTTGACATTCCCTACGCACATCGTCAGTAATTTCTCCTGAGTTAGTGGAATGTCAAGGGAGTATGTGAGCCCCTTACACCGGGCGATAAAGTCTGCGACTCTCTCATCAGGCCTTTCTTTGCACTTGAAGAGGTCTGTGATGCTGGTCTTACGCGTGGTGCAGCTGAACTGATATAGGAATTTCTGGCAAAGATCCTCCCAGCCGGTCACCGATCCAATGGGGAGCTGGCTGTACTAGATGAATGCATGGCCTTCTAATGTCTTCACAAAACATCGGATCTTGGCAGCTTCCTGCTGTGTTGGGGTCCCCAACATGGGGCCACACCTTGAGGAAAAGTGGGTCAGGTGCTACGGCGGATCTCCTATCCCATTAAAGGGTGAGAATGCGGGATTTCCAAAACCCGGGGGTGCAGGCATATCATCCACCCATACGGGATATGGCTTTCCATCTGGTGGGACTACCACCTGTTGCGTTTCCAACGCCTCGAGGCAGGCGATGAGTGCCGCTATAGGATCATCCGGGCAGGGGTCCCTGTCTTGGCGGGGATCCCTAACCACGAGTGCATTGACAGGCTCTTCGACACGATAGATGGGTTCAGCGGCTCATGGAGTGACTAGCAGAGCGGCCTGCGAGGTAGCTGGGGGAACCCAGGCCAGATTCCTCAGATTGTCACGCCATTCGGGAAGGTTTGGTGAGACGTATCGCAACCTCTTTCCATGAGTTACGGCTTCAACCCTGTCCGTGGGAGCGGTATGATCAGGGTTTCCCGGAGGCATCTCCCCGGGGGGGATTTGTTCCTGGCCCTGCTGCCCTGGCCTAGGATCACCATATTCGGGTCGCCGCTCTATAGCACACTCGTCCAGAAGTTCGTTGACCAGCCTCTTTTGCTCAGCAAGTTGCTGGTGCAACGCGGCCTTCTCAGGGTCTTCCCCCATCTTCTGTACTGAGGTAGATGGGTCGGGGTGATTGACAGCTATGACATGCTCTTTACCCTTACTGGCATTTCGACTGACTACCAACGAATCGGTGGGAATAGGGAGACCGATGAGTTTCCTCTACTGATGAGTAATCCTCCCTGACGGGTCCAACAATGGTGGAACACCCTCATTGGGGAAGTCTCCATCAAGAAATTCTAGATCGTCCTCCTTGTCCATGACATCGGCCATATGGACTGCGACCCTTCCTGAGGGCACGTTCTCAATATCGCATATCAAGTTGGGCTGTCGTCGAATAGGGATGAAGAGGATGGCAGTGTACTTCCCCCAGCCATGGACTTGCACGTGGGGGGTAGCCTCCCTGATGATTTTTCGGAGTACCCTGAAGCTCTGAACGCATCTTTGTTGGAGGGTCCTCTGGCAACCTGGTGACTCAGGGCACTGGTCCATGGGGAGTGTGGCCAAATCGACCAGACGGCATTGCTCGTTGATTTCCTCAAAGTGCACTTGGCTCCTAAGGTACACCACCCGATGATAACGAAGACGGAATTGCATCGCCCATATGGTTTGACGGAAGCACTCGACTTCCTTTGGGGTGAGGGATTTCGGCGCACAGAAGTTTGACACCGCCGCCGGACAGAACTTCTCCGAGAAGTGATCTGCCGCAAGAATGTTCCAGAAGTTCCTGGGCCCGGATTCAGGGTCTGGCCCCGTATTGCCCCACTCATCAACCGGAGGTGGCTAAGGAACTGGTAGCGGTATTGAAGCGGACCGTTGAGACAGTAGACTGGGCAGCGAAGAATATGGTGAATGAGCTGACTGGCCATTGAATTATGGGCCATCCTCCGAGGAGTGCGGTGACCTGACCACAATGTCACAATACGACGGGCTGACAGCCACAGCTCTCGGTGTAGGGATCGTGGTTATCGGTGATGGGTCACGTTGTTGATCAACTGCCATCGGTCCCCAAAATAGCTCTCCATGGTCTCTTGTCGAGTTAGAGGGTGATTCTAGTGATGATGGTGGTGAATGCACGATCAGAACCTGTGGGACTCCCAAGATATCCTCCTCTTGGATGTACCTATGAAGAGAGGCGGTAATCCGGTGTACTTCACACTCTGGAAGGATGATGCTGATATTCCTTGTTCCTGCCCCGGTCCTTGACACAGAGGAGCGAGGATAGGGTTCCACCGCTGAGTCATGCTCTTCTTCAGAATCTAAGAAACAGACTAGTTTGATCTCAGTATGAAGCTTTTCAGTATTCTTCTTGCGGCAGCGAAGACCAGCCTTCCTGCCCCGGGATGGCTCTTCGGGGAAGGGACAATTCCCAGCACGAGGAGTTCCTTCGTCCGTATTAGTGTTGGGGCAGGGAGAGCTTCCACCTGAGTGGGCTGGGGTGTGAGGAGCACCGGGGCAGATGTCAAAAGGGACACTGGGAGGACCTCCGTGCTGGATGCTAGTGCGGGTAAGACCCCCGCTGGAACTGACGGGAGCATGGGTAGGGCCTCCATGCCTGGTTCCCTTGGTGATGTCAGTGTGAGGCAGGTCCCCGTACTGATCAGGCCGAACACGGGTAGGACCTCTGTGATGGGTGTTAGTGAAGTGAAGTTGATCTCCACCCCACAGGTTGATAGGATGAATAGGACCTTCGTCGACTGCTACAAGGGTGTGAGGAAGGTCCTCACATTGTAGAGTGACTAGATGTACAATGTCCCTACCCCGGCGGTCCGTGGAAGGAGGGATAGCTCTATACCCAGTGTAATGGGCATGGGATAGGCTCCCATATGAGGTGTTGCTACCACGGGGAAGGCCCTCATTTGGGTCGAAGGTGGAACGTGGCATACCTCCAAGCCGGGCCTAGGAGAAAGAAAGGTATGCATCCTCCATGTTGGTTGCACGGGGAGGGCCCCTATAGTGAGTGGCATTGCTGCGGGTTAGCCCACAGTGACCACTGCCTGTGCCCGCGACTAGGAGAGTCAACCCAGCCTACCCATGGGGTGGTTAGTGCCTCGATCCGGGTCGGGTGTACAGCTGCCCCTACTCAGCGTATGTAGGGGGTTGATGATTCTCATCAGTGGTGGCTTGGTCTATAGTAGCCACTGACGTTGACGCCCTTTGACGAGCGTCCTCCTCAGCATGTGCCTAATGTTGGCATCGGGTCTGTTGGGCCGGTGCTGGTGGTGCAGGTAGGTAGTCTACCTGCTCTTCATCTCGGGAAACTGGGTGGCGGTACTGGCGCGGCTTGGTGGGGGCCCTCGCTGGGAACCCATGGGAAGGAACTCTGGCCGAGCTGGCCCGAACATCCCCTACCTCATCGGCATAGGGTATGGAGTCATCAAGGTTTTCCAGAGAGAGGCTCCTGAAATGGTTGAAGGTCGGAGCGGGGAGCAGCGGCTCCTTGCGCGGCCCTCGGGGGCGGTGTTGACGGCGGGGCCTGGATACCTCTAGGTTCAGGTGGGCCATATCCCGGGTTGGGATTATGCCCTCCTCCTCGTAACGACGTATGAGGTCATTAATCACCCTTTGTTGGATAACTTCTAATGGGGAGATGGGGCGTGGGTGCCCCACGTTCGTGGATGCAGATGTCATTGTGGCAGCAGTGGAGCCACATGGAGTAGATGTGCTGGCGTTTCCCCTTCCCCTGCGTAAGCGGGTGGGCAGTGATCGTGTTCCTGTGATCAACCTGATTCCTGAGAAGCAGAGAGATTAACTCATCAGCACTGCTAGGAAAAGAAATCGACAACCAGTGCCCCAACATCATTCCGTCTTCCGTGGCCGATAAGAGGGATCTGTGATGACAATGTCGTAGAACGGGATGCACAATGTTCTACTGCCCCATATTCTGGTGAGTTTCATGCCAGGCCCGCTATTTTCTTGGCAGGACCTAGCGCCGGATATCTGGATCTGGTGACATGTCACTCTACTGATGTCTCAAGCACTACTAATATCCACATTGAGGAGAAGAAATTCACGTCGGGTTCACCATTTCTGTTTCCGACGCTTTCTCTAGGGCACACATGTCCGTCACATTCGGGGGACATCGGCGCGGCTCTATTTCCCCGCATTCCCTCTTTCCAAAGGCGGGCGACATTCTCTCCTTATTCAGGGAAGTCTGCTCCTTGATCGAAATGGGATGATGGGATGTCGGTTCTTCCTTCCTTGTATTCCTCCTTAGAACTCGTCACCTAGTCCGGGTCTCACTTATAGATTTAATACGTTGTTCATGAAACTCTTCCCAGTGCCATGTTTCTATGGATGTCGGTTAATTACATTGATTCTGTCCGGACATTCCAAGGGGTCCGGTCAGAGCAGCAACCTTCAGTTGGGGGAGTAATCACGTCGAGGCATCACTGGAGTGTTTGGACGCTGGGGAATTGGCGTGTCTGTCTTTTTCCCCTTATTATAGGGATTCTCGAGGGCACGGAAGTCTGAGGCATCCCACATCGAGCGTGGGGAATCATATTCCATAAGCATGTATCTGAGGTTTTCCTCAGTTTCCCATGTTTAACACAGGGTATGCCGCAAGTTTAACGTCCAGCGGAGAAGGATCAGACTGATCAGAACATCGATGAAGGTGGATCAAATTGAGGAACCCTTTTGAGGGAACACCGATATTGGTTCCAACGCATGGGAAGCTTTTCGAATGCTGTGGAGGGGAATGGGGTGGTGTGATCTCACTGGGACGTGGTGGCCTGGGTAAGAATCAGGATGAAATATGGAAAATTGAATGGAGTGGAGGAGGAATGAGATGGGACCATCGTGGAGATGATGGTAAGGATGGGATTGAGCCTCGAAGAGACCTCCGAAGTATCCCTCTGGCAGGGAATCAAAGTTTGTGTAGTTCGGTTAGTGAAGAGTCGACTTGAAGGGGGTAGGAGCGACCAATGATTGGTGGGCTTGAACCTCAGGGAGGTTTCCTAAATACCATGCCTTGACATGGATCAAATTCCACGTAGTTTGGGATGGGTGTCGGTGAACCGACGTGAAGAAGGACCTTGGTTCAGAGGGGTGGTGTGCTTGAGCCTCTGGGAGGCTTCCTACATACCATGCCTTGACACGGATCAAAGACCATGTAGTTCGGGATGGGTCACAAGAGCTTACTACTGGATCGGAATGTAGTTTAACGTCATGTGGGATGGGGGCGTGTCGGAGAACCAACAAGAATATGGACCTTGGTTCAGGTGGATGGTGGGCTTGAACCTCAGGTAGGCTTCCTATATACCATGCCTTGATATGGATCAAAGACCACGTAGTTCAAAATGGATGTGTGGGGCTTACACTCTAGGCTGCCCAAGGTGGTGGGTGAACCGACGTGAATGTGGTCGGAACGACCGGGTGGTGGGCTCGAACCTCGTGAGGCTTCCTACGTACCATGCCTTGACATGGATCAAATACCACGTAGTTCAGAATGGATGTCGGAGAACTGATGTGAAGATGGATCGGGGGTCCGATGGGTGTTGGGATTAATCCTCGGTGAGGCTTCCTACGTACCATGCCTTAACATGGATCAAAGTCCACGTAGTTCGGATGTACATTTTAATGCCATGCAGTACGGGGGTTGGTGTCATAGCCAATGCTTACACTAAGCCCACATGAGTCAGGCTTGGTGTGAGAAACAAGAGGCGGCAGAGACCTAACGATCACGTCACGAAGGGTTCATCCGTGGGAAGTGAAGAGGGGATTATGTGTTGAGCAGCCCATGGTGCTAGGACTTACTCCAGGAAGGAGGCCCGAGGGAGACAAAGTGTAGAGGTAGAGGTATTTGGCACCCATGAAGAGAGGAGGGGGGCATATTCCTTATCACGTCCTCCGCTAGCCTTGGGGACCGAAGATAGAAGGAGGGAGCAGGGGGATCTGCCTCCTGTAAGAACAGTTAAAGGCTTACACCAAGGTGGTTGCCCTTCCCCCATGGACAAATTCCACTCCCAGAAGGAGGATATCATCCTCTGTGGAGACCAGGGGCATGGAGAATTTCCAAGGTAGGGGAACCCCGAGTGAGAGGCACGGGGAGATGTCACAGTTTAACGTCGTGTGTTGAGGACGAGGGTGCTTGGCAGTTTAATGTCCTGCATCTCGGATTAGGTGAGTTTACTCCACACCCCTAGGACTTACATAACCGGTACCCTCTGCTCCTTGTGGGAGGGAAGGTACCGGCAATGCCGTGCTGAAGGGGGGTCGTAGAGTGAACCATCGAAGGGTCCACGTTATCATGGCTATGCGAAGAATTAATATTCATTAGCGTGCCTACGCGAAGAAGTATTAGGCGAAGCAACTCCATGGGCGGTATCGTCCAGGGTACTTTGAAATCACATCGTACAAACCTGGAGGGTCACACGGGAAAAGGAATTTCCAAATAGTGGGGTCCATAGGCAGGTTCCTTGTGAAGTTCGGTTGCTCTGCATGGTAGAGGGCACTTGCAAAGGGGTGTGATTCATGAAGTGGGGTTCCTTAGCCTTAGCATGGGGCGGAGGTGCAAATGGGAGGTGCTTCGCGAAGTGGAAGGGCGTTCGCGGAGCACTGCCTCACGGAGCACAGGTGCCTCGCGAAGCGAAGTGTCGTGAAGCAATTTGCTTCACAAAGTACAGTGACCCTACCTTGGCATGTGGGTCACATGTACGTGAAGGGTGTTTCGCGAAATATAAACGCTCCGCGACAACCCGGGTCCCCTTGGGGATCCCCTTCCTTCGCGAATTCCCTTAGGCTTCGCGAAGGGCATCCCTCTCAGAAGAGGGGATAAAAATGAGACAATGAGGAGGCACCTCGCGAATCAAAAATACCTCGCGTAGCTCATGATTCTTAGATCAAAGGGTGCTTCGCGATTTGGGAGCTAAGAAGGTGAAAGGTCAGATTGTTCATTCGTTGGGCTCGGGGGGAGTCTGGTATTTATAGGCAAGAGGCGTCGCGGAGCAAAGCTGACGCGGCGTGAAGAGGGCTTTGGTTGCTTCACGGCGGGTCGCGAACTTCAAGGGCGTTGGCGGAGTGTACCAACTCCTTTGCTTCGCAGTGGTCTCATGAATGTCAAGGGTGTTCGCAGAGCATACCGCCTCCTTTGCTTTGTGGTAGGCTCACGAATGTCAGGGGTGTTTGCGGAGCATCCCGCCTCCTTTGCTTTTCAGTGGACTCACGAACGTTAGGGCCATTCGCGGAGCGTCCTGCCTCCTTTACTTCACGGTGGTCGTGTTGCTTTGGGGGACTCCGCACGCGAGGCAGGTTTCGGGGCCTCTTTTTCTTCATTCTTTTTGTCCAACATTTTGGCGCCAACACTTACTTATTAAATCTGCATGCTTTCACCTTGTATTTCATACTCTTTGAAATCCTTGGGTGGTATTCTATTGGTCTTAGTATCACACCCTAATTACACCCCTTGGTGTAAGTAGATTTGATTATGTTTGACACGGGTAAAGGCAAAGCCTCGGGTGAAGGCGATTTGGGTTGTTTGTCCCCTCTTGGTGCAGTGTTGTGGAGATGACTCAGGGGTGATGACCCCTTGTCATGTATAGTATTTGTGGATGTTTTTATTCTGTTTTTATTTAAGTTTTGACCTCTTTTACTTTTCTTAAAACCATGTATTCATATATGGTTTTTGTTAAGGCTTGTTTGGCATGAAAATTCCAGATTCATATTATTGATTTTTTTTATGTTTTATGCTTCAATACTTGGGTAAATCATTCCCAAGACAAATTTATTGATACCCGGGAACTTTTTCTATCCCGTGGTGATAGGGAACTCCCTTTTGGACTTAGCATAGGCTAGATTTGGTGCTAGTATTAGTGGTGACCAGATTCAGTTCGTGACAAAATGGTATCAGATGTAGGTTAATGTTTTTGGGTTATATTACTGTTTTGGGATGAGTCGGGATAGGAAGGAGCTAGGAATGTCAGGGCTCAGGGTTTTGGTCATGAGTAGGGTGTCTGGCCCACACCTCTTGTGTAAGACTTTAAGTCACCAAGGGACGTTGGAATTGTCTGATTGACTTCACTTCTAGGTGAAACGTGTGGGCTGCAGACCACACATGGACATTGGGTGGGGGTGGAGTAGTTGTTTCATTTATTACTGTAATGTGTTTAGATTATTTATATTTGATTTATTTGATTAAAATTTTCAGAATTGTGGTATTGACTACTGTTTTTGTGACTGTTTCATTTTTTAGCGACATGCCTCCCTAGAAAGCTCACATGCACCCATGGAAGGAATTCGGAGATAGTTCTACCACACTGATTGATCAGAGGCTAGTTGAGGCTGTGATATGGGTTGTCCAAGCTCTAGGACAGGGACCTGCACCTATTCCCATTCCTGTTGGGGTAGAAGAGAAGGGTCCTAGAAAAGATAAGTCTTAGGAGTTTATGAAAAACAAGCCTTCTACGTTTCAAGGCATCATAGAACCCCAGGAAGCAGAGGAATGGCTCGAAAAGATCGATTGCATGTTCGAGTTCCTAGACACAGCTGAGGAGCTCAGGGTGAAATTTAACTCCTTTTTTTTGGAGATTCCCAGCCGCAGGTGGTGGGAATTGGTACTTCAGATAGGGAATAATGAGAAAATGCATTGGGGATATTTCAAGGCTATCTTCAATGAACAATATTTTCCTGAGGTCTTGGCATATTCCAAGTCCCGAGAGTTCATGGATCTTGTTCATGGGAATCTATCTGTGATGGATTATGCCAACCATTTCGCTGAGTTGGTTCGGTATGCTCCTGAAATCATCTCAAATGAGTAGGCGAAGGCCCATAGGTTTGAGAAAGGTTTGTGACCAGAGATATACTCCCAAGTGTTCTTGTTTAAGATGAGGACCTATGTTGAGGTCATTAACCATACGTGCATAGTGGAGATTAACCATAAAGGTAGGGCTAGTTTCTTTGGGTTAGTATCAGTATTGGGTAGTAGAAGCTCTTCAGATAAGAAAAGGAAGCGGGAGAAGTAGGTGAAGAAAAGAGGTGGTAGTTCGGGCCACTCTTCCAGGTAGTTTTCATCTGTGTATTCTTATGCAAGATCAGTTGTGTACCACTAGTGTGGGAATCTAGGGAACATCCTACCAGCATGACCACTTAATAAAAATCCTTGTTACCTCTGTGAAGTTATGGGTAATTTTCAGCATTTTGTGGGGTGTCACACCCACTTCATAGTAGGGTAGGGTCAGTGGATTCAAGAGGAGTGACAACACAGTTAGAGTCGTCGAGGATGGGAGGATCTCGATTTGGTGGCCATGGTGGTAGGTCTATGTCATCTTCTGGATAGAGCTAGTTTTGGGCACAGCCACAGACTAGCGGTCTTCCTCAGGAAGAGACCAGACATCTCCATGTAGTGGATCAGGCACCAGCAGGATTAGAGGTGGGATCGTTGATAGTTTGAGATACCATTCTAATCAAATATTCTATATCTACTACTCTTTTTATTACTGGTGCCTCTATTTCATTATTTTCTTCCTGTTTTGTGGACATTCTGAATTTTCCAACAGAGTTGTTGTCTTTTGCGATGGAGTTGGTGACACCGCTGGGAAAGAAGAGGGAGCAAGGTCTCAGGTTCCCGTCGTGTGCACTTTCTGTGTCAGGGGTTGAGATATATTGGGAATTCTTGGTATTATATATGGATATTTTTTATGTGATAATTGGCATGGATTTTCTAGTGCACTTCTTGGAACACATTGATTGTTATAGGCGGCGAGTGAGTTTCACGGCACCTAATGGGAGTCGTCAGGTTTTTCATAGAAAATGGGATCCTTGGTCGGGTCGCGCAGGACCTCCACTCCTAGAGTTGGGAAATATTATCTTCCATTTATTGTCTCTCAATCTAGAGGATGATGTTCTTTCCCCTGAAGGTTCACTACCTCATGTAGTGAATGAGTTTCCAAAGGTATTCCCAGATGATTTTTCAGGTTTTCCCCCAGAGCGGGATGTGGAGTTCTCGATTGATCTGGCGCCAGGAACACATCTGATATCTCTTCCCTCATATCATATGGTCCCAAAAGAGATGAGGGAATTAATGATATAGTTGGATGAATTATAATCCAAATGATTCATTCACCCGAGCATCTCTCCTTGGGTCGCTCCTGTGTTGTTCACGAAAAAGGCTGACAGATCCCTCCAGTTGTGCATTGACTACCAGAAACTGAATAAAGTAACAATAAAGAAAAAATACCCTTTTCCCAGAAAAGATGATTTGTTCGATCAGTTGAAGGGGGAAAAGTGGTTCTCAAAAATATACTTGCATTTAGGATACCATCAACTCAGGGTGAAAGAGCCAGATATCCTGAAGACAACCTTCTGAAGTAGGTACGACCACTTTGAGTATTTGTTCATGCCCTTCGGATTGACCAATGCTCCAGTGGTCTTTATGGTACTCATGAACAGATTATTCCACCAGTTTCTTTATTCCTTCATTTTGGTGTTCATGGATGACATCCTAGTATACTATGGCTCTGAGGAGGAACACAAACATCACTTACAGATCATTCTAGGCACCTTGTGAGAGCATAACCTTTATGCAAAGTTGTCCAAATGAACTTTCTGTATTAGGGAAGTGAGATTCACGGGGCATGTGATCTCAGAGTAGGGGGTTTCAGTGGACCCTGAGAAGATCAGTGTGGTCATGTCATGGGAGAAACCGAAGAATGTGTTCGAGATCGGGAATTTCCTTGGCATGTCTAGTTATTACAGGTGGTTTGTTCGGGATTTCTCTCAGCTTGCTTCACTGATGACTGCACTCACCCACAAAGGGGTGAAGTTTGTATGGGTCCTATAATTCCATGCATCCTTCGAAGAGATGAAGCGGTGGTTGACTACCACCCTTGTGCTGATTTTTCCTGAGGCCATGAAAGGGTATGTGGTCTATTGCGATGCTTCAGGTATGGGTCTTGGGTGCATGCTTATGAAGTATGATCATGTGGTGGAGTATGGATCTCACCAACTCTGACCACACAAAAATAATTACCCGAACCACAACTTGGAATTGGAAGTGGTGATGCATTCTTTAAAGACTTTGTGTCACTACCTCTTTAGGGAGAAGTTTGTGGTTTACTCTGATCACAAAATCTTAGCATATATCTTTTCACAGAAGAACCTCAATCTGATGCAATGTCGTTGGATAGAGTAATCTAGGGGGTTTGACTTTGATATTTTCTATACCCCAGGAAAGGGTAATGTGGTGGCCAATGCCTTGAGCATAAGAGTTCTAGTGCAGGCTTTGAGGAAGTCCAGTGATGATTAGAATCTGATGGAACTCTTTGCTCAGATACATGTGTAGACCAAGGAGAAAAATGGAGTGTGTTCATAGAGAGCCTTCAGTTGACTCATTCTCTAGTGTAGATAATTCAGCAATAACATCCTAGAGATGAGCTTTGTTAGCGGTTGAGACAATTTCTTCAGGGTGGTGATACGTCTTCTGATTGGTTGTCATCTCCTGGGGCAATCTTGTGCTTCAAGGGACGTTCAGTGGTGTTGTTATCTCTGTGAAAGGTGGTGATGTAGGATAGCCACCAATCTCAGTGGACTATCCATCTGGGTTCCACCAAGATGTATTATGATGTACATCGGTAGTTCTAGTGTCCTGGTATGAGATGAGACATCACGGACTTCGTGTCGAGATGTTATACATGCCAGTAGGTGAAAGCAGATCATCAAAGGCCCTCCAGTTTGCTCGAACCATTACTCATTACTACCTGGAAGTGGGATGAGGTTTCCATGGACTTAATTGTTTTCTTACCTTGTACAACTCTGGGTAATAATTACATTTGGGTGGTGATTGATCATTTGACCAAATCAGCTCACTTCATTCTAATCAGGGATACAACCAAAGTGGATGAGTTGGTCCGTTTGTATCTTTAGGAGGTGGTAAGGCTCCATGGTGTTCCATCATCATTTGTCTTATATAAAGACCCACATTTCACTTTTAGGTTTTGGTAAGGCCTTCAGAAGGACTTGGGATCTCATATTAAGATGAGCACATCATACCACCCTCAAACGGATGGTCAGACAGAGCGGGCGAATCAAATTTTGGAGGACATGCTCCGTGCATGTGTTCTGGACTTTGTAGGTTCTTGGGATAGCCATTTGGGATTGGTTTAGTTTTATTATAACAATAGTTACCAATACTAGCTTTTAATTGATCCTTTTGAGGCACTCTATTGTTGGCCTTATTGGTCCCCCCTGTGTTGGGCTGAGGTAGGTGAGACCTCACTGTTGGGGCTGAGTCTGGTGCAGGAGACATCTAAGAAGTTCAAGTTGATATAGAATTTCTTGTTTATATATTAGAGTTATCATAAATATTATGTTGATCGGAGGCATCGATAATTATATTTTTCTGTGGGTGACAGGGTATTCTTTAAAGTGGCCCCTCGTCTAGGCCATTGTTGATTGGGAAAGCAAGGGAAGCTGACACCACGGTATGTCGGACCATTTGAGATCACTGAGCATATTGGTAAGGTGGATTATAGGTGGGCCTTAACTTATTAGTTGAAATCCATCCATGATGTCTTCCATGTCTCCCAGTTGAAGAAATATAACCCGGATCTGTCCCATGTGTTGAGTTGGGAAGAACTGGAGATAGAACCTGACTTGTCAGTTTTTGAGTGACTAGTGAAAGTAGTGGAATTACAAGATAAGGTGCTTCAAGGGAAGTCTATTCTACTATTCTGGGTTCGTTGGCATCATGGTATTGATACTCATGAGACATGGGAGTGGAAGTCATGGTTTGAGGAAGATTACTCGTTCTTGTTTTTTGATCAAGCCTCTAGTCGACTTTCTAGGACGAAAAGTTTTCATGGTGGGGAGAATTTTCACACCCAAGTTATTAATTAAATGTATTTATATTTATTATATTTTTATCCTAAAATTCCTACATAAGTCCACCCTAATCCTCCACAAAATTCGGTGTCTTTTAGAGATGTTTTTAGGGGATAAAGGAGGGTGCACAGTTTAGGTGCACGGTTTTCCAAACTGTGCACACAAACTGTGCACTTATGTCCATGTCATAAAAAAGTGTTAAATGACTCCTTTTCCCTCCCAGTATTTATAAAAACTCGCCCATTACTTCCCACATTCTTCCCTTATATCCATTTCATCCTCCCAAGCACCAAAAAACTTCCTTGGATCTTCATTTTGAAGGGGGGTTTGGTGGAGGAACTTCAAACAATCACAAGTAAGTGTTTCTCCCCCTTAGTTCCTCCCATTTTCTTGAAGTTTATTCCATTTTATTTGAAGTAAAAAAATGACCATAGGGTAGGTTTTCGACCTTATGGTTTAACCTTGGGTTTTCTTGGTCTAATATTTTGATTTGAAGCTCGATCTACCTTCCTTGAGGTGCAATGGTGGTGCGATTGAATTCTTGCACAAAGGATTCAAGGTTTTAACCATTTTGATAGGTGATTTCATGTGTATGTAGTCCTTTTGACTTAGATTGTTGTTTTTATGATATTTTAATGTTTATGTAATTATATTATTGGTGCAAAAATTGGTTTTATTGGTATTTGTAAAGCAAATGAATTTTTAATGCCATTTTCATGTGAAATTTGGGGGTTTTCATAGAAATATTTTATTGGTTCATTTTAGGATTCCCTATAACTACTTAGTTGATTTTATTGAAATTAATTAGGTCTGAAAATCATTTTTTATTGTTTATCTCCTTTGTTTCTACTGCGAAAACTTGTTTTAATGGTGTTTGTGAAGCATATGGAATTTAAGTGTCATGTTTGTGTGAAAATGGGGGTTTTATAAAGCTATCATTTCTTGGTTCATATGGGGCTGCCCTATAACTATTTTTTTGGTTTAATTGAAAAGGTATTAGGATGAAATTTCTATTTTGGTGACTTATAAGTGTTCACATGGTGTGAAAAGTGGGGATTTCAAGGAGTTTTGGGTGAAAAATAATGTGAGATTTTGAGAAGTTATTTTATGAAATTCAAAATGTTTTATTGTGTGTTTTAAATGGTATAAAGTGTGTATAGCTACTGTATTGTTTTTATTTGACCATTAGTGGCGTTTTTATGTGCAAATAGATATATGTAGCATGCTTAAATTGTTTGAGCACAAAGGGGGAAGCCCGGGTACCTAGGTGGGCGGATATGTACTAGTACGGCTAGTGATCCAGATGGGTTTTGTTCCTATTTCACTTAGAATTTTGGATAAAAACAACTCTAACTAAAATATATTGATGATGATTGGAGACCCCCAGGTTATGGGTATGCTCCCTACTAGTGGATCGTGCATGAGAATAGATTTTTCTAGGTATGAGGTACATAGGGCCCGAGACTATCTAGCGCCTAAGGGTGTTCCCAGTTTTGGTGCTCATTGAATTTGTGGTATTTACCTTTGTATTAGGGTGTGTTTGGATGTAAATTATAGTATCTAATATGTCTTATTGAAATTTTTTAACATTCTAAAAGTTTTATTTTTAAAATTTCTTACAATTGAAAGTTTCATTTCTTAGAATTTTATCATTGTTTTCTTTATTAAAACTGCATACTTTTCACCTTGTATTGAATACTATTTGAAATACTTGGATGGTATACTATTGGGATTAGGATCACACCCTACTTAAACCCCTTGGGTGTAATTAGACTTTATTATGTTTGACACAAGTAAAGGCAAAGCCTCGGGTGAAGGCGGTTTGGGTTGTTAGTCCCCTCTTGGTGCGGTGTTGTGGAGACGGATCAGGGGTGATGACCCCTTATTGTGTGGAGTATTTGTGGATGTTTTTATGCTATTTTTATTTAATTTTGGACCTATTTTACTTTTATTAAAACCATGTATTCATAGTAGGTTTTTTTAAAGCTTGTTTGGCATAAAAATTTCAGATTCATATTATTGATTATTTTTAATGTTTTATGCTTTCATACTTAGGTAAATCATTCCCAAACCAAATTTATTGATACCTGGGCACTTGTGACAGCCCGTGGTGATAGGGAATGCCCTTCGGGCCATGTCATGGGATGGATTTGATGATGGTATTAGTGGAAACCAGATTCAGTTCATGACATTAGATATCCTAAGACCTTTGATGGAAATGATATAGCCTAACTAAATCCATGACTATAGTGTTCTCTAGGAAAGTTAAATTCCGAGAAGTCAAAGAATGAGAAATAGATCACATGGGTTAATGGCACTTGCATGTAACCTGATTTATTGGAGATATCGGGAAAAAGGAATAATATTATCCGTAAGCATTCATATGAGGTGACATGTCGTTGTGACATCAACTTATTTTTCTTGGGTTCCTTGACCCATTTCTAGACAGTAATCTTGGACTTTAGGCAAGCTGCCTAATACCAACGAGAAAGAGGACTAGAGGGTCACATACTAAGTGTATTCGGTATCTCAGTTAAATAATTTAATTATTTAACAAGTTGAATAAATATTATTCCCAATTGTTGTATAATAAGTATTCATGTATGCCTGATCGCATTTACTTTGTCACTAGTTATTTGAGAGAATATATTATCGATAGAATATTTATTTATTGGTGAATAATCAAGTTATATTTATTTAATAAATAAATAGTCATTATTCAAGGCCTAGTAAATATTGAGGAGGATTGGAGGACCAAGTTATGGGTGCATTGAGAAATAATATTTAAATATAATGTCCAAGTTAAGCACATGTCATGGAAATAATAGAATTGATATTATTATTTGACATGGGGTTTCACATGGAATAATAAATTAACAGAACCTATGCTAATTATTTATTTTTAACTGATGAATTAAATTCCCTGTTATGTTATTATTCTCTGAATTAGCCAAGGGGTCATTCGACCGGCTAACCAATCGTTGTGTGCACAATATCCTTGGAGAAAATGTCTCAAGCCTAGAGAACTCTTTCCTCTATAAGAACGTTCTCAGTAATGAGAGATATTTTCCTCCATCTGATCAAGGATAATGCTTTGGAAGTGATTATCATAGAGATTGAAGGTGGAAATTTCAATTGCAAGGATCATCTGTGCTAGCACTCGGAGAATCCTTTACTGATATCTGAAGATATGTGGAGAATTTATGGATCACTACTAGAGGATTACTATCCTTGGATTCTATATCATAACGAAGCCACACCTCATACCCATGGTTGGGAACATCAATGAATAAATAATCACCTTGGAGGTAATTATATAATTTAATTAAATTAATTATAAAAAAAATATTTCAATCCTCTCTTCTCAGTTACAGGTTCTCTCCTTTGTCTTTTATATTTGATTCAATTTTGTGGATATTGGCATTCATCATTGTATTAATCCCGGATTAATCATTAATTATGGAAATTTTAAAAGTTGTTTTCATGCCCATTATATGCTTTTGTTGTTCCCAGAACCTACAGGTGGTATTAGAGGGGGTCATATTTTCATTTATAATTATTCAAATAATTTGTTGATGATTTACGCTTTAATAATTTAGTTTTTCAATTCATGTTTAATTGTTCTTATAATCTAAATTTTGAGATCTATTCCTCCCTTATCGTTTCTCGCAAATCTAAAAGAAATAAATAATTTTATGATTAAAATTAAATCAAGGATATCATCAGGAGGCACTAATAGTTATGTCCAGATAACACAAGTATAGACACCGTGTAGTCGGATCTATATGTCATGTATTTATGTTCAATGCATCAGGATTAATTTGGAAATTACTCAAGCCGTGTGTATTAATGACATGCGGTGTAGTTAATTATTACACCACATGTTGACCAGGACATACTGGCACACAGTTAGTCGGACTATACACCATGTGACCCACTGGACATGGCATGTAGTCTCTTCGGGTTAGGGTCAAGTCATGTATCCCATACACAGCTTTCCTGGCTGGTGACCATGTAACACGGAGTCTACAAGGCATGTGGCCCAGTGGACATGTTGTGTACTCTGAAGATTTCTGAAGTACACCTCACATTCCATTTCCCCAGGCATGTACTTAGGATGGATGATGAGGAGGGTACACACTGTGTAATTGGATCTACACATCGTGTACTATTTTCAGAATACAAGGATTTAAAAATTTATTATTATATTATGTAACCCTTGAGACATTTACCTTCGTTTGGGCATAAAGCTGGGACACAACATATGATAGGTGTTTGATAAATATATATAAATTTTTAATTAACATTTGCATAATGTTCAATGATTTGTACATCATGTTGGGTTGTTTTGGATGGGTATTCACTGGGTTGTTTCCAAGGTACAAGTTATGTACAAGTTTGTGGATGAGAATGTCAACAAAATTCAGAAAATGATTAAGATAAAAAGGATTAATTAATTAAAGATAATGATTAATCGATTTGAGCCCAATTTATCTTAATAAGAACAATTAAATAATTGAATGCTAGTTTTATTAAATGCATAATTCTTTTCATGTATATCGATGATCATAATCTATACCAGAACTTTGTATCTGATTTGTTCTCTTTTAATTTATTTATTAAATTAAAATTGTTGGCATGTGTGCCTTCTCCTAATTAATATGTAGGGCATGTGTTCCCATGGTTTATTTTATGTAAACCCCCTTTTACCCCTTACCTACATGTGATTTAAAATCATATTTAATGGATGGATCTCCCAATCTAGTGGAGCCAGTTCAAGTTAAGAGCTGAGGTGAAACCGATCCAAGGAGATACAAAGGTGGATACATGGAAAGCTGTAAACCCAAACCTTAAACAATTCAAGTTGTTTCTTCCCTAGGTTAGGGTTAGTTTATGAACCGATATATAAACTAACCAATAATAAATCTCATGATCATACCCTTTATTTTATTTCTATCAGTTATATGGTTATTTATTATTGATGTTTTTTGTGGTAACATAATTAATGAACTAACAGGCATACAATATGAAACTAAAATAAAAAATGAATTATGCGTAAATATTATCTATACATGGTTAATCACTTAAGTATATCCCACCTAACATTGACAATCATGTGAAAAGATAATAAGTGGAAATTTACACATAAAAAATAAAATCCCTCAATGAAATATTAAGTCGGTATATCCTTCAATTACTTCGGTTAGAATCGAATCATAGTTCAAAGTGCTTGACCAACCCTAGTTGGGGTGCTTTCAATTATCGGGGAATTCTAATTTGAATTTTTAGGTTGACTTAACTTAGCTTAAATCAAGGGTTGACTACCCTATTAGGACTTAGTGTAATTAAGAGAAAAAGGTTGAGAAAATCCAAAATTAAGGATTTCAGGATTGGGGAGTCCACTCAATAGATCAATGAGCTGTGAGTTAATATAGTTGGCATTTGGAATTCCTACCTAAAACCTTTAAATTTTCTTGGAAAACCCTAGTTGGGGTAATTTGAGGGGAAATATGGAACCTTCTCTTTATAATGTCCAAGAAATAGTATATTCTTAAGCCAATGGTGAGGGCTATTGGGTTTCGAAAAAATAATGGGATTATAATATATATTAATTTATTTATTTGTCTGTATTTATCAAGATAATGAACTAAAACTATATTTATCTTAATTTTTAGAAACAACAATCAAAATTACATCAAACATATCATTACGATCCATACTTGATAAGGAAAACATTCTCACCATCACTAATTTCCAAGAGTGGAAAAGGCATCTTTGGGTTATCCTTCTCCATGAGAGGAAACTTTATGTGCTGGAAGAGCCTTTACCAGTTGCGCCTAGAAATGAGGTGAGTAATGAGGAACTCTATTTGTATGAGAAACATCTAAATGACATTATGGATTTTCAGTGCTTCATGTTATCATCCATGACCAATGAGCTCTTAAAGAAACTTGATGAAATGGATTCTTATAGAATGATGTCTCATCTTTAGGATCTCTATTAAGAGAAGGAGATACGAGAGAGGTATGAGATATCCAATGCTTTATTCACTACAAATCTTGGAGAGTCTACACTAGATAGACCACATGTAGTCAATATTATTGGCTACATTGAGCATCTGGACATCTTAGGGATTAAATTCCCAGATGAGTTGCATATAGATCGCATACTATCGTCACTTCCCAAGACCTTATCTAGTTTTATTGTGAATTATAATATGATCAATAATGAGAAGAGTCTATTAGATCTTCTTACCCTGATTCGCCAAGTGGATAAGTACATGGGGTGTAAAAAATCCATAGTCCTTATAGTGAATATGAATAGGAAGGACAAGACAAAGGGGCCTAAGATTTATAAATAATCTAAATTCTCTGAGCACCATCCGAACAAGAAGAAGAATATCCAGATTCAGGGTATGGAAAAAGAGGCATTATGCTTTGCATGTGGAAAGTCAGGCCACTAGAAGAGGAACTATACCCAAAGTCAAGAAGAATCCAAATGTGTGTTTGTTATTGAGTGCGTTCATTCCATTTCTACATGTTGGGTGTTAGATACAACTTTTGGGGCTCAAATTTGTATTCAAATGTAGGAACCAAGTAGATTTTGGAAAATTTCTAGAGGAGAGGTGGATCTGTGAGCTTCCAATGGTGTGAGGATGTCTTCTATTTCCATTGGTGACTACCACCTCACATTGCTAATGGGAATGATTTTGGTTTTACATGGATTTTATTATGTACCTAGTATTACCAAGAACATAATTTATGTATCGATTTTAGATACATATAGATGTATTTTCAAGTTCAAAAATAAATGTTGTTACTTTTATAAGAACAACATATGTTATGGTATGACGCATTTAAATAACAGTCTGTATGTATTAAATTACGAGAACCAAGTGTTGGAAATTGATAACGAACCAAGTTCACATGACTCATACAGCACCTAGTTGTGGCATCGCCTCCTTGGTCATGTAAATGATAAGCGCCTGACAAATCTCTTTCAAGATGGTTATTTAGACTCTTTCAAGCTAAAACCACTAATATATGTCACGCTTGTTTATAAGGGAAAATGACCAAACCACCATTTTTTGGATAGGGTGAAAGGGTCACAGAGCTTCTAGTATTGGTACAAACTAATGTGTGTGGACCATTTCCAATATAATCTAGAGGTGGATATTCTTACTTCATTACTTTTACTGATGACTTGAGTAGATATGGATATGTCTACTTAATGAGGTATAAGTCTAAGTCCCTTGAGAAATTAAAGGAGTTCAAGAATGAAGTAGAGAATCATTTTGGTAAGAAGATAAAGAAGCTTATATCATATCGATGTGTAGAATATCTTAACTAAGAGTTCATCGACCTTTTATGGGAGTCTGAGATTCTATCTCAAATCACTACACCTTATACACCACATTGGAATGGTGTTAGTGAAATGATAAATTGTACCTTGTTAGACATATTAAGTTCGATGATGAGTCATAAAGATATTATATTATCATTTTGGGGATATTCATTACAAACCACGACATACACATTAAACCAAGTACCAACTAAGGTGGAAAATGGGATTCCCTTCAAGCTATGGAGTGGAAAGAAACCCACTTTGTCGCATACACATGTATAAGGATGAAAGGAATTTGTTAAGGATTTCTCAGGAAACAAACTAGCACCCCAAGCCACGAACTGTATATTTATAGGGTATCATAAGGAAACAAAGGGATACTACCTATAAAACACCTCGTACAAGGAAGTGATTATTGCCAGACATGTCATCTTTCTTGAGAGGGAGAACATCCTCAGATAGGATAGTGGGATAAAGATTGACTTCAATGAATTTGATGCTCAAGATACATAGGAGTTGGTATAGGAATGAGTTCCATAGGTCCCCATAGAATAGGTAGTTCCAAAAACACAAGTACTGTGTAAGAGTATAAGAGAGGTAAGGGAACTAGAAAGATATGGTTTCCTTGTCACTGAGGATGGTGACTCATTATTATTGGACAATGATGAACCACTCTCATACAAGGAAGTAGTAGAGATCTCAGAAGCTGCAAGATGGCTAGAAGCTATGAATTATGAGATAGATTCCATATATCAAAACAAAGTCTGGGTTCTAGTCGATGCACCAGTTTATGTAAATCATATTGGGTGTAAATGGGTATTCAAGAAGAAACTGGACATAGAAGGTCAAGTTAGTACCTATAAAGCAAGGATAGTGGCTAAAGGTTTTAAATAGAATCAAGTAATTGACTATGATGAAACCTTTTCACCAGTTTCCATGTTTAAATCCATAATAATCATACTTGTCATAGCATCTTCCTATGACTATGAGATTTGGAAGATGGATGTCAAAACTGAATTTCTTAATGGGAACCTTATGAAAGATGTCTATATGACACAAAAAGAAGGGTTTGTGACATCAGGTGATTCTAAAAGGGTATGCAAGTTGCATAGATCCATTTATGGATTAAAGAAAGCATCCAGGTCATGGAACATTCGATTTGATGAAGCCATAAGATAATTTTGTTTCATTAAGAATGAATGTGATCCATGTGTTTACAAGCAGTTTAATGGGAATGAGTTTGTTATCCTAGTAGTGTGTGTTGATGACATATTGCTTATTGGAAATGACATAACAATCTTGCAGTCAGTCAAGGACTGGTTGAACAAGTGCTTCTCTATGAAGGACTTATACGAAGAAGCCTACATTCTAGGGATCAAGATCATTCATGATAGATCCAAGAGGCTTCTTGGACTAAATCAAAGTACATACATTGACCAAATACTAAAGAGATTTAGTATGAAATAATTCAAGAGGGGATTGGTTTCAGTGTCACATGGTATACATATTTCCATGAAAATATTTCCCCAGACACAACATGAGAAAGACATGATGAGTAATATTATATACGCTTCAGCGATAGGATATATCATGTATGTCATGTTATGTACCAGACTTGATGTTTTATATGCACTGAGCATGGTAGGTAGATATCAAGAAGATCTAGGAGAACAGCATTGGAATGCTGTCAATACTATCCTTAAGTATCTAAGAATAATCAAGGATATGTTCTCGGTGTATAGAGGAGACGAGGATCATGTCATCAGGGGTTATGCTGATGCTGGTTTTCAGACAGATCTGAATGATCTGAATTTGCAATCAGGATATGTTTTTTGTCTCAACGGAGGAGTTGTGAGTTGGAAGATCTCAAAGCATCCAGTTGTCACTAATTTTATAGAGGAGTTTTAATATATAGTGTCTTCTGATGTAGCCAAGGAAATCCATCTAGATTCAGAACTTTGTCATGGAGATTGATGTAGTGCCTAGCAGTAAATATATCATTACATTGTATTATGATAATACTACAGTGGTGGATCTTGTAAAAGAGACAAGGTCACATCAATGGAAAAAGCACATACTCTAAAAGTATCACCTCTTGAGGGATTTCTATCAAAGAGTTAAAGTTGCAGTGAGCAGAGTGTCCACATAAGAGAACGTGGAGGACCCCTTGACTAAAGGCTTATCTCAACATAATCATGAATATCATGTGAGAGCTACCAGACTGAAAGTTGTTAGCATTTGTCTCTAGTGAAAGTGGGAGTTTGTTGGAGTTGGTTCCCTAGAAATCAACTTCTTTATACTTTATGATAAACCCAATATTCATTGGATGAATATTAATAAACTCTTTATCAGATCATGATTGTTCTTTTGTGTGACATAGTATGTGATAATGTCCTAAGAATAGTTATCGCACTAAAAGGTCATAGCGGATATCGGCTATGATGATAACCGGACATTATCACATACTATGTCACGTATAAGAACAATCATGATGTGATAAAGATTTTATTAATATTCATCCAATGAATACTGGGTTTATCATAAAGTAAAAAGAAGTTGGTTTTTAGGGAACCAACTCCAACACTATCACTCTTTCATTTGTTTTTCATTCTTCAAACCCCGCTATTTGCACACTTATTTTCCAATAAAAATCACCATTTTGACTTAAATCATATATCTATTTTTAATAAATCCAATTTATTCATTTTGAATCATTTAATCTTTTAAGTGAAAAAGAACTCAATTAGTAACCTCCTTGAGATACGACATAAGACAACTATATTGCATTCTTAAGTAAAAAAAATTGAGTATCCAAACCCTTTAGAAATAATATTAATAATATGAAGAAATATAATTCTATTCATTTTTAATCAATTAATCTTTTAAGTGAAAAAGAACTCAATTAGCAATCTCCTTGAGAGACTACTTAAGACAAATATATTGCATTCTTAAGTAAAACAAATATTTTGAGTATCCAAACCCTTTAGAAATCATATTAATAATATTAAGAAATCATGTGAAGAAATCACATGTTAATAATATATATTTATGTGTGTGTGAACGTGTGCTAGATAACATGCTAATAATATAGCCTTTTCACACTCTAATACCATGTGAAGAAATTAAAATTAATGGAAAGTGTAATACACATATGAGATAAAATTAGATGGAGAGATGGCCAATTGATTTCCATGCACACTCAATTATTATAATACAGTTGGCATATATCAATCCTTATAGACTCTATATAAACCTGTAATCGAAACAAATTGGCCCAAACCCAAAATACACAACCATTCCAAACCCCTAGCCACATATTCCTCAAATATATGTGTGTGTGTGTGTAGATATGTGTTTGTACATATATATAAAGATATATACATGTATATATATATATTCATATATAAAAAAATTATATTTCATATGTGCATGTGTGTGCTCATATATATTTTATACATGCATGTAGTATCAAATTATTAAATCAAAATAGATTTAAATTGCATATATGTGATTTCATTAAGGGGATTTTTTCTTGTTAATTTTCAATAAAAAAAATAACTTCATAATTGCATTGTCATTTTCATATAAAATTTTTCATGGGTAACTACAAACATTCACATAAAATTCTATCGATAATATGTTAAGATCCACTACCATGCTTATAAAATTAAAAACACTCAAACATTGACTATCGAAACCCTTTGGAAATCAAAAATGGTGGACGTATGGTACACGGACAAACCATTATGGTACTCATAGGACAAGGGGAATGGGGGTCTTATGGTACATGGGTAAAAAATAACTACAAAGGGTGAAACAATACATGATTGACTAAAAATGAGTAGACAAAATCACATACCATGGGTTTTGAAGGGTCGATTCGTCTGAGAAGTTCAATGGGGAGCGGTATCAAATGTTTAGTTTTGTGAGAGTTTGAACGGTGTGGGCGAGTGTGATTCTCTGGTAGAGTTGTATTTAAAATACTGGAAGTGTTTTATCAGTGATTTTCAAAAAGTGTCGATGAATATAGATTTGACCAGTGCTAAAATAGAAAATCTCTCATCCATCCAATGGCCCAAAGGCCTTCAAATTTTTATTTTAAAACAAAACAGCCTTTTAAGGGATAAAGGGGGGAACCCGAATAGACTTCAAGGACATAGGACAAATCACGACCTGTAGGTCAAGAGATACAACCCAACATGACAACATGGAGTTTCCCCTCCCCATCATTTGATCATAAAAAACCCTCTACCATTGCATAGTTGTACAGCAAGCCAGTGTCCTGTGTCAAAGCACAGGCCTGATCCGATGGCTGACGCCATACCCTCTCAAATTCCAAATCCATAAAGCACTGCAAGGGTGATAGACAAGCTCTGAAACCTCCTTTGGGACCTGCCTCGTGAGATCGGGCCCGGGTGCATCTCCATTCCAATAGACCACGCGTAGAATCAAACAGACAAAACATCATCAAAAGAAAAAATGAGAAACACAATGCTGGAATCAAAGCTACAGAAGCCTGCCGATCCACGAGGCACCTCCGACACCACATGCAGTAACCCGAAGAGGAAGACAAACCAGGAACGTGAGGCCAAGTCTTCATCACCCAGGACTGGAAGACCCAAAAGCACATTAATGGAGTGTCTCCGTTAAAGGGGACCTAGCATATCAGAACCAGCAGCGCCTCCTTGGGCATGAAGCCGATCATCTCAAAACTGCAGAAGAACCCTCAACAGATTCCAAAACGGTCGAACCACTGGAAATGAAAGCACCAACAAGGAGGGGTTGCTCCAGTAATGAAGACACCGTAAGAACACCATCCGCACATCCAACAACCACATCCTGCAAAAGAATCACAACCTCCACAAAACCCAAACCCCAAAGCCGAATAGGGACCAATTCCTCCTCCTCTGAGCCATGCCAAAGGCGTCACCGAACCACCCATATGAAGCTAAAGATGAACCGAGACACACCAGATCTGTCGCCGGAACACACCGCTAACCAACCCCTTACCAGAGCTGACGCCCGAAACCAAGAGCACCCCATATCTGAGCCGAGACAGACAATGTCAACGCAAATCTGAAACCGACCAACGCTGAACCAAGAACTCGTCGGATCTGATGACCCACCAGAATGAGGGCGTCACTGGGACAGGGACAAACCCGGAGCAGCGACGGAGGACGGACAGTCGCCGAAACGCACCGTCACCAAGCTGAGCCCCGAGCATCACTGATCTGAGACAAGATCTAGATGATCGTCGCCAAGCACGTCGCAGATTCAGAAGACTCTAGCACCGAGCTGCCAATCCACGCCGGAGGAGGAGAGGAGACAACTCCTGAGAAGAAACCCTAGAAGCGCCGAAGGAGAGAGAACCCACCACTCAGAGGTTTATGATTATAAGTCCTCTTGTAAATATAGGTTTTAGCAGTGCTTTTTATTTTAGCGCTCATAAAACCTATATTTATCAGCATTTTTTAGAAAGTGATGATGAAAACTATATAAAATAAATTGTAAAAATATTAAACAAATATATATTAAATAAGAATAAATTATTTTAAAAAAAGTAAAAATAATTAACATTATTAATGGATAAATAATCTTAAAAGCATGAATGTTATAAAGGAGTAAAATTTAATAACTAAAAAAGAATAGACTTCAAAAATATTAAAATAATTAATAAGTTTTATTAATTATATAAATTATTAAAAAAATAAAAAATAAAATATATTAAAATGAAGATGAATACATATTAAATATGTAAATTAAAACCATATTAAAAACATAAAATGTTAATGAATAAATATGTAGAAATAAATATTAAAAATGAATAAATTACAAACAAATATTAAATGAGTAAATAGTAAAAATGAATAAATGATAAAGAAAATTAAAAAATAATTAACATTATTAGTGAATAAATAATACTAAATAATATTAAATGAATGAATGTTAACAAGGAGTGAAATTTTATAATTAAAGAAATAGTAGATTGTAAAAATATTAAAAAATTAATACGTATTATTAATTATATAGATTATTAAAAAAAATAAAAATGAATATATATTAAAATGAAAATGAATACATATTAATTATATATATTAGAACCATATTAAAAATATATAATTTTAATGAATAAAAAAGTATAAATAAATTTTAAAATTGATAAAATTACAAAATAAATAAACAAACAAAAATTTAAAATGAATAAATTACAAAAATATTAAAATATAATTAAGATTATTAATGGATAAATAATACTAAAGATGAATAAATTTGAAAAAATATTAAAAAGTAATTATAGTATATATTTAATAAAAATATAAAAAATGATTCAAATTTATTGATTAAGAAATAATATATATTAAATATATTATGTTAATAAATAAAATTCAAAATTGAATATTAAAAATTGAATAAATTATAGAAAGAATATGTGTGTGTGTGTGTGTTTCTATATAAAATTGCATTAATTAAGTATGTGTGTGTGTGAAATTAATGCAACGCAAGTTTAATATATGGTAAACTGAAAAAATAAATTGACATTTTATTAAGCGTTCATTACTCGATACTAATTTGTCCATTTTTAATTAATATTAATTTTTAATTATAAACTATTTTTCAATAAATATATAACTTATTTAATGTAAATAAATATTTTTATTATATAAATCATATTTAATGAAATATTATATATATTGATATGCGTGTGTGTGTGTGTGGATAAAATAACAAAAATATTAAACAAATAAAAATTAAAAAAAAAAAAATTACAAAAATATTAAAAAAAACTTTTAATGAAATAAATTATAAAAAAATGAAAAAATTTAATATATATATATATATATATTAAAGAATAATAAATAGTATATATTAAATATAAAAAAATGAATAAAATTTAATAATTAAAGACATAATATATTAAATATTAATTAATAAAAAACTAAAATGATAATATTAACAATGTATTATTTGTTCATGTTTGTATCTATAAAATTGAATTAAGTTTCTGTATGTACTTGTGAAATTATTGTTTAACATATTAAGTGTAACATATTTAATAATTTTTTTAAATTAATAATTATGTATTTATTATTTGATATATATGTCAAATTGAAACAACAAATGACATTGATAAAATAAAAAATATTAAATGTTAATTGATATTAATCAGTCAATATTTTTAATTAATATTAATTTTTAATTAACTTAAAAACAATTTTTCACTAGATATGTTGTTAAGTAAATAAGGTTTTCCTTATGACTTTTTCCATTCCTTCTTGTTTTGAAAATCAAAAACACCCTATACTTAAGCAAATTCACATTTTACTTATATAAGAAAAATTTCCTTCTCAAAAGAATTTACCCCTACCATGTTTTCATTGTTCATATCAATATTTTTCTTAAGTATAAAAATCGGATTCATACCCAAAATCTCGGAATCATATAATGCTAACATATGAAGCATTCTGTTTTAGGATCCGAATTCTGGATACGAACTCTAATAAATTTCCACTCCGAATTCTGGATACGAACTCTAATAAACTTCCACTCCGAATTCTGGATACGAACTCTAATAAAGTTCCACTCCGAATTTAGGATACGAACTCTAATAAAGTTCCACTCCGAATTCAAGATACGAACTCTAATAAAGTTCCATTCCGAATTCAGGATACGAACTCTAATAGAGTTCCATTCCAAATTCTGGATACGAACTCTAACAAAGTTCAACTCCGAACTTTTACTAGTTCGACTCTGAACTTTTATAAGTTCGACTCCGAACTTCTATGAGTTCGACTCCGAACTTTTACTAGTTCGACTCTGAACTTTTATGAGTTCGACTCCAAACTTTTACTAGTTCAACTCCGAACTTCTACAAGTTCGACTCCAAACTATGTAAGTTTAGATTCTGAACTCTGGTGAAACCAGACTCCGAATTTCCTTAGAAATTCATACTCTGGATTTATAAAGAATTCAGGTTCCAAATTCCTATAAAAAAGAATCTGAATATCTCTTTATTACAGACTCCAAATTCCATTTTGGTTAGACTCTGAATTTTTATTTTCTTACATTCCAAATTTCAGTTTTTCTTATGCTTACACTCGTTTCATTATAAATGATGCCATGCCTTTAGTTACACATGTTTTGTTATAAAACGATGTCGTCCATTCTGTTTCTAACTAACCGTTGGTTGAGTGACACGTGCGCAAGTCCCTCCGAAATTTAAGGAAAATATGACTGTTGGAGGAGGGATCTGATCGTTCCAACCGATCCTATAAATAGGATCTCATTTGAAAGAGCTCAATACTGAAGTTGATTAATCTAGAGACCACACGATGTTAAGGTGATTTCTAGAGACAGAAGCTTTTCGTGCCTTGTGCGTACTGAACTGCTCATTCAAATTGCTTTGTGTGACTTCGAATGTTGGTGATTACATTCGAGGACTTCCAGGGATAGGAAGACAGAGGTGCTAACTACCTTGAAGTTAGAGGGCTTCCTTGCTGAGGAAGACAGAGGTTCCAACTACCTTGGAGTTAAGGGCTTGCGGGGATAGCAAGACAAAGACTCCGATCTTTGTATCGAGGGCTTACCCGGGTGTGGGTAAGACAGACTTTCTTGAAAGTATAAATCATGAGACCTTTATCCAAGGTTGTTGGATACCCTTCTCTTTGGGTTAAAAGATTTATATCTTGTTACTTGTTTTTGTTACAAGTTTTCCCCTGCATTTTTCATTGTAAGGAAAGTGTAATCTTTTTATATTTACTTACACTTGTAATCCGATTCTTTTAGATTCTATACACTTTAAGGTAAAATCTCATATTGTAAAATTTGGTTAAGTTTCAATTTCTAGATCCATATTTCTGGAACCAGTTTTTCAGAATCACTTTCTAGATTTAAGCAAGTGTGTAGAACTAGAAGTTTGTAACTTCATACTTTGTTCCAATCTTTCAATTGGTGTTATAGGTGTTGTGAATTTTCTTAGTTTAACTTTTTTAAACTTAGATCTTTCCTTGTCTAAGGAAATTTTTAAAGTGTACAATTCACCCCCCCCCCCTCTTTTATATTGAGAATCTACATCGTTATTTCGATCCTACAATTGGTATCAAAGGAGGTCTCTGAAATACTTATATACACATATAAGTTTTTCTTGCTCAGTTTTTCATTTTTCTATATTTTTTCTTGATTAGTAATATTCTCCTCGAATCCGAACTTTTGTTATTAACAAGTTTTTTTGTGGAAAGTTTTTTTTAAGATGACAGGAATGAACGTTGGTTCCATCAACAACCTAAATCCTACAAGACCACCAATTTTTTATAGTAATGATTACCAGTATTGGAGAGATCGTATGAAGACTTTTTTTATCAATACTGGAGTAGAAATTTTGTTATTCTTACTGGAGGTTATCAAATTCCTGATAAGGAAGTTAGTACTTTCACAAACCAAGAGAATCATGATTATCAATTAAACTATAAGGTACGCAATACTTTACTATATTCAATGAATAGGAACATATATAGCCAAATTTATTCTTGTGAAGCGGCTAACTGTATATGGAAGAAACTCGAAGTTACACATTTTGGTACATCTAAAGTGATTGAGACTAGAAGAGCTATGTTGAGAGCTGGGTATCATGGTTTTAACATTCCTTATGGAGAACCCATTTGTAAGGTGCTACAAAGATTTATGACAATCATGAATAGCTTACAATCTATAGGAGAGAGAGGTCTGGATGATGAAGCTCTTGTTGACAAGATCATTGATATTATGCCCAATGAGTGGGAATCAAAGAGAACATCTATTGATGAGAACAGGAAGGTTACTAAAATTTCCTTAGATGAACTATTTGGAACTCTTCTACAACATGAAATAAGGATGAAGAGAGATGCTGAAAACATAAAAAAGAAGAATGGGAATGGTACTGTTTCTTTTACTACAACTTTAAATCACATGAAAGCTAAGACTCCTGAGAGAGTAACTAGATCCAAGTCCAAGAAGGTTTCTATCCAATCCGAATCTAGTGAGAGTGAAGTCTCATAAAATGAGTTAGCTAATCTTGCTCGAAGGATGAACAAGATAGCTGGAAAAAGAAATTTCCAATCCAAGTATAAGAAGAAGGAAAGGAAAGATAAGAAAGATTCAGATGTTACATACTATGAATGCAAGAGAAGTGGACACATAAGACCTGATTGTTCTATGCTTAAAAATAAAGAAAGAAAAGAGAGGCATTCTAAAAGGAATAGGAAGAAGTTTTACAAATCTAAAGCTAAGAAAAGTTTGAAAGCTAATACTACTTGGAGTGTTAGCTGTGGAGACTCTTCAGAAAGTGAATCTTCGGAATATGATTCATCAGCTTAGAAGAATATGGGATTCATTGCTAATACTTCTTTTCCACATACATGTCTTATGGCCAAGGTATGCTCTACCAAGGCTTTAACAAATTTATCTCTTGATAAGAATTACTATTTCTAAAATAGTACTTCTAATGAAGATACTTCATCCTCAGAAAATGAAGAACCTTTATATGAAGAAGTATCTAGATTTTCCAAGCTACTTGAATCAAAAAATTGTAAAATTTCTAAGAAATTAGACAAGGAAAATACTAGGGAAGAAATTCTTACAAAAGAGATTTCAGATCTTTCTTTAGATCTTAAAGATAAATAAGAGATTTTAGAAAAACTTTCTAAAGACCTTGAGAAATCAAATTCTAATAAGAATAAACTTTCTAAAGATCTAGAAAAAGTAATTTCTAAGAAAAGTGTTTTTGAGCCTAGCTCTAGTTCCAAATCTAATGATTTTGAAGATAAAAACTTGGTTATAAAACTCAAGTCCGAAATATTTTCCTTAAAGAAGTGTTTGTCAAATTTTACCTTAGGGAAAGAAAATTTTGATAAGATGTATTCACAAATACGACCTTTAAGAAACAAATCCGGATTTGGCTATACCCATGCAAAACCAACTTTTAGTAACAATTATTTTGTTCCTCAAAGTGACCCATTTTGTAACAAGTGTCAATGTGGTGGTCACTGGGCAAAGAATTGTTCTTTAAACAAAACCCAATCTTTAGGTTTTCAGAAGGCTTATTTTTCTAAGAAGATATGGGTACCCAAAATTTTGTTATCTAAAAATCTCGGATCCAAACAAGTTTGGATTCCGAAAGTCTAATTATTTTCTTATTTTCAGGAAGATAAGGGAAACACCAACAACAATACTTGGTACATGGATAGTGGATGTTCCTGGCATATGACTGGTAACAAAAACTATTTTGAAAAGATTATCAATACGAATGGAGGAAAAGTAACTTACAGAGATAATGCTCAGGGAGAAATTGTTGGTATATGTAATATTGTTTTTCTTGGTAAAACTTTGATATCAAATGTTTTGTTTGTTAAGGGTCTTAATCACAACCTCATTAGCATAAGTCAATTATGTGATGAAGGACACCTTGTGAATTTTAGGAATGATACATGCTTAGAACACAATTCCAAGGAAGAGTTTATTCTTTCTGCCAACAGGAAAGATAATGTATACACTTTTAACTTAGAAGATGTTAGAATCCAAGACTTACCTTGTCTAAATGCAATGGAAGATCACTCTTGGTTATGGCATAGAAGACTTGGTCACTGTAACCTTAGAAACTTATGTAAACACTCCAAGAAGAAACTAGTTAAGGATCTACCGAAGCTTAGATTTTATTCTTTTAAATTTTGTGATCCTTGTCAATATGGAAAACAACATAAATCTAGTTTTAAATCAATTGGTGAAGTCTCAAAAAATGATGCATTACAGTTGGTGCACATGGATCTTTTTGGTCCAACAAAAACTGGAAGCATTGAGGGAAAGTATTATGTATTTGTTCTAGTTGATGATTACACTAGATTTACATGGGTCTATTTTCTAGAAAAGAAATCTGAAGCTTTTTCTTATTTCAAAAGTTTTAGAGCCCAAGTTAAAAATGAGAAAAACCTTCCACTGAAAACTATTCATAGTGATCATAGAGGAGAATTTCAAAATTCTGATTTTGAAACTTTTTGTAGTAGAAAAGGTATTACTCACAACTTTTCAGCACCTAGAACTCCTCAACAAAATGGTGTATTTGAAAGAAGAAATATAATTCTTCAAGAGATAACTAGAACCATGTTGAGTGAATATTCTATAGCTAGACATTTCTGTGCTGAAGTTGTAAGTACTGCTTGTTATACTATAAATCGAATTTTGATTAGACCTTTTCTTAATAAAACTCCTTATGAGTTATGGAATGGTAGAAAACCTAGACTTTCCTACTTTAAGGTTTTTGGTTGAAAGGTATTCATTCTAAATACTAAAGATAATTTACACAAATTTTCACCAAAATCTGATGAAGGAATTTTCTTAGGCTACTCCACAACTTCTGAGGCTTATAGAGTTTTCAATAAAAACACTTGTACTGTTGAGGAAACAGTACAGGTTAAATTTGATGAAACTAATCCTTTTGTTTTTAAACCATCTCAACCTATATCCTCAGATGTGTTTTCAAAAACTGATTATCAACCTTTGTTATAAGATCTTTTTGATAAGGAAAATGTTCAACAAAATATTTCTGAAACATTTACCCCAGAAGACTTTCTACCCTATATTGATGAACAGGTTTTACAAAACCCAAGTCAAGTGTTTCTAAAGAATCATCACAGTGATAGTATCATTGGTGATGTCAATCAACCTGTAAGGACTAGAAGTTCCTTAAGAAATGAAGTAGAACATCTAGCATTCCTTTCCCAATTGGAACCAAAAAGCACTAATGAAGGTCTAGGTGATGATGATTGGATAAAATCCATGCAAGATGAACTAAATGAATTCGAAAGGAATAAAGTCTGGACCTTGGTTGAAAGACCTAAGGAAACTTTTTTTATTGGAGTAAAGTGGTTCTTCAGAAATAAGTGTGATGAAAATGGATTCATCATTAGAAATAAAGCTAGATTAGTTGCCAAATGCTATAATCAGCAAGAGGGAATAGACTATGAAGAAATCTATGCTCCAGTAGCTAGACTTGAATCTATTCGTATTCTACTTTCCTTTGCAGCATTCTTCAATTTTAAACTTTTTCAAACGGATGTGAAATGTGCTTTTCTTAACAGTTATGTTCAAGAGGAAGTTTTTGTTGAACAAACTCATGGATTTGAAGACACAAAACATATTGATCATGTTTTTAGACTTACCAAAGCTTTGTATGTCCTTAAACAAGCCCCACGAGCTTGGTATGATAGACTTACAGGATTTTTACTTCAAAATAACTATGTTAAGGGAAATGCAGATCTAACCCTTTTTATAAAGATAGATAAGAAAAATGTTTTGATCATTCAAATATATGTTGATGACATCATATTTAGTTCAACTCAGCAATCTCTAACTGATTCCTTTGCAGGTCTAATGAAATTTGAGTTTGAAATGAGTATGATGGGTGAGTTAACATTTTTCCTTGGTTTTAAAATTTCTCAAAAACCAGAAGGAACTTATATATCTCAACATAAGTATATTAAAGATCTTCTTAAAAAGTATGGTTATGAAAACACTAAGAGTATAAGTACTTATATTGGTACCTCAAACACACTTGATCTTGATGAAATTGGGAAACCAGTATATCAAACATCTTTTAGAGGTATGATAGGAAGTCTACTTTACTTAACAGCTAGTTGACCAGACTTGATGTTTTCAGTATTCTTATGTGCAAGATATCAATCCAATCCTAAGGAATCTCATTTAAAGGCAGTGAAAAAAAAATTTCGCTACTTAAAGGGAGCCATGGATCTAGGATTATTCTATACTTCTGGAAATGATTTTGTTTTAAAGAGTTTTTTGGATGCTGACTTTGGTGGATGTAGAATGGATAGAAAGAGTACATCCAGAACTTGTCATTTCTTAGGAGATTCATTAGTTTCTTGGTCACGTAAGAAGAAACACTCAGTTTCACTCTCCACTGCTGAAGTTGAATATATAGAAGCTGGAAGTTGTTGTGCTCAAGTGTTGTGGATGCAACACACACTCACAGACTATGGCTTGAGTTTTACTAAGAGTCAAATTTTGAGTGATAACACAAGTGTCATTTCCCATAGTAAAAATCCTTCACATCACTCTCGTACAAAGCACATAGATATTAGGCATCACTTTCTTAGAGATCACACACTAAAAGGAGATATCATTCTTTAGTTTATCGGAACGCAAGATCAACTTGCTGACATTTTCACAAAATATTTACCCTCCGATAGATTTGAATATATTAAACAGAATTTAAGAATGATAACCATGAGGTAATCTTCCTTCATTAACTTCTTGTTGAATCATTCTCCTTACAGTAATAAACTCCTTTTCATAGGGGGGGTACATTTTCTTGTTAGTATAATCAAAATTTTCGTAGTCGTTGTTTTTAAGATTTTTGTAATCAAAATTTTTGTAGTCAGTTTTTTTCAAGATTTTGTAATCAAAATTTTTGTAAAGAAGTTTTTGGAACTGAAATTTTCGTAATGAAGTTTTCAGAACTGAAATTTTCGTAATGAAGTTTTCGAAACTGAAATTTTTGTAATGAAGTTTTCGAAACTAGAAATTTTCATAATGAAGTTTTCGAAAGTGGAAATTTTCGTAATGAAGTTTTCAGAACTGGAAATTTTCGTAATGAAGTTTTCGGAACTGATATTTTCATAATGAATATTTCGGAACTGATATTTTTGTAATGAAGTTTTCGGAACTGAAATTTTCGTAATGGAAATTTTCGGAACTGGAACTTTCATAGTTAGTTTTTCGTAGTCAAATTTTTTTTCTTCAAGAAGAATATCACCTTTACGAACAAACTTCCTAGCCAATCCGAAAAGTATGATTTTCTTACTTAAGTTTTCGTAGTCATATTTTTTTTGCTGGTATTTTCCTATGAGTTTTAAAATTTATTGGATTCTAGTTTTCTTAAATCCGATTGTTTTTCTTAAACCCTCAAAAGATCAGATTCAAGATTTCCTTGCGGGTATGTTTTCAACCGTCAGATCAGTTCAAAGGATTTTTCAACTGTTAGATGGTTTTTGGAAGTTCAAACGTCAACCCCATCGTCTATATAAAGGGTACACCCGATGGTGGTCCCACATCGATCTTCAAGCTCTCACGTGTTGAAGTTATGCCTCCCTTCTTAAAGCATGTTCTGAATCTTCTAGAGCTCTTCATTCTGAATGTCTGCTGAAGATACTTCTTAGGATATGTCAAATACAAAGCCAATCTCAAAATGGTTAGTTTACAGGAAGAGGTTAGTGCATCCAAGTTTCTACAAGTATGATTCTCTTATATCTAAGAATATCAGATTGAATGGCTGGGAGGATGTTTTCTTATCAAATCCAGAGAAATAGGATCCGGTTTATACAGATTTTCTTGTTGAGTTCTACGAGTCCATTTCCTTAAGGAAGATGGCAGAGAGTTATTTTCTTTCAAGTCTTATGGGAAGACTTACAAATTATCTTACACCAAGGCTGCAAGCTGGTGGGTTTATCTTATGAAAGTGAAGCTGAGTTTTGTTCACATAATCTTCCAGATGAGAAAGGAAGTTTTAACAAAGTGAAGGCATTGAAATTCTTTGGACTTAAAGATGCCAAGACTGTTAAGATTTCCCATCTCTCTCTGAATAATCGGATTCTACAGTTGTGGGTACAAGGTTTTTTCGTACCAAGAAGGGGTGACAAGGATAATTTCAAGAAGAGTGATATATATATCTTAGATTTTTTGGTAAATCTAAGGAAGTTGAATTTGATGAGGCATGTTTTGATTATAGTTAAGAATATTAAAGAAGCGAATCTGAAAGCTCAGATCATAATGTATCCGGTCTTGATTTCTAAGCTTATCATCAGATGTCTTGATTCATTTAAAGTTTCTTGCACTTCCAAGAAAATAAACTGCAAGGTGATACTGGTTAGTGATGATACATTAAAGAGGATGAAGATGGATTTTTCTGTTGAATCCGGAGAATTCTACCCTTTACCAGAGGAAGAGGCTGAGGCAGCTTAGAAAGATCAACAAACTCCGGAACCTTCTAAAAAGGCAGGGAAGAAGAGAAAGTTGAAAGAAGTGGTGGCTGAAGACATGACCCAGAAAGCTAAGGAAACTCAATCTGCACCACCCAAGACAAAGAAACAAAAATCTTACCCAGATGAAGTGGCTGCTAAGTGGCGGGAAGACAAGGAGAAGAGAAAAGAAGGGGACCCTCAATTCGGATTAGATCCTGCTGAGGCTAAGGCCTTAAAAGAGAAAGCTTCTGATGAGTTGGAAAGACAAGCAAAAGAAAAGAAGATGAAGAAAAAGATGTCTGATGTTGAGCTTGTACAATCTCTATTGAGAGATACAGAAGTAGCCTCTGAGAAGATCCCTATTCCAGAAACCTTTGATGTCCAACCATTACCAGAGACTCCTGGGAAAAAGTAATTCACTCTGGAAACGTCCAAAGGTAAAGAAGTTGTTGAATAAGTAGAGAAAACAGCTGGTGAAGAAATAGAATAAGAAGTTGTTGAAGAAGAAGAAGAAGAAGGAGGAAGTGATGATCTAGATGACTTGATCAAACAAGTTGAGAATTATCAAGAAAAGTCTGAATCCGCAAAACTTGTCACTCCAGGGAATGGAGTTGAGAAAGAAGGTAACAAAGATGATGATAAGGAAGAGGAAGAGAAAGAGTATAAATTTTCTGAGGAAGAGACCTATGAGAATAATTTTCTTGAGGAAGAAGTAGAAAAGCAGAAAATAGATGAAGACCAGATTGTTCAACTATCAGAGAGTGAGGAAGAATCTCCAGATGATCAACCCATTCCAAAAACTGATAAATGTAAGCAAGTGCTCATGGATACACCAACAAAATATATCATAAGGAAAAAAGAAGTTGGTGGTTCTTCTAAAGGGAAGTTGGTGCAAATCGAAGAAGAAAAATCCCCAAGCAAAGTGTCTGATTCGGAATCATCAGCACAGAGTCATGACTTTATTGTTGAGTCTTTGAAAATGTTGGTGGACACCATTCCGATATTTCCCACTATAGACTCCAGATGCCAGATACTGTAACATAGATTGAATCAGAATTCATAATCCTTATCTATGGTGATGGATAAGTGTGTGAAGATTGAGGCCGATCATAGAAATTTCATTATCAATTATGATGTTCACAGAAAATCATGCAGCAAAATCACTTTGTGGTCTAAGAAAGTTGAAGAAGACATGGCTGAGTTTGATCGTTTTCAGAATGATGTTAAAGATGCATTTGACACCGAGGATAACAAGATTAAGAATCTTCAGGATGAGCTAATCATTGAGCAAAGTTCTCAGAATCAACAAGTGAAGGACTTGAATGATAAGGTTAACTCTCTTGCTCAAAATTTTAAAAGGGATAGAGATCTCCGAATTGAGCTCCAAGAAAGACTTGTAAAGAAAGATGAGTTAGTGAAGTTGCAGGAAGAGGCCATGAAGGCTCATGCAGAAGTTTTGAAAGCTCAAGATAAAAGGATAAAAGCTTTGGAAAGGCAAGCTGAGGAGGATCAAAAAGATTTGAAGAAGCTGAAAACCTTGTTGAAGAAGCTAATCCCGAAGGAAAAGGAAGACAAATAGATTCAATCCGATCTTTTTTTGCATTTGTCTTTCCTTGTAAAATTTATTTTTTCAACCCTAATAAAATTTTTGGTTGGTTGTATCTTGTGTTATTATGTACTAATGTTTCAGGTACTTTATTTCTTTTCCATTCCCTTAAATTCTTTTTGAAAATCACAAAGGGAGAGAAGGAAAAAGAACTACTTAAAAGGGGAGAAGGAAAAAACTTAAAATAGAGAAGGAAAAATTTCTATGTGAAGATGTCCTTAAAGTAAGGGGAGTTTCTTATTGCGAGGTATTTCATTCCCATGATAATGAAAACTCCATTCCGGAAATCTAGAATACAATCCTTAGAGTTTCAATGCCTAAGGGGGAGTTAGTTGTATTCATCATCATCCATGAACAAAGGGAGATAAGCTTTAATTTCAGAGTCTAGAAATTTATTCTAAGCCTTTATATTCTTTTTCGTAAGGTTGTTTGTGCTTTCTAAAAAGGGGGAGATTGTTAAGTCAATAAGGTTTTCCTTATGACTTTTTCCATTCCTTCTTGTTTTGAAAATAACAAACACCCTATACTTAAGCAAATTCACATTTTACTTTTATAAGGAAAATTTCCTTCTCAAAGGAATTTACCCCTACCATGTTTTCATTGTTCATATCAATATTTTTCTTAAGTATAAAAATCAGATTCATACCCAAAATCTCAGAATCATATAATGCTAAGATATGAAGCATTCTGTTTTAGGATCCGAATTCTGGATACGAACTCTAATAAAGTTCCACTCCGAATTCTGGATACGAACTCTAATAAAGTTCCACTCCAAATTGTGGATACAAACTCTAATAAAGTTCCACTCCGAATTCAAGATACGAACTCTAATAAAGTTCCACTCTGAATTCAGGATATGAACTCTAATAAAGTTCCATTCCAAATTCAGGATACGAACTCTAATAAAGTTTCATTTCGAATTCTGGATACGAACTCTAACAAAGTTCAACTATGAACTTTTACTAGTTCGACTCCGAACTTATATAAGTTCGACTCCGAACTTCTATGAGTTTGACTCCGAACTTTTACTAGTTCAACTCCGAACTTTTACTAGTTCGACTCCGAAATTTTATGAGTTCGACTCTGAACTTTTACTAGTTCGACTCTGAACTTCTACAAGTTCGACTCCGAACTATGTAAGTTCAGATTCTGAACTCTAGTGAAACCAGACTCTGAATTTCCTTAGAAATTCAGACTTCGGATTTATACAGAATTCAGGTTCCGAATTCCTATAAAGCAGAATCCGAATATCTCTTTATTATAGACTCCGAATTCCATTTTGGTTAGACTCCGAATTTTTATTTGCTTACATTCCGAATTTCAGTTTTGCTTATGCTTACACTCGTTTCATTATAAAATAATGTTGTGCCATCAGTTACACATGTTTTGTTATAAAACGATGTCATCCATTATGTTTCTAACTAACCGTTGGTTGAGTGACACATGTGCAGGTCCCTCCGAAATTTAAAGAAAATATGATCGTTGGGGGAGGGAGCCGACCGTTCCAACCGAGCCTATAAATTGGAGCTCATTTGAAAGAGATCAATACTGAAGTTGATCAATCTAGAGACCACACGCTGTTAAGGTGATTTCTAGAGAGAGGAGTTTTTCATGTCTTGTGCGTACTGAACTGCTCGTTCAGATTGCTTCGTGCGACTCCAAATGTTGGTGATTACATTCGATGAGTTCCGGGGATAGGAATACAGAGGTGCCGACTACCTTGAAGTTCGAGGGCTTCCTTGCTGAGGAAGACAGAGGTTCCAACTACCTTGAAGTTGAGGGCTTGTGGGGATAGCAAGACAGAGACTCCGATCTTCGTATCGAGGGCCTACCCGGGTGTGGGTAAGACAGACTTTCTTGAAAGTATAAATCAAGGGACCTTTATCCAAGGTTGTTGGATACCCTTCTCTTTGGGTTAAAAGATTTATATCTTGTTACTTGTTTTTGTTACAAGTTTTTCCCCTGCATTTTGTATTGTGAGGAAAGTATAACCTTCTTATATTTCCTTACACTTGTACTCTGATTCTTTTAGATTCTATACGCTTTAAGGTAGAATCTCATATTGTAAACTTTAGTTAAGTTTCAATTTCCGGATCCATATTTCCGAAACCAGTTTTTCGGAATCACTTTCCATATTTAAGCAAGTGTGTAGAACTAGAAGTTTGTAACTTCATACTTTGTTCCAATCTTTTAATTGGTGTTAGAGGTGTTGTGAATTGGCTTAGTTTAACTTTGTTAAACTTAGATCTTTCCTTGTCTAAGGAAATTTTTAAAGTGTACAATTCACCTCCCTCTTGTATATTGAGCATCTACATCGTTACTTCGATCCTACATATGTGACATATTAATATATATATATATGTATGTATGTATGTATGTATATATATATATATCAATATAAATATATTTCTATATTAAATATGATTTTGAATAATATATATTTTTTCTAATTATTATATAAGTCATTTTTACTAAATATCTTATATATTAAGTGTAAACGTATATTTAGTTTTATATAAATCATATTTAATAAAATATATTATATTTATATATTAATAGATGATTTTTAATGATATGTTTTTTTAATATACCTTTTCTCAATGCTTTTTTAACGCTTATAAAGGTCGTTTTTTATCATTGCTAAAAAAGCGCTGACAAATGTGACATTTATCAGCGCTAAAAAACACTGATAAAGTGAGGGCATTTATCAATGCTTTTTTTAGCGTTGATAAAAGTCCCCTCTTTATCAGTGCTTTTAACTAATGCTAATAAAGAGCACCGCAGAATATTGCACGATTTGTAGTAGTGAGTCAAGTCATCCCTAGTACGTTGTAGGTGCATGTAGATTTTCTTTGTAATTTGTAAGTCCACCTCCCCAACTATTTGTAAATATAAATATGTAAATTTCTAAACACGTAGAGAAAGAGGGAGGGAGAGAAATACACACAAAAACATAGACACACACACACCCTGATACACACACATATAAAAACGCGAGACACACATATTTATATGTGTGTGTGTAGACAAATATATATATATAGATGATTATGCGATGACCAACCAAAATAAGGAGGGATTGTATTATTCCTATTGTCTATATATAAATTTATACACACACACATATATGCAAAAATGCATATATAGAGAATCAGGGATTGGATTTACCGTCGATTACGAGACGAACAACCAAAACAATGTGAAAAACTAATGCATGATCGTTCTTGAAGATCGATTCGTCTAAAATATGCATAATCGGTTTTGAGTTCTATGAATGATTGAACGTCAACTACCAAGGTTCTTTTAAAGAGGAAATGGGTTTTGTCATCGCTAACCAAAAATCACATAAAAAGTAACATTTATTTGTTCTAAAACAATAAGAAGAAAACTTTTATCAATGCTCAAATGTTAAACGCTCATAAAGAAAACTTTTATCATTGTTAAATTTACGACAAACTTTATTTGCGCTAAAGGTGGTGTTGATAAATATATAATATATATGAAATTTAATCAATACGAAAGATAATCATGCAATATGTAAGATTTTTAATCAATATAAAATATTATTAATTATATAGATGAATAAATATCTCACACTAAATATAAATGTATGGTTATATTTACAAATATAATAACTCTATTGTATTTAAATACAAAACATTTTCAATACATTTTACTAATTAAAATATAAAAATTAAATTTATTATCAATTGTATTTAAAAAAATATTATTTTCAGTAGTTTTTATATTTAAATTTTTAGCTTCTAAAAAATTTATAAATTACATATACATTTATTTATTTATTTATTATGAAATTACATATATAGCCACTGGCTTGAAGCCCGAGTGTCACAAGCCCTAAATATGTGTGATTGTGCGTGCGTATATGTGTGTTTCTACACACATACACACATTATAATAAGACATGTGAAATTGAAAAACAAAATAAATTTTCCTGTTATATAATAATATATTCATATATATGTGCATTACACACATGGTATGTGTATTTCTACACACATACACACATTATGACACTCCTATATATGTCGCTCATTCTTAGGAATAAACTTTATAGGATTATTGCGCAACACTTGGACTTCCCCCGAAAATACCAAATAGTGAATTTCCTCCACTTTCGTCTACAATGAATGCTGAAATTGGTTTACGATCACTATCACATTACATGTTTTTATCAGTGTTAAAATATAACAATTTTCAGCGCTTTTAGAAACAGTGAAAAAACCAATACATTTTTTTTATTCTTGATGTAATTCTAAGCGTTCATGAGTGAGATGTTTTTTCATGGGGCACCTATATATATAAATATCGGATTAGGGTTTTAATGGGGAGCAGAACACGAAATTTGTAGCAGGAATTTTTATAAAAACTTATTAATATTTTTTTAAAAACACCGATAAAAGTACATTAAAAAAGTCACACATTTATCAACTTTTTTTTAAAATCTTTGATAAATAACAACATATATCATTGTCACAGTGCATCCATAATGGATCATTTGAATTTCATTCGGTCATGCATTTTAGACATTTCAAATTCCAAAACGCATATATCTGTGGGTTGAATTTATTGGACTTTTTGGCTTAAATTAAAGAAATTAATACAGGATATATTTTAACGTGGAGTTAATATTTTATATGAAAAATATAGCGACAGATACTGGATCCATTTTTTATGGGCTTGCTCATTTATTTATTTAGATACATTGTTAATTCATTAATTTATTTATTTCCTGGGCTGTCCTTTTTATTTTTGGTGGGTTTCTGGTGCATCTCCCGTCACATGGGGTGGCGGTGGGTACTTAATTACAAAGCACATCGAAGGCGTGACCTACGGGGCATTCCATTAATGAAACGGGGCCTCCAGGCCCTACAAAAAAGAGACTCACGTTCACTTCAATTATGCCTTGCATCTTTCATTAGATCCCTTTGTGGCGTGACAATTCTTACAGTAATCATACTTTCATTCGATTTTTTAGGAAGCTTCCAAAGCATTGGAAGGGGAGGAAAAACTAGTTGGCGACCATTCTCAAGCAACAACACATAGATGAAGTTTCATGCAAAGAACTAAACCCACACAAACACCATATAAAAGCCAATTTTCCTGGATTCACCAATCTTAATCATGCAACAAACCCCATCACCACCTCATAAAAACTAGTCTGTGAGAATATGCATTCTTGTTATAGTCACAAGTCAATGATTTTTTAAAAATATAGTATATAATTGATGTTGTTTGAAATATTGAAAGTTGCATCACCAATGGGGTCCGTAAAGGATTAAAAGATGTTAGCTCAATGCCCCAACCCATGTATATGTTCAATGTGCGCTAAAATATATATGTATATGCCCCAGCGGTCAGCTGGGGTGGTGAAGGTGAGATGGGGTTTGGGGCGTGGTCGCGTCCCCAGTTTTTTCTCATGAGATTCAGATCCTTTAAATTCCATTTTGAACCTTTCTTTTATCCAAATAAATGTGTCTAAGGGAATGAGAAAGGGTTTGGGAGTGTCCGGGGCTTGTTCAGAGTCCGAAGCTCCGGTTTTTTTTGAGAAATAGAAAGAGACACACGATTGACGCATAGTTATTAGTAATTGTATGACTCAACCGTGCAACCCTGTAAAGAGGGACACGATTTGATAAATCGTGTGAGGGAGACCACATGACCGTGCAAAATGACACAGGTTTGTTGTAAAGGTGATTCACATGGTGTGCGCGTGGTTTGTCTAACAGTGCGAGGGGGGATGCCTCTTGGACAAAAACACACGGGCTACAAATCGTTTGTCAAACCGTTCGACTAGCCGTGCATGGGTGTGCCACCCTAGGCAGTGGGTGCACATGGTTGACACACAGTTTGACCAATCGTGGGGCCAAACCATGCGCCCTTTAAAAATGGATGAAATGTCGATTTTCCCGTCTATTTAACTTACCTCATCCCTTTTCTTCTCCCATTCACGCACAACATCTCCCTCCTTTGCTTGTGAGCTCCATCTCCTCTCATCTCAGGCTTTGAGCCAGCCTCTTCGTCTGACGTCCGTTTCATTTGTTGTTCATCATATTGGATCTGTCTTGGCAAGCTCTTCAATCATCTTCTTCATTTTCTTCATTTATCTCGCTATATGGAATGCTAAATCCATACGAGCTAATATGTCATATTTTCAAGGTATTCGTCTATTCTTCATATTTCTCCCATTCTAGCATGAATTAAAGACTGATAATAGACGATGAGTCTACTACCCATCTAAGGTATGTGGTTTATACATTTTCCCTAAAAGTCTTGATGTTTATAGCTTGCAGCGTCATGCCGCACGCTGGACATTTCGTGTGTTGTCACTACTACAAAAACGGGCAAGGGAAGCGCCACCTTATATCAGCGCTAAGCAAAAACCGCTGATAAAGAAACCCTGTATCAGCGCTAAAATTTTAGCGCTGATACAGGGTAACTTTTATCAGCGCTGATAAAGGGACCCTTTATCAGCGCTAACATTTTAGCGCTGATAAAGGCAGCCTTTATCACCGCTTTTTTAGCGCTGATAAAACCGTAGTCTCATATTTTATAAAATCGGTCGCACAGTGTCCTCAGTTTATCGCAACCTAAAGCTCTCGCGGTACCGTAACCCAGTGACTCCCCTCCGCCGCCCCCCGATCTTTGCGTTGCCAGACCTCCGCCGCCCGCGATCTTCGCGTTGTCGGACCTCCGCCTCCCCTGATCTTCGCGTTGCCTGACCTCCGCCGCTAGCCCTTCTCCTAATCCTCCCCCTCGACCCCCTTCGGCGGATCCTCCTTCCCGCAAACCCTACTTCTCCTCCTCTTTGCTCGACCCTACTCCCCGCAAACCCTACTCCTCCATTTCTCTTCGTTTGGCGGCTCCTCCCGTGCACCTCTTCCCGTGCACCTCCACCTCCGGAAGTTTCCAAGTGTGTGGTAAGTGATTCAATGCTTTTACATTATTAGATGATTTTGATATGCTTTCTTAGTTTCATGAATGTATTCTATGGATTACTTTTTTGGTGCGAAATATGTTTTGGAAAGGTTTTGAGATCCACATGTGAAGAATTTTTTTTTCTAAAGGAATGTTTTTATGTTTCATGTTATCTTTGTTGAGGTGTTTCTTAAATATATTTTATGTCTTGTGTGAAAGGTGTGAAATGAAATGAGTTTTCAAAGAGAATCAATGGTTTGAATGTGTTGAATGTGGATTTTATAAGAGAAATTCATTTTTGTTGCATGTTGTATTTTTTTTGAACCTGATATGTGTCTTTGGATTGTGAATGTGATTTGAAACATGTTATAAAATGGATTTTATGTGAGTATGAATTTGAAAGGGGATTTTCACATGGAAATGGTTGGATTCCATATGTGTTCTTCTTGTTGTGTTTCCAAATGTGTTTCATAAATTTTGAAAATGGCGTGAAATGTGTTTCTAAATGGTTTTAGTGTGCATGTGAAATGGAAAGTGGCTTTTTGTGTAAAATAGTGGTTTTGGTGTGAAATTTCGATCATTGGATCCATGTGAAAATGTGAAAATGTGAAAGTGGTGATATCCTTATGTGCTTATGATGCTTGGAATGTGTATGTGAAAGTGGTGATATAGTTAGAGTTAAGCTAAATGGGGTCTTATATTGCAAATACTTCAAGAAATTTTTTACAGTGCAATTATATCTATAGATTCGATGGCATCGAGTAAGTCCATGGAGTTTCTCAACCTCATCTAAGGTTATTAGACATTGACTCAATATACTAATAATTTTTCTAAACATGCTCAGTTTTCACTTGAAGTGGTGTCAAACAAGAATCTTAAGTCCCAGAGGTTTTATATGGGTCTTCGATCAAATATCCAATATCAAGTATTTATGCTAAAGTTTACCTAAAATTTTTATGTTCTAAATAGGGATGTGATGGAAGAAATTGGCATGGCTATTATGTCAGGGTTAACTAGAGTTACTTATATTCCCAGCAGTAGTTTTAGTGGTTCCTATAAGTGGAATAGAAAGTAGAATGAGCCTCATAGTGAAAATAGTGGTGGTGGTATTTTATAGAAAACTTCCTCCAGATCATCTGTAGTGTCTAGTAAAGGCCAAATGACTTTTTCCAATGTGGAAAGATTGAACACTCAAAGCATTATTGCATGGAAGCATTGCAGATTTACATCTCATACAGACATTAAACCCACTTGAAGAGGGTTTTACATGTTTTTACTACCCTGTGTAGTGGAATGGAATCATAAATATTGAGAGGTACCAAATCATAGTAATATTATTCAATAACAATGGGATCCTAGGAACATTTATTAGGAACAAAACAACTTCATGCAGTGGATTAATCACTAGTAGGAACTAATGTGGGTCATGCGATAGTGAGAGGCACCATTTCCATTTCTTTTTCTTTAGTGTATGTTTTATTTGATATTGGTTCCCATCATTATTTCATATCAAACCTTAATATAGAACTATTGAAACTTATAATAGAGCTCATGTATTATGTGATAAAGATTGTAACATCTCTCTGGATAAAGAGGGAGTAAGGTCTCTGATTCCCCTCTCATGCTTTCTCTTTTTCATAGATTTAGATCATATGATATTTTTTGGTTCTTAAAATGATTCCCCTATATGTTATTCTCAGAATGGACTGACTAGTTTCTAATAAATCTTGGATTTACTATTATCATCAGTGGGTGTCCTTAACTATCCCCGATGGGGAATTCCATGTTTTCCATAGAGAATCAAACCTGAGGTCTAGTCAAGTTAGACCTCTTCTAACGGAGTTGAGTGGGATGATATCCTTTTATGCTATTGAACTGGAGTAGGAAGCCTATTATAGTGAACTTCCCCTAGTAGCTATTGAATTTCCAAAAGTGTTTCCTTTAGTCTTTTTTGGTCTACCACTAGAGAGGGAGGTGGAGTTTTCTATCAACTTGGTGATGGGTACAAAACCAATATTTATTCTATCTTACCATATAGAACTAGTTAAATTTAAGGAACTAAATAATAGGTGGGATGAATTGGTTTCCAAATTCTTTATTTAACCTAGTGTGTTGCCTTGGGAAGAACTGGTGCTTTTCACCAAGAAGGTCATTGGAACCCTTCGCTTGTGTGTTGATTACCAGAATTTCAATCGGGTTATGATCAATAAAAAGTATCTATTGACCTATATTTATGATTTATTAGATCTTCTAAGGGGGGGGAGGGGGGAGTGGTTCTCTAAGATCGGTCTTTAGTTTGGTTAACACCAGCTCAAGATCAAGGAGTTTGAGATTTATGTGTGACTATATACTTATTATATTTTCTTATTATTTCTTACACACCACCACTTGAGTCGAGTAACCTGATTGAAATCCATATGGGTACTTTGGTTCTGATGTGGACATGTTTTTTTATGTGTTTGTGACATGTGTATGTGTGGATATATGAGTATTTAGGCATGACGATATTGAATGTAGGGCAGAGACCTAGGAGTGGTAGATGTATCATTCTTGATTATTCCTGTGTTTGGACTAGGGTGATTTAAGGAAACTATAATGAATCTAAAGTAATTATATTTAATTAATTTCATATTGTAGAGATTATGAGAATCCTTTATTTACTTATAGAGTTGGATACTGGTTTTCATCCATATGTATTTTAGGTTGGTGAGGTATAAAAGGATGGACTAGTTGACCATAGAAGGGTTGACCCGATAGAGGAGGATGCGCCATAGAGGATGATGTCGTGTGAGTTTTACCATCTATGACACAAGTGATTATCCCCGTGAACCCCTTTGTGTTTGGAAACTATGTTGATTTTGATTGGGGGTCTATCCAGGTTCTGTTGATTTCCAAATCCTTATTGGAAATGGTTAGGCTCTATTAATCTCCATTTTTATAAGGAAGTGGTTCTCTTCTACTATATTTGGAAGTCTTTTTTTGTGTACTTGAACCATAAATACTAATATTTGAGATTCAAATAAGATGGAGATGGATAAAGATTGGATGAATGCTAATCTTTTGACAATAGAGTATGAGAACAGAGTGAAAGAGTTCATCAAGTTTGCAAAGGATCACACAAAGGATCCTTCTCAAATCCTTTTTATGTGTTTACGTTGTTGCTATTCTAGACTACTTACTCCAGAGGATTTGGAAGAACATTTGGTATGTCACGAAATAGATTGGAGTTATAAATGTTGTAATAAACACGGAGAAAAAGCGAATGTAGCTACTGGATGGGATAAAACTGCGTTTTATGGATCATCAGATATGAATACAAATATAGATAATGAAGAAGACCGTATGAAGGATGTGATTATAGATTTCAATGATGATAAAGATCGTATTGAGGTAATGACAAAGACAATTGAAGATGAACTTCGTGATTTCCCAAAATTGTTTGAGAAGTTAAAGAGTTATGCAAAGACGCAATTGTATGCTGGTTGCACTAAATATACAGCATTGTCAGCTGTACTGAAGTTGTATAAATTGAAAGCAGGCAATGGATGGAGTGATGTCAGTTTTACGGAACTACTTGCTCTCTTGAATGACATGCTCTTGAAAGATAATGAGCACCCAATCCAGACATATGAAGTTAAATGAATGCTATGTTGATGGGTATAATTTCTGAAAGAATACATGCTTTCCCAAAAGATTGTATATTTTTTCGTAAGGAGAAAAAATCACTTACAGAATTCCCAAAGTGTGGTGCTTCTTGATACAATAAAGATGAATCCAATCCTACGAAAGTTGTATGGTACTTTCCAATCATTACAAGGTTTAGGCGTCTATATGGAAGTAAAGAAACTGCAAGAAAATTGTCGTGGCATGCAGATAAAAGAAATAAAGATGGGAATTTACATCATCCGACCGACTCTCCTCAATGGAAGAAAATTGATCATGAGTATCCTGAATTTGGAAAAGAGCCGAGAAACCTTCGTCTTGCATTATCTACAGATAGAGTGAATCCTTTTGGTTTTCAAACCAACACTCATAGTACATGGCCTGTTATGTTGGTAAATTATAACTTTCCACCCTGGTTATGCATGAAGCAGAAATTCATCATGTTATCTATGCTTATACCAGGACCAAAACAACCAGGTAATGATATTGATGTTTATCTGGATCCTTTGATCGAGGATTTGAAGTTATTGTGGGATTCATGTGTTATATTGTATGATGCTTATAAAAGTGAATACTTTAGGTTGAGAGCGATGTTGTATGGGACAATAAACGATTTCCCTGCTTATGGAAATTTTTTAGGCTATAACATTAAAGAAACTCAAGGGTGTCCCGTGTGCGAAGAAGATACAGAATCAATTAGGTTGAAACATTCATCGAAATCTGTGTTTCTAGGACATCATAGATTTCTACCTCGTCAGCATAAGTACCGATCTTGGATGACATCATTCAATGGAAGTTCAGAACAACGTACAACACCGTCTCCACTAACAGGTGATCAGCTATTTGATAAAGTAAAAGATGTGAACACTGTTTTTGGTAAACCATTTTCAAAAAACCTTACGAAAATCGGTTGGAAAAAGAGATCAGTTTTTTTGAATTACCATACTAGAATTTTTTGTACGCCAGACATTTTCTTGATGTGATGTATTTGGAAAAAAATGTATGTGACAGTGTTATTGGAACATTTCTAAATGCCCCTGAAAAAACAAAGTATGGAATTAATGCAAGGTTGGACATGGTTGACATGGGAATACGAGAAGAGTTGGCTCCCGTGGAGGGTGAAAATCAAATGTTTCTTCCTCCAGCTGCTTATACTCTTTCTAGGGAGGAGAGATATCAGTTTTGCAACTTCTTCAATGATGTAAAGTTTCCATAGGGGTATTCATCAAATATCAATAACATTGTGTCAATTAATTATTTGAAGTTAAAAGGTTTGAAATCACATGACTGCCATGTTTTGATGCAAGATCTAATTCCTATAGCTTTACGTTGAATTTTTCCCAATAATGTTCTTCATACGTTAACTAAACTTTTTTCTTTTTCAAAGCTATATGTAGCAATGTTTTAGACTTGGTGAAATTTTCAGTTATGTAAAAAGAAATTGTCATCATATTATGTGAATTAGAAATGTTCTTCCCACCAACATTATTTGATATGATGGTTCATTTGATGATTCACTTGGTGAGAGAGATTTGACTTTGTGGTCCTATGCACTATAGATGGCTGTATCCTGTTGAACGGTATATGGAGATTTTGAAAGGGTATGTCAAAAATTGAAGTCGTCTAGAGGGTTGTATAGTGGAGTGATATATTGTTTAGGAAGCCATTGAATTTTGTACCGAATACCTATCTGATGTGGAAAGCATTGGTCTCCCAAAATCTCATTACACTGAACACATTGAGGGTGAGAGAATTTCTGGAAGAGATGTTGTGACAATCAGTATTACAGATCGGGAGCAAGTCCACCTTTATGTTTTTCATAACAGTTGGTAGGTTTCCCCATATATTGAAACTCACAAATAAATTCTTAGGCAGTTGAATCCATCAAGGGCTGAAAAATGGTTATCAAATACACATAATCACCAGTTTATAGGATGGTTTTAGGACCATATTTTTAAGCAGTTGGATGAAAATCCGAATTCAATTTCAGAATGACTTTGATGGCTAGCCGCCAGACCAAGTGTGTATGTATTATCTTATAGAGGTTATGTAATTAATGGTTATACATTCTATACAGATGAACATGATGAAGATAATACCATGCAAAATAGTGGAGTTACACTAGTGGCTGAAGCGATGCATGTTTCTAGTAGTAAGGATAAAAATCCAATTTATGAAAATATGTCATACTTTGGCATTATCAAACTAATATGGGAGTTGGATTATACAACATTCCAATTGTCGATTTTTCAATGCAAATGGGTTGATAACAACAGTGATGCTAACATAGATGAATAGGGATTTGTGAAAGTTGATTTTAGTAAATAAGGGTACAAAGACGAACAATTTATAATGTCATCACAAGTGGTACAAGTTTTTATGTTCCAGACCCTGCAAACCGAAGTGGCCGATTGTTCTGTTATCGTCCAAAACTACTGAAGGGTCCGATAAAAATTCAGTTGAGGACGATCCTTTCAGTGGTATGTCGTAATCATTTCGCAGCGGTCCCAATGTAGATGATGTTTTGTATGTTAGAGGAGACCACAATGAAGGTATTTGGATAATCGATAGAGGTGTCAAATTCCTTCAACCTTTGAAAAAAAGAAAGAGAGTTCAATAAACAAGTTATATTTTGTTTGTAATATAGATCTTGTTATCTGATGTTTTTATCTTATCATTACTGAATTTATGTAATCTAAATTAACTATTCAACCACCTTTTCAGATAATGACTTCTACACATTCTGGTGCTCCTAACCTTGAGGCTGAACAAGTCTCTCAAGCTGCTGCTGCTGCGACTGCTGCTGCTGCGGCTACTGCTGCTCCTGCTGCGGCTGCTCACAGTGTAGAGCAATAACAAGTTTCTGAACCTATTGTTTCTCCTAGTGTTGAGGTCCAACAACCATCAGCACATGCCGTTGATACCATTTCATATGAACATATAGATGATGTTGATATCAGTGAAATGGTCAAGAATGAAGGACTGACATCACAGAAAACACAGGTGCGTCGTAGTTTGACGGTGTTAGCCAAAGTTCTTAAGGCGAAAAGCAAAGGAATCAAATTTGATGTCGGATGGAATGAACGAGGCCAACATGTGAATCCCAACAAGGCTATGTTTAGTAGTTACATTGGAGTTGTCACTCGGAAACGTGTATCGATTGACATAGATTCATGGCACCATGTTGTGTCCGGGCTGAAGGCTGTGATCTGGGAAGAAATTATGGTAACATTATTAATTTATTTCTTTAATTTAATAGCAAATAAAATAATGAAACAATGTCTTAATCTTCTCAATCTCTTACAGATTACATTTATAGTAGATGATTCACACACGGATTATGTACTAAGGCTTGTAGGAAGGATTCATCGAGGTTTTCGCACTATTTTAACAAGATGTCACCTGAAAGATTCCAAAGGTAAAATAAACTCACACCCACCCATTGTCTACGCTCACCTGATATCCCAAGAAGCATGAGATGCATTTATTGTCTACCATGGAGATGAGAAGTTTCAGGTACATTTTGGGTGATAATACGTTGTTTGAGGATACGTGTATTCATCACTTTGATTGTCAATATTTCATTTATGAAACAACAAATCTATACTGAAAATAAGGAACGTGCATCAAAACCAACATACCCCTATCATAAAGCAAGGATGGAGTACACTTCACTAGAAAATAAAATGGTACGTATTTTAAATTTATAGTAATATTGTTAGGTGCTAATAAACAACATCATAATTATCTTTCTATGTTTTTATGTATATTGATGAGTCTAAAACCAAAGACACTTCCATCCCACGTCATGTGCTATGGAAGGAGGCACGTGTGAATAAGGAAGGGAAGCTAGTATATGATAACACACAAAAAGTGTGGGAAATATGTGTAAGTATGACATGACGATAAAAAGATTTGTTTTAAATTGCTATTACATAAAAATAATCAGTTATTTTCCTATATCTGACAGTCATAGGAATTAGCTACTCCTGTAGAGAATGCAGACCTATTATCGACGGTTTTGAAGCAGTTAGAACAATACAGTCATGTCATAAGTGCGGGGTTTGGGGTGACACCCCGAGTATGTTTTGAGAAGAAGAAAAAACAGATGATAGAGATGAAAAATTGAAACAAATGAGCGAAAGACTAGCAACCCTTGAAGAATGATTGCAATGGCAGGGAGAGTTGCTAGCAACTTTTATGGGTGCAAATTAAGGAGAAGACACAACTTAGGAACAACCAGTGCGTGAAGATCCCCCCCACCCACCACCATCTTTGAGGCGAGCCATTCCCCTCAAAGAGCTGTCTTAGCCGTGGTAATCAGTATTCTAATAATTGTTCTCATGAAATGTGAATCAGAAAAACAATGATACTTTTCCTGTACTGATCTTCTACAGGGTGATAATGATTGTGATTTATATCTGTCAACACCCACATATCACCTTGTAGCGAGGGCTACAGTGTTCAACATCCCAGATGACACGCTGCATAATAGACCACTTCTGAAAGATCATCTGAAAGTGACAATTACTGTAGCTCATGAGCCAAATGAAGAGCTACCTATTCCACTTGATGACGATGATATTCATACGATCAAAAAGGCTATTGGGACATTCATTTCATGGCCATCACAACTTTTAAGAGTACATGTAGACAAAGAGGTATTTATTTCCTTTTTTTTTCAAGCTAAACCTTTAACAATTAATGAAAAAGGGTATGAACCAATGAATGTTATTATAGATGGAGAAAGGGAAGGGGGTGAAAAAAGTCGACTCAAAACCATCTAAAGGATCGAACAACCGATCCCAAGGAGCTACTGAAAGCACAATAACACCACCTATTCTCTATCCACATTTACTAGAATTGAATACTCATGTGGATATGAAGCTAAGAGGTGGTAGTAGTCATATAGTGGTTTTCAAAAAGAATATATACGGAGAGGAAAGTCAAGATTTCATTGCTGCTGAAAATTTAAATGAGATCCTTGAAAATGGTTGGCTAGGCATCACAATTGTAAATATAAATATGATGTATGTTTTCATGAATTGATTTTCTAAAAGCTGATCTAATGTGAAAATTATGACTAAATGCATTTTATATTGTTGACAGACGTATATATGAAAAACAGTTGAAGGAATTTTCTCATGAGCCAAAATTCAGACTCGTTAGTCCTCATACCACATCAACACATCTAACGAAATTAGAGCCATAAAAAAAGAATGAAATAGTGAATGACTTGCTGAAAACATTTGAAAGCAAGATTACAGATGACAAACTCTTCCTAATACCAACCATGCAGGGGTAAAACTCTATAATTAAAGCATATCAATTATATTTTTACTTGTTTTATTAATTATTCCTTTTTTTTTTGTTTTTAGGAAACATTAGATGACAATTACGGTGAACTTGGACACTCCAAAGATTTATTTTCTAGATTCAAAGCAAGGATATCCATCAAACCGACCACACATGATGGAGTCTGTGAATCTGTAAGACAGTACATCCTACATTTTAGGTCTAAATATCAAGTAATATAATTTATATTATATTTTACTGAGGATTCTGTTATGATAGAGTGGTGTATCATTATCTTCTAAAAAAGGAATGAGGACAAGGTCTAAGCATAAGGAGGCGAGAAAGTACTATGTCTGGACAAATATCAGGGTATATACAATAAAATTTCACTATCCAAACACATCTCAACACAAGTTACTTATTCTTCTAATGAATAATTTTTTTTTCAGTGTCCAAAACAAAAAAATGATAATGATTGTGGTTATTATGTTTGTAAATTTATGAAATATATTATTTTTCATCAACAAACTAGCATCCCTAAAGAGGTATTTTCAAAAACAACTACTAGTTCATTTAATTTATTTATTAATTATTTATTTTTATATTTTGCAGTACTACTCTAACTGCCGAAAATCCTCATACTCACAAGATGATATATATTTGTTCAAAAATGAGTGGGCCACATACCTGATGGCAGATTGTACACAAATAGGATGAAGATCTGACTTGGGGACATGTATAATTGGTGGTCATTTTTGAGAGGGGTTAAGGGGATCAAAAAATGAAACATTGTTGTATGTAAATGTTCGTAGGAAAATTATAATTTTTATTAAATAAAACATCCTCTATCCAATGATTCATTTTCTCATTTTAACAGATGATATGCACCAGCAACATGCAAGAATGATGAACCACTCAAAGTGTCTCTCTTTTGTTTAAAATGGACACAATTTTAAGTGAAAACAACAACTGACCTACGGAAATCCAACCAAAAAAATTAGGATTGTGTTGATCCTTTTGGAGAATGATCCATGGGTGCATTGGGGATGTGTTCAAGTCAACCCCGCCTCAATACGAGGCACGGTGTGGTCGGTATCACTCAAAGTGTCTCTTTTTTTTAAATGGACACAATTTAAGTGAAAACAACAACTGACCTATGAAAATCAAACCAAACACATTTGTATTGTCTTGATCCTTTAAGAGAATAATCCATAGGTGCGTTGGGGATGTGTAAGAGTCAACCCCGCCTCAATCCGAGCCACGGTATAGCCGGTATCACTCAAAGTGTCTCTCTTTTGTTTAAAATGGACACAATTTTAAGTGAAAACAACAACTGACCTATGAAAATCTGACCAAACACATTCGGATTGTCCTGATACTATATTATAACGATTCATGTGTCCTTTGTGACATCTACGAGTCAACACCTCTTCAATCCAAGGCACGGTGTGACCGGTATCACTCAAAGGGTCTCCTGTTTGTTTAAAATGGGCACAATTTTAAGTGAAAACAACAAATAACCTACAGAAATATGACAGAACGCATTCATATTGTATTTATCTTTTAGGATAAAGATCCATGGGTCCTTTGAAACGTGTACGAGTCAACCCTTCCTCAATTTGAGGCCCAGTGTGGTCGGTATCACTCAAAGGGTCTCTCTTTTGTTTAAAATGGACATATTTTTAATTGAAAACAACAACTGACGTACGAAAATCTGACCAAATGATTTTGAATTGTATTTATCTTTTAGGATAATGATACATGGTTCCTTTGTGATGTGTACAAGTCAACCCCGCCTCAATATGAGGCATGGTGTGGCTGGTATCACTCAAAGTGTATCTATTTTGTTTAAAATGGACACAATTTTAAGTGAAAACAATAACTGACCTATGAAAATCCAACCAAAAGCATTCAGATTGTATTGATCCTTTATGAGAACAATAAATAGGTACTTTTTGATGTGTACGAGTCAACCTGGACTCAATCTGAGTCACAGTGTGGCTGGTATCACTTAAAGGGTCTCTCGTTTGTTTAAAATGGACACAATTTTAAGCAAAAAGAACAACTGACCTACGGAAATCCAACCAAACACATTCATATTGTATTGATCCTTTAATATAATTATCCATGGGTCATTTTAGATGTGTATGATTCAACCCCTCCTCAATAAGAGGCACAATGTGATCAGTATCACTCAAAGTGTCTCTTTTTTTAAAAAATGGACACAATTTTAAGTGAAAACAACAACCGACCTACGAAAATCCAACCAAAAACTTTCATATTGTCTTGATCCTTTAGTATAAAGATCCATGGGTGATTTGGGGATGTGTATGAGTCAACCCTACCTCAATATGAGGCACGGTATCACCGATATCACTCAAAGTGTCTCGCTTTTGTTTAAAATGGACACAATTTTAAGTGAAAACTACAACTGATGTACGAAAATCCGACCAAACACATTATTATTGTGTTGAGTCTATAGTAGAATGATCCATGGGTCTTTTGAGATGTGTAAGAGTCAACCCCGCCTCAATATGAGCCACGATGTGGCCGATATCACTCAAAGTGTCTCTCTTTTGTTTAAAATGGACACATTTTTAAGTGAAAACAACAACTGACCTACGAAAATCTGACCAAACTCATTAGGATTGTGTTGATAATTTAGGAGAACAATACATGGGTTCGTTTTGACGTGTAATAGTCAACCTTGCCTCAATCTGAGGCACATATAGCCGGTATCACTCAAAGTGTCTCTCTTTTGTTTAAAATGGACACAATTTTAAGTGAAAACAACAAATGACCTACGGAAATCTGACCAAATGCATTCTGATTGTGTTGATACTTTAGGAGAACAATTTATGGGTCCTTTGTGACGTGTAAAAGTCAACCCTGCTTCAATCCGAGTCATGGTTTAGCCGGTATCACTCAAAGTGTCTCTCCTTTGTTTAAAATTGACACAATTTTAAGTGAAAACAACATCTGACCTATGAAAATCTTACCAAATTCATTTTTATACAATAGAATAATGATCCATGGGTCCTTTTTGATGTGTATGAGTCAACCCCGCCTCAATCCGAGGCATGGTGTGGCCGGTATCACTCGAAGTGTCTCTCTTTTGTTTAAAATGGACACAATTTTAAGTGAAAACAACAAATGACCTACAGAAATATGACCAAACACATTATGATTGTATTTATCTTTTAGGATAACGATACATGGAGACATGTATGAGTCAACCCCACCTCAATCTGAGGCCCGTTGTGGCCAGAATCACTCAAAGGGTCTCTCTTTTGTTTAAAATGGGCAGATTTTTAATTGAAAACAACAACTGACGTACGAAAATCTGACCAAACGCTTTTGGATTGTATTTATCCTTTAGGAGAACGATATATGGGTCCTTTTTGACATGTAAGAGTCAACCCCACCTCAATCAGAGGCATAGTGTAGCCATTATCACTCAAAGTGTCTCTCTTTTGTTTAAAATGGACACAATTTTAAGTGAAAACAACAACTGACCTATGAAAATCCAACCAAACGCATTTGAATTGTGTTTATACATTAGGATAAATATCCATGGTTCATTTTTGATGTGTAAGAGTAAACCCGGCCTCAATCCGAGGCAGGGTGTGGCAGGTATCACTCAAAGGGTCCCTCGTTTGTTTAAAATGGACACAATTTTAAGTGAAAACAACAACTGACGTACGAAAATCCGACCAAATGAATTCTGATTGTGTTTATCCTATAGGAGAATGATCCATTGGTCTTTTTATATGCGTACGAGTCAACCCCACCTCAATAAGAGGCACAGTGTGGCAGGTATCACTCAAACTGTCTCTCTTTTGTTTAAAATGGACACAATTTTAAGTGAAAACAACAACTGACCTACAGAAAACTGACCAAACACATTCTAATTGTATGGATACTTTAGGATAACGATACATGGGTCCTTTTCGACATGTATGAGTCAACCCGACCTCAATCCGAGGCACGGTGTGTCCGGTATCACTCAAAGGGTCTCTCGTTTGTTTAAAATGGACACAATTTTAAGTGAAAACAAAAACTGACCTATTTAAATCAAACCAAATGAATTTTTATTGTATTTATCCTTTAGTAGAATGATACATGGGTCCTTTGAGATGTGTATGATTCAACCCTATCTCAATCTGAGGCACGGTGTGGCCGGTATCACTCAAAGTGTCTCTCTTTTGTTTAAAATGGACACAATTTTAAGTGAAAACAAAAACTATCCTATGGAAATTTGACCAAACACATTCAGATTGTCTTGATACTTTATTAGAACGATACATGGGTCCTTTTTGATGTGTATGAGTCAACCCTGCCTCAATCCGAGACACAGTATAGCCGGTATCACTCAAAGTGTCTCTCTTTTGTTTAAAATGGACATAATTTTAAGTGAAAACAACAACTGACCTAGGGAAATCTGATCAAATGCATTTGGATTGTATTTATACTTTAGTAGAACTATAAATGGGTCCTTTTTAATGTTTAAGAGTAAAAAAAACTCAATCTGAGGCACGGTGTGGCCGGTATCACTTAAAGGGTCTCTCGTTTGTTTAAAATGGACACAATTTTAAGTGAAAACAAAAAATGACCTACGGAAATCCAACCAAACGCATTCATATTGTATTTATCCTTTAGGATAACGATCCATGGGTATTTTTCGATATTTATGAGTCAAAACATCCTTAATAAGAGGCATGGTGTGACCGGTATCACTCAAAGTGTCTCTTTTTTTTAAAATAGACACAATTTTAAGTGAAAACAACAACTGACCTAATAAAATATGACCAAATGCATTTTGATTGTATTTATCCTTTAGAATAATGATCCATGGGTGCATTGGGGATGTGTAAAATTCAACCCCGCCTTAATCTGAGGCACGGTATCGCCGGTATCACTCAAAGTGTCTCTCTTTTGTTTAAAATGGACACAATTTTAAGTGAAAACAACAACTGACCTACAGAAATCCAACCAAATGCATTTGGATTGTATTTATACTTTATAAGAACGATCCATGGGTCCTTTGTGACATGTAAGAGTCAACCCGGCCTCAATACGAGGCACGATGTGTCCATTATCACTCAAAGGGTCTCTCGTTTGTTTAAAATAGACACAATTTTAAGTGAAAACAAAAACTGACGTACGGAAATCCGACCAAACGCATTTGGATTGTGTTGATCCTATAGGAGAATGATCCATGGATCTTTTGAGATGTGTAAGAGTCAACCCCGCCTCAATCCAAGGCACGGTGTGGCCGGTATCACTCAAAGTATCTCTCTTTTGTTTAAAATGGACACAATTTTAAGTGAAAACAACTGATCTACGACCTGGACACCCCCACCCCTATGGACACCCCAACCCCTGTAAAGACCCCTAAACCCCCTAGACACCCCACCCCTTGTACATGACCATGGACAACCACCCACCTCAGACATCCCCCCAACCCCCCCCTCGGACACCCCCACCCCCTGGACGACACCCCCACCCCTCCTAGACACCACCCCACCACCTGGATACCCCCACCCCTGGACACCCCCACCCATGTAAGACCAACCCCACCCTCTCAGACACCATCCCACCCCCTTGGACAGCCCCCTCCCCCTGGAAAGCCCCCCTCCCCCCGACACACTGGACACCAGCCCACCCCCTGGACACCCCATAGACAGCCCCCACCTGGACACCCCCCTCCTTGGACACCACCCCACCCCCCTAGGATAGCCCCCAACCTCCTGGACCACCCCCACCCCCTGGACACCCTCACCCCTAGACACCCCTATCCCCTCAGACACCCCCATCCCACCCTCCTGGACACCACCCCATCCCCCTTGGATATCCCCACCAACCCCCTGGACCGCCCCCACCCCCCACCCCCCGGACACCCCACCCCCTGGAAAGCCCCCCCAACACCCTGGACACCATCCCACCCCCCTCCTTGGACAACCCCCAACCTCCTAGACTTCCCCCACCCCCTGGATACCCATTTCCCCCCGGAAACCCCATCCCCCCGGACACCCCTACCCACCCTGGATAACCACCCCAAACCCCTGAACAGCCCCCCAACCCCCTGAATTATGAATTGAATTATTTATGTACTTAATTAACTTATGAATTATGTGTTAATGGTGTACGAGTATACTTTTTGTATGGGTATACTTGGTCTAATTAGCTTATGATTTATGTGTTAATTTTGTATGGGTATACATGGTCTAATTAGCTTATTAAGATGCTAAATTTTTTGCAGGTGTTTGGGTGTGCTACTGTAGATTTTTTTTGTAGCAGTAGACATGGAATTTATCAGTGCTTTTTTAATGCTGATAAAGGGGGCCTTTATTAGTGCTAAAAAAGCGCTGATAAAATCCACCTTTATCAGCACTAAAAAAGTACTGATAAACTCCACCTTTATCAGTGCTAAAAAAGCGCTGATAAAGGATCAATTTATCAGTACCTTTTTAGCACTGATAAAGGGGACCCCCATTTATCAGCACCTATATTTTCAGTGCTTTTTTAGTGTTGATGAAGCCCGTTTTGAGCGCTAATAAAGACCGTTTTTGTAGTAGTGTGCTTCTAAAATATGTAACACTTTAAATTAATTATTTAGATCAGAATCATGATATGCGCCCCTTTGATATGGTTGGAGTTTTCTGACCTCCCAAACCACCCCATGGGATGGGTTCGATTAAATTCCCATGAGTTAGCCACCCCTTTGGGTGTGTTGAGCTTGCTACTTGTGAGTGGAAGGCGTCTAAGATTTTAAATGGACTATTAAAGGTTGAATACCTCTTTTGGAACCTTGTGAATTATAAATGAGAGGGAAAAATGAAATGGAATAAATGGTAATTGTGACACAAGATGAATAATCTCCTGACATATGATTAATTATGGGAATGACTTGTATTTTGTCACAAACATTAACATGGCTCATTTTTATCACTTGTAAGTGAATTGTTTAATGAAATGATTACGATGAATTAAATTGATAAAGGGAATGGACACTAATATAGCCCCTTTGATCCCTTCTATATATAATGTTCCATAATGGAAAATACGGTATGGCATCGATGTGGGGTATTGCAGTATAACACCGACGAACCACTTGCATATTTTATAAATGGATGCCTTGGATTATTACCTTGGATTCGACTTACTTGGACTGCCTCAAATTTGCTTCATGGGCCCCATATAAGTTTTTACCGAGTACTGTTATAGATTATCCTCAGACTCGAAGAGGACATATCATCCATGGGCTATGGGTTTCAAGACCATTTAGGTCTACATTATACTAAGTTTACCTTGGATGAGTTCCTTAGACTCAAGGAGGACACCTTGGTCAACGACCTTGGGTCCTGAACCACATAGGTTTGATACTTGATATGTTCAATTTATGTTGCAACTGATGATTTACTCTATTATATAGTTATCCTTCATTCATAGGCTACTTTTGTCACAACATGTACTTACAGATTGGGTTGCATCACTTTATCATTTATAGCCTTATTCCTATTATGCCTGCACATTGTTATAACTTATATACACGATCAAGAATTGTTATAGACACCGTTGGTGGTGGCCTGTTTTTTTAATCTCATATCATGTCTGGGCAACCGTTTGGTACTTGGATAGACTTAATGGATGCAGGAGGGGACAAGGAAAATCTTCCAGCTATGGATGCCTAATTTTCTATACTAGTATGGAGTATGGGAGCAGAGGAATGAGCTTAAGCTCTCGATGCTAGTGGAGATAACTTTTTTTTATCTTTTGTTCATTTTTGTGTAACATGTTTTATATGCCTGTTGCTTTGTTATTATATTCCTATTTTTTATAGCATACATACATGGAATCATTTTGTGTATGATAACAGATATGGGTCTGTTTATTTTTTATACTACTACATCCTTTAGTTACTTATTTACCTTGATGTTTATTTATTTCCACTTCCAGGTTATTATTTGTTTTTGTTGTGGATCTATAAATTATTTACCACTGAACTTCACTATGATAATGAGAGTATATTCTCCCCACCACACTATCACTGATTCTCATTGATATTCAAAAATCTCTGACATACAGGGAGGTGTGCTTGAGGCCAGGTAGATCTCAGGTTAGGTTAATGATCAGTGAATCAGACATGGGCCACTAAAAGTGGTATCATAGGTCTATTTTCCTTTTTGTCTTACTGTTTTGGGTTGGTAGATAGGAGACTAGGAATATATAGAGATTTGGTAATGAGGCAGTGCCTATGATTAGCTAACCCACATATAGGAAAAAATCCATGTTGCCTAGGATGGGATATGATGTTTTGGTTTTTTCCTATTATAGTTGTCCCGATTTCACTGTTGGGTGACACACATGATTTTTGAAATTATTATTATTACTATGGAATTTATTATACCCTTGGTTAGTATGGAAAATAGGTTTTATCACATGCATCATTATAGGAACTTGAGGATTCACATTTCATGCATATGCCATGCCATATTTATTTTACTATGTACATTACCTACTGCATGTTGTAGTGCCTTGAATACATATCTGTTATATAGTTAATGTTTCTTGTAGGAAAAGAAAAATAATTGGTTAATTAACATGTCTACATCAACTTAAATGATGTTTTACCATATATCTTGATGGTGGAACCTCAATTAACCAATTATTATATGTTTGAGCTATGTAAGTGTGGTTACACGAGATGAGACATTAGTTAACTGCGATTAGATGGATTCCAATTATAGTTTATAAATCTAGTAATTCTATAAATTGAGCATGGTGATCCATCTAATTGAGCTATCATAAATAGACTGGTTATATTCTGGTACAGAATGTAAAATTCTAGTTTTAGTTACATGACATTCCAATTGTAACTTATAAAGCTTAGGTATTTATAAATTGGGAATGGTAACTCATCTAACTAGAACCTCATATAAAAATAAGTATGAAATTACTGACTCTTAAAAGTTAAATTGAATAGTTCTCATTAAATGGGGATGCCAATTGCAACTTAAATGGTTATTTTCTTTATAACTTGTAATTGACACACAATATACCAAGACCCCAATGTGAAATAGAGATCTCAACTTTGAATCAACCTTAGTAGTGGGAAGTTGGGAGTTCCTATTATGTATCTTTATGGATTGTTATATCACATATACCTGGCTTTAGAATTAGGTAGAGAGGAATTGACACCTTTATAGTAAGGTTTATACCTTTCCTATTCTTTTATAAGTAATTTTTTTATTATGAAAACTTGTCTGAGGCATATTCTTGGCATTGTAGAGATATGCCTCTACTACGGACTTGAGTTGTGTGCCAGGAGGGTGGCAATGACCATGCTTCAGAGGTGGTGGGCCCTGAGCTACTAGTGTTACCTCATGTAGTTCCAATTGTGGCACCTATTGCTATTTATGATATGGGCACTGATGCTTAGTTCCAATATGGTTTCCTATAACCCATTCATACCATGTAGGTAGCTTTGAGACCAACCCCTACTATGGAAGAGTTGACACATAAATGTCAACTGCAACATCCACCTATGTTTTGGGGGGATGGTGGTCCTCGGGATGCTGATTCATGGCCAGAGACCATGTTATCTATCTTTGATAATCTAGATATTCCTCTAGAGAAGAGGTATAAGCTTACAATGTATATTTATAGAGGATCGGCCAAGAGATGGTTGGATTTTTTGACCCAGGATGACCAACATCAGGTTATGGTCTAGTGGGATTTCCAGAAAACCTTCTATAATTACTCCTTTCTTGAGACATTGAGATCTGACCGAGCCATAGAGTTTATGCACCCAGAGTAGGGTACTTTTGATTATGGATTACTCCTCTCATTTTATGGAACTTCAACATTTTTTCCTACTCTTCTTGGTGACGATCTATCCAGAGTTAGATCTTTTGAGGATGGGATCATATACACTATATGGTCTTAGGCGAACATGTTTTTTTACTTCCATCATTTAGATAGTGAACCAGACCCTCACCACTGAGCGTAACCTTAGGGGAGATGAATGTGTAGTCCAGGTAAGTTTAGTACCTCATAAAAATAGTAGTTTATCTAGTGGAATGATGTGTTATTTTGAGTCTTCTTTGGGATGCATCAGTAGTTAGAGTGTGTTCCTAGGTAGCCATGTGATCTATCATCAGTGTGGTAAACATGGTCATATGAATCCCCATTACAATAGAGCCCCAGTTGAATGCATATATTATGGTATTATGGACCATATTTATAGGTTTTGTCAAACCTTTCCACCTGTTTCTAATGGAAGAGGATTGTCACCAATTTTTCCTTCAGGAGTGGGAGCTATTTCCCCTAATCAAGCAGGGAGTTGGAGCATTACTAGCCATATAGGCCAAGGAGGTGGAAATGGTCAAGGGTGCTAGAAACATGGCTTATAACACCAGTAGAGTGAGCTTGCTCAAGGTATTCAGGTTGTATCTCAGGGACATATGTTGGGCTAGATATATGTAGTGCAACAAATAATTGAGGAGTAAAGTGCCGATCCATCTACGATATAAGGTATGATTTTAGAATCCTCTACTATAGTATTTTCATTATTTGACACAAATTATTCCCACTCCTTTATATATGTGGAAATCATAAAAATTATTGGGCTAGAAGTTTAATATTTACATGGAGAGATGACACTTGAAACTCTACTGGGGACTCGATCAGAAAGTGTACGCCAATGAAAGGAGAACCCACTCAAGATTGGCAGTTACTATTTCCTATGGAACCTTTTCATCCTCAACATGTTGGGATTTTATATCATACTTGGGATGGATTGGTTGGTTCCTTATCATTCCCATGTTTGTTGTTATCACTAGAGGGTGTCTTTTACATCACCCGATGAAGGTAATTATATTCACCAGGGTGAGTGTGATGTCCAAAAGAGTCGAGATGGACCCGATCATTTTGGGATGAGAGGAGTGAAATCCCAGATTACGAGCCTTTATATGGATGATCAAGGAACATGATATAAAAATTTCACCCCTATATTGGATTATTTTAGGGATGTCTTCCCGAATAAATTTTCTAGGATAATTCCTGAGAGAGAGATGGAGTTTACTAGTGACTTAGTGCTAAGAGGATCACCAATATCCCTTCCTCCTTATAAAATGACAATAATTGAGTTGTAGGAGCTCAAAAGATAGTTAGAGGACCTAGAATCTAAGGTTTTATATGACTCAGTACTTCACATTGGGGATCACTCATACTTTTTTCTAAGAATAAGGATGAGACCTTTAAGTTATTTTTTGATTATCAAATATTGAATCATATTATTATGAAGAACTGGTATCCTTTACCTTTTATAGGCAAACTCTTTGATCACTATAAGGAGCAAGGGTTTTCTCCAAGATTTATTTGAGGTCAGGCTATCATCAAGTGCATATCAGACCATCATATATACCACGTACAACATTCCATAGTAGATATATCTTGCATGAGTATTTGGTTATACCATTTTTTCTCATGAATGTGCCAATAGTTTTCATGGATCTGATGAATTGGGTTTTCCACCCCTATCTAAATTCTTTTGTGGTAGTATTCATGGATGACATATTGGTGTACTCACATACTCAAAATGAACATTCCAAACACATTTTTATTGTTTTGATCACATTAAGAGAGCACTGCATGTATTCTAAGATAACAAAATTCCACTTTTGGATTGATAAAGTTCACTTCCTGGGTCACATTTTCTCAGAATAAGGAGTATCCATGGACCTAGAGAAGGTGAGAGATACATTTTCCTAGGATCAGTCTAAGGATGTAGTTGACACATAAAGTTTCTTGGGGATGAATGGTTATTAAATGAACTTTATACATGATTTATCACATCTTGTATCACCACTCACATGCTTAACTAAGAAAGGTTTCAAGTTTATATGTTCTGAAGAATTTGAGACATACTTTCAGAATATGAAAGGGAGACTAAATTCAGCACTAACATTGATTCTTCTAGATCCATGTTGAAGCTATACAATTTATTGTGATGCATCAGGTATTAGGCTAGGAGCTATTCTAATGTAGGGATATCAATTAATGGCATACAAGTCTCATCAGTTGATACCTCACAAGAGAAATTAACCGATATACAATATCAAGTTAGTAGTTGTGGTTCATGCCTTACATTGTTGGAGGCAATACTTATTGGGAGAGCAGTTTTTTGTATACACAGATCACAAGATCATCAAATAAAAATTTACACAATGTGATATGAATCTTAGGAAATGAAGATTAGTTGAATAACTATAGTCGTTTGACTTTGATCTTGATTATATGATTGGGAAGGGAAATTCCCTTACCAATGCTCTGAACTGTAATACTTAGAAACAAGTAGTTCAGGAGGCCAATAGTGAATGGAATCTAATAGACTTTTTTTGAGATGCATCTTGAGGTTCAAGAGAGTTATGGGAATTCTATTATAATAGATTTATCAGTGACCTCTTCACTTCTAGGTATATTGAATATAAATCAAATTTCAGATCCTGAGGAATTAATCCTAAGGGAGAGTGATTCAGGTGAGGACCCACCACATGTATGGGTCATTAATGAGGATGAAGTATTGCACATTCATTGATGTTTTTGGGTTCCCACAGACATCTTTGAGGAATTGATGCAAGAATCCCATGCTTCTTGTTCAATACATCCCATTATTACCAAGATGTATCATGAATTACGCTTCCAATATTGGTGGCTGATGATGAAGAAGGTGATAGATGGATTTGTTATTCAGTGTTCCACTTGTCAGTAGGTGAAGTCAGAACACCAATTACTAGTGGGGATCTTACAACCATTACCTATTATTAAGTGGAAATAGGATTATTTCACTATGGATTTTGTGACAAGTTTGTCGAGAACCCCTGGAGGAACTAATGTAGTGTGGGTGATTGTAGATAGGTTGAAAAACGTCACTCACTTGTTACCTATTATAGACACCTTTTCAATGGATGATCTTGGGAAAAAATATTCTAGGGAGATCAAATTATTTCATAAAGTTTCATGTACCATCATATTACAGAGGGATGCTCGATTTATGTCACAATTCTAGTTGGGGTTGTAGAAGGTAATGGGTTCATAGGTACGTATGAGTATAGATTATCATATATAGGCTAACAGATAGTCTGATCACAAGATACAAGTATTAGAGGACATGCTCTGAGCATATGTCATTGATATTGGAGGATCTTGGGAGAAACACCTACCTCTTGTTGATTTTTCTTATAAAAATAGCTTCTAAGTGACTGTACATATGGATCCTTATGAATACCTATACATTAGGCTATGCCATTAACCCTTGTTCTGGTTAGTGGTAGAAAAAATAACACTACTGTGACCTTGTTGTGTTTAGGAGAATTCAAAGCTAGTATAACTTATCAGGAATAGAATGTATGCAGATCAGTCTAAGAAGAAATCTTATACTGATCGCCATCATAGACCTCTAGAGTTTGAGTTCTAGGATCAAGTACTCCTACGGATTTCAAATATATTGGGGCATCGATGATTTAGGAGAAAAGTCAAATTATCACATCGTTTTGTTGGACCTTTTAAGGTTTTTTAGAGGGTCAAAACAATGGATTATCAGATAGAACACTCTTAGAGATACAAGGCTATGCATGAATTTTTTCACATTTATTAGTTACATCATTAGAATTTAGACCCATCTCATGTCCTTCATCTTAGATAGGTTGATTTGGAGGCTCATGCTTCATTTTAGGAGCATCATATACGTATTTTTGATCATAGCATGAGGCCTCTGCATAAAAGGTCAGTTCCTCTAGTTTGGGTGATATGAAAGCATGGATGAGTACACGATGAGACATAGAAGTGAGAGGTTGATATACATGCTCAGTGGATGGAGTTATTTGCATATGATGTCATACCACCCTTGGAAGGGAAACTTGGGGATGAGTTGTTTTAAGGAGGGGAGGTTGTAACATCCCAATTTTTATCATGAGGTAAATATCCTTTAAATTTTAGTTTAAACCTTTATTTTATCCAAATAAACATAGATAATGTAATAATGAAGGGTTTTGGAGCATTGAGGGCTTGTTTGGAGCCTGGATCTGCAGTTTTTTAAGAAACAGGAAGAGGCTCACGATTAGCACATGGTTAGTAGTAACTGTACGACTCAACCATGAAACCCTATAAAGAGGAGAATGGTTTAAAAAACCATGTGAGGGAGTCCATATGACTATGTGAAATGGTTTAGGTCTATTTTAGATGTGATTCACATGGTTTACACATTGTTTTTCTAATAGTGTTCCTAACCATGTGAGGGGGGATGCCTCTGGATAGAAATCATGCACGGGCTATGCATGGTTTTTCAAACTATGACCTTAACCCTACAAGGGGATGCCACCCTAGGAAGTGGGTGCACATAGTTGGCACATAGTTTGTCCAACTACAAGTCTAAAACTTATTCCCTTTAAAAATGGGTGACATGTAGATTTCCCCCTCCTATTTATCCTTACTTCCCTTTTATTATCGTATTCATGCACAACATCCCCTTCCACTGCTTGGGAGATCCATCTTCACTTATCCTAGTATTTGAGATAAACTCTCCATCCAACATCTATTTCATTCTCTGTTCATCAAATTGGATTCATCTTAGTAAGCTCTTAAATCCCATTCCTTCATTTCTTCGATTATCTCACCGCATATAATGCTAAATCCATGTGAGATAATATGTTATATTTCTAGAATGTTTGTCTATTATTTTGATTTCTCCTATTATATCCTAGATTAATGATTTATAATGAATAGGGAGTCTATTAACCATCTAAGTTAGGTGGTCTATACCTTTTTTCTAATAGTACAAATGTTTATAGCACTACGTTGTCGTGCTGCACGCTGGACCCTCCATGTGTTTCTTCTAAAACATGTAACACTTTAAATTAATTGTTTAGACTAGAATCATGATATGACTTATCCCCTTTTATATAGTTGGAGGTTGATGACCTCAACCTAAACTACCCCCTTGGGGTGATTTTGATTAAATGAACATGAGCTAGCCATCCCTTTGGGTGTGCTAAGCTAGTCACTTATGAGTGGAATCCATATAAGAATTTAAATGGATTTTCAAAGGTTTAATACCTATTTTGGAACATTTTTAATTATAAATATAAGGAAAAAATGAAATGGAATAAATGGGAATTGTGACATGGGATGGATGGTCTCTTAGATATTCTTAATTATGGAAATGAATGGTATTTTATCATAGACATTAACATGACTCCTCTTTATCACTATAAAGTGAATTGTTTAATGAAATGATTATGAAGAATTAAATTGATAAAGCGAATGGAAACTAATATGTACCTTTTTATCCCTTCTACATATGATGTTTCATAATATAAAATATGGCATGGCATCGATGCAGGGTATCGTGTATGGCTATTGGAGTTGGGGCCCAAGAACCAACTTTTTTAGTGCTTAATTACATGTTTTTATTATTAAATAAGTTTTAGTATTACATCTTGATTATTCCTTTACATGATATTTATATGTGATAATGTCCTTAGAATATATGTTGTGCAGGAAGGTCATAGCAGTTCCCCACTATGATGAGAACCTAGAGGTTCCACAACATTATTCTTGAACCTTGTTATATGGATGGATGATATTGTCTAATGAGACATAGAAAATATAGGATATAAGATGTGGGATGATCATAAGACATTGAGACACCTTCTCATGGTGTTGGGCCTTGATAATATTCAAGATAGGAAGTTATGAGAATAGGCCCATCAACTGTAAATCTATATTTCCATGTGTCATTGGATGTTCCTATCTATGGACATGTGTACTAATACTTAGAATTTAAGATTATCATTATTTGATATCATGACACATATACTTTGATGTATAGATGAAAACCATGATGACATATGTTCATGTAAAATTAGTATATGTTGGGAATGTCATAATGATATAACGTTAATGGATAATGAGAGAAATTATTAATCCATTTTATCTCTTGAAAAAATTTAATATCTCAAACCCTTTGATGGGAATGAAAATTCCTGAGCAAATCCATGTACATGGTGATCAAAGGGTGTGTTCATTTCTATAAAGTCAAATAAAGATACATCGAGCATATTGGTTGATGGAACCTGCATGCAACCTGCTTGATTTAAGATATTGTGATAAAATGATTATATTATATGGTAAACGTTTGTAGGAGGTTGGAAATCATCACAACATTAAATTCTTTCTCTATCTATTACTTAGTGTGTTTCTAGACAATAACCTTGAAATTTAGAAGTTTATGCCTAATTCCAATGAAAAAGAGTCCTAGAGGGTCACATAATAGGTGTATCCACAATCTTAGTTAAATTCAAGTATTGAATTGAGCAAAATAGAATAAAAAATATTTATTTGTGTTTGGTTGATCGCTATAATTTAATCACAAGTTATTTAAAAAATAAAGTGAGTTAAATAATAATAATTAATATCAGTTTTAAAGTTTTTCAAATATAATATTTATTATATTTATCATATAACAATGCAGTGAAATTTATTTAATTAAATATCCATTATTCGAGAATCGGTAAATGTCGATGAAGGAAAGTGGATCAAGTTTAATGGTCCAATTAGAAATAATTAATATTTTTTTTATTCTTAATGATTTGTACATGAATTTTTTTAATAATAATAATATTAATGGAAATGGGGCCAATTGAGAATATTAATGATGGTTGCGGGTTTGTGTGTGATTTTCCAACACTAAACCAGATATAAAAAATATCTACTTATATCACTTTACTAATCCACTTTTGGTGTGTACAATGGATAACAAGAGATTGGATCAATCCCTAGAGTATTCTATCTCTTCCTCCTCTCTCAGTAATTTAAGATACAACAAGGTTTCTCCATCCTTCATGAAGAATACTACTGCAATCGACCATGAGCAACGCAAGTGATCAGGATTATCTGTGCTAGCACCTAATGTTTCTATGATGTTGATCCGAGATTGTGGTGCACATGTGGATAACCACTAGAGGAATTATTCACTTGATTATTGTAGTACAATGATGGTGAGATGAATTATATTCCATCATACCATAAATTAAAGTGGAATTACATGTTGAAGTAATTATATATCTGACCATAAATTAATTATAAATTACATGTGAAAATCCTCTCTCTACAGTTCCAGTGTATTAATGCAGTATATTAGTCTATTATTTTTTCATTGTACATGATCTCATGATCATGTAAAACAATGATTACACATGATTTAAAACTAATATATGAGTTGTTAATACCTTCAAAGGATACTTATTCTGTACTCAGAACCTACTAGTGGTATCATAGTGGTCACATGTTTAATTTATAATTATTTATCATTCATTGATTTATTGAATGTATTTTCATTTTATTTTAGTTAAAAAAATTGTTTTAATATCTGATTGTCATCGTATCTTATTTTATTCATTCTTGGTAACATAACCAGTAACCAGTTAAATATTAAAAACAAATAATCATATGAAGAATACCATCTGGAGGTTCTAAAGGTTATTCCTAGAGAAAAAAAGTACACGTTGTGTACTTTATGAGTACACATCATTTAATTTTTCTTCACATGACCAGATCTCATGATAAAGTAAAATAAATCCAATATAATTAGATCTAAGATCTAGAAAAATAGACCACCACATGGATCTAGATAGTTTGGCACATGACTTGAAGAACTACATCCTGTGTAACCACTATGCATGATGTGCAGTACCCCGTGTCTCATGAATGAGCACACGAGGTGTCCCAAGAGAGCCGTGTATTAGATACATGACACATGGACTAACAAGCCATGAAATATGAGGTTACACACTATGTATTCCAAGGACACGTCATGTACCTCAAACACATCCATAGAAGGAATCATGAAAAGAACCAAGGCATGTGTTATGGACATGGGTAGAAGATAAGTACACGTTGTGTACTTTTTTACACATCGTGTAGTCTTATACCGGCTGTGTTCTCAAAATTTCATAGAAAAAATAATTAAATGTATAATTAAACATAATTATTATGTGTTCCATGTGTTATTAATTCTACAATACACACCATGTCATAGAATTAACAATTATCAATTGAGTTAATTTTTCTGTTAAAATTTTTATGAACACACGTGATTGTCTCTAAGTACACTTGTGTAATCCATTAATTTTAAATGAAATATTTTTTTAAAAAAAATTATTGATGATGGTGAGTTATGTATAGCTGGATGGAATTAAGAAAAAATTTAATTAATTGGATTAATTATTGGTGAATTATCTTAATTAAAGAATGAATCTAAGTAATTGATAATAAGATTGAAAATGTATACACATTGCTTGATGTCTAGATGATCACGAGATTAGAACAACCCTTACGTGTGACTGGTTTCTTTTAATTTATTATGGTTAAATTATTATTGATAGCCCACATTTCATCCACTCTTTATTATGTAAGGTCCTATGTGCCCACCATTTCTGTAAGTAGACCCCCTTTATCCAATCCATTGGGTCCCCACACCTACGTGTGAGTAAAAACTTATGTAAAGATGAAGATCCTAGGTGAGTGGAGGCGGTATAAGTCAAGGATCCAAGGTGAAACCAATTGAGGCGATTCATAGGATCCAAGGTGAAATACCGAAACACAAACCAAGATACAGTTGAAGGTGTTTTCCCCTAGGTTCAGGGTTAGTTTATCATATACTTGATAAACTAACCAATAAAAAAATATCATGATTATGCTACTTATATTTTATTTCTATTAGTTTAATGGTTAATTATTTATGTCGTTTAATTCTACAAGATCACCTAATAAATGAATTATCAATCATGACATATGAAATAAAATATAATTGGATTATGCATAAATTTATTATCAGACATGGTTAATCACTTAAATAAAATCCACATAATATTAACAAGGCATGTAAAAGTATAAAAATGTTCTTTATTCATAAGGATAAAAATTCATCAATTAAAATATTAATCTAACTTATCCTTACAATACTTAATCTATAATTGACCTCATAATTTAAAATACATGACCAACCCAAGTTGGGGTGATTCCAATTATCATGGAAATTTTAGCTTTATGTTTTGGGTTGGCTTAACTTAGTTTACATTAAGTTTTGGATTACAAAGTAGGAATTGACATAACTAAGAGGAAAAGGGTTAGGAAATATTAAAACAAGATTTTAGGATTGGGTTAACAGATCAAGGAATTATGAGTTAATGTAGTTGGAAAGTTACGCCTAACTAAAAACCTTCAAATAGATTTCTAGGTCTAAGATAGGGTTATGAGAAGGGAAAATAGATACTTTCCAATAGAATATATAAGTGAAAAAATATTTTGAAACCAATGTAAATGGAAATTAGGTTTAGAAAAATAAAGAGAGATTAATAAATAATTTAATTAAATTTAAATTTATTAATCTAATTTTGTAATGAAAACAAGTAGTAATTATCTGTTCTTAATTTGTATAAATGGAAAATAAAATGACATTGAAAATATCAATATTATCCATACTAGATAAGGATAACATTCTCATCAGCATCAATTTATAGAAATGGTATAGGAACTTTAATTTTATAATATGCCACAAAATGAAACTTTACATATTGAAAACTTTTTGAGTTCATTTCTAAAGAGGCTAACGAGTAATAATTTTCTATCTATATGAAACATGTGGAAAATGCTATGGATGTCCAATGTCTCATTCTATCCTCTAAGTACAATGATTATTTAAATAAATATGAGGATATGGATGCATGTAGAATTGTTTTTCACCTTAATGATCTCTATCAAGATAAAGAGAGACTAGAGAGATACAATATCTTCAATACACTATTTACATGAAATCTTAGAGAGTTAGTGCTAGATTGGGAGCATGTGGTCAAGATGATTGGATAAATTGATAACTTGGACATCTTGGGTTTTAATATCCATGATGATACATTCACATATCTCATTATATCACTACTTCCCAATACCTTATCCAGTTTTATTGTGAATTATAACAGGAGAATTTGTGAGAAGAAACTTTTATAACTTATTACACTCATTTTCCAAGTTGATAAAGACACAAGGTGTGAAAAACCCACTGTCCTTATGGTAAATAATAAAAGGAAGAACAAGGAAAATATGCCAAAGACTCATTCATAGTTTAAGGATCTAGAGAACTATCCTTCCAAGAATAATAAGATCCAAATTCAAGGGAAATAAAAGGATGTATTTTGTTTTTCATGTGGAAAGAAAGGCCACTCGAAGAGGAATTACACCCATTAAAAGAAGAAATGGGAAGATTTAGGTGCATTCCTTATCGAGTGTAATATTGATTTATCTACAAGTTGGGTATTAGATACTCTAGGTGGTGATCAAATTTGTATCCACATACTGAAACCATTTAGATTTTGGAAGGTTATAAGAGGTGGGTTGAATCTACAGACTACCAATGGAGTGAGGATCACTGCTCTAGACATTGGAGACTACAATCTCACATTACTGAAAGGACTGATTTTGGTTTTAAAGAGTTATTATTATATTCCTAGTATTACCATGAACATTATTTCCATTTATTTCTTTGATATGGATAGATTTATTTTCATCTTTAAAAATAATGGTTTTCACTTTTATAAATATATTATATGTTATGGTATGAAAAAATAAATAATGGTATTTATGTATTAAATTAAGAAAAAAATATTGTAAATTGATAACAAAACCAATATTCATGAGACATATGACACCCAATTGTTCCATCACTATCATAGTCACATAAACAAGAAGTGTTTGAAAAATCTCAATCAAGATGGTTATTTAGACTCTTTTGAGGTAAATCCACTTGAAATATGTCATTCTAGTTTATAAGGGAAAATGACCAAAACACCATTTAGTGGTCAAGGTGAAAGGGACATATATTTCTAGAATTAGTACACACTAATGTGCGTGTAACTTTTCAAGTATAATATATAGGTGGATACTCATACTTTATTACTTTTACTGATTCCATGAGTAGGTATGGTTATATCTACTTGATGAGGTATAAGTCTGAATCCTTTTATAAGTTTAAACAGTTAAAGAATTAGGTTGAGAATAATATTGGTAAGAAGATAAATAAACTTCAATAAGATCATGGCAGTTAATATCTTAACAAATACTTTATTGACTTTTGATGAGAGGATGATATTTTATCTCAACTCACTCCACCTCATACACCATAATAAAATGGTGTTAGTGAAAGGAGTAACTGTACCTTGTTGGACATGGTAAGGTTGATGATGAGTCACACAAGTCTTCCATTATCCTTTTAGGATATAAATTATAGAAAAAATTATACTTACTAAAATGAGTACCAACTAAAGCGGAAAATAGTGTTCCCTTAGAGTTATGGAGTGGAAATAAACCCATTTTGTCACATGTTCGTGCATGGGGTTGTGAGGAATTTGTTAAGTATAAATCAAGAATAAAATTATCACCTAAAGTAATGAAGTGTATATTTATAAGGTATACCAAGAAAACAAGGGGATACTGTATATATAATCTTTTAGAAAAGAAAGTTACTATAACAATACATGCCATCTTTTTGAGAGGGAGCATGTCCTCAAGTAGGATATTGGGAGTAATATTTAATTCAATGATGTTGATGCTCAAGATGCACAAGATTTGGTACACGAACCGATTCCACAAGTCCTCATGGAAGAAGGCATTCTTAAAACAAAAGTTCCACGTATGAGTATATGAGAGGTAAGAGAACCATTGAGATATTGTTTTTTAGTCACTGATGATGGCGACTCATTATTGGATGATAATGATGATCCCCTCTCATACAAGGATGTGGTAGAGAGTTTAGAGTATACAATATGGAAAGAAGCTATAAATTTTGAGATGGTTTCCATGTATCAAAACCAAGTTTGGTTTCTGATCAATCCACCAGTTAATGTAAATCCTATTGGGTGTAAATGGGTATTCAAGAGAAAACTGGGCATGGAAGGTAAATTAAATACCTATAAAGCATGTTTTGTGGCCAAAGGATTTATACAACATCAAGTCATTGACTATGAAAAAACCTTTTATCCAGTTTACATGTTTAACTTCATCAGAATATTACTTTCCATAATAGATTACCATGACTATGATATTTGGAAATGGTTTTCAAAACTAATTTCCTTAATAAGAATCTTAAATAGGATTTGTATATGACATAACTAGAAGGGTTTGTGAATTTTGATAATTCCAAAAATGTATACAAGTTATATATATCCATTTATGGATTAAATAAAGAATCTAGGTCATGAAATATTTGATTTTATGAACCCATAAAAGAATTTGTTTTCATTAATAATGAATGTGAGCCATGTGTTTATAATTTTTTTAGTGGGGGCACAATTTTTTTTCATAGAAATATATGCGGATGAAATATTAATGATTGGAAATGATATACCATCCTTACATGAGGTTAAGGCATGTTTGATCAAGTGCTTCTCCATAAAGGACTTAGGTGAAGAGACCTACATTATATGGATCAATATATTGTGTGATATATCCAACAGGATGTTTGGAATAAGTTAAGGTATATACATTGACCATATACTAAAGAGGTTCAGTATGAAAAAATACAAGAGGGTATTGGTTCCAGTGTCACATGGTATACAAATTTACAAGAAAATGTGTCCCTAGACATAAAAGTAAAGAGAGATAATGAGTAAGACCCCATAAGATTATATGATAGGATAAATCATGCATGACATGTTATATACAAGGCTTTATGTTTCCTATTCTTTGATAATGGTAGGAATATATCAAGAAAATCTAGGTGAACATCATTCGACTACTATTAAGACCATCCTTAAGTATATGAGGTGAACTAAGGGTATGTTCTTGGTGTATAGAGGGGATAAAGATCTATCCATCAAGGGTTATATAGATTCTATATTTCATATAGATAATAATGATATGAAGTCATATTCCAGATATATGTTTTGTCTAAATGGAGGAGCTAAGAGATGAAAGAGTTCAAAGTATCCGGTTTTTTCTGATTCTACAATGGAGTCCAAGTATATTTCATCTTCCTATGTAGCCAAGGAAGTAGTATAGATTCAAAAAAATTTCTAAAATATTTATGTGGTTCTTAGAAGTAAAGATCCTATCACAGTTTACTGTGATAATACTATATCAGTGTATCTCTCTAAAGATCTAGGGTTACACCAAATGAAAAAGCATATACTTCAGAAGTTTCATCTCTTGAGGTATTTTTCTCATTGAGGTGAAGCTGCATTGAGAAGAGTATCCATGTATAAAAACATAGTGGACCCATTGATGAATGATTTATCTCAGTATAATCATGAGTTTCATGTGATAGCTAGTGGACTGAATGTGGTTATCAGTTGGATCTAGTGTAAGTGGGAGTCTATTTGAGTTGGTACCTAAGAGCTAACTTTTTTAGTGTTTGATTACATGTTTTTATTATTAAATAATTTTTCTCATCACATATTGATTATTCTTCAACATGATATTTTTATGCAGTGATGTCCTTAGTGTAAATTTCATGCTAAAAGATCATAGAAGTTCCCTGCTATTATGAGAACCTAGAGGTGACATGACATTATTCTTAAACATTTTTCTATGGCCGGATGATATTGTATGATGACACACAAATAATATTGGATGTTAGGGGTAGGAGGCTCACAAGACATTTAAACACATTCCCATGGTGTTCTCCCTTATTAATCTCCAAGATAGGAGGTTACGAGAATTGACCCGTCAATAGGAAATCCACATTACCATATTTCATTGGATGTTCCTATCCACAAACGTCTGTATTAGTCCTTAGACTTTAAGATTATCATTAATGGATATCATGAATCATGTAATTTTATGTATTGATTAAAACCATGATAATATATTTTCATAGAAAATTAGGATATATTGGGTGCATAAAAAATTATATAACATTAATGGATAATGAGAGAAATGATCTATCCATTTTTTTCACTCGATGAAAGTAAATATCTCTATCCCTTTGATGGGAATGAAACTACCTGAGTAAATCCATGTACATGGTGATTTATGGGCTTGTTAATTTTTGTAAAGTCAAAGAAAGAGACCTTGAGCATATAGGTTGATGACACCCGTATGAATCCTACTTGGTTTGAGATATTGTGGTAAAGAGATTATATTACATGGTAAACATTTGTAGGAGTTTGGATATTTTTGTGACATTAACTTATTTCTCTATGGTTTCCTTGGTGTGTTTACAGTTTCTAACCTTATAATTTAGGTATTTATTCCTAATTCCACTGAAAAAGAGTCCTAGAGGGTCACAAACTAAGTGTACATAAAATCTCAGTTAAATTAAAGTATTGAATTTAACATGATAGAATAAATAATATTTATTCATGTTTGTTTGATCACAAAAATTTAATCACAAGTTATTTAAAAGAATAAATTGAGTTAAATAATAATAATAAATATTATTTTGAAATTTTTGTGAATAAAATATTTATTACATTTATCATAGAATAATTCAGTGACATTTATTTAATTAAATAGTCATTATTCCATGACCGGTAAATGCCGATGAAGAAAATCAGACCGTGTTTAATGGTCCAATTATAAATAATTAATATTTATTTATATTCTTAATTCATTGATCATGTCAAGTGATTAATAATAATTTTATTATTATTAATAGACACAAGGTCAATTAAGAATATTAAATATGGTTGGGGGCTTGTGTGCGATTTTCCTACCCTAAACCAGATATAACAAATATCCAGTTATATCACTTTCCTAATTCACTTTTGGTGTGCACAATGGATAAGTAAATATTGGATCAAGACCTATAGTTAAATCTATCTTCCTCCTCTCACATTCCTTTGAATTAACACCAAGGGATCTTCATCCTTTGTTAAGAATACTACTGCGATCAACCACATGCAGCGCATGTGATTAGGATCGGCCATGTTAGCACCCGATGTTTCTACGGTGTTGATCAGAGATTTTGGTGCATGTTTGGATAAACACTATAGAGATTGTACACTTAAATACTATAGTGAAATGATGGTACAATGAATTCTATTCCATTTTATTATCAATAAAAGCAGAATTACATGTTGAGGTAATTTTATATCTTCTCATAAATTAATTATAAATTACACGTAATGATTACCTACCTATGGATTTAGTGTATTAATATAGTCTATTAATCTAATGTTTTTCATTGTACATGATCTCATGATCATGTAAAGAAATGATTACACGTGATTTAAGACTAAAATCTGAGCTGTTCATACCTTCAAAGGATGCTTATGTTGTGCCCAAAACTTAAAATGGAACTGATGAACCACTTCCATATTTCAGAATTAGATGCCTTGGATTATTAACTTAGATTTGGATTTATTGGAATAACTCATATTTGATCCTTATGCTTCACCCAAGTCTTTACCATGTACCATTATAGATGCTCCTCAGACTCGAAGAGGATGCCTCAACTATGGGCCCTCTGTTCCTAGACCATGTAGGTCTACATTATACCAAGTTTACCTTTTATGAGTTCCTTGGAATTTAGGAGGACACCTTAGTCAATATCCTTGGGTCTTAGCCCATGCAGGTCTAATACTTGATATGTTCAGTGTATGATGCTACTAATGCTTTACTCTATTATACAATTATCCTTCATTCATAGACTGCTTTTGACATAGCCTTTACTTTTAGATTGGGTTGCATCACTTTATCATTTATAGAATTATCCCCTCTTTGCCTATACACCATTAAAACTTATATGCATAAACTGGATTTGTTATAGACACCATTGGTAGTGTCCTACTGAGTTTATATCACATCCTATTCAAGCCTCCATTTGGTACTTATAAAAACTTCAAGGATGCAGGTAGGAATAATGGAACACGCCCATATATGGATGCCTGGTTTTCTGTACTAGGAAAGATTATGGGATTAGGGGATCAATTTTGAGATTACGATACCAGTGGAGATAAATTTTTGTTTTTTGTTTATTTTTGTGTAACATGTTGTATATTCCTATCACTTTGTTCTTGTATTCATATTTTTTATACCATACATAAATGGCATCATTTTTTTATGATAGCAGATATGGGTCTGTTTATTGTTTATGCTACTAATCTATTCTGTTACTTATTTACCTGGATGTTTATTTATTTATGCTTATAGGTTATTTTTTTCTGCTATGTATCTATATATTATTTAATATTGAACTCCACTCTAATAATGAGGGTATAGTTTCCCCACTATACTATCACTAACTCTCACTACTAGTCTGAAACCTCTGGTGTACAAGGAGGTCTGATTGATGCCAAGTGGATCTCAAGTTTGGTTACTGATCAGTGGATTAGATCTGGGATACTAATTGAATGAATTAAATTTATGTTCATGTATCTTCCCATTCCTATTACAATATATTATGAATGGATTAAATGAAATTCATTATGAATGAATTAAATGGATTTCATTCATTGAAATAATTAAATAAATAATTACAATAACAGTAAACATATGTTTACATTTTGAATATTTATGATGTGTTTAATTAAATGAAACACATTAAGGATGACTATATAAAAGAATTATATCCCTCCTATTAGGTACCATCTATTTCATACAAGCCTCCCAATTATATCTTCTTGTAACTCCCTGATCCAAACCACCATGTTAAAGATGGATAGTCATATGACCTCATGCATGCCTCCACACATGAAAGAGGTTGATGAATAAAAGAAAGATTCTGAATTATATTATTAGGGAGACTATATGATAGTTTTAGGCACAATGAAAGCGCCTTTTGGGAGAATAAAGAATAAAGTTTTTAATGGATTCCATGGATCATTCGCCAATTCTTCAAGATGTAAATTTCATGACCAATTTTTTTTCTATCTAATATTGACATAGAAATCCTAGAACTCGGAGAGGATCTTATACACATTAAATTTCTAATTAATTTAAATTATATCATAAGAAAGATTAAATTGTCTTGGGATCTCTCTTTGATGATGTTTTTGATCATCTAAAACCCTTTTCAGATTACCATCATTGTGTAGGGAGGAACCAAAATAGATCCTTTCTAGAGGTGATCCACATGTAGTCCTTTGATCTCTTAACAACACTGATGGAATGCCGGGTGCTATCATGATGGATCAATCGTCTTGTGTTGTTCATATTGATCAATTCAAGTTCCTTTAAGATTGAAGGATTCTCTATTTTTATTTTTATTATTGAGAGGATTATAGAAGGATGAATCTAGAGAGAAATATGTCTTGCACAATGATTCTCAATTCTCGATTAACTCTACACAATAGACATAATAATCTATTTATAGAGTTAGGGTTTAGGTTATAATATCATTTAATTTTACAATGATCCTTAAATAATATAATAAAATTTATCTAACCCCATGCCATATAATAATAATAATAATAACAATAATAATAATAATATTATTTTATGGTGCGCACTATCTGGTGCAATGATAAATATTATTTTATCAGCTTGAAAATTAATATTTATCATGGGACACGATCTTGGGACACTCATCCTCCTTGAAATTTATCAAATACTTGAATAAATATTTATTAAATATTTATTCATAAATAAATATTCTATTCAAAGTCTAGTGAATAAATATTTATTAATTATTCACTTAAATAAATTAATTATTTATTAATGAAAAAATAATTTTTTTATTAACCAGTGAGTATTTATGTTCAACAAATTCTGAATAAAATTATTCCTTAGTCTTAAGAATAAAATTTATTCCAATAATTAAATTCAAATATAATTTAATTTAGATAAATAAAAACACTTAGTGTGTGACCCTCTAGTATTCATTCGCATTGGCATTAAATGGGATTTTCTAATGTCCAAGATCACTATCTAGAAATGGGTCAAGAAACACAAGAGAAATAAGTTAATGTCTCAACGTTGTCAACAACACATTAATGCCTACTGTGTAACATAATACCCTTTTCATAATATTTCATTAAGAAGGTTTCACACTTAGGTCACCTACTTATGTGCTTGATACCTCTTTATTTGACCATCTAAAATAAAATTGTCATTATATAATGAACATGGAATTTAATGTAATGATTCCATTTAAATCAAAGGGATGAGATATCAACTTACATTAATATGGATGGGATAGATCCTTCCTCAAATTATTAATTAATTACATGTCATTCGTGATGCACCCAACATACCCTACTTTCTATGAACATATAATGTCATAATTTTGGTCAGTACATCAAATTTATGAGTCATTGAAAGAATTAATAATAATATTAAAGTCTTAGGACCATTACACACACTCAGAGATAGGAATATCCAACAAGACATAAACATGAAAAATTCCTATAGGTGATTCTATTCTTATAATCTACCATCTTGGATATTACAAAGTGTGAAATTCATGAGAAGAAGTCTTGTCTTCCTATAAGTACTCACACATAACAGTCAAGATTATATGTATCCCATCATAGAAAGTTATCTAACCATATAACTATATTTAAGAATATAGTCATTGAATTTTAAGTTTCTCATCATATTTGAGAACAGTTACGACCTTATCAATGTGATACATACTCTAAAACATTATTACATTAAATTCATGTAGAATAATGAAAAATATGTAATAATATTTTTTATTAATATTCAAATATTAGAATATAAATGTAATCCAAATTATAAATAGTTTGTTATAGAACACCAACTCCAATAGACTCCCACTTGTAATAGAGCCAACCTCATATAAATTTCATTCTTCTAGAACTCACATGCTGATCATATTTCTATTGAGATAAGGCTTTAGTCAAGGGGTCCACCATAGTGTCTTCCATGGATATTCTGCTCACTAAAACTTCAACTCTTTGAAAAAAATACCTCAAGAGACGATACTTCCAAAATATGTGATTCATTTACTGATGTGAACTTGGATCCTTTGTAAGGGTCATCATTGCAGTATTATCACAATAGAGTGCGATATGATATTTACTACTAGGTGCCATATAAAGCTATTGGATGAAATTACATATCCAAATTGATTCATTAGTTGCCTCAGAAGCTAAAATATACTTAGACTCTACTATATAATTTATGAAAAAAACTTTCTTTGATCTCTTCCAGATCATAACACCTCCATTGACAGTAAAGATGTTTCCCGTTTTTGATTTCAGATCACATTGATCTATATGAAAACTAGCATATGAATTTTCTTTGATGAATAGTTCCTCATATCCTCCATAGAATAGAAACATATCCTTCATATGGATTAGATACTTAAGGATAGTATTGACTTCCTTCCAAAGGCGGTCACCTGAGTTATCTTGATATCCTTCTACTACACTTAAGGTGTATATGACATCTAGCATAGTACATAGCATAACACACATGATTGAACCAATCTTCAACATGTATAAATTCCTTTTCATCCTCTGTCTCTCCTTATGTGTATGAGGATACATTTTCTTGGAAAGATGATTTCCATGTGACATTTGCAACAATCCCCTTTTGAATTGTTCCATACTGAATCTATTTAGTATTTTGTCAATATATATACCCCGAATTTGACTAAGAAATATTTTTGATCTATCATGACAGATCTTGATCGCAATAATATATGTTACTTTACCAAATTCTTTTATAGATAAGCATGTGTTTAACCAAGATTTAACAAACCATAAGAATCGTATTTAATTTACAATAAGTAGTATGGCATCAACATAAACTATTAATAAAATGACCGCACTCCTACTACACTATTTATAGACACAAGGATAACATTTATTCTTTATAAAACTAAATTATATTATGGATTCATCAAAACAAATGTTCCATGACCCAAATTATTACTTTAATCCATATATGGATCTTTGAAATTTGTATGAAATGTTGGAATCCTTTGGAGTCACAAACCCTTATGATTTTTTCATACAGACATCTTTCTAAAGGTTCCCATTAAGGAAATATATTTTGAAATCAATTTTATAAATCCTATAGTAATAGAAATTTGTAATGACAAGTAGAATTATAATGGATTTAATCATAATAATTGGTGAGAAGGTTTCATCATAGTCCACATTTTGACATTTTAAACCCTTTTGCAACCAGTCAAACCTTATAAGTACCGATTTTTCCATCCATGTCCATTTTCTTTTTGAATCCCAATTTAAAAACAACTATATTTACCTCCACTAAAGGATCTACCCAAATCCAAACTTGGTTTTGGTAAATGGAATCCATTTCAGAATTCATATCTTCTTTCCACTTGGAAATATCTATTCTGATAACTGCTTCCTTGTAGGTTACAAGATCATTATTATAAACTAATAATGAGTCACCATCCATGGTGACTATAAAACCATATCTTTCAGGCTCTCTAAATTATATTGTACTCTTATGTAGTACTTTTTTCCCTATAACTTCTACCTCCATGATGATTTTTGGAATTTTTTCATATTCTAACTATTGTTTACCTTGAGCTTGGACTTCATCCAAGTCTATCTCTCTCCCACTATCTCTTTTAGAGATGTTATCCCGACCAAGGATTAGGGAATGTCTTGCAACTATTACCTTTTTGTATGAGGGTTAGTATAGGTAATATCCCCTTATTTCCTTATGGAATGCTATAAAGGAACACTTTGTGACTCAGGGTGCATGTTTTTCACTAAAGAGGCATTAAAAAACACTTAAAATCCCCACACATGTAAGTATGAAAACACAAGTTTCTTTCCACTCAAAAATGGTATAGAATACCATCTTCCACTTTAGTTGGCACTTGATTTAGTATGTATGTTATTGTATACAATGAGTATACCCAAATGGATAATGGAAGACTCACATGACACATCCTTGATCTCACCATGTCCAACTAGTTGTGGCTCCTCCTTTCACTTACACTATTCCATTATGGTTTATAAGGAGGTGTGAGTTGGGATAGAACCCCAAGATCCCATAAATAATCAATGAAATCATGATTAAGATATTATCCACCATGGTATGAGTGTAGTTTCTTAATCTTATTACCAAGATGGTTCTAAAATCAGTTCTTATATTCATTTAATCTTTCAAAAGAATCAAAATAACACCTAAATACATTGACATATCCATATCTACTTAAATCATCAATAAAAGTTATGAAGTATGAGTAACCAACCATCTCTTCAACTGGAAATAGTCCACACACATCGTTATGAACTAATTCAAGAAGATATTTGGTCCTTTTAACTTTTCCACTAAATGGGGATTTAGTCATTTTCCTTATAAACATGCGTGACACACACCAAGTGGTTTTAGTTCAAAGGAATAAAAATATCCCTATTGGTGTAATTTAGTCGATTTTTTTGTTTACATGACCTAGCCACTGATTCCATAGTTGGGTGTGGTATGAGTCATGTGACTTAATTTCATTATCAATTTTCAATACTTAGTTTGCACAATCAAACACATAAAGACCATTATTTAAATATGCCTTACCATAACATATTCTTTCTTTATAAAAGAAATAAAATTTATTCCAAAATTTGAAAATAATTCCATCTGTATCAAGTTTGGTTATAGAAATATTTTTTTGGCAGTTGAAGGCACATAATTACAATATTTTAAAACTAGGATCATTCCTATTACTAATGTAAGGTGGTAGTCCCCAATAGTCATGGTAGCATGTCTGGTTCCATTTTTTGCTTGTAGATCCACCACCCCTCACTAAATCTTATAAAATCTACTTAGTTCCTATATTTTAATACATATTTGAGAACTAAATACTGTATCTAATACCCAATTTGTAGAAACTTATAGATTTCACTTGATAAAAAACACACATAAATCTTCCCCTTTATTCTTTACCTGGGTCAAATTTTTCTTCCAGTGGCCCTTCTTACCACATATGAAATAGATAACATCATGTTCTTGTGATTTCCCCTTGATCTTTCTCTTCTTGGAAGGTCATTGTGAAGAAGATTTGGGTTTAGAGCTATTTTCTTGGCCTTTACTTTTTATTCTCTATAAGTATAGAAGGATTTCCGCACTTCATCTTCTAACCAAATTAGTGAAGCAATGTGATAAGATATAGAAAATACTTCTCTATGATGTTCATATTGAAATTAAAAAAAATATAGAGAAACTCTGAGGAAGTAATGCAATAATGAGACCAGTGCATAGTTCTTTAGGAAATTTAAAACCTAAATCCTCTAAATGATCAATGTAGCCAATTATTTTGACTATGTAAGGCCCATATAACGCACCTTATCCACACTTACTCTGAAATATCACCTTGAAAATCTCAAATAATTCTTGTCTATCTATCTCCTGTTATAGACCATAGAGATACTGGAGAATTCTATAAGAATCCATGTCTTCAAGTGACTTCATGAGTTCATTATACATGGATAAAATAATTAAACATCGAAAGTAGACTGCATCTCTCAAGTGTTTATCATAGATAAAGAAATATTCACCACTCACCTCTTTTGTAGGAGGATCAGGCAATGAGGATTATATAACTTAAGATTTCAGTTCATTGTGAAACACAATCCGTAGGTGTCTGAATCATTATTGGAAGTTACAGTCAGTAAGAAGATGGTCTTTCTCCAAGATGGATTGCAGGGATAATGTAGTTGATGAACCTTACATTATTCTACAATTATAAAGAGAAGATTATTAGCACATCACTTGATTACAATTTTTGTGATACATAATGAATTAAATTTTATTAGGATTCCCACTATTTTATCAATTCCCAATAGCCCTCTCCATTGGACTCAGAATGTCTAGTTTCTCAAAAATTATAGTGGAAAGGATCCATATTCCCCTTCTCATAACCCATGTGTGGGATTGATCAATTACTTGAAGGTATTTAGATAGGAAGGTCTTTTCCAACTGTAGTCTTGTAGATCCTTGATCCATTTAGTAGACTCCCCAATTCAGAAATCTTAACTTGGATTTCTTCAAAACTTTCCTCCAAGTTACATCAAGTCTATAGTAGACTACATCTCTTTATGTAAATTGGTTAAGTCAACCAAAAAATTCCATTATAACTCCAAGATAAAAGTATGTTTCCCAATGTGGGTTGGTCAGACACTTAGTTCTATGGTTTTCTTTACTAATCAAGTAATGAAAGGCCTAGTCTAACTTAATATTAAGTCGAGGGGTTTCATTTGTTGCACATACATTTTTTTCTATTTTATCACTACGGAAAAAATGGTCTTTTGCGACGAGAATAAATCCCGTCGCAAATAGTCCGTCGAAGAGGTTATTTGCGACGGGACTTGGGGTCCCGTCGCAAAAAGTTAGGAGCAGTTTGGCGCGGTTTGCAAGACAAACCGCGGGAAGGGTATTTGCGACGGGGAGGCACCCCCTGTCACAAATACCTGGAGGCGGTAAATACGATTTGCAACGGGGAATTTCCCCATTGTAAATAGTTCGTCCGTGATTCACTATTTGCGACAGGACCCGTCGCAAATACCCGATGACAGTAAATACTATTTGCGATGTGATCTTGCCCCGTCACAAATAGTATGTGAGTAGGCCACTATTTATGACGGGTCCCATCACAAATACCATTTTAATCGTCAATAGTAATTAATGCGGCCGAAGATATTTGCGATGGGTCCCGTCACAAATAGTACCGTCACAACTAATCTAACATATATATACCCTCATCTTTTTTTTCATTCTTCCCCTCAATTCCTACTTTCTCTCTCTAAACTCTAATTTTAGAGTAAATATTTCTCTGAGTTAATTTTTTTTACGAAGAAGTTTTTGAAGTCGTCTCCATCTATAAGAAATTAAGTTTAAAGGTATTTATGTTTTATTTAATTTAATATTTATTTTTTATATTAATTTTAATTATTGTTAATTAGTTGTAATTAAAATAGATTTAGATTGTTTTGTCATCAGTATTTATTTGTAATAATAAATTTAAATTATTAGTACTAATTATTAATAATTAGTAGTAATTAGAAATTATTAAAGATAATTAATAATGAATATAATTAATTAGCGGTAATTAGTAATTCGTAGTGGTAATTTGTAGTAATTAATAATAACTAATGCTAATTAGTAATAATTAGCGGTAATTAGTAATAATTTGGAATAAATAGGAATAGTTAGTAAAAAATAGTAATAAATACTAATAAATAGTAATAATTAGTAAAAAATAGTAAAAAATACTAATAATTAGAAATAAATACTAATAATTTGTAAGAAATACTAATAATTAGTAACAAATACTAATAATTAGTAACAATTAGTAATAAATACTAATAATTAGTATTAAATAATAATAAATAGTAATAAATACTAACAATTAGTAAAAATTAGTAAAAATTAGTAAAAATTAGTAAAAATTAGTAAGAATTAGTAAGAATTAGTAATAAATACTAATAATTAGTAATAAATATTAATAAATAGTAATAAATATTAATAACTAGTAATAAATAGCAATAAATAGCAATAAATAGTAATAAAATAGCAATAAATAGTAATAAAATAGTAATAATTAGTATTAAATAATAATAAATAGTAATAAATAGTAATAATTTGTAATAAATAGAGAGAAATAGTAATAATTAGTAATAATTAGTAATAATTAGTAATAAATTGTAATAAATAGTAATGAACAGTAATGAATAGTAATAAATAGTAATGAATAGTAATAAATAGTAACAAATAGCGATGATTAGTGATAAATAGTCATAAATAGTAATAAATAGTAATAAATAGTAATAAATAGTAATAAATAGTAATAATTAGTAATAAATAGTAATAAATAGTAATAATTAGCAATAATTAGTAATAATTAGTAATAATTAGTAATAGTTAGTAATAATTAGTAATAATTAGTAATAAATAGTAATAAATAGTAATAAATAGTAATAAATAGTAATAAATAGTAATTACTAGTAATAAGTAGTAATAAGTAGTAATAAATAGTAATTAGTAGTAATAAATAGTAATAAATAGTAATAATTACAAATAATTAGTAATAATTAGTAATAATTATTAATAATTAGTAATAATTAGTAATAATTAGTAATAAATAGTAATAAATAGCAATAAATAGTAATAAATAGTAATAAATAGTAATAAATAGTAATAAATAGTAATAAATAGTAATAAATAGTAATAAATAGTAATAAATAGTAATAAATAGTAATAAATAGTCATAATTAGAGATAATTAGTGATAATTAGGGATAATTAGGGACAATTAGAGATAATTAGGGATAATTAAGAATAATTAGGAATAATTAGGAATAATTAGGAAAAATTAGGAAAAATTAGGGAAAATTTGGAAAAATTAGCAATAGTTAGGAAAAATTAGCAATAATTAGGAAAAATTAGCAAAAATTAGGAAAAATTAGGAACAATTAGCAATAATTAGGAAAAAATAGCAATAATTAGGAATAATTAGCAATAATTAGGAATAATTAGCAATAATTAGGTATAATTAGTAAAAATTAACATTAATTAGAAAAAATTAGCAATAATTAGGAAAAATAAGTAATAATTAAAAATAATTAGGAATAATTAGGAATAATTAGGAATAATTAGGAATAATTAGGAATAATTAGGAATAAATAGTAATAGTTTGTAATAAATTGTAAGAAATTGGCACAATTTCTAGTGGATTGGCGACACTCTTTTTTTCTTAATGACTCTTCTCCTTTCAATTCTCACTAACTCAAAACATTATGAAAAATGTGCTTCTAGATATGAATATCCAATCTCATATGCACGAGATTGGATATGCATTCGTAGGACCATACTTTTCATAATGTTTTCAAGCGGTGATATTTAGAAGAAGATGATTCATCAAAAAAAGGGGGCTTTTTTGTCTGACGACTCATTTACTTGCATCTTTCTCACACTGAAATCACAATGAAGAATCTGGTCAGAGGTACGCTTATAAATTCTCGTATACATGGGAATGGATATGCGTACCTCTAAGTAGATTCTTCATTGCGATTTCAGTGTGAGAAAATTTCAAATAAATGAGCCGTCATAAAAAAGTGCAGCCGTCAATCCATTGGAAATTGTGTCGCTTGTAATTAGTGGTAATTAGTAATAAGTAACTGTTATTATTTATCTTCTTTTTTTTTGATAGTGTTTTTATTATTTAAAATTATTCAAAAACAGTAATGATTTTATATTTTGTCGAAAAATATGGAACATGGAAGTCAAAAATAGTCATTATTAGATGATGTCGGTTGGATAAATCCGCACAGAAATCCAAACGGTTCTGGTTTAAATCCTGTATATATTGAGAGTATTATAACTTTCTTATCATTTGCATCATCAAAACCATAATTTTTTTTCCAGAAGGCATAATTAAGTGTCCTAGTAAAAAATGTGCTCTGAGAACGTTTGACACATTTGACAACATTGGGGGACATCTCTTGCATTTTTTTTCAACCAGATTATGTTTTTTGGTATCAACATAGTGAACGAATTTCCATAGAAGATACTAATAATTTGATTCTAGATCTATCATGGTTTCAAAATTTAGTACATAATGTTGCAGGATGATATTGATTTAACTCCTGAGTTGGCACCATTTGAATTTTATGAGTTGTTGAGGTATATTGAGGATGTATTATATCCTGGTTGCAAGATAAGAAAATTAGAAGCATTTGAAAAATTTATGGCTATTTAATCAGATAATGGAATTTCAAACAACTATTTTGATCAGATATTTTCTTTGGTTAAAACACTACTACCTGAAGGAAATGTGTTACCTACAAATTACTATGAGAGAAAGAGGCTGGTTCATAATATGGACCTTAGTTATTAGAATATTCATGCATGTAAAAATGATTGCATCTTATATTCTGGTAAAAATGGGTCGTTGAATAGTTATCCCACATGTGGACAATCGAGGTATAAAGAAGCTCAACCAGGGAAGTCTGGATTGATTCCTGTAAAGTAGTTGAGATATTTCCCATTTACACCAAGGTTACAATGTTTATTTATGTCTCAGAACATAATTAAAACGATTTCATGGCACAAAACCAATATTTCAACTATTAAAAGATTGAATTATCCAACTGATGGTGATTCATGGAAAAGTTTTGACTGAGTGCATCCATTTTTTCTTTAGAATCCCGGAACGTGCAATTGGATCTTTTTACTGATGGTTTTTGTCCATTTGGTTCTTATAGTAGTCAATATTCATGTTGTCCTGTCTTTATAACTCTTTACAATTTACCGCCATGGACGTTGATGAATGATCCTTATATCTTTTTGACCTTATTAATCCCATGACATCCAAAAAAGAATATTGATGTTTATTTGAAACCATTTATTGATGAGTTAAATTCATTGTGGAGTAATGGATTGAGTACATATGATGTTGCTACGAAACACAATTTCCTACTAAAAGCTGCATTAATGTGGATAATTAGTGACTTCTTGGCATATTACATGTTATTTGGATGGACTACACATAGTTTTAAATCATGTCCTTACTATATGAGAGACAAAAAAGCATTTATTCTTGTTAATAGAAAAAAACCTTTCTATTTTGATTGTCATCGCAGATTTCTTCCAACTGATCATCCTTTTTAGAGAAAAAAATATCATTTCAGAAAAGGCACAATTGAAAGGGATGAACCTCCAAAAATGATCTCAGGTACAGAGTTAAAATCAGTTGTATTTTCATTACCTCACATCACATTTGGACCAATAATAAACCAATAGAAAATTTATGGCTTTGGGAAAAAACACAATTGGATAAAACAAATCATTTTTTGGGATCTTCCATATTAGTATGATTTGTTGGTCCACCACATGTTGGATGTCATGCATATTGAGAATAACTATTTTGATAATTTATTTTATACAGTTTTGGATACACCATATAAGACCAAAGATAATGTAAAGGATCGATTAGATCTTTCCCAAATTTGTAGGTGACCAGAACTTGAACTGTTTGAAAATGTCAGATCATAGAGGTTAATGAAGACAAAAGTAGCTTATACACTTTCCAAAGAGAGTCACTTATTATTTTGTCAGTGGATTTTATATTTGAGACTTCCAAATGCCTTTGCTTCCAATTTGGGAAGATGTGTTAAGAATGGTCATATTACCGGATTAAAAATTCATGATTTTCATGTTATAATGGAAAGAATTATGCTGATTGAATTAATAGGTTTGTTGAATTCTATGATTTGGGATTCAATAAAAGACATATAATATTTTTTCGATACATTTGTGTGGTGAAAATAGACTATGATACACTAAGAAAACTAGAAGAATATGTTGTTGTAATTATATGTAAACTGGAAAAAATATTCCCACCGATTTTATGTGACTCAATGGAACATCTAATATTACATTTTCCACATGAATCAAAATGTGGAGGTCTGGTACAGTTTCTATGGATGTACCCATTCAAGAGATGCATGTAGAAATTGAAGAAAAAAGTACGTAACAAAGAATCAGTTGAAGACACAATTGCTGAAGCTTATTTGCTAGAGGAAATTACTTTTTTCTACTCTCATTATTTTGAATCTGAATATACCTCAAAACAAAACCACATGGGATTAAACTAGAAGAATGTTGATGATGAAATGGACAATCAATTATCAGTTTTTAATCATCCAGAGCTTGGCTTTGATGGAGTTCATGAACGATTTATTTCAGATGATGAACATCCCAGAGCTCATACATTTGTTCTTCTCAACTGTGAAGAAATGACATCATTTGTACCATGATTTATTCTATCACTTATTCTATAATTTATGTTATAGTAAGTAAACTTATTTTATTTCTAGTTTATATGATAATCATATCGAGAAACAACTTCCAAAAATTACAATAGCTTCTCTTCAAGAACGCTGATTTTTTTCTAAATGATTTCAAAAACTGGTAACATAAATTATTTATGTTTTAACATATCAATTCAGTTTATTATTTATTATATTGATAATTGTTTTACAAATTTTCAGGTGTCTCAACATGCTGATAAAATTGATAAGCGACTGTGTATATTTAGTAACCCACCATCCAAAATGGTTAAATATTATAATGCATATGTGTTGAATGTCTTTAAATTTAATACACGTGCATATGGGAATAAAAAAACCATGAACATTGGAGTTTTCTTGAGAGGATCTCATTATAGAGAAATTGAAGTTGACTTTTATGGCATTCTGGATGAAATTATTGAACTGTGTTATCTAGGAAAAAATTACATATCGATGTTTAAATGTTAGTGGTTGGATTCTGAGAGAGGCTTGCTTGTTCATCCGACTCATAAAATCATCGATATTAAATATAAAAGTCTTCTTGCAGTAAATGAACCATTTCTACTAGCTCAAAAGGCACATAAAATTTATTATGCAAATTATTGTGCTACTTCAAGATACATGAGTGATTGGTGAAACATAATAAAAATGAAATGTTAGGAAAATCAGTTTACTCAAAGTGAATGTGGTTCTTCTGAAGTGAAAGTGATTGAAATTTTTCAAGAGACTACTCAAAATCCATCTTTTTCACAAAGAGACATGAATATCGATGATGACACACCACAATTAAGGGTCAATGTTGAAAATGACGTTAACGATGTTACAAATGAATTTAAAATGATAAGATACGATGAAACTGAAACTCATATAGATGTTGATGATGCTGAGGAGGAATATGAAGACATTGACACCGTCAGATATAAAGATGATGATGAAGGTAAACATTGACACAATTAAATGCTGGTTATAATCATAACTAATATATAGCTATATATAATAGTTATTTTAAACTTTTTTCTAACAACAATCATGTTGTGTTTAAAATTAATAATGATCTATTTAGTGAGTTATAGGAGGCTGATCTACCTTTAGATAAGGAGGATTTGGGATTATCTAACCGTCAGCCGACTGGCAGTTCAGGGGGTACGCAGAGGGGGCACGTTTTTGCATGACTGATAATTCTTGACCCTATCCCCAAGTGATATCCACATCTTGGCTTCAATCCATGCACACATAGGTACGATAACCTATGTATTTTAGTTAGCTTTCATTAATTTTTTTATATACTAATTTTTTTATTATTTATTCTTTTTTCACAGTTTTTCACATGTAGCTGTTGGACAAGAGAGTGATATCTTGCGCAATTATTTTTCTCATCCATGGATAATATGAGAACAAATTCCCATCAATGTGAAGCTCAATATGTTCAATAATTGGTTGGTATGTAAATAAATAATATTTATTTTGAAATTTATTTAATTTATAACTTGATATTATCAATTATTTGTAGGATTTATGGAATCCCATCGATGATAGCATGCGTGACACTACCCACACAACATGGGAGGTGTCTATGTGTGACCGTTTTCGTTAGTTTTTTGCACAATTTGAGAAGGACGACCATGAAGAAAGCATGAGTGATAATATTTGATGAGTTGTATAGAGCCCACTGACCAAAATACATTTCTTCTCATATTTGGGATGGATTATTTTCACACTAGTTGGGTGGTGAATTTCAGAGGAGATCTTCATTGGGATAACAGAACTGGGGGAGACAGAAGGTGACACATCAAGCTGGTATCCGTACATTCAGTACACATATAGAGCATATGGTAAGTATATTTTTTAAATATTTTATATAACTTTAAATATAAACAGTTTATTTTATATTCATATAGGTAGTTGAGTAGCCCAATATTATGGAGTACGATGTTTATCGGAGGATGTACAGTGATCTAGCCACTGAAGAGATTAAAGGTGATCGCCATTGTCGGATTGTGGTCAATATTATTTCCTTTTAAGTTTGAAAATTAACTTCATATAATATTTTCACTGTTTTAATTTGAAATTGGAATTGAAGGTGTCATATGAGGCCATGACCTCTCAGACACAGGCTGAGAGTTAGGCCAAGACAGTTGATCAGATTAGTACCCACCATTTCGATGAGGCGACGTGGATGCAGGAGACCTGGTATGCCTTCGAGAAGGGCCGAGTAGTTGGTATCAGCTCTCATTTGACTCCTGGGACTTATTATGGTACTACTGTGATGTATGAATCTAGCTTAAGAGGATATCATGGAGAGACATCCTCTTTTGGATCACAGTATCAGGAGCAGGTGCGAGCTCAGAGAGAGCTTATAGAGAGTTTGCATAAGCAGCAGGAAGAGATGCATTAACAACAGCAATAGTACAAGGAGGATATGTTCCAATGATAGCAGCAACAATAGCAACACGAGGAGGAGATGCGTCGATGGCAGTAGCAACAACACGAGAAGATGGAGTACATGCGTTGTCTGACTCATAGTTTAGGGATGAAGTTTCCTCCACTATCTCCTCCAGCTCCTCCACCTCCTCCAAAAGACTACCCCGTAGTGATTTTTTTGTTATGTAAAAAACATTTGAATTCAAGATTTATTGAAATATGAACTATTTATAGTTTTTGTCTTTTATATTGGTGTGAATATTGCATAATTTTTTTTATTTTTTTAATATTTTTTTATTGTATTATTTATTATTAGTATTCTATTTTTTAATATTTGTTTATTTTACTTAATATTTTATAAATATTTTATATTTTTTACGAATATTGAGAATTTTTATATTTTTTATTTGTTTATTATTTTAATAATATTAATATTATTTTTTTGTTAATTTATCATAATTTTATTAAATATATATTTATATTTTATTTCATTTAGTATTTGCAAAGGTACCTTTTGCGGTGGGTCCCCATCACAAATAGTTTATATATATTTTTTAAATAAGTATTTTTAATGGGCCCGTCATAAAGGGTTTTGATATATATAACATATATAAACAGAGAGCTATTTGTGATAGGAAAACAGGCATGTCACAACACATTTATATATATAATGTATATAATCAGAGATCTATTTATGATGAGACGGTTTCCCATCACAAAAAATACTATTTGTGATGGGATCCCGTCGCAAATAGCCCATCTCAAATACCTCAAATTACAGTAGTGTATCCTTTACATGTATTGTTAAAATTAAGTAGATTTTAATTAGGTGATTAACCATGTTTTGATAAAAAATTTATACAAAATAAATTTATTTAAATTCCATATTTTCATATTAGTCCATGTATTTATGTGATCGTGGTCTTTTATCCATAATATAAATAATTCATAAGAAAGAAAGAAAGAAAGAAATAAATAATCCGATCTTGAGATTATATAACAATTGATTTATTAAGAGGACAATAAATTAACCTATAACCTTAGAGAAAAACTCCTTGTACTAGTCTTGGCATGAGTTATAACATTCCACCTATCCACTTGTGTATCACCTAGGTTGGTGTCATATTGGTTCCATATTTAATTTCCTTCATGTGTCTTGGGATACTCTTTTTATTACATATGTTAATAACTCACATGAAAGTGAGGGGAACTAAAGGATTGGTTAAGGGGAATTATATAAAAAAAATTGGACACACATGTCATACATAATAAAAGAGGCATAGATGGAATGTAGTCCATCATTTTTAATTTAATAATAAATAAATCCACAACCCATGCAATAAATTAAATTAAATAAAACTAACACATACACATGTCCTATCAAAGCTCATGAGCGCTCATATACATGAAAAAATTACACAAAAGAACACTGGATAACATTCACTTCAATTCATTATTTATTATTAAGATAATCACACTTGTATTAATTAATTAATTATTTATTTAATTACCTTTATCTTAATGACCATAAAAAATCTCTTGGTGATACCCATCATAAACACATTCATGGAAAATAAAATGGCATAACAAATAAATACAAATAATTAGAACACATTAATTGATCATTTATTAATTATTTAAAACCATTATTACATAGTCAAACACATCTGGTTCCAACAGTGTAATTAGGTTTTAATACTGAAATTAATTAATTTAATGTAATTTAATTCTTTTCTTTATTGGGTGACTACATAGTATGTACTTATGAGAAACAAACCATGATCCTTATTTTATGTGCATCCATAATAAATTCTTGGGGTCTCAGAATATATCCCGACAAAATTATACGGTGTGTACTAACTGAACAAACATTGTGTGTTCCACTTTCCATGTGTCTATGAAACATACCAATTGACTCGATGTGTTATTTGGACATGAGACCACATGACGTGTTCTCTAGTCACACGTCATGTGTTCCCATTGCCGTGTGTCTATAAAACCCGTCAAATGACTCAATGTGCTCTTCAAATGGTGGTAATCAATGAGTTACACATCATTTATGCTAGGTACATGTTGTGTGTTTCATTAATTATCCAAAATGTTAGTCTCACATGGTAAGAAACTATGTATTTGACCACATTGTTATCACAAATATCTCTGCTAAACCATGTAGACTACACAACGTGTATGCCAGTTACACACCTTGTAATCTAACAAACCATGTGCGAGGTTGGCCTAGTCTAGACATGGTGTGCATTAAATGCACCATGTGTAATAACTATTTGGAATGTCGTGTTTTAAAAAACACATCCAGGTGTAATGAACTTGGGTACATGACATGTACTCCATTTATATATTATGTAACCCAATCAATCATCTAGAAACATTGGCACATCCCGATGGCCTCTCTAATCATTATTTATCTATTATTAGTCTTTAAGAAAATATGAATATTTAATGATGAATATTAAAATTTCAAAATCATGTTAATTAAAATTTAGATTAATTAATGAATAATCTAGAAATGAAAGATCTAAAAACTATTGTGCATAATCGATCAACAATAAAATAAATAATTATAAATTTAAATGTGATCACTCTGATAGCACTTGACGATTTTAGACACAACAGAAGTTCCTTTTTGTTGAATAACCATAAATGATTTTGAAAGATTCAATGGATCATTATCTAATTGTTCAAGAGATAAAACTCATGGTCAATTTTTTCTCCATTGAATATTGACATAGAAATCTCAAAACCTAGAGAGGATATTTTGCATGTTAAATTTATAATTAATTTAAATTAGACCAGAAGAAAGATTGCATCATCTTAGGATATTTATTTGATAAAGATGCTGATCTTATGAAACACTTTTTGGATTAATATAATTATTTAGGGAGGAACCAAAGTATATCCCCTATAGAGGTGACACACACATGGTCCTTTGATCTCCAAACAACATAGATAGAATGTCAGGTGCTAGCACAAAATATCAATTGTCTTGTGTTGTTATTCTTGATCACTTCAAGTTACTTCATGCTTGAATGATTATATTTTTTTATTCTCATTCTTGAGAGGATGAGAGAAGGAGGAATATAGAGAGAAATGAATTGTTTATAATGATTATAAATTCTTGATTAACCCTACAAAATAGATATAACAATCTATTTATAAAGTTAGGGTTTAGGTTAAAATATTATTTAATTTCTCAAAGACCCTTAAATAATATAATAAACTTCATCTAACCCCATACCATATAATAATGATAATATTATTATTTTATGGAATTATTTATTTGATGTAATGATAAATATTATTTTATTGTCTTTCAAATTAATATTTATCCCCATCCATGATCTTGGTCTGATCATCCTCCTCAACATTTATCGAATACTCAAATAAAAATTTATTAAATATTTATTCAAAAATAAATATTCTATTCATAGTCTAGAAAAAAAATACTTAACAAATATTCAATAAATAAAGTAAATATTATATTCTCAATAAACAACACATAGCTAAAGTCTCATATAAAGAACTAAACCCACAAAACACCATAAAATCCAATTTTCCTGGATTCACCAATCTTAATCATGTAACAAACCCTATTAGCACCTCATAAAAACTATTATGTGAGAATATGTATTATTTTTATAGCAACAATTCAATTTTTTTACATATAGTATATAATTTATATTGTTTGAGATATTGAAAGTTACATCACCAATGGGGTCCCTAAAATATTAAAAGATGTTTCTCAATGTACCAACCCATGTATATGTTAAATGTGTGCTAAAATATATATGCATGTGAATTTTAACATCCCAGTTTTTATCATGAGGTTAATATCCTTTAAATTTTAGTTTGAACCTTTTTTTAACCAAATAAATGCGTCTAAGGGAATAGGAAAGGGTTTGAGAGGGTTCATGGCTTCTTCAGAGCTCGGAGCTCTGGTTTTTGGAGAAATAGGAAGAGACACATGGTCGGTGCTCAGTTATTAATAACCATACATCTCAACTGTGCAACCTTGTAAAGAAGAGAATGATTTGACAAACCATGTGAGAGAGGCCTCATGACTGTGTAAAATGGTTCATGTCTGTTGCAAAGGTGATTCATATGGTGTGCACACAGTTTATCAAACAGTGCGAGAGGGGATGCCTCTTGGATAGAAGCACGCATGGGCTATGTACAATTTTTCAAACTATGCACCTAACTGTGCACCTAAATATGCAAGGGGGTGCCACTCTAGGTAGTGGGTGTGCACGGTTGGTGCATAGTTTGACCAATCTCGTGGCCAAACCATGCTCACTTTTAAAATGGGTGAAATTTTGATTTCCATTTCCTTCTATTTAACTTACCTTATCCCTTTTCTTCCCCTATTCACGCACAAAATTTCCATCCTCTACTTGTGATCTCCATATCCTCTCATTGTAGTATTTGAGATATCTTCTCTATCCGATGTCCATTTCATTTTTCATTCATAATATTGGATCCGTCTAGGTAATCTCTTTAATCCACTTCTTTCATTTCTTTGTTTATCTCTCTGTATGGAATACTAAATCCATATGAGCTAATATGGGATATTTTATAGGTATTCATCTATTATTTATATTTATCCCATTTTTTCATGGATTAAAGACTGATAAAGGATGATGATTCTACTACTAATCTAAGGTATGTGGTTTATAAATTTTCCCTAAAATTCTTGATGTTTATAGTGTTCGGTGTCGTGCCGCATGCTGGAACTTTCGTACATTACTTATAAAATTTTTAACACTTTAAATTAAAATTTTAGACTAGAATCATGATATGAACCCCTTTTATAAGGTTTTAGGTCAACAACCTCAACCCTAACCACCCCTTGGGGTGGGTTAGATTAAATTTGCATGAACTAGATACCCCTTTGGGTATGTTGATATTGATTTTTGTGAGTAGAAGTCATATAAGAATTTAAATGGATTTTTGAAGTTTGAATACCTATTTTGGAACCTTGTGAATTATAAATGAGAGGGAAAAATGAAATGGAATAAATGAGAATTGTGACACAAGATGAATAATCTCGTGGCTTATGCTTAATCATGGGAATGACTTGTATTTTGTCACAAACATTAACATGAATCCTTTTGATCACTTATAAGTGAATTTTTTAACAAAATGAGTATGATGAATTAAATTTTTAAAGGGCATGGACACTAATATTTAACCTCTGATCCCTTATACATATAATGTTCCATAATGGACAACACGGTATGGCACCAATGTGGGGTATTTAAGAATGACATAGATGACCCACTTGCATATTTCTAAATTGCATGCCTTGGATTATTAACATGGATTTGACTTTCTTGGACTACCTCAAATTTGTTCATTGGGATCCACCGATGTATTAAATGAGTATTGTTAGAGATTATTGACCACTACCATTTCAAGGTGTGACAAATTGAAAGTATTTTTTCCTTTTAAAGAGACTAACTAGGTAGCTAGTGAAAGTTGAGGTTGATCCCATAGGAAAACAAGAAAAGAAACACCAGTGTAATTCAATGAATCTCAGATAATTATCCAGAAATTTTTTTAAGGGAAAATATGAACTAGTGAAACTATTTGAGAAAATTAAATTAAAACAGAAGAAAGGACAGAACAATTATAAAAAAATATGTCGGGGTTTCAACTTGATTAAGGTTTATTGCAATAATAATTACTTAGCATTAAAAATAAATGATAATTTTTTACCATAGGGATTAAATTAAATTATTATTTCTTGATATGATATCAATAAATTACGTAATTAAAATATCAATCCCTTGGTTTGATGATTAATTACTTAAAACATGTTAAATTTATTTACCCCTAAAACAACAACAACAAGATCACCTAATGATCATGGGTTCACCCATTGAAACTCCTTTAGTTATCACCATTTGTGTCATTCTTAGTATGATACGACACTAACCATGATTATGTAATTTAGTTCATTAAAGTAATTATAAAACAAAAATCATAATAAAAACAACACACTAGAATTAGAATTACAACGTATCTATAATTTTATTACAACCCAACGAAAAGAAACCTAACCTCTTATGACCATGGTTATGGTGTGTAAGTTGATCAGAAGATCAACCCCTAACATGGATATGAGAGGAAATAAGGGTGAAATGGGAAGAAATACACTAAAACAAAAATGAAAACAGTAAAAGAAAACTCAAATTTGGATTCTGGGGAGATCGATTGATAGAGCAGAAACACCTCCCCCTTGGATGTCCAACCTTGAACCAGGAGGTCTTCCTCTCTATTTATATAAAATTACACTACATGGTGTGTACCAAAAAGTACACACGATGTACCTGAGTCAACTTATTTATCTTCATTTTCTTCACCGGTAGGTCATTTACCATGCCACCCCTTTGATTTAAATGTATTGGCAGTTGGTTGGTGGGGTAGACGACATGTTTCACTATCTCACATAGTGTGTACAGTCTGAATCAGCCACAAACCTCTTATAGAAGGGCATACAAGGCTTGTAAATAGTGATTACATGGCTTGCTGTCACTATTCGGCTATATGGGCATGTACTTGAGCTAGCTGAACCGTGTCTGGGAAAAGGTACCCAACATGTGTTTATAAATTAAACATCATGTATATTTAAATTTTCATTCTGATCACTCTTTATTTGCGACTTTGGATGTAATCTCTTGAAAAATTATCAAGAACACCGAAATAAATCATTTTATCCACATAAAAATGTGTATCCAATGAATACATGTTTTTATACTCAATAAAATGTATAAAAAGGTAAGAAAAAATTGAGCACATAAAAATCACCCACACATAGTCATTTTATTTCCCTCAAGAAAAATCTCAACATCTAATCAATAGAATCCGTACTCAAAAAAGCGAAGCATTCAACTAATTGTACTTATAAATATTATAAACATAGTAGAGGATTTTAAAAGGCACAAAATATATTTCAATTTCCAAAGATATTCTAATCATGCCTCATTTATAATTCAAGTAAATAATTTCATCCTATTTTATTCACATTGTTCACCTTTTCATAAATACACATGACACTTAATGATTTACCACACCAGAAAATGAAATGATCATCTCTCATGATCAGTTAAGCAGAGTTATGATCAGTCTCAAGTATATTAACTCTATTTATAGTATTTAAAGTATTATCATTCTATAATTAGAAGTAAAATAAAAAAAATCATGAGGTATTTTAATAAGTTTCAAATGATTATAAGGCTACGGGTAGGTAGGTAATGATGTGAAAAATAATCTTAGAGGATTGAAAAAGTTGGTTGAACTATTAAATAATAAAGCATGATATTCAATGAAAAATATAAATGAAAATACATCCCCAACAATATCTCTCAAAATGTCATCATCACTATGATATTCTCTTAATATGGGTTCTTAAACCATCAATAAGTGTAATGAATGATTTTTTTCCTCTTTTTCATTATTTTTTTCTTTTAATAAGAGGAACCACTTTAGAAGAAAATGAATAGTGGTTTTGGAACCCTTCTACCCAAATGGAAAAGAGGCACCCCCACACTTAATTTCATGTTCTCCCACCAAAATAGACCATAAATTTACAGACTCTCTCTTTAAAGCTCAAATGAATTATCACGCACTATTATAAAAGAATAAAGATAGGAAGGATAAATATGCTTGTAATGTGGCTTACTATCAAGTAATTTCATAGATTATATGGGTTTCAAAAAGGTTATATGTAGGGTAGGTCTCAAGGTCAAAGGGGCTGAAAATATCAATCAAATGCCTCAATAATTTTAATGTGATAAAAAAATATTCATGGTTTTAAGATAAAAACTCACAAGTTATAGAATTTATAAATATCTTAAGAATCACTCTAGAAAGAGGGTATAAGAAAAAATATGACAAAAGGCCCATAAAAATTCTTGGGAATGAGGATAATAATGGGTCAATCAGGTCATTAAATGAATAAAAATGATCATTCTAATAAATGAAAAATGACCAAGAATTTAAATAAAAAATCAAAATATATCAGAAATCATTTTAAAATACTTTAAAATTAAAATAAGCATGTAACTTTTAAAATTCTAATCTATGTCTTTATTATTTATAATTATAATTAATCAAAAATTTCCCACATTTTAAAATATTTCATCTATTAATGATGTCACCTAGACCAGTTTAAGGAAAAATACTAGTGTTGCCAAGAGACTCTCCCCCACACTTAATACTTCACATGGTCCTCTAAGTGAAACACTAAGTAAGATAAGAGTACGTGTAAAAAAAAAACTAGACCAGGGTGAGGGGGAGAAATAAAAGAAATAATATAAAGGAAAAGTGATGAAAATAAACACCAAAAGAATAATTTCTTTATGGATATCTCAAGAATGGGTAAATAAGTCTAAAATAATATTCCCATGTCGTGCCAGAGTACCTATGATTATCGATGAAATGGGAAAAAATTCTACATCTATAGAAAAAATCACATCAAAAGAATAATATATATATATATATATATATATATATAAAATGAAATAAATGTGTAGATTCAGTCATTGTGTGGCCTCAGAAGAGGCACTGTCTGAAATAGGGGGATCTGGAAGAGTAGGGGAAGCTGTAGTGTAAGTTGTAGGTGCTGGGTCCTCACTATGTGCGGTGGGCCCGATCAGGACTTGCGCACCCCTACCTTTTTGGGTGCCCTTCTTTCCCATTTAACCCCTCTTATACCATTCTACCTCTACTATTCAAGATTCGGTCGTCAAGACATTCTTCAAAGCCATTTATGGCATGTTTTCTTGATTAACTTCCTTATCTGAAAGGAATTATGTGAAATATATCTCAAAACCTAGTGATTTATACATATTTATTTCACTAAAGATTGAGATTTCATTCATTCAACCTCATCCTTTAAAATGAGAGAACCCCTTAACCTGGGCCTCCTTTTCAAGAGTAAGTCCCAGTCATAATTCCCATTAATTTTGGGCATCCTTTTCAGAAGTAAGCCCCACTCTTAAAATTACCAAATATGGGCATCCTCCTTAAGTGTAAGCCCCAACCATAATTCTCTTAATCTGGGCTTCCTTTTCAGGAGTAATCCCCAGTCTCAAATATGGGAATCCTCTTCAGGAGTAAGCCCCAAGTCCCTTAATTTTTCAAGTCCCTTAACCTGGGCCTCCTTCTCAGGAGTAAGCCCCAGTCTTAATTTATCTTAACCAGTACTAATTTACTTTTTGATCTGGGTCTCCTTCTCAGGAGTAAAACCCAATCATAAGTCCCCTCCTAATTTGGGCCTCCTTTGCAGAAGTAAGCCCCAAATTAGAGTATCCAAATCTCCATAAAGTACATATACCTTTATGGACCCTGTTACTAGATTTCTTCCTTGAAGTAAATACTAATATTCATCTATTTGGGCAGTCATAAATATATAATCCCCACATCATTTCTTATGATTGCATATTTTATGGAACAATTGTCTGATTTTACCAATACCTCTTGTTTCTCACACAGAGCATGACTCACGTGAGCTTAGAGTGTAAAAGTAATTATGAAATCTTTCTTTGAGCCATCAATCATAAACATCATATTACCTTACTCGAACTATGTGGGTTCTGATTCCTTTTCCTAAACAAAGGATACGTAGGTAGCCCATCTTCGGGTATGATCCCAACTCTGAAATAATCCATGTCCTTCTGAATGAAAATAAACTTCAAGTGGCCCACTGAGTGGCTTTAAAACCAGCATGGTCATCATAATGACCAATAGAATTTTATGTATTAAAGGATACCATTGAATAATAATCTCTAAAAAAATACAGATGATTCTCTATCGATGAAGAACCTCGAATACATATAAAAGATTATCTAAATTTCCTATATATCAATAATTGATTGTAAGATCTAAAGGAAATCTGATTTTATACTTGGTAATGTAATAAGGATTCACGAACATAACTTAAATATATAAAGAGAGTCCCAAAGTAGACAATAATTCCTCTCAAAAAGGTGTGATGAGTCCGACCTCCCATCCTCTCGACCAATGCAAATTCCTAATCCTCATCAGTCTACAACTAATGAGTGCCTACCTTTGGAAAGTAGGTTCAAATGGATATGGAATCATTGGATGTTTTTGGTTCTACGAACAAACCCATTAGAAACCGCTTGGAATGTTTGAATCTTAAATCAATGAGATCATCCCCCATTCCAGAGGGAAACAAAAAATGGTGAACCTGACATGAATCCTTAACCAAGTTAAAATGATGTTTTACTTATTTGTTAGGCCCCTATTTAAAACTCAATGAGAGGGCCAACAAAAACAATCATTGATATATATGCTCATCCAAAAGATGTAGTGGATGAATTTATCTTGATTACGTCTGTTATATCAAACAAACATTCTTTTCCAAGATTTTTTGCATTCTAAGAAATGGCTGCTCTCAAGTTCACACCCGTGAATAAGTCTACTGTGAAAACCTCTGTTGTGAATTCCACTGCTGCTACTCCTGCTGGATCATCGTACGCTCTAAGGATGACATCACCTACTCAGCGTCTTCAATGCTGGGTATCAAAAACACTGGTTAAGGAGTACCATCAAAACGGTACTATTCCAACTCTGGAGGCTGCCCGACAAGCCCTCCAAGTAAACAATTCACCCTGGTTATCCGGACAGCGATGACCAGTGATCAAGAAGCAGGCGGTGCTAACCACTGTCTCCAACCGTTTCGAGTCATTATCCCCAGAACGCAATCACCATTCACTCCCTTATTCTGGGGAGGTGAATGAGAAGGTCCCTCAGGGCCTTAATTCAAGCAGAAAAGAGTTCTTCCCAAGGGATCCTATCAACAATCATCGCCAGAGTCATGAGGCAGTGCGCCCTCAACATGATGAGGGTACCGACTCCAGGCATTCGGCTCAGGTTCCTTGAACCCAAGCAGGTAAGACGAATCGCCAGAGGTGAAATCTGGTTAATAGTGAGAAGGTTCTCATCTCTACTATTTCCAGAAAATTACACCAACCTAACTTGGTGGCAAGCAACGAGCGGGCACAAACACATGCCCGTTTTAATTCCACTATCTAGAAGACTCGTCTGGAAGCATCACACCAATCTCTCTAAGAAATTCCGGTGGAGTATTATAGATAAGAACATACACCTGTTTATACGTCATCAGCTAGTCAGCAGGCTCGTCTGACTATATATGATGGATCTCGTCAACCATGTTCAGCGAAGTGCAATCAGCAGGCACATACACCTACTAGTACTGATCAATCCTACCAATAGTCTCACTTGGTAGCATTCAGAGAAGTCAGTCGGAAAGCTTCAGTGACAAACAAGAGGCAGATTCAACTCTCTGCCCCTACACTTGAGTACTGTTAGGATTCACTGATAGGAAAAGGAGGATAGGAGAAGGCACATACACCTAATACAAGCACAGAATAGACGTATATCCCCGTTCCGGTAGCTGAAGTCACCAAGCATATTCTATCAATGGTGAAAGAGCAGAAGAAAATCCCTACTCATATTCTGGATGCTTTCCAGGATATTATAACAGCTTCAGCAACATCTCAGGGAAAGACACACAAATCTGTCCCTAGCAGTGGAGTGACACATCAACAGTTCACTCCAAAGCAGATACACACATCTATTCCAGTCCAATAGGGTTGTGGGGCATACTCCCCCATATCATACGGATAACCAAGTCAGGCACATACACCTGGTTTGAGTAGAGATCGTCAGCCTAACCTGGCCATCTATCCTGATTAGGCACATACACCTGCTCAGAGCAGCCACTTTCATCAACAAGTGGTTTACAAGGCGAGTAAGAAGGCATCTAATAAGAAGACCCACCCATCCCATTCAAGAAATCAAGAGCCAATCTGTAACAAGGACCTGCTCGATGCTGGAGTTCTTGAAGCCCTTAGACAATTATCTGTTGGAATTAAAGATTCTACTCCCTCATTTCCCCATAGTGGGAACATTAATTCCGAAGGTCTTCAACATACACTTCCTCATGAAGGCTTTATTTATGACAATTCGGTTGATCTCGAAGTTTCATCTTCAGATGAGAGCCACAGGAACCCTCTGTGTGGTCAAAAGATCAAGGAGCAAGAGATCTCATCTTTTACTGTAACCCACCATGGTGGTCCTCCTCATGATGATGAATTTCACTATGAAAGTCCTCTCCGCAGTAGTGATTCACATTTCCCAGAAAATTCTTCAGTGGACAATGTAGTGTCGAGAAATCCCTCTTATCTTGAGGCACTTGAAAATGCGAAACCAGTCATGTATGATGCTTCATCGCTAGCAGGTGAAATACTTTCTCAATCGGAAGATATCCCAGGGTGTAGGTCATTCTCCGAACCACCCCTAAGTCATGCATATTCTAGTTTGATCAGTGATTTCTCTACCAATCTTGTTGAATATGATGAAGCAACAAGGAAGCACCAGATCTGGTCAAAACAAGTAGAAGAATCTTCATTGAATGATAAAGAGGAAATACTGAACATGAGAAAACAACTGGCGAAAGGTGAAGTGCCAGTCATGTTTTGGCCTTTGGCTGAATCTCAGTATAACATTCCAGAGATGTTGATGGAAGATGGGATTCATGATATTCATCTCAACATATGGAAAACTCTTTGTCAGTTGAAAAAGAACGTATTATCTTATGATGAATATGAAAATCATGTTAAGATAATAGAAGGGTCACAACGTTAGATTGACTTGACATCTATATCGGTCTCTCGATATCCGAAGGATGAAAAGTAGCAGAGAGCCCTTCAGCGTTCATGCCTTGTCACACTAAGAAGATTGCGCCAGTTAATTTCCACTACCCCATCTGGTATTCATGTCATAAGATGGGGTGTTCATGGAGCAATACATTTCACTATGCTCTCTAGTCAGCAAAGCCCACCGAAAATGGTCTCATGCAATGTTATTGCTCATGGCCGGCCACAGTCAATGGGTTTTGTTTGTAATCAAAAGCTTGCCCAAGAAAAAGCCTCAACTAGTTCTTCTCAAAGTCAAGAATACAGAGAACAAGTTGTTGAATTAATCCTGCATCAAGAAAATGAGAATATTGAACAGGCCTCTCGTATGGAGAAATCACATCATCAAGTGACAGAAGTGTCAGAAATCATCCAACGGTCTTTTGAACCGGGTGATAAAAGTGGATACAGGTTGGTGCATCCAGCTAATTTTAGGACTATGGTCCGCAAGATCAGGAGAGATTTTAAGAAAGTCTTAGACATAGCATGTCAAGAGCCACCCCAGCTTGCCAGACTGGGGACTCTTTTAAACCAACCCTCAAAATCAACAAATAGGATTCGAGGAGTTGAGAAAAGGCAGCAGGAACAGCCCCAGTCCACCGGACTGGGGAATTTTTCAAATCATCAATCCCCTCCTCAGCGAAAGTCGATCTTCTCTCGATTGGGGAAGAAGCCACATGAGGAACGAAGATCCAAATTATCAGAAGATTTCCTCCAAATTACGGTTCGTCAAGAAGTTCCTGAGGGATCAAATCAACAAAAGGAAATGTATCATCAAAGACATGGAAGAAGACAATATCACAAAAATGCTGATAGAAGGGATGTGATGCGTTATGCATCAATCAATGTCATCAATGCCATTGTTGCTGATCCACCAGATGAGGCTCACTCAGGGGATTCAGATGAAGATGTTCCTTCTCAAGAAGATGTACGCACAGAAACAAATGAAGAAGGTGTGCGTACACGAAATCAAAAGATTACTCAGAACCTAGGTAATCCTTCAAGTAACCCACTTCCCCCTCTCCGAAAAGGATCCAAAAAAGGTAGGGGAAAGAATCAGGTTACATATCCTTCCTCTGGAGAAGGCCAATCACTCTCACTAGAGCAAAGGTTTGCACAACAGGAGGAAGAAATGAAGGAATTTAGGAGGTTGAATGCAGAACTACTTCAGGGTAGTATTCTTTATAAGTGTGCTGGAGTCAGTCATCCAAGGGAATTTATTACAGCTACTGAGATGTATCAAGAATATCCTCCTCTATCATTACACCCTCACAAATCTAATCCTACGGGTCAAGTGCAACAACAGTTGGCAGTGCTACCATCAGTTGCAGCACTAGCCACCACATCTGTCCAAGCTCCAGTCATTGCACCTACCCAAGTCCAAGTTCAACTGAATGTTTCTCAAAAGTTAATACCTACCATTGAGTCATTAACATCTCGGCTAGAGACTATGGAAGGGAAGCGTGCACAGGTTCAACCAGAAAAGAGAGCTTACCCTGAATGGGTTGATGCAATCCCTCCCCCATCAAGTTTTGGGAACCCTGTATTCCCTATTTTCAATGGATCAGGTGATCCTGAATAGCATTTGATGCATTACGTGTCTTTTTTGCAATCCTATGATGGGAACTCCAGAACAACAAGAAGTAGTGAAACTCAGATGCTTCATGCGAACCTTACAAGGACTAGCCTTTTTCTGGTACACAAGCTTGCAATCCCGGTCAATTCCTAGATGGGAAGATCTCCGTCAACGATTTCTTCTTCAATTCATCTCAAATTTTCCAAAGACAACATTTTTTGATCTTACAAACTATAAGAAAAGGGATAATGAAAGGGTCTCAGATTTCATTGCTTGCTGGAAGGAATTAACATATTCCCTAAGCTTAACAATCCCTCAAGAGGAACTATTTCCAATCTATGTGGAAAATCTGCATGACGAATTACGCACACTGCTGATCCCTGTGAAATACACAAGAGGGTTTCGAGACCTTACTTCAATCTCTCAACATATTGAAGATTCTCTTGTATAGACTAAGGATAAATCTCGTGTAATTCCATTCGCTCCAAGAAGGAGAATGGGTAAAGCAGAGACTGCTACAGTTATGCTTAAGCAAGCACCTGTACCTGCTTCTACTTCAAAACCTTCATCTTCCCGAAGGGATCCACCTCCTGAGCGCTAACAACAGAGGCCGTTTCGTCAAGATAATCAAAGAGATCAAAGACAAAAACAATTTGAAGATTTGAAAAGAAAAGTTTACTCTTTCCGAAATGAATAAGTTCCTGGTTATTTCATTTTGGCTCTGGAAAATAATTTGGTTCAATTGCTAAGGCCTAAGAGGCCAAACAAGGAAGGAGATGAAGACCGTCCCAACTATTTCCCGTTTCATCAATTACTGGGGCATCCCATTCAGGAGTGTTTTGTTTTCAAGGACCTCCTACAAAAGATGGTCAATTTGGGACAAGTTAAACTAAAAGGCTCTTCAGCCCAGGTAGCATGTGTTACTGCTACAGTTCCAGAGGAGGAAGGAAAGTGGAAAGAAGCCAAAAGAAAAAATGCACAAAAATATCATGATTGGATGGTCAGAAAGACGATTAACCGAACTCATGCTATTTTGAGAAGACAATTGAAGAAACCAATTGTGCCTTCTGCCATGAATGCCGCAGAAAAACCCTCTTCATCAAAGGGAAAATACTCAAAGAAATGGAACAATTAGAAGGAGGAACAATTAGAAGAATATGATTATGTGTCAAAGCCTAAGCTGTCTTTGACTCTAGCAGATTTCATGCCATCTACTTCGATGCAACGGGCACCGTCCCCCCAAACGGCACAGCCTAAACAGGCTAATCAGGAAGAGTCTTCATCTGATGAAGAGTTGATTTACGGTTATATTAATATGATTCAATTAACAGATCCATATGCCAGTTTCAGTTTTGATTTTGATGAGCCCAAATTCACTATATCGAATAGAGAAATCATAGGAAGTTCCAGAGGATCAGGATACAGGGGAAGACGTGGATCTTTCAGAAGCCACTATTCCAATTCTACCCCTGCTAGAACTGTATATGCAGCAGAAACTCGTGGAAGATCCCTTCAGCGAGCTCAGCAAGAATAAGAAATTTCTTCCACCAATAGCAAATTCAGTCCTGGCACAATTATTCTAGAAGATCGGTTGAAGGTTCCATCTTCTTCCTATGAGCAAGTAAATTGATCTAATCGGTCTAATCTTCCAAAGCCAGGAATATTGCCAACTCCTATCCTGATACAAGATGCATCAACTTCTAAAGCATCAACTTCCAAGGCACCTGCTAAACCACATGTTCCTGTAGGAAAACACAGACCTCTGGATCAAAAGTATGATGTATTGAAAAACCTGGCCCAAGTACCGGCCAAGTTATCAATTTTTACATGCTTTGAATATGTCAAAATATCTTCGGGAGGCACTCATCGAGGCTTTGTCAAGTCCTCAGGAGTTTGAAACTGAAATTACTACAGCTGAAGTGTATCACATAGAGAATAATCTTGCAGAATGACATGCAGTAATATCTTTTACTGATGAATATGAAGATGATTTCGTGCATGAACATATTAGACCTTTGTACTTATCTGTAAAGGTCAATGGCGTAGATGTCCGAAGAGCTTTCATTGATAATGGTTCAAGAGTCAACCTCATGCCCATTCGTAAACTTCATCGATTGGGCCTCACAGAATCTGATTTATCTCCTTCTACCATGATGTTACAAGGATATGATAAAAATGAACAAGAATCACTGGGCGAGGTTACACTCAGAACTCAGTTTGGAGATCTTGTATCCAATTCATATTTCATGGTTATTGATCAAGACACAGCCTTCAACATCTTGCTTGGAAGAACCCGACTACATCAACATGTGGCTATCCCTTCATCATACAATCAATGTCTCAAATATTGTTTTGATGGTCAAGTTGGGACATTGTATGGTGATAAGGCCCCATTCAAGACATGTGAGTCTCAATACATTGAGGCATAATTCTATCACATGAAGGAAAAGGATAAATCCACAACCAAAGAGATTACCAAAGTTAATGCTCCATATGGTTTGGAAAAGATTCCAGTAAATCCATTTAGACATGTGAGTACAAATTATGTGTTGCCTATCAGTCAAATTGACAGGATAGACCCAAATCAAAATAATCTTATAGAAAGATCCATAATGTCAATTACAGAAATCGAGCCAGACAACATGGGAGAAATTAGTGATCCTCCAGGAAATGATGAAAGCTCAAATGGAGATGTCTTTGTTTCATATGCTGAAATCCAGCAAGTCTATACTTCGCCAACCAGGCCAGAAGAAGTGATAGCGACGTCAGAGGTGAACAATGATGTCGATTCTCAATCCATCATCTCCTCTTTATTACCCAAGGAAGACCCTTCATCATCAATTGGTTTGGAAATAGAAGCCTCTTCTTCAAGATGATCAAGTTTTAACATCTCTTCTGATCATGGAAATTTTGCTTTATCATCTACTATGCAAGTAGAAATGGAATAAATAACACATGATGAAGAAGAAGAGGAAGATCTCAGAGATGCTCCTCCAGTATTTGAAGAGGGCATCTCTACCACCTTGGATGAACTTAGAGAAATAAACCTGGGTACAAAAAAAGATCCACGCCCCACTTTAATCAGTGCGGCCATGACTCTTGAAGAACAAGAGATGTATATTTTCTTTTTAAAGAAAAATCGAGACATATTTTCTTGGAACTATACAGAGATGCCCGGGCTTGATCCTGATGTTGCTACTCATCATTTGGGTTTAGCAGAAGAGCATCGAGGATTTAAGTAAGCCGTGAGAAGAACACACCCAACTTATGATTCCAAAATTGAAGCTAAAGTGGATAAGATTATCAAAGCTAACTTCGTCAAAGAAGTTCTATATCCCAAGTGGTTGGATAATATTGTCCCTGTGAAAAATAAGAATGGACAAATTAGGGTTTGCATTGATTTCTGAGATCTTAATCGGCATTGTCCTAAGGATGATTTTCCAGTTCCGATTACAGAACTCCTGATTGATGCAACAGCTAGCTATGAAGCACTTTCCTTCATGGATGGATATTATGGATATAATCAAATCCAAATGGCTCCAGAGGATGAGGAATCCACAACCTTTAGGGCCCCTCAGTGTGTGTTTTTCTACTGGGTAATGTCCTTTGGCATAAAGAATGCATGCGCAACATATCAGCGTGCCATGCATCATATCTTCAAACACTTTTTAGGGAAGTTTGTTGAATGCTATGTGGAATATTTGTTTGTGAAATCCAAACAACGTTCTAATCACTTGGCTGATTTAGAATTCATATTCCTCAAACTTCAACAACATAATTTGAAGATGAACCCCTTAAAATGTGCTTTTGGGGTAACCTCAGGAAAATTTCTCGGCTTTGTTATACGCCATCATGGTATTGAAGTCGATCCTGAGAAGACAAATTCAATCCTTGGTATGTCACCTCCTAGAAATTTGAAATAATTAAAAGGACTTCAAGGAAACTTAGCCTATATTTGGTGTTTCATCGTCAATTTGGCAGGCAAAAGTTTACCCTTCACCAAATTGATGAAGAAGGGAGTCACTTACCAGTGGACTGAAGAATGTCAAGATGCATTTGATATTCTCAAAAAATACCTCTTGAGTCCACCGTACTCATGCCAAATGTTGAAGGAAGACCACTTATCCTCTACGTGACAACTTTAGAGCAATCGTTGGGTGCCTTTCTTGCTTAGAAAAATGACGTTGAGAATGAAAACAACCTCTACTACCTCAGTAGGACTATGCTTGAAGCAAAAACCCAATATTCAAGTACTGAAGAGTGCTGCCTGGAATTAATCTTTGCAGTTCAGAAGTTGATACACTACCTGCAACATCATGAGGTCCAATTGGTATCTCGCAATAACCCGCTCAAATTCATCCTTAGTCGTCCAATGCTTACAGGACGTCTAGAAAGGTGGGCAGTTATTTTGCAGCAATTCGACATTCAGTATGTGTCTCAAAAGGAAATAAAGGGCCAAGATCTGGCTAATTTCCTGGCTAAACACCCTTCAGTAGAAGATACATCTTCAGATATTGAACTCCCTGATGAGGAAGTCTTCTCTATTCAGGATAGTCCTCTAGTACGGGAAATGTATTTTGATGGTGCTTCCGGAAGTCCAACAGGGAATAAAATGGAAAATCCTAAATTCAACAAAGTTGGCTTAGGAATTGTGCTCATTTCTCCAGAAAAGACAGCGTTACCTTATTCCTTCTTATTGTGGGAAGGTGGTACCAATAATGAAGTAGAATACTAAGCTCTCATCGCAGACTTGGAATTGGCACTTCAAGCACAAGTGAATCACTTAAAGGTGAAAGGTGATTCGGACCTGGTAATAAAACAAGTCAATGGGGATTATGCCATCAGAAAAGAAGAACTAATCCCTTTGTACGATTACATCAGAGAGTTAATGGCGGAATTCCCTTCGGAACTGACATTTTCTTATGTCCCAAGATCACAAAATGCTTAAGCTGATGCACTGGATAATATAGCCATAGCTCTAGCAGATCCAAATCGGGACGAGACAACCATCAGTATTGCCCACCGTCATGCAATTTCACCTTATGTTCGAATAAGAACAGAGGAAATTAATGAAATTAGTCCCATTCCTGAACCGTATGGTCATACTACAGGATGGATGTCACCTAGCAGGGAATACCTTCAAAATGGAACACTTCCACCTGATAGAGCCGAGATTGAACAAATCTGGCTATGTGTCGTCAATTTTACTCTTTATGATAGCCCAGACCACCTAGAGAAAATTCTCTACAAACGTGGTTTTTATGGAGTTCTCTTCAGATGCATTGATGGTGAAGAGACAATGGCTGTCATGAAAGAAGTGCATGCAGGAGTCTATGGTGCCCACCAGTCTGGACATAGACTGTCTGATCAGATTCGAAGGCTTGGATACTTTTGGCCTTCAATGATACAAGATTGTGTTGATTTCACAAAGAAGTGTCATTCATGCCAAGTACATTCCAAATTCATTCATCAACCTCCAGAGTTGCTTCATACAGCTAAATACTCGTGGCCATTTTCCACATGTGGAATGGATGTGGTGGGACCTTACCCTTCAGCTACGACCAAGCAGTTTAAGTATATTCTTACTCCTACTGATTTATTTTCCAAATGGGCAGAGGCAATACCTCTTAAGGAATTCAGTTCTAAATGCATTGTTAGCTTCATCAAGTCTAACATCATTACCAGATTTGGTGTCCCTCATACCATATTGACGGACAATGGCACCAACTTCTGTTTATCTGAGGTGAATAAGTTGTATCAAGAAACAACATCAAATCCAACCATTCATCTCGGTATCATGCAGCGGCCAATGGCCAGATAGAAGCCTTCAACAAGACTCTTTCAAATATACTTCAAAATATGGTGGATAAAGATAAGAAATCATGGCCTGATAAACTCTTTCATGCTTTATGGGCTTATCAGACTACCACCCGCACTACAACGCAGTCAACTCCATATTCACTGGTATATGGAACGAAATCCGTCTTGCCCATTGAAGTTCAACTACCCTCATTCAGAGTAGCCATTTGTGATCAGTCATCTACAGATGAGCAATCTCAAAAGCGATTTAATGAATTGGAATTGTTAGAATAGAAAATATTGTGCACTTTGCACCACTTGGAAGTCTATTAGAATCGAATAGCACAAGCTTTCAAAAAAAAAGTTCGTCTTTGTTCATTCACTCAGGGAGAATTGGTATTAGTTCTCATAACTCTAATGATACCAGGAAAGAAACCTCCCAATCTTGAGCCAAAATGGGAAGGACCTTACTCAATACACAGGGTCTACTCCAATGGAGCTTATTCATTAATCTCGATGGATGGAGAACTCATCACTACTCCAACCAATGCCATATTTTTGAAGAAGTATTTTGTATAAACACAAAATATATCATCATTGGTCCGGTATGACCTTAAACTGCACCACCGTCCTGTATGACATTAAAACCGATCATCATGTCCAGTAAGACGTTAAAATGCATAACCAATGGTCCATGCATACGACCTTAAACTATTGGCACTTTCATCCAACATGACGCTAAACTGTAACGTCCCTTACATCCAGAATGATGTTAAACTGCACCATCCACGGTACATGAATATGACCTTAAACTATTCACACTTTCGTCCAACATGACGCTAAACTGTATCGTCCCTTTTTCGTCCAACATGACATTAAAATGTGAAAAAGTCCCTAATACGTCCAACATGACGTTAAATGGTGTACTTTTTTTTCCTCACTGCATGACATTAAACTGTATAGTTTCCCTTTTGTACAACATGACATTAAACTGTATTGTCCCCATCGTCCTAATTACATGATGCTAAACTATACAGAAAGTACTTTAATACGTCCTACATGACATTAAACTGTACTTTGTCCCTGCTACATGACATTAAACTGTGCAACACCAATAGTCTTAACTGCAAGACTTTAAACTGCATAATCCATTCATATGTCCTACATGACATTAAACTGTGCATCGTTAGGGTTGTTGCTACCTCTTGTTTCTCACAACGAGTATGACTCACGTGAGCTTAGAGAAAACATCAACCATAACACTCTCTTTGGGATAATAACCATGTGTAAGTCCCAACACTTTTTTTTAGGTCGTTGTCCCCAAGTAAAACTTGATCACTAATTCATTATTTAATTGAACTACATGGACTTTGATCCTTTTCTTCTAGGCTGGGTACGTAGGAAACCTACCAAGGTTCAAGCCTAAAACCAATATCTTCACATCGGTTTACCTCCATCTCATATGGTGTTGATTCGTGAAACCTCCCCTAGAATCAATATCTTTACATTGGTTCACTTTCGTCCTTGCTATATGACGTTTAACTATAAAAAACTTTTGTCCAGTATGATAATAAACTATAACATTCTTTGATACCCTCACTTGAGAGGGAATCATTATTTACATTGATTTTAAATCATGTTTTATTTCAAAAACTACATGCATACATGGCAATGCCTGGACCTTTTATCTTGGGTTAAACCATCATTGCACTAAATTCCCCTTTCACCCTTCACATCTACAAACCTAATTTGTATAGAGGGTAGTTCTAGAACTACGTGGGCTTGATTCCCATACTTATGGGATACGTAGGAACGTTCGAGTGTCCCTCTAATCTAACCCCAAGTCTTTTGGGCCTAACCTCAAATTCCTCTTTCAGTCCCCTGGCTGAAAAGTCCCCATGAAAACACACACTGTGTATTTATTATAATGGTCCGAGATCTATGACCCTAAACTAAGATCTCCAATCATTTTGTCCCACATGACATTAAAATTTAGTTCAAGAACTACTTATGGCTTGATTCCCATCCTTATGGGATACATAGTGAAGTCCAACATTTCCATTCAGGACCCAGCCACAACATGATTATGGTTAGCATTAATCTGTGTATTTCTGCATACATTGGACAATACCCATCTTTATGTGTCATAATCCTAACCTTAAATATTTTCAGATCTTCACAACCCTTTTCTTAACTTCTAATCATAAAAGGCCGGAAATTTTGAGAGTTCTTTTGCCTAACCATGCAGCACGTGCCCTTAGGCGGCCTTGCATAAACAGTCTACATAACAGACCTGTCAGCCAAAAGATTCTATTATTTGACTATGCAGTCAATGCCCTTAGGTGGCCCTGCATAATTCAACCCCCTAACGGGTTTTTTAAATAGTGGTAACTTTATTCTTGGGAGGAAAACCTCTTTTGTCTTTATTTGTCTTGATAATATGTAGGGATCCACAAAAATAGCCATCCTTAACATATTTGTCCCATATCCTTTTTCATGATATGAAAGTATTCAAGTCTATGGTTTATATTCTCCTTCCCTACGTTTGGGTCAGACCTTCGTAGGAGTGCTATCCATCCAGTTCTTCGATAATCTTGTTTGGAAATATCTTCTCCATATTCAAGTACCTCTTTCCATATAGCAAACTCTATACATTGGAAAATTTGAATCTCCATAAACTTTCACTGGATTTTTAGCACTAGGAAAGTAAATTTCTGAGAGTTCTTTTTCCTGAATATGCAGCACGTGGCCTTAGGTGGCCTTGCATAAGTATTCTACATAACGGACCTGTCAGCCAAAAGATGTTATTTATTTGACTATATAGCCAATGCCCTTAGGTGGCCCTGCATAATTCAACCCCTAACAGGTTTGTTAAATAATGGTAACTTCATTCTTGGGAACTACTACTTCTAATGCCTTTTAGATCTTTTTCATATCATTCCTCAGATTCAAATATTCTTAAGTCATAGTTTACATATTTTCCCTCAAACTTGAGTATGGTAATATGTTTTTAGATAAATTGTCAAGAAATTGAGTCAATTTTAATCCATTTTGGTCAAAGCTCTTTCGACCTTAAACATTATCCTTTTTAGTCCGACATGCATGACTTTAAACTGCCAGATTTATTATTTCTTCTCACCTTAGAGTCAAATACTCTTTTCTCTCCAGATCCAACTATGAGGGGGGGCTTTTGTTGAAGCTCCTTTCGTCACAGAGTCTAAAAGACTGAAAAATGGGAAAATATTAAACCAAAGTGATTCATCCTTTGAACAAATATCAAAAATTGACAAAGGAAGGAAGAAGGAGAACATTGCACAAGGGTCGCGCAAGTTCAACCATGGTCGTGCAAGTACACCTGCGTGCCGCATTTTGGTCGCGTAGGTGACTTGCGCACCCTAAGTGATAACCGCCCGAGGTCTTCTCCAGCCTATAAATACCCCCAGTGGGCACCCCATTTTGAGAGGAATTTTTCTAGAATTCAGATATAGAGCTCTGAAAGCCCAAGTCTCTTCTTCAGTTCTTCCAAACACTTCTAAGGTAATTATTTACCTAGAATGGATGGTCTAAACAAGAGGAGTAAAGTCTAAGTGTTATAATTCACTAAAACTTGCACGCCTAAGGTGTTTTACCCTTAAGGGAAATGAACATACTTGCACGCCTCCCTACTTCTTCACCAAAACTTGCGCACCTCTCTTCTGGAAGTACCTCAGGATAATTCTAAAGGCTTTGGTCAAAGATCGCCCAAGTGTTTCCCTACTGATTAACAATCGCGCAAGTACCCATGTGTCGCGCAGGTATACCTGCGCGAGCAGGACTTGTGCTCCCACGCAGTACCTGTGCGCCTGCCAGGACTTGTGCGCCCCTGCCTTTTTGGGTGCCCTTCTTTCCCATTTAACCCCTCTTATACCATTCCACCTCTCCTATTCATGATTCAGTCTTAAAGACATTCTTAAAAGCCATTTATGGCATGTTTTCTTGATTAACGTCCTTATTTGAAAGGAATTCTGAGAAATATATCTCAAAACCTAGTGATTTACACATCTTTATGTCACTAAAGATTGAGATTTCATTCATTCAACCTCATCCTTTAATATGAGAGAACCCCTTAGCCTGGGCCTCCTTTTCAAGAGTAAGTCCCAGTCATAATTCCCATTAATTTTGGGCATCCTGTTCAGGAGTAAGCCCTAATATTAAAATTCCCAAATATGGGCATCCTACTTAGGAGTAAGCCCCAACCATAATTCTCTTAACCTGGGATTCCTTTTCAGGAGTAAGACCCAGTCTCAAATATGGGCATCATCTTCAGGAGTAAGCCCCAAGTCCCTTAATTTTTCAAGTCCCTGAACCTGGGCCTCCTTCTCATGAGTAAGCCCCAGTCTTAATTTCTCTTAACCAGTCCTAATTTATTTTTTGATATGGGTCTCCTTCTTAGGAGTAAAACCCAATCATAAGTCCCCTCCTAATTTGGGCCTCCTTTTCAGGAGTAAGCCCCAAATTAGAGTACCCAAATCTCCGTAAAGTACATATACCTTTATGGACCCTATTCCTGGATTTCTTCCCTGAAATAAATCCTAATCTTTATCTATTTGGGAAGTCATACATACATAAGACCCACATAATTTCTTATGATTTCATCTTTTATGGCACAATTGTCTGATTTTACCAATACGTCTTGTTTCTCACACCGAGCATGACTCACATGAGCTTAGAGTGTAAAAGTAATTATGACATCTTTCTTTGAGCCATAAATCATAAACATCATATTCCTTTACTTGAACTACGTGGGTTCTGATTCCTTTTCCTAAACAAAGGATACGTAGGTAGCCCATCTGCGGGTACGATCCCAAATCTGAAATAATCCATGTCCTTCTGAATGACAATAAACTTCAAGTGCCCCACCGAGTGGCTTTAAAACCAGTATGGTCATCATAATGACCAAGAGAATTTTATGTATTAAAGGATACCATTGACTACGAATCTCTAAACAAATAAAGATGATTCTCTATTGACGAAGAACCTCAAATACATATAAAAGATTCTCTAAATTTCCTATATATCAATCATTGATTGTTAGATCTAAAGGAAAAATAATTTTATACTTGGTAATGTAAAAAGGATTCACAAACATAACTTAAATCTATAATGAGAGTCCCGGAGTAGAAAATAATTCCCCTCAAAAAGGTGTGATGAGTCCGACCTCCCATCCTCTCGACCAATGAAAATTCCTAAGCCTCATCAGTCTACAACTAATGATCACCTACCTTTGGAAAGTAGGTTCAAATGGATATGGAATCATTGGATGTTTCCTGTTCTACGAACAAACCCATTATAAACTTCTTGGAATGTTTGAATCTTAAATCAATGAGATCATCCCCCATTCTAGAGGGAAACCGTGGCATAGAATCCTCTGTTCAGATTTCCCTAATATCCGGTGATCATGGAATAGAAGTAGGAGGCGATGAAACAAGGGAGGTCAAGATAATCATGCCAAAAAATGAAAGTAAGGAGCTCCATGTCACGTCCAAACACAAAACAAATGTCCTCATGGTGAGGAAAAAGGATGGAAATGAAGAAACAATGGATGAAATGAATGTGATGGGAAATGATGAGAGTTCTCTTCTATGAGGTGGGAGCATACTTGTGGTTAGGACCTTTAAGTTTCCACCACATAGAAATGAGGTCAGAGTGCTAAAGGTGGGTGATAGATAAAACTGGGGGTGGGGTGGATAGATGTGGGTAGACACCACACCCACGACTGAAATCTACCATAGTTTGGGAAAAATTTCACCTGCTTAGCCTGAATCATATAAGAGTCACCATGTTATAGGGTTTCACTCAGTAGTTGGGACCGTTGAACTTGAAAGTATCAATGAACTCCAAAAATAAATCTATGAATGTAGGAGTGTTGACCTGGAGTGTGTCAAGTAGGTAAATCTGCCTGAGGAGCTCCCCAATCTCCTCCCAAATTCTTAGATGATAAGGAATTGTAATGTTCCGGAATTAGCCACTCAGTTGGATTTTACAATGTGAAAATTAGCACAACGTGGATGCTGTAGGATGTCGCATATCGAAGATCAAGTAGGGGTGTGGCTGGGGTCAGATTACTATCAGATCTGGGTGTGTTGGGGGCATCTGGTGATGATGCAGAAGGCCTAACTATCAAAGACATGAGTGGATCAACCGTTTCCATAGATAGATCATAATTTATAGAAGTACTAGAAGGTGGTGCGGCTACAACTGATGGTTCTACACAAGTAAGATGATCTACTATGCTAGAGACCTTGATAGCTATATGTGGGTTCACCGTGTCTGTTGGACTGGAGGCAGAATTCGAGGATGTGGGTTTCGTTGAGATCGAAGGCAACATCGGCAAATATGGAAGCTGAGACACTATGATACCTATCATAGAAGGTGACACTAGCTCTCTAAGCCAGATCCAATGGGGTGCAGGGAACTCATAATCAGTAGAGGGTGTAGGTTTCTTCCCACTGGATCTATTTTTGTCTACCATAATCTGAAAAGAAAATAAAAGAAGAAAACAAATGAAAATAAAATTAAAAAAAACAGTGAGAAACACTAAAAATAAAAGTACATGGCATGTGGATCTAGAGTACACAATGTGTAGTATGATTGAGTTTCCAACCCATTTTATAACAACCCTTCTCTTTATTTCAAATTTAAACATGATTTATTACATAAAATCTCACTTAATACAACTCATAAGATCGAGATTTCTAGTGTCTTTGGGAATTAGGTACATCACATAACAAATTAAAACATAAAATATAACATCTTTATTGAAAACTTCCTTGAAAATACTAAATCATTCCTTCATACTTAACACTACATGGGATAACCTGCAGACATACATAAGAAAGAGGTGTGCTATAAATCCAAGTAAGGGAATAAACAAGGAATAACATGAGGAAGAAAATACATGTTAGAAAATAGACATATAAATGGATCACAAAAGGAACATGAATATAAAGGCATGATATATAATGATAATCATAACATGGAAATGTGTAAACAACATACAACATGATATTAACATGATTCAAGTGTCATTTCACATGAGGGATCATGAGTCAAAGATCATTTCACATGGAGGAGCATGAGTCAAAGCTCATTGAACATGAAGGAGCATGAGTCAAAAATCATTGCACATGAAGGATCATGATTCAAATATCATTTCACATGAAGTATCATGATACTAAACATTATCCAATGCATTGGAATGTTATCAAGGCACACCCTTCATAATCATTTCATTTTTATTCTTAAGTGTGCCACATAGATCATACAACATGGATTCATTAATCATTATAGTTTGTTCTGTGATAAAGGAAATGTAAAATACATACATATAGATCTAAAATCAATAAGTATATGTTAATGAATGTGAATACCCTTGATAGAGAAATGGATTTGGTAATCACTACATAATGATTTTGGCATGGAAAATTGATGTACAATTACGACAGCATAACAACGTCATATAGAAATACATAAAATGGACTGATGAGAGATAAAGGGGAATATCATCATTTAGAAATAAAATGGACCATAATAGGGACATGTAAGGACATTAACCAATATAATTAATTGGAAATATAATGTGTAACATAATAAAGAGTCTTGAAGTAATATGAGAAAGCAAAAGAACCCTTACGAAATTTCGACAAGGTAACAAATGTACATAAAGGATCATAGAGGGGATTAATGAGAGTTAAAGGAATATATCATAATTTATACATAAAATTTACAGTAATGGAATCATAGAACATCATATACCAACATATTAAAATGGAATTTAAGAAGCATAATATAAAATAATTGCTTGAATGGAAATGAGAAGAGAGAAATCCCTTATTAATTTCGGCATAGTAAAAACTTAGGTAAAGGTAGAAATGAGGGGGAATAAATGATACCTTATACAAATAAAATAAATTTTATAGTAAGTTAATGATTAAAAATGAATGTAAATACAAGCAGTTGAAATTAAAAGAACTAATCTCAAAGAAGGTGGTTGAATTTAAAAGTGAGGATAGAAATCCCTTACTTGGATGTATGGATCTAAAGGATTAGGATAGGTTTATTTAGAGATTTAAGACACCTTTTAATGACTATATGGAGTTTAGAGAAGATTATGTATGACATCTAAGGAGTTTTAGTGAAGATAAATGAGATCTTGGGTGGGTTTATATAAGAAAGGTGGGGGATTTCTTTATTATATTGGTTTTGGACACTTCATAATAAAATATTCAAAACCAAAAACCATCCCATGGGTTTTCCCATGGTTTCTAGAAAATAGAAGTATTATAAATTATTTTATGAGGCAAAGGGATAAAAATAATAAAATATTTCTCTTTCTTATGTGGGGGTGAGTCACACTTTCAAAGAAATGATTTTAAAATCTTAAAATATAATATAAGTCTTGGAGGATTCACTAAGGCTTTATAAAATAAATAAAATAAAACTAAAATCAAATTATTTTAAAGTAAAAACATATATTTCTCAGAATATACCTTTTATAATATTTATTACATCATTATTGGTCTATTATGATGTCATAAAACACATCGTATATTTATACGATATTTAATTTTACCCAAAAAATCGACTATCTCAGAAAATTATGAAAAATTCACTGTTGGATAATTTCAACATCATGATTTGAAAAATAATATTACTTTTATATAAATAATTTTCTAAATATGTGAATTCTCACTTCTAAAAAAATTGACATTTATTGAAGATGACAAGTTTTTTTTGACAATAACAGTTTTTGAACCCTAATAAAAATTACATTTGACTTTATAAAAATTATATGATCATTTATATTTAATAAAATTAATTTAATAATAATGTTTTATTAAAATATTATTTATTTCAAAAATCCATTAATTCATCAAAATAGATTTCTTAATTGAATTTGAATATTAACCAAAAATACTATTTATGCTTTAAAAATAATTTACAAAGTAATAATAATTGAAAGAAAATATATTCAATATTATATAAAAAAATAATGTACATAATCTTATTTCTAGGGTCTTGATAAATATCCTTTTATTACACCAGCATATTCCCTAAGAGTGAGGTGCACGATGGTGGGGCTTTCATGGGGCTGTTCAGTGAACATGGTTTGGGTCGTGGTCTCGATGAGATTGAACTTCTCCCATAAATGGTTTCAATCATGAGTAAGTTGTTGGATATGAAATTAGGCTTTATCTATGGAAAATCCTAAAAATTATATCTCCCTTAGAGGATTTTATAATTGGGCTTCATATGGTACAATCCTACTGGTTGAGGCTATCACATCCTTTGTCTGCGCCAAATGGATTTGTTAAAACCCCATATTTATACTAGTCATGTGATGACTGTTAAAAGACTATATTTTCAATGGTAAATACACTTAATGGTTATTTAAAATCCAATTTGATGAAATAAAATAATTTCATGTGTTTTTTTACAACCATAAGACATTTAATTAAGTCAAAAGAAATAGAATTTTATTCATAAATGTTTTGGTCATTACAACCTTCCCCTCTTAAGAAATTTCACCCTTGAGATTTCCTTTTCCCACAATAAAATAGATGAGGGTAACTCTACTTCATCCCCTCCTTTGGTTCCCACATTGCTTCTTCAAACTTGTGGTTTCTCCATAACACCTTGACAAGGGGTATTGTATTATTTATTAGAACTTTTTCTCCACGATCTAAGATCTTCAATGAATAATCCTCACAGGAAAGGTCATTATATAATGGTACCACCTCTAGATTGAGTACATGTTATGGTTCTATGATGTAATTCCTTAATAGAGACACATGCAATACATCATGTACTTGAGATAGGTTCAGTAGGAGTGCTAGTTGATAGGCCACTGCTCTGATGCGATCAAGGATCTAAAAAGGTTCATTGTAACTTGGAATAAGCTTTAACTTATTACCAGATATCATCACTATTTTCCATGGAGATATGCAGAGGAATACCTTTTATCTAACATTGAACTCTAGGTCATGTCGATGATTTTCAACATAACTCTTTTTTCGACTCTGAGTAGCTTTGATGTTCTACTGGATGGTCTTAACTTTCTCCATCATTTCTTTGACCATTTCCGGACCTAGAAATTTTCTTTCCCAAAATTCATCCCAACATTCTAGTGTTCTACACCTCTTCCCATAAAGGGATTAATAGGGGGGCCATTTGAATTATTTAATGGAAACTATTGTTTTAAGAGAACTCCACCAAAGGAAGATGTTGGTCCCATCCACCTTTGAAGTCTACTGAGAAATCTCTCAACATGTACTCAAGTATTTGGATAGTACACTCCGACTGGACATAAGTTTGAGGGTGACAATCCATATTGAAAGTAAACTAAGTGTTTAGATCACGTGGAATATTTTTTCAAAACATAGAGGAGAATCTTAGGTCTCAATCAGACACAATCGATAGGTGTACTCCTTGAAGCCTTACCACTTCTCTAATGAATATCCATGCCAGTTGATCTAGTGAGAAATCCTCTAAAATCACAATGAAGTGTGTAGTTTTTGAAAGATGATCCACAAAAACCTATATATCATTTTTTCCTTTGGATGTCTTCAGAATTATGGTGACAAAGTCCATGGTGATTTTTCCCATTTCCATGTTGGTATGGGTAATGGTTGCAACATCTTCTTAGAATTCTTCTATTCAACATTCACTTACTGACATACTAGAAACTTTGATATATATTCAATGACCTCCTTCTTCATGTTATCCCACCAATAGTGCTCCCATAAATATCAATACATCTTTTTATTTCCTGGGTGAATGGATAAAGTAAAATTATGTGCATCATCCAAAAGTTATTTATTTAACTTAGGATTTCATGGAACACGTAGTCGTAACCCAAAAATCACAATTCCTTATTCATTAACATTGAACTCCAAGGATTAACCTTTTATGATAATTTACAATTTATTTTAAATTCCCACATTATCTTTTTAAGTATCCTTTAACCTTTCTAAAAGAGACGGTAGAGTAATTATTTGTGAAGTATTGATTATGTTCCTTTCTTTATGATTCTCATGTCCATATTCTTCATGTATAAGAAGATCAGATCCTTATCAATTCTCATCAATGATATAATTGATGGGTCCTTTCTACTTATAGTATACACCACATTGTTCTATTTACTAGGATGGTAGTGGATTGAGTAGTCATAATCCTTGATGAGCTCTAACCATCTTCATTAGCACATATTTATCTCATTCTATGTGAATATATATTTGAAACTTTTTTGATCCATATATATTTCACATTTCTCCCCAAAGAGATAATGTTGCCATATTTTCCAGGAAAATATCACAACCGCCAACACTAGATCATGTGTGGGATAATTTTTCTCATGAATTTTTAACTACCTTGATGAATAGGCTATGAATTTTTCATTTTTCATCAACAAACATCCCAATCCCTTCTTTGAAGCATCGCTAAAAATTATAGAGTTCCCCACTTGTGGGTAGTGTGAGCACAAGGGAAGTGATAAGACTTATTTTAAACTCCGTGAATCTTTCTTCACATTCATTATTCCAAGAAAACTTGACTCCCTTATGAGTTAGCTTGGTTAGTGGGATTTACAATCGTGAGAAATTTCTCACAAATCAGTGATAATATCCAGCTAACCCAAGGAAGCTACAAATATCTGTCACCAATGTTGTACTCGACCATCCCTCAATTACTTTTTTTGAAGGATGGAAATAAGTATCACATTACTTTAATTATATTCCCCAAGAATGATACTTCTTTCAACTAGAACTTACACTTGCTGTAATTTACAAAAAGATTCTCCTTTCTCAAGGTCTTTAGCATAGTTATCAGATTCTCCTCATGATCCTCCTTGGTTTTGGAGTATATTAGAATATCATCTATAAATACTACAAAAAATTTGTTGAGGTAATATCTAAATAATATATTCATCAATTCTATGAAAATTTCTGAAGCATTAGTGAGTTCAAAAGGCATCACTTTGAACTCATAGTTCCTGTACCTCATTCGAAAAGCAGTCTTGGGGATATCCTCCTTCTTCACCCTTACTTGGTAATATCCTAACTACAGATCCACCTTGGAGAAGTATTGTGCTCTACATATCTAATAGAACAAGTCATCAGTTCATGAAAAAGGATACTTGTTCTTTATCGTGATTTTTTTTGAGCTCAAAATAATCAATGAAAAGGTGCATTGAACCATCCTTATTCTTGATGAAGAGAACTAGTGTACCCCATGGTGAAGAATTTGGGCCTATAAACCCTTTATCCAGATTCTCCTATAGTTGTTTCTTCAATTACTCAAGTTCCACAATAGCCCTTATATATGGAGTCTTGGATATTGGAAATGAATCAAGTATAAGATCGATTGAAAGTTAAACATCCATACTTGGAGGAAGACCAGGAAACTCCTTGGAAAACACATCAATGAATTTCTTCACAACAGGCATGTCTTTAAGGATAGTTCGTTCCTTAAACTCAATAATTTGAGATAGATACAATTTATCATAGGGAAATAATATCCATGATTGAGATGATGGTGATAAATAAGATTCATCCTCCTCATTATAATTGTATAGAATTAGGGGTCGATTCTCCATATGGAGAGTGATTTCTCTCTTGCAGCAATTTATGTTGGCTCTATATAGAGAAATCCAATCCATGATTAGAATTACATCAAATTCCACCTAGGGAAGTATATAAAGGTTTACCATAAAGTTCAATCCATAAATTATGATAGGGGAGGAGTTATATACATGGGACGTAATAATTTTCCCATTTTCCTTCATCACCAAAATCTCTACTTCCATTATTTTTTACGATGTTTGAATTATTCTACTAAACTTTTGTGATATAAAGGAATGTGTAGAACCAGAATCAAAATGTATGTTTTCTATTTTTGAATGAATAAATAGTGCACCTATCACCATTTCATTTTCGAGATTCAATTTGGTGGTAGTGATGGAAATATCTCACCCTTGCTACCTTAGAGGTTGTTGTTTTCCTCTAAAAACCCTTAGATTAGGTCATAGGTTTGTAAAGTTCCCTTATTACTTGTAGTTTTAGAAATAAACAATGCATTGAGGACCGACCGGAGTGTTCCTTTCCTCTGTCACATTGGTGAGTTTCTTCTATTGAAAATTATTAACCAGGTTCCCTTATCTTCTACATCTAAATAATTTCCTTGAACCCCTTATACAATTTCTAGGGTGCTTCTTTCTACACCTTTAACAAGTGGGATGCTGGGATTTCTTAACACCATTGGATTTATCCATTAGATCTCCATAATTAAAGTCCACTTTCTATTTCTTATCCCCATGATACCCCTGAGATTCATCAATCTCCATCTCGAATTTGAGGGTACATCAGACAATTTACTTATATCTATCAAAGTCATGGATTTCCAAGGCTTTTCGTAGTCTAGGATTTATCCTATTAAATAAGTGGTCAACGTTACATCAGGAGTAACGAAAAAACTGAAGGCGTATCATGAAAGTCTTGTGAAGTTTTCCTCGTACTTCCCAACATATTTGTTATCATTTTTCTTGAGTGTAAGGAAATATCTTTCCATCTTAAGATGGAGGGTGTGAGGAAAATATTTATCAATTTTTTTTCCAGAATTCCTTCTACTCCATTGCTTCGATCTCTTCCTCAGGATTTGTATTATTGATCAATGTCCACCACTGATCAGCTTCACCCTCTATATGATAAACAGATAGAATAACCTTCTCTTATTTGGAACATTGAAGGATAAATAAGATATTTTCAATGGAATTGATCCATTGCTCCATGATTAAGGTATCAAATGATCCACTTAAAGTAGGAGGCCTTTGTCGCATGAAGTTATCGACTATGGGTTGATCTCTCTCGGGGGGGGGGGGGGGGGTAGGCTCTCCTCCTGGTCTAAGTTTCTATTCATAAATTGGGTTAACTAAGAGAGTATCATGATTTTTTTTTCAATTCCTACTTCAATCAGGTTGGGAATCTCATTGGGGAAATCCTTACACTTCCCTTCGTATCAGTTGTTAGCACGATTCCTCATATTTCCAGCCATTGGCTAAAATAAAAGGAAAATTAATGATGAGTATCTTAGATAGTTAAATATATAAAGGGGGATCCAATGACATTAAAGGGACAACTTATAAAGTACATTTATCTCCTTAAATTATGAGTTTCAAAGCTTCAATCTATGTTATTCATGATATAATTCCTAACATATATTTTTCAGATTTTTTTGTTCCCTTAATAATGGTCTATAATGATTTTATGAATTTACCAAAGCATATCCCCCAAGAGTGTAAAACCAGGTGCACAGTAAGACCCATTTTCTTATACTAGGTTACCCAGAGTCAAGCTCAGAACACCTTGTCAGAGTTGTTACTCCTAGGTACATCTATTCTAGAACTACATCTACTTGCAATATCCAGATAGGGATGTATTTTCTTGATAAAACACTTGATTAATTCTCAACAAAATTTAGGGATATTATCTTACACTTAGTATTATATCTAAGTTTTTTCACCATGGTTTCCTAATACTAATCCCAAAAAATAACTAAACCTATCCTCTGATACCAACTATAACAAACCTTATCTTATTTTCACATTTAAAAATGATTTATTACATAAAATTACACTTAATAAAACTTAGAAGATTAAGAGGTATAATGTATTTGGAAATTAAGTACATCACATAAAAACATAAAACATAAAATAAAAAACTTTATTGAAAACTTATTTAATAATACTAAATCATTCCTTTATAATTAATACTTAATGGGATAACCTAGGGACATACATAAGAAAGGGGTGATCTATAAAGACCAGTAAGGGAATAAACATGAATAAAACTAGGAAGACAATACATGTTAGACAATAGACATATTAATGGAGAAAAAAAGTAACATGAATATGATGACATTATATAGAATGATAATCATAACATGGAAATGTGACAACAACATACAACATGATATTAGCATGATTCAAGGCTCATTGCACATGAAGGAGCATGAGTCAAAGCTCATTGAAATAGAGGGTTATGAGTCAAAGATCATTAAATATGAAGGATAATGAGTCAAAGATCATTTAAAATGAAGGAGAATAAGTCAAAGTTCATTGAACATGACGTATCATGATACTAAACATTACTCAATTCATTGGAGTGTTATCAGGGTGCACCCTTTATAATCATTTCATTTTCATGCTTAAGTGTGCCACATAGATCATACAACATGGATTCATTAATCATCATATTTTATTCCACGATCAAGGAAATGTGAAATAAATACATATATATATCAAAAATAAATAATTATATGTGTATAAAGTTGAATAATCTTTATAGATAAATGGGCATGGTATTCACTACACAATGATTTTGGCATTGAAAATCGCGGTGCAATTTCGACAGCAGAACGACATCATATAGAAACACATAAAATGGTTTGATGAGAGAGAAAGGGGAATATCGTAATTTATAAATTAAATGTACAGTAATATATACCTATAAAGACATTCCCCAACATAAGTAATTTTAAATAGAAGGTGTAACATAATAAAGAGTCATGAAGTAAGAGGAGAAAGCAAAAGAACCCTTACAAAAATTTCGGCATGGTAACATGTCTACATAAAGGATCATATGTGGGATTAATGAGATTTAAAGGAATATATAATCATTTATACATAAAATATAAAGTAATGAAATCATGGAATGTCATATCTCAACATATAAAAATGGAATTTAAGAAGCATAATATAAAATAAGTGCTTGAATGGAAATGAGAAGAGAGAAATCCCTTACAGAATTTTGGCATAGTAACAGCTTAGGTAAGGGTCAAAATGAGGGGGAATAAATGATAAATAATACAAAAAAAATCAATTGGACAATAATTTAATGATTAAAAACTAATGGAAATACCATCAATAGAAATAAAAATAACTAATCTCAAAGATGGTGCTTGAATTCAAAGGTGAGGAGAGAAATCCCTTACTTGGATGTGTGGCTACGAAGGATTAGGAGAGGATTATTAGGATATTGGGGACACCTTTGGAGGACTATAGGGAGTATAGAGAATATTTTGGACAAGCTTTAAGGAGTTTTAGTGAATATAAATGGGATATTGGGTGAGTTTATATAGGAAATGAGGTAGATTTCTTTATTATTTTGGTTTTGGACACTTGATAATAAAATATTCAAAAGAATAAACCATCCCTTTGTTTTGCCCATGATTTCTAAAAAAAGGGGATTGGTATAAATTATTTTATGAGTCCAAGGGATGATGATAATAAAATATTTCCCTTGCTTATGTGGAGGTGATTCAAACTTTCAAAGAAATGATTTTAAAATCCTAAAATTTGATATAAGTCTTGGAGGATTCACTAAGGCTTTATAAAATAAATCAAATAAACATAAAATAAAATTATTTTAAATTAAAAACATTTATTTTTCCTAATATACATTTTATATTATTTATTATATCATTATTGGTCCATTATGATTTCATAAAACACACCGTATATTTATACGGTATTTAATTTTTACCAAAAAATTCAACTGTCTCAGAAAATGATGAAAAATTCACCATTGGATAATTTTGACATTTTGATTCCAAAAATAATATTCATTTAATCTAAATAATTTTTTAAATATATGAATTTTAACTTTTAAAATAAAAACCAACATTTATTGAAAATGATGGGTTGTTTGAAAATAATAGTTTTTGAACCCTAATAAAAATTACATTTGACTTCATAAAAATTATATGATAATTTATATTTAATATAATTAATTTAATAATAATATTTTATTAATTTTCTTTTTCAAAAATCTATTAATTCATCAAAATATATTTCTTAATTTAATTTGAATATTAACCAAAAATAATATATGTGCTTTAAAAATCATTTACAAAGTAACAATAATAGAAAGAAAATATATTCAATATTCTATAATAAAAATAATGTACATAATATTATTTCTAGGGTCTGGACACATATCCCTTTATTACACCAGCATACACAATAAGAGTGAGGTGCACGATGGTGGGTCTTTCACGGGGCCATTCAGTGAACATGATTTAGGCCTTGATCTTGATGATCTTGAACTTCTCCCATAAATGGTTTCAATCATGAATAAGTTATCTGATCTCGGATTGAGTTTGGTATAGGTAAAATCCTAGAAATGCTATCTCCCTCAGAAGCTTCGATAAATGGTATTCATATGGTATTATCCTATTGGTTGATTCCATCACAACCTTTTTCTATGGTAAATTGATTTTTCAAAACCCCATATTTATACTAGTCATGTGATCACTATTCAACAACTATATTATCAATGGTATTGACATTTAATGGTCATTTAAAATCCAATTGGATGAAATTAAAGAAGTGAATGTGTTTTATATAACCATAATACATTTAATTAAGTCAAAAGTAAGAGAATTTTATTCATAAATATTCAAGTCATCACATGTGTACTATGGATATACATGCCAAGTGGGAAAGTATTTAGAAAAAGGAGAGTACATGGAATGTAAGAATGGACACATGTCGTGCATCTGAATGTGGGTATTAGAGTTGGTGTCCTAGAACCAACTTCTTGTACTTTAATTACATGAATATTTGATGTTTTAAATATTAAATTAAAAATCTTATTACATATTGTTCATTGTTATGCATGACTTTAATATAATAATGTCATATAGTATTTTTCAATTTATAAGGTCATAATAGTTCCCCACTTTGATGATAACCTTGAAGTGCTATGACAATACTCCTAATATAGTTTGGCGGTTGGATAACATACTATGATGGGACACATAGTATATAGACCATCTGGTGTTAGTACTCATAATAAGAACGAGACTTCTTCTCATGAAGTTCGCACTTAGTAATCTCCAAGATAGAAGATTATGAGAACATACCCACCAATACGAATTCCATATGTTTTAGTGTCATTATATATTCCTATTTGTGAGAATGTGTAATAATCCTTAGACTTTAATATTATCATTAATACATGTAATGACTCACTCACTTATATTTTCTGACTAAAACCATCATGCCATATGTTGGCGGGAAGTAGGGTATGTTGGGTGTGTCATGAATGAAATGATATTAATGGATAAGTCAAGGAAGGATTTTTCACTTCCATATTTATGGAATTTGATATCTTGGACCTTTGATTGAAATATAAACATCACCCTAATTTCCATGGACATAGTGTAATGATGAGTTTATTTGAGATAGTCAAAGAATGATTTATCAAGCATATAGGTTGATGACACTGTCACAAAACCTGCTTGATGAGATATTGTGATAAAGGGATTATATTACATAGTGAGCATTCATATGTAGTTGTCACTGTTGTGAATTTAAGTTCTTTCTCTTGGATGCTTTGACCTGTTTCTAGATAGTAATCTTAAAATTTAGGTAAGCCTACCTAATGTTAATGAGAAATAATTCTATAGGGTCACACACTAATTGTTTCTGTTGGTCTTGATTAAATTCTATTTGAATTTAATTAATAGAATAAATATTATTCTCAAGACTACGGAATAATTTTATTCAAGTTATATTGATCGTGTAAATTAAATAAATATTTATTCACCTCATTGTGAAAAAATATATTTATTTATTTTATTGAACATTTAATAAATATTTATTTACTAGTTTGTGAATAAAATATTTATTTAAGAGGATAAAATATTTATTCATGTGTTCAATAAATGCAAGAGGAGTTCGAACACATCAAGTCCGTTTTCGGTGATAAAATAATTATTTACGGGCCGGTAAATATTATTTGTCCATTTTGTGAAAGTTGGTGAACCAAAAAAAAATATTATTATTATGTGTCATGGGGTTTCATTAATGGTTATAATTATATTTAATGGCTATTATTCAGTTAAATTTTGTAACTAAAACCCCAAATCTATAAATATAAAGTTATGTCTATTGTGTAATTCATTCAAAACCAATTCCAAGTTTGGGAATTGAGTATTTTTGCATACAAAAAATTCTCTCTCGACTCCTCCTCTCTCTCAAGAATGAGAAACCCAAGAGATAATTCCTTCAAGACCAAAGAATGAGTGATCCAGAACAAATAATGCAATACATTTGATTCTCTATGCTAGCACCCGGATAATGAGCGGCATTGCTCGAAGACCATTGGATCATGTGTGGATCATCTCTAGAGGTATTTTACACTTGTATCCCCACAAACGCAATAAATGAAATCCTAAAGGGCCTTTTCAGAAGATAAAAAATTATCAATGAAGAAAGTTACTACACCCAGGTATTTATTTATTCAAATATTAAATAAATTAATTATAAATTTGACGTGAAAGATCCTCGCTCTCGATTTTCGGAAATTATTATTAAAATAAATTTTAATATATCACGCACCACCGCAACGCTTCCTCTATTCTCAGAATCAACTAGTGGTATTAGAGCGGTCATGTTTAAATTTATAATTATTTATTTGATTGTTGATCTACACACAATCATGGTTAGATTTTCATTTCATGTTATTTGTTCTTTAATATGATTTTAATTAACATGTCATCGACATATTAATCATGTTCGTTCAATGTTTTATTTTATTATAGATTTAAGAACAAATGAAGAACGTCCAAAGATGACATCGAGAAGTGCCAAATATTTGGCTGGTAAAGCTAGGTTATACAGTGTGCGACCGAAGTGCACACCGTATACCCATGTGTATTGTATCTAGATGCACCGAGTAATTAAAAACATACGGTGATTTTATTGTACACCATGTGTTGACTGGGCCAACCTGTCACACAGTAAGTAGGTATAGGGTGTGTAGCTAGCATATACACACTGTGTAGTCTGGCCGAGTAAAGACACTGAATCCCCATGCATGTTACTTGGATATATGGAAACCATTTTACATGGTGTGTAGTTGGGTGCAACACCATTTAGTATCCCATTAATGGAAAAATTAAAATTACATTAAATTTGAAAAATTGTAGCATTAAAACTTTATTTTATTGATTGGTACACCGTTTTGTGTTTGAAAATTTAATAATAGTAATAAATAATTTTAAATGATCAATTAATTTACTGTAATAATTATGTCATTAAAGGTTCTACAATTTATTTTCCATAAATTCCAAATTTATGGGTATCTTCAATTAAGTTCATATGATCATTAAGATGAGAGGGAATTAACTAATTAATTAATTAATTAATATAAGTGAATTCATCGTAATAATAATTAATGAATAAATAAATGAATGCTAGATATTTAATTTTTGAATATTTTTTTATGCATGACCGATCATGAGCTTGACCAAGACCTATGTATGTGTTGGAATTTATTTAATTAAATTTATTGTATGGTTTTGAAATAATTTAATATTAAATTATAAGATGGGATGTGATTCATCCCTCCCTCCATTATTATGTAGGGCCTTCATATCCCAGGATATTTATGTAATTACCTTTAAATAATCCTTTAATTCCCCTCACCTGTGTGTGAGTAATAAATATTTGTAATTAATGGAGCATCCTAAGGTGTGTGGAGATGGTTCAATATGTAACCATAATGGCACCAACTTGGTTATACATAGATGGACATGTGGAATGCTAAATATCATGCCATGTCCGACATAAGGAGTTATTTCCCCTAGGTCAAAGGTTGATTTAATGTACGCTCATTAAATCAACCATTAGATAAGATCATGATTTAATTATTTAATTAATTAATTAATTTCTTTCTAATGCATTAAAATTATATTTTTTAACGCAATACCGCGATCACATAAATAAATTAATATGCAAATACATAATTTAAATAAAATTGATTATGTGTAATTTTTTTATCCAAACATGGTTAATTAATTAAGTAAACATCCACTTAAATACTTACAAGACTTGTAAAGGATAAAACAAGATAAAAATTTATGCATAATAAAATAAAATTTATCAATCTAATATCAAGTTAGACTAATTCTTAAATTACTTGATTAGGAATAAAACTCAATAGAACTATGTGTTTGACCAACCCTTGTTGGGACACTTAATTTTATTAGGGGAGTTATTATAATGGTTTTGGGTTGAATTAACTATTTTCATCAATAGAAGTATCCCTTTATATATTTGGTGTAATTTGGAGGGAAGTGTTGAGAAAATTCAAGTCAGGATTTCTGGATTGGGGAGTCTACTCAACAGATCAAGGAGATGCAAGCCTGTAGTTGGCAGACTTGCCTACCTAAATACCTTCAAAATAGCTTGAACAACCCATGTTGGGGTTATGGGAAGGGTAATATGGATCCATTCCACTATAATTTCCTAGAAATTATACATTCCAAGTTCAGTAGTGAAGGCTATTGGGACTTGATAAAATAGTGGGATGTTTAATAAAATTAATTAATTTATTATTTCTCACAAAATTTATAATCAAGCAAAATACAAATAATCTGTTATTTTAATTTTAGAATAAAATGAAAATCTCTTCATCCACACTATACCTATGTTCAATATTGGATAAAGAAAATCTTGTCACTGGAAGTAACTTCCAAGAGTGGTTTAAATGCCTTTGGGTTTTCCTATTCCATGAACAGAAATCTTATGTGCTAGAATCCTAAATGCCTAATCCTCCTACTCAAGAGGTGAGTGATAAAGAGTTCATAGTCTAATAAAAGCATATGAATGAAGTGGTCAACAATTAATGTTTTATGCTTTAATGCATGTCTAGTGAACTCATGAAGTCTCATGAAAACATGGATGTGTATAGCATACTTGAGAACCTCCTCGGTATTTACTAGGAGAGAGCTAGATAATAATAGTTTGATATTTAAAAGGTGATCTTTCAGAGTAATATTTGAGAGGGTTCCTCAAATGGGTCTCACATAGTTAATATCATTAGTTACATTGAGCACCTAGAGGTTATAAGGTTTAAACTCCCCAAATAATTAGGCACTGATCTCATTATGGAATCACTTTCTCAAAGATTCTCTAGTTTTCTTGTGAATTTTAATATGAACAACATTGAGAAGTCTCTACCAGATATTCTTATCCTACTTCTCCAAGTAGATAAATATATGAAGTGTGAAAAGCCTCCTGTCCTTATAGTAAACAAACGTAAAGGGAAAGCAAAGAGTTTTAAGACCAAAGATTATTCACACCCTTATAATAAGAATAATATCTAAGAGGAATCAAGGGAACAAGATGATGTCTATTTTACAATTGGGAAGAAGGGCCACTGGAAGAAAAACTGCACCTAACTAAAGAAGAAAGGGGAAGCTTCAAGTGCGTTTGTTATCAAGTTCAATTTGTCTATTTATAAAAATTGGGTATTAGATACAACTTGTGATTCTCACATATGTGTTCAAATATAGGAACCAAGTAAATTCAAAAAAATTAACCAAGGGGATAAAGATATACGAGCAGCCATTGAAGCTAAACTTGTTTCTATAGCTATCAAGGACTACCACCTCACATTGACAACCGAAATGATATTAGTTTTAAAGGGTTTTTATTATGTGACTCTCGTTACCGAGAACATTATTTATGTATCTAGACTAGATATATATGGATTCATTTACAAATTTAGAAATAAATGTTGCTTCTTTTATAAAGATAACATTTGTTATGGTAAGGAACATTTATATAACGATCTTTACGTGTTGGATTACATGAACCAAGTAATGGAAATCGATAATGAAGTTACTTCACATGAATCATACCAAACCCAACTTTGGAATCATTGGTTAAGTCATGTAAATGAAAAAATATTAACAAAATTACATCAAGTTGAATTTTTAGATTCTTTCAAACTTAAACAACTTGGTATATATCACTCATTTTTATAAGAAAAAATGACCAAAGACCCATTTAATAGTAAAGGTGAAAGGGAAAAATTGATACTTGAATTAGTTCATAATGATGTTCGTGGACCATTTACTATTGAATAAAGGGGTGGGTACTCATACTTCATAAATTTTACTAATTATTTTAGTAGATATGGATATATTTACTTAATGAGATATAAGTCAGATTCTTTTAATAAATTCAAGGAATAAATGAATAATGTTGAGAACCATCTTGGTAGGAAGATTAAGAAACCCCACTCAGAATGTGGTGGAGAATATCTTAATCAAGACTTCATTGATTACTTATGGGAGTTTGAGATCCTATAACAACTCACTCCTACTTACACGCCTCATTGGAATTGTGTAAGAGAAAGGAGGAACCCTAACTTTTTAGAAATGGTGAGATCAATGACGAGTTATGAGAGTCTTCCATTATCCTTTTGGTGATATACATTACAAATGGTGTCACAAATACTAAACTAAGTAGAAAATAAATCGATATATCGTATTCCATATAAATTTTGGAGTGGAAGAAAAACCATGTTATCGAATTTACATATGTGGGGAATCAAATCATTTTTAAGACCTCTTCAGGTAAAAAATTTTCACCCCAAGGAAAAAAGTGTACCTTTATAGGATACCCCAAGGAAACAAGGGGATATTACATATATGAACCCTTAAAAAGGTTATAGTGGAAATACATGCCATGTTCCTTGAGAGGGATCACATATCTAATAGAGATAGTGGGAGAGAGATAAACTTTGATAAAGTCAAGGTTCAAGGCACACAATAGTTGGTACATGATCAGACTCCACAAAGCCTTGTGGAAGAAGAAACTATTCCAGAGACACAAGTAATATGTAGGATTACAATAGAGTTTAGAGAACTAGAATGGTATGGTTTTCTAGTTACTGAGTATAGTGACCCATTATTAGTTGATAATAATGATCCTTCAACCTATAAGGAAGTAGTAAGTGTAAAATATCTTTCAAATTGGATATAATCCATGAATTATGAAATAGATTCAATGTACCAAAAACAAGTCTAGATTTGGTAGCTCCTCTAGTGGATGTAAATCTCGTGGGTTGAAAATGGGTATTCAAGAAGAAAGTGGACATGTAAGGACAATTCACTACCTAGAAGGCATGAATGGTTGAAAAAGGTTTTAAATAACATAAAGGCATTGACTATGATAAAACCTTTTCACAAGTTGAAATAATAAAATCCATTAGAATTATTCTTTCCATTATGAATTACCATGATTATGATATTTGTAAAATGGATTTCTAAATAGCCTTCCTTAAAAGGAACCTTCAAGAAGATGTCTACATGACACAACCTGAAGGGTTTATGACTCCAAAGGATGCCAATAAGATATAAAAGTTGAAAAAAATCCACTCATGGATTAATGAAATCATCCAGGTCATAGAAAATTCAATTTTGTGAATCCATAATGGAGTTTGGTTTTAAAAAGAATGAATGTGAGACTTGTGTCTACAAATGATTTAGTGTGAGTGCAGTCATTTTCTTAATAGTATATGTTGATGACATATTACTTATTGGAAATGAAATACTAGTCTTATATTCTGTTAAGGCATGGTTGAAGAAATGATTTTCTATGAAAGACTTGGGTGAAGAAACATATATTCTTAGGATTAAGATCCATTGTGATAGATCCAAGAGGTTTCTCAGCCTAAGTGAAAGTACATACATAGAAAAGATACTGAAGAGATTCAGTATAGAACAATCCAAGAGGGGAGTGTTTCTAGTGTCACATGACATTCATATTTTCAAGAAAATGTGTCCTCAGGACCATGAGGAAATAAATAGAATGGAAAGGATTCCATACACATTAAAAATTGGGTCATTCATGTATGTTATAATATGTACTAGGCCAGATTTCACCTACACATTACGTGCGGTAGGAATATATCAAGATGTTCCAGGTGACTGCCATTAGATGGAAGTCAAGACTATACTTAAGTATCTAAGGTGTACTAAGGATATGTTCCTAGTTTATGGAGGAGATAAGAAGCTAGTCATCAAAGGATATTCAAGTGGTAGTTTCCAAACTGATCAAGATGACATGAAGTTGCAAACGGGATACATATTCACTTTGAATAGAGGTGCTGTGAGATATAAGAGATTGAAGAAGGATATAGTCACATATTATATAGTAGAGACCAAGTATATTGTGACTTTTGAGGAAGCTAAATAAGTAGTTTGGATGTGAAATTTCATCTAGGAGATTGATGTGGTACCTAATAGTAAATATCCCATCACACTCTGTTGCGATAATACTACATCAGTGGATCTCACAAAAGAGCCAAGGTCACATCAACAAATGAAGAAAATACTTCAAAAGTATCATCTCTTGATGTATTTTTCTTAGAGAGGTGAGGTTGCAGTGATCAGTATTTCTATGGAATAAAACATGGCAGACCCCTTGACTAAAACCTTGACTCAGTAGAAACATGATTATCATGTGAGGTCTTTCAGACTAAAAGTTGTAGGAAGTTGGCTCTAGTCTAAGTGGGAGTTTTTTAGAATTGGTGTCCTAGAACCAACTGTATGTACTTTGATTACATGAATATTTGATGCTTTAAATATTAAATTAAACATCTTATTATATATTGTTAATTGTTCTGCATAAATTTAATGTAATCATGTTTAAAAGTATTTGTCGCATTGATAAGGTCATAGTAGCTTGCCAATATGATGAGAACCTTGAAGTTACATGACAATATTCTTAATATAGTTCTGTGGATGGATAATAAACTATGATGGGACACATAGTATATATACCGTTAGGTGCGAGTACTCATAAGCATATGTGACTTCTTCTCATGAAGTTCTCACTTTGTAATCTCCAATATTAGAGATTATGAGAACAGACCCACCAATAAGAATTCCACATGTTTTGGTTTCATTAGACATTCCTATCTACGAGTGTGTTTAATGGTCCTTAGACTTTAAGATTATCATTAATGAATGTCATGATTCCCACACTTAGATTTTCTGATGAAAATCATCATGCCATATGTTGGCAGGAAGTAGGGTATATTGGGCATGTCACGAATGAAATGTTATTAATGGATAAGTCAAGGAAGGATTTTTCCCTTACATCTTTATAGAAGTTGATATCTCGTCCCTTTTATTGAAATAGAACCATCACCCTAAATTACATGGACATGGTGTATAGATGAGTTTATTTCAGATAGTCAAAGAATGATGTATTGATCATATAGGTTGATGACACCATCATGAAACCTTCTTGATGAGATAATTTGATAAAGGAATTATATTACACAGTGAGTGTTTGTATGTGGTTGTCGTCATTGCAACTTTAAGTTCTCTCTCTTGGGTGCCTTAACCCGTTTCTAGATAGTAATTTTGGATTTTAGGCAAGACCACCTAATTCCAATGAGAAAGAATCCTAGAGGGTCATACACTAAGTGTTTCCGTTATTATCAATTAAATTCTATTTTAATTTAATTAATGGAATAAATATTATTCTCAAGACTAAGGAATAATTTTATTCAAGTTATATTGATCATGTAAATTAAACAAATATTTATTCATAGGATCATGAATAAAATATATTTATTTATTTTATTGAATATTTAATAAATATTTATTTACAATTTTGGGAATAAAATAATTATTTAAGAGAATAAAATATTTATTCAAGTGTTCAATAAATGAAAGAGGAGTTTGAATGGACCAAGACCATGTCCGGTGATAAAATAATTATTTACGAGCTGGTAAATATTACTTATCCATTTTACAAAAATTGGCGCATCAAAAAATAATAATAACACTACGAAAAAATGCGGATTTAGCGGCGTTTTTTTTCATTTCTTGGCGGTTTAAACCGCCGCTAAATCGATTGGCGGCAATTTTGAAAAACTGCCGCTAAATTGTGCGTCGAGAAACTATTCACGACGGTTTTCAAAACTGTCGTAGAACGTTTCGCGGCGGGTTTTTAGCAGCGATTTTTTGATTTTTTTTGATTTTTTTAATTTTTTTTAATTTTTTTTAAATTTTTAATTTATTTATTTATTTATTTTATTTATTTCGTATTTATTTTATTTATTTATTTTGTATTTTATTTATTTATTCGTATTTATTTTATTTATTTATTTCGTATTTATTTTATTTATTTTAATTATTTCATTTAATTCACATTACTTTATTTACTTTCTCCATGCATGCATGCATGCACATGCCCATGCAAATGCCCATGCAATATAAAGAAATACTGCGTTTGGTGAGATTTGAACCCCTAACCTCTTGCATATTTTCCAAAGACTTTACCGCTCCAGCAAGCTCGTTATGTGGTTAATAAACAGAATTTAATATACTTATATATACTAATTGAAAAAACAAATAATACATAACTAATAGATATAAACTCAATAATAATTAAACAATAAGCAATAATCAATAATTAATAACCAATAATTAATAACCAATAATTAATAACCAATAATAAATAATAAATAATAAATAATAAATAATAAATAATAAATAAAAAACAATAAATAACAAACAATAAACGATAAACGATAAACAATAAACAATAAAAAATAAAAAATAAAAAATAATAAATAATAATAAACAAATAATAAAGAATAAAGAATAAAGAATAAATAATAAAGAATAAATAATAAAGAATAAAGAATAAAGAATAAAGAATAAAGAATAAAGAATAAATAATAATAAATAATAAATAATAAATAATAAATAATAATAAATAATAATAAATAATAAATAATAATAAACAAATAATAAATAATAAATAATAAATAATAAATAATAAATAATAAATAATAAATAATAAATAAGAAATAAGAAATAAGAAATAAGAAATAAGAAATAAGAAATAAGAAATAAGAAATAATAAATAAAAAATAAAAAATAAAAAATAAAAAATAAAAAATAACAAATAATAAAAAATAAATAATAATAAACAAATAATAAATAATAATAAATAATAAATAACAAATAACAAATAATAACAAATAACAAATAATAAATAATAAATAATAAATAATAATAAATAATAAATAATAAATGATAATAAATAATAAATAATAATAAATAATAAATAATAAATAATAAATAATAATAAATAATAATGAATAATAAATAATAAATAATAAATAACAAATAACAAATAATAAATAATAAATAACAAATAAAAAATAATAATAAATATTAAATAATAATAAACAAATAATAAAGAATAAATAAAAATAATAAAAAATAAAAAATAAAAAATAATAAATAACAAACAATAAATAATAATAAATAACAAATAACAAATAATAATAAATAATAAATAATAAATAATAAATAATAAATAATAGTAAATAATAAATAATAAATAAGAATAAATAATAAATAATAAATAAGAATAATAATAAATAACACATAATTAATAATTATAATTAAATAAATAATAAATAATAAATAATAAATAATAAATAATAAATAATAAATAATAAATAATAAATAATAAACAACAATTAATAATAGATAGTAATACATATATAATAAATAATAAATAATAAATAATAAATAATAAATAATAATAATAAATAATAATAATAAATAATAATAATAAATAATAATAATAAATAATAATAATAAATAATAATAATAAATAATAAATAATAAATGATAAATAATAATAATACATAACACATAATTAATAATTATAAATAAATAAATAATAAATAATAAATAATAAACAATAAATAATAAATAAAATAAATAATAAATAGTAAACAATAAATAGTAATAAATAAAGAATAATATATAATATATAATATATAATATATAATATATAATAAATAAAATATTATTTTTAATAATAATAAATAATATATAATAAATAATAAATAACCAGTAACAAATATTATTATTATTATTAATAAATAATAAATAATAAATAATAAATAATAAATAATTATAAATAATAAATAAATATAAATAATAAATAATAAATAATTAGTAACAAATAATAGATAATAAATAAATTAAAGTATATTATAAATAATAAATAATAAATAATAAATAATAAATGAAACACATGAAAAAGTACGAAAAGGCGTGATAAGGGATGAAAAATTATGAAAACGCATGAAAACAGATGGAGAAGCATGAAAAAGGAAGCATTAGAAAGCATGAGAACGCATGAAAACTCATGAAAACTCTGGAAAACTTCATAATAATTCAACATAATCATCATAATAATCCATAAAAAACCATTGATAAAGATAACAAGTCATGGAAACCCAAATAAAGAGTAATAAATGGAGCAACTGTTAAAACCTGTCAAAACAGTCATAAAGTGACAAAAACATTGGACTCACATTAACAGAGACAACTTATGATCCGAGAGTCCGTTCCAGATCCGCGACCAGTCAAATCAAAGATCCTAAAATGATCTTCGAGCTGATAGGTGAAAGAGACCGAATGGACCGGCGGATCGGATGTTACAACCATTTAAAAAAAACTGACGTGGGACAGGTGCTAGAAACGATGCATCGAAAAACATAACAAACCCGATACCCACTAAAAAGGCCATAACTTTTGATCCAGGAGTCCATGTGGGCACCACGACTAGTCGAACTGAATCTCATGGAATAAAATATGATTTGGAAGGTGGATGAGTCCGAGATGACACACAGATCAAAAGTTAGGTCCGTTTGAAGACACGTTCGACGGGACACCGGTGACATAAATGAGGTTTCAATGGCCTTCGGAGGGGTTTTTGGGGTCAAAAAACCCAACAGAAGTTTAATTTTTTTCCATTGGTGCATAGCTCTCTTCGCTAGCTTTGATTTGATATGTGGTAGAGACCAAACAGACACCCGGAGTGAAAGTTATGGCCTTTTGAAGTTGGAAAACTTTTTTCAACTTTCTTATAACTCTCATATCTTCCGCACCTTAGACCGTCTCACGGTTTTGATTATACATGCCTCTATATATCTTCATGAGCTTATATTTGACTAGTCGTGGCGCTCCATTGGACGCCCATATCAAAAGTTATGGTTATTTTAGTGATTTCGGGGTTTCTCATGTTTTTTTTATTTTTTTCCTTTCATTTTGTGGCGATTTTACCCAAACCGCTGCTATTTCATGGAGGTATTTTAAAAAATCACCACTAATCCTTGAAAAAAATTAAAAAAAAAATTAAAAAAAATAAAAAAAATTAATCCATTTCACGGCGGGTTTTAACCGCCGCCAAAAAACCGTCGCGAAACGACCGTTTTCATATAGTGTAATAATAATATTATTATGTGGCATGAGATTTCATTAATGGTTATAATTATATTTAATGGATGTTATCAAATTAAATTTTGTAACCAAAATCCCAGCTCTATAAATAGACGACTATATCTATTGTGTAATTCATTCAAAACCAATTCCAAGTTTGGGAAGAGGGAATTGTTGTGCACAAAGAATTCTCTCTCAAATAATCATCCTCTCTCCCTCTCAAGAATGAGAAACCCAATATATAATTTCTTCAAGACCAAATAATAAGCGATCAAGAACAAACAATGCAAGACATTCGATTCGCTATACTAGCACCCAGAGAAGGAGTAACATTGCTCAAATACCATTGGGGCATGTGTGGATCACCATTAGAGGGGATATACCATTAGATACTCACAAAAACAATGAAGGAAACCCAAAAGTTCCTTTTCAGATGATCAAAACTCATCAACGAAGAAATTTCCTAAGCCCATGTATTTATTTATTCAGATATTAAATAAATTAACTATAAATTTGACATGCAAGATCCTCTCTCTTGGTTTTGGGAAATGATTATTAAAATAAATTTTAATATATCTCCCTCCACTGTAATGCTTCGGATACACCTGAAACCTACAATGGGGTCGTGGATATGTATACTACCGGACATGGCCTCTCCAATGAGGGGGTTAACAAACATAGTACACAACATGTTGTGAGGGAACACATGCCTTGTGGGACAACATGGAATCCAACCCATATATCCCTTTTGACATGACCAAGTATTTCAATGATCCAATACACAACGTGTGTAGAATGCACACACTATATGTATGTACATGGGGTGTTGGTCGTGTTGCCTTCAGGACATGGGTTCTTTTTTTAGACGGGAACATGCTACTTTACATGATGTGTACCAAACATACATGCCACGTGTTATTCAAATTTTTGAATGGAGAATGTGTGACTGTGTACATAAAGAACATAATGTGTGTTCTTCACTCATTCCCAATGTATTATGGGTTTGGACGAATTCATACCTGATTCCAAGAATTGACCATAATGTATCAAAATCACTGAAATAAAGGGCATATAAGCAATTACCTTAAGAAATGATCATATTGAGGAAGAGATTGCAGCCTGAAATGCACTAGAATAGAGTATTTGTGGGAGATGAGTTGAGCAATGTATAGAGGATGCTAAATGGATGGGGGGGGGGGGGGGTTGACACAATGTATACTCGGTTAGGGATCTCCGACTTTTATAGCTAACCCACACGACGTGTATAGTGGTATACATGTAGTATAAGTGATTTTTTATTAATACTATTAAAATTTAATGTATAGTTATTATAATTAACTATAATAATAATAATAATTATTCATAATTAAAAATAAATATATGTATTTACATATGAAAATAAACTTATACACATAGTGTACCAGATAAATACATGCCGTGTTTTCTAAAATTTGAAAAATATAACTACAACCTTTGGTCTGGTGCTCAGGGCGCGATTTGAACTGACGATCGGGCCGATCCAAACGCATGCCCTCAACCACTCTAGAAAAGGTTGTAGTGCTATAAGGTTTTATTATCTTTTAATATTTAAATTATAGCTATAATACTTCATGGTGAAAATAAAAATTCATGGCATGTGGTTTTAATAATGGAATGATTGGAATGATGCAGAGAGATTAGTCGAGTTCGAACATGGGTCTTTTAAACCCTAGGATACAACTATACCAATCAACCCACATCTCTCTTGGGTGATTTCTTATTTTTGAAAATGTTTTAGATTATTAATTAAAACATGACACAAATGACATATACCATACTAAATGATGTGTGGTTTTATTTTAGTGAAAAATGATGGAATTAAATCGACTAGAAGGACTCAAACCCGTGTCTTTTGGATATACGGGCTACGAAACTTCCATATAATTCAGCCCCACCATAAGTTTTATTTTATTTTGAAATGGTTTTATTTACTTTTGAAAACATCTCACATTCCATTTAATTAAAACACATGATTAAAAATAATGAATCTTGTACCAAAGGCTGGTGTGGAGTGATTTGAACTGGCGACGGTTCAGATACACTCCAATAACCTTTCCATCAGCACATGCTTCATTCCTATTTATTGACTTAAATAATATTTTTTATGCTAAAAGTGATATTAAAATATACACTAAAAAGAAAATTACATGTTGTGTAAGCATGTACACATGGTGTGTAACATAATTTTATTCTCATTTCTAATGTGGATTAGAGAAGGGGTGGTACACAACATGTGGAAAGGAAGTACACAACATGTATTTATTAAATACAGAAAAGAAAGGGAGAGAAGAGTGGATGAGTTTCCTCCTAGAAAGTGACTTTGTTTTAGGTATTTGTCTCAACCTGAGGTAAGTTACATACCCATAATCTTAAGGAAAATTTAGTTTTCTCTTCACAAACCACTACATATGTATGACTCCATCATCTTTCAATTGGTTTTCTTGCCCTTCATGTGGTCTGGGAGGTAACTTATACGATACCTAATCTATGGATAGTAGATACCGAAGGTGGTCTTGTTCCTTGTTATAATATCATAAATCCTACACCTCTTGAGTTTCTTACTTTATTATTTTAAAAACCTAAAAAAAATAACAAACATCTTCTGGAGTAGTTAAATAATCAACAGAGGGTTTAGAAATGAATGTTTGATCAAATTCCTTATTAACATGATGTGGCTTGTTCTCATATTCAAAGTTTGAGTTTTGAAAATCATGTTTAGAAATTTATCATGTATAAAAAGTGGGTCCCACATAATAACATGCTCTCTTAGTTAAAATAGGGACAAAACAACCAACATTAAATTTAATCAGATTATCCATATGAGTGATTATCTCTAAAAGTTTCTTGACCATAGTACCAAATCATCTCAACTTTTTAGTTTGGTCCAACTAACATGTGGTAAAGTATTCCATCATTGATATTATTTTTTTTGGTATTACCCAAAGATGGTTCTGTAAGATAATAAGGAATGGGTTGGGTAAAAAATGTACATAGGAATTCCTTGTATTGAAACCCATCATCCATGTACGTATAGTACTCTTCGGGATACAGGTACAAAAATGATGGATCATTCGGATAAAAATATTCTCCAAGTGGATCATACCAATAACTAGTCGAATAATAATCCATATGAATACAGGGTATAGGGTCACAATAAAATAATTAAGAAAAGAAAAAGGATTTTTTTGGTGAACCAACCTCAACTCATACTCGCACAACTAGTTTTCAGCATCCCCAAAAATAGTTCCATAATTTGACCGTTCTCATCATGAGGTGAAGAAAATTGAATGTATTGTTCCCTTATAAACCGACTAAATATGTAGATATAAGACTTTAGGTTCGATCCCATAAAGAAAAAAAAAGAAAAACCAGCACAAGTCAGTGAATCTCAATCTATTATTTAGACAAAAAAACTTAAGGGAATGTATGAACTAGTGAAACTATTTGAAAAAATTAAATTAACACAAAAGAAACAAAAGAACAATCATAAAACAAACATTTTGGGGTTGCAAATCAATTAATTTTTATTAAAATAATCATTTATTATCATTGAAAGTATAAATGATAATTTTTTAGCATGGGGATTCAATTAAATTATTGTTTCGTAGACTGATAATAACCAATTACATAATTAAAAGATTAATCCCTTGGTCCAGTGATTAATTTATTAAAACACATTAAATTTATTTACCCCTAAAATAGTGGCAACAATATAAACCAATGGTCATGGGTTTAACCATTTCAACTCCTTTAGTTATCTCCTTTGTTTTCGTTCTTGGTCTGATACGACACCAACAATGATTTTTGAATTTAGTTCATTAAGAAAATTGAAAAAAAAATCATATTAAAAACAACACACCATAATTAGGATTAAAACATACCTAGAATATTTATTACAAACCCAACACAATAAAACTATCCTCTTATGACCATGGTCACAGTTTATGGGTTGAGCAGAATCTCAACCCTTGCCATGGATATGAGGGGAAAGAAGGGAGAAAGAGGAATAATTACACTAAAATAGAAATGAAAGCAATAAAAGAAAACTACAATTTGGATTTAGGAGGGATTGATCAAAAAAATGGAAGAACCTCCCCCTTAGATATACAAACTTAAACCAAGATGCCAACCTCTCTATTTATAGAAAATTAGTCTACATGGAATGTAACCAAAAGTATAAATTGTGTACTCAGTTCAATTGATTTTTCTTCATTTTCTTCACTGGTAGGTCATTTTTCATGTCACCCCTTTGACTTCAACATGTCAGAAGTCTATTAGTGGGGTATATAGTGTGTTGCATCACCTCAAATGGTGTGTACATTCTTAATTAGATACCAACCACTTCTAGAAGGGCATACATGACATGTGAATAGTGATTACATGGTGTGTTGTCTATGGCCGGCTATATGGTCATGTAAGGATGGCTGAAATGTGTATGGGAAAAGGTACATGACATGTGTTTATAAATTATGCACCATGTATATTTAAATTTTCATTCTAATAATTATCAATTTTTGACTATGGATGGAATATCCTAAAAAATCATCAAGAACACCAAAATAAAGAATTTTATCCACAAAATAACATGAATTTAATGAAAGAATGTTTTTATACTCAATAAAATGTATGAACCAAATCAGGTGAATAAATGATCTTTAAACATAAAGAGGATTCCTAATCCATGGGCCCTTGGTTTTTGGGCCATGTATGCCTACATTATATCAAGTTTACCTTGGTTTAGTTCCTTAGACTCAAGGTGGACACCTTGGTCAATGGCCTAAGGTCCTGGCCCACATAGGCCTGCTACTTGATATGTTTAGTGTATGCTGCAACTGATGCTTTACTCTATCATACAATTATCCTTCATTCATAGTCTTCTTTTGACATAACCTCTACTTTTAGATTGGGTTTCATCACTTTACCATTTATATCCTTATTCCTTTTATCCTTGCACACTATTAAAACTTATATGCACAGTTTGTATTTGTTATTGATACCATTTGTGGTGGCCCATTGAGTGTATCTCACATCCTGTACGGGCTGCCGTTTGGTACCCGGAAAGACTTCATGGATGCTAGTAGGGACAAGGTAAATAGTCTAACTATGGATACCTAATTTTTTACTAGGATAGATTATGGGAGTAGAGGACTGCTCTTGATCTCATAATACAAGTTGAGATAGTTTTTTTATCTTTTTCTCATTGTTATGTGACATGTTGTATATGCCTATTTCTTTGTTCTTGTATTCCTATTTTTTGTATAGCGTACAAACATGACATGATTTTGTGTATGATAGAAGATTTGGGTCTGTTTATTGATTATGCTACTACTTCCTTCAGTTACTTATTTACATGGATTTTTATTTATTTCCTCTTCCTGGTTATTATCTATTTCTAATGTGGATATATCTATTATTTACCACTGAAATACACTATGATAATGAGGTTATAGTCACACAAAATACTATCACTAACTCTCCCTACTAGTTGACAATCTATGGAATATTGGGAGGTGTGTTTGAGGCCTGGTGGCTTCAAGTTAGGTTGCTGATCAGTGAATCAGACCTGGCCCACTACAAGTGGTATCATAGGTTTATTTTTATTTTTATCTTATTGTTTTGGGTTGGTAGATAGGAGACTAGGAAGGTATCGAGATTTGGTAATAAAATCGCGCCGAAGTAAAAATTCCACGTTGTTGGTATGGAAGATGATGTTTTGATTTTTTCCTATTATAGTTGTCCTAATTTCACCGTTGGGTGACACACACGATTTTGTGGAATTTTTTTATTACTATAGACTTTCTTATACCCTTGGTCGATATAGAAAGGAGGTTTTATCACATGAATCATTATAGACACCTAAGGATTCACATGTCAATCATATTCCATGACATATTAATTTTACTTCATGCCTTTCCTATAAAATGTTGTTGTGATTTGACTGTTATATCTATTATCTGGTTAATGTTTATTATAGGAAAAGATAAATAATTGGTTAACTAGCATGTTTTCATCAACTTAAATGGTGTTTTCCATATATATTGATGGTGGAACCTCAATTAACTTATTATTATATGTTTGAGCTATGTAGGTAGGGTTACTTGAGTTGAGATGTCATTTAGATGTGATTATATGGAAACCAACTATAGTTTATAAAGATAGTACTTATATAAATTGAGAATGCTGATCCATCTAATCAAGCTATCATAAATGGATTGGTTATATTATGATACTGAATGCAAAAGTATGGTTGCATTTACATGATATTCCAATTATAACTTATATGGTAAGTTATGCCATTAACCCTTTTAATGGTTAGAGGCAGGAGAGATACCATTACTGGGACCTTGTATTGTTTAGGAGACTTTGAAGTAGGTAAAACTTATCCGGAATAGAATGACTGCATATCATTATATGAAGAAATCTTATGTTGATCGCCATCATTGACCTTTGGATTTTGAGGTTGGGGATCGATTCTTTTTACGTGTTTCAACTAGACTAGGGAATCAATGCTTTAGGCAGTAAGGAAAATTATCACCACATTCTATTCGACCTTTGAGGTCTTTGAGAGGGTTAAAACAATTTATTATCTGATATTAATCCCTTATATATACATGGTTATGCATGAATTTTTATTTCAAATTTCTTAGTTACGTCATTATTATTCACACTCATCACATGTCCTTCATCTCGATGAGGTTGATTTGGAGGCCGATGCTTCATTTGAGGAGCATCATATATGTATTGTTGATCGTAGTATGAAGGCTATGCATAAAAGTTCAATTACTCTAGTTTGATTTATATAGAATCATGGATGTGTACAAGATGAGACCTAGGATTGAGAGTTTGATATACATGCTCAGTGGTAGGAGTTATTTGAAGATGATGTCATACCACCCTCATAAGGGAAACTTGGGGATTAGTTGTTTTAAGGAGGGGAGGTTGTAACATCATGATTTTTATCACAAGGTATATATCATGTAAATTTTGGTTTAAACATTTATTTTATCCAAATAAACATAGATAAGGGAATAATAAAGGGTTTAAGAGAATTCAGGTCTTGTTTGGAGCCCAAATCTCTAGTTTTTGAAGAAACATGTAGAGGTTCATGATTAGCGCATTGTTATTAGTAACTATATGTCTCAATCGTGAAACACTATAAAGAAGATCATGGTTTGAAAAACTATGTGAGGGAGGCTATATGGCCATGCGAAATGGTGTGGGTCTTTTGTAGAGGTGATTCATGTGGTGTGTACATGGTTTGTCTAACCATGTTTCTAACCATATGGGGGGGGATGCCTCTGGATAGAGAGCATGAATAAGTTGTGCATGGGTTTTCAAACCATGCGCCTAACCCTGTGAGGGGGTATCACCCTAGGTAGTGGGTTCATATAGTTGGAAAATATTTTGGTCAACTATGATTCCAATCCATGCACCCTTAAAAAATGGGCGAAATGTTGATTTTCCCCCTCCTATTAATCCTAAATCCTCTATTTTATTCTCCCATTCATGCATAACATCTTTCTCCACCACTTGTGAGAAATATCTCCTCTTATCATAGGATTTGAGACATCCCCTCCATTCAACATCCGTTTCATTCACCATTCTTCAAATTAAATTCATCTCAGTAATATCTTTAATCCCATTCATTTTTTCGATTATCTCACCATATATAATGTTAAATTTTTGAAAGATAATATGCTCTATTTTATGGGTGTTTGTTTATTATTTTGGTTTCTTACATTCTATCCTATATTAAAGAATGATAATGAATGATGATTCTATTACGCATCTAAGGTAGGTTTTCTATACCTTTTCCCTAAAAGTTTTTTGTTTATAGAGTCGCACTGTCATGCCGCACACCCAACCCTCCATGTGTTTATTATAAAATGTGAAACACTTTAAATTAATTTTTTATATTGGAATCATGATACGCCTTATCCCCTTGGATATTGTTTGAGCTTTCCAAGATCAACCCGAACCACCCCCTTGGGGTGAGTTCTCTTAAATGACCATGAGTTAGCCACCCCTTTGGGTGTGAGGAGCTGGACACTTGTGAGTAAAATCCACATAAGAATTTAAATGGATTTTTAAATATTGAATAACTATCTTTGAACCTTTTTAATTATAAATGAAAGTAAAAAATTAAATGGAATAAATGGAAATTTTGACATGATATGGATTATCTCTTGGATTATGCTTAATTACGAAAATGGATTTTATTTTTTTATGGACATTAACATGACTCCTCTTTATCACTTAAAAGTGAATTGTTTAATTAAATGATTATGATGAATTAAATTGATAAATTTCATGGACACTAATGTGTCCCCTTTGATCCCTTATACATATGATGTTCCATAATAGAAAATATGGTATGACATCAATGTGGGGTATCACGGTATGGATGTTGGAGTTGTGGCCAAAGAACCAACTTTTAGTGCTTAATTACATGTTTTTTATTAAATAAGTTTTCTGATCACATATTTATTATTATTTGGAATTATATTTTATGTGATGATGTCCTTCTAATATATGTCATGATGGAATGTTATAGAAGTTCCCCGATATGATGAGAACCTTGAAGTGCAACAACATTATTCTTGAACCTTGTTCTACAGCCAGATGATATTGTCTGAAAATACACAGAAAATACAGGATATAAGGGGTGGGAGGATCATAAGACTTTTATACACCTTATCATGGTGTTTTACCTTGGTAATATCCAAGATAGGAGGTTATGAGAATAGTCCCATCAACTGGAAATCCACATTTCCATGTGTCATTAGATGTTTCTATATACAGATGTGTGTATCGATCCTTAGAATTTAAGATTATAATTAAGGGATATCATGAATCACATAATTTTATGTATAGATGAAAACCATGAAAACATATGTTTGTGGAAAATTAGGATATGTTGGGAATTTCATAAATGATATAACATTAATGGATAATTAGAGAAATTATTTATCCCTTTTATCTCTTGAAGAACATTAATATCCCAATCCATTTGATGAGAATTTAATTTCTTGAGTAAATATATGTCCATGGTGATCTAAAGGTGTTTTAAATTCTCAAAAGTCAAATAAATAGACATCGAGAATATAGGTTGATGGCACCAGCATGAAACCTTCTTGATTTGAGATATTATGATAAAAGGATTATATTACATGGTAAAAGTTTATAGGAGGTTGGATTCTGTTGTGATGTTAACTTATTTCTTTATGTATTCCTTAGTGTGTTACTAGATTCTAAACTTAGACTTTAGGTAGTTATGCCTAATTCCATTGAGAAAGATTCCCAAAGGGTCACATACTATGTGTATCCTCAATCTCAGTTAAATCTAAGTATTGAATTTAATAAAGTATAACAAAAAATATTTATTTGGTTTTAGTTGATCGCTATAATTTAATCACAAGTTATTTAAAGGAATAAAGTGAGTTAAATAATAATAATAAATATTAGTTTACAAGTTTGGTGAATATAATATTTATTATATTTATCATAGAATAATACTGTAACATTTATTTAATTAAATAATCATTATTCAAGAATTGGTAAATGTTAACGAAAGAAAGTGGATCAAGTTTAATGGTCCAATTAGAAATAATTAACATTTATTATTATATTCTTAATGTGTTGCACATGTCAAGCGATTAATAATAATAATAATATTGTTAATGGATATGGGGTAAATTAAGAATATTAATGATGGTCATGGGATTGTGTGAGATTTTCCAACCCTAAACTAGATATAACAGATATCTAGTTATATCACTTTCTTAATTCACTTTTGGTGTGCACAATGGATAAGATGAGATTGTATCAAGCCCTAAAGTGTTCTATCTCTTCCTCATCTCTCAAGCCTTTGATAGAACACCAAGGGTTCTACATCCATTACAAATAATACTACTATGATCAACCATGAACAATGAAAGCGATCAGGATTAGCCATGCTAGCACTCAATGTTTCTACGATGTTGATTCGAGATTGTGGGGCACATGTGGATAACTACTAGAGTAATTCTACACTTTAATATTACAGCACAATGATGGTGCGATGAATTCTATTCCATCATATAATCAATGAAATCGGAATTAAAAGTTGTGGTAATTATATATCTATTCCTAAATTAATTATAAATTTAATGTGAAAATCCTATCCCTATGGTTTTGGTGTATTAATTTTGTCTATTAATATACTATTTTTTTTCATTGTACAAGATCTCAGGATCACGTAAAACAATGATTTCACAATATTTAAGACTAAAATATGAGTTGGTCATACCTTCAAAGGACACTTCAACTATGCTAGAATTCTACAAGTGGTATCAAAGTGGTCACATGTTTAATTTATAATTATTTATCATTCATTGATTTATTTCATGTGTTTTCATTTTATTTTACTTAAAAAAATTCATTTTAATATTCGAGTGTCATTATCTTTTATTTTATTTGTTCTTGGTAACATAAATAGTAACCAGTTAATGATTAAAAATAAACAATCATATGGATAATACCATCTGGTGGTGCTAAAGTTTTTTCATAGAAAAAAACAAAGTACATACTATTTACTTCATGAGTACGCATCATGTAATTTTTCTTTACAAGACTAGATCTTGTGATAAAGTTGAATAGATATGATCTAACCAGATCTAATATTCAACAAAAATGGATCACTATATAGATATATATAGGTTGGAACATGTATTGAAGAACTCCATGTTGTTTAACCACTATACATGACGTGCAGTACCCTATATCTTGTGGCCGAGCACATGGCGTGTCCTAAGAAAGCCGTGTATTGGATACACAACACATGGACTACCAATCCATGTAATCTAAGGTTACACATTGTGCATTCCTAGTACATACCATTTAACTAAAATATATCTATAAAAGGCAACATGGATAGACCAAAGGCATGTGTTTTGGACATGGGTCGAAGACAAGTACACATTATGTACTTTTGTACATTCCATGTAGTTTGCTGTTTGATGTGTTCTCAACTTTTCATAGGGAAAATAATTAAATATATTATTAAACCAATTTATTATGTATTCCATGTGTCATTCATTAGATAATACACACCATATCATAGGATTAACAATTATTTATTGAGTTAATTCTTGTGTTAATATTTTTATGAACAAATGTGATTCTATCTAAGTAAACTTATGTACTCCATTAATTTTAAATGAAATATATATATATATATATATATATATATATATTTTTAAAATTATTAATGGTGGTGAATTAAGGATTATTGGATGGAATTAATATAAAATTGAATTAATTGGATTAATTAGAGTCATATTATCTTAATTAAATAACGAATCCAAGTAATTGATAAAAATATTGAAAATGTATGATCATTACTTGATGTGTGGATGATTATGGGATTAGACCAACCATTGTGTATGACTAGTTTATTTTAATTTATTATGGTTACATTGTTATTGATGGCCTGCATGTCATCCCCTCCTCCTTATTATGTAAGGGCCTGTATGACCATAATTTATTTTATGTAAACCCCCTTTATCTAGTCCATTGGGTCCCCTCACCTTCATGTAAGTAAAATCTTATGTAAGGATGGATCTCCCAAGTGAGTGAAGGTAGTATATGTCAAGGATTTGAGGTTAAACCAATCTAGGCGATGCATAGGAGCCAAGGTGAAATACCACAACATGAACCAAGGAACGGTTCAAGGTGTTTTCCCCTTGGTCAATGGTTAGTTTATCATCTTCTAGATAAACTAACCGCTAGAAAAATATCATGATTATGCCACTTATATTTTATTTCTATTAGTTTTATGGTTAAATATCTATGTTTGTAAATTCTATATGATCACATAATAAATGAATTAATAAGAATTCAAGATGAAATAAAATATAACTGGATTATGCATAAATGTTTTAACAGATATGGTTAATCACTTAAGTAAAATCCATATAATATTAATAAGTAATATAAAAGTGAAATAATGTACTTTACACATAAGTATAAAAATACCTCAATTAAAATATTAAGTCATCTTGTCATTCCACTACTTGAGTTAGAATCGACCTCGTAGTTCAAAGTACATGACCAACCCAATTTGGGGTGATTCTAATTATCATGGAAATTTTAGCTTGATGTTTTAGGTTGACTTAACTTAGTTTACATCAAGGGTTGACTACCTAAGAAGGACTTGGTGTAACTAAGATGAAAAAATTTATGAAATATTAAAATAATATTTTAGTATTGGGGAGTCTACTCAATAGATCAAGGAACTATGAGTTAATGTAGTTTGAAAGTTAAGCCTACCTAAAACCCCTCAAATAGCTTGTCAGGAACAAGACATGGTTATGAGAAGGGAAAATTGATCCTTTTCACTAGAATATATAATTGAAAATATATTATGAAACCAACAGTGACGATAATTAGGTTTACAAAAATAGTAGTATATTAATAAATAATTGAATTAAATTTAGATTTTTCAATTTAATTTTATAATGAAATAATTACTAATTATTTGTTCTTAATTTTTATAAATGGAAAATAAAATGATATATAAAATATCAATATGATCCATAATAGATAAGGATAACCTTATAAATGGCATGAATTTCTAGTAATGGTATAGGTTCTTGCATGTTATAATATGGCATGAAAGGAAATTGTACTTGTTAGAAACCCCACTTCTTGAGTTCATTTCAAAAGAGGATAATGAGGAAGAAATTTATATCTATATAAAACATGTTTAAGATGCTATGTATGTACAATTTTTCATTATATCCTCCATGTATGATGATATTTTAATGTAATATGAGGATATGGATGCGTATGGATTTTTTTCTCACCTTAAGGATCTCTATCAAGAGAAGGATAGAATAGAGAGATAAGAGATCCCTAATGAACTATTTACATGCAATATTAGAGATTTAGTGCTATATGGGGCACATGTGGTCTAGATGATTGAATACATTCATTAGTTGGACATATTGGGTTTTAAGATCCCTATGCGATGTTCATAGATCTCATTCTGTCCTCACTACCCATGACCTTCTCCAATTTTATTTTGAATTATAATATGAGTAATAGTGAAAAGAGAATTTCATAACTTCTTACACTTATTTTCCAAGTTGATAAATACATGTGGTGTAACAAACCCATTTTACTTATAATAAATAATAAAAGTAATAACATGGAAAATATTACAAAGACTCATTATATGTCTAAGGATATAGATAACTATCCTTCCAATAAGAAGAATATCCAATTTCAGGGAAATAAATGGATGCAGTTTGTTTTTCATGTGGAAATAAGATCCAATGGAAGAGGAATTTAACCTAGTAAAAGAAAAAATGGGAAGATTTAGGTGTGTTCTTTATTTATTTTAATCTTTATATATCTACAAGTTGGGTATTAGATACTCCATGTGGTGCTCACATTTTCATCTAAATACAACAAACAAGTAGATTTTATAAGGTTATAATAGGTGAGGTGGATCTATGGTTTGCTAATGGAGTGAGACTAGATACTCTAGAGATTGGATACTGCTATCTCATATTTCCCAAAAGATTGATTTTGGTTTTAAACAGATTTTTTTATGTTCCTAGTGTCACCAAGAACATTATTTCTATTTATTTATTAGATATGAATGGATTTATTTTCATATTTGGAAATAAATGTTGCCACTTTTATAAATATATCATATGTTATAGAATGAAAAAAATTAACTAATGGTTTTTATGTATTAAATTAAGAAAACCAAATATTGGGAATTGATAAAAAAACTAATACATGCTAGACATATGACACTGAGTTGTGGAATCACCATACTAATCATGTCGATGGGAGGTGTTTGAATGATCTCAATCAAGATGGTTATTTAGACTAATTTTAGATAAACCAACTTGAAATATGTCATGATTTTTTATGATGGAAAATGATAAAACCATTATTCCATGGTCAGTGAAAGGGCCATATATCTTCTAGAATTAGTATACACCAATGTGTGTGAAAACTTTCATATAGAATATAGAGTTGGATACCCATACTTCATTACTTTTACTGATGACTTTAGATGGTATGGTTATATAAACATGACGAGGTATAAGTATAAATCCTTTTAGAAGTTAAAATATTTCAAAAATGAGGTTGATAATCATCTTAGCAAGAAGATAAAGAAAATTCAGTCAGATCGAGGTGGTTAATATCTTAACCAAGACTTTATTGAATTTTTACGGGAGTATGGTATTTTATCTAAACTAACTTTTCCTTATACACCATAGTAGAATGTTGTTAGTGAAAGGATTAATTTTACCTTATTGGACATGGTAAGGTCAATTATGAGTTTCACAATTCTTCCATTATCCTTTTGGGAATATGCTTTATAGATAGAATTATACTTACTAAACTGAGTACTAACTAAAGCATAAAATAGTTTCCCCTTTGAGTTATGGAGTGGAAGGAAACCCATTTTGTCACGTGTTCATGCATAGGGTTGTGTGTAATTTGTTAAGATTAAATCAAGAAGAAAAATATCACCCCAAGTCATGAATTGAATCTTTATAGGGTATCCTAATGAAATAAGGGTATACTGTCTATAAAATTCTTCAGACAATAAAGTAACTATTGCAAGACATACCATATTTCTTGAGAGGGATCCCATCCTCAAAGAGGATAGTGGGAGAAATATTAACTTCAATGAAGTTTCTGATCAAGATACACAATATTTGATACATGAACCAATTCCACAAGTCCCCACAGAAGAAGGAATTCCTAAAACACAAGTGCTGTATATGAGTACATGAGAGGTAAGAGAACCAGAGAGATATGATTTTATAGTTGTTGATGATGATGAATCATTATTGGTTGACAATGATGATACTCTATACTACAAGGAGGTGGTAGAGATCTCATAGGGTACGATATGGAAAGAAACCATGAATTTTTAGATGGATTACATGTATCAAAACAAAGTTTTGTTTCTGATTGATCCGCCAGTTGATATAAAGCCTATTGGGTGTAAATGGGTATTTATGAGAAAACTAGACATGGAAGGTAAATTAAATACCTATAAATCATAAATAGTGTCAAAAGGTTTTAGAAAACATCAATTTATTGACTACGATGAAACCTTTTCTCAAGTTTACATGTTTAAATCCATCAATATATTTCTTTCTATAAAATCTTACCATGACTATGAGATTTAGAAAATGGATTTCAAAACTGATTTCCTTAATGAGAAATTTCAAGAGGATGTGTATATAATACAACTAGAAGGGTTTATGACTCTATAATTCCAAAAAGGTATAAAAGTTATAAAGATCCATTTGTATATTAATGAAAGCATCGAGGTCATGGAATATTTGATTTGATGAATCCATAAAATAATTTGGTTTCATTAAGAATGAATGTGAGCCATGTGTTTACAAGTTGTTTAGTGGGATCAAAATTGTGTTCATAGTAGTATATGTAGATGAAATATTAATAATTGGAAATTATATACCATCTGTACAAGAGGTTAAATCATGGTTGAGAAAGTTATTCTTCATGATGGACTTAGGTGAAGCGACCTACATGCCGGGGATACAGATCATATGTGATATATCCAAGAGGATGTTTGGACCAAGTCAAGGTATTTAAACTAATCATATACCAAAGAGGTTTAGTATAAAAAAATCCAAGAGGGTATTGCTACCCGTGTCACATTGTATACATATTTCCAAGAAATTGTGTCCTTAGACACAAAAGGAAATAGATAAAATGAGTAATACCCCATAATATTCTAAGATAGGATCAACAATATATGACATGTTATATAAAAGGCTTTATGTTGCCTATTATTTGAGCATGGTATCTAGATATCAAGAAAATATAGGTGGGCATCATTAAACTACTGTTAAGACCATCCTTAAGTATCTTAGGTGAACTAAGGATATGTTCCTAGTGTATGGAGGAGACGAAGAGCTAGTCATCAGGGGTTATGTAGATGCTAGATTTCAGATAGATCATAATGATCTAAATTCATACTCTGGATATATGTTTTGTCTAAATGGAGGATCTAAGAGATGGAAGATTTTAAAGCAGCCGATTATCACTAATTCTACAGTGGTGTCCAAGTATATTTTAGCTTCCGATATAGCCAAGGATGTGGTATAGATTCACAATTTTTTCTAAAATATTAATGCGGTTACAAGAAGTAAAGATCCTATCATAGTTTACTATAATAATACTGTATTGTTGGATCTCTCTAAAGATCCAAGGTCACACCAAGTGAAAAAACACATAATTCAAAAGTTTCATCTCTTGAGGTATTTTTCTCATTTAGGTGAAAATGTGGTGAAAAAAGTATCGACAGAGGAAAAAATGGTGGAACCCTTGATGAATAGAAGAATTATTATCATGTCATATCTAGTAGAATTGAAGCTATTATCAGTTGGATCTAGTTTAAGTGGGAGTTTGTTTGAGCTGGTACCTAAGAAAAAACTTTTTTAGTGCTTGATTACATGTTTTTCTTATTAATGATGTTTTATTATCACATCTTTATTACTCTTATACATTACATTTTTATGTGATGGTGTACTTAAAATAAATTTCATGCTAAAAGATCATTGAAGTTCCCCGTTATGATGAGAACCTAGAGGTGCCATGACATTATTCTTAAACCTTTTCCTCTAGTTAGATGATATTGTACGATGAGACACAAATAATTATAGATATTAGGGGTAGGAGGATCACAATACATTTAAACAACTGATAATGGTGTTCTAAATTAGTAATCTCTAAGATAGGTGGTTATGAGAATAGACCCGTCAATAGGAAATCCATATTTCCACATGTCATTGGACGTTCCTATCTATGAACATGTGTATTGATCCTTAGAATTTAAGATTATCATTAATGGATATCATGACTCATGTAATTTTATTTATTGATGAAAACCATGATAACATATGTTCATGAAAAAAGAGGATATGTTGGGTGTATCAAGAATGATATAACATTAATGGATAATTAGAGAAAGTATTTATTCCTTTTGTCTCTTGATGAAATTTAATATCTCTGGACCTTTGATGGGAATAGAATCTCCTGAGTAAATTCATGTCAATGGTAATTTATGGGTGTATTCATTTATATAAAGTCAATGAAAGATACATTGAGCATATAGGTTGATGACACCAGCATGAAACCAGCTTGATTTGAGATATTGTGATAGAGAGATTATATTTCATGGTAAACATTTGTAGGAAGTTAGATGTCGTTGTGACATTAAATTATTTCTATATATATTCTTAGTGTGTTTCTAGATTCTAACCTTATAATTTAGGTATTTATGCATAATTACATTGTGAAATAGGCCTAGAGGGTCACAAACTAAGTGTATTTTCAATCTTAGGTAAATTCAAGTATTGAATTTAACAAGATAGAATAAATAATATTTATTCATGTTTGTTTGATCATTAATATTTAATCACAAGTTATTCAAAGGAATAAATTTATTTAAATAATAAGAAATATTATTTTGAAAGTTTTCTTAACAAAATATTTATTATATTTATCATATAATAATGCAGTGACATTTATTTAATTAAATAGTCATTATTACAGGATTGGTAAATGCTGAAAAAGGAAAGCATACCGAGTTTAATGTTCTAATTAGAAATAATTAAAATTTATTTTTATTCTTAATTAATTGTGCATGTCAAGTGATTAAAAATAATTTTATTATTATTAATGTACATGGGGTCAATTAGGAATATTAAAGATGGTTGGGGGCTTGTGTGCAATTTTCCAACCCTAAACCAGATATAAAAAATATCTAGTTATATCACTTTCCTAATTAAATTTTTGGTGTGAACAATAGATAAGTAGAGATTGAATCAATCCCTATAGTTCACTTTCTCTTCCTCCAATTAAAACAATTCAAGATAACACTAAGTTTTCTTTATCCTTTGTGAAGAATGCTGCTACAATCAACCACATATAATACATGCGATTAGGATTGGTCATGTTAGCACCCAACGTTTTTATGGTGTTGACTAGAGATTGTGGTACATGTTTTGACCACTTATAGAGGGATTCTAAAATTGAATCCTCTAGTGAAATGATAGTGTGATGAATTCTATTCCATCGTATTATCAACTAAAGAAGAATTACATGTTGAGGTAATTCTATATTTTCTCATAAATTATTTATAAATTACATGCGAAGATCCTATACCTTTAGTTTCAGAATATTAATGTAGTATATTAATCTACCATTTTTTATTGGACATGATCTCATGATCATGTAAAGAAATGATTACACATGATTTAAGACTAAAAGAAGAGTTGTTCATACCTTCAAAGGATTCTTCTACTATGCTTGAAACCTAAAATGTAACTGAAAACCCTCTTTCATATTTCATAATTGGATGCCTTGGATTATTACCTTGGATTTTTCTTTATTGGACCACCTTAGATTTTTTACTTAGTCTTCAACCAATTCTTTACCATGTACTATTGGAGATGCTCTTATGACTCAAAAAGGATTCCTCAACCATGGACCCTGGGTTCCTGGCCTATGTTGGTCTACACTATATCAAGTTTTACTTGGATGAGTTCCTTGGAATTGAAGAGGAAACCCTAGTAAATATCCTTGGGTCCTAACCCACATAGGTTTGATACTTGATATGTTTAGTATATTACACTACTAATGCTTTACTCTATTATATAGTTATTATTCATTCAGAGACTACTTTTGACATAGTATGTACTTATAGATTGGGTTGAATAACTTTATCCTTCATAGACTTATTATTTTTATTCTCTCACACCATTATAAATTATATACACAAACTGTATTTGTTATAGAAACTGTTGGTGGTGGCCTACTGAGTTTATCTCACACCCTGTTCAGGTCACCGTTTGGTACATAGAAAAACTTCATGGATGTAGGCAGGGATAAGGGAAATAATCTATCTATTGATGCTAGATTTTCTATACTAGGATAGAGTATGGGATCAGAGGATTTATCTTGATCTCACAATACTAGAGGGGATAACTTTTTTCCTTTGGTTCATTTTTTGTAACATGTTATATATGCCTATATTTATGTTCTTGTATTCATATTTATTTATAGCATACAAACATGACATCATTTTGTTTATGATAGAATATATGGGTATTTTTATTATTTATACCACTAATTCCTTTAGTTATTTATTTACATGGATGCTTATTTATTTATGATTCCAGATTATTATTTGTTTATATTGTGGATATCTCTATTATTTATCACTAAACTTTACTCTAAAAATTAGGGTATAGTCACCCATTATACTATAACTGAATCTCACTACTATTAAAAAAAATTTAGCGTATGGGGAGATGTGATTGAGGCCAAGTGGGTCTCAGGTTTGATTATTTGTTAGTGAATCAGACCCAAGATGTTACATGACTGAATTAAATTTAGGTCCATGTATCTTCCCATGTAGTTTCATCAGTTATAATATATTATGAATGGATTAAATGAAATTTGTTATGAATGAATTAAATGGATTGAATTCATTGAAATAATTAATAATTACAATAAGAATAAACATATGTTGACATGTTGAATATTTTTGATGCACTTATTAAATGAAACACATTGAGGATAAATATATAATGGAATGATATCCCTTCGATTGGGTAAAACCAATTATATACAAGACTTCCAATTCTATCTTCTTGTAACACCTTGACCCAAACCACTAGTCCAAATTTATAGAGTCATATAACCTCATGCATGCCTCCACACACGTAAGAGGTTGATGAATCGAAGCGGGATTCTGAATTCCATTAGCAGGGAGACTATATGATGGGTTTAGGCACAATGAAATCACTTATTGGGTGAATAACCAATTAGGGTTTTAATGGATTCCAGGGATCATTCTACAATTCTACAAGACATAAATGTGATGACTAATTTTTTCCATCGAATATTGACATAGAAATCCAGGAACCTGGAGAGGATCTTCTACATGTTAAATTTATAATTAATTTAAATTAGATCAGAATAAAGATTATCTTGTCTTGGGATCTTTATTTTATGAAGATATTGATCATATAAAACTCTATTAATATTACCATCATTGTGTAGGGAGGACCGAAAGTAGAGCCCCTCTAGAGGTGATCCACATGTGGTCCTTTGATCTCCATACAACATCGATAGAATACTGGGTGCTAGCATGATGGATCGATCATCTCATGTTATTCATATTGATCCCTCCGAGTTCATTTAATCTTGAAGGATTATCTATTTTTATTCTTATTCTTGAGAGGATGAGAGAAGGAGGAATCTAGAGAGAAATATTTTTAGGCAAATGATTCTCAATTCTCAATTAACCCTACACAATAGACATAATAATCTATTTATATAGTTAGGGTTTAAGTTATAATATTATTTAATTTTATAATGACCCTTAAATAATATAATAAAATTTATCTAACCCCATTCTATATAATAATAATAATTTTATTATTATTTTATGGTGTTCTCTATCTAGTGCAATGATAAATATTATTTTATCAGCTTGCAAATTAATATTTATCATGGGACATGACCTTGGACCGCTCATCCACCTTAACATTTATCGAATACTTGAATAAATATTTATTAATAAATAAATATCCTATTCATAGTCCGGATAATAAATATTTATTAATTATTCAGGTAATTAGATTATTTATTTATTAATGAATAAATATTTGTTTATTACCTTGTGAATATTTGCGATCAATAAATACTGAATAAAATTATTCCTTTGTCTTAAGAATAATATTTATTTCAATAATTAAATTAAAATAGAACTTGATTTAGATCAACTAAAATACTTAATGTGTGACCCTATTGGATTCATTCTCATTGGCATTAGACGAGCTTTCTCAATATCCAAGATTACTACCTAGCAATGGGTCAATGAACCCAAGAGAAAGAAGTTAATGTCACAATGTTATCAACAACACATGAACACTTACTATGTAATATAATACCTTTGTCATAATATATCATTAAGAAGGTTTTAGAATTAGGTCACCTACCTATATGATTGATACATTTTTCTTTAACCAGTTGAAATAAAATCATCATTACACCATGATAATGGAATTTAATGTGACGATTCCATTTAAATAAAAGGTATGAGATACTGACTTCCATTAATATGTAAGGGATAAATTCTTCCTCAAATTATTAATTAATAACATTTCATTCATGATACACCCAACATACCCTACTTTCTGTGAATATATAACATCATAGTTTTGGTTATTAAATCATTGGGAATGATTATTTACAAGAATTAATAATAATATTAAAGTCTAAGGACCATTACAAATGATCACAAATAAGAATATCTAATGAAACATAAACATGCAGAATTTCTAAAGGTGAGTCTATTCTCAAAATCTCCCATCTTGAATATTATTAAGTGAAAACTTAAGGATAAGAAGTCTCATCTTCTTATGATTACTCACACCTAATAGTCAATTTTATATGTATCCCATCATGGTATGTTATCTAACTATAGAGCTATATTTAAGAATACAGTCATGTAATTGTAAGTTTTTCATCATAGTTGAGAACTATTATGACCTTATCATTGTGATAGATACTCTAGGACATTATTATATTAAATTTATGTAGAATAATGAAGAATATGTAAAATATGTTTTATTAATATTAAAATATTATAATATACATGAAATCTAAATTATAAACAATTTTTTTCTAGAAAACCAACTCCAACAGACTCCAACTTGAAATAGAGCCAACCACCTATGACTTTCAGTCTGCTAGACCTCACATAATGATCATGTTTCTATTGAGATAAGGCTTTAGTAAAGGGGTCTACTATGTTGTATTCCATGGATATTATCCTCATTGTAACTTAATATCTTTGAAAAAAATTCCTCAAGTGATGATACTTCAAAATTATGTGCTTCATTTACTGATGTGACCTTTTATCCTTTGTAAGGGTCACTATTGTAGTATTATCCCAATAAAGTGTGACAAGATATTTACTACCAGGTTCCATATCAAGATCTTGGTTGAAGTTACATATCCAAACTAAATCTTTAGCTACCTCAGAAGCCACGATATACTTAGAATCTATTATAGAATCTATGAAAAAAATTTTATTTGAAATCTTCCATCTCACAACACCTCCATTAATAGTAAATATGTAACCCATTTATGATTTTAGATAACCTTGATCTGTTTTGAAACTAGCATATTCATTTCCTCTGATGACTAGTTCCTCATCTCGTTCACATATGGGGAACATATCCTTAGTATGGATCAAATACGTAAGGATAGTCTTGACTTCCTTCCCATGGTGGTCTTCTGGGCCAGCTTGATATATTCTTACTACAATTAAGGTGTAGACAACATCTATCCTAGTACATAACATAACACACATGATTGAATCAATATTTGAAACATATATATTCCTTTCAATAATCTGTCTTTCCTTATGTGTTTGAGGATACATTTTATTGGAAATATTAATTCCATGTGACATTTTTAGCAATCCTCTTTTGTATTGTTCCATACTAAATATCTTTAGTATATTTTCAATATATATTCCTTCACTTATACTGAGTATCCTCTTGGATATATCATGTTAGATCTTGATCCCAAGCATATATACTACTTCTCCTAATTCCTTCACGTATAAGTATGTGTTTAACTAGGATTTAATGAACCATAAGACCTATATTTAATTTACAATAAGTAGTATGTCATCAAAAAAATATATTAATAAAATGATTGCACTCCCACTATGCTATTTATAAACACAAGGCTCATATTCATTAATTATGAAACTAAATTTTGTTATGGATTCATAAAACCAAATGATCCATGACCTAAATTCTTAATTTAATCCATAAATTGTTCTTTTCAATTTGTATTCCTTTTTGGAATCCTTTGGAGTCACATAACCTTCAATTTGTGTCTTATATAAATCTTCATAAATGTTCCCATTAAGGAAATATATTTTGAAATACATTTTCCAAATACCATAGTCACAGAAAGCTACAATGATAAGTATAATTATTATAGATTTCATCATAGTAACTAGTGAATGGTTTCATCATAGTCTATATATTGACATTTTTTAACCCTTTTGCAACCAAGCGTGCCTTATAAGTACCAAATTTTCCATCCATGTCCATTTTCTTCTTGAATTTACATTTACAAAAAAACATTATTTACATCCACTAAAGGATCTACCCAAATCCATGTTTTTTTGGTAAATGGAATCCATTTCATAATTCATATATTCTTTACACATGGAAATATCTATTCTACTAACTTCTTCGTTGTAGGTTATAAGATCATTATTATCAACTAATAACAAGTCACCATCCATGGTGACTATAAAACCATATCTTTTAGGTTCTCAAACTTCTATTATACCCCTATGTTGTACTTGTTTTCTTAGAACTTCTACTTCCATATGGTTTTGTGGAATTTTTTCTGTGCCAAATATTGTATACCTTGAGTTTGGAATTCATCCAAGTCTACCTTGATCCCACTATCTCTTTTAGATATGTGATCCCTACAAGTAATAGGGAATTTATTTCCACTATCACCTTTTTTATGAGGGGTCGTATAGGTAATATCCCCTTGTTTCTTTGGGGTATCCTATAAAGGTACACTTTGTGCTTCAAGGTGAAAGTTTTTTTACCTAAAAGGGCCTTAACAAACACTTCAACTCCACACAAATGTAAGTATGACAACATAGATTTATTTCCACTCCATAATTGGTATATAATACCATCTTCCACTTTAGTTGGCACTTGGTTTAGTACATATGATGCTTTCTACAATATATATCCCTAAAAGGATAATGAAAGACTCACCTAACGCGTCCTTGATCTCACCATGTCAAACCATATGTGGTTGATCCTTTCACTTACACCATTCTATTGTGGTTTATAAGGAGGATTGAGTTGGTATAGAATCCCAATATCCCCTTAATAATCAATGAAATCATGATTAAGATATTCTCCACTATGGTCTGAGTAGAGTTTATTAATCTTCTTACCAAGATGGTTCTCAAATTAATTATTATATTCCTCAAATCTATCAAAGGAATAAAAATAATACCTCATTATGTACACATATCCATATCTACTTAAATCATCAATACAAGTTATAAAGTATGAGTACCCACCCCTTTCATCAACTGGAAATGGTATACACACATCGATATGTACCAATTCAAGAAGATCTTTGGTACTTTAAACTTCTCCACTAAATGAGGATTTGGTAATTTTTACTTGTAAACATCAATGACACACACCAAGATATTTTAGTTCAAAGGAATCCAAATATCCATATTAGTGTAATTTGGTCAAACATTTTTCATTTAACTGACCTAGACAATGATTCCATAGTAAGCTGTGGTATGAGTCATGTGACTTAATTTCATTATCAATTTCTATTACTTGGTTTGTGTAACCCAACACATAGATGCCATTATTTAAATATTACTTACCATAACATATGATTTCTTTATAATAGAAATAAAATTTATTCCAAAATTTCAAAAAAAATATATCTGTATCAAGTTTGGATATAGAAATATTGTTTTTGGTAACAGAAGGCATATAATAACAATCTTTTAAAACCAAGATCATTCCATGGTATTACCCAATAGTCATAATAACATGTCTAGATCCATTATTTTCTCATAGATTCACCACCCCTAAATCAATCTTCTGGAATATACTTAGTTCTTATGTTTGAATACATATGTGAGCACCACATACTATATCTAATAATTAATTTTTAGAAACTGATAGATTGAACTTAATAGAAAACATACCTAAATATCAACCTTTATTAGTTACCTAGGTGAAAATTTTCTTCCAATGGTCCTCATTTTCACATAAGATATAGATAAAATAATGTTCCTTTGATTTCTCCATGATCTTTATCCTCTTGTAAAGGTGTTGCTTTGAATATTTCGGCTTAGAGATATTTTCCCGGACTTTCTTTTTATTCACCATAAGGGAAAAAGTATTTTTACACTTCACATCCTATTAAAATTGGTAAAGAAATGTGATAATATCTAGAAAATAATTCACTATGTTGTTCATATTTAAATTAAAAAAAAAAGTAAGAGAATATCTGAGGAAGTAATGAAATAATGAGACTGGTTCATAGTTCTTCAGGAAATTTAAACCCTAAAACCTCTAGATGCTCATGTAGCCAATGATTTTGACTACGTGAGGCCCATATGATTCACCTTCTACATTCTTACTCTGAAATACCACCTTGGAAATCTCAAATCATTCTCATCTAGATCTATCTTGATATATACCACAAAGATACTAAAGCATGCTATAAGTGTCCATGTCTCCAAGTTAGTTCATGAGTTCATTATAATTGGATGAAATAATTAAACACTGAATGTAGACCGTGTCGCTAAAGTGTTTATCATAAATAAATAAGTCTTTACAAATCACCTCTTTTATAGGAAAATAAGGTTATGAGGATTCTAGAATGTAATATTTTAGTTCATTGTGAAACAAAACCCATAGGTTTCTGAACCATTATTGGAAGTTACAATCAGTAAGAAGATGGTCTTTCTCCAAGATGTACTGTAGGGATAATGTAGTTGATGAACCTTCCGTTTTTATAAAATTATAAAGATTAGATTACCAAGACTTCAATTGATTACAATTTATATGAGAAATAATGATTTAAATTTTATTAAGACTCCCACTATTGTATCAAGTCCCAAAATCCCTCACCATCAGACTTTGAATGTCTAGTTTCTTAGAAACTCAAGTGTTAAGGATCCATATTCCCCTTACGATAACCCAAGTGTGGGCCTATTAAATTACTCGAAGGTATTTAGGTAGGAAGTTTTTTTCCAACTACAGTCTTGCATCTACTTTATCCATTTAGGGGACTCCCCAATTCATAAATATTGAATTTGATTTCCTCAACACATGCCTCCAAGTTACATCAAGTCTAGCGTGGACTACATATCTTGATGTAAATTGGTTAAGTCAACCCAAATTTTTTTATCAGAACCCCAATATAAAATTAAGTGTCCCAATATGGGTTGGTCAAACTCTTAGTTCCATGATTTTCTTTCCTAATAAAATAATTTAACACCTTATATTAATTAATATTAAGTTGATGGATTTCATTTGTTACAAATAAAGTTTTTCTATTTTATCCTTTAAATGTCTTGTTAAAATTAAGTGGATTTTACTTAAGTGATTAACCATATTTTGAAAAAACATTTACACAAAATATATTTATTTATGTGATCATGGTCTTTCATCCATAATATAAGTAATGCATAATATAGAAATAAATAAATAAATGAACTCATCATGATATTATATAATAGTTGATTTATTTAGAAAACAATAAATCAACCTATAACCCTAGATAAAAACTCCTTATACCAGTCTTGGCATGAGTTGCATCATTCCACCTGTCAACTTGTGTATCACCTGGGTTGGTTTCATATTGGTTCTGTCTTGAACTGCATCCATGTGCCTTGGAATACTCTTTTTTTACATATGTTTATAAATCACACATAGGTGGGGGGAACCAAAGGATTGGTTAAGGGGAATTATATAAACAACCTTGGACACACATGTCATATATAATAAATGAGGGAGAGATGAAATGTAGTCCATAATTTTGAATTTAATAATAAATAAATTCACAACCCTTTCAATAAATTAAATTAAATAAAACCAATGCATACACCAGTCCTATCAAAGTTTATGATCACTCATATACATTCAAAGATTACAAAAAAGTACACTGGCTAACATTCACTTCAATTAATTTTTTATTGTTAAGATAAACACTCTAGTATTAATTAATTATTTAATTCCATTTATCTTTATGACCATATGAAATATCTTAGTAATACCCATCATAAATGCATTCATGTGAAATAAAATGACAAAACCAATAATTATAGATAATTATAATAAATTATTTGATAATTTATTAATTATTTAAAACCTTTATTACATAGTCGAAAAAATATTGTTCCAATAGTGTAATTAGGTTTTAATACCATAATTAATTATTTTAATGTAATTTAATTCTTTCCTTTATTAGGTGACTACATAGTATGTACTTATGAGCTACATGCCATTCTCCTCATTTTCTGTGTATCCGTAATAAATGTCTGGGGTATCAAAATGTATCTAGGATGGATTATATAGTGTGTAATAACCAAAAAAACATTATGTGTTCCACTTTATATGTGTCTAAATAACCTACAGATTGACACAGTGTGTTCCTCGTAAGTAGAACCACACGATGTGTGCTCCAGTTACACATCATGTGTTTAATTTTCCACATTTTGATAAAACCCATCAAATGACTCGGCGTGTTCTTCAAACGAGGGTAACTAATGAGTTACACATCACGTATGCTAGATAAATTTATTTAATTATCCAAACTTATAGTCTCAAATAGTTAGAAATTGTGTATTTTACCACACATTTAATGCAAATTTATCTGCTAAACCGCGTAGATTACATGACGTGCACACCAGCTACACACCTTGTAATCTAACAAACAAAGTTACAGGTTAGACTAGTCAAGAAATGGTGCACATTAAATGCACCACATGTAATAGCTATTTGGTGTGTCATGTATCCAATGACACATCTAGGTGTAGAGAACTTTGGTACATGACATGTACTCTAGTTATACAGTGTGTGTAACACCAGAGACTTTTATGAGAAATATTTTGTTTCTATGTTATATAAATCATAAAAGGAATCTTTCAATACACACAACACTAGCTTGGCTTGCTTTACACGCAACCGCGGCCTTCCTCAATAGCTTGCGTCGTACGCAATACCGAGTTTCACTAAACAATGATATGCTATTAAAATATTATTAAAACCAGCCGTTATGAATAGTGATAACCACTTTTTGAAATTTTGTAAATTTTATTTTTCAAAATGGACTTCATTTTTGGATTCGGAATATCGAAATTAGCTTAGGGTGAAATTTTGGTACTTTTCGGATAACTTTCATATTCTGATGAATAGTGAAAATTACTAAATTTTAATTAAAAACAACTTTTTTAATCGGAATAATTAATAGTGATAAATTATTAATTTGAGTGGTTTTAAAGTATATTTAGAATATATTTTTAAAATTTAATAAAATTTTGTTCATTGGATGTAATTTCACATTTAAACTAGACATAAACAAGTGTCAATCTTTTGATAGTTATTATCTTTTAAAAACACGCTATTTGTTTTGACGACGGGAATTAATTTTTAAATTAGTTAATGTAACTGATATGTTTTGAATTTGGTCAAATAAACATCATTTTTGAATTCATAATATTAAATATAGATTAGGCCTATTTTTTGATATTTTTCTAGAAACTTTCATTTTTTGATGAATAGTGAAACCACTAAGTGGTAGTTAAAAAAACTGAATTTTTCATAAAACTTAATTTTACCGCTTCTGTGAGTAGAATTTAGAAAATCCAAGAGACAAGGTTAACATCAACGACTAAAATGTGGTTCAATGAGATGAAAATATTTTTTGGTGAATAGTAACTTTTTACTTTTTTTACCACGGTTAAAAGTAAATAGGGTAGTTAAGGGTAAAAATGATATTATTATTACCATAACACATGTCCTAATTCTATTGGATAAGTTTAATTCGACCAAAAACAACCTTAGAAATAAAATATGACCATTTAGGCCCACTTGGATTAGATTTGGACATTTATTATCAATTTATTTAAAGAAGGGTTAAAATAGTTAAAATCAAAGTTTAATAACTAAAGAATTTTTAATATAGGGTTATACATAAGATAAATTCGACTATAAATATTCATTAGAAAGATAAAACTATTTCCTACATAATTATATTTTATATGTAATTTTTATACTTTAAATAAGTTAATTTATTTATGACACAAAGATGATACAATAATTATCTTATTAATGAAATATTGACATAATTGATGTTATAAATACCCAAATAAATGTAATTTGAGACTTTTTATGAATTACACTAATTTTATAGGTTAATATGACATGTTAGTATTGATTTAATTAACTTTTTTCTAATTAATAATTCTGTTATAATTTTTAAAAAAATCAATTACTAAATAGTGTCAAAATTGACATAAAATAGTTTTTAAAACAAATATTATATTATTAATTGTTATTTTATTCCTAAAAATCTAAGGTTCTGTAAAATGACTTAGATAAGGTTATATATATTAATAATAAACAACTTGGGGTTCTTTTGGCTTGTTATAGTAAGTTTATTAACCTTATAGTGTAGAGAACACAAAAAGACACGGTAAAAGTAAAATTATCTAACTTAATGTTAAATCTAAATGATAAGGTTAAAATAGGAACCTAAAATTGTATAAATTCTATTTTATGAGAGGATTTCGACCCATCCCCACCTTAGCTTCTAAATAAATCTATTTGGAACTATTTAAAACCGAATTTGGCTTTATAATAAAATAATATTTTTAGTTTTTCCAAAGGAGCCCCTCTCCCCCCTTATAAAAGGGAACCTCCTCCCCCTCTTCCTCACACCACGTTGAGCCTTCAAGCTCGGCCAAACCCTGCCAATTTCTTCTATCCACTTCCCTAGATACATCCTAGATGTCCTTGTCTTCTTCAAAGACCAATTTTAGTGTCCTAAAAGGAGGTCTCAAAGGAACGCTTCAAAGAAGAGGTAATGTCCATTACCGATTCTTTCATCTTTATTTTGTCTTCCACTTCTTCTTCTTTAGTTTTTTCATTATGAAGTAATAACATAAGTATCACTAATATACTGATATGTTATTATAAGTATTAAACAACCCTATTTCACCATCTATCCATCCTACGGAAAATGAAATCACCACGCGTGCGTACATACGAAATACTGTCTCCACGCCATGTTGTAGTCTATTTTCCACCACCACCTTACTTGGATGGGTATAATGGTGTAAATAATAACTATATATGATTATTTTAAAGTTATATTGATTCTAAAATTGTATATATACACTCCATTACAATTTCACGATCATGGGAACAATATCATCACTCGCGCGTACGTACGGAATACCGTCTCCACGATGTGATGCGACTCGTTCTACATGATCTTCATTGCATAATGATTATATAAATGAATTGAATGAATGAATATATTACACTAATACCAATTAGGAAATTAGGTATCTATAACCTAAAAAGAAGAATAATAATTTATTCGACAAAATACGCATAAGAAAAAAAAGTAATAAACACCCGAATAACAAGTAGTAATGAAATATTACTAATAAGAAGCTAATAATATGACCATATATGATAACATAAAAATAAGTATGATTCTGTAATAAGTAAATAACATTATTTAAATCATTATATAGGAGGTTCGGACACTTACGAAGCAAATCAGACCTAAGGTAAGGGAAATATCACAATTTCATTTTTATCCAAGATTGTTTATACTTTGGTATTTACTGGGTTGTATTTTATCTTCCACATCCATGTTTCCTCAACATGTAATATTATTTACATCCACCTACAATTGTTTAAATCCATTTTTACCCTTTGGTGAGTTTATAGTAAAAAATATGAAAGGAATCTTTTGTCGTTTTTCATACGAGGTGCTTTTTGACTTTTCCGACAAAAGTACGAGAAGAATGTTTTTTTAACTTATACGACATGAATGGATTTTTAAAACATTATTTCCAAGAAGATTCCTTTACAAGTTTTCAAGTTTATTTTTAATCAAATTCTTTTAGTTTAAAATTGTATGACATGTTAAGAAAGGCAAATGTTTTTGAAGTACTCATGAGATAGACATGGCTGGAACGGCAGGTTAAACCGGTTCAGTGAAACAGGACTGAAACGAGGAATGAAATCAGTTCAGAAATGGACTTTGTCCACTAAGATAATATTGGAAATGAGTCTTGACTAATAATAAATGATTATCTATGATTATGTGTGTATGACACAAAGTTTCATGTTTTAAGTTATGATTATTGGGATTACATTTCACTACTATGATTTATCCCATGTTATAAAATTATGATCTCTTTTTCAGGTTAAGATTTCCAAAAGATATGTTCTTATGAATATGATGTGATTGATATTTCTTTTTTTACCCTTACTGAGCATTTAAGATCACCCTTTTGTATGTTTTTTTCCCAGGTCAGGAAGAAGGTTATTAAGTAAGATATGCCAAAAGGGACTATAGATATGATGAAATAAATGGGAGACAATATAGATGCTTTATGAACCAGTTGTTTATGTTTCCCAGTTTCTAAAGAAACTATAACTATATGGTCCTTTCATGGTTTTGTTATATGTTGTAATAAGTATGCTTCAATTTTGAAGTAATAACAATGTATGTAAAGTATGGGTCATTATAGTTGGTATCAGAGGAAAGGTATAGTCAACATTTGGAAACTAGGATGTGAAAGACTTAGTAAGAACCCTAAGGATAAGTCTAAGCATAGAACACAATCTTAGTGTTTTAGAAATGGCCATGAATAACCTAGGATAAGACCTTAAGTCTGAAATTTTTTTCTTGATTATGTGGTTTTCCTATGATAATTAGTGTTTCTCACACTATTCTTCTTGGTTTTAGTCAATGGCTGGAACCCGAAGGAACCGTTCTAATGCAGAATGCGACGGGCAATGCAATGATTGTCCCCTGAGCAACCAAACGTTATGGGAGATGGAATGCATAATCTTGTATCCATGATCACACAACTTTCTCAAGATATGAATCATGCAGGACTTCCAAAAGATCAAAGGAAGGAGCAACATTCTGTTGAATCCTTCATGAGGCAGCGTCCACCTTCATTCAGCGGGTCTACTGATCCATTAGTTGCTGAAAAATGGATTAGTATTACTAAAAAGATATTTTCAGTTCTTCAATGTTCTGAACATGATAAAGTCATCTTAGTAGTGTATCATTTGGAAGGTGATGCTGATCAATGGTGGAATTTATCAAGAATACGAGGCAAAGAGATGAAATTGAGTCCATGGAATGGGACGAGTTCAAGAACTTATTTTTCAATAAGTACTTCCCTCGTATTCTCCGAACAAAGATGGAGAAAGAGTTTCTTGAACTAAAGCAAAAGGATGATGAATCTGTTGGTACCTATAAAGAAAATTTTACTAGACTTGTAAGGTACGCTTCTGGTATTATTATCCAACCTGAGAGTAAGATCGATCGATTCTTTAGTGGCTTAAAACCAAGTATTCGAAGGGCCTTATCCATAAGGGACTTCAATAGCTACGAGGAAATCGTTCGATGTGCTCTCAAAGTTGAGATGGAGATTGGAGTAACCCATCAGTCATATGGGTTTTATAAGAAGAGGAAAATGGAATTCAAAGGAAATTCTAAAGAGCACACTGAAAAGAAGATGAGATTTCACTTATGCTCAAAGTGTGGAAAGAAACATGGAGGGAGTTGTCTTAAAGGGACAAGTAAATGTTTCAAATGTGGAAAGGAAGGTCATCGGGCATTTGAATGCTGCAATGATGGGAAGAAGATGTCTAATGATGCAAAAGAAGGAAGGGACACACAGAATGAACCTACTACACTTCAATGTTTCAAGTGCAAGGAGATGGGGCATTATTCCAATAAATGCCCTAATCCAAGGGTTGTTGATGATGATCGACATAAACAAAATCTTAAGGCTAAAGACAAAGAAAAGTCACATGCAATTTCTATCAGCGATGTGGAGTACGATAACGATGTGGTGAAAGGTACACTTACCATACACTCTAAAGTAGAAAATGTTTTATTTGATTCTGGATCCACCCACTCTTTTATTTCTGAAGATTTTTCTAAGGGTATCACCGTATTACCTCAACAATTAGATGTTGAGTTAGCTGTGACAACACCTAATGGCACAACAGTCGCATCAAAAGTTTATAATTCTTCCCCGATTGATGTTTGTGGGAAAGTGCTTCCTGAAAATCTTGTGATCCTTCCTATAGTGGAATTTGATGTGATTCTTGGCATGGATTGGATTTCTTTATATGGAGCTTATATCAATTGCCAAAGTAGGGAAGTCACATTTCATATTCCAGATCAATCTATGATCGTCTATTGATGCCAGGATGAACATAACCTTCTAGTGGAAATTTCTTCCATCTTATGGGTCTTGATTCCACTGAATGAAGGTTATTTATCTCAAATGGTTCATGAGAAACTCACAATTAATAATATTCACATTTTACGGGAGTTTTATGATGTCTTTCCGGAGGAATTGCCGGGTCTTCCACCAAATCGTGAAGTTGATTTTTCAATAGAACTCGTACCAGGTGCTTTACCTATTTCAAAGACACCTTATAGAATGGCCCCAATCGAGTTGCAGGAATTGAAGAAGCAACTCCAAGAGAATCTTGATAAGGGATTCATACGCCCTAGTGCATCACCTTGGGGAGCACCTGATCTATTTGTTAAGAAGAAAGATGGATCAATGAGACTCTATATTGATTATCGAGAACTTAACAAGATCACTATCAAGAAAAGATATCCTCTCCCACGCATTGATGACTTATTTGACCAACTATGCAGATCTCAATACTTTTCCAAGATTGATCTTCGTTCAGGGTATCATCAATTAAGGGTCAAAAGGGAGGATATACCAAAGACGACTTTCCGTACAAGGTATGGACACTATGAATTTATAGTGATGCCATTTGGTCTTACTAATTCCCCTGCTATCTTCATGGATCTGATGAATAGAGTCTTTAGAGACTATCTTGATCAGTTTGTGGTAGTCTTTATAGATGATATTCTTGTATATTCAAAGAGCAAGGAAGAACATGAAGATCACTTGAGAATAATATTAAAGACCCTGAGAAAGGATAAGCTTTATGCCAAATTTAACAAGTGTGAATTCTGGCATCAAAGAGTTTCATTTTTGGGTCACATAATCTCAAAATAGGGGATATCTGTAGATCCATCAAAAATAGAGGTTATCGAAAGATGGTCGAGACCAACAACAGTAATTGAGATCTGAAGTTTTATTGTTTTGGATGGATATTATCGACGTTTTGTGAAAGATTTTTCACGATTATCTAATCCACTCACCAAGTTAACTCGAAAAGGAGTTAAGTTTGTCTGGATGGAGGAATGTGAAGAGAATTTCAAGGAGTTGAAAAGAAGGTTATCCAGTGCACCTATGCTCACACTGACTTGTAGTGGAGAAAGGTTTGTGATCTACAGTGATGAATCCAATAAGGGATTGGGGTGTGTTCTTATGAAAAATTATATGGTGATAGCTTATGCCTCACGATAGTTGAAAATCCATGAGCAAAATTACCCAACTCATGATTTGGAGTTAGCTGCGGTAATATTTGCATTAAATATTTGGAGGCATTATCTTTATGGAGAAAGGTGTGATATTTATACTGATCATAAAAGTTTAAAGTATATTTTCACACAAAAGGAGCTGAATATGCGCCAAAGAAGATGGTTGGAGCTGATTAAGGATTACGACTGCTCAATTCATTACCACCTTGGGAAAACAAACAAGGTGGAAGATGCATTAAGTCGACAAGACCATGCCAGTTTATCCGTGATGAGGATTACAAAAGATCCAATATTTATGGATTTACAAAGGATGGATCTTGGAATTATAATGAAAGGGGGAAAATCGTATTTTTCTCAAATGAATGTTCAACCATCTATACATGTGAAGATTAAAGAGGCGCAGAAAGAAGATGTAGAGTTACAAAAGAAGGTGAGAAATATTCCTGAATTCAACCTTGATTGTGATGGGATAATAAAGTTCAGAAATCGGGTTTGTGTTCCTCCCATCCCTGAATTAAAGAAGGACCTGCTGGATGAGGCTCATAGTTCTTCATTCTCTATTCATCCTGGAAGCACGAAGATGTATAGGGACCTGAAAGAGTACTTATGGTGGGATGGCATGAAAAGAGATGTTGCTGAATATGTCTCTCGATGCTTGGTTTGTCAGCAAGTTAAAGCTGAGAGACAGAAGTCTAAGGGGATGTTACAACCATGACCCATACACGAATGCAAATGTGAAAACATCACTATGGACTTTGTCACAGGACTTCCTAAAATATCCAAAGGCAATAATGCTATTTGGGTCATTGTTGATCGTCGTACAAAGTCTGCACACTTCATTGCTATTAGAGAGGATTTCTCTCTGGATCATCTTGCCAGGATATATGTAAAGGAAGTGGTAAGATTTCATGGAGTACCACTTTCTATTATATCTGATCGGGATCCGAGATTTACCTCGAAGTTCTGGCGAAGTCTTCAGCATACTCTGGATACAGAGTTGAGTTTCAGCACTGCTTATCATCCTCAAACAGACGGTCAGTTTGAGAGAACAATTCAAACTCTAGAAGATATGTTGAGAGCTTTCTCTATGGATTTCAAAGGTGGTTGTGATCAACACCTACCTTTGGTGGAATTTTCTTATAATAATATATTTCACTCCAATATTCAGATGGCTCCTTATGAAGCTCTCTATGGAAATAAATTCAGGAATCGAACTTGCTGGGATGAAGTTGGGGAAAGAAATCTATTAGGACCTGATCTTGTTGATGAGATGGTAGAAAAGGTCCGATCTATTCAACAACACATAAGAGAAACTCAGAGTCGACAGAAAAGTTATGCCGACAACCAAAGAAAATACCTAAAGTCTGAAGTGGATGATAAAGTTTTCTTACTAATATCTCTCTGGAAGAGGGTCATGAGATTTGGAAAGAAGGGGAAGTTGAGCCCTAGATATATCGGTCCTTTCGAAATACTAGATAGTGTTGGAAAGGTAGCTTACCGATTGGCGCTTCCACTGAATCTCTCTCAAGTTCACGATGTGTTCCATGTATCTCTCCTGAGAATGTACATACCTTATCCTTCTCATGTACTCAGCTCAGAAGTTGTACCGCTGGAGCAAGATCTTTCTTATGAAGAACAGCTGAAAGAGATTCTGGATCGTAGCGAAAAAGTCCTACGAAACAAGACCACTCGATTGGTTAATGTTTTATGGAGGAACCACCAATTAGAAGAAGCTACATGGGAGCTTGAGGATATGATGAGGGAGAGGTATCCTCATCTTTTTGTTACAAAGTGACGAATTTCGAGGGCGAAATTCATTTTAAGGGGGGTAGAATGTAACACCAGAGACTTTTATGAGAAATATTTTGTTTCTATGTTATATAAATCATAAAAGGAATCTTTCACTACACACGACACTAGCTTGGCTTGCTTTACATGCAACCACGACCTTCCTCAATAGCTTGCGTCATACGCAATACCGAGTTTCACTAAACAACGATATGATATTAAAATATTATTAAAACTAGCCATTATGAATAGTGATAACCACTTTTTGAAATTTTGTAAATTTTATTTTTCAAAATGGACTTCATTTTTGGATTCGGAATATCGAAATTAGCTTAGGGTGAAATTTTGGTACTTTTCGGATAACTTTCATGTTATGATGAATAGTGAAAATTACTAAATTTTAATTAAAAACAACTTTTTTAATAGAAATAATTAATAGTGATAAATTATTAATTTGAGTGGTTTTAAAGTATATTTAGAATATATTTTTACAATTTAATACAATGTTGTTCATTGGATGTAATTTCACATTTAAACCAGACATAAACAAGTGCCAATCTTTTGATAGTTATTATCTTTTAAAAACACGCTATTTGTTTTGACGACGAGAATTAATTTTTAAATTAGTTAATGTAACTGATATGTTTTGAATTTGGTAAAATAAACATCATTTTTGAATTCACAATATCAAATATAGCTTAGGCCTAATTTTTGGTATTTTTCTGGAAACTTTCATTTTTTGATGAATAGTGAAACCACTAAGTGGTAGTTAAAAAAACTGATTTTTTCATAAAACTTAATTTTACCGCTTCTGTGAGTAGAATTTAGAAAATCCGAGAGACAAGGTTAATATCAAGGACTAAAATGTGGTTCAATGAGATGAAAATAATTTTTGGTGAATAGTAACTTTTTACTTTTTTTTTTACCACGGTTAAAAGTAAATAGGGTAGTTAAGGCTAAAAATGATATTATTATTACCCTAAAAAATGTCCTAATTCTATTGGATAAGTTTAATTCGACCAAAAACAACCTTAGGAATAAAATATGACCATTTAGGCCCACTTGGATTAGATTAGGACATTTATTATCAATTTATTTAAAGAAGGGTTAAAATAGTTAAAATCAAAGTTTAATAACTAAAGCATTTTTAATATAGGGTTATACATAAGATAAATTCGACTATAAATATTAATTAGAAAGCTAAAAATATTTACTACATAATTATATTTTATTTGTAATTTTTAGACTTTAAATAAGTTAATTTATTTATGACACAAAGATGATACAATAATTATCTTATTAATGAAATATTGACATAATTGATGTTATAAATACCCAAATAAATGTAATTTGAGACTTTTTATGAATTCAAATAATCTTCTAGGTTAATATGACATTTTATTATTGATTTAATTAACTTTTTTCGAATTAATCATTCTGTTATAATTTTCACAAAAATCAATTACTAAATAGTGTCAAAATTGACGTAAAATAGTTTTTAAAACAAATATTATATTATTAATTGTTAGTTTATTTCTAAAAATCTAAGGTTTGGCCAAATGACTTATATAAGGTTATATATATTAATAATAAACAACTTGGGGTTCGTTTTTCTTGTTATAGTAAGTTTATTAACCTTATAGTGTAGAGAACACAAAAAGACACGATAAAAGTAAAATTATCTAACTTAATGTTAAATCTAAATGATAAGGTTAAAATAGGAACCTAAACTTGTATAAATTCTATTGGATGAGAGTATTTCGACCCATCCCCACCTTATCTTCTAAATAAATCAATTTGGAGCTATTTAAAACCGAATTTGGCTTTATAATAAAATAATATTTTTAGTTTTTCCAAAGGAGCCCCTCTCCTCCCTTATAAAAGGGCACCTCCTCCCCCTCTTCATCACACCACGTTGAGCCTTCAAGATCGACCAAACCCTTACAATTTCTTCTCTCCACTTCCCTAGAGACATCCTAGAGGTCCTGGTCTTCTTAAAAGACCAATTTTAGTGTCCTAAAAGGAGGTCTCAAAGAAGCGCTTCAAAGAAGAGGTAATGTCCGTTACCGATTCTTTCATCTTTATTTCTTCTTCCACTTCTTCTTCTTTAGTTGTTTAATTATGAAGTAATAACATCAGTATCAATAATATACTTATATGTTATTATAAGTATTAAACAACCCTATTTCACCATCTATCCATCCTACGGAAAATGAAATCACCACGCGTGCGTACATACGAAATACCGTCTCCACGCCGTGGTGTAATCTATTTTCCACCACCACCTTACTTGGATGGGTATAATGGTGTAAATAATAACTATATATGATTATTGTAAATTTATATTGATTATTAAATTGTATATATACACTCCATTACAATTTCACGATCATGGGAATGATATCATCACTCGTACGTACGTACAAAATACCATCTCCACGATGTGATGCGACTCATTCTACATGATCTTCATTGCATAATGATTATATAAATGAATTGAATGAATGAATATATTACACTAATACCAATCTATAAATTAGGTATCTATAACCTAAAAATAATAATAATAATTTATTCGACAAAATACGCATAAGAACAAAAAGTAATAAACACCCGAATAATAAGTAGTAATAAAATATTACTAATAAGAAGCTAAGAATATGACCATATATGATATCATAAAAATAAGTATGATTCTGGAATAAGTCAATAACATTATTTAAATCATTATACAGGAGGTTCAGACACTTACAAAGCAAATCAGACCTAAGGTAAGAGAAATATCACAATCTCATTTTTATCCGAGATTGTTTATACTTTGGTATTTATTGGGGTGTATTTTATCATCCACATCCATATTTCCTCAATATGTAATATTATTTCCATCCACCTACAATTGTTTAAATCCATTTTTACCCTTTGGTGAGTTTATAGTAAAAGATATGAAAGGAATCTTTTGTCGTTTTTCGTACGAGGTACTTTTTGACTTTTCCGACAAAAGTACGAGAAGAATGTTTTTTTAACTAATACGGCATGAATGGATTTTTAAAACATTATTTCCAAGAAGATTCCTTTATAAGTTTTCAAGTTTATTTTTAATCAACTTCTTTTAGTTTAAAATTGTATGACATGTTAAGAAAGGAAAATGTATTTGAAGTAGAAAGGATATTTTCCTCAAGAATGGAGTTCAAGTGTTTTATCAAAATTATTTTCCATCTAAGATAATATAGGGTTATGTTTATATGCCTATTATTAAATTGACTTGATTATGTTGTGATGGAATTATTTTTATGAATTCCTTTATCTTATATGAATTGTTTTATGATGTCATGTTGTTTAAGAATCCCATTTTTATTACATGGGTTATGCAATGATGTATGATTTATGATTTTTTGGCACACATATGAATGGTATAATTATGAGATGGGTGGGACCTATATCTCACTCCAATTCATTGGGTAAAGATTTTATATCTCATGAGATAGACATGGATGGAACGACATGTTAAACCAGTTCAGTGAAACAGGACTGAAACGAGGCATGAACTCGGTTAAGAAATGGACTTTGTCCACTAAGATAGTCTTGGCAATGAGTCTTGACTAATAAGAAATTATTATCTATGATTATGTGTGTATGAAACAAGGTTTCATGTTTTAAGTTATGATTATTGGGATTATATTTCACTACTATGATTTATCCCATGTTATGAAATTATGATCTCTTTTGCAGGTTAAGATTTCCAAAAGATATGTTCTTATGAATATGATGTGATTGATATTTCTTTTGTTTACCCTTACTGAACATTTGATCTCACCATTTTTTATGTTTTTTCCCAGGTCAGGAAGAAGGTTATTAAGTAAGATATGCCAAAAGGGACTATAGATACGATGAAATAAATGAGAGACATTGTAGACGCTTTATGAACCAGTTGTTTATGTTTCCCAGTTTCTAAAGACACTATACCTATACGGTCCTTTCATGGTTTTGTTATATGTTGTAATAAGTATGCTTCAATTTTGAAGTAATAACAATGTATGTAAAGTATGGGTCGTTATAGTGTGTAACCCAATCAATCAGCCAGAAACTTTGGCATCTCCTGCTGGCATCTCTGATCATTCTCCATCCATTATTAGTGTTTAATAAAATATGAATCTTTAATGATGAATATTAAAATTTTAAATTCATGTTAATTAGAATTTAGATTAAACAAATAATAATCTGGAAATTAAATTTCCAACCCCTGTTGTGCATAATCAATCAAAAATTAAATAAATAATTATAAATTTAAATGTGATCACTCAGATACCACTTGATGGTTCTGAATGTAGAAGAAGTTCCTTTTTGGTGAATAACCATTAAGGTTTTTGAAATATTATATGGATCATTCTCAAAATCTTCAAGAGATAAATGACATGAATGATTTTTTTCATCGAATATTAACATAGAAATCCCAAAACCTAGAGAGGATCTTTTTTACATTATATTTATAATTAATTTAAATTAGATTAGAAGAAATATTACCTCATATTGTAATCTTTATTTGATGAAGATTTTGATCTCCTAAAACCCTTTTTGGATTACCGTCATTACACAAGGAGGACCCAAAGTAAATCCCCTATAGTAGTGACACACACGTGGTCCTTTGATCTCTGAACAACACAGTTGGAATGTCAGGTGCTAGCGTAGCAGATCGATTATCTCATACTGTTCTTCTTGATCAATTCAAGTTCCTTCATTCTTTAATTATTCTATCCTTTTCTTCTCATTATTGAAAGGATAAGAGAAGGAGGATTCTAGAGAGAAATGTGTTGTGCACAAAGATTCTAAATTCTTGATTAACCCTACAAAATAGACATAATAATCTATTTATAGAGTTAGAGTTTAGGTTAAAATATTATTTTATTTCACAAAGACCCTTAAATAATATAATAAACTTTATCTGACCCCATGTCATATAATAATGATAATAATATTATTTTATGGCGTTCTTTATTTTATGTAATGTTAAATATTATTTTATTGTCTTGAAAATTAATATTTATCACCAGACATGATCTTGGTCAGCTCATCATCCTCGACATTTATTTAATACTAAAATAAATATTTATTAAATATTTATTCATAAATAAATATTCTATTTACATTCTAGATAAAAAAATATTTATTAAATATTCAATAAATAAAATAAATATTTTATTCATAGTCTAGAGAATAAATATTTATTAATTATTCCTATAATTAAATAAATTATTTATTACCTTGTAAATATTTAAGATTAATAAATACATATTAAAATTATTTCTCATTATCGATAATAATATTTATTTCAATAATTAAATTAAAATATAATTTAATTGAGATCAGTGGAAACCCTTAATGTGTGACCCTCTAGGATTATTTCTCATTGACATTAGACGTGTTTACCTAAAGTCCAAGATTACTGTCTAAAAAATCAGTTAAGGAACCCATGAGAAGTAAGTTAATGTTAAAAAATTGAAAACCATACATAAAAACATACTATGTAATATAATCCCTTTATCACAATATATCTAGTAGGTTGTACACTCGTTCCCCCAACCTATGTGCTTGATATGTCTTTCTTTGACTGTCTAAAATAAACTCATCATTACACCATGCCCATGGAATTTAATGTAATGGTTCCATTTTAATCAAAGGGACGAGATATCAAATTATATTAATATGGAAGTGAAAAATCATTCCTTGACTTATTAATTAATAAAATATCATTTGTGACACACCCTACTTCCCATAAACATATGACATAATAGTTTTGGCCATTACATCAAACTATGTGAGTCATGAAAATCATTAATAATAATATTAAATTATAAGGACCATTACACATGCTCATAGATAGTAATATCTGATGACACATAAACATGGAAAATTTCTATATGCAGATATATTCCCATAATCTCCCATATTAGAGATTACAAAGTGTGAAATTCAATATAACAAGTCTCATATTCTTATGAGTACTCACACCTGATAGTAAATATTTTAGGTGTCCCATCATAGTATGTTATCTGATTGTAGAACTATTATTAAGAATATCATCATGGAATTTCAATATTCCCATCATAGCAGGGAACTAATATGACCTTATCAATTTGATAGATATTCAAGACATTATCACATTAAATTCATGCTGAAAAATGAAATATATGTAATAAGATTTTTTATTATTATTAAAATCTATGAATATTCATACAATCCAAAGTATAAATAGTTAGTTCTAGAACACCAAATCCAACACTATAACCTTAGTATCATGACCTTTCACAATAATAATAAATAAAATATAATAACTTAGAGTAAAAAATGTGGAATAAAATAATTTAAAATGACATACATATCATACTAAAAATAAATATATGGCATCACTATGTGGAAATCCCAACTAGAGTATATAGAGTATAAGTAAATAAATAAATAAAACTATAATATCTTCTCCATTACAGATGGGTACCGCTACAAAATCCATGATTCTATGCTCAACTATCTACTACACTCCCATTTCCATTTCTTGGATCCCTATACATGACGTCTGTACATGAATTGAAATGAACATATAATATGTGAGTAATAAAACCTAGTAGGACATCAACTATATTTCCTTAAATGAAGGTTCACATTTATAAGAGGCGTATTCTATGATTATAATAAATGTGAAAGAAACCATAAGAATCACATATCGAGAAACCATGTGCTAACCAAGTCACCATGATCCTCGACCATACTTTCTTTAGCTCCATGCTAGAAGGATGGTCATGAAGTTGAAAATAATAAAGTACTCACCACTAGGCTGACAACATTTTTCTCTACATCCTCAATCCATCAAGTGGATATGTTACTCTATATCCACAAGGCATCGAGTTTTGGCACTTTTCTCGGTATCCTCAAGGAATCGAGTTTTGTCTAATCCACAAGGCTATCATGATCCTACCCTATATAGGGGTCCACCACCACCATCATCACATATCATGTTCACTCCTACTCTATGGGGTAATCATACCACGATGGTCACCTATAATGAATACAAAGGAAAAACTCCAACAACATGGTAATACACATAACATTACAGAGCAGAATAAGACAATAATAGAATGTCATCATGAGCATATAATAGAAAACAAAAAATATCATTTGATTAACATCAAGCACAATAACAATCTACTTTAGCAGTACCCATGGAAATAAAAATCATATAGGGGTATTATGATAATGAAAACACCCATAAACAACCACCATCAATAAAGAACAACAATTCATGCTAACACGACTTGAATAAATGAAACAAGAGTATACAAGGACCTCAAATGATAAATAACTTTCTACCTCAAGGTTCTTGATGAATAAATCCAAGGTTTATCAAAGGATCGAAGACCAAAAACGTCTCACACCCATGGATAATGGGATCACATGTCAAGGGATACCTATATCGGGTTTTGTTTCATCAAGAAATAAGTTTAGAATAAATAATAAAGATAATTCAAAGTCAAAAAGGTGATTATATAATCATATACCTTACAATTACCATAAAAAAGATAATTAATAGGTATTTTGAAGAAAAGGATGCCAATTCAATCATCCATTGTTGATCAAATAATGGATTATAAATTCAATGTCGATTCTAGAAGAGATCCTTAAGTCTATCCAATGAAAATCAATCCATCAAGAATCCATCAATGGAAGATTGATTAAAGAAGAATACATTCTTGAGATGAATTATTCATAATAATCTACATGGAAAACATATATCATTCTTGATAGTTCTAGCTTCAGTCAAGGGGGTTTTCATTGACACATCAAATCCTTCACCAATCCTTGAAATGTTCATTGTATATGGTTGATCTTTATTTGATCAAGAAACTTTATAAAAAATATATATCCATCATCTATCTATGAATAAAGGTAACATTCACCACTAAATTAGTATAGAAACCACAAATCTAACATGGATCCATGATCATCTATCAAGGATGAAAAATTATTTGATATAGATCGAATGAAATCCCACTATTCTACTACCATTATATCATTATCACCTAAAAGAAACTAAGATAGATGAATGGGAGTGTCTATGAATCACGATGAGATCTCTCAAATTTAGAATATTTCCTTGGGTATTGGAATTGGGTATAAAATTAAGTAGAAAGCATGTAGAATTAAAATACATGAGATGCATTTAATGCACCCCCGAACTAGGTGTGCTGGCTACTTGGTGGGCCTCACCAGCTATCTGATGCACCACCAGCTAGACTATGTGGTTTTTAGAATTATGATGGCCCAGTAAAATCCCACTGACTAACTAGTGGGTTTCACTAACTAGTTAGTGGTTTCCTTTTAGCCACCATCTTCCAATACCTTCCTCAAATTCTTCCACCTTCAAAACCTAGACCATTTGAAACTAAAATATGACATCTGAAAAACACATAACATAGAATAATTTTAAGACATACGAGAATTTATTAACTTTAAATATATAATATATCGAAATAAAGTGATGATGTTAGAATTATTCCCATATAATAACTTATCATCCCCAAGAAGTAACTTCAAACATTATTCTCAAATAACTCAGGTCATTGAGCCTAAACCTCAGCCTTATGCTCATAGGTATCCTTCTAGATCCGTATTTTACACTATAGGATCTAGAATAGTGGTATCATTCTCTATTAAAGTACTTTATAACTCTGGTCTACAATCTATACTAGATGCTCCACATATAATGAGTCAGGTTCTTTCTCAACATCCTAATATTCAATAACAAGTGTAGGATCAAGCATGCACCTCCTAAGATGAGATACATGAAACAAATCATGCATACCTTACTAGAGAGAAGGAAGATCTATACAATACTCCACTATCCCAATCCTCTTGATGATCTCAAAGGGTCCAACATAGTGTGACACACTTCCCCTGATTACTCAAGCATTAGTGTCCTAACCAAGGCATCACTCTCAGAAAAACCTAGTCACCAACAATGAACTCCAAAGGTCTCCTCCTATGGTTGTAATAAAACTTATGACCACTCTGAGTGATGACCAACATCTTCTGAATTGATCGCACTATCTCAGAGGTCTCTTGTAACAAACTAGTCCCCATAACTATATAGGGTTTTTGGAATTTTATTTAGGTTCATTAGATGAAGTTGATTAGATGAAGATCATCAGATAGATCATATGGATGTTTCCCACCATGATGTTTCATAGAATTTTGGCATAAGGGTTTTTAATAGATAGAAATTACATTGGATAATGTGCATCATATATAGTTGAGTGTATGTAGATTCATCAAACTGAATAATTCATTGGTGATGCTTTGATAATTGAAAAACTATCATCAGATGAAACTCTCATAGTTTATGTTTACTAAGAGTAGAAACTCATTGCAAGGGTTTTTATTAATGACATACTATTGGTGGTTATAATGAAAGATAAAATAGTATATCAGTGGTTTCTCAAGTCAATGGAAGGTTGACCATGAAACTCATTGGTCGATACAACTTGTTAGCTAGACAAAGACCTCTATAATGTGGTGTGGTGGCCTAGCTCTGGAGTATATAACTGAGTGCATGGAAAATGGGTGTTTTTGAATTAATTTTCTAATACCTAATAGTATAGAAAATTAAAGTGAGGGTTTTTTTGTACTTGTTTGTATCTCCCATAATGAAATATGTTTGTAGTGTTCTCCTTTGGATGTTTGAATTTGTCCAAACTACATAAATATATTTGTCCGTTTTTCATGAGAATAATCATAATGGAGTTATATATATTTATTAGGTTATGGTTCTAGTGAAAATTACTTAAAGGAGGATTTTATCAGACAAAATATCCATATAATAACATTGTAAATATTTTTTCCCTACTACATAGGAATACACATTCAGAGGGACATCTCCATCTAGTGAACATTGTCACACTAGGTTTTTCCCTTGGATCAAACTAATAGAGACTATTTTTCTTCATTGGGGTGGTTTATTTACCCTCCTTCATAATAATTGGTATCAAAGTGAGGTTTATTGGTTGGTTCTACTTCAATCTCATCATTGAGGTGAATTTTATCCCCTTGTCTTGAAAGTTTTTTGATTTCAGTTGGTTTATTATTATCTAAATAATGACTTTGGTGGAATAAAAAGGTCTTATCAATATGTTTTATGGAAGGTAATTTTACTTTTTTAAAATGAAATTGGAAGTTATTTTGATACAATAATATCATGAAGATCTTTTATCTGATAGAAATACCAAAATAATGTACAAATCATAATGAGAGTAGTTATATAGGAAGGATTTGGCCTTGGTCATGATGTCACTTTCATAGAATGTTTTATTCAACATTAGAAAGAAGAAAACTATTATAGAGTTTATACAAGTGTTGGCTAAAATGTATGAGAATACAATAACTCTTAATAATGTTTTCATGATGATAAGATTGTTCAAATTAATTTTATCAGACATAAGGCCTGTAATCGATCATGTAAATGACTCCAATATGATATGAGGGATGAAAAAATTCATGAAGGTAATATTTAGAGATAATTTTTGGGATTTTATTCTTATTTACTCACTTCCAAAGATTTATATTACATGGCTAAAGAAGTTATAAACTTCATTGTGGAGATAGATCTTATTATTAATGAAATTATAAACTTGATCTAGAATGGTGAGTTGAGGTGGAAGGAAGTTCAAACATTATCTAAAAGTTATCTCAATACTATCATATGGGGAAGATTAGTTCACTGGATAGACTGTCAGAAGAAACAATATTCATAGGATAAGTCCCAAATAATAATTTGAGGTAAATCTATAGGTTTAGGTTCTATATATTGACTTAATGGGAAAATGGGACATATTAATAAATATTGAAAAAATAAATTGAGGCTTTTGCCCTGGATATACAAACTCACATAGTACAACAAATAGAGGGTCCAACTTGAGCTTGAGCATGATAATTCTAGAAGATTCATGTGTTATTGACTCAGGGGAATCATTTCATTCAACTAGAGAGTGAGGGTGCATGGTTGATTATGTACCAAGAATCTTAGGAAGAGTACATTCAGTGGACAATGAATCTATGTATATATTTAGGAAAGGTTATGTGAACATTAAAATGAAAAGTATAAGTGTCTTGAAACTAAAAGATGTTAAACATATTCCAGGTATATAGAAGAACATCATATCAGTGAGATAGCTTGATGATGCCAGTTTTGGAATAAATTTTTTTGAATATAGTTTATATGATCATTATAATTTACCTAGTTATATCTCACAGAGTAATGAATGGTACATTATACCTTACTAGATAGAGTGATGAAGTTTCAAATATTAGAAAAAATTCATCAAATAGTTCGATAATGTGGCACTGTAGGTTTGGTCACCTTAGTGAGAAAAATATTAAAGTTTTATCTATGAAAGGAATAATATAACTTGATCATATAGACCTTGGAAGATGTGATAGTTGCACATTTGGAAAACAAATGATTTTCCTTCAACTTGGATGGAAGAAAGCTAAGGAATCAAAAGTTATAATTTGTTCATTACGATGTGTGGGGAACAACCACTGTTCACTCATATAGAGGATCACTATACTTTTTAACCTTAATTAATGATTCTACTTGAAATTTTAATGTTTAATTTTAGAAGATTAAATATTATATGTTTTAGGAATTTATATAGTGGAAAGTTTTGGATGAAAAAGAACTTGAAAATAAGTTTAAATGTCTCTAGACAGACAATGGAGGGAAATACACCAGACACAACATTCATAAAATATATAAGAAGAAGGTAATTAGGCATTATAATACCATTACAAGGACTCCACAACAAAATGGGATAACTAAGAAAATAAATAAAACTTTTATAGAGAAAAACCATTGTATGAGGCATTACTGGGGAAATCCTAAGGGAATTTGGTTAGAGGCTTTGAATATAACAATTTAATTATTGAAAATAATTCCAACTTTAGGTGTAGGACATGAAATTATTGAGGAACTTTATTATGGTAAGATACAAAATATCAACCATATCAAGATCTTTGAAATCATCAAATATGTTCAAATTGATTATAAAGATAGAGAAATGTTGGAGAAAAAAAATCTAAAGTGTGTTTTTTTATTAGATATAGTGATAAGAACTTTCGTTATCACCTATGGGATGATGAAAAGAAATAAGTCATATAGATTTGAGATGTTTTTTTCAATGAATAAATTCTATGGAAATATTAGTTCCTAGCTGAGAGGAAAGTTGAGGATAGTTCAACTATAAAATCTTAAGGTGATCAAATAGAAAATACCAAAAAAAACATTCATCTTGGAAAGTTTAGGGGAAACATAAGAGGCCAACACTTTATTAGTAAGGTTACCAGAAAAAGGTAGAATAGAAAAACTATTGATAGATGACTAATGAATAGACATAAATTTATAAGAAATAATACTACCATATAGAGGGGTTCATATGGATAAACTCGAGGTTGTGTAGGGGATATCCACTCATATCAAGAAACATGCTCAAAGTTTTGGGGATGATATGAATTTATTAATTCTTGTATACATAGGGGAACCATTCATTACATAGGAAAAAGATAATCTCTAAGACTCAAAATAGTGGGAGCCATCCATGGAAGAGGAAATTAGTTCCTTAAATCTCAACAATATCTGGGAGTTGTATGAGTTATCAAAAGGAAAAAGTGATCTGGAAAACTATTTTTTTTCTTATTTGAAAGTGGAAGTTAATGGAAGTAATGAATATAATACAAGTTTGGTGGTGAAATGTTTTCAATAAAAATAAGGAATTGAATTTTCTGAAATTTTACTACTAGTGGTGAAACACACAACCATTAAGATAGTTCTTGGAATTATTTCATCCAATGATCTACACTTAGATAAGATGGATGTAAAAATAAGATTTCTTCATGGGGACTTAGTGGAAGAAGTTTGCATGGTTTAACCTAATGTTTATGAATTTTATTAGAAGGATGACTTGTTTTGTAAGTTTAAATTAAGTTTTTATGGGTTGAAGAAATCTCCAAGATAGTTTAATAGGAAGTTTTAAACTTTCATGTTTGAATAATGTTTCAGTCGATGTGAGTTTTATATTGTAAAAATAATAATAGGAAGGTGGAGTATATCTCACACTGTTGTTGTATATGGATGATATGTTTATTATTGGTCCATAGTTCCAATGGATTGTGGAATGTAATAAGAAACTATCAAAAATATTCAAGATGAAGAATATTAGTAAAGATAATAAAATATTGGAGATAATAATTAAGATGTATAAAAAAAATCAATTTATTCATTTTATTTTAGAAGTGATACATTAATAAAGCCATTTGAGGATTCAGAATGACTGTTTGTACACCTATCTCAAATTCCCTTTTCGGACACTTCAAACTTAGTAAAACTCAAGCACCATCAATGGAAAAAGTAGTTCATGACATAGTGAAGGTTCCTCATGCTTTTTTATATGATTTTTAATGTATGTAATGGTTTTTACTTGACCATATATTTATTTTATAGTGGTATTTGTTAATAATTTCATATCAAATATTGGAAGGAAACATTGGGAATATGTGAAATGGATATTACAATACTTAAAAGTGATAGAGGATGCAACTTTGTGTTTCAGTGATGATGATAAATTGAAAGGATTTTTATGTAGATTTTTCTAGATACATGGACTCATGGAAAATATATATAGGTTTTGTATTTATTTTTTATGGAACAATAGTTAATTAGGTGTCTCGGTTGCAACTAGTTGTTATTTTATCTATAGAAGAAGAAGAGTATGTTGATACTACTAAAGAAGGAAATAATTTGATATGGTTGATGAACTCGCTAAAGGAATTAGAAAGGGATAAAACAAAGGAATGGTATTCTATAATAGTAATATTTATATTTATCTTGTTCAAAACCAATTTTTTTCATAAAATAATTAAACAGATTGACCTGAAGTATTAATTAATATGAAGCCAGCTAGAGGATAAAGTGTAGGATCTTCATAAGGTTGTTAGGAAGAAAAATATTGTAGATATGTTTAAAAAGGTGACAGTCCAAGAAATTATGTGGTAACATTTCACCTCAGTGGGGTTTGAATGATTATACCATAGTGTAAGAAAATTCATACATCAAATAGAGGAAGAGCTTAGGTGAATGAAAAAATATGAAGGTTGAAATCCTGAACTAATTTACAAGTGGGTGATTCATGAGTTTGTTGAATTTTCTTTAGGTACATAAGATAAAGTTTTATGGATATAGATAATCATATAGAATATATGCATGTTTATTTATTTTATGTTTTAGAGAATTTTAGTAGTAGGATTTTCACCAGAGAAAAGTTCCATCATACAATGTGTATGAAAAAAAGTTGAGCAGTCATAGAGTCATCTGATTGAGGAATTATATGATGAGTCTTAAAGGATCAAATACAGATCATCATATAGAACTCTCATAGATTATTTTTAGTGGGAGTAACAACTCATTGCATGGGTTTTTTCTTCATGAATGACTATTATCAATTACAATGAAAGATATAATAGTGTATTAGTGGTTTCTTAAGTAAATAAATGGTTTACCGTGAAACTCAGAGGTCAGTGAAACTTGTTAACCAAATAGAGACCTATATAAGGAGGTGTGGTGGACAAAATCTAGATTATATAACTAAGTGTATAAACAACGAGTGTTTTTGAATAAAATGTTTGAGACCCAATATTCAAGAGGAAGTGAATGGGATTTTTTTGTACTCATTTGTATCCCTAAATTTAAAGATGTTTGCAGTGTTCTCTGACAGATATAAATTTTTTTCCAAACCATATAAATCATGTTTAAATATTTGTTTTTTTCTTTTATGTGAAGTTTTATCTTGGAGTTATATGTGGTGATTAGGTTGGTTTTTATCCTAGTTACAGTTCAAATTAATTATTGGAGGAGGTTATCAGATAAACTCTCCATTTGATAACACCATGAAGCTTTTTTTACATTGTGCAGACTGAAGTGTTTAGAGGGACATATCTATATGGTGAAAATTATCACACTAGGTTTTTTCTTTGTATTGAATAGAAAGAGATTGTGTTTTTTAATTGGGGTGGTTTATTTCTCATACATCCCAATAAACTGCCGCCCCACTAGACTCATGCCAACAAAATGGTGAATGACATAATCTCTGATAAAGAGAATCATAAGTTTCCATCTAAATTGAATCCTAGTAAATATTTTTGTTTGTAAACTCAACCAATGATAGGTGACCATACCAAGATTAACTAAATTCTAGGGCACACAATTATAGAATATCTACTAGTATGTGAATCATTCACTTGCACTTTCCATCTGTATGGGGATGACACACTATTCTCAATCACAGATGAGTCCCTAAGGCCTTCTACAAACCTTGACAAATCCATGAGTTAAAAAATTTATCTCTATCAGATTAAATTCTCAATGTAAGTCCATTTAACCATACAATCTCACAGACATATAACTTTCCCAACTCATCTACATAGTGCGACTCATATATCAGTATGAAATTAGAAACTTCTATTAGCTAATAGAAAATCACCCAAATAGTGTCATGACTCCTCAGATTCATGGGTAACACCATAAAAATGTCTATCATGATTTACTCACACTTCCACATGGGCACTGGAAGTGGATGAGGAAAACCATCCTGACACTGGTTCTCTACCTTTATCATATAGCAAGTAAGGCATCAAGAAAGAAAACCAACAATGACCATTTTCATCCATAGCCATCAGAACTGCCTTGGTACATCTTTTGTCACCCTAAGTGGGGTCTTTAGAACTTTGTAGGCCTACTATAATCATACTATATAGATGATGGGTTCCACTAACTAGAATATGGATACCTTTCAACCACCATGTAACACCCTGAGATTTTTTGAATTATTTTTTTTTCAAATTAATTTAATCTTTTTGATATTTTTCATTTCATGCAACACTAACAATATTTTATTTTATATTGAAGCACTATTTTTGGATTGAATTATATGCAACACCAAGTTAATAATTCACTACATGCAACATAAACTTTATCTTTATCTATATGGAACACTGAGGTTAGCTTACGTTACATGCAAGACTGACTTTCTTTGATGTCTTGTGTGACATGAAAGATTGAGTGTTACTAAACAGTAATTCATTATTAAACTATTATTATTTAATAAGATATAACATATAATTTAAATTTAATATTATAGGATTAAAAAAATTATAGTTTAATTCATTGGTTACCTATTAATTATAAAAGAATATAGAAACTAAATGAATATAAATGAAATTATTTTATAAAAGACTATTTTCATAAGAAAAAGATGATTTATCTTAATAAGTTAAATTAATTACTACTAGTAAATTATATTAATTAAATTTATATGTTATATATTCAATAATTTTTTTATATACATAAAATATATTAGATAGGAATAAGATAATAATAAACCCAATTTTATACAAAAAACCTATATTTTTATTAAAGTACTTTTACCACATTTTGATGGAGAACCTAATTTAAATATAAATTTTTGGAACTTTTATAAATCTTATACATAAAAATAAACATAATTTTTTAAATATAAACATAAAAATTAGTTTAGGGTGAATTTTTGGTATTTTTCTGTGAAGATTCATTTTTTAATGAATAGTGAAAAATACCAAAATTTAAATCAAAACTGATTTTTCATCTAATTTATTATACGGTTAAATTATATTTTTAATTTATTTTAAAGTTTTATTAGATATAATTTTTATCAATTTATCCAATTTATGTCATTATAATCAATTTCACAGTGGAACCAATTTCACATTGAAATTGGTTATAAAAACCTAGCAAACTTTTGAATGTTTTTACTTGAAAAGCCCACTTTGTCGTCCCATATACAAAATTAAATTTAAATTAATTTATTCCACTTGTATTATTGAAATTTATAAAAATTTATTTCATATTTTTAATCATCATAATTTATAATTTTTGATAATATAAACTTAGTTTTCGACAAAAAATATTAGTGAAGGTATTTAAAATTAATTACAATGATTAAGATTAAATTAAGATTAACAAGGGACTAAACCCTAAACTTAAGGCCTAATATGAGATATAAAATTTTCAAAAAGTCATTTTATATCCATATTTAGACCCTATACTATTTTTTCTCGACTATGGATCATTATTGGATCTACCTTCAATAAAAAAACATGGGTGGGGTTTCCCTTTTCCAAAAATATTACAAGAGTGCCACTCCTCCTCCACTATAAAAGACCTCCTCTCCTCCCAATTCAATGCACCTATCAATCCACTTAAGTTTGGATAATATCTGAAAAAATATCACCCAAAAATCATCCCTTACTCCTTGAATCCTCCCTTTTGTTATAAAGCAATCAAAGGAAGTCCTTTAGTGAAAACTAAAAGGAGTTACCGAAAGAAGAGGTAAGATCCTCCCTCAAGCTCCTTTATCTTATTTTCATTTTCCATACCCTCCACTCTCCTTATTCCATTATTAAAAAAAAACACTAGTATCCTAAATATATTTACATTTTATTAATTTAATAGTTTTACCTACACATACACACACTTCCATCTAATGGGTAATGAATTTACTGTTTATGTATACAACGAACTACCGCCTCACAAAATGAAGATTGTTCATTCTTCCTTTATCGCCTCTCATGATGGAAATTATGATGAACACTATTTTTATATAATATTTCTTATATTTATAATTAATTTAATCTTATGTAATTATTTTACAATAGATATCTTTATACCTTCCATTTTGTGTAAATATGATAATTTCATTTGAGGAAGTGTGGAATACCACCCTCTCAAAGTGATGTGATTCATTCAAACACTTCATGGGATGTATTAAAGATATATTTAGTGAAACTATATGATATATATGAAATAATAATGATAATTTAATGATATTATATACATATGTACATATATTTCATTTACTCTCTTTCTTTCAATAGGACAATAAAACAGAGACAACATTCATGCGTACGTATAACCTACCGTCTCCATGAATAGTGTATTCCATTTCATACTTATATAATATATATATTATTATAATAAAAATATAATGAATATAAATGATTTTTTGTTTCATTTTATGCATTTTTGAAATCATGATATAAGTATAAGGACCAAAGATATAACAAATTAGGATACAAGCGAAAAACAAAGCGAATTTACCTGAAGTGTAACCTTAACAAGAAATTATTAACAAGCGGGTAATATAAAGTTATAATAAAACCATATATGTCATTATATATAAGAACAATGTTCTTTAAAATATGTATAATAAACTTAAATTTATTATACAGGATCTTTGAACAAGTATGATGAGAGTCAAGACACAAGGTAAGGGAATTTTGTTTCACTATTTATTTCCGTGAGATACATGCCTTATTCACCACTCACTTATTTTTTATGGTGTATATACTTCCCATGAATGTATTATATGCCTATTGTAATTAAATATATGGGTATTTACATAACTATTTTTTGATATTTCTATCATGGGGTTTAAGTTTCAAAAGTTACCAAATCGGTAATGTAATTTTGCCTCAATTTTCCTTATTTGAGACACATACCATGTTATACAACTATATTTTTATAAGAGGTGTATAAAATAACTTTGAAATGTTATAAAATGTGTTTAATAATTTTTATGATATTTTAAAGCTCTATTTAATTTAATTTTCCTATATGGGAAGTAGGATTCCAAGTTACCATGTGGTAAGAGATTATTGAAAGAATCTCACCATTTATCGAGATTGTTTTTTTATAATACTTTCATTAATGAAATATTATGATCCACATTTCAAGAACACTCATGAATTTTATTATCCTCTATTTAGTCTTGATTTATTCTTGTATTAGTATGAATTTTCCACTCTTTGGTACTTAATATAATAAAAATAATGTTTTTAATAAAATATGACCTTACCTCTCTCTTCGATCAGAAATCTGTGTTCCATAAAAACCATGCTTTACAAAAATGGATTACAAGAGTATTATACTAATCTCTTATGATCATTAAAATAAATTTTACCTTTTTTTATTTTACTAATGCTTTCAAAGGAATCTTCTTCTCACTTTTCAAATAAGGAATTTTTATAAACTTTTTACCTTGGAAAAGGAATATTCTTTTTACCTCATATGAAATGAATGAATTTACCCTCTATCATTTCTTTGAAGATTACTTTTCATGTTTAAAAGGTTAATTTTTAAGATTTTTTTAAAAGTGATTATCAAAGAAATGGTTTTCAAATTATTTTAAAGATTTATTTATAAGTTTTCAAATTATTTTTCCAGGAAATTGGTTTTCAAAAGGTTTTAATGTTTATTTTATAAGTTTTCAAGGGAAAAATGTTTTCAAATGGTTTTTAAGATTCTCTGTAAGTTTTAAAATGAAAAAGGATTTCAAAATCTTTTCAATTCTTCCTTTATATGTTTTCAAGTTTACTTTAATGAAAATGGTTTTCAAAATTTTTTACGTTTTAAGAATAATTTTTCAAAGGAGAAAGGATAATTTCTACATGAAGCGTTTTTTAAAGATATTTAAAAATTATTTCCCATCTAATATAACAATCGTTGGTGGTACTCATTCCTTTCTTGGGAAACGATAAAATGTTTCTATTCATATTCTTTCTCTGAATGGTTTACATTTTATCGCATGATGTTTAAGAAATCTGTTTCTCTATCAAAGGTTATATGATTTTGAAACCCACTTCTTTCCATGGGTAATGATTTTGATGAAATGTTTATGATACCTCTACATTTTTCAATAGGTTATGACATGATTACACGTGTATGATACCCATTTCATTTCACAAGTTATGATGTGATTGTTTATGATTTTGTAGCACATGTATGTATGATTTCATTATGATATAGGTGTGACCTATATCTCCCCCAAATTAATTGGGTAATGATATATGTTATTTGAGATCAAAGTGTATACAGGAGGGAATCCTAGGCCTGAAACAGGAGGGTAGATGGGAAGACATCCCAAGCCCGAAATAAGAGTGTATACGGGAGGTCATACCAAGCCCCAAACAAGAGGGTACCCAGGAGGGATCCCAAGCCCGAAGTAGGTACATAGTTGATTAAACAAAGAACAAAATTTTACAAAGGTATTAGTAGGAATCCTTTACATAGGGTTTTTATATACTTATGTGTCTGCCACAATTCCAAGTATTATTCTTATATTATGCTTTCATGGATCATGTTCTTTATTGCCTTAGGATTCATGTATTATGAACAAAAAATATTTATGCCATGATTCATGTTTATGTTTTTTTGATATGCAGGGTATGATATTCTAAAGATCATGATCACATTATCATACCCTTATGTTCATGATATGCTTACTCATTTCCCTTATTTACCCTTATTGAGCATTTGAGATCACCCCTTTATTATGTTTTCCTTCCCCCAGTTATGAAGAAAGGATTTTAAGTAGAAATACTAAGGGGGAATATTTTCTTGGGAAACATTGAAGATATTTTTTAACACCCCAAGCTTTCACTTTACGCTTTTCTTTGAATAATACAATAGCTTGCGTTGTACACAGCTCTGAGTTCTAGCACACCACGACCAATCAAACTAGTCGTTTAAAAAATAGTTAGGAATAGTAATACCCACTTTTTGAAATTTTATAATTTTTTTTTAAAAAATGGACTTCATTTTTGGATTCAGAATATCAAAATTAGCTTAAAGTGAATTTTTGGTATTTTTCTGAAAACTTTGAATTTTTGATGAATAGAGAAAAACACTACGTTATTGTTTAAAACCGAATTTTTATTTAAATAATTATTTTTAATTTAAATTTATTTTTAAGTAAAAATAGATACATAATACCTATATTAATCCAATTTAATTCACTGGAGTCATTTTATAATAATATTATATATATAAAATTTTATTGAACTTTTTAACGTCTTTTACCCACCTTCTAGGAACATTTTCAAATTTGCCTAAAGCATAATTTTACCACTTCAATGAATTTGAATTCAAAAGTCATACAGAAACGGTTGTCATCAATAAGTAAAATGTTGTTCAATAAGATGAAAATAATTTTTAGTAAATAGTAACCTTTGAATTTTATTTACCACAGTTAAAAGTAAAAAGGGGAATTAAAGGTAAAAATAATATTATAATAATATAAAATTACCCCAAAACATGTACTAATTACACTGGATAAGTGTTTTTTGATCAAAATAAAACTTATGACAAAAATATGATCTTTTTTGATCCATTTGGATTAGATTAGTACATTTATTATATTTTATTTAAAGAAGAGTTAAAAGTGTTAAATTCAAATTTTAATCACTAAACCATTTTTAATATAGGTTTATTCATAAGATAAATTAGACTATAAATATTAATTAAAATATAAAAATATTTCTTACATCATGGTATTTTATTTATAATTTCATATATTAAATAATTAAATTTATTCATGACATAATGATGATACAAAAATTACCTTATTAATGAAAAATTAAAATAAATCATATTAATAATATTAAAATAAATATAATTTGAATTAATTAATGACATAAAATTTTTTTATAGATAACCTAGAAATGTTAGTGAAACATTGTAAGTGTTGGTTTGAAGTTATCATGTTGGTTTTATATTTTTAAAAATGATAATATTGAATAGTAAAAAATTGACCTAAATGATATTTTAAAATAAATACTATTTTATTAAATGATATAAAATTCATAAAAATATAAAGTTCAGACAAATAACATGTATAGTGATACAAATGTCATAAATAATCCACTTTAAGTTCGTTTGGAAATTTATAGTAACTATATTAACCATGTTGTTTAAAAATACCAGAAGACATGGTAAGAGTTAAACTATTTAACTAAGGGTTAAATCTAAAAGATAAGGTTAATTTTATGACCTAAACATGTATAAAACCTATTAGTTGAGATGATTTAGACCCATACATATCTTATCCTCTAAATATATCAATTTACATCTCTTATAAACCGAAAATAATTTTATAATAAATTAATATTTCAAGCTTTTCCTAAAGTGCCCCTCACCTCTCTTATAAAAGGTCACCTCCCTTTATTTTTAATTACAACATCCAAAGCCTTTTGTCTTGGCCAAAACCTGCCAAAATATCTTCCCAACTACCCTCAATTCAACCGATATGCCTTACTTTGATCATAAATCCAACCTAAGGAGCCCTTTTATTTAAATCAAAAGGAAGCACCCAAAGAGGAGGTAATTATTTTATCACATATTTCAAAGTTCTTTTCTTCTTCTACTTACTATTTATTTGTTGTTTCCATAATAAAATAATAACTTCAATAACTTCAACATACTTATATGTTATTATAAATACGGTACAACCATATTCATTATTCTATCCATTCTATCAATGACATATTCACCGTGCGTGCGTACATACGACTTATCGTCTCCACGTCGTGGTGTAGTTTGTTATTCAACACTACATTATTTAGATGGGTATAATAATGATTAAAATTGATGTAAATAATAAATATAACATGTTAATGGTTATTTATATATAATACACCACCCAATTACATACGATTTTACCATCAATAGAATGATATTGTCGCTCGTGCGTACATACAACTTACCATCTCCACGACACGATGTGATTCGTTCCCCATCGTAACCATTTAAGAATAATTTTCATTTGATGATTAAAAATAATGTTTATTAACTTAATATAATTCTGTATATGAATCAAATAAATCGCACCCATAACAAACATGTCTTACATAACAAAACATATATAGGAAAATAAATCAGTTAACACACAAAATAATGATAATACTAAAATATTATTAACAAAGCACTATTATAGGATCATATATGATATCATATTTATGTATGTGGTTCTTTTATAATTTAATAACAATGAGTTAACCATTATAAAGGAGGTTAACATACCCTAGACTAAGGAAAAGTAGAAGGTAAGGGTTAATTTTATAGTCTCTCTATTATTCTAGGTTGTTTATATGTAAGTATCTACTGTGACTTATTTATCAAACACATCCTTATTTATTAAAAATGTATTTCAAAACATTTTTACTATTTCCTAGAATATGGGTTAAAGTCATTTATACTCTTGTTTGACCTTTTATAAAATGTTTTGAAATGAATCTTTCTGTTGTTTTCCAAACAAGATACTTTATGACCTTTTCGACAAATTAAGAAAAGAATGTTTTTTTAACTTGTACAGTGGATGAAACTATTTTCCACCATTATAAAACCTTCTAATTCAAAATAAATGTTTTATTTTATAATTATTTGACTTTTAAATGATTTCAAAGTAGAAAGAGATATTTCTCTCAAATAGTTTTTGGATTGATTTTATTTGTGTCAACATCTATTGTTGGATTTTATGTTTAATTGAATTTGATTTATTATGATAAAATATTCCATATTGTATTGATAGTTTTATGATATGTTTAACTGTGGGTGTGCTATTTTTATGTCATTCACATTATATGGTTAAAGTATTAACATTTCTTATACCAGTTTAATACAAATGTTTATGTTATGTTTCACCCTTTTCATATGAGGAATGCATTGGACGTAGTAAGTGACGGGTAGGGACCGCTATAGCCCCTCAATGAATGGATAAGTCTCATGAGACAAACTATTGTCTTGGCACAAGGCCTTTAATATATTTTTATTTATAGTCTTGGCACAAGGCCTTGAGTATGTGGTTATGATGTCTGACGTTATGAATTCCATCATTATGAGATTAACTATTGATATTATATGTGATTAATCCTTAAGTAGAATATCCATGTGAATAAGTAAATGGAATTATTTGATTTATCTTTTCCATATTATGATTATGTTTATGTTTAAAAGGTTTGTATTTTAGTCTTATACATTGGCTTAAATGTTTATTCATATTTATGTTATTTTCCGCTACATTGTTTTCCTTATTGAGCATCTGATCTCACCCCTTTATTATGTTTTATTTTTTACAGGAGGCGAAGAAGTATATTATCACTGCCCTACAGGGATAGGCTAATAGATATGAGTGTGTTCAATGGAGACACAATGTTGTGTTTTTCATTTCTTAATGTAATGTAAAACTTATGTATGTATCTAGTACTTACAAGGCTAATAAATTGATCAGTATTTTACGAATTGATCTCTTGTGATCATGACAATGTTATGTAATAATGCATCGAATCTAGGTAACTAGGGTTGGGGCGTTATAGTTGGTATTAGAGGGAGGTTTAGTACAAACCTTGGAAACTAGATTTAGAAAAACTCCAATTAGAGAACATTACCCTAAGATAGACTTTGAGGATTAATATAAAATAGCATCCAAATTTTTTGGTAATGTAGATATTATGTGGGTTCTCTAAGAAATACATCCCTGTCTGGATACTACAAGTGGACGTGGTTTTGAAACAAATGTAACTAGGAGTGAAAACTCAGACAAGGAGTTTCGATCTTGACTCAGAGTATCATGGTACACGACAATAGGCCTTACTGCACACCTGATTTGACACTCCCAAGGGATATTCTTAGGATAATTCACATTTTCTTTACAAACCATTATGAAGGATTTATGAGTAAATTCTTCCCTAAAGAAAACATTTATTTGATTATGGATTATATGCATAAACTGTTCAATTTATGTTAAATATTTTAAAAGTTTAGAATTATGCATTATGATTCATAAACTAATCTAGTGTATGTCATTTTTTAGTAATGGAGACTAATGGAAGGAATGGAAACCGCATCAACACTTGTAATCCATGTAGGAATTTACCTCCTATTTAAGATAATTATAGTGGATCTGGTGATACAACTAGTACTGAACAACTTATAACCGTACTGAGACAACTCACTCAGGTTATGAATAATAACCTTACCTGTATGGAGCACCCTGATCCACAAAATGGAGGATCAATGTTAGACTGCTTCATGGGGAAACAACCACCAACATTCAATAGGACTACAAATCAATTTGTAGCTGAGTAATGGATAAGTTCCTTAGAGAAAATATTTCATGCTTTGGGGAGTAGCGAAGGGGAAAAAGTTTTCGTGGCAGTTAATTGCCTCTCAGGAGATGAAAATCAATGGTGGTCATTAATTAAAAATAAAAAGGATGATGAAGAAGTATCAAATATGGAATGGAGGGAGTTTAAAGAGATTTTATTAGAAAAATACTTTCCTCGTGAACATCGAGTGGATAAGGAAATGAAATTTTTGAGTCTGAGGTAAAAGGAGGATGAGAATGTTACAAAGTAGGAGACTAACTTTACAAGGTTAGAAATTCATGCTACAGATTATATACGTAACCCAAGAAGTAATATTGATCGATTATTTGATGGGTTAAAACCATTTCTATGATGAGCATTAGTCTCACAATTCTTCTCATCATATGAAGATATAGTCTCATGTGCTATCAAGACTGAAAAGAAATTCTCTAAGTCTTATGACTTTAAAGTGAAGAAAGAGAATAAGAGATCTGCTACACACTCTGGAAAAGGAAATAAGGGGAAGAAGGAAAAATTTGACTTTCCAACCTATAGTAATTGTGGGAGGAAACACCGTGGTACATGCCTAAAGGAGATGCGAGTTTGTTACAAGTGTGGAGAAAAGTCCACCAAACTCGTGATTTCAAGGGGAAGAAATAGGCTGTCAATGTTCAAAGATACAATTGTAAATAGATGGGGCATTATGAAAATGAATTTACAAAGAATTAAGGAAACTTAACTCAGAAAAGGCCAAGGGACCAAGGCTAAGCTTATGTGATCACAACTGATGAGGTTGAAGTTCCGAATGACTTGGTGGAAGGCACTTTAATCATTTCCTCAAAATTAGCCAATGCTTTATTTGATTCTGGATCATCAAATTCTTTCATATATTTCCAGTTTTCTAAGAAAATTATATATTTCCAATTTGAATTCATAAGGGATTTGTCAGTCAAAAATCCTAAGGGAAATATCATTGCAATAATGTTTTGTCAAGCAGTTACCATTATGACATATAAACATGATTTATATGCTGATTTTATTTTCATATCCATGATTGAATTTTATATAATTCTCAGTACGGATTGGATTTTATACCATGATTTGAAAATTTATTGTAAGAAGAAGGAGGTTACACTTTTTTATGATGATAAGGAATTTATTATCTTTTTGAGTAGAAACATCACCATCTAATTCTCATCTAGATCCACCCCCAGTAGCTCTATTAAATTCAATTATTAGGGAGAAAGGGAGTGAAATAACTATGTGTGAGGAAAGGAATGTTCAAATAGAGGATATACCTATTGTGAAAGAATATGATGATGTGTTTGTATAGGATTTACTTGTACATCCTCTAGAACGAGAAATTGAGTTTTCTATTGACTTAATTCATGGTTCAAGGCCCATATCAAAGACCCCTTATAGAATTACCACTGTGGAATTAGTGGAACTAAACAAACAACTAGAGGAATTGAGTAATAAAGGATTTATTCACCCTAGTGTTTCTCTATGGAGAGCCCATATTCTTTTTTTAGTAAGAACGATAAATCTATGAGGTTGTGCACTGACTACAGGGAGATCAATTATATAAAAATAAAGAACAAGTATCCCCTACCTCGCATTGATGATTTATTTGTTAAACTTCATAGAGATCAATATTTTTCAAAGATTGAACTTCGATCTAGATATCATTAGTTGTTCGTGAGGAAGGAAGACATTCCAAAGACAAAATTTATAACTAGGTATGGGTATTATGAGTTTACATTAATGACTTTTGGACTCACTAATGCACCCTATGTTTTCATGGATCTAATGAATAGAGTTTTCAAGGAATATCTTGATGAATTTATAGTGGTATTTATTGATGATATCTTGGTATACTCCAAAAGCTACAAAGATCATGAAAATAAATTTTGCACTATTTTGAAAACTCTTAGAAGAAATGAATTATATGGGAAGTTTAGCAAGTGTGAATTCTCACTTTAAGAAATTTATTTTCTTGGCCATATTATCTCTAAGGATGGAATCTATTTTGATCCTTCAAAGATAAGGTAAATCCAAGAATGGACAGAACTGACGAGTATAACTGAGGTACATAGTTTTATTGGTTTGACAGGTTACCATCAGCATTTCATCCAGAACTTTGCTCGATTGGCTAACCCATTAACCAAGCTCACACGTAAAGGGGTTAAATTTTTTTGGACAAAAGAGTGTGAAGAATGTTTTGAATAATTGAATAGAATATTAGTCAATGATCCTATCTTGAATCTACCGTAGAGGAATGGTGTTTTTTTATTTATAGTGATGCATCAAAGAAATGACTTGGTTGTGTCCTTATGCAGAATGATAAAGTTATTGCCTATGCATCATGAAAGACAAAAATTAATGAACAAAACTATCCCACCCATGATCTTGAGTTAGAAACTGTAATATTCTCTCTGAAGATATGGAGGCACTATCTATATGGTAAAAAAATGTAAGATATATACTGATCACAAGAGTTTGAAGTATATTTTATCAAATAAAGAACTTATAATGAGGCAAAAGAGATGGGTTGAACTACTCAAGGATTATGATTGCACAATACACTACCACCCGGGGAAGGCAAAAAAGGTAAAAGATGCTTTGAGAAGAAAGGATCATTGAGTTCTGAATAATATGGGAGTTGAAAGGGATCCTATATTCATAGATCTAGTAAATATCGATATGGGAATAATCATGGAAGCTGAATCATTAATACCTTTTCAAATGGTTTCCAAACCAAATTTACTAGAAAGGATAAAAAATTCGTAGACCGATGATGAGAAGTTTCAAAAGAGAATTAAAGCTGTGAATGATGGGACATTGGTTGACTTAGTATATGAATATGGAATTTTGAAATTTGGTAAGAGGCTTTATGTTCCTGATATAACTGATCTAAAAAGGGAATTGTTGGATGATGCTCATAGCTCCAATTTCTCTATACACCCTCGTAGCTCTAATATGTATAGATATTTGAATGAACATTTTTGGTGAGACAACATGAAGAGGGAGATTGAAAATTATGTGTTAATATGTATGGGTTTTCAATAGTTGAATGCTGGAAGACAATGCCCTAGAGGAGTCATGCAACCTCTTTCCATACCTAAATGGAAATGGGATGATATTACGATGGACTTTGTCATGAGGCTACTAAAGAATCCTAGAAGGAATGATGTAATATGGGTAATTGTTGATCGTCTTACCAAGTCCACACATTTTCTTACTATAAGAGAAGATTTACCACTTAAACGTTTAACAAGACTATATATTAATGAAGTTGTAAGACTTAATGGTGTACCCCGGTCGATTGTTTCTGATCTTGATCCCTGTTTTACATAAAGATTCTAGAAAAGTTATAAGAAAGACCTAGATAATGACCTTCGTTTGAGAACTACCTACCACACTAAAACTAATGGACAATCAGAATAGACTATTCAAACCTTAGAATACATTTTGAGATCCTGATCACTTGACTTTCAAGGTATGTGGGATCTGTATTTACCTCTGGTAGAATTTTCCTATAACTATAGCTTCCATTCAAGTATTCATATGGCACCATATGAAGTGTTATATGGAAAGAGATGTCACACACAGACTTGTTGGAATAATGTTGGTAATATAAAAATATTAGAACCATAACTCTTTGAGGAAACAATGGAAAAGTTAAAGATTATTCATACCTACATCAAAGCAGCTCAAAGTAGGTAATATAGCTATGCTGATAACCGAAGGAAGGATTTGAAATTTCAAGTAGGAGATCATGTTTTCTTGAAGGTATCTCCATGGAAGGGTGTTATACGATTAGGTAAGAAGGGTAAATTAAGTCCCAGGTACATCAGACCTTTTGAAATTATAGAACAAATTGAAGTTGCAGCTTACCATTTGGCAATGCCGCCAAGTCTCTCCAAAGTTCATGATGTGTTCCACGTATCACTGTTGAGAAAATACATGCCACACCCAACGAATGTACTCACCTATGAAGAAATAGAACTAGAACGCAACATGTCTTATTGTGAAGAGCCTATCAAGATTCTCGACACCAGAGAACAAGTGTTAAGAAACCAAATGACTTTTCTGGTAAATGTTCTTTAGAGAAACCATAAAATGGAAGAGGAAACGTGGGAACCTGATAAACTTATGATGAAGAACCACCCGAATATTTTTATAAAATAATATTCTAGATTTTTTTTGGATGAAATTATTTGAAGGAGGGAAGAATTTAACACCTCAAGCTTCCACGGTATGCTTCTCTTTGAATAATAAAATATCTTGCACTGTACGCATCTCCGAGTTCTAGAACACCACTACCAATCAAACTAGCCGTTTAAAAAGAAGTTATGAATTGTAATACCCAATTTTTGAAATTTTATAAATTTTATTTTTCAAAATGGACTTCATTTTTGGATTCTTAATATCAAAATTATCTTAGGGTGATTTTTTGGTATTTTTCTGAAAACTTTCAATTTTTGATGAAAAGTGAAAAACACAGCGTTATTGTATAAAATCAACTTTTCTATTTAAATAATTAATATTAATTTAAATTTATTTTAAATTAAAAATAGATAAATAATACCTATATAAATCTAATATAATTCATTGGAGTCATTTTATAATAAGATTAGATATATAAAATTTTATCGAACTTTTTAATGTCTTTTACCCACCTTATAGGCAAATTTGCAAATTTGCATAAAATATAATTTTACCGCTTCTTTGAATTGAATTTTGAAAATCTGATAGACACAGTTGTTATCATTATGTATAATGAAGTTCAATAGGATGAAAATAATTTTTAATGAATAGTAACTTTTTGAATTTTATTTACCACAATTAAAAGTAAATTAGGAAATTAATGGAAAAAATAATATTATAATAATATAAAATTACCCCAACCCATGTACTAATTCTATTGGATTAGTTTTTTCAACCAAAATCAACCTTAAGACAAAAATTTTATCCTTTTTGATCTACTTGGATTAGATTTGGACATTTATTATATTTTATTTAAAGAAGAGTAAAAAGTGATATATTCAAATTTTAATAACTAATCCATTTTTAATATAGGGTTATTCATAAGATAAATTCGACTATAAATATTCATTAGAAATATAAAAAGAGTTTTACATCATACTATTTTATTTATAATTTTATACATTAAATAATTAAATTTATTTATGACACAATGATGATGCAGAAATTACCTTATTAATGAAATATTAAAATAATTGATATTAATAATATTACAATAAATTTAATTTTAATTAATTAATGACATCCAATAATTTTATATATAACTTAGACATTCTAGTGACACATTTGAAGTATTTTTTTAAATTTATCATGTTGGTTTGATATTTTTAAAAATGCAACTATTGAATAGAAAACAAATTGATATAAATGATATTTTAAAATAAATAGTATTTTATTAAATGATATAAAAGTCATAAAAATATAAAGTTTATCCAAATAACATGGATAATAATAGAAATTTCATAAATGATCCACATTAAGTTCGTTTGGGAATTTATAGTAACTATATTAACCATGTAGTTTAAAAATACAAGAAGACATGGTAAGAGTTAAACTATTTAACTAAGGGTTAAATCTAAAAGATATGGTTAATTTTATGACCTAAACATTTATAAAACATATTGGTTGAGAGTATTTCGACCCATCCCCAACATAGAATCTAATTAAATCAATTTGGATCTATTAGAAACTGAAAATAATTTTATAATCAATTAATATTTCAAGCTTTTCCTAAAGTGCCTCTCACCTCTCTTATAAAAGGTCACCCCCTTTATTTTTAATTCACACATCCAAAGCCTTTTTTTCTCGGCCAACCCCTGCCCAAATCTCCTCCCAACTACCCTCAATTCAACCTAAAGGACTTAATTTGATCAGAAATCCAACCTAAGGATCCCTTTTGTTCAAATCAAAAGGAAGCACTCGAAGAAGAGGTAATTATTTTATCACATCTTTCAAAGTTTGTTTCTTCTTCTACATCCCCTTTATTTTTTGTTTCCATACTAAAATAATAACTTCAGTACCTTCTACATACTGAGATGTTATTATAAATATGGTACAACCATATTCATTATTCTTTCCATCCTATGAATGAAAAAGTCACCATGCGTGCGTACGTACGGATTACCATCTCCACATCGTGATGTAGTTTGTTATTCAACACTACATTATTTGGATGGGTATAATAATGAGTATAATTGATTTAAATAATAAATATAACATGTTAATGATTCTTTATATATAATATACCATCCAATTACATAGTATTTCACAATCAATAGAATGATATTGTCGCTCATGCGTATGTACGACTTATAGTCTCCAACACAAGAGCCTCATCCCAGTTGGTGAGGACTTGAAAAGTTCATCCAAGAGACCCGAGTTAAAAACCGGGTGGAGACATATTTTTGGGGTACTGTAGCAGTATTTTAACAGTACTGTAGCAAGTACTGTAGCAGGCACTATTCAGCACTGTAGCAGCCAGAACTATTCATCTGTTTGGGCTTTTGGGCCACCAGTTTGGGCCTTGGGTCCTTTAAGGCCTTAGGGACACCCAAGGCCTTTGGGCCAGTAAGGTTTTCAGGCTACATCAAGGACTTAGGGCCACCTAAAGGCCTTCGGGCCACCTCAAGGCCTTCGGGCCACCTCAAGGCCTACGGGCTACCTGAAATTTGTGCTTAATGACTAGACAGACTCTACAAGGAACTAACTCCAGATGGGGATCAGAGTAGGTTCATTGACCAGAGAAGAAGCTAAGAGAATTTTCAGAAAGTGAGGGTATGGAATTTCCATTTGGACTAGCCTGTGCTTGCATGGGATGCCTATCCGAACAGCCATGCGAAAGGTAGAGAGTTGATATCATGATGAAGAAGCTGGGAGGAGGAGTTTCAAGTATAGTTTGTATAATTATTAAGGCCTAAGGATCATGTAATCTCTTAGCCTACGGGCCCTGTAAGGGTTCCCCCTCATCCCTTGAAAGGTGGGTTAAAAGAAATCAAAAAAAAAAAAAAAGACTTCAGGCTATTCAGGCTTATCATCTCCATGACATGATGAAATTCATTCCCCATCATAACCATTCAAGAATAATTTTCATTTGATGATTAAAAATAATATTTAAGAACATAATATCATTCTGGATATGAATAAAATAAATCCTACCCATAACAAGCATGACTTACATAACAAAACATATAAAGGAAAATGAATCTTCTAACACCCAAAACAATGATAATATTGAAATATTATTAACAAAGAAATATTATAGGATCATATATGATATCATATTTATGTATGTGATTATTTTATAACTTAATAACAATTATTTAACCATTATAAATTATCTTAACGTACCTTTGACTAAGGAAAAGTACAAGGTAAGGGTTAATTTTACAATCTCTCCATTATCCGAGGCTGTTTATATGTAAGTATCTACTGGGAATTATTTATCAATCACATTTATGTCTCTTAAATATATATTTAAAAACATTTTTAATATTTCCTATACTATGGGTTAAATTCATTTATACCATTTTTTGACTTTTTAAAAAGTTTTGAAAGGAATTTTTCCACCGTTTTCCAAATAAGATACTTTATGAACTTTTTGAAAAATAAAGGAAAGAATGTTTTTTTAACTTATACGATGGGTGCGGCTATTTTTCACCATTATAACACCTTAAAATATTCACTTTTAATCTTATAAGAATATTTTAAAAATTAATGTTTTCTTTTATAATTATGTAACTTTTAAATTATTTCAAATTAGAAAAAGATATTTCTCTCAAATAGTTTTTGGATTGATTTCATCTCTGTCAACATATATTGTTGGATTTTATGTTTAATTGAAGTTGATTTATTATGATACAATATTCCATATTGTATTGATAGTTTTATGATATTTTGGACAATGGATGTGCTATTTTTATGTCATTAATGGTTTATGGTTAAAGTATTAACATTTTGTATTCTAGTTTAATATGAATGTTTATGTTATGTTTCACCCTTTTCATATGAGGAATGCATTGGACATAGTAAATGATGGTAGGGGACCTCTATATCCCCTTGATGCGTCGTTAGGTCTAATGAGACAAACTAATATCTTGGAATAAGGCCTTGACAATATTTTTATTTATAGTCTTGGCATGAGGCCTTGACTATGTGGTTATGATGTTCGACATTATGCATTCCATCATTATGAGATTATCTATTGATATTACATGTGATTATTCGTCAAGTATAATATCCATATGAATAAGTAAATGGAATTATTTGATTTATATTTTCCATACTATGATGAAGTGTATGTTTAAAAGGCATGTGTTTTTGTCTTATACATTGTCTTAAATGTTTATGCTTATTTATGTTAGTTTCCGCTATATTGTTATCCTTACTGAGCATATGAGATCACCTATTTCTTATGTTTTATTTTTTCCGGGATGCGAAGAAGTATATTATGACTAAAATTTAGGGATAAGCTAAGGGATATGAGTGTGTTCAAAGGAGACACAATTTTGTTTTTTTTCATTTCATCATGTAATGTAAAACTTATGTATGTATCTAGTAATTACAAGGATCCTAAACTGATCAGTCTTTCGAGACTTTATCTCTTGTGATCATGCCAATGTTATGTAATAATGCACTGAAAGGTATGTGATGTTCTTACAATATTGTTTATAGTAAAAATAAGAAGCATTATTAGATTGAGGTAGGTGAACCTTAAGACATGATTCATATTTCATATTCTAGGAAATAGGTATTAAGTAATAAGTTAATGAATCATGAGTAATGGTTTAAGAATGAAGTTGGATGAATAAAGTATTTATGTTTTGAAATTCAATTATTATGTTATATTAATCACGAAATATATAATAATTTTTAGTTTAAGTTTTCATTAAGGATTGAAAAGGATATGTTGAGTGGTGATTTCATAGAATGGTGACATTTTTATTAAGGTAATGTAACCCTTAATTAAATCATGAAATTGATATATTAATCTTTAGATAAGGATATGTTGGATATGGATAAGTAAACTGGACAATATGGATTAACTTGGATTTGGAATTGATTTTTGACAAATTGGTCTATGTTATCAAGGATGAAGTTTACAACTTCTTAGATTTAAATAAAGTATCCAGTAATCATTGGAATAAGGAAGAATGAATGTTTTTCAAAAGTATTTATGGTAATTCAGGTTGTTACCATGTTTCAAGGGAATATACGATGTGGGTATTCACATGTTTGGAATGTGACAACCAAGAGAAACTTTGTGGAATATGGGAGATCAATGTTAATATGATTTCATGCTCTTATTTATAAAGATTTAAATTTTCATCTTTCAGAAGGGTTATAAGGTTAACCATTTATGGAATGTTTAAATTAAACTTCAGATTAAGTCTGTAAGATTAAAGTGGTATCTTGCCACATGAGGATTTATAAATATTGGATAACATGATCTAACAAATTTTTATTGATAATAATAGATGAAAAATGGGATGGTATATCATGGATCTCATGATCTGTTAGTAATTCAGGAATAAAAAATTCATCTTCCTTTTTGGATAAATAGGTGAAGTATATTAAGGAACAAAAAAGGGTGAGGTTGTACTGAAATAATGTAATTATATATTTTCATGAAAATTATTTCACTTTAGGAAAACAATATAGAAATAAAATATATTCCCAATACCTTAATTTTTTTTGAATCGATGGACATTTAAATCATCATAGATTTATGAATTTGAGACCCTTAAATTTTTATTAATCATTGACTTGTTTTTGATTGATGACCTCAATCTCTCCCTATAAATATTTATTATTTTCCTCAAAGTCCATGTTTTAACTTCCCACCTATTTTCTTTTATGTGGAAACCTAGTTATGCGATACTTTGGGTAATCATTATATTTCCAAATTTCTTTTTTAAAGGAATTTTTAGTGTTAATATTTATGATGTGGGTTTCTATGAAAAGAAATTTTAAGTATTAAACATTTAAGAACCCATAATAATTTTTAGGAAAAAATTCATTTTAAGGGGGGTGAAATGTAACACCCTAAGATTTTTTGAATTATTTTTTTCAAATTAATTTAATCTTTTTAATATTTTAAATTTCATTCAACACTGAAAATTGTTTCTTTTATATTAAATAACTATTTCTATAATGAGTTATATGCAACACCAAATTAATCGTACACTAAAAACAATGTAAATTCTAGCTTTATCCACATGGAAAAATGAAGTTAGCTTACGTTACATACAAGACTGACTTTCCTCGACGGCCTGCGTAACACGAAATACTGAGTGTTACTGAAAATATAATTCATTATTAAAATATTATTATTTAATAATATATAACATAGTTGTTAAATTTTATATTATATGACTAACCAACTTATATTTGAATTCATTGGTTACATATTAATTATAAATTAATATATAAACCAAATGAATATAAACAAAATGATTTTATAAAATACTATTTTCATATGAAAAAGATGATTTATCTTAATAAGTTAAATTAATTACTAATAATGAATGATATTAATTAAATTTAAATGTTATACATTCAATAAAATATTTTTTTTATATTCATACAATATATCTTATATTCATAAGAAAAGAACAAGCCCAATTTTACATACAAAACCTATATTTTTATTAAAGTACTTTTACCACCTTTTGATGGAGAACCTACATTAAATATAAATTTTGGAAATTTTATAAATTTTATATGTAAAAATAAACTTAATTTTTAAAATAAATACATAAAAATTATGTTAGGGAGAATTTTTTGTGTTTTTCTTTGAGGTTTCTTTTTTTAATGAATATTGCAAAAAACTAAAATTTAACTCAAAACTGTTTTTTCATATAATTTATTTATAAGGTTAAGTTATATTTTTAATTTATTTTAAAGTTTAATTAGATAATTTTTTTTATAAATTTATTCAATGTAGGTCATTGGAATCTATTTTACATTGACATTGGTTATAAAAATCTAGTAAACCTTTGAACATTTTTACTTTAAAAACCCGCTTTGTCATCCCATCGGCGGGATTAAATTTAAATTAATTTCTTCAACTAATGTGATTTGAATTTGGAAAAATGGATTCTATATCTTGAATAAGAAAAATCTATAATTTCTAATAATAATAAATTAGTTTTTGACCAAAAATATCAGCGAAGATAATTAAAATTAATTAGAATAATTAAGATTAAATTAAGCTTAATAAGGGACTAAACCCTAAAATTAAGGCCTAATATGACCTAGAAACTTGTATAAAATCAATTTTATGAAAATATTTATACCATATAATATATTTTATCAAATTTTCACCATTATTTTATCCACTTTAAATAAAAAACGTGGGTGGGTTTTCCCTTTTCCAAAATATTACAACAGTGCCACTCCTCCTCCATTATAAAAGGCCTCATCTCATCACACTTTAATAACATATAAAGCTGATTAATTTCATAAAATATCTAACAAAATATATCCCCAAAATCCATACCTTCCTCCTTGAATCCTCCCTTTGTGTAGAAATAAATCCAAGGAAGTCCTTTTGTGAAAACTAAAAGGAGTTAGCCAAAGAAATGGAAACATCCACCCTCAAGCTCCATTATCTTATTTTCATTCTCCATCCCATCCACTCTCCATAGTCCATTATTATAAAAAAACAATATTATTCTCAATATACTGATATTTTTTTCTAATAGTTATACCTACACATATACAAACTTCCACCTAATGGGCAACATACATATTTTTTATGTATACGAGGGACTACAACCTTACAAAACAATGATTGTTCATTATTACTTTACCACCTATCATGGTGAATATTATGATGTAAAATATATTTTTATATAATATTTATGATATTTATAATGTCTTTAATCTTATGTAATTATTTTAAAACACACATCTTTATACCTTACATTTTGTGTAAATATGATACTTCTGTTTGAGAAAGTGTGGACTAATGCCCTTCAAAGCAATGTGGTTCATTCACACTATTCATGGAATATATTAAGGATATGTTTAGTGAAAATATATGATATAAATGGAATAATAATTATAATTTAATTAAATTATATACATATATATACATATATTACATTTGGTCTATTTATTTCAATATGATAATAAAATAGAAACAACGTTCATGTGTATGTATAACCTACCGTCTCCATGAACAGTGTATTCCATATCATACTTATATTTTCTATAGATTATTATAAAAAAAATATAATGAATAAAAATTATTTTTTTCATGGTTTAAATTCTATAAATAATTATATAATTATAAGTACCAAATATATAACAAATTAAGACACAATCGAAAAACAAAATGAATATTACCCGAAACGTAACCTTAACATGAAATTGTTAAAATGTGGGTAATATAAAGTCATAATAAAACAATATATGGTATTATATATAAGAATATGTTTCTGTAAAATATTTATAATAAACTTACATTTATTATATTAGATCCTTAATCGAGTACGACGAGAGTCAAGACCCAAGATAAGGTAATTTTATCTTACTCTTTACTTCTGTGAGATACATGCCTTATTCACCGCTCAATTATTTTTTGTGGTGTATATAACACCCATGAATATATTATATTACTATTATAATTAAATATATGGGTATTTAAATGACCAATTTATGATATTTATATCATGGGGTTTAAGTTTCAAAAGTTACCAAATCATTAAAGTAATTTTGTCTCAATTTTCCTTCTTTGAGACACATGCCATGTTGTACACCTATATTTTTATATGAGGTGTATAAAATGGATTTAAAATTTTATAACATGAATCTAATTCTTTTCATGATATTTTAAATCTCCATTTAATTTCATTCTCCTATATGGGGAGTATGATTCAAAGTTACCATGTGGTAAGAGTTTATTGAAACAATCTCACTATTTATCAAGATTCTTTATGATCATGATTTTATTAACGAAATCTTATGATACATATTTCTAGAAAACTCATGAATTGTATTCTCATGTGTTTATTCTTGATGTATTCATGTACTAATAAAATTTTTGTAATCTTTGGTACTTAAGATAATTAAGATTTTTTTTAAAAATATGACCTTTACTCCCTCTTTGGTCAGAAATATGTCTTCCTTCCAAAGAATGCTTTCCAAAAAGTGTTTCCAATAATATTATAATAATATAATATAATCATTAAAATAAATTTTTACCTTTTTTTTCTTTTACCAATGTTTTAAAAGTAATATTCTTGTCTCCTTCTGAACAAGGAATTTTTTCTAACCTTTTACTATGCAAAAGGAATATTCTTTTTACCTCATATGAAATGTATGGATTTACTCTCCGTCATTTCTTTGAAGCTTTGATAGTTTAAAAGGTTAATTTTTAAGATTTTTTTAAACATGATTTCAAATCATTTTGAATATTTCTTTATAAGTTTTCAAAGTATTTTTCAAGGAAATTGGTTTTCAAAAGTTTTTCATGTTTCATTTATATGTTTTCAAGGAAAATAGTTTTCAAAAGGTTTTCCAGCTTCTCTACAGGTTTTCAAAGGAAAAATGATTTCAATATTTTTTCATTACTTCCTTTATAAGTTTTCAAGTTTAATTTCATGAAAATGGTTTTCAAAATGTTTTACATTTTAAGAAGCATTTTTCAAAGGAGAAATCATAATTTCCTCATGAAGTGTTTTTTTAAATATCTTTCAAGATTATTTCCCATATAAGATAACATTCTTTGGTATTACTCATGAATTTATAGGGAAAATATACAATGTTTCCATTCATATTATTTATATGAATGGTTTACATTTTTGGAATGATGTTTACAAAATCTATTAATCTTTCACGGGTTATATGATTTTTAAACCTGCTTCTTTTCATGGGTTATGATTTTGATGAAATAACTATGAAACCAATATTTTTTCTGTAGGTTATGATATGATTACAGCTGTATGATACCCATTTCATTTCATGGGTTATGATTTTTTTTTGATTTTTTGAACATGTATGTATTATTTCATTATGAGATAGGTGGGACCTATATCTCACTCTAATTCATTGGGTAATGGAAAATGTTCTATGAGCTCAAAGGGTATAGGTGAGGGCATACTAATCCTGAAACAAGAGGGTTCAGGGGAGGGCATCCAAAGATATAAACAAGAGGGTACATGGGAGGACATCCCAATCCCAAAAAAGAGGGTACACATGAGGGCCTCCCAATGCCAAAGCAGGTACACAAGTGATTAACCCGAGCCTAACATGTTACAAAGGTATTGCTAGGAAACATTAACATAGGGTTTTCATATGATTACGTGTCTACCACAATTCCAAGTATTATTATTATATTATTCTTTTATGGATCATGTTCTTTATTTCCTCATGATTCATGTATTATGAAATCAAAATATTTATTCCATGATTCATTTATATGATTTTTGATATGTAGGGTCTAATATTCTAATGATCATGATCACATTCTCATACCCTTAGTTTCTGATATTCTTATGCATTTCCTTTATTTAACCTTACTGATCATTTGAGCTCAAAAATTTCTTATGTTTACATTACCCATATTATGAATAATTGGTTTTAAGTAGAAATACTAATGGGAAGATCTTTTTAGGAAACTTTGAAGATATTTAACTAAGTTAGATGAATTTTGTTTCTAGTTTCCAATGGAACTAAACTAATACAGTCTTTGGGTGTCTTTTTTTGTAATGTTTTATGTATTATACAAGAGTGATGTAATTTATATATACATTAAGACTTGTTCATTATACAACATCTTCTAAGACCATCCTCAAATTCTTCCACCTTCGAAACCTAGACCATTTTCAACTCAATTCCAAACTCTAAAAAAATCATAATAGGGAAAAAATTATAATAGGAGAATTTATAAAATTGAAACATATAATACATAAAAATAAAGTGAGGATATTACAATTTCTACTGAGATGTAGTTTATTACAAGGTAAAAACTATATCACCCCTTATTCATTTAGAGATCCTAAAGAAACATTCTAAGATCCTTATCCTGGTGTAATCCCCTTAAAGGATAGAAGATTTTGTTTTCTACTCTAATGATCAATATAAACCATAATCCATCAAAGATTATAGATAGGGATTTATATTATATATGTATGCAAATTTATATTCTTCATTTATATTATATTTTGATTCTTTCAAGGATTTATCAGGCACAGTATGGGTTTTATTCCTCTACCATTAATCACATGGTAATCCCTAAAAACACATTAGTGGTATTAGATCCACGTTCTTTGATGAATCAAAATGTTTCTTTCATTTTTTTTGAATCAAGAACATATTTATAAAGAATAAATAGAATCACACCACTTAACATTATGTTAAGTGTAAACATAATGTTATGTTGGGTAATTGAATTCACGTTGAATGATAATGTATCCTAAGGTTCTCCCTTCCAAGACAATGCTGAGTGTCAATGAAATATCAAGAAAACTTAAGAATTATTTTTTTAAGACAACATATCCTATATTGAAGTGCCACACTACATTATTAATATAAAGAAATGTGCACTAAAGACTATACATTACATTAAAAAGTTATTGTAATTTGGACTCTCGAAAAAAAACATCAAGGGTTAATGTTTCCCATTCCATGAATACATAGTATTATTTTTGTAATATCTTAGACCCAGATTCCCCTCAAGAGTTCCTGAGCTCGGTTGGCCACATGGCCTCAAGCACATCTCCCTAAAAGCTAGAGTCTACCAACTAGAAGTGAGGGATAAGGTGTGTCAGTGTGGATATTATTCCCTCATAAGTAGAGTGTAACATAGTAGAATAAACATACATTTAATAGTGGAAGTGGTAGATCAATGAAATAGAGGATAAATAACCAAGGTAGGAATATATAAATAAATCTAGAAGTCATATCATATAAAAAATTCTAAAACTTTTCATGTGTCTAATAAATCATCCAAAACATTTATAAAATAATAAAATAAACTAAAATACATATCTCATAAGTAAAAAAGGACAAAATGTATGCCAACTAGCATCACAAACCTCATCTCGGTCCCATGCTCCCCTTATCCTAAGCAGCAATCAAGAATCTATAGTAGGGTGCTTTCCCTTATCAATAACTATAATCATATAGTCTGTTTGGGTACCCAAAGGTGGCCCAAGAAGGGTATGAGATATAATCCTAGTTGGCAACCAAACAAGTTTAGGTGCCGATCATTTAGTGAATATATATAACAACAGAGAGTAAGAAAAATATAACAAGTAAAAGAAGTACAAAAAAGTAAACATCCTATAAGTCCAGGTTCTCATTTTATAACCAATTCCATTTAAAAAGTAAGTATTTGATTTAACAGTTATGCCTATTTCATTTAATCAATTTCATTTAACAATTTAATCTCATTTAATTACAAGTCTTGAGACTTGATATAAGATAGATTTCCCCCATATAATAAAGAACATCATATGCCTAAGCAGGCCATCATAAAGGAAAAATTTAAATAACTAAACCAAGCTTGTGCTTTGTCTTGGAAGATGAATTATAAAAACCATTTCATTTAATAAAAAATTTAGAACATGAGCCCATACATGGAATCCCTAATATGGAATCCAAGGGTCACTCCTGGTAAAATATAAACCAACACCTTATATGACCATCCATGGAAAACCTCTCAAGAACCCAGGTATCTCTCTAGGTGTGATATAACATCCCTGCCATTTGAGTTTGTCCTTTGAGGTCCACTAAGGGATCCCAAGTATCACCCATGGAATATAAGATAAAATTCCATTTGAGTCCATCCATGGCATTCTCATATGAATCCATGTATCAATTTACATATAGGTCATTCCTCTTATGATTCTATCATTGACAGTCTATATTAGGAGTCCAAGTAACACTCAGGCACAAGCATGGTAAATTTCAAATGAGTCCATCCATGTAATTATTCATTTTAATCCATGTGTCACCCATGGAAATAAGCATTAAATCAATTGTATATCATATAATCAATTCATTTATACCATGATTCATCACCCTAACCAATTAAATTAAAACTCACATCAAAAGATAATTCAAGGTGTTGGGAAATCTTATAGGGATTTCCTTCCAAATAATCACATGAGAAAATAATTAAAAAAAATTTATCATGCTTAAAAAACCTATTACATGGCATAGCCTCTATTTAACTCACATGGGAATAACAATATAATGAGAAATTCAAGATTAAATAAGAAACTCATGGAAATAGCCTTAGGTGTTGGTCACCCATCTCTTCCTTTAATCATTTCAGTATACAATTCACAATTCAAAATTTCAATTCAATTCAGAATTAAATTCATTATCCAATTCATTAATTTTATTTACTATTCATTTCACAATTCACATCCCAAGGAAAGGGGTAAAAGGGAACACCCAAACATATCATTTTTCATGAGACTCCCATGGGGTCTAATTCAACAAATCAAAACACCCAAGGGGTTGTTCCATTTTAAGGTTCTTAAACATTTTTCATCCATCAAAGAGCCACTTTAATTACATAGTCCATGCCTAGAAATTTAAGGATTCAACTTCATTTCAACAAAATTCTCAGAAATTGGGTGTGTGACACAACAATATATATAAAAACATCAATTTTAAGTTAAGAAACAAGACCACCTACCTTAGGTTCATGGTTGATAGCTCGTCCAGTATCAGATCCAATTTTGGCTCATATCGAGAGAAAATGGAAGAATGGATGAAGAACCTAATAATAGGGAATATTTTCTTACACCTAAATAATGAATATAATTTCTAGAAGAATTAATAATGGCTAAAAATTATTTTATAACTAACTAATTCAAATAAAATGATATTAGAAACACTTGAATATATGATCAAACGAAGGAGATCCTTCAATTCTAAGAATAGTCACCAAGAGGGTTCAAAGAGGGGGGGGGGTGCTATGGGAGGAGAGAATGAAAATATGGTTTAAGTTATAAAACATTTCAAGATAAAAATTGGAATTTCACTCAAAATAGGGCATCACATGATTTATCCACATGGTTTGGACAAACCGTGCACCAACCATGAATGTGTATCTGTAGGAAGGGGAATAACACACAGTTTACCTGAACGATTTGACTAACCATGTGAAAATTATACCAAAACCCACTACCAAATTTGCAGAGGTTTTTGCATGGTCATGTGGCTAAAATCACATAGTTTTCCCTAACCATGAGGCTTCCCCTACTCTTTTCCCATGCCTCACATGGTTTATGAGACTGTGATTCCTTCCCTGCACGGTTTGAACTAACTGTGTACCAGGTTTATTTCAACCCAAAACTTGGGTTCTGGGATCTGAACTAGCCTCTAACACACCCAAAACCTTTATGACCCAATGTCATTCATAATAGGCCATAGTCAAAACATTAAAAATGAGAATTTACAGAAAGTAAACAATCTGTAACTCAGAGAAGAACCAATTTCTTACAAACTTCCCCCTTAAAGAAATTTGTCCTCAAATTGTTTTCCTAAGGGTGGTAAAGCATGATCTAAGAAAAAATCTTGCCACTACAATCATACATTGGCCTCCCACTCCTAGGTCTTATTCTGAACTCATCCATGATACCATAACACCCATACTATAGGAACAGACCAACCTCACATAAACTTTGTGCTATAATCCACAATACTAATTGGATTCTCCTTGAAGGATGAATATATCTCTAACTCAAACTCCAAAGGATGAAAGGAATGAGACAGGTCTGAATAATAGCATCACAACTGATATACATGGAAAAAATTTCTCATGGATATATACCTCTAAGGTAACTACAACCAATATTCTACCAAACCAAATCACTTATAATCTTGAATGGTTTGACATGACACAGTGAATGCTTACCATGTCTCTTGATTATCCTATTTCCTAACCTTGGTGAAACATGTAATAAAACCCAATCTCCAACCTTTAACTCTAGAGGTCATCTGCGGTGATCAATGTATGATTTCTAATGTGATTGTGTAGTATCCATCTACTTCCAAATCAATTACACCTGCTCTATGGTCTCCTAAACAAGATGAGGTCCAAGAAAAACTTCCTCTCCTACTGCTAACAAACATAGGGGTGATCAGAATGGTCTACCATTTAAATAATCATAAGGAACCATATGAATAGTATCCTAAAATCTATTGTTTTAGGATAATTCAACCAGGGGTATATGCCTTTCCCAAGATCCCCCAAAATCTAGGATGCATTCTCATAACATGTACTTAAGCACTTGAATCGTGTGCTCTGACTGACCATCTGTCTAGGGTGGTATGCTATGCTCAGAATACTCTATATACCCAATGCCCTCTATATCCATTACCTTGAAGTAAACCATACCTCCCTATCTGAAATGATAGTGCAAGAGACCCTGTTAATTCATATTATCTTATAGATGTACAACCTCCCAATATCAGTAACACTTATGGTTTCCTTGATTGGAAGGAAATGTGAAACCTTCATGATCCTATCATAAAAAACCCATAAGACATCATCACCACGAGGAGACCTTGATAAACCTATCAAGAAATTCATCATGACGTCATTCTATTTCCACTTAGGAATGAGAATCTACTATAAAAGTACAATTGGTCATTGGTGTTCCACCTTCATCTGATAGAAGTTAAAACATCTCATGAAAAAACCAGTTATATCTCTTTTCATACCTAGCCACTAGTACTGATGATGTAAATCTCAATACATCTTAGTGACAGTCGGGTGCACTGCCCAATATAAAACATGAAAATCTAGAATCAGATCCTCACACATGTATTTAGAAACCCATACGAGACTATAAAATCATAGAATGTCATCCTCATCTATGGTCCAACCTGGAGGAGGGTCCTCACCTACCCCACTCCCTCGTAGAACTAGGCCATCGTAACCCGATAGCTACCTCATCTTAACTCTATACATAAAGGTAGAGGTAATAGCTAAAGATGATAGATAATTATTCCCTTGACTTTCTTGTACCTATAAGTTCATCTCAAAGAAAAAATTCATGAGCTTCCACTTGCTATTGTCCTGCTGAACTTCCTGTATCTAAGTCCTCCTACTTAGTGCATCAACCAGTGAATTTCCCATCCAGGCATGTAATAAAGATTTAAATTTAAGAACTGTAGGCACTCCACCCACCTTCACTGTATTAGGTTCAGATTATTATATTTAAATATTCACTTGAGGCTTTTGTGTTATGTGTACACTACAAAATGATCTCCAAGTAATGTCTCTAACAACACAATGTGTGAAAAACTATAGCTAACTCAAGACCGTGTGTCGGGTAATTCCTCTCATGTGGCCCCAACTTCTAAGAACCATATGACATGACTCTATCACCCTACATAATAACTTCTCCTAGACTGATACCTGATGCATCACAGTACATAGGGTAACTCATACCTATATTTGGTAAAATTAGTATTGGCGCTGAAGTCACCCTCCCATTCATCTTCTAAAAGTTCATCTCATAGGAATCTATCCATATATACTTCACAAACTTCTTATTGAAGACTGTTAGTTATGTTACTAAGTGTAATAATTCCTGTATGAAATGCCTTTGTAACCGTCCAACCATAAGAAACTCCATACCTAAAAAATGTTCTTGGGATGATCCCATGAAACTATAGATCTAGTCTTCTATAGGTTTATTGATACTACTATCTATGAGATAACGTGAGCTAGGAAGTGAATTTTATGTATCTAGAAGTAGCACTTTGTAAGCTTAACATTTAACTGATTCTCTATTAATGTATTCAATATGATCTCAAGATGTTTGGAATGGTCATGTCGATTATGAGAATACACCAAGATATGATCCATGGAAACCACTACAAACAAATCAAGATAATAATGGAACACTTGGTTCATTATTTCCATGAAGACTAATGGTGTGTTCACAAGACTGAACGACATAACCAAATGCTCATGTAGACTATACCTACTACAAAAAGTTGTGTGGGGTATTTTTGATGGTATAACATACACCTGATGATAAATAGATCTCAAATCAATATTTGAGAAAACCCAAGCTCCTCATATATTGTAGAAGAGAACATCTATCCACAACAAAGGAAACCTGTTCTTAACCATCAACTGGTTCAATTTTCGGCAATCCACACAGAGAATGATGGTACCATATTCCTTTTTCACAAAGGACCGATGAACCCCATAGATAAGTATTAGGTCGTATAAAACCATTTTCCTAAAAGTCCTCTACCTGCCTCTTGAGATGTTGCAACTCCATAATAGCCATCCTATAAGGGGTAATGGATACCGATGCATCTCCTAGAACTCGCTCGATGGATAATTCCACCTATCTCTTGGGAGGAAAACCAAAAAATTCATATAGGAAAACATCCCTGAAACAATCATACACTAGAGGAAAATCTAAATGACACACTTACTAATCATCCAGATACAAACTAGTGATCTGTTATATTATCCCACCTATCCCATGATGCTTGGGTCCATCTTGGCTATCATGGACAAACCATTCTCCCTTATTAATAAACGCTTGTCCCTCTAGTGATGTGAAAGTCACACTGCGGTGATATAAGTAAACAAAATTATTAAAGGGAACCAACCAATTCATCCCATGAATGATGTAAAAAACTATCATCTCGAGTAAAAAGAAATTGAAACCCACCTAGATTAAGTGGGAACTCCTTGTAATGACATACACCATCCTTTATAATCCCTAAAAGAGTGTCAAGTATGCCACAAACTAGGCCAAGTACCCTGGTAATATGATAACTTATCTGGTCCTAACATATCCCGAAGGGTGTTCCCAATTCACATGGGTTGGTGACTAGCACCTGACATCAAACAACATGCAAGTGTGAACAATTTTTCAAGAAAAAATAGTTGAAGAAAGAAATGAAAGTCAATATGCATACAGAATAAAATCCTCTGGGAGTGATATACTAGAAGTCAATGAGGAATTAAAGCCTAAAGTACTATAACCCAAGTACCAAAAAAGGGAAGAGCAACCCAAGTACCTAAGGATACAACTCACTAAGGCCAAGGTTCAATATCTAGATCCAACTCCAAGAGATCCTTTCCCCTTGCTCGAACCTGAAAGAAGATAATATACAAACACCTGAAGTCACAGGTAGGGTGTGAGATAAAAATCCCAATAGGGTCTCATTAAGGATTCCATAATAGATTCTAATATTATATTAACCAAAGGAATGATATCAATATTAAAATAATCATGTTTGGAATTTCAAAGCATATATTAAAAAATCATGATATACAATTCAAATGATGGAAAAATACTTCAAGAAAAGGCTTTTCAATGATGGAATATTAGTAAAACAATGGTTTAAATAAAAAATTTATATAAAGTAGTTTATATAAATTTAGAAGGCATGTAAAGTAGTTTAACAACATTGACATACATTTATATCTCAAATATAATCAAGTGAGAAATCAGGGTCATATACCAAGTATGTAAAAAAGTTCTAGGATATAGGACTATGCACTCTCTAAGTGATCATGGAAATATGTGTATACACACATCACTCTGACACTGGAAAATGGAAACTCATCACCATTCCATCTGGGATGTGACCTTCTGCATTTATATTTTAGGACTTTGTATAATCATAGAGTGTGTCCAAATAACTCACTAAATATCTAAAACTTGAATGTTCTCTTACAAAATCAACGATGAGAAATTTATTTTAAGACTTCTTAAAATACAATTAAATAACATTCCCCCATTTCAAATGCCAATTTTTCATTTAAAACCAAAAAATGTTTTAATAAAAAAACATTCATTTTTAAAAAGATATAACCAATGAGTTTTTATCAAAAATTTTTAAGCAATTTTCACAAGTTTGAAATCAATTCAAAACCAATTCCATAATTTTCATAATTCATTTCCACAATTAAATTTAATAGTTTAATTGAAATAGTTTCCATCAAATCTAAAATTTAAATTAAACAATTTAAATAAACTAGTTTCCATAAACACTTCCCAATTCAATGGAATTGGGGGTTTCCCCAATTTTTATACCAAAACCATTTCAAATATCACAATTCACTATAATTGGGTTTTACTAGATCAATTGAAATCAATTTTGAGAAATTAAATTTAAATCAAAAATTTAAATAAATCAAGAAATTCAAGGTTAATCAATTTGGCCAAACAAGATAGAACCACATACCTTTTTATAAAACATAATGCCTGCAATGAAACCTTCCAATGAGAACAAAGGCACATAATACCTTGAAACTCAACCTAGAAATGAGATCTAGAAACATGGATTATAGATCCATTATTTTCATTACGATCTATTGAAATTAAAAAGGATCAGAAAGAGAATGATGAAGAATGAGGGAGAAATATGACCTAGGAATCACACCACCAACACAACGATGATCGAGCACTGAATGAAGGCCCCCAGAAGGGTTGGAGGGATATGAGATCTCATGTGGAATTATTTGGTTCAAGAGAAAATAAACTAGAGTAGAGGATAAAATAGGATCTTAGTCGTGATTCCTGTTTAAAAACAACAGTTGGGGTACTACACAAAGTCTAACCCCATTACACATTGTGAAATAGTTAATTTTCATAACCTCTAAAAAACATGTCACTTGAAATTAAAAAACAATCATTAATTACTTCATGACGTGTAATGACTCATAACGTAGTGTAAATTTCATGGTGTGAAACCTTCACAATATGCACCCACTGAACATTAAATGTTTTGTAACCAAGTTACACAGTGTGTAACCCTCCGACAACCTACCAAAAAGGCTGGTTAAAGTTGAGAGTCCAACACATATCTGACTTCACTATTATAGGTATCCTTCCAATTCATTATCAACCCTACCCAGTCAAAAAAAAAGGAAAAACCATGACATGTTTAAAGAGATACCTGTCAGATCAGTAATGGGATGTTACAACCTCCCCACCATAAAAACATTCTGTCCCCAAAAAGCCTATGAAGAAGCTTCCATTCCAAAGAGATGAGGCCACTATTCTATCATAAATTCTTCACATTCCCACATCTAATGAATATTAAAATTATGATGATAAAGCATATGAACCAAAGGTATCATCCTCCCATGAAGTTCCTTGGTCTCATAATCAACTATCTTGATTGGCCGCTTAGTCAACGATAAATCAGGTTCAATCTCAAGATCACTCCAGCTCAAAATATGATATAGATTAGAGAGATACTTTATTAACTGTGATACATGGAACATGTTATGTATTGATGTCAGCAGAGATGGAAGTGATAAATGGTATGAAAATTTCCCCACCTACTCAATAAAATTTAATGGTTACACAAAATAAGGAGCAAGCTTCCCTTTCCTCCCAAGCCATCGATGACTAAACCAGAGTGAAAATTTCAAGAATACTTGGTCACCAACTGAGAACTCCAATGGTCTATAGTAATTATCCGTATAAGAATTATATCAGATCTGTGTTGTCGATATTCTATGGTGAATCAACCACATCTTTATTATCATCTCTTTCACCAAACTTGGCCCAACCAAGGAACTTTCATCAATCTCTAACCAACACAATGGATATTTACAAGGCCATCTATACAAGGACTCAAAAGGATATATTATGATCATAGATTAGAAACTATTGTTATAAAAAAACTCAAATAGCCACAAATGATCATCCCAATCCCCACCAATGTAGAGAACACATGCGTATAACATATCCTCTCGAATCTGTATAGCTCTTTCTGTTTGGGAATCCAATTGTGGATGGTAGGCCATGATCAAATGGACCTGATATCCTAGTATATCCTAAAGGCCAATCCAAAAAGTGATAAGTGAATCGAGGTCCCTATTAGAAAAAATAACAAATGGAACTTCATGAAAATGGATAATATCCTTCATTTAGAGAATTCCCAACTCATCAACTTTGGTTGTATCATGAATGAGTATGTAGTGGAAGAACTTGGTCAGCCTATCAATCAAAACCAATATCAAATTATTCTTTCTCTTGGTACAAGGAAACAAAACCAAAAAGTCCATAGTGATTTAATCCCACTTACAAGTTGGGATTGAATGTTTTTAAAGTAAACCCTAAGGTTTCTGATGCTCAACCTTAACCTATTAGAATATATTACCATGGGAAACAAACTCAAAAATTACCTGTCTCATACCCGACCACCAAATTTTTTGCCTTATGTCATAGAACATATTAGTGGTTCCTGGGTGTACAACCCATTTGGAATTATGATAACCCCCATCACAGCTTTCCTTGACACCAATGACACAACAAAGTGATTCCAATAACATAGAACACCCTCTTTGGAGAACAATAACTGTGTAGCTGTCTCTCCACCACAAAGAGAGTCTTTAATTCTAAAGAATCCATCATTAAGATATTGATCCCGAAGAATCATCTCAAGAAGAGTGGATGTTAAATGTATGCTGGATAAAGAAACCTAAGTCCCTAATTCATGGACTCCAACATGAAACTTTTCAAAGAGATCCATAAAATGCAACTCTTTCAATGATTTTTTTACTGCCTCGATCAGAAGTTTCCTACTCAAAGCATGTACATGGAAATTCTATTTCTCCAGGGTATAGGAGATTTAAAAGTTGAAAGATTACAGGTACTCCACCCAACACCTATGGTGGAGGCTCAAACATTTTTGAGAGAATATATAACTAAAGATCTTGTGGTATGAAAACACAGTAAACCTTTCCCCATAAAGGTAACACCGCCAAATTTTAAGCGTGTGCATTATAGCTCCAAGTTCATGGTCATGGGTAGGATAATTATTCACATGTGGCCTAAGCCGATGAGATCCATAAGTAACTACATGATCTCCCTACATAATAATGGAACACAATCCTGAACCTGATGCATCAAAAAAGGTGACATAGCCCTACCCTGCCTCTGGAAGAGTTAACACTAGTGCAGTAGTAAAAATGCATTTCATCTTAAAAAAATAATTCTGAAATCTATCATCCCAAGAAAACTTCATTACTTTATGAGTTAGATCAATAATTAGAGATACAAACTTTGATAAGTAATTCAAGAACTGACGATAATATCTAGCTAAGCCCAAGAATCTCAGAATCTCAAAGACATTACATAGTTACTCCCAAGTCATAATAGCCTTCACCTTCTTCGGAGTAACTGATATTCCTTTTTATGACACCACGGTTCCCAAGAATCTCACTTTTCAAATCCATAAATCAAACTTTGAAAGATTTTCATAAAGTTGTTGATTTATCTGCAGGATCATAATAGTTCTCAGATGATGCACATGATCCTCCTGAGACTTGGAGAAAACAAGGACGTCGTCTACAAAGACTACCACAAAGGTATCCTGAGACTCATGGAAAATCTTGTTCATCAAATACATGAATACTTTAGAAGCTTTTGTTAGACCAAAGGGAATAAAAAGGCACTCATAATGGTCATACCTTCTCTAAAAAGATGATTTCTTAATTTTAGATTCTTTTATCCATAACTAATGGTAACCAAATTGAAGGCCTATATTTGAAAAAAAATTCACCCCTTTCAACTAATCAAATAGGTTATCAATCCATAGTAATAGATATTTTTTCTTTACCATAAATTGATTGAGCTTTCGGTAATCAACACATAAGAGAAGTGAACCATTAGCATTCTTAGTGAAGAGAACCGACGCCACCCAAGGTGACACACTAGGAATATATATCCTTTCCCAAGAAGATATTCCAACTGAGACTTCAACTATTTTGTTTCATTTGGATCCATGTAGTAAGAGGGAATAGAAACTGGTTTAGTACCAGGCATTAGGTTAGTGGAAAACTCGATCTCTCTTACCGGTGGAAAACCCAATAAATTAGAAGGAAACACGTCAGAAAATTCAATGACAACTAGAGGAAGATAACCACTCAAATATTCCAACTATAGTTCAAAAGAAAACACTAATGTTACCTTACCCAACTCTAGATAAGAAGGTTTGGACCTTCTCGACCTTGGGTCCCATTTTACTTTAAAGATAAGAGACACACCTCTGAGTGTTGTAAGGTATACCGTTCAAAGATAAAAAACAATCTGGGATTTATTGGAAATGAGACAATCCATTTCAAAAATGACATCAAGAGGTTTCATGTTGAGGTTTAGAAAACTCCAAGACAGCTCGACATCTGATAGAGAGAAGACACAAGCCAGACTATAGAGACCCTGATCTCTATTTATTCCAAGGGGTTTAGTAATATCCATAGAACAAGATAAAAGATCTATAAGAAGATTTAGAAGATTAATAATACTGGTTGAAATAAAATAATGAGATACACTAGTATCAAATAGATCATTCACTAATAATTAATATATAATAATGGTACATCTCACAGTCATTGGAACCATGTTCTCTTTCTCTAGAGACTCTTCCACTGCATGAAATAACTTCATTTTGGATGCATGTTGCTGGAAATATTTTAAATGTGAAGCATCTAATTTCACCATAGTTTTAGGATGAGATTATGATCCTATTCTACTAAGAAAAGTATAAAATATATGGAATAATCTTTTTAAGTTCCCTGAAATTCTGTAGGATCCAAAGTTCTTGGGTGGATTAGTGTAAACCCTCTTAAAATGTCCTATCTTGCCACCCTGATAGCAAATCAAAGTACTTCCTCCTGAAACTGTAGGAGGAATGGAATGAACCTAATGTTGAGAAATGCTGTGGGAATCATCATGCTTCCTCTTTCCTTTGAATTAAATCATGCTTCCACTGGGAGAAAAAGGAACTACTGTCAACCCTGACCTTCTATCCATGTCCATCTAAACCATCATCACCCTGTACAACACATCACTATAAGAAGATACTTTAGCAAGAGAACCTAAGAATGAATATCTGATCAGAGTACCAACTTGAACCTTTGAGACTTTATCCTCTAATTAGATACAATATTAAGTGTAAACTATATGAGTGCAGGAAAGTGATTTGAATACTCAGTCATGGTTCTGTCAGCCTTCTCAATATTGAAAAACTCCATAGCTTTAGCCAACACCATTGACTCTGGATAGAACTAGTCAGTGAAAAGAACATTGAAGTATTTCCTCTCTAAGACCTCATGTTTCTTCACTATCACCATCATGTACCACCATATCCTGCTTGGTACCTCTAGTAAAAAGGTAGCACACTTTACCCTAATCTCATCTAGTGTCTCCAAGAACTCAAAAAAATGTTCTATCCTGCCCAACCATTTCTCAGCAAGTTGAGGATCAATGGAGCCTTTAAAAACTGGTGGCTTATAATGAATTAAATCTTGATAATGATTCCGAAGAGCACCCCCTAAAGTTACACAGCTAGATCCAGAATGGAGAATGGAGGTGGTGCCTCTCCAAGAGCTTGGACAGTGCATACAGTCACCTAAACTAGATTTGGGTCCACTGGAGGATTCACTCACTGCAGTTCAGTAGCAGCGTCCTCCTGGATCTGATTCACATTTGTTATTAGAGGAATGATGCTACAAAATATCATAAGACAACAAGGAATACATTATATAATGTTCCAATAGAGCAATAAGGGAAACAAGATCCTGACCGATATAACAAACAAGATTTGGATTTCACTATATCCAAATCAAAATAGAGAAAATACTAGAACTAATCCATAAGACTTCTTCCCCTAACCACCCTTGAATACTTAAGGTTCATTACAGTAACTAATGGACAGTAACTCAATTGCAACTACCTCTTAAGTCTAGACAAGATTTCATAAAGGCATACTGAATTTAATAGAAAATCCCAACAACCTCCTCTGAAACCACTTTGTCATGTACCAGCCTAGGTACCCTGGTAAATAGATAACTGAACCTGTCCTAACATAGACCGAAGGGCATACTTGATCCAAATAGGTTAGATACTATCACCTAAAATCATACAACATGCAAGTGGGAACAAATTTTCCACAAAACATAGTGGAAGCAAGACAAGGAAGTCAATATGCATACAAAAAAACTCCACTAAAAGTGATTTATTAGAAGTAAATAAGGCATTGAATCCCAAAGCACTACAACCCAAGTACTAAAATAGGGAAGATAATCCCAAGTCCCTAAGGTAAAAAATCACTAAGTCAAAGGTTCAATATTTGGATCCACCTTCAAGATATCCTTTCCCCTTACTCAAACCCAGAAGAAGATAATTGAAAAACACCCAAAGGCATAATTATGGTGTGAGATAAAAATACGAGTAGGGTATCAAAAAGGATTCAATAACATATTCCAATATCATATTAACCAAATGAATGCTTTCAATTTTAAAATAAAAATGTTTGTAATTTCAAATAATATTTAAAAAAATCATGCTATATAGTTAAAATGATGGAAAAATACTTCAAGAAAAGTATTTTCAATGATATAATATTTATAAAACAATGGTATAAATAAATTAATTTAAATAAAACTATTTAACTAAATTAATAAATAATGTAGAGTAGTTTAACAACATTGGAATAAATTTATATCTAAAATATAATCCAGAAAGAAATTATGGTCATCTACCAAATAGGTACAAAAGTTCCAGGGTATAGGACTATACAATATCTAAGTGATCACAAAAATATGTGTATACACATGTCCCTATAAAACTGGCCAAAGAAGACTCATCACTATCCCATCAAGGATTTGATCTGTGGAATTTAGGTTTTAGAATGTTTCATAATCGTAGAGTGTGTCCAAATAACTCTCAAACTACCAAAGGATTTCATGTTCTCTTATACAATCAATGGTGGGAAATTTATTTTAAGACTACTTAAAATATAATTAAATCCCATTCCCTCATTTAAAATTCCAATTTTCCATTTAAAACCAAAACGATTTTTAATAAAAAACATGCATTTTAACAAGATAAAACCACTAGGTTTCTATCACATTTTTAATCCATTTTCACAAGTTTGAAATCAATTAAAAACTAATTCCATCAATTAAAAAATTTATTTCCACAATTAAATTAAACAATTTAATTTAAATATTTTCAATCAAATATACAATTTAAATTAAACAATTTAAATCCACCAATTTCCATAAACACACCCCAATTCAATGGGATTGGGGGTTTTACCAATTATCATGCCAAAACCATTTCAAATATCCTAATTCATTGAAATTGTGTTTTACTAGATGAATTGAAAGTAATTTTGATCAATTGAATTTAAATCAACAATTGAAATAAATAATTCAATTCAAGGTTAATCAATTTTTTCAAATGGGATGGAACCATCTACCTTTTTCCAAAACACAATAACCACAATGAAACCCTCCAATGATAATGAAGGAAAAGAAGACCTAAAAACTCAACCTATAAACAATATCTAGCAACACAGAGTATAGATCCATAAATTTCATGATGATCTATTGAAATTTAAAAGGAGGAGAAAGATAAAGATGAAGAATAAGAGATAAATTTCACCTGAGAATCACATTTCCAACACAATGATGATAAAACATTGAACAAAGGGACCCAGAAGGGTTGTAGGGCTCAAAGATCACCTGGAGAATGCATTAGGTTGAAGAAAATAAACTATAAAGGAGGAGAAAAGAGGATCTCATCCACTGTTCCTATTAAAAAACCACATATAGGGTATTACATAATGTGTAGCCCCATTACATGTCGTGAAATAGTTAATTTCCATAACCACAAAAAAAAACGTTGCTTCAAATTAAAAATTGATCATTAATTACTTCACAACGTGTAATGACTCATTATGTCATATGTATTTCACGGTGTGAACCCTTCGTGGTATGCACCTAGAAACCAATACACATCATGTAACCCTCTGGAAGCCTATAGAAAAGGTTGGTTAAAGATGAGAGTCCAATAAATCTATAACTTCACTATTATAGGTATCCTCCCAATTCATCCTCAACCCTACCCAGTCAATGAAAAGGAAAAACCATGAAAAGTTTAAATATATACCTTCCAAATCAGTAATGGGATGTTACAAAGCATCATAAACCCATCAGAGGTCTAAACACTGATCCCAATGCTCTCCACAATGGGAATATTTATAAAACTATGAGAATCCCATATATCAAAATTCATATAAGCTAAAGAAAACGCTTCTAGAATAGTAACTTTAATATTAGAAGTAATGGGATCTTTCTCCTCAAGGTTCTGTTACACTGCATATATCTGGCTTGAACCATGGCAATGAGATACTTTCTGGATACCTTGAGTAGATCTACTATGTTGACACTATAAAACTGGGGTCCGACTACCATGATCATGACCATGACCACCCCCTAAACCTAATCGGCCAGCCGTACTCTAGCTCCCTACCTCATGAGAGGCTGCTAACCCTGCTCCTAAATGTGGAGTTGGTGAAAACCCTATCTCATTGTCTTCTAGTGGAAACATTCTTAAAAAGTGCTGTAGATGGCCCATTTTTCAATAGGATCGACACTCGAATGACACCCTCATACATTGTGGCCTTGTATTTCCCAACATACCATAATGATAACACCTCACATAACTACCTAAGTATGTAGTATGAATATTGATATCACCATATAGAAGCTCCATTTGATGCTTCCTACTACCAGGTATGGTAGTACCATATCGATAATGCACCCTTCCACAGGTCAAAATCACTAGAGCTCATTAAAACGAGATGAATATTCCATAACTAATGAAGTTCCTTACTTTGGGTGAAAAATATCTTGGGATATATCAGCTCTCAATATCTTGAGATAGAAATAATCATATAATTCCATATTAAAATCCCTCCAGAATATCTCTTGATGATGATCCATGTGAGTGATAACATACCACCATCTCTTGGAGAAATCACGCAACATATACATAGAGAGATTAAACCGCCTCTCATGAGGAATATCTAAGTTCCTAAAGATTGATATAATGGACTCTATCCATGACTCCATAGCTTGTGGTATTCCATTCCTTAAAAATGTGGGCATATGATGCTACTAGAACTATTATATTAACTCTTCCATAGTTGGGGAAGGTTACGGTTCTCCCTAAACAGTTTTCATAAATTGAAAAAACCCATCGCTGAACTATGCCTCATAACCCATGTCCAGTACAACCATCGGTGCCGCAGTTGGCATGACTGGAGGATCCACTGGTATCCCATAACCTTCCAATTTTAAAGTATGATCATCATCACCCTCCTCAACTACCACTAAAGGTAATCATGGTGACATGCATCTTCAATTCCAAACATATTCCTTAGTTTAAGATCATTATCAAGGTTCATAACTCAAAAGAGAAGATATTTAAGTAGGATTGGTAAAATCTTTTCTCTTTAAGAACACACCCCTATTCCTTCTTCACAAGTCAGGTTCCGATGACCTAAAGATCATATGTATTCAAGAGATACTACTTAATGCATACTACTAAGTTCAGGTCCTAGTTAAGTTTATCTACTATAAGTAACTAAATTCCATTTCTTTTTTACTTGAATTCACATATTCATTTTCATTTTTCATTTGAATTCATGACCAATCCTTATTTATATTACATTTAAATTTAAAAATGTTGAACCAATGGTTTAACAAATTCCGATCCATGAGGGTCCATAACACCTCATGAACCAAAATACGATGCCCATATAATCCATACCATAACACGTATAAGTGTACTTATCACAAAATAAGGCATAACTATCACAAAACCTATCACAATAGCATGCAATAAGTAATTCACCCTAAATGGCATGAAAAAAATGAATGGCATGTGATTTATAGAAAGTTCCTAATATGATTCATGAGATAGAATACCCATATCTCATTAGGTTTCAACAAAATAAAACCCATAATCATACCAATAATAACATAAAAAATTGAGTGTATCAACCAATGGTGGAATCAAATCAACTATAATAGTCAAAATCCATAAAATGACAATTCAATTTGAGGTAATTTGGATTTTTCATATACGTGGGGTGGATACTCTTGGAAACAACTCATTACCAAACTCATATTTCTCCCTATCCATTTCTGTTGTCCCCAAATAGTAAATTAAACCAGAAAATAAACCCTCTGATACCACTTTGTAACATCCCAGACCTGGATGCCACTCAAAAGTGCCCCATTCCTGGTTGGTCATATGTCATTAAGAACATCTCCCCAAACACTAGAGGCTTCCAACTAGAAGTGATGTCCTAGGTGTGTTAGTGGAGAGACTATGCCCTCATTAATAGAGTAACATGGTAGAATAAAAATACATTCAATAGCTGAAGTGATAGATCAATCAGGCATAGGATAAATAACCCATATAAGAATATATAAATAAACCAAGAATTCATATAATATACAAAATGATGATACATTTAATGTTTCTAATAAAGTATCCAAAACATTTATACAATAGTACAACACAACACAATACATCTCTCACAAGTACAAAAATTCAAAAAGGTATCCCAGCTAGAATCGTGAGCCTCAGCTCGATCCCATGCTCCCCTGCTCCTAACCAGCTATCAAAAACCTCTATTTGGGAACTTTCCCTTATCAATAAATTTAATCATGTAATCTATTTGGGTACCCAAATGTGGCACAAATAGGGTGTGAGATATAATCCTAGTAAGAAACCACCCAAGGACATGTGCCAATCAGTTAGTGAATATATATAACAATAGTGTGTAGAAAAAATATAATAAGTAAAGTAATAAAAAGTGAACATACTATAAGTCTATGTTCTCATTTTATAACTAATTATATTTAAAAAGTAAGTATCTAATTTAATATTCATTCCTATGTCGTTTAATAAACTTCATTTAATAATTCAATCTCATTTAATTATAAGTCTCGAGACCTGGTGAAAGCCTATCGTCCCCCTTATAATCAAGAACAAAAAATGACTAAGCAGGTTATCAAAAAGGGAAAAGACCAATTTTGAACCCAAGCACATGATTTGTCTTAGAATACATATCATAAAAATCATTTCATTCAATATTCTATTTATAACATGAGCCCGTACTTGGAATCCCTATGTTGGAATGCAAGTGTCACTCCAGGTACAATATAAACCAACCCTCTATGATCCTATCCATGGAGAACCTCTCAAGAACCCATGTATCACTCTAGGTGTCATATAACATCCATGCTATTCGAGTCTATCCTTGGTGGTCCACTAAGGGAGCCCAAGTATCACCAATTGCATATAAGATCAAATGACCTTTGAATACATCCATGAAATTCTCATATGAATCCATGTATCACATAACATATAAGTCAATCCTCTCATTAGTTCATCCTTGGCAGTCCATAACAGGAGTCTATGTATCAATCGGGCACAAGCATGGTAAAATCTCAATGATTCCATTCTTGGAATATGTCTTTTGAATCCATGTGTCACATAGGGAAATAAGCATTCAATAAATCCTATATCACATAATCAATTCATTTATACAAAGGGTCATCACCCTAACCAATTCAATTCAAACTCACCTAAAATAGTTATTAAAGGTGTTGGCCAAGCTTAGAGGGATTTCATTCCAAATACTCCCATGGGAAAATCATTAAAACAAGATTCTTATGCTTAAACAACCTATCATCAAAATCATCATGAAATTTTATTAACAAGGAAACCGAAAACAAGGAGAGTTACTCAAGGAGGTCTAAAATAGTGCAAGCCAAGGTAATCCAATCTAATAAGAATCACCCCCTCAGGAGGCAGTGAATTAAGACTGGAAAACAAAGTGTTATCAATACCATCTGTAGCAGTAGAGTCCAGAAAGTCTGCAACTTGATTTCCCTCCCTATAAATGTGAAGGACCTCCATGTCTCCGATAAGATAAGTCATGTAGAATCTAATAGTATAAATGATAGACTATGGAACCTTTCCAATTCCCTTCAGGGAGTCATGAAGTACCATGGAATCCATCTCAACTGCTAATATAGAGATCTTCTTTTGCTGATAGAGCCGAAGGCCAGTGAAGAGAGCCATCTCCTCAGCTTGGAGAGCATGGACTTGACCAAAACTTGTTCTGAAAGTGAGAATGACAAAACCACTAGGATCCCGAACAACCCCCCTCCATGAATAGTACCAAATACACGAGAACCATAAGTATTGAGTTTTAAACCTGAGGAATGAGGAAACCAGTGCACCTATGACCCTTGTCTGGCTCTGAAAGAGAGGAGAGAGTTCCCTGCATTGATAAGCCTGAGGGTGGGGGAGTCCTCCACATAATTGAGAATGATGATGAAATCTCCAAGCAGGAGTTTGGTGCGTATGATCAGTGAGTGAAACCGGGTGGCCACCCCTTCGAAGCGAGCTGAATTCTAAGCTTTCCATATGTACCAGCATCTATCAAGAAGGACTAATGCTCCCACCTTCCTCTTCGGTCCCTTGGTAGGGGTTTCGTGAAACCAAGAATCAAATAAATAGGAATGAGTATCATATAGATAAAAGCCTATGAAATCACCAAATGAGTTATAGATTGAACACACCAATTTGCTTCCAAAGAAGAGGTATTTAGTAGTCTCTGCCTAGTGAATACTACATTAGGAGCACTTGGAAACCAAAGAGATTCCCATGCGCTAAAAACTTTCATCCGTGGCCAACATGCAGTTACTAATACTCCATATAAGCAAGTTGATATTGCCAGAGATTTCATTCCTCCACAGTAACTCCCCCCCCACATTTCCACCTCATCCCCTATTCACATCAACCTTTAGAAATAATTAGACGCGAAATAACCAAAAGCAGACTCGGTGAAAAAGCACTTGTCAGGATCTGGGCTGAAGACGATGTTGTTGTAGACGAGTCTCTGATCAGGAGTTAATATAACGTTAATAAAACTCAGAAAGCAACTAGCCTCTTTGAAGGTAATCCTAGGGACGGGGCACCCAGGGAAGTCACGAATCTCTCCCATCCAGTTGTGGAACCAAAAGGAAACATATCCCCTTCCCAAAATCCAGCGAGAGTGGTCCTGGAGCATCTGAATGTGCAGATAAATTAATGGACAGATTGACGGTGGGCTCCCCCCAATAGCAGTCACCTCCCCCTAACTTTCCCTCTCATGTGGTAACCCTAAAGGGTGTTCTACTCCATGTACTCCCAGCCGAGCTTAGTATGCATGCATTGAAGTATGACCGATAGGTTCTGAACGTTGATTCCCCTACCCCATACGACCTGGCCATATGACCTCATGAAGCCCAGTTATGCTTGCTGTCACCATGGGAATCCCAAATAAAAGAGGCCAAAATTCTGTCGATAGGGGAAACCACCTGCTTAGGAACCCTGACAGCGGAGAGCGCATGTATGGGCATGGAAGACAAGACTCTATTCATGAGAGAAATCCTTCCTCCAAATGACCAAAAATGATTCTTCCAGTTAAAAATCCTATCCACTATCCTCTCAAGGAGGTGATCAAAGTGATGGATGTTAAGTTTCCTTGAGGAGAGGGGGGAACCCAAATATTTCATAGGGAAGGATCCCCACTGCATGTACAAACTACTCACGATAGAAGCAGCCCGTTGGTCTGAGCACTTGTTCGAGATATAAAAACTTCTTTTCGAAAGGTTTATCATTTTTCCACTCCACTTGAAATAGGCCTCCATGACATTGTTAAAGCCTCTTAAGGATGTCTTACTGGCATTAAGAAACATAACAGTGTCATCCACAAACATGAGATGTGACACTTTTTTACTAATAGCCCAACACCTGTAGAGAAAAATATTGCCCCACATCAAGCTCTAATTGAGGATACGACTGAGAACATCCTGAGAAAGAATGAAAAGGTGTGGAGATAACGGGTCACCCAGTCTGAGACCATGCACCACCTTAAAGAAACCAAAGGTTCTACCCATGAAGGATATAGACATCCATGGGGAACTGAAACACCTGAAGAGAAGATCTGTAGCCATGTTAGAGAAATCCATCCTTACAAGCACCTTCCACTCAACCTAGTCGTATGACTTATCCATATCCAGTTTAATCACCATATTTGAACCTCAGGACTTGAAGTTAATGTCACCTATCATCTCTTGGGCCAAAGAAATCACCCCTTGAATTGATCTCCCCTTAATGAAACCATGTTTCTCTCGGGATACCCACTTAGAGATATGGCCAGAAATCCTTTGGCAGATTACACTTGAGAGCACCTTGTATGAGAATTTGCAAAGGCTAATTGTCCTATAGTAGAGAAGGGATGTAGGGTCCTTGATTTTTAGAATTAGGATGAGAGAAGTCACACTGGCTACTCGGGGAAGGTTGGATCCTCATAAAAATTCTTGCACCGCCATGATTAACTATTTCCCTGTAATACTACAGGCATCCCTATAAAAAGATCTAGAAAAACCATTCGGCCCTAGAGCACTCTCCGAGTTGAGCCCTTTTATCCCTGTATGAACCTTGTCTGCAGTGGGCACAACCTCAATCAAGGAGCTGTCCTCAGAGGATACCAAGGAAGGAACAACCTCCAAAAACTCCTCACAACCCTCGAGATAACCCTCCTCCATTCTTGTGTTAATCCCTGCTAACAGCTCATGAAAGTGGGATGCTGCCAACTCTCCCACCACATTAATATCATCAAAATAGGAACCGTAATCAAGTTTAATATTCAGACTACTGATTCTTTTTTTCCCTTTAAGGAAATCACAGAAAAAGAATTAATAACTAACTATTGTAGATCCAACGAGATGAGCAACACCTGAATCTGAGATCAGATAGAGGAGATCCTTCCATTATAGGAATAGTCACCAAGAGGGTTCAAATAAGGGGAGGCTTCTATATGGATGGAGAATGAAAATAGGGTTTAATTTATAAAAAAGTTCAAGTGAAAAATTTCAAATTCACTCAAAATAGGGCATTGCGCAGTTTGGCTGCACAATTTTGCCAAACCATGCACCAACCACATACAAGTATCTATAGGAAGGGGCATAGTGAATGATTTGACTAACTATGTGCAAAATATGCCAAAACCCACTGTAAAAATTAAATAGGTTATCACATGGCCATGTGGCCCAAATCATATGGCTTGGACTAACTGTGAGGCCTTCCCCTACTTTCTACCATGCATCACATGGTTTATCAGACCATGCGGCATGCCCCACATGATTTGAAATAACCATGAACCAGACTTATTTCAACAAAAAACTAGGGTTATAGGATTTGAAACAACCCCATATACCCTCGACACATTTATTATTCCCAAAGGCATTCATAATAGTCCATAATTAGACATTAAAACTGAGAATTTATGGAAAATAAAGAATTCTTACCTCAGAGAAGAACCAGGTTATTACAGTTTTTAAAGTTACTTAATGACATGATGAGTGTAAATGTATTGTGAGGTTTCTTCATAATATAAAGTTATGTGTCAATGTAATTTAAAGTTCAACACTCTTCCATGACACTATGCTGTGAGATAATGTAATGTCAAGTGGACATAAAAAATTAAAATTAATTAAATTTAATATTTACTTAATTTAGTTTATAATTTACAATTTTTTTTATAAATTATAAGTTTTAGACTTTTTAAAATGAGATTTTCAAGTGTAAATTAAATATAAAAAAGTTCATATTTGTTTTTCATGTTTTTGATAAATAAATAAATTGTTTATTTATTAATAAAATTCAATTACGAATTCAATTAGATTATTTATAAACTATTTGTGAATAATTGAAAAGATATTTTGAAATATTTATAAAAAGTATAAAATTGTTTTATAAATTAACTATAAAAAGTTTATGGTAAGTTGACTAAAGGTTTTTGAAACATTTTTTATAATTATTCCATTAATATTATAGATTTAATATTAATAATATATTATTTAAATTTATATGGTTTATAAAAAAATTTATAAATCATAGCAAAAGGTATTTTGAAAATATTTTAATTTATAAAGACTTTGTAAATTAGTTAATTATAAATAGTTTATAATTAATTATATAGATGGTCATGAAACATTTATTAATGAAATATTCCAAATATTAAAATTTAATATTTATAATACCTTTAACCAAATTATATGGAATGCCTTGTGATCTAGAAATAAAATTTTTATTTAGATACCATAAGAATAATTTATAATGCTTTCATAAATTTCATAAAGAAATCCTAAATATAAAGGAGTTTATATTTATAAATATGAATTGTTCATAATTAATTAATTTGAATTGTTCAAATAAATTGGGCCTTATTTAAGATACTATTTAGACCAAAACAAATAAATGTTTTGATAATTTAATTGATCAAAGGTTTAATTAATATAAATTATATGATATTTAGATTATATAAAATGTTTATATAATAGAAATTTAATTGTAAAAATGTTTATCATTAATAAAATATCATTAAAATTATATATAATTTATAATGTGAAAGAGTTTATATTGAAAGTGGATATATTATGTTTATATTAAAGATAATGGAATATCCATAATGTTTAGATTAACTATTAAATTTTTATAGTATTATTTTATTTATAAATAGTTATTAATGATAAGTATAAGGTTTTACATTACCAGTATCCCAACCCATCCATTTTCATGAGATTTAATTCCTTATTAAACACATAAAGATAACACTTTTATTAAAACTTATAGGAAATGAAATATGAGAAATTAAATAAATAAAAGGTAAATATTATTGGATAATGAAAATAAATAAAAAATAACTGAGTTTCTGTTAAATGAAAAATGGTTTTCCAAAAAGTGTATTTTTACAATCTGGACAATAGTAAAATATTTCAAAGGATACTTAGTTAGTATTTTCAATATTTCATTTCATATTGTATCTATCGAGAGTGAACAAATTTGGAATCTCATATGATGTATAAGTGGAAACACTGAAACCAATTTTTAATTTTTCTCTTTCAACAAAACATTCATGATTAAAATAATTTTCTAAGTTTCTTTGCAAAGAACATGTTGAGTAGAATGTAAGTGAAAGGACAAAGAGTAAAATAAAATTTAAAAGTAAATATTTCATACAATTAAATAAAAATATTATAAACTTCATGCATATTTTTTGGATATAGATTCATTGTGAAGCATGAATAGAATATGTAATTACATACTTACTACTTAAAATTTTAAATTTACAATTTTCTGTTATTTGAATCATAATATGCATAATTTATACCTAGAGGTTTAAGTATGAAAATTTATTTACTTGATGTGTGTAGACATTAACAAATACCACAACTAAGGTATTTTCACTAACACGGATTTTTGGGTAATTCAAGAGAAGGAAAATGATATTTTAAAAGAATTTATAAGGAGCATTGAAGATGAATATGTGAATAGTGAAATGATAAATGAATGAAAACTTTATTTATTAGTTCCATGGAAGTGACGATGAGAGAATCATAAAGGGTACTATAAGGGATTATTTATAATTGGAAGATATTATTATGGATTTTGATCTAAGGAACATATAATCAAGAATAAAATTAGATTATCCAAGAGGAAATTATCCAAGGAGAGGTGATCGATTATTTGGTGTAGGAAATTAGGAATAAAATAGAATCTTGATAAGATAATAGAAGTTTAAGTATTAATACAAGGTATTATATGAAATTAGAGGTGATCAAGTGAGGCCGTATAAAGTCGGGAGAATTTTGGGGAATAACACAACATGTAAATCAACTAAAAAATTGAAAAATGAAATATACAATTTCAACAGATGAATGAAATTTAGGCAGTTGTAATTGAAAATGTATAAAATTAATTTCATTGTAGTTTTTTACATGTAATATAATAACTGGTCTTTTTGGTCTGAATGAATAAATTAAACAAAATAAATAAAAAATTAAACATATGAAATAACATTATATTCAGTGATAAAATAATATATATTTATGAAACCAAATAGAAGTTAAAATCTAAAGAAAATGGTAAATATAATTTACAAAAAATAAATCACAAAAACTCATAGGAAATTAACATTTTTTCACACCAAATAGAAATATGGATTCATCACCCCTACATCTCCCTAGAACTCCTATATCAAACTCGGATATGAATATATAGAAATAAAATTACAAGTAGGATTCATTAGAGTGGTGAAACTTCAACAAAATGCTAGAAATATGATGAATCATCAAGAATTGAACCTAAAATTCAAAGTGCGAGGAACATGTTCAACAAGAAAAAAAAGAATTGGTGCATAATGATAGAAACATCGACATTAAATGCCATCAATGAGATAACAACATGAGGAAAATAATATCTTATTTAATTTAAGAAAGTGCCATGCGGATGCATGGGTGAAATGGTAGTTTATCATCAAATAATACAATCAAGGAACAAATTATTTAATAGTATGAGTAATTGAATCACCAAGTACTACTATTTTTTAAAATTTGAATATTTTTCATGAATTATTTATTTTAAATAGTAGTAATAACCACCATTTCACATCCTTTGAATCTTGTGAGAGTATGAAAGGGTTAAGGGGATATTAAAAGGAAAATATACCCCATCCACCACCATAATAAAATATATAATCCTATATTGTGTTCATTTTTTATTGAATGATAATAAAAATTCTATTTCTAAGGTAAATGGATAGAAAAATATAATCCATCGAATTTGTAAGAATTAAGAATATCTACTATTTGGAGTGGATATGATAAAATCATGAAATTTTTTGACCTAATTGAAAATTAATGTATTGATTTAGTACATGAAGATGAACAAAAAAATGGTCTAAAATTTTACATGTCATTACTACTAGGAAAATTAATTTTTTGTAGAATTATAGCTTATATATGATATATAAGTGTTTGAAAAACTGTTCTTAAAATGGGATGGATAAATAGAATGGTTATTTGGGCTGGGGGGGTACACATATTTTCAAATCACATGAAAAGGAACTTTTAGTGTTGTATTTTTATTATTTTACATGAAGTTTTTATTCTCAGTTGACTAAAAAAATTACAATTTAGAAGAAAAAACACATATAACTGTTCAATTTCCATGGATTCAGTTTCAGTAAACATTTAAAAAAAAGTGTTCCATTCTCTAGGAAAATTAATTCAGGAATATTTGGGTATGAGTGAAGCTGACATAAGAGAAATTTGAAATGTATTAGAAAAATAAAATCAACAAGGAATGTTTCCAAGAAAGTAATAAGGCTTGATAATAGATAATGAAATAGAAACTATAAGTTCCTTTAATCATTTAGTAATTTATAGTAATTATAATGTTTGATGTTAGTGAGGTATAGGCAATGTTTCATATTCAACTGAAGTGTTTTTTTAGAGATATGAAACACACTATAGTTATCAATAATTATTAAAAAAAATTAACTCCCCATGGCCTACCAAAAAACACATAACCCCAAAAAGCATGAATAATGTTTTTTTGATTTAGGATGGTTTGAAAACCCTAAAAGAAAATTAATTATAACACTTTTTAAAAATTAAAGTTTGTTTTGTTTTATAAAAAATGATTTCAATTTAACTTCCAAAGAAAATAACTTCTATAAGTAGGAAAATATTTTTTCAATGACTAGCGTGAAATCTATTTTATAGAAGAAATTTTCATATTAACTGAATATAAAAAAATATACAATTAATGAATGATCTTTAGTCTTATAAGTAGTCATAAATTGTAAAAAAATCATCCAAAAAATAAAGATATAATCCATTCAAACCTTTACACATTAAGATATGAATCTAAAACTATAAACCATCACCACAACATATAGACCACATAATAAAAATTTATGTCGATAAAAAATGATGGAAAATCAAAAACAAATGAGTAATATTTTATAAACTATGGATTTATTTACAGAATAAAATTGAATCTAATGATAAAAAAATTAAAGAAACAAATATAAAAGAATTCACTAAAAATTTGAATCCATGATAAATAAATAGTGTGAATATAATTTCATAAGTTACATACATGTAACAACATCAAAATTTCAAATTTTGTAAAATTAATTATATAAATTAAAATATACTTAGGGATTATAAATAATGTATATCTTTTTTAGAATATTTGATGGAAATAGGGAACCTGTGAAGGGTATGATGAACCTATAAAGTAAAAAAGGGAAAGATAGAAGAGGGAATTTTTGAAGTAAAGGCGAACCTATGAAGTAAAAAAGGGAAAGGTGGAAAGGGAAATCGAACATGAAAGCCCAAGGAAGAGGGAAATCAAACCTATGATCTCATGGGAGTACACCACAATAGAAAATTATCAAATCACCTTGTATTTTTATGTCTATTTATAACAATTAAGGGAAATAATATAACACTATAAAAGTTGTTAACATATAAACTATCATGAATCTATATTTGGAAAATTTTTATGTATATATAGCAGCCCACTAATAGTTATCCCATATCACCCATGAAAAATATCCCATTTACATTGCATTAGTATCAAGACAAGAATCAAACCATTTATCCTAAATGTATGTGATTAAAAAAATATAGTAACAAGTAAAAGTAAAACTACCCCTTGATAAAATTATTTAATATGGTCAGGTACTCATTATGAAATCAAATCATTTTTTATCCTTTAATGAATTCTTAATAAAAATGAATACATTTTTAGAGCATGAATTCCTATAAAAATCATGGAACAAGCACATTTATATTGATTTATATAATATAAATAAAAACATAGTAATATAGTTAATAATGGAAGGAAATTGGGGAATTTTTGATTTTATATGCTGTTTTATGATACAATGAAAACTGATTATGAAATTTATCATTTGGTATAATCTATTATTAAGAAAATTCATACCATTTAACTTTAAAAGAAAAACACTTTATTAAATTTTAATGGGAATAATGTCCAAAATATTTAAAAATTTTTGGCACTAGATTGAAAAAAATATAAATTAGGGTCGGTGGGTATCCAAGTTTAAAGAAAAATGACAAAACTGAACCTGTATAGGAGTAAAAAAATCCATAATATTTAAAAGTAATATTTTTTTTCGCAATTGAAACTTTTGTAGGAGAGGGGGAAGAACCTCAAATTTCTCCAAACCGTACCTAATGTATAAAGATAAATAAATAAATTCATATAAAATATGAAATATCTTTGCAGTCTTACTAAAATATCTTTATTTAGTAGAACAGTAGCATCAATTGTAGAGGTATGGAATAATTTTCACTAGATATATGTATGAAGTGTTTAGTAGAACACCTTTCATGAAAGAGTAACCAAAAAATATTAAAAAATGCTTATGAAAGTTATCATTCGTTAGAATTTGGTTATAAAAAAATTCTTATAGTTTAATTTTAAAAGAAAAAAAACTTCAATAAATGTTAACAAGAATGGTGTCCAAAATAGTGACAATCACATTAGCATTGGATTAAAAACTGAAAGAAATCAGGGTTCGTGGGTATTAAAGTGTATAAAAAAAGATGAAATCACACTTGTATATGAGGAAAAAAATATGTAATATTTTAAAGTAGTATTATTTCACAATTGAAACTTTAGTATGAGATGGGGAAGAAACCTATAATTTTTTGAAACCATATCTAGTGTGTAAAGATAAAGAAATAAATTCACTAAAAATATAAAATTTCAGTGCATCCTTTCTAAAATATATTCATTTAGTATAAAAGTAGTTTCTATTGAACAAGTATGTTAAAAAATTCATTAGATATAGGTATGATGTGTTTGGGAGAGAACCTATCATGAAGGAGTAACCACAAAAATATTAGAATGACAGAAGGTCGATCCATCATGGTGGGATGTCTACTATGACTAAAGGAGACAAAATCAATTTTTTGATCACGGAGGGTAGATAGAGAGGATATGGTTCATTTGAGAAAAAACTAAGGAAGGTGGGTAGTGAAATCCTGATTCGTGATTAAATCTAATACAAGTGGATAATGATTATTTTTGTATGACACAACTCAACCCACCAGGGCCTGCCTAGATAGTGATAGGCCAAGTGAGACTACCCCAAGACTACCTCCAATAGGCCAGGGGCTAGTAACTAGCACTAAGTAGGCACAACACTGACATGGGAGGACTTAGCCTAGGGTTCATGTACACACACACATGCACACACACATCTCCAAGCCCATAAAATGATAGAATGAAAAATAAAATTGATACTAAATGCATACATATATCTAAATCCCAGAATCAGAGTATGAAAGAAAACTGGAAATCATAAAGGGATAAATACGATCCCACCAAAAGATATAAATAAGTGCAACCTTCTAGAAAGTGGGGAATATAGTCAAATGTGACTCCTGGTATGAACCATGGTCTGTCTATCCCAATCTAATCTATTTATACTTCGGTTCCACTGAGAACCTCATTGAATGAATATTCATCTACATAAGACATGACTTGTGTAGGATGATCCCATGCAGGGGTGAGTATAACAATACCCACTAGGAAACCCTGAAACTACTAAGAATAAAACATCAAGAGTAGTCAAATCATCACATGACATGTCAATCATAATATGAGATATACAATAAAGCATCTAGATATACTCTTGGTAGAAAATAAGTCTCAAGGTAAGGTCACAACTACTTTAATATCTTAAGAATCTTCTTGAGAGTTCATAGCAACACTCACCTGGGAGAACTCACTCCACTAGTATGATAATACAAGTTCCATCTGAGATGTCATGCTCATCGGGTATCCTTATAAGAAATTAATCACTATAAGTTAGAGAAGATCGATACACCGATGTGAATTACACCCAAGTCCATAGGGTATACCAAACAACCCAATCAGGATTAACCTTCTAAGTAGGGGATCAATGCCCGAGTAAATTTGGTCACATTGATTCTGAGAACCCCACTCAAGATAGAGGATGATAACGAATTCTTCCTAGGGATAGGGGGACACTGAAAACTCTATTTGAGACTAATTTGATCAGAGGGGATCACAATACTATTCTTAGAACATAATATTGTACCATACCCCCATTGAATGGATTGAGGGAATTCACCCTAAAGAGAATTATCGATACTAAAGAGAACAAGGTACTCATAATTCTCTATGAAAAGTACACAGTGTGTACTAGTAGTACATGGAATGTATTTCTGATCCTTAGTCCACCTGTGTGCTCTATCCCATGACTGTGAACTAGAGGATGTACTCGTGTATACTTATCCATGTCTGTGTACCCCGGGCTATTCCTGTGTACTTGGTTGTGTCCAAGTATATAGTTCGTCCCATTTTCTTTGGCTAGGTCTAAGTACATAGATTAAACCATGTAATATAGTCATGCCTGTGTACCTGAGGGTATATAGAGAGGCACCATGTTGGGTCACATTACATGTGACATGTGTCACATAGTGTGAGATCATTTCTTATCTACATAAACCCTAGCACCATATCCAGGGTCCAACATGACGTGTATCTCTGGATTACATGCTGTGTATCTCTAGATTTTCTAGAATTTATATGTTGATAAATGTGTAGTCTCCCTTTCCTCCAACCGAACCATTTATTTATCTACCTATCACATCCAGTAATAGAACATATTTCGTGGATAAACCTTGGTGTCACTAAAGATCCATTTTTATTCATCCAAATTGATTGGGAAAACACCTTCATTGCTCATGCCATCATTACACACCAAAATGGGAAAATAATAACCTCTGATCCATTACTGATTTATCATCACTACTATATCATCTCAATCCATCATCAATAACAAAACTTGGTCCACAATATCAATCCTATGTTCTAAATAATGGCTGTTTAATGATTTATTATCAGTTATTTTTTTGAACCAATGGTCGAATGAAATAATGATGATGTATGAAAAAAGAATGGGAAAAAAATGAAAAAACATCAAACTTGATAAATAGTCATAATATATTGTTCATGTTGGCCTCAATTAATTTCTGTTAGAATGATGAACTGAGAGATATAATTATTCAACATTAAAAATCACTAAATATTAGGTAGACCAAACCCATAACCACAACACAATCGTCCCCCAAATAATTTTGTTGATTGGTTGATTCATGTTCATTATGGGAGAAATAAAATGGGGATAAATTCACATAAAAATATTTCCTACCATAATATTGGATTTATTGTTGATGAATAATGGTTTCAGGTCATTGTTGTTGATGTGATCCATAGTTTCAATTTTTACATTGATTGATAAAGCACAATCAATGATTGTCCATAATGCTCCTCCACCGGTTCCTCTATAAAATTCTAGGATTATGCAGCCAACCCTAAAATTTGGTTATAACTAGGTTTATATAGAGTTCCATTAGGTAATGGCATTATCACCAAATAAATAAATTAATCTAATTTATTTATTTATTATTTTCACCCATGATGACTTTTAATAAACAACCAACGCTGAAAAATATTATGTCATGCCTTAGGTAAATAACACATTCCAGACTCAATGTTGGTATTATATTTCCAATCTGAGACTCCTTTTGGGAGTTATTCCATTATTTTAGGAAAACTACACACTTATGATATTAATATATTTAATATTTTTGAAATATCAATTCTGGGATCACTAGGCCTTAGAATATCAAGCTGTATCAGTGACTGGATCTAAAAATATTACTAGATATATTTAAAATATTTACATGGAAAAAAATCTAAGACATTAAATTATCCCCACATTAGGGATTTCAGTCCCTAAAAGAGAAAAATACCACTAAAAAAGTTGTGGGTACCGAGCTCGCATCTCGGTATCCCTCTCTTAGGTGTTGTCCTGAAGATTTCAATGCTACCACTAGACACACACCAAATAAATTGCTTTCCCACATAGGATATTCTTCTATTGATCCTTGATCTCCACCTGGTACTCTTCAAAGGTAGCTCTATCCTCGATTTCCATCTCACCCTAGTTGATAACATGTGATAGTTTGTGCACATATCTCCTCAGCTATGACATATGGAAGACATTATGTACCCGATATAACTATGGATGTAGAGCTAAGCGGTATGCCACTTCAACAAATCTATGTAGTATATGGAAAGGGCCAATGGATGTTAGATATAACTTCCACACCAGCCAAATATTCACAAGTCATGTTGAGGTGATACTTTTAGGAACACATGGTCTCCCTCCTTGAACTCTAAAGGCCTTCATCATTTGTCCATATAAGACTTATGATAAGTATTTGTAGTCTTCACCTGCTCCTAGATGACATAAAACTTTTGGATCATAGCTCACACCAACTTTGAGGTCATGAGCGCAGACTCTCATGGATCAATCCAACATAGTGGTGACTTGAAAGGTCTCCCATACAAAGCCTTGAATGGCAATATACTGATGGTGTAATGGTAACTATATTATATGAAAATTACCCAAAAGTTAGACGATCCTCCCAAATATGGATAAATCCCAACATGTAATCCCACAACATGTCTTTTATAACTTTAATGTTCCACTCTATCTGACCACGAGTCTGGCAGTGAAACACTATGCTCAAACATAAGAGAGTCTCAAAGGATTCCTGTAATCCTCTCCATAATCATGATTTAAATATATAATCATGATCTAAAATGATATTATATGAAACTACATGAATCTATACTATCTACTTCACATAAATATGTCCCAATTTCTCTGCTGAACTCTACTCTCATATTGCTAGGAAGTGGCCAAAATTTGTGAGTCAATCTATGATCGCCAAGATTGAATTGTATCCTCCAGAAATTCATGTAAAAATTATCATGAAGTCAAAATATATCCCTTATCAATTACACTCTATCACCTCAATGGGTTTAGTTAAACCCATTGGAACTTTGTTTTTATCCTTCACATGCTAATAAGTGAGGCATTGAGAGAAAAAATCTGCTACTAACTTCTTCATTTCTGGCTACAAGAATTGATGTCAGAGGTCCTAGTACATCTTTTCCACACTTGGGTGTACTTACCAAGGGGATTTATAGAACTCCCTCATAAAATTCTCTTGCAATGTCAATGGTAACATCATCCATCCTCCAAAAAAGATAACATGCTCCCCAACTCCAGAAGATTCATTAAGAGTACATCTAGTGGATATCTGAGTACACACAGTCTCATAGTCGTTATCTCCCTATAGAGCCTCCCATACACACTATAGAAGTGATGGGGTAATGAACATAGACTATAGATATAATGAACCATCCTTTTACACTAAGGATAAATTCAATGAGGAATACTTCTCTGAAGACCTAGTTTACAACTGATGAAAAGATATCTCAATAAGAGAATCTACTATGAATTTTTCCTTCCCAAGAGTTTAAAATAACTCAAATTTATAGTCATAAAGGAACTCTAGCCATTTCCTCAGTATCAAGTTAATATATTTCTAAGAGAAGATATACCTGATACTCTTATATTAATATTAGACAATAAACTGCTCACCCAAAAGGTACTATTTCCACATCTTCATTGCGAAGACCACCATTGTCAACTCAAGATCACGTGCCATATAGTTTTGATTGTGATGTATCAACAACCTTAAACCATAGAAAATATTTTCATACCTCTACATCAGAACACAACCAATTCCATCCTCAGAAGCATTGTAGAACACTATTATATAACACCCTCATCTGGAAACCTCAAGATTGGGGTGCTCGTCAATCTATGCCTCAACTCCTGAAAATCCTGTTGGAATATTTTCATCCTCATGAAAGGATACCCCATCTGAGTCAAATTATTCAAAGGTGATGATATCCTAGAGAAATTGGGAACATATCTCTTGTAGTAGCCTACTTACCCAAGGAAGATCTGAATCTTCATAAAACTTTTGGGTGGATCTCAAGCTAACACTTACACAACCTTTGCTGGGTCCACTACTACTCCATTTACTGCGATGACATGTCCTAGAAAGCATAAATATTAAATATAGAACTAAAACTTTGAGAGATTTCAAAAAATATTGGGATATAAAAGTATGTCCAGGACCATCCTCAAGTGTCTTACATACTCCTCCTCAGATGCCAAGTATACAAAGATATTATCGATGAATAATTCCATAATCCGATCTAAGAAAGGCTGAAAGATTTGGATTACGAGTATCATGAACACTTATGGGGAGTTTTTCATGCCGAAGGGCATAAACTTGTACTCATATTGACCGTACCAACATCTGAATGTTGGATTTTTTATATCCTCATACCATACTAAAAGATGGTTAATGCCTGATTTAAGGTCAATCTTTGAGAACCATCATACCCCTATCAACAGGTTAAAGAGGTTGTTGATCCTATATAGTGGATTATTATTCTTCATGGTCACATGGTTCAAGAAATAATAATATGAACACAACTTCAAGTTCCCATCCACCATTTTGGTAAACAACACTGGAGCTGTCTGGGGGGAAACACTGGGTCTAACGAAGCCCTTCCTCTGAAATTCCTCCAACTGCACATCATCTCATGAAGCTCTATGGGATACATCCGATATATTGACATAAATACCAGGGTTATTATTGTGTGTAATTCAATTAATGGGTCTATCTCTAGGTTGGTATTTAATCCTATCATGTCCTCATGGAAGAAATCTTTATACTTAGCCACCACAACAGGAAACTGATAGCTCATAGTATCCACTTCTCCAAGAGTCATGAAGGACCCCCAGAACACCCTGAGAGGGGAGGGGTGAATCAGGGTGTTAAAATTTTCTTTTTAAAGTTATGGATCTTGTTCCCACATTGGTAGGAACTTGTTAAAACTGTCAAACAAAAGAAAGTAGGAAGTTGACACAACACTTTTACTTGGTTCACCACAAATGGCTACATCCAAGGAGCATACGCTAACAGGTTGTCGGTCGTACCTAATTCCACTAAACTTCACTAGATTCGGATTACAATGTTTAGGTACAAGAACTCTATCCCAGGCACACTTCCTTTACCAAAGTTCAGGGATAGCTCACCGCGTCCCTCGGGTTACTCCCATTGACTCCCCCTGGCTCACTGCCTTTGGTGAAGTCTCAGTCAGTTTATAGACGCGAGGGTATCTTCAGTTGATTTTCATTGAAATATTTGTCTCTACTCAGCACGATACTATGCATGCATCGAAGTCCTGAATTGATGCTCTTGAACACACTGAACTACTGATCCAAATAATAAAAAAAATGCATAAACAAGTTTCACTGACAATTGCACACAACACCTATCCTTTGCGCGCAAGACCTTACTATTGCGCGCAAAAATTTCCTTTTTCGTGCAAATGAGTCTTTTATGCACCGCTCCAAATTTTACTCACAGCTCTTCCTTTTTCACGCATCTCGGAATTTTTCACGCAACACAGAATATTTCGCGCAAGCCCCTTTACGCGATCCTTTTTCACACATCAGACTGTGGACCTTCTCTAAGTATTCAACTGTGTGGAATGAGGGGGGTCACCTCTTATTTATAGGCGTCTGAGTCCCCCATGCACAAAACCCCCTGTGGCATGAAAAACATCTCATCTGGTGCATAATCTTTCACGCTGGTATCGTTTTTCGTGCACATCTCCAGATTTTTCACGCATCCCATGCCTTTGCCATTTTTTGCTGTTCTGATTCCGAAACACTATTTGTGCGAAAAACCTCGATCCACTATTTCATGCACCACACTGTTTTTCATGCCCAGCTCAAGTATTTCATGCACAACCCTTATTTTTCGTGCACCACTTTCTCTATTCGCGCACCTGCTTTTACCAACAATCCATGTCTTCATTTTCCGATTTTGAGGCCCCAAAATTTGGCAAACACTGGGAAATGGTGCCACCTTCAATACTGTTGTTATCTTGAACTGTATGATCACATTGCTGGAACACATTCTGAAGTTCCACTGAGTATTTACAACAAACACAAACCGTACTCCAATTCATGGATAGAATAGTCATGGTTCCAACAATCTCCCCCTTTGGGATTGTTGGCAATCACCAAATAAATTCAATAGATTACCATCCACAAGAAAACCAAAAACGCAAGAATCAACTCAGCAAACACTCTAAGTCTACGTGAGAAATGCTCGGTGTAGAAAACGAGAAATGAAGCTTGAATTGGATTCCCATGTTTTGGAATTCTCAATGATGCCCAAGTAAATTTCATACCGTGTCACAGAAGCATTACATGTCCAATGAATTCCTTCTCATCCTATCACCGACGCTAAATAATCATCATGTCCTAGAATCATTACATGTCAATGACATACTTGAATTTATTCCTTTCCCCCCCATTGGCAATAAACCCAAAGACCGGTAATTGTTCATTGTTCAGCTCAAAACTCACCCCCTGAATAGAATCTCCCCCACAAACCTGCATCACGACCATAAACAGATAAAAATTAGTTAATATAAATGGGGATAGGGGTATTTCGTAACCTCCTTATGCACTAGGAGGTGGCTGAACACCTAGGTTCAATCCATGCTTCTCAAACACAGCCGCTGACAGTGGCTTGGTCAGGATATCAGCCACTTGATCATCTGTTCCCACATGATCCATTCTAATCACGACTTGCTCAACTTTCTCTTTGATAAAGTGATACCTTATTTCAATATGTTTTGTACAAGAATTCTGAACAGGATTCTTCGTAAGATCAATTTCACTCTTGTTATCACAGTAAATCAGCATTGGTTGTTTCACCTCATCACCAATATCTATCAATTATTGCTTCATCCATAGTAGTTGAGTGCATGCCTTTGTTGCATATATATACTCAGCTTTATTAGTACTAAGATAAGTACTTTCTTGTTTATTGCTCAACCATTCAACACAATTATTCCCAATATAGAATACTCCACCACTGGTGGACTTTTTGTCCACTACATCGCCAGCCCAGTCAGCATTAGAAAATGGTGATAGTTCGTTGTCCCTTACTACAACAAATTATAAGCCACAATTGTGAGTAACTTGAATACACCACATGATTATTTTCACTACTTCCAAATGTTACTCATTTAGATTACTCTGAAAGCGGGCCGCTAGACATGTTGCAAAGACAATATTTGTTCGTGTTGCTGTCAGATACAGTAGGCTCCCAATTATCCTCCTATACATGGTGGGGTCTACAGATGTCCCATCCTCATGCTTTCCAAGTTTGGTTCCAATTGCAATCAGAGTTGACATTGTTTTGGAGTCTTGCATATTAAACTTCTTTAGCAGCTCTATTGCATACTTTTAAAGTGAAATGAAAGTGTAATCCTTCTTTTGAATCACTTGTAGCCCCAGGAAATATGTGAGCTCCCCAATCATAGACATTTAAAATTTTGATTCCGTGTGATTAGAAAATTTATCCATTGATTTCTGCCTACTACCACCAAATATAATATCATCGACATGGACTAGAAACATGAACTGATCTTTTGGAGAATTCTTCACATATAGATTGTGATATACTCTTCCTCTTCTGAATTCCAGCTTCTTGAGATAAGAGTCCAGACGGGAATACCATGATCATGGTGCCTGTTTCAAGCCATAGAGTGCTTTCTTTAGCTTGCAAACCTTTGTTTCATCAGTACCAAGAAAAAAACCCACTGGTTGTTCTATGTAGACTTTTTCTTAGAGTACACCATTCAAGAATGCTGTCTTGACATCCATTTGATATACTTTATATTGTCTTTGGAGTGCCATGGAAAGGAAAAGCCTGAATGACTCCAGTCTAGCCACTGGTGAAAAGGTTTCTTCAACATCAAGACCTTCAATCTGTGAATATCCTTTATATACCAGTCGTGCCTTGTTTCTAATAACACTTCCATGCTCATCAAACTTGTTCTTGAAGATCCATTTTGTACCAATCACATTGTGATCTTTGGTTCTCTTAACTAGATCCCATGTCTGGTTTTTTCAATCTAATCTAACTCTTCATTCATGGCTTTTATCCAATATTCATCCTTTACAGCTTCTTCAAATGAGGATGGATCCACAACTGACAGAAATGTAGATTGTGTGTTATTCCTCATCCTCCTTGTTTGTGTGGGTGCACTCCTGTCCCCAATTATGTTAGATGGATCAATCTCAGCTCTTCAATTTCTCCTGTGAGGTTCAGTTACATTCTCTCCATCCAAGGTTTCCTCTTCAGATTCTTCTTTTGAGTCAGCATCATGATGTGACTGCTAAGGGTTTTTCCCACCTTCCTCTATTCCTGAATTTGTATTTACTCCATGTTCATTTTCTTCCTCACTTTCTATCACATCAGCATATGAAATCCTTGAAGAATTTGTGTTTTTCTCTTCCATGATCTTAACATCACTGCTTTCCATGATCCTTCCTAATCGCTTGTTGAAATAGTTGTAGGCTTTGCTGTTCATTGAGTATCCAAGGAAAATTACTTCATCTTCATTATCACCATACTTCCCTTGATTTCGTTCTTTGTTCCTGATGAAGCATTTAATTCCAAAAACATGAAATAATTTCAAAGCGGGATTCCTTCCATGCCATAATTCATATGGTGTCTTCATCTTACCCATATAAAGTCCTATTCTATTTTGAATATACACTACAGATTGAACAGCCTCTTTCCAGTAATTTCATGGAATACGACTCTCAATCGACATAGTCTATACCATGTTGTTCACCTGTCGATTCTTACATTCAACCATTCCATTTTGTTGTGGAGTTCCCACAATAGCTACCTCATGTTATATCCCATGCTTCTCTAGGTAATTTTCAAATTCAATAGATGTGTATTCCCCTCCATTGTCAGATCACAACACTTTGATTGTTCATCTAATATCATTCTCGGCGATTCACCAATATGTTTTCATGCAGTTAAGAACTTGTCGTTTCCTGTGAATAAACATTACACATGCCATTCTACTGTAATCATCTATGAAAAGGACAAAGTACCTTTCTCCATGAGTTCTGGTGACATTTATCAGCCCGTATACATCTGTATGAATTAGATCAAGAAGATGAGATGCAATTTTCTTCTTTGGATGATATGAACTACAGACGGGCTTCCCACGAATGCAAGCATCACAAGACTTTTAACACTCACTCTTTAGGATGGGAATGTCCATGAAAATCCTCAACTTTTATATTTTCTCCATGTCTTGTTGATTGATGTGTCCCAGTCTCCGATGCCACACACGGTTTTCTTCTTCAACAGTCATGTAACAAACATTTTCTTTACTATTAACCTGATACAAGTTGCCTTATATTCTGCATCCCTTCATAAGTGAATTCCCTGTCTTTCCCTTGATAGTGTAACCTTTATGATTAAAAGTAACTATAAGTCCCGAGTCCCAGATTTGACTCATGCTGAGTAGACTATGACGTAGGCCATCAACATAAAGGACTTCAGTATTCTTTAGTTCTCCATTAGCTAATTCAGTACTTCCACTGGCTTTGATTTTCAGAGCTCCATCATTAACAAACCGTACTGTAGCATCAACCTTCCTTTTGATGTCTGTTAACAGGCCTGCATTACCTGTCATATGAGATGAGCAACTGCTATCCAGAATCTAGGTGCTATTGCTTTTTGTAGCTTTGAGGGCAACCTCTGCAAGATTAGATTTCTCGATCTTCTTCTTTTCTTTCCAAGATATATTGGATTGAGTATAATATATTGATGGACTTATAATTATTTCTTCCACATAATTAGATTATTCATACCCATAATCTTCTTCCAGAGGATAAAACCTATTTGTGAGATCAACACCATCAGGTGAGTGAATATTGACATGTCTTTGAGAGTTGTATGAATCTATCCTATCGAATCTTTGCCTGCAATACATAGCCTTATGGCCAAAGTTAGAGTAATGAAAATAGTATCCATAGAAACTCTTTCTTCTATAAGATGGAGGATATGAATTTATTCTCCTTTATTGGTGTCCCAGATCTTCCCCATCCAAGTAACTCCTTGCCTCTTTTCAATATGACATGGTATGGCCCAGATAGCCACAGAACTAACACTTAATGAGAGTAAATGTCTTCTCACTTGAATTTATCTTCATACCTTCTTCCTTGGGAGAATAGTTGAACTGCCTGTCATTTATGAAAGTTTGAGGATAATTTTCAGTTCTTATTTTAGTTTGTATTGAGGGTTTCTTTTTCAACACTTTAGGTAATGTTTCGAAATGTCCAACTTTCATCTTGTCTTTCTTTTGGATCTCTTTACTTCTACCTGTTGATGTCTCAGATTCACAGCCAATTCCACTCTTGCCCAAGCAATAAGGTCTTTGATAACTCAAGATTTTTCAAACCCCATCTTAAACACACTTGTCTCTTGCTAGTAATTCTGCATTTGAGAATCTTCCAAAATGAATTTTCTTCTTTCCCTCATTTGTGGTTGATTGACATTCAATTTTACTCCTAAGATTAACAACTTCTTCCTCAAGTCCCTCAATAGTCTTGGACTTCTCTTCCAGTCTGGATGAAAGGTCATTTAAGACCTTTGATTGTTCTTCAATTCTAAGATTTAGTTCCACAACATCATCTCTGCTTTCGAGGATTGAATACTGAACTCTCACTAGTTCTCCTAGTCGTTCAATTTCTGCTTCAAGCTCATCGACATATTCAGATGATTCTTCCACCATTTCCTTCCACTTATTGCATATCTTACATTTATTTTCAATATTGGAAAAGGCATACTTAATTTGAGTCTTTGAATCACCATTAAGAGCAATATGACTATCTCTACCTTTATTGATCTAGGGTTATGACTTTTCAATGGTAGACGTCATGGAAGCATGGTTTCCTGTTTTAAATTTGGGTTCTTATTCTTCACAAAATTCAGTATCCTTATCTTCCTCTTCACAGAAAAAACTCTTCCTCTGTATTTTCTTTCCATATTTGAAGTCTCCCTTTTTAAAAAACCTTTTCTGAGGCTTCTCAATGTTTTAATCTTTAATATCTTAATCATTGATCTTTCTTAAACACTGAGAAGCAATGTGACCAACTTTTCCACAATAAAAACATGTGAGAGGTAACTTCCCTTTGAATTTCGCTTTTCCCTTCTGGAACTTCATTGAAATGAGAGAAAGAATTTCTTTTTCTTCATCATATTCATCGCTAATATCTTTTGAAATTTTCAGTTTATCCATGGCCTTGAATGCCATTTCGTTTCTCACATGAGTCGTAGAATCTTCTGGTTTGACTCTCATTTAATATGCTACCAAGCTTCTCAGTAGATCATCCAGAGAAAGTTTGGAATGATCTCTTTCCTAAAGGGATGAAACCTTTGCATTGTACAGGGGTGGAAGTCTTCTTAATATTTTATTTACAATATCAATGTCTTTGATTTCTTCGACTAGACCCCGAATTGCTCCAACCATATCAGTAATTCGATTGAAGAATGAGTCTGCATTCTCGTCTGGATGCATCTTCCGATCATCAAACCGATTGTGTAGGACTTGTAATTTTTCCTCCTTCACTTTGCTATATTCTTCATAAATATTTTAGAGTTTATCCCAAATGGATTTTTCTGAGGTGCAACTCATCACCTTTAGATAGATCTGATCAGAAAGGGCTATGGTGAGTGCATTTTCCTGTCTGCGTCAGTCATAGCTAGGCCTATTGGATCAATGAATTGCATTCCTTGCACAGTAGAAAAAATAACTTCCATTACAAGAGATATTAAATGAGATCTCATTCTGTTATTCCAAATTTGGAAACTACTTCCATCAAATAGAGGTACTCCTCTGACATTGGATAAATTGTCCATAATGGTAAATGATAGATCAAACATCAGTGAATCTGGCTCTGATACCACTTGAAGGACCCCCAGAACACCCTGAGAGGGGAGGGGTGAATCAGGGTGTTAACTTTTTATTTTTAAAGTTGTGGATCTTTTTCCCACATTGTTAGGAACTTGTTAAACCTGTCAAACAAAAGAAAGTAGGAAGTTGACACAACACTTTTACTTGGTTCACCACAAAGGGTTACGTCTAAGGAGCATACGCCGACAGGTTTTTGGTCGTACCTAATTCCACTAAACTTCACTAGATGTGGATTAAAATAGTCAGGTACAATCACTCTCACCCAAGAACACTGACTTTACAAAAGTTTAGGAACAGATCACTGCGTCCCTCAGGTCACTCCCATTAACTCCCCCTGGCTCACTGCCTTTGGTGAAGTCTCAGTCAGTTTATAGATGTGAGGGTCTCTTCAGTAGATTTTAATTGAATTCTTTGTCTCTACTCAGCATGAGACTATTCTTGCATCGAAGTCCTGAATTGATGCTCTTGAACACACTGAACTATTGATCTAGATAATAAAAAAAAATGCGTAAACAAGTTTCACTAACAATTGCACACAACACCTACCCTTTGCGCGCAAAACCTTACTATTGCGCGAAAAATTTCCTTTTTTCGTGCGGAAAAATATTTCACACAACAAAACCCTTTTTCGCGCAACTGAGTCTTTTATACGCCTCTCAAATTTTTACTCGCAGCTCTTCCATTTTTGCGCATCTCAAAATTTTTCACGCAACACAAAATTTTTCACGCAAGCCCCTTTACACGATTCTTTTTCACGCATTAGACCACAAACCTTCTCTAAGTATTGAAACATGCAGAATGAGGGGGGTGACCTTTTATTTATAGGCGTATGAGACCCCCATGTGAAAAACCCCCTGTGGCACGAAAAACATCTCATCTGGCGCATAATATTTCACGCCGGTATCGTTTTTCGCGCACATCTCCAGATTTTTCACGCAGCCCATGTCTTTGCCATTTTTTGATGTTCTGATTCTGAAACACCATTTTCTTGAAAAACCTCAATCCACTATTTCGCGCACCACACTGTTTTTCATGACCAACTCAAGTATTTCACACAGAACCCTTATTTTTCGCACACTAATTCCTCTTTGCGCGCACCTGCTTGTTCCAACAATCCATGTCTTAATTTTTGGATTTTGAGGCCCAAAGATTTGGAAAACACTGGGAAATGACGCCACCTTCAATACTGTTGTCAACCTGAACTGTATGATCACTTTTCTAGCAAAAATTTTGAACTTACACTAAGGATTGACAACAAACACAAACCATACTCTAATTCATGGTTATAATAACCATGGTTCCAACAAGTCATGCTATCCAACTAGTGAGTAATCACATGCACTCTCCTATTTATGAGTCCATAATTATTTTCATGGGTACCCTTATTTCCTATGAAGGAAAACCTCATCCCATCAATGCGGACACAAGACATCCTCTACCGAAAATAGTCAATTTGTGCATGAATTGTGTATATTCAATCTATTCCTAAGATGATGTCTAAGGCCTCAATACTACCACAAAAAGATCCGATGTGAAAATCTATCATCTAAGAACCAAATCACATTGTTATAAAATGTATGTGATCACTGATTCATCTCTAGTAAGAGTCTCCAAGCATAAGGGTCATGTCAAGGGATTAGCTAGAACCTCTAAGTCTCAAATAAGGGATGATGTAAGAAAAGAGTGTATCATGCTTGTGTATATAAAAAATAAAACTAAGGTTGAAATGGAATATATCATACCTCTAATCATCACTATATCCTTTGGATCATATACATCTATAGCCTGTAGTTTCCCTCGCTTTTGTCCACCAGCTCCCAGAGCCTGGTAGGGACCACATAGGGGTAGTGGTTACAATAAGTCAAACTATCTATAAACTCCAGATGCTCTCCATAATCCACTACCATTATCACTGACCTGTATACCTTCATGCTATTTCTTCTTCTCTTTATAGGAATCCCATCCACTATATATCAGTCAGCTATATAGTGGGTTGGACAATCCTGTGTGATATGTCCCTGACCATCACAAGAGTAGCACCTCCTCTCCCAAGATTGACTAGAATAATCTTGAGAGCCCTAAAACATATATCATATATCCTGATATCACCTAATAAAATGTATTTCATGTCCATATTACTACATATATCATCAACTAACTACTTCTGAAGCCTCATCCATGGTGTTCCCACCCCTGGAACCTACTGGCAGAATCTGCACGGCTAGAAATATCTATATCACCAAGGCATGCTCCAATACCCCAACAAAGGTAGGAACACATAATGGTATCACAATAGAACATATGTTTCTATGTATATCCCATTCCAAGTCCCATTCCTGAAATAACATATCTAAAACCATCTCCATTGAGTATCATGAGAGGTTGGTAAAAATCGACGAATACTCAGCCATAACCGTGCTTCCAAGCTATAGCTATAAAATCTTCTAAATGTGAACTGCTAATATTATATATGGAGATTAATCATATCTAAATGTTCACTCAAAGCTTATCCATGAATGAGTTACCTCATCATATGATTTAACCACAAGGTTCCACCAACACCTGGAGGAACCATGAAGAAGGCTCACTATCGGGACCACCATCTTTCCTACAGGTGTCTCGATGAGGGGAAATATTCATGTAAATGAATCAAAAAAATACTCATCTTTATGTGGGTATAAATATCCCCTAAACAAAATGGTTAAATGAAATTAAAACTCATTAATAATGAGAATCATGTGTACCTCATTCGTTGGTACAATGGTTTCATCTACTGCTCGATGGGTGGAGGTATGAATGAAAAACCATCTAGATGAACTACCTTTTGAAAAAGTCCCTATACCAAAGACTCATCACTAAGGGGATCATCCTCATTATCTTGATGTTTAATCCTAGAAAGAAATTATTTTGAATGAATAAAGAAATATACAATATGTACCATGGTCAATGAGTATATCTGGGGAGATGACTCAAGAAGGACATGGAACACAACCCATACCTCTATAATGCATGTACCAATGTTTTCCCTAAAACCAATGTATATGTGTACCGAGTTGAAATCTAGGTAGTCAGAGCCCTGGTTTATGGATATGTTGTATTCCACACCAACACTAGAGTCCCTAGACTAAAAGTGGAACTTGAAACACTTAACATTGTTACCATCAAATCCAAACCAATAACACAACTATAAAAAAAATCCAAAATTCTTTCCTAATATGGAAATACATTAATACCACTCTATCATAACCTAACCCATTAGGTCTTGCCTAACCGGTGATAGGATGAGTGTGACTACCCCAAACTCAATTCTAATAGACCAGTGGTTGTTGACCAACACTGAGTAAGCATGAAACTCACACTTGAGGCCTTAGACCAAGGTATATTCACAAACACACACATATCCAAGACCACAAAATGGTGAAATGAAAAATAAAATTGATACAAAATTCATGCATACATCTAAATACCACAATAAGTGTATGATTGTAATACTAAAAATCATAAAGGTCCAATACAAGCCCACTAAAAACTGTAAAGAAGGAAAACCTTCTAGAAATAGGGGAATATATTAAAATGTGACTCTTGATATGAAACATGGTTTGTATAGACCTATATAAGATCCATCTAATTATAGTCCACTGAGAACCCCATCGAATGGATTGTCTTTTTTATAATACATAACATGTGTGGGAAGAGCCCATGTAGGGGTGAGTATAACAATACCCAGTGGGATACCCCAAAATCACTAAGCATAAAGTATCAAGAGTAGTCCTATCATTAAAAGATATTTAAATCATAATATGATACATAGAATAAAATATCCATATATACTTATGGTAGACACTAAGTCTCAAGGTAAGTTCACAACAACATTTCTAACCTAAGATTATTATTGAGAGTTCTAAAAAACACTCACCCGGGAGAAATCACACTATGAGTTTGATAGCACTGATGGTGTCCATTTGATATGTTTTTTCTCATCATATATCACCACAAGGAAGTATATGCTAGAATTTAAAAGAGATTGATACACACATTTGGATCACACCTAGGACTATGCGGTATACCAACAATCCAATTTGGGTTAACCTTTTTAGTAGGGGATTGATGCTTGGATAAAGTTGCTCATGCTAATTCTGAGAACCCATATTAGAACATAATATGATTGAGGATTCCACCTAAGACCATGTGGGATTTCAAAAACACTAACTGAGACCAATTCCCTCTGAGGGGATTATAATCCTATTCACAGGCTGTAATACCATACTATACCCTCAGGGAATGGATCGATGGAATGCACTCTAAAGAAAATTGTACATGTTGAAGTGAAAAATGACCTTATAAATCACCTGAAAAAGAACATGGTGTGTACTTGTAGTACAGATCATGTATTTCAAGTATCAGATGTGCTCGTGGGCTCCATCCCATGCCTGTGTACTCTAGGTGTATCACCCAAACCTGGATTCTACTTTTAATGTTGCTCCAGGATAGTTGGCCATTGAGCCGTAGGCATGCCTCCACGCATTCTGAAGGCTTCCAAATAGTAGCGAGGGTGTAAAAAGGTGATAGTGGGGAAAATATACCCTTAGTGGTGATATTGATAATAATTTTTTACATGTATATAACATAGTGAAAGAGGACCATAACTCAGTGGAAGTAATAAAACCAAATCATAGAGGAAGCATAAACATCAATAGATACATAAATAGACAATCCCAAAGGAAACATACCATTTGTAGATAACACACTATAACAGTTCATACATGATAGATAAATAGGGTCACCCACAGTCGACCATATCTATACATACATATACAAATCATGATGAAATAAAAATAAAACACCAACTGATAGAGGAACCACCATGTTCCCTTGACATATATCCAATTCTAAGTTTCACAACATGATCACTAAGGTCCATCTCCCCAGAATAATCCCATACCTAATACAAGAGGCATAAAGTTTACACGTATCCTGAGGGGTCTGTGTAGGGCATGAGAATAAATATTAGCAAGACACCACCAATGTGTGCCTATCTTACATCCATAATTATGCAGGTGTATGCTAAAAATAATAAAAGGTAAATCCCATGAACATTAAATAAATGATCCACTTCCATTATGATCTATAACCACAAGGAAGCAATCAGTTGATTCATCCATCACCAATATCAGTATGAACACATGACCCATGTTATATATATGTCATACAACTACGGCCTACATATATATAATTATAGTGGTGAGGATCCATGGCATAACACCCACAGAATCCCTTGATAAGTATAAATCTGGTGAACCCTCAAGCTATGCCTATAACCATGACACTGGAACCCCATGGAAACAATCAAATATCTAGCATCTAAAGGCACTCCCATACAAGTCTCTAGTTTCTCAGACGTCATTATAGAAAAACCACCATCGGGTCAAAGTACGATGACCCAAGAAAAAATGACACATGTCCTCTAATAATAATCACTGTATTCTCGAATCCTAACATCCTAATGCATAACGATACCCATCCCCTCAATATCCTGGCCCAATGGACTAAATTATCTCAGCGAGCCTCAACCCCCAATAGATGGTCTCAACACCGTCAAATGATGGTCCATAAACATCAAAATCGCTTTCTATGGTGAGAACCCCCAAATTATCTAGTGGTCAACACCATCTCTAAAGTCACATAATCTACGGTGGACTACACCCATAATGAGTGGACAATACCACCTCGTCTGAGTCCTATCTATGTGAACATGACTCTAACATCACATCGACAAACAAACAATGAGTGGAAATCACCAAACAACCTGAACCACATCATCTGGCACCTCATACCCCCACGACTATTTCTCTAACTATCGATGGTCAACACCATATCAAGTCACACAATCCATTCCCTCAACCTGATGACCTTGTCACCCCAATATGATGACCAGGTATCCTCAACCTAGTGATCATAATCTCCTCAAGTATCCCTAGACATGCTCAACCTAACAAACTACACCACCTCAGTTCAGGTGATCGACATAACCTCAATCCCTGGGTTAAGCCCATCACATTCCCATAGAACCAAGAAATTAAATATATACAATTCAATTTAATTTAATAAACACAACCATCCTAAACTGCCCAGTTTGGTCTGATCCTCTTACCAAACTTGATCATTTATAGTGGAGTAAGAGAATTCCCATAGGAATCTCATATAATCATTGGAACAATTTAATATGGATGCATTTATTTAATTAGGTTCTCACTCAAACAACCCACATGGAATATATGAATTCACCATGAAACACTTGAAAAATCAAGGATAAATCTAGGTACCACCAACCTTTTACACATAAGGGATTACTCATCTAATATTGGCCTCTAAATTGAGATGAATTGGAAGAAAATGAAATTTTAATTGAACTCACTAAAAATAGGGAAAAAGAGATCATACGGATTTAGAACTCTATGTGGTGAGATAAATAAAGAAAAGAAGCTACATGATTAAAGGTATTATCAATATGAATCTATAGTCACCAATGGATCAAGGATCAGAGTCCGATCAGAGGTGTTGGCTCAAATTATTTAAAGAGGGGAAGAGGAGAGACCTCCCTCTATAGTGCATGTGGGTGGAGAAGAAAATAAGAATAATGATGATAAATAGAAGGAGGGATAGTTTCATAATTTCTGACATTTTAATGGGTCACATGGTTTGGCCATATAGTTGGACTAATCATGTGCTAATCATGTGGTTCCCACTATCCAAGCACCACATAGTGCACAATTAGGCATATAGTTTTCAAAAAAGTCTGAAAACCATGTGAATAACCTCTGTTAAAAATTGAATAGGTATTTCATGATAATGTTCCCCCACCTAGATGGTTAGTAAAACTATGTCCAGTGAAATTGAGGGTTATATATTTTCTCCTGGAAGGTCATATGGTTTGTGCAAACCATGCATCCCAATATGATCTTTCTCAAAACTAAGTTTCTAGGACCCACCACACTAAAAAATCACCAAAAACACTGAGGCACTTAATGAACTTTAAAACCCATATAAATACAATGCCTTGGGTTATTAAAACTCCTGGAATTGGGTTAAAAAGATTAAAAAGAAAGTTTTCCCATTCTCCAAAATCAAAAATTCAAACAGGTTGGGGATTTTCAACCTGATCAAAAATCCATGACATTATAGTCTCCCCACCTTCACAAAGCTCATCCCCAAGATATTAGAACTTTTATATAGATGGTGCTGAACATACCCATCTCATCTATATCAACCCGGTCTACCCTAGTTATCAAGTCACAAGTCAACTTCCCTAAAGGTGATCCCCACTTTAGGAGTTACCTACCTGGTCGATTCTCAACCCAAAATCAAACATCCTAATGGTTCCATGAACCATACACAAACTCAAAAGTCATCCCATGATGTAGCATCATTCCTGTACCTCATCAGGTGCTCAAATCATGCCCATTTTATACCTAAAACCCATCATGTACCACATCTCATCAGATATCCAAAAACACCAATTTCATACCCAAAACTCATAAAATACCACATCCCCTCAGATGCCCATAAATCCTACACCTCAACATATGATCAAATAAAACTACACCATATGTACATATGCATTCCCATAAAAATACTAATGTCTACTCACCTCATAAATAACCCACATAGTATCTATACCTATAAGAAGTCCCAGTTCCATGAACCTCATATAAAACTCACATTGCATTGATTCCCATATTACTATGAAATACACACACACACACACACACATATATCTTGCATAATAATTGATTCCAACTTACTAACCAATGGCTAGTTATTCCAAAATCAATACCATTATACCTCATGAACCAAAACCTAACGAAGCCAAAACAAAAAAGAAAACATGTTCATGCCCATAATAATGAAATAACTTTAACTATAGTTGGTTCCCCAACCAGTTCTGACCTTTTCAACTCAAAAGAATGCACTTGGATTGAAGCCCAACTACTTGAGGCATGTCCTCCCTGTGGAGCTACACCAATTATCGACCATTGACCCCATTGTTGGGTCCCACTATCTCTACCAAAACCTCTTCATGTAGATGAATCCTAGATAAGAGATTTTGGTACCACAATCGATCCAACTTTAGATCCCCGAGTCTACCCTAGTCCCTAGATCCCAACTATCCAAGAAGGCTTGCTACAAAAAATCTCAAGACATACCATCTGGCCAAATTCCTGGAACTCATTCAGAGGCCACTCGTACTGAGTCCAGACATGTGTCTGCTGCCCACACTAGAAGCACGCCACTGAAGATCCACTCCATGGTGGTATACTCAAATATCTAACCAGAATTACTTATTAATATTCCTCAAATCCCCACTTACAGCTACTTGAAGAATCACCACTAAAATCACCTATTACCGTCACTCGACTCTAATATAATGAGTCCTTCAAGTTTAACTTGCCTATCAGTTCCTGGTTAACTACCTATGAAAATGACATCAGCCTAAATATATTCACCAAAACCTTGATGGCATGATATAATCCATACTCAAAGTGTCGCACCCTGGTGGTGTCATCACCCACCATAGGAGGTGAAAATCAAGATATGTATGTGAAGTTGGATGCATCGTTCATGAAATATTTGTCCCCCATTGAATATTCATGAACTCACAGTCTCTATATTCTCTCAACATCTCCTGTGGTCCACCCTAACCATATAATAGTAATGGGTACTGAGACTTGGACTCATGAATAAATTAATCCAGAGATGGATCAATTCCCTGACCCCCCATATTGATACCTTGGATGACCTAAGCCAAACCTTCCATGATATTCTTATCAAGATATGGTGCAAAGAATTTCATATATTGTGGCTGCCCCACCTATACCGAAGATTGAACCTATGTCTCATGATTATCTCTACCCTTCGGGGTCTCATCCCAAACCTCAGGGGCCTCATCCCATGCACGGTTATGTGACACCATATAACCGCCCTCCTGATGCTCTACCAAAGCCTATCTATGTTCCATCCCACTTAATACCAATCAAATTGGTCATACAAATATGAAAATATATATATCTCTCAAATAGGAAAAGCTGTAATAGGTAGAATTTCTCACCACCCTAACACTCCCCTATCGCACCCTTTCACATGACATTGGGCCTAAAGGCCCCTTACCTACCCGTATTAGGGTCATGTATTGGGTATCATCCTTTAACTACCCCCACCTATCCACATAAGAGTCAGGAATAAAATATAATCTAGCCTTTTAGCCCATCTCCTTCCCATAACAGGGTCCAAAATCATATACCAAGTATATCAACCAGGGTAGCTGAGTAGAATTCCACCAAAGAGGCTATACATGAAAACACTGTTTATATTATTTTTTGACACTTTAAGAAACTCACCCCCTTTTATCATCCATACCTATAACAACCCAATCTGAATGTACATATAAATTATATAATTTTTGCGGAATACTTGAAACATCACACAAACAGATGCCTAAAGAATGTAATAGTTTAGTGCCCTTGGAAACAAGGAAATGTAAACACTAGTACATGAGTGTGATACATTATCTCCCAATAGTTTCTCCAAGATTATCAATCCTCTTATATATATCATAGATAAAATATATATTCATAAAATGGGGAAGGAATCATAAAAAGGTGTGACCTTAGATTCTTTGTAAGGGTAAAATGGGAGATATGTAAGAATAAACATGAGCATAAGGGTATGATAACATGATCATAACATCACATGATCATACCTTTAATATCAAAGATCATAAACATGAATCATATCATAAATTTTAGCAGTTCATAATTCATTAATCCAAAGGAAATCAATATCATAAGATATAAAATCATAACATAGGAGTAAGACATGGAATTTTGGAATATACATAAACATGTAATATAATTCCCTATAATTAAAGACGCATTCCTAGAACTTATCAGGGGAATTCATGGGGATTAAACTAACTGGGTGGTATACACCACAATCCCTAGTCACAATCCTTTCCTTATAAGGGATTGGGTTTCCCCTCTTCCCATAGTGGATCGAGTTTACCCATCTTCCTAGAATGGATTAGGTTTTCCTATCTCCCCATAGTGGACTAGGTTTCACCATCCCATAGTGGATTGGGTTTCCCCATCTTACCATAGTGGATCGGGTTTCCCCATCTTCCCATAGCGGATCAATCCCATCAATTTGATTCCCATCATTATCTCATGAGATATAAATATTTATCCAGTGCATTGGAGGGAGATATTGGTCCCACCAGTCTCATAATGAAATCATATATAAGTATTTCACAAGATAATAAAACTTTCATCATATCATGACCCATAAAAATAGATGGGTTTTATAAACATTATATCATAACCCATGAAATGAAATGGGTATCATAAACATTTCATCACTTCATAATCTATGAAAAGGATATAGGTTCCATAATCATATCATAAATGCATAACCCGTGAAGAGAAGCATGTTTAATAAGAATATAACCCATGAAAGATAATAGAGTTTTATGAACATCATTACCTCAATACATAAACCATTAAAATAAACAATATGAATGAAACCTTTTGATCATTTCCCTATAAAGGCAGGAGTAACACCAATAGATGTCATCTTAGATATGAAATAATTTGGAAATATCTTTTAAAAACATTTCATGATGGAATTATCCTTTCTTATTTGAAAAATTATTTCTAAAAAAAAATATGAATTTTTTTATTGGAAATACACTTGAAAACTTATCAAAAAATCTTTTAAAACATTTTTAAAACCATTATATTTTAAAAACTTTTAAAAGAATCTTGAAATTTTTTTGAAAATAAATTTCCCTGGAAATTTATAAAATAATCTCAAAAATGATCTAAAACCCTTTTTTTAAAACTTATAAAGCAAGCTTTAAAACGTTTTGAAAAACATTTTCCGTGAAAACTTAAAAAACAAGCTTGATTTTTTTTATGAAAACTATTTCCCTTGAAAATAATTTGAAAATGAACATGAAAATATTTTTGAAAATATTTTTATTTGAAAACTATTTTATAATCCAAAATTTTGAAAAATATTAGGAAAAAAATTTTCTTTTAAAAAATTACCTTTTGAACTTACAAAGTAATAATCAAATAAATGATGGTTATGATGGTGGGTAAGTCTGTACATGCCGAATATTCATTTTGCACCTTAAAAGTTCATAAAAGTTATTTGATCATAAAATGAAAAGATTCATTTTAAAAATATTTTTTAAAAAGGTAAAATAAGGATAATAATGTCTTTTAAATATCATAGTATAACATTAAATCCTTTTTTAAAACATTTTTAGAAAACACAATTTTGAAAGAACATAAATTTTAGACTAAAAGGAGAAGTAAAGTAGGATTTTCATAAAAACATTTTCTTAATTATCATAAGTACCAAAGAGTAAAAAAATAGTAATAATACATGAATAAATAATTAATATACATAAGAGAATAAAATTCATGAGTTTTAATCAGATATGGATCATAATATTTCATCAATGGTAGCATAATCATAAAACATCTTGATAAATGATGAGATTGTTTCAATAAACTCTTACAACATGTTAACTTTGAATTATACTCCCCATATAAGAAAATAAAATTACATGAATCTTAATAAATCATAAAAATAAGGAGTTTCATGATATAACATGTCAAATGGAATTATATATACCTTGTAAAATAATATAGGTTCATAACATGGTATGTGTCTCAAAGAAGGAAAATTGAGACAAAATTATTTTACCTTTTTAGTTACTTTTGAAACATAAAACCCATGAAATAAAGATCATAAAGCTGATATTTAAATACCCATAAATTTAACTAGAAGAATATTATAATAAATCTATAAGTAGTATGTAGATACATGGGGTTTTACTTATGATACTATGAAATATTCCTACGAATAATTCCAGAGCTAGGCACAGAGACAACGTGTGATTCCAAGGCCCGGTGTGCCGAGAATAAATTTTATAAAAATATTATATATTTTTATACTATTCATGTGGAGGAAACGGTATATATCTCAAATGGTAGCTCAGATCAGAAATTTTAGGCCATGGTTGTGTTCGGAGTGTAGCATTTACCCTAGGTGGGGTATAACTTTGGTAGACACAGGTCTTCTGTTGAAAAGGTCATAGAGGGAAAAATTGTAAATCAAATAATTAAATAAAATTATTTTATCTTGGAAATTTCCTTAAATAAATTATGAATGGGGGATCAAATTTGAAATCTGAAACTACTGTTGGGTTCATAGTAGGGTGTTTTACCTAGCCGCGACATAAAGTGAGAGGGCGCAGGAGGTTCAGATCCCGTAGTAGTTGTCGTCCATTTTTATTGTTTTCTATAAATAAGAGTTTGAGAATATGAGAAATCATTTTCTTCTATAGATGGTAGAGGTTATCATCTCCTTTATAATAGAGGATCGATGACAAATTCTTAATGGATTGCGATGAAGCTTCAGATCCTAGAAGATCAGAGTGCAGAAAACGCGACAGTGGATCCAGAATCCAGGTAGGGTCCTTCTTTTTGATTCTTCTCCTTCCTGCTTGAAGTTTAGATTGCCAAAAAATTTTATGGTTGCTTCTGCATATTTTTTTATCTCTCTTGATGTCCAAAAAAACAACGACCATCATCATATTGAGTTTTTGATTGCACGTTCTTCATTTTCTTCATGTGTTCTTCACCGTTATTCATTGTTTACTTTTTGATAGAAAAAAACGACATCCAAACGTGGAGCATAGCTTGGATTTGTGAAGGTCATGATACAGGGGTTTCAGATCTAGGATGGATTCAAGTTTCAAGTTTCGAAGGAGGCATGACAGTGAGAAAAAGTTCCACGAACTTTTCATCATGTCAAAATGGTAATATCCCCAGTCGGAGACCAAGTCTGTGAAGATTGCATCCTGAGGGTTCCAGATCTGGTCTTAGATTAATTTTTAGAGCACTGGGGTGCTATCAGTGGTCAGTGGATGGTTTTAAAGTAGAATGGAGGATCCAATAGTAGTCCATATGGTGGAAGAGGTGGTTTCCAGCAAGGCCAAGACAGTCCAGTAGGCTGCGGTGGTTTCTGGTGAGGCAGTGGTGGTCTGGCAGGCGGCAACAACGGTCCAACTAGAAATGTCCGAGGGTTCTTTAAACCCACTTCAAATGAAAAACGGGTGCCTAATTTAAAGTTTGTCTATGGTTACGTGACTCTTGATTCTAAAAGGACCTATTAAGGCCATTTTTAGAATATAAATAATCGGGTTTGTGTCCCGGGGCCACAAAACGTTGAAATAATAATAATATTTTATTATTATTCAACTTCGACTCGCCATAACTTCTGCATGGAGCATCCGATTGACATGATATCAGTGGAATTATGACCCTAATTTTAATGTTTAAGTTTCTAGATTTTTTTTTCTGATTAATCCAAAATTGGGGTGTGGGCCCCACGTGGCCCGATTTGGGCATTTGCAGTGAAATGAAACTTTTTCACCGGGTGTCCATTTTGACGAATGAGTAGTCGATTCCATGAGTTTTTTCGATAGGATCATATTGGCATGATCCATTCGATTAGTTATAGAATCAAGGAGTGGGCCCCATGAAAACCCGTTTGATCTTGTTGTGGTGAATAGTACCATGTTCACCGGTTGTCCATTTGAGAGAGTGAGTTGCCTATCCTGCATTTTTTCCATGTATAATGTGATGGTGGCCACGGTTTGGGACTAAAAAATGTTGTGTGTAGGTGATGACATGTGGGTCACTTGGGTTGGCGACACTGACTACCTGGGTTGTGTGTGTCCCCCCTGGTCTCTTGGCGATGTTACTACTAGATGGGTTGAGTGGTTCCCCCGAGTTTTAGATGGCAGTGTTAGGACTAGCTGGGTTGAGTTTGTCCCCCTAGCCCTTTAGCTATGAGGGTTTTCAGTATCACGTCCTCGTCACCAGACTGTGACCCCTCTTCAGCTACTATGAGGGTTATTGGTATCTCATTCCCTACACCTAAATGCGACCCCTCTTCAGCTACTTGCGGGTATGCAACATAGTGGTACTCCCCTACCACGTTAGGGATTTGGTTTGTGTTTCATTGAGTGGTGCTCCCCTACCATGGTAGATAGAAGGATCACATTTCCACTTTTTGGAGTGAGTTGTCTCAATCTTCTTCGATAGTTGACTCAATGGATTTGGAGCATATATCACCCCGAGAGGCCCGATGTGATCCTCACACGCCTTCATGTTTCCTTAGTGGAGCTCTCAGAATCGATGCGACCAATATTTACATGGGCATCGATCCTCTACCTAGTATATTCCTGTAGGGGAAGAATACCAAGTGATCCTTGGGAGCTGACCCTCTAGTTGGGTATCTATATATATTCTTTTGTCTTTCTATGGTTCATTTCTGTGAGTTACCATGTGGGGTTTGTGGTATCATCGTGATCGAGAGTACATGGGAGACGATCCCCTATCTGAGCGATATGATCTTCTGGGAACTAGATCAAGATCGTGACATTTTCCTCAATGGAGTTATAAGTATGAGAGTGAACAAAACTACATGGACATCAATCCTATGTGAGATGATTTGTTCCAGATTCTAGTTGTTGTGCGATACCCATTTCTATGTATAGTTTTCCCGCTAGGGTTTAGTGCCACCCAACATACCCTAGGTGGGATCACCTACCTGAGGAGTTTTTGGTAGTTTAGTCACTGAGTGACTTATTCTATGGTTCTGTTTGTCAATCATGCTCTCGTAGACAAATATATCGAGGGTTGTTCAGGAATTCCATTTATTTGTTTTACCAATGGAGTGGCATCACTCGGTGGAGTTCCATCTGGGATGGTGTGATTGGATCATCGACTTTGAGCTGTTGATGCTTTCCCCTTTTGTTTTGAAAGCTATCAGGAATAACTTGGATTTTTTTGTCTATGAAGTTAGTACCTCATGAGACCGTTGTGAGTGTTTATTTGGAACCTCAGGTCATTTACCATGGTTAGTGTATGGTCTAGACAATGAGACTTGGAGCCAAGTATATCTGGGTATGTTTTGGGAGTCCCAATGGGATGTGTTGTTTTGTTGACATGCCATGGACATCGAGCTGACTAGTCAGGTATTGACGAGGATGGTCTCGAGATGGAGCTTCTCTCTTATTTGGGTTCCCTTTGGCTGGGTTGAGTTAAATGATGCCTATTAGTTTCTCCTTTTTTGGTTTGGTATTTTGTGGTGCCCACTGAGTATATTTATACTCACCCCTAGATGGGATTTTACCGCACTTGTATTGTGTCTTGTGCAGACCAAATGCCTTTCGATAGAGTCCCAAGAGGACCTAGAGTAGGTGGAGATTAATGAGCTAGACCAATTGGGGTGTTTACTAGAGGTTGGCTGAGGAGTTATTCAGCGAGTGCATTTGAAAGTGATCCCCTTCTTCTGAGCTGATCAGAAACTTTTACAGTTTTCTTTGGTGGAACCTGTATTTTCCATTTTTGTACTTATGTTGTACTTTGGTTGTGGGATAGATGTATACATGCATTTATTTTCAATTATTTTTTATCTCTACATTATTTCAAGGTGGTGTCTATGGGTGTGTACATACATGTATGATGGGATAAGGCCTCCCATGTTTGTGATAGCCTACTCAGTGCTAGTCGCCGGCCCCTGGACAATTGGAGGTGGGCTTGGGGAGTCAAATATCAAGCCCTAATGGGTCAGGTTGATACATAGTAAACACATCACATATAAGAAATATGTGTTAAACATGGCTTGTGTCTCACAGAAAATTAAAGTGAGATGAGAAAACCATTAGCTTGAGTCCGACTTGTCACGTGTGTCTTCAACTTCATGAATAATAAAATTATGTTAATTATTTACTTTCTTAAGAAACTTTTAAATTTTACTATTACTTTTACTTAACTTATTACAATTTTTTTATAAAACCACTTAAATAATCATGTTTATGTAGGGTGTTTTGAACAAATTTGATTCATGTGTTAAAACGACTTTGGTAGGTCGACTACGGTCAAAGAGGGATTTATATAAAAATATCCATAATAATAATAATCATGACATAATTATCATATTTATACATAAATTGTACTTTTTAAACCAATCATGGAATATGGTAATGAAAATTTAACAAATGTTACAATCATGGAGATGATAGGTCGTACGTACACATGAGTAACATTCCCATTTTTAAAAGAGAATTACGGAAAGAAGTTAAGAATCATTATATATATAAATAATGATAATTATATCATAAATAATATTTTATTTAATTATATATATATATATATATGTAATTATTGTGATATAAAAGGAATCACATTACGTCGAGGAGGCAGTAGTCCACACATCCACGAACGATGTTATCACATTTTTAGTGTGTGAAAAGGGAAACAAGGAAAATGATATATTATATTTATTGGAAGTTTATTATGTAATTAATATAATATATATGTCATTTACGTCACATATATTTTATTAAAACCATCCTTTATATGTTCTATGTATAGTGTGAACAGATCACATCGCTTTGGAGAGGCAGTAGTCTATACGTCCACAAACGATGTTATTGTATTTACAAAAAAATGGAAAGCATGAAGGTACGTGTTATATAAAAATTAAATAAGTATTAATAAAACATAAATGTCATATATATCAGATTAAAATAGTTTTACCATCACGATTCCCAACTATGAGAGGTGGTAAATAAAAAATGAACAACATCATTTCACGGGATGGTAGTTCACCGTACACATGAACGGTTAGTTCATTACCCATTAGATGGAATCTTGTGTAAGTGTGGGTATAACCCACTTAATTAAAAAATATAATTATATTGAGGATAATTATTTTATTATTTAATCATGGAATAAGAATATTTTAGGGGTTTGAGAATGAAAACAAAATAAAAGAGTTTGCGGAAGGATATTATCTATTCTTTGGGTAAATCCTTTTGGTTTACTCCAAAGGGATTCCTTGGATGGATTTATTACCAAATGGAGGATTATAGGATGAATTAAAGGATTTTGTGAGATAATTTGATCATATTTTTGTTGATAAAAGGTCTTGAGAGATGTGAATAAGTGGGAGGGGTGAGTGCCTTTTTATAACGGAAGAGTGGCATTCTTGTAAATTTTTGAAAAGGGAATTCCACCAATGTTTTTCCCATGTCAGGTGGATACAATAATAAAAATTATTATATACAATGAATTAGAAGGTCATTATATGGCCAGAAAATGGATTTTGGAAAAGTGTCTAGGTCATTTTTTCCCTTAACTTTAAGGTGTATTCCCTTGCTAAGCATAATTTTACCTTAATCACTGTAATTAATTTTAATTACATTCACTAATATTTTTGGTAAAAAACTAATTTGAAATAATTAGACATTATAAATTATTATAATTAAAAATATACAATACATTTTTCCAAATTCCAAGCACATAAGTGTTAGAAATTAATTTAAATTTAATTCCGCAAATGGGACGACAATGCAGATTTTTAAAGTAAAAAAGTTCAAAAGTTTGCTATGTTTTTAAATCCAACTTCAATGTGAAATTGATTAAAATGAACTAAATTGTATTATTTTTTTTATAATTGATCTAATTAAACAATAAAACTAGTGAAAAATACAATTTAACCTTTTAAATAAATTAGATGAAAAATCAGTTTTGAATTAAAATTCAGTGTTCTCTACATTCATCAAAAAATGAAACTTCACAGAAAAATAAAAAAAATAAATATATTCTATTTTTTTGTTCCTATTTTTAAAATTAACTTTATTTTTTCAAATAAAATTTATAGAAGTGTCAAAAATTATATTTAAAATGGGTTCTCTATTAAAAGGGAGAAAAATTACTTTTTAGTAGAATACATATTTTTATTCATAAAATTGGATTTATTCTTATATTATGACTATAAAATATATTGGATGAGTATAAAAAATATTTATTGAAAACATAATATATAAATTTTATTGAAAACATTAATAAAAATTGGTTTGTTTAATTTTATTGAGAAAAAATGGTGTTTGTACATAGAAAAATTGATTTCTTTGAAAAGTATTTTTTTTATTTTTAAATAATTATTTTATTCAATTATACTAATTAATAAAAAAGAGATTAATTTTATAAGAATGTTTAAATAATATTTTCCCAATTTATTTAAACTTATTTTTCACTTCCATTCCAATGATTAGGATGAAGATATAATAATATTTTAACAATAATATTAATTCTATATTATAGTTCAGTAAAAACCCTGTCTTGTGTGTAACACAAGATATCGTAGGGACTCATTATTTTGTGTAATAAAAAAAAACATAGTGATACATGTACTGCAAGATAATATAAGTGTATTTTGTAGTGAACACAAGCCAAACTTAGTGCTTTAACATAAAAAAAATATATTTAGTGTTTATTGAAATGAAAAATATCAAAAAGATTAAATTAATTTGAAAAAACATTTCACAAAATATAGGGGTGTTACATTCTAGCCCCCTTAAAATGAATCTCACCCTATGTTTTTTTATTAAAGGTTTAATACTTTAAAGTTCCTTTAATAGAAACCCACACCATAAAAATTAAGATAAAAATTCCTTTAAAAAAAGAAAGTTGGAACCATAACAGTTACACAAAGTAACTTATAAATAGGTTTCCACATAGAATATAGGTGGAAAGTGAAAACATGGACATGTTAGAGAAATCTAGCCATTATATTCAGATGGAGTGTGATAGAGAAAAAGGCCAGGATAAATTTAACAATCATAAATCCATAAAATTTTTATGATCTAAGGGGCCATTTGATTCATTAGAAAAGGGGGTACTAGGATAGATTTTTCAGTTTCAAGATCCTTTCCCTAGAGTTGAATAATTTTCATGGGAATATTATATTTTTTGATTCATTAAAATCTCACAATATGTTATTCCTTAATCAATTTCCACTTCACCTCTTTCTAAACAAAGGAAGGTTATTTTTTCATTCCTAAAGCACTGATAGATCATGAGATCCCTGATAAACCATTCTATCTGTAATCAATTACTATCACCAAATAGTTTTTAAAATAGGTTATCAAATATTTATAAAACCTAATGTGTAGAGATAATTATTTAATCTCCAAACTTAATTTGAAGTTTAACTTAAAAGTTTCATAAATTTTAAACCTTATAACCCTTCTAAAAGATGAAAATAAAAGACTTTGGAAAGAAGTTCAAGAAATCATCTTAAAATTGATACCCAATATATTGTAAAGTATATCTTGGTTATCAAATTTAAAACTTGTGAATACCCTCATAGTATAATCTCTTGAAACATTTTAATAACCTAAATTACTATAAATCCTTTTGGAAAACATGAAATCTTCTTTATTCTAAGGATTATTGGATATATTACCTAAATACAAGAAGTTGTAAACTTCATACCTCATAACGTAGACTACTTTTTCAACAAATCAATAATTAATTATAGGGTAATAAGTACAATCCAATTTCCTTTATCTATATTAATAATATATTTATCCAAGATAAACACAATTTTCTCAACATTAGGGACACATTAAGGGTTACCTTCCCTTAACAAAAATATAACCTTCACATTAAATTCCATTTTTATTTAATCAAAACCATTTAGTATAATTTTTACAAATCCTTAATGTAAAACATATACTTAATGATTCATATAACATAATTCTTGAATTCCTATACATATACACATAAATCATCCAACTTTATTCATAAATAATTACTCAAGCTACATCATCTTATACCTTAATACCCATTTCCTAGAATATGTAATATGAATCATTTCTTAAGATTCCTCAACTTCAATCTAATAATTATTATTACATTTAATGTAAATAAACCTACAAGAACATCCTGTACCATCCACATGTTGTTTCTAATTTCTTTATCTTCAGTAGTATAGCCAATACTCATGGACCTTCTTGATTCTATTCATGATATTCCCACTTAGAAGAAAAATTTTCATCATGCCCATACTTTCAAAATATTAAACATCCAATGTTAACATAGTTTATTCTTTTTCCTATTATTGAATATAACTATAAAGAATTGGGTGAGAAACACTTATCATAAAAGAAAACCATATACCCATTAAATGTTACTTATATGATGACTAAATAATGACACCTACTGATTTAATATATGACACCTTATGTTTGTCCTAGGTTATTCATAACCATATTCTATTTAGATCCTTTATTATGGTTTGTAAATATTTTGTGAATTACCGAAGAATATCCTCCAGGAGTGTCAAACTAGATGTGCAGTAAGGCCCGTTTTTGTTTACAAGTTAAGCACATGTTCGGCCCGGTACACATTTTTGGAGTTGTTACCTATAGATACATTTGTTCCATATACAAATACACTTGTATTTTATAGATAGGGATATAATTCCAATAAACCAATTTCTATATCATTTACCAAAATTTCAATACATTTCCTATGCTTTTCCTCATCCTTAAACTTATCCTTAGAGATATCCCTAGACATATGCTTAGAAATATCCCTAGGGATCTCACTAAAGTTTTCACAATGTAGTTTCTAAAGGATCATTAAACCTTTCATCTGATACCAACTATAAAAACATAGTCTTAACACACATATAAAATTCATTATTTTGGAAGAATACTTAAAACATTACACAAATAAACTCCCAAAGACCATATTAGTTTAGTGCCCTTGGAAACATGGAAACATGAACACTAGTACATGAGTTAGCTAAATTATCTCCCACTAGGTTCTCCAAGAATATAACCCCTATTATACATATCATATATAAAGTATATCTTCATAACTTGGGGAAGGAAACACAAAAATGGGTTAGATCAGATGCTTATTAAGTGTAAACAAGGGAAATATTTATGAATAAAATGAGCATAAGGGTATGATAATGTGATCTTAACATTATAAGATCATAACATGAATATAAAAGATCATAAACATGAATCAAGGAATAAATGTTAGTATTTCATAAGGTATGAATCATAAGAAAATCATGAGAATAAGCCCAAAAATTATAACATAGGAGTAAGACATGGAATTAAGGCATACACATAAACATGTAATATCATTTCCTATAAGTCAATATTGATTTATAGAACTTATTTAGGCACTTCATGGGGACTAAAACTACTGGGAGGGACACACCTCCATCCCCAGTTGCATTCCTTTCCTTGTAAGGGATTGGGTTTCCCCATTTTCCTGTAGTGGACCAGGTTTTCCCATATTCCCATAGTGGATTGAGTTTCCCTGTCTTATCATAAAGGAACTGGTTTCTCCATCTACCCATAGTGGATCGTGTTTCCCCATATTCCCATATTGTATCAATCCTTTTAAATTTATTCCCATAATTATCCTATGAGATATAAATTTTTACCCAATGCATTGGATGGAGATATAGGTCTCGCCCATCTCATAATGAAATAATATATATGTGTGTCACAAGAAAATAAAAATTTCATCATATCATAAACCATAAAAAGATATGGGTTTTATAAACATCATATAATAGCCCATTAAATGAAATGGTTATCATAAAAATTTCATCACATCATAACCTATGGAAAAGATATAGGTTTCATAATCATTTCATTAAATGATAACCTGTGAAAAGAAGCAAGTTTCATAAGAATATAACTCGTCAAAGAGAAACAGGTTTCATAAACATCATGCTATCAATATATAAACCACTAAAAGAATGAATATGAATGAAAACTTTGGATAATTTCCCTAGAAATTCCTGAGTAAGACCAACTGATTTCATCTTAGATAGGAAATAATTTGGAAATATCTTTTAAAAAAATTTCATAAGAAAACTATCCTTTCTTCTTTGAAAAATAATTTTTAGAACATAAAAAATTTGAAAACTATTTTCTTAGAAATAAACTTTAAAAATTATAAATTAAACTTTGAAAACATTTTGAAAAACTTTTTCTTTGAAAACTTATAAAAGAAGCTTGAAATCATTTTGAAAACCATTTTGGTTGAAAAATTATAAAATAATCTTAAAAACATTTTGAAAACGATTTATTTGAAAAATTATAAATTATTTTTTGAAAACATTTTGAAAACCATTTTTCTTGAAAAATTATAAAATAATGTTTATTTTTTTTATAAAAATTCTTTGAAATCTTATAAAGGAATCTTGAAAACATTTTGAAACCCATTTTCCTTGAATATTCTTTGAAAACTTATAAAGAAACTTGAAAACATTTTTGAAATTTTTTTTCTTTGAAAACCATTATAAAATAATATTTTACATAATATTAGGGAAAAAATTTCTTTAAAAATATAACATTGTAAACTCACAAAGTAAGCATCAAGGAAATGATGGTTATGATGGCAGATAAGTTCGTACAAGCCAAATATTCTTTTTACTCCTTAAATGTTTAGAAAAGTTCCTTGATCAGAAAATGAAAAGTTGATTACTTTTTAAAACCATTTTGTAAAAAGGTAAAATATGGGTAAAAAGTTCCATTAAAAATCATAGGATAACAGTAAAAAAATTTTGAAAACATTTTTAGAAAACTTAGTTTTGAATATACACAGATTTCTAACCAAAAGGAGAAATAAAGTCTGATTTTCCTAAAAAACATTTTCTTAATTATAATAAGTTATAAAGAGATGTAAAATGGTACCAATACATAAATAAATCATGAATATATATAGGGAAATAAAATTCATAAGTTCTATTGATATATGGATCATAACATTTCATCAATGTAAGCATAATCATAAATAATCTCGATAGATGGTGAGATTGTTTCAATAATCTATTACCACATGGTAACTTTGAATTATACTCCCCATGTAAGAAAATGAAATTAAAATAAGATTAAGATATAATTAAAATAATTATTATCATAAAATATTATATCAAATGGTAGTATATATTCAATATAAAATAATATATGTGAATAATATGCCATGTGTCTCAAAGAAGGAAAATTGAGACAAAATTACTTTACTGATTTGGTAACTTTTGAAAATAAACCTTATGAAATAAAGATCATAAAATAGATATATATATATATGTATAAATTTAATTATAATAATCATATAATACATCCATGTACAGTAAACAGACAACATATAAAAAATAGGTGGTGGACATGGCTTGTGTCTCACAAAAAAATAAAAGTGAGATGAGAAAAACCTTACATTGAGTCTGACTTGTCACATGTGACTTTATCTTCCTGAATAATAAAATATTAATTATTTACTTTATTCATAACCCTTATCTATTTTATTATTACTTTTACTTCACTTATTACAATTTTGTATACAACCACTTAAACAATTAAGTTTACATCGGGTGTTTTGGCCAAATTTGGTTCATATGTTAAAAAAATTTTGGTAGGTTGACTATGGTCAAAGGAGTTATTATATAAACATATAAAGAATATTAATCATTAAATAATTATAATAATTATACATAAAATGTAATTTTAAAACCAATCATGTAATATGGTTATGAAAAATGAACAAATGATCCAATCATGGAGATGGTAGGCCGTACATACACATGAGCAACGTTCCCATTTTTCAATGATCATTATCGAAAAAAGGTAAGAAATATTATATATTTCCAAAATGATAATTATATCATAAATAACATGTTATTTAATAATATATAATTTTATATATAATTATTGTGATGTGAAATGAATCACATTGTGTTGAGGATGCGGTAGTCCACATGTCCACAAACGACGTTGTCACCTTTTTAGTGCACAAAAAAGGTAATAAAGAAGATGGTATATTATATTTCCAGGAATTTATTTTTGTAATTAATATCATATATATTAAATTTATTTAATTTTTTTTATTAAAACCATTCTTTACACATTCCATGTATATTATGAACGAATCACATCACTTTGAGGAGGCGGTAGTCCACACTTCCACAAATGATGTTATCATATTTACACAAAATGAAAAGAACGAAGGTATGAATTATAAATAAATTAAAGAAGTATTAATAAAATATAAATATTATATATATTATATAAAAACATTTTGTCCATTATAATTCCCAATTGTGAGAGGTGGTAAAGAAAAAATGAATAACATTATTTCACGAGGTGATAATTCACTCTACACAAGAATGGTAAGTTCATTGCCCATTAGATGGAAGTTTTTGTAAGTAAAGGTTAAACCCTTATAATAAATATATATTATTATATTTAGGATACTGAGGTTATTATTTAATAATATTATAATAATATTTGATGGGGTGTAAAATGAAAATAAAATAAAAGATCTTGAGGAAGGATTTTAATTCTTCTTTGGGGAACTACTTTTGGTTTGTACCAAAGGGCTTCCTTGGATGTATTTATGACCAACTCAAGGATTATAGGATGAATTTAGAGATTTTTTATCTTATTTTATCAGATTTTGTGCCAGAAAAATGGCTTGAGAGTTGTGAATAAGAGGGAGAGATGAGTGACTTTTTATTGTGGAGGAGTGCCATTCTTGTAAATTTATGAAAAGGGAATTCCACCCTTGTTTTCCCATGTCAATTAGCTCCAATAATAGGCCCAAATAGATAAATTGAATGATAAAGTCGAAATATGTCCATAAAATGAATTTTTAAAAAATTTATATGTTAGTTTATCCCTTAAGTTTAAGGTTAATCCCTTGTTAAGCTTAATTTTACCTTAATCACTATATTTAATTTTAATTAAATTCACTAATTTTTTTAGTCAAAAATAAGTTGAAATAATTATAAAATATAAATTATTCTTATTTAAAATATGTAATCTATTTTTCCAAATTCCAAACACATAATCGTCTTAAATTAATTTAAATTTAATCCTATAGACGAGATGACAATGCATGTTTTAAAAGTAAAAATGTTCACAAGTTTTCTATGTTTTTTTATCCAATTCCAAAGTGAAATTGTTTCCAATGACCTAAATTGGATTAATTTTTTTTTATAATTTATCTAATTAAACATTAAAACCAATAAAAAATATAATTTATACTTTTAAATAAATTATATGAAAAAGTAGTTTTGAATTAAAATTCAGCGTTCTTTACAATTTATCAAAAATGAAACTTCACAGAAAAATATCAAAAATTCAACTTAATCTAATTGTTTTTGTTCTGGTTTCAAAAATAAAGGTTATTTTATCATATAGAAATTATGAGTGGCAAAAATCATTTTTAAAATGGGGTTTCCTTTTAAAGGAAGAAAAAAAATACCTTTTAGAAGAATATGACTTTTTATTCATAAAATTGGATTTATTCTTATCTTATACCTATAAAATATATTGGATGAGTATAAAAAATATTTATTTAAAATATAATATATAAATTTTATTTAAAACATTAATCAAAAGTGGTTTGTTTAATTTTATTGAGATAAAATTGTGTTTGTACACATAAAAAAAAGTTTTCTTAAAAAAGTAATTTCTTTATTTTTAAATAGACCATCCATTCAATTGTACTAATTGATAACCAAATGATTCATTTTATAAACATTTGTAAATAATATTTTACTAATTTAGTTAATTTTATTCATAAATTCCATTCCAATGGCTAGGTGTTAGCTATAATAATTTTTTAATAATTATATTAATAGTATACTGTAGTTTAGTAAAAAATTGGTCTTGTGTATAAAGAAAGCTATCAAAGGGACTCAATATTGTTTGAAATACAATCTATACATTGTGTTGTGTATACCTGAAGATAATATAAGTGTTGTGTGTAGTGCACGCATGCCAAACAAGGTGCTTTAACATATAAAAAAATTATATTCAATTTTGCGCGAAATAGAAAATATCAAAAATATTAAATTAATTTGAAAAAAATAGGTCACAAAATCTCTAAGTATTAAAATACCTATCCTTATCAGGGTCAGAACCATATATCACATGAATATAAAATTACATATATATATCATTGGAACCTCATTCCTGGGTTGATTGAGTAGAATGCCACCAAAAGAGGCTATAAAGGAAAACACTGTTTCACTTCTTTTTTTACACATTAAACATCCCAAACCATCTTAAAACATTCCAGGATCCCAATGGAAATAAAAAGACACATCATATGAGCCTAAGTTATTATAATGATGCATAAAAAACCACCCTTTCCATACTGGACTAAGGGTCAAAAGTCACATACCAAATAACCATCACACCCAAGTGCGCCACATGAGGTGGAAATCAAATCAAATGTAAAATCACACTACATAACATTAATTTCCCACCCATGGAAACATGATATGTCCCCAATAAAGTAGGTTTCATGCACCCAAACATGATATCTATACCCAAATTTGACTATATCCTAGTATTCGGTCTACCATATCCTAAATAGAAAGACCAAAATGGAAAAAAATTTGATATCATTTGTAACCAGTCAAATATAGTTACCATTTAATAGAAAGGTCTTGTAATGATTCCAAAAAACACCAACAAGAACTGATCTGATTATATTTGCAGTGCCTTGACCCAGATGACACATTAAACGATGCTTTGGGTTGGTTTTCCACTGGGCCTTAGGTGCACCTCCCTATAAGCCAAAAGATAATGAATAGTAGTGAGGGTGTAAAGAGGTGATAGTGGGGAGACTATACCCTTAGGTGGTGATAATAATAATATTGGTATGTAGTTATATAACACAGTAAAAGACGACCATAACTCAGAAGAAGCAATAAAAACAAATCATAGAAGAAGCATAAAATTTAACATCATGATAATAAATAAACAATCCCAAGGGAAACATACCATTTCTAGAAAACACATAATAGCATGTCATATATGACAAATAAATTGGGTCTCCCATGGATGAACATATTAGTACATACATATATAAAGCATGCTGAAATAAAAAGGAAACTCTTGTTGATGTAGGAACCACCATGGTCCTTTAGAATCCATCCCATGCTAAGTAGCACAAAATTATCACTAAGGTATATCTCATATGCCTGATCCTTACATGATATCAGATACATATTGTCTACATGCGTCCCAAGGGGCCCGTGTAGGGTGTGAGAATAAATATTAGTAGGCCACCACCAATGTGTGCATATCTTACATTTATAATTATTTAGGCGTATTATATAAATAATATAAGATAAAGAACATGAACATTTAATAAAAAAACCACTTCACTTGTGCTATGAATCCACAAGGAAGTGATTACATGATTCTACCATCATCGATATAAGTCTAAACATGTGCCCCCAATTATGTATATGAAATAAAACCACTATATACATATATTTATAATTTTAGTGGCAAAAATCCATGGTATATCGCCAAAGGAATCCTCTGATGAGTAAAAATATGGGTAACCCTTAGGCTCAACCTATAACCAGGTCATCAATACACCATGCCAATAATCAAATATCTAGAATCCAAAGGTGTTCCCATACAAGTCCCCAACCCCTTTTAGGTGAACACTCATTTGATATCAACCTCTAACTCGATCAAAATTGGAAAAAAAATTCATTTTAGAAAAACATCCTAAAAATAGGGAAAAATAGTTCACACAAATTTAGCATTTTTATGGTGATATAAACAAAGAAAAGAATATATCCCATTAAAGATCTTACCAAGATGAATTTGTAACCTCTAACAGATCAAGGATCAGATTCCGATTAGAGGCGTTGTCTGAAATTCTTTGAAGAGGGAAAGAGGAGGGTTATCCCTCTACTATGCATGCATGTGGAGTAGGAAATATGAATAAAGAGGATAAATAGAAGGAGGGGTAATTTTATAATTTCCCACTTTTTAATGGGCTACACAGTTTGGATAGCCGTGCGCCAATTGTGTATGGCCCACTGTCCAACCACAACATAGCGCATAATTAGAAAACTATGTAAAACTATGAAAATAAACTCAGTTAAAAAATTTAGAGCTCTCACATGGCCATGATACACCACCTTCACATTTAGTCAAACTGTTTCCAGTCCAACTGGAGGGCTATACAGTTACTCCTGGGAGGCCTCATGATTTTTCCAAATCGTGCGCCCTGATTTTCTCTTTCCCAGAAACAATTTTCCCTTCCATTCCATGCTCTTAAATCACCCGAAATACCATATAAATTTAAAATCATTAAAACCCATCTAAAAAAGGCCTTATATTAGTCAAACTCTTGAAAATTATGTTCTAAATATAAAAAATAAAGCTGGCCTGCTCAGCAAACTCAAAAATTCCAACTAGTTGAGGATTTTTAACCTGATCAAAAAACTAGGATGTTACACCAGGTTGTGCCCATGTACACCAACCTGTTTCCACATTCCATAGACCATACCAATGTACTTGGCCAAACCCATATACATTGATCAAACCGTGTACTTGTCCATTTCTAAGTTCATGAATCAACATGTGTGCTCTGGACGGGTCTGAGTACATGTCTTAGCTTGTGTACTATGGTCGTGCTTGTGTACCCAAGGGTACACGATAATTCACCAGGTCAAGCCACATAAAATGTGACACATATCACATAGTGTGTTGTCCTTTATTCTCTAAAAAATACCTAGTTCCAAAGCCGAGGCCCCACACGGTGTGTATCTCTGGATTACATGCCATGTAACTTGGGATTTTCCAGAATTTCCAGGTTGTTCAGTGCATCATCATCTATGACTCTAACCATTGATTCAACCACTGATCATGCCTGGTAATAGATGATCTGGTCTAACTGAACCTTTATTAAATTGAAGATCCATTTCTATTTGTCCAAATCTATCACAAAAACACCTTTGTTTTCCATTCCATCATCACATACCAAACATGAAAAATGAAAATCTATGATCTGCTATAGTTTAATCATAATATCCTTTACATATTAATCCATCATCAATACCTAACTTAGATCGATTATTTGAATCCACTGTTCTATATAATGAGTGCACAAATATTGATTGTTGGGATTTTTTTGAACAACCAGTCAAATTGAACACCAACAATAATCACACTAAGAACGGGGAAAGAAATGAACAAACCAGAAACATGAGGAATGGACCTCGACAAATGTTCATGTTGGAATTAGTATATTTTTTTATAATGATGAAAAAGTAGATATAATTTTTCAATAATAAAAATCCCTAAATCTCAGGTAAAAAACCCCATACCCATAACACAATCAGCACGCAAATTAATCTATTGGTTGACTGATTCATGTTCATCATGGGAGAAATAAAAATGGGATAAATCCACATAAAAAATACTACCTCAATATGGGACCAATCATTGATTAATAATGGTTTTGTGTAGTTTTTTTGATGTGATCCACAGGTTTTATTGGTGCACCGATCACCAAAACATAGTCTATTGATGATCATCCACATAGCTCCTCCACCGGTTCCTCTCTCAAATTTGAGGATTATGTGTCTAACCATGAAATTTCATTATAACTGGGTTTATATAGATTTAAATTAGGTCACTGCATCATCACCTAATAAATAAATAAATTAATTCAATTAATTAATTTATTATTTTCATCCTTGATGAATTTTTAACAAACACCCGTTGATGACAAATATTATGTCATACATTTGGTAAAGCCCAAATTCCAGACTCAATTGTGGTCTTCGATTTTATATATGAGACTCTATTTGGGATTTCTTCCACTATTTCAAGAAAACTATGTACACATGATATTAATATATTAAATATTTTTCAAATATCACTTTTGAGCTCACCAAGCCTCAAAATCTCACATCGTCTCAACACTTGGCTCCGAAAACATTTCAAGATATATTTCAAATCATTACATGAGAAAAATACAAGTCATTATATTATCTCCACCTTAGGTATTTTCATCTCAAAAATAGAAAACAGACAACACAAAAAGGTTTGGGTACAAAGATTGTATCTGGGTCTCCCGCTCCTAGGTGCTCTCCTGAAGATTCTCATGCTACCACTGGACACATTCCAAAGGACTCACTTTCCCATGGAGGATCTTATCCTCCAAAAAAAAATCTCTACTGGGTACTCTGAAAAGGTATCTCCATCCTTGATATCAATATCTCCCCATTCAATATCATATGATAGGTTGTGGATGTATTTCCTTAACTACAACACATGGAAGACATTGTGTACCCGGTTTAACTATTGTGGTAGAGCCAAATGATATTTCACCTCGATGAATCTACACAATATATGTAAAGGGAAAATTAATATTGGAGATAACGTGACTCCCCGATAAAATATCTATGATCCATATCGAGGTGATACTTTATAGAATACATTATATCCCTCCTAAGAATCCAAATACCTCTGTCATCAGTTGGTATAAGAATTTTGATGGATTTTTATAGTCTTCATCCACTCTTAGATGACCTGAAACTTCTCTATCATAGCTTACACCAACTCTAATCCCATGATCATAGAATCTCATAGATCATTCTAGTATAGTGACAACCTACAAATTTTCTTGTAAAAATCCTTGAATTATGCCATACCAATGGTGGAATGGTAGCTATTGTTTTATGAAAACTCAAATAAGGGTATGTGATCCTCTAAACTATGTCCAATGTCCAACATGGAATCCCTCAATATTTCCTCCATAACCAGAATTCTCTTCTCTATCTAGAAGTTAGTTTGGGGGTGAAACGTCATGCTCAAACATAACTTAGTCCCAAAGTATTTCTACAATACACTTTATAATCATGATGTGGAGTGAGAATCATGGTCTAAAATGATCATTGATGGAACTTCATGAAGATTAATTATATCATACATGTAAAGGTGTCCAAATATCTCTACTGAACTCTTCTCTTATATAGCTAGGAAGTGAACTAACTTGGTGAGTCAGTCTATGATCACCCATATGGAATCAAGTTCTCTGGACATCCGTGCAGGGGTGAGTTTCCCCCATAAAACCCCCAACGAGCTCACCATAGAGATCATCTTACAAAAGTTGCATCCTAGTGCGCAATACAGGAGATGATGCAAAGTATACTAATAAGTTATTTTTAAACTTTTAATAAGGAAAATGTATTTCAAAAGTGGTGTTTTCCTCACTGAAAAATTTATAAATATATGTGGGTGGAACTTTAAAACCCGTGTGGAAAACATATATGATGAATAAAAAAATTAAGTTGCTCCAAATGATGACCATAAATTAGTGGATGATCTAAAGGTGCATCCAATTGAAGAATATTGTAATTTTTCTAAAATATAAAGAAAGGAGATCAAGAAGGCAACCAATATCTCAAGTGCTCCTAAAGTGGTAAACTTCACAAATACATTATGTACACATGTACCAAATTATTTTTCATGTGGTTCTTGTAAATAAAAAAATAAATATTCTATATCTCTTGGATATATTGAGGTTGAAACAACCAAATTATGTGATACACCTATAATAAGTGGGTGAAATCAAGAAAAGGAATTGTTTCCTCAATTTTTTTTAAAAGTAAACTTATCTCTAATATGATCAAGATGATGGTGAAAAATGATTTGATTGAAGAACTGAAACAATAATTGAAGGTAATCATGAGAATTAAGAAAAAAAAAGAATTATCTCATTGAGAATCTTGAAGAACTACTAAAGTTTTAAAATTTGATGGTCACTAAGCTAGAGGAAGAGATCCATGTAGTGAGGGAGAAGCATAAAACAATAGAAAATATAAAGAAGATTTTTTTTGGCTTCAAGAAGTATGCAGTACAAATACATGGGTAATTTAAGAAGCCCATATATAAACATGTTACCATAGTGAAATGTCTATGCCATTTCAACCATACTACGAAGCATAAATGTATAAATGTTGAAGCATCTCTTACATGGAGAAATATGTATGAAAAAACTAAAAATATCATGCTTCAAAGGAAGAATTATTTATGAGTGATCTGGTCATTTCAAAAGGGTTAATTCCAATTCATGCAATGAGTATTTTTTTCCAAGATTTTCACATCAAACAAAAACTTGAAAGAATAATGGAAGGGGCTTGTTCACAAGGACTAAACACATTTCATAGAATGAAGATTTTATAGATACCCCCTCTCCCCTTCTCTATATAATGTTTAAACTGATGTGTGCATTGATTTAGGGGAGATTCAATCTAAGGGGGAGTTTCTCTATGTGTGAATCAAAATAAGAAGCATTTAGGATTTGAGGAATAATTTAAGAGAAAGAGGCGTTTAAATCTATCACCTTGAAGGGCACAAGCTAGAATCTATCCATCTGTATTGTTATATCTTTTATCTTGGGGACTTAATGCTAAAATCTGATTTTATTTTCTTGAATTTTTGTTTTTTATGATGAAATATATCTATAAATATTGGAAGTGAAAGGATATTATGAAATAAGTGGAAAGTAAAATCTGTGAAACAATATTGTCGCATTAATCACCTTGGAGAAAACTATGATGAATCTATACAGACATTCTAGAATATGTCTGTGAATGCGGAAATATTATAAAATAGTGAATATCATGGATTATTTGAAGTGATCTAGGTTTAAAAGTCAAGTAACTTGACCCCCAACAGTTTTGAGACATGTTTGGAAGACCCCAAAAGAAATTTCATATCCTATCTGATGATTGAAGACCAGGGTGAAGTGATTGGACAACTTTATGAGGAAGTAGCATTATTTAATATTTCATTTAAATTTATTTTTCACTAACATGATAGTATTATGTGTGTGGTTTTTCCATGATAACCTTGAATATGCTTTAATAAGACAATATTATCAAGTGCATCTCATGGTAAAATCATTGCACCATGTGGTGGAAGGAAATGAATACATTAAGGGGGATTTGAAAACTTTGCTCATATAGGCTGTTTCACCTAATTTGGAAAAAAAGAGATTCATTGTGATATGGGATTCAAGAAACATTATAGTGGTATTACCAAAAATGTATTGGAATTAGGAAAATCAGTGTTTATATGATGGAAATTTGAAGTTCAGTGGATACCAAAGACAAATATGGATATGCATTAGGAAAATGAATGCAGTTTCAAAGCTAAAATTTCCCCAAAAAAGTTGAAAATCTTTCAACTTAAGAAAGAGATAACGAATACCGTGCCCATAAAGAATATGTGAACCAATATTACTAAATCTATCATCTAAAAGAATAAATATATGCATCTAATTGTATATACTGGAATCAGTATGAAGATGTTGGATTTATGAAGATCTGTGGGTATCTTTCTTGTTATAGAGTGAAGAAGGTGTCAAATTCAGTCTTTAATGTTTTCTTGGTTTCAACCATATTCAAGATATATTTAAAATTATTTCTAGAGGTTAAAGCATTAAATAGGGGAAATATATCTCTTAATATGGTATTCATGAAGTGGTTTTAGTGGTGATGATTTATCTAGACATATTTAGTGCATTGAGTATGTTGAGGAAGGGGAGGGGTTATAAAATAGACTTGATATTTCCTAAAGAGACAAAGACCCTTTGAATTTTATTTACAAATAAGGAGAGAAGAATTATGTTGTGGATTGGATGCTTTGGGCATGCTTTGACATTGTCGAAAAATTCAAATGGGAGATTCTTGAAACCAAGGCTTGATTGGTTGTATTTGTTGAAAATATATGATGTATGAATGAGGTATGTTTGATTGAAGAGGCATGGGATTTGTCAAGAATAATTTAATATTGATTTATTACATGATGGTGTTTTGAAAATATATATATAGAGAGTGCATTCTATGTGTTAACATAAAGAATAAGTCTTGGAAGAGGACTGATGGTGAAGGTATGCGTGGAAGAATTTCATAATGAAATGACATTCATCATTTGGAGATATTGATATGTGTTCAGAACATGAATAAAATTTTATACAAGTTGGAAATTGGATGTGGATCATTTTCAATAGTTTAATTGAATAGGTGGTTGATATTTTAAGGTTGGAATTGATCTTAACATCTGAAGTCTAGAACTGATTTAAAATACATGAACGCTGGAGAAATTTTTAATTGGTTTTGTAGGCTGAGGTTACACAACATTTTAATTGTCTGCATAAATATTGTTGCCCAAGGAGTCAGAAGCATCCATGAAGTTGTTATATAATTGGAACTACAGATATAGGTGTTGAAAAGTAGGCTAATAGGTAGTGTTCATGGGGGAAAACATGCAACATGTGAATAAAACTATTGCATGGTTTAGATGGTTTCATGAATCAAGTTTTTGGGTCTTATGCCAGTGATGTTCTGAATAAAGATTTTTGATAATATAGATTCCATAGTATTCAGATTCTGAAATGAAGAATATAGTGTTGTGATATTAGAGATTTGATTTTAAGGAATATTTTTAATGAAGAATCAGCAGACCAGGTTCTTAAATGAAGATTTTAAAATAAAGATTCAAATTCCAAGATTATCAAGAGTTTAAAAGGAGAGTTTGAATCTAGATATTCACAGATTTTAATTGATCATATTTTCAACCACAGTGAAGGTTTTCATGCCTATAATACTAGAGTATGAAGAAGAAGAAAAAAATGAATCCCTATTTTATATGTGTTATGTGGAACCCCCTCTGTTGTCTCGGACAAGGGATTAATCACCCTTCTCCTAGGTGTGATATGTTTTAAAGTTGAAAGTATTACAAGGGGAATTTAGTTTTTTCCTGCAGAGATTGAAAAGTAAATTCAAATATCCCAACTATCATGAGGCATTTACCAGTACTTTTCTTGATGAGTGAGATTCCCTAAAAAACACTATGTGGGGATGGATCTAAGAATGAAGAAAATCTTCATAGAAGAACCAATGGGAATATTCACCATGTTCTTAACATTTTATCAGAGACTGAAGGTAGCTTCAGACAACCTCAGGTATTTTTTTGGGGATATTGTTGTATTTAGGGTTGTGTGGAACTCCACTTAGTGTATGTGATAAGGTAATAACTTCCTTTCCCCTGGTTGTGATATGCTAACAAGTCATCAGTCCTACCATGTGGTCAATGAACTTTTTACTAGGAATTTCAAACCAAACTATCTAGTGTGTGATAGAGTATTTTTGTCACCAAGGTATTTATATAGTTTCATTAGGATGGAGTCTAATCATTAACTCCAATAATGTACAGTAGCTCATGATCTGATATTACATTATCAAATTTTTTATGAATGTGTTTCATTTATTAGTCCCAACGCATTACAATTTCACCACCATTTATACCCATAACATTTCTAGAATCAATATATATTGCATAGTATCTCATATCTTCTCATTATAAATTCCAATGTCCTCAATACTTATTCACAATTAATTCTTAGAAATTCCCAATATCTCCCTAATTATGCATGTTTTCTAGGCGTTCCCATGGTTTAGACATAGACGGACTATGGTGGATTAGCTATGCCCATGGGCTGGAACAAGTGTCCGGGCATCAAGGAATCACCACTCAAGAATGATTTCACCCACAAAAAAATTATTAAAATAGCAGAAAAAAATAAATAAAATTTCGACATGACTCATCCGTACGTCAGACGTCCACACTAAAGGAAAATAAAATAAACAGAAACAACACAGAACAAAGATTGAAAAAAATGAAACACACTAATTAATCCCTCCACAAACCTGATCTCCCTCCCCTGTAAAGAACCACATAGCTACCTCCAGTGGCCTTATGGTCCCCTTCACATAATATAACTACCCTCCTTCCGTAGAAAGTAGTAAAAGGCATAAGTGACTGATGCGATAAAGAAAATAAAATAAAAACTAAACTAACCATATATGTCTCTTGTGACTATACAAGTCACTTCCCCAATATAAGAACCACAACTCCCCATGGGTAAAAACATGTTCCTATAAGCAAGGAGGAAAAAATTATATTATTTCAAGAGGATTTTGTTATATCTATTATTTTTTGGCTTTTTATAACTAGGCTTGATTTTTTATGGTTATGTTATGTATACTTTAGTCAAAATTTGGTGTGTTAAAAAGTTTCATTAAGACTTCATGAAAAAAATTGTTTACCTAAGGCTCTACTAACATAATATTAGTGCTGCTTTGGGTCAAATCTCTCATGTAAGGTGGGAATCCAAGAAATTTAGTCAAGTTTGGTGTGTATATAACTAAAAATTAGATCTAAAGAGTAAAAAGTAGTGTTTTATCTTACTAAACAAGGTTGTGATTCATTTTTAAGTATTAAGGATTATCAAAATCATAAATTTTGAAAAGATACATCATCTTAAAATGAACCTAATACCACCAATTCAAACTATAGATTGAAATGTCTCATCATTAATTCCTTAATCCAAGAATTAAATATGAAACATTGTCTGTAATTCAAACTAATGACAACCTATAATTCAAGAGAAATTCACTAAATCATCTACTAATAATCTATGAAGAATTATTAATGCACCTTAAGAAGTTTCAAGAATCATAAACTGTTTCATTCAACACTACTTAAACCTCAGAAAGGAATCACATCTTAAATAATCCAATCAATACTCAACATTTTTGCACAATATTTCTTTACTTCAAGGTTCAATTACTTGAAATTGGATAAATAATTATGGATTTTGATGCAACCAAGTAGCATATTACTTAAGTTGCAAAATATAGTGTTGTTTCAAGAAAGTGTAAATAGAAAAAATGGCACTAGAATAAAATAGGTGAGATTCATATAAATTTTTCCAAATAACACACTAACAATTGATGAAAATTAGACATAATAGGACTAGACACAAGAATCACATGATAAGTAGAAAAAATAGATAAAAAAAATTAAAAATCTGTTATGAATAAATACACATTAAAACACTAAAAAAAGTAAACTAACAATAAGCTAGAAACATTCTATGACCAAATCTAAATCTATAAACAAAAATTGATCAAGGAGTATAAAACTACTACCAAAACATGAACAAAATGAATAAAAATTGACAAAAGTAAAATAACACTTCTCATGACTACAAACTACAAACATAAATTATTTTTACAAAAATATGAATGCATTATAAATATGTAAAATTACCAAATATTGTACTTAATGATGAAAAATTAATGGGCAGAGTGATTATCTTTATCTCAGGAAAATGTGAGGAGAATGAAGATCGAAAATGATATTATCTCAATCTTATAAAAACTGTACAAATGCAGCAAGCCAAAAACCTAAATGAGTATAGGAGAACACATGCAAAGAGATTATAAAAAACAATGAAATCAAGACACCAATTAGAAAATAGAACAATATAAACAATATCATTTACCCATATGAATAATTATCCCACACTAAATACTTTAATAAAAAAATCATAATAATAATTAGAAATTATAAATATTTTTTAATTTATAAAAACTAATAAAACAAATATTACAAACTGATAGTAATTTGAAATTTAATATTTATAGGATAATAGAGTATAAAATTTCATTAAAAATTATTATAACACCCCATAAATTATAAATATATATTACTTCAACATTGAAGAATATTTATTACATAACATAACAAAACCATGCTAGGACCATATAGGTTTAGTGTCTTTAGAAACTGGAAAACTTAAAAAAATGGTTAAAAAAACATCCACATTGTCTCCTGCTTATTTCTTCATAACTAGAATCCCTTTTGACATATATTACTTAATACCCTTATTTATGACCTATGAAAAATAAACATAAGAAAGGGTGATCTCAAATGCTCAGTAAGGGTAAGAAAGTGAAATATCAATCATAAACATAACATTTGAAAATCATATCATGCATATAAAAGATCATAATATAATGTCATTGGATAAATCATAAAAGTGAAATGTAATCCCAATATTCTTAAAATAAGCCATGAAATTTCGTTTCATACACAAATAACCATATAAAATCATTTCATATTAGTCAAGGCTCATTGGTGAGACCCTCATGGTGGAAAAATTCCATTACTGAACTGAGTTCACTCCTCCTTCCATCCCTGTATTACTGAACCATATTTACTTTCCATTCCAATCATGTATATCTCATGAGATATAAATCTTTACCCAATTAATTGGAGATAGATATAGGTCTCACCCATCTCATAATTAAACCATTCTTACATGTTCCGTAAAAAACATTAAAACATTCACCATAGCATAACCCATGAAATGAAATGGGCTTCTTAAACATCATTCCATAAAACTGATATAAAATAAATGATTTTCTTAAAAAAATTACATCATAAACACAATAAAATCATATTATTAATAGGAATATAAATATAACCCTTTTTAATGAGTGTCATATTATATGGAAAATAATTTTTAGAAAACACTTGAAATTAATTCATGAGGAAAATATCCTTTCTTCTTCAAAAATGTTTTTCTTCCTCAAAATGCCACACAATTTTAGAAGAAATTATTTTATTTGAAAATAAACTTGTAATATTATAGGTGAAGCTTCAAGGAAATATGGTATTTTGAAAACATAAAAATATGTTCATGTTTTACATGTTAAAAAAGAAATCTTCTCGTACTTTTTCCGAAAAAGTAAAAAAGTACCCCATACCAAAAATGAAAAACATTACATTCATTCCATTCAGTAAAAATTTAATAATGGGTAAAATTGACTTTTAAAAATTATATAAGGATATAAAGAATATTTTTAAATACAAATTTAGAAAACATGGATGTGGATGATAATTATACCCCAGTAAATACTTTCTAATAAACAATCTTGGATAAAAATAAGATTTACAAAGTTATCCCTTACCTTAGGTCCGATATGATTTGTATGTATCCAAAACTCATGTATAATGATTTAAATAATGTCAATTACTTATTAAAGAATCATAATAATTTTTATGATAACATTTATGATCATATTTTCATCTAGTTTTTAGTAACATTTCATTTTTACTCATTATTCAATTATTAACTGCTTTATGTTCTTATGCATGTTTTGTCAGATAAGTTCTTATTCATCTTTTTAGGTTATAGTTATATAATTTAAATAATTGTATTAATATAATATATATCATATTTATTAATTAAATTCATTTATATAATCATTCTTTAATGAAGATTATGTAGAACGAATCACATCACACTGTATAGACGGTAAGCCGTACGTACGCACGAGCGATGATATCATTCCGATAATTTTTGAATGGTATTGAAGTGGATGGTGTAGTGTATATCAGAATAAAAATAATTTGATATCAATAATATATATATATATATATATATATTAATTCTATCATTATACCCATCAATGTAAGGTGGTGGTGAAAAGCATATTACACCGCGGTGTAGAGACGGTAATCCATACGTACGCACACGTGGTGATTTCATTTTTCATAGGATGGGTAGAAGGTGGAATATGTTTGTTTCATGTTTATAATAACATATCAGTATATTATTGATAATTATGTTATTAATTTATAATTAAACAACTAATTAATAGGAAGTATAATAAGAAAGAAGTTTCAAAGAACCGGTAAATGATATTACCTCTTCTTTGATGTTCCTCCTCTTAATATTCTTTTAGAGGACTAGAGTTCATATTTGGAGAGGAACAAAACCTTTATAATGAAACTAGATAAGTTGAGAAGGAAAATGGGTAGAAGATGGCTGATATTGAAAGCTCAAAATGAAGTGAAGATGTGAGGGTGGAGGTTCCCTTTTATAATTGAGGTGAGGGGCATGTTTGGAAACTCCATAAATAATAATTTATAATAAAATGAAACCCTACCCAAAAATCACCAAAATGTCCCAACTTCGAAGATGAGATGATATAGGGTTGTAATATAATCAACCAATAAGTTTTGTATAAGTTATTTTGTAAATTTAAACAATATCTTTTTAATTGACACCAAGTTATTCTATTTAATTTTAATTATGGTAATAGCATTCTAAATATTTACTGGTTATAAATATTTACTTATATGGTGTTAATTGAACATAAATGGATATTTTATGACATTTTAGATCTTATAATTATCACTTTTAGTTTTTAAATATTTTTATGATTTTTGAATAATTTAGTAAAATGTTATTTTTATAAAATATCAATAGTTTCAATTTTGACACTATTCATTTATTTGATTTTAAATAAAATCCTCACAAAACATAAACTCGAACCAAAATATTTAATAAAATCCTAACATTTCATAGTCACCTAAAAAGTTTGTGTATAACATTAATTAGTTCATAACTCTCCCTCATCATATCCTCAAGTTCCCATGCAGCTTTTTTAAATTTGTGGTTGCTCTATAAAACATTAACTAAGTGAGTGGTCTTGTTTTGTAGAACTTTTTTTCTACTATCCAGAATCAATATATTTTACCTTCATAATAAAGGTATTTCTCTAATGGTAGGAATTCTGAGATTAGTACATGTGAAGGACCAGGTATGTAATTTCTCATGAGAGATACATAGAACACATCATGAACTTGAGAGAGATTCGGTGGAAGCACCAGTTGGTAAGCTACCTTCCCAACATGATCCATAATTTCAAAAGGACTGATATACCTAAGGATCAAATTTCCCTTCCTTCCAATTATCCTTACCCTCTTCCAGGGAGATATTTGTAAGAACACCTTATCACCCACTTCAAACTCTAGGACCTTTTTTAGTTGTCAGCATAACTTTTTTTTCGAATCTGAGCTTCTCTTATGTCTTGTTGAATAGATTTGACATTTTCTACCATTTCATCAAAAAGATCAGATCCTAATGTATTTCTTTCTTCATCTTCTTACCAACAATTTGGAGTTTTGCACTTCTTTCCATAGAGTGCTTCATAAGGATCCATCTGAATACTGGAGTGAAAGATATTATTGTAAGAAAATTCTACCAAAGGTAGGTTTTGATCCCAACCACATTAGAAATTGAAAGAGAAAGCTCTCAACATATCTTCTAGAGTTTGAATTTTCGTCTTAGATTGACCATCTATTTTAGGATGATAAGAAGTGATGAAACTTAAATATGTATCGAGAGCTTGTTGAAGACTTCACCAGAACTTTGATGTAAACATCAGATCCCAATCAGATATAATGGAAAGTGGTAATCCATGAAATCATACCACTTCCTTTACATATATCCTAGAAATCTAATCAAGGGAGAAATCCTCTCTAATATAAATGATGTGTGCCGACTTCGTAAGGAGATTAACTATAACCAAGATAGCATTATTGCCTTCGGATGTTTTGGGAAGTCCGATGACAGAGTCCATATTGATGTTTTCCGATTTACATTCTAGTATGGGTAATGGTCATGACATCCCCTTAGAATTATGTATCTCAGAAATAAATTGTTGAAAAACCTAGCATGGAGAGACATATTCAATGACATCTCTTTTCATTCCATCCCACTAGAAGTACTCCTTTAGGTCCCTGTACATCTTTGTGCTTCCAGTGTAAATAGAGAATGAAGAACTATGAGCCTCATACAATATATCCTTCTTTAATTATGGTATGGGAGGAATAAAAACTCAGTTCTTGAACCTTATTATTTCACCACAATCAAGGTTGAATTCAGGAACATTTCTCACCTTCTTTTGTAAGTCCACATATTCCTTCTGTGCCTCTTTAATATTCACTTATATAGATGGTTGAACATTCATTTGAGAAAGATAATATTTCTACCCTTCCCTTAAAATTTCAAGATATATCCTTTTCAAATCCATAAATATTGGATCTTTCATGATCCTCATCGTGGATAAACTAGCATGTTCTTTTCGAGTTAAATCATATTCCACCTTGTTCATTTTCCCATGGTGGTAATGTATTGAGCAGTAATAATATTTAATCAACTCTAACCATATTATTTGATGCATATTCAGATACTTTTTTTTGTGAAAATATACTTTAAACTTTTATGATTAGTATAAATATCACATATTTCACCATAAAGATAATGCCTCCATATATTTAATGCAACAAATCACTACAGCTAACTCCAAATCATGAGTTCCATAATTTTGGTCATGAATTTTCAATTGCCGTGAGGCATAAGCTATCACCATATCATTTTTCATGAGAACACATCCCAACAACTTCTTGGATGCATCACTGTAGATCTCAAATATTTATCCACTACAAAGTAGTGTGAGCATAGGTACACTGACTAACCTTCTTTTTAACTCTTTGCAATTCTCTTCACATTCCTTTATCCAAACAAACTTAACTCCTTTTCGAGTCAACTTGGTGAGTGGATTAGATAATCATAAAAAACATCAATAATATCTAGCCAAACCAAGAAAACTTTGGAACTCAATTACCATTGTTGTTGTTGACCATCTTTCAATAACCTTTTTTTCTAGATCTATAGATATCCCCTATCTTGAGATTATATGACCAAAAAATGAAACTTTCTGAAGCCAGAATTCACACTTAGTAAAATTGGCATAAATAGTCTCCTTTCCCAAGTTCTTTAGTACAATTATCAAGTGATATTCATGTTCTTACTTGCTATTTGGATATATAAGAATATATTATATAAAGACTACCACAAATTGATCAAGATAGTCTCTAAAGACTATATTCATTAGATCCATTAAGATAGTAGGGGAATTATTAAGACCAAAAAGCATCAGGATAAATTCATAATGTCCATACCTTGTACGAAATGTTGTCTTTGGTATATCCTACTTTTTGACCCTTAATTGACAATATCCTGAAAAAAGATCAATCTTGTAAAAGTATTGAACTTCACGTAGTTGGTCAATTAATTCATTAATGCAGGGAAGAGGATATTTGTTCTTGATAGTGATATTTTTAAGTTCTCTATAATCAATGCAGAGTCTCATTGATTCATATTTCTTCTTAAAAAATAGAATAGGTGCTCACCAAGGTGATAGAATAGGTTGTATGAATCCCTTATCAATATTCTCTTGGAGTTTCTTCTTCAATTCCTACAGCTCAATTGAGGCCATTCTATAAGGTGTCTTTGAAATAGGCATAACACCCGGTATGAGTTCTATTGAAAACTAAACTTCACGATTTTGTGGAAGACCTAGAAATTCCTCTGGAAAGACATCATCAAACTCCTGTACAATGGGAATATTCTTAATCATGAGTTTCTCCCCAACCATTTGAGTTAAATAACCTTCAGTTATTAGAATCAAGACCTATAAGATGGAAGAAATTTCTACTTGAAGGTTATATTCATCCTTGCATAGATATATGATCATAGATTTATATGGAATATGAAATGTGACTTCTCTTCCTTGGAAATTGATATAATATAAATATAGAGAAATTCAATCCATGCCAATAATCACATAAAATTCTACTATAGGAAGGATCACAAGATCTTCAGGAAGCAATTTCTCACAAACTTCTACCGGAGATGAATTATAAACTTTTGATGTGACTGTTGTTCCATTAGGAGTTGTCATAGCTAACTCAATATCTAATTTTTGAGGTAATATATAGATACCCGAATAAAATTGTTCATAAATAAAATACTGGGTGGATCTAGAATCAAAAAAACATTTTCTACTTTAGAGTGGATGGTAAGTGTAACTTTCACCACTTCATTATCGTACTCCATGTTGCCGATAGTAATTTTATGTGACTTTACTTTTTTATTTGGACTTAAAAGATTATTGATGTTGATCATCATCAACAACCCTTGGATTATGGAATTGATTGGCATAATTACCCATTTCCTTGCACTTGTAACATTGAAGTGTAGAAGGTTCATTCTTTGTCACCTTTTCTTTGTTCACATCATTAGACATCTTTTTCCCATCACTTTGTTATTAAACTGCATGATGACCTTATTTTCCACACATAACACATTTACTAGTCCCTTTAAGACAATTCCATCTGTGTTTCTTTCCACACTTTGAGCATAAGGTAAAACTCATCTTCTTTTCAGTGTGGTCTTTAGATTTTTCTTTGAATTCTATTTTTCTCTTCTTATCAAACCCATATGACTGATGGGTTACTCCAATCTCCATGTCAACCTTAAGATCACATCTAAAAATTTCCTTATAGATATTTAAGTCCCTTATGGCTAATTTCCTTTAGAGGATTGGTTTTAAGCCACTAATGAATCGATCAATTTCACTCTCAGGCTAGATAATAATTCCAGAAGCATACCTTGAAAGTCTTGTAAAATTTTCTTCATAGGTACCAATGGATTAATCATAATTTTTATTATGTTCAAGGAACTCCTTCTCTACCTTTGTTCTAAGAATATGAGGAAAGTACTTATTGAAAAATAAGTTCTTGAACTTGTCCCATTCCATGGACTCAATTTCATCTCTTTGCCTCATATTCTTGATAAGATTCCACCATTGATCAAATTTTCCATCCAAACAATAGTCTAATAAGTTTACTTTATCATGTTCAGAACATTGTAGAACTGAAAATATCTTTTCAGTGGAACTGATCCATTATTCATCCACTAATGGATCAGAAGACCCGATGAATGAAGGTGGACGTTGTGTCATGAAGGACTCAATAGAATGTCTCTCCCTCTTTTTCTTGTTTGGAAGTCCTGAATGATTCATAGCTTGAGAAAGTTGTGTCATCATGGCTAAAATATTTTTCATTTCAGCTCCCACACCATTTGGTTTCTTAGGGGGACAATCATTGCATTTCCCGCCACATTCAGCATTAACACAGTTCCTTAGGGTTCCATCCATTGACTAAAACCAAGAAGCATAGTGTGAGAAACACTAATCATAACAGGAAGATCACATAATCAAGAATAAAATTTCAATTTAGGACACTTTAGGTTTTATCCTATCTTATTCATGAACATATCTAAAACACTAGGATAAGATTGTAACATATACTTGGACATATCCTTAGGGTTCTTACTAAGGTTCTCTCATCCTAGTTTCTAAAGGTTAACTATACCTTTGCTCTGATACCAACTATAATGAACCATACTTTTCATATAGATATTAATTCAACATTGAAGAATATTTATTACATAACATAACAAAACCATGCTAGGACCGTATAGGTTTAGTGTCTTTAGAAACTGGGAAACTTAAACAACTGGTTCATAAAACATTCACATTGTCTCCCATTTATTTCTTCGTAACTAGACTCCCTTTTTACATATCTTACTTAATACCATTCTTCATGACCTGGGGAAAAGAATCATATGAATGGGTAAGGTCAAATACTCAGTAAGGGTCCATTACTGAACTGATTTCACTCCTCGTTCCAGCCCTATATTACTAAACCATATTTACTTACTGTTCCAGTCATGTTTATATCATGAGATATAAATCTTTACCCAATTCATTGGAGGGAGATGTAGGTCTCACCAATCTCATAATGAAACCATTCTTATGTTTTCCCCAAAAACATAAAAACATTCACCATAGCGTAACCTGTGAAATAAATTTGGCTTCTTAAACACCATTCCCTAAAAATTGATGTAAAACAAATGGATTTATTAAATAAAATTTCATTATGAACACAATAAAATTATTATAATAATAGGGATATAAATTTTACCCTGTTTAACTAGTGTCACCTTAGATGAATTTTTTTTATAAAACACTTGAAATTAATTTCCAAGGAAAATATCCTTTCTTCTTCAAAAATGTTTTCCTTCCTGAAAATGCCACAAAATTTTAGAAGAAATGATTTTATTTTAAAATAACCTTGTAATATTTTTGGGGAATCTTCAAGGAAATAAGGTTTTATTAAAGTGTAAAAATACGTTCATGTCATACAAGTTAAAAAAACATTCCTCTCCTACTTTTTTTGAAAAGTTAAAAAGTACCTCATACCGAAAATGGAAAAAGATTCCATTCATACCATTTAGTAAAAATTTAAAAATGGGTAAAATTGACTTTTAACAATTATAGAAGGATATAGAGAATATTTTTAAATAAATATTTAGGAAACATGGATGTATATGATAGTTATACCCTAGTAAATACTTATGAATTAACAATATCATATAAAAATGAGATTTCCAAAGTTATCCCTTACCTTTGGTATGATATGCTTTGTATGTATCCATACCCCCTATATAATGATTTAAATAACCTTAATTATTTATTACAAAAATCATAATAGTTTTTATGGTAACATTTATGATCATATTTTCATCTGTTTGTTAGTAACATTTCATTATTTCTCTTTATTCAGGCATTAACTGCTTTATGTTCTTATGCATATTTTGTCAGATAAGTTATTATTCCTCTTTTTAGGTTATAGTTATATCATTTACAGAATGGTATTATTATAATATATATCATATTTATTAATTAAATTCATTTATATAATCATGCCTTAATGAAGATGATCTAGAACGAATCACATCACACCGTGAAGTCGATTAGCCGTACGTACGCACAAGCGATGATTTCGTTCCCATAATTATTGAATGATATTGAAGTGGATGGTTTATAGTATCACAAAATAAGAATAATTTTATATCAACAATATATACATATTTATTAATTCCATCATTATACCCATCCATGTAAGGTGGTGGTGAAAAATGGATTACACCACGGTGTAGAGACGGTAATCCGTACGTACGCACACGTGATGTTTTCATTTTTCATAGGATGGCTAGAAGGTGGACGATGGTTATTTCATGTTTATAATAGAATATAAGTATAATAGTAATTATGATGTTATTACTTTATAATTAAACAACTAATTAAGAGGAATTAGAAGAAGAAATAAGTTTGAAAGAATCGGTAAATGATATTACCTCTTCTTTGATGTGCTCCTCTAAATCTTCTCTTAGAGCACTAGAGTTGGTCTTTGAAGATAAAAATATCCTCTAGAATGAAACTAGGTAAGTTCATAAGGAAAAAGGGCAGGGTATTTCCGATTTCTAAGGCTCAAAATGAAATGAATAGGTGAGGGAGGATGTTCCCTTTTATAATTGAGGTGTGGGACACTTTTGGAAACTCCATAAATAATAATTTATAATAAAATCAAAACCTACCTAAAAACCTCAAAAACGTCCCAAAATAGAAGATTATATGAGATATGGTTGTAATAGCATCAACTAATAAAGTTTGGGAAAGTTATTTTGTCAATTTAAACCATATATTTTTAATTGTCACTTAGTTATTCCATTTATTTTTAATTGTGGTAATAACATTCTAAATATTTAATGGTTATAAATATTTACTTATATGGTGTTAATTGACCATAGTTGGATATTTTAGAAAATTTTAGATCTTATAATTATCACTTTATAATTTTTAAATATTTTTATTATTTTTGAATAATTTAATAAAATGTTGTTTTTATAACATATCAATAGTGTCAATTTTGACACTATTTATTTATTTGATTTTAGATAAAATCCTCCCAAAAGATAAATCCAAAAAAAAATATTTAATACAATCCTAACATGTCATAGTAACTTATAAATTTGGTTGATCACATTAATTAGTTGATATTATATTTATTTTAATATTTTTAAAATCATTTATTTGATATTTCTATTAATAAAATAATTTTTATATCACTATTGTGTCATCATTAATGGTAATTATTTAATATCTAAAAATTATAAATAAATTTATATAATATAGGTAATTATTTTATCTTTCCATATAATATCTATAGTCTATTTTATCTCTTAGTTAAATATATATTAAAATTAATATACTCATATAAAATGAGATTGTAACATTTTGTCACATGCATTAGTTTTTATTAAATTCATGTTATATTCATAGGTAAGTGGCCATAAAGTGATTCAATTTTGAAAAATATATGATAAGGGTATAATTTAGTCATCCAATAGTATTTTTACAGGTGTTAAGGTAATTTTATAATATTATTTTTACCCTTAATTACCAGATTTACCTTTAACCATGGTAATAAAAATAATTACCAAGGTTACTATTCCTAATTCCAAAAAATAAAACTTGCCTATTAACATAATTTGAAACTAATTATTCTAAATATGGAATCTATTTTTCAAAATTAGAAACACATAATTTTCATTAATTAATTTAAAATTAATCTCGTTTTTTGAAATGAGAAAATGAGTTTTAAAAGTTAAAACATTGCAAAAGATTGAAACGTTTTTACCTATGAATTCAATGTAAAATTAATGATAATGAAATAAATTATATTTAATGATAAAAACATATTCTATTTATATTTTTAAACCATTCAGTATTATAATTTAACTATATAAATTATCTCGATCAAAAAAGTTGTTTTTAATTAAAATTCAGCATATTTTTACTATTCATCAAGACATTAAAGTGATAAAAAAACTAGAAATTTATTCAAAGTAAATGTTTATATTCTTCTTCATAATAAAATGTTTATTTTTTCATATAAAAATTATTAATGTGTTAAAATGTTAATTTAAAATGGTTTCACCATTCAAATGTGTAAAATTAACCTTAAAAAATAGGGTTTTATACATCAAATAGAGTTTTATTCATACCCTATGACTAAAACATCCATTGAATATCAAAAATATTTTATTAATTATATAACACAAATATATCTCATTAATTTCATTACCAAAAGTAATTCACTCAAAAATAAAAATATCTAATTGATTTATATATTTTATAAATAATTAATAGCCAATGAATTCATAATTAATTTTCATAAGTTAGTTATAATTATTTCCGCTAAACTAATGTCTAGGATATAATGGTAATTTTATAATAAGGTATTCTCAAAGTTCGTTTAAACTCACAATTGCGTGCACAACAATCTATTGAATAATAAAAATTATTGAAAGAAAATATTTCATAAAAAAATCTGTGTGTTACAATTATAATTGAAAATATATATATGTGATATGTTAATGTGTGTAATTTCCTTTTGAATTTGCATCAGAGTATTTCTTTATCTATGATTTTTTATTGACACATTGTGGGTGATAATTCTATGTTATCTAAATTATCATTCTATTTTTAAAGGATCAAATGTCTTTTGAGTCTTAATCCTTAAAAATAATTTTCCCAATACGTTCATAGTTTTGTAAGTATTTGATTATTTCACAATCCTTTTATTAATTCATAATCCTTATATATTAAGTATAAGCCTTTTAATTTTAGCATAAGTCTTTTAATCATAAACCAAATACACATTTCTAGAATCAAAAAATAATATAAAACCAATGGATAGACCAAGGGGTTTTGGATATAAACCATAACATGTAAATTTTTTGATTCGAAAATTCCCAATGTCCATAGGGTAGAGATAAATTACCAGGTCTTCAAAATGTATTTTTGGTTTCCATGACTTTAATTTTGCTGAAGTAGTCCTAGTTGTGCTTTTAAGTTTTATATGTGAATGATGGTGATAATCTTACTACGTGGTAACATAAAATTGGTAATTTTTACACTAGACTTAAATGTAAATACCAAATCATCTACACAATTCAAACATAAACTGGAGTTTCTATTAACTATGTAATGGATGGACATGGATAACATGAAGGTAAATCATTATTCATGTAAAGGTAAGACATAAATATTTGATCTATTTAAAGGTGTATCGAAAATCATGTAATAATTAATCATGAATATAGTTCACTATGTAAAACTGTTCATTAGAATAAAAGGAAACATAAATATACTACGAAAATATCTGGAATAATGAAAATTTAAATTAGTTTTAACAAAATGTAAAAACGGGTAACTAGAAACGTTATTTATTCTAGGTAAGGTCAATGAATACAAAAAATAGTCATAGTAGAGTAAAAATTAAAACATTACATGAATTAAATTTTTTATGGCTATTGATAAAGTAAATGTTAGTAAAATTAATTAAAAAATATAAAAAACTAATAAAACATCCACCATTTAAGTTCAATAATTTAGAATACAACAATTGAATGTTGAAACACTAACACCCCCATGTCTATAAAACACACAAACCTTCTCACAAAATTTGTAACTAGTCATCAATATCAAACCTCACTCACATGGGTCACTTTCTCTTGGACAAATCATCCTCTGTCACAAACCCATGAAAGGAACCTATGACCATTCCATACAAATGTCCACATATATTCCCATACTAGTGATGCATTCTAACTAATGACCTTTACCATATCATGAGTGCACCATCCTAACCTATACACTGTCACAAGGTCTTCAAATCCCTTATTGATCAAATATATCCCACACTAGGCCCAATAAAAATGGATATCCCTACCTATATCCAATATAAAACAATGATTCAATGTTATTGTGAATTACTTTCTACATGAAAAACTATACCCTAGAGAAGATATCATTGAAAATAAATCACACCATACACATTAATAATTTGGGGTAGTGGTCTATTTCCTACCTTCTAGAGACCTTCCCATTAAATACCAAATTTTTTTCATGCAACCGCCAAAGTTATGTAGGAACTGGAAGTTATGCTTCACTCTGCCATGATCAAAACTACAAAAAACAAAAGAATAACACCTAAACCCATTAGGAATGAGATCAAATATCTTCTTTTACAATTCACCATAATCATCATCATCCTCATCATCATAATAACTATCCGAATAGTCCTCATCGGCCTCATTTTTGAAGTATTTGAGAGGATTGGTCCACAAATCCTCTTTTATTATTTCCGCAACTTCATCTTGAAGTTCCTCAAAGCCCTCTTGCAGCCGTGTTTCACTGTATCAACAAAATAATCTTTCATCAGAAACTAAAATTTTGTTTCATTTTCCCTCATGACTAACAACATTGGGGGTGACCATGCCCTCCTTCCACTTGATGGTCATTCTAGTTATCTTGGTAGTCCCATCATCCATGAACGAAATGATTTTTTCAACATAGTGTCTTCAAAATTTGGGTTATCCTTAAAGCTAAATGTGATGGAATATCTTGATTTATCATCTTTGAAATCCTCCACATCAAGATAATATTGATATTTGAAAATCTTCTAATATTTTTCATTAAGGAGATCACAGAGTGCAGGATGACTAAGGTGGGCAGTTAAACATATGTCAAGAATGGACTTGATGATCTCATTCTGATTAACATAAATAGAATTATGTATCTCATTGTATTTATGTTAAATTTACAATATATTTTCACTAGATTCCTCGTTAACCTTTTAGATCTCATCTTGATCCTCCTACAGCTTATCAATGGAAAAGATGAACTCACCGTCAACGTGATCAGAATCTTCCTCGACCTTGTGCTTCTTCAACCTTGGGCTTCTTACCCCAGAACCTTCATACTTTCAACAACATATAATCAAAAATAAATGTTGTAACATCACAAGGAATTCCAACATCAATAATTATGGACAATACTTTCTAATCCACTATATTTAATTCATTCTCATTCCACAAAAAACAAAAATCATCCCCAAAAAATAAAAAACATTTATTTGATATGGAAACTAAGGAAACATGGAAATGAGAATGGACATAGGGAATAGATGGAATTAGACTCACCATAAAATAATTACATAATTAATGGAACTTCTAGGTGAGGAAGATATGAAGGAGATGGATGAAGATGTAGATGTTGGGAGGTAGAGGTAGAGGTGGATGCTGGTAGGTGGAGGCAGGGAAGCAGAGGTAGACCAAGACGCGGAGGCAGGAAGGTGGAGGGAGGGAGGAGGGGTTAGGAGGTGGAGTTCGGGAGGTTGAGGAAGAGGTGGATGATAAGGGGTCTAGGTGGAGTAGGAGGATGTGAGGTTGAGGGAGAGGCCAGGAGGCAGAGGCCAGGAGGTTGACGTGAAGGAAGAATCTGGGAGGTCAAGGCGAAGTCTAGGAGGTCGAGTTCAAGGCGGAGGTGGGGAGGGAAGGGGAAGTTAGAGCTCATAGGAGGGGATATTAGGGAACATCAATATAAGAGTGGGAGGATGATCCTGGTGGATGGAAGATATTAAAGAGGATATACCCATGGTTGTTTAATGAACCGTTGGTATTGGTTTGATCAAATGTTCTATACCCATGATTTCTCTAAACTGTGGGTATAGATCCATTGGCTTAGAGACAATTCCTAATTGTGGAGGATTACCCATCGTGAATTCTATAGATATATTATCCGACTTCCACTCTACCACCTCAAGGTGTTGATCTAAACTCATTGGAACTTGGTGCTCAAAATTCAACTACTGATAAGTGAGACATCGAGAGACAAACTCTACTAATGAATTATTTATTCCTAGTCACCAGAACTGACACTAGAGGTCTTGGAGCATATTTTTGACACCTATATGTACATCCCATGGGGATTTATATAAATACCTCATCATATCCACCTAAAAAATCTCTAGTACCATCACCCATCCTCTGAAAATGATAACATGCTCCCCACCTTCAAAAAATCCATTAGGAGCATGTCATATAAATAAATGAGTATGCATTGTCTCACAGTTGGTATCCCCCTACTGAGACTCCATAAAAACTATATATATGAGGTGGGGTAAAAACCATCAACTATATATTTAAATAAAAATACTTTTCCACTAACGAAAACTGTAATGAGGCTAAATGTTCTTAATCCTCTATTAACAACTGAGAATGAGATCACCTGTTGAGATCATCTTCTACCACATTCCCCTTCCCAGGAGAGTAAACTATCTCAAAGTCATAATATATGAGGAACTATATCCATAAACTCCATCTGAATTCAATATCCACCTAATAGAATATATACTTGAGACTATTGTGGTTATAGTGTATGATAAAATATTTTCACATAATCTTTTGTCACTACATATTCAATGTAAAGACTACCACTAACAAATCATGATCATGTGTCATGTAGTTATTATTATTTGGTCTCAAATTCCTATACCCATAGGCAATCACTACATACCTCTACATCAAAACACAGCCATGCCTATGGAGACCCAAAGATTGACATACATGGACATTACATTACTTTTGCAGAAAACTTAACACATGACTAAAACAGACACCCAAAGACCGTATTAGTTTAGTGTATTTGGAAACTCGGAACAAAATCTTCTAATCATGGTGAAAGATCTTCAACATATCCCACAAATTTATTCCCCTTTTTTTACCTAAAACCTTTATTTATATTCTGGGGGAAAAGAAAACATAAAAAGGGTGATCTCAAATGCTCAGTAAGGATAAAATAGAGAACATAAAACAATCCACAAACATTTGAAAGTAAAAACATGAGCATAAAATCTATACATCAAAATCTTGAGCAATGACATAAAACATGGTAGTACATAAGGCATAGATCATAAAGAAAAACTAATCATGATAAAATATCAAGGAAAAAAACATGTAATTATGGAAAACCATTAAGCACATGATATGATTTCCATAGTAGCCAAGGTATTACTGCCAAGACCATCATAGTGGACAAATTCCTTTACTGAATCAGGTTTACTTGCCATTCCAACCCTGTATTACTAAACCATATTTACTTGTCATTCCAGCCATGTCTATATCATGAGCTATAAATCTTTACCCAATGCATTGGTGGGAGATATAGGTCTCACCCATCTCATATTGAAATAATTCTTACGTGTGCCACAAAACAATCATAAATCATTCATCATAACCCAAATAATAAAATGGGTTTCATAACCATCATCCCATCGTGACATAATACATATAAAAGAAATGGATATCATTTCATCATAATAAAAATAAAACAATGTAAATAATAGAGACATTATACTTGAAAAAAAACATGCTAAATAATGCCATCCTAGATGGAAAACAGTTTTGATAAAACACTTGAAATGAATTCTTGAGTAAAATATCCTTTCTTCTTCAAAATCATTTTCTTTTCAAAAAATGCCACAAAATTTTAAAAGAAAATGATTTTATTGAAAATAATCATGAAATCTTGTAGAGTAATCTTCATAAAGAAAAGGCATTATGAAATCATAAAAATCTGTTCATTCCGTATAAGTTAAAAAACATTCTCCTTATACTTTTACAGAAAAAGTCAAAAAGTACATCGTATGGTAAAAAAAAGAAAGATTCCCTAAATACCATGTAGTAAAAGTCAAAAAAAGGGTAAACATGACTTTAAACATAAATGGAAGAATAGTAAACATTTTATGAAATAATTTTTAGAAAACATGGGCATGGATGATAAACATAACCCCAGTAAATACTTACAAATAAACAATCTTGGATAAGAACAAGATTGGAATAATTATCCCTTAACTTAAGTCTAATTTGCTTTGTACATATCCGAACCTCCTATATAATGATTTAAATAATGTGATTGACTTATTCCAGAATCATATTCATTGTTATGATATCATATATGGTCATATTCTTATCTTCTTATTAGTAATATTTCATTGCTACTTGTTATTCGGGTGTTCATTGCTTTATGTTCTTATGCATGTTTTGTCGAATAAATTCTTATTACTCTATTTAGGTTATAGATACATCATTTATATAATGGTATTAGTGTAATATATATCATATTTATTCATTCAATTCATTTATATAATCATTATTCAATGAAGATCATGTAGAACGAGTCGCATCACATCGTGGAGACGGTAGACCGTACGCACGCATGAGCGATGATATCATTCCCATGATTGTAGAATTGTATTGAAGTGTATGGTATATAATATTTAAGAATCAATATAACTTTAAAATAATCATATATAGTTATTTCTTCCATCCTTATACCCATCCAAGTATGTTAGTGATGAAATAAAAGATTACACCATGACTTGGAGATGGTAAGACATACGTACGCACGCGTGGTGATTTCATTTTTCATAGGATGGATAGAAGATAGAATATGATTGTTTCATATTCATAATAACATATCATTATAAAATTGATACTGGAGTTATTAATTAATAATGAAATAACTCATATAGAGGAAGTAGGAGAAGAAATAAGTTTGAAATAATCGGTAAAGGATATTACCTCTTCTTCGACGCTCCTCCTCTTAACCTCCTCTTAGGGCAGTAAAGTTGATCTTTAAAGAATACCAGGACCTATAGTAGGTCTCTAGGGAAGTGGAGTATTGAAATTTTCAGGGTTTGGACGAATTTTAAAGCTCAAAATTGGTGTGAAGTGGAGAGGGAGGAGGTTCCCTTTTATAAGGGAGGAGAGGGGCACTTTTGGAAACCTAAAAAAATATTAATTTATAATAAATTTAAAACCCAATTAAAAACCTAAAAAAATGACTCAATTCGAAGATGAGATGAGATAGGGTTGTAATATCATCAACCAATAACATTTAGACATGTTTTATGTTTAGTTTTAACCTTATCATTTTGATTTATGCTTACTAAATCTATATAATTTTATTTGTGGTAATAATATTATAAATTATAAATTGTTATAAATATATACTTATATGTTTTAAATTTCCCATAATTGGATAATTATAACCTTATTGACCATATAATTTTCAATTTGTAATTTTTAAATATTTTTGTGATTTTTAAATAATTTAATAATATGTAAGTTTTATAAAATACCAATAGTGTAAATTTTGACGCTATTCATTTATTTGAATTTAAATAAAATACAAATAGAGAATATATTCAAACCAAAACATTTAATAGGTTCCTAACATGTCATATTCTTCTATAAAATTCGTGGAGCATATTAATTAGTTCATATTATATTTATTTTAATATTTTTAAAACCATTTATTTGATAATTCTCTTAATGAAATAATTACTACAACATTTTTGTATAATTATTTAATATACATATATGTTGCATAAAAATTAAAAAAATACTATAATGAATATAAATCTAAAATATTTAATAATAATACTTTTAGTCGAAGTTATCTTCTAAAATACCATACTTTTAAAATGTTATGTTTATTAAATTATGAAGGTGACAAATTTGAAATCATTTAAAATAATATAATATAACTGTCATAATTGCTTATATAAGGCTCCAAATGGTAAACAATTCGACATTTGGATGATTATGGTCTATATGTACACGAACAATAAGTTTTGGTCAGGTTTTTGGGCCTATAAATGGTATTTTTAGTTAAATAAAAACTATATTATTGATTTTTCACTAAATAAATAATTTCTACATCATTAATGTATAAGCCATTAAGGTAATTATATATTTGTTAAAAATTATGAATAAACCATGATAAATAAAAAAAATTATCTTTAAAATGAGTACTTACAACCGAATTTATATTATGTATAACCACATATTAAAAACAATTTAATTATTAAAGTTTGAGTGATACATATTTCACTTTCATTTAAATAAAATAAATTAAAGGTCTTAATCACATACAAGTGGGTTCTAATAGATACAATTTCAACCCAATTATATTTTATGACTAAATATAATCATCCAATTATATTAATATAAGTGTTAGGATAATTTTATAATATTATTTTTACCCTTAATTACCTAATTTACCTTTAACTTTGGTAAATAAAATTTACCATAGTTACTATTCATAATGCCCAAAAATAAAAAGTATCCTATTAACATAATTTGGACCTAATGATTCCAAATATGGAATCCATTTTTCCAAATTTAAAATATAGAAGTTTTAGTAATTAATTTAAAATTAATCCCGTTGTCGAAAAAATGGGTTTTTGTTTAAAACATTGCAAAAGATTAAATTGATTTTACCTAAAATTTCAATGTAAAATTAAATCAAATGACATAAATTATATTAAAAGGTAAAAATATATTCTATTTATACTTTAAAACAATTTACTATTATAATTTAACCATAAAAATTATCTCGATGAAAAAAGTAGTTTTTAAGTAAAATTTAGCGTGTTTTTTACTATTCATCAAAATAAGAACGTTGTCAGAAAAATATCAAAACTTTATCCAATGTAAATTTTTTATATTCTGATTCAAAATAGGAAGTCTAATTTGTAAAATTGAACTTATAAACTTTTCAAAAATTATATTTAAAATTGGTGCACCATCAATATGCGGCAAAACTGCATTTTTTGAAAAATACTTCTTTTATAAAAAAATTGATTTTGTTCTAATACCTCATTCCAGAAAACGTGTAAGATGAATTATAATGTTATAAAATTCAAAAATTCAGTTAATAATATTCATAATTGCTATTTCATAATAATATTATAACAATATATCGTTGTTTAGTGAAACTCGGTATTGCGTACAACACACGCTATTTAGGAATGTCATTCTTGCATGTAATGCAAGCCAAGTCAGGGTTGCGTGTAGGGAAAGATTACTTTGGTGTTGCATATAACATAATCAAAATATATTGTTCAGTTATACATTGATCAAAATCTATACTTGGTGTTGTGTAAAATGAATTTAATTCGAAAGAACTTTAAATTGTGTGCATCACAAGCCAATAATATTGTTGCGTATACTAGAAGCTAATACGTTGTTGTGTATAGTGCATGATAATCTTGGTGAAACATACAAAAAAATAAATCAATGAAATTAAAAATAATAATTCTCATAAAATCTCAGGGTGTTACATTCTACCCCCCTTAAAATGAATTTCTCCCTCGAAATTCATCGGGGTTATAAATGGTTTTCTACTTAAAAGTTTCTTTCATAGAAACCCAAATCGTAAAAAATAATACAAAAACATAATTTTAAAAAGGAATGTTAGAAACATAACAGATACCCAAAGTAACTCATCACTGGGTTTCCACATAGGATAATATAGGTGAAAATAAGGATATGGAAGACAAATCTAACCATCAACTTCTGATGAAGAGTGGTAGAGGACATGGCTATGAAAAAGCCAACAATCAAAAAGCCATAAATTTTTGATGATCTAAGGTACCATCTAATTCATCAGATATAAGGGTACTAGGACAACATTTTTGGATTTCAAGATCATTTCCCTAAGTTGAGATTTTTTCATAAGGAGAAATACTTACTTGATTTTAGTGTAATATCATCCTTGGTCATTCCATGAAAAATTTCCACATCATCTCGTATTTAAAGAAATGAGGTTGAATTTTTCATTCTTGATGTATTAGCAGATCATGCAACAGAATGATTGGTCATTCCATATGTCTCTATCACAAAAAGGTTAGTACAAGATATTATGTAAGAACCCGGTTCTTATTTTGAGGTACGAGATTCTTCTTTTCTCTTTTCCTTAAGTGTTTTTGGGAAAATATGGAAAATGGGGAAAAATCTTAATTTTTGAAAGTACATGCTATGAACTTTTCCACACGCCGTGTACTTCTGGCCACGTGGGATTAGTACACAGGGCATGTAGCGATGTCGGCGAAGAAGGGTGTAGGAACCGACTACACGCCATTTAGTGGTCCTTTACACGCCGTGTAGTCAGTCGGCAGGCCAAAATAGTAAGGTGGTGGAGCAGCCGCCAGCTGGGTGACAGTACACGCCGTGTACTCAGGAGTACATGCTGTGTACTCATGTCGACAGATGAATAGTCTGGCGGTGCCACCGGAGGAACAGTTAAATGATGAAAGTACACGCCGTGTACTTTTTTCTCTCTCACTTAAATGGGTAGTAGCCTCCCTTGTTCACAGGGAAGGCTTAGAACTGGATGAGAGGAGCAGAAGAGGGAGGCCGAACCTTGGGATATCTGCCGCTTGAGCACCGGGAATCCGATCCCGCTTCTGTCGACCACATTGGAACTGCATGGGTAAGCCCTCCCTTCTCCATACATGTATCTTACCAATTATTCTCCTAATGGGAGTTAATTGAGGTTAAGAGAGTGTTCTTCTCCGTCAGATCTACGCCATAATTGGGCGCTTCTGGAATCGATGTTGGTTTATAGCGCTCGTTGGCGTATAAGGTATGTGGATTAGTGTTTATTTTACAACTGCTGTGCGTTTAGTGTTTTTGTTGTGATACGAACCGATGTTGGGGTGTCGTGAGGCTGAGGTTGTGGCTATTTTAATTACCTAGAATTGAATAGGTAATTAAATGTGATAATAAACTGTTGTTTGAGATCACTGCTTGGATCCAGGACCACCCCGGGGGTGCGTTCCTCTGTTTAGCCATTTGTCCAGGATACCCAAGGGTATGACTTTAAAGTAGTAATTGTAGAATTGACTCGAAAGGAATTTCTTGTTTACTGCTTGTTTACAAGTTGGGCATGACCTGGTTACTTATGCCTAAGGGCGGTGTTTTACTATAGTCTGAGGGCATGACTGTATTAGCCTGAGGGCAACGTACTATTTCACCTGAGGGAAACCTTTTGTGCCTGAGGGCTTGACTTCTGTGCCCGAGGGTGACACTTCCTACACCTGAGGGCAATTTCTATTATTCCTGAGGGAAATACCTTTGGGTTGGATTCTGTATAGCCTGAGGGCAAGCCTGAGGGTGTGGTTTACTATATTAGCCTGAGGGCAAGGTTCTGGTTGGCCTGAGGGCTTGGTGCTGTTGAGCATAGAATGTTACTAAATTGAATGGTTAAATGAACAATAAAATGGAAATATAACCGGCAAAGTTTGTTACTTTTGAGTACTGCTTAGTTTATTGCATTTTACTACTGCACATCATTGTTTCATGTTTACACACAGTTGAGCACGGGCCTTTAGTGGGTGCCTACTGGGATTTCTTTCTCACACCTTGTTTGGGTCATGCTTTTCGGCCCAAACAGATTACGTTTCTGCAGGTGTAGATAAGGGAAAGGGCCCTTATACAGGTACTTCACATCATTGTTTCATGTTTACACACAGTTGAGCACGGGCCTTTAGTGGGTGCCTATTGGGATTTCTTTCTCACACCTTGTTTGGGTCATGCTTTTCAGCCCAAACAGATTACGTTTCTGCAGGTGTAGATAAGGGAAAGGGCCCTTATACAGGTACTTGACTACTGCTGAGGTGTAGTAGGGCATGGGACCGAGCCTAGGCTTGCGATACCGCTGCCGGCTATTTTTCTTTGTTTTTCTGTACTCTGCACTTTGTTGTATTTTATTGATGTATAACATTTTCTGGCTGTTTTCTTAGAACTTGAGACATGTTGCATCATTATTTATATAAATTTGGATATATCTACTGTAGTTTTTTATTTCAGTTGTGTATGATTTATTTTCCCCGCTATCGTTGTATGTTTTATTTCGTATTTTTGCTGCGCTAAACTTTGACAAATGAGGGCATAGTTTCCCCACTATCAGACCTAGCCCCTCAATGCTAGTCGGCAGCCTCTGGAGTTTGGGGAAATGCGCTTGAGTTCTTGTGGCGAACCGGGTTCGGGGCACCCATGGAGTGGCACCCAGAACTGGGACGTTACAAAGTGGTATCAGAGGAGTTCTTTTCTTTGACTTACTATTTGGAGCCGTAGTCAGGGATAGGAAGAACGGTAGTTGGTTATAAGCTGTGCCCGAGCGTAGCTAACCTGTGTACAGGGAAAATACAGTCTACCTTGTACTTTTACAATTATTTTGATTTTGCAAATTTTACAGTTGATATGATTTAACCTTCGGGTGACGCACTTGGATTGTGCTTTTTATATTTTATCTGTGGGTTCTATTTAGTTGCAACCCGATGAGATGAGGGTATGCCATCTCATGCATCATATAGACACATGCTAGAGATCACATGCCATGCATAGTTCCATTCCATGTAGGTGCATTAGAATTTCTCATGTTGTTGTGACAGTTATTGTGCTAGTAAAGCATGCTGTTGTGGTAACTTCTCTGTTAAAATACCTGTTGTGTGATAGGGTAAGTTTATTTGAGCCAGTTTATAGAATGAACGCCAAAATTTGGTCTTTGGGGAGTAATGGCCCTCATTGACCAGAATTTGGTGTCTCATTGACTATTTATTTTGTGATAACACAGATGAGATGTCAAACTTTGATTCGTGGGGAGTATGGGCCCTCATGGATTGGAATTTGACACTTAGGTGTTGTTTTTCGGTATTTTTGGGTTCCAGAGAAGTTTCTGAGGTATAATGTCTGGAAACCCAGAATACAGGCCGTGTAGTACCTCATACACACCGTGTATGTTCTTCTGTTTGGGAAGAAAAATAAACTTTTTGAGTACACGCCGTGTATCCTAAGTACACGCCGTGTAGTCTCTTCCCATGTCACAAACCGTGTTGGCAGCGACACGGGGAAGGGAAGATCTTCGAGCGAACACGCCGCGTTGCTTTGGTACACGTCTTGTGGTGTTGACCCAGAGTCCGGCCGTGTAACTAACAACACGGGTCGGTGAACTCCTATACATAACATGCCATGTCAATGATGAACACGCCGTGTAGTGTGACCTTGGGACTCGGCTGTGTAACTAACAACACGGGTCAGTGTCACCTCTCCTTGAACACGCCTTGTACCTGTGGGACATGCCATGTAGTCTTGTTTGAGGACAGACTATGTGGATTTAACCATGTGGCTGGGAAACAAGGTGGTGTACACGCCGTGTTCGGGTGTCGCACATAGTGTAGTGTCAAGCCGAGTAGTCGGCCATGTCAAAAACGACACAGGCAGTTGGAAAATAACACAATACACACCGTATAAATTATATACAAACTGTGTAGTTCTTTTCAATGGGAGATGTGTGGCTTAGCCGTGTAGAAGGACCCAGGTAGGGGAATGGAATTCAAGTACACACCATGTAGTCTTGTTTTGAAAATCTTGAAATGCCATCTTCCTCTTATTCCCTTTGTGGTTCCATCGCTTATGGTCTTTGATAAATCTTGAATCTAAGGCGTGCTTTTGACCTTGTAGTGTCATGCCACCTAAACGACCGCGTGTTGTTCGCCAAGAGAGCGGCGATGATTATACTCCAAAGATGGTGGGCCATGGGCTACCAGTTGATCCTCCAGCAGAGCCAGATGTGGCACCCGCTGTTATACCAGACATAGGCACAAAGGTGCAGCTCCGTGAAGGCTTTATGTGGTTCATGCAGACCTTTTAGGGAGCACCGCAGGCTTCCAAATCTATGGCTGAGCTAACTCATATCTTCCAGCAGTAGCATCTTCCTATGTTTTCAGAGGATGGCGGACCACAGGCTGCAGAGTCTTGGCTAGGATCGATGCAAACTATTTTTGAGCATCTTGAGACGCCTCCAGGGAGAAGGGTCAAGCTCGCGACTTACATGCTGCGTGATTCCTCCAAGAGGTGGTGGGATGTCACCACCCAGTCAGAGCATCACAGGGACATAGAGTGGGAATAATTTCAGGTAGTATTTTATGATTTCTTCTTCCCAGAGATGCTGAGGGAATATAGAGCTCGAGAGTTCCGGAATCTGCAGCAGGGCACTATGTCGGTGATGGAATATTCTGCTTGTTTCACCGAGCTTCAGGGCTTTTCACCCATGTTGGTGGGTGATGAGACGTTTAGGGCCATACATTTTGAGGACATTCTTCGTTACGACATCCGAGCACTGGTGAATGTTTTCAGGTTGCCTTCAAAACATGCTATTGTGAATCAGGCACTGATTATAGAGATGAACCTGCGGGAATCTAGTGGTGTGGGCCAGGGCGGTTTGGCACTAGTTACTGGTATTATTTCTGCTGGCAAGAGGAAGAGATAGATGGAATTCTCTCAGGGTGGCAGTACTAGCCAGGTACCTTCTTTAGGTGGCCCGATCAGGTGCTACCAGTGTGGTAGAGAGGGGTACAAGAGACCACAGTGTCCACGTGACCCAGTGGAGTGCCGAGTTTGTGGCAAGATGGGTCATCTGTAGTGCTTTTGTAGGGCGTTTCTACCAGTGGCTAGTGAGAGGGGTTCTGTGTAGACTCCGCATGTGGGAGCAGGACAAGTGGCTTCTTACTAGTCAGGGAACTGGAATACGTTTGGGCGTGCAGCAGAGTTGGTGGTCGTGGCCATGGTAGCCAGACACCAGGATCTCAGAGGCAGCAGGGCAGGACAACTCAGGGTATCTAGGCTGTGTCACAAGGCCGCGACACTGTGTAGACATACGCAGTGCAACAGACCCAGCATGAGCAGGATCCCAGACTTTCTACAGTTAGAGGTACTATTCTAGTAGCTTCTGTCATATCTTCAGTGCTTTTCGATACGGGTGCTACACATAGTTTCATATCTATACCCATTTTGGAGAACCTTGGGCTCTATGTTTCTACTTCTTCTGATATCATGACGCTAGACACTCCATTGGGGATTAGAACGAATGGTGTGCATTAGTGCAAAGAGTGCCCCCTTGAGGTTGGTGGGTGTCACTTTTTATGGGACCTCTATGTCTTAGAGATGATGAGCTATGACGTCATTCTCGAAATGGACTAGTTGGTTCCCTTCCGAGCCTTTGTAGACTGCTATCGTCATAGGGTGCGTTTCACGTCACCAGAGGGTGGAGAGTTTCTATACAAGGGCGAATGAGATGTTCAGGCGAGTCGAGCTGGACTAGAGCATCATGGGTGAGGTGGAGTCACAAACCAGATTGCTAGATTATATCTGGATGATCAAGGTACTTGTCAGAAATATTTCCCTCTAGTCATTGATCGTTTCAGGGATGTCTTCTCGGACGAATTTTCAGGTCTACCTCCAGAGTGAGAGGTGGATTTCTCTATTGAGCTTGTACCAGGAGTAGCACCAGTGTCCATTCCTCTTTATAGGATGTCCACACCTGAGTTTCAAGAGATCAAGAGGTAGTTAGAGGAGTTACAGGTGAAGGGTTTTATCTGACCCAGTACTTCTCTGTGGGGTTCGCCGGTCCTTTTTGTGAAGAAGACGGACGATACCCTCAGACTTTGCCTAGATTATCAGAAGCTGAACCAGTTGACGATCAAGAATCGATATCCTTTGCTGGGGATTGATGATCTTTTTGATCAGCTTCGTGGAGCACGAGTGTTCTCGAAGATTGACTTGAGATCTGGATATCATCAGCTACGCGTGAGACCATCAGATATACTGCTTACATCTTTTTAGAGTAGATATGGTCTGTACGAGTACTTGGTTATGCCGTTCGGACTCACGAACGTGCCAGTAGTTTTTATGGATCTGATGAATCGTGTGTTCCATCCGTATCTTGATTCTTTTGTGGTAGTATTCGTGGAAGACATCTTGGTTTACTCTCACACTCGACACGACCATGCCACCCATATTTAAATAATATTGAGTACACTGAGAGAGCCTCGACTATATGCTAAGCTCCCAAAGTGTGACTTTTGGATGGACCAAATTCACTTCTTGGGTCATGTTATCTCAGAGGTAGGTGTTTCAGTAGAGCCAGAGAAGGTGAGAGCAGTAGTTTCCTAGGAGCACCCTACGAATGTGTTTAAAATACAGAGTTTCTTGGGGATGGATAGTTACTACAGACGCTTCATAAAAGACTTCTCCTACTTAGTAGAACCGTTGATGGGTCTGACTAAGAAGGGTGTAAATTTAATTTGGTTGGAAGCTTGAAATGGAGCCTTTCAGGACCTGACAGGAAGATTGGCTTCAACACCGATCCTGATACTCCCAGAGCAGGGGAAGAGCTATACAGTTTACTGTGACACATCAGTTATTGGTCCAGGAGCAGTGTTGATGTAGGGCGATCGAGTTGTTGTGTACGGGTCTTGGCAGTTGAGGCCACATGAGAGAAATTACCTGACACATGATCTCGAGTTGGCTGCAGTCGTGCATGTGTTGCGCTGTTGGAGGCATTATCTATTGGGAGAGCATTTTGTGGTTTTCACCGACCAGAAAAGTATCAAGTATATCTTTAATCAATGTGACCTGAATCTGAGGCAGAGGAGGTGGGTCGAGTACCTACAGTCCTTCGATTTTGAGCTTGCCTATACACCTGGTAATGGTAATGCAGTAGCTGATGCACTGAGTAGGAAGAATCAGATACAGGCAGTGCAGGAGGCCAGTGGTGAGTGGCAGCTTATGGCCTTGTTCTCTGAGATGCATCTGGAGGTGCATGATAGTCAGGGGTAGACTTATCATTCCTCGTTAGCTGTGACATCTACCCTCCTGGACAGAGTGAGGATGAGACAACTATCTAATTTGGAAGGCCTAGTTCTATGGGATTCGGTGGCAAGTGAGGACCCTCCTCCTGGTTGGGCGATATGAGATGATGAGGTTATCCGTTTCCATGGACGAGTATGGGTTCCAGGGGATATACGCAAGGATATAATGCGAGAGTTCCATGCTTCAGCTTGGGATGTTCATCCCGGGGTTACCAAGATGTACCGAGACTTGAGACATTAGTACTGGTGGGTGGGTATGAAGGGAGATGTGGATGGTTTTGTTACGAGGTGTTCCACCTGTCAGCAGGTGAAGGCGGAGCACTAGAGACCAGCTGGACTGTTATAGAAGTCACCCATTCCAGAGTGGAAATGGGATGATGTCACGATGGACTTCGTGACCGGGTTGTTGAGGTCACCTAGAGGCAATGATTCCGTGTGGGTTGTTTTTGACAGACTAGCAAAGGTAGATCACTTTTTTCCAATCAAGGAGACCTTCGAGGTTGACGAGCTCGGAAGGTAGTATATCCGAGAGATCGTCCGTCTTCATGGGGTCCCTCGTTCTATCATTTCAGATAGGGACTACCGCTTTACGTATCGTTTCTGGCAGAGTTTTTAGAGGGCACTGGGTACACAGGTGCTTCTGAGCATAGCATACCACCCTCAGACAGATGTCCAGTCAGAGTGTACGATACAGGTGCTAGAGGACATACTGCGTGCATGCATCCTAGACTTTGGGGGCTCTTGGGAGAAGTATATACCCTTAGTCGAGTTTGCCTATAACAATAGTTTTCAGGAAACTATCGAGATGGAACCATACATGGATTTATATGGTAGGCCACGCCAATCACCTTTGTGCTGGTCAGAGGCAGGTGAGGCAGCTTTACTGGGACCACATCTCGTGCAGGAGACTTCTGAGCAGGTCCAGTTGATTCAGAAGCGGATGGCTACCAAGCAGTCTCGTCAGAAGTCTTATGCTGATTACCGTAGATGACCTTTGGAGTTCGTGGTTGGGGATCAAGTTTTCTTGTGTGTTTCTCTGAGGATGGGACATAGAAGAATCAGGAGACAGGGTAAGCTTTCACCAAGGTATGTGGGGCCGTTTGCGATTCAGGAGAGAGTCTGGCTGGTTGCCTATCAGTTGCAGTTACCACAGCGGTACCGAGCCATGCATGACGTCTTCCATGTGTCTCAGTTGTGCCGCTATCATTCATACCCATCTCACACCTTTCAGCCAGAGGAGGTTGAGCTTCAGAATGATGCGTCCTTTGGGGAGAATCCGATTCGTATCGTTGATAGGAGAACAAAGGTTCTCCATGGCTGGTCATTTCCTCTCGTACGGGTGCTATGGCAGCATGGATGAGTGCAGGACAAAACCTGGGAGCAGGAGACTGATGTACGTTCTCAGTGGCCGGATTTGTTCACGGCTATATCTTCACCACCCTTGGAAGGGAAATTCGGGGATGAATTGCTTTAAGAGGGGGAGTTTGTAAGAAATCGATTCTTATTTTGAGGTACGAGTTTCTTCTTTTCTCTTTTCCTTAAGTTTTTTTGGGAAAATATGGAAAATGGGGAAAAATCCTAATTTTTGAAAGTACACGCCATGTAATTTTTCCACACACCGTGTACTTATGACCGTGTGGGATGAGTACACGTGGCATGTAGCGATGTCGGCGAAGAAGGGTGTAGGAACCGACTACACACCATGTAGTGGTCCTTTACACGCCGTGTAGTCATTCGGCATGCCAAAACAGTAAGGCGGTGGAGCATCCACCAGATGGAAGACAATACACACTGTGTACTCAAGAGTACATGCCGTGTACTCATGTCGAAGGATGAACAGTCTGGCGATTCCGCCAGAGGAACAATTAAATGATGAAAGTACACACCGTGTAATTTGTTTTTTCGCTTAAATGGGCAGTATCCTCCTCTGTTCACAGGGAAGGCTTAGAACCGGACGAGAGGAGTGAAAGAGGGAGGCCGAACCTTGGGAGATCCACTGATCAATCACCAGGAATAAGATCCTGCTTCTGTTGATCACGTTGGAACTGCGCGGTAAGCCCTCCCTTCTCCTTGCATGTCTCTTACCAATTCTTCTCCTAATGGGAGTTATTTGAGGTTAAGTGAGTGTTCTTCTTTACCAGATCTATGTCATAATTGGGAGCTTATGGAATCAATGTTGGTGTATAGCACTCGTTGGCGTATAAGGTAGGTGGATTAGTGTTTATTTTCCAACTTCTGTGCATTTAGTGTTTTTATTATGCTACGAACCCATGTTGGGGTGTCGTGAGGTTGAGGTTGTGGCTATTTTAAATACCTAGAATTTTATAGGTAAATAAATGTGATAATAAACTATTGTTTGGGATTGCTTCTTGGATCCGGGACCACATTGGGGGTGTGTTCATCTGTTTAGCTGTTTGGCTAGGATACCCGAGGGTATGCCTTTAAAGTAGTAATTATAGAATTTCCTCAAGAGTAATTAATTGTTTACTTCTTGTTTATATGTTGGGCATGTCCTGATTACTTATGCCTAAGGGCAGTGTTTTACTATAGCCCGAGGGCATGACTGTATTAGCCTGAGGGAAACGTACTATTTCACCTGAGGGAAACCTTTTGTGCTTAAGGGCATGACTTCTATTCCTGAGGGCGACAATTCCTACGCCTGAGGGAAATTTATGTTACGCCTAAGGGCAATACCTGCGGGTAGGATTCTGTATAGACTGAGGGCGTGGTTTACTATATTAGCCTGAGGGAAAGGTTTTGGTTGGCTTGAGGGCTTGGTGCTGTTGAGCACAAAATGTTACTAAATTGAATGGTTAAATGAACAATAAAATGGAAATATAACTGTTAAAGTTTGTTAGTTTTGAGTACTGCTTAGTTTATTGCATTTTACTACTACACATCGTTGTTTCATGTTTACACACAGTTGAGCACGAGCCTTTGGTGGGTGCGTACTGGGATTTATTTCTCACACCCTATTTGGGTCATGATTTTCGACCCAAACAGATTACGTTTATGAAGGTGTAGATAAGAGAAAGAGCCCTTATATAGGTAATTGACTACTGCTGAGGTGTAGGAGGGCATGAGACCGAGCCTAGGCTCATGATGCTGCAGGCAGCTGTTTTGCTTTGTTTTTATGTACTCTGCACTTTGTTGTATTGTATTGATGTATAACATGTTCTGGCTATTTTCTTAGAACTTGAGACATGTTGCATCATTATTTATATATAGTTGGTTATATCTACTGCAGTTGTTTATTTCAGTTGTGTATGGTTTATTGCTCCTGCTATCGTTGTATGTTTTATTTCGTATTTCTGCTACGCTACACTTTGACAAATGATGGCATAGTTTCCCCACTATCAGACATGGGCCCTCGCTGCTAGTCAGAAGCCTCTAGAGTTTGGGGAAATGCGCTTGAGGTCTTATAGAGAACCTGGTTCGGGGCACCCGTTGAGTGGCACCCAGAACTGGGACGTTACATATTAAATATACATAAGTCCATCTATGGTGAGGTTAATCATATATGGTTCATAAAATGGACTTATAATTCATCTATAATACCATAAAACTAATTTTTACAAGCCAAGGACTTCTTGTAGGCCAGTAGTAGGTGATAAAGGCCTGTTGCACTTCAGTTGTGGGTTCGATTCCCGCATCCCTATTCGACGTGACGGGTTGTCGCTCGTCCTATAGGTTTTTATTTTTCTAAAACTATACTATTATAAAATTTCAGAAATAAAATCAAAAAGTTATAGCCTTAAGAAATAACATCTGATGTCTAAATTAATCCATTCCAACCTTTAGGCTTATCGAAAATACTTTTGTCCAATCTCATAGTATAAAGAAAACGATTACTAGAAAGTCATCTACCAAGCATGGGAATACCGTCATTTCTCCCCCATATATCATAAGATATATCTTGTTGTTAGTCACATTCCAAACATGTGAATACCTTAATCATGTATTCTATTGAAAAATGAATACCCATTGAACCTTAGTGAAAACATGAATGCTATCAAAAGTTAACCCTTTCTGTATACCAAAATCCCAAAATTTCTATATACTCAAACCATGATATCAATTTGTCCTTATATCAGTCATGAGATCATTAATACTATCTAACATATTATTTTATCCTTATCCCTTCATTACATGCATACCATCTTCTTTCCAAAAATATTTCAATCACCTTTCATGGTTACCAGTACCATATAATTATTGAAAACCACAATAAACCAATACATATATATTCCACTATTCCACGATACTATAAATGATATTCCACAACATTATTTCGGAATCCCCTTACATAAAAACTTAATCATTCCACCACATCATTATCATACTCAAAATCTCCAATAATGATCGCATGTGACTTCCCTTTGTCCTTTTCCTTAAGAGGTTGTTTACATCAATCATAATTAACCCTTGGATTAGGGAATTGATTAGCATAATTCCCCATTTCCTTACACTTGTATCACTAAAGTGTTGGTGGTGTGTTCTCTATAGTATTTTCTCTATTCACATCATTAATTACCTTTTTCCCATTAATTCGACACTCAGCTACTCAATGACCTTCTTTTCCACACTTAAAACATTTTCTAGTCATTTTATGACAATCTCCACCATGCTTCTTTCCACACTTTGAGCATAAAGATACATTCATCTCCTTTTCACCATTTTTTGATATTTTTCCTTGAACTCCATCTTTCGTTTCTTGTAAAAAACATGAGATGGATATGTAACACCAACTTCCAGTTCTACCTTGATAGAAAAACCCAATTTATTCATAGCTACTGAAGTCTCTTATAGCTAATTCCCTTTGAAGACTTGGTTTTAAGCCACTGAAGAATCAATCAACTCCACTTTCAGGTTGGATGATAAAGCCAGATGCATACCTTTCAAGGCTTGTAAAATTCACCTCGTATATTCCAACAGATTCACCATCCTTTCTCTTAAGATCAAGGATCTCATTTTTCATCTTTATTCAAAGAATACGAGGGAAGTACTTATTGAAAAACAAGTTCTTGAACTCATCACATTCCATGGATTCAATTTCGTCTTGGGGCCTTGTATTCTTAATTAGAGTCTACCACTGGTCTGCTTCACCTTCTAACCGGTAAACAACCAAAATGACTTTTTCATGCTCTGAACAGAGAAGTATGGAAAATATCTTTTCAATGGTACTGATCCATTGTTAAACAACAAGTGGATCAGAAGACCCACTGAAAGAAGGTGGATGTTTCCTCATGAAGGACTCAATAGAATATTGTTCCCTTCTCTGCTCATTTGGAAGCCCAGAATGATTCATAGCTTGTGTAAGTATAGAAATAATATTTTTCACTCCATCTCCCATAACATTGGTTTGGTCAGGAGGAAAATCATTGCATTGACCATTACAATGATCAACACAGTTCCTTCGGGTTCCAGCCATCGTCTAAAACCCCAAAAGTATAGTGTGAGAGGGAAAAATCATGCTAGGACAACAACATAATAAAGGGGGAGTACCTTCAGTATATAACATCTTAGGTTTAATTATAAGATCATTTCCGTAATTCTAGGACTATAACCTATACATATACTTAACCTTAGGGACATCCCAAGACATACCTTAGAAATATCTCTAGGGATATCACTAAATATTTCGCATCCTAGTTTTCAAAGTTTGACTAAACATTCACTATGTTACCAACTGTAGAGACCCAAATATTGACGTACATGGAAATTAAAGTACTTTTGAGGAATACTTAATACATGACTAAAACAGACGCCCAAAGACCATATTAGTTTAGTGTCTTTGGAAGCTCGGAACAAAATATTCTAATCATTGTGAAAGATCTTCAACATCTCCCATAAAGTTCTTCCCCTTTTTTTACCTAAAACCTTTATTTATATCCCGGGGAAAAGAAAACATAAAAAGAGTGAGCTCAAATGCTCAGTAAGGGTAAACATGGAGAACATAGAACAATTCATAAACATTTGAACGTAAAAACATGATCATAAAATCTAAACATCAAAATCTTGAGCAGTGACATAAAACATGGAAGTACATAAGGCATAGATCATAAAGGAACATTAATCATGATAAAATATCATGGAAAAAACATGTAATTGTGGAAAACCATTATGCACATGATATGATTTCCATAGTATCCAAGGCATTGCTACCAAGACCATCATAGTGGACAAAGTCCATTACTGAACCAGGTTTACTTGCCGTTCCAGCCCTGTATTACTGAACTATATTTATTTTCCATTCCAGCCATGTCTATGTCATGAGATATAAATCTTTACCCAATGCATTAAAGGGAGATATAGGTCCCAAACATCTCATATTGAAATCATTCTTACGTGTTCCCCAAAACAATCATAAATCATTCATCATAACCCAAATAATAAAATGGGTTTCATAAACATCATTCCATCATGACATAATCCACATAAAACAAATGGATATCATTTAATCATAATAAAAATAAAACCATGTAAATAACAAATACACTATACTTAAAACAAAAACATGCTAAATAATGTCATCTTAGATGGATAATAGTTTTGATAAAATACTTGAAATGAATTCTTGAGGAAAATATCCTTTCTTCTTCAAAATCATTTTCTTTTCACAAAATGCCACAAAATTTTAAAAGAAAAGGATTTTATTGAAAATAATCATGAAATATTGTAGCATAAGATTAATGAAGAAAAGGAATTATGAAACTTTAAAAATCCATTCATGCTGTATAAGTTAAAAAAACATTATCCTCGTACTTTTACCAAAAAAGTCAAAAAGTACCTCATATGGTAATCAAAAGAAAGATTCTCTACATGCCATGTAGTAAAAGTCCAAAAAAGGGTAAACCTGAATTTAAACATACATGGAATAATAGTAAACATTTTATAAAAGAATTTTTATAAAACATGGGCATGGATGATAAACATAACCCCAGTAAATACTGAAAAATAAACAATCTTGGATAAGAACGAGATTGGAATAATTATCCCTTAACTTAAGTCTGATTTGCTTTGTACGTATCCAAACCTCCTGTATAATGATTTAAATAATGTCATTGACTTATTACAGAATCATATTCATTGTTATGATATCATATATGGTCATATTCTTATCTTCTTATTAGTAATATTTCATTTCTACCTGTTATTCGGGTGTTCATTGCTTTATGTTCTTATGCGTGTTTTGTCGAATAAATTCTTATTACTATTTTTAGGTTATAGATACATCATTTAAAGAATGTTATTAGTGTAATATATATCATATTTATCCATTAAATTCATTTATATAATCATTATTCAATTAAGATCATGTAGAACTAGTCGCATCACATCGTGGAGCCAGTAGGCCGTACGTACACACGAGCGATGATATCATTCCCATGATTGTGGAATTGTATTGAAGTGTATGGTGTATAATATTTCAGAATCAATATAACTTTACAATAATAATATATAGTTATTTCTTCCATCCTTATACCCATCCAAGTATATTAGTGATGAAATAAAATATTACACCACGACGTGGAGACAGTAAGCCGTATGTACGCATGCGTGGTGATTTAATTTCTTCATAGGATGGATAGAAGACAGAATATGGTTGTTTAATATTCATAATAAAATATCAGTACATAAGTTATACTGTTGTTATTACTTAATAATTAAGCAACTCATATAAAGGAAGTAGGAGAAGAAATAGTTTTGAAAGAATCGGTAAAGGATATTGCCTCTTCTTCAACGCGCCTCCTCTTAACTTACTCTTAGGGCACTAAAGTTGGTATTTGAAGAAGACCCGGGCCTCTAGTAGGTTTCTAGGGAAGTGTAGAAGTGAAATTGGCAGGTTTTGGACGAATTTTAAAGCTCAAAATTGGTGTGAAGTGAAGAGGGAGGAGGTGCCCTTTTATAAGGGAGGAGAGGGACACCTTTTGAAACCTAAAAAAATATTAATTTATAACAAATTAAAACCCCACTTAAAAACCTCCAAAAATGACTCAATTAGAATATGATATGAGATAGGGTTTTAATATCATCAAAAAATAACTTTTATACATGTTTTAATTTTATTTTTAACCTTATCATTTGGATTTATACTTATTTAATATATTTAATTTTATTTGTGGTAATAATATTCTAAATTTTAAATTATTATAAATAAATACTTATATGTTTTAAATTTCCCATAATTAAATAATTTATAACCATTTAGACCATATAATTTTCAATTTTCAATTTTTAAATATTTTTGTGATTTTAAAATAATTTAATAATATGTTATTTTTATAAAATACATATAGTGTAAATTTTGACACTATTAATTTATTTGAATTTAAATAAAATACACACAGAGGATATATTCGAATCAAAATATTTAATAGGTTCCTAACATGTCATATTATTCTATAAAATTCTTGGATCATATTAATTAGTTCATATAATATTTATTTTAATATTTTTAATACCATTTATTTGATATTTCTCTTAATGAAATAATTACTACAACATTTTTTATAACTATTTAATATACTTATTTGTTGCATAAAAATTAAAAATAAAATAGTATTACAAATATAAATATAATATATTTCATAATAATACTTTTATTCAAATTTATCATCTAAAAAACCATACTTTTAAAATGTTATATTTATTAAATTATGAAGGCGAAAACTTTGACATCATTTAAAATAAAATAATATAAGTGTCATAATTGCTTATATATGGCTCCAAATGGTCCAAAATTTGACCTTTGTATAGTTATGGTTTATATTTACTTGACCAATAAGTTTTGGTATGGTTTTTTGGCCTTTAATGGGTATTATTAGTTTAATAAAAACTATATTATTGATTTTTCACTAAATAAATAATTTCCGCACAATTAATGTATAAGCTATTAAGGTAATTATATATTTTTTAAAAATTATAAATAAATTACCATGAAAAATAAAAACATTTTAGATTTAAAATGAGTATTTATAATCGAATTTATATTCTGTATTACCTTATATTAAAAATAATTTTATTATTATTAAAGTTGGAGTGAGACATATTTCACTTTCATTTAAATAAAATAAATTAAAGGTTTTAATCACATACAATTGGGTTCTAATAGATACAATTTAGACCCAAGTATATTTTAGTACTAAATATAATTATCAAATTATATTAAGACAAGTGTTAGGATAATTTTATAATATTATTTTTACCCTTAATTACCTGATTTACCATTAACTGTGGTAAATAAAATTTACCGTAGTTACTATTCATAATGCCCAAAAATAAAAAGTATCCTATTAACATAATTTAACCCTAATAATTCCAAATATGGAATCCATTTTTCCAAATTCAAAACATAGAAGCTGGATTAATTAATTTAAAATTATTCTCGTTGTCGAAAAAAAACAGGTTTTTGTTTAAAACATTGCAAAAGATTGAATTGATTTTACCTGCGAATTCAATGTGAAATTAATGATAATGACATAGATTATATTAAAAGGTAAAAATATATTATATTTATACTTTAAAACAATTTACTATTATAATTTAACCATATAAATTATCTTGATGAAAAAAGTTGTTTTTTAGTAAAATTTAACGTGTTTTTTTACTATTCATCAAAATAAGAGCGTTGTTAGAAAAATATCAAAACATTATCCAATGTAAATTTTTTATACCCGAATTCAAAATAAGATGTTTATTTTGTAAAATTGAACTTATAAACTTTCCAAAAATTAGATTTAAAATGGGTGCGCCATCAAAAGGCGGTAAAACTGCATTTTTAAAAAAATACTTCTTTTATTCGAAAAATTGATTTTGTTCTCATAACTCATTCTAGAAAATATGTAAGATGAATTATAATGTTATAAAATTCAAAATTAGGTTAATACTATTCATAATGGCTAGTTCATAATAATATTATAATAATATATCGTTGTTTAGTGAAACTCGGTATTGCGTACAACGCACGCTATTGAGGAAGACCATTCTTGCGTGTAATGCAAGACAAGTAAGGGTTGCGTGTAGGTAAATATTCCTTTGGTGTTGCGTATAAAATACTTAAAATATAGTTCAGTTATACATTGATCAAAATCTATACTTGATGTTGGGTAAAATGAATTTTATTCATAAGAACTTGAAATTGTGTGTATCACAAGCCAATAATAGTGTTGCGTATACTACAAGCTAATATGATGTTGCGTATAGTGCAAGGTAATCTTGGTGAAGCGTACAAAAAAAGGCATCAATGAAATTAAAAAGAAAAATTCTCATAAAAGATCGGGGTGTTACAAAGACTGGTCACTGAAGCATCGTAGAACACTATGTACTCAAAACCCTCTTCTGGAAACCTCAAGATGGGGGTGCTCGTCAATCTCCACATCAACTCTTTAAAATAATACTGGAACCATTTCATCCAAAGGAATGGCCTCCCTATAACACCTTTATATTTTTGTGAAATTTATTTTTAAATAATTTTATTTCTTTGATAACTTTCATTGCACACAATAACAAGTTTAGACGAACCATGGGATATTATATGTCTGTTATAACCTAGCCATTAAAATTTTCAAGAATATATATAAATAAATACATTATGAAATAAATATAAATTTAAAACTAAATATGAATTTATTTTTAATTTCTTATAAAAATGATCACACAATTTTTAGTATGTTACTTTATTCTTCAAAAAATATATTTTCTTCAAAAATGAGTTTCTATTTTTGTGTGAGTTAATATTAATTTTTATAAGTTATAGAAAATTTATTTAACAAAATTGATTTCATTTTTTAATTCATAATGTAAAAAGTATCTTTTTTTGATAATTTTCTGAAAAAATTTATTTTTCAATGAATAGTGAAAATACAGATTTTTATTGAAAACTCTATTTTATTTTAAATTATTTACAAGGTAAAAATAAATTTTTGATTAATTTTAAATTTTAAGTAGTTAATTTTTATTTAAAATAATACAAATATTGTTTTTAAATGGATTTTATAAATAAATTTATTATAAAAAAATTATGTTTAAAAAGGGAATTTTTCTGAAAAACTGTTTATCATAGTGTTTTACCAATTTTATTTTAAATTAAATTCTAAAACATATATGTTTTGAATTTTAAAAAAATTAATTACATATTTTTATTTATAAGGTCCAATTTTATAAAATATTTCCCTTTTATTTTTGGATAGTATGAATAAAAACCATGGTAAATTTTGTTACTATGGTAAAGGCTAAATTGAGTAATTTAGGCTTAAAATAAAATGATAAGGACTGTAAAATGACCCTAAAAATTTCCCAAATTTTATTAGATGAAGTTAATTATACCCTTAAAACCTAATTATTTAAATTTAATTGTTTAATGTACAATATTTTATGGAAATGACTTATATATTATTTTAATTAATGAAAGTCACAAAATGTCACTTTAATTTTCTTAAATATCTATTATGTATCCTCTTGATGATAAAGGTAGTTTATGAATTAATATCAGTTAAAATATGTAACTTAATAAACATATTTTCATTATATAAATTTATTTATTACTTTTGGGCCAACTTGGATGATATTATGATGTTTATAATATTTTATCTATTAAAAAGTCAACGATGTCACATTCATGTTATTAATAAATAAATTATCTTTTACATGGCGTTATCCAGAATATATATTAAACTATAAATATTATTTTTAAATATATAATATTTATCTACATCATGTTATTTTTATTTTTTATTTTTAGTGAATAAATAAGTATCTAAAATAATTACACAACGATGATGCATCAATTATTCAATTAATGAAACAATCATATAAATGATATTAAAAATATGAAAGTAGATATAAATTTAATTTATTTTTTAATCCACTAATCCTTTAGATTCATATAATATATTAGGGGTGTATTAAATTATTTTTTTTCAAATACATCTTATTTAATTGATTTTCATAAAGTCAAAGTAATGAATTTTGTCAAAATTGGCACTAACAACATCTTATGAAAATAATATTTTATTAAATTTTTAAAAAATAAAAAATTATTTAAAATTAAAAAATTATTATTATATGGTATAAAAGTTCCTAAAATTTCATTTATTTTCTAATTTAAATCATATAAGTAAAAATTAAAACCTTTTAATATTGAAAAAGTCGTTACCGTAATTAAAATTAAAATAGGTCAACTAAGGGTTCATCAAAATTAAAAGGTTTAAAATAATACCAAAACTTTTATAAAATATATTGTCTGATGATATTAAAACCTTACCATATATAAAATAATAATCCATTTACATTTGGTGGTATTTTGATATAAAATTAATTTATTATAATTTAGTCATTTGATAAATTCTTAAAATTTCACTCACCTCAATTATAAAAGGGCACCTCATCCCTCACTTATTTATAGCACTATAAGCCTTATATCCGGGCCATACTCTAAAGGATTATATTATTAACTTCCCTAGACACATTATATAGTTTTTTTATTCAAAAAAAGACCTGCCCTAGAGCCCTTTAGTTGAGATCCAAAGGATACGTTTCGAAGAAGAGGTAATCGTTGTAACTGATCACTTTCTTTTTCTACTCTTGATTACCTCCTCAAAATCTATTATTTTTATTATAAAATAATAAATTAAGTATCCTAAATATTATTAAATGTTATTATGATTATTAAAAACCATTATACACTGTATTTACCATAAAAAAGTGTATGTATTGCTTGTGTGTATGTACGACTTTCCGTTTCCATGTAGCGATACAATTCATTTTCCATCACCATATTATATGGATGGTTAATATGATGGTATTAGTGATTATATATTATATTTATAATATATTTATACCTTTTTAATGAGAATATTATGTCTACCTTATCATCATCCAATCTTTTGAGAAATGATAACGTCGCTCGTGCGTACGTGTGGACTATCATTTCCATGATGTGTTGTGATTATTTTTCACTTATCATTATCATGTATGATAATAAGGATAATTTTTATGAAAATATATGATATATATAACCTAATAATTATTATTTAAAGGTTTATTATTAATTACCTTTCTTTCATTCCATTAGATGAAAAATTGAAACAACGTTTATGCGTACCTACGACCTACCATCTCCAAGAACAGTGTAATTAGTTTTTATACCTATAATTTTTATGAATGATAATAAATATGTATATAGTTAATATATATGATTTTAAACCATGATTGAAATTTGTAAAATTATGGTACTATGATCAAAGTATACATACTTGGAATACCAAACTGAAACATGCTTAAAAAATGAAACACTTATGACCCATAACAGATATTTTAATAAAAAATTAGTAATAAATGGGTGATAAGATGATATAAAAAATCATAAATGAAATGATATATATATATATTTAATAAATTTATAATAAATTTATATCTATTACAATGTGAACAAATAAATTTAAAACTTGAGGTAGGGGATTTTTTTGTCTCACTTTTATTTATGTAGGACACATGCCATATACACTACTTCTTTATTTTGTGTGGCGTATATATTGGACATGAATTTATTTTATGATACTTATACTTAATGCTATGGTATTTAAGTATCTATATAATTTTATTTCTTTCATGGGTCATAAGATTCGACTGATTACCAAGTGGTAAGGGTTTATTTCACAATCTCATCATTATTCAAGATCGTTTATATATAAGACTCCAGTGGGTAATATATATCTTCCATTTCCATGTTTCTGAAAAAAATGAAAATGTTTTTAATATTCTCCTATAATTATTTTAAGTAATTTTTACCCATTTTTTACTTTTTACAAAATAGTTTTATTTTTTTTATTTTTTAAACAAGGATCTTTGTGAATTATCTAACAAAAATATGAAAGGAATGTTTTTTGAAAACTTATATGGAATGAGATGATTTTAATGCTTTCAATATTCCTTAATGTATTAAATCTTTCTTTATATTCTTAAAAGGTTCTTTTTAAGGAATTTTTTCCTTTTTAACGCAGTTTAAAAAAATGTGTTTACACAATAGAAGGGATATTTTCCTCAAGAATTATTTCAAGTGATCTTTAAAAATAATTTTCCATATAATAAAACACCATTTTATGTTACTTATGTTTTAATATGGTATTATCCAAGGGTAATATTCTTATTCTTTCTCTTAATGGTTAAGGTTTATGATGGCATGCTGTTTATGGATTTTGTTTGTTTTATTTGAGTTATGTTATAATGAAATGTTTATAAAACCCATTTATTTTTATGGGTCATGATGTGATAAATGATTTTTATTCTTATGGAACACATAAGTATGGTTTTAATTATGTTATTTATAGAAGATATATATCCCTCCAATACATTGGGTAATGATTTATATCTTATGAGATAGACAAAACTAGAATGAGGAGTTAACTCAGTTTAGCAAAGTAGTTTGTCCACCATGATAGTTAGGGGAGTGAACCTTGAATACTAATATGGTTTGGGGAGTGAAACCATTCCAATATGATAGTCTTTTCTAAGAGCCTTGACTATAAAGAAAATGATTTTCTATGCATATGTGTTTTCCATAATTCCATATTTTTATGAAAATGCTATTTTCTAATGGTTCATGTTCTCATATGATATTAATATTATAAACTACCAATATTTATTACATGACTCAGGATTATGATATACATTATACATATTATGATGTTCAAAAGTTATATTCATGTTTTTATATCCTTATACTCATTTTTTCTTAATATCTCCCTTATTTATACTTATTGGGCATTTGAGATAACCCTTTTCTTATGTTTCTTCTCTCCAGGATATGAAGATAGTTTGGGTAGGTATTCCAGTAAATATTACTAAGTGGGAAGATCTCTTTGGTAGATGTTAAAAATATTTCATAAAATATAAATATTGTATATATAATATCCAAAGACTCTAAACATTTACAGTTCTAGGGTTTATTATATTTTTATTCATATAAAGAGATGTAATATTTATGAATGAAAAGACTGGGCCGTTATAGTGGGTATCAAATCTAGGTTTAGACAATATATATAGATTAGGGTTCAGGAAAGGTTTATGAAAACACTCGGGATATGACTAAGTATAGGATAAAATCCTAAAGTTTTGATAATGATCATGAATAACCTAGGTTAAACCTAAGGTGTCACTTATTGAAAATAATATTTCATGATTTAGACATTATATCTCAGGATTATGTTGTTTACCCTCATTTTTTAGTGTTTCTCACACTATACCTTTTAGTTTTAGTCAATGGTTGGAACCTAGAGGAACCGTGTTTGTACTAAATATGATGAGAAATGTAATTATTTTCCTCTTAAGAAACCTAATGTTATTGGATCATGAATGAAAAATATTGTTTATATGATCACATAACTTTATCAAGCTATGAATCATACTATAATTCTTAACTAACAAAGGGGGAACAACATTCTATTGAGTCCTTCATGTGGAAGTGTCCACCTTCTTTTAGTCGGTCTTCTGATCCACTAGTGGATGAGCAAAAGATCAATACCACTGGAAATATATTTTTGGTTCTCCAATGTTCAAAACATGAGAAATAATTTTTTTGTCTATTGTTTGGAAGGTGATGCAGATCAATTGTGGGATATTATCAATAACATGAGTCAAAAAAATTAAATTGAATCTATGAAATGGGATGAGTTCAAGAACTTATTTTTAAATAAGTAATTTACATGTATTTTTTATGAGAATGGAGAAGTAATTCCTTGAGTTAAAGAAAAGGGATGGTGAATCTGTTTAAACCTATGAAGAAATTTTTCAAAGAATTTCAAGTTAAACTTATGGCATTATCATCAATCCTAAAAGTAATATTGACTGATTCTTTAGTGAATTAAAAATAGTCTCCAAAGGATGTTATCCATAAGTGAATTTATTAGATATGAAGAAATTTTCCTATGTGCTATAAATGTGGAAATGTATGTTGGAGTTACATATCAATCTTATGGATTTGATAGGAAAAAGAATATGGAGTTTGAAGGAAAATATAAAAACCAAGGTGAAAAGAAAATGATATTTCCTTTATTCTTAAAGTGTGAAAATAAACATGGAGGAAATTGTTTTAAAGGGAATAGTAAATGTTTTAAGTGTCAAAAAGATGGTCATCATGCATTTTATGACTAAAGTGATGGAAAAAAAGTTATCTAATGATGCGAATAGAGAGATGTATACACTGAATACACCCCAACACTTCATTGCTTCAAGTGTATGGAAAATGGGAATTGTTATAATCAATGCCCAAATCCAATGGTTAATAATGATGATTGATTTAAACAACCCCTTAAATCCAAAGAAAAAGGGAAATCTCACGCTATCACTATATGGAGAATGATAATGAAGTTGTGGAATGATTGAGTTTTTATATATTATAATTCAAGAATAATATAGTAGAAGTAATTTTATGGTATTATGAAATAATTAAACATATAATGATTGGTCCACTATAGTTTTTAAATAAGGATTTTAAAGAATATGTTGAATGGTACTGGTAACCATGATAAGTGATTGAGGTGGTGTTTTTGGAGAAGAAAAAATTAAGGGAAGGATAACACTTAATAAGTGCATGATGTTTGGATATTGAGATAAAGATGTTTGATTGAGATAACAATAAATGTGGTAGTATTGATGAACTTGGAACTAATGAGTAATATGATGACAAGGTGGTATATGATATCATGGATTGAATTTATATATTTTTTGGATTTATTTTATGAGGAAAGATTTAGTTTTTGAAAGCATGCATGCTTTCACCAAGGTTTATGGTAATTAGGGTTATTACTATGCTTCAATAGAATACATGATAATGGCCTTCACATATTTAGTGTGCAACAATTAATAGCTAAATATAGTTGTTTGGGGGATAAATGATAATTGATTTTGGAAATTTAGTGAGCTTATTTTGATTTTTTTTATTTTAATCTTTTGGAATTTTCATAACAGTAACCATTTATGAAATTATTTATGTTGAACTATGGAAAAAGTTTTAGATATTAATGTATTTCTTTTACATATGAATTATTTTTCGTATTTGATAACATGTGCTAACCAGTTTTCTATAATGATTACTAGATATAGAGGGAATGACTTATCATCCAATTATGGATCTTATGATCCACTAGTTCTTTAGGCATTACAATTTCAAATTCATTTTTTAGGTTAAGAGATGAAGAGAAAATTGATCAAGGTACAACTGAAGAGTGATATTGTACTTATGAAATTAAATCATGTAATTATATATCCTAAAAGGATTTTGAAATAAAATTTTATCCTATTATAATCATTTTTGATGATATCAATGACATTTTTCAAACCTATTTGGTCTATAGTTTTTTGGCCATTAACCTTATCTTGATCATATTTTCTATCACTCTCTATTAGTTCCGGGGGGTTATTTTTCCATTATAAATCCACATTTTAATGTTTTTACTATGTATAAACCTTGTTATGCATTACTCCAAGTAACCTTTATGTTTTCAACTTTCCCTTTTTATGGGATGTTTTATTATTGAGTTTTAAAATGTGGGTTTTTATGAATAAATTATCAAATGGTAAACAATTTTATGAACAAGATGAATTTAAAGGAAAAAATTTATTTTAATATGGGTATAATGTAACAACTTGAGATTTTTTTAAATGGGGTTTTATATAATTTGATATCTTCGATATCTTGTGTTGCACGCAATAGAAATATTAGACGAACCATGAAATATTTTATGTTGATTATAACCTAAAAATTAAATTGGTGGGAATAAAATTAAATAACTATATTATGAAATAAATATATATTTACACATCTTTATGATTATATTGGTATGTTCTTATAAAAATGATTAAACAATTTTTAGTAAATCGCAATGTTTAAAAAATATTTTCCTCAAAAATGGGTTTTTATTCTTCTTTTTATGAGTGAATAATAATTTTTAAAAGTTATAGAAATTTATTTAACAAAATTAATTTATTTTTTTATTTCATAATGTAAAAATTATCTTAATGTTTTTTTATAGTTTTCTAAAGACACTTGTTTCTCAAGGAATAGTGAAAATACTGATTTTTATTGAAAACTGTGTTTTTTAAAGTCTTTACAGGGTCAATTTTTTTTGGATTAGTTTTAAATTTTAATTAGTTAATTTTGAATTTAAATAACCTGTTTTTTGTTTTGAAAATGATTTTATACATTAATGTATTATAAAAACATTTTATGTTTAAAAAATGCATTTTTTCCAAAAAACTATTTTTTAGGGTGTTTTTTCTTTTTTATTTTAAATTAAATTATGAAACTTATCTATTTTTAATTTTTAAAATTGGATGAAATATTTGGAATTATATGTTTCAAATTTAATAAATATTTCATTTTTATTTTTTTCTAAAATGAATAGTAACCTTGGTAAATTTTCTTACCACGGTAAAGAGTAAATTAGGAAATTTAGGTTAAAAATAAAATGATAAATGCTATAAAATGATCCTAACACTTGGCCAAGTTTTATTGGATGAATTAAATTATACCATTAACACATAATTATAAAAATTGAGTTGTTTAGTGGACACTTTTCCGTGAAAACGACTTATATAATATTTAAATCAAAGAAATTCAGAAAATGTCACTTTCTTTGTCTTAAATAACTCTTATGTGTACGCATAGGAAAAAGGTAGATTACTAATGAATCTAAGTTTCCATTTTTAAATTAATAACCTTATTATAATTATATAAATTTATTTATGACTTTTTGTACCACTTGTATGAAATTATGATGTTTATAATATTTTATTTAATGAAAATTCAATGATACCGCATTCATGTTATTAACTATATCATTTTTAATATGGTGTTATCCAAAAGATATTTTCAACTATAAATATTATTCTGAAAAATAAGATATTTATCTTAATCATGGTATTTTTATTTTTATTTTTTCATGAATATATATGTATCATAAATAATTACATAATGATGATGTAGTAATTTTTCATTTAATGAATCAATAAAAAAAATGATATTAAAAATATTAAAATAAATATAATATGAATTAATTAAGGTGTCACATAAATTTTATATATTATTATGACATATTAGGGGTGTATTAAATTATTTTTTAAGTTATCTTATTGTATTAATTTTATTAAAGTCAAAGTAATGAATAGTATAAAAATTAACAGTAATGATATTTTATGAAAATAATATATTATTAAATTATTTAGAAATCATAAAAAAAAATTAAAATGAAAATTCACTACGATATGGTAAAAAATGTCATAAATATTTCATTTATGATCCAATTTATATCATATAAGTAAAAATTACAACCTTTTAATATTGAAAAAGTTGTTACCATAGCTAAAAATTAAAATTGGTTAACTAGTGGTTGGTCAAAATGATAAGTTTTAAAATTATACAAAAAATTATCTAAAATTTATGATATTACAACAATATCTTATCTTATAATTGAATCCATTTCCATTTTCTTGTATTTTTATAGAAAATGAATTTATTATAATTTAATCTTTTGGGAAATTTCAAAAGTGTCCCTCACCTTAATTATAAAAGGGAACCTCCTCCCTCACTTATTTATATCACTTGAAGTATTATATCTATAAAAGAATCTAAATTTTTTTATTCTACCCTTCCCTATCCACATTCCAGAGGTTCTGGTATTCCTGAAAGACCAACCCTAGAGCCCTTTAGAGGAGATCCAAAGGAGACATTTTAAGGAAGAGGTAATCACTCTAACTGATCTCTTTATTTTTTTACTCTTCCTTAAATCCTATAAATATATAATTATTATAATAAAATAAGAAATTAACTATCATAAATATTCTTAAATTTATTATGATTATTAAAACACTGTTATGAACCCTCTTTCCCATCAAACAATAAGTGAAACTACTGCACGTGGGTACATATGTCTTACCATCTCCATGTAGCGATAAAATTTATTTTCCATACCCATGTTATATGGATGAGTATTATGATTGTATTAGTGAATATATATGATATTTATAATATAATTATACCTCTAGAATGATAATATTATATCTTACTTATCATCATCCAATCTTTTGAGAAACGATAACGTCGCTCGTGCGTACGTATGGACTACCATCTACATAATGCGATGTGATTCATTTTCACTTATATTTCACAAGGATGGTAATAAGGATAATTTATATGAAATTATATGATATATATGACATAATTATTATTTTAGAATATTTTATTATTATTTACCTTTATTTAATCCCATTTTATGAAAAATGGAAACATCATTCATGCATACATATGACCTACCATCTCTATGAACGGTGTAATTCATTTTTCTATATCTATTTTTTATGAATGATTATAAATATGTATATAATTAATATATATTAATTTTAAACCATGATTTAAATTCTAAAAATGATGGGACCATGATCAGGGTATAATTATTTGGACTACCAATCCAAAATATGCTTGGAAAATGAAGCAACTGTCACCCAAAATAGTGATTTTAATAACAAATTATTAATAAATAGGTGATAATATGATATAAATAAATCATTCCTGATATTATATATATGTTTTTATTTAATAAATGTTTATTAAATTTATATTTATTATAAAAAATGTTTCAACATGAACAAATAAATTCAAGACTTGAGGTAGGAATTTTTTTCTTCACTTTTATTTATGTGGGATATATGCCTTATACACTACTTGTTTATTTTGTGCAGTGTATATATTGAAAATGAATATATTTTATGAGTATTATCCTGAATATAATTGTATTTACAAATCTATATAATTTTATTTCTTTCATGGGGCATAATATTTGACTCCTTACATATTGTAAGGGTTTATTTCACATTCTCATCCTTATTTGGGATTATTTATATTTAAGAATCCACTAGAGAATATTTATATTATATGTATATATTTCCTAAAAAATATTTTTAATTTTTTTTAATATTTTACTATATTAATATTAATTAATTTTTACTAATTTTTTAGTTTTTTAAAATGGTTTGAAAAGAATATTTTCTCTCATTTCCGAAATAACACTCTTTGTGAATTTTCTGAAAACAATATGATAGGAAAGATATGTTTTAAAACTTATAAAACATGATCATATTTTACTACTTTAATGAATTCAAAATTTATTTAAGATTCAATAATAATATTATAAGTTTATTTTCAAATAAGATTTTTTCCTTTGTAATTAGATGACATACAAAAATGTTTTCAAAATATAAAGGATATTTTCCTCAAGAATTATTTCAAGTGATCTTTCAAAATAAATTTGTATACAATAAAAAAATATTTTATGTTAATTATATTTTACCATGGTGTCATCCAAGTATAGTATTATTATTATATCTATGAATGTTTATGTTTATTATGGCATGATTTTTATGAATTATGTTTCTTCTCGATGAGTTATGTTATGATGAAATGTTTATGAATCCCATTTATTTTTATGGGTTCTGATATGATGAATGATTTATAATATTTTTTAACACATATGTATGGTTTTCATTATGTGAGGGGTGTGCCTATATCTCCCTCCAATGCATTGGTTATTTATTTATATCTCATGAGATAGATAGAATTGGATTGTGGAGTGAACTCAGTTTAGTAATGGAATTTTTCCACCGTGATAGTATTGGGAGTGAATGTGGACTAAAATAATGGTTTGGGTAGTGAACCCATTCCACTATGATAGTATTGGAAAAGATATTTGACTACTAAGGAAATGATTTTATATTCTTATGTGTTTTCTATAATCCCATGTTTTCAGGCCAATGATACTTTCTCACAAATCATGTTACTGTATGCTTTATGTCTTATGAACTACCAAGATTAATTCCATGACTCAAGATTATGATATATATTATATAGGGTCTGATTTTCATAAGTTATGATCATGTTTTTATATCCTTATACCCGTGTTTTTCTTGATATCTCACTTTTCTACCCTTACTGATCATCTGTGATCATGCTTTTCTTATGTTTTCTACCCCAAGGATATGAAAAAGTTTTTCATAGGTATTACTAGGAAAAGTACTAAGTGGTAAGATCTATATGGGTGGTTTTGAATATATTTTATAAAATAATAATATTGTATATCTAATATCCAAATAATCTAAACATTTAAGGTACTAGTGTGGATTATATTGTTATTCATATAAAAATATGTAATATCTATGTTTGAAATGTTTGGGCCATTATATGAAACTTCATAGTAAAAGCAATCATAGGTTCCAATATCGTTGAGAAATCAAGAATGAATCTCCTATAGTATCCTGCTAACCCAAGGAAGCTATGAACCTCCATGACACTCTTGGTTGGGTATTAAGTTAACACCACCTCAACATTTTCTAGGTCTACTAATAACACCTATTCTAAGATTACATGTCCCATAAAGTGGGCCTCCTAAACCCCGAACTGATACATCAAGATCAGCTCATAAATATGGTGCTCTTAGAGTATGTCTAGGACCAACATCAAGTGTATAGGGTGCTGCTCATTAGATGATGAATAGACTAGGATATCATTGATGAGTAATACCAACAACCACGATAAGAAAGGATAAAATATCCAATTCATAAGTCCCATGATCACTTTTGGGGAACTCATCATGTTAGAGGGAATCTCCAAGTACTCATAGTGACCATAACGACATTTTAATTCCATCTTTAGTATATCCTCATCCCATAATCACAGCTGGTGATAACCAGATCTGAAGTCAATTTTTGAGAAACATCACACCCCTCTCAACTGATGAAAGAGGTCATTGATCCTCAGTAGTGGATACTTATTCTTCATGGTCACTTGGTTTAGGTTCTGATAATCCATTAACAATCTCAATACCCTATCTTCCTTTTTGGTGAAAAAACATTAGGGATAACTAGGGGAAATAGAAGGCCTAACAAATAACTTCCTCTATAAGTCCTCAAATTGGACACTTAACTCATAAAACTATATGGGAGTCATTTGATATTCTAGAAAAAATATTAGGGTTTTCCATGGGTGTAATTCAATGTTGAATTCTATCTCTATATAGGGAGGTAATCCTGGAACATCCTCGTACTCAGGCACCACAATAGGACACTAATATCCCATAACATCCATTGCTCCAAGAGTAATCCTAGACAATTGGTGAGTAATCGGTTACACACTCCTACATACAAGTTCGACTTACTCCACACGAGCCTCATTTTCACCTACGAAGGAAAACCTCATCCTATCAATGCAGACACATCACATATTGTACCTAAAATAAACAATTTGTGCATGGAATGTGTATAGAGATTCCATTCCTAATATGACTTCATAAGGACTCATCACTACCACATAGATATCCCATGGGAGACTCTCTCCTACAAGAATCAGATCACACTATCAATAATAGTGCATGATGGCTGAGTCATCTTTGGTAGGAGTCTCTAAGCATAAGGGTTGAGTCAAGGGCTCAATTAGAACCTCTATGTCTCGAACTAGGGATAAAACAAGAAAAGAGTAGCCCATTATCATGTCTATAAAAATGATATCTAATGTAAAAAAATATTGTATCTTTAATCATACATAGAGCCTCTGGATCATAGGATTCTATAGACTATAGCTGCGATCACCCATATCCACCAGTTCCCTAAGCCCAATGGGGACCACCCAGGGGTGGTCATGGCTACAATTCAAAATATCTCCAACCTCCATCTACTCTCCCTACTCTTATTTTATGCCTATTTACCTTAATACCTCCATGCTATTATTATTACCTCTACCTAGGATGGCCAACCACCATCTCCCATTCATCTTTACAACAGGTCAGAGAATCCCACATGAGATATCCTTAACCATCACAAGAGTAACACCACATATCCCGAGGAAAACTAGAACCATTATGGGAGCCCTGACATGTAGAACTTCTATCCTAATATTCCCTCCTTTAATTTCTTGCACGTCCTTATACCTACGTTTTCTATCAACAACCTAATGCTAATTTCTCAACCCTTTCGTGTCCACCTCTGGCACCCTCTACCAATGTTTACTTATCTAGAAAGATATTTATCACCAAGACACGCTCCATTACCCCATCATAGGTACGAATGAATAGAGTTATCACATTGAACTATATGTCACTATATAGACCTCACTCAAAGGTATATTTTTGAAAGAATGGATCTTAAACCATATACATCAAGTATCATGAGAGGTTTTAAACCTTTAAATAATTCTTAACCACATTCATGCTATCTTACTATAGCTATAACATCTTCTGAATGTGAACTGCTCATACTATAGCTAGAGAGTATTCTTATCTTAAGAGGTTCTCAAACTCTATTTTTGAAATAATCACCACATTATATAACATAACAAAAAGGTTCCACCACAAGGATATGAAACCATAAATAAGGATCACTTCTATGAGAACCATATGGTCTACAACTTTCTTGAATAAGAAAAGGACCCATGTTACCTCGTCGATCCAATCCTCAGCTACCTATGGGTCTAACTCTTCCCTAAACTTGAGGGGTCATTGGTGCTAAAACTCATGAATTGCAATCATCCCATGTACCTCTTCCTATTGTAATTATAGTTCCATATGTTTTTCTATGGGTGAAGGTATGGTTGGAAAACCACCCAGAGGCATTACCTTATAAACAAGTCCTTGTATCAAAGCGGCATCACTGAGGGGATCATCCTTGTGATCCTTCTATTGAATCCTAGATAGAAATAATCCTAGATGAATCCTGAAATGGACAAGATGTACTACGATCAATGAGTATATCTAGGGAGATAACTTAAGAAAAAATTTTAACTAAACCCATTCTTCTATGATTCACATGAAAATGTTTTACATGAAAACAATTACTATATGTTCTGATCTGAAATAAAGTTAGTTAGAGCCCTAATGTGAGAATATACTAAAAAATACACCAATACTAGAGTGCCAAAATTGAAATCCAAACCTAAACCACTTAACACTGTTTATATAAAACCTAGAACAATATAAAAACTAGAAAAAACTCAAAACTCCAGTCCTAAGATGAAACTCCTTTGATACCAATCTATCATGAACCAAACCACCATAACCCACCTAGATGGCTATAGGACAAGTGTGACTACCCCAATCCTACCTCCAATAGGCCAGGGGCTAGAGACCAGTGCCGATTTTGAATAACATTATCTTGGGAGGACTTATCCTAAGGTACCTATACACACAAAACATCTCCAAGCCCAAATAATTCTGAAATGAAAAATAAAACTAATACCAAATGAATTCATATATATAAATCCAAAAATCTGAGTATGAAAATGATATTGGAAATCATAAAGGGCCAAATACAATCCCACCAAAATCTATAAAGAAGTCTAACCTTCTAGAAAGAGGGGACTACTGTCTAATGTGACTCATAGTACAAACCATAGTTTTTCAAGTCCAATATAAGCTCTATCAGCTCCTAGTTCATTGAGAACCCCATTGAACAACCTATCATCTGCATAAGACATGAAATGTGCGGATAAAGCCCATGTAAGGGCAAGTATAACAATATCCATTAGGACACCCCACCATCACTAAGCATAAAAAATCAATAGTTATAAACTCATCATAGGATATGTCAATCTTAATATGAGACATATAATAAAACATACATATATACTCATGGTAAGCACTAAGTCTCAAGGTAAGGTCACAACCACATCTCCAACCTAATATTCTTCTTGAGAGTTCGTAGAAACACTCTCCTAGGAGAACTCGCTACGTGAGTCAGACATCATAGATATCATATATCTGAGATGTCGTGCTCGTCGAGTCTCTCTATAAAGAAGTATTCACTGGAAGTCAGAAGAGATCGATACATAGATGGGGATCACACTGAGGGACGTAGGGTAAACCAATAACCCAATATGGACCAACCTTATAAGTATGGTATTGAAACATGGGTAATGTTGGTTACACCGATTCCGAGAACCCCACTCAAGACAGAAGATGATAGAGGGTTTCACTTAGAGAAATGGGGGATTTCAAAAAACATATCTAAGAATAATTCCATTATTGGGGATCATAGTCCTATTTTATATACGTAATACTATACTATACCCTTAGGTAATGGATCTAGGGAATACACCCTAAAGAAAATTTTCCATGCCGAATAGAACAAGGGCATCAGACATCTCTAGGAAAAGTACATAGTGTGTACTATTAGTGCATGGAATTTGTTTTCAGTCCAGGGTTTGCCTGTGTTCTCCAGCTTATGACTATGTACTCCAGGCCATGACCATGTACACATGGCTATGTCTGTGCACCCAAGGTAATTCCCTTGTACTTGGCCATGTCTAAGTACACAGTCCATCCTGTGTTCTCTGGCTGGGTTCATGTAGACAACTTATACCATATACTATAGACATTCCTTTGCACTTGAGGGTACACAAAAGTATCCAGGTCAGGTCACACAGTGTGTGATCATTTCTTCTCTGTGGAAACCCTATCACTATAGCTAGGGCCCCCTAGAATGTATATCTTCAGATTACATGCTGTTTAGCTTGGGATTTTCAGAATTTCCAGGTTGTTCAATGTATAGTTTTCCATGACTCCAACCATAGACTAAACTATAGATCATGACTGGTAATAGAAAATCAGGTTTGGTAAAAGATTGGTGTCACTGAAGATCCATTTTTGGTGGTCCAAATTGATTGGGAAAATACCACTGTTCCCCATCCCGTCATCATGCAAAAACTGGGAAAAAAATAACATATGATTTGGTCCAAATTCATCATCACATCCATCTCATATTAAAACACTATCAATACTAAATTTGGATTTGTGGTATCAATACATTGTGTAGAAGAATAGATCTAAAATTATTGATTACCAGGTATTTTGTCGAATGACTGATCAAATGAAAAATCAGCGATGAATGATATAAGAACAGAGAAATAAATGCAAAAAAAAAACAAGGAAAATTATTCATTCAGTGTTTGTGTTGGCATCAATTCAATTTCATTAGAATGTTGAATTAAGATATATAATTATTCAACAATATAAATCCACAAATCCTTGGTAAAAAAACCCATACCCACAACACGATCAACCAATGAATCAATCTGTTAGTTTATTGATTCGTGTTCATCATGGTAGAAAAAAATGGGGATAAATACATATAAAAAAATGTCCTAACTCCATATTAGATAAATAATTGATGAAGAACATTTCCAGTACATTTTTTTTGAGGTGATCTATAAGTTCTGGCGACACACCCATAACTAAAGCATGATATGTCAATGATTGTCAATGACACTCCTCCATCATTCAACCCCTAAATTCTAGGATTATGAAGATATCTTTTAAATTTGATTATAACTAGGTGTATATATAGTTTGATTAGGTGACTGCATAATCACCTAATAAATTAAATTAAATTAATTAAATTATTTATTATTTGTGCTTGCGATATCTTTTTAATAAATGCCTGATGATGAGAAATATTATGTCACACCTAGGGTAAAGACAACATTACAAACTCAATAGTGGTATCTGATGTATGATCTGAGACTCTATTTGGGAGTTATTCCACTTTTTCATGAGAAAATTTCATGTGTGATATTAATATATTTAGTATTTTTTAAATATCAATTTTGAGATCAACATACCTCAAAATATCACACCATCTTAGCCCTTGGCTTCAAAAATATTACTAGATACATTTCAAAGCCTTACATGGGAAAAATCCGTGATGTTACATTGTAGGGATTCATGATAGAATTTATTATCAATGCGAGGATAGAGGGAATGATTGAAATGGAAATAGAAAATAAATAAGAATAATGGACCTGTTATAAAGGAAAACATGTATGTGGAGTGCTTGTATGGAGGATACACATGTCCTAGTAAGAATGAAATTTAGTATAGATAATGTTTGTTTTTTATAATCCTATATTAATCATGAAAGCTCTTAATTTTTGATAAATAAAGTGTATTTATTTTAGGAATTATGATTATAGTTTATTAATGAGTTATGAACGATAAGAGTTGGGATTTATAAAATTGGTTTTATAAGCCTATATCAAATATAGAAATTCATATTTATTTCTCATGAATAAATTAAATGTTTATTTAATTTTTGATTATGTAATATTATTTAAGTTTATAAAATTATTTATATAATTTGAATAATGTGTATATAAAATATTATAATTAATATTTGTTTCTCATTTTAAATAAAATTTTTATTTACTTTTTTATTCCTTTATATAATTGATGTTTATACATTTTTTTACATAATATGATTAATGGTTTGTGCTTTATTTATATGATTAATTGATTCTAGGAAATAGATACTTACATTACATGCTCGGTGTGAATCTATAAAAATTTATTTTTTCTTCTACCTTGACTTAGGTTTGTTATTTGAGTTATGAGATTGAGAAAAATTGTTGAATATTGTTTGTGTATATTAGGTTTTTGGCATTAAATGAATTGAATTATCTATTGAGTAAATCTTTTCTAGGGTTAGAATACCCACTAACCTAGAGGCTTATGCCTTATTCTATAAAAGACAAGGTTTTTCTATCTGTCACTCTAGGATTACTCATGTTGTGATTTTCAATCTCATATATTTCTATTCATTTAAATGTAAATTTCATATAAATTATGTATTTGATGAATTTATATATTTATGAATATACTTGGACTCTATTTTTGGGTGAAGAACACAAAAATGTGGGTTTTTAAAGAGTTGGACATTAATTTAGTGAACAAATATTAATCTTTTGGATAGAATTAGGATTCCAAAACTAAATAATATTAAAAATGCATACATAAAGGAATACAACATGAGAAGATAAAGATTTCATAATATAAAATAGTTAATAATTAAATATTCAAATGATGTATATTAAGTTGATTATGCTTTGAAGGAAAATCCCTAAAATAATAAGTGTTAAGTTTCTTCCGAAGAAACACTTATCAAAACCTCAATCATCCAACCAGGTAGTTTCATTCCAACTCTGAGTGTCTCTAGATTATCTTGTGTAAGAAAAAAAATCACTAAGTGACTCTGGGTTTTATTTGAAGGTTGTGTAATTCTAAATATGGGTTCCCCAAGATTAATCTAGTTTTGGATTTTTTTATCATTTGATTTTCATTACACTAGTCAAGAAACCCTAATGGTGAATAGAGTTGAGTATATCCATATGATTAATTTGGATAAATTGTTTTCTTCTCAACTATCCAACATTCATATATATTATTATTAGGATCATTCCATACCTATATAATGAATTCATGGTATAAATGATATAGAGGATTCATTACTTAGTGAAATATGGTTCTTGTCTAACTAAATAAATACAATGTATGAGGACATCATTTTAGTGGGATCGCTTTCATTAAACATTGTTGATAAAAATATATAATACATGATAGCCATCTAATAAAATCATTTTTGTAGATAAATAACATAAAAATCATAAAACTTTTAGATTAATACTATAGAAAGGAAAACCTTATGGTAAGAAACTACTGATATCGAAAGCTTTAGAAAATTTCTTACGTTAAAGAAAATTCTATGTGTTAGATAAACACCTTTCTGTGTAACCAAGTGTTTAAGATTTTCAGAAAATAAATCTAGATTCTTATTAAGAATTTAAATATTAACTTAAGGTTTCAATAACATTATATTCTAAATGAAATAAGGAATTTTAGTCTCCACTCATATACTCAATGTGATTGAGTATGTTAATGATATTAAATATGATTGGATATTCTAATGAATTAGTGAGATTAGAGGTTTCCTAAAGGCTTGTTATAGTTAAAACATTCATTTCATTTTTCTTATATGGAAATATTATGAAAATATGAATGAATTATAAAAACATTTACTTGATATTTTTAAGTTTTGTGAATAAATGAAATGAACATCTGATGTCTAGGATTTGATACTTTATGAACAATACTTGTGGGTAAAGGAGAAGAAAATTTAATTAAAGATTCCAATGAGAAAGTTTGATGTTATAGGTTTCAAATATTATGTTGATGTTAATATTATAAATAGTAGTAATTATACAACAAAATATAACATCATAACATTTAAAGTTGTGAAGTTATAGAGTTTTAATATGTTTAAGGAGTTGAACATTAGGAGTATTATTCATATGTCACACTATTATTCAAACTATATTACTTCCTATATTTTACCCACTAAGAGTTTTTTGGGATAATTTTATCATTTGGTTATATAGAGATGTGATTGTATTACATATTGATGCAATGAGTTAACAAAACCTATGAAATTCATTAAACATAAGGATAAACTGGTAGTTTATAATATATGATATGATAAATAGAAACTTATGTGTGGTTTATTTAAAATATTCATAAAATAGTTTAAGAATAAAATATATCTAATATTTTTATAATAATGTTAATCTCCATTTATCATTCATTCATGTGTGGTATAATTTACTTTACATAAATGGTCAAATGATAATATCCTCTCAAATTATGACTTTGAGTTGTCCCAAATTGATGATCATCACATAATATTATGGTTTATAATGATATGTTAATATTATAATGAATATAATCTCTTACTCATTACCAAGGATTGTATATGAGATATAAATAATAGATTCATGAGGTAATAATTATAGAATTATTTCATGGATTGAATTTCCAAAGTATATCTCATGGAATATCATATAGTCATCAATATGCTTAAGGGTTTATGCTTATTATTTGTCCTTATTAACCGAGGATTATAAGATACCTATCATAATAATGTTCATAATATTATACCTTAATTAAGAAAGTAAAAATTTACTTAGCTTATACAAGGGTGGTTTGGAATTTTGTTTATCATTTGTTTAGTTAGAGAACAACCAAGAAGGGATTTTCCCACATGTATAATGAGTAAAGAAATCTAGTCTTTGATTGAATAATACTGAGGAAATTAAAATAAATACTTAGTTAAGTCACATATGATGTGATTAACTACTTGGATGAGGGAAATATGGTTCACCCAACCATTAGATGAATGACATGTTATGTATTCATCGAATTGGTCAGTCTGTTTCAGAGAATCAGGAAAATACAAGTTTTCCAATACTAGGTTAAAATTTACTACGTATAGTAGTAACTCTATGTCTTGGAAAAAGTCATTATATATTTAAACATATGATTTATATGATACATATGTGGTGGAGATATTTTTATAGGTATTTCAATATTTTTGATAGAGAACACACCATACCCTTTAGTTGCCCAAGTAGCACCAATGATTTAAAAGAGGACTCACTTTTCTTACATCTATGAAATATGGATTTTATATTTTTTATATGCTATTAAGGCTGAAATTGTCACACTGTTAGGCCTCTAGATAAGTATTGCATTTTGGAAAAAGTCTTTGTTTCAAAATGAATAGAGTATGATAAAACTATACCCAAAAAGAGTTTTGGATGGATTCAAAAAGAGTTGTAAAGTTTTTCATAAACATATTATGGGATTTTAGAGAAAGTTTATATTTTTATATGTGAATTAAAGGATTCATTTTAATGAATTAAATTTAGGTTTATGTATCTTCCCATGTGGTTTCATTAGTTATAATTCATTATGAATGGATTAAATGGATTTCATTATGAATGAATTAAATGGAACACATTTATTAAAGTAATTCAATGAATAACTTAAATGGGAATAAATAAAATATGATTCAATTAATATGGATATTTCATTTCATGAAATGAAATTCATCCATGATAGCTATATAAAGGGATATGATCTCTCCTCTTGGGTATGGTTGATTTCATGCAAGACTCCTAATTCTATCTTCCTCCCAAGACATTGTTTATCATAAGGAGAAGTCTCTAGCACTGATTTTGTATTTAGGTATCCTCAAGAAATATTCTATGATCCATTGGTCAGTTTAATACCCTTAGAGATAAGAGGATTTGATCTCCTTACCAGTGATCGAAATCAGGCACACTCCATTAAAGACTGAAAATTGATCTTTCTATTATCCAAGTATGTAAATTTATATTATTTATTTATATTACATTTTTATTCTATCAGGGATATATTAGGAATAATATAGGTTTTATTCCACTACCATTAAGTATATGATGATCCCCAAAAACCCATTAGTATATGACCACATAGGTTTTATGATGAAACATTTTTATTTTATCTACTTTTATTTGTATTAGATTTTCTACATTATTTTTTAGTTACTATACTTTAAAATATTAAGTGGAATGAGTTTGTATTACTTATTTTTATATAGGTATCTCATATTGTTATTTAGATAAAAAAGGTAACTTACTATTATGATATGATTCTTATTTATTTATTTTTACATGATTTATATGATTTCTTATTTATTTTTATATGGTGATTTTGTAGATGTCTACTAGTTTTGGATGCTTTGATTATGGCACTAGAAGGTTAATACATGGTGAGGAATGTGGGATAAGCCTATTATGGATATAAAATAAGGCATATCACCAATGGATGTTATAGAAATTGGGTATATAAATAATGAATTAGATCTATATATTATGTAATTTCTTATTTATTTCCATTTTTCCTTGGATGTTGAGGTTTTTTTTCATGTTTTTTTATTTTTTGATCTTATTATGACTTCTTATGATTTTCAATTAGGTTTTTATGGTGGATCACAATCACTAATGAAATTTTTTTGTTTGTAGATGGTTTTAAGATGGGGTTTTATACCCATAAGATGTTTTTTATCATAATAAGTTTTCGGGGAATCTATTATTTTAGGTGTATCTATCTTTTTTTCCTACTATAAACTTTGAAGAGGTATAAAGTGGAATTGTTGAGAGAAATATATGTTCTATAAAATGTGACGGAAGAAGCTACTTATAAGAGGAGACTTAGATAATTCCACAATTCTAAATAGGTCAATAAACATACTTGCAGTATTTAACTATCACTGAAAATACCTCTAAGAAACTTTAATTTGTTTGTTTGTTATAATAATTAAACCCGATGTTTTCATATTAAATGAAAAATATTTGTTTTTATAGTTTTTTTTTCTAAGAAATTTCCTATTTTATTTTACCACTAACTTTTAATGAGGTACCCATGTATATTATTAGGTGATCAAGGATATATTTCACATAAAAGCATTTTTTTTTATTAAACAACATTTTGGAAATGTTATTGTACAAAAAATAGATATTAAATAAAATTTATTTTTTCCCTATTTTTTTTATTTTTTTTTGAAAATCCAATAGACAAAATAATGTATTGTGTTCCTATTACACATAATTAATAGTTTTTTTGTTATTTTTTAATGAGATATGTCCTAAAGCCAATTTTTCTTGAGATTCATTTTGGTTATGTTGTATTTTATGATAGTAGATATATTGTAAGGCCTGGTTTAGAGAAACCATATCACTAAATTTCAATCATATTATATGATTGGGTAATATTATATTCTACTTTCCAATATATTTGTATTGTTTGATTAGAAATATAGTGATTGTTTTTGTAATTAACCAACCCAGACCGACTCGACTAGTCACTCGAGTTGGTACACCACTCTACTATAAGCATGTTCCTGATTACCTTGGGTGAGAGACAAGAACTTGGGAATAACCAATAACCATTTTTAATAGTTTCACCCAATAAAATCTTCCATGAAATATCCTAGAACTGAAAAACCACCCCAACCAATAACAGGATCAAAAGATATAACAGTGTAAACACAAAAATTACTAAATTCTGATATAATAACATCATCACATCACAAGACATAAACAAATATATACACATGATATCCAATTAAAATATAAAAACAGGTAACTAAGACTATAATGATGAATACACAATATCCCAATGATTCAAAATCCCAAAATTGCTTCACATGATCCAATTCTATGACACCAGATCTTCACAATCCCAAAACCACTATAGACATTGGTAATCAAAAGGTCAATTAAACTGCAATGTTCCCTTTCCCCTACCTATGTCCTACAAAACAAAGTTATAATATTACCAATGTAATTTTTAGGATGTGAGGAAAAAATCCTAGTATGATACCACCATGGATCTATATAAGGCCTTTATCTATAAAAACCAGTAATTATAGTTTGAAAAAATAATTTTCCAAAACCAAGTTCACTTTAAAAGTACACTTTATAATTACCTTTGATTTTTCTAAAAAAAACCATCTTTTAAAAATAATGGTAAACAAATCTCAAATAAAAAAATAAATATACTCAGTGAAAAAATGATCAATGCACCCAATATTATCCACAATCATAGACATCATTACATAATAAAGTAATAGAAAATGGGTTCAAGCATAAAATATATCACAACCAAACAAGGCACTGATATAATATATAAGGAATACAAAAACTAACTCACATAAGTAATTAGAACAATGGGATCTAACCAAGTGGGATATAGAATGGTTATGAATGACCCTAGGTTTACTAGACCTAGGGTGAGTATAATAAGTTGGGAAGCTCATTCAGTTTTTCCCAAAAGATATATTGGTTCCCCCCTTAGAATCCATCGTGGTCTTCCCCCAATACCTCTCTTCACATTCCTGTAGAACCTACATCATTTTAATGGGATCCCTCTTTCCCATTGTTAAAATTCATTCCATTGAATCACTCACTCCACATAGATAACACACCCTAGCTAGATAATAACCCATACCATGGATTCATCCACCTAATCCACCTATAAATCCAAGGTTCCCCATGTTCCACCCAATGAGAAACACATGAACATCAACATTTTCCAATTTCATAATCCATTTAAAATCCATTTTGATACAGTTTTGAGGCCTATAAAAATTCAAGAATCTAACACCATGCATGACTTCTTAAAAATCATTCAAAGACCCATTTGACAGAATAAAACCTATTTGAGTCATTTTAACAAACATATGGAGTGATTCAAATCCAAATCCCTTTAAAACTGGGTGGAGGCAAATTTTCAGGTATTGTAGTAGTACCGTAGAAGGAACTATTCGGTACTATAGCAGATAAAACTATTCATCTGATTTGGGCCTTCAGGCCACTGGTTTGGGCCTATGGGTTTCAAGGTTCTTCGGGCCATCAAATGCCTTTAGGCTATAGGGACTTCAAGCCACAGAGACCACGGTGTAGCCTATTTCACACATAGTAGGCCCCAGAAGAGGATTAGAGCAACAAGAGTAGAAGTCACCAGAAGCAGATCTAACCAGATTGGAAGAATGAGAATGTATGGCAACTGCCATCGGGACTAGGCACCATGCAGATTTGTATAGGGAAATGCTAGCCGATCAACAATGCAAGGAGGGGAGCTAGGAAATCAATGATGCAGAAGTTGGGGAGGGGTATTTCTAGTGGGTTGGGCCTACGGGTCATGTATTGGGCATGGTATGCCTCGAGGCCTTTGGGTTATGTATTTTAGGTCATGTTGGGCCTTGTGCCTTGGCCCTATGGGTCATGTACGGGTTCCCCTTCAACCCTTAAAAGGGGGATTATCCACAATAAAATAAAAAATAAGGCCTTCGGGCCATTCAGGTAAATCCATTTTAAAACCCACTTCATACCAATAAATTTCCAACCCATTTAAAAAAATAATAATAATGGATTTACCATCACTAATAACACAAATTAGAGGAAATATAATAACTAAAAACTAAGGGACATAACGATTCAATGAAAAAATATAGAATAGTTCCCCTCAATATAGAAACATACAAGAAACTGAACCAAAAATATCAACATTTTTTGAAATCACTTGAATAAATAAATAAAGGTTCTACACATCTATAAAACAATAAAACAATACAAAACCACTATTAACAACCCTAAATTTGTCTAAAATGAAATATAGAATTTCCATCTTCCATGAAAATGGAAGAATAACGATAAATACGAGGAAAAGAAGAAGAAATCACCATTATATAACTTAAATATATAAACCCAAGTATCCAATAATAATCCACTAAAATACAAGGGAAAATATTTCCAAATAATGGGAAGAGGCTATCCATGAGTGGGGAGAGAAATGAGGGTGAAACCCAAAAAATTCAAAAGGGAAAAAATGGATGAACCCTTAAAAATAAAACCACATTCCAATCATTTTGGAGTCTATATCTTCCCAAAACACAACCCACATAGTTTATGGATATCCTTACATAGTTAGACAAAGTGAACTCAATCCATGAAAAACACCAATATCCCCTAAACATCCCTCTTAGATAGTTTGCTGCGTGTTTTCACTAACCATGGGCCAACTATGTTTCATGGATTATTTCCCCAATAACCAATGTTCTATATGAAAACTCTTGGAAATCCTATAATAAATAAACAAATATCAAAATAAAACAAACTAGTGACCTAAAGGGTGTCATAATTCTCCCCACCATGCCACTTTCTACACCCATAAATTACTCAAGGTTCCTCAGAAGAAAATAGATGAGACCACTTCTCCATCACCTAAAATTAATTTTTCCAAGTCTTGTGGTTATCCCTACAACAGATACAAAGAACATAGACCAATGTGATCTACTTACCAGGAATAACTTTGTTATAATAATATATGGTGCGAATAGGCTACTCTACCATAGTGGTATTAGGGTCTAACACCAAGTCCTCCCACTTTATCACATGAGATGGATTTGGATGATACTTATTCAATTAGGATATATGGAAGACATCATGGATTTATTTTAATCATGAAAAAATTTACAACTGACAGGATACCTTCCAACAATTATCCACAATCTGAAATGACCAGATATAATGTGACACCAACTTCCCTTTATTTCCAATGTGATGATATCATGGTCGAATGAATACCCATAGGAATACTTGTTTAATACACTCAAACTATAACGAGCTATGATGATGATTCTATATGACTTATGGTGACTCTAAGGTTTCACTAACCTATTATAAATCAATTTCACATTCTTTTTTATCTCTTGGATGAGACTCGGTCCCAAAGAATGCTCACCCAACTTATCCCAACAAGAAGGGGACCGACATGGCTGCCTAAAAAAATTATCAAAATGGGAAATATTGATCAATTCCTATTAACTACTATTTTATGAAAATTAAACCATTTATATATACTTTTACCATGAACCCATAAAGTCATGCACACATACTTGAATCATGTCCTCAATAATATATATAGCCTACTCAGTCTGACCACCCGTTTGCAGGGGATAAGTTATTTTTAACTTCAACCAGGTTCCTATGGACTCATGGAGACTCTTCCAAAATTGAGTAAAATGGAAATCCTAATAAAAATATATTATCAAAGGTACACTATTAATCCTATCATTCTCTTAGAAATACAGGTGCCCAAGATCATCTACCTTTGTCCACTCCCTAATGGGAAGAAAGTGGAATGACTTAGATAATAGATCTATAATCACCCAAATATTGTATATACCACTAGTAAGTATGAGTTAGAGTGATCGAAAAGTATATAGAGATCATGTACCACTTCTACACTAGAATGGGAAGAGGCTTAATCAGCCTAAATGGATTTTGATGCTCCTCTTTGATCCTATAGTAGGTAAAATATTGAGATACAAAATCCAAAATTGGTCATCTCATTCCGAGACACTAACACTGACTCATAGGAGGGTAAATAATATTGGTAGACCATGGGTGAATGAACCAACTATAAAAATTCCCCTCACGCATCACCTATCAAGATTAAAGTAACCACCAACTACTTCCCAAATAAGTGGGTACCATTGGGAGATTGAGACCAATCCCTTGAGGCCCCCCATCAATTTAGAACTTTGCTAATATACTAGAAGCTATGGTCAAGTTCCTGATCACGTTGAAATTGATCAAGAAGAGAAATAATGACCTAAACACTAGTCATGAGTGAACATTGTCCATCCTCTAATATCTCTACACAAATATTAGCAAACAAAACCATCAAAATTCACTCCTCTATTGATTTTTTAACTACTTAGATTGGTAAATTTATTCTCAAGGAATCTTTGACCACATTCCCCTTTATAGGGGTTAAAAATTCTATCAAAATAAAAGGTATTAATATATATACCCCATGTTTGTTCTTGAGGTTCAAGTCCCAATAAGTGAATATGTAATTTTTGATGTTATGATTTAAGTAAACTATAAACCATTCCATGAAGCGGTAATGCTACCAAGTTCTCATCACATGCATCACAACTGCTAACTCTAGGTTCAAGTGCCATTGGGAGATTGAGACCAATCCCCTAAGGCCCCCCAACAATTTAGAACTTTGCTAATATACTAGAATCTAGGGCCAGGTTCCTGATCACCATGAAATTGATCAAGAAGAGAAAGAATGACCTAAACACTAGTCATGAGTGAACATTGTCCATCCTCTAATATCTCTACACAAATATCAGCAAAAAAACCCATCAAAATTCACTCGTCTATTGATTCTTTAACTACCTAGATTGGTAAATTTATTCTCAAGGAATCTTTGAACAATTTTCCCTTTATAGGGGTTATAAATTATATCAAAATAAAATGTATTAATATATATACCCCATGTTTGTTCTTGAGGTTCAAGTCCCTCTAAGTGAATATGTAATTTTGGATCTTATGATTTAAGTAAACTATAAACCATTCCATGAAGCTGTAATTCTACCAAGTTCTCATCACATGCATCACAACTGCTAACTCTAGGTCATGGGTGGGATATATCCTATCATGTGGGAGAAGTTGACTAGAGTCATAGGATAACATGTTATCATATTGTATCAGCACACACCCAAACCCCACACCTAAGGCATTATAGAACCCTTCATATATCTTTCTAGGTTTAGGAAGGATCAAATTTGAAGCTGATTTCAAAGGATTGTACAAATCCTAAAAATAATGCAGACACTTCTCATTCCACTCAAACTTCACCCATTTATGATTTCACTTTATAATGGGAGAATATATCCTATGTAATTCATGAATAAAACTCTTACAACATCCACCCAATCCTAAAAATAACCAGATCTCAAATATATTATTGGGCATCTCCCAATACATAAATGCGTAGATCTTCTTCGGATCTAATTAAATCCCTTTTTAGATATCACATGACCCAAAATCTTTACCTAAAAGATCTGAAATTGGAATTTGGAAATATTAGAATATATATGATGCTACTTTAATATACCCAAAATAACATTTAAATTGTTTCCATGGCCCTCCTCTATCTTGGATTGCACCAAGATTTCATTAGAAAATATAACTACAATAGGGTCCAAAAATCAATGAACGACCCATTTCATCAATTCTATAAAGAACACAATATAATTGGTAAGGACCAATTCCATGAATATATACTCAAAGTACGTATATCATCTCTTGTATTTAGTATTAGGAATATCCTCCTCCCAGACCGTCAATCGATGGAACCCTGACCTTAGGTAAATTCTTGAAAACCACTAGGCTCCTTTGAGTTGGTCAAAAAGATCATCAATTCTAGGAAACATGTATTTTCCTTAATGATCACATGATTGAACTTATAAGTGTCTACATAAAACTGAAGAATCTCATTTAACTTATTTTTATATAGAACTGGTGATTCCCACAATGAAATATTTGTGAAAATAAACACTTTACCCTCAAGATCCAGTAACTGGATCTTCAACACTTTTAACTCAGTAGGATCCATCCTATATGAGGGAAAAGAGATTGGGATCATCCGAAGGAGTATATCGACGGTGAAGATGTCATTTCAATGGGGCAGAAAACTATAAAAATTATTCATAAACACTTTAGGGTACCGATCTAGAACCACTAGAAGACAACCATATGAACCCTTCTATATAACTCCAAAGAATAACCAAGACAAATAACACAAAATCGACCCCACATCCAAAGAAAATAGTCCTTCCCTTCTTGATCTCAATTCCAACTCACCCTATAAGACATGAGTGATCCTATTAGAAGATAAAAAATAGAGACTATGATAAAAATAATCAATTTTATATTTGAAACTAACCATCTAATCCAAATTGATGATGAGATCAAAAACATCGAGGTCCAACATAAGTCCCACACCACCTTCGTGCTGACAATCAAAACACGACACACTGGGAATTTAAAAACTTGACCCTCCTTCCTTCCCAATGGTTTAAGTTGATCCATCACAAATGGTATAAAATATTATACAATACCTAAAGAATCAATAAAATTTAATTATATAAATGGATGAGAATAACCTGTATCAAACAAGTTTAAGTCCATAGAAGAAGAAAGAAAACACCTTACCTATCACAAAGGCCAGCCCAAATTCAGAGTCCTTAGGTGCCATATCTGTTGCATAGAGGCATCCTAACTTAGTATTAATATAAGACTTATTAGCTTAATGAGGATCCCCTCTATACAAAGGGAAAGATTCCAAAACCTTAGAAGCATCAGATTGTACCTATGAACCATTTAAAAAAGAATATCCAACTCTACCTTCCTATGGGGGAGCTAGATAGAAGTACTAAATATGACATGAATGCCCACACTGATGGAACATCCTCGAATCCTCTAGGAAATTAGGTTTCTAGAATTCCCAAATTAAAAACATTTCACCATATTACACCCTAAAGAAACCACCGGTAACATACCCAATGATTACTGATTACCCTTTCCACTACTATGATGAGGTTTGTTGTAACACCCCGAGATTTTATGAAAAATATTCTTTTTAATTTCATTAATGTCTTGTGTTGTATGCTACACCAAAATGAGCTTGCAAAACACGCATCCTTGACTTGCCTTGCATTACACGCAATCACGACCTTCCTCGATAGCGTGTGTAGTACGCAATAACGAGTTTCACTAAACAACAATATGCTATTAAAATATTATTAAAACTAGCCGTTATGAATAGTAATAACCATTTTTTGAAATTTTATAAATTTTATTTTTCAAAATGGACTTCATTTTTGGATTCGGAATACCGAAATTAGCCTAGGGAGAATTTTTGGTATTTTTCTGAAAACTTTAAATTTTTGATGAATAGTGAAACCACTAAGTGGTAGGTTAAAAACTGAATTTTGCATAAAACATAATTTTACCGCTTTTGTGAATGAAATTTCGAAAATCCGAGAGACACGGTTAATATCAAGGACTAAAATGTGGTTCAATGAGATGAAAATAATTTTTGGTGAATAGTAACTTTTTACTTTTTTTTACCACGGTTAAAAGTAAATAGGGTAATTAAGGGTAAAGATGATATTATTATTACCCTAAAACATGTCCTAATTCTATTGGATAAGTGAAATTCGACTAAAAACAAACTTAGGAATAAAATATGACCATTTAGGCCCACTTGGATTAGATTAAGACATTTATTATTAATTTATTTAAAGAAGGGTTAAAATAGTTAAAATCAAAGTTTAATAAGTAAGTAATTTTTTAATATGGGGTTATACATAAGATAAATTAGACTATAAATATTCATTATAAAGATAAAAATATTTCCTACATAATGGTATTTTTTTTTTAATTTTTAGACATTAAATAATTTAATTTATTTATGACACAATGATGATGCAATAATTATCTTATTAATGAAATATTGACATAATTGATGTTATAAACACCAAAATAAATGTAATTTGAGACTTTTTATGAATTCCACTAATTTTCTAGGTTACTATGATATATTAGTGTTGATTTAATCAACTTGTTTAGAACATATAATTCTGTTATGACTTTCACAAAAATCATATATCAAATAGTGTCAAAATTGACACAAAATAGTTTTTAAATAAAATAAAATATTATTAATTGTTATTTTATTCCTAAAAATCTAAGGTTTGGACAAATGACTTATATAAGGATATATATATTAATAATTAACAACTTAGGGTTCGTTTGGCATGTTATAGTAAGTGTATTAACCATATAGTGTAAGAAAACAAAAAGTCACGGTAAAAGTTAAATTATTTAACTTAGAGTTAAATCTAATTGATAAGGTTAAAATAATAACCTAAACTTGTCTAAATACTATTGGTTGATAGGATTTCGACCCATCCCCACTTTACCTTCGAAATAAGACCCTTTGGAACCATTATAAACCGATTTTGACTTTAATATAAAATAATATTTTGAGATATTCCTAAGGTGCCCCTCTCCTCCCTTATAAAAGGGAACCCCCTCCCCCTCCTCCTCACACAAATTTGAGCACTCAAGCTCGGCCAACCCCTGCCAAAATTCCTTCTCCACTTCCCTAGAATAATCCTATAGGTCCTGGTATTCTTCAAAGACCAATCTTAGTTCCCTAAGTGGAGGATTCAAAGAGGCGTTTCAAAGAAGAGGTAATATCCATTACCGATCTTTTCAATTTCTTTCTTCTTCAACTTCTTCTTCTTTAGTTGTTTCAAGATAAAGTAATAACATAAGTATTACTTACATACTGATATGTTATTATAAATATGAAACAACCCTAATTCACCTTCTATCCATCCTACGGAAAAATGATATCACCGCACGTGCGTACGTACAGAATACCGTCTCCACGTCGTGGTGTAATCTATTTTCCACCATCACCTTACAAGGATGGGTATAATGGTGTAATGAGTAAATATATATTATTATTATAAAGTGATATTGATACTTAAATAGTATAAATACACTTAAATACAATTCCACGATCATGGGAACAATATCATCGCTCGTGCGTACGTACGGAATACCGTCTCCACGATGTGATGCGACTCGTTCTACATGATCATCATTACATAGTAATTATATAAATGAATTGAATGAATAAATATGATATATGTTACACTAATACCATTATGGATATAAGGTATCTATAACCTTAAAATAATAATAAGAATTTATTCGGCAAAACACGCATAAGAACAAAAGGCAATAAAGACCCGAGTAACAAGTAACAATTAAATATTACTAATAAAAATCTAAGAATATGACCATATATGAAATCAAATCAATATGTATGATTCTGGAATAAGTCAATAACATTATTTAAACCATTATAAAGAAGCTTCGGACACGTACAAAGCAAATCGGACCTAAGGTAAGGGAAATATAACAATCTCTTTTTCATCCGAGATTGTTTATACTTTAGTATTTACTGGGGTGTATTTTATCATCCACATCCATGTTTCCTGAATATGTAATATTATTTCCATCCACCTACAGTTGTTTAAAACCAATTTTACCCTTCGGTGAGTTTTTAGTAAAGAATATGAAAGGAATCTTTTGTCATTTTTCGTATGAGGTACTTTTTGACTTTTCTGACAAAAGTACAAGAAGAATGTTTTTTAACTTATACGGCATGAATGGATTTTTAAAACAAAATTTCCAAGAATCTTCCTTTACAAGTTTTCAAGTTTATTTTTAATCAACTTCTTATAGTTTAAAGTTTTATGACATGTTAAGAAAGGAAAAATGTTTTTGAAGAAGAAAGGATATTTTCCTCAAGAATGGAGTTCAAGTGTTTTATCAATATTATTTTCCATATAAGATAATAAAGGGTTATGTTTTTATCCCTATTATTACTTTGATTTGATTATGTTGTGATGGAATTATTTATATGAATTATTTTATCTTATATGAATTGTTTTATGATGTCACGATGTTTAAGATTCCCATTTTTATTACATGGGTTATGCAATGATGTATGATTTATGATTTTGTGGCACACATAAGAATGGTATCATTATGAGATGGGTGGGACCTATATCTCCCTCCAATGAATTGGGTAAGGATTTTATATCTCATGAGATAGACATGGCTGGAATGGTAGGTTATACCGGTTCAGTGAAACATGACTGAAATGAGGGTGACTCGGTTCAGAAAGGGACTTTGTCCACTAAGATAGTATTGGAAATGAGTCTTGACTAACAAGAAATGATTCTCTATGATTATGTGTGAATGCCACAAAGTTTCATGTTTTACGTTATGATTATTGTGATTACATTTCATTGCCATGATTTATCCCATGTTATGAAATTATGATCTCTTTTGCAGGTTAAGATTTCCAAAAGTTATGTGCTTGTGTATACGACGTGATTGATATTTCTTTTGTTTACCCTTACTGAGAATTTGAGCTCACCCATTCATGTTTTCTTTTCCCCAGGATACAAAGAAAGGGTTTAGGTAAAAAAAAAGATCTTTATGGGAGATGTTGAAGATCTTTCACCACGATTAGAAGAGTATATTCCAAGTTTCCAAAGACACTAAACTATTACGATCCTTGTGTGTGTGTTTTTGTTATGTACTAAGTATTCCGCAAAAGTAATGTAATGTCCATGTACGTCAAGTTTCGAGTCTCTACAGTTGGTATCAGAGCAAAGGTTTAGTCAACCTTTGGAAACTAGGATGCGAAAATGTTAGTGAGATCCCTAGAGATATTTCTAAGGTATGTCTAGGGATGTCCCTAAGGTTAAGTATATGTATTGGTTATAGTACTAGAATTACACTAACAATCATATAATTAAACCTAAGATGTTAGATATTGAAGGTACTCCCCCTTTATTATGTTGTTTTCCCTAGCATGACTTTTGCCTCTCACAATATTCTTTTTGGGTTTTAGATGATGGCTGGAACCCGAAGGAACCGTGGTGATCAATGCAATAGACAATGTAATGATTGTCATCCTGAACAAACAAATGTTATGGGAGATGGAGTGCAAAATCTTATTGCTATACTTACACAAGCTATGAATCATTTTGGACATCCAAATGAGCAGAGAAGGGAACAATATTCTATTGAGTCCTTCATGAGGCAACGTCCACCTTCTTTCAGTGGGTCATCTGATCCACTTGTTGCTGAACAATGGATCAGTACTACTGAAAAGATATTTTCAGTTCTTCAATGTTCTGAACATGATAAAGTCATCTTAGTAGTATATCGTTAGGAAGGTGAAGCTGATCAATGGTGGAATCTTATCAAGAATACGAGGCAAAGAGATGAAATTGAGTCCATGGAATGGGAAGAGTTCAAAAACTTATTTTTCAATAAGTACTTCCCTCGTATTCTTCGAACAAAGATGGAGAAGGAGTTTCTTGAACTAAAGAAAAAGGATGATGAATCTGTTGGTATATACGAAGCGAATTTTACAAGGCTTGCAAGGTATGCATCTGGATTTATCATGCAACCTGAAAGTAAAGTTGATCGATTTTCAGTGGCTTAAAACCAAGTCTTCGAAGGGCATTAGCTATAAGAGACTTCAGTAGCTATAAAGAAATTGTGCATTGTGCTATCAAGGTAGAAATGGAAGTTGGTGTTACATATCCATCTCATGGTTTTGACAAGAAACGAAAGATGGAGTTCAAGGAGAAATCTCAGAATAATGGTGAAAATATGATGAATGTTTCCTTATGCTCAAAGTGTGGAAAAAAGCTTGGTGGAGATTGTCTTCAAGGGACTAGAAAATGTTTTAAGTGTGGAAAAGAAGGTCATCGAGAAGCTGAGTGTCGAGGTAATGGAAAAAGGGTTTCTAATGATGTAAATAAAGCAAACACTGCAGAGAACGCACCACCAACACTTCAATGCTTCAAGTGCAAGGAAATGGGTCATTATGCTAATAAATGCCCTAATCCAAGGGTTAGTGATGATAAACATGAGCAACCATTTAAGGAAAAGGACAAAGGGAAGTCACATGCGATCACTATTGGAAATGTTGAATATGACAACGATGTGGTGGAATGATTAAGTGTTTATGTAATGGGATTCCAAAATAATGTTGTGTATAGTTTCGTGGAATATTGGAATATTTATGTTTTGGATTTCAATAATTTTATGGTACCGATAACCATGAAAAGTGATTGAGACATTTTTGGTAAACAGATGATATGAGCATAATGAAGGGATAAGAAGATAATGAGATGTTTGATTGTATTCATGAGCTCATGATTGATATAAGGACTAAGTGATATCATGGTTTGAGTATATAGAATTTTGAGGATTTTGGTATGTGGAAAGTGTTAATTTTTAACTACATTCATGTTTTCACTAAGGTTTAATGGGTATTCATTCTTCAAGAGAATACATGATTAAGGTATTCACATGTTTGTAATTTGACCGACAAGATATATCTTATGATATATGGGGGATAAATGATGGCATTCATGTGATTATTCTGTGACATTTCAGGTAATCATTTTCTTTATACTATGAGCCTTGACCGAAGTATTTTAGATAAGCCTAAAGATTAGAAGGGATTATGTTGGACATAAGTTAGGATAAAACGTTTTTTGATATTATTGATGGGATGTTATAGTAATATAGCTTTAGAAAAAGGACATCCTGCAGGACGGGCGACAGCCCATCGTGTCGGACAAGGCTGTGGGAATCGAACCCACAACCGAAGTGCGACTGGCCTTTATCGCCTACCACTGGCCTACAGGAAGTCCCTGTTTAGTAGAAACTAGTTTTATTATATTAAGCAGTATGATATATGAAGTATAAGTCCATTTTAGGTACCATATATGATTAATCTCACTATAGAATGACTTATGTATATTTAATAACTTTTTCTAACCTTTTGATGGAATGGCCCGTCATTCTATCACATGATCTGCTAACACTTCACGAATAACAAATTCAACTTAATTTATTTAAGAGATGAAGTGGAAATTGTTCAAGGCACAAACAACAGTGAGATTGTACCAAAATAAAGTAAGTATTTATTCTAATTCAAATTCTTCAACTTTAGGGAAATGATCTTGAAAACCAAAATTGTTGTCCTAGTGCTCTTATGTCTGATTAATCAGATGGTACCTTAGATCATCACAAATTTATGGATTTGTGATTGTTGGCTTTTCCATAGCCATGTTCTCTACCACTCTCCATTAGAACATGATGGTTAGATTTTTCTTCCATATCCATATTTTCACCTATGTGGAAACCCAGTGATTAGTTTATTTGGGTAACCGTTACGTTTCATACTTTCGTTTTTAAAGATTGGTTTTGGTATTCCTTTTTACGATGTGGGTTTCTATTAAAGAAACTTTTGAATAGTAAACCATTTATAACCCCGACGAATTTCGAGGGCGAAATTCATTTCAAGGGGGGTAGAATGTAACACCCCGAGATTTAATGAAAAATATTCTTTTTAATTTCATTAATGTCTTGTGTTGTATGCTACACCAAAAGGAGCTTGCACAACACGCATCCTTGACTTGCCTTGCATTACACGCAATCGCGACCTTCCTCGATAGCGTGTGTAGTACGCAATAACGAGTTTCACTAAACAACAATATGCTATTAAAATATTACTAAACTAGACATTATGAATAGTAATAACCACTTTTTGAAATTTTATAAATTTTATTTTTCAAAATGGACTTCATTTTTGGATTCGGAATACCGAAATTAGCCTAGGGTAAAATTTTGGTATTTTTCTGAAAACTTTCAATTTTTGATGAATAGTGAAACCACTAAGTGGTAGGTTAAAAACTGAATTTTGCATAAAACTTAATTTTACCGCTTCTGTGAATGGAATTTCGAAAATCCGAGAGACACGGTTAATATCAAGGACTAAAATGTGGTTCAATGAGATGGAAATAATTTTTGGTGAATAGTAACTTTTTACTTTTTTTTACCACACTTAAAAGTAAATAGGGTAATTAAGGGTAAAGATGATATTATTATTACCCTAACACATGTCCTAATTCTATTAGATAAGTGAAATTCGACCAAAAAAAACTTAGGAATAAAATATGACCATTTAGGCCCACTTGGATTAGATTAGGACATTTATTATTAATTTATTTAAAGAAGGGTTAAAATAGTTAAAATCAAAGTTTAATAAGTAAATAATTTTTAATATGGTGTTATACATAAGATAAATTCGACTATAAATATTCATTAGAAAGATAAAAAGATTTCCTACATAATGGTATTTTTTTTAATTTTTATACATTAAATAATTTAATTTATTTATGACACAATGATGATGCAGTAATTATCTTATTAATGAAATATTGACATAATTAATGTTATAAACACCAAAATAAATGTAATTTGAGACTTTTTATGAACTACACTAATTTTCTAGGTTACTATGATATATTAGTGTTGATTTAATCAACTTGGTTTGAACATATAATTCTGTTATGACTTTCACAAAAATCATATATCAAATAGTGTCAAAATTGACAAAAAATAGTTTTTAAATAAAATATTATATTATTAATTTTTATTTTATTCCTAAAAATCTAAGGTTCGGACAAATGACTTAGATAAGGATATATATATTAATAATAAACAACTTAGGGTTCGTTTGGCATGTTATAGTAAGTGTATTAACCATATAGTGTAAGAAAATAAAAAGTCACGGTAAAAGTTAAATTATTTAACTTAGAGTTAAATCTAATTGATAAGGTTAAAATAATAACCTAAACTTTTCTAAATCCAATTTGTTGATAGTATTTCGACCCATCCCCACTTTACCTTCGAAATAAGACCCTTTGGAACCATTATAAACCGATTTTGACTTTAATATAAAATAATATTTTGAGATATTCCTAAGGTGCCCCTCTCCTCCCTTATAAAAGGGCACCTCCTCCCCCTCCTCCTCACACCAATTTGAGCACTCAAGCTCGGCCAAACCCTGCCAAAATCCCTTCTCCACTTCCCTAGAATAATCCTAGAGGTCCTGGTTTTCTTCAAAGACCAATCTTAGTTCCCTAAGTGGAGGATTCAAAGAGACGTTTCAAAGAAGAGGTAATATCCATTACCGATCTTTTCAATTTCTTTCTCTTTCAACTTCTTATTCTTTAGTTGTTTCATGATAAAGTAATAACATCAGTATTACTTACATACTGATATGTTATTATAAATACGAAACAACCCTAATTCACCTTCTATCCATCCTATGGAAAAATGAAATCACCGCGCGTGCGTACGTACGGAATACCGTCTCCACGCCGTGGTGTAATCTATTTTCCACCATCACCTTACAAGGATGGGTATAATGGTGTAATGAGTAACTATATATGATTATTATAAAGTGATATTGACACTGAAATAGTATAAATAAACTTAAATACAATTCCACGATCATGGGAACAATATCATCGCTCGTGCGTATGTACGGAATACCGTCTCCACGATGTGATGCGAATCGTTCTACATGATCATCATTACATAGTAATTATATAAATGAATTGAATGAATAAATATGATATATGTTACACTAATACCATTCTGGATATAAGGTATCTATAACCTTAAAATAAGAATAAGAATTTATTCGGCAAAACACGCATAAGAACAAAAGGCAATAAAGACCCGAGTAACAAGTAACAATGAAATATTACTAATAAGAAGCTAAGAATATGATCATATATGATATAATAACAATATGTATGATTCTGGAATAAGTCAATAACATTATTTAAACCATTATACAGTAGCTTCGGACACGTACAAAGCAAATCAGACCTAAGGTATGGGAAATATCACAATCTCATTTTCATCCGAGATTGTTTATACTTTAGTATTTACTGGGGTGTATTTTATCATCCACATCCATGTTTCCTGAATATGTAATATTATTTCCATCCACCTACAATTGTTTAAAACCAATTTTACCCTTCGGTGAGTTTTTAGTAAAGAATATGAAAGGAATCTTTTGTTGTTTTTCGTATGAGGTACTTTTTGACTTTTCTGACAAAAGTACAAGAAGAATGTTTTTTTAACTTATACGGCATGAATGGATTTTTAAAATTTTTTTTCCAAGAATATTCATTTACAAGTTTTCAAGTTTATTTTTAATCAACTTCTTATAGTTTAAAGTTTTATGACATGTTAATAAAGGAAAAATGTTTTTGAAGAAGAAAGGATATTTTCCTCAAGAATGGAGTTCAAGTGTTTTATCAATATTATTTTCCATCTAAGATAATAAAGGGTTCTGTTTTTATCCCTATTATTACTTTGATTTGATTATGTTGTGATTGAATTATTTATATGAATTATTTTATCTTATATGAATTGTTTTATGATGTCACGATGTTTAAGATTCCCATTTTTATTACATGGGTTATGCAATGATGTATGATTTATGATTTTGTGGCACACATAAGAATGATATCATTATGAGATTGGTGGGACCTATATCTCCCTCCAATGCATTGGGTAAGGATTTTATATCTAATGAGATAGACATGGCTGGAATGGTAGGTTATACCGGTTCAGTGAAACAGGACTGAAACGAGGGTGACTCAGTTCAGAAAGGGACTTTGTCCACTAAGATAGTCTTGGAAATGAGTCTTGACTAACAAGAAATGATTCTCTATGATTATGTGTAAATTCCACAAAGTTTCATGTTTTACGTTATGATTATTGTGATTACATTTCATTTCCACGATTTATCCCATGTTATGAAATTATGATCTCTTTTGCAGGTTAAGATTTCCAAAAGTTATGTGCTTGTGTATACGACGTGATTGATATTTCTTTTGTTTACCCTTACTGAGCATTTGAGCTCTCCCTTTTATGTTTTATTTTCCCCAGGATACAAATAAAGGGTTTAGGTAAAAAAGAAGAAGATCTTTATGGGAGATGTTGAAGATCTTTCACCACGATTAGAAGAGTATATTCCAAGTTTCCAAAGACACTAAACTATTATGATCCTTGTGTGTGTGTTTTTGTTATGTACTAAGTATTCCGCAAAAGTAATGTAATGTCCATGTACTCCAAGTTTCGGGTCTCTACATTTGTCCCATTTTTTTTATAGAAGAATAACTATGCCTTACACCCACAACCTAAAAAACCCCACTGAGACCTGTCTTCCTGGATAAATCTTTCTCAACCATAACTACTTTATCAACCACCTTTACTTAAGTCATTATGAAGATAAGAATAATCATTCACCCAATCAAATCCTTGATACCCATTTCAAAATGTCTCTCCTTGATGTAGTCTTTTACAATTCTCTCAAAAGAAAAATGAAATAACTCAAAAAACAGAGTGTAATACTCCATCACTAAATTGTATCATTCCTACATGGTCACAAACTAATAGAAATTCACCACCATCAATGTTTGAAGATAAAAATATCAATTAAAATCCATTTGGAAAGTATTTTAGGCCGGGTCCTCATGTAACTTGTCTTGCATAATGGAGTCCTAACATTTTATACCTGGTTTTTCAAACATAAAATTGGTGAATACAACCTTCAAGGTCTCATGGTTATTAAAGAATAGAAATATATGATTGATCCTATCGATCCATTCATCAGGATCCTAGGGGATATTATCACCATAGAAAACTGAAATATTCTACTTGGTGAATGTGAGGATAGTCTACCATTTGTTCCTGACAAGTTTCACCATCTTGGACCAAGGTTTGAATATTTTATATCACCAATTTCACAAAAATAGGATGAAAATGAGGAGTCTCCCATGGAATATTCTCCCCAGTACACTCCCTCAATCTAGAAGAGGACCTTCTGGGAAGAAAATTTCTATAAATACAGGGCACAAACCCATTCAACACACAATTAAATATTAATCAACATAAATTTAATCACAATAAAACCTTAAAATAGGTCTCGATAAAAAATAATAACATGAATAAAATTTTAAATGTAAAAGGGGTGAATTCATCAAAAATTTTAAAAAAATTTCTATTATGAATGGTTTGGAAGAACAATAAGATAAACTACATACAAACAATGTGAAATGACACTGAAATATGATAGAATTTTCCACATAGGTTTTGACCAGTTACTATTACCATGAAACTAAACCATGCACCTATTCTTTCAATCCCTGTTTCACTAGAAAACTCAAAATTTATCAAAAACCACTTATGGGTTCCTATATAAACCCATATCCAATGATGAAGAACGTTAAATATCATAAAACCCCCAAAAATGGTTCAAAAAATAAAAACAACTACTGAACATTGATGGAAACTTGAGGCTTGGAATGAGAAAGAGCTAGCCATACATTCCTTCATTACTACCACTTGAAAACTGACAGTACTAACCCATGTCTACCACTGACCCAGAAATAACAATACCTCAGATACCATTTTGTAATGAACCAACCCAGGTCAACTCAACCTATCACCTGAGTTAGGATTCTACATGGCTCCTATAACATACCCAATTTCCATGGGCTAGTGACAAGCACCATGTAATCATAGATAGACATTTAGGTATAGTTTCACCAATGAAAATCCATCCTGACCTAACCATAAATTACATGAACACAACAACCAATAATAGGATTAAAAAGTATAGTAGAGTAAACACATCAATGAACAAAATAGAATATCATAGCATCATCACATAACTAGTCATAATCTTATATATATATATATGATATCCAATTCAAAGATCAAAATCGAGAAATAAGATCACAAGGGCTAATACACAATATCCAAATGATAAAAAATCCCAAAACATCTCTATATGATCCAATCTATGAGACCACATCTCCACCATCCCATAACCACCCAAGACATTGGTAATCATGAAGGGCCACCGAACTAAATAGTGTTATTTCCTTTACCCATGTCCTATAAGAAAAGTCTGTATACACCCAAAGGAATATGTAGGGAATGAGGCATGAAGACTAATAGGATACCACCACGAATCTATGTAAGTACTTTATCAATAAAAATTATTTAGTCAAGTTTGAAAACTAATTTTTCAAAACCAAGTTCACTTTTTAAAACAAGTTCAATTAAAAACAAAAATTTAGAAATCCCTTTGGATATTCTAAAAAAACCATCTTTTAAAAAACAAGGTAAAGAATGATCAAATAATGAAATAAATCCACCTAACAAAAACATTATAAACATTCCCAAATGCGGAATAAATATGGGAATAATAAAAACCATCATTAAATAATCAAGTAATAGAATATGGGTATAAGAATAAAATATATCACTAGAAAACAAGGAACTAACATAATTCACAAAGAATACAAAAAATAATAATATAAATAGGTAATATGCACTATGGGATAAAACCAAATGGGATTTTTCATGAATCTTAATGGACCAAGGTTTACTAGTACTCAAGTATGTAAAAAACATTGGGAAGTTCACTTGTTTTTCCCCTAGAATCTCTCTTAATCTTCCCCCAAAAGTTATCTCAGTCTTCCCCCATGTCTTACATCATTCACATGGGCTCCCTTAGTCCCATGGTTAACATTACTTCAATTTAATCACTCAGTACACATGGATAAAAATACCTAAAAGTTAATAATATTGTTCATGGATTTATCCTCTTAAGTCACCAAATCAACCAAGGTTTCCCACAATCTACCCAGTTCTAATGACATAATCATTAATAAGTGCAACTTGCATAATCCATTTATAATCAGTTTTCATACATTTTTCAAACCCATAACATGATAATCATATAAATACATGCAATAATTCCTTAAAAATTCTTTCAAAAATCCATTTTAAAGAATAAAACCTCTTTGATAAATTTTAATAAGCACTTGGAGTGAATAAAATCCATCTCTCTTTGAAAATACAGTTTGAACCATTAAATTGCCTAAAACATTCAAAAACTATAATAAAAATGGATTAACCATCACAAATAATTCAAATTGGTGTCAATTTAATAACCAAAAACCATGGGAAAAAATATTCAATATAAATCCATGGAAAATTTCCCTTAGATAGAGGCACCTACCAAAATCTAAACGAAAACTTTTTTCCTTCACTGAAAACCACTTGAATCATGAAATAAAGGCCCTTAAACACTTAAACACAAATAAAAAAACAAAAAACCCAATAATAATGATATATTCATCCAAAATTCAGGCTAGGGTTTTTAACATCCATGAAAATGGATGAATAAGGATAAAAAAGTGGTAATGAAGGATAAATCATTAAGAATTCAAGATTACCTCAATAAAAAACACCAATGTTCCAAGAAGAATTCCCCAAAATACAAGTCATAAGATCTACATGGTGTGTGGAAGAGGATAAAAATGAGTGGGGAGAGAAATGTGTGTGAAAAACTTCAAAATTGAAAGGGTGAAAATAGTCAAATTCCCCATTTTTAATAACATGGACACACCACACAGTTTAGGCACACAATAATATATACTATGTGCCAACCATGTGGGATCCACTATCCCAGTAAAACACAACCAACATGGTTTTTATAAATATTTACATGGTTAGAAAAACCATGCCAAAGTCGTGCATAACCGCACTCCCCTCCAAAAATTACTCCCACATAGTTAGATTCATAGTTTCACTAACCATATGCCAACCATGTTTCAGGGCGTATTTCCTAAAAAACCAAGGTTCTTGACCTCATAATCCTAGAAACTACCATAATATATAAGTAAATAAATATTAAAATATAACATAACAGTGACCCATCTATAACAGCCCAAGGAAAATATGAATTTCTTTTAAATCATTTCTATAATATAAACATTACATCTCATAAATAATCACACGATCCCAAGAATGGAAGGTTTAATTTCCTTGAGTAATAGTTACATAGGCAAATTATTTTACACAACATGTGAACATTTCTCCATAATCGAACTAAAATTGATACTTTTTTATAAGTTACAATCATTTTTATTACTCAAGGTATAGAAACATAAGAAAGGGGTGAGATCAGATTCTCATGAAGGAAAAACCTATGTGATTAAAATTAGAGATCATAAGTGAGCGTAAAATGATCATATGGGTATAATAATTATACATAAGAAAATCATACCTAAAAAAACAAAGATAAAAAGTTAGGAGTCTGGGAATAAAGCTTGTCCTAACATAAGACGCGAATAAAAATATTTTAGAAACATTAGTCTATCAACATGATCCATGAGAGTATAACATAGGCATAAGAACATGCATAAGAGTGTGGAATAAAAATCGATATAAGAAAATATATAATTTTGAACATAGCTTAACCATAATTATGTCTATAGACATACTTTCGAGTATAACTTAACCATAATTATACCCACACACACCCTTGTGAGAATACCTTAACTAAAATTATACCCAAATACAACCTTTTGAGCATAGATAAACCACAATTATACCCAAGCACAACCATGTAAGAATATATAAACCATAATTATTCCCACACAAAACCTTTCAGATATATCTTAACCATAATTATTCCCATTCAAAACCATGTACGTATATCTAAACAATAATTATATAGATTCACAACTTCATGGGAATAGATAAAATATAATTATACTCATGAATTATTTTATCATAGATAAAACACAATTATAATCATGAAAAAACTTGTGAGAATAGAAAACTACAATTATAACCACACATAAAATCATTATATCATGAGATATAAAGCATTAAAAAATTCATTGTAGGGATATATAGGATCCTACCCATCATTATTATATACATATGTTTTCCACTTAAAAATCATTCAATTTAAAAATCATAAAGAACCCATGGAAATGAAATAGGTTTCATAAAAATTCCAAATTAAAATCATTATCTTTTCATTAATAACCCATAGAAATAAAATGGGCCTCATTAAATATCCAAATCATATAAAATAACATCATGAATTAAATCATTTGATACCAAAAACACGATAACCCAAAATAATCACATAATAAAATAGAAATATAGGGTAAAACATGAAACAAAACTCCTTTTGATTTAGATAATTTTAAATATAGTGAAGAAAATTAAAAACAAATCATGAAAGGAGGATTTGTAAAAACATTTTTACTCAATGATGCAAAATTCATGGCTGTGAGTCTCTTTTCAAAAAAGTTCCTTTGTTTTTTTTATAAAGTGAAAAGAAAAAAATTAATATAAGTGGATCTGGATTAAAAAATATTTTCCTTCGATAGTGAAAGAGAGAATATCATATAAAATATAAATTCTTCAAGGAACTAAGTTGAATAAGAAATAGTATAACTCAAATATAGGAGTTTGTATTACAAAGTCCCTTTCAACTTTGGAATCTTTTGAATCAAAATACATTTAAAGAGAGAATATGATATGGATATTAAAACCCCATGAATAAAATGAAAATGGTAAAATATATTCAGTAGTAATTTATCACACTATATTAAATATATCATGGTGCATATTAAGAAATATGTCTCAATAAATTAAACTTGAGTGAAATAACCACTTTTCCGTGAATTTTAACTTGGTTGATCAAAATATAACATCATGTATAAAAAATAACCATATTAATCACCTATTTTATAACCTTATTTATGTATATAACCTTTCATAAACTTCATTTATAATTATTCTCTATATTTATATTAGTTAGTTATTATCTAATTTCAATAACATGTGTTAGTAATATTGACCATTTTGAACTAGATTGTAATAGTGGTGTTGTTCTCCATTATTATACCTAATTTTATCAATACCAAATCATACAAGGTGCTAGAATTAATGTTTTATAATGTTTTATAATTTTATAATTTTATTTAATGTGAGTTTTGGTTATGATCCATAAAGATGAATTTGTAATTGATCATGTTTCGATGATTCTTAATGAATGAAGGGTGTTTTATTAAATAACGACTTAAATTTTAATAATACCATTAAAAAAATAATCCTTAAATTATTTATATCATATATTACTAGAAATTAAATTACCACACCCATTATATAAATTTATATCATTGTTCAAGTAAGTGTTGAAACCAACACAAACAAGAACATATCATAATTAAAAGATGATTATAAAGTAGTTTAATTTTAATATCATTATACTAGAAGAACATTGATATTATTTAGTGTTTATCAATGTGATATATAAGAACTATAAATAATTATAAGAATAATATAACTTATTTAATGTTATTTCTTAGTATGAAGAAATTAATTTTTTCTCTTAAAATGCTTTTTTGGACGGTTGAATTTATCATCATTGTTTGTTGCCCATATATTAATAGGTTTTACAATTTTTCATTCATGAATCTTAATAATTTAATAAAAAATAATAATAATCAATTAAAACTATTCATATTACCATCCATGTAAGGTGTAAATGAAAATAAAATGGATATCAATCGTTCCATGGAGATGGTAGTCCACACTTACGCATGGATGTTGATTTTGTTTTCAATAGAATGGGGAAAATTACTAATATGTTTAATTATTTATGAATATAACATATGTAATAAATATCATACTTATTTATTAAATTCTCTATAATTACCAAAGTTTTAATGGGGTAATGGAAAATGAACAAGTTACTTCATGGAGTCAGCATTCCGCACACACACTACTCATGTTTTCATTTTTCTTAAATGAAAAAGGGGAGGGTGGTTAATGATATTACCATAATTATAATAAAATATCAGTATAATATTTATTATTGTGTTATAATTTTAATATGGTTTAATTTAAATTGGGTAAGAATAATTTCACTTAAAGAAATAAAAATGATAAAGGATCAGTTATATATTTATACCTCACTACTTGGATTATCTCCTTTTTTTGAAGGGGGTTAAACCTTTTAGGGATGTTGTTTTGAGAAAACCAAAAACTAGTTATGGTTTATAGGAATTTTTAGGAGAAGATTGGATAGAGTTTTGATTGAACTTAGTGGGCTGTGGTGTGAGGGAAAGTTAGGGGAGGAGTTCCACTTTTATAAGTTACAAAGGATGATGTATTTTTAATTACCAAACAAAATTTAATAATGGGAAGTAATTATCAAGGATAGTTTCACCAATATTGGTAAATAATGGAGCGGTAAGAGATAATGTTTATGTAGGCCTCAAAAACCCATTCCCACACATTTTTAAACATATTTTTGGTATTTCCCTCTTGGTTAAACCCCCTTTCTCCTTTGGAATTTTACCCAGGTAACTGGTTTTTACTAAAGTAATTTATCCATTATGATTTAAAATAAAATAGTTCTTATTATATATTTTATACCTAATTATTCCAAATTTTAAAACCATTTTATTATTATAATTTTGTAAAAGGGATAAAAATTAATTTTTAAATAGAAAATGTATAATGCATTACGTTTTTTTTTGAAAAATATAACTCAAGTTATGAAATTTCAAATATGGATTTGTAAATTAAACCAATTTTCTTTTTAAATTATAAATCCACTTATAAAAAAATATTTGATCCAAGAAAAAGGTTTCTTGTATTTAAAATTGATACTTATATACAAACAATGTTAAAAAAATCATGTTATTTGTAAAGAGTTGGGCGCTCAGACGACGTGTAATTCAGGGGACCGGTGTGCCAGAAATTAATTTTATAAAGATATTAAGAATATTTTATACCATTAACATGAAATAAATATAATAACTATAAAAATGTAGCTTAGACCAGAAATCTGAGGTAAGGGTTGAGTCCATAATGCAACGTTTATCCTAGGTAAGACATCCCTTTTGTCGGCGCCTGACTTTTGTGGAAAAAGATATTCAGGGGAAAATCAGAAGTTAAAATAATTACACTTAATTATTTTACCCATGAAGCAGAATAAAATAGATTTTAAATGGGGACTTGGATTCTAAATCCAGGACCGTCATTGAGTTCGGAATGAGGTGTTTTTCCTAGGCGCAACATAAAATGGGGGGGTGTGTGAGAATTTTAGATTTCCGCACCAAGCGGGATGCCTATAAATAGAGAGTTAAGTGTTTTAGATTAGGGTTAGTCCCTAATCCCATTTATATCTCTATAAATCTCTATATCTCTCTCTATCCTCTCAACCATTCTTCACCGTTCTTCACCAGATCAAAGAGAAATCTCTACCGAAACTTCAGTTGATCGAAGCAAGAGCATCGTGGATTCCTCACCAATGACTAAACACCGATTCGAGGTAGGATTTATCTTGTTTTTTAGTTCTGATTAAGTTTCTCTAAATATTAAATTTCTTGGTTTATGTTTGTTGTTTTATTATCAAATCATTGATAGCCACATGAACACGACCATCGATCTATGTTTAAATCATCATTCATCATCTGTTCTTCAGGGATATATTCTATAACTTTTGGGTTAAACCAACCATCGATGGATCAATGATAATATGGTGGTGTAGTGAAGACATAATCATAAGGGTCCTTGATCCACTAACGAATTCCCAATCGGGTGACCAGATTGAGCTTGGTGGTCCGCCGAACAGACCACTGGGGTGCCACCGGTGCAGTGACTCATAGCAGATTCTGGTGGCGGGTTGCTCCGGCGGCAGTCCGAGGAGAGTTGGTGACACCATGAACTATGGCGGAGAAAGGTAGCAGGCTATGTGGACTAGCCGGGAGGGGTCACATGGTGAAACCCCTGGCGGAGACCGCTGCTACAAATCCTGCGCCTGGCCACCGGCTCTCGGTGCAAAGCCACTATCGGCAGCGGGCCGGGCCACATTGGCGAGCGGGTCGAGCTGCCACGGTTCAACTAAAATAAATAGACCGAGCTAGATAATTGGGATGCATAATACTGAGTGGTTTAGAACCAGGTTGGATCCGAAGTCAATTGTGGCGGTCGACTGCTGCGGTAGGAGGAGCAACTGCGAGTTAGTCCACCGGCCCCACAACCATTTTCTATGGATTCAAATTCCCATAACTTTTAAAATAGGAGTCCATTTGATGCGCCATATATTAAATCATGTTCCTCTCTTCAAGACGGAACTTTTGAGATTTATTTGAGAATTTTATGTTCGGGATCAGAATGTGGGCCCCACTTTGAGCTGTTTGGATGTCTTATGGTGAAAAGTACCCATTTAATCAATTGAACATTATGGGAAAATAAATAGCCTATCCTATGCATTTTTTCGATTAGAATGTTAATTTGACATTAGTTTCAACATCTGAGTTAAGAATCAAGGTGTTATAAACTCAATGCTTGTCTAGCAGTGTTTGATGATGGTTGTGATGGAAGTAATGTTTTTAGAATAACCAGAGCAGTACTGGCTTACCCTCTAATAGGTTTGGGTAGTGGAATTCACCTTTCCCTCTTCTCGGCTTTCCCTCCACTAGGGCTAGGTAGTGAGGTTAGACGAATACTCTTTAGGACTTACCCTCCAGCAGGGTTTGGCAGTGAGGTTTGTCATTTACTCTTTAGGACTTACCCTACAGTAGGGTTGTATAGTGAAGTTCATTGTTTACTCTTCAAGGCCTACCCTCTAGCGTATCACCCATTAGCGGGACTGGGAAGTGGTGATCGGAGAAGACTCATTGACTAGGATTGTTTTGATGTTACTTTGGTATAATGAGTAAGAGGGGTGATTTCCCCATTGAGACGTGTCCTTGTGATGCGACCTAAAAACCATGCGGGTGAGACATACCCACCAAAAGTGAATAGTAACAAGGGGGGTATTTGAGCCCCTTTCACTTATAGTTTAGGGAAGACATAAGGAATTCTGGGTATCGATGGTGGTTACTTCTGGGATTTTTGGTGACTTTCTTTCTGGGTTGGGCTATGAGACGGAGATCCCCATAATCTCTCATTGGAATTCTTTGACTGAGCATATATATATATATAACCTATTACAATTCCCACTTTTTGTATCCTAGTTAATCTTCTTTCAGGATAGGTGAAGACATGCAAGGTATGACACCTAATTTCTATGTCTAGGTTCTTATGGTTAAATGAGTCTACTCTCTTACTATAGTTAGGGATGAATAGATGAGAAGTCCATATTCTCACCGTTTCTATCTCCTAGTGTTTGGATGATCTTAATTCACTCTCTTGTTAGGTTGAGTTGCACTCATTTATTGTACTTTATTTAATCCAATGTAATCCTATCTTCTTGTATCTCTTACTGCTCCCCTTATTTTCAGGGAGTCCTATTGGGCATGTTTATACTCACGCCTACATGGGCTTTTCTCACACGTATCATGCCTTTTATAGAAGATGGACCGGTTTGATCGCGACTTTGGTGGAGCTTAGGGATATGGGATCTTGGACCATGTGTGGTGGTCACAACTGGGGATTTCAAGAGAAGGGTATTATTTGCTAGTTTTACTTTTAGTTTTTCAATTTGGTTGGGAAAATTTTTAGTTGGGCATGTATTTTTCCCCTTTGTTCCTTTCATCTTACTTTATTGTATCTGTACTGTATAGTGGTCCATGCATATATGGTTTATTTTTACAACAGGTTGCATCTTTTACTTTTCTCCCTTTGCACTTTTCATCGAGTTGGTTGTGTGTGTGTACAGGTACTTAGGCAAAGGACAACCTAAGTTGTTTGTGCCTTCAATACTAGTCTCCACCCCATGGCCTATAGAGGCAAGCTTGGGGTAGTTGCATCTCAGGCCCCAGTATGGGTCGGTTCATGAAAAGGTGGTATCATAGAAAGTTCATTACATGGTAAGTTGTTTGGATTTTTACCCTTAAGAGGATTGATTGGGTATAGGGAAAAAATTTCAACGTGTCTCAGGAGTGGATCTCAGGCCAGGGAGTCCAATGATGGTGAGGCAGCCGATATATCCATTCACCGGGACCCTAATTACCCACTTCTCAACTCAGCATGCTGAGATATTTGATGCATGGATCAATGGTAAATTCATCATATATGATTGAGTCTTTGAATGTACTTTTGAGTCATCTCCCCATTATTGTTGTTATATATATAAATATATATATATATATATATATGCTCATCTAACCATTGTACTCCTTGATGATTTTCAGAATTCCTTCTTGGCGGTAGCCAGACAAGTTACCCGCTCTGATTCATGATGATGACCTCATGAGCGATGAGGCCTCAGTACATGGACCATCATGAAAGCCCCTTCCTTCGGGTGGGCCAGTGGCAACACCTCCACCTATGGAGCAGTAGTTAGTATTGGAAAAACATGCCTAGGATGATCATAGGTTTAGCACGCTTCGTGAGTTCTAGTGCCAGAGTCCGCTGAGGTTTTGAGAAGAGGTGAATCCCCATACAGCAGAGGACTCGGTGGAGTCGGTAGTCTGAATTTTCAAGATGGTGTGGACACTAACAGACTAGATGGTACCTTTGGAATCCATCTTTTTTCTTGGGAGATCTGAGCGCTGGTGGAGTTCAGTTACCTCATTGCACGACATGTCATCACTCTCGTGGGATGAGTTTCAACATCTATTTCGTGATGAGTACGTCCCCTTATTCTTGCACTCCATCAAGATTAACGAGCTTCTACAACTGTATAAGGGATATATGATAGTGGATGTGTATGAATATGGGTTTACTAACCTTTTACGCTACTCCATGGATATGATCCATGACAGTTACTTCCATGAACATAAGTTTGAGAAGGGTCTTCTGTAATGACCCGAAATTTTGAATAAATCTTATTTCCTAATTTTTTGTGATTTTTTTTTTTTATACTCAACAAAACTATTTCATTTGATAACATGAGTATAATTAAAATGAGACCATTGTGTTTTGACTATTATACGACCATTGGTCAATATGACCGCTGGAAACTAAATGTTTCGATATTGTCTCTAAATAAAAGTAATCTTGGTTAATTAATATAGAAAGAAGATTCGATGGCCTCACCCAGTAGTCTTGGACCGATCGAAGCCCATCTAACAGAACTTGGGAAGGAGGTAGCACCACTAGGCTTTTCTCTGGACCAAACCCAAGCCGAACTTGATCGTGTGAAGCTAGAACAGAATTGCATTCGTGAGAAGTTCAAACTGATAGAAATTACTACTCGTGCGATGTTGGACGAGCCTCCCTCAGATTCTCTCACCTTAGCACACCTTACACTTAGGTCCTATACTGGTGTGATAAGGGGCTATGTAAGGAGACCGTAACTGCCTTGTATAATCCTTTGTTTTAAATAAAAATTTTGATTTCTTCTTATGATGATGTTTATGAATTTTCAAATGTCTGGATAAATATAGTATGCATATTTTTGATGAATTTTAGAAAAAAGGATATTTTAAAAAATTTTATGTAAACCTTAAATAATTAAAAATGTGTAATGATATTCAAAAAATGGTCTTCTACAATTATGTCCAGTATGAAATTTAGAGTCTAATAAGATCAACTTGATTTTTGATGAATAGTAAATTATGAATAGTGATTTTATGATTAGGATTAGTAATGTGTTCAAATGGATTAGTAATCTCACTTAAAGAAAGTATTAATATAATCTAGGCACCTTGATTAAGTAATGTGATTCAATAAAATGGTTAAATAACGGTTTCATAAATTATTATCCAAGTATTAGTTTTTTTGAGTGAATAGTGTTTTTTTAATTAAAAATAAAATTAAAAATATTTAGAAAAATATTTTTATAAAATGGATTTCATTTTTGAACTCAAAGCATCGATATTATGTTAAGGTAATTTTTGGGGATTTTTCTGAAAAAAATGAATTTTTGGTAAATAGTGTATTTATTTAAAAATTAAATTAAAAATATTTAGAAAATTGTTTTTATAAAATGGAGTTCATTTTTGAAATCAGAGCATCTATATTTGGTTAAGGTAAAATTTTGGGAATTTTCTGAGAAAGTTGAATTTTTGATGAGTAGTGAAAATACAGTTTTTAAGTTACGGGTGTTTAATGACATCATTAAATGATGTATTAAGTATGTAATCAATATGGCCGACTTATGAATAATAAGATAAGGTATTAGGTGTCCCAAGTGGCCAATACCATGGGAAAATACCATGGGAAAGCCCATGGTTTTTCCAAAACCACCAATGAGGTGTCCCTTGCCCATTAATGCATTGTCCTCTCACTTTCCCTATAAATACCAAGCAATCCTCTCATCCATTCGACTCCCCACTCTCCCCCAACAAATTTATGGTCTCATTACCTCCAAAGGAGTCCTCCCAAGGTGCCCCAATCCCTCAAGGTCCCAACCTTTGAGTTTTAAGAGTTACGTTTTAAGGTAAGGGATCCTACCTCTCTCTTTCTTTTCAACTAATCTCTTTTATGTCATTTCTTTTATGCTCCATGATATTATGTTGTAGGATGTTCTTTTATACTACTATTACTTTCCTTTTAATTTTAATATGATGAGAGACCCCCTCTTTCTCTCATCAATTCATTTTATGAGTGTTTAAGTGGCGCCGTTAGGCTGCCGAATTTTTAAGGGATTCGTTCACCTTTCTCAATTTTCAAAGTTCTACTTTCATGTCAAGTCTATCAAGTTCCTTTTTATTATTTTGGGGTATGATCTCTATATCTATCATACATAAATCTTATGTTCATATTATGAGAGACCCTATTTTATCTTTTCAATTCATTTTTATTGATGTTTAAGTGGCACCGTTAGGCTGCGGAATTTTTAAGGGATTCGTTCACCTTTCTCATTTTTCACAGTTCTACTTTCATGTAAAGTATTTAAAGTTCCTTTTTTTATGTTGGGGTATGATCTCTATATCTATAATACTGATATTTTAGTTTCATATGATGAGATACCCTATTTGATCCTGTAAATTCATTTTTATTGAAGTTTATGTGACGTCGTTAGGCTGCCGATTTTTTAAGGGATTCTTTCACCCTACTCAAGTTCTACTTTCATGTCAAGTATTTCAAGTTCATTTTTATTTTGTTGGGGTATGATATCTAAATATATCATACTTATCTTTTATGTTCATATTATGAGATACCCTATTTTATCTCTTCAATTCAGTATTTTGAAGTTTTAAGTGGCGCCGTTAGGCTGCCGAATTTTTAAGGGATTCTTTCACCCTTCTCGTTTTCAAGATCTATTTTCATATAAAGTCTTTAATGTTCCTTTTTATTATGTTGGGGTATGATATCTATATCCATAATACTTATCTTTTATGTTCGTATGATGATATACCCTATTTTGTCTCTTCAATTCAGTATTTTGAAGTTTTAAGTGGCGCCGTTAGGCTGCCGAATTTTTAAGGGATTATTTCACCCTTCTCGTTTTCAAGATCTATTTTCATGTCAAGTATTTCATGTTACTTTTTATTATGTTGGGGTATTATATCTATATCTATCATACTTATATTTTATGTTCATATGATGAGAGACCCTATTTGACCTCATCAATTCATTTTTTTTAAAGTTTTAAGTAATGTCGTTAGGCTGCCGAATTTTCATAAGAGAAATATTATTTTTGTCTTCCTTTCATGTTCTTCATTTCATATGGTATATTTTCAAATTTCATTACCATGTTATTAAATCTTTTATATTATGTACCTATACTGTTTTATGGGTCATTTATGAATGTTTGACCAATTTCCCCTCTCTTTTCAATGTTTTCTTAAAACCCCGAAACATAGTCGTTATGCTGCAGAATTTCCATCTCAAAATGTCTCTATATTTTTCTAAAGTTCTTTGATTTTATTAAGTGAATAATCAAAGCTCTTTCTTATATAGGGGTATTCACATATATATCAAAATGTTCTATTTTTAAATTATGGGATTTACATACACGAAACCCGCTTTCCTTTTTTTGGGTTTAAAGTGACATAAAGATCATGTCTTTAAAGTAGTTTTTAAAACGTTATGATTATAAAATGAAACCCATTTCTTTTATGCTATATGGGTTGTTTATGAAATGATTTATGATGATATATTTAGCTCACATGATAATAAAGACATGTCAAGTGTGATCCCTGATAGCGCTCTAATTCATTGGGTAAAGACTTAATCTCTAGAGATGACCTTTTAGACTGATACCTTGGTGAATAACCTAGGTAATTTTTAATGACACCTTGGCGATGGAACTTGGTGAAAAGAAATGATTGTCAATATTAAATATTGTAGCCACATCTTCAAGTTATGAAAAATGTTATTTTTATTATGATATATCTCATGATTTCATTCTCATGCCTTAAAGTTCTTTTCATGACCTTATTGAAGTATCTCAAGTTCACATGTAAAATGTTTCTCTTGTTTCCCTTACTGGGCCTTCTGCCCACCCTTTATTTTGATGTATGTTCCCAGGTTATGAGATGCAGTAATGAAACTAGGATAAACTTGAGGAGAATCCTTTCAAGTGTTTAAGAATAATTTCTTATGTTTTCATGTTTTAAGTTCCTGGTTTCCAAGACACTAAACCTTAAAGATCCTCAGTTTTGTAAAATGTAATGAAAGTTTATGTGATAAAAAGGCGGGATGCTATATCTTCAGTGAGAGATCTATGCCAGTATAGTTACAATGTTCATACCTAATTATGCGAGGGTTCTTGAGTGGGGACTTATAACAAAGAGTTTCATATCATAGGGATTCCATTTAGCTGGGACTCGCAATGGTCTCTTTAGAGTAGAGACGTCCCTGACAGTCGGCAGGCGTTAGTTGGCAAGGCCGCAATGCAAGGGACCTTTCCAAGATCAGGCTCGACCATGTGGTCAAATGGTAGTATGAAAGCATAGAGAACCAGGTCAGGATAAAGAAGACCGATGCTACGCATGTGATGGGAAAATTCACATAGCATGACACTTCCTGACAAAATGAGCTGGGCATCCCGGGCAAGCAGCAGGTGTACCACCATGGCAGAGGAATCGGCGTGATCAGGGTGGTCCCCAAAGAGGTGGTGCTGATAGAGGAGTAGAAGTAGGAGGACCATGTGGTGGGGTGTGGTGCTATGAGTTTCCACCCCCACCACTACCGGGCGACCCACATCAGGCTCAGGGAGATGGTGGTCAGGGCCACAGACAACTACAGTCTATAGACATCTATGATCCTCCAGTGCACGAGATGATCTGAGGCACGCTCTATGTTTATTTTACTCTTTCTTTTGTATTAGTAGACACATGAGCTAGTAAATATTTTATCTCATTAGTCCTTGCATGATAGTTGGATCTCTCAGTAGAGGCACTATCACAATGGCTTTGTCTTGAGGTCCCTACATGAAGTGACTCTTCTGTATCTTTTATCTTCTGGTAGTGTGAGCTTTAGTTTGGAGGAGAAATGTTCATGTGAGACCTGCTGGTCATCACGATGGAACCTTATGATGTCATCTTAGGAATGGATTGTCCTTCTATGGTTCGAGCCCATATTGATTGTCACCACAAGCTAGTCATATATCTACACACTGATGGGATGAGTTTCACCTTTCTTGGTGAATGAGGACTCATTGTTGGGAAAGTGAGTGATATGAACAAGGGACTAAGACCATTTACCCATTAGTTAGTGTGTGTGACCCATGGTGTAATAGACTCCTCAGACACCTTGATTTCTTCAATTGTGGAGGATTACATGGAGGAATTCCCTAAAGATGTCTTCGGATTACCTCAGAGGTTGTAGTTGGAGTTTCGTATTGATTTTCAACCAGGGACTATCCCAATATCTTCCAAAACATATCTTATGGCACCCACCGAGATCTATGAGCTATGTTTACTTCTAGGGGACCTTCATAGTAAGGGTATCATCATACCTAGTGTACCCCCCTAGGGAGATCCAGTTATGTTCCTGAAGAAGGAATATGGGAGTTTGTGGAATTGTGTGGATTATAGTCACCTGAATCAAGCCACAATAAAGAATAAGTACCCCTACCAAGGATCAATGACCTCTTCTACCTGTTATGAGGTGTGAGGTGGTTCTCCAAGATCACTTTGATATCCTTATACAACCAGCTACATGTTTGTGAGGCTAATATTCCAAATTTGGACTTTTGATTTCTCTATGGGTATTACGAGTTCTTACTGATGCCTTTCGGTGTGACAAACACCCCACCATTTTCATGTCTTTAAAGAATTGGGTCTTACAGCCATATTTGGACCAATTTTTTGTTTTCTTCATCAATGAAATACTCATCTACTCTGTTTCATAATAAGAGAATTCATAGAACTTGTGGATGGTCCTTGATTTACTCCGATGGCACCAAATTTATGGAAAGCTCTTGAAGTGTCAGTTATGGATACATGAGGTTCAATTTTTGGGGAATTTCATTTATAAGGAGGGTTTAGTCATGGATACCATGAAGATAGAGGCAATTATTTCTTGGGATCCACTCAAGAAGGCATCAGGGGTGCAAATTTTTCTTGATTTTTCTGGGTACTACCGGAGATTTGTGGAAGACTTCTATAGGATTGCAGCACATTTGACCGCTCTAATGCAAAAGGGGAAGCCATTTACCAGGTCTGAGTAGTTCCAGAATTCATTTGAGGAGTTGAGGTAGAGGTTGACAAGATATCTAGTTTTGTGACTACCAAAGGAGGGCATCGAGTTCTTCGTGTATTACGATGCATCAGAAGATGTGATAAGTTGCATTTTGACACAACAATAGGAAGTGATCGCGTAAGGGTCGATGAAATTGAGACACCATGAGAAAAATTATGTGACTCATGAATTATATATTGTAGTGGTAGTATTCGCCCTGAGGATGTAGAGGCACCACCTATTAGGAGAGAACTTTTTGGTTTACTAATACCACCAGAGCCCCAGATATATCTTTACCTAGAGAGATCTGAATCTGAGGTAGTAACGCTAGTTGGATTTCTTATAAGACTACGACTTTGAGATCGTATATACCCTGTGGAAGATAAATATTGTAGGAGATTACCTTAGTAAGAAGTCCCATGCTTTCCTATTGACAGAAGCTTCTGAGCAATTATATTCTCTGTAGCTGAACCTAGTGGAGAAGGATCATACAACTTCTATATAGTCGATAGTGATGACTCCTTCGCTCCTTTAGCATGTGAGAGACTAAAAAATAGGAGATTTAGACTATGAGGTTCTTCACAACCATATATCCACAGGTGAGACACCTGATGGGTATTATGAAGGGGTTAATCATGAGATCTTGTTCTAGGGGTGAATAGTTATCCCAATAGCAATGTAGGAAGATGATATTGGGGAATTCCGCACATCACCCATAGTTGTACATACCAGTGTGGGGTATATGTACAGGGACATTTAGTGACAGTTTTGGTGGTCCAACATGAGATGAGGAATTTCTAAGTTCGTCTCCCGATGCCTTACTTGTCAGCAGGTGAAGGCCATGCATCAGGTTCCATTGGGTTTGTTGCAGCCTCTCAACATCCTGGAGTGGAAGTGAGATAACATATACATGGACTTTGTCATAGGTAATCCATGCATGGAGAAGGTCCATGACTCTATTTGGGTGATAGTGGAATAACTTACCATGTTGGGACACTTCCTTACTATCAGGGAGAAGAGTTCGGTGGAAAGTTTGAGAGTAGTTGTACTTATGAGAGATCATCCGCCTCCACGGGTTACCCTCGACGATTGTCTCTAATCATGACACGTGGTTTACATCACACTTATGGGGAGGCATGTAGGAGGATTTCAGGACCCAACTACATATTAATATGACCTTTCACCCTAAGACTGATGGGAACATCGAGTACACTATCCAAGTGCTGGAAAATATGTTGAGGGATTCAGTGCTAGATTTCAGACAGAGCTGGGAGGACCACCTTTGTTTAGTAGATTTTCTACATAACAACAATTACCACTCTAATATCGGCATGGAACTATATGAGGCCCTATACGAGAGACCCTATAGTTTACCTTTAAGCTAGATGGAGGTTGGAGAATCATCCCACATGGGCCCAAAGTAAGTGCAAGCCATGACGAAGAAGGTGTAGGTCATCCATGAGTAGATGTAGAAGGCCTAGAACATGCATAAATCATATGAAGACTCCTGTCGTAGGCCCCTAGAGTTTGATCAGGGAGACCACGTATTCTTGAGAGTATCCCTACAATGTGGTATATAGAGGTTCAGTTAGGGAGTCATGCTATACCTGAGGTTCATCAGGCCATTCGAGATCACGCAGAGGGTTGGTGAGGTTGCCTATTACCTTGACCTACCACTGTAGTTGGAGCGGGTGCACGATATTTTCCATGTGTTGTAGCTGAAGCGATACGTGCATGATTCTATTCACATTATAGATTGGGGAGAGATAGACATTAAAGATGGGGCCACATTTGCAGAGCACCCAGTGGAGATCGAGGATCGAAAGGAGAAAACCTTACGTGGATGGGCCATCCCCCTGGTTCATGTTCTATGGCAGCATGGAAACATGCAGGAGAGTTCTTGAGAACAGGAGATCCAGATTCGAGCTCAGTATCCCATGTTGTTTTCCAAGTTTTTTATTTTTGGGGAAGAAATGTTTGAAGGAGGTAATGATGTAGAGACTCGATTTTTACCTTGTAATACTTTGAAATATTTCTCTATATATTTACAGAGTTGGGTGCTGAGATGAAATGCAATTCCAGGGCCCTATGTGACCGAAATTAATTTCATAAAGATATTACATATATTTTATACTATGCACGTGATGGAAACAGGATAAATATAATACGGAAGCTTAGATCCGAAATTTGAGGCCACAGTTGAGTCTTTAATGCAACGTTTACCCTAGGTGGGGCATAACATTTTTCAACACATGACATCTATGGAAAAATCCATTCAGGGGAAAACTTGTAATTCAAAATAATTAAACTTAATTATTTTACCCCTAATACCAAATCAAATGGCCTTCAAACGGGGACTCAGATTTGAAACCCAAGACCACCATTGAGCTCAGAATGATGTTTTTTGCCTATGTGAAACATAAAATGAGGGGGTGAAGGAATTTTAGATTTTCGCACTAATTGGGATGCTTATAAATAGAGATTTGAGTGTTTCGGATTAGCTCGAGCCCCTAATCCCATTTCTCTCTCTATAAGTCTCTCTCTCTCTCTTCTCTCATCCATTCTTCATCGTTCTTCACCGGATCAAGGAGAAATCTTCATCAAAATTTTGGCAGCTTGAAGTGGGAGCACCAAGGATGCGTCACCAATGACTAAACACCGATTTGATGTAAGATTTATCTCGTTTTTTGAGTTCTAATATAGTTTTCCCTTTGAATATTCTATTTTTGGGTTTATATTTGGTTTTATATCATCAAATCATTGATGACCACACAAACATGGCCATTGATCTGTGTTTAAATCATCATTCATCATTCATTCTTCCTGGATATCCCCTGTAACTTTTGGATACAACCAACCACCAAAGGATCAATGATCAGAGGCTGGTGCAGTGAAGCCATCATCAAATTGGTCCACAATCCACTGAAAGATTCATGGTTGGGTGACTGGATTAAACCCAATGGTCTGCATAATAGACCACTATAGTGCTTCGAGTAGGCCACTCCAGTGGCATTCTATAGAGCAGCGGTGACACTGCAACCTGATAGTGCCGCAAGGTGGTGGGACATGTATCCTAGCTGGTCAGTAGGGTGGGGTTGTGCGGCGTGAACCCTAGCGGCGATCGACTCATGGACCAAAAATACTATTAGAAGTAGGATGAGTTGCGTTGGCGAGTGAGTCAGGCTGCCATAGGCTGACCCAAATAAATGTGTTGGGCTGGGCTAATGGGCCAGGCCAAACCTTGATGGGCCGGGCCAGATAAGTGGGCCAGGTTCAACCCGACGGGGAAAATCCATCTAACTGGGTCAAACCCAGGTCAACCTGGGTCGGCCATGGTGGTGGACCACCGTGGTAGCTACCGCAGTGGGCCAGTCGACTGCAGCGATTGACCACTGCAATAGGTGGACCGACCGTGAGTTGGTCCATTGACCCTGTGACCCTCTTTTCCGAATTCAAATTCCTGTAAATTTTAAACAGAGAGTCCATTTGATACACCATCTATGGAAACATGTTCTTCTCTTCGATATGTACCTTTTGAGATAAATCTGAGAATTTGATGTTCAGGGTCGGAATGTGGGACCCACTTTGACCTGTTCATGTTTCTTGCGGTGAAAAGAACCATTTTCACTTTTTGTATGTTATGGGAAAATATATAGCCTATCATTCATGTTTTTATACATAGAACACAATGGTTACCTCAATTTTGACATCTAAATTATGAAGCAAGGTGTTCCGAAATCGATTCTCCTCTAAAAGTGTTTGATGGCGGTAGTGATGGAAGTAATGTTTTCAGAATCACAAGAGTAGTACCGACTTACTCTCCAGTGGGGATGGGTAGTGGCATTCACTGTTTTATCTTCTGGTCTTACAGTCTAGTTGGGATGTACAGTGAGGTTCACTAACAAATCTTCAGGACTTACACTCCAGTGGGGCTGGGTAGTGATGTTATTCATTTAATCTTCAGGACTTACCATCCAGAAGGGCTGGGTAGTGAGGTTTGTCATTTACTCTTTAGGGATTACCCTCTAGTGTATCACCCTCAGTGGGGCTGGGTAGTGGTTTTCCTCAATGAATCAGTGACAAGGAAAGTTTTTACATTACCTTGGGCTCACAAGTAAGAGGGGAACTATCCCCACTGAGATGAATCCTTGTGACATGACCTAAAAACCGGGCGTGCGAGACAGACCGGCCCAAAGTAGGAAATATCAAGGTGTTTTGTTTGAGCCTCTTTCACTTACGGTTCATGGAAGACGTAAATAATTCTGGTTATTTATGGTGGTTACTTATGGGACTATTAGAGACTCTATTCCTAGGATAAGCTATGAGGTTGAGATCACCTTACTGTCTCATTGGGCTTCTTTGACTGAGCATATATATATATATAACCTATTATAGTTACCACTCTTTGGGTCTTGGTTACTCTCCTTATAAGAGAGGTGAAGACGCGTGGGGTATGTCACATGCTTTCTGTGTCTAGCTTCTTATGGTTAGATGAGTCTAATCTCCTACTATAGGCAGTAAAGACCTTACATGAAATTTATCTTCTTACAGTTTCTAGCTCCATGTGTTTATATGTGCTTACCTCACTCACTTTTTGGTTTGAGCTTCACTCATTTACTATACTTTGTTCCATATACGATACTCTTTTCTTCGTGTATCTCTTACTCCTGTCCATTCTTTTCAGGATTCCCTACTAGGTATGTTTATACTCACCCATACATAGGCTTTACCTGTATGTATCATTCCTTATGAAGATGACATATAGGTTTGATTGTGACTCTGGAGAAGCATAGGGATATGGGAGCCTGGACCACATGCAGTGGTCACAGTTGGGGATTTCAGGAGCTGGGCTTCCTTACTAGTTTTAATTTATGTTTTTCTGTCAGCTTGGGAAACTTCTCTGTAACACCCCGAGATTTTATGAAAAAAATTCTTTTAATTTCATTAATGTCTTGTGTTGTATTCTACACCAAGATTACCTTGCGGTATACACAACACCGTAATAGCTTGCAGTATACGCAACACTATTCTTGGATCGTGTTACACAGAATTTTGATAATAGTTATTCTACGCAACATTGAGTATATATATATATATATATTAAATGTATAAATAAAATATGGTTGGATTCTGTTATACGAAACAACGAAGGATTCTTTCACAACACTCAACCCTGACTTGGCTTGCATTACACGCAATCACGACCTTCCTCGATAGCGTGTGTTGTACGCAATACCGGGTTTTAATAAACAACAATATATTATTATAATATTGTCATGAACTAGCCGTTATGAATATTATTAACTAAATTTTGAATTTTATAACATTATTATTCATCTTACACATTTTCTAGAACATGGTATAAGAACAAAATAATTTTTTCGAGTAAAATAAGTATTTTTCAAAAAATGCAGTTTTGCTGCCTTTTGATGGAGCACCCACGTTAAATCTAGTTTTTGACATGTTTATATGTTCAATTTGACAAAACAAAATTCTTCTTTTGAATCAGGATATAAAAATTTACATTAGATAAAGTTTTGATATTTTTCCGATAACTTTCATATTTTAATGAATAGAAAAAACACGCTATATTTTAATTAAAAATAACTTTTTTCATCGTAATATCTTATGTGGTCAAGTTATAATATTGAATGGTTTTAAAGTATAAATATAATATATTTTTACCATTTAATATAATTTATATCATTAGCATTGATTTTTCCTTGAATTCGTAGGATAAATCAATTCAATCTTTTGCAATGTTTTAAAGAAAAACCCGTTTTCTTTCGACAAAGGGATTAATTTTAATTTAATTTCTGCATCTTTTGTGTATTGAATTTGAAAAAATGGATTCCATATTTGCAATCAGTGGGTCCAAATTATGTTAATAAGCTACTTTTTATTTTTGGGCATTGTGAATAGTAACTATGGTAAATTTTATTTACTATAGTTAAAGGTAAATCAGGTAATTAATGGTAAATATAAGATTATAAAATTACCCTAATGCTTGGAAAAATCCTATTGGATGGCTAAAAGTAGACCCATATAATCTAAGGGCCGGATTAGATTCATTTTATGGACTTTTGTCCATGAAAATAATTTAATTATTATTAAAACCAAAGAATGTGACAACATGTCACTTTCTTAAATCTTATAAGTATAATAATTTTCATTTAGTGATAAAATTCATGAAACTTCGAACAAAAATGGTATCCAGAAATTTAATACAATTATCTACATCATAGGAATTTATTTAGAATTTTTAGGGATTAAATAATTATCATTTATTATGACACAATGATGATGCAGTAATTGTCTTATTAATGAAATATTGACATAATTGACGTTATAAATGCCCAAATAATGTAATTTGAGACTTTTTATGACATAAATTAATTTTCTAGGTTAATAAGACATGTTATTGTTGATATAGGTAACTTGGTTCGAACTTATCGTTCTGTTATGAATTTCATAAAAATCATGTACCAAATAGTGTCAAAATTGACATAAATTAGTTTTTAAAACAAATATTATATTATTAATTGTTATTTAATTCCTAAAAGTCTAAGGTTCGGACAAATGACTTAGATAAGGATATATATATTAATAATAAACAACTTGGGGTTCGTTTGGCTTGTTATGGTATGTTTATTAACCATATAGTGTAAGAAAACAAAAAGACACAGTAAAAGTTAAATTATTTAACTTAGAGTTAAATCTAATTGATAAGGTTAAAATAATAACCTAAACTTGTCTAAATACTATTGGATGAGAGTATTGGGACCCATCCCCACTTTATCTTCGAAATAAGACCCTTTGGAACCATTATAAACCGAATTTGACCTTAATATAAAATAATATTTTGAGATTTTCCTAAGGTGCCCCTCTCCTCCCTTATAAAAGGGCACCTCCTTCCCCTCTTCCTCACACCACTTTGAGACTTCAAGCTCGGCCAACCCATGAAAAAATCTCTTCTCCACTTCCCTAGTATCATCCTAGAGGTCCTGGTCTTCTTCAAAGACCATCCTTAGTTCTTTAAGTGGAGGTTAAGAAAAGGCACGTCAAAAAGTGGTAATATCCATTACCGATCTTTTTCAATTTATTTCTTCTTCAACTTCTTCTTCTTTAGTTGTTTCATGATAAAGTAATAATATCAGTATTTCTTATATAATTATATGTTAATATAAATATGAAACAACTCTAATTAACCTTCTATCCATCCTACGGAAAAAGGAAATCACCACGCGTGCGTACTTACGGAATACCGTCTCCACGCCGTGGTGTAATCTATTTTCCGCCACCACTTTAATTGGATAGGTATAATGGTGTAATTAGTAACTATATATTATTATTATAAAGTGATATTGAAACTTAAATAGTATACATACACTTAAACACAAGTTCACGATCATGAGAACGATATCATCGCTCGTGCGTACGTACGGACTACCGTCTCCACGACACGATGATATTCATTATCCACATTAACCATTCATGAATGATTATAAAGTATATATAATGAATAATAATTAAATATATGACATTTTAAATCTACTGGATTTATGTATATATATGTATGTCATCTACTTACTTCCATTCAAGACAATAAGGAAAGGAAAACAGCGTTCATGCGTACGTACGGACTACCGTCTCCATGAACGGTGTGTTTCATTTCATTTATCTATCTATTATATATATATATATACTGAATATATATGATATATAAATAATGTTTTATATTCTGGAATTAAGTAAATCATGATATAAGTAATAATAATGTCAAGAACAACAAGTCCAAACACCTACGATAAATGAAACGATTTTACCCAAAACGCTCTTTAACATGGAATTTACCAAAGAACGGGTAAAATAAAGTCTTAAGTGAACCATATATGATATCATAACATTGAGTATGATTCTGGAATAAGTCAATGACATTATTTAAATCATTATACAGGAGGTTCGGACACTTACGAAGCAAATCAGACCTAAGGTAAGGGAAAATATCACAATCTCATTTTTATCAGAGATTGTTTATACTTTGGAATTTTCTGGGGTGTATTTTATCATCCACATCCATATTTCCTCAAAATGTAATATTATTTCCATCCACCTACAATTGTTTAAATCCAATTTTACCCTTCAGTGAGTTTTTAGTAAAGTATATGAAAGGAATCTTTTGTCATTTTTCGTACGAGGTACTTTTCGACTTTTCTGACAAAAGTACGAAGAATGTTTTTCTTAACTTATACGGCATGAATGGATTTTTTTTAAAAAAATATTTCCAAGAAGCTTCCTTTACAATTTTTCAAGTTTATTTTTAATCAATTTCTTTTAGTTTAGAATTGTACGACATGTTAAGAAAGGAAAAGTGTTTTTGAAGCAGAAAGGATATTTTCCTCAAGAATGGAGTTCTAGTGTTTTATCATTTTTTTTTCAATCTAAGATAATAAAGGGTTCTGTTTCTATCCCTATTTTTACATTGATTTGACTATGTTGTGATGGATTTATTTTTATGAATTCCTTTATCTTATATGAATTGTTCTATGATGTCACGATGTTTAAGATTCCCATTTTTATTAAATGGGTTATGCTATGATGTATGGTTTATGATTTTGTGGCACACATAAGAATGGTATCATTATGAGATGGGTGAGACCTATATCTCCCTCCAATGCATTGGGTAAATATTTTATATCTCATGATATAGACATGGATGGAACGGTAGGTTATACCGGTTCAGTGAAATAGGACTGAAACGAGGAATGAACTCGGTTCAGAAAGGGACTTTGTCCACTAAGATAGTCATGGAAATAAGTCTTGACTAACAAGAAATGATTCTCTATGATTATGTGTGTATGCCACAAAGTTTCATGTTTTAAGTTATGATTATTGGGATTACATTTTAATACTAATATTTATCCCATGTTATGAAATTATGATCTCTTTTGCAGGTTAATATTTCCAAAAGATATGTTCTTATGAATATGACGTGATTGATATTACTTTTGTTTACCCTTACTGAGCATTTTAGCTCACCCTTTTATGTTTTTTTTCTAGGACATAAAGACAGGAATTAGGTTTTAAAAAAAGGAGATCTTTATGGGAGATGTTGAAGATCTTTCACCATGATTAGAAGATTATATTCCGAGTTTCCAAAGACACTAAACTATTACGGTCCTTGTGTATGTGTTTTTGTTATGTACTAAGTATTCTACAAAAGTAATATAATGTCCATGTACGTCAGGCTTCGGGTCTCTACAGTTGGTATCATAGGAAATGTTTAGTCAACCTTTGGAAACTAGGATGCGAAAACATTAGTGAGATCCCTAGATATATTTCTAAGGTATGTCTATGGATGTCCCTAAGGATAAGTATATGTATAGGATATAGTCCTAGAACTATGGTAACGATATTAGATTAAACCAAAGATGTTAGATATTGAAGATACTCCACCTTTATTATGATTTTTGTCTCTCACACTATTCTTTTTGGGTTTTAGAAAACGGCTGGAAACAATATGATTCATGATAATGGAGGATATGATGGACAATGGAATGATATTATTCATGAGCAACCAAATGAAATGGGATTTGGAAGTCCAACTATCATTATTATGCCGAATTAGCAATCTCATAATATGATCAATAAAGTCAAATTTGGTAAGTTTCCTGACTCGGCTAATAAGAGAAAGATGGAGTTTCATGATGATCATAGAGGAAAGAAAGTTCAATTTCCCCTATGTAAATCATGTGGGAAGAGGCATCAAGGAGAATGTTTCAAAGGAACTGGAAGATGCTTTGGGTGTGGAAAAGAAGGACACAAAGCCCGTAAGTGCAAAGGAAAAGTTTCAGTTAACACCAGGGATGAGCATAAAGGTATTGCTACGACATCAACAATGGTTAAATGTTTTAAATTTGGAATGTACGGGCATTATGCAAACCAATGCCCGAAGGGAAAGTCTCATGAAGAGAATCAGTATGGTCGTATGGGTAGTATTTATGTTGATGATGATGAAGAGACTAAAAATGATATGTGAGATGAAAGAATTGTTGAAGCTCGGTCAATGGTTTAAGAATGTAGTGGAATGATTACATGTTTATCAAGTGTAATGTTGTATAAGTAATATCATGGTACTATGGAATAAAGAGAAATCTAAGGATTGTTACACTGTTGTCTTTCCTTGAGTTTTGAATGTGTATGATTAATGGTACTGGTATCCATGAAAGGTTATTCAGATATTTTTGGAAAGTAGATGATATGCGCCTAATGAAGGGATAAGGAGAAAATTAAATGTTTGATAGTATTCATGAGATAATGACTAATATAAGGAAATAGTTATATCATGGTTTGAGTATATAGAATTTTGGGGTTTTGGTATGTGGAAAGAGTTAACTTTTGACAACACTCATGTTTTCACTAAGGTTCAATGGGTATTCAATTTTTTCAAGAGAATACATGATTAAGGTATTCACATGATTGGAATGTGACCAATAAGATATGTGGGGGATAAATGATGGTATTCACATGCTTGGTTGATGACATTTCATGTAATCGTTTTCTTTATACTATGAGCTTGGGCCGAAGTATTTGAGATAAGACTAAAGATTGGAATGGATTATGTTGGACATAAGTTAGTATTGTTTAAGGATAGAACTTTTTTTTGATATTATTGATGAGATGTTATATTAATGTAGTTTTAGAAAAAGGACAACTTGCAGGACGGGCGACAACCCATCGCATCGGACAAGGCTATGGGAATCAAACCCACAACTGAAGTGAGACTGGCCTTTATCGCTTACCACTGGCCTATAGGAAGTCCTTGTTTAGTAGAAACTAGTTTTATTATATTAAGTAGTATGATATAATAAGTATAAGTCAATTTTAGAAACCATATATGATTAATCTCTCTATAGATGGACTTATGTATTTTTTGATAACTTTTCTAACCTTTTGTTTGAGACAGATGGAATGACCCATCATTCTGTCACATGATCTGCTATCACCTCACGAATGACAAATTCAACTTCATTTCTTTAAGATATGAAGTGGAAATTGTCCAAAGAATGACCAACGGTGAGACTATACCAAAATCACGAAAGTATTTCCTCTAATTCCAATTTCATCAACTTTAGGGAAATGATATTGAAAACCAAAAATGTTGTCCTAGTGATCTTATATTTGATTAATCAGATGATACCTTAGATCATCACAAATCTATGGCTTTGTGATTGTTGGCTTTTTTCATAGCCATGTTCTCTACCACTCTCTATCAGAACATGATGGTTAGATTTCTCTTCCATATCCATATTTTCACCTATGTGGAAACCTAATGATTAGTTAATTTGGGTAACAGTTACATTTCATACTTTAGTTTTTAAAGCCATGATTTGGTATTCCTTTTTACGATGTGGGTTTCTATTAAACAAACATTCAAGTAGTAAACAATTTATAACCTCGACGAATTTCGAGGGCGAAATTCATTTTAAGGGGGGTAGAATTTAACACCCCGAGATTTTATGAAAAAAATTCTTTTAATTTCATTAATGTCTTGTGTTGTATTCTACACCAAGATTACCTTGCGCTATACGCAACACCGTATTAGCTTGCAGTATACGCAACACTATTCTTGGATTGTGTTACACACAATTTTGATAATAGTTATTATACGCAACATTGAGTATATATATATATATATTAAATGTATAAATGAAATATGGTTGTATTCTGTTATATGAAACAACGAAGGATTATTTCACAACACGCAACTCTGACTTGGCTTGCATTACACGCAATCACGACCTTCCTCGATAGCGTGTGTTGTACGCAATACCGGGTTTTAATAAACAACGATATATTATTATAATATTGTCATGAACTAGTAATTATGAATAGTATTAACTAAATTTTGAATTCTATAACATTATTATTCATCTTACACATTTTATAGAACATGGTATAAGAACAAAATAAATTTTTCGGGTAAAATAAGTATTTTTCAAAAAATGCAGTTTTGCTGCCTTTTGATGGCACACCCACGTTAAATCTAGTTTTTGACATGTTTATATGTTCAATTTGACAAAATAAAATTCTTATTTTGAATCAGGATATAAAAATTTACATTAGATAAAGTTTTGATATTTTTCCGATAACTTTCATATTTTAATGAATAGTAAAAACACGCTATATTTTAATTAAAAACAACTTTTTTGTCGTAATATCTTATGTGGTGAAATTATAATATTGAATGGTTTTAAATTATAAATAGAATATATTTTTACCATTTAATATAATTTATGTCATTAGCATTGATTTTACCTTGAATTCGTAGGTTAAATTAATTCAATCTTTTGCAATGTTTTAAAGAAAAACCCGTTTTCTTTCGACAACGGGATTAATTTTAATTTAAATTTTGCATCTTTTGTGTATTGAATTTGGAAAAATTGATTCCATATTTGGAATCAGTGGGTCCAAATTATGTTAATAAGCTAGTTTTTATTTTTGGGCATTGTGAATAGTAACTACGGTAAATTTTATTTACTATAGTTAAAGGTAAATCAGGTAATTAATGTTAAATATAAGATTATAAAATTACCCTAATGCTTAGAAAAATCCTATTTGATGGCTAAAAGTAGACCCATATAACCTAAGGGTCGTATTAGATTCATTTTATGCACTTTTTTCCATGAAAATAATTTAATTATTATTAAAACCAAAGAATGTGACAACATGTCACTTTCTTAAATATTATAAGTATAATAATTTTCATTTAGTGATAAACTTCATGAAAATTATAACATTAATAGTCTCCAGAAATCTAATACAATTATCTACATCATAGGAATTTATTTAGAATTTTTAGGGATTAAATAATTATCATTTATTACGACACAACAATGATGCAGTAATTGTCTCATTAATGAAATATTGACATAATTGATGTTATAAATGCCCAAATAAATGTAATTTGAGACTTTTTATGACTTAAATTAATTTTATAGGTTAATATGACATGTTATTGTTTATATAGATAACTTGGTTCGAACTTACCATTCTGTTATGAATTTCATAAAAATCATGTACCAAATAGTGTCAAAGTTGACATAAATTAGTTTTTTAAAAAAATATTATATTATTAATTGTTATTTAATTCCTAAAAATCTAAGGTTCGGACAAATGACTTAGATAAGGATAGATATATTAATAATAAACAACTTGGTGTTCGTTTGGCTTATTATGGTAAGTTTATTAACAATATAGTGTAAGAAAACAAAAAGACACAGTAAAAGTTAAATTATTTAACTTAGAGTTAAATCTAATTGATAAGGTTAAAAGAATAACCTAAACTTGTCTAAATACTATTGGATGAGAGTATTGCGACCCATCCCCACTTTATCTTCGAAATAAGACTCTTTGGAACCATTATAAACCGAATTTGACCTTAATTTAAAATAATATTTTGAGATTTTCCTAAGGTGCCCCTCTCCTCCCTTATAAAAGGGCACCTCCTTCCCCTATTTCTCACACCACTTTGAGCCTTCAAGCTCGGACAAACCCTGAAAAATCTCTTCTCCACTTCCCTAGTATCATCTTAGAGGTCCTGGTCTTCTTCAAAGACCATCCTTAGTTCTTTAAGTGGAGGTTAAGAAAAGGCGCGTCAAAAAGAGGTAATATCCATTACCGATCTTTTTCAATTTCTTTCTCCTTCAACTTCTTCTTCTTTAGTTGTTTCATGATAAAGTAATAACATCAGTATTTCTTATATACTGATATGTTATTATAAATATGAAACAACTCTAATTAACCTTCTATCCATCCTACGGAAAAAGGAAATCACCGCGCGTGCGTACTTACAGAATACCGTCTCCACGCCGTGGTGTAATCTATTTTCCGCCACCACTTTAATTGGATGGATATAATGGTGTAATGAGTAACTATATATTATTATTATAAAGTGATATTGATACTGAAATAGTATACATACACTTCAACACATGTTCACGATCATGAGAATGATATCATCGCTCGTGCGTACGTACGGACTACCATCTCCACGACACGATGAGATTCTTTCTCCACATTAACCATTCATGAATGATTATAAAGTATATATAATGAATAATAATGAAATATATGACATGTTAAATCTACTGGATTTATGTATATATATATATATGTATGTCATCTACTTACTTCCATTCAAGACAATAAGGAAAGGAAAACAGCGTTCATGCGTAGGTACGGACTACCGTCTCCATGAACGGTGTGTTTCATTTCATTTATCTATCTATTATATATATATATACTGAATATATATGATATATAAATCATGTTTTATATTCTGTATGTAAGTAAATCATGATATAAGTAATAATAATGTCAAGAACAACAAGTCCAAACACCTACGATAAATGAAATGATTTTACCCAAAACGCTCTTTAACATGGAATTTACAAAAGAACGGGTAAAATAAAGTCACAAGTGAACCATATATGATATCATAACAATGAGTATGATTTTGGAATAAGTCAATGAAATTATTTAAATCATTATACAGGAGGTTCGGACACTTACGAATCAAATCAGACCTAAGGTAAGGGAAAATATCACAATCTCATTTTTATCTGTGATTATTTATACTTTGGTATTTTATGGGGTGTATTTTATCATCCACATCCATGTTTCCTCAAAAATGTAATATTATTTCCATCCACCTACAATTGTTTAAATCCAATTTTACCCTTCGGTGAGTTTTTAGTAAAGTATATGAAAGGAATCTTTTTTGGTTTTTCGTACGAGGTACTTTTTGACTTTTCCGACAAAAGTACGAAGAATATTTTTCTTAACTTATACGGCATGAATGGATTTTAAAAAAAAAAATTATTTCCAAGAAGCTTCCATTACAAGTTTTCAAGTTTATTTTTAATCAACTTATTTTAGTTTAGAATTGTACGACATGTTAAGAAAGGAAAAGTGTTTTTGAAGCAGAAAGGATATTTTCCTCAAGAATGGAGTTCAAGTGTTTTATCAAAATTATTTTCCATCTAATATAATAAAGGGTTCTGTTTATATCACTATTTTTACATTGATTTGACTATGTTGTGATGAAATTATTTTTATGAATTCCTTTATCTTATATGAATTGTTTTATGATGTCACGATGTTTAAGATTACCATTTTTATTACATGGGTTATGCTATGATGTATGGTTTATGATTTTGTGGCACACATAAGAATGTTATCATTATGAGATGGGTGGGACCTATATCTCCCTCCAATGCATTGGGTAAAGATTTTATATCTCATGAGATAGACATGGCTGGAACGGTAGGTTATACCGGTTCAGTGAAACAGGACTGAAATGAGGAATGAACTCAGTTCAGAAAGGGACTTTGTCCACTAAGATAGTCTTGGCAATGAGTCTTGACTAACAAGAAATGATTCTCTATGATTATGTGTGTATACCACAAAGTTTCATGTTTTAAGTTATGATTATTGGGATTACATTTTACTACTATGATTTATCCCATGTTATGAAATTATGATCTCTTTTACAGGTTAAGATTTCCAAAAGATATGTTCTTATGAATATGACGTGATTGATATTTCTTTTGTTTACCCTTACTGAGCATTTGAGCTCACCCTTTTATGTTTTTTTTCAGGACATAAAGAAAGGAATTATGTTTAAAAAAAAGGAGATCTTTATGGGAGATGTTGAAGATCTTTCACCACGATTAGAAGATTATATTCTGAGTTTCAAAAGACACTAAACTATTACGGTCCTTGTGTATGTGTTTTTGTTATGTACTAAGTATTCCGCAAAAGTAATGTAATGTCCATGTACGTCAGGCTTTGGGTCTCTACAGTTGGTATCAGAGGAAAGGTTTAGTCAACCTTTGGAAACTAGGATGCGAAAACTTTAGTGAGATCCCTAGATATATTTCTAAGGTATGTCTAGGGATGTCCCTAAGGATAAGTATATGTATAGGATATAGTTCTAGAACTATGGTAATGATATTAGATTAAACCAAAGATGTTAGATATTGAAGATACTCTCCCTTTATTACGATTTTTGTCTCTCACACTATTCTTTTTGGGTTTTAGAAAATGGTTGGAAACATGATGATTCATGATAATGGAGGATATGATGGACAATGGAATGATATTATTCATGAGCAACCAAATGAAATGGGATTTAGAAGTCCAAACATCATTATTATGCCGAATCAGCAATCTCATAATATGATCAATAAAGTCAAATTTGGTAAGTTTCCGGACTCAGCTAATAAGAGAAAGATGGAGTTTCATGATGATCATAGAGGAAAGAAAGTTGAATTTCCCCTATGTAAATCATGTGGGAAGAGGCATCAAGGAGAATGTTTCAAAGGAACTGGAAGATGCTTTGGGTGAGGAAAAGAAGGACCCAAAGCCAGTAAGTGCAAAGGAAAAGGTTCAGTTAACACCAGGGATGAGGATAATGGTATTTCTACGACATCAACAATGGTTAAATTTTTTAAATGTGGAATGTATGGGCATTATGAAAACCAATGCCCTAAGGGAAAGTCTCATGAGAGAATCAGTATGGTCGTATGGGTAGTATTTATGTTGATTATGATGAAGAGACTACAAATGATATGTGAGATGAAAGAATTGTTGAAGCTCAGTCAATGGTTTAAGAATATAGTGGAATGATTACATGTTTATCAAGTGTAATGTTGTATAAGTAATCTCATGGTACTATGGAATAAAGATAAATCTAAGGATTGTTACACTGTTGTCTTTCCTTGAGTTTTGAAAGTGTATGATTAATGGTACTAGTATCCAAGAAAGGTTATTCAGATATTTTTGGAAAGTAGATGATATGCGCCTAATGAAGGGATACAAAGAAAATTAAATGTTTGATAGTATTCATGAGCTCATGACTAATATAAGCAAATAGTTATATCATGGTTTGAGTATATAGAATTTTGGGGTTTTGGTATGTGTAAAGAGTTAACTTTTGACATCACTCATGTTTTCACTAAGGTTCAATGGGTATTCATTTTTTTTAAGAGAATACATGATTAAGGAATTCACATGATTAGAATGTGACTACTAAGATATATTGGGATAAATGATGGTATTCACATGCTTGGTTGATGACATTTCAAGTAATCGTTTTCTTTATACTATGAGCTTGGGCCGAAGTATTTTAGATAAGACTAAAGATTGGAATGGATTATGTTGGACATAAGTTAGTATTGTTTAAGTATATAACGTTTTTTCGATATTGTTGATGAGATGTTATATTAATGTAGTTTTAGAAAAAGGACAACTTGTAGGACGGGCGACAACCCATCGCATCGGACAAGGCTGTGGGAATCGAACCCACAATCGAAGTGAGACTGGCCTTTATCGCCTACCACTGGCCTACAGGAAGTTCTTGTTTAGTAGAAACTAGTTTTATTATATTAAGCAGTATGATATAAGAAGTATAAGTCCATTTTAGAAACCATATACGATTAATCTCACTATAGATGGACTTATGTATTTTTTGATAACTTTTCTAATCTTTTGTTTGAGAAGGATGGAATGACCCATCATTCTATCACATGATCTGCTAACACATCACGAATGACAAATTCAACTTCATTGCTTTAAGATATGAAGTGGAAATTGTCCAAAGAATGACCAACGGTGAGACTATACCAAAATCGCGAAAGTATTTCTTCTAATTCCAATTTCATAAACTTTAGGGAAATGATATTGAAAACCAAAAACGTTTTCCTAGTGATATTATATTTGATTAATCAGATGATACCTTATATCATCACAAATATATGGCTTTGTGATTGTTGGATTTTTTATAGCCATGTTCTCTACCACTCTCTATCAGAACATGATGGTTAGATTTCTCTTCCATATCCATATTTTCACCTATGTGGAAACCCAATGATTAGTTAATTTGGGTAACCGTTACGTTTAATACTTTAGTTTTTAAAGCCATGATTTGGTATTCCTTTTTACGATGTGGGTTTCTATTAAACAAACTTTCGAGTAGTAAACAATTTATAACCCCGACGAATTTCGAGGGCGAAATTCATTTTAAGGTGGGTAGAATGTAACACCCCAAGATTTTATGAAAAAAATTATTTTAATTTCATTAATGTCTTGTGTTGTATTCTACACCAAGATTACCTTGCGCTATACGCAACACCGTATTAGCTTGCAGTATACGCAACACTATTCTTGGATCGTGTTACACACAATTTTGATAATAGTTATTCTATGCAACATTGAGTATATATATATATATATATATATTAAATGTATAAATTAAATATGGTTGGATTCTGTTATACGAAACAATGAAGGATTATTTTACAACACGCAACCCTGACTTGGCTTGCATTACACGCAATCGCGACCTTCCTCGATAGCGTGTGTTGTACGCAATATCGGGTTTTAATAAACAACGATATATTATTATAGTATTGTCATGAACTAGCCGTTACGAATAGTATTAACTAAATTTTGAATTTTATAACATTATTATTCATCTTACACATTTTCTAGAACATGGTATAAGAACAAAATAATTTTTTCGGGTAAAATAAGTATTTTTCAAAAAATGCAGTTTTGCTGCCTTTGGATGGCGCACCCATGTTAAATCTAGTTTTTTACATGTTTATATGTTCAATTTGAAAAAATGAAAATCTTCTTTTGAATTAGGATATAAAAATTTACATTAGATAAAGTTTTGATATTTTTCCGATAACTCTCATATTTTAATGAATAGTAAAAACACGCTATATTTTAATTAAAAACAACTTTTTTCATCGTAATATCTTATGTGGTTAAATTATAATATTGAATGGTTTTAAAGTATAAATAGAATATATTTTTACCATTTAATATAATGTATGTCATTAGCATTGATTTTACCTTGAATTCGTTGGTTAAATCAATTCAATCTTTTGCAATGTTTTAAAGAAAAACCCGTTTTCTTTCGACAACGGGATTAATTTTAATTTAATTTCTGCATCTTTTGTGTATTGAATTTGGAAAAATGGATTCCATATTTGGAATCAGTGGGTCCAAATTATTTTAATAAGCTACTTTTTATTTTTGGGCATTGTGAATAGTAACTACGGTAAATTTTATTTACCATAGTTAAAGGTAAATCGGGTAATTAATGGTAAATATAAGATTATAAAATTACCCTAACGCTTGGAAAAATCCTATTGGATGGCTAAAAGTAGACCCATATAGCCTAAGGGTCGGATTAGAGTCATTTTATGGACTTTTTTCCATGAAAATAATTTAATTATTATTAAAACCAAAGAATGTGACAACATGTCACTTTCTTAAATCTTATAAGTATAATAATTTTCATTTAGTGATAAACTTCATGAAACATCGAACATGAATAGTATCCAAAAATCTAATACAATTATATACATCATAGGAATTTATTTATAATTTTTAGGGATTAAATAATTATCATTTATTATGACACAAAGATGATGCAGTAATTGTCTTATTAATGAAATATTGACATAATTGATGTTATAAATGCCCAAATAAATGTAATTTGAGACTTTTTATGACTTAAATTAATTTTATAGGTTAATATGACATGTTATTGTTGATATAGGTTACTTGGTTCGAACTTATCATTCTGTTATGAATTTCAGAAAAATCATGTACCAAATAGTGTCAAAATTGACATAAATTAGTTTTTAAAAAAAATATTATATTATTAATTGTTATTTAATTCCTAAAAATATAAGGTTCAGAAAAATGACTTAGATAAGGAAAGATATATTAATAATAAACAACTTTGGGTTCGTTTGTCTTGTTATGGTAAGTTTATTAACCTTATAGTGTAAGAAAACAAAAAGACACAGTAAAAGTTAAATTATTTAACTTAGAGTTAAATCTAATTGATAAGGTTAAAATAATAACCTAAACTTGTCTAAATACTATTGGATTAGAGTATTTATACCCATCCCCACTTTATCTTCGAAATAAGAACCTTTGGAACCATTATAAACCAAATTTGACCTTAATTTAAAATAATATTTTGAGATTTTCTTAAGGTGCCCCTCTCCTCCCTTATAAAAGGGCACCTCCTTCCCCTGTTCCTCACACCACTTTGAGCCTTCAAGCTCGGAAAAAACCTGAAAAAATCTCTTCTCCACTTCCCTAGTATCATTATAGAGGTCATGGTCTTCTTCAAAGACCATCCTTAGTTCTTTAAGTGGAGGTTAAGAAAAGGCGCGTCAAAAAGAGGTAATATCCATTACCGATCTTTTTCAATTTCTTTCTTCTTCAACTTCTTATTCTTTAGTTGTTTCATGATAAAGTAATAACATCAGTATTCCTTATATACTGATATGTTATTATAAATATGAAACAACTATAATTAACCTTCTATCCATCCTACGGAAAAATGAAATCACCGTGCGTGCGTACTTACGGAATACCATCTCCACGCCGTGGTGTAATCTATTTTCCGCCACCACTTTAATTGGATGGGTATAATGGTGTAATGAGTAACTATATATTATTATTATAAAGTGATTTTGATACTGAAATATTATAAATACACTTCAACACAAGTTCACGATCATGAAAACAATATCATCGCTCGTGCGTACGTACGGACTACCGTATCCACGACGCGATGAGATTCTTTCTCCACATTAACCATTCATGAATTATTATAAAGTATATATAATGAATAATAATTAAATATATGACATGTTAAATCTACTGGATTTATGTATATATATATATGTATGTCATCTACTTACTTCCATTCAAGACAATAAGGAAAGGAAAACAGTGTTAATGCGTACGTACGGACTACCGTCTCCATGAATGGTGTGTTTCATTTCATTTATCTGTCTATTATATATATATATATAATGAATATATATGATATATAAATCATGTTTTATATTCTGGAAGTAAGTAAATCATGATATAAGTAATAATAATGTCAAGAACAACAAGTCTTAACACCTACGATAAATGAAACGATTTTACCCAAAACGCTCTTTAACATGGAATTTACAAAAGAACGGGTAAAATAAAGTCATACGTGAACCATATATGATATCATAACAATGAGTATGATTCTGGAATAAGTCAATGAAATTATTTAAATCATTATACATGAGGTTCAGACACTTACGAAGCAAATCAGACCTAAAGTAAGGGAAAATATCACAATCTCATTTTTATCTGAGATTGTTTATACTTTGGTATTTTCTGGGTTGTATTTTATCAACCACATCCATTTTTCCTCAAAATGTAATATTATTTCCATCCACCTAAAATTGTTTAAATCCAATTTTACCCTTCGGTGAGTTTTTAGTAATGTATATGAAAGGAATCTTTTGTCGTTTTTCGTACGAGGTACTTTTTGACTTTTCCGACAAAAGTATGGAGAATGTTTTTCTTAACTTATACGGCATGAATGGATTTAAAAAAAAAATTATTTCCAAGAAGCTTCCTTTACATGTTTTCAAGTTTATTTTTAATCAACTTCTTTTAGTTTAGAATTGTACGACATGTTAAGAAAGGAAAAGTGTTTTTGAAGCAGAAAGGATATTTTCGTCAAGAATGGAGTTCAAGTGTTTTATCCAAATTATTTTCCATCTAAGATAATAAAGGGTTCTGTTTCTATCCCTATTTTTACATTGATTTGACTATGTTGTTATGGAATTATTTTTATGAATTCCTTTATCTTATATGAATTGTTTTATGATGTCACGATGTTTAAGATTCCCATTTTTATTACATGGGTTATGCTACGATGTATGGTTTATGATTTTGTGGCACACAAAAGAATGTTATAATTATGAGATGGGTGGGACCTATATGTCCCTCAAATGCATTGGGTAAAGATTTTATATCTCATGAGATAGACATGGCCGGAACGGTAGGTTATACCGGTTCAGTGAAATAGGACTGAAACGAGGAATGAACTCGGTTCAGAAAGGGACTTTGTCCACTAAGATAGTCTAGGAAATGAGTCTTGACTAACAAGAAATGATTCTCTATGATTATGTGTGTATGCCACAAAGTTTCATGTTTTAAGTTATGATTATTGGGATTACATTTTACTACTAATATTTATCCCATGTTACGAAATTATGATCTCTTTTGCAGGTTAAGATTTCCAAAAGATATGTTCTTATGAATATGACGTGATTGATATTTCTTTTGTTTACCCTTACTGAGCATTTGAGATCACCCTTTTATGTTTTTTTTCCAGGACATAAAGAAAGGAATTAGGTTTAAAAAAAGGATATCTTTATGGGAGATGTTGAAGATCTTTCACCACGATTAGAAGATTATATTCCGAGTTTCCAAAGGCACTAAACTATTACGGTCCTTGTGTATGTGTTTTTGTTATGTAGTAAGTATTCCGCAAAAGTAATGTAATGTCCATGTACTTCAGGCTTCGGGTCTCTACATTTTCAGCAGGCTGAGTATTTTTCCCACTTTTTTAATTTCATCTTACTTTACTTTATTTGTACTCTATAGTGGTCCATGCATGTATAGTTTATTTTTACAATATGTTTCATATGTTACTTTTCTCCCTATATACTTTGCATAGATTTGGATATGTGTATGTATAGGTACTTAGGAAAAGGCCTCCCTAAGTTTGGCATGCCTTCAATTATTGTCGCGACCCCCTGGACTATGGAGGCGGGCTTGTGGTAGTTGCAGTTCAGGCCCTGGTACGGGTCGGGTTGTGACAAGTTCCATTATAAGAAGGTGGTGGTCTTTGAGTCTTGGAATTTTTTTCATCATAAAAACATATAGGGACCTATTTTTAGCACACTGGAATGGGAACATGGATCAGTATGGGGAGATAAAATAATTAGATCCTTTTTTTATTAGGATAGAGATTTCCACTGGACCTCCATTAATTTTTTGAGTAATTATGATTCCTTAAAGGCTGAACATCTTCATAAAGATGAAAAACCATTGAATTATGATCTGAAGGTTTTTGATATTTTTTATAGTTTGATAAGTGATTTGGTGGATCACAAGTCAGTAGTACAGGCCCCATCTGGGTTAGGGTGGACTGAAGGGATCGATGCATGTAACAAGTTTGTAGAAACTAGGAATTAATACCCTAAATCATTCATCTTATGAAGAGGTAGTGTGAATTGGGTAGAAAACTTCAAATTAGGTGAGGATAAATATGGAAAGTGAAGAAGGTTCATTTGAATTCATGGAACATGAAGGATCAAATTAGGTCACCCTAACATCAAGTAAAGACTCGGTGAATGAAGAAAAAACATAAAGTCCTAGAGGGATTATTCCAACTATTAATCTAAGTAATCGATTTGAAGTTATAGAAGTTAAAGGCCCATTTCAAGATCAAGGGTATTCAGTTTAGGGAGAGATTGGTATCCAAGACACCCTACCAAAGGAGGACAACACTAAAGTTAAATAATTATTAAAGGAAGAGTTAGGTGATGAGATATATAGTTAATTATTAGTGGAAAATGTAGATGGAGTTCATGGTATAGGACTTCACATCCCAATAAAGAATAAGGGGTAGAAGGTAACCCATGACTTTGGGAGTTACATTATATACAAGGTAAAGACACATAATGGGTATAAGGATTATTACCACTTACCTAAACCAATAAAGACAAGGTCTTCAAAAAATATTGAGGTAAAGGCACTGGAATGTGAATACACTACATATTTCTAGGTTAAAAATGAGAGTTTAATTATTTAGAGTGAAAATAAAATGGCTAAGTGTAGTGATTCTAAGAAAAAAAGAGTAGGTTTATGACAAGATGGAAGCTCTTGTTCAGGTGTTGGGAGGCTCTATGGTTTCATAGGATTCTAATAGTGTTTTCATCCTCAAAATGGTTGAGCTCACTAAGAATAGATTATTGTCTACCAATTATTTGAAGTGGGGGATAGGGAATGAGGTAGTAGAAAAATAAAAATGTACGGAGTTTATTATCCACTATAAGAAGAAATGTTGGAGGAGTCTTTCAAGATTAATGCATCATAGGAGGATGTCGATAGGATAACCAATAGAATGAGTGAAGTTTATACTAATGAGGATCAGAGGGTGTGGATTAAAAAATAATATTGTATTTTCACATGAGGCTTCAACAAAAGGAAGATGAACCTAGAGAAGTATATTTACACTTGGCACAAGATACCCTATCATTTTGAAAATCTTTTCAATGATGACCTAAATACAAATGTAACTTCACTTAATTGTAGATTATATAGGGATAATGTTTCTATTAATATTAAATTCTCATTAAATGATTTTGTGTTTTTATTGTGTTTGATGAACATATTTTCTAATATTGTGGGATTTCCCACTTTTTTCATAAAATTTATTTTTTAAAATTAAAATTTAATTTTCATCCATTTAGTCATTCATACAATCATGTATCTGAGTATGTATATACCCTAATCATATATTATCTATTATATACCTTTAACAAAACAATTTTATTCTCTAAGACATTAAATCACAATGAAATCATATAGTACTCCAAAAACATAACTCTTATCTTCAACTGCTAGTTCATAAAGCTACATAGTAGTATATATATATCATAATACCAAAAAATGAGATAAAATGCACCAAAAATATTATAGATTAAATTTTCATTAAATCGATAATAATTTCAAAGGATATCAAAACTATATTACTCAATTTTATTAATATCAATCAACCTATTATTACCTTAACATCAAACATATATTAAAATTAAGATTTATCCATACCTTAATCATGTGTTTTCTGATAGTTATTGTCACGAACCAACCTGTGTCAACCCTGAACCAGTCACCTGAGCCAATCCACAACATGGTCCGAGAGGCCTTTCCGATCCTCTCGGGCTGGCGCCAGGTGCCAGGGCATCAACAGAGTAAAAATGGGAATGATATCTCCCAAAGAAAACAAAAAAAGTAGTGAAAAGAAAATATAACTCAAAGTAAATAAACAATATGAAAAAAAGAATGACCAACAACAACCAACTAACTTGACCACAACCAAAACTCCTCGAGAATCTGAGAGACACTCTTCAAACCACAACCAACTCTCACCCATGGTGAGCAATCTCGATTCAAACCTGCAACTGAAACTAAAAACAGGAAAACACTATAGGCATTAGTATTAAAACTCAGTAGGTAGGCCCGACTAATTCTATTACCAATGAACATACCATTAAATAAAGAATTTATCAATTCCATGTTTGAACTAAATTATATAAAATATGGGTTTCCATAGACACAATTTTATTTCTAAAATAAGTAACAGTCCATTTCCATTCTTAATTAAAAAAACACGTTTAATGTTTGGAAGGAACATGTGCATTTCATTTCAAAACATTTTTTTGAACAATTTAGAAAATAAAAATTTTAGTTTTTAGTCAAAAGGAAGACCACGCACAACACACAATACACATTAAGGGAAATGGAAAAAAGTGGCAGATAGGGGCCAGAAACCAAACTAGACCTCTCAATCATTCTCCACGTACAAATAAACATGAAAGGAAACATAGGTTGAACCTAGGGGCTCGTGAAAAATCCAGAACGTACTATACATGTGACTCATCCTGAAGGCATGACTACTCTCGATGACGTCATAATGCCCTAACACCTGGTGTTTCCCTACATGGCCTAACTGAGGGGCCCAATCCCCTAGCAGAGTATAATGCGTACTTAGGGCCACTAGCCAGTTAGTAATATAAACTAGTGAAACATTCATTCTCAGAAGATTCACTTACTATGCCAGGTCCCCAAGTCAACACATATAATAAAAAGAAAATGGGTGAGTCAACAAAGTCAATCAAGTAGCAAAAACATCACACACAACTCATGCAGTCAACGTACACCAAATATCACCCCTGAATCACCCCAAAGAGAGTTTTCCAAAATAATTTATTTTATTAAAGTACCAAACAGGAAATTAACAATTTTAAAGAAAATCCTCATTTATCAAGAGAACAAAACCATTTGTTAACGCTTTAAAATAAATCATTTATCAATAAACCAGGACTACATTTGAAATTCTCTGAATTAGTTTTAAAGGCCAAATAGAAATTTGTTCACTACTGAGTGTCTGTTTATCAAGAAATTATTTCAAGTGTCGTGTATAAAATAAACGGCTCTTTTTACACCAAGTAATCTTTTAAAAGATGATTATCTTATATTATTTCCCATTTAATAAAATTAATAAAATATCAAGAAATTTATAAATTCTGAATTTAAAGGTGAGTGTAGTGGGGGACTGACCTCGGCACGCTATCCAAACACAATGGCGCGACACACCTCATGCAGGCGTACAAGAAAGCACAAGGTGATGATCACAATATCACAGGGTTACCATGAAAACACACTGCAACCAACGCACAATAACTAAAATTACACAAAACCAAACTTAAAACAATCCAAACGAGCAAACAACGTGAAAGAACCACCTCGACACATTTTCAAATCACAACTCGCACCATTGACACTATTTAATAAACCACTTTGAAATTTGTTAAACTCCAAAGATAAACCCATGACTTTACACACCCAAAACATGTTCAAAACCCCTATTTATAAAAATTCGCACTCGCAACACACCATATCAGAATGTGCACCATTTACACAGTTAAAATGACAAATTACACCAATTAATAAAAATACTACACATGTCAAAAATGCATTTTTATTCCAAGCGCACCTCAAAATATTTCCAAAACAGAATCTGCAGCACATACAATATTTAATAGACTAGCTAGAAGTTTATAAAACAATTTTAAATAACATCGCAAGGCACCAGTTAATTATCAACAACAATTCAAAATACATGAAATATGTGAATTTTAAATCAAAAGGATTTGAGCAAGGGAAAACCCACCTCAACCGATGAAAAACACCCAAAAAATGGTGCGAAATGCCGTTCGCACCTCAACCGCACTAGTGAGAAACAAAATCAACCCTAGACATCAACATCAGACCATGAATTTTTGGAATTAAACCATAAAAATATTGAAGTATTAACATCTAGGGTTTTGGAAAACCAAAAACCATAAATGAAGAAGCAATTACCAAAGGGAAAAAATAAGAGAAAACATTACCAGAAGGGGTGTTTAGCTAGAAGGGGGGGTTGCATGGCCGGAAGACAACTGGAGGGAGAGAGGGCGGACAAAAATCTGGACGGAGAAGTGGGGTCACCGGAGGGGGCCTCCGCTGGTGGATCTTGAGCAACTAGGGGGTGTGTAGGGAAGCTGTAAGAAGGTGGATGCGTGGCTTGAGGAGATGGCCAAGCTAGGTGGGCGCGCGACAGTCGGATGGGGTCAGCAAGAGGAGGGGAGCCTGCGAGGAACCCGTAGGGTGGTGGTTCGATATGTTGAGGAGGACGAATGGGGGGGGGGGGGTTCACAAGATGGAGAGCGGCGACCAGGGACGAAGGATAAGGCCGAAGGGGAAGGGAGGTCGCGTCTGGGGGGGTGCGACGACAAGAGGGAGACCAGCCGAGGGCGGTGTGCCGGCCAATGGAGGAGAAAGGCCATGCATGTGTTTTACGCGGCTAGATTGGGAGAGGGGGGATGCTCGGCTGCCTTCAAACAAGAGGGGGGTGATCTGCTTAAATCAAAGGGGGGGGGGAGACCTGTGGCGCCTCAACCATATTTCCCCTCCTCTTTTTTTTTTAAATTTAATTAAATAAATTTAATATCATAATAATAATTATTAAACCAAATTAATAATTAAACATGACTAATAAGATAATAATGAAATACACGTGATATTATTAATTATAAATGTAGTACTAATGACTTTAATAAAATTTTAATAATGATTAAATAATTCTTTTAATAATAATTTTAATAATAATAATAATAACCTTAATTACAACAATAATAATAATTAAAATTATTATCCATGAAAAATTTTAAATAACATAATTAAAAATTATTTATCCATTTTAATTTTCTGAAGACAGGCGGACTGTGTCGTTGCCTGGGCGAAGCCGCGTGGGATCTCTAAAACGCTCTCCGCCCAGGCGCTCTGAGACATCAACTCAAAAATGCACATTTTTTTACATAACTCAAACATTTTTCATCTAGGACTCAACCCGGACCCCAAATAAATTTTAAAAGTCAAAGAAAATTATAAAATAAAATAAAAGATAGGTCGGGGTGTGACAATTCTTCCCACTATAATGCTTTTCACCCTCAGAAAACCACAACAAGATCTAGACCAAAAGATAAAACTTATCAAGTGTCACCTACCTATAAAAGTTTAAGCGCCTCCAGTTGATCGATCCAAACTGACATTGAAAACCCATGACACAAAACTCGCCCTTTAAAACACAATCACCATAATCGTCACCAAGCATAACCCAAACCATCTATTCCAACCAAGAAATGAACAAACTCAAACTACCTATGACACTTATTCTCATAATCTTAGTCCAACAAAACCGTTGGGTGTACTTCAATCTCAATGTTTTATCGAGAGGATGAACTCAAAATTAGGTGGTTCTGCACAAGACCACCTACCACCAACCGATACATGAAAAGAAACTCTGATACTTACATTATCACTAAATTACTTCAGGTGTAACTTTGCGAGACCCATTGTGGGTCTCCCCACCATAAGAACTAGCGAGATTAACCAAAATTGAAAACTTTCCACACAGACCAAAAAACCCCACTACACGGGGGAAGAAGGGAAGGACCGAACTGGTAGAGCATCAAAACTCTAATCCTTACTATATAAACAAATCACACCCTCAGAATAGAAAAAACCATGCCACACTAAGGACAGGGTTAAACTAAGGCCCTTTTTCACAATTGGGGTTCTCCTGACTACGCGCCAGCGTCACTCTGGGACCTATGGTTGGAGCACTGATGATTGAAGCATCTCTTTCCTCACATTCAGGCTTTATAAATTTCCAAACATAACACACAAACCCGAATTTCACCAAACACACTTCCAATAAAACAACGATTTCAAAGAGTTTCAACCACAACTATTCTTACAACTAAAAGAAAAGAAACACCGCAAAATGATACAAGAGATGATTACTATATCCAAGAAACACTAGAAAGATAAAACCTCAAATTGATCCCCAACCATCTCCCTACACCTGCTGATTGGCTGAGGTGACCTTCGACGACCCAGGTCTAGATTAAATGCACTTCTTGAAAACACCACGACAGAATCCTTGCAAGTGACCCAGATGTCTACAGGTTTGGATGGGCCTCAGAGCACTCGGGAACATCAGCCTTTTGTGAGCCTTCCTACCACACTGGTGACAGATCACGATGTTACACTCCGAAGGTGTTGATTGCAGGCCCGAAGACCTCTTAATTCCTCTAGTAGACCCACCAACATCAGGGCACTTCCCATTCTTCCTATCGTCATCCTATACACTACCTCCCAAGGTCGAGGGAGGATTATCCACCTCAAGTCCTCTTGCTAGATCAGCTTCAGTAAGAAATGCTTTCCCCACAACATCCGAGAAGGTGTTTAGGTTGAGATCTTCCACTTTCGATCACAGTTCTGGTCAGAGTCCATACTCAAATTGTCGAGCCTTCCTGGGATCATTCGTAACAAAAAAATGATCATACAGAACAAGGTTTATAAAATGTTGATAGAATTCTAGTACTAATTCAACGCCCTGATGAAGACAACAAAACATTATCCTCTTTCTCAGCTTCTTCAACTCATAGAAGTGTTGTTGGATGAAAGACGACTTGAAAAACTCCCATGTTAGATCTACTCGAGGTTTGTTCCAAGACATAGACTTCCACCATTTCTAGGTTGGTCCTTCAAGCAGAAAGGTAGCCAACTTCACCTATAACGACTCATGAAACCCAATGAAACTGAAGTTCCTCTCAATCTTCTGCAACCACTCCTCTGCCTCAAGTAGATCATCTTGACCATAAAACATGGTAGGGTTCATCAACTATAGGATTTTCTAAGGATGCACCACCCGAAGCTGCACCTTGGGCATCCATCGAACCTTTATGGGGTGAACACTAAGGAACAAGGAAACAAACATAATCAAAACATGGTCATTTCCATTTAAATTTCAACTTTTCACAATTTCCAAAATAAAACTTTGAAAAACAATTATTAAAAGTAAAGAAGACCCATACAAACCACAAGGAGAAACTAGTGCCGATGGGTGACTCAGACATATGGTTAGCGGCCATACGCTAGTCACTCCACCGCCAAAAGGAGCACTCTAGGGTAATGTCCCCAGCCACACATGGCTTTCCAGACCATGCGAGCTCATAGAGGTCACTTTCCTGACTCCCATTTCATTTCCCAATAACAAACAAACCATAAGAATCAAAAGATATCGACACACCTGAACATCCCATGGTAACCTGAGGTTTGGAAAGAGAAAGAGTTTATGATGTCCTTATCTTCTGTACACCTTGAGTGTCGAAAATTATACTCCTTCTACCACAAAAACATAAAATAATGATGGGAGCTCCGAAAAAATGGTATGCTCTGGAGACAACCTCCTTTGATACCACTTTTTCACGAACCAACCCTGGTCTACCATGAACCGATCACCCGAGCCGGTCAGCGACATGGCCCAAGAGGCGTTCTCGATCCTCTCGGTCTTGCAACAAGTGCCATTCCATCAACAGAGTACAAATGGGAATGATTTATCCCAATGAACAAAGCAGTGAAAAGAAAATAGAACACAAAGTAAACAAACAACACGAAAAGAAAGAATGACCAACAAGAACCAACTAACCTGACCATGACCAAAACTCCTTGAGACTATGAGAGTCACTCTCCAAACAACAACCAACTCTCGCCCATAGAGAGATAGCTCGAGTCAAACAATAAATAGAAAATAAAAATAGGAAAACACTATAGGCATGAGTATTAAAACTCATTAGGCTGGCCTGACTAATTCTATTCCCAATGCACATACCATTAAATAAATAATTTATCAATTACAGGTTTTAACTAAATTCTATAAAATATGGGTTTCCATAGACACACTTTTATTTCTAAAACAAGTAACAATCCATTTCCAGTTTTAATTAAAAAAACGCATTTAATGTTTGGAAGGAATAGGTGGATTGCATTTTAAAAATTTTTTCGAACAATTTAGAAAATCCAAATTTTAGTTGTTAGTCAAAAGGAAAACCACACACAACACACAAAACACACTAAGGGAAATGGAAAAAAAGTGGCACACAGGGGCCAACAACCAAACAAGACCTCTCAATCGTCCACCACATAAAAATTAACACGAAAGGAAACATGGGTTAAACTTAGGAGCTCGTGAAAAATTCAGAACGTACTATACATGTGACTCATCCTAAAGGCATGCCTACTCTCGATGATGTCATAATGTCTTAACACCCAGTGTTTGCCTACATGTCCTAAACGAGGGGCCCAATCCCCTAGAAGAGTATAATCTATACCAAGGGCCACTAGCCAGTGCATAATCTAAACTAGTGCAGCAATCGTTCTCAGAAGATTTACTTACTATGTAAGGTCCCCAAGTGATCACGTATAATAAAAAGGAAAGGGGTGAGTCAACAAAGTCAATCAAGTAGCAAAAACATCACACGCAACTCATGCAGTCAACATACACCAAATATCACCCCTGAATCACCCCAAAGAGAGTCTTCCAAAATAATTTATTTTATTAAAGTACCAAACATGACTTTAACAATTTTAAAAAAAAATCCTCAGTTCTCAAGAGAATAAAACCATTTGTTACCGATTTAAAATAAATAATTTATCAATAAACCAGGACTACATTTGAAATTATCTGAATTAGTTTTAAAGGCCAAATGGAAATTTGTTCACTACTGAGTGTCCGTTCATCAAGAAATTATTTCATGTGTCGTGTATAAAATAAACGGCTCTTTTTACACCAAGTAATAATTTAAAAAATGATTATCTTATATTATTTACCAATTAATAAAATTAATAAAATATCAAGCAATTTATAAATTCTGAATTTAAAGGTGAGTGTAGTGGGGAACTAACCTTGGCGTGCTATCTAAACACAATGGCGCGACATGCCTCGTGCAGGCGTACAAGCAAGCGCAAGGTGATGACCACAATATTGCAGGGTTACCATGAAAACACACTACAACCAACGCACAATAACTAAAATTACACAAACACAAACTTAAAACAATCCAAACGAGAAAACAACGTGAAAGAACCACCTCGACACATTTTCAAATCACAACTCGCACCATTGACACTATTTAATAAACCACTTTTAAATTTGTTAAACTCCAAAGAGAAACCCATGACTTTACACACCCAAAACATGTTCAAACCCCCTATTTATAAAAATTCGCACTCGCAACACACCATATCAGAATGTGAACCACTTATATAGTTAAAATAACAAATTACACAACTTAATAATAATACTACACATGTCAAAAATTCATTTTAATTCCAAGCGCACCTCAAAATATTTCCAAAGCATAATCTACAACACATACAATATTTAATAGACTAACTAGAAGTTTATAAAACAATTTTAAATAACATCTCAAGGCACCAGTTAATTGTCAATAACAATTCAAAATACATGAAATATGTGAATTTTAAATCAAAAGGATTTGAGAAAGGGAAAACCCACCTCAACTGATGAAAAACACCCTGAAAATGGTGCGAAACGCCGTTCGCACCTCAACCGAACTAGTTAGAAACAAAATCAACCCTAGACATCAACATCAGACCATGAATTTTTGGAATTAAATTATAAAAATATTGAAGTCTTAACATATAGGGTTTTGGAAAACCGAAAACCATAAATGAAGAAGCAATTACCAAAGGAAAAAAATAAGAGAAAACATTACTAGAAGTGGTGTTCTGCTGGAAGGGGGGGTTGCGTGGCCGGAAGACCACTAGAGGGAGAGAGGGAGGATGAAAATCTGGACGGAGAAGTGGGGTCGCCAGAGGGGGCCTCCGCTGGTGGATCTTGTGCGACTAGGGGGTGTGTAGGGAAGCCGTAAGAAGGTGGATGTGTGGATTGAGGAGATGGCCAAGCTAGGTGGGCACGCGACAGTCGGATGGGGTCGACAAGAGGAGGGGAGGCTGCGAGGAACCCGGAGGGCGGTGGTCCGATATGTTGAGGAGGACGACTGGGGGGGGGGGGTTCACGAGATGGAGAGCGGCGGCCAAGGACGGAGGAGAAGGCCGAAGGGGAAGGGAGGTCGTGTCTGGGGGGGTGCGATGACAAGAGGGAGACCGTCCGAGGGCGGTGTGCCGACGAATGGTGGAGAAAGGCCATGCATGTGTTGCACGCAGCTAGATTGGGAGAGGGGGGCTGCTCGACTACCTTCAAATAGGAGGGGGGGTAATCTGCTTAAATCAAAGGGGGGAGATGTGTGGCGCCTCAACCATATTTCCCCTCCTCTCTTTTTTTTTGTTTTAAATTTAATTAAATAAATTTAATATCATAATAATAATTATTAAACCAAATTAATAATTAAAAAATACTAATAAGATAATAATGAAATACACATGATATTATTAATTATAAATGTAGTACTAATGACTTTAATAAAGTTTTAATAATGATTAAATAATTCTTTTAATAATAATTTTAATAATAATAATAATAATAACCTTAATTACAACAATAATAATAATTAAAATTATTAGCAATTAAAATTTTTAAATACCACAATTAAAAATTATTTATCCATTTTAATTTTCTGAAGACAGGAAGACTGTGTCGTTTCCTGGGCGAAGCCGCGCTGGATTTCTAAAATTCTCTCCGCCCAGGCGCTCTGAGACGTCAACTCAAAAATGAACATTTTTTTACATAACTCAAACGTTTTTCATCTGGGACTCAACCGAGACCCCAAAAAAATTTTAAAAGTCAAATAAAATTATAAAATAAAATAATAGATAGGTTGGGGTGTGGCAATTCTTCCCACTATAACGCTTTTCGCCCTCAAAAAACCACAACAAGATCTAGACCAAAAGATAAAACTTATCAAGTGTCACCCACCTATAAAAGTTTAAGCGCCTCCAGTTGATCGACACAAACTAACATCGAAAACCCATGACACACAACTCATCCTTTAAAACAGAATCACCACAATCGTCACAAAGAATAACCCAAACCATCTATTCCAACCAAGTAATGAACAAACTCAAACTACCTATGACACTTATTCTCATAATCTTAGTCCAACAAAACCGTTGGGTGTACTTCAATCTCAATGTTTTATCGAGAGGATGAACTCAAGATTAGGTGGTTCTGCACGAGACCACCTACCACCAATCGATACATGAAAAGAAACTCTGATACTTACATGAGGAGTCCCGAACAGACTCCCCACCATTAGGATTGGGCTATCACTAAATTACTTCAGGTGTAACTTTGCGAGACCCATTGTGGGTCTCCCCACCATAAGAACTAGCGAGATTAACCGAACTTGAAAAATTTCTGCACGGACCAAAAACCCCCACTACAAGGGGGAAGAAGGGAAGGGCCGAACTGGTAGAGCATCAAAACTCCCATCCTTACTATATAAACAAATCACACCCTCAGAATAGAAAAACCCATGACACACTAAGGACAGGGTTAAACCAAGGCCCTTTTTCACAATTGGGGTTCTCTTGACTACGCGCCAGCATCACTCTGGGACCTATGGTTGGAGCACTGATGATTGAAGCATCTCTTGCCTCACATTCAGGCTTTATAAATTTCCAAACATAACACAGAAACCTGAATTTCACAAAACACACTTCCAATAAAACAACGATTTCAAAGAGTTTCAAGCATAACAATTCTTACAACTGAATGAAAAGAAACACCACAAAATGATACAAGAGATGATTACTATATCCAAGAAACACTAGAAAGATAAAACCTCAAATTGGTCCCCAAACATCTCCCTACACCTGCTGACAGGCTAAGGTGACCTTCGACGACCCAGGTCTAGCTTAAACGTGCTTCTTGAAAACACCACGACAGAATCGCTGCAAGTGACCCAGACGTCCACAGGTGTGGACGGGTCTCAGAGCACTCAAGATCTTCAGCCTTTTGTGAGCCTGCATACCACACTGGTGACAGATCACGATGTTACACTCCGAAGGTGTTGATTGAAGGTCCGACGACCTCTTAATTCCTCTAGTAGACCCACCAACATCATGGCGCTTCCAATTATTCCTATCGTCATCCTATACACTACCTCCCAAGGTCGAGGGAGGATTCACCACCTCAAGTCCACTTGCTAGATCAGCTTCAGTAAGAAATGATTTCCCTACAACATCCGAGAAGGTGGTTAGGTTGAGCTCTTCCACTTTCGATCGCAGTTCTGGTCGGAGTCCATACTCAAATTGTCGAGCCTTCCTGGGATCATTCGTAACAAAAAACTGATCATACAGAACAAGGTCTATAAAATGTCGATAGAATTATAGTACTAATTCAATGCCCTGCTGAAGACAACACAACTTTATCCTCTTTATCAGCTTTGTCAACTCATATAAGTGTCGTTAGATGAAAGACGACTTGAAAAACTCCCATGTTAGATCTTCTCGAGGTTTGTTCCGAGACACAGACTTCCACCATTTCCAGGTTGGTCCTTCAAGCAGAAAGGTAGCCAACTTCACCTATAACGACTCACGAAACCCAATGAAACTGAAGTTCCTCTCAATATTCTACAACCACTCCTCTTCCTCAAGTAGATCTTCTTGACTATAAAACATGGTAGGGTTCATCAACTATAGGATTTTCTAAGGATACACCACCCGAAGCTGCACCTTGGGCATCCATCGAACCTTCATGGGGTGAACACTAAGGGACAAGGAAACAAACATAATCAAAACATGGTCATTTCCATTTCAATTTCAACTTTTCACAATTTCCAAAATAAAACTTTGAAAAACAATTATTAAAAGTAAAGAAGACCTAGACAAACCACAAGGAGAAACTAGTGCCGATGGGTGACTCGGAAATATGGTTAGCGGCCATATGATAGTCACTCCATCATCACAAGGAGCACTCTAGGGTAATGTCCCCAGCCACAAATGGCTTTCGAGACTATGAGAGCTCACAGAGGTCACTTTCCCGACTCCCATTTCATTTCCCAATAACAAACAAACCATAAGAATTAAAATACATCGACAAACCTGAACATCCCATGGTAACCCGAGGTTCGAAAAGAGCAAGAGTTCATGATGTCCTTATCTTCTGTACACCTTGAGTGTCGACAATTCTACTCCTTATACCATGACAACATCAAATAATGATGGGAGATTTGAAAAAAATGGTATGCTCAGGAGACAACCTCCTTTGATATCACTTTTTCACGAACCAACCCAGGTCTACCATGAACCGGTCACCCGAGCCGGTCAGTGACATGGACCAAGAGGCGTTCTATATCCTCTCGGGCTGGCGACAAGTGCCAGGCCATCAATAGAGTACAAATGGGAATTATTTCTCCCAATGAAAACAAACAAAGTAGTGAAAAGAAAATAGAACACAAAGTAAATAAACAACACGAAAAGAATGAATGACCAACAAGAACCAACTAACCTGACCATGACCAAAACTCATTGAGACTCTGAGAGTCACTCTCCAAACCACAACCAACTCTCGCCCATGGTGAGAAAGCTCGAGTCAAACCTGAAATAGAAAATAAAAATAGGAAAACACTATAGGCGTGAGTATTAAAACTCATTAGGTAGTCCTGACTAATTCTATTCTCAATGCACATACCATTAAATAATTTTTTTATCAATTACAGGTTTTAACTAAATTATATAAAATATGGGTTTCCACAGACACACTTTTATTTCTAAAACAAGTAATAGTCCATTTCCATTTTTAATTAAAAAAACACGTTTAATGTTTGGAAGGAATAGGTGCATTGCATTTAAAAAAAATTGCGAACAATTTAGAAAATCCAAATTTTAGTTGTTAGTCAAAAGGAAAACCACACACAACACACAAAACACACTAAGGGAATTGGAAAAGAAGTGGCACACAGGGGCCAACAACCAAACAAGACCTCTTAATCGTCCACCACATAAAAATAAACATGAAAGGAAACATAGGTTAAACTTAGGAGCTTGTGAAAAATCCAGAACGTACTATACATGTGACTCATCCTAAAGGCATGCCTACTCTTGATGATTTCATAATGTCCTAACACCCAGTGTTTGCCTACATGTCCTAACTGAGGGGCCCAATCCCCTAGTAGAGTATAATCTATACCAATGGCCACTAGCCAGTGCATAATCTAAACTAGTGCATCAATCATTCTCAGAAGATTCACTTACTATGTAAGGTCCCCAAGTCATCATGTATAATAAAAAGGTAAGGGGTGAGTCAAAAAAGTCAATCAAGTAGAACAAACATCACACACAACTCATGCAGTCAACGTACACCAAATATCACCCCTGAATCACCCCGAAAAGAGTTTTCAAAAATAGTTTTTTTATTAAGGTACCAAACATGCCATCACCAATTTTAAAGAAAATCCTCATTTCTCAAGAGAACCGAAACAGTTGTTCACGCTTTAAAATAAATCATTTATCAACAAACCAGAAATACATTTGAAATTCTGTGAATTATGTTTAAAGTCAAAACATGCATTCTTTCACTACTGAGTGTCTGTTCATCAAGAAAATATTTGAAGTGCCGTGTATAAAATAAACAGCTCTTTTTACACCATGTAATCATTTAATAATTTATTATCTTATAATATTTCTCATTTAATAAAATTAATAAAAAAATCAAGCAATTTATAAATTCTGAATTTAAAGGCGAGTGCAGTGGGGGACCTACCTCGGCTCGCTGTCCAAACCCAATGGAAAGACATGCCTTGCACATGCATACAACCAAGCTCAAGATGATGACTGTAATATCACGGGGTTACCATGAAAACACGCTACAACAAACACACAATAAAATAAAATTTCACAAACATGGACTTAAAACAATCCAAACTAGCAAAAATCGTGAAAGAACCACCACGACACATTTTCTAATCACAACTCACACCATTGAAACTATTTAATAAACCACTTTAAAATTTATTAAACTTCAAAGAGAAACTATAATGACCCGCGTTTTGAACCGGGTTAAAAAGTGGGGGAAATTGAACTTTTTCAATTACTGAAGAGGTCGTTTTTAGAATTGAGATTCAGAATGAGGTTCCTAAGGTTTGAACCCTTATTTTTAATGTTTTTGGACATAGGAGAATGCCCGTTAAGTTTCTCAGGTGACCCGAGGGATTTCGGAACAGCCAGACCCTTGTTTTTAAAGTGCTGTAGAGGGTGCACGGTTGGCACACAGTTTGAAAAACCGTGCGGCCCAAACCATGGGGCCTTATTAAAGGAGGAAGTGTTGTGCGCATGGGCTGCACACTGTTTCCCCAAACCGTGCACCTATCCCATGCGGGAGATCTCTTAGAGGCAAGAGACTCCGCACGGTTTGCGCACGGTTTGAAAAACTGTGCGGGTCAAACCATGCGCTCAGGTATGTTTTAGGTTTTTGATTAAAATAAAAATAAAAGAAAATTAAATAAAAAAAAAATAAAAACCTACAACTAACACTCCCTCCCCTTCCTCTCATCCAGAACCCGCGCGCGCCCTTCTTCTTGTAGCCGTGACGCACGGAGCTCCCCTCAGCTCCCTCCTCCTTCATTTTCTTCTCCGATTTCTTGAGGGTTCTTCTCCGGATCATCGAGGTAAGACTTCTCCTCTCCTTCCCTCTCATTCTTGTCAAATTTTAGGTCTCCTCCTTGCCTTATTTTTCGTTCGTCCGAACCCTAGGGTTAGGGTGGGATTTTGTTTTCGTGCTATTCCTTGTTTCTCTTGTTCTAGGTTGATGCGAAGGGTCCATTGGGACTCTTTTCGGTGAGATTCGAGGTCCACTGCCAAGGGCGTAGCGGATTGTGGTTGTTTCAGTCCACCGGGTTAATTCCAAGGTATGTGTTTTACTCGTGGATTGTTTTCCCAGCTTCTAAATAAGTGTTATAGTAGTTCTAAAGGGTTCCTAGTGTGTTTTGGTTTGGTGCTTTAGAGTTTTGGTTGTGTTTCGGGTTTCCAGAGCTTAGGCGGATCTTAGTTAGAAAGCACCAAGAGTCGGAGTGGACGGATAGATCTACCTTGAGGTATGGTCCCTCTCCTTGCCCTTTAATTTAAAGTGATGCTTTTAAAGAGTTTAATACATCATTGTTTCAGTATTTTAATTATGCAGGTTTGTCTTGGATAAGTGCTTCTGTGAAAATAGTGTGAATTGTTGGAATAAGACAAAATGGTTTCTTGGTCATTAAACTAACAATTTAATAATAAAACCCCTCGATCAGAGGTGCGCTGTCTTCAAGATAAAAGTAGGAAGTATATTCTTATGCTTGCCTGCTGGATTCTTGTTATGCTTTGGTGATAATTGATTCTATCATATTTACTTTGAATTGTACTAAATAGTTAAAGCATAACAGTTGTAATCTTTTGATTAATTGGTTAAAATTGAATTAAATGGATTAGGGTGGTGAGACCATGCCTTAGGATAATGGAATAAGCATGGCTTATGTTAATGGAATGGGTCCAGTGAGTGGGACTTACCTAGGAGTAGTCCTTAGCACCTCTTAATGCTTTGTAAATCCTTATATGTCTTTGAAATGAAAATTAAAGGTATAAATAATGAATTGAGGGTCAGCCAATACCGTACATGAGCGGGTTGTCTCATGTACCTTATGTCAATATGATGAATATGACAAATGATGCGATTATGTGATATTGTGAGATAGAAATACCATGTTTATTTATATGAATGTTATAAGAAGTGTATGCCTTATAACCCATGCTAATTAAATGATTAAGCTTCGGGCCATGGGTAGACCGTGAGAGCTCCCCTTTGACATGGCTTTGGGCTAGGGGCATACCATGAGAGCTCCCCTAATTAAATGATATAGCTTCGGGCTAGGGGTAGACCGTGAGAGCTCCCCTTTGACATGGATTCGAGATGGGGGCAAACCATGAGAGCTCCCCTAATTAAATGATACAACTTCGGGCCCGGGGTAGACCGTGAGAGATCCCCTTTGACATGACTTCGGGCTAGGGGCAGACCGTGAGAGCTCCCCTAATTAAATGATACAGCTTCAGGCCAGGGGTAGACCGTGAGAGCTCCCCTTTGACCCATCTTCAGGCCAGGGATAGACTGTGATAGCTTCCCCAAGGTTGGGTCAGGAGTAGGATCGAGAGCGCTGCTCCTGGGTTAAGGACGTCTGTGAGTTCCGTCCCGGTCCTCCCCAACATATTATATATATATATATATATATGAATAATTATTAGGCCTTCGGGATAGGGATAGACCATGAGAGCTTCCCCAAGGTTGCGCTAGGAGTAGGATTGAGAGTGCTACTCCTAGGTTAAGGATGTCCGTGAGTTCCATCTCAGTCCTACCCAACGTATTATATATATATATGAATAATTATTAAGGCTTCGATCTGGGGATAGACTATGAGAGCTTCCCCAAGGTTGGGCCATGGGTAGGATCGAGAGCACTACCCCTGGGTTAAGGATGTCCATGAGTTCCGTCCTAGTTCTACCCAACGTTATATATATATACATATGGTGACATGATCGAGTTACTTTACCGGTAACGATCCGAAGTTGGTATAGCCGTCAGGTTTCCTCTGGGAAACCGGGACGAGTGTTTTTATTCTTCTTTGTTCTATTTATTGAATCCTTCCATACCTGCTAACTACTTCAATTAATATTACAATTTCTTGATTGGGTTAGACACCGATGGTGCCAGCCTACTGAGATTTATATCTCACACACTACTCGGGCCGCCATTGCACTGGGGTACCCGAGTACACCTTCTTTCTTACAGGACCTAGGTTGTCTACTGTGCTGTTTGTGCCTGGGGAGTTAGGAGAAAAGGACCAAGTAGGAGCTTAGGATGCTCAGGAGATCGCCCGTTGGGCCTTACTGTCTTTTCTTCATTTCATTTTTATTATATAGAAAGCATGCTGTACTGTTTACCACTTTCATAAATGTATCGTCATTTGTACATATATGTATTGTAACTAGATTTTTCCACCTTTTATAAAAATGATCACTATTTATCTTCCACTGTTGTCTGTTCATTGTTTAACTATTACTGTTTCTGCTATTGAATGTTATTTACTCTAAGATACTGCTTTGCAACTCTAATAAGAGGGTATAGTCTCCCTACTATCACCTCCCAAGACCCTTGCTGCTAGTCGGCATCCTCTGGAGTACGGGGAGATGCGCTTGAGGGCATGTGACCCATTGGTCCGACCACCGGGTCGATGGTGCACCAAGCCGGGACGTTACAAAGTGGTATCAAAGGAGTTTTCTGTTCTGATTTGTTTTACTATTTGGTGACTTTAGACAGGGATAGGAAGAAATTGGAATTTGGTAATAAGCTGTGTCTGGGATTGACCACCCCACAGATAGGGAAAATACAAATTGCCTCGAATGCAGTTATTATTTTAATGATTTTGATTATTACAAGTGATTTGATTTCACCGTTGGGTGACACACTTGATTTATGCTGATACTGTTGATGCAATTGTGGGTTTTATTTCCATTGACACCTAATGAGACGAGGGTATTCCATCTCATGCATCATATAGGGACCTTATAAGAAATTGTATACCATGAATTATTCCATTGCATCTAGGATGCATTTGTTGATTCCTGCTGTTGTGATAGGTACTGTGGTAGTTATTCTATTCTTCTATGATATAGCATGTTCTGTGTTACTTCTTATGATAACATGTTGTTTTTGATCAAAAATTAAATTGGTTTATTTTGATAAATTAAGTGATTGCGGTTAAGATAGGAGCCAATTTTTAGTTGTAAGGTGTATGGGCGCCTTATAGCTGGGAAAGGGTGACCTGTGTAATAGTATTTCCGAAAAAGGGCTGCTAATGTTTTAATTGTGAAATGGGATTGGTTTTGATTAAAGGGAGACAAATTCCAAACTGTAAAGTGTATGAGCATTTTACAGATTGGTAGGTGGCCACCCGTACGACTGGATGATTGCTTGAGCATGTTAATTTCTGAAATTTGATCTATTTTGTCTAAGTAGAGCCAATTTTCAATTCATGGAGTGTATGGGCGCTTCATGGATTGGGAAACGGCAACCCATAAGGAATGTAATGGCAGGATGCTTTGTGTGATGTTTATATGTGTAAAAGCTGTTTGATTTTTATATGAAATGTTTTGTCTTGTTGGGACCCTCGTAGGTCACCTAATTTGATTAAAAGGAATTTACTATGATAAATTGCCTAAAAAGAGAGGGGATGTCTGATAAATGTTTAATGGTTAAAAGGTAGTTTGTTGAGACTTGCCTGTTATGATTTGAGCTGTTTGATAAAATGATCAAGTGCCTGGTGAATTTTCGTTTGGAAAAGGGGTACTTGATGTGTTGAATTTAATCTTTTAATGTGATTAAATGATGAATGTGAATAAATATAAAGGGCTTGGAAAAAGGAACATGTAGTGGTGTCCTATGTTTGAAACCCTGTGTGAGGGTAGCAGAGTATCCCTTTGAGTGCCTTGGAATGAAACCTTAGGCATTTTTCCGTAGGCTGATTCCGTTTTAGCAATGACCTTAAATGTTAGGCTTTGAGGCCGATGGCTTTTGTTGGGCATGACCAAGTTCTTGGTTCGACACTTGTTTTTCGTGAGGGGCTAGCCCGGGGTAGGTAGCGCCCTTAGAGCTTATGTTCTTGCCTTGTTCGATGAACTCTTTGAAGTTTGGTACTATTCGGGTACCATTGTCCTATGTAGGACATCCAATTCTAATGACACCCTTGTTCGGACAGGTGGTCTTTCTTCTCTTGATCTGGTTAATGGTTTGAGCATTGGGTAATGCTCTGTATCAGTTGGTTGGACATGCCTCGGGCATGGTCAGTTGCCTTGTTGGTCGTTTGACCCTTTCTTTTTGCGCAGTAATGGATGACTTGACATGTCATCGTCCAAGCAGATTGTCGTATGGGGAAATACGACATTTTCTTGTATCTCTTGTGCTGTTATGTACGGTCTTGGGTCATCTTCTTGGTAGAGTGACCTGAGTATTTGAGAACCAAGTTGTCCCAATGCTCGGGATGATTTTCGAAAGACTCGGGTGGTTGACACACCAGTCTTGTTGCTTTGTTTTTCTTGTGTGTTTCGACGTGGTGATCGTGGCTCAGAGGAGCGAAACACGTCCGTTTGATCGTTATGAACAAGTCTTCTTAGGAGCATCTTGTCTTTCTCCTTTTGATGACACCAACCCTTCTAAGGTGGGAAGCGTCATGCCAACAGAGTAAAGTGTGTTCTTCCAGGTAGAAGTAACACATCAAAAAGGACCACTTGGGAATGGTCGGGTTTGTTTGAATGCCTTTGAGGCTTGCAGGTGTCGTTATGCGTCGATGCTTGCTCAGCAACACGACTTCGATCTGGTTGGTGGTGTATGAAACCCCTTTTAAGAAACACCGTTGGTCGTGGAGGACTTCGGTGGTAAATCGTAAACAATCATGGAATGCCTTGTGCTGGAAAGAGGCTTTATGATTGGTTTAGAAGTCTTGATGTGTCTACTAGTGAAGCCGATTTTCTTATTTAGAGTCGACCAGGGGTGGTTCGACTATTCTTCCTTCCAGTTATTGGTTATAAATAACTGGAATCCATTTCAATCCTCTTGGTGTACTATGTTATGTGACGAACATGTCCCCTATATTGTTTCTATCCTGGATGCACTAAGAGAGCGTCGGTCTTACGCCTTGCTAATGTTTAAAGGCTGTTGAGCTCGTTGGGTTGTTCTCCTTCGGTGTTTCATGCAGGATGTGTGGTTCCTCTTGTGGTTTGATCTTAGAGACATCAATGGGAGTCGGGTATGAGCTTCGGTGAACGTTCTCGTGGTAAGTGTGAGATGCCTTGGGAGAAGGCATCGTTGTTCAACTTGTAAATTGCCGACCGTCTAAGCCGTGAATCTTCTTGAGTAGTCATCCAGAGTGGCTTGACTCTTTTCGACTGGGGTTTAGAGGTATATGGAGAAATCAACTCTTAGATCATTTCAAAATCACGCTAGGTGCGTCTTTGGAATGCTTAGAGTGTCCTTTTGAAAGACAGTTCAAAAGGTGGTGGAGCTGTGGTTTGAGTCTTGGCTGTTTAATGTGAAAAATCTAAGGTGGGAAGTGCCTTTGTTTAGTTGCTTGTCAAGACGATGATGTGATCGTGTTTGTTGTGTGATGGTCTTAGGTAGGAGCTTTCGTGTTGGTTCGGTGGGAAAACGAGCGTTGGATCGGGTGTTGGCGGCTTAAGTGCCGTGTGCTTAAGTGGATGAGCGTTGGTGCGTGGGACGTTCGGAGACGTAACACAATCGTTTGAACGGAAATTCATGACCCATTTAGGTCAAGTGAGGTGTGTGTTATACCTGATGGCTTCTCAGGGATGAGAAGTTCTAAGGTGGGAAGGTTGTAATGACCCATGTTTTGAACCGGGTTAAAAAGTGGGGGAAGTTGAACTTTTTCAATTACTGAAACGGTCATTTTTAGAATCGGGCTTCGGAATGAGGTTCTGAAGGTTTGAACCCTTCTTTTTAATTTTTTTGGACATGGGAAAATGCCCGTTAAGTTTCTAAGGTGGACCGAGGGGTTTCGGAAGTTCCAGACCCTTGTTTTTAAAGTGCTGCAGAGGGTGCACGGTTGGCGCACGGTTTGACAAAATGTGCGGCCCAAACTGTGCGACCTTATTAAAGGAGGCAGTGGTGTGTGCACGGGCTGCGCACGGTTTCCCCAAACTGTGCGCCTAGCCTGTGCAGGAGATCTCATAGAGGTAGAATACTCCGCACGATTTTCACACGGTTTCACAAACCGTGTGGGTCAAACCGTGCGCTCGGGTATGTTTTAGGTTTTTGATTAAAATTAAAATAAAAGAAAATTAAATAAAAAAGAAAAACCTACAACTAACACTCCCTCCCCTTCCTCTCGACCAGAACCCGCGCAAGCCCTTCCCCTTGGAGCCGGGACACACGGAGCTCCCCTCGACTCCCTCTTCCTTCGTTTTCTTCTCCGATTTCTTGAGGGTTCTTCTCCGAATCATCGTGGCATGACTTCTCCTCTCCTTCCCTCTCCTTCTTGGCCGATTTTAGGGCTCCTCTTTGCCCTATTTTTCGTTCGGCCGAACCCTAGGGTTAGGGTGGGATTTTTTTTCGTGCTATTCCTTGTTTATCTTGTCTTAGGTTGATGCGAAGGCTCTGTTGGGACTCTTTTGGGTGAGATTCGATGCCCGCTTCCAAGGGCATAGTGGATTGTGTTTGTTTCGGTCTGCCGAGTTAATTCTAAGGTAAGGGTTTTACTTGTGGATTTTTTCCCGGCTTCTAAATAATTGTTATAGTAGTTCTAGAGGGTTCTGGGTGTGTTTTGGTTTGGTGGTTTGGATTTTTGGTCGTGTTTCGGGTTGCCGAAGCTTAGGCAACTCTTAGTTAGAAAGCGCCAAGAGCCAGAGTGGATGGATGGATCCACCTTGAGGTAGGGCCCCTCTCCTTGCCCTTTAATTTAAAGTGATGCTTTTAAATAGTTTAATACTGCATTGTTTTAGTATTTTAATTTTTCAAGTTAGTCTTGGATAAGTGCTTCTGTGAAAATAGTGTGAATTGCAGGAATATGATAAAATGGTTGCTTGGTCATTAAACTAACGATTTAATAATAAAACCCCTCGATCAGAGGTGCGCTGTCTTCAAGATAAAAGTATGAAGTAGATTCTTATGCTTGCCTGCTGGATTCTTGTTATGCTTTGGTGATAATTGATGCTGTCATATTTACTTTGAATTGTACTAAATGGTTAAAGCCTAACCGTTGTAATCTTTTGATGAATTGGTTAAACTTGAATGAAATGGATTAGGGTGGTGAGACCATGCCTTAGGATAATGGAATAATCACAACTTATGTTAATGGAATGGGTCTAGTGAGTGGGACTTACCTAGGAGTAGTCCTTAGCACCTCTTAATGCTTTGTAAATCCTTATATGTCTTTGAAATGAAAATTAAAGTTATAAAGAATGAATTGGGGGTTTGCCAATACCGTACATGAGCGGGTTCTCTCATGTACCTTATTTCAATATGATGAATATGAAAAATGATGTGATTATGTGATATTGTGAGATGGAAATACCATGTTTATTTATATGAATGTTATATGAAGTGTATGCCTTATAACCCATGCTAATTAAATGATTAAGCTTCAGGATAGGGGTAGACCGTGAGAGCTCCCCTTTGACACGAATTTGGGCTAGGGGAAGACCGTGAGAGCTCCCCTAATTAAATGATACAGCTTCGGGCCAGGGGTAGATCGTGAGAGCTCCCCTTTGACACGGCTTCAGGCTAGGCGCAGACCGTGAGAGCTCCCCTAATTAAATGATACAACTTCGAGCCAGGGGTAGACCGTGAGAGATCCCCTTTGACACAACTTCGGGCCGAGGATAGACCGTGAGAACATCCCCAAGGTTGGGCCAGGAGTAGTATCGAGAGCATTGCTCCTGGGTTAAGGATGTCTGTGAGTTCTGTCCCGGTCCTACCCAATGTATTATATATATATATATATATGAATAATTCTTAAGCCTTCAGGCTGAGGATAGACCGTGAGAGCATCCCTAAGGTTGGGCCAGTAGTAGGATCGAGAGCGCTGCTCCTGGGTTAAGGGAGTCCGTGAGTTCCGTCCCGGTCCTACCCAACGTATTATATATATATATATATATATATATATATATGAATAATTATTAATCCTTTGGGCCGGAGGTAGACCTTGTGGGCCAGGGGTAGGATTGAGAGCGCTACCCCTGGGTTAAGGATGTCCGTGAGTTCTGTCCTGGTCTTACCCAACATATTATATATATATATATATATATGGTGACATGATCGGGTTACTTTACTAGCAACGAGCTGAAGCTGGTATAGCCGTCAGGTTTCCTCTAGGAAACCAGGATGGGTGTTGTTATTCTTCTTTATTTTGTTTATTGAATCCTGCCATACCTGCTTACTGCTTTAATTAATATTACACTGTCTGGATTGGGTTAGACACCGGTGGTGCCGACCTAATGAGATTTATATCTCACACCCTACTCGGGCCGCCATTGCACTAGGGTACCTGAGTAGACCTTCTTGCTTGCAGGACCTAGGTTGTCCACTATGCTGTTTGTACCTGAGGAGTTAGGAGCAAAGGACCAAGCGGGAGCTTGGGATGCTCAGGAGATCACCCGTTGGGCCTTGCTATCTTTTCTTCATTTCGTTTGTATTGTATGGAAAGCATGTTTTACTGTTTACTGCTTTCATAAATGTATCATTATTTGTACATACATGTATTGTAACTGGATTTGGCCACCTTTTATAAAAATGATCACTATTTATCTTCCGCTGTTGTCTGTTCATTGTTTAACTATTACTTCTTCAGCTATTGAATGTTATTTAATCTGAGATACCACTGTGCAACTCTCATAAGAGGGTATAGTCTCCCCACTATCACCTCCTGAGACCCTCGCTGCTAGTCACCTACCTCTGGCATACGGGGAGACATGCTTGAGGCCATGTGATCCACCGGTACGGCCACTAGGTCGATGGTGCGTCGGGCCGGGACGTTACAGAAACCCATGACTTTACACACCCAAAACATGTTCAAAACCCCTCTTTATAAAATAACACACTCACAACACACCATATTAGAATGTGCACCACTTTCACAGTTAAAATAACAAATTAAACAACTTAATAAAAATACTCCACAAGTGAAAAATTTATTTTTAATCCAAGGGCACCTCAAAATATTTCCAAAGCATAATCCGCACCACGTATAATATTTAATAGACTTGCTATAAGTTTATAAAACAATTTTAAATAACATCATAAGGCACTAGTTAATTATCAATAACAATGAAAAATACATGAAATAGTTTAATTTTAAATCAAAAGGATTTGAGCAAGGGGAAACCGACCTCAACCAATGAAAAACACCCTGAAAATGGTGTGAAATGCCGTTCACACCTCAACCACAATAGCGAGAAACAAAATAAACCGTAGACATCAACATAAAACCATAAATTTTTGGAATTAAACCCTAAAAATATTGAAGTCTTAACATCTAGGGTTTCAGAAAACCGAAAACCATAAATGAAGAATCTATTACCAAAGGAAAAAAATAAGAGAAAACATCACTGGAAGGGGAGTCCTACTGGAAGGGGGGGTTGCGTAGCTGGAAGACCACCGGAGGGAGAGACGACAGCCATAAATCTAGCTGGAGAAGTGGGGTCACCAGAGGGGGCCTCGACTGGTGGAGATTGCACAACTAGGGGTACACAGGGAAGCAGGAAGAAGGCGATCGTGCAACTTGAGGGGATAGCCGATCTAGGTGGGAGTGAGACAGTCGGATGGGGTCTACAGGTGGAGGGGAGGCCAGGAGGAACCCGGAGGGCGGTGGTCCGATGTTCTGAGGAGGACGGATAGGGGGGGGGGGGGTTCACGAGATGGAGAGAGGGGGCCAGGGATGGAGGAGAATGCCAAAGGGGAAGAGAGGTCGTGTCTAGGGTGGGTGGGTGCGGTGATAAGAGGGAGACTGGCTGAGGGCGGCGCGCCTGCGAAGGGAGGAGAAAGTCCATGCAGGTGTTGCATGTGGCTAGGTTGGGAGAGGGGGGCTGCTCAGATGCCTTCAAATAGGAGGGGGTGATCTAATTCAATCAAAGGGTGGGGGGGGGATGTGCTGCACCTCAACCCTATTTCCCCTCTCCTTTTTTGTCATAAATTTAATTAAATCAATTTAATGTCATAATAATAATTATTAAACCAAATTAATAATTAAAAAATACTAATAAGATAATAATGAAATGCACATGATATTATTAATAATAAATGTAGTACTAATAAATTTAATAAAATTTTAATAATGATTAAATGATTCTTTTAATAATAATTTTTAATAATAATAATAATTAAAATAATAATAACCTGAATTACAAAAATAATTATAATTAAAATTATTGGACATGAATATTATTAAATAACGCAATTAACAATTATTTATCCATTTTAATTTTCTGAAGACAGGCGGACTGTTTTGTTTCCTAGGCGAAGCCCCATGGGGTCTCTAAAACACACTCCACCCATGAGCTCAGCGACGTCAACTCAAAAACGCACATTTCTTTTTGAAATAACTCAAAAGTTTTTTGCCCGGGACTCAACATGGACCCCAAAAAAATATTAAATGTCAAAGAAAAATAAAAAATAAAATAAAAGATAGGTCGAGGTGTGAGAATTCCCCCACCATAATGATTTCTGCACTCGAAAATCCAAAACAAGATCTAGACCCAAAGATAAAACTTATCAAGTGTCAGCCATCTATAAAAGTTTAAGCGCCTCTAGTTGATCGATCCAAATTGACACCAAAAACCCATGACACAAAACTCATCCTTTAAAAACAAATCACCTTAATCATCACCAAGAATAACCCAAACCATCTATTTCAACCAAGGAATGAACGAACTTAAACTACCTCAGACACTTATTCTTATAATCTTAGTTCAACAAAGCCGTTGGGTGTACTTCAATCTCAACATTTACTCGAGAGGACGAACTCACGATTAGGTGGTTCTGCACGAGACCACCTACCACCAATCGATATATGAAAAGAAACTCTGATACTGACACGAGGAGGCCTGAATGGACTCCCCACCATTAGGATTGGGAAAAATCTAAATTTCTTCAGGTGTAACTTTGCGTGACCCGTTGTGGGTCTCCCCACTATTAGAACTGGCAAGATTAACCGAACTTGAAAACTTTTCACACGGACCAAAAACCCCCAACACAAGGGGGAATAAGGGAAGGGCCGAACTGGTATAGCATCAGAACTACCTCCATTACTATATAATTAATATCACACCCTCGGAATAGAACAAACCATGCCACACTAAGGAAAAGGTTAATCTAAGGCCTTTTTTCACCAATGGGGTTATCCTGACTACGCTCCAGCTTCACCCCGGGACCTATGGTTGGAGCAATGATGATTGAAGCATCTCCTGCCTCATAGTCAGACTTTAGAAATTCCCAAACATAACACACAAACCAGAATTTCACCAAACACACTTCCAGTAAAACAATGGTTTCAAATAGTTTCAACCACAACTATTCTTACAACTGAAAGAAAAGAAACACCGAAAAATGCTACAAGATACAATTAATACATCCAAGAAACAATACAAAGAGAAATCCTCAAATTGGTCCCAAAAAATCTCCCTACACCTGCTGACGGGCTGAGGTGACCTTCGACGAGCCAGGTCTAGCTTCAGCGCGCTTCTTGAAAACACCACGACAGAATCGCTTCAAGTGACCTAGAATTCCACAGGTGTGGACAGGTCTTAGAGAACTTAAGCACATCAACCTTTTGTGGACGTTCCTACCACACTGGCGATAGATCATGACGTTATGATCCGAAGGTGATGATTCTAGGTTTGAAGGCCTCTTAATTCCTCTAGTAGACCCACTAGCATCAGTGCGCTTCCCATTATTCCTATCGTCATCTTCTGCACTGGCTCCCAAGGTCGGGGGAAGATTCACTACCTCATGTCCTCCTTCTATACCAGCTTTAATAAAAAAGGATTTCCCCAAAACATTCGAGAAGGTGGTTAGGTTGAGCTCTTCCACTTTCGATCGTAGTTCAGGTCAGAGTCCAGACTCAAATTGTCAATCCTTTTTGGTATCATTCACAACAAACCACTGATCATACAGAACAAGGTCTATAAAATGTTGATAGAATTCTAGTACTGATTCATTCCCCTACTGAAGACAACAAAACTTCATCCTCTTTCTCAGCTTTAGAAACTCAGAGAAGTGTTGTTGGATGAACGATGAATTAAAAATCTCTTATATTATATCTTCTCGAGGTTTGTTCTGAGACATGGGCTTCCACCATTTCTAGGTTGGTCCTTCAAGCATAAAGGTATCTAACTTTACCTTTAACGACTCAGGAAACCCAATGAAACTGAAGTTCCTCTCAATCTTCCACAACCACTCCTCTTCCTCAAGTGGATCAGCTTGACCATAAAACATGGGAGGGTTCAACTTATGGAATTCCAATACATAGTCTATAAGTTGATCAATTGGAGGATTTTCTAAGGATGCACCACCCGAAGCTGCACCTTGGGCGTCCATCGAACCTTCAGCGGGGGGGGGGGGGGGGGGGTGAACACTAAAGAATAAGGAAATAAAGAACATAATCAAAACATGGTCATTGGCATTTCAATTTCAACTTTTCATAATTTCTTAAATAAAACTTCACAAAACAATTCTTAAAAGTGATGAAGACCCAGACAAACCACAAGGAGAAACTAGTGCCGATGGGTGACTCAGACATATGGTTGACGACCATACGCCAGTCACTCCACCATCACAAGGAGAACTCTAGGGTAATGTGCCCAGCCCCACATGGATTTCTAGACCATGTGAGCTCACAGAGGTCACTTTCCCGACTCCCATTTCATTTCCCAATAACAAACAAACCATAATAATCAAAAGACACCGACAAACTCGAACATCCCATGGTTACCCGAGGTTCAGAATGAGAAAGGGTTCATGACGTCCTTCTCATCTGTACGCCTCGAGTCCTGAAAAGTATACTCCTTCTACCATGAAAACCCCAAATAACGATGAGCGCTCTGAAAATTAAGGTCTGTTCAGGATCCAACCTCCTTTGATACCATTTTTGTCACGAACCAACCTGGGTTGACCCTGAACCGGTCACCCGAGCTGGTACACGACATGGGCTGAGAGGCATTCCTGATCCTCTTGGGCTGGTGAAAAGTTATAGGTCATCAACAGAGTACAAATGGGAATGATTTCTCCTAATTAAAACAAACAAAGCAACAAAAAGAAAATAGAACACAAAGTAAATAAACAACACAAAAAGAAATAACGACCAACAACAACCAACTAACCTGACAATGACTAAAACTCCTCGAGACTCTGAGAGTCACTCTCTAAACCACAACCAACTCTCTCCATTAGCGAGTATGCTCAAGTCAAACCTGCAACAGAAAATAAAAATAGGAAAACACTATAGGCATGAGTATTAAAACTCAGAAGGTAGGCCCGACAAATTCTATTCCCAATGCACATACCATTAAAAAAATAATTTATCAATTTTATGTTTGAACTAAATTATATAAAATATGGATTTCCATAGAAACACTTTTATTTCTAAAACATGTAATAGTCCATTGACCTTTTTAATTAAAAAAACACATTTAATGTTTTGAAGGAACAAGTGCATTTCATTTTAAAACATTTTTTGCAAAAAATTTAGAAAATCCCAATTTTAGTTATTAGTCAAAAGGAAAACCAAACACAACACACAACACACACTAAGGGAAATGGAAAAAAAGTGGCACACAGGGGCCAGCAACCAAACTAGACCTCTCAATCATCCGCCATATACAAATAACCATAAAAGGAAACATGGGTCGAACCTAGGAGCTCGTGAAAAATCCAGAACGTACTATACATGTGAGTCATCCTAAAGGCATGCCTACTCTCGATGACGTCATAACACCCTAACAACTGGTGTTTCCCTACATGGCCTAACTGAGGGGCCTAATCCCCTAACAGAGTATAATCCGTACTAAGGGCCACTTGCCAGTGCGTAATCTAAACTAGTGCAGCAATCATTCTCAGAAGATTCACTTACTATGTTAGGTACCCATGTCATCATGTATAATAAAAATGAAAGGGGTGAGTCAAAAAAGTCAATAAAGTAGCACAAAAATCACACACAACTCAATAAGTCAACGTACACTAAAGATCACCCCTGAATCACCCCAAAGAGAGTTTTCCAAAAATAATTTATTTTATTAAAGTACCAAATGGGTCTTCACCAATTTTAAAGAAAATCCTCATTTCTCAAGAGAACCAAAACATTTGTTCATTCTTCAAAATAAATCATTTATCAATAAACCAGAACTACATTTGAAATTCTGTGAATTATATTTAAAGGAAAAATGGGCATTCTTTCACTACTGAGTGTCTGTTCATTAAGAAAATATTTCAACCATCATTTATAAAATAAACAACTCCTTTTACACCAAGTAATCTTTTAAAAATTGATTATATTACATTATTTCCCATTTAATAAAATTAATAAAATATAAATCAATTTATAAATTCTGAATTTAAAGGCGAGTGAATTGGAGAACATACCTTGGCTCGGTATCCAAACACAATAGCATGACACGCCTCACGCAAGCATACAAGCAAGCACAAGCTGATGACCACAATATCATAGGGTTACCATGCAAACACACTGCAACAAATTCACAAAAACTAAAATTACATAAACATAGACTTAAAACAATCCAAACAAGCAGAAAACATGAATGAACCACCTGTACATGTTTTCAAATCATAACTCGCAACATTGAAACTATTTAATAAACCAAATTAAAATTTATTAAACTCCAAATTGAAACCCATGACTTTACACACCCAAAACATGTTAAAAACCCCTCTTTATAAAAACCCGCACTTGAGACACACCATATCAGAATTTTCACCACTTGAACAGTTAAAATAACAAATTACACAACTTAATAAAAATATTCCATATGTCAAAAATGCATTTTTAATCCAAGCGCACCTCAAAATATTTCCAAATCATAATCTGCACCACATACAATATTTAATAGACTAGATAGAAGTTTATAAAACAATTTTAAATAACATCTCAGGGAACCAGTTAATTATCAATAACAATGAAAAATACATGAAATAGGTTAATTTTAAATCAAAAGGATTTGAGAAAGGGGAAACCCACCTCAAACGATGAAAAACACCCAAAAAATGGTGTGAAACGCCGTTCGCACCTCAACCGCACTAGAGAGAAACAAAATCAACCCTAGACATCAACATCAGACCATAAATTTTAGGAATTAAACCCTAAAAATATTGAATTCTTAAAATCTAGGGTTTGGGGAAACCGAAAACAATAAATTAAGAAGCAATTACCAATGGAAAAAAAGAATAGAAAACATAACCAGAAGGAGAGTCCTGCTGGAAGGGGGTGTTGTGTGGCCGGAAGACCACCAGAGGGAGATATGGCGACTTGAAATCTTTCCGGAGAAGTGGGGTCACCGGAAGGAGCCTCAGATGGTGGAACTCGCACAACTAGGGGGTGTGCAGTGAATCTAGAAGAAGGTGGTCGCATGGATTGAGGGGATGGCCGATCTAGGTGGGTGCGCGACGGTCGGATGGGGTTGGCAGGAAGAGGGGAGGCTGGGAGGCACCCGGAGGGCGGTGTTCTGATGTGCTGAGGAGGATGGCTAGGCGGCGGGGGGGGGGGGGGGGGGGGGGGTTGTGAGATGGAGAGAAGCAGCCGGGGATAGAGTAGAAGGCTGAAGGGGAATGGAGGTCGCGTCTGGGGGGTGTGGTGACAAGAGGGAGACCGACAGAGGGCGGCACGCCGGTGAAGGGAGGAGAAAGGCCATGCAGGTGTTGGGCGCAGCTAGGTCGGGAGAGCGGGGCTACTCGACTACCTTCAAATAGAAGGGGGGTGATCTGCTTCAATTAATTTGGGGGGGGGGAAGGCGTGCGACGCCTCAATCCTATTCCCCATCCTGTCATTTTTGTCTTTAATTTAATTAAATAATTTTAATATCATAATAATAATTATTAAACCAAATTAATAATTAAACAAGACTAATAAGATAATAATGAAATACACATGATATTATTAATAATAAATATAGTACTAATAACTTTAATAAAATTTTAATAAGAATTAAATAATTAATTTAATAATATTTTTTTAATAATAATAATAATAATAACTTTAATTACAACAACAATAATAATTAAAATTATTAGCCATGAAAAATTTTAAATAACACAATTAACAATTATTTATCCATTTTAATTTTATGAAGACAGGTAGACCGTGTCGTTTCCTGGGTGAAGCCACACGGGGTCTCTAAAATGCTCTCTGCCCGAGTGCTCAGCGATGTCAACTCAAAAACGCGCATTTTTTTTTGACATAACTCAAACGTTTTTCGTCTGGGACTCAACCTGGACCCCAAAAAAATTTTAAAAGTCAAATAAAATTATAAAATAAAACAAAAGATAGGTCGGGGTGTGACAATTATCATCCAAATAAAACCTTATCGTAAAATTACTTTTAATGGTTATTAAAAATATTTAATACATATTTCCAATCTTTTAAGGAATAATATTAGATAAAAAACTATATCTGTTTCACATAATTATTTAACTTTTAGAATACACCAGAATATCATTTATAAATATCAATCACTAGTGAAAATATCCAAGAGTATCAATAATTATTTTTTATTAGGATATCAATCTCACTACCTTAAGTAGGACTATGAAACCCACATTTTATATCATAAAAATTATATACCAAGATCTTAAAATATTTTTGTATACTCCCTTATTCAGTTATAATACATAGTGCTTTCTAGATTCATTACTTTTTAGATTCATTTTCATGATCCAATTTCAACAAAATACTAAAACCCAAAATGTTTATCAATAAAATTAGAGTAAATTATCATATGAATATGAAAACTCAAATCTAATGTGTCTTATATAATGAAACCTTCATTTCATATTTTGATACTTTCAATTTAATGTAATATTATTTAAGGTAGGTAATAATTTAATTCTTAACAAAACCCATTAAAGTAATTTGGAAATAAGTCCTTCACAATTGTTCATAAATAGAATGTGATTGAACAAAGAATATCCTATATGATTGTCAAACTAGGAATACAGTTAAGAAACTTTTTCTTGCACCATATGGAAATTGAGTTAATACCCAAAAAACCTTTTTCAGTGATAAATACCCTAGGTACATATATCTTAGACCCTATATCCACATATAGTATCCATAAAAAGATTTTATTTCTAGGAAAACCACATAGTATATACTAAAATTTCAGTCTTTTATTCTTTACTTATACATATCCTTAAGGTTTTTACTAATTTTATTTAATATTAACCCCCACCAAATAACTAAACTAATCCTAAAAATAATTAAAACCATCTTAGATGCCAACTATAGTGACCCAAGATAAACATAATTTTATTTTACATAATTTTCATATTAAAAACAATACATCTAACACATAATAACACATCATAAGAATGAACGATTTAGTGTATTTGAGGTTTAGTTACATAGGAAAATTATTTTATGAAACATGTGAATATTTATCAATTATCGAACCACATTTGATACCTTCTATAAAACTCATAAGTTATAGTTATCTTCATAACCTTGGAGGTGGAAACATAAGAAAATGGAAATATCAAATGATTATTAAGGGAATACATAAGTGATAAAAATCAAAGATAACAAGTGAGAATAAGATGCATATATTATATAATCAAGGTACATTAGAAAATCATACCCAACAAAGAAAAAATTAAAAGTCATGAGTCATAGAATTAGGTTTGGAATAACATAAGACACGAATTAAAAGAGTGTGGAAACAATAGTTAATAAACATGATCCATGAGAGAATAACTTAGAATAAAAATATGTATTAGAGTGTGGAATAAACATAGGCCTAAGAAAATATATATTTTTAAACATAAATTAATCAAAATTATGTTTACACACATACTTGTGAACATAGATTTACCACAATTATACCCATGCACAACCCTGTGAGTATAGCTTAACTGTAATTATACCCATTCACATTCTTTTGAGCATAGATAAACCATAATTATACCCATGAATAACCTTTTGAGAAAAGCTGAACCACAATTATCCCATGAAGAACCTTGTGAACAAATATTAACTACAATTATAACCACGAAGGGCTTTGTAAGAATAGGTAAACCAAAATTATACCAATGAAAAACCTTATGAGAAAAATGAAACCACAAATATACCCATGAAAACCTTGTGAGAATAGATAAATTTCAATTATACCCCCACATAAATTCATTATCTCATGAGATATAAAACCATAACCAATGAATTAGTGGGAAATATATGACTTCACTTTTAATTCATCCATACATACATGTGAAACTTAGAAATCATCAACTTTTCAAATTATAAAGAACCCATGTAAATAAATTAAGTTTCATAAAAACATCCAAATGAAAATAATTCTATTTTCATAAAGAATGCATGGAAATAAAATGGGTTTTAATAAACATCCTAATGGTATAAAATAACATTATGAATTAAATTGTTTGATACCAAAAACTTGATCACCCAAAATAATCACATAATAAAAGAAAAATATCAGGTGAAACATGAACTATATGCTCATTGGAGATAGATAATTTAAAATATATAGAAGAAAATGAAATATAAAAAATTAAATGATAATTCTTGAAAACATTATGTATTCATCGATGTATAATCCATGGTTACAAGTCTCTTTTCCAAAATCCCCCTTTCCATAAAAAGAAGTGAAAATAAAACCATTCATGGAAATGTATTTGTATAAAAAATAATTTTCAATAGTAATAAAAGATATAGAATCATTCAAAATGTAATATATTAGAAGCCTTAAGTTTAATTAGAAATTGAGTAACTCAAATAATGGAGTTTGAGTTACCAAGTCCCTTTCAACTTTGGTATCATTTGAATCGAAACAAATCTAAATAGAGAATATGATATGGATATAAAAACCCCATAAATAAAATTAAAATTTCAAAATACATTAATTAGTTAGTAATCACACTATCTTTAATACATCTTGGTGCACTATAAGAAATATTTCTCCAGAAATTATATTTGAGACAAAGAACACGTTATCTTGAATTATTGATTAGTTGATCTCACTCTCACATCTTGTATAACAAAAATAACCATTTTAATCATCTATTTCAAAAAACTTATTCATGTATATAAACTTATATAAAATTCATTTATAATTATTCTCTATATGTAAATTAGCTAGTTATGATCTTATTTTGATATCAGGTGTGAGTAGTGTTGATTGTTTTGAACTAGTTTCTTTTAACAATATTTTTCTTCATTCCTATACCAAAGTTAGTCATTAAAAAATAAAAAAGGTACCATAATTTGTGTTTTATAATTATTTATAGTTTTATAATTTCATTATATGGTAGTTTTGGTTATGATCCTTAAAGATGAATTTGGGGATGATCTTGTTTCGATGATTCTTAGTGAATGAAAGGTGTTTTATTAAACAATAAGATAAATTTTTATATTAAAATTACAGAATAAAAAGAAATTATTTATATCATATATTATCTGAAATTAAATTCCCATAGTCATCTATGATATAAATTTATATCATTGTTTAAATAGGTGGTCAAACTAATCCAAACAAGAATATACCATAATTAATAGATTATTATGAAGTGATTTAGTTGTAATATAATTATACTAGAAGAATAATGATATTATTTAGTGTTTATTAGTGTTTTATATGGTAACATTAAATAATAAATTTAATAAAAAAACTTATATAAAGTTATTTATTAGTACTAATTAATCATTTTTTGGTCTTAGAATGCTCTTTTGGATGGTTGAATTTACAACAATTGTTTATTGCCAAAATTATTGATAGGTTATCAAATTTGTATTTAAAAAACCTTACATTTTTTATAAAATTCATACTTATCCATTCAAAACATTCAAATTACCATATATTTATGGTAGTTATTAAAATAAAAATGAAAACCAATCATTCTATGGAGGCGGTACACTACACATACTCATGAATATTGATTTCATTTTCCATAGAATATAGATAAAGAGTAATATGGTTTATAAGATTACAATATAAAATATTTCATAAATATTATACTTATATTTTAAATATACTATTAGTATTATTCATATAACATTGTTAAGGAAAAAAACATGTTACTTTATGGAGGTGGTAGTCTACACACACACACACGATTCACGTTTTTGTTTTTATTAAATGGAAAAGGGGAGGGTGGTTTTTGATTGTACCATCATTATTATAAAATATAAGTATAATAGTTATACTTATTTTTATTATTTCAGGATGGTGTAATGGAATTTTACGAATAATAAGTGCACATAAATAAATATAAATAATAAAGGAGTAGTTACAAATTTTCCCCTCACTACTTGGATTATCTCCTCTGCGATTGAGATTAAACCTTTGAGGGAAGATCTTTTGAGAAGAAAAAGACTATTAAATTTGGATTGGAAATTTAAGAATATTTTTTTTCAGAGTTTGGACTGAACTATGTGGGTTTTAATGCGATGGAATGTGAGGAGAGGAGTGTCCCTTTTATAAGTGAAAAGGGATGATATTTTTGTAAATACAAAAAAAAATTAATAATCGGAAGTTAATATCTAGTAAGTAACTCAAAAATTGGGAAATAATGGAGGGGTAATAGATAATATTGATCAAGTACTCAACCAACTATTCCCACACATGTTTTAAAATCGTTTTCGGTCATTCCTTCTTGTTTAAACCCTTTTTACCCCTTTTGATTTTTAATTAGGTAACTAGTTTCTACTAAAGTAATATATACTTTATGCTTGAAAATAAAATGTTCTTTATTAAATAATTTTTACCTATTTATTCCAAATTTTAAATCCATTTTACTATATTAGTTTTCTAAATATTATAAAAAGTAATCTTAAAATAAAAAATTATAATGTATTAAAAACATTTTTTTAAAAAATATTACCTAAGTTCTAAAATGTAAAATATGATTTTGTAAATTAAAATATAAATTTTAAAATTATAAATTCACATATAAAATTCATATTTGTGCATAGAAAAAGGTTTTTTGAATTCCAAACTTATACTTATATACTAACAATTTAATAAAAGTCATGATTTTTTTGAAACAGTATTTTTCACTATTTACCTAAAAATCAATCTTCATAAAAAGATCCCAAAAATTACTCCTAAAATAATGTTTAAATTTTTAATAAAAAATTATTTTTTTATAAAATTTAAATTCTAAAATTTAAAAATTATCATTTAGATTAAAATACCAAAAAAAACCTACTCTTTTTTATAAAAAAAATACCTCTTTATGATTCAATTATTTTAAATATTATTTTATATACATTTAATAATTATTGAATACTGATATACTAGTTTATAAATCTAAATATTATATATTATAATAAAAATTTAACTTTGATCAACATTAATTTATTAAGGTAAGATACAATACCCCCTTTTTTATAAGGTTCTTAAAAAGTCTTCTTTATTAATGTATTAATTAAAGAAAATAATAACTTATAATTTGTTTAATTGATTATCATATTTTTATCTACTGAAGATTATATTATTCCTACAATTTTAATGTATCATTTTTCATCCTAGATTGGTTCTACATTAGTTTAATGTTGTGTGTGATACAAGATATTTAACACTGCATTAATTTAAGGGGTTCTAAATCTCAGGTCACTACACGAGAAAGTGTCATAATTTCTATATGATTACATGCTACTATATACAATTAAAGTGGGAATAAAACATTAAGAATTAACATTCAAAGGATTCTTCCATGAATAACTATCAATAAAATCCATTATATAATATGTAATTCATGGGAGAATCATTAATGAAAATGTTTCATGAATTAAATAATACATTTACTCATTCATTAGAATAAATAAGTAAATCAAATCTTACATGAGAAGAATCCTAGAGCTATTTATAGGGGTATGTTTCCAAGTGATAGTCTAAGTTTGATTTATCCATCCTAGGATAAAACTCCCATACTCTATAGCTCTCTTTCTTCCTACCTCATCTACATTACTATAGAAACCACTTGAGGATGATTTCATTTTTGTTTTAAATATATATTGATTCGGTGTATAAATTATTTTGAGAAGAGCTTAGGCCATTGGAATTTTTTTAAATGGTTTTGAGAAAGTTTTATATTAATTTTGAGTTGCTGAATTACAAATAATATAGGATGATTACTATTTTAATAAGAGTCATTTAAGAATCTATAAGGGTACTTTTAGATCTAGAGTGGAGAATCGAAAAATTGATGAAATTTTCATAAGGGTAATTGATATTTTTTGTGGGTTATCTATAAAACCAAAAGGGTAATTTAAAAAAACACAACGGTTATATGAAAAACAACAAGGGTCATTTTATAAGTTTCAAAATTTCATTTGATGATTCCATAATATTCATTTAATCTTAAGAAAATATCATTTGGGGTTGGAAATTGAAAAAGGAATTAATAAATAGAGAAATATTAGAGTCATTTACTCTTATGAAATGACTATAGTTTAGAATTTTGGAAAATCACTAAATCATGAGGGTCATTTTTAGAATCACTCTTAGAAACAATGTTAGGGAATTCATGGTTGAAATACACTGAAATGAGGTTAAACCATATGGTGTTTTGCTGTTATGAAGTGTTTAAAGTATCATGGACTTGTGATTAAGCCGTAATTATAGATAAGTTCTCTGTGATACTAATAAAGACAATTGTTTTTATAATAAGTGAAAAAAATACACGATGAAAAGCTATTTAAAGATAAATAACAGCCATATCTAGTTTTTTTGATTAATAGGTAGTCATGCCATGAGGAGAGAACAACACTATAGTCCATGATGAATTGATTGTTGAGGGAGAGATTTGAATAATGAAATATGATCCCTCACCTTGATTATTCTGATTAGGAGGATAGTATGGATCCACTCCTGAGGCTCTAAGCATAAGAACATGCTTTTCCATCATGGATAAAATAAACGCTCATGTTTTTGTAGAAGATTTGAATTAGAATAAATATTGAGTTACTTGAAAGTGATAATGAAGTATAATATTGAGATATAATTAGTTTTAATATTGATATGAATTAAGAAATTTACCAGGATTGAATGAGAATTAAAGAGGATATCTCACCACCAGTTTTCAATTATAAATTTCAAATGCAAATATATTTTTTAAAAATCATTTGACTTGGTATATAAAAAGTGAGAAGAAATAAAAAATGTGGGGGGGGGGGTTGACATTACAATAACTATCAAATGAGAATTATGATTAAAATTTTTCAGAATTTTAAAAGAAAACAATTATATGAGAAAGAGGGAGTTGAAGAATATGAAGATCTGTTTAGCACATGTAGAGACCTGAGCATACATCGATAGTCATTCTTAAGAAACAATCATTCTATTTGTATTAGTACTAATTTAAAACAATATGAATCCAACCATTGTATCATATTGATGTTTATTCCCTTTCCCGTAAATATTTTTTGGTAATAAGAGAAGAGCTATGTGTGCCTGGGATAAAAACCACAACACACCAGGGGCATAGTCATCCTTTTAAAAGGAAAATATCATTAAAAAATGTTCTGTATTTATTTTATTTCATAAAATATTATGGGTATTTATAGAACTATATTGAATAATAATGAGAGTGATTGGATTTGGATATGTTTATAAAAACTGATTCACCCCTCTTAGTTTTTATCACCTTGTGAGTGATCCTAACAATTGGTATCATCGTTCATGTTTTCCCTTTTTGTATCCCTTATAGTTTTTCATGGTTCATCATAACTGTATTTATAAAAAAGTCATTTATACATTTTATATAAAAGGATTTCAAATTTTGAAAGAGTGAATGTTGCCCTATCTTCTCTCTCTAGGGATTGATGATCCCGATTGTATCTAATATGGGTTCAAAGTGCTAGGAGAGAGTTTAGTGTGGCCCCTTATTGATAAAAAGAATATCGAAAGTTATGGACATATATAAAATACTTTATTGTTCTTTTTATCAGAAAAAGAACTTAAAAATTTCTTGCGGAGTAAAATATAAAATTTTATTTATAAAAAAATTCATAGTATCTATTAAGGAAACAACAACTGGAAGCTAAATTGTATATAAATAGACATTAGTTTAAATACATTATAACAAAAGAAGATGAAATATTTGATAAATGTTTTATTGAGGTGGACCTTAAAGTCATCGCCATTAGAGGGTTTGGATAAACTCTTGAATACCTTACCATGGTAAATAATCTTATGATAATTTTCCCAAATAAGTTTGACTGCAAAATCTTGAATCATAAAGATAAAGATATTAATGATTCCACCAATTATTAACTCCACAAAACTTACATAAATTTTGAGATAATAAGAGGAGAAACACTCAAAATCAAGGGAAAGAAAAAAAATGAAATTTCTTTCAAATAATTCAAAGGGTTGAAGATAAAAGATAATGATTTTTTTAGATGAACACTACGGGAAAATGGATATTTGCGGGGTGTCAAGGGCCCGTCACAAATAACCCGTCGAAAGATGTTATTTGTGACAGGCCTTTTACCATGTCGTAAATAATGGTTATTTGTGATGGGGCCTTACCACCAGTTGCAAAAGGTTTGGCACGCAATACACGCCAAACCGCGAGTACAACTATTTGCGACGAGTCTCTATTCCCGTCGCAAATAACCGACAACTGTATTTAGTATTTGTGACAGGTCACTTGCCCCATCGCAAACACTTTGTCGGCAGGTGGTATTTGCAACAAGGCCCATCACAAATGAATTTTTAATGGTCTGCTACAATTAATGTGGGAAAAAGTATTTGCGACAGGTTCCCCGTCGCAAATAATCTAACTTATATGTACACCCATTAATTTTCCTCTCATTTCACTCATTACTCAACTTCTCTCTCTATCTCTACCGAAAAATTTTATTCTAAAATTTTTCATTGTTTAAACTTTCAAATCAGAGCGTTCTTTGCGAATTTAATACTTCGAATGTTTTAGTTTTAAGGTATTTATCTATTTTTTTATTGTTTAGTCAATTTATTTTAGTTTAATTTATTTATAATTTTTGCTAATTAGATGTAAATTAATCAAATTAGAATTACATATTTGTTTTTTTGTATTTATTTTTCTTAATAGTTATATCTAATTGTTAATTAGCAATAAATTATAATAATTAGGAATAATTAGTAATAAATTGTAATAAATCGTAATAATTAATACTAAATTTCAATAATTAGAAATAAAATGTAGAAATTAGTAATAAATTATAAAAATTACAAATTAATTGTAATAAATTGTAATAATTACTAATAAATTGTAATAATTACTAATAAATTGGAATAAATTTTAATAATTAATAAGAAATTGTAATAAATTGTAATAATTACTAATAAATTGTAATAAATTGTAATAATTACTAATAAAATGTCATAATTAGTAATAATTAGCAATAAATTTTAATAATTAGAAATAAATTGTAATAATTGCTAATAAATTGTAATAATTACTAATAAATTGTAATAATTACTAATAAATTATAATAATTACAAATAAATCGTAATAAATAGTAATAATTAGTAATAAATTATAATAAATTGTAATGAAATGTAATGAATAGTAATAAATAGTGATAATTAGTAATAATTAGTAATAAATAGTGATAACTAGTAATAAGTAGTAATAAGTAGTAATAATTAGTAATAATTAGTAATAATTAGTAATAATTGGTAATAATTAGTAATAATTAGTAATAATTAGTAATAATTAGTAATAATTAGTAATAATTACTAATAATTAGTAATAAATAGTAATAAAAAGTAATAAAAAGTAATAAATAATAATAATTTGTAATAATTGTAATAGTTGGTAATAATTTGTAATAAATAGTAGTAAATAGTAATAAATAGTAATAAATAGTAATAAATAGGAATAAATAGTAATAAATAGGAATAAATAGTAATAAATAGAATTGTAATAAATAGTAATAAATAGTAATAATCAGTAATAACTTGTAATAATTAGTAATAAATATCAATAAATAGCAATAAATAACAATAAATAGCAATAAATAGCAATAAATAGCAATAAATAACAATAAATACCAGTAAATAACAATAAATAGCAATAATTAGCTATAATTAGCAATAATTGGGATTAAATAGAAATAAATAAGAATGAATAGGAGTAAACAGGAATAGATAGGAATAAATAGGAATAAATACGAATAAATAGGAATACTTAGTAATAAATTAGTATAAATTAGTAATAATTAGCAATAAATTGTGTAGTTAGGGTTTGGATTAGTGGTAAGAACCCCTTAATACTACATGAAAATGGGGGTTCAAAACCCATTGGGCGCAGGCACTGTAGCAGTATTGTAGCGTACTGTTGCAGCGGCGACACTGTAGCAACAACGGGCACTATAGCGGTGACAGAGTACTGTAGTAGCGGTGGGTACTGTGCAGAACTGTAGCAACATGGGTACTGTAGTAGTAATATTCACAGAATGGGATTTGGCCCAAAAAATGGTCCTACGGGCCATGTAATGGGCTAAATGCCCACTGGGCCTTCGGGCTATGTAATGGGTTCCCCTCTACCCAGTTAAAGAGGTATTTGATTTTCTTTAATAATAAATGAGGCTTCGGCCCCAACCTTTTTGAGAAAAAGTAATAAATTTTAATAAATAGGACTAATTAAAAGTAATTAACAATAATTAGAAGTAATTAGCAGTAATTAGTAGTAATTAGTAGTAATTAGCAGTAATTAATAGTAATTAGTAGTAATTACCAATAAATTGGAATAAATACGAACAAATAGGAATAAATAGGAATAAATAGGAATAAATTGGATTAAATAGGAATAAATAGAAATAAATAAGAATAAATAAGAATAAATAAGAATAAATAAGAATAAATTGGAATAAATTGTAATAAATTGTAATAAATTGTAATAATTAATCAAAATTAGTCATAACTTGTCATAATTAGTAATAATTAGTAATAATTTGTAACAATTAAAAATAAGTAGGAATAAATATGAATAAATAGGAATAATTAAGAATAAATATGAATAACTAGGAAAAAATAATAATAAGCAGTAATAAATAGTAATAAATAATATTAATTGTAATAAATATGAATAATTAGCAATTATTTGCTCTAATTATCAATAATTAAAAATAATTAGCAATAAATTAAAATAAATAGCAATAAATAGCAATAAATAGCAACAAATAGCAAAAAATAGCAAAAAATAGCAAAAAATAGTAATAAATAGGAATAAATAAAAATAAATAGGAATAAATAGAAATAAATAAGAATAAATAGTAATAAATTAGTAATAAATAATAATAAATAGTAATAAATTTTAATAATTAGTAATAATTAGTAATAATTCGCAATAATTAGCAACAACTAGAAACAATTAGCAATAATTAGCAATAATTAACAATAATTAGCAATAATTAGCAATAATTAGCAATAATTAGAAATAATTAGAAATAATTAGAATGAATTAGAAATAAATAGGAATAAATTGGAATAAATAGGAATAAATCATAATAAATTTGAGTACATTGATAAACTGGCACAATTTCCAACAGATTGATGACATTCTTTTTGATCGATGCCTCTTCTCATTAAAACATTCTTCTACTAAAATCAATATGCCGAATCTACTATAAAATACGTTGGAGAATATTTTTCATAGAGATTTAAGTTGGAGAATGTTGCAAGGAGGTGAGCCATCAGACAAAAGAGGCACTTTTTCCCGACGACTCATCCCCTTGCAACATTCTACGACTAGAATCACTACGAATAGTCTACTCCGACGTATGAATATTCATTTTCGCATGCATGAGAGAATGGATAGTAGCACATCGAGGCCTCCATACTCTCCATCCTCATGCATATGAAAAAGGGTATTTGTACTTCAGGACAGACTTTTCATAGTGCTTTTAGTCACAGAAAGTTTCAAGGGGATGAGTCGTCGGGAAAAAGATCTACCGCCAATCCATTGGAAATGTTGCCACCAGTAATTAACAATAATTAGAACAAAAATACATGAAATTAATAATAATTAGTAGTAATTACTGCAATTTTTTTAAATAAGTGTAGATTAGTATAAAATCTTAAAAAATAGTATAAAATCTTAAAAAATACTATAAATAACTATAAAATAATCGAAATTATAATAAATTTCTAGAAAAGATAATCTAATTGTCTTCTAATATTTGGATAGTGTTTATCTTATATCTAATTATATAAAATAACTAATTAATTCATATTTTTTAGAAAAATATGGAACTAGGAAGTCGACAATAGCCATTATTAGCTGATCATTCTTAGATAAATCAGAATAAAAATCCAAATAGTTATTGTTTAAATCTTGTATATATTGAGGGTGTTTAAGATTTTTTATCATTTGCATCATTGATACCAATTTTTTTAGAAGGGACAATTAAGTGTCCTTGTAAAAAATGTGCTCTGAGGACGTATGACACATTTAACAACATTGGAAGTCATTTATTCTATTTTGGTTTTCAACAAGATTATGTTTTTTTGTATCAACATGGTAAATGAAGTTCTAGAGAAGATATTAATAATTTGGTTCCAGATCTAGCACAATTTCAAAATTTAGTACATGATGTGGTAGGTCCGTCTGTTCAACAAACTGAAACTCATGATGATATTGATTTAACTCTTGAGATAGAATCATCTCATTTATATGAGTTGTTGAGGTCTGCTAAGGATACCTTACATCCTGGTTTCAATATAAGAATTCTTAAAGTAGTTACTAAATTTATGACCATTAAATCAGATAATGGAATGTAAAATAGTTGTTTTGATCAGATATTCTCTTTTTTAAAAACACTGCTACCTGAAAGAAATGTTTTTACTTAAAATTTCTATGAGAGCAAGAGGATGGTTTAGAATCTGGGTCTTGGTTATCAAAATATTCATGCATGTTCAAATTGATGTATCTTATATTACGGTGTAAATGAGTTGTTGGATAGTTTTCCTACATGTGGACATTAAAGGTATAAAGAAGGTCAACCAGAGATGTCTGGATTTGTTCCTGTAAGATAATTGAGATATTTCCTACTCACATCTAGATTTTAGTGTTTATTTATGTCCCAAAACACTATATCATTACTGTTATGGAAGAAAACCAACATTTCAACTAGTAAAAGCTTAAATCATATATCTTATGGTGATTTATGGAAACATTTTGACCAAGTGCATTTGTAGTTTTCTTTAGAAGCCCAAAACATGTGATTGGGTATTTCTACTGATGGTTTCTGCCTATTTGGTTCTTACAATAGTTAGTATTCATGTTGTCCTGTCTTTATAACTCTTTATAGTTTATCTCCATGAAAGTTTATGAAGAATCCATATATCTTTTTGACCTTATTAATTTGAGTTCATCCAAAAAATAATATCGATGTTTATTTGAATCCATTGACTAATGAGTTAAATTCACTAGGGTGTAATGGTGTCAGTACATATGATGTTGATGTGAAATAGAACTTCATACTGATAGTTGTATTGATGTGGACAATTAGTGACTTCCCAAAATATGGCATGTTATCTGGCCAGAGTAAACATGGTCCAAAGTCATGTCCGTGATGTATGAGAGACAACAAAGCATTTATGCTCGTCAATGAAAAAAACATTATTTTTTTGACTGTCATCGCATATTTCTTCTAGCCAACCATCCTTTTCAAAGAAAAAAAATATCATTTTAGAAAAAGAATAATTGAAAAATATGGGCCTCCAATAATGATCTTAGGTAAATATTTAAAATCAATTGTCTCTTCATTACCCCCCATCACATTTGGACCAATAATAAACCAAAAGAAAATTGATGGGTTTGGAAAAGAGCACAATTGGATAAAATAGAGCCTTTTTTGGGATTTTCCATATTGGCCTAATTTATTGGTCCATCACATGTTGGATGTGATGTATATTGAGAAGAAATATTTTGATATTTTTTGATACAATTTTGGATAAACGAGGTAACACCAAAGACAATGTGAAGGCATGATTAAATGTTGCCCAAATTTTCAAGCGACTAGAACTTGAATTGTTTGAAATTGTTAGATCACAGAAGTTAATGAAGCCAAAAGAATCTTATACACTATCCAAGGAGAGTCATTTATTATTTTGTTATTAGATTTTATATTAGAGACTTTCAGATGGTTATGCATCCAATTTGGGAAGATGTGTCAGAAATGGTCATATTACCATATTGAAGAGTCATGATTTTCATGTTTTAATGGAAAGACTTCGGCCAATTGGATTAAGAGGTTTGTTAAATCCTATGATTTAGGATGGTCTAATAGATATATCATATTTTTTTTGAGATATTTGTGCATTGACAATAGACTACGTTGCCATAAGAAAACTATAAGAAGATGTCATTTTAATTTTATGTAAACTGGAAAAAATCATCCTTCCAGGTTTGTTTGATTCAATAGATCATTTGATATTACATTTTCCACATGAAACAAAATGTGGAGGTACAATGTGGTTTTGATGGATGTACCCATTTCAGAGATGGATGTAGAAATAGAAAAAAAGTACGTAACAAAGCATCAGTTGAAGGATCAATTGCAGAAGCTTATTTTCAAGAGGAAATTTATTTTTTATGCTCTCATTACTTTCAATCTGAATATCCATTAAAACATAACAGCTTGATATTTAATGAGGGAAATATTTTCGTTGACATGATAAATCAATTATTAGTTTTTATTTAGCCCGAACTTGGCTTCAGTGGAGTTTATGAACGACGGATTTCAAATGATGAACATCACAAAAATCATATATATTATGCTAAGATTTGAAGAAATGAAACCATTCTTATTGGAGTATAATAAAAATTAAATCGCAAGAGAATACATTTACTGACAGTGAATGTGGTTCCGCTGAAGAGCATGGAATTGAAATTTTTCCTAAAACTGCTCTGAATCCATATTTTACACAAAGAGACACAAATATTACTGATGACACCCCACAGTTAAGGGTTGATAGTGATGATGATGTTAATAACATTACAAGTAAATTTGAAATGATAAGAGATGATGAAACTAAAACTAATATGAAAATTGATGATGTTGAGGTGGAAGATGAAGACATTGACATCAATAGCTATGAAGATGAGGAAAAAAATGAAAATTGACATAATTAAATACCAGTTAAAATCATATATAATATATATCTATATATAATAGTTATTTTCAATTGTTTACTAACAATAATGATTTCATGTTTCAGATGGATGACGATCTATTTCGTATGTTTCAGGAGGGTGATCTACCTTTGGACGAGTAGGAGATCAGAACTGCAGACCCTTAGACCATTGGTAGTTTAGGGGTACTTGGTGGGTGCGTGGTCTTGCCTGAATGGTGATTCCCAAACCTATACCTGAGCATTGTCGACATCTTGGGTTTATTCCATGAACATAGAGGTATGTTTACATGTGAATTTTAGTTAGTTTTAATTTTTTTTATATTCTATTTGTTTGATTAATTATTCTTTTTTTTTCACAGCTTTATGCATATATCGGTTGGACCGGGGAGCGCTATATTGTGCAATTATTTTTCTGATGCATGGGTGTAATGGGATCAGATTCCCATCGATGTTCACTAGTGCATGTTCAACCATTGGATGGTACGTAAATAAAAAATATTTATTTTAAAATTAATTTAATTAATAACTTGATATAATAAATTATTTGTAGGTTTTATGGTATCCCATTGAGGAGTGCATGAATGAGCATATTTGGAAGGCATGACAGAGGGCTATGCGTACACATTGCACTCACTTTTTTCACAATTTAAAAAGGAAAGCAACGGAGAAAGCAGTAGTGTAAGAGTTTGATGAGACTGTTGCATCCACCAACCTGGTTATATTTCATCTCATGTTTGGGATGGATTATCTACACACTGGTTGAGAAGGTGATTTCAGAGTATATCATCAGTAGGTCATAAAAATCGGGGGATACAGGAGGTGACACACCGATTTTGAAGTCGTACGTTTGGTACACATAGGGTGAATTTGGTAATTACATTTTTTTAAATATTTTATATAACTTTTAATGTAAACAGTTTATTTTATATTCATATAGGTAGTCTCATAACCCGATATTATGGAGTATAATGTTTATAGAAGGATGTACAATGATCTGTCCACTGAGGAGATTATAGGTGCTCGCCAGCATCGGATTTCGGTCAGTATCAGTTTTTTTTTGAGTATTTAATTTAACTAAAAATAATATTTTAACTATTTTAATTTTAAAATTAAATTGATGGAGTCATATGAAGCCATGACGTCTCATACAGATGTTGAGAGTCAGGCCGAGACCGATGGTCAGTCCAGTGCCCCCCCGACTTGATGAGGCAGCATGGATGCAGGTGACCCAGTATAACTTTGAGAAAGACTGAGTTTTTGGTATCATCTCTCAAGTGCCTATTAGGGGTTTTTATGGAAAATTTGCAATGTCGGTGTCTAGCTCAAGAGGAGCTTGCAAAGAGTCATCATCATATCATGCACAATATCAGGAGCAGCTGCGAGCTAAGAGTGAACTTATAGAGACAATGCGTAGACATTAGGAGGAGAAGCGTCAGTGGTAGAAACAGCAGCAGGAAGAGTTACACCGGCAGCAACAGCAACAGCAGTAGATGCATGATGAGATGCGTCGATGTCAAAAGGAGTAGGAGCAGAAGTAGATGGAGTACATGTGACGTCTGACTTGCAATTTAGGGATGAAGTTCCCTCCACCATCTCCTTCAACTCCTCCAGACGACCCTCCCCCAAATCAGTGTTGTATTTTTATTTTTTATGAAACATTCGAATGTATATTTTTGTAATATTAAATATTTACAATTTTAAATAGTGTGTATTTTATATTGTCTCAAAAATTACAATTTATTATTATTAATTTAATTTTTTTGTTATATTTATTATTTTATTGACTAATATATTTTTGTATTTTTTTGAATACTTAGAGTTTTATTATATTATTAGTATTATTATTTCATTAATATTATTAAAAATATTATTATATTAATTAATTATTTTATAATTAATTTTATTTTACGAATATTAATATTATTATTTTATTTATAATAATATTATATTAGACTTATTATTTTATAAATAATTTCATTATATTCATATTAATATTAATATTATATTTATATTATTATTAAATTATTATTATTATTTTGTTTTTTTAAATTTATTCACTATTTGTGAAGGTTTGTCGTAAATACTAATTGCGACGGTCCATCAATTTTTTTTTATATTTCAAATGATTGTTGTGACATACCACTTTGATTACTAATAGTGATGAACCATCTTCATAACGTAAAAAATAGTGAGACTATTTACAACGGGTTGATGGACCATCCCAAATAGTTTCTTAAAAAAATGCCGAATGTTTTTTCGACGTCGTTTACTACGAAGGTTCATTTGCGATGGGACCCTGTCTCAAATGACCCATCCTAATAATCATTTTTTCTAGTTGTAGAAGAAGATAATATGAATTACTATGCTAAGACTCATTCACTTATGTCAAGAGACATCACTTGATGAAGTGGTAAGTATAAATAAAATATTAAATTCAAATGATTTAATTATGGAAAAGTTTTCCAATTTACATCTAATTATGATTTGAAAACTAGGATTGAGGATGAAGATAAAGAAGTAACTGAGAGGGTCACCAATAAAAAATATTCACTGAATACAAATTAAAAAAATAAAACAATAAATTTACACACAAATTATTCTGAATAAAACTTATATCTATTGAAATATGTATTTCAGATAGTGAATAAATTTTTAATTATGAGGAATCTCCCAGAGAAGCTTCTGAAAAAGTTATAATGGAATAATAATAAGAAGAAGTTGACTCATCAAAATATAACTCAAAAATCAATAATGAGTAGGCAGTAGAATAAATAGATACAACCAACGAATATAAAATGAGAATTGAAATTAAAATGTGACTAAATAATATTGTCATACATATAGAAGAAAATTTCCATCTCGATAAAGACTTATAAAAACACAATCAAATTCAAAATAAAGAAAGTAAATTGAAAAGGTGAATCGCGGGAATGTATAGAAGAAAAAAAATCAATGATGATATAACTTCAAAAATTATTATTGGAAACATAAAATTTTAAAAACTAAAAAAATGATTATTGAAATGGAGAAACAAAATGAGAAATCCAAAATTGACTTTAATATGGTAGTTTCTAGAATGGGTGAGCATTCCAAGAAGAATTATTTAAGTACCTATGGTGTACAAAATATAGGACATGAGGAGGAGAAGTATACTAAACCCCATCCTCAAAATAAATCCACACATAGATAAGAATACAGTGATAAGTATCAATATTGATTAATTAAATGTTTTGAAAAAAATACAAAATCCTCTTACACCTGGAAAGTGAAAAATCCATGAAATGATATTATATAAGTCTCAAAATTTCAAGAAAGAAACCCCCAAAAGGGGAGGTTTCTGTGTAATTTTGGGTGTTTTAGTGTATTTGGAAAAAATATTATAATTTTCAGTATAAAGTGTCTATACTTGGTCTTAGAAGGGTGAAACAATCATCGGTGATTAAATAATAAAAAATAAAAACATTCCAAAATCTTTAACAACATGAGATGAATTTAGAAGTGACGAATTTTTTTGATTGTGATAGAGGTGTGTAAGGGGTGTGATCACAAATTAAACATATCAGATAAATGTGTTATATTTATTGCTTCTTATTTAAATCTTTTTTAGAAAATTGGATGTTATAAAAATCAAATATAGATCAAGAAACTGGCAAATGTGGTCATAGTATCATTTAGTGCATGAAAATTTTAGAATCCATAGATCATGGATAATGTTAATTGTTATCACATGAAATGTGATGTGAATAATTTAGAAAATGTTGAAACATATGAAGGAGTAGCCCTCATGTTTGGATATGATAGATATCTAAGTATCAAATGAGTTAAAATCAACAATATTGGAAAAAATCATATTAGTCCTCACAATGTATTTTTATTTACTAAACTAATGAATAATCAATTGAGTGCATCAATAAATTATGATAATATGAATGAAGTTATATTTATAAGGAATTGGTTTTTAGTCAAGATATTGAAAGATATATCATTTATAATTAAAGGGTTTCAAAACCCAGGTAACCTTTTTCAAGATAGTGAAGCTCAGATCAATTTCTACATGAGTCTAAATGAATAAAACAATTTTTGGTGAAGAAGTATTAGTAATATTGGAAAAAATATTATAAATAGATTAATTATATACGGGATGTGATAAATATCCTAGTATTTAATGAAGACACTATCAATATTTATAAAACATGTTATAAAGGAAAAATTGTAAAAAAATTCACAAGGGAGATTAAATTAAAACTATAAAGTCCTTAGAGACGGTCTACTATGATGTTTTTTAACATCTTAGAATTTATAAGTATTGTTTTTAAAAAAATTATATGGATTGTTTTTGAGACTAGGAAAAAAGACAGTGTGCGATTCTGAGGCTCGGTGTTCCTGGAATAAATGTTTGAAATATATTAAAATATTAAATAGAATGCACACATAATTTTCCTGAAAAGTGGAATACCTATTAAATGGTTTCTCAGATAAAAATACGATCAAACCATTGTGTTTAGAATGGAATTTTTACCCAAGGAGCAACTTAACATTAGTCAGCGTGTGTTGTTTGTGAAAAAGTTATTTCAGGCGTGAAATTAGTAAAATCATTTAACATAAGAATTTATTTTATATTTTTCAACACGTCAACCTAATTCTTATTTAAATATGATGATATGGAAATTATCTCTGGGTTGGCCACTAAACCCTTGAGACCTAGATGGTGTTGGAAGAGAGCATTCTTGGCAGACCACGATGGATCAGAATCAAATTGTGGATTGTCGCACTAGTGGAGTTGAAGGATATCATCAACAATGAAAACCCAAATATTCTTCACCAATGATTGATAAAAACTCTAGGTAGGATGTTTTTTATATGATTTCTTCCATGTTTTTAATTCCTATGATGAACACAGATCAATCAACCAACAAATTGATCCATTGATCATGCATATTTTCAGGATGGGTTTATTTCAAGGTTTATATAGGAGAGTTTTTTATGGTTATCAAAATATTTGTTGTTTAACTTATGGAAAAAAATTGATATTGACATGAACATCGATCGAGGTTTATTCTTCTTATTTTTTTATGTGCTCTTCTCCCCTGATTCATCATTCGTTGTAGGCGTTCATTATTTGGCCTGCAGGTCGACTATTCTCATTCAGTTGATTGTTGGACACCTATTTTTGGGTGCAATTATATGATATCATAGATATGGGATTAGAAATACATGGAGGAGGTGTGACAATAGAGATCGAGAGATCCAAATGATGGATGATCCCTGAATTTGTGTTATTCGATGCACAATGAATCACGTTGATTCAATCCATTTTGAGTTAGATCTAATGACAAGAAGCATTGTTCGATGATGTTGAGTCTCGGAAGAGATTAGATCTTCAATTTTGTGGCCAATTGATCATCATATCAAATTATGGAGGTTCCCTATCGAATGGAGAGGATGAATTTGGGATTCTAGAAAATCTCACCGAACACGACGTGTAATATGGGAATACATGGCTTTTGAGGGCCCCTAGCTGTGGCGCTAGGGTTTTTCTAAAGTTGTGGACAACATGACATGTGAACCACCCCAGTTTATAGGGCATGTAATTTGGAATTACATGGACATGGGTTGGATTACACTATCACAAACACACCCTCTATTCCTACATGGACACATCTTGGCATACACAGATTGGAACACAGACATGACTTTGGTACACAGACATGACCAGGTGAAACTAGAAACATACTGTGTGTCTCTACACATCATGTATATCCTTGTACACACTATGTATATAGATACAACATTCCGTGTGATGCTCTTCCACACGGGCATGACTTGGGATAGCTGGACACATTGTGTACCCCATGAGACACACTATGTACTCCCTTCAAGATTACCTGAGGCTCTTTATTTTATTAGTTTGGACCAGTATATTTTGAGATATTTCCCTTGGTCTGTTCCCTTAAGGTTATCGTGCATAATTAAATCCACACCACTGGATTATGATCCCCTATAGAGGTCGAGTCTCAGATAGAGTTTTGGTGTCCCTCTTTGAGACTGGAGTGCGATCCTCTATCCTCTCTATTTGGAGTCTGTGGAATCAGTGCGACCTCATTGATAAAGGAATTGATCCTCCATCTAAAAGGATATATTGGTAGTGTTTTTTGAATCATTAACATTCAATCACCTATATAGTGGGTTGATCCAGACTGGGTTCGTGGTGTCCCCCAACAGTTCTAGGTGTGACCCCCTATTTGTGTATCATGGTCCCCTTAGACCAGTTAACTTCCTTGGGAAGAGGATAATGACCCAAACCTCGTCATCGAGTGTCTTCGATGGTAGCTTGGCTCGTGGAGTGAGTTCTTATAGAACGGGCATTTCTTCGAGTAGAATCCAGTGGCTAGCAGTTGGTTATCACCGCCTAGTGGTGTGGTGCCTTTCCTAAGTGTATCTAGATTTTATTTTCATGTTATAAATATATTTTTATAACTTTTATTTAAATGAAAGTACACGGTGGATCATATTTAGAGTTTTTGGGTTGTCTTACTAAGTATTGTTATACTCACCCCTACACGGGATTTTCCTGTACATGTCGTTTCTTATACAGACGATGACCCTTTTGACAGTGTCCCAGGGGGAAAGGGAGTGGGTGGAGCATAGCTAGAGCTTGATAGACCTAGGTGTATACCATGATCATACTTCTGACCTATCCCTTTCCCTTAGAGTAGGTTGTACTCTTTACATTTTTTTGGGCATGTTTTTTAACCACTTTCTATTTTTGGTATTTTGTTATCGTACTCTTTTGTGGGATCCTAGATGTATGCATCCATTTTTTAGTTGTTTTTCGTTTTATCATTGTGTGGGCTTGGATATATGTGCATGTGTATAGGTACTTTAGGAAAATTCCTCCCACTTTTGGGACATGCCTACTCGAAATTGGTTACCATCCCCGGGCCTATTAGAGGCGGGCTTGGTGTAGTCACGAGTCGGACCTTGGTGGGTCCGGTCCTGACAAAGTGGTATTAGAGGAGAGTGGTTCTAACATAGGACCTGAGTTGGTGAGATTGGTTTGGGGAAGAAATGTTAAGTGTTTTGAGTTCTTCTTTTAGGCCAGGGACTCCAGTGTTGTTGCAACGACCAATGTATCCATACAACATGACTTTGATCACCTTCTATTTGAATCGTTACTTGAGAACACTGGTTTTAGGGAAAATAAGGGTACATGCATCAGATAGGAATGGTTTTTTTCCATATCCTTCTTGAGTCTTCTCCAAAAATATAATGTTTTGAATGTGGCACATATTATTTTACTTTAGGATTCCTCCATATAGACAACTAGCTAGGATTCCACCACGTGATCAAGAGGTTGATCCACCTAGTGATGAGGCATCAGTACATGGGATTGTACTAGATATAATACCTCGAGGTTGTTTACCTACTATACCACCACCCATTGAGAAACATCTAGCACTACCACTAATAGCTAAGGATACACATAGATTGAGTACACTACACTAGTTTTAAAGGTAGAAAAATCTTAGTTTTTGGGGTGATCTAGACCCCCCTGGTGGGTGAGGAATCGCTAGAGGAAGTCATTAACGTTTTATGCCCTGTGAGGACCCCTATAGACCAGATGGAAGTCCTTTTGGAAAATATTATTTTGGGATATTTTGGGAAATGGTTGAGCTTGGTGACTTTGTCACATGCCCATAATAATCTCTCCTAGACAAACTTCGATTGTCTCTTCAGATAAGAGTTCTATCTAACCACATTGTGAATAGTACGCATACAAGATCTTCTGCCTCTGGAGCAGAGAAATTTTACCAGGGAAGAGTATTCAATGAGGTCTAATGATCTATTGTGTTACTCCTTGGATATGGTCTATGATAAATTCTTCAGGGCTCAGACCTTTGACCAGGGCTTGTACTAGGACATCAAGGTGTAAGTGGTATCACTTAGCATTTCCACCTATATTGGGGTACTTGAGTGAGACCTATTGGTAGAATGCTTTCTGGCAGATCAGACACTAGTAGTTAAAACTAGTAGTGGGCACATGGTAACTGAGTCCTCACCAAAAGGTATCCAATGATAGTAATTGGGATCCAAGTAGGATATATGCTTTAGGATTCAATCCCATGACTCAGGGTCAGCGGTGCATGGCTCCCAGGGTGGCTCGAGTTGGACAAAGGAAATGTGGTGGTTCTCTTATGACGGTCTGGGACATTCAAAATGAGATTTCCTAACCCGTCATATAGCTGATCAGGAGACGATCAAGGGACCACCAAGGTAGAGATAGAGGTTAGTGGAGGGTGGCCTGTAGGGTGGAAGATATGGTAGAGGGGATGAGAGAGAAGCATGAGGTGGTTAGAGGTTCAACCTATTACAACCACCACACCTAGGTTGTCAATGCTTGGCTCAGGGAGCTGGCGGGAAGGGTTAAGGATGGAAGAAGGCTATAGAGGCCTTTGACCCTGAGGCTCCAAGGATTATAAGAGGTACAATTTATGTGTTTTGTACCATAGCATCATTATTGATAGACATAAGTGTTAGTTATTATTTTTTACACGATTCTTGTTCGAGACTCAGAGATTCTGGTTGAACCATTAACTCAACCCTTACCCTTGGATACACCTTCTAGTTGAGGCTCAATGATCATGCACTAGTGCCAATAGTGGGACCCGACTATTGGAGGTGAGGGTTTTGGTTGATATATCTTGGTAGTGATGTCGAGGCCTTATAAATTCATTCTTGGTATGGACTTGTTATCCACAGATCATGCTCAGATTGACTATTTTAGGTAAAGGGTGTGGTGTGTCCGTAGTGATGGAACCATGTTTTTCTGTTTTGGTTAAAAGGAAAACCAGACAGCATAGGATGGACTCAAACATAAAAGGTTGCATATGATTAATCATTGTCTAGATATCCCGACCCTCGATGTAGTATATGTTATGAGTACTCAGTTTCCTATGTGGTGGTAGAGAATGAGGGTGTATTTCTTGAAGGTTTCCTAAGATTAACTCTACACTGAGAGATAATATTTTGCATTTATCTATCCCCTGATATGTCACTAATATCTAGACCTGTATATCAGATGGCTCCCTTAGAGCTCCGTGAGACGGGAGTGTAGTTGGAGGACTTTTAGAGGAAGGGTTTTGTGAGGCACATTGTTTTACCCTAGGCATCCCTAGTTTGTTTTCCAAGAAGGAAGACCTTATATTGAGGTTATGTGTGGATTACCAACACTTGAACCAAGTGAACATGAAGAAGAAGTATCCACTACCAAGGATCAATGACATCTTTTATCAGTTAAAAGGGTGCAGTGGTTCTCAAATATTGACCATAGATTAGGCTATAACCATATATGAGTAAGGGATGATGATATATTGAAGATAATTTTCAGATGTTTTTATGGTCACTATACATACTTGGTGATGCCATTTGGCATGATGAACACCCCGTTAGAGTTCATGGGAATCATGAAACAGATCTTTCAACCTTTCTTAGACTAGATTGTGGTAGTCTTTCTTGATGATATCCTAATGTACTCGATATTTTAGGATGATCATGAGATACACTTACGGATGGTCCTAGACACCATCCGAGAGAACCAACATTTTAGGAAGCTCTCAAAGTGTCTACTTTAGATTTGGAAAGTCCATTGTATGGGATACATGATCTCTGAGGCTGAATTTGTAGTGGATCCAGTGATGGTGGAGGAATTTATTTCTTGGGATCCAACAAATAATATTACCAAGGTACAAAGTTTCCTTGGACTGGCTGGGTACTATTGTAGGTTTTTACCCAACATCTCTAGAGTGGATGAACCCTTATTAGCCTTGACCAGGCATGGGAATCCTTTTTTGTGGATGGAAAGTGCTAGCAGTGCATTTAAAATCTAAGGCATAGGTTGATGAGTTCTCCCATTTTGAGGATACCAGAGGAATGTGTTGACTACATAGTTTTCTACAATGCAACAGGGATATGACTTGGTTGTGTTTTGATGTATATAAAAGTAGTTATTTCCTATGGTTCATGCTAGTTGAGATCACATGAGCATAACTACCTGACCCATAACCTTGAGTTAGAAACAACAGTTTTCTCATTGAAGATGTGGTGGTACTACTTTATGGGAAAGAGATTCATAATATACTCTAACCCCAAGAGTCTTCATGTATATCTTCTCTCAGAAGGATCTTAACTTGAGATAGAGGTGATGGATATAGTTCCTCTAGGACTATGACTTTAATATTTTCTATACTCATGGGAAGGGGAAAATGGTGGAAGATTATTTCAATGGGAGATCTAGTTTGCAGTTTCTGAACGAGGAGTAAGAGTAGTTAGCCTCATTGTAGTTATACTTTGTGGAGGGTGATAGAGCATCTTAACTCAATTCAATGGTTTTCACCCCTACACTCTTACATCGAGTTAGGGACACACAGATTGGTTATACCGACTATGAGACCCAACATGCTTAGATATCCAAAGGGTAGGCTCCTGATTGAAAATCTAAAGGTGGGTAGAACATAATTCTTTTCAAAGGACACATGATGGTACCAGTGATGTTGAATGAGGAGGTTTTAATAGAGTTTCATAAATATCCATTGGAAGTACATCCAAGTATGGAAAATATGTACTAGGACCTCTTATGTCAGTTTCGGTGGACATGAATGAAGAAAGGATTTGTTGAATTTGTTTCTCGATGCCTTACTTGTCAACAAATGAAGGTTGAGAACTATTTTCTAGAAGGTTTAGCTCAACCCATTGAGGTGATATAATGGAAGTGGGATTAAATATATATGAACCTAGTGAGGGGATTACCACATATTTCTAGGGGACATGATTCCATCTGGGCGATTGTTGATCAACTCACCAAGTCAGCCCACTTTCTAGCTAACAAAGAATAGATTTTAGAAGAGAGATTAAGGCACCTCTACATCCAGGAGATAGTTCAACTCCATGGAGTTCCATTGGTTATTGTTTCTGATTATGATTACTACTTTAAATATCTATTTTATAAGGGATTACAAGAAGCGTTTAGGACTCAGTTATAGTTGAGCACAAAATTTCCCCCACAAACTAACAGTTGGACTGAGCAGACCAATCATGTTCTGGATGACATAATGAGAGCTTGCATGTTAGACATTGGATGTAGTTGAAAGGATCACCTAACTTTTATGGAGTTTTCATACAAAAACAACTAACTTTTCACCATTGGTATGACACCATTCAAGGATTTTTATGGGAGACTATGTAGGTCACCACTTTGTGGGACTGATATAGGTGAGTCAGCACCCATGGACCCAGAGTTGGTGTGAGATACAACAAAAATGGTTCAGATCATCCATGAGTGGATGAAGACTACACATAGCAATCATAATTCCTATGATAATAGTTGAAAAAGGCCATTGGTGTTCAATGAGGGAAATCATGTGTTCCTAGAGGTTTCACCTCAATGTGAATTTAAAATATTTGGATGAGGTGGTAAGCTATCTTTGAGGTTCACTGGACCTTTCATGATAATGCATAGAGTTTGTGAGGTGGCATACTACTTAGCTCTAACTCCACAATTAAACTAGGTGCACAACATCATCCACATATCACAGATGAGGAGGTACGTGCATGACCCATCACACGTTATCGATTGGGTCGAGTTAGACATAGAGGATGGAGTAAATTTTGTCGAGTACCCAGTGGAGATCGAGTATCCGTATGAGCTGATATTTTTTGAGTGATTGATTCCGTTGGTTTGTGTATGGTGGCAGCACGAGAATCTTCAGGAGAGCACATGGGAGTGGGAGGCTCATATTCATTTCAAATACTAACATCACCTTGTGTATCCCTTATTTTGGGTTTTTAGGGACATAAAAACCTAAGTTAGGGAGAATTTAATGTCTCAGATTTTATATGAATTATTTTTAAAAATTATATGGATTATTTTGGGGACCAAGTGCTAAGACGACGTGTGATTCCAAGGGACGATGTTCCTAGAATAAATGTTTGAAATATATTAAAATATTAAATAGAACATGTGCATGATTTACTTAAAAAAATGGAATAAATATTAAACGAGTGTCTAGATCAGATATATGAGGGAATCATTGAGTTCATAATGATGTTTTTACCATAGGAACAACTTAACATCAGTTGGTTTGAGTCGTATGTGAAAAAGTAGCCGCGAGTGCAAAATTAGTAAAAATAAATTAGCTTAAGATTTTTTTCAGTGTAATGAACTGAATATTATTTAAATATATGACTATGGAAATTGTCTTAGGGTTGGATTCTAAACTTTGGAGACCTAGATGCCGTAGGAAGAGCGCGTTCTTGGTGGAGGATGATGAATTGGAATCAAATCATGGATCGTCACACCAACGAAGTTGAATTATATCCTTAACGAAGACAACACAACTTTTCTTCATCAATAATTGATCCAAAATCTAGGTAGGATGTATTTTTATGTGATTTCTTCCCCGTTATTGATTCCTATGATGAATGCGGATCAATCGACTGATGGCTTGATCTATAGATTGTGCGTATTTTTATGATGGGTTTATTTTGAGGTTTATTTGGGATAATTGCTTATGGTTATCAATATATTCATTTTTTTATATAATAGAAACAAATATATATCTACATTAACATCATTTGTAGTTCATTCCCTTTATTTTTTAATGTGATTTTCTCTATTGATTCTCCGTTCATTGCATGTGTTCTTTTCTTGGCCCACAACTCGACTATTTCTAATCAATCGATAATTGCACAATCATTTCTGGGTGAAACGATTAAATATCATACATATAGGACCAGCAAAACACTATGTTAGTGAGATGATGGAGACAAAGTGATCTAGACGACTGTTGATCCCCAAATTAAAGTTCTCCAGCATTCTCTATGCCCAACAAAGAATTAAGATTCAATCCATTTTGCTAGAAGATATGATGACAAGACATGTTGTTTGATGAAGGAGAGTATTAGATGAGATTAGATCCCCTATTCCATAGAAAATTGATCACCAGATCATATTTTGAAGGCATCATATTGAATGTGGAGGAATATTCTAAGATTCTAGAAAATTCCATAGAGCATGACTTATCTAGGATTACATGACGTATGAGATCTCTTTGCTGTTGTACTAGGGTTTGGATAGAGTTAAGGAAAAAATGGTGTGTGACCCATTTCACACAGCATGTGACCATCATTGGTTGAATTGTTATATACTTTAGAAGTACATAGATATGAGTTGGAGTACACAGTTATAGACATGCCATGTACTCCCACAAGGACATGGATTGGAATACACAAACTGGTATAAAGACATAGATTCAGTACATGGACATGAACAAGAAAAAAGGTCAATATACCATGTTTCTCTACACACCATTTATGTTTTTCTAAATTTCATTAATATAGAGACTACATGTCATGTTAGGATATTCCACATGGGTAGGACATGGGATAGCTGGACGCGCCGTGTACCCCACGGGACATGCCTCATACCCCATTCAAGAGTTCTTGATTCTATTTTGTTTCTTAGATTAGAATAGTATAGGTTGATTACATTCTATTGGTCTTTTCCATTGAGGGAATAGTGAATAATTACACCCACATCACTATATTTTTATCCCCTCTAGATGACGAGACTCAGATAGAGTTTTGGTGTCCCTCCATGAGAAAAAAGTGTTATCCTTTATAATCCCTAGCTAGAGTTTGGGAAATAATCATGACCTAAATTAGAAGGTAATTGATCCTATATCTAGAAGGAAATATTGATAGGGTTTGCAGAACCATTGACATATGATCTCTTACATAGGAGCTTGATCCATATTGGGTTCGTGGTGCCCCTAGGAATTTTGGGTGTGACCCTTGTCTCTATATCATGGTCCCCTTAGACCAGTGAACTTCCCTGGGTAGAGACCAATGACCTAGACCTCTTTATCAAGTGTCTCTTATTGTATCTTGGCTCATGGATTGAGTTCTCCCAGAACGAGCATTGCTTTGAGTAGAATCCTGTTGCTAGAAGTTCGTTATGACCACCTTGTGTCGTGGTGTTTTTCCTAAGTATATTTGGGTTTTATTTCTATTATACATTGATTATTTTATATAATTTTTTATCTAAAAATACTTGGTACTTCTTGTTCAGTATTTTAGGGGTGTCTTAATAAGTATTGTTATACTCACACATTCATGGGCTTTTCCCGCACATGTCATGTATTTTGTAGATGATGAACCTTTTGACGGTACCCTATGTGGATAGGAAGCAGTTGGAGTGTTTCCAGAGCTTAATAGAATGAGGTGTTTAATTAGATAATACTTTTGACCCATTCCTCACACTTAGAGAAGGTTGGGATCTTTAAAGTTTTGGTTAGGCTTATTTTTCCCCTTTTCTATTTTTTATACTTTACTGTCATACTATGTTGTGGGATCTTAGATGTATGTATGCATTTTTTTCAGTTGTTTCATATTTCAACATTGTGTAGGCTTAAAGATATGTGAATTTTTATAGGTAATTTAGAAAAGTGCCTCCCAGTTTTGGGATATTCTAACTCAACACTGGTCACCGGCCCATATCTTATTGAAGGATGGCTTAGGGTAGTCACGGGTCAGAACTTAGTGGGTTGGGTTATGACATTTGTAGCACAATAACAAATATTTCATCACATTAATTGATGAATTCATAATAATGAAATTCATCTTCTTCATGTATCACAAATCTCAATCCTTGGGTAGGTTCAAAAATTTTATAAGGCATAATGAGAAACAGATAGGCATGTCTTTCAAATGATTGAATTTTGATAATGGTACAAAGTATGCCAAAAAATAGTTTTCAAAATATATTGATAAAAATAATATTATAAATGATTTAAATCCTTTATATAATCCTTAACATAATGGGGAGGAAAAAATTAGGAACATAAGTCATGTAAATATGGCTAGGAAAATTCTTACAGAGTATGAAACCTAAAGATATTTATAGCTATACGAAATTACTACTACTGGAGTTATTTAGACAAAATGTCACTTAAGTAAAAACTCAAATATAACATCCTATGACATATAGTTTAAGAATAATCCAAATATTAAAAACTTTAAGGTGTTTGGGTTCCCATGATTGGTCAATAAAAAAGGCAAAATTGCTGGAAAGTTCAATGAAAAGGTAGAAGATGTAACATTCCTTGGTTATAGACAAAATGGAAGATATAATAGATTATACAATAATAGATTGGAGAGGATTTTGGAAAATGATGATATTATTTTCCTTGAAAATAAATAAAATATTTGAAACCCAATAATTGTAGACGATGCAGACAATATTTTTAGTTATAAATCTATCAAAAAAACTATAGAGAACACACATATTCAGACCGATTATGCAGATTCTAGTTACTCTTATGGTGATGTTAAGGAGAATAAGTCCAAAAGAGTAAATTATAGATTTAGGAAACAAAATGATATTGAAAAAATTATTATAAATCATAATAAATATGTGTATACCAAAATAAAAATCATGGAAACTAGTCACACTATTTTTCTATCAAGGATTGAACATCAAACTACCAAAGAATCTTTTGAGAACAATGTTTCGGCCTAAAATATGAATAAAATGTTGGATCAATTTTAAAATAATGAAACATGAGATCTCATTCCATGACCCAAAAGAAAAATTTCATTTTGGGAAAATGGGTTTTCATAAATATTCTTATTAAGAAAGAATATGTTTCTTGAAAAAATAAAGGCATTTATATAAAGGGTATTCACATATTGAAGGATTTGAATATTATAAAACATTTAATCCAATTAATATTTTAGAAAATATCAAAAATTTTATTTGTATTATAAATTATAGTTGTCTAAAAGTGTTTTAAATGTATATAAAATATGATTTCTTGAATAGTGATCTAGATGAAGAAGTTTACATAGAGAAACCTAAGGGTTTTATTTTGGAATTGGATGGAAATAAGGTATATATACTAAATAAAGATTTTTATTTTTTGTAACAAGATCTAAGATCTTGGAAATTTATGTTGGATGAATATATGAGGAGAATGGAATAAGAAAAATAGAAGGTTGGTAACAATTTATATATAAATAAGACTAACATCATGCCATTCTTTATGATTGTGTATGTTGATGATAATGTTTTTTACTATAATGGAGATAAATTTAGTGAAGAATTTTCAAAGATGATTAAAAATAGGTTTGAGATGTAATTACTTGGAAAAAGTAAATTCACTATTGGGTTATAGATAACCGAAAATGATGGTCATATTTTCATCTCACAAAGAAAATATTCCAGGGAGTTGTAGAAAAGGGTTAGCAATAAATATTCTAGTGGGGTGTCTAAACCAATTCAAGTACAAAATTGAGCAAGTTTAATGAAGGGAAAACTATATATAAAAGAGAATTCATAATTATAATTGGAAGTCTCTTATACATTACTGCATCAAGACTATAGGTCATCTATAAAGTTACTATTTGTGCTAGGTATCAATGTAATCATAAAGAATTACATCTCCTAGTGGATAAGAGATTTTTGAGATACATTTGATTATGGATTAATGTACAAGAGGAAATGTGATATTGATCTAAAGAAGTTTATAAATACAGATTTGGTAGGCGAAGTTGATGATAGAAATCCCACATCATATTGAACATTTTTTATTGGTGAGATATGTATATAATAGAACTCAAAGAAGAAAAAATTAGTTACTTTGAGCTTTATAGATATTTAATAACTAGTTTTATCACAAGACACTACTCAAATGATATAGATGGAGACATGAGTTGAGTGTTTTAATGGTGAAGCTGTATATCCACTAGTTATGGGTTATGATAACCAGATTTCTATAAATCTATCCAAGAATTATCTTTTTCAATTTTGATATAAATAGATTGATATTCAATAACATTTTCTAAAATAAAAGGTGATAAAAGGAATTATGAAGCTAGAATTTATTCCATATATGGAACATTTTTCTGATATCCTTACCAATACACTTAAAATTTATTCTTTTATAAATCCAAGGATATATAAGGAATAAAACCCAATTTCTAACATTATGGTCCATTACATTTATGTTTCCTCACAACTTTCTTCATATTTAAATATTTTTATAAGGGTATAATTAATATGTAGTTGGCATAAACTTCATGTGTATAATTTTTTTATGTGTTTATTGAGTGATTACAAGAAATTTTTAAATAATAAATCAATTTTCATTTCTTGACTAAAGTTTCCAAGATAGTATTATTTATGAATATACTCATGGTGAAATTTGATATCAAAATTGATCACTCTTATTTTCTACACTGATCGAGTTTAAGTAGTCTTAGAGCTGATTGGTTCATGACACATTGATATCAAGAAGTTGAAACCACCTTCTTCACTTATTATGTTTGTAGTTATTTTTAATAAGTGAGAGAAAAAGAGTTTCAAATTCTAGTTTTTTTGATTAAGGGGTAGAAAATTTAAAGCGTGTTTTGAAATTAAAATCTATGGTGTTCGTATTGACAAAAAATCCAAAGGTGGGAGATTATTTAACCCACTTGAGGATGATGTTTTATTTTTTGGTCAATATATATGGATGATGTATTTGAATTTGTTTGAGAAGAGATTAGGCTACTGAAATTATATTTAAAAGGTTTTTAGAAATACCTGCATTAATTCTAAGTTCTATTTTGGATATGTACTATTTTTATTGGATTCCTTTTAGAATATGTAAGGGTCCTTTTATCTCTAGAGTAGTGAATAAATATAGGAATGGAATTTTTATAAAGTTTGTTAACATTTCATAAGATTCATTTGAAAAACCATATAGGTTATCTAAAAAACTATAAGGATTTTCTAAAAAACTATAAGGGTTATATAAAAAACATTAAGGGTTATTTACTGAGTTTGTAAAGTCCATTTGAAGATTATATAAGAGTCATTTACTCTTATGAAATATCATTTTAGGTGGAAAATTTGTGAAGTAATGAACCAAAATAGAAACATAAGATTCATTCACTCTTTTGAAACAACTATTGTATGAAATTTTAGCAAATTCCTAAATCATTAGATTAATTTTTAGAATAATTGACATAGACACAATATTAAGGAATTCTAGATTGAAATAAACTGAATTGAAATTTATAAAATATTATATTATATTGTTATTTAGAGTTTAAAATGTGTTATACTTATGATTAGTACATTATTAGAGATGAATTTCATTGTTAATTAATTAAGATTAATTTATTAAGATCATTGAAGGTGAAAACCAAGATTGAAGCTGTTTAAAGAGAAATACCATCTGTAATCAGTTCTATTAATCGATAGGTAGTCACACCATAAGAAGATAATAACACTACAATTCAAGATGTAGTGATTATTGTGGGAGAGATTTTTTATTAACATTTGATACTTCATCATGATTATTATAAGAATAAGGATAGTGAGGCTTAAATCACACATTGAAGTTAGGGGTTTCACTGTGAGGCTCCATGCATATGAATAATCATGTTAATATGGATAAAATATACTCCCACAATTTTTACGAAATTTTTTAAATAGAATAAATAGTGATTTTATTGTACGTTTAAATGAAGTGTAATTATATTCTCATGGAGTTTTAATATCAATGTTGATTAAAAATTTTACTGGGATTGAATGAGAATGAATGAGGAGATCACACTGTCACTTTTCAAGTATATTTTACCTATTAAAATATGGAATAATATTCATGTGAATTTATTTATTAAAAAGAAATAATAAATAAAAATGGGAGGGGGGGTGTTCAACATCGCTTCAACTATTAGAGGTGATTTATGAGATTTTTTTTGAGAAAAGTAAAAGAAGAATATTTTATGAGAAAGAAGAAGAGTAATAAGATCAATATATCAATACAAAAAAGGGTGGGTATCAGCAGTTTTTTTTCATGGGTTAGTGGTTGTTTAAACCACCACCTTAAGGTTTAGTGGTGGTTATTAAAATCATAGAATATTTCACAGTCACTATCCATTTAGTAGTGTTTTTTTACTTCATGGTGATTTTTCGAAGTGTTATTTTTATATAATATATTATCAGTTACTTGTTTTTTTTCGATGTTTTTTTCATTTTAAAAAATATCCAGAGGAAATAAAAATAAAATAAAAGAAACTACTGCTAAACAGATTAGAGATAGTTTTATATAACCACCATTATTTTTTTATTCAATGTATTTTTCAGAAATAATATAAAACCAATGCTAAATCAGATTTATTTTTATTAAAAAATTTAATAAAAAAAATAAATATAAAAAACATATAATAAAATAAAACATAAATATATGATAAACCCATCAGACATATATCATACATCCACAGTCATGTACAAACATCCAGTCGTCATAACCTTAATCTAAGTCAACCCATAAATCTATCAATATACACATACAATATGTCCAATAAAACCAATGAACAATATAAATCCATGTCATGACCTCCACCACATCTGTTTGCCTCCACATTATCAACTAAAACCATTCACGTTATCTCATCAAATGTAACAAAAAATTAATTAAAAATTAAAACTACACATAATAAATCAGAATTATAGTAGAATAATTGATAAAATTTAAACATACCATGCAAAATAAGAACCATCATGACTTCCTTATAAATAATTTAATGGATTGGAACTATCAACCTCTTGCATAATACCGGCATCTACAACCTACAATGAACACTAGAACATTTAAGAAAAGAAATGAAAAATAGAAAAGACATAGATTATGTTCAAAATGATGCACGTAATGTTTTTTATTTTTTTTAATCAAAAAAGTGAAATTTTAACATAAAAAAATAATATATAGTTCAAAAGACTTTGAAAATAGAAACATATATATTTATTATAATATTCAACACTTGAAACTGAAAATGGATAAGAAAATATTCTAATTTATTTTTAAAGCGATGTGCAGTGTGCTTGAAATTTATTCAACAAACACATTTTAAATATTTTTATATCAAAGAATGTACTATATTTGAAAAAAAACTATATGGTGGTTATCCAATGATTACGCATAAATATGTTGGTTTTTATGGTTTTGACCATTCTCTGCATTTTTTGGCATTATAAAACTCTAAAAACACATTTATGACCATAATGGAAAAAATGTCATTTCAAATGACATGCCCTTATTTCCTACATGTAAAAATTAAATCTACAATGGGTTTTACTAATTTTAGGACAATATGACATTTTTTTCCTAGTTTTGACTTTTCTATGCACGTTTTAGTGTTTTAAAACACTAAAAATGAGTTTATGACCATAAAGAGAAAACCATCACTCTGAATGACATAAATCCAGTTCCTACATTTCACAATTAAATACTTTGTGTTTTTACCAGGATTTAAGGATAATATTACTTCATTTTCCTAGTATTAACCATTCCATGAATGTTTTAGTGTTTTAAAACAATTAAAACACGTTTACAACCATAACTGGAAAACCATCATTCAGAATGATGTGGTGTTAGTTCCTATATTTCAAAATTAAATCTATGGTGGTTTTCAAATGATTTCAAGACAATACAATGTTTTTTGTCTACATTTGACCATTCCATGCACATTTATTGTTTCAAAACACTAAAAACATGTTTATGAACATAATGGGTAAACTTTCATTCATAATGATGTTTTGTTAATTCCAACATTTCAAAATTAAACATTCAATGGTTTTACCCTAACATCAATACAATATGACATCTTTTACCCAGTTTTGACCATTCAATGCACATTTTAGTGTTTTAAAACACTAAAAATGTGTTTACCACCATAACGGTAAAAATTTCATTCGGAATGACGTGTCATTGGTTCATACATTTCACAATTAAATATATGGTGGGTTTTAAATGATTTTAGTATAATATTATTTTTTTAGGTTTTGATCATTCCACACATGTTTTAGTGTTTTAATACACTAAAAACATATTTATGGTCATAACGGGAAAACAATAATTCAGATTGACGTTCCTTTGGTTCCTAAATGTAAAAATTAAAAAAATGTAAAAATTAAATACAAGGTGTTTTTCCCATGATTTAATATCAATATGATTTATTTTTTTATAGTTTTGACCGTTTCACACACATTTTAGTGTTTTAAAACACCAAAAATGTATTTACGACCATAACAGGAAAACCATTGTTTGAAATAACATGTTGTCACTTCCTATATTTCAAAAGTAAATCTATGACGGATTTAACGGATTTCATTAATATCCAACATCTTTTTCCTAGTTTTGACCATTCCACACATGTTTTAGTGTTTTAAAACACTAAAAACACATTTTCCACCATAATAGGAAAAAATTCCTTTTAAATGACTTGATATCATATGCTACAATTAAAATTTAAATTTATAGTGGGTTTTTATTATTTACATACAATCTAGTGTCGTTTTCCTAGTTTTGACCATTCCACACACGTTTTAGTGTTTTAAAACTCTAAATTTGCGTTTACAACACTAATGGGAAATCCATCATTCAGAATGACATTCTGTTAGTTCCTAAATTTCAAAATTAAATATATGGTGGTTTACCACTAATTTTAGGATAATTCGATATATTTTTCAGTTTTCTGATTGTCCCCCACACTTTTTAGTGTTTTAATGCACTAAAAAGGCATTTACAACCATAATGGGAAAACATCCATTCAAAATGATGACCAATCCGTTTCTAAATTTCCAAATTAAATATACAGTGGTTTCCACTAATTCCAAGACAATTTGATGTTATTTTCATGGTTTTGACAGTTCCATCCATGTTTTAGTGCTTTAAACACTAAAAAATTGTTTTCAACCATAATGTAAAAAATGTCATTCATAAGGATGTGTCGTTGGTTCCAAGATTTCAAAATTAAATCCATAGTCATTATAACTTAATTTCAGGATAATACTAGATCTTTTGTCTAGTTTTGAACCTTCAACACACATTTTAGTGCTTTGAAACACTAAAAATATGTTTATTGCTATAACACAAAAACCATCATTCATAATTACGTTTCATCAATTCCTAAATTTCACAAATAAAATATACAGTTTTTTTTTCACGATTTCATGGAAATACGATATCCTTTTATTATTTTTTACCCCCAGATTCATGTTTTTAAAACTATGATATCTTTTAAAATTTATTATTGAGTCATTAATTTCAAACTGCATGTTGAATGTATATGTTGTTTGCTTGTAAATGTCACAAATAATTAACCGGTTTTTTACCCATGATTTCACATAAATAATGGATCATTTTTTTTTTATTTTTTTTATTTTTAAACATTCATTTTAGTGTTTTAAAACACTAAAAAGGTATTTATGGGAATCACAAGAGAACCTTGACTTGGATTGATATAGAATAGATTCCTATATTTCACAAATCAATTTTTGTTTTTTGATATATGATAACTTTTGTAATCATTAATTTTTTTTAAAATTATAATTGTATAATTAATATATTATAAATAAAATTAATGTTTTAGTAATATTTCTAACATTTGTTTAATTAATTACTAAAATGTAGATTGGTTATTTTATATCTTTCTATGATAAAATTTGATTAAAGAAAAAGAATTTTACTTTCTAAACCACTGTTTATTTCATGGTCAATAATCATTTTGCAATTATTTTTATAGTGGAGATTTTGTTTTTATATGTGTTGTCTTTTAGGTACTCGGCGATGGGTTTTTATTCAGTTGGTGACATTTTGTTTAAAAACATAATAACATGGGAGAAGATGATATAATAATTTCTAAATTTTTCAGTAACAGTTATCAAGAAACATCGCTAAATAGATAATATAATATTTTTTAGTGACGATTATCATAAATTGTAGTTACATGGATTATGGATGTTGTATGCATTCTTTGAAAACATATGAATGATCTATGGAATTTAGAATTTACCTCATTGGGATGATCTAAAAGGCTGGAAATTTCTTCAGGGATCATGTTGGTAATCTTCTTAAATACAAATACTAAAGTATCTTCCATTTGTGACTACCACTAATCCTATGTTTTCCTATAACAATATTGTTCTTTCAATTTCTCTTTTAATAATTCAAATTCACTTTGTGATTCCCGATCAATGGCACTTCTAGAACCCTCACCTAGTGTAGCAGTAATGGATTATGTCGCCCTACCAAAGACAACTGAAGGAGTAGGCCAAGAACCCATCCCTCATACACGTATGGGATGCTCCTTCCCTAATACTTTTCTAACTACATCATTTTGGGAAACCGATGGTAATTGAAAAGGTTTTTTATCCTAGACTTCTTGAATTTTAACCTGTTAATAAAAAAATAATAACAATAGTTTTTAAAATATTTTAATGACATAATTTTATCTAATTAATAAAATTTTTATTAGTATTTATTGTTATTTCAAAATTATAAAACATAATATTGAAAATTCTATTATAACAACAAACAAGCCCTAAAACCAATTAATATGGGCCGACTAAATGTATCGAATGATACCAAATAGGAATCATTTGATCCATGCAGAGGGCCCCCTTTAATTAGGTTTAAGTCTTGTTAGTTGTTATAATTTATTTTTTATAATTAAATTTTTATGGTAATTAAATAATATGAAATAGTAATAAAAAGTACTTACTCTAACATCTTTGGTAGGGTAATTTACAAAACTACCATCAATTTTCTTATCCACTTTAAACCACATCTCTATTCGACCAATAGAGTGACCTAATTGATTAAACATTATAAAAAAAATGAAACCAAATATAAAAAATTTTGATTTATAATATAATGATATAAATAATAATGAATTAAATACAAACCAACATTTTTATTTTTCTCAAAAAACTCTAAGACCCTACATTGTGATGAATGACTTAATTATCAAGATTCATATAATTTTTTAGATAATCTCTATAAAAAATAGAAGAATTAATAAAAATTAAATTGTATTGTGTTAATGTTATTTAGATACCATAGAATATACACTTACCTTATGAGATGCATCTCTGTTGATATCGAAAAAGAGCTTCCATTTCTCATGAGAACTGCCTTCAGGAAATTTCTCATACATTTTTCATGAACTCAAAGAATATTCATTATACTCATGCTATAATCTCCATTTAAAATCTCTCAATTTATTTCGCAATATTATTCATGTCCTTGGGTGTGAAATGAAGTCTGGGTAAAAATAAAGAAACATCTAGAAATGAAAAACATAATACTTTATCATTATAAGGAAAAATTTTACTCATATCTTTCAAATTAGTTTTCAATGAATATTAAATTAATATTACCTTTACTTGAGTTTCAAAGGACTCATTTTTCTAATATGTAGTAATATTCCTCCAATCTTTAAAATTAATGGGAAATCTCACAGTATCGCAGGAAAGCTACCCAAGAATCTTCCCGTAGATTCTGACAGCACCACCAGTAGACACCCCAAATGCATCAAATGGAATGTTAATCTTGATGTAATTTTAGTACTATACAAATGTTGTCTTTATATATTTACCCCTTATATGGTTTTCGTTATATGTTTGGAGAATTCATTAAATAATTAATAAAATATACTTTTTTAGAAAAATATCATACATACTAGTAAAGGTAAACGAACAATATCCCCATGATGGATGGGTGATGAACTTATCCATTATTGGAGGTGAATCAGGTAATGGGATTACAATGAAACCTGGGGAAAGGAATGACTTTCTTGTAGTCTCATGTACAACAGAATCACTTACATCTATAGAGGATGACAGTTGTGGTGGCATTCTCTGAGATGTTGATAGGCTAGGATCTTGATTTTTTTGTTGGAATTCATGTATTTAAAATTATTAAGAACCGTATTGTTACAAATTTATGTTGTATAAAATTGATTAAAATGATTGGAAAAGATTTTTTTTCATAAAATGAATGTTTTTTATAAACCATTTTATGGAGTTTTGATGGATTTCCATGGAATTATGAAGTATAACAAAGAATATTTAAAGGACATTATTGCTTGTATGAAACTGATAAATATTCAATAAAATGGGTGAATAATATAGAGTGGATCACTATTATATTTTAATATATTATTTGAATATTATATATATTGAACAAAACATTATAATTATAACTAAATCCTAGGGTATTTATCAGAGTCCTATATCATATCATATAGTAGATCTGTGATATAGTTTATATAATATAATATTGCAATTCATATTTCTATATTGGTTATTATTCTAATATTAATCATTATAATTGTTCATATAATCATTTATAATAAATATATAATTGTAACAATGTTCCTAAAATATTATATAAAAAAATCCACAAATTTCGGTAGCTAAAAATTAGATGTTTCTTTTAGCAAATTCTATTTAATGAAGTAATAAAAAATAAAGACTGTGATCTGTACAAATTTGTGGTAGTTTTAAAGAAACAATTGTAGATTATTATCTCTTGATACTTCTTCCTTATTAATATTCAATGATAACATGATAAAACAAATTTTTATGTTCTATCAATCCTGACATAGTATATGTATATTTTGGTGACCGATAAAAAAAATTAATGGTAAGAGAAAGAGAACTATTTCTTAGTGATCATCATCAAGTATACTTTATCAATATAAATCACAAAGTACTTATGGTACACAAAGTTATTTTACTTTATTTTTACTTGATTTTGATTTTTTCATGATAAATTCATATTTAAAATGTTTTCATCCAAAATTTAGGAGAATATGATCATCTCATCAAACCCATGTGAACTCTTTCATGTAATAATTATCAACAAAATTTTGAAACCCTTTTAATATAAATTGTAAAATATTTTTTTGGTTTTGATTGATACTAAATAGTGATCATGGTGGCTCCATGTAATTTATGTACACAATAATTATGGTTATATGAATTTTTATGCAATAAATCACATTCATCATACACTAAAAGAGTACCATTGGTACTATATATCCTTATACTTATCTATCTATCTTTAGATTTAATAAATTATTATTGTTTATAAACCTAAAATCATCAATATTCACATATTGAATTCAAATATTTTGATTAAAAAAAACTAACATTATTATATATAAATTGAAAAAATAATCCTCATTCATAATATATGAATATATACCTTCATAAAAAAATTTATTAGTAAGACCACTCTCAAGATGTTATTTAATCAATAGTAAATTACCATTAGATTATGTATTAACTCTAATAGGGGTAGGTAAAATCTATGTGATTACATATTTCAACTCAATTTTTAATTTATTTTTCAAATATTTAAACTTTTATCCTAGTTATGGTGTATGTAACTCTTTATGAAATCTTTACACAACTGACCACATTAAAAAAGAAACCAATGATATCAGCCTGTAGTATTTTTTCAAGGATCAAACCTAATGTGGGAATACACACCATATTGTTTTTAGGATGGGTTTTATATAAAATATTATCTTTAATAAATTATATTGTATAAAAATTCATGACATTTTATCACACATAACACTATAATTATAGTGGGTGGGATATTATAATACCCAATAATTCTAATCAATAAGAGATTTCGTGTGATGATGATACAACTTTTAAGAGGAATCTATGTTGTCACCGAAGAGGGGATCTAAGCTAAGAAGAGAGAGGACAGAGAAGGGGTTTGCATCGCGGCCAAAGTGGAGAACTGAGATGGTGCGAGGGAGGTCCGGGGGGGGGGGGGGTTAGAATCATTGATGAACTTGAAAGAGTAGGCCAGAGAAGGGTAGGGTCATGGCAGTTGGGGCCAGAGGGGGGGGGGTCACGAGGGTCGGGGTCATTGGCTCAGGGTCACTGCCAGGGAGAGGTGAGGAGGAGGGGTGGGGGGGAAGTGGGTCGTTGGCTCAGGGTCACCGCCGAGGAGAGTATAAGATTTCAGGGGAGTTTGGGGTGGTGGGGGGGAGGGGGGAGGGGCTGGGGTCGCACAAATGGAGTGGGGGAGGGGGGAGGGATTACAGTTTTTTAAAAACATTTAGCAACTGTTTAATTGAAACCATCGCTAATTAAAAACATAAAAAATATTACATCAGTTTTATGAAACCACCATGATATTATATATTTTTTAAACAAGATTTATTTTCAAGTAGATACTAGAACCGCTTTGAATAAATTGTTGCTAACCATCTATTTTGTTGCAGCATCTATTTATCCTGTGTTGTGGATTGAGTTTAAATAAGTAGAGATTCTTAAAAAGGAATCATTCTATTTGTTTAATTGTTAAATTATAAATGGTCAATTGCAACTTTTTTAACAGGTTCAAGTTCAATCTATTTCCTTCAGTGACTTCTTGAGAACAAGAGAAGAGATTTGTGTTCATGAGTTAAAAACCATAACACACCAAGTGTGTAGTCATCCTTCCATAAGGTGAACCTTGTTGAAAAATATTCTATGTTTATTTTATCTCCTATATGATTGTCAGTATTTTGAGAATTGTGTTGAATAATCATAAGAGTTATTGGGTTTGAAAAAATTTATAAACACCAATTCACCCCCTTTCCTAGTGTTCAATACCCTGTGAGTGATCCTAACTACTATTAGGTGCTACCACACTATGATGAGAAGAGGTTACTAACTCACACGATGAGTGATTTAGATTAAAAATACAGATACATCATAGAGGTAATAAATATTTTATTATTCCTTGGTGATCTTCATCAATCATATGATAAGGTACAACCAACAACTTGTAGTGTCATCAGTGTAAGTTCCATACACAATTATCTTTAGTTACTCATTTTTAGTATATGAATAATTCCATTTATTCTTTCATGGTGATATTGTATTGAGTTATATAATCAATACCACTTCTTATAATAAGTGTTATTAGATCACTAAGAAATTTGGAAGTTGCATATAAGAAAGTCATACGTTTAGATACATTAAATCATATTGAAAATATGGTTTTTTGATTTCATATCATCTTATGTATTGTAGTCATAAAATTTTACACAATAAAAATCTTGTAGATTTATAATATTCCTAGAATATGATATAGATATATCATATTCTAAAATTGAGATTCCATGTGTTTTTTATAAAAATGGAGAATCATATGGCTATTGTGATATTGACCTGAATCATTAAATATGATATGAATATAATAAGGCATGAAAACACTATAAATTTTAAAATACAATTGATAGTGCTTTCTTTTTGACTCAATATGTCACATTACATGACTCATCCAGAATCATAAAAGATGACTAGATAGAAAATTTATTTTTTTATTTAAATTTAATTATGAATTTAATTATATTATTTATAAATTGTTTATAAATGATGATAAAAGTTAATTTAGGGGATATTATTAATTTATAATGTTTTTATAAATTAATTAGTCATAAATAGTTTATTACTAATTAATAAATTTTTATTTTAAATTTATCAATAATTTCCTCATAATATTGAATTTTAGGTTTAAAATACTTTTTGGCATGTCATATGGCATTCCATATGGATTAGAAATAAAGAGTGTATTTTTAAATCAGAAAGGTAGTTTACAAAGTGTTTATAAATTCCAAAATAAAGCCAAAATATAAAGTGTTTATATTTTAAAATTTTTAATTGCTCATAATACTTAATTTGAATTCTAAAAAATAGGGCCTTATTTGGGATATTATTCAAACCACATCAAAAGAGTTTTGAATATTTATTTGATAATAGTTTAAATAATGTTATGTGTGTGATATTTAGATTATATAAAATATTTACATAGTAGAAATTAGATTATAAAATTATTATACATCCTAAAATATCATATATTTAATGAAAATTACACATAATTTATAATAGTAATGATTTCATATTATGAAATTTACAAAAAGTTATTTTATTCAAAATTATTGAATGTACATAATGAGTAACTCGATTAAAAAGTGTTTATAATTAACTTTTATTTATGGATTTTTCATAAATGTTTATCTCATGTTTAAATATATAAAATTGTTTATTTATTTATAATTTATTCCGTAATTTATTATTTATGAATATAAATGATTTATATTTTTAATATTTTTAAGATTTAGTTTAATTGTTAAACTGCTTCATAATATTTTTGATATATGCATATAAGGAGTCACATGCTATGTATGATAATGGATTTAGTTTTCATATATCTCGTCATCAATTTGTAATTAAAGTTATTAGAATTAATTTAGATTTTGAATATATTTTATTCATATTAGGTAAAAATTTAATAATGAATTCTAATATATCTTCATTAAATTATCCCTGAGTAGATTTAATTTGGGTCATACCTCCGACTAGTTTGGAGGCTTATGCCTTATTCTAAAAAGGTAAGGGTTGTATTTCTATGGATCTAGGCTTAATCCTGTGTATATTTTCAATTTTATATAATTATAAAACATTACAATAAAGGTTAATATACATTATATATGACATGAATTTTGATATGTTTAAATATATTTAGCATCAATTTTTGGGTGAGTAACATAAACTATGAGTTGTGTAAAGAGTTACACAAAAACATGGTTTGAAAATATTGATTTTATAGAAGGAATGGAATTCTAAACTAAATCACTATAAGATTTCATAATTTAATAGAATGAAATGATATAATATGGTGATATTCAATACCCTTTTAAAATACTAAATTTTATATTCCTTACAAATCAATATTTTTCAAGACATTGATTATCCAACCGAGTAAGTCATTCCAAAGCTGGTTGCACATGGGATTATCTTATATAAGGAAATTATGTAATAGGAAACCCTAATAGGATTTTTTGGATGTTGTTGGAATTTTATTTGGGTTACACTTTCCATGAGACCCAAATAATATTAGGTTACTATAAGAATAAATTTCATTTTATCTATTAAAATAGATCGTATAAAGATTTGTCCACTCGACCATCCAAGAGTGATATATATATGATATGATTGGGATGATTCCCTACCTAAATTGTTAAGTGATGGTATAAATTATAAATATAATTTTATCTTAGTGAAATATGGATCTTTAACCACTAATGGATATGATATAATTCAAAAGGGGTCATTATTTTAGTGGGTGTTCATTTAATAAAATTCTTTAATAAAAAAAATAAAACATGATACTCATCTAATAAAAGATTATTTTTTAGATTAATATAATCCTCAACGCCAAAAAAATTAAAATAAATCACTAAAAGGATATTTTTAATGTAATAAACACCTAATATTGGTGAATTAAGAAAAACTATTATGTAAAAAAAGATTCTATGTGTTAGAGAAACACCATCCTGAGTAGGAAAGTATGGATGTTTCTCAATAGGTGAATTTATATTCCTATAATAATAATAAAATAACTAATTTATGTTTTCAAAGATATTATATTTTATATTAATAAGTTAACTTTAATATCCACATATATATTAAATATGATTGAGTAAGTTAATGACTTGAGAAAACTAAAGGTTTCTTTATGGTTTTTTCTATTTAAAGAATTCATTTTTTCCATCTAGGGAAATGTTCTAATAATATGAATGGGTTTAATAAAATTTTACCCAATATTATAAAAGTGTTGATAATAACAAAAATGGTATTTTATATCTATATTTTAGTTATGTATAGTTAGAAAAAATGGGTAAAATTTCAAACTGGAAGAAGAAATATTTGTTAGAGAGTCCAACAATGTTTCTTCAAATAACTAGCTAAGGTCATTAAAACCTAATGGTGTTACTGGGGTGGAATAATTATTTCATGGGATGAAATTGTTTAGGACACCTAAAACTGTTTTCTAAGCTCCATGGAATTTCCATGCTATATATTGATGTTATAGAAATCAATTATTTGGTTTTGAAGGGTTTATGATAAAAAATGTATATTTTACATGTTTTGTAAGTATATATGAGTTCAAAGTCAAGGGAAGATTTTATAGATCTTGTAGTTTTAAATTGATTGATGAGAAAAAGAGTTGATTCATAAAATATATGAATGTAAAGTAGTTAATCAAGATCATATTGATCTAAATAATGGATGTGTATCGTCCTCTCATTTCTCTTATATGATTGAAGGATTTTTTGTAAACAAAGATTTGTTATGGACTATATGAGGTAGTGAATTCAATAAAAATGGTTTCTGAATTCTCTAATTTTATAACATTATTTTAAAAAGACACTTGAATATGATTATTTATCTAGGATAGAAGTGTTTTATCTAAATATTTATTAAAATATGATGGAAGATGTTCCCACCACTCTTCAATTTAATATTTTAAATAATAAAGTCTTATATTATTAATTTCTCCAAACACATAGAATACTATATATTTTATGAAAAAAATAGTTTATTTGTTAAATATTCATACTAAAAAGAAAATAATTATTTTTCCATAACACAATGAAGTATATGTATCTCAAAACTATATTTTGAAGATAATATAGTGTCTAAGAGGATAGTGGGGGTATCTTTATACTTAAAGAAGTTTAAAGTCAGCTAATAAAATATTACACAAGTATAAAAATTAATGTGACTTACCAAATAATATCTTATTGAGTTTAGGATAAGCGAATTTAATGAAAAATGTAAAAAATACATTAAGTTACTATGAGAAATTTAATATCCCTATTAAAAAAGATTATTCCAGTCAAAATAAAAATTTAATTTCAACTGATATCGTAATAGAGTGTTAGACAAAGAAAAAAACATAGAGTTACATTTATTTACTATAACAAAGTGAATTCCATTTACCCTAAATAATATTAATATGTGATGGAATGTAATATTGTAAATAGTAAAATTATTTAAAAAAATATTTTAAGGGAAAATTTTGATGGAAAGGGTTCCAAGGATGATGATATTATACTTAGAAAATTTCCATATAGACAATAAAAGTTAACATTATAACATTTGATATCTTGGAGTTAAAATATTTAAATATCTTAAAAGAGTTTAATATTAGTAATATGATTACTGAATCTCACCATTATCCAAACCTTCTTCCTTAATAGATATTAACCACTAAAGAGTTTAGTGGGATGGTTTTATTTGATAGTCACATAGAGATGTGGTTATAATTATATATAGATGTAATGAATTAACAAATCCCAAGAAATTAAACCAAACATAATACTAATGTGGAAGTATATTATATATAATATGATATTCATTCACTTATAGTGGGTTTCATTATATATTCTTAAAATAATTTTAATAATATGAAATGCAACATATAAAAGGAAATATCTTATTTTTTATTCTTCCACATTTGCGGCATAAATGTATACATTGATATAAATTTCATAAAATTTAATGATAACTTACCTCTCAAAATAACTTTGAATTATCCCTAAATATTATTAATCATGGATTATTATATGATATGATGAAATGTAAAGGTTTACAAGAGTATGATTCTTTTATCGAGATAAAAAATATGATCACGAGGCACAAATAGTGTTTTTGTGTAATAGATAACCAATTAAGTATACCATATGGAGTTTCATACATTTTATTGAGTATAATAGGGAAGCATGGATCATATTTGAGTCCCTTATACCTGATGTCAGAAAGATACATATCATGAGAACCATCATAATTTGATACATCTCTTATTAAATCCTTTAATATTAGAAAATTAGGGAGAGGTTGGGTATGTTGCTGATTATATCATCTGTTAGAGATGGAACAAGATGGAGTTTGTCCTCTCATATGACAAGTATGACATATGGGATTCTGATTGAGATATAATAAGGAGTGTACAACTACACTATGATGGTATGTGGGATATCATTTTCTATTCAAGTGACGAACATATGATTTTATCATTTATATATAATAATGACATGTGATGTATTCATTGACCTCATCAATATATAATTTGTGTGTTAAGAATATATGAGTTTTCTATATGGAATTGACATGATCCGTATCCCATGGTCACTTGATTTCATAGGCAAAGGGAATGAATGAGAATGTATGCTAAAATGTGATGCAACTAGTGGACATAGGTATAAATATACATGTATTTGATGGAGATCACACTAGATCACTTTATAGATTGAGTAATATTTACGATTTTCTAGAAATCACTATTTTTTTAACATTTATGCATCCCTATATTTATATTTATTTTCAAATCTATATAGTCCAATGAGGATACAATTTTGGTTAACTAAATAGGGATTGAGTTTAGCTGAGATCACTACTCTAAAAGAGTTTTTGAGTTGATCAAAAAAGCCTCATATGAGTATTCACAAGGTATTTCATATGAGATGATACGAAATGAAGTTGATGATAACTTTATAAAAAAGTATTGTATGATATCCAATTTTTTTGGATATTATTTCATAAGTTATCATATATGTCAAAATATAATTTAAAATGATTAGTGGAAATTGGAGATTGGGGGAGATATTCTATTAACAACCAATTTTATATGAGATTTATTTCATATATTCCATATTTTAAAATAGTGAGGATATAATAAGAAATAATTGGATAAACCATGCCCCTAACTTCACAATTATATTATATGATTGGTTTACATCATATTACACTGCCTAATATAGTCAAATTATATGGTTTATAAATCATAATTCTTTTCATTCGATGTCATAATACTCCCTATGATAGAAGTGGTAGTCAAAAATTTAGAGGTAATGTTCATATGAGTATTACATGAATAGGTATAATTAAAATCAGTTACGTGATATGTAATTCAAGGGATAATCATTCATAAAAATGTTGCAGGAATTGATGTGAAATTTAATCATGTTTCATAACACATGAGTAAACGAAATCTTTCTGAATGAGTATTCTTTAGAGCTATTTGAATGGGATTGTGTCCATGATATAGTCTAAGATAGATTTATTTATCCCAATACAAAAATCCAATACCCTTTAGATCTCTTTCTTCTTCCTCATTTTCACTCTGAGGTGCTAGAACATCATTATTAAAAGAGGAGTATCGCTTATACGAATAGTGATTTAGATTCAACCCGTGGATACACCATAATGGGAAGAATCATCTGATTATTCCTTTGTGATCATCACCAAGTATCGAAGAAGTAAACAATAGTAGATTTTAGTGTCATAGATGTAAGGTAAACACACTATTAACATTAGTTATTAATTTCTAGTATATGCATGGTTTTATTTATCATTGAATTATAATATTGTATTGGGATTCTTAATGGATTACCCTACATCTAATAAGTGTTATTTGTCCCCTAAGAAACGTAGAGATTTTATATATGTTAATTTTTATACATTGAAGATATTTTTTATCTGAGTATATGCTTGGATCTTGGATCTTGTTATATCAAAAAATTTAATATTAATTAGTATCCAAACTTTATAAAGTTAGACTTTGTTGACTCTAATCAATAATAAAAAACATCTAATGGTGATTTATAGGTTTTTGGAATGAATTTTGTATGATTATTAATTTCAAGATAAAAATCTACCATTACTAAAAAACATACCAACAAATTTCCTACACTAGTACTACAAGAGGGGCCTAAGCTACGTCAAAGAAGCTAGCCAACACTAACAAACATATTTCTACATAGATTCACTATCAACAATGTGATCTCAACCAAAGTTTGTATAACATTAATGTCATGTATAACGTAGACCATGATTCATTCTGTCAATGTCCCTCCAATAATTAGTAGTTCCTATGTCCTAGTTTTTGGATGGAATAACATCAGGGATGCTTGAGCATATTCCAAAGAACTGGATAATATTATGAATTGTGAAAAGAATAGAAAATGCAGTATTTCGGGAGATTGATCCTTTGACCACCAAGATAATAACCCCATCCTTTTTCAACTAGATATAGGGTTTTCAATGTAACTTTCTCATCTTGGATTCTTACACACATGTGCCTATATATTTGAAAAAAATAATTAGTTGATAAAATTACATATATAGATATATATTTACTAGTAAATCAAATAAACTATTTACTCAATTTTTTTATTTTAATTGAAATATTATATATATAAATAATAAAAATGAATAAAATTATAATTATTATGGAAGCCATCCAATCCATGAACAAGAAAAAAAATAATCATATTCTAGAAGATATGGGTAAGGGAATAAAAAATGAGAGGCATGTTTGGTGTGTGTGTGGGGGGGGGGGAACCTAATATTGTAGTAAATTATTAATATTGTTACTAGGTGACCCTCCTTTAAAATACATGATTTTCAATTTAATTCCTCAACAAAATATTACATTGATAACTTAGAAGTTATTTTTTTGGTTTAGTTCCTTGGAAACTAGTTATATAATACATGGATTATATAAGAAAAAGATAAACATAAACTTAATTTAATCCTATTGAAAAACTCTTTTATTATTCCATCCTAGTTCCCCTCACTACTATCAATTTACTTAGGTTATCTATAAATAGAGATGGGTGAAAATAAATCCCAGTAAAGGATAAATAATGTAAATGGATCATGACTTATTATTACGGATAAAAAATGAGAAATTACAAGATAGAATAATCATATGTATATGATATATAACATTGAAATGTGGCTAAAACATTAAAATGAGACATTGATAAGCATATCAATGAGGTTAAACAAAAAGGAATAATGAAACAAACTTTATATGTCTTAATTAATGTGTGAAACATAGATCATATATCATAATAAATCATTTCATTACTAACCATGGAGAAAAAATAACGGGTTTCATATAAAATAATTGAGTATATAAGTGTTTAAAGATGAAATTTTCATCATTTTTAACCCATAATAAGGGAATGTGGGATTATTACACTGAAATGATAAATAAATGAAGTATAATTACATCTATATGAATACCCTTTAAGAAAATAGGGTTGGGTATTTATAATATAATAACGGTGGTATGGAGAATCAAATAATGATTTCGGTGGCATAACAGGTATGGAAAGTGGTTTGTAAAACTAAACTAATGAGAGAGAATTTAATTTTCTCATTTATAAAAAAACATTTGGATCATAATTGAATGATAATAAATGAATGAAAAACATAATAACTTTGAAATTATAAAACTAACTATAAAGGAAGTACTTTGATACAAAAGGAGAGGTGGAGAATACCATACGTTGTGAGATAGATTCTTCAAGATTGAGGAGATTTACTTGGAATCTCAGAGAATCTTTATAAAGAAAATAGAGATATAAAATGATATAAAATTCACAATTAATGGCTTGGGAGTGAATTAAATGGGGTAGAGAGGTGGGTAATTATAGAAAATGTGAGAGGATTGTTTATTAATTTTAAAATACAGGCCTCAAAAATTTTGGTTATAGAAAATGAAAAAGCATTGTATTACACATGGTTTGAATCTGAGTTTATGATATTAATATGTTTTTGTTTTGACATATGTTATTATCATAACTGAACTTAAATATTTTATATTAATTTTGGAATTATAAAATATTTTTTTTAAAAATAATGTTTTTTCAAAACCTGAATTTATATTTTAGAATATGGAAAGTTATTTATAGGTTTGGAAATTCATTTAAATTCATTTATGTATAATGTATTTATAAAATAACTATTTTTTGGTCATATATTTATTTTTTATAATATTTATATAATTATTACATATTTATGAAGTCATAAAATGCATTGAAAACACAAAACTATATTTTTAATATTCACTAAAAAAATAAAGTATAATAGAAAATTTTGAAAATATCAATATAACAGAATTTAGATGTGGTGATTTAAAATATAATTTTTATTTTATCAAAATAATTCTCTAAATATGTTAATTTCAAATTTTAAATAAAAAACCTTATTTATTGAAAAATAACAGTTTTTTGACATAAATAACTTTCTGACACTTATAAAAATTTCCTTGGATATTATAAAATTATATTATAATATATATTTAAATAAATTATGTTTTATAATAATACTGTGGGAAAATAACTTTTATTTAGAGAACCTTAATTTTTCATAAAGTTTTATTCTAATTTTATATTTTCTAAAAATAAAAATTATGTTTTATTTGTATGTTAAGTTTTTTTATCATATTTATATTATATTAATGTTCATTTTTTTAACTAAAAAATAATAAAAATTATCTTGGGGAGAGAACTATTTAATATCTAAAAAATTAAAATTACACCATATAATACTAAGGTATATATAAACGAACCCTTATTACAATGACATACTCCCTAAGGGTAAGGTGTGTGATGGTGTTACTTTCATAGGATGGTTGAATTAACATTTTTCTTATAGTGATCTATACTAACATGAACTTATTGTATAGTCTATTTTTCATGATCCTTACTTATTGAAGCTCTGCTTGTGATTTTTCTATGGAGAATATTAGTGATCATACCTCCCTTTTATGTTCTGATAAATGGGAATCAAATTGAACGATCCTACTGGTTGAGGCCATTGTTTCTCCGTTCTTTATCAAATATATTTTTTTAATTACACTTTCTATATTATAATTTTAATGGTAACATTATTACCAATATTTATAATTCACAATAGTAATATTAATCAATGTTCATATTGACCAACAGTTTGGTTTTGGTTAGTTCATAATTATAACTTTTCATTTTATACCATATATATACTACACCATTATCATATCTCAACATTCATTACTTTTCATACAAATGTCATATACTTACTTTTATAATGTCGATCATATTACTAACATTTATAATTTTTTTTCTATTCTTTTAGTAGGAGTGATCTTCATTGGAGAATCCAAGCCTATGGAGTTTACATTAGTGAATATATTGTTCTTTTTTTTATCTCAATATATTGTTTCTAGATGTTATATTCAATATTAATGCATGATATGTAATATTATTAGGAAATAAAATAGTCTTTCTATACACTCGTAATAAAATATTCACTGTAAAATATGAGTTCTTAATAACATAAATGATTTTTTGTCTATTGCATTATCACCCCTTAATAAATTTCACCCACAATTTTTTTCCCACTTAAAAAATGGGGGTATTTCTCCTTAATCTCTTATTCTGGCTCCCACACTGCTTATTCAATGTTACAATTTCACTAAAAGAATTCCATGAGTCAGGTTGTCTTGTTACCTTTTATCAAGAGTCTAGATGAATTATTCATCATATGATAGGTTATGTATCAATATAATACCATTTTTATCTATTATATGTTTTGTTTTTGACATATAATTTATTAACAAGGACAAGTAGAAGACATTGTAGACATTAGAAATATTTTTAAGTAGTTATATTTGATAGAAAAATACTCCAAAATGATTTGGAATCTCAAATGATCTAATGTAACTTAGACTCATTTTCCCCTTCTTTATGAACCTCATGACCCCTTTTAATGGTGATATTTTTAGGATTACATTATTCTTGATAAAAAACTAAAATTCATTCCTTTTATTATCAACATAACTCTTTTATCGACTCTAAATAACCTTGATATGTTTTTGGGTAACATGTATCTTCTCCAGAGTATGTTTCATGGTGCTTGGTCCCAACGATTTTTCTTATCCAACTTTATACCAACATGTTATAATTCTTCAACTCTTCCCATATAGTGATTTATAAGGATCCATTTGAATATTCATGTGAAAACTGTTATTATAGGATAATTCAATAAGTGGAAGATGTAAATACCTACTCCCTTGAAAATAAAGTGATATATCCCATAACATAGCTTCCAATTTCTTAATATTTCTCTCATAATTCACATCATTTTGAGGTTGATAGGATGTTATAAGGTTTACTTTGGTATTCAAAACCCTTTAAAGTATCCCCCAGAACATAGAAGTAAATATTGGATCACAGCGTGAAACAATTGATAGTGTCACCCCATAAAGTTTCACAATTTCTTGAATATACAAACTAGAATTGAAATAAATGGAAAAATCTTATCTTATGATGATAAAATCATAATATTTAATGAATCCAATAATGATTACACATATATAATCATTTTACTTGTATGTATTAGTTTTTATATTGAAAAAGTCCATAGTGATGTTGTCCCACTTCAATACAGGTATTGGTTTTGGTTGCAACACTCCTTTGGGTAGTTTTCTCCACCTGCACTTATTGAAATGAAAAAAGTATTGAATTATAGTTAGAAATATACATTTTCATGTTATCCCACCAATAATGATCTCAAATATCTCTATGCATTTTTGTGCTTTCAATATATATAGAGAAGGTAGATATATAAGGTTCATCCATGAACACATTCTTTATCTTTGTAACAAATAGGATACATTGAATTATACAAAATCTTTTTACTCCGTAATTATTAAAATTTAACTCTAGAAACTCCCCATATTTCATAGGTCCTATATTACTTTGTAACTTAGGATCATATATTTGTGCTTTATTGATATTATATAGTAATGATGGTTGGAACAGAATTTGGGATTGGATTGATGATCACCCATCTCTTATGAATTCCATGAAAATATTTACCAATTCCTTGAACAATGGATCTACATAAATCCTTATCATCATAATAACTCTAGGGTTTTCCTACTCTATGAACTAGTGAATTTATTTTATTTTCCTGGGTGAAAATGGATTGAATAATTATAGTCCTTAAGACTTTCCAGCCATCTACTTTATCCCATGTTTAATTCTTTTTATGTGAATATATACTTCAAACATTGGTGGTTAGTGTATATATATCATACTTATCCCAATATATATATTGTCTCCATATCTTTAATGAAAAGGTACATATTTCTAAATACAAATCATGTTTAAGATAATTTTTTTATGACGATTAAAATATCATGGTTATAGGCAATCACTTTTTATTTTTCATGAGTACACATCCAAGTCCCTTTAAGGATGCATCACTGCAAATGAAAAATAAATACCCATTTTAGTAAAATGTTAGAACACATGCACTAACCAACATCTTCTTTAGTTCATGGAAATATTATTCACACTTCCTTTTCCAAATAAATGTAAATCCCTTTCAAGTTAACCTAGTTAGTGGATTATAAATCCATTAAATATTTTTCACAAACCATTTATTGTATCCATCTAGGCTAAGAAAACTATGTATATTAGTTAATGTTGTAGGATGTGGACACTTCTCTAAGGAATGTTTCCTTTATAGATCCATTAATAATATTTTATTAGTCACAATGTGTCGAAAAAACACAAATTTTTGTAACTAAAACCCACAATTGTTGAATTTCTCGAAAATAATATATTTCCTCATAATTTTAAATGTTACCCTTAGATTATCCACATGGTCCTCATGGGTTTTGAAAAATATTATAATATCATCTTTAAAGACCACCACAAATTTATCAAGTTTGTTCGTAAAGACTCTATTCATAAAATCTATAAAAATGGAAGGATAATTTGTAAATCCAATTGGTATAACAAACTTATAATTTCCATATCATATTTAGAAGGTAGTTTTGGTAAATCTTCTTTCTTTACGGTCTATAGATAATACCCCAATCCGAGGTCAATCTGGAAGAATATTTGATCCACATGAAGCTGGTGGAAAAAATCAATAATCCTTAAAATAACGTGTTTATCCTTCATTATAATCCCATTAAGTTCTCTATAGTCAATTTATAACCACATTTATCTATCCTTATTCTTCACAAAGAGAATAGGTTCTCCCCAAAGAGACACACTTGTTCGAATAAAACTATTATCCAATAGATCTTTAATTTTATTATATAATTCATATAACTCCACATATTAAATTCTATATGGGGTCTTTGATATTGGATTAGATCCATACATAAGTTCAATTAAGAACTCTACCACTCTTTCATGGTAAATTCTAGGTAAATATTCATAAAATACATTAATTTATTCTAGAAAAATGGGTATATCTCATATTTTTATACTTTATCCTTCTTATTATTCTAAAACTATAATTTTGATAAATAAGGAAATATGAGGTGGTTCCTAAAAAGTCTCTATATGGGATATATCTTATTTTAATATAAATATAGTTTTTTTCCTTCTAGGTAACCAAAATTTCCTTTCTTCTACAGTTGATCTTGGAATTATACTTTTATAACCAATCTATCCCATGTATTTTATCAAATTACACCATTGGAATGACCACTAAGTTTCCAAAGATATTTTACTCACTAATGTTAATAGGGGGCTCACTATATATCATTGATGCAAAAATAGTTTCTCTAAGAGTATAAAATTAATCTCCCACTAACAGCTCATGGTTTGAATTTATGTTCTCTACAAATAATAATTAAATAAAATAATGTGTAGAATTCAAATAAAAAACATACTTTCTAGTTTTGATTGAATGGTGAGTGTACCTTCCATGATATCATCCAGTTCCTCAATTTCAACCATCATGATTACAAAATAATGAACTTTTTCCCCTAACCTCTACTAGGGTTGATGTTGGTCTCCCTCTATTGTCATCTTATTTGGATATTTATTAGAAAAATGTACATGCTCCCCACACTTGAATCATTGTAATACAGTTTATACTTTAACCATATCACCTTTGTCATTGGAATTCATATGTTGAGTCTTTACATCTCCATGATAGTTTTGAGCAATGTGTCCATATCCTCCACACTTGTATTACTTTCCACCACCTTGTAGACAATTCCCCAAATACTTCTTCCAACACTTTCTTCACATGTGTAGTTGTTGTTTCCTTCCTTCTATTTCATGTTTGAAATTATTTCGAAAATTTGGATCTATATTCTCATTATAATTATATCCATGAGACCAATGTGCATTAAAAAAACTCTATTTCCACTTTTATAGAACATAATAATATTTTTTCACAACTCCCAAAGTCTTGGATTGTAATATTTTTCCATCGATGATTTATTATACCACTAAATAATTGATCGATCTTCCTATTAGAATCAATGAAAAATGTTGAATTGTACTATGAAACCCTTATAATGTTCACCTCATAATTCCCTACTTATTAATTCTCATTTGTGTGAGCTCAATGAATTACCCCTCTATATTGGTTTGGAGGGTGATAGGAAAATACTTATTGAAAAATACTTTCCTAAAGTCTTCCCACTCCAAGGTTCAACCTCATCCTTTGGATTTGTGTTATTGATAAGTTTCCACCACTGACTAGCTTCTCCCTCTAAGTGATAAACAACCAAAGTAACGTTCTATTTATCATAATAATATAGAACAAAACTTATCTTTTATATAGTATTTATCCATTGTTATGTGAATAGTTTATTATAGTTTCTTATAAAAATAAATGGTTATTAACGCATTAAGGTTTCAATTACCAGTTGTTACATCCTTGGTGAAGTGGGATGTTCCACATGGTTTAGGTTTTTATTCATAAATTGAGTTAAATGATACATCATCACCATGATGTTTTCAAATATATATTTGATCATATTTAGAAGACCATTATTGTTTTTTCCATCACATCTATTATTTAAAAAACTCCTTATATTTCCTACAATTTTCTATAATGATAAAACTCAAGTGATATTTTTTTACGAAATGGAAATATTATAATAATAATTATAAATGAAATCATAATACTAAAATTTACAAATATCATGCTTCTAGGATGATTTACTTCAATCAATTTACTTTTACATTATATATATATATCCTTTAAAATGGTTTCTAAGGAGAATTTGATTAACCGGAGAATGTCCCCATAGATTGTTAAAAAAGGTGAAAAGAAATTACTATTTCTCATAAACTAGGTACATATTGAGTTAATACCCAAAAAGCTCTTTTGGGGTAATTATGCCCAGGTACATCTTTTCTAGAGCCATATCCAATTTTAGTATCTAGATAGGGAATTCCTTTATTAGAAATCACTCACTTTATAGTTTACCAAATTTTTGAGAGTATTTCATATATTTAGACTTCTCTATAGGGGTTTTACATTTTTTATAGTCTGAATTTCCACAAGTAACTAAACCCTTACTTTGATTGCATCTATGGAGACCCAACTTTTTAATATATTATATTTAAAATAATTCCTTAGAAAATTTTTAAATTGATAACTTCAAAGTACCTTTTTTGATTAAGTTTCTTTGAAAATATATACATAATAAATGAATTACATAAGGAAAATATAAACATAAAATTATTTTAATCATCATGAAAAACTAATTTATTATTCCATCATAGTTCACCTCATTGAATGTGATTTCCTGGGGACATACATCAATAGAACTAGGAAAGTATAAATCATAGTAAGGGATAAACAAAGTAAATGGAATATGAGTGATTATCATTGATAAATCATGAGGAATAACATGAGATAATAACCATAAGTATATGATATATATCATGTAAATATGGTCACAATTTAAAATAGAACATTTATAATAACATCATTGAGGTTATATACCATGGTTTCGAGAATCATATTAACAAGGGAGTTCACCATGGTATCAAAAAACCTGTAATCTATAGATATTAATTATTTACACAATTCATTGGAGGACTATTATGGAGTGAAATTCATATCAAATAATTCATGTGTTCCATATAGATCATATATCATAATAATTGATTTCATCAAAAACTATGGAGAATAAAGAACGAGTTTCATATAAAATCAATAAGCACATAAGTGTTTAAAGAATTGAAATTTTAATCATTTTTAACCCACAATAAGGGAATGTGGGTGTCAAACATGGCATTAATCAATATATTAAGTATACTTTCATCAATATGAATACTGTTGAATAATAATAGGGTTTTTATTCACAATATAGAAATAGAGGAATGGAAAATTAAAGAATGATTTTGGTAACATAAATGGTATACAATGTAGTTTATGGAATATGATTCATGGGAGAGAATGTAAGTGTTTCATTGATAGAAAAATATTTTAATTGTAATGTAATGATCATAGGTTCATTTGAACTTAATAACTTTTAAATTATAAGACTAACTATAAAGGATGTACATTGATAAAAAAGAGAGGAAGAGAATCCCTTACCTAGAGATATGGATTAAAAAATCTTGAGGTGACTTCCTTAGAACCTTATAAATTTCATAGAAAGTAACTATATATGAAAAATTAGGTAAAATTCATTCTTAATGTCTTGTAATTGAATGAAATTTTGGGGAGTGGTGGTTATTTATAGAAAACATGAGAGGATTGTTTATGAATTTCTATGAATAGTCTCTGGAAATCTTGGTTATAGAAAATGGGAAACCATTAGTTACCCATGGTTTTGGATCTTGGTTTATGAAATTAAGAAGGTGATTTTTGAAATATTAAGGTTTTTGAATTGAACATAAATATTTTATATTACTATTAGCATGGTAATTTTTTTTTTTCCAAAAATAATGTTTTATTAAACCTTAGTTTCTATTTTAGACATTTAAAAGTTATTTATAGGTTTGAAAATTCATTTTAGTTCATAAAAATAAAATATATTAAAAAAAACGTTTTTTGGGTTTTGGATTTAGTTTTATTAATTATTAAATTATTATTATATATTTACGAAGCCATAAAACATACCAAAAACACAAAACTACATTTTTACTATTCACTAAAACTCAATATATTTTATAAAATTTTCAAAATTACACCCAAACCTAATATAAAAATGATAATTTAAAATATAATTTTTTATCAAACTATGTTTCTAAATATGATAATTTTAACTTTTATTATAAATCTGTATTTATTGAAAAAATAACAGTTTATATGACAGAATCAACTTTCTGACACTTATAAAAATTTCCCAGGAAATTATAAAATTATATTATCATTTATATTTAAGTAAATAACATTTTACTTGAATATTTCATGAAAATAAATTTTATTTAGAAAACTTGAATTTAGCGTAAAAGTGTATTTTTAATATATATTTTCTAAAAATAAAATTATGTTTTATTTTTATCCAAAAATTTATTTATCATATTCATCTTATATTTAGGTGTATTTTACTATATAAAAACATAATGAAAATGGGATTGGAGATTCCACTATTCAATTTCTAGAAAATAAAATAATATTGCACCTTATAATACCATGTTCAATATACATAACCACTTATTACTCTTGCATAAACCATAAAGGTAAAGAGTACAATGGTGGAACATTCATGGTATGGCTCAGATAACATTGATCTAGTAGTGATCTCCAATAACATGAACTTCGCCTGTAGTCAATTTTTATCTATACTTATTTGTTGAATATCTGATTGGGATTGGTCTAGGGTGAATCCCTATAATAACAAATACCTCCCATGTTCTGATAAATGGGCTTCAGAAGGCATGGTCCTATAGATTGAGGCCATCCATTCTCCTTTTTTCCTAAAATAACTTTTTCATTTACATTTATATAAACTAATTATAACAGTAACATTATTACCAATGTTCATAATGCCTAATTATGGCCACTTTTCACTTTATACCCTATATATACTCCACCATTCTCATACATAAACATTAATTACTTCTCTTACAAAGGTTATACACATCCCTTGATAATTTCTATCATATTCCCAACCATTCTATTTATTTTTACTATTTTTATAGAAGGAATGATTTTTATTGAATAATTAAAGCCTATGGTGTTTACATTAGTGCATGAACTATTAATTTTCATCTATCTCCCTGTTTTTTATAGCTATTATAGTCAATATTAATCCACAATATTAAATTTTTGTATAAATTTAATAGTCTTCCTAAGTGCTCATAATAAAAAATTCATTATAAAATAAGTGTTCTTAATAAAATATTTTTTTGGGTCATTATATTCTCTCCCATTAATAATTTCATCCTTGAAATTTGTGTCCTGCCTAAACAAGGGACATTTCTCCTTCATCAATTCTTCAGGATCCCATGTTTCATCTTTAAATTGACGATTTATCTATAATAATTTCATTATTATGGAATTATTGTTCCCATCAATTAAGTATTTGGATTGGTTCTTCTTCATATCATAGAAAATTTTCCAACTTCATATCATTTTGGTCTATTATATGTACTGGGTTTGACATATAATTTATTAGCTAGGACATGTGGAAGGTATTGTAGAAATTAAAAAGATTTATAGGTACTATTTCCTAATAGGAAATTGCTCTAACACACTCTAGAGCCTCAAATGGTCCAACATATCTTGGTATAAGATTTACCTTATTTCCAAACCTCATGACCACTTTCTATGGTGATATTTTTAGTAATACATGACCCTCAACTTGAAACTCTTAGTCCTTACTTCAATTATAAGCATAAATACTTTTTTGAATCTAGGAATCCTTGATATGTTTTTGGATCACTTATATATTCTCTAAAATATACTTCACAATGTATGGTCCCAATAGTTTTCCTTCACCAACTTTATCCCAACATTTTGGAGTTCAACAACTCTTACCATATATTTCATCATATGTATCCTTTGAATACTCAAGTGAAAACAATTTTTCTAGAAGAATTCAACAATTGGATAATGTATATACTGAATATTTTCTAAATAAAGTTATCTAGCCCATAATATGTCTTATAATGATTGAATAGTTCTCTCAAAATGCCTGTAGTTTGGTGATGATAGACTGTGATAAGGTTTACTTTTCTATTCATAGCCTTTTGAAGTATCCTCTATATCTTAGAAGTAAACTATGGATCATAGTGTGAAACAATTGATAGTGTCACCACATGGAGTCTCCCCACTTATTGGATAAAAAAATGAGAATGTAACTCAATGTACTAATACTCTAGCATGGTGATAAAATGAGAAAATTTTGTGAATCCATTAATTTTTACCTATATGGAATTGTTTTCCTTGGTTGTCTTAGGAATACTAATAAAAAATTCAACAGTTCCATTTTCCCACTTCTATACAGGTATGAGTAGTGGTTTTAGTACTCCTTTGGGTAGCTTTTTCCCCACCTTCAATTTCTAACATACCGAACATCATACAATATAGTAAGAAATATACGTTTTCATGTCATCCGATAAATAATGATATCACAAATATTTATATGTTTTGGTTCTTCCAGGATGATATGTAGAACACATAGTTGTGAGACTCATCCATCATCACTTTATTTTACTTTATAACAAATGGGATACATATTCTCGTACCAAATCTCAGTACTCCCTCTTGATCACTATTGAACTCTAGAAACTTTCCATTTTTCATAGCTTATATATTCTTTTTTTACTTATCATTTTATATTTTTTCTTTATTTGATCTTCCCCAATAATGATAATTAGGAAATAATTTGTGATAGAATTGATTATGTCCCTTACCTTATGATTCCTATTTCCATCTTTACCAATTCCTTGGTAAATGGATCTCCTTAAATCCACTTAATCGTAAGAACTCTAGGGTCTTTCCTACTCAATGTATCAGTGACTTTGTTTTATTTTCCAGGTTGATAATGGATAGAATAATCATAGTCCTTAAGAAGTTCCAACCATATCCTTAGTCTATTTCTTAGTTATTTTTTTTTCAGAATTTATACTCTAGGTTCTAGTGGTCATAGTATATATCACAATTATCTCCATAAATACAGTGTCTCCATATAATTAATGTAAAGATAACTATAGTTGAATCAAAATCATGGGTAGGTAAAATAGTTCACAAGGCTTTAACTTTCATGATGCATAAGCAATCATTTTGTAAATCTTCATGAGTAAACATCCTTGTACCTTCAAGGATGCCTCATTATAAATGAAAAATTGTTCCACATTATAGGGTAAAGTTAGTTTTGGGGCACTATCCAATATTTACTTTATTTTTTGTGTCACGACCCATCCCAATGGGGCATATGCTGTGAGTCACCAAGACCACCTTCAATAGGCCAGGGTCTAAAAACTAGCACCATGTAGGCACATCAATGACATGGAAGGCCTTACCTAAGTATCTACAAACACATACAAACACACACACACATATCCAATCCCATAAAATTATAAAATGTAAAAAAACTGAATAACTGTGCATGAATTCACCTAAATCCTACATCCATAGTATGAAAAGAAGCAAAGAAAAGTAAATAGGTCTAACTCTAAGCCTGCCAAAATGAATCTGAAAAAAAGAACAACCTAAATGTAAAGATAGAGACTAATGTCTAGACACCACATGAACATACCTCGGTCTATCCGATCTCACTAAGCACCATTTGGTCTTGGTCCATCTTGGACTTTGTCAAAAGGTTGATCATCTGAACAAGACATGAAATGTGCTAGAAAATATGATTCATGGGTGAGTATAACAATACCTAGTAGGACACCCTGAAACCAAAAATCATAAAAAAAGAAATAATAGTCATCTCTACATAGATATATGTATTAAATGAACATAAAAAAATATCTAGATATACACAACTAGACACACATTTTAAAGGTAATTCAAAACCATAATGCCATCCTAGGATTCTAGCTCAAATGTTCTATAAAGTACTCATCCAAGAGAACATTGCAAGTGTTTTATAGCACTGATGACATCCATATGAGAGGTAGTGGTTGTTGGGTATCATCATATAAGGGTATGATAAAGTATGAAGAGATACAATACATAGATGAGGATCACTCCCAAGGCCATGGGGTATACCAACAACTCAATCTAGATTAACCAAATATGTAGAGGATCAATGCATGTGTAGTGTATGTCATGATGATACTAAGAAATCCACCTCAGAAATGAATATGGATATAGGATCTTACTCCGGGCCTCACATAGGGATTCCAAAAAATATTTCCAAGAATTCCTACTAAAGGGATTGCTGCCATATATATATATGAGGTGATTCTAAAATAACCACCATGGAATGGATATGGGTAACACACCATAACAAAAATTGTCTAAGATACAAAGGAAAAGAGTTCTAAGATAACATTTAAAGAGTACATAGTGTGTAGTAGGGTACACACTATTTCCATTCATTCCTTGGTCCATATCATGTAAAAAACTTGTGTCCTTATCGGTTTTGAAGTACACGACAAGCTGATACCCATGTACTTCATCTCGTGCACTAGAACATGTCTTAGCCCATGTATGCCTGGCCTCGCCATGTCTTCATAGGAGTAAACGATGTTCATATTCTCTTGTACTCTATCTCGTGTCCATGTACTCTTAGAGGTACACTCCAAGCCTTTATGGAGGGGTTACACAATATGGAACACGGTCACATTCCATGTGATACTTAACTTCATCCCCAAAACCTTGAAACCATTAGGAGGTCCCTACATGGCGTGTAGCTCTAAAGTACATATTGTGTTGATTAGGTTTTTCTAGAAACCTTGGTTATTCCTTCCATGCATGATCATGTTTCCACCGCCTAAAAAAATAATCTTTTATATCATTAGAAATCATGGTTTTACTCTTGATGGACCTCTACATGGTCGCTCATTGGAATCATGCCTTTGAAATCTTTCAGGAAACACCCACTGTAGGTTCCCATCACCGTTCGCACACCCTACTCAAAATGGGGGTCTCTAATATAGTTTGATCTTCAAGAAGGTACCTCTATTTCAAAATCCTTGAACCATATCGAGTCCATATCTATGATATCATATATTTTTTTACCATGAAACAGATGCAAAATGATCGATTCCTCAATATTTGGGTCGAACAACTGGGAAAATATAAACCCAATGATGAATAGAGAAAAAGGGAGAAATGAATTTCCACAAAAATAAGAAAATAACCTCAAACAATGTTAATGTTATCCTCGATATTTTTCCATTATAATTAAAATGATGATTCAAATAATCACATAGAAATTATCCTAAAAAAACACCATATTAATCCTGTTCCGCAATATGCAAGATCCGTGGATCAATCTGTTGGTCGATTGATCAATACTCATCATAGAAATAGAAAATATGCAAAGGATACAAACCAAAAAGATGTCCAACCTTGATTCAAATTTAACACTCATGAAGAATGGATTTGTGCTATCATCATTGGTGAGATCCTATGATTCCTTATCGCACCGATTGTCGATCTTTGATATGGTCTTCATCCACTAATAGAATCTCCTTCAAAGCACTCCAATAATATTATGGGTATCTAGGCTTTATTAGATAAGAATAATTATACCCCCATAAATGTATACTTATAGAATAGGTTAGGTCACCAAGTCGATGAAATAAAATAAAATAAAATAATTAATTATTTTATTCATTTAACGCCCGTGATGAATTTTCCACAAACTCCCATTTCCAAAAAAGGTTATGTAACAAATAGGGTAAAATCCATGTTATTAAATAAAAGGTACTTTATATTTATGATCCCAGTATTTGTTTATATTAATCTTTAAATTTTCAAGAAAACTGCGTGCACTTTCTAATTTATATATTCTATATATTTTAAATATAAAATTTGGGCACACCGGGCCTCAGAATCACACTTCATCCCAGTTCCTGGTCTTGAAAATAATTCATAAAATATAAAAAAATAATACATATAATATAATATTAATTAAATTATCACCACCTTGGGGATTTATGTCCTTAAAATCCAAAACAAAGGTTGTACAAAGAGATATGGGTACTGAGCATGAATATGAGAATCCCATTGCCAAGCGATCTCCTCGAAATTTCCTTGTCTCCATTGAACAAGAACTAATGATATTTCTCACCCATGAAATATACTCTCCTTATAATCCCTAATATCTTCTAGGTACTGAAAAAAGGTATCTCCATCCTCAATGTTTGGCTCACCCCGATCGATAACGTGCGATGTGTCATGCACATACCCCCTCAGCTGTGACACATAGAAGATGTCATGTACCTGGTATAACTATAGTGGTAGAGATAAGTGGTATTCCACCCCACAAAAACTATAAAGTATCTATAAAGGGATAATGAATCTTATATTTAACTTGTCTTCCCTACCAAATCTCAATAATACATGTCGCGTTGAAACCCGTAGGAACACATGGTCTCTCTCCTCGAACTCAAAAGGCCTACTTCATCTACCTACGTAAGAATTATGATATTTATTTTAAATACTCCTCCGATCATAGATTATCTAAACCTTATCGGTATTATATCGCATAAAACTTGGGCTCATAAGTGATAACTCTCCTAGTCCAGTCCTTCAAAGTGGTGACCTGTAGGGTTACCTATACAAAGTGTCAAATAGTTCCATACCAATGGTGGAATATATGTTTTTTTGTATGAGAATGACAATAAAGGTAGATGATATTCCAAACTATGGCCAAAGTACAACATCCAAGATCACAACATGTCCTCAATATCCTGAATGTACCACTCTTTTTGGACATTTTTCTGGGGGCAAAACACTGTAGTCAAGTGTAACTGAGTCCCAAACACCTCCTGCAATACTTTCCATAATCGAGATTTGATGTAATAATCATGGTCATAAATGATCATAAATGGAAGTACATGGAGTCAAACTATCTTATACATGTAGAGGTGTCCCAATATATCTACCAAAACTTTCACTTAGATAGCTAGGAAGTGAGCTAACTTAGTGAGTCGGTCTACAATCACCCATATGGAATCGTGTACCTAGGATGTATATGGAAATCCTATCACTAAGACCATGGATATCACATTAAACTTCCACTATGGAACCTCATGGTGTTGATATAAACCTGTTGGAACATGGTTCTCAACATTCATTTTCTATTAAGTTAGGCATTAAGAGACAAACATTGCAACTCCCATATTTATCCCTGGACACCAAAAACCAATGTCAGTGGTCTTGGTAAATATTTTACACACTGAAATGTAATTCAAAAATATATGTATAAAATTATCTCAAAAACACCTCCAAAAACATAAATTGTACCATTATGTGTCCTATAAAAATAACAACATTCTCCCTACCTTGAGAAAATACATAAGAAGAAAGTCTAGTGGATATATGTGTATGTAGGGTCTCACTATCAGTATCCCCAAGATGTGACTCCATGAATCATTCTAAAAGTGGAGGGGTAACATGTAACATCCCAAGTAAGTAAAGAATAATATATTTTCATATCTATATCTATTTATGAATTATACAGTGTTTAGAGGCTTAAAACGAGAATGAATCCAATATTAGGCATAAAATACTCTAATATTTCTTAAAAGATTGTTTTACCGCCTTTTGATGGAAAACCTTTTTTAAATCAAAATTTTGAAAATTTTTTAAGCTTTATTTTCCAAAATAAACTTATTGCTTGAAATTGAGACATTAAAATTTACTTTAGAAATTTTTTTGGTATTTTTCTGACAATGGTCATTTTTTTATTGAATAATGAAAAATACTGCATTTCACTTCAAAACTGTGTTTTCATATAATTTAATTATATGGTTATATTATATTTTTAATTGGTTTTAAAGTTTAATTATAATATATTTTTACCATTTAATCCAATTTTGGTCATTTTAATTTATTTCACTATGGAATTGGGCATAAACAAGTGCCAAACTTTTCATAGATATTGTTTCAAAAAAACCCGCTATTTGTTTTGACAATGGGAATTATTTTTAAATTAATTACTACCATTTATGTGTTTGGAATTTGGTAAAATGAATTCCGTATTTGGAATCAGAAGGTCCAAATTATTTTATTAAGAATATTTTGATTTTGGACATTATGAATAGTAATGACGGTAATTATCTTTAATTATCGTGATTCATTAATAATCGAGTAGTTAAGGATAATAAAATAATATCATAATAATAACGAATGACCCAACATGTGTCCTAATGCTACTGGTTGTGTCATGACCGACCATGGGATTCCTTGTTCCAACTTAGGGACCCCATGGAATCACTTTTGAGTGATAATGACACTTTATCATTTTATTTTTAATGAAAGGAGAATATCACAAAAGTATGTATCACCTAAGTAAAATAATTTTAGTTTTGTCTATGAAAACGATATATTAGACTATAAATAGTAATTTTAAAGCTAAAAATATATCCTACATTATAGTATTTTTTTGATAATTTTTATACATTAAATAAAGTAATTTATTTATGACACCATTATGATGCAACGATTACCTCATTAATGAATGATTTAAATAAAATGAAAAGATAATGTAAAATATAGTCAAAAACCTATTGTATGGGTGTATTTATAACCATTATCACCTTATCCTTGAAATATATCATTGTGGGACCTTTGAAATCCAAAACTCGTTTTAAAATAAAGTAACATTTCATGACTTTCCAAGAGTGCCCCTCCTCCCTCTTATAAAAGGCCCTCACCTCTACCCTCCTTACCCACACCTCTCAAGCCATTGGCTCAGCCAAAATCTACTCATTTTATCTTTACACATCCCTATATTTATCATATAAACTTTACCTTGGGCATATATCTCTTCAAGAAACCCTTTTGGTTCAAACTAAGGGGAGTTACCCGATTTAAAGGTAAAGTCTTCTCTAATGTTCTTTTGTTTTATTTTGCTTATCCAACCCCCTAAACTCTTTTTATTACATTATTTTGTAAAAAAAAAACTATATTAAATATACTAGGATGTTGTTATGAGATGTATTCGAGATAAACTTACACACACTCCCATCTAATGGTTAAAGAACATATTGTTTCTGTGAATGTTGAATTTCTGCCTCACGAAACAATGATTGTTCAATCTTCTTTTGACACCTTTTATGATGGCCATTAAGATGTCAATATATTTAAATATGATATATATTATTTTTATTTTTTCATTATGATTATTTATTTTTCATTTATGGCATACCTTTATGGTTTCCATTATGGGTAAACGTGATATCTTCATTTTTGGAAGTGCGGACTACCGCCCCCTCAAAGTGATTTGATTCGTTAATGCCATATATGGGACGTATAAAGGATAGAGTTAATGGTATAAAATAATATATCATAATGGAATTATAATATACCTTTATATCATTATGATTCCATTCCATTTAATACAAAATAGAAATGAAATTAGCGTTCATGCGTACGTACGACTTACCGTCTCCATGAATGGTGCATTTCATTTCTTACCTCTAAATGTCATGTAATATTATAAATGCATGTATATAATGGATATATATGATATATATGATATCTACGTCATGAATATAATTCTGGATATAATGGATATTTTACCACATGAACAACTTGTAATTATAAGAAGTTTATTTTTGACTCAAGTACCAAAGATCGACAAAATGACCGTTATTAACTTAAATAATTACATAATGTTCATAACATGGTAATAAGTGATATAAAAAGAATAATGAAATTGAAAAAGTTTCTTAAGCAAGTAGAAATTAACGCTAGTTTATTATTCAGGAGATTAAAGAACGATCGAGTCAAGTCGGAGACGAGGTAAGGGACTTCGTCTGAATCTCTTTTCATTGAGGCATATTTTGTCTTATACCCAACTTTCTTTTATACAGTGTATAAACCCCTTTGACTTTTAATTTATTCAAAAAGAATATTTTTTTACAAATCATTTTACTAAACTACAAAAGGAATATTTTGTCTTGCGTATGTGGAGACAACAACTTCTCCGCCGTCGTGACCATTATTTGAGTTTCATCTTCCTCTACAAGCCATAACTTTTTTTAAATGAAAAATAAATACCCTATTTTACTTTTCTTTTATTTTGCTATTGAAAATGGTTTTGATAATGTTTTTATTATATCAATGTGTTTTATTGAAATCTTGTGATTGAAATGTGGAAATTTATGTTTCCATTATGCATGTTTTATGTGATACGATTATGTTATAGTTCTTGGGAATTGTTTATGTAGACAGGTGGTTCCGTGATAAAGTATGGGAGGCTGAGCGCGATATATCTCTCCAATTCATTGGGTAACACGAAGGAGTTAAATGCTAAGTTTTCTCTAAAAATATTTAGGGAATATACTGTGATGGGTATTCCAATCGTAACCATGAGGGTTACTCCCTACGTAAGAATGTTATGAATGCCTCAAGTTACCTTTATGTCTTATGATTTATATGAGTTATTAATGAATCTTATGATTTAATGAGGTATGTTAAAGTGATTATGTTTTATGAGTAAAGTATGATTTCATTGATTCTTATGTATACATGGACTAATGTTTTCATTCCCTATTTTTATATCCCTTACTGAGTTTTTTATGCTCATCCAAAGTTTTTGAAATGTTTTTCACAGGTCAATGGAAAAGTACATGATGTGATGATAGTGTCGAGAAAGTGTCAAGAAAGAATCCATGTTTTATTTTAAATATGTATCCTTTGATGGGAAAAATGAATACTGTATTTTATGTAACCACCTTGTTTAAATGTGGAATGTAATGCATGATTTATGATCTAATTCTCTAAAACTCTAAACCTAAAAAGATCCTCAATGTGTATTCTTGTAATAACTCAATATTAAGTAATGTTTAAGGCTACGACCATTATATAACAACTATAAAATTGAGTTAAGTTTCTCCATCACCATCTACAAAGTATAACTATAATTAGTCCAATTGCTCTGATGCCTCATTTAAAAACTGCGAACAAGATATCCTATTGGGAGCATCTACTACCACATTCACCTTCGCTAGAGTATAGAATATCTCAAAGTCATAATCCTAGACTAACTCTATCCATCACCTCTATATCATGTTAATATCCTTATGGGAGAAGTTATAATTGAAACTCTTGTAATCAGAATAGATGATAAACCACTATCCCATAAAGTAGTGTCTCCACATCTTTAGTGCGAAGACCACCACTACTAACTCAATATCATGGGTCTTGTAGTTGTTATCATGTGGTATCAAATGACATGAATCATAAAAAATCACCACACAACTCTAAATCATAATGAAACCAAGTATGGACCCCGATGCATCATAGAAAACTATGTAGTTGACCCACTTCTAGGAAAATCCCAAGATGGTGGAACTAACAATATCTGCCTCAACTATTGATAAGAATATTGAAACCTCTCTATCCACCCAAAAGAATTCCCCATTCGGTTCAAATATTTAATGGGTGCTAATATACTAGAGAATTCAAGTATGAATCTATGGTAATATCCTACCAAAACAAAAAAAATGATCCTCATCCCAGTCATGTTCTTGGTTGGTTCCCAAGATTACACTACCTCAACCTTGAATGGGCCCACTACCAATCTATCCATTCGGATAATTTTTACTAGAATGTGGACCTACTGTACCCATAACTGACACTTTGAGAGCTTCCCATAAATCTGGTTATCTCAGATTACTTTCAAAAGCATCCTCAAGTGTCTTTCATGCTCCTTCTCAAATTATAAGTGCACAAGGATATCATCAATGAAGACTACCATGAACCAGTCTAAGAAGGTATGAAAGATCAATTTCATGAGTCCCATGAACACTAATAGGGTGTTTTTAATTCCAAATCGAATCAAAAAGTACTCATAGTGACCATAGAGACATCTAAATTACATCTTTGGTATATCATCATCCAGTATTCACAACTGATGATAGTCTAATTTGAGGTCAACCTTTGAGAACCATCATTCCCCTCTCAACAAATCAAAGAGTTAATCGATCCCCAGTAGTGGATATTTATTCTTCAAAATTATCTGATTCAAGATTCGATAGTCCACACATAATCTCAAAATCCCATCCTCCTTGGAAAAAAACATGGGGCTTCCTAGGGTGACACAATAGGTCTAAAGTTCATTCCTCAATAATTCCTACAACTAAACCCTCATCTCACCAAGATATGCAGGAAACATCTGATATATTGGTGTAGATTTCGATGAAGTCTCAGGGTGTAGATAAATGAACAATTATATATCTCTGTGGGGAGGTAAACCTAAAACATCCTCAAGAAATATGTAATTGTACTCTTCCACGACTACAAGAAATAAGAAACTCCCAACATCCACTGCACCAAGGGCCAATCAAGCCAACTGATGAGTAATCAGATGCACCCACCTATGCATGAGTCTATCTTGATCTACCTGGGTTCCCTTTTCACCCAAAAATGAAAACCTGGTATCATCACTATAGACCGAAGACGTTCTCCACCTAAAATAGTCAATATGGGAATGAACTATAGATAATAAATCCATACCTAATATGAAATCATAAGGCCTCATTGATTATATAAAGAGTTCCTAAAAAGAAACTCTTACCTCTAAGAGTTAGGTCACAGTATTTAAACAAGTGTGGGAATGATGATTCATTTACAGTACAATTCTCTAAGTGTAAGAGTAGATCCAAAGGACCAACTAGAATCACTAAGTCTTGAACTAGATTTGGGGTAACAAAGGAATGGTTAGAACTTGTGCATATTATCACTGTAACTAAGGTTGAAAATACATAGATTGTAACTTGAATCATTCTTGGAGCCTCTCAGTTGTAATCCTCGACTGCCTATAACTTTACCTTCCCCTATCCACCATCTCCCTAGGCCCGACATGGACCACCTAGGGGTGGTGGTGGTAATAAATCAAAGAATCCACCACCACTAAATTCTCTCCCAGCTCCCCTACCAAATCCACCACCCTATAGATCTATCTTGTCCAATATCTACCTCTGCCTAGGAGGAATATCCATTGTATCCCTATCAACTATATGATGGTTTGAACAATCTTGTGCCGGATGCCCCTACCACCAAAAGAGTAACACTGCCTCTCCATGGGATAACTGGACCCATCCTACGAGCCCTGAAACATATACCATATATAATGATTTTCCTAGAATTTCTCTCACATCTAGGTCCCTAGTATGAACATCATCTCTCTACTGCCGATGTCTCTCCTCCTATGGAAACACTTCTAGAAACCGTAATCTGCATCTTATTAACTAGGAAAATTTCAGCCACCAAATCTCACTTTAACACCCCATCTTGGGTAGGAATGCACATAGGTATAAAATTATATTATATGTTGTTATGCAGTCCTCACTTGAAGGTCAGAGTTTGAATGAACTCATCTCAAACCATATCCACTGAGTACCTAGATAGGTTGGTGAACCTAGATGAATAATCATCAACTTTCATGCTACCCTGTTGGAGCTTTAGAATCTCCTAGATGCGTACAACCCTCAGTATAGCTGGAGAGAACACCTATCTCAAAAGGTTCTCAAATTTTGACTGTGGAAAAGCCACCTCATTGTAAGAATGGTCACTACCCCCCACCATCATCCCACTAATCTATAGAAAATATTCATTGTGAGGACCACTATCTGAACTGCTACATTCCTAACTATATGGAAAACTCACATCACCACCTCAAGACAGTCCTCAATCATCTATGGGTCGGCCTCCTTTCAAAACCTGAGGGGTCTCTATCACTAAAACTCATTAAGTGTGGTTATCCTGCACACCTCATCTTCTTATACTGTACACACCGTGTGCTGCTCTACATGTGGTTCTATATCTAGTACACCATATGTAGATAACATCCCTAGAATAGGTCCCTGTATTGATTCCTCATATATAAGGGGATCATCCTCATGATTTTTGATGTAGAGTACTAGCTAGAATACATCACAGAGGAATCCTAAAATAGAAAAGATGTACCACGATCAATGATTCTATATGGAGAGTTGAATTTAGAGAGACATGTAAACCACTACCCATTTCTATATATTGAATTTACTATAGTTTTCCTTACAATCAATATTATAATTCACCGATTCAAAAGGAAGGTGATTATAGTCTTGATGTACGGATACATCAGCCTCCTCACCAATACTGGAGTCCCTTGCATGAAAGATAAAATCAAAACACTTAACAGTATTTCACCAAATCAAAATCACAGTCTCTAGACCTAAAGTAGAACCAAATCCTTTGAAACCACTCTTTCACAACCTGTCCCAAAGGGGCTCATACCCTGACTCCCCAAGATCACCTCCAATAGGCTAGGGGTTGGTGACTAGCTCCGAGTAGGCATGTTATTAACATGGAAGGCATTAAACTAAGTACCTGTACACATGAAAACATCTCCAAGACCATACAATGATTAAATGTAAAAAAAAACTTAACAAAAAAGAATGAAAACACCTAAATCCCACATCTAGATCACAACAAAAATTAAAGGAATGAAAAAAGGGCCAAATAAAATCCCACCACAAAGAGTTTGAAAATAAGACCAACCTGAATGTAAAGATAGGAATAAATGTCAATAAACCATAGGAAAACATCCTGGTCTATCAAGAATCATTAATCCCCATCCAGTGTTGGTATTTCTAGGACTCTATCAAAAGGTCAATCCTTTGTATAAGACATAAAACATGCATGAAAAGCCCATGTAGGAATGCATATAATAATACCTAGTAGGACACCCTAAAACTAGAATGAATAAAATAAAGGAATAACAACCAAAAATATATAGGTATATGTCAAAAATTCATTTAACTAGAATGTCTGTATATACTCAAAAAGTTACACAGTCTAAAGGTAAGTCACAACCATACTTCCATCCTAGGATTCCAGCTCAAATGTTATAGAAAACAGTCATCTAGGAGAACATCCATCCAACGACCTGAAGGTCTTAAATTGTTTTATTATAATATAAGCCCACTTTTTAGGGAATATAGAGGGTGAACCTAGACTTCATGGAAATATGACATCACATGACCCGAAGGTCAAAGAAAGAAGAATAAAGAAAGAAAAAATAGAAAACAACATGAATCAGCCCCACCCAAGCATATGATCATGATGAATCCCTACACCTTTTCATGATAGATTAGCAAGCAAGTGTCCTGTTTCAAATCACATTCGTGATTTGATGGATGACACCATACCCGCTCTAAAAACCAAATCCCAAAATCCTTGAAAAGATGAATCTACAACTCTGAAATATTCTCTGGGACTAATCCACGTGGTCAATCTAGCTACATCACCAACAATCACCAGCCCATGCCACCACCATCAACAACTATCCTTGTAAAATATCGTCCAAATTTACAAGACACCTCACCAGCACCACCGTAGAGGTCCGGAAGGCATTCCAAATGACATGAATTCAATCCATCGTCTCTCGGGACTAGATGACCCACCAGCATTCTGAGGGAACACCATTGATGAGAGGATCCGGTCGTCCTTAACTAGAAGCGCCACTCTAGGAATGGGTCAGCTTCATCCAGAACACAAAATAACCCTTATTGGGTTCCAAAGTAGGTAGACATGGAGGCAAGAAATCAACGTCAAGAAGCAGAGAGGAACCAATGACCTCAATGCAGTAACTTAAAAAAATCAAGAATCACAGATAATCAAACAAATCCAAATCATCAAAGAAAAAAACCTACAAAAAAGCATTAGAGACAAAATCATCCCCCTCAGAGGAACTATAGATCGACACAACTAATCCTTGGAAAAATTCGAACCACTTGGAGTGTAGCCAGAATGCACTAGAAACCTCGAGTTGGAACCACCCTCAGTGCTGAACTGACCGAGCTGTCAGAACCGTTTCCAAGACGTCACTGACGGAAGGGATGCTGGGCCGAATGCCAGCACATGTCAAGACGTTGTTATAGATTCTGTTGAGGAGTGACACCAATCCAATTTCCGTAGCACTACCACACCATCGACACCCAGGAGCAGGAGCCAAAGAAACAAACCCTGAAATCCAGATGTGCAAATTCAAAGCCAGATCATGCCCGCATAAAATTGAAACCATAAAAGGCCGAGCTAATCTATACCATAGGGGGAATGGGATGGAAGAAGATGAGAAACCCTAGACACTATTGAAGATGGGTATATTCAACTCATAGGCTCTCATTTTGTCACATCCATGAGAACACACTCCATGAATATGATAGCACTGATGAAGTCTGTCTAAGAGGTAGTGCTTATCAAGTCTCATCATAGATGTTTAAGATGAAGTCTAAAGAGATACTATACACATATGAGGATCACTCCCAAGGACATGGGGTATAACAATAAATCAATCTAGATTAACCTACTAAGTGGAGGATCATAGCCCATTTAGTTTTGGTCTTGAAGATGCCAAGTAATCTAGCTAGGGAATGAAGATGAATAAAGGATCTTACATTGGGCCTCATAAAATGATCCCAAAAACTCTATCCAAGATGTCTTACAGAAGTTATCATTGACCAATGTGTAGGAGGTTGTTCCAAACTAACCCTCAGGGAACGGATATAGGGAACATTCCCTAACAAAACATATCCAAGAACAAGAATACAAGGGATCTAAGACAACATTTAAGAGTACACAATGTGTAGTATGGTTACACACCGTGTCCCTTATACGCTTGGTATTTCTCATGTAAAGGGAATATGTCTATGTTTTTGTATAAGTAAACCAAACGTTTCTTCCCATGTACTCCATCCCTTATACCAATACATTACTTATCCCATGTATGCCTGGTCTGGCCATGTTCGTGTAGGATTAAATAGTATGCCCATTCTTGAGTACTCCATCCCATGTTTTGTGTTCCCTCTGAGGTAAATGTTGAGACTTTCGGAGAGGGGTCACATTCCGTGTGATATGATCACATTCCATGTGAAAGTTATATTTATTCTAAATCCCTATCTGCCACTAGGAGGGCCCCACACGACATGTAGCTCTGATGTACATGCCGTGTTGATTGGGGGTTTTCCAAAAACTATATTTCTTACTTTTGCATATGATCATGTAACTTACACCTAGAAAATATGCCTTGGATAAACCTAGTTATGGATCCATGAAAAAATATGGCCTTTAAAACCGTTCGAGAAGTGCCCGTCGTAGGTTCCCATCATCGTTCGCATCCCCCACTCCAATTGAGAGTCTCCAATCCGGTCTGATCCAAAATCTAATACCTCCATCACATTATCTTCATGCCATACCAAGCCTAGATCAACAAAATTAGATCTTTGCACTCAGAAATGAATGTGCAATAATCAATTCCTCGATATTTGGGTCAAACCACTTCGAAAAAACACCAATAATGAACAATGAAAAAAGAGATAAATGCATAACCACAAACAAGAGGAACTAAACTCAAAAAATGTTTATGTTTTCCATGACCCATAACTTTATGAATGACAATGAAGAATAAAATAATCAAAAATAAACTCTCCCAAAAAAGCCCCACAATAATCTCATCCTGCAATACACATGATTCACCGATCAATCTATTGGTTGGTTGATCTATACTCATAGTATAAAGAGAAAATGGGGAAAAAATACAAATCAAACAACATCCTACATCGATTTAGATCGGTAACTAATGAAGAACAAAGCTACGCAAGGATCATTGGAAAGATCATATGATTCTGTCTCACACTGGTCCTCGATCTTCGATCTACTGGTCATCTTCTAAAATAATCTCCCTCAACACCCTCCAATAGTTCTCTAGATAACTACATTTTAGCAGGTAAAACTAGGAAACCCCTCATAACTATATACTTATAGAAGAGGTTAGGTCGTTGCATCAATGAAGTAAAAAAAATAAAAAATTTATTATTTTATTCATTTAATGTATGTGTTGAAATTTTCACAAACACCCCATTCCAAAATAAATTTATATCATGCATAGGGTATAACCCAAGTTCTGAAATCAACAATTCTCAAATATTTCTGATCTGGTCCCCCATTTAGTAGTTAATTCACTTTTTAGGAAAAATGAACACACATGTTATTTAATATATTTAAAATATTTATTCTGAGCAGACTGGGCCTCAGAATCGCACATCGTCTTGGCACCTATTCTAAAAATGTAATCCATACAATATCCAAAAAGAATACATAGAAAATCAAATTTATTAAATTATATAAACTTTATTCACCCTCCTTAACTTGGATAAAAATAACTCCCATTCAAATTTACTTGTTTAGTGGAATGTAAAGTCATGAAAATATTTTCACAGACCTTCTAAAGTATCCCACTAGACCATTGAAATTATGGATCTCAGTCACTATTTTAGGATTTGGCCACTCCTCTATGAACTTTTTTTTAACTGGGTCCACTAAGATTCATTTACTGGGCACAATGTGTCCTATTAATGTGACTTGTTATATCTAGAACTCACAAATTATAAACTTATAAAAAATGTTCTCTTTTATCATAGTTTATAATATGAACCCTATATGATTCTCAAGAATTTTGGAATATATCATAATATATTTAATAAATACCACCATGGATTTATCAAAAAATTCCCTAAAGATGATATTAATCAAATCAATAAAAATGGGTAGAGAATTAGTCAAACCAAAGGATAATACTATATAATCATAATATATATATATTATTCAGAAATTATTCTTTAGGATATATTATTTCTTCAACCTCAGCTGATGATACCACAATTAGAGGACAATCATAGAGAATATTTAAACCCCATGAAGCTAGTCGAACAAATCATAAATCCTTAGAAGTGGGTATTTTTTATTCAATATTTACCAACTAATTTTTCTATGATCCATTCATTACCACATTTATACATCCCCCTTCTTCAAAAATAGAACATTTTCTCCATTAGGTGACAGACTTGGTCGAATTAAACCCTACTCCAAAAAATCTCAAAGTTTCTTCTTCGATTCCTATAACTACACATACGGTATTCTATATGTGTTATTTGATATTGTATTAGATACATGTATGAATAAAATTGATATATCTAACTATAATTATAGGGAAGGTTTAAGTTACTCTTCCAGAAATAAATCAATGTATTCTAGAAAATTTTGTATGAATCTTATTTTTAAACATTATCTTTCTTATTCCTTTTTACCAACTATTTACACACAAAAGGTAATAATAGGTGGTTCTTGAAAAGACCTAGGTTGGGATATCTCTCATTTGAAGATAATTAGAGGCCATAAATTTAATAAAATAGAAATTTCCTTATATTTAAAGTTGATCTTGGAAGTATACATTGAAAACAAATCCATCCCAAGTATTATGTTGAATTCAACTATTGAAGTGACCAATACATTTGAGGAGGGAATTTATTCACCAATGTTAACTAGGGAATCCCTATATATATATATTTGATGTTGAAATAGTTCCTATAGGATTTTTAGTCACCAAATATCCCACTGGATATTATGGGTTAAACTTTATGGTCTTTGAAAACCTGAATGAAATAAATGTATTCATAGAACTGTAATCAACCAATGCACATTCTAGATTTGAATAAATGATGAGTTGAATATTCAAAAAATCATTTAATGCCTTTATTTTAGACATCATGATTTCAAAATCATGAATGATACCCCATGGAATCTATTGGGGTTGATGTCATTTTCAATAAATTATATTCTAATTTTGATATTGATTAGATTAATTTCTATGATCTTCAAACTTGAATAATTCTACTGAAGTTTTTACTTGCACCGTATTCCCACTTTCATTATAATTCATATGTTTAAGCTTTACATCTCCATGATAGTTTCGAGCTATATGGGTATCTCTTTCACACTTTTAGAACCTTCAAATTCCTTGTATAAAATTCCCCAAATGATTCTTCGAACACTTTTAGCACCTAGTTAGTTATTGTTTCTTTCCTTACATTTCATTGTCAAAATTTTATCTGAAATTTGAATGTATCCTGCCCTTCTTGTCATTTAGTCTATGAGACCACTTTTCATCCCTAAAATCTATTTACACATTGATATCACATCATACTATTTTCACACAACTCTAAAATTACCTTATTTAAAGATATTTTTATAGATGATTTCTTATCCCACCAAATAATTAGTCAGTGTTCCCATTAAAATCAATGAAAAATATTGAAGAGTATCACACATGAATTATAATTTTTAGATCATAATTACTCACCTATTTATTTTCTTTTTTATTCAACTCAAGTAATTCCCTATCCATCTTTGTTTGGAGGGTGAGATGAAATTAGTTTTTGGAATTTTTTTAAAGTCTTCCCACTCAAAGGTTTAAACATAATCTTTTTGAATTTTGTTCTTGATCAATTTCCACCACAGATTAACTTTTCCCACCAATAAATAAACTAATAAAGTAATTCTCTCTTTCTAAGAACAATGGAAACCATTGAATATTAATTAATTTTTCTAGGAATAATGGATCATTGGTTCCAAAAATAAATAGGAGGTTGTTGAAACACGAAGGATTCAAATACTAGTTGTTAATTCCTTGGTGAAGCTAGAAACTCCACATGGTTTATGTTGTTATTCAGGTCCCAAGATAATTGATTCATTATCATCATGATGTTTTCAACTCTAAATTTTATCAGATTAAATATAATATTATTTCATTGTCTATAATATCTATTATATACATGATTCTTTACATTTACAAATATTTTCTAGATTAATAAAACCTATGTGAGAAATTATTCACTGTTGAAAATATTATAAAAAAATTCTAAAGAATTATTAATACTAAATTTTTTAATATCATGCCTCTAGGATGATTCAATTTAATAAAAATAAGTAAATTATATATATATATATCTCCCTCATAATTGTTTGTAAAAATCATGTGATTAACCAAAGAATGTCCCCAGGGAGTGTTGGACCATATGTGTAACAAGGAATCTTTTTTGTGAACATGGTGTAGATGGAATTAATAACCAATGATACATTTTAAGGTTATTACCCCTAGGTATATCTATACTAGTGCTACATCCACTTGTAGTATCCAGAAAAGGATTTCATTACATGGAAACCACTCACTTTGTACTTTAACAAAATTTTTGGATGTTTTTCTATATTTAGACCTATCCATAGTGATTTTAGTAATATTATATACTCTTAATTTCCAAAAATAACTAAACCTTTTCTTTGATTCCAATAGTAATGACCTATCCTTTTAATACATGATTTTTAAAATGATTCCTTAAAAAATGTTACATTGATAAATTCCAAGGACGTTTTGAGCTTCAGTGTATTTGAAACTAATTACATAATACATGAATTACCTAAATAACAAGTAAAAATAAAATTAATATAATCCACTTGAAAAACACTATTTTTCCATCCTAGTTCACCCCACTGCAAGTGATTTTAGAGAGATAAACATTAAAAGAAAAGGGGGATCCTAAATCCCAATATGGTATAAACAAAGGAAAAATATCATGATAGATTATCATGGATAAAACATGAGGAAAGACATAAGAGAAAAATTATAAGTACATGATACATAACATGGAAATTATCTTATAATATAAATATGATACGTTCATAAGAATATCACCACAGTTTCGTGAAACATATTACCAAGGTTATTCACCAAAGTATCTTAAAAAATATCATCAATAGAGATTATTTATATTCCCAATTCATTAGAGAAATATCAAGATGAAATATTTATATGAATTAACTAATGTGTTCTGTATAGATCATATAGTGTAATAAATCATTTCATCAATAATCGTTGAGAATAAAGAACGAGTTTCATATAAATTCATTGAGTACATTTGTGTTTAATGACTTTAAAGTTTCATCATTTTTAAAACATGGGAAGGGAATATGGTTGGAATACATGAAAATACCTAATAAATTAAGTATAATTACCTCTATATGAATAAACTTTATTAAAAATTGGGTTCGGTATTCAAAAAGTAAAAATGGAGACATGGAAAATCAATGAATAATTTTGGAAACATAAAGAGTATACAAAGTGGTTTATAGAGAAAGATTAATGAGATATAACAGAAGTAATTCATTGATAGAACAAAATTTGGAAAGTAGTATAATGATATATGTTCATGATAACATAACAATATTAAAATTAGATGACTCATTACACATGAAGCACTTGGATAAAAAATGAGAGGGAGAGAATCCCTTACTGTAGAGGATAGATTCATAAAGATTTAGGAGAGTTTCTTGGAAACATAGAAACTCATTATAAAGGAAATAGAGAGGCAAAATGAGGGTAAATTCATGATTAATGGATTGAGAGTGAATGAAATGGGGTGTATAAGAGGGTATTTATAGAAAATGTGGGATGATTGTTTATTAGCTTAAAAATATAGGCCTAAAAAATGTTGGTTATGGAAAATGGAAAACCATTGGCATAAAAATGGTTTTGGATCATGGTTAGTGACATAAAGATGAAGGGCTTTGATTTTTTTAGTTTCATGTCATAAATTCTATATTTGGTATTACTTTTGGCTTGGAAAAATAGTTCTTCCAAAAATATTAATTTTTAAACCATAAATTCTACTTTAAAATTTAGAATGTTATTTATAGGTCTTGATATTCATTTTATTTCATTAGAATACTATATATTAATAAAATAACTTATTTATGATTGGGAATTTTATTTTATTAATTATTATATATTTAAAAACTCATAAAACATATTGAAAATAGAAAACTATATTTATACTATTAACTAGAAAATAATTTTTTTAGAAAATTAGAAAAACATCACCCAAACCTGATTTTAATAAATATAATTAAAAATATAATGATTATTTTATAAAAATAAATATCTATATATGTAAATTTTAAATTTTAAATAAAAATCCATATTTATCAAAAAATAATTGTTTTTAAAACATAATCACATTTCAATAACTTATAAAAATTTACTCAGAAATTATAAAATTATATTATGAATTTAATTTTAAATAAATAGTATTTTATAATACTATTTAATTAAAATAAATTTATTTTAGAATGCCTAAATTTATTATAAAATTTATTTCAATCATATATTTATAAAAATATAATTATATATTATTTGTATCCAAAAATATATTTTCCATATCCATCTTATATTCATGTGTATTTTGTTAAACAATAAATATTGAAAATGGGATTAGTGAGACCACTATTTACTTTATAAATAAATTACACCTTATATTACTAAGGTCTAAATACATAACTCATTATTACAATAGTATACACCCTAATGGTAAGGTGTACGATAGTGGTACTTTCATGGGGTGGACCAGCTAACATTGATCTAGTGGTGATATACACTAACATAAACTTCTCTTATAGTTGATTTCCAATAAGGTATACATGTCAAAGTTCTATTTGGTATTGCTAAAGGGTGAATCCTAGTGATGTTACCTACCTCCCAAGTTTTAATACATGGGATTCAAAAGCATGATCCTACTAGTTGAGTCCATTAATTATCTATTATGTATAAAATATATGTTTTCGTTACCATTTATATACAATAATTCCAATGGTAATGGTTTTACCAATGGTCATAATGCCAATGGTTCTGTTGATCAATAGTTAGATTATGGATAGATCCTAATGGAAAATTTTCACTTTATGCACTATATATATTGCACCATTCTTATACCACAACATTAATTAATTCAATTAAAAAGGTTCTACACTTTCTTTGATAATGTCTAAAATATTCAAAACTATTCTATTTCTTTTTAATGTTTTTATAGCTGGAGTGATCTTTATCCTAGAATTCAAGCCTTTGGTGTTTAAATTAGTGTATGAACTGTTATTTTTCATTTATCTTCCTATGCTATTTATTGTTTTTATAATCAATATTAATTCTTGATATGTAATGTTCTTATGTAATATAATTATTTTTCTGTATGCTCATCATAAAATTGTCATTATAAAAAATATTTCTTAATAACATAAAGGATTTTTTATGGTAGCTACATTCTCCCCCTTAAGAAATTTTACCCCCAAAATTTATGTCGTACCTTAAAAAATGGTATAATTTCTTCTTCATCACTTATTTTAGATCCATGGTCACTTATTTGAAGTTGTTATTTGTCCACAATACTTTCATTAGGTAGGTTTTCTTGTTCCCTTTAATCAAGAATCCTAATAGTTTATTTCTTATATGATAGTCTAGGCTCCAATTTCATACTATTTTGTATGTTTTATGTGTTGGTTTTGAAATATACTTTTTTAATTGGGACATGATGAGATTTTATTGACATTATAAATAATTGAAGGTAGTGCTACCTGATCAGAAACTACTCTGACATGATTCAGAATCTCAAATGGCCTAATGTACCTTGTGCTAAGTCTCCTCTTTTTGAACATCTTGGACCCTTACCACGGTGATATTTTTTGGAATACATTATTCCAAATATGGAACTCTAATTACATCCTTAGATTGTTAGTATAATAGATTTTTCGACTCTAAGAAACATTGATATGTTTTTGGATTACTTGTATATTCTTTTTAGTGTCTTTAAAAATGTTTGGTACCAACAATATTTCTTCTCAAACATCATCCAATCATGTTGGTGTTCTAAATCTCTTCTTGTAGAGTACTTCATAAGTAGATAATTGAATACTCAAGTGAAACATATTGTTAAAGGAGAATTAAACAAGTAGAAAATACCTTAAAAATCAATTGAAATTTCCTATAACATGTCACAATTTTTTTAAATAATTATATAAAAATGCATATCAATTTTAGAATAATTGGTTGTGATAAGATTTACTTCTACATTAATAGCCTTTTTAAGGATCCTCCTGAACATATAATTAAATATTAGATCACCATCTAAAACAATTGACCATGGAACCCCCACTTCTTGAATATACAAAAGAGAAAGGAAATAAATGGAGAAATACTCTTGTACAATGGTAAAATGATAAGAGTTTGTTAATATCTCAATAATTACCCATATGTAATTGTTTTCTTTTTATGTATTAAGAAGTCCAATAACACATTCTTTAGTGATGTTGTTACACTCACATAGAAGTATGGGAAGTGGTTTTGTCACTCCTTTTGGTAGTTATTGATCTACCTTCACATGTTAACATACTAAACATATTACAATATAGTGTATAATCTCTATTTTCATATTATAAACCAATAAATATATTTTAGATATAAATATATTTTGGTGCTTCTTGGATGTATAGAGAACACAAATTCACAACCTTCATGAATCATATCTTTCTTTCAATTTTTAATAGAAGGGTACATATCCTTGTACCAAACCACACTACTCCCTCATGATCAACAATAAACCCTAGAAAATTCCCATTTTCATAGATTATATCTTATTTTGTGTCATAGGATTGTATCTTTGTGATTTCTTGATATTCCCCAATAACTATTCCAAGAGAATCATTTAAGATAGAATCAATGGTGTCATTTCCCTTACGAATTCCATGTCCATATTTACCAATTCCTTGATCAATGGATTTGATTTAATCCTCATTATTAAAAGAACTCCAAGGTATTTGCTACTCAAAAAATTATTGACTTTGTTTACTTCTCTAGAGTGATAATGTATTGATAAATTATAGTCCTTAATAATTTCCAACCATCTCATTGGTATCATGTTCAAATCCTTTTATGTGAATATATACTTCAGACTATTATGGTCAATGTATATATCACACTTATCCCCATAAATATTGTGTCTCAATATCTTTAATACAAATATAAATGTATATAACTTCAAATAAAAAGTATTATAATTCAATTTAAGAGGATTTAACAATAATTATATATAAAAAATCCTTTTTTCAATTTTCATGAGTACAAATCGAAGTCCCTTCAATGATGCAACACTATAAATGAAAAATACTTCCACATTATAGAGTAATGTTATCATAGGTTCACTAACCAACCTATTCTTAATTTGGTGGAAACATTATTTATGATCTATTGTGTAGATAAACTTAAATCCCTTTAGAATTATATTGTATAGTGGATTATAAATCCATGAAATTTTTTCCGATACATTATATAGTATTCTTATAGACCAAGGAATGAATGAATCTTAGTTAACATTGTAGGATGTGGCCATTAATCTATGGAATATTTATTTTTTTATATCCTCTAAGATTCATTTATATTCATAATGTGTCCTAAGAACACTACTTTTTTCAATCAGAACTTACAATTAAAAAATTTATAAAAATATTCTCTTTCCTCAGAGTTTGTACTTAGATGATTATCATGCTCCTGATTAATTTTAAAATATACCAGAATAATAAATACCATAATAAATTTATCATAGTGGGCCCTAATGACTCTATTCAATAAATATTTAAAAATTTCATGATCATTAGTCAAGAAAAATAGAATATAAACAAACTCATAATGTCCATAACTTGTTCATAAGGAAGTATTTTGGATATATCCATTCTTCACGATCAGCTGATGATAACCCAATCATAGGTCAATATTGAAGAATAATTGAGCCCCATGAAGTTAGTAAAAAAATCAACATTCCTTGGAAGAGGTTATTTTTTATTGACTTTAATCCCATTATAGTCTTTAAATCAATTCATAACCACATTGGTTTATACTTCTTCTTCAAAAGAGAACAAGTGCTCCCCAAGGAGACACACTTGGTCAAATAAAAAACATCTTCAAGAGATCCTAAAGTTACTTTTTAAGTTCCTTCAAATCCCCATATTCCATTCTATATGTGGTCTTCGATATTGTATAGGATCTATGTATGAGTTCAATTGAAAACTCTACCTATATTTCCAGCTAAGGTCTAGGTAAATCTTCATGAATTACATCAATCTATTCTAGAACAATGTACACTTCTCCTATTTTTTTATACATTCTCTTTATTATCATTCATCAATTTGTTTACATAAATAAATAACCATACTGTTTTTTTTATGAGAATCAGGTTGGGATATCCATTCTTTAAAGATAATCATCGGTTGTCCCTTAAAGACAACAAAAATTTCATTGCTTCTAAAATTTATCTTGGAATTATAATATGAAAACCTATCTATCCCAAGTATTTTATTAAATTCCTCCATTGGAATAACCACTAGGTTTGTGGAGAGATTTTATCCACCAAAGTTAAGATGTGAATCCCTTTATATCTTTAGATCCTCAATTTCAACCATTATGATTACAAAAGAACAACCTTTCTCCCTTGGTCTCTACTATGGTGGATGTTGGTTTCCCTATATTATATTCTTATTGGCAATTTATTAGTAAACTATCTATGCTATCCATACATGAAGAATTGCCTTGAATGTTTTACTAGCACCATATTCACTTTGTAATTGGAATTTATATATTTAGTATTTATATATCCACTATAGTTTTGAGATATATATCCATCACTTTCACACTTGCCTCACATTCCACTTCCTTTAAAACAATTCCCCAAATTCTTCATCCCACACTTTTTAAACATATGTAGTTATTGTTTATTTCCTTCTCTTTCATGGTAGAAATTATTTTTAACATTTGGATTCATCTTATTATTTTTATAATACAGTTCAAGATACCAATTTTCATCTCAAAACTTTATTTCTAATTTGAGAGTACATCATACTATTTCTTCATGACTCTAAACGTCTCAGATTGTAAGATATTTCCATAGAATATGTATTATCCCACCAATGAATCAGTCGACATTCCCATAAGAACCAGTGATCAAGATTAAATCCTATAACACATTCCTTGTAAAGTTCCATATATAATTCCCTACCAATTTATTCTTCTTTTACATCAACTAATGGAATTCCCTCTTCATCATTGTTTGGAGGGTGTGAGGCAAATACTGTTAGAAATGACTCTTTTGAAGTCTTCCCAATACGAGGATTCAACCTCATCCTTTGTATTTGTGTTCTTGATCAGTTTCAACCACTGAACAATTTCTCCATCAAAGAGATACAATACCAAAGTAAAATTATATTTCCCAGAAAAAATGATAATAAAAAATATATTTTATATATTATTGATCCATTTTTATACATTTAGTGGAGGAGAGGATCCACCAAAAACATATTGTTGTTTAAAAATGAAGGAATCAACTACTAGTTAATCCATCCCATAGGAAGATAGGTGCTTCACATGGTTTTGGTTGTTATTCATGAGTCAACTTAACTGATTCATTTTTCATTATGAAGCTTTCAACTCCATATACCATCACATTAGGAAGACCATCATTTCATTTTTCATTTCATATGTTATTTACATAAGTCCTTCTATTTTGTTTATTTTTTTTTCGAAGAAGAAAACATAAGTGATAATTTTTTTACTATTGGAAATCAAATAATTTGAAAGGAAATATTAAGAATAAAATGTTCAAATATCATGATTTTAGGATGATGTATTTAAATCTAAAATAAATATATTATCTATATATCCTATAGAATGGTTTGTAAAAAGAACATGATTAACCAGAGAATATCCACATGGAGTGTTAAACCCGTTATAAAATAAGGCCTTTTTGTTGTTCACTATGTAATGATTGAGTTAATACTTAAGGAATTTTGAGGTTATTACACCTAGGTTCATCTATGCCAAATCCCCGACAACTTATACTATCCCGACAAATATTTCATTTCTTGGAAACCAATCACATTATATTTTACCAAAATTTATGGAGTTTTCCTATATTTAGACCTATCACTAGAGTTTTTAATAATTTTTTATAGTGGTAATTTCAATAAATAAATAAAATATTCCTTTGATAGAAACTATGGTGACTCATCTTTTTAATACATGTTTTTTATAAAATTCCTTGAAAAGATATTACAATGATAACTTCAAAGAAACTTTTTTGGTTAAATATATTAGAAAATAGGTATATAATACACGAGTTATATAAGGAAAGCATAAACATAAACCTAATTCAATATTCTTGAAATCTCTTTATCATTCCATCATGTTTCACCCCATTTCTAATGATTTCATGGGGACATACATCAATATAGATGGGTGAGAAAAAACCCTGGTAAGGTATAAACAAAAGAAATGGAATATTGGAGATTATCATGGATAAAACATGATCCAGAACATGAGAGAATAATCAAATTTATATGATACATAACATGTAAATGTGGATACAACATAAAAATTAGATATTTGTAAGCATATTGCGAAATTTAAATACAAAGGTCTCATAAAACATATTACCAAGGTTATTCATCAAGGCATAAAAAAACATGTTATCTTAAGAGATCTATTTTTTAACCAATGTATTGGATAAAGATCAAGGAACACACTTAATATGTATTAATTTATGTGTTCCACATAGATCATATATCATAATAAATAATTTCATTAATAACCTGTATATAATAAAGAATGAGTTTCATATAAAATCATTGATTACATAAGTGTTTAAAGACTTGACATTTGTATAAGTTTTATTCCATGATAAGGGAATGTGGGTGTTATACAAGAAAATTCCAGATCAATGAATTAAAATTATATATATATGAATACCATTGAATTAAAATAGGGTTGGGTATTTATAACATTAAATAGAGGCATAGAAAATAAAATAATTATTTCGACAACATAATGGGAATACAAAGTGGTTTATAAAACCAATTTAATAAGAGAGAATGGATGTCTATAATTAATAGAATTTTTTTAATCATTAATTGAATGATATTATGTGAATTATAACATTATAAATTTGAAATTATAATACTAACTAAAAAGAAGTTACATGGATAAAAAAATAGGAAGAGAATCCATTAACTAATGAGATAGCTTCTTAAAGATTAAGTAGAGTTCTTCATAACATTATAAACTTCATGGAAATGAACTAGAGTGCGTCACTATGGATAAATTCATTATTTATAGATTTTAGTGAATTAAATGGTGTGTATAGGTCGGTATTTATAACAAATGTGGGAGGATTGTTTATTAATTTCTAAATATAGGACTTGGAAATATAGATTATATAGAATGGAAAACCATTGGCTTAACCATGGGTTTGGGTCATGGATTATGAAATTAATTTTTTTTGACATATTTGAGTTTTATAATTGAAATTAAATATTAAATATTTTTTTTTCATGGGAAAATAAATTTCCCTCTAAAAAATGAATTTTAAAATCCTTAATTTTCATTTTAGACTTTTGAAAGCTATTTATAGATTCAGAAATTCCTTTTAATTTATTAAAACAAAAACTATATTTATAAATAACCCTTTTTGGCCATTGATTCTATTTTATTAATTATTAAATGATTATTTCATTTTTATGAAGTCATAAAAAATTCTAAAAACACATAACTATTTTTAATATTCACTAAAAAATAATGTTCTTTTGAAAATTCTCAAAATTTCACCGTAACAAAATTTTGATGTGATGATTTAAAAAATAATTATTATTTTATTATAATATGTTTTGAAAAATTATGATTTTTACTTTCAAATAAAAATAATTTTTATTGAAAATAAACAGTTTTATGAGAAAATAAACTTTATGAGACTTAAAAAATTACTCAGGACATTATAAAATTATATTATCATTTATATTTAAATAAATAATGTTTTATAATACAATATTATCAAAATAAATTTTATTCAGAATAACATAATTTATCGTTAAAGTTATTTTCAATTATATATTTTTTAAAATAAAATTATCATTTATTTATATCTAAGAATATATTTATCATATTAATTTTATATTCATGTGTATTTTAATAAATTAAAAAGTAATTAAAATAGGATTTGAGATACCACTATTAAATTTCTAAAAAAATAAAATTACATCTTATAATTTGAAATTCTAGATACATAACCTCTTATTTCACCATCATACGCCCTAAGGGTAAGGTTTTTAAAGATAATACTTTAATGGGGTGGATTAACTAACATTGATTTTGTGGTAATATCCACTAGTTGAAACTTCTAATGTAGTTAATTTCACTTGATCCATACTTGTTGGAGATCTACTTGGACTTGGTCAATGGTGAATCCTAGTGATTCTAGATCCCTACCAAGTTATAATAAATGGGTTTCAAAAGGCATGATGCTACTAATTGAGGCCATTGTTTCTCTATTCTACATAAAATATTTTATTTCATTACCATTTATATCCACTAATTCTAATGGTAACATTATTATAAATGTTTGTAATTCCCAAAAATCAAATTTACCACTGATCATATTGACAAATAGTAAGGTAAGAGTAATTTCATGATGACCGCTTTACACTTTATACCCTCTATATACTCCACCATTCTCATACTTAAACATTTATCACATCTCTTAAAAAGGTTCTACAATTTCCTTTTTAATTTATTCTATGTAATTAAATATTCTATTTCTTTTTACTATTTTTATAGAATGAGTGATATTCATTGAAGAATTAAATCCTATGGAGTTTACAATAGCGTGAGTATTATTATGTTCTATTTATTACTTTTTTTTATAAATTTTAAAGTCAATATTATTTCATGATATGTAATGTTATTATGAAATGTAATAGTTTTTTTTGTGATCAGAATAGAATTGTATTTTTAAAATAATATTTCATAATAAAAAAAGAATTTTTTTAGACTATTATATTTACAACCAATATCATGCATATGTTTGATAAACCATAGAAAATAAAAATTAATGATGAACATTCTATATATGGTTATATCACTTCAAGATCAGGCATGTGTAATAATAAACAAAATTATTGATTGAAACGTGATTGGTATATTATAACAATTCATTCATGATCTTTATGTATTAAAAAATCACATTAGAAATTACTATTTTTAAAATTTCATGTCTACATATTTTGAAATGATACCCTTTATGATTTTATTATTTTAAATATAATTTTTTTAATAATCATATATTATAATAAATTGCAATTCAATAAGAGACTGAGTCAAATGAAAAAAATTATGCATTACATGGACCCCCTTATAAGATAAGATCTCAACACATGTCTCAGATCCTACATTCAATATTTTTAATTTTATTATCAACAATATTAATTGAAATTTTTATAGATTTATTCATATATAAATTTATATATATATAGTTGTGTGAGGTTAGACAACACACTGATGAAATGGTAGTATGGGTCACCACTCACTAGGAAGAATTTCTATAGGTTACAAATATAATTTTAAATATTCATGATTATATTTATAATGAAATTACAACTTATAATGTCATAACGGGTGATTATTTATGTTTTTTGTACTTTAAAAAGGCTCAGTTCAATGAGGAGATATATAAACTTCCAAAGGGATAGTTGGATCTTCCAATCAAATTTGAGAAGATATTTTATTGGACTATTTGTGCATTTGTCCGTGGATATATACAAACATATTTCATTAACATCCCTCATGAAAATATTAGGTGAGTTGATGAGGCACATGATGTTCTATGCGTATATACTACGAGAGAGTTTTTTGAGATGTCGAATATGGTTATGTAACTCTAGACACAACTCACTGAGTTATAAATTAGGGTGAATGAGTAGGGTGAATGAAAAAAATACCTATAAAATGTTTTAATAGAACATATATTAGAAGGTTTTGAATATATATAATATATTAAAATAGTTCAATAATATTGTAGTAACTAACAATAACTGTCATTATAGGATATAAATAGGGGTAATAATTCATATCACAAAAAGGACTCCATCAGGGAGTAGTAAAATGATTGATATGGAAGATTTTCATACCAACATGTATTTATTACATGATTTTGAATGCATATGGATATTTATTAGGTCTTTTTTAATCATATATTCCTACTTATAACTTTGTATGTTTTTATGCATATCGGTTTGGTTAGGAATGTCTGTAGTCTATTGATACTTTCAAAGATGTATATTTTTTTATATATTACTAGTGTATCTATTTTACTTCTAGTTTTTAAAATATTTCATGTCTTTATTTATTTTTTAATTTAATTATACAATATTATATGTTTCAGTACTTTTTAAGTCTCTTTTTGGTTAGTCATTTTGGTAGTTTTTAGGTATCCAAAGGTGTATAGGTGTAACATCCCACTCCAACCCATTGGCTTAGCCTGGGTTAAAGGTGCTACTAACTTTAGGTGACATCTCTAAGACACCGAAGTTAACAAATAAATTCAAAGGGTTATTAAAAATTTACGAGAAAATTTTCCATGAATAATAAACATAACCTTACTAGATTAAATAGAAAAATAGAAAACCAACAACAAGATTTTATAAAAATGATTTCTTAAGCATTAAGTGCGCTAACATTAAAATTAATTTTTTTCACGTTTATAAATTATATTTGAAAATTTATTTCATATTTTTAATTTTAAGTCCAATTTATATAATGAGTCTAATTTTATTTTTATTCATAAAAAATGAATTACATAGGTAAAAGTTATTTACAGCGGTGAAGGTAAATTAAGTTAAAATAGGTTTAACCAAGTGTAAGAAAACAAAAAAATGTTAAAAAATTTTATTCAAATTAGTGGATGAGAGGTAGATCAATCTTACTATTTTTGCACCCCATTTTTTCTATCATTAGACCTATTTGACCCTTAAATAGTTACCTTTCCTTTATATTATTAAAAAAATTCTTTTTGTAACACCCGAGAATTTTATGATAAATATTTTGTTTTTATTTTATATAAATCATCAAATCAATCTTTCACTACACATAACACTAGCTTGGCTTGATTTACACGCAACCGCGACCTTCCTCGATAGCTTGTATCGTACGCAATACCGAGTTTCACTAAACAGTGATATGTTATTAAAATATTATTAAAACTAGCCATTATGAATAGTATTAACTGAATTTTTAATTTTATAATATTTTAATCAAACTTATACATTTTCTAGAATGAGGTATGAAAACAAAATTAGTTTTTTAGATAAAAGCAGTATTTTTCAAAAAATGCAGTTTTACCACCTTTTGATGGCGCACTGACATTAAATATAGTTTTTTTGAAAAGTTTATAAGTTAAATTTGACAAAATAAAATTCTTTCTTTAGAATCAGGATATAAAAATTTACTTTGGATAAATTTTTGATATTTTTCTAATAACATTCATATTTTGATGAATAGTAAAAATACGCTAATTTTTAATTAAAAACAACTTTTTTCATTGAGACAATTTATATGGATAAATTATAATATTGAATGGTTTTAAAGTATAAATATAATATAATTTTACCATTTAATACAATGTATGTCATTATCATTAATTTCACATTGAATTCATAGGAAAAAACATTTCAATCTTTGGCAATGTTTTAACTTCTAAAACCCGTATTCTTAACAACAGGATTTATTTTAAATTAATTACTGCAAATTATATGTTTTGAATTTGGAAAAATGGATTCTATATTCAGAATCAGTGGGTTCAAATTATGTTAATAGGCTAATTTTTATTTTTGGGCATTATTAATAGTAAATACAGTAAATTGTATTTAGCATAGTTAAAGGTAAATCAGGTAATTAAGAGTAAATATAAGATTATAAAATTACCCTAACACCTACCAAAATCCTATTGGATGACTAAAAGTCGACCCATATCACCTAAGGGTCGGATTAGATTCATTTAATGGACTTTTTTCCATGAAAATAATTTAATTATTATTAAAACCAAAGAATGTGACAACATGTCACTTTCTTAAATCCTATAAGTATAATAATTTTAATTTAGTGATAAACTTAATGAAACATAGAAAATGAATAATCTCCAGAAAGCTAATACAATTATCTACAACATAGGAATTTATTTATAATTTTTAGGTATTAAATAATTATCATTAATTATGACAAAATAGTGATGTTGAAATTATTTTATTAATTAAAATATCAAATAAATGGGTTTAAAAATATTAAAATAAATATTATATGAACTATCTAATGTGATCCACTAATTTTATAGAAACATATTACATTTTATTAATCTATTAAAGCTTTTAGTTTGAACATATCCTCTGTATATATTTTATTTAAACTCAATTAAGTGAATTGTGTCAAAATTGACACTATTGTTATTTTATAAACAAAAAATTATAAAATTGTTTAAAAATCACAAAAATATTTAAAAATTATAAGTTAAATTTTATATGGTCTAAAATGTCATAAAGTATCAAATTATGGAAAATTCACAACACATATGTAATTATTTATAATAATTTAAAATTTAGAATGTTATTACCACAAATAAAATTAAATTGATAAATAAGGATAAATCAAGTTGATAATGTTTAAAATAAATTCCTAACATGTATATATTTTATTGGTTGATGAGATTACAACCCTATCTCTTCTAAGCTTCGGATATGAGTCATTTTGGAAGTTTTTATATGGGTTTTGGATTTAATATAAACTAATATTTCTTATATTTCCAAAGGTGCCCCTCTCATCCCTTATAAAAGGGCACCTCCTCCCTCTCCTCCTCACACCAATTTGAGCCTTCAAAATCGGCCAAACCCTGACCATTTCACTTCCCCACTTCCCTAGAATAATCCTAGAGGTTTTGGTCTTCTTCAAAGACCAACCCTAGTGCCCTAAGAGGAGGTTATGAAGAGGCGCGTCAAAAAAAGAGGTAATATCCATTACCAATCCTTTCCAAATTCTTTCTTCTTCAACTTATTCTTCTTTAGTTGTTTCATTATGAATTAATAACATCAGTATCAATAATATACTGATATTTTATTATAAGTATGAAACGACCCTATTTCACCATCTATCCATCCTACGGAAAATGAAATCACCGCGCGTGCGTACGTACAGAATACCATCTCCATGCCGTGGTGTAATCTATTTCCCCCCACCACCTTACTTGGATGGGTATAATGGTGTAAATAATTACTATATATGATTATTATAAAGTGATATTGATTTTTAAATAGTATACATACACTCCAATACAATTCCACGATCATGGGAAAGATATCATCGCTCTTGCGTACGTACGGAATACCGTCTCCACGATGTGATACGATTCGTTCTACATGATCTTCATTGAATAATGATTATATAAATTAATTGAATGAATAAATATGACATATAGTACATTAATACAATTCTGTAAATGATGTATCTATAACCTAAAGAGAAGAATAAGAATTTATTCGACAAAACACGCATAAGAACAAAAAGTTATAAACACCCGAATAACAAGTAGCAATGAAATATTACTACTAAGAAGCTAATAATATGACCATATATGATATCATAACAATACTTATGATTCTGGAACAAGTCAATAACATTATTTAAATCATTATACAGGAGGTTCAGACACTTTCTAAGCAAATCAGACCTAAGGTAATGGAAAATCTCGCAATCTCAATTTTTATCCGAGATTGTTTATACCTCAGAATTTACTGGGGAATATTTATCATCCACATCCATGTTTCCTCAATAGGTAATATTATTTCATCCACCTAAAATTATTTAAATCAAATTTTACCCTTCAGTGAGTTTTTAGTAAAAGATATGAAAGGAATCTTTTGTCGTTTTTCGTACGAGGCACTTTTTGACTTTTCCGAAAAAAGTACGACAAGAATGTTTTCTTTTAACTTATATGGAATGAATGGATTTTTTAAGCATTATTTCCAAGAATCTTCCCTTACAAGTTTCAAGTTTATTTTTAATCAACTTATTTTAGTTTAGAATTGTATGACATAGTGTTTTTGAAGTAGAAAGGATATTTTCCTCAAGAATGGAGTTCAAGTGTTTTATCAAAATTATTTTCCATCTAAGATAATAAAGGGTTCTGTTTCTATCCCTATTATTACATTGATTTGATTATGTTGTGATGGTATTATTTTTATGAATTCCTTTATCTTATATGAATTGTTTTATGACGTCACGATGTTTTAGATTCCCATTTTTATTACATGGGTTATGCTATGATGTATGGTTTATGATTTTGTGGCACACATAAGAATGATATCATTATGAGATGAGTGGGACCTATATCTCCCTCCAATGCATTGGGTAAAGATTTTATATCTCATGAGATAGACATGGCTGGAACGGCAGGTTAAATCGGTTCAGTGAAACAGGACTGAAATGAGGAGTGAACTCGGTTCAGAAATGGACTTTGTCCACTAAGATAGTCTTGGAAATGAGTCTTGACTAATAAGAAATGATTCTCTATGATTATGTGTGTATGCGACAAAGTTTCATGTTTTATGTTATGATTATTGGGATTACATTTCACTACTATGATTTATCCCATGTTATGAAATTATGATTTCTTTTGCAGGTTAAGATTTCCAAAAGTTATGTTCTTATGATGTGATTGATATTTATTTTGTTTACCCTTACTGAGCATTTGAGATCACCCTTTTGTATGTTTTATTTCCATAGGCCAGGAAAAAGGTTATTAAGTAGGATATGCCAAAAAGGGACTCTAGATATGATGAAATAAATGGGAGGAAAAGTAGATGCTTTATGAACCAGTTGTTTATGTTTCCCAGTTTCTAAAGACTCTATACCTATACGGTCCTTCCATGGTTTTGTTATATGTTGTAATAAGTATGCTTCAATTTTGAAGTATTTACAATGTATGTAAAGTATGGGTCGTTATACTTCTCTTCTCACTTATAATTACAAACATTATGTACCTCATTTTTAAACTCATTTTATAGAATTATCTTAACCAAAATTCTAAACTAGTATTTCATAAACCCTATTCCCATGTCTTAGAAGCCATGGTATTTCCAAAAGGATAAGATAATAAGAATTAAATTTCTAACCAAGGGTGAATATCCAATGAGAGATGAATTTAGGTACATGTGTATAGAAAATCAAGACATATGGTAATGGTTTTGGAATCTAAATTTTTATTCATTGTGTTATGATTTGTATTCACCACTTGGTACCTTTTTTGTGGTGTAAATATTTCCACTGTATTATTTTTATCATTGTTTTCTTGAAATAAAAGGGGTTTAAAAATACATATCAAGTTTTTTTTCAAAGGTTTTAGAATCAAGTGATTTTAAAGTCATAAGATATTTTGTTAACTAAAACTTAATTTAATTGAACTATAATGTTTCAAATTGAATTTATTATTTCTAGGATCAGTTTATTCCACTCTAAGATTTCATATTGAACTTTCTATTTCTCAATGGGTAAAATAATACCTTTTGATTCAAATCTATATCTTGGATGAATTTATTTCCCATAAAAGTATAAAATTGTGGAGAATAACTCCCATCCTTCCTAGGTAATCTATTTTTACTTCATATCAATGATTTCTGTTACAAATAATATTTTACTTTATATTTAGAAACCATATTAAAATCTATCTCATGTAATTTACATACTTCCATTTTCACCTATTCAAAATTTAGTTTTTTTTCACTTTTTGTGGTGTGGATTTCAATAAGGATATTTTTTAAATATTAAAAAGGTTTTTTTCACTTCCATGATCATATGTTTTATCATTCAAAACCCCTCATTACTTTTGAGTTGCACATTCTCTTTATTATTATCCTATTTCCTATATATTATTATCATGTAATTCAAACATATAAAATATATATATTTTCCTTACATATATACCGAGTTTAATTTATCTTAATTTATCAGGGATAATATATATTTTAATTTTACTTCGTGATTCTCTCTTTAAAGTAAACCCGATTTAAGTGAACGTCCCAATTTATTATTTCATGTCTAATAAGAAATACATAAAATGTTATTTCAACCATAAATATATTTAAAAAATACTCATTTTTTTATAGAAACCCATCATGGTTCATTTTTGGTATAATGGAATATAATAAGCCCCTTCATTAATTAAAATATCCTTTATTAATTCTATAAAGCATCAACTAAGTGGCTCATTTTTACTTCTCTAATATTTATCATCATTTGTTTTACATTTAAACTCAATGTTTTAGAACTATGTTAATTTTTCAAATATGAATATCCAAAATAATTAAATTCCTATTTCTTTTATGAATCCTAATTATATAGATTTCTGTTATGCCTTAATGTAAGATTATCTAACCCACTTCCTTCTCATTTATCATTCAAATTATTTATATATGGTTTTTTTACTCTTGTGGTACACATATAAAAGTACATGTTATGAATATGAAGTGTAAACCTTGATTGTTCTCTAATGCATTGTGAAATGTTTTTATCTTAAAATATACAATGTTTGGGTCACTAGTGGTTATCCAAATAATACTCTGTTATGTTTTTAAAGTGGTGAGCCTTAACTATAGTGCACAAGCTTTCAGCCTAAGCACTATATGTTATGTTGTCTTTATGGTGATCCATGACTTATTCTTATGATGTCATGTTTTATATTTTTCCACATATTTATTATTCTATGAACATATTATATCATTACAATATACCATGTTTCTATACTTATCTCACACTCTTATGCCATGGTACATGTTGGTTGATTTGAGATTTTATGTTAATCTATCAAGACTTACGGAAAAATATTATCGCTCCATATTATTTTTAATAAAAAGTTATCCCTTATTCATGTTTTCACATTTTATTATGTTCTAAACCTTGATGAAATAATGATAAGTTTTCCCTTACTAAGTGTTTGAGCTCACCCCTTTCATATATTCACATTACCTAGGTTTTGAATATGAGTACATCTTATGATAATTCTAGAAGGGAGTCTAGTATCAGTCAATTATGGGGAAATGTTCATGATGATTATTAAATATTTTTCTTATGTTTCTAGTCCTCAATGACACTAAACATTATATTATAGGGATTTCAATATTTTTATGAGATATAACATTTAATATATGATAATTATGTGAAATATATGTATGTTTATATTGGTCCATATCAAATTGTATCATAGCCATTATTTGAAGAATTTTTTTATCACTGGACCTAGAAGAGTGGGTCTGGGGATCCTTAATTGGTATCAGAGTAGGGTTTAGTTATTTTAGAGGATTAGTGTAGTTATTTTGAGGTTTAGGTAAGATAAATTTATTTAAAACCCTAGATACATGACTAAATATTGGATGACATCTTGATTTTTTAGTAAAAATTATATTATGTGGTTTTTGATCAATTACATCCCTATCTGGATACTAAAAATTGGTTTTGGTTATAGTATAGATTCAACTAGGTAAAATCACCCTCAAAAATGGTATTTCAGAATCATCTTGATCTATATTCATTGCACAATGTTTTGTCCAAAACTGCATAACTATTTAGAAAAATCCATGGGATATTCTTTGGTTAATCTTATTTTTTTATAATCCACTATGAAGGATTTATTATGTTAAGGAATTAGTTTAAATATTATAAGGGAACATAAACTAAAGAAACCTAGATTGAAAAGAGAGTGATTTAGGTTGAACGAAAAAATAATGTGATGGTTTTAAAGAGAAATACATTTCAAGGAAGATATTATCATTTTATTATTTATAATAATTTTATTATAATGTTAATTATTAATTAATCATGTTAACCATTTGTTATTTTAGTAATGGACGAAGCCTTAAATAACCGATATAATAATGGATGGTATGGACAATATAGAGATTATACTAAATGACCAACCTAACAGGATAATAATTGGAGTTATAAATCTTGTGATTATTCCAAACCTATTATCATAAATTATTATTAACAACATGAGAATAATTCAATTCTAAAACAAACCAAATAATAGGAGGATAGAGTCTCATGAATGTTTGAGTGGCAAAGATTAAGAAGGAAAGAAAATTCGATTTAATTCCTGTAAAAAATATTGGAAGAGGCACACAAGTAAATATATCAAAGGAACTAGAAGATTATTTATGTGAATTAAACAAGGTAATTTTTCAATATGTTACAGAAAAAAATAATATATTACTAAAAAAGTGGTGAAAATAATTTTCTTTCTAAGGATCCATTAGCAATTTGATGTTTCAGATGTGTGGAATTTTGGAATTAAAAAAATTAGTGCACTAATACAAGTGATTAAGATGAAAATAGACATAAAAAACCTCAAAGACTAGGGGAATATGTAAAATCCTATAAAAATACTAGTATTTAAGTGGATAGTGATAATTAAGTGGTCTATTGTTTCTTCACTCATGATTTATGGATGTCTTATGTCATGCAAGATTTACCAACTATTAGCTAAAAAATCAGAAATGAAAAATCCTAGTAATATGAATATTGGATCCAAGGTATATGAATCCCATTAATGGTTTTTGGGATTATGATTCATGTAAGTCTTTTTATCCTTCCTTTCAATAAAATTATTATGATTTTGGAAATGAATTGTTTCTCTTTACTTAGAGGTAAAATTATTTAATAGAATAAGGAAAACACTTTTTTATCAACCCATGATAGTCTATCAATGAAAGGATGATTATAAAAAATCTTTAAAATAAAATTATATAATCTCGGTCTTGATATTGAATAATTGTATACTCTTGACTCAAATGGTTGGAGAAAAAAACTACACATCAGGAATAATCCTATTATGAGAAAAAAAGATATATATCTTGAGTTTGAAATTATATCTTGAGTCGTTTCATTATTTTAGACATCCTAATCTATTTTTATTGGTAGATGGTAATTAATAATATTTTGAAAAAAAATATTTATGGTTGGGGGTGGGCTTAATGTAACACCCTAATATTTTGAATTACATTTCAAACCTAATATTATTAATAGCTTGCTTCATACACAAAGTCAAACCAAAACAAACCATATAACATTATATAACTATTAAAATGTAGTTTCTAAATTGGGAGGTAAAAATAAAGGTAACATTATTTTTAAATATTTTAATAAATAAAATAAATTTCATTTTTAATATTAATGCATTAATAAAATTCAATTAATAAAACTAAATAACTAATATGATCATTTTATTCTTGAAATATGTATATTTTTCAAAATCTTCATACACTTTAAGAAACTAAATATATTATTGGAATAAATAAAATACTAACACTAATATAAATAATAATTGATAGTAAATAAGAAAAATAGTAGCTAAAATTTTAAGAAGATATTTTCCTATGAAAATAGTTTTCACTTTATTTTTATGTTTTTATTTTAAAGTTAAATTCATAAATTTTAGAATTTTAATTTTATAAAATTAACTCAAATTTTGGATTTATTAGGTCAATAGTATATTAGGATTAATTTTTTATATTTTTATAAAATATTTTATTTTTAGGTTAATAGTAAAAAATATAGTTTTTAAAAACACCATAGAGTTTTTGAAGCTATCATAATGCGAGCACGACTCAAATATTTTATAAAACATTTTTCATGAATAATAATTTATTTATGGAATAAATTTATTCATTTTAAAAAAAATACAATGTTAAATTTTAAAAAACCCAAGTTTAAAATTTTGATACTAAAATGATTATTTATAATAAAAAAACCATTTTTATTTTTTCTTTAATTATTATATCAGTAGGTATAATCCTATTTTGGATATATTTATAAGACATATAACACATATTTTATTAATAATAAACTTATTAATTTATTGTAAAATAATAATATTGATAATTTTATCCTAATATTTTTACTCTTACAAATATACTTTTTATTTTCTAAAAATTGTATTTACACATTATGTGTGCTAATATTCAAATTAATTTTTATCACCATTATAGTTTTTATTTGAAAAAATGGATTTCATATTTGGAATAATTAGGTAAAAATTATTTTGTACATTTCATTTTATTTTAGTGTATAAAAAATTAATTAATTAGGTAAAAAATAGTTACTACGATGAAGGTAAGTTAAGTTAAAAAAGGTTTAACCAAGTGAAATAAACCTAAAAAAAGTTAAAAACATTTATTCAAACTATTTTATGAGTGTTAGACTGACCTTAAAATTTACTCACTCCATTATTTTACATTATTATATCCTTTTGATACTTGAATAGTTATTTATCCTATATATTATTACAAAAAATCCACTCCTCTCACTTATAATTACCACACCTAACTACCCCATTTACCTACTCATTATAAATAATTTGCTTAACTAAAACTGTAAGATAGTCTCTCATCAATCCTCTCCAATTTTCTATATTTCTTAAACTTACGAAAATACCAATATAAGGATCCTTAAAGTGTTACCCAAGGGAGAACATCCAAGGGAGGGGAATTCTGGAACATGCCCAGTGAAAATTTAGATGTAAGATAAGGGTTTCTGCTCAGAAATTTTTATTCATCAAGTTATGATTTGTATTCACCAATTTATACCTTTTTTTGATGTAAATATTTATGTTGGATTTATTTTGACTATACATTTATGGAAATATAAGGTATTTAAATCTCCATCTCATTTTATCTTTCCAAAGGTTTTCGATTCAAGTTATTTTAAATTCATAAGAGATTTTGTTAATTCAAACATCCTTTATTTGATTTATAATTTTTCATATTCAACATATTACTTATGTTATTAGTTTATTCCAACATAAGATTTTAAATTTATATTTATTTTTCACTCTATGAAAAATATCACTTTTTATTCAAATCTGCATCCTTGATGAATTTAATCCCCCTAAAAGTATGATATTGTAAAGAATAATTCCCATCCTTCCCAAGTAATCTCCTTTTCTTCCATATCCTTTTTTATATTCCCCTCAATGTAATCCTTTATATTTAAAAACCGAATTATGTTCTATCACATGTGATATTCAAATTTCACTTTTAATATATTCAAAATAATGGGGTTTTATCCCTTATTACATAATGGTATTCAATAATGTAATTTTTTAAAATATTAAAAAGAGTTTTTACTTGCATGATTTATGTTTTATCTTTCAGACCCCTCATTAATTTTGGGTTATGCATTCTCTTTCTTATTATACATTTCCCTATATATTCTTCTCATGTAATTCATCCATATTCTATATATTTGTTTTTTACATATATACCTATTTTACTATACCTTTATTTATTAAGAATAATACAGGTTTTTTTGTTCCCTTCATAAATCTATATTTAAAGTGAACTCAATTTAAAGAAACCTTCAAATTTCTTATTTCATTTCAAGTACCCACTCTATATGATTTTTTTAACGATGAATACCTTCTATAATCCTATTTTTTTATAGTAAACACTCATGGTTTAATTCTGGCCTAAAGGAAAATAATAAACTCCTTTATTTTTTAAAATATCATTTTCTAAAAGAATCACCTAAGTGACTCATTTTTATTTATCTAATCTCTCTCATGATTTATTTAAATTAGATAAGAATTTTCAAGACCTATGTTTCTTTTTAAAATATGAATATTCAAAATAATTTATTCCGTTATTATATTGTGAATCCTTATGATATAGCCTTTAGTCATGCCTTGATACAAGATTATGAAAACTACTTCCTTCTCATGGGTTTTATCATGATTAGGATATTGATATGGTTTCTTTTTCTATTTTGGGACACATATGAATGTATATATACAGAATATGAAGGGTTAACCGGGAGAGTACTTCAATTCACTAGGTAATATTTTCATCTCATGAGATACCATGTATTTTACATAAGCAGTTATCCAAGGAACACTAGGCTATGTCGACTTGGAGATATGCCACATCTATGATGCATAGGCGGTTAACCTAAGCACACTATGTTATGTTATCTTGGTGGTGATATTTAGATATGGTGAATGGATGGTTATCCTATGTACACTATCTTATTTGTATTGGATATGATACTTGAGTTATTCTTATAATGTAATGTTTTATGTTTTCCCATGTATTTTCAATTCAATAAACTTATTATATAATTTTATCATACCATGTTTCCATGATTATTTCATAATATTATCCCATGGTAAATGAATTTTCATTTTATATTTCATGTTCCATTATCAATACTTAGATAAAAATTTTATTATTTAATATTATTTTTAACAATATATTTCTCCCCTACCCATGTTTTTAAATTTTTTTGTGATCTAACCCTTAATGACATTTTTATAATTCTTCCCTTACTGGGAATTTGATCTCATATCTTTCTTATTTTTATATCCCCTATTTTATGAAGATGAGTGTAAAATTTTATAATTCTGGAAGGGAGTCTATTTTATCATAATTATGGGGAAATATTTATGAACATTATAAAATATATTTCTTGAGTTTTTTTATTTATAAACACCAACAATTATATTATTTGTATTATTAGATTATTGTGAGGTATAATTTTTATGTTATAAATATGATGTGAAATATATATGTTTTTATCTAGTGTTTTCTCACTTTGTATGAAAAATGGTGTTAAAGAAAGTTTTTTTATCATTGGGACTAAGAGTACTGGTTTGGGGGGACTCAAAAACATTTTGGGCATCTAATTCCTCAAATTAAGAATTCATGATTTCTTTAATATAAAGTATTAAAACTTGTTCTTTCTTTATAATGGTTCCTTATCAAATGTAAATGAGTTTTGGGACATTATATAATGTTTCCCCATTTAATGTTAATGTAATTAAATCATATAAATTCAATAAAGGTCCCAATAACCTTTATAAGAATAAAAATAAAAAAATAAAAAAAATTCACAAATTAGATTATAAATGGCATAGGTCTGGACCTAGATATATTGTAATTTTTTAACCGTTTAAGTAGGATTTGTGTGATATCTTTACTTGTGGACTTGGATATTAAATCTTACCAATTTAAACACTTCAAATTAAGTTTGATAACCCAATTTATCATTCTGGGCCCATTAAAACTAGAATAGTTCAAATTAAAATCATTAAAAATATTGTATATATTTATATATTTAATACAATTTTATATACATAAACTCATTTCTATATGAACCCATAAAATCCTTTTTTTATTATAGGTACACAATTTGGGTCATCATATTTTTTTCCTTTTTATATAGTTTATAGTTACTAATATTATATAAATATAATTTTTAATATAATTTTATATAGTTTCAATTTAATACTGGTTTATCCGAACTTGGTCCTGGTACCGAAAGATCTGGATTTGGGTATGGTATTTCAATACATAATGGATTTTAGTATGGTTTTGTTACTGTTTTAAACCTTGACATGTCCTAGTACGTAACTCAGGTCTAATTTAAGTTAGGCCACATGTGTTTTCAAATATTTGTGGTGTTTTAGATGTTGGATGAGGTCTGAGGTTAGGATTCTAAAAAGCACAGTCATGGTGTCCAAATTCTCATTTTATCCTTTTTCCATTAAAACCCCAATGGGATTCCATGAGGGTTCTGGTGGTGGAGATATATAACGACCCAATATTTTCACACAAAGTCATTACATAATTATTATTGAATATTTATTTCATTAAATAAATACATGACTGAGAACTATAATAGTTTATTTCCTTTGAAAACTTGGAAACATAAACACTAGTCCATTAGTGCGATACATCATGTCCCACTACATTCTTCATAACTGGCACCCTTCTTCGACATATCATACATAATACATATCTTCATAACCTAGTGCAAGGAAACATAAGAAAGGGAGTCCTCATATGTTCAGTATGGGGAAACAAAAGAGATACATAAGCATAACATGAACATAAGGATATGGGAACATGAGCATAAAATTTTCAAACCATAACCTTCATATCAAATACTATAAACACGATTCGAGGCATAAAGATTGACATTTCATAAGACATGAGTCATAAGGGAATCAAATAACATGATCCATGAGAGTAAAAGACATGTAATTTGCTGCATACACATAAAAAAAGAAAATCATTTCCATTTTAGTTAAGGATCACTGTCAAGGCCACCATTACAGAAAATTTCCTTTATTGAGTTGGGTTTTCTCCCAGTTCCTACCATGTATTACTAAACCAGGTTCACATCCCATTCAAAAAATTTATTTCTAAACCATGTTCACTTCCCATTCCAACCCTTTATTTCTTAACAAAGTTCACCTCCCATTCCAGTTTTATATTACTAAACTGATTTCATTTCCCATTCAAGTCCTGTCTATCTCATTAGATATAAATATTTACCCAATGCATTAGAGGGAGATATAGGTCTCACCCATCACATAATAAATACCATATTTATGTGTCCTAAAAGATCTTAAACAATCAACATATCATAACCCATGAAATAAAATTGGTATCATAAAAATTTCATCATATTATAACATATGGAAAATAGATAGGTTTTATAATCATTTCATCATGGAATACACCATTAAAATAAGTGGGTTTCATAATCATTTTATCATGGTATACCTTGTAGAAGAGAAATAGTTTTCATATACATCATGCTATCAAAAAATAAACTATTAGGAGAAAGAATATGAATGGTATATGATAAGACTAATTCACATAAATATTTTACTGTCAGTTATCCATCATTTTTCATCAAAATATTCAATAATGCATGCGGTATGTGTCTAATTTTGCTAGAATAAGAGCTTTGTAGGTTTCCAAGGAAGAAGGGAAGAAAATTTGAAAAAATGACCATGTACACATCGTGACTCTTCAGTTCATGTCGTGTACTTGAGGATCACATCCTAAACCAGGTAATCAAGACAAGTTGTGATATTCCCATGAAGCCAGAAGGAAAAATACTATACACATCATGTAGAAATCAGACACGTCATGATGTTAGTCAAACCAGTTAGCGAGAAATCCATGAGGATCACACGTAAATGCCTTCTTGGCACGATGTACACATCGTGAAAAACTAGTTTGCAATTCGAACATATTCAAACATCTTAAATTCATGAAAAACCCACATGCCATGCCAGAGATCCAAAATATAAGGAGAATGATGTAGATAAAGGCTACAATTCATGTACCTACAGTACATTTCATGATGGAAAATTCCTATATAAGTAGTAGAGAGACATAGAATTTCTCACGTTTTCAGGATGATCTCTCCCTCCCCCACTCAATTCCATACAAATTCTTTCTCCATTTCCCTTTCCAAACTCTAAATTTCTTTATGTTTTCACATTTGTATTAATTCAAGAGCCATGGAATTTCTGTTCTTTAATTCTTTCCAATTCAATTCTTCATTTTGATTCATTTTCTCCTCCGATTTCAAGTGTGTATTTTATTTTTAATTAAATTTTACATTGTGCATGTTTCACCCCTTTATCATCCCCAAAACCTTCCATGATTTCAATTCAAGTAATTAGGTTGTCATGCATATTCTGTTTTTTTTATTTTTACCCTTCACTATTGAGTAACTAAACTACTTAGGGGTAGGATTTAAGCATGATGTATCAGCATATTTATATATATATTTAATCATAAACATGGAAAGTCTAATTGAATTTGTAATTAGTATATGAACCAATGGTGCATCTCATTTGTGAAAATATCCCTGACCATGGGACATTCAAACAAACAAGCCTATCCTAATTGGAGTATACTATACTGCGACCACTGGCTTTGGAAACTTATTACCCAAAAGAATCCAAAAATAATGCACCTAGGCTGTTAGTTTATCACGATAATAGAGTAGTTACTTCCTAGGTAGAACTTGGAGACTAAAACCAAAACTGACTAGTGACCCCAATTTTCTTCGTAGACAAAGACATAAGACCTTGCCAAGGGTAGAATTAAAGGTCATCCTTCACCCAGATACTCAACTTGATCCTGAACCTCCTTTATCATTTAAATTCACCTTAGAAATGTAAAGTAGATCAAAACTCCCAGACAAATACCTCTCAAAAGGACTCCTTAATGGGATTAGAAAATATAATCCCCCAAATAAAATGGTAGTCACCCTATAGAGTCGACCCCATACATGCACTATAATACAACTTTGTAGTTAGTTAAAGTTTGGGACAATGTATACATTCTAAATTTGACCCAAATCCCATATGGATGTAACATAGACCCTATAAGGCCGCATCAAATTCTAGCACCATTTCCAGGGAGGCAATTCCATTTTGAGAAAAATAAATCTAGTTTTTGAACCTAGTATTACTATTCCCTTAGGCTCTTTATTCTTTTCTAGATTCCCTTTCATCATATTCCTTTATTTTTAGTGCATGTGCCATGTTCATTTGACCCAGTCAAGGAATCTTGAAGCACATGAGCTCTTGAAATTAGATCCTAAGATCGAAAGGCATCTCTCTATACTTCTTCAGTCAACAATAGCCAAACAAAAACACCCTATGGGACCCAAACCACCAAATCCAAACCCCCATAAAATTGTTGAACATCAAATGCACCCTAAAAAGACCATCATGAACTATGGTTTACCATAGATCCATGGTGAGACACCAAACATAGTTCTCCCACCTATTAAATCCCATACATTTGAAATCAAACCTAGAATCATTCATATGATCTAGAATATGGGGGAATTCAGTGATTTTCAGAGCAAAAAACCGCAAGAACATATCTGAAACTTCTTCAAGGTCTGTAATACCTTTCACAACATGGGAGTATCATCCGATGCAATGATAATTCGAGTCATCCTTTTGTTATAAGAGATCGAGAAAACTAATGGATCAAAATCCAAGTTCCAGAGTCAATCATGACTTGGGATAAGCTCGAAAAAAAGTTTCTGAATAAATACTCCCCACCCATCTGGACCTGGAAACTTTGGATGACATTTAGAACTTTGCACAAGTAGATGGAAAATCGTCATGGGAAACATGGGATAGATTCAAAGAACTCATGAGGAAGTTTCTGCATCATAGACTCGACACTTGGATTCAATTGTAGACTTTATATCAAGGACTCTAGCCAGGGGAATGAACAATTTTTGATGCTTCTGCTAATGGAGGTTTGATGTTTAAAACAACCGAAGCTGAAGAGCTATTTTTAATGAAGTATCCCACAATTCCAGTTTGTGGAAAAGTGATCATGGACCACTGTGACATGGAATCCACCAAGTTTATGAGGCCACCCGGCTAGTAGCACATGTTGAGGTGATAACCAAGAATCTTGAATCGTTTCAGATACCGACCATATAAACCCTCTTCCCTAGTCTTGAAACTATAATCTTGTGAAATTTGCATAGGATCACACCTATATCAAGATTACATGGAAGGATATGAAGAACCACAAGATTTTGATTATGTTAATCAATAAAATCAACTATTATAGCAACAATAACAATATACATTTTATCAGGAGAGGAATGCTCAACAACAGCCTCAAAACAATCGAGGATATTTTCAGAAACATAGTGTTCAAGCTCAGTTTTTCAAATAAGTACCACCTGGGTATCCACCAATGAACCCAGTCCTAAAGCCAAAATAATATAAATATTAACAGAAACCCTTTTCAAGGCCCCAAAAACAAAAAAAATTTCAACCCAACCAACAGAGACTACAACAACCACATCCACCATTGAAAAGTAACTTAGAGAACCTCCTCACATCCTTATTTCAGAAGTCCGATCAGTAGATGACCACACATGACACAGAAATGAAAAATCAGCAAGAAGCTTTGAGAAACTTAGAGATTCAAATGGGTCAAATCTCAAAGACCTTATCTGAAAGATTCCCAGTCACTCTAAATTGAAATACTAAGTTGTACCTTTGAAAGGAGGCTAAGGATGTAGTTCCGAGGAGAATAAAATTGTTGGAATTTCAACAAATAAAAGAAGAAATTCCACAAGAAGACCCTAAGAAGAAACAAAAAGAAGAAGTATAAGAGTTCATACCCACATCATCACCAGAAGAAGTTCCAGTTGAGAAGAAGCAAGACCCAAAAAATAGAAGGAGCCTATTTATGTAGCCCCATGTCCATACAATCCACCTCTACCCTTTCTAGAAAGAGATAGGAAATGTAGGTAGGAGGATCAATACAAAATGTTCCTCAAAATTTTCAAACAGTTACATATATATATATTCTATTTTTTCTTAAGTAATCACACAAATGACCGTTTATGAAAAATTTCTCAAAGAATTGCTATCAAAAAAGAGAAAGATAGAATATCTTGGAGTAATTTCATTAAATGAAGAATTATCTTCTATCACACAACAGAAAATACCACCTAAGATGAGATATCCTCGATGCTTTTCAATTCCTTGTCTGATATGAGAATGCAAATTTGGAAGAGCACTCTGTGATCTTGGAGTCAATATTATCCTAATGTTGATGAGTGTCTTCCACAATCTCAGACTCTAAGAGCTCAAGGAAACAAGGGTATCATTGTAGTTAGATGATCATTCAGTTAATTACCCACAAGGTATTCTTGAAGATGTTCTGATTAAGGTTGGAAAAATTCATTTTCGTAACATACTTCCTCTTGTTTGACCTGAAAGATGAAGGATATGTCTCGATCATTCATGGAAAACCATTCCTAGATATAGGAAAATCACTTATTGATGTCTATCAAGGATGTCTCATCTTCATATTTGGAGAAGATCATGTAGTTTTAAGCTTGATAAAGTCTTCAAAACACTCTGATGAGACTATGGACATCAACACCATCTATCTCAATCAATAAAGAGAGGATTATAGGGCTATAGAGGAAGAGACTGATGAATCATCCTTTGAGAAGGTAGAATAAGAATTTTAGGTGGTTAGCTTTATCGAACTGCTCCCCAGAGATTCTATGGAACCATTTATTCCATCCATTATTTAGCCACCCCATTTGGACTTGAAGCATCTACCCAACACATTAAAGTAATTATATTTTGGAGAGTCATTCTCTTTTCTTATCATCATTAACTCGGAAATATCCTAGGATCAAGATGAAAAATTGGTTTATGTCTTAAAATTTACATGAAATAAATTTCATAGAGAGTGGAGGATGTCAAGGGGATAAATTCTACAGAGTGCACTCACCTAATTTTACTAGAAGAGGATGCAAAACCAAAAAGACAACCTTAGAGGCGGCTCACACCACCAATGAAGGAGGCTGTCAAGAAAGAAGTGATGAAGCTTATGGATTCCAAAATAATATTCCTTATCTTAGAAAGGGAATGAGTGATCCCCCTCTAATTCTTTCAAAATAAAGGAGGACTCACAATAGAAAGTATAGATGGTAATGAAATCACTCCAACATGCACCATCACTAGATATATAGTATGCGTGGAAAACTGATTTTTGAACCTAGAAACTCGAAAAGGATATTTCCCTTACCTTTTATGGATCAAATTCTAGAGATACTAACATGTTATGATTTCTACTATTTCCTAGATGGCTATTTAAGAGACAATCAAATTGTATTAGACCCCACTGACTAGCCCAAAACCACCTTCACCAGCCCATTTCATAATTTTTAGTATAGATTCATGTCATTCGGTATGTGAAACACACTAGAAACATTCCAAAGATTCATGAAACAAATTTTTCCGGACATGGCTAAATAATTTCTCAAAATATTCATGGATGATTTCTCAGTTGTTTGCAGATCATTCGTTTTATGTCTTAGAAACCTAGAACTGGTTCCCCAATTTTGTGAGTAGAAATGATTAGTACCAAATTAGAAAAATTTTCACTTAATGGTGTAGGGAGGAATCATGCTGGGACACAATATTTCCAAATAAGGCATTGATGTTGATCCAAAAAAGACCAATGTTATCAAATATTTACCCACACCATCAAATGTTAAAGGAATCAGAAGTTTACATGGGCATGTTGGAATCTACATATGCTTCATGAAAGTTTTCTCTAAAGTAACACATCCATTGAAACATTTTTTTTCAAAAGATTTTCCTTTTGAATTCAGTGAGGACTACTGAAAAGCTTTTAAAACACTAAAAAATAGTCTAATCGCATCTCCATTTACTATTTCACTAAACCAAGACAAAGTGTTTTAGCTTATTTGAGATGCCAGTGACCTTTCGGTAGGAGCTGTTCTCAGGAAATATAGTGACAATTTCTTATACCCAATCTATTATGCCAGCCACATATTTAATGAATCCTAGATAAATTATATGACTATAGAAAAGGAGATCCTAACCGTCAATTATGACATTGAAAAGTTCTATTCATACCTTGTTCTATCAAAAGTCATTGTCCATATGAATCATACTGCCCTTTGATACCTGATGAAAAAAAGATGCATAACCAAGATTGATATGACAGATTATTTTGCTGCAAGAATTCGACATCATAATCAAGGACCCCAAAGGAACATAAAATGTCATTGCAGACGAACTCTCCCAATTACATCTTACCATCATCAAAGAAGTTGACAACGCTGATATTGAAGTAGATTTCCCAGATGAGACATTATTTAGTGTCAAGACCTAGACATGGTTCTTAGACATGGCCAAATATATTTCCACGTGATTTACCTATCATAAACTCTCATATCAGCAGCGGAAGAAGTTTTTATCAAATGCCCAGCACTACTTCTGGGATAAACCTCTTCTATTCAAGTGAAATGCTGATGGAATTTTAAGACACTGCATTTTGGAAGAAGAGACACATAATGTGATCAAAATGTGCCATATATCACTAACTGGCAGGCATCATGGACCTGATCGCACAATGTCTATGATCCAAAAAGTGGATTTTCTGACCCTCATTGCATCACGATGCTAGTGGATTTTACCTTCAATGTGATAAATATCAAAGAACAGACAACACCGGTAGAAGAAATGAGATACCACCGAACCCCATTCTGGAAGTTGAAGTTTTGTTTGTTTGGGGAATCAATATTCTAGGACCATTCCTTATGTCATAGGGAAGAAATTACATTCTAGTTATAGTAGATTATGTCTCCAAGTGGGTTGAAGACGAATCCACATCCCACGAGATAGCTAAGGTAGTCATGAACTTCCTTCAGAAAAATGTGTTTTCCCATTTTATATTTCTGTGACAACTCATCAGTGATAATGAAACACACTTATCAAACCAACCGGTGCAAAAAATGATCGAAAGATATGACATTATCTGCAATACCAGAACTCTCTATCACCCAAAAACAAGTGGGAAAGTAGAATTTTCAAATAGGAAGGAGAAGAAAATATTAGAAAAGACTGTAAATACATTAAAAATTGATTGGAACATGAAGTTGAATGATGCATTATGTGTGTACAGAACTACATACAAAACATGCATAGGCACCACCCCATATAGACCGGTTTATGGAAAACCCTATCATCTTCCAGTGGAGCTGGAACATCATTCATTCCAAGAAATTAAAATGATGAATACAAATATAGAAAAGGTTGGAGAGGAAAAATTATTTCAATTAACTTCATTGGAATAAATAGGGAGAGATGAATTTGAGAACACGAGGATTTACAAGAATAAAAAGAAAAAAGTTAAATGACCAACAAATTACAATACATAACTTCATACTAGGGAATACGGTTTTGCAATTCAATTCATGATTAAAAATATTCCCAGGGATGTTAAAGTCAAGATGGTATAGTCCTTTTGAAGTAGTACAAGTTTTTTCCTTAAAGAAAAATTTAAATTCAACCAGATGAAGGACCACCATTAAAGGCGAATGGTCAAAGGTTTAAGATATTTGAGGAACCATTCCATGAAGGCTGTGTTATCAACCTCAAGTTCCATTAATCATTGAAGAAGTCAGGCTGCCGATAATAAATGAAACACTGACTAAGAGGCAACCCAGTTTTGGAAATCTTTATATAAGTTATATTAGGAACTTTTTCAAACAAATCTCACATTTAAAAGAGGATGAGGTGTGGAAGGAGTAACAAAAATAGGAAAAACATAGTTCAGTACACGTCGTGTACACTGTATTCACGGAATGTCTCTTTTCGCCCAAAAATCCAAATTCTATACCCATACATGATTTTATATAGCCATACATGTCATGTAATGTAGTGAGTATGTTTTTAAAAATGCATATCATGACCAAAAGGATATGACCTGTCACAACCCAAACCCACCTCACGACCATTCCTCTACCTCTCATTCTTCCTGATACCACCAGACTAGTGTGGTGCCCCATCTCATCCACTATCATACCAAAAACCCCCTTCCCTTATCCCTTTACATGCCCCATATACTCTTCCATAACCTCCCAACCAAGCCTCCAAACGCCCTCCTCATATAGAGCATGACTTGGAACCTCTCTGCACACCAGCCTCCTATATCCATGACGCACACCAAGCAGCCCCAACCCTAGCCCGAACACTCTGCTTCCTCCTGATACTATGCGTTCTAGTTTCTAAGAACCCAAACACTACATCTAATTCCTAGGATGACACATCATCCCTATCCAACTATGAGAACCTACACCTACATCAGGTGCTTTGCTTCAACAACCCGCAGTATCGGGTTAACCTTCTCCATCTATATGACAAGCTGATGGGCACAAACAAAACATTAGACTTAGACATGATTGTCAAGATAAATGTTTCCAATGATATCTTGAGCCTCCTTGAGACCTTACACATCTAAAATATTATAGAAGTTTGGGAGGATATGTACTTGGAGTTATTCCTAGAATTATTGTCCACTTTCAAGATCACCATGGACTACCTGCATTTTCGACTTGGCCGCAGAACTCATCAACTTAGTTTTGATGAATTTAGAGTTGGGATCAATATCTATACTGAGGAGTTCATCATTTCGGATATTTATCCTATATTATAGACACAACCATCCTAATAGACTTACCCAGACCTCTGGCCACTCATCGCCCATGACCCCCAGTCCCATCATGATCCCAAACTCACCAATTCCACTCATCTATAGAGTTTGACCTTACACATATTGCATAGATCCATGGTGTATGGCTGGTTTTTGCATGGAGAGACACATGTAAGCATCAACCAAATTTATTTTTTTGATTCTCGCAGCCACCATGGGTGGGTCACCCATCAATATGGCCACCAAGTTCACTTAATAATTCAATGTCCTGGCATAGAGGAAGCGGGGCACAATCATGGGTGAATACTTCATCACACACCTGGACAAGTACCTGAGCATATTTGTGCATCTCATCCCCTTTCCTCCATTGGAACCATCGAGCTAAATGATCTTGTGCTTCTTCACAAGACTCAAATGTTGGTGAAGGAGGAAGATTTGTATTTCTAGGTTCCAGACATCCAAGAGGCCGCACCCCAGGAGCATCCATTCGGAGTAGCAGCAACAGACCCACCCCATCCTCATCATACAACCACACCTACTCCATACATACCCACCACCACCTCAACCTACACCCCATATACCATACCACCACCATCCATTCACACCCTCCCCAAGCTCCAGGCCGATATCTAGTGCATTTTAGTGAATCTGTGCCACATATCGACCCACATACATCTCTAATACATTGAGTGCACTACATTTACCCCTCCACCATATCCCGCCCCAGCTATACCTTCATCATCTTCCATTACCCACCCCTTTTGAATAGCCAGACCTCCCACCCGATCTCACTGACCATACTGCCCAATAGGAGTTTTTGGTAGATCAAGCCTAGAGGGGAAATGGAGTTTCCACTCAGCCCATCCCTAAGGTACCATTTATAGATCCAGTTGCCATACCCATAGACCCAGTAGAGATTGGTACATCCCCACTAGCCACCCCACTCCATCTCCCTACCTACATTAATACCCCATCCATAGTAACCACCCCTCCATCCTCTACTATTGTTGGTACTGATGCAGATACGCCCAACCAGTTGGTTGAGACTCTGGGTAGTGGGATGATGCTCGAGTATATTTTTGGCACAGATCCCTAAACTGACATTGATATATCTTTTGGGATTTTGGGACCTTTTCATATACTTGTGATGGATGTTGTTTCATCATTTCATTTCTGACCATTGTAAGAACTTTGGATATTTATATACGTGGGATTTTTTTACTTTTTGTTGTATTTTAATTTTCGTGTCTTTCCATTGTATATTTTAGCATGTCAAGATCCTCTGAGTCATCTTGCATCTTCAATGGCTTAGTCCTGCAAGCATTCTTAGAAAAAAGGGTACTCGAGCAAGTCATCGACATTTCCTGACAGTTTAATGAGCTATCATTAAAAATTCACCAACAACAGTAGCAACCACGACCAATGATTCCATTCTTACCACACCTCATCAATGCTCATGCTACTGCACTGAAGTGATTAACCCACTACAAAGACCACACGAGCCTGAGGACACAACCTCCTGAAGCTATAAGAGGTGAAGGAGAAACTGAGCTGGTGGAACTTTTGACAATAACCTCTGTCCATCCATCTGGCTGAAGATGTTTAGTTTGCGCTTTATGAGAGGAAACCCATATTTAATATAATGTTTAGTCAATTTTTCATTACCATGTATTTGTCATTTTATTTTCATTCTTAATTTTGTATATTTCATAGAGCTACATTATAAAACTAGCACAATTGGAATAAAATGAGTATCTCAGTTTCTCACTGTGTGTGCCTGCCTTTTTTACCCTCTATTCCAAATGATTATTCCTATGAACTAATTTTTTTTTTATCTTGTGTAGGATTTTATTTTATAACAATATTGTTGGTACATTGGATTTTTATGCTATGATAACTCAAACACACCCATGGCATCCTACTTTTCTAGGGAGCTCTCAATTCCCTAATTTTTTAATTTTTTTTTCGAATATGCCTTTTCAAATTCATTAAAAATATCTCTACCATACCACTCCCATAATCATTTCACTGATAGTGGGGACACCATCTCTTACTAAGTGGGGGAGGGGGTGGGGGGGTCTTCACACAGTTTCACTTGTGCTGCACTTAAATTTTTGATTGTTCTCACTTGTCTAGGAGACATTTTTAAAAATGATAAGAATGATTTAAACATGAAAATAATTATTACCATGTAATAAAAGGAAATCTTTAAGTGGAAAAGTGTTAAAGAAAACGTTTCACTCCTACTTAGAATTGTTTAGAATTATTTTTGAGTTTAGCGAATTAATTCAAATTCAAAAACTTTGAAATTATGATTAATTGACCCATTGATTATGATTTATTCCTTTTTTGATTTCCAGTTTGAATTTGATTCTCACTACCCAAGAGGACTCTAAGCCTTCAATTTCATACTCTTATCTGAGAATATTTCTTGAGAGATACCTGGGGAATGTAAACTCACTAGAACTTGAACCGTGATCTTATCAAAATGATGACTAAACAAGTATAAATTTAAAATGATTGAGGCATCCTTCAATATCCTTTTTACCTAAGACCTACCTAATATCAATCCTTAATTTAGCCCATAGTTTCCATGAATAACCTATTAGAATAAAGATATTTCAAGGATATTTCTTTTTTTACCGTACTCCTTGTACAATGCTCATGGTTACTTTTGAACAAGTATGGGAGAGGCTCTCAGACAACATGTGATGCTTCTACTTTCAAAGATGTACGGTGTGATCACCTAACTATGAGGTTGTGATCCATATACCATTTTTTTCATTTCATTCTTATTCTATTCCTTTGAAAAATATAAAAATAATAGAAAGAAAAATTGACATGGATTGTGTACTAGGAAGGTCAAACGTTACCATTTTCCCGACCGATGAATCCCTTGAAGGATCATATATTGTTAGGTGATGGATGTGAGATATATCCTAGGAATGAATTTTGAAAAATAAAAATGAAAAAGAAAAAGAAAAATAAAAATAAAAGGAACATAATCATTTATTTTTTTGCATACTTTCTATACATATGGATCCAACCCTAGATAATAGAGTACAGACTTGAACTACCAGAAGGAGGAACTTCATCACACAAGTCCTTTCACTTTTGGCATTGTACTGTAGATATTACACTCTATTTTGAGCCTTATTTTTCACATTTTACCTACCTACCCATAGCTATAGAGTCATTAGAACCAAATTTATTAATCCTTCAAGATTAAGTTTGTACTTGTATTTAAATAGTGGAGATGATAAAACCATTTCAAGCTTATGGTTATGAACATTTACTCAAGGTATGATCATACATATATTTATATTTTATACCCTGAGTGATGAGAGAAATGGTGAGGTAAATTATAATTGGTCATATAACTCAAGGAATAGTTAAAAGGTTGAAATTAAAAGAATATAATTTGTTTTTAAAAAAGCTAGACTGTAAGGCATGCCTAAATTCTTATCCAGGGGTAATTTTGTAAGTTGACCCTTTTTTTATTACACCAAAATTGAATTTCATGGACATAATGAATATTTCTTACTTTACAAATTTATTATCCTTTATGAAATATTTGTTGCGATGAATTTATTAAGGACAAGAAACTATTCAAGTGTGGGGGGATTTGATAAGCCGAATTCATATATATATTTTTCTATATGTTATCAACTATTTTTCATTAAAATATTCATTAATTCATGTGGTATGTGTCTATTTTTTAAGGAACAAGTTCTTTGAAGGTTTCCTAGTTAGAAGGGCATAAAAAGTGAAAAAATGACCAAGTACTCATCGTGATTCCTCAGTTCACATCGTGTACCTAAGGACCATAACCTAACACAAGTCGTGAAGCCAAGCCATGACAGTCCCATAAATCTAGAATGAAGAAGCCTCTACACATTTTGTATTGCCTGAACACATCATGATTCTAGTCAAACCAGTTAGCGAGAAAGCTATGAGGATCCCACACAAAAGATATCTAGGCATGGAGTACACGTTATGAACAACCAGTACACATCATGTACCTAGTCAAACCACTTAAATCTATGAGAGACCTACGTGCCACACTAGAGATCTAAAATCTATGGAGAATGATGTGGATCAAGGCTACACATCATGTACTAAGGGTACACATCATGATGGAAAACCCTATATAAATAGTAGAGCGTCAGAGAATTTCACACAATTTCACGACGAGCTCTCCCTCCCCCTCTCAATTCCATGTGCATTATTCATCCCTTTCCTTATCTAAAATCTAAATTTCTTCTTGTTTTCACATTTTTATTAATTCAGGAGTCATGGAATTTTTGTTCTTCAATTCATTCCAATTCTATTCCACATTAAATTTATCTTCTCCCCTTTTAAGTGAGCATTTTGTTTCAATTACCTTTTACATTGTTCATGTTTCATCCCCTTTTTCAACCCCAATCCCTTGAATGATTTCACTTCAAGTAATTAATATGTCAAGCATATCTTTTTTTTCTTATTTTTACCCTTATCTAATGAGTAACTAATTTTTTTAGTGGTAAGGATCAAGCTTTTTGTATCTTCATATTTAAATACACCTTTAATCCCAAAAAATGGAAAGTTTAATTGAATATGTAATTTGGATATAAGAAAATGGTCCATCCCATTTGTGTAAACAACCCTGACCATGGGTAATTCATACAAATGACCCTATCCTAATTGGATTATTCTAATCTAGGACAACTAGATTAGGAAACTTCTTACCCTAAAGAAGCCAAACCTAATGAACCTAGGCTGCCACTACCTCCCTATCACAGAATAGTTACTTCCTAGGTAGAACTAGAAGACTAATACAAAATCCAACTAGTGACCTTAATTGTTTCACATACTAAGACATAAGACCATACCAAGGATAAAATTAAAGATCATTCTTCACCCAGATACCTGACTTGATCCCGACCCCTCCTTTATCATTTAATGTCACCATAGCAATAGAAAATTGATAAAAAAATCCCAAACAAAGACCTCTTGAAAGGACTCCTCTAAGGGATCAGAAACCATAATTTCACAAATAAAATGGTAGTCTCCATGTAGATTCGACCCCACACTCCCACCGCACTACACCTTTGTAGTTAGTGAATGTTTGGGAAAAATTATAAATTATAAATTTGACCCAACACCCGGAGGGAAGTAACAACGCCCCTCGGAGGCCGCATAGGTATCCTTGGATTATATCCCCAGCTAGGCATAGTTAACACAAAAATATGTCATATTAGTGTGAAAATAATTTTGAAAGATCATTTAAAACATTTATTAAGGAATATATCATTTCCACCTAATTTTTTTTAAAACATATAACATTTTAAAAAAATTTATTTTAAAATAACCATGAAAATTTATAAATGATGCTTCTAATAAATTATTGGTCATGAATTTAGAATATTTTATATATTTTGTACACAATAAAATTAATGTTCCTTTCAACTTTGTGATAAAATATAAAAAGTAATTGTTTTGAAAAATGACCTGAAGATTCCTTTAATTTTTTTAAAAAAGAAAAAATGGGTAAAAATTTATTTAAAAAAAGGGATCAATTTTTTTGAAAATATTTTATCAGAAAACTTGATTTTGGAAGAAAACATATCTCTGATTAAAAGGATGGACTTATATAAATAATTTTTCTTAATTATCTTAAATACAAAAAAATGTAAGAATTGTACAATTACATGAATATATGATGAATAACCATAGGATGAAAAAATTAAAGATAAATCTTGAGATATGGATTATAATATTTCATCAATGTAAGAATGATCATAAAAAATATTGATAAATGATGATATTATAGAAATAAAATCTTAACACTTTGGTAACTTTGAATCAAAATCCTCATGAATGAATAAAATTATATGAAGTGTAAAATATAATTTTAAAAAATAGATTCACAATATAACATGTCAAAATAGAAGTATATACTCCTTGTAAAATAGTATAGGTGCATAACATAACACGTGTCTCAAAGAAGTAAAATTGAGACAAAATTCCCTTACCTTAAATATTGACTTTTATCGTACTGATTCAAACCTCATGTATAATAAATACAATTTTATTATAATTATATCATAGAAAAATATAAATATATATAATACCATATTTTATTTTCTTATGAATTGATATTAGCTTTTTATTAAGAATTATATTTTAAAGTTATTTTTTGGGTAATTATCATTTTATTACTCATACATGTTTTGACTTGTTATTCTTGGATCTCTTAAATAGATCATGATTTCATCATATACTGAATGATAACCAAGATATAAATATAATATATATTCAGTATATAAGTATTTAAAAAAATCTATAAAATTTAGTAATAGGAAATTAATCACACCATTCAGGGTGGTGGTAGGTCATACGTACGGAAGAACACTGTTTTTTGTCGTATTGAAATAATGAAAAGTAAATGGAATTTATACATATATTATAATTCTAGTATATTTTTATTTCACAAACACACACACACAGATATATATATTTATCACATATTTATATTAAAACCATACTCAATACATTCCATGTAATTTGTGAATGAATGACATCGCTTCACGGGGCCTTAGTCTGCCGTACACACGAACAAAGCTGTTGTATTCCCATAAAATGGAAAGCATGAAGGTATTGGTTATATAATAATTAAAAAATAATAATGACATAATAAAGAACATATAAATCATATATAAATAATATGTACATCATTATTTCCAACTTTTAAAGGTGGTAATAGAAAATCAAATGACATCGGTTCGCGAGGTGGTAGTCCACCATAGACACGAACAATGATTTTATAACCCATTTGATGAAAATGCATGTGGTTTTAGGTCATAATATTAACATAAAAATATGTTGTTATATTTAATATAATTATTTTATTACATAATGATTATATAAAATTTTTTAAGGGGTTTGAGGAAGAAATAAACAAAAATGTTCATTGATGAATGTCACCTCTTCATTGGGTATCTACTTTTTGTTTTCACCTAGGGCCATACTTGGATAGATTTATGAAAAAATTAAGGATTCTAGTATGAGGGTAAGTAAGTGGAGAAATTATTTGGTATATGATTTTTCTAAACCCATTTTTTTGATGGTGTGAAGAGAGGGGTGAGGGGGTATCCTTTAAAGGGAGGTGAGTGAAACTTTTGTAATTTATAAAAGAGTGAATTCCAACCATATTTTTTCAATTTAAATTGGATAAAATAATGGTAAAATATATTTAATATGAGGTTTAAGTTCTAAATTTTAACATAAAAAAGTTTTTGGAAAATATTCAGATCATTTTCCCCTTATATTATAAGTTCAAGCACGAAGTAATCTGGTTTTTACCTTAATCACTGTAATTAATTTAAATTTCTTTTGCTAATCACTTGGGAAAATAATTAATTTTTCCATTGTAGATGTTGTAAATTATTAAAATTAAAAACATGGAATCCAATTGTCTAAACTCATTAAAAATAAGTTGTAGATATTATTTTAAAATTAATCCCATAGACATGTCGAGAAAGAAGGTTTTAAAGAGAAAAAGGTCAAAAGTTTACAATGTTTTTATATTCAATTTAAATATGAAATTGATTCAAATGAACTAAATTGGACTAATAGATTTATAATTTAACTAAATATACTTTAAAAAAAAATTAACATATAATTTATCTATATAAAAAATTAATTAAAAATGCAATTTTCAATTAAAATTCAATATTTTTCAATATTCATAAAAAAATGACACTTTTTAAAAAAATCCAGAAAATTCACCCTAAGATAATTTTGAAATTATTAATTCAAGAATAAATTTTATTTCATAAAATTTATTTTTTAGAATTACAAAAATATATTTTATTATTGTTTATAAAATGATATAAAAAGCCATTTTTGAGAAAATATTTTTTTCAAAACATATAATTATTTTAGAAAAAATTATGTATTTAATTATCATTATGTTTTAACTATATAAAAAAATTATATTTAAAAATGTGTTATTACTATTCATACTACTATGTTAAATGACTAGGTTATAATGGTCATGTTTAAGTAACAATATTAGCAATATATCATTATTTTGTTAAAACTTCATGTCATGTGTAACATTAGACTAGATAGTGTTACATGTGGAGAAATATTTTCTTGGTGTTGCATATAACAAATGATTAACTTGGTGAAGCATAAAAAACATAAAATAAAATAAAATTTAATATAAAATAGATCTTAAAAACCGCGTGTGTTAAATTCTACCACAATTAAAATGAATTTTCCCTCAAAACTCGTCATTCTGATACAAAAAATGAGGATAATTCTATCTCATCATATCGTCAAGTTCCCTTGTAGCTTCCTCAAATGGATGGTTTCACCAAAAAAATTTACTATGTAAGTGGTCTTGTTTCATATAACCTTCTCTATACGATCTAGAATCTCAACCGGTTGTTCCTCATAATACAGATCCTTCTCTAGTTGCATGACCATTGAGTTTAGTACATATGAATGGTTATGTATATACATACACATGATAGATATATGGAACAATTCATGGAATTGAGAGTGGTTTTTTGGAATCACCAAGTGATATGACACCATTCCCATACAATCAAAAATCTCAATGAGACTGATATACATTGAGATTAGTTTCCCTTTCTTCCTGAATCTCATAACCCTATTCTATGGGGAGATTACTAATAACACCTTATCACCAACTTTAAATTATAGACCACATCAGTGATTTTCACCAAAACTTTTCTACCGACTATGATCTTCCTTAATGTGATACTGAATGGATTTAACCTTCTCTACCATTTCTTAAGCTCTCTCAGTTCCCAATAGCTTTCTTTCCCCAAATTTATTCAAGCACGTTGGAGCTCTACATTTCTTTCCATAAAGGGCCTCATAGAAATCCATCTGAATGTTTGAGTGAAAGATATTGTTATAATAACAATAATATAGAGGCATTTTTTGATCCCAACCACCTATGAAATTCAAAGTACATGAAATCAACATATCCTCTAGGGTATGAATTATTCCTTCAGACTGGACATATATTTGAGGATTATACACAATGCTAAAACTCAATTCTTTATCAAGATCGTACTAAAGACTTTTCCAAAATGTTGAGGTAATCCTTGAATCCTGATTACATATAATGGAATTTGGTACTCTGTGAAACATTACCACTTCTTTAATATATATCCTAGAAAGATGAAGCAAATAGGAGTCTTCCCAGATAATAATAAAGTCTGATGACTTAGTAAGGCGATCAAGTACCACCCATATTGTATTATTCCATTTAGAGGTTTTGTGGAGTCAAATGACAAAATCCATAGTGACATTATCCCATTTCCACTCTATTATGGGTAATGGAAACAACAAACCCTTATATTTTTTCCTTTCAACCATAACTTGTTAATATACCAAGAATTGAGATACAAATTTTTTGATATGTCACTTCATTCCATCCCACTAGAAGTATTATTTAATATTTCCAAACATCTATATAAATTTAGGATAAATAGAGAATGAAGCACTATGAGCTTCCTCAAACAACCCCTTCTTCAATTATGGTATGGAATGAACACAAAAACGGTTCCTATAACTTATTATTCCATCATGATTATGGTTAAATCCAAGAACATTTCTAATTTTCTTTTGTAGCTCTACATCATCGATCCACACCTCTTTAATATTAACTTGGATAGATGGTTGAACTTTCAATTGATAAATATAATATTGTTCTATTCCTTCATAATTTCCAGATCCATCATTTGAAAATCTAATAATATTGGATCTTTTGTGATCCTCATCGTAGATAAGCTTGCATGATCCGTTCAACTCAAATCATTATCCACCTTGTTCACTTTCCCAGGGTAGTAATGCATTGAGAAGTTATAATCCTTTATATTCTCTAACCATATTATATGAAACATTTTAATCTCATTCCATGTGAATATATAATTTAAACTTGTATGATCAATATATATACAACACTTTTCTATTTAAAGATAATACCTCCCTATGATTAATGAAAAAATTACCACAGATAACTCTAAATCATTAATTGATTATTTTTTATCCTGAAAATTAAATTGTTATGAGGAATAATCTATAACCATGTTATTATACATAATAAAAAAATCCCAATCCCTTATTTGATACATCACTATATTAAAAAAACTTCTACATAAAAGGATATTGCAAGCCCAATGCACTAACTAAAATTATCTTTAGTTCCTTGAATTACCTCAAAATCATCTATCTAGAGGAACTTGGATCCCTTGTGAGTTAGCTTAGTCAAATGATTAGATAGTCATGATAAATTCTCCATAAATCTTCAATAATATCCAGATAAACCAAGAAAACTATGGATATATATCACCACAGTTAGTTTAGGCCAACATTGAATAGACTCTATCTTTTATTGATCTACTGATATACCTTCTCTCAAGATTATGTGAAAAAATGATACCATTTATGTTCTAAATTCACACTTTGTTAATTTTTCATACAGTTTCTCCTTCTTTAGGGTCTTTATTAAAATTATCATGTGGTCTTTATTCTCTTCCTTACTCATTGAATTTATAATAATATCATATATAAATAATAAAAAAAACTAATCAATGTAATATCTAAAGATTCTATTCATCAAATCCATGAATATAACACAAGGATTCATAAGACCAAAATTAATCACTATATATTCCTAAGGTTCATACCTTGTATGTAATGCTATATTGGGTATATCCTCCTTATAATCCCTTAATTGCTGACTTGTATAAGGACTGCCAATATTGGTAAAGTATTGAGCTCCAAGTAGTTGATAAAAAACTCATTAATTCGATGAAAATGATACTTGTTCTTAACTGTGATCTTGTTCAGTCCCTGATAATAAATGTAGGTTCACATTTATCTATCATTCTTTATAAAAAAAGAATAGATGTACCCCATGGTGATACACTTGGATAAGTGAATCACATATCAAGGTTTTACGAGAGTTTCTTATTTAATTCCTAAAACTCAATATAGGCTATTCTATAGGGAGTCATTGAAATTGTTGGGGAACCATGTATTAGTTCTATTGAGTTATAAAACTTATATTTCAATGAAATTTTAGGAAACTCTTTTAGAAAGGCATAAAAAATTCCCAAAAAATAAGAACATAATTAATTTTTTTCTTATCCCTAACCATTTGAGATAAACACCCCTTTTAAATGAGAATTAAGACCCATACATTGGATGTAAAATCCATCAAAAGTTTATAGTTATGACCACATTGATAGATGATCATAGGTTGGTTTAGAATGTAAAAAGTAACTACACTTCCTTGAAATTTGATGTGGGATTTATTCATATAAATCCAATCCATTCCTAGGATGAAATCAAATTCTTCTTAAGGAATACTTACATGATTTTCAAGAAGTAAATTCCTACCAACATCAACCAAAGAGGAATCATAGACTTGAGATATGATCATCTTACCATTTTGGGTGTTTTAATACAAATTATAAATCTTATTGTTTGGGTGAAATCTTGATACCCTTGGTAAATTATTTAGATATGAAACAATGGGTAGATCCAAAGTCAAATAAGGCATTAACAGTTCTAGAGTGGATGGTAAGTGTACCTTTAACCATGCCATTGTGAAACCACTCATCAGAAATAGTGATCACATATTATTTCCCCTAGTCCCTCAACTTAAGAGGTTCTTGACATCAATCATCCACATTATCCCTTAGATTTTGGAATTCTTCAGCATAATGCCCATTATTCTAATACTTGAAGAGTTGAAGTGTGGGATGTGAATTTTGTGCATCCTTCTCTGTGTTTGCATCATTATATAACTTCTTCCCATCACTTCGATAATCAATTTACCAATGACCTTAAATTCCACACTTAAAACATTTACTATTTACCCTATGGAAATTTCTTCTAGGTTTCATCCCACACTTAGAGGAATAAAGGAAATATCATCTTATTCTCTCCATTATTCATAAATATTCCTTTGAAATCTATCTTCTTTTTCTTATTTAAACCATTATATTGATATATTAATCTAACTTCCATTTACACATTGATTGAAAATAAAATAATTTATTCATAGATACCATAGTTTATTATCGATAACACCATTTAGAGACATGGTTTTAAGTCACTGAAGAATCAGTCAACCTTAATTCTAGGTTAGATCATAGTACTATAAGTGTACCTCGTAAATCTTGTAACATTTTTCTCATAGGTACGAATAGATTCATAATAATTTTTCCTTATCAAAATTAATTATTTATATATATTTTTATAAAGAAAATGATGAAATTATATATTGTAAAATATTTTCTTGAACTCATACCAATCCATGGATTCAATTACTAAATGTTTCCTTATATTCCTGATAAGAGTCCATCATTGAACTATTTCACCTTCCAAATGGTAGAAAACCAAAATTAAATTTTCATGTTCCAAACACAAGAGAACATAAAATATATTTTCATTGGAAATGATCAATTGTTTAACAATATTTGGATCAAAAGACCCACTAAAAGAAGGTGGATGTTTCCTCATGAAGGACTCAACAGAATGTTGTTCCCTCTTTTTTTCATTTGGAAGTCCCACATGATTTATATCTTAAGAATTTCTTATGATCATAATGACTATATTTTTCATTCTATATCCCATAAAATTTGGACTCTTAATATGAAAATCATTTCATTTTTCATCACACTTAGCAATAATGTGGTTCCTTCGGGTTCCAACTATTGAATAAAACCTAAAAAACATAAAGTAAGAAACAATAATTATAGTGGGGAAATACATAATCATGATAATTACTTTTAGGATGTCAAAATTATGAAACACTATTTAATCAATGAAACCTTAGGTTTATTCTATGAGATTTATACCCACAATCTATTTAAATAACTTATGATGGTTTGTATAGAGTTTGTGAATACCCAAAGAATATCTCTTGGGAGTTTCATACTAGGTGTGTAGAAAGGACAATTTTCATAATCTAGTTCCTGATCTAGTATAGCCACATAGTGTTTCTTTGGTGTTATTAACTCTTGGTACATATAAGGTAGAGACACATGCATTTTTAGTATCTAGAAATGGATTTATATTTAGGAAAACACTCTCTCAACCCTTTAAAAGAATTCTAGGACATTTTTATACACATTAACCTATCCTTAGATTTATACTTAGACATATCCTTAAGTATCTCACTAAAGGTTTATTATACTAATTTCCAAAGGTTAAGTAAACCTTTATTCTAATACAAACTATAAAAAACCCAAATTTTCATACATATAAATTACACCATTTTTGGGGAATATTTATTTCATTACATAAATCCACACTTGAGAACCATAATAGTTTAGTTCCTTTAGAAACTTGGAAACATAAACACTGGTCCATAAGTGAGCTACATTATCTCCCAAGACATTCTTAAAAAATATAAAACTTCCTATACATATCATAAATGATACATATATTCATAACATGGGAAAAGGAAACATAAAAAAGGTTGATATCAAAGGCTCAGTAATGGTAAAAAAGAGAGATATATAACCATAACATGGACATAAGGGTATCATAAAATGATCATAACATTTGAAAACAAGACCTTGAATATCAATGATCATAATCATTATTCATGGAATAAATATCGGTAGTTTATAAGACATGATTCATAAAGGAATAAAGGAACACGAGCCATTAGGAAACAAGACATGGAATTTGTGGCATACCGAGAAACATAGAAAATAATTTCCATAATAGTAAAGGATCACTTAAAAGACCATTATAATGGATACTTTCTTTAACAAAACCGGTTTGACTCCCTATTATATCCCTATATTACTAAACCAAGTTCACTTCCCATTCCAGCACTGTTTTAATAAATTAGTTCAATTCCTGTTCCAGCCCTGTTTTACTGAACTCGGTTAATTTCCCCTTCCATCCCTACATTTCTAAAGTTGGTTCACTTTGTGTTACATTCTTGACTATCTCATAAGATATAAATCATTACGAAACACATTGGAGGGAGATATAGGTCTCACCCATTAAAAAATGAAAACCATATCTATGTTTTCCATATTATCAAAAAATTTCATCATATCATAAAACATTAAATGAAATTGTTATCATAAACATTTAACCATATAATAACCTATGAAAAAGTGATAGGTTTCATGATCATATCATCCAATAAGTACCCCAAAAAAGAAGTTGGATTCATAATCATTTCATCTTGGTATAACCCGTGGAAGAGAAAATGGTTTAATAAACATAATGACATCAAAACATAAACCATTCCAAGAAATAATATGAATGGTATCCTTGGATAATATCTATATATAGTCATAGGTAACACCAATGAATTTAATCTTAGTTAGAAAATAATTTTGAATGATCATTTAAAACATTTATTGAGAAAAATATAATTTCAACTTAAAAAAGACTTATTAAAACATAAAACATTTTTTTTTATTTAAAAATAAACATGAAAAAATATAAAGGAATATTTTAATTATTTATTGGTTATTATGTTAGAAAATTTCATTCATGACATACACATTAAAATGAAGGTTCCCTTCACATTTATAGTAAAAGTAAAAGGTGAATTCTTTTGGAAAATCATTTTCATATTCATTTAAAAAGTTAAAAAAATAATTAAAATGAGGGTAAAAATTTCTTTTAAACATCATTATATATTAATAAAACATTTTCAAACCATTTGTTTTATAAAACATCATTTTGGAAGAAAATATATTTCTGAACAAAAAGTTGGATTTTCATAGATTTGTTTCTTAATTATCTTAACTAAAAAGGGTGAAAAATTGGTACCATTATATTAAGATATCACAAATAAACATAATATAATAAAATTAATGATAATTAATGAGATATTTATCATAATATTTTCTCAATGTAAGCATAATAAATAAAATCCCGATAAACGATGAGATTGTAATGATAAACTCTTACAACTTTGGTAAATTTGAACCACAATACCCATGAAAAAATAAAATTAAATGAATATTAAAATATAATTAAAATTATACTCACAATATAACATGTAAAATAATAATCATATACACCTCATAAAATAGTATAGGAGAATAACATAACATGTGTATTAAAGAAGGAAAATTGATATAAAATTCCATTACCTTAAGTCTTAACGTCCGTCGTAATCATTAAATAATATTGTATAATAAATATAATTTTATTATAAATCTATCATAGAACCATAAATGTATATATCATACCATATTATATTTTTTTATTGAATTATATTACCCAATTATTAACAATTTAATGTTACATTTTTGTTTTAGGTAATAAATTCTTTATTCCTCTTACATGTTTTTCCTTTTTATTTTTGGCCCTCTTACTTATATAATGATTTAATTATATAAAGAATGATAAACATTATATAAATATCATATATTTTAAATATATATTTCTTTATATTAATTCATAAAATTTTGTTATAGAAAATGAAATACACCGTTCATGGAGACGGTAAGCCGCACGTACACATGAACACTGTTTCGATTTTTTTATCCTATTGAAAGAATGAAAATTAAATGGTATATATAACTATATTATAATTATAGAATAATTTTTAGGTGATATATATCACATATTTTTATTAAACACATCATTAATTCATTCCATGTAAAGCATGAACTAATCACATCGGTTCATGGGGTGGTAGCCCACCATACACACAAATGACATTATTGTATTCCCAAAAAATCGAAAGCATGATTGTATGTGTTATATAATAATTATAGAAGAATAAATACATCATAATATATATATATATATATATATATATCCTCTATGAACAATATTTCCATCATTATGGCCAACCTTGAAAGGTAGAAATGAAAAAATTAACAACAAAAATTTGCAATGTGGTAGTTCGCCGTACAAATGAATGATAATTTCACTAAACATTTGATGAGAATGTGTTTATTTTTATGTTTAAACCTTAAAATAAAAATATATAAGTATATTTAATATACTAAGGTTATTTATAAGAATTATATACAAATAATTTAACTGGGTTTAAGAAGAAATAAAAAAACGTTCATTGATGAACATTACTCCTTATTCAGGTATCTCTTTTTGCTTTTCACCGAAGGCCTTCCATCGTTGGATTTCTAACCAAAGTAAGGATCCTAGTATTAGGGTAGTTATGTGTAAAAATTATTTAGTTAGGTATTTTTTGACCAGATTTTTTTTATGGTGTGAGTAGAGGGGGTGGCCCTTTAGAAATGAGGTAAGCGACACATTTGTAATTTTATGAAAGAGTGAATTCCAAAAACATTTTGTCATTATCAAGTGGCTACAATAATGGAAATATTAAGATAATAGGAGGGATAAGGTATAAATATGTCTATAAAAAGTGATTTGGACATGTTTTGGGTCTTTTGTAAACCTTATATTCAATGTTTAACCATAAAGTAATCATGTTTTTACCTTAATTACTGTAATTAATTTTAATTACATTCACTAATAACTTTGGTAAAAAATTATGTTATCCTTAATAGAAATTATAAATTATTCTGATTCCAAATATGGAGTCATTTTTTCCAAATTCAATTCACATAAGTTGAAGAAATTAATATAAAATTAATCTTGTAGATGTGTTAAGAAAGTGAGTTTCTTAATATAAAAATTTCAGTAGTTTACAGAGTTTTTATATTAAATTTCAATATGAAATTGATTCCAAGGAAATAAATTAGATTTATAGATATTTAATTTAAATAAAAATTCTTTAAATCCACAATAAAATATAAATTAAATATTTAAATAAATTAAGAGATTAGGAAAATTTCCATTAAAATTTAGTAATTTTAACTAATCATTAAAAAATTAATCTTCTCAAAAAAATACTAAAATTTAACCCTAATATAATTTTTACTTTATGAATTCATAAAATGTTTATTTCATAAAATTTATTTTCTAAAAGTTTCAAAAAATAATTTTATTATTGTTCACAAAGAGATATAAAAAGCAGTTTTTGAGAAAATAATATTTTCAAAAAATTTAAAGAATTCACTGAAAATTATGTATTTCATTATCAACATGTCTTTAGTACATATAAATATTATATTTTAATTTATTTATAACTATTCATATTTATAAATTTAATTTCTAGGTTATAATGGTTGGGTTTAAATAACTATATTAATAATATATCAATTTTTTTTTGTTAAAAACCATTATTGTGTGTAATGAAATATATTCCAGTGTTGCATGTACTGCAAGATTATAATGGTGTGGCATATAATTAAATCTTAACATTTTTTAGTTTGAAATTATAACCATCAAAGTAATTATAATTTATTCAAAAAAAATTCATAAAAACTTTGGATGTTTCATGATAACAACCTTTTCTATCACCATCAAAAGACTAATGAGGGTGCATCGACGGTCTAATGGTTCCACCTGAGCTCTAGTAGAATCCATTAGATCTTTGGTGAGATCTAATTAGATTATTTAATTTTAAATTATTTTTTAATTTTTTTAAATTAAATTAAATTACTGGTTTTTTATTTTTGTTGGGCTAATCCACTCATCGCTCTCCCATATCACTTGTTTTCTCCTCTACAAATGGAAAGTTGTTTTTTATTTTTGGTCATTTCATTATTCCATATGTTTATAAGGATATATATAGGTAAGGTAAATGGTCATCTCACATTTTTACCCATTTTATATAATTATTTCATTATTCATTTCTAATTATGCTCGAAAATGGGGGGTGGTCAACTATTGTAGTTTCTTTCTATTTGAGATGAATCTGCTGGTGATAATTGATATCTAATTAACTATAAGTTATAGGTATGAGAACTATAAGTTTACAATTTTATTTCTTTTTATGTTGTGTTATGGTGTATTTAGGAAAATAGGTGACATAATTCTATAATAGGAAAAAAATGAGTTCCATTGATCATGATGGGTCTCAAGGTGCCGCTAAGTGTGTAAGAGGACTATGGACACCAATGAAAGGTCTTATGGGGAGTGGACTAGGATGGTACTTGGTTAAAGTTGAGGAATGAAATTTTATATGGACACAAAATGGGTATCCCAAGTTTAGTGATGGGTTGTGAGATTGGTTTAGGTTTTTTGTTTATGTTGTGATCTATTGGAAACCATTATTTGGACATATCAGCCATGGGAGGTGGGTGAGTTAGAATGAGAACTGGGTAAATATGAGTGTAAGGACTATTTAATAGTTGGTTTAGTGAGACATATAATAGAGGATTACCCTATTAGATTTTCACTAAAATAAGATATCATATCATATGATATCCCTTATCATCATAAGATATTTTCATATAACACATATTGGGATCAAGGATATATCTCTCACAAATTTAAACTTGACTAGGGTATTGTGACTATATTATCACTTGAATAATGTGTATGAAATTCATGAGATTATGATTTTGAGTATATGGAACATTACATTTCTCTTTCATGGTTTTATAATATTACGATTCAATGGGATTGATTCATTCATTTCATGGGAATTCATTAGAAACGTTTAAATAGTAACACTCAAAAAGGTCGTAATGCATCTATTTCCATGAGATGAAATATGATGCTCCAGTAATATAAACCTCTTCATTGGGATCCCTCTTGCTATTTTAACCTTGATTAAGGTAATCAAAACTAAAAATATTTTCATTCTTGAATCACCATTCATATTTGGAAGAAGATACTAATACCCCTCCAGGGGTTTTAGATCCTCCCATTATGAATGAGAATCCAAAGGTTGGTGTAATCTCTTAGAGGCATGAGGTATTTAGATACTAATTCCATGATATAAATAAACATTTCTATGTTTAAGAGTAAAATATTGAATTCACAATAGCTAAGGTATACTCAACTTATGTTATTCATTATTTCATGTCTATAATAATGAATATAGAACAAACACTTCATGGGTTTCTTGCACTACAAAGCTCATTCACTGAATAAATTATAACCTATGAGTTGTTTTAGAGGTCCATTATTCAATGGGTCAACATGTTATTCTTTATTTATATTTGAATAACTTACCTATCATAAGTCATTTGAATCCATTTCAAAAAATAATATATAGTGAAATGATTTTGTTTTGTTCTTTTATAGTATAGGATTTCCTTAAAACAAGGGTATAATAAAATGGAATCATAACAATTTGTATTATACAACAAAATTAAATATTTGATATCATAAAACATTACTAATTCTCATATTTGAAAAAAAACCGAGCTTTGTTACAGATTTCTGATATTAGGGATATCATAAAATCTTATTGGACCCATATGATATCACAAATCGTAAGTAGTGATATCATGTTTGAATTAAAATTGGTTATATTGTAAAATTCAATTTGGTATATAATGTTTAGTGTGGATACCATTACATATGAATCATAATTTAAAAATGATAATACCCATCATTAATTACAAAATGTGACATAGGACTAAATTTTAAAATGTTAATATTTTGATAAATTCACTTATGGTTTATAAAATATTTCAAAATTATAAGTGTTAATAATTATAACATGAGATTTTACATTCATAAATTAAATATGAGAAGTTATTATTTTTTCTCATGTTTTATAAAATAAATAAAGTGTTTTTATTTTGTTATTCCTTTATAATATTCACGTTTATAAATTGTTTAGAAATATTAATATTTTTTTGATTGATTTATGAATTAAATTTAATATATAGTTTTTTATTCCATGAACTACATTTTTGGAAAGACAATATAATATTTACTTTTAATATAGTCAAACCACAATTTATAATATAAATTATTATCATAAATTTATCTATTGAATATATTTTGTACATATTGGGAATTGGATTAATGATAAATTGGATTTTCTCTTAAGTAATCTCTCATTGGGGAGATGTATTTTGGGTCAGAATTTCCACTAGACTCAAGGATTATTGTTTTTTTCTAGAAAGGTGGGGGTTGGAAGTATGTCACATGATTATTAATCATGTAAATATTTTCAGTGTCATATATTTTTAATTCTTTACATTAAAAGTTCATTTACCTTATGTATTATATTAATTTTGATTTATGAATATATTTTGGGTCTATATTTGGGTTGAAGTTATATTTGGATTGTGTTTATATTTTTATCAATGTGTGTGTCAATAGTTTTCAAGGATAATTGGGTGATGTATTGGAGTATCCAACCATGAAATGAAGATTGAAGGTTCTTAACATCTGTTTTTGGTAAAGAAGAATGTTTTGGATACCTTGGAACAACTAGCTGGATAAGTGCTAAGGGAATCTCCTCAATCCAAGTGATTAAAAGGATTGGTTATCATGGTTTGATCAAGAAAATTATCAAATTATTTATTTCATCCATTTATATAATAGTGTGGAGTAGAGTACAAGCTATCAGTAGTGAAAAAATTGAAGAGCTTTTATTAATTGTTTTAAGTGGCTGAATAATTAGAGGTTTTGAAGACATACAAATTGGGTAAAATATTTTCTAGTGTGATACTGTAATTGACTGATGAAATTAGTGTTTAAAACACTTTTTTGAAGGTTTTATAATGTATGAAGGTTGTTTAAAGAATATATAAGATTAATTGAATAATTTTTATGCTTGGACTAGAAAGTGAATATTTTTTCTATGTTTGGAATCATGTGGTTGATCGACCTAACTCATGGTCATGTGATTGATTTTGAATCATGTTGTTGATCCACTAACTGCACGTTTGATTTTTCACCCTTATGATCTATTATGTTCTATTCCCTATCAACTAACACATGATCAGTTGAACTTTTCATGTGTGGTTGATTCTCTACGTTATATGGTTGATCGAATCCCTCATGATCACTTTCCATGGTAAGTGATTTATTCATGTGGTTGATCATCATTTTCATGTTCAATTGAAATGGAAAATAATTAAGTCATATGGCAAGTCATCATAGTTATTTAGTTGATCCAAGTGATTCATGATGTTGATTTTCTAGTCATGTGGTTGATATATCTATGGTTTCATGTCTACCTCAACATGCTATCAATCAATACGTAATGAAAAATAGGGATTGTTTTATTCTAAAAAAGTGAGAATTATTGATTATATATATATAGTGTAAATTTAATGGGATGATTTTTGAATTATTTAGAAATTATTAAAACATCACAAATAAATTATCATACATTATTGGAACATATTAATGATTATCGTCAATGTGGTTTATGGTATATCAAATAAAGAGGTCTTTTGGAACATATTTAATGATTTTTAATGATGAAATTACTATATTAAGTAAAAATCATAGTTTTTTATATTGATATTGTTATAAATTGATTTAAACATTATGATTCTATTTTGATCAATGATATGTACTTGTTTAAGGATAATAAAAAAGCATGATGAATTTATGGAAAATAAATTAAGCATGAAACTATTCTTCAAGGTTTATAAAAATTCAAAATAGAGAAAAATAAATATTCTTATGATGAGCTGTAACATTTTTAATATCAAAAAGAGTTACGATTCATTACTAAGATGTAATAAGATGAAACATGTAACATATTTAATTACATACAATCATTATATGGTGGGTGATATTGAAATTCAATTAGTGTTGAAATATTATTGAATAAAATGAGTGATTATATCCTTATGTAGAAGAATCTAAAATATTAGTAGAGCTATGAAAATTTATGTGATTACAAAGGTTTAATAAGAGATTTATATTGTTTCAATGAAGATGAAATGAATGATTTTTTTGATAATAATTATTGTGTTTTACTAGTATCAAAGTTAAGAAAAGATATATCATAATTTTTTTATGATTCATCTACAACAATGATAAATTATTTAAGAAAAATATTTCAATGATATTTTGAGAAAAAGACGAGGAATACACAAGGCTAAATAGATGAAAATTTAATACAAAAAATTAAATATTTTTAATAGAAAAATGGGAATGAAAAATAAAATATAAAATAAAGGGAACTCCTATCATTATACAATAGATAATGGTTGGGGGAAAAAGAATAATGAAATTATGGGGGGAAACCCATGTATGATAAAGAAATAAGTGAGGGTAGAAATTAAATGGGATCATATGAACCTGAATATATTAAAGCAATATTCTATATTTCATATATGGAAAATATAATAATCGAAAACATATATATAAAAGGTATAACAAGGAGAGATAATAGATAAAGTTCTCTTGTTTGAACTAGAGAATCTGAGAGCTGTGATTAGTGAAATATTTCTAAAAACTATCTCAAAGAAGAAAATAAATAAAAATATGATTGTTTGATGAATCTAAATTTCTTATAGGTATACAATATAAAGTAATAACAAGATGTTTTTGATACATCCTTAGTTATTTATGGTTTAGAAGAATAAAGACAAAGTGTGAATCCAAACACTCATGTATACTTTTAGATATTATTATTGAGCACTCATAATAGTGATGAGCTATTTGATAAAATATTATAGGACATTTGAGTGAGCGAGGAAACTAGGTGATTAGTTTCTAAATGATTGTAGAGAAAAGTTTCAAGCCATGATTGAGTTTTACAGTATTCTTAATGATATTTTGGTATTCGAAGAAGCTGTTGTGAGTAGAAGAAGATATATTATATTTGTTCATAATAATCCTTTACATAGATTCTATTCAACTTCAAATAAGAACTTAATGTGAACCCTTTCATATATATGGTGAGAATTCATTGAACTCGTGTGACTTAGGGAATGAAGGGAGATCATAGTGTGACTCTGTGAACATAGTGTGAAGATATATAAGTAATTCCTACTTGAGACATGACTTTTTATGTCTAGTGATAGTATAGTAAAGAAGGTGTGTGAAGAAAAACCCATTTTAATCAACATCAGATTATATTTTAGAAGCCTTGATCGGGGAAAACAACCAATCATGACATGGAGTAGGTTTTTGAACAAGACCTTGTAAACATATAACGTTCCTCTTTATTTTTTTACTTTCTTGTGAAGAGTTAATATTTTATTGATAAAATATTTATAGTGACATTTACACTAACCAGTAATAATGGTTTAATTTAAGATTGGTTTTAGTATAGTTTAGAATTTAGTCAAAACTAGTCAACACTTGATTCACCCCTATTAGGTGTCTCCAACGATCTTATTGGAAATTTAATGGGAGATAAACACAAACCATGGCTTGTGTAAAGAGATAAAGATTACAAATGATGTGGTGTGTATTAATTTAATATGAATATGATGTATTTTAAAGTGCTAAAAATGTTAAAAAACCCCCTAAAATACTAAGTATAATATTGCAAACGATTTATAACATTTCAAGACCTTTATCATCTAACTAGGCATTTTCCTTCTAATGCAGGGTGCCCATGGATTATTTTGTGTAAGGAATGATGGGGGTGGTTAATAATTAGGGTTAGGTAACTAAATATTGTTGTTTTATTTATCTGAATCTTATCTAGAAAACTATAATGATTAGGATTCTATATGAATAGATTTGAGTATCATCCATATGATGGATATTGATAAAGAGTTTCCTACTTAACTATCTTGTAATCACAACTATTATGATTAGAATGATTTAATTTATAAATAAATATAGTTATGGTTTTTACACCAATGTGGGGTAATTACTTAGTGAAATATGGATCCTAGTTCACAAAATGGATATTATGACTGGGGTCATTGTTTATAATTGGAGTACATTCATTAAAATTCATTAATAAAGATATATCAAATATGATACTCACCCAATGATATGTTTTTTGAATATTGTGGCATTAATATTTTTAATCATATTGAGATTGATTTTAGGTATGACATATAAAATATTTTTAAATTGGTATCTAAGGTTTATAAGTTTTATCAAGAAGAAACATTCAAATAATCTGAATATTGATGTTTTAGAGATCAATTTATCTAACTTTGACTCATGGGTATTAAATACTCGGAGTGGATCACACATTTATGCTGATAAAAATATACTCAAATATAAGAGAGAATTAAAGAATCGTGATGTCTATATTTATGTTGTATATAGAGAAAGGGTCACTGCATTAGCAGTTGACACTTATTACTGAAGCATAAACAATGTATTAGTTCCAAGATTAGGTAAATTTAAATATTTTTACTGAATTAATAATAATTTTATTTCTATAAATTGTTTAGAAAAAAATGTATTTTAATTTATTATTAAGAGTAAGAGTTTCTATATATATATGAATGAAATATTTTATAGAATCAGAAATTTAATAAATGGATTATAAATTATATATATGAATAATAATATCTATAAAATGAAGAATAAAAGGTTAGCATTGATAATAATCCCACTTTCCTTTGGCATTGTCTCCTCAAACACATTAACGATCAACCAATCCAAGGAATCCATAGAGGTGGATTGTTGGATTAATTCTTTATGAACAATTTGATACTTATGAAACATGTATATTATAAAATATTAAAAAATTCCTATTAGTGGAAAAGTAAAAGTTGTAGTGGATTGTTGGATCCCATAAAAAGTGATGAAAATGGGATAATGTGCATACAAGAAAGTGGTCGTTTTATGTACTTTGTTAATTTTACCAATGACTTTAGTCTGTGTGGTTATGTGTTTCTGCTGTGACACAAGTATAAAACATATGAAAAGTTATAAACAAATTAGAACTAAATATATAATCAACTAAGAAAATTTATTAACATTCTCTGATTGGATCAAGGTAGTGACTACTTAAGCCAAGAATTCACTATCTAAAAGATTGTGGGAATGTTAAAAAATTCACACCTCCTAGAAACAATTAGTGTAATTTTGTATACAAGAATAAGAATCATACATAGTGAAACATGGTTTTATTGATGATGATCCAACATGACCTTTATATTTCATTTTGAGGATATACTCTAAAGGCTTTTGTATTCCTATTTAATAGAATTCCATCAAAAGTAGTCATAATGAAACAATATGATATATTGATTGAGGAATTTCCCTTTATATATTTTATACGTATTTGGGGCAATTAAGAATTTATATAATGATAGAATTATGATAATCTTAGATTCATGTTAGATAAATGATTATTTTTTGGTTATCCAAAGGAAATAATAAGATATTATCCTACAACCCAACTGAACACAAGCTGTTTATGGATCAAGTTAGTGTTCTCCTTGAGAAAAAAACATATGGATCAAGCAGTTAGTGGGATAAATATTTAACTTAGATATTTTCAAAACCAATAATCATGAAGTTTTCTTGAGATGTGGGTTGATATGGTTCTATAAATAATTATGGATGAAGAACTGACTCAAGTTACACATGAAACTCAAAGGTATCATAATTTTCATCAAGGTCCAAAGAGATATGGATTTATTATGGTAAATTATGGTGATGTAATGTTCATAGAAGATAAAACTATTACCCACTAAGAGGTCATCAAGAATTTTGATTATGGGAAATGGTTAAAATCCCTGAAATATGAAATAGACATTATGTACAAAAACTATATTTACAACTAGGTGGATTAACCTAAATGGGTGATTCCCATAGAGAGAAAGTACATTTTCTCTAAAAAAGAGATGTATGGTAGATTATTTACTTATAAATTACACTTAGCGGTAAAAGGTAAGAAATATATTCATAGTATTGACTGTAGAGAAACATTTTCATTTACTGTGATGATAATGTTCATTTGGATATTACTGGACATAACATATAATTTTGAAAATGAGATATATCAAATAGATATTTGATTGATATAAATACTAATTTTATTAATGATAATTAAGAAAGGATGTGTATATGATACAACCCAGATTTTATAAAGAGATAAATATTTTTATTAAGTTATGAATGTTATAATGGTCTATTTATAGATACAAGCAAGCCTTTAGAATTTAGAAGATAGGGATTAGTGATTCAATCAAATATTTTGGTTTCATCAAGAATATATATGGTTCCTTTATATACAAGTTTATTAATGGTAGTAAAGTGATGTTTTTTATATTGTATTTTGATGGAATATTACACATCATAAATAATATCCAAACATTACATTCTATAAATTTATGGTTGGGTAAATAAATTTCCATTAAATACATGGGTGAAGAAGCCTATATACTGTGTATTATGATATATATTGATAGATATAAAAGGAATCTTGTACTCATTCAAGACACATACATTGGTGCAGTGTTAAAGTGGGTTAACATAAAGAACTCCGAAAAGGGGTCTTTACCAGTGTTTCATATCATATGTCTTAGAAAGATTCAATATCCTTTTAAATAATTAGAAAGGATGGATAAAATTACCTTGGAATATTCCATAGAATCTATCATGTATTCCATGTTGTGTACTCAAACTCATATCGTATAATAACATAATATAACTAGTATATTTTAATAAAATCATAGTGAGAGACACTATATTTATATAAAGAAAATTCTAAATTACATGAGAAGGACTAAGGATATGTTTTTGATATTTGGATTAGAGGATTAGATCTATGTAAAGGGTTATACTATGATATATTCCCATCTAATAAATAAGAAAAAAGATATCAATCTAGTTTCATGTTACCTTGAATAATGGAATTATTAGTTGGAAGAGTACCAAAAAAGTTAGCATAGAAAACATGAAACTAGAGGTAGAGTACATCATAATAACAAATTTTATGAATGAAGTTGTCCGGATCAAGAACTTCATTTTGTAATATAGCATGTTTCCTCGAATTGATGGATCGATCATGCTTTACTATAAGAACAATGGAGCCATTACTCTATCCAAGGAACCTTGGTCTCACCAAAGGACCAAATACATATTTATGAAATACTACCTCATATGAGAGATCATTAAGAGGGGTGATGCTAGGATATATTTGGTGGGTATAGAGGACAATGTTCAAGATCTATTGATGAATTCATTATAGTATAAATAACATGAGGATTATGTTAAATATCGTAGTATATGATATATAGAAGATTGAATGTAATGATTGTTTAATTTATCATTCTATTATAATAAATGAAATATCCATTTATCAATCATTCATGTGTATTGCATTTATTTTCACATAAACTGTATTATGATAATATCTCATCAATTTATTACTTTGATTTTTACTTAAAAAATTATCATCATAATGTATTATGGGTTGTGATGATATGTTAAAGTTAACCCGAGTATAATATTATAATGAAAAAAAGTTCTCTATGATATGTAATTAATTAAATTATGAGGTAATAATTTGATACTTAATACTTGGAATCACAAATTAAAGTTTATATCATAGAATTTAATACAATTATTGATATACATTGGGGTGTAAGATTATTATAATTTACTATTTCATAATGTTGTTGAGTACCTAACTGTGAACATTCATACTTTGATGACTTTATTTCGAAATCCTTGGGTATTAAATAATTATGGGGTACTTTGGTATGTTTCTGACCATGTCATCGATTGGATATCAACAAATATTCGATTTAACTACTCATATGTTGAGATAATATATATGGTCCCTTAATTGAATTTAGTGAAGGAAATTCATGGCCATGCTTAGTTGAGCCACAAATGACTTGAAAATACACCAATGGAAGAAATGTGATGTTTTCAATAACTAGATGAATGAAATGTGATGTATTCATCGATTTGGTTAGTCTAGTATGGAGAATCCTGATTGGATCAAGATTACACCGGACCCTATTGTATCTTGTGCAGCATTGATGCTTTACTAGAAACTGATCTTCTATTATATCTAAAAAATCAGTATTCCTTATTTTTTTTGATTATGTGATGGACTAAAGGGATAGACAGTTAGTCCATTGGATGAAGACTATGTTTTGGAAAAAAATGTCTGTTCCAAAATGAAGATAGTTTTATAAATCATATCCAAGTACTTTTGGATGTATTAAAAGAATACTATTTGTTATAGAGTCTTTATGGGATCTTAGAGAAATTGAATGATTTATTTATGTTCACTAAAATGGGATATAATATTGTATTATATAACACTATTATTTCCAATGAAATAAATATGATTTATATTTGAATCAAGGATATGTTTCTGACCAACATAATCTTGAGAACGATCTTGAGACTAAAATATCACCAATGAAGATTGTATGTGATATAAGAGGCTATAATTTTGAGTTAAAGACACATTCCATATATCCCACACATTTTAATTATATTATAAGTGAGTGGTATTGATTCATTTATTTCATATTAAGTTGTTTGAAACATTAAAATGGTGACACAACAACATCTAAAAACTCACCAACTTTCATGAGATGGTAGTTGGAACTCTAACATTAAAAATATATTAAATAAATGAGTATATTCTAAAAAATGGATAGGATCCCAACTATTGTTGTACCTAAGGTTCATATAATCCATTCCAAAATTATTTTTATTCTCACATCACCATTTATCTTTAGAAGAAGGTGAAAACACCCCTTTGGAGGTTTGAAATCCTATCATAATGAATGAATATCTAAATATTTGTGTAATTACTTGGAGGTAAGAATAATTTGTATACTTATATCATGATCTACATATAGCTTACAATATTGATTATCAAAATATATAATTCACAGTTTCTAAGGTATGATGATTCTTTGTTCTTTGTTATTTCATATTGATATTATTAAAGAGAGATCAGCCACTTAATTGTTTTTTATGATTCAATTTTTTAATGAACATCTTATTTCCCATCATACATAGGATTTTTCTTATTCATAAATTCAATGTGTATATCATGGATTATTATTTTTTGATTCATGTATTTTATTGTGATTAATATGAGTTGTAGCTAGTGGGATTGGATATTAGTTGTTAGTTTTTGAAATGAGAGGGTGATAGTTGGACAATGACTGTAAAGATTGTGGTTTGGATTAAGTATAGAGATAAATTAACTGTTTGTGGAGATATAATGTTTCACTAAGGATATTTAGAGAAATTTTTATCATTAATGAATGCAGTTACTAAGGTTCATTGTGGAAAACTAATGTTCATTTGGTATGTGTATATGGGATTTTATTGATTTTTCTCATCATTGTGGATGTAAATATTGGGTATGTGTGTGGATATGATGTCATGGTGACTTGGTTACTAGATTTTGGTGGGATCCATTATTTTTTTGAAATATAGGATGGTGATATTTATCATCAGACCTGTGGATGGATACATCATAGATGTGTCCATAGATCTTGGTAGGCCTGACCACTAGGATACTTAGGGCCATTGGGCTAGTTATGTGGTGGGGGTGGAGTTTCCCATTGGTGGTGAGATGGTCACTAGGCTTAAGTAGTGGGTGTATACCTAGATGGTGGTGAGAAGTTTTTTAAAAATATATACACTGATTAAGAAATCAATATTATTGGAATACAATTCATGAAACAAATAGTAATACTACGAGGTTTACATTGATGTGATATGGTTTGATAGAGGGTTTTGTGAGCCATTGAGTGTTTTAGACTATGAGTACATCCTCCCACTCTTATAATGCCTGAAGTAGGTAGGATAATGAATGAGGGTGACAATATAATACCCCATGTATCAAGAGAGTGGTATAGTTGATCTTTGGTTTTCATTTTATGTTAAACATGAAACCATACATTATTAGATATATTGAGGTAGGTTGGTGGTGGTATATTGAGTTTCATACTCATACACTACACTTGAATCTTCTTTAACATTCAATTCTCATATTGTGTTTTAGGAAATGGAACAACCCTGAGGCATGAATTGGAGTATGCCAATGATGGGTGTGATTTGGAATCACCAATGTTGGGGAATGAACTAGATAAATCCTTGATGTCAAATTGATAAGATATATGGTAATAATTATTTGTTAGGATATGATGTATGAGATTGACCAACATTAGGCAATCTTATTTGGTATTACTATTAGATGCCTATACTACATTTCATATGTTATTGTATAATATTCCTAGTTAATTTTACATGGATAAGTGTTTGATGTTACTTTATTATTTATGTTGTTATTGTACTACTATGATAGAGGTATATTATCCCCATGATCATACTTAATCCCTCATTGTTACTCATTACCTTTTTTTGTACGGGTAGATGAGCCTGATGTCATAGCCATTCAGGCTGACTAGTCCAGGTTTATTACAAAGTGGTACCAGAGTTGTTTTTTGGAATGGTATTTATAAATATAAGGATGTGTTGGGTCTTGGAATGTATGTCATATAGAGTTATTAGGTAATTTAAATACATGATGAAGACCAAGTTTTCATGGAATTCTAGATTTTTGTTCTTGTTTTTTGTTGTTAAGGTTGAATTATTCGACCTAGATAAATGTAATATTTTAATGTTATTGATTTTTGGTTTTCCTATTGTCCTATAGACGCAAGATATGTGTTTTTATGAAGAATTCTAGGAATATAGGAATCAAAATACATGAACGCGTCCACTTATGATTTATATTTTAGTTATAGAAGATGTTTTAATTGTTTAAATTTCCAACAATAAATTATATGACATTTTTATGTATAAAATATTTGTGTAATTCATATCACTTTTTCATAGTTAATTCATGTTATATAGTATCTCTAGATGATGTCTCTATAGATATTATTTATGTGTGTTCTATACCTAGTGATTGGATTATGTGATATTTGAATGCTTGAGGATGATGTTTCCCTCGAGTGTGTCAATATATGGGATTCTTTGAGTGAATTAGTGAAATGAACAAGACTTAAATACCCCAACCATGTACCCAGATCATGTGTGCTACTACCCTAGGAGTTATCCTAAATAAATAAATATAGGTGAAAATCATCATGGGACTTATTATAGAGTTTAGAGAATGATTTACATACTAGTTTAAGATAAAATTCATGATTTGGTTTAACCATAATTTCAACATAAATCATCTATATGTTTTATATCTTTAAAATAAAATAGAAATAAAACTAAGCCAAACATTTCATAAAGAAGATAGAAAATTATTTCCTAGAAATAAAACTATGCATTAATTCATAAAAAATTGACAACTATAATTCTATCCCATAAAAACTAAGCTGTTGAGAAATCCAAGAAGAACATGACATAAAATAGAAGCACTAAGAGGTAATAAGGAATTGATTAATAAAATACATCCAATAACCTTCAAAAGCACCATAACTTAAGTGGTAACTAATACCACCTCTATAAAAACACAAATACTAGTCTAAAATGTTGCAAAAACTATTAGAGTACTTGAAATCCATACAAAGAGGTTACATGTACACTGACATGTCCATGTTGGGTGTGAGCATATAATACTCAATTGGGAACCACTAACAATGTCTCAACACACCATAGATATAACATTAGTATTCATAAACATGTATGATCATTTTCAAACATATTTAGTAAAATAACTTAATCATTAAAAAACATTATTTAATAGGACATTGTATTAGACAATTACCTACATATTCTTCCCATAGAACATGGACAATAGTGGTTAGGGAAAAATCTATATCTTGTGTAAAGGGTTCGATGTATATAACTGTTAGGGAGATCTTGTATACATTACATTTAGGGAGAGGTGGAATGGGTATAATATAGATATTAAAATATGAGAATATTCTATAGAGTATCATATGAGTTGGTCAAGGAATTATGATCATAACTTGTACATTAATTATTTCAATCAGGCCTTATATACCATCTAAAGTGATATATAATAAGAATATACATTTTATAGATAACAAAAATTCTTATCATAAGTTGATAGTCATGCTACCCATTAAAAACTAAACAAGAATAATATTTTTTGGAATTATAATAATTAATATTGTCAATATGATAAGGCACAATACATTTAAGACCATAGCCATAATAATGACAACATGAAACCCATATCATATATAATTATTTGTATAAAAAGTGAAAAATTATTTATTAAAATATGAAACCATAACCATGAAAATATATATATAACCCCAAAATCATTTAGTCATGAATGTGATCAACTATGAATAAGATCATGGCCTTAGGTAATAGGATATTCTAATATCATGATATAATAATGCAATAATAAAACATGATTGGGTTATTATAATATAACCATATAGGTTTGATATATCAAAATCCCAATACTTACTTGTAAAATGTACATTAAAGGATGAAATAATTCATAATAATAAATCAAAAAATGGGGTGGTTAAACCAAACATATCACTAGACTAGTGCATAATAAAGGTAGTACCTAGGGTCACCTGAGTAAATTATAGCCTACACAGGGGAAAATTCCAGAAGAAGACTACTTATTATAATCAAATAGGTTCAAAGTTCCATACACCATGCCCAAAGTGATACTTGATATAATTAAGAACCAATTAAAGAGATTGAGTTTCAAAATGGAGTGGTAAGTACCATGGAAAACACTATTTTTTATTAAACATTTTCAAGAAAAATACAGGAGGAAAAGGGGAAAAATATATAAGGGTTTTCTAAAGAATATATTAAGAGTCAAGATATTTTTTTAAAATTTAAATTTTTTAAACCTTTGTAAAGGAACTGTGGTAATAACCAAGTGTTTAGTTAGGTTATGACTAAGATAAATATCTTTCTAAGTAGAATCAGACCCTTTCACCTCCTAAAACAAACCACTACATCGCCAATGAAGCACCCTCTTAACTATAGGTTACATGTGGTTTTTTGATTTATAGTATGTTCAAGTTGGGAGGAAGCATGTTATTTCCATCATTGATCAGAAATAAGAATCATGATAAATTACTATACCTTTTTTATAATAGACTGATATAGTTTTGTACAAGAGGGAAATCTTAGCTCATGAGGTATTTATAAAAGGAGTTAACCTAGAAAATATCACTTAAGATGCCCAGACTATCTCATGGTTATTGTTTAAGAATGTAGACAAGGATATATAAAAAATGGGATTTATAAAAAAACATAGACATAGGTTCTGCAACTACCAATCCATGGAGAATTTTATTAATAAATCTATAAATATATTATAGATTTACAAGCAATAATTATTATAGAAAATCACATAAGAAAAACGAAGTATATTAAACAACATAATAAGACAACATATTAACTCCTTGTAAATATTTCAATAGATATAAAAAATATCATTGAAAACCCTTATGTTATAGTTATTTAAATACATTTAAAATTTATTTATTATATTGAAGAAACTATAGGAAATATTGTGTAGGAATATCATGAGAATCACTTAGTGAGTCGAGACCACCTACCATATATTTATGAGAGATTTACCAATTCCAAACTGTCTTAAGAATCACCTAAAAACTATCAACCCATATTTTATTACCATGGAAATTAATCACTAAATGTATCCCTTAAAGTATACAAAGACCTAAATCCGTAAATCATTCCAAGAAACTACTCATAGATCCCAACATAAAATCTTATAATACTAAGGGAAACACATACCTATTCTTACTTCAATCAAAATGGTGAATAACAATAATAAATAAACCAATAGATGAGTACATGGAGTAATAAGTGATGAGGAGCCGAATCCTAAGGTGAATTCCTCCATGATCGGTTGGAATTAACATTAGATTCCCAATCTAAATAAGGAAAGTTTGGAGAAGAATAAAAGAGGGATAAGAAGAGTGGATAAGTGATTCTTACCTTTCCCTTTCGTATGAACAAGAAGATGGTGACCAAGGGACGGACAAGAAGTCTCTCTAATGAGTTTGAGGGAAATGTGGTTGAGGGAGAATAGAGAGAGAAATAAGGGGGTAGAGGTGAAATATCTCTTATTCCCCAATAAAAAAATGTGGGATTGGATCATGAGGTACTAAGTGGATCCCTCTTGCCTCCATAGTGACATTATTGTATAATTAGTGCCCAGTGGATGCCCACCTGTTTTTTAGTGTCACCTATAGGCATAATATATAGGGGGAACCTACTTCTTAGGGACCCCAAACTCCATAACTCCAATAAGAACCATGAACCTCATTCAAAAATTCTCAGGAAATCACCTTATTCACCTATAACTGAACATTAATCCTCAAAATAAAAATACCCACCAACCATGAAAAAAATAAAATGGTTTAACCCTTAAATAATCTAAATAAATTTGTGATTAGGCCCTTAATGACACTTTAATCAAGGTAACTGAGACACATTTCATTACAACCTCCCCACCATATAAATTCTCTTCCCCATGATGACTCATTAAATTCTTTCTCTATGTCTCATCACTATGAAGTCTCCATTTCATATACTAAGGAACCAATCAAATTCATGATGTACAACTTCCAAATCCAACAAAAGTAACCTATGTTAAAAAAATCAGATCTTGAATCACTGAACTAGGATCACATCATAAAAAAAGACCCTAAACACAGATTTAAATAATATTAAATTACCAAATCCTAAACCTAACCACAAAAACATAATCATTTCTCTTATACGTATCTCTAGTTATACTTTAAAACATATATCTCAATTTCTAATTCAATAATCAATATCAGATTCCAAATGATTAAACCTCATGATTTTATATCTAAAAATATCAAAAATTTTAATCACTAACAACTAAAAGATATATAAATGAAATAAAATTATATAAAAACCCCATATTATCCATTAAACATTAGATGTGTGACTCTTAAAATAGAAAAATAAGAGGATAATCATTGAAAAAAATATTTTATAAAGGATATAACACCATCCCAATAACTCTCTAAAGAACATCAATAGATCATAATAAAATCCAAGGGACTCCTAACCATATAATTACACTAGGGATATATATTACTAACTTTCCATTCAATTATAGTATAACAAGGATATTTATTAGGAGGTTTATAATGTAAAAAACATCATTTTAGAAACCACATTCGTTTTTATCTTTAAAATCAAATCGAGTTACCTTAAAAAAATATTTCCAATCAATTTTGAGAATCCATATTTAAAATTTAAAATTTCATTAACCTATTTAAAAAATAATAAAGGAAAAATAGTTTTCCCACAAAACACTTTTTTTCTAAAAAATTCCAACCTAAAGTTTTCTTTTGAATTAAATATAGTCTAAAACAAATTAATAAATATATTTTTTGAAAATAAAATCATTTTAATTTTTAAAATAAATTCTTTTAAAACATTTTCAATTTAAATAACATTACTCACATAAGAAGACATGATATTAGGAAAAGGTTTTTTCCTTTACCCGTCAATACTAGAAAACTAGTTAGAGATAATCACAATAGACAACATAGGTTCCACATAAATATAATCAATATACAGTGTCTGTCATGATTTAGTGATTATTTTCCAAGACATTAATAGAAATAGTTTTAGTATCATATCAATGAAAAAATAAGTGAGCAATATTCCAACTAGAAGGATATAACATTAATATATTTATAAGGAAATCTAAAATAAATAACAAGATCAAAATAAAAAATTAAACAAAAAATATATTATTTTAGTCCTATAAAAGAAATATATAGTAGAAATCATAATCATGCTCAACTTATATCACTAAAAAGGAAACAAAAGGCTTAATGAATAAATATATACATTAAATAGAGAGTAATTTCAATATTATAAATTATAAATTGGAATTTCTAGCTATCAAATGTAATAACTAGATTCATCATAGTCAAAGAACCAACTATTGATCCACATTGAACTAGTTTTAACAAATATATAAATATATATATATATGAAAACACTATATATATTGATGATATTTCAATCAATGAAAACCTAAAGTCGATTCCAGTCATATGATAAACTATCATAGGAAAGCATGCATTTTGGAATGACACCCAATGTGCACCTACCCATTAACGCCTCTCTAGATGCATGTACCAAAGTAAATAGTGATTTCCCATTAATTATTAAATGAATGTTTGGAGGTATATACCATTATACATATGAAAAACTATCATAAAACTCAATCAAAACTATAGTGCCTATTAAAAACCCAGAAATCCTATAGTGACCTGAGTTTACATTATAAAGATGTTCCTTATGACTTTTTATAGATTACCTATCAAGTAATGACAATATTTGATATTATCTTAATCATAATATTATTTACCGAAGAAATACTTGAAACATCTCTATGATATCACTTTGTAATGTAAGTGACCTAAATATGCCACCTGTTACTTAAATCATGTTCCCTACTACCCTAAGAGCACTACTTAATTCCCATGGGTTAGTGACTAGAACTACATGTCCTATTATAGAGTCTTGGGAATGACTTAACTACTAGTATAAGATATAATTTAGGGTCTGGTTCCATGAAAATTTTAGTGTGACTCATTTGAAATTCATATATATCCAAAATAAAAAAGAAATATCACCAACCCAAATACATCATAAGGAGAGTAAATAGTTGTTGAACCAAACAAATCTATCTACATTAATACATACAAAACCAACCACTAACAGTATGACCCATGAAAATTATTCCTTACAGAAAGTCCAATTAAAACTTGGAATAAAATGGGGACATAAGGAGGAACATGGAGATGATCTGGAAAAGTCCTCTGACCACCTCCAAAAGAACCATATCTAAAGTGGGAACTAATCCCACTTCAATGAATACACAAAAACCAATCCAGAATTGTATAATAGCTTCTAAAGTACTTGAAATTTAGTTATATAATCCACATGTATCCTAAGGCGTCAATGAAAGGTCTGAGCATATAATGAAGGTTTCAGGAAAAAAATAGAAGTTTCCTTCCCCATGCCAAATAATATTTTTCATTGTTTCCTTAATATTAAATCCTTAAATCATGATAAAAGAATCCTAAAATATTTTTACAAGGTATTTTTTCACATATAATTTATAATTAATATATATAGATAAAAATTACCACCGCTTGAAATTATTTATTAATTTTAAATTAATGAATATTTTATATCATACCATCATTTTTTGAAGGGCCCAAAGTATAATCCCTCTAAAAGTGTCCACACATACTCTATGAATCTCAAAACATATTCATTGGAACTCTGGGTGCTAGAAAAGAAGAACACAACTTATTGTGGTGTTCATCATTTATCATAAAAAAATATTTCATTTTCAAAAGAATCTTATTATTATCTTTTCCTTGATTGGAAGGAGGAGGTTCACCACTCTCCACTCTTGAAGGTGTTCTTGATAATTTCTCTCTTAGATATTGAGAGAATTATCTTAGGATAATCTATTGTGCACATCGACCCTTTAACCTAGAAATGATATAATTTGGGATTTATAATCAGGGAGAAAAAGTTATTAAACAAAGGGACTTAAATAATTTCTTAATTTTAAGTAAACCCCATATTGAATAATAATAATAATAATAATAATAATAATAATAATAATAATTCCTTAATCTATTCTAATTCCAGGATATTTAAATACAATTTCTTCTCGACCCTTTAACCCGACATGTATACCATCCTTGTGATTTATAAAACCATAGATTACAACTATTTATTTATTTACATGTCACTGTATTATACATTCATTCAATAAATTCATATAATATTCACTAATTGGTGAATAAATATTTAATATTTACATAACCAAATAAATAGTTTTTTGTTACCTTGCGAATAAAAAATATATAAATAAATATTATATATTCACTTGATTATTAGTTATCTTAAAAATAAATATTTATTTAATATTCAACTCACACATATCTTCTTTCAAATAGCTGGTGATTTAATTAATGAAATCAACACATAATAAATAGTTATTAAACCAAAATTTGAGAATAATCACTAATTAAGCTATTAAATTCCAAATAGAATTTTACAAAAATTCTGGATACACATAGTGCATAACCCTATACAGATATTTCTCAACGGAATTAGGAAAACAAGACTAAATTTAAAAATCAACATCTAACTGTAAATCTGGGAACCCATATAGAAAGAAGATAATGTCACCAAAATAATAACCTATTAAATATGCTCACTATGTAATATAATCCATTTTCACCATTTTCTCATCATGTAGGTTTCCTTGTGTCATCAACCAACACACTTTATTTATCTTTCATCGACTTCCTAAAATGAACATGTCAACATGATACCTTGAACATGGAGTTATCATAATGTTCCATTTCAATAAATGGGATTGAGATATCACATTCCATTAAAATTGAAGAGATAAATCCTTTATTTACTTATTCACTAATATCATATCACTTATAATGCACCTATTGTATCCTACCTCACCTCAAGTATATGTTGTCATAATTTTCATTAATACATTAATTTACATGATTCATCATATACATTAATAATAATCTAACATAAGGACCAATACAAATATATATAGATATGAATATCCAATGACACATATAAGATGCAGAATTCATATTGGCGGGGATATTCTCATAAGATCCTCTCTTGGACATTACCAAGTGTGAAATTCATTATAAGAAGTATCATTGTCTTATAATACCACTAAACCTGAAAGATAAACATCATCCATGTCCCATTAGATATATTTCATTCACTAATAAAACATATATTTATGAATATTTTAATATCACATCAAGGTTATCATAATATTAGGGTACTACTATGACAATTTGATGTGAGAAATACTCTAGGGAAATTATCACATTAATGTCATATAGAAGAATATCATCATGTGATAAGATATTTATGAATATTCAAGTCTTTAAATATAAAGTAAATCAATGGTATATTGTTATTTTGTTCTAGGGAATGAGCTCTAATAGTCTTCCACTAACAATTGATCCAACTACTAACTAACCAATTAGTCTCACATGATAAACATGATTTCTTGAGGTATAGAAAGAACTGATGGGCCTACCATGTTAATGTGCCTTTTCTAATCTCTAAAATTCCATACCTCAGATAAAATCACTAAAGGGATGATATAATTGAGTATTAATTGTTTTCCATCAGTCAAATTTTGACATCTTGTCTAAAAAACATCATTGAAAAACTGTTTCTTATGTTATATTAGAAACCACAACATACTCAATCTGTGTAGATGTATAAACCACTCACTATTATAAGATTTTTAGTATATTACCTTGTCCTATCTTTGATCCTAGATCTAATTGATCTAAACAATACTATTTTTTTACCCCTTGGAATATGATATTCTTATTTTCCAATTACGAATTACTTATCCAGTTTTATTCTCTCAAGTACCATCAGATAGTTATGAAATCCATTCTTTTGAAATATAACTTGTTTTTTTGATAATAAATCGAAATAATTTACACAAAATAAATATCAAACCTTAGTATATATCATTGAATATAAGATATATTCTATATTAATATTAGGCATATGATTTTTTATTTTCATAAGAATCTTTTATTATGCTTTCACACTTAAACTAAGGGAGACATCATATCATGCAACACTAGTAAAAATTTGGTTCTTAATTATTCCATACTAAAATTTTTAATACCATTTCAACATAGGTATTTAGACGTGATATAAGTAAACACATAGATCAATGTATATATATTTCATTCTTTATAACAAGTATCACTACTTTAATTGAAAATATTCATATATTTTTTTTCTTAAAACTATAATTCTAATTTTTTTCATATGTTATATATTTATCTAATTTGGAAAACTATATCACTTTCAGTAAAATTTCATAGACACCTGAAACATATTTATTTTAAATAAATATAATATGATAATTAAAATTTCTTTAATCAAGAAATATATATTTGAAACTGTTATACCATATTATAATTTTTTAGCATCACCAACTACTTCAGCCTCTTCATATAGAAATCTTCTCTAAGGTTTCCTTCAAAGAAGTTTGTCTCGAAGTTGACATTGTCCATAATAATCATTTAATGTTTCTATTAAAGGTCTAATTATAATGAATTTTATCATGATAATAGGCGTTAGGTTTTTTTATAGACTATATCTAGATAATACTTAAATGATCTGTAATCTGTCTATATTTATTAGTAATTCCATATACCATCTATTTCCAGTTTCTATTGAATACCCAACAATGAGTTTACATCAACTGGAGAAACTCCCAAAATATATAACTAGATTTTTAGTACGTTTAATCCATATTGAATTCATTTGAACATTTGAATCATAGTATTTTTTTCCCATTGAATGGTTCCTTTTAGGATTCACTATTCTTATTAAATAATATATCTCATATTTAGGTGAATATAAAACTATTTATTTGGTTTTAACTTTCCTACAAAGTTTGAGTCTCTAAAACCCCCTACAATGAATTTTGGATTTTAGTGTTCTTATACAAGATTTTGTGTCTAAGGATACTAGAATTTTAAAAAGTATATATTTATTCCGTTATCTTAAAAGAGATGTGCTTCCCATTAATAGAAATGTAGTTAGTTTTTACTCATACCTTTTTATCTAAGGGATTTTAATATGGTAATTTATTATAGGATAAATAACTAATAAATGATTTGTGCGTCATTGACGTATGTTTGTATATTAAACGAGCAATGAAAAAATGATTCCCATCAAACACTAGAGATTGTGACATAATATAATTCCACCATATTATAACTTATATGATATCCATTAGTAAATCTAGTTGGAAGATGGTTATCTATTACACTATTACTTGAAAAACATATTTTAAAGGACCATGGAATATTGAAAATTCATATAAGACTCTTCATAAATCTTCCTTATAATACTATCAACTATTTTATGTGAATAATGTATTATGATTTTAGGAAAACCTTTACTCTATTCTACTGAGTTTATTCATTTCTCTCCTAAGAATTCCTAAAATTTATTAAAGAAATCTCATAAAGTACATGAATTTACAACTAGCTTAACCTTAAAACAATTCATGAATCATATCTAAACTAAATCTATAAAGTATGAGGTACACATTTATTTTTAAAGGTTTCAATTTCTAAAAATTAATAATTAAGTATATCAATAAGACCTAATGGATTTAGTTATAAAGTGTTTAAATATAGTTTTGGGTATATCCTTGAAATTTAATTATAGTTTTACTTAAAAAATAATTAACTTTACACATCTTTGTATGAGTCTTATATTTTATATTCATCCTTCATTCTATATATTTGATATCCAGGATTCAATAATAACTAAACTACTAATTATGTAAGAAATACCAAAACAACATTTATTCAAAACATGAATTAATGTATCATTATGTTCATGTAAACACTAAGATAAATATTTTGGTAATACTCAATAACAATATTTTCCTTAGAATAAATCCACTTATCAATTTGAAGTCTTGTTCTTCTCTCTATAGACCATGGAATTATTATTTCTCATATAATATAATAATTCATCTTACTTCTTACAATATTTTTGAACTAATTTTGTTTATTTATTCAAATATATGTAAAAGATATAAATATCATATTTAATACACAAAAAAGTAAATATAAATGTTATATTTAGAGGTTAATATACCTAAAGTAGATTCTACTTTTTATTTATTCTTAAATTTATTAAGGCTAGCTTTTAGTGACCTTTCTATAAATAATAGTGTAAAATTGCATCTTGTTCACCACCCATCCTATGAATATTTTCTCTCTTTGAAGGATATTATAAATAACTATTAAATTTTAACTGGTCATGCAATTTTCAAACTGTCTTTCACATTGTTCACCAAAAGGTGAAACAAACTATTTTACCACCATTTCTTATATTCTTGGTAATGATTATAAAAAATATTCCTGATTCGATCCTATATACTATTCCTCATGTAGTTCTAAATGAAAATATAACATCTAGATGATAAATATGATTGATAATATTAATGGATAATTTTTTATACATATGGAATCCCAAGTTCACTAACTAATCATTTTAATTCAACAATTTGAAGGAATGATATTTTTCTGGGCATGCTTCTCCCATTTACACTGGTAATGTTTAGTGAAAATATAATTTATCTTAAGCCTCTATTTATTCTTCTCAAGATATAGTAGATGATATATCATTGTATATGAATCCATGTCTTTATTTTTAACATCATCTCTCCATACATAGTTTATTTAATTATGTGACAAAAATTAGAAGCATCTTCCATGTTTCTCCTATAACAATCATTTTCTCCTTCTCCCACTTATTAAGGCAAATGACCAGGGACATGGGAATTCAACACATAAAATAAAATTTCATGTTATAGTGAAATATATAAATGAATTTCCACTCATGGAAATTTATGCCAATACAGACATAAATCATTATATATAAATGATTTTATCATTCTCGTGGTTTCACTTTCCATTATCTTTAACAAGTAAAATAATATGTTTAGAACTTTATCATGATTAAAAATTATTAAGTATTAAATTTTTATTTTTTAGACTCATCCTATTCTATTAAATCCCGATGTACCACTCCATTGGATTCAGAATGTCTTACCATGGGGGATTTTCTAATGGAAATGATCCATATTTACCTTTTAATAACCTATAAAATCACATAATCAAATTATTCAATGATATTTAGGTCAGTGGTCTTTATAATTGTATTAACTCATAGTTCCTTGATCCGTTGTGTGGATTCCAAAATCTTAAAATACTAGACAATTATTTTCTCAACAATTTCATCTAAGTTACACCTCGCCTTTCAAGGGAAACTACTCTTAATAAAAACATGGTTAATTACACTAAAAAATTTCATTATAAATTTATCATAAATTGATGTATATTGAAAAGGGATAGACCAATACATTGATATATGGTTTTATTCTAAATCCTGTAATGGAAGGATATTTTTAAATTAATATTTCATTAAGGGAATTTTTTTTCTAATTCATAATTATATTTATTTTATCATTTTACATGCATGTTAATATTATGTATATTTTAAATAATTAATTAACTATTTTTTGATAAAATAATATATATATAATCAGTTTCTTTTATTCTATATTGAATGCTTATTAATTATTTTGTTTGTTCTATTTTAAATATAAAATAAACATAATTAATTTACTAGAAACTATATATAAACAATAGCATGATAATGACTTTTTATTGGTCGGTTTATCGAATATAAAATAAACATAACCTTGAATTTATGGAAATAATGTGTCGAACTGATCTTGTATTAATTTGTACCATTCCACCTTTTAACTACGTATCTAGTTGCTTGGTTTCACCTCATCTCCATCTTGAACTATCTCTACGCTCCTCTGAGATCTTTCCTTTATATATGTTTACTCAAATTCATGTGAGGGGATCTAGGGATTTTAGGTTATATATAATAAACTATGGACACAAATTACCATAATTAGTAAAGAGTATAGGATAATATGGAGATCAATAGATTAAATTTAGTGATAAATTTTCACAAAACCCATGTAATAATAGTTAAATTAGTTAGAAACCCAACACATACATAGGTAAATAAAGTTCATGATCACCCACGATTTAAATAATCACACATTCAAAATCATCCAACATTCATTTGAAATAATTAATTATTTATAAATTAACAAATTAAATATTTGATTAATTAATTATTTCATTAATATTAATTGTCTATTCAAATATTCCTTGAGATTCCTATAACATCCTAGAGTTTCCCAAAGGTACATACAAATTTTTTTAGTTTAAATTACTTTAAATTAACATTATAATGATTTAAAAAATGTTCAAGGGGGTATTGAGTGTGTCTGGGGATTGTTTAAATCCCCAAAATGGGAAAAATTAAATGGGACACAAAGTTAGGAGAAACTGTGCCACCTAGCCCATATGGTTTCCTTAAATTGTGCGTCTATAGACAGTGGGGTCCTAGAAGATGTTGGATTTGTCTATAACTATGAGACCTAAGAAACATGTCAAGGTGACCCATCTACAGTTTTTAGACGGTGGGTTTTTTATGGTTTGCACATGATTAGATAAATTGTGCACCTAATCGTGTGGTGTCCCATTTAAATTAAATAATGGCACATAGTTGGTGAAAAGTTTTCCCAACTTTGTAGCCAAACCGTGTGTAGTTGTTTTTAGGGTGAAATTACTATTTTTACCCTCTTAAAATATTTTAAACCTTTCTTCCATCCTCTATAATTTTCTCCAGTGGTGGAACTCCTCCCACTCACATACGAAGCACTCCTCTTCTTCTATATGGGTATTGAGAAAACTATTCCATATAAACTCTGAATCATTCACTATCAGATCCAATGTAAATATAGAGGTGAAATATTTAATCCTCTACTATCTATTTTAGGTTCTATATTTAATACTATTTGAGTTTTATATCATTTTCCCCATTTTCAGGCTAGTTGACAATTTCTTTGATTTATTAAACCTAGATTGAATCAAAGGTTGATGCTGGATGAGGGAAGTTATATGAGGATAAGGTAGGTGTTCTAGGTTACTTTCCCTCATTTCATCACTTTCCATAAAATGCACCGTTGTGCCATGAGCTAGGCCCTTCCGACAACACCTTTATTTTTTCAATTTAAGTTAAATTTATTGAATTACCTAGCCCTTAGCGACCTAATATAGTGGTGAATCCACCACTTGGGTTGATTTTCAGGCCTTGTGCCACCCAAATGGGTGAGATATACCATAGAGGCTCATTTACCCTTATTATAAAGTGAATTAACACCCACTTGAGGTGTGTGGTCACAAAATTGATGGCTTGACCCTTCTGTTTTAGTTTTATTAAAGGGTGAACAATGAGTTCAGTCCCATACCTCATTCCATAAATGAATTGGATGAGCTATATGAGTTGGTCAAGTGATCATGCCTATTACCTTTGAATCATAAATGGGTGCTTAATTGAGTAGAGATACCAATATACCAATTGTGATAAATAATTGAATTGGATGAAGTGGTCCCTCTTACTATACTTGTAATAAATATATTTCTTTTTTAATACATTCACCTTAGAGTCGAGGGTGAAACAAGGGGTTTTGAAAAAATGAACCATTGGATGAACTCTCATGTATTCCTTTTTTATTTTTTAATGAATTGTAAACACACTGGGGGAGACATTTGCTATGCATAGGATGGGCTCACCGAGCATTATCTATTTTCAACTCCAGATGAGTGACACTATTCCCTAGAAAAGAAACCTTGGATATTCTTAAAGACATGATAGTCGTACCATGCCTTGAGAGAGATTCATTCCCCTACGTGTGATGCCAGGTACAGAAGAGGAGGCTAGTACTTAATTTTTTTTCACACCATACTTGGAGTGACATGTAGGACTTCACACTTGGGTCACCATAGAAGGACTCCTTAGCACTGGTCATATGATGATCCCCTCAATTGATACTTGGATAGTCTATCCAAATTTCCATGGATGGGATCATGGTGTGTCACTATGTTTTATAAAGTGGGTTTTAAATAGAATTAAAGAAAAATTTAAATGAATTATTTCAAAATGAGAAATGATCCTATGGTTTTAGAAATGTATGTGAATGTACTCTATCTCCAAGTACATTTATATGGATAATCCATCCCCTAGAACATTATACTTCTCCCTTTACCTTTGTAGGTTCCTTTGGTTAGATCCACTAGCTTAGGCCATAACAGGTAAATAGACAGGTGTCCAAGTGGAGCCTATTCTAATTCATTTAATTATTTACTTACTTTTTTCATTTAATACTATGGCACATTGTTCATTTAATCCAATGGTGCTAAGAAAATCTATCATAAAACTTTCCAATGGTTTGGAAAGAAGCACCCTAAATGTAGCCTGAAGGGGATGAAAAAAAGCTTTAGGTGTGGAAGAGAAGGGAACCTAGCCATTAATTACCAAAAAGAAAAATCCGTGGCTATGAAAAAGGAGAGTAATGATCAATTTGACTCTAAATGCATTGTTCATTGCTTCAACTGCAAAATAACAAGGTCACCTTACAAACCAGTACGCTAAGACAAGGGTTTTTGGAGGCAACCAACAACCTCCAAGGCAGTAAGGGCGAGCCTTTTCCATCACAACCACCAAAGTGAACCCTAAAAACAAAGTGGTGATAGGTACTCTAGTTATTAATTGAAGAATAATGAACATAATTTTTTATTCTAGTTCTACACATTCATTTATATCCAAAAAGTTTAGTAGAACAATCCCAACACCACCACAAATCATGGAAGTAAAGATTTTGGTGAGAACAAAAAATGGGGAAATCATTGCATCCCATGAATAAAACTCCTCCCTGGTCACAATATGAGGATTGAAACTTCCAGAGAACCTCATCATACTCCCTCTGGTGGAATTTTACGCAATTATCGACATTGATTGGCTTTCCTTATATAGATCCAACATAAATTTCTATAAGAGATAAATCACTCTCTATATGGAGAATCTACCCCCGAATCTGTACAAGTGCAAGGAGGAGGAAAAATATTCCTAAGAACCATAATCTCAAGCATGGATATTACTGACCTATGGGCACACATATCTAGATCAGATGATTGAGTCCAAGGAAGCAACCATTCTTGAGGGCATGCCTATTATGAGGGAATTCACTGAAGTGTTTCCCAAGGAATTTCCTAGTCTTCCACTATGAATAGATGTTTAATTCTAAATTGTTTTTATACTTGGGGCATTGACAATATCCAAGAATCTGTATAGAATGGCTATTTTGGATCTTGGGGAGATGAAGAAACAACTACAGGAGAATATGGATAAAGGGTTTATACGCCCAAGTGCTTCACTATGGGGTGCACCAGTCCTCTACATCAAGAAGAAGGATGGGTCAATGCACCTTTTCATTGATTATCTTGAGCTCAACAAAATCATGTTAAATAACAAGTATCCTCTTCCATGAATTGATGAATTGTTTGATCAACTATGTGGAGCACAATACATCTCCAAGGTAGATTTGCGGTCAAGATATTACCAATTAAGGGTGAAGAAGGGGGATATCAACAAAAATTCGTTTGGTATAAGGTACGATCACTATGAATTCATAGTAATGCCTTTCAGAATCACTAATGATCTAGTAATCATCATGTACTTGATGAATAGAATCTTTATTGATTACCTCAAAAAATTTGTGGTAGTATTTATAGATGATATTCTAATATACTCAAAAACCAAGGAGGATCCTGAGGAGGATCTAAGAACTATACTAGAGACCTTGTGAAAGGAGAAGCTCTATGAAAAGTACAACAAGTGTGAGTTCTGGTTAAAGGAGGTCTCATTTTTGGGCCATATCATCACAAGGAATGTGATATATGTGGATCCCTCCATGACAGCTACAATTGAGAGACAGCCGAGACCAACACCGATAATAGATATCCATAGGTTCCTAGTGTTACCTGGATATTATCGCCAATTTTTTATAATTTATCACGATTTTCAAACCCTCTTACCAAGATAACTCAGAGGGGAGTAAAGTTTTCTTGGAGTGATGAATGTAAAGAGAGCTTCAACGAGTTGAAAAGGAGGCTTATCACTGCACCCATGATCACATTACCCCAAGTGGATAAATTTTTGTGGTATTTAGTGATGCTTCAAAGAAGGTCCTGGGTTGTGTGTTGATGAAAAATTACAAATTCATAACCTATGCTTCAATGAAATTTAAGGTTCATAAGAAAAATTATCCAATGCATGACCTGGAGTTGGCTTCACTGATCTTTTATTTGAAAACTTGGTGGCATTACCTCTTTGGAGGGAAGTGTGAAATATATATGGACCACAAAATCTTTAATTATATATTCACAGAGAAAGAGTTGAACATGAACCCATGAAGAAGGTTAGAGCTGATCAAAGACTATGACTACTTAATCCATTACCACCCTAGGAAAGTGACAAATGTGGCATATGATCTATTTAGAATGTACACATTGATTCTATCAGTGATGAGGATTTAAAAGGATCTAATCTTCATAGATTTGATAAATATGGAAATGGGAATCATAAATATGGGAACATCATCAATCCTTTAACAAATTAATGCTCAACCGTCTCTTTTGTAAAGGTTAAAGGTTGCTCAAAAAGATGATGTGGGAATTTAGAAGAAGGTGGAAATTATCAGGAAAGGGAAATCCTCAGAGTTCAATGTCAATGAAAAAAAAAATTGTGAGATTTGGGTCAATACTATGTGTTCCATAAAATCCAGAGTTAAAGAATGAACTTTTAAATGATGCACTTAGATAAAATTTCTCTATTCACCCAGGAAACACAAAGATGTATTGAGATATTTGAGAGCATTATTGGTGGGATAACATGAAGAAGGATATCGTTGAGTACACATTAAAGTGCCTGGTATGTCAGCAAGTGAAGGCTGAGAGGACGAATTCTAAGTGGATGATGCAACCATTACCGATACCAGCATGAAAGTGGGAGAACATCTCCATGTACTTTTTCACTAGACTTATGAAGACATCAAAAGGAAACAATGGCATCTAGGTTGTTGTGGATCATCTTACAAAGACTACAAAATTCATTTCAATTTGGGAGGATTTCTCACTAGATCAAATAGAGTGAATATACATTAGAGATGCGGTAAGGCTGCATGGAGTACCACTATCGATTATATCTGATCGAGATCCAAGATTCACCTCTAAGTCTTGGATGAGTCTGCAATATGATCTCGATGATGAGATGATCTTCAGTATGACTTATCATCATCAAACTGATGGACAATCTGAGTGGACTATCCAAACACTTGAAGACATGTTGAGAGCATGTACAATGGACTTCAAAGAAGGATCCGATTAGTATCTTACTATGGTTGAGTTCTCTCACTACAATAGTTTCCACTCAAGCATCCAAACGGATCCTTATGAATCCATGTATGGGAATAGGTGTAGAACACTGGAATGTTGGGATGAAGTTGGGGATAGAAAACTCTTAGGTCCTGAAATGGGCTAAGAAAGGGTGGAGAGGGTTAAGAATCTCCAACAGCACATTAATGGTGATCAGAGTCAACAAAATAGGTGTGCTGATAATCATCAAAGATACCTAGAGTTTGATATCAGAGACATGGTATTCCTCTACATATCACTGTGGAAAACTGTGGAATATTGTTATGAGAATTGGGAAGAAGGGAAATCTTAGTCCAAGGTACATTGTCCCTTTTGAGATCCTTGATCGCATTGGAGTAGTGGCCTATCGACTAGAACTCCCAATGAACCTATCTCAAGTACATGATTTATTCCATGTATCACTCTTGAGGAAGTAAATACCCGACCCATTGTATGTACTCAATCCAGAGGTGGTGCCATTGGAGAATGAACTCTCATATGAAGAGAAGCCGGTGAAGATCATAGATCATTGGGAAGAAGTTTTATGAAATAAGACAATTCCCCTCATCTAGGTGTTGTGGAAAAACCAAAAGTTTGAAGAAGAAACATGGGAAGAAAATGAAGTGATGAATCAGAGTTACCCACATCTATTTTTGTATGGGAGAAAAAAATTTTGAGGGTAAAATTTTATAAGGGGGAAAATTGTAACGACCGAATGTTTCATTAATTAAAATTCTTCTTGATCTAATTAAATGCATTATTATGTAGAATGGTTATATAAAATATGCACTTCTTTTGTTTTATGTTTTTAAAATACCATTATGAATTATGACCATTTCTAATATAGCTTTTGAATAGTGATCACATGATTAGTATAAATATAAGGATTTAGCAAATCCAATTTACATAAACAAAGGAAGCGATGACCTCATCTAGTTGACTTTCCCCGTACTAAGCCCATGTTCTAGAGGTCCGAAAGGAGGTGGCATCATTGGGCCTTTTTCTTGAACATGCCCAAGCTGATCTTCAACACGTTAATCTGGAACGGAAGTGCCTATGGGAGAACTGGAAGTTAATAGAGATTACCACCCGAGCGATGTTATCCAAGCCACCCCAAGAGTCTATAACCATCACACACCTTACCATTAGGTCATATGAGGGTTTTATATTGGGTTATGTAACAAGACATTATCACTATGATTATGTGCATTATTTTTGTATATAATAAAGAATATACATTCATTTTATTATTGTTACTTTGTAAATAATTTTTAAAGCACACATATTGTTTTTTTATTTGATATTCAATTCAAGAATCTATTTTAGATGAATTAATGGATTTTAAAATAAAATAATATATTAATAAATTATTATTTATAAATTATTTTTTAAATATAAATGATTGTATAATTTTTATGAATACAATTGAAATTTTTATTATGGTTTGAAAGATGTTTTTGTCAAAACCCATGATTTTTTTATAAATGTCTATTTTTATTTTAAAAGTAAAAATTAAAATATTTTGAAAATTATTTAGATAAAATGAATATTATTTTTGTAATCAGGAAATCAAAATTATCCAACAGTTATTTTTTCCTAATTTTTTGAGACAATCAAATTTTTGGGTAAAAATTAAATACCATTTAATAATATAATGTGACTCAATAGTGATGTAATAAAATACTATAAATGGGATGTTCGAACAAAATATGTTTTAATATTAAAATAATATAATTTTAGGTTTTTTTGATTTATTTTACAAAGCCTTATTGGACCCTCCAAGGCTTATAACACATTTTAACTTTTTAAAATGATTTCCTTGGGAGTGTGACTCACCTCCACATAAGCAAGCCAAATATTTTATGAAGTTCGGCCATTAGCCTTATAAAATATTTTTTTCCATTTCCCTTTGTAAAATTATGGGCAAAAACCATGGTATGGTTTTTTTGTTGATTAGTTTAATTAGTAGGGTCCAAAACCTAAATAATAAAGAATTGCCTCTTTTTTCCTATATAAACCCACTCAAGCTCCCACTTCCTATTCACTAAAATCCCTTAGAGCTCAACCAAACTCTTCCTTAATCTCTCTATAATCCTCCCAAGGTGCCTAAATCTCCCAATACACCTCTCTCAAGCCCTCCTAATCCTTTGGGATCACACTTCCAAATAAAGTATTTCTTCCTTTCTCATTTTGTCCAAATTTAATAACGTTGTTTTGCCCTTTTATTTTAAATTAGAAATGTGCGGGTATGATTTCACACCTCCCCCATAATTCCCTTTTTATTTTTGAATGACAAGATACCCCTTTCAATCTTTTTAATGAATCCCATGTACACCCATTACCTTGCTGAAATTCTGTATGGAATTTATCTCTCATCATTTACATTCAAGGAATTATTTTGTATTATGAATCTAAAATTCCACTACCTATATTGGGACATGTATCTATATGAATCTCTTACTTTCCATTTCATGTAAATAATATGAGACACCCCTTTCTCTCTATTCAATAATTTTTATGAATTCTTATGTCACGTCATTATGCTGTCGAAATTGCACCACAATTTTCGAAGCCAAAGTCATTGTGTTGGGAATACTGTTCCCATTTCTCAATCAAAGGTATTAAACTTTATGCATGTTTACTTACTGATTATAGAGTTTCATGTATGAATTCCACATTCATTTATCATATAATAAATGGTGATATTTAATGATTCAATTTCTTACGATCCATGTGAAACACTTATGCATGAAATGAAATGTTTAAGAAGTGTGTGCCCTGATTGCGCACCAATGTATTGGGTAAAGATTAGTATCTTGATATTTCAAGAACAATGAGGGTTTAATGATTCTAATTCAAGTGAAATGAGGTTTTATTCATTCTCTATGTGCAATTAGACTTGTCTAATTCTAATACCTTGTTAATTATTGTCACCACATTTCCATGTTATGACAATCAGGTTATTTCATGCCTTTATGTTCATGTTTCTTTTATGCTCCATTGATATGCCTACTACATAACATGTATTGTATTTATCATGTTATGCATTGTTTACTCCTTTACTGGGCATTATAGCTCACCCTTTTGTTATGCATGTCATCAGGTTATCCCATGAAATGCTATGTAAGAGGGAACATAGTGGTCATGTAAAGGAAGTTTTCAAAAAAGATGTTGTGTTTCACATTTTATGTCATTATGAAATGTTCCTAATCCCCAATACACTGTACCTCTTGATAGTCAATGTTGCATCAAGTGAATATTTTATGTAATAACTCATGTTAAAATGTATAATAAAAAGCAGGGTTATTATAAACTTCCCATCCATAAAATTTCCATAATAAATATATAATTATATCTAAATATATCACATTATTAAAGTGACTTTTTAGGTGTGCACAGTAAATAAGAGAGATATATAATGATATATCTATAGGGATATCTAGATATATATCTAGAAATATTGATATATGAAAATATATCAATTGATATATATAGAGTTATTTTTAATGATATATCTAGAAAGATATATCTAGATTGATATATAAAGTTATGTAAATAGGTCTCTCTTCATCCTGTCTTAGGTCTTTGAGATCGATCAAATAGTTATACCTCTTCGATTAGAACATTTTTGTGGTCAACCATGAGCAACTAAATTGACTAGAATCATCCATGCTAGAACATGATGATTCAATGGCATTGAGGAGAGATCACGGTGCATGTGTGGATCGCCTCTAGAGGAATTATATATATGAATATTGTAGCACAAATATAGTGCATTGAAATATATTCCATCATATAATCAATGAAAGAGAAATTAAAAGACGATTTAATTTATTATCTGCCTAGAAATTAACTATAAATTACATGTGAAGATCATCTCCCTACTGTTCCATTGTATTGATGTAGTATATTAATCTATTGTTTTCATTGTACATGGCCTTATGACCATGTAAAGCTACAATTATGTTTGATTTAAGACTAAAAGGAGAGTTTTTCATACCTTTAAAGGATTCTTCCACTACTTCTATAACCTATAAGTGGTATCAAAGAATTCAAATGATTAATTTATAATTATTTATTTTTCATTGATTTATTTCATGAATTTTTTTATTTTACTTATTAATGATTCGTTTTAATAATCCTACATCACCACGTCTTATTTTATTTTTTTCCTAATAACATAATACATAATCATATGATGATAAAAAATGAATATTAATCTAGATAGTACACATGATATATCAAGCATGCAGTGTATCAGATACACAATCTGGGGACTGAATTTTTTTGAACACGGGAAGAAGATAAGTACATGTCATGTAAAAACTACCCACTAGGTGGTCTTTTTCTGTTAGTGTTCTTGATTTTTCATTGAATTAAGAATTAAATTTATAATTAAAACTATTTATTATGAATCCTATGCATTTTTTATTATAAAATACATACCATTTCATAGGATTAACAATTATATATTAAATAAATTTCCATGTTAACATTTTGATGAAAACAAGATGTTTACTCCAAGTACACTGGTGTAATTCATTAATTTAAAATCAATAAAATTATATTTGAAATTATATATGATGGAAAGTTAAAGATTTTTGGATATTATTAAGGTATATTTAATTAATTAGAATAATTCATAGAATAATATATTATGTAAATATTAAATTCTAGTAATTTATAATAATATTGAAAATGTATGATCATTGGTTGACCTATGGATGATCTTGATATCAGGCCAACCCTTGTGTGTGATTGGTTAAATTTAATTTAATATGGTTAAACTCTTATTAATGGCCAACATGTTATTCCCTTTCTCCTTATTATTCAAGGGCCTACATGTCCATGGTTTTTTTAATTAATCCCACTTTTATCCTATCCATTGGATCCCCTCACATGCGTGTTTGTAAAAGAATATGTAAGGATAAATCTCCTATGTGAGTGGAGGAAATCACTGTTAAAGTGATGAGGTGCAACAAATCTAGGAAATAAAAAGGAACCAAATGAGGAATGATTCAATATGAATCAAGATCAATTCATGGTATTTTTTCCCATAGGGTCGAGGGTTGGTTTATTATCCCCTAGATATGATAAACACTAGAAAAATCTCTTGACCATGCCACTTATATTTTATTTCTGTTAGTTTCATTGTTAATTATTTATGTTTCTGAATGTTGTGTGATCACATAACAAATGAATTAAAAATCATGAAAGATAGAATAAAATACAATCAAATTATGTAGAAGTTTTTTATCAGACATTTTTAATCACATAAGTAAAATCCACTTAATATTTACATGGAATGAAATAGGATAAAAATGGTATTTATGTGTGAGGATACAAATCCATCAATTAGAATATTAAGTTGGATTAAATTTTCATAACCTAAGTTACAATCAGCCATATATTTCAAAGAGCTTGACCAACTGATGTTGGGGTGATTTTAATTATCATGGAAAATTTAGCTTGAAGTTGTGGTTTGAATCAAATTAGTGTACATCATGTTTGGATATCCCTTGTGGGACTTGGGGTAACTAAGAGGAAAAAGTTGAAAAAAATCCTAAAACCTAATTTTAGGATCAGGGAAACCACTCAATAGATCAAGGAACCATGAGTCATTGTAGTTGGAAATTTACGCCTACCTAAAAACCTTCAAATAGTTTTTGAGGCCCGTGTATGGGTTATGTGAAGGGTATATGGATTTTCACAATAGAATATCTAAATGAAAAAATATTCTAAAACTAATGGTGAGGGATATTGGGTTTTAAAATATAGTGGGTGATTAATAATGAATTTAATCAAATTTAAATATATTAATATATTTTTGTAAACAAAACAAGTACTAATTATATGTTGTTAATTTGTAGAAAATAGAAAATAAAATGAAATTGAAAATATCATTATGATCCAAACTAGAGAAGGATAATATTCTAATTGACATGAATTTATTGGAATATCATAGGAACTTGTGTATTACACTACCCCATGAATGAAAAATGTAAGTGCTAGAAGACCCAATCCAAAAGTTTCCTTCCAAAGAGGCTAGTGAGGAAGATATATATCTCTATCTAGGGAATATAGAAGACATAATGAAATTATAATTATTTATTTCATCAACCATTTCCAATGGTATTTTAAATAAATATGAGGATATGGATGTGTATAACATAGTTTCTCACAATTAGTATCTCTATTAAGAAAATGTAAAATGAGAGAGATGTTAAATCTCTAATGCACTATTCACGTGAAAGCATAGAGAGTCCGTACAAGCTAGGGAACATATATTCAAGATGATTGGATACATTGAGAATTTGGACATCTTTGGTTTTAAGATTAACGATGATCTTTCCAAATATCTAATTCCACCACCACTAGCCAAAAACATCTCTTGTATTATTGAGAACTATAATATGAGAAATCATGAGAATACAATTTTAGAAAATATTAATCTTCTCTACCATGTTGATAATGACAAATGGCATGACAAACCTATTTTACTTGTGGTGAATTAGAAGAATGGGAACACAGAAAATGGGCTAAATAATCTTCCCAAGTCTAATGGGATAGAGAACCTTACCTATAATAAGAGGAATATCCAGAGGAAAGGAAAAGAACATGATGCAATATGTTTTTCATATGGAAAGCAAGGACATTGGAATATGAATTGAACCCATCCAAAAAAAGAAAGGGGAAGTTTTAGCTAAATTCATTATTGAGTGTAATATTTCTATATCTATAAGTTGGGTATTACATACTACATGTGGTTTTCACATTTGAATAAAAATATAGTAATTAAGTATATTTTTAAGTTTTGAACAGGTGATGTGGATATAGGGGATTTCAATTGAGCAAGGAGGGATAATCTTTCCCTCAAATAATATCCTCTCATACTTCCAACAATATTTATTTTGGTTTTAAATAACCATTATTATGTTTTTAGTGTTACTAAGAGCATTATTTTTTTTCTTATTTATATGTGGATGGATTTATTTTCATATTTTTAAATAAAGGTTTCTAATTTTATAATGATAACATATATTATGCTATGGGAAAATTGAATGATGGTTTTATATATTTAATTATGAAAACTGAATAATTTCAATTGATAACAAAACTAATATGAATTTTTTTTATGAAAACCATTTTTTTCATCACCGTATTGCTCATGTAAACGATAATCATTTGACAAAGATATGTTATCATGGTTTATAGTCTCTTTTGAGATAAATAAACATGAATGATATCAATATTTTTTTTATGGAAAGATGACCAAACCAAAATTCTATGGTTAAGGTGAAAGGTCCATAGATCTTTTAGAATTTGTACACACCGATGTGTGTGGAACTTTTCATATAGAATCTAGAGGTGTATTCTCATACTTTATAACTTTTAACGACGAATTGAGTATGTGTGGATATGTCTACATAAGGAGGTATAAGTTTGAATCCTTTGAGTTGTCAATAGAGTTCAATAACGAGGTTGAAAATAAATTTGGTAAAGAGATAAAGAAACATCAATTAGATCAAGGTGGTGAATATATTAACTAAGACTTTATTAACTTTTTATAGGAGTATGTGATTTTGTCTCAACTCACTCCACCATATACAACAAATTGTAATGGTGTTACTAAAAGGCAGAACCATAACTCTTTGGAAATGGTATGGTCGATGATGAGTCATGAAACTATTCTATTATAATTTTGGGGATATTCATTATAGACAACAATATACATATTGAACCAAGTTACAATATAATTAGAAAACAATATTTCTTCTATGATATGGAGTGAAAAAATCTATTTTTAACAAATTAAAGCATGAGGTTGTGAGAAATTTATTAAGGCCATATTTAGAAACAAATTATCATCCTGAGGCATACTGTATATCTTTATATGGTATCCCAAAGAAACCAAGGTATAATACCAATATAACTCTTTAGAAAATAAAGTGACTATTAAAAAATTTGTTTTTTATTTAGAAGGATAATATCCTCACGGAGGATAGTGGGAGAAAGGATTAATTTGAAGACGTTTATGCTCAAGATACACAATGGTTTTTATAGAAACTGATTCCATAAGTCCCCTTAGATGAAGGTGTTCTTGAAACACAAGTATTGCATAAGAGAACTATATAGGTAAGAGAACCAGATAGATATGGTTTTATAGTTAACAATGATGGTGATTCATTATAGGTTGATGATAATGATAATTTATCTTATAAGGATGAAGTATAAAGCTCAAAAGATATAATTTGAAAAGAATCTACAATTTTTGAGATGGATATCATGTATCAAAACTGTGTCTGGTTTTTGATTGATGCACCAATTGATGTAAAACCTATTGGGTGTAAAGGAAAATCAAGATAAAGTTGGACATGGAAGGTAAAATGAATACTTATAAAGTATAACTAGTGGACAATGGTTTTAAGAAATATTAAGGCATTTAATATGACATAACCTTTTCCCTTGTTTCCATGTTTAAATCCATCATAATTATTTTTTCTTTAGCATCATACCGGGACTATGAGATTTGGAAAATGGAAGTAAAAATATATTCCTTAACGGGACCTTAAAGAAGATGTTTATATAAAATATTCTAAAGGGTCTTTGACTCTACAAAATTAATGAAAGGTATTAAAGTTTTTGATATCCATTTATGGATTAATGAAATCATTTCAATCATGGGGAATTTGATTTTCTAAATCAAAAAAGAAAGTTGGTTCTATTAATAATGAATGTGAACGATATGTTTACAATCATTTTAGGGTGATAATAGTTGTTTTTAAAATATTATATTTTGATTACATATTACTAATTTTAAATAATATACTACATTTATAAGAGGTTAAGTAATGGTTGAGGAAGTTATTCTCTATGATGGACTTAGGCGAAAATGCCTACATTATAGGGATCAAGATCATGCGTGATAGATCTATAAGGCTTCATAGATTTAGTTAAGGTACACCCATTGAACAGATTCTGAAAAGATTTAGTATTGAATAATCTAAGATATGATTGGTTTTAGTGTCACATGGTATACATATTTCCAAGAAGATGTTTCCTTAGATGTAAGAGGAAGGAGAGAGAATGAGTAAGATCCCATATAATTTAGAGATAAGATCTATCTTGTATTCAATGTTATGTATGAGTCTTGATGTTTATTTTGTTTCAAGCATGGTAGGTAGAAATCAATAAAATCCAAGTGAATAACATTAGAATAATGTCAAGACTATATAAAAATATTTTAGGAGAACTAAGGATATGTTCATGGTGTACAGAGGATATGAAGAGATATCCAACATGGGTTATAAAGATGATATCTTTCAGACTGATCATATTGATCAAAATTCATTGTCTTGATATACATTTCTTCACAATAGAGGAACTATGAGAAAGAATATTTCAATGTATCAAGTTCTCTCTGATTCTATAGAATATTTATAGTATAATGAAGTTTATGATGTAGCAAGGAATATAGTATGGATTTGATACTTTTTTCAAGAGCTTGGTGTGGTTCCTAATAGTGAAGACCCTACCATTGTTTACTATGATAACACTACATTGGTGGACCTCTCCATATATATTAGGTTATAAAAAAGGAAAACCACATAATTCAGAGGTTTTATTTCTTAAGGGATTTTTCTCAGTGTGGTAAAATTGTAGTGAGCAGAGTATCTATGTAAGAAAACATGACATTCCCCTTAAAAAGAATTTATCTTCTAAAGAGTAATAGTATCATGTGAGAGCTAGTGTACGAAAAGTTTTTTTAGTTGGATCTAGTGTAAGTGGGAGTATGTTGGAGTTGTAAACCTTAAACCAATTTGATTAATACTTGATTAAATGTTTTTATTAATTAAATAATCTTTATTATTACATATTAATTATTATACTACTTGATATTTTAATTCTATAATGTTTTTATGATATTTTTAACACTAAATGGTCATAGTAGTTCCCCACTATGATGAGAGCCTAGAGGTTTCAAGACATTATTATTGAAGTATGTTATACAACTAGATGATATTATCTAAGTTAACACATAAAATACATTATATTATACTTAGTAGGATTATAAGACATTGATTTACCTTTTTATGGTGTTTTCCCATGGTAATATTTAAGGTAAGAGGTTACGAGAACAATTTTTCAATTGGAAATACACATTTGCATGTGTTATTTGATGTTCCTATCTATAGATGTGTGTATTGATCCTTAGAATTTAATATTATCATTAATGAATATCACAAATCACTTTCTTTGATTCACTAGTGAAAACTATGATAACATATATTCAAGATGAATTAGGATATGTTGGGTGTATTAAGAGTGATATCACATTTATGGATAATGTGATAAAGGATTTATCCATTCAATCAAATAATGGAAGTTGATATCATAGGCCATTTTATAGAATAGAACTACCTGGACAAATCCATGTCCATGGTTTTTGATGGGCAAGTTCATTTTTTAGAATTCAATGAAATAAAAATCAATTATATAGGTCAATGCTAGCGGTATTCAACCTACATGACTAGAGTGATCATGAAAAAATTATATATTACAAGGTAAACATACATTGGAGGCGAGATATCATTATGATGTTAACATATTTTCCTATTGATTCTTTGACATTTTTCTAGACGGTAACCTTGGAATTTAGTCGGTTATACCTAAAGCCACTAAGAAAGGGTCCTAGAGGGTCACACAGTAAGTGTATCCACAATCATAGTTAAATTCAAGTATTTAATTTAGATAGTAAGAATAAATAACATCAATTTAGGTTTGGTTGATCTTTATAATTTAATTTCATGTTATTTGAATGAATAAAGTGAGTTAAATAATAACTAATAAACATTAGTTTTCATGTTTAGTGAGTATAATATGAATTATGTTTATCATATAAATAATACAACGACATTAATTTAATTAAATAATCATTATTATAAGATCAATAAATGTTGATGAGGGAAAGAAGAATGAGTTTAACGGTGAAGTTATAAATAATTGATATATATTTATTTTCTCAATGTGTTTCACATGTTAATAAATTAAAAATAATAATCATATTATTAATGAACATGGGGTCAATTAAGAATATTATAAATTGTTAAGGGATTTTTTACAATTTTCCAACCCTAAAACATCCATAATAAATATGTAATTATATATAAATATATCAATTTAATAAAGTTAGTTTTTGTGTGTGCACAATGAATTATAGAGATATCCGGATATATATCTAGAAATATATATATAGAAATATATATAGATATATATATATAGAGATAAATATTGAAATTTATAGAGTTATATATAGAAATATATAAAGATAGATATATCTAGAGATATATCTAGAGATATATCTTGGAAGATATATCTAAATATATATATATATATATATATTTATATAAATAGTTCTATCTTCCCCATATCTTAAGTCTTCAAGAGTGTATTAAGAGTTCTCCCTCTCCATGAAGAAAATTTCTATAGTCAATAATGAACAACGTAAGCAATTAGGATCATTTAGGCTAGCACCCGATGATTAAATGAAATTGATCAATGATTGTAGTTCATGTGTGGATCACCTCTAGTGGGATTCTACACTTGAATAATTTGATATAATTATAGTGTGGTGAATTATATCCCATTAGATCATCAATTAAAGTGGAACTTGATGTTGAGGTAATTCTTTATCAGCTTATAAATTAATTATAAATTACATGTGAAGATCATATCTCCCCATTTCTGATATAATAATGTAGTTTATTAGTCTACTATTTTCATTTAACATGATCTTATTAACATTTAAATAAACAATTACATGTGATTTAATACTAAAATCTATGTTGGTCATACCTTTAAAGGATGCTTCCCTTGTGCCTAGAACCTAAAAAAAGTCCATAGAGAAACATTTGAGATCATCAATCAATATTTCAAAAGGTAAATCCCATCTAGTTGGATGGATAATGGGTAGGGGAACTAAATTTTTTATATATCTAAATACATCCATAAATTTCATCAAAAACAACCCGAGACACTTTTTATAGAAATCTAGATGAAGGTAATAGCATGTTTCTAAAATCCTTTATACACCTCTTATAGAGCCCAATATGGATAAGAAAAGATCTCACATCTTATACCTTGTTAGTGGAGACGTAACATCAGCCCTCGACTTATGAACTTGGATTCTATTACTATAAAATACATTTCCCAGAATAATACCTCCCACAACTAAAAAAACAAATTTATCAAAGTTTGGAATAAAGTTCTTTCTAATTATAGTTATGTGGAAGGAAACAAGACCCTTCAATAAAATCTCAAAATATGATCTATAAAATTTTAAATAATCCATAAAAACATCCATACATATATCTAAAAAATTAGTTTAAATTCTCATCATACACATTAGAAAGGTGTTAAGTCATATGCAATTTCTACCCTAAAATTGAATTGTGATAGGGATCTAACTTGTGTTTCGTGAATTTTCTAGTTCTTATAATACCTATAATCCATGAATCCCACAATGGATGTAGTGGTTCATATGAAACACTTGATAACAATGGTTCTCAATCATCTCAATCATGAGACCTTTAACAGATAAGTGGAGCTCCCATGGAATAATGCCCCATAATATGAACAATTGATCAGATAGTATCATGACCAAAATTATTTGTGGGAAACCATATTTTTTGGGATCTATGATGATACCTATATACATTGTTTATAATTAGTATGAAATTGGTGCATAATATTATATTTATTTTGGGATTTCTCTGAGAGGGGATAGTTAGGCCATATGCATCATTTTCCATAGAATCGATTTTAAATAGGGATATAATTAGCATCATATGTGTTGACCATGGTGTTTTATATTTAAAATTAATGAGTCATACATGGGGTATATTTGAGATGAAACACATGATAATAAGGTAAGTCAGTCCTCCCAGTTAAAAATCATTTTCTCAATAAGGGTGGGATTCCATGAGAATAAAATAATGGGGTCTGAACACCATAATGGAAAATATCATGACATAGAAGGATGGGGGGTGGGCTGATTTGTTTCAAATTTAAGGTGATACCTATCCACACTATATATAATATGTACAGAACACATTATTTTTACATGGTTTTCCCCTAATTTGGGAAAATGACTCCTTGCTGTGATCGGGTGTCACTAAGTAAAAAAGTATCTAATAATAATTGTAACACCAAATTAGAGTGGGTGGCCATGGATCATTTTGAATCCTTTAAAACTTATTACAAAATAGTGGGTTCTCTATAATAAAAAAGTTAACATGAACTTCATCTCATAGGTTCTTAATACTAACATCCCTCTAATTGTTCTCAACTTCTAATCTCTTGAAGTATATCTCCAATCTTTCCAAAAATAAAAATCCTCTTTTATTATAAAGAAAATATTAGGAAAGGGTATGTCCTTGGACTTGTATCCCTATAACAGACTAGGAATAGTTTCAAAGACTAAATTTTAGATATATTTAGAGGTTTTAGAATTCAGTCTACTATGGTTTGAAGTAAAATTACCTGTATGAGATCATGTACCTCCGAGACAACATTAGTTTGATATTCTACCTCAAAATAAAATAATCTGGAGTACTACCTCAATATTCATTTAAATATTTTGATATAAAAATATAAAAGTATGGATCCTTTAGCTTTCTTAGATGCTAAATATAATCTAAAATTTTTCCACCATCTTATCACTTTTCTTCTATTGTTCTTCTTCATTGCTCATGGTTTGACTTGTTATAACAGGGTTAGTTCACCTTATATTCTTCAAATAACTGTCTCTTCATGTATGATATAGTGTAGGCATTCTTTTAATTTCATAATATATAGAATAATCATAGCTCATAATAACTACCTATATTTTTTTTATTAATCACATTTATATTCACTAAACCACGTGAATATACATTCAACATTTCTCTATACCTTAAACATACATTATTTGTGGTTTTTAGTATAATTTTAACATTGATCACATATATTTTCATTTAAATTCACTTGAAGAGTTTGCCTTTATTTTCACATGATAAACAAAATTTTCATGTATATATTTCTCAGTTAAATCTCTATAAAATCTGAAGCTATTTAAAATATTCATAATTACAAGATGACATGAAATGATCCATTCATAGTCATGGACCCTTATGATACGAAATAAGGTTATTTCACACTCTCTTATTCATCATGAATTATAGTTTAAAAAATAAATCATGGTGTGAATACTATTCAAACATTATAACCTTCTTTGAATCATCCTTCTTCTCAAATAGCTTCACGTTGTATTATTTCACTTTATGTTGTGTAACTTTTATTGAGTCTTATTCATTTCTCACAGTCATTATAATTGAGTCACAATATTTGAATCCTTATTGAATAATGATATTAAATATTTAAGGAATTATATACCATCATCTGAATTATTCATCTCTATATTTCTTCTTCTGGAAAAGTAATCAACTTCATGAATTTCAGCTAAAAGGTATATCACCTATACTATAATTAATATATTATATATCATTTTTTATCATGAATTTTCATGATTTATCTTGGGAAAAAATATTATATGTAATATATTAAATATACCACATATCATAATGTAGATAATTTCTTTTATAATATTTTAATGTGATATTGAATGTCATATTATATATAAATCTAGATATCTTATATACCAATATCGTATCATACATATCAATTGATAAGTTATGACTTTGATAATTTTCTCCCTCAACTCAAAATCATATCTTATGTATGAAATCATAAATTACACACATTACTTCCTTTGAATTTTTTAGTACTCATCAAGTAAATATCTTACATTTGAACAAGATAATATCATAAGTATACTGAAAAACACTTTCCTTTTCCAATTCATTAGATATAAAATAAAAAATTAAATATGTAAAATATGAAATATGTTATGTATCAACCCTATTATCTCTTTTTCTAAATATTATAAGTCTGAGAAATTATGTTATACATTATTTAGTTAAAATTATTTCAAACACATGAATTGTGGAATTTACAAACCCATCCTTATATTTTTTCAAGCTTATTCAATGGAGGAATATCATACTTCAAAAACTTAAGACTTCATCAAAGTATCCTTCCATATGAAATATCCTTCAACAAGAATGATAAATAAAAATATGAAACTCCACATATTGATGCATCTATTTCTTCATAGAGATATACAGTTCTATAGTAACATCAACACTCCATGTAACTTCACTTCATTGAATCTACCAAGAAAAACTCTCCTTATAAAATATAAAGCTCTATACTTATTCAAAAACATATTTAAAAATAATTTAATTGAAAATAACATATCATTTGTAAGGACCCTAAATTAAATATTACATAATCTAATGTATTTACACAATAATTCAAATTATTTAATTCCCAAAAATATTCTAGGTTTGGTGTTTTAGATAAATATGTCATAAATCATACATAATAAATCCTTATTTTATAAAGTGTACACTTATCATTAGTATCAATTTACACACAAGATAAAACTTATAAAATAAAACATGATTTCTTTTTCATGACAAATCTTCAAGACATTCAACTTGACTTTTTATTTTCACTTACCCATACTTAATCACTATAGAAAACATTTAAAAATGTGGGATGATAACAAATAGATCAATAAGGGAAATAAAATAAAGAAATATGTTAGTCCTATGAAAAACATAAAAATGCATAAAATACTTACTTCTATCACATTAAAATTTTATCTTATTATATAAATCACTTCCATATGAAAATTAAATAATTTTTTATCAAAGGAAACTTTTAAAACCCATAAAAAGCAAAGATAAATCGTGTAGGTACCCCGATGCATTATTTTTATATAACTGTTACTGATAGAGTATCCTTTACGATTAAACATGGAATAACCACTACTTTTATAATTGGAATAACCATAATAGTTACACCGGAAATAACCATCAAGTTTATAATTGGAATAACCATTATAGTATATTCCAATACTCTCATAGGATAAATCATACTAGTTAAATCCACCCACTTACCGAATGAATTAGAAAACTATAACAGGATCACCCAACTATTTATTTTAATGGAACTACCTATAGTGGTAAACTATTATGAATAACCATAACACAATACATTAAATCTTGAATCATAAAAACATTCCTTGTACCCATAAGAAAATAGTTCTAGATATTGAAATATCTATAAAATTTTAATACCATTTTGAAAATAACCCAAAAATAATGAAATATGTTGTTTCTTTGAAGAAAAAAAAATAAATCTTATAATGTAATCCAAATATAAAATAATGGCTATGGTGGTAGGAAAATTCATTATCACTTTATATATTAAAATAGAACATTCCTTTCGTCTTTTTGTGAAGAACATCAATACATTCATAAAAAATATTTCATTTGAAAAAAATTAAAATAATGTCAAAAGATACATATTATTTGCTTTATAATTATTTAAGATCCATAAATAACTTTTAACATGTGGATATGGAAGGAAAAAATATTAGGAAGAAAAAATTTAAAAGTTAATTTTTAAATGAAAGTCTCTTACGTTGAGCCCAATTCATCACATAAATTCTTTATCTTCTTGAATAATTTACATAGGATAAGTATTTAGTTTGTTAAGAAATTTTTTTCTTGATTATTAGTCCTTATATTTTATCTCTTATATTTTTATATTTATTTACTTAATAAAATAAATTCAAATAGGACGTTTTGACGATATTCCGTTCATAAGTCCAAAATGACTCAAGTATGCTGACTATGGTCAATGTGTTCATTACTCCACCATCTCCAAAATAATAATAATTATATATTTTATCAATTTTATAAATCAATTATACTTTTATATCTAACCATTAAATAAAGTTATTATGAATGAACTATGTTATAAGCTTGAAGATGTTTGGTCATACATATGCATGATTAACGTTACCATTTTTCATTAATAAATTTGAAAAGAAGGTAAATAATATTTTATATTTAAAAAATTATAATAATGTCATAAATTTAATATTAATTAATTTAATATTTCTATATATATATATATCATTCATGTGATGTGGTGATTAAAAATGAATCATATCACTTTGTGGATGCGGCAATCCCCACATACAAACGAACAACGTTATCATTTTTTAGTGAATCGAAAGGTACAAAGGAAAATTATATATTAAGTTTTATAATGATAAATATTTCCTAAATATATTATATTAGTGTTATTTAAATCATTACAACCAGTCATGAGATATGTTGATGGAAAAAAAATTACATCGGTCTGTGAGGCGGTAGTCTGTTGTACACAAAAATAAAGAATTACTCCCCCATTTGATGTAGGATGAAGATGGATATCAATTATTAAATTATCATAATAATATATAATTTTATGTAGTATACTGGTTTTATTATTTTATCATGTTCGTAAAATATTTTAATGATCGATAATAATAAATAAAACTAAAAGATGTGGTTAAAACTATAAATAAACTTTGGAAAGTCTCATGTGATAAAAACCTTAAGCCCTTTAAGGTTGGTATTCTGCCTAAAAAATACCTCTAGAATGAGGGGAGATGTTATTGAAAGGTATTTGAGCTAGGATTTTATGAACCAAATAGTTATTGAAATGTAAATTAATGGGAATGAGATATTTCCATTTATATGAGAGGGGATGGGCCTCTCTTGGATGTTTTCAAAATATGAAATAAATATAAATTAATTTTTGGTTCTAAATGTCTCTAAATAGATTTTTTTTTCAAATATATAAAGATTATAGGTCTAAATAATCTCATAAAATAAAAATTAGACAAGTTTTCACTATATGTTTTCTATTATCATTTGGTTTTAACCCCTTTGTCATCCCCTTTTACACATACCGTGACACCAAGGATTTTTACTCTTTGATGTTCATGATAGTTATTATAAATGTAAAAAGAAGAAAATTAATTGACCATTAATGATATTATAAACCTTATATTACTAAATTATATAAATAAAATATTATTAATAATTTTATATCATTTAATAAAATATTATTTGTTATAAAATATCAACAATGTCAATTTATAAAACTGTTCTTTACTTTGAATTTAATAACATCAATACATCATGTAAATTTTGAGAAAAATAATTTAATAAATACCTAAAATTTCATGTTAATCAATTATTTTTTTTCGAAAATTAATTATAAAAAATTATAATACTTATAATTTTTTTAGTATTATTTATTTTATTTTTTCCGTTAATTGAATAACTATTACGTCAGCGTAGTGTAAGAATTAAATGTAATTATTTCATCACTAAAAAATTTAAATATATTTTCACGATGAATATAAATCATTTATATTTAAAATTAATATTTATTACAGAACATATCCTATAATTATCCCCATGTTAAAAATATTATTATTCTTAAAATCAAGAGCGTGACATTTTTGAATTTTTGTTATATACAATACTATATGGGTCATAATCACACCTAAATAGAAAAAAGGAAATATAACTGATTATTTTATGATTATGGATGAAATTGGATCATAAAATATATTTTTTTTCATATTTTAAGGTAATTTTAATTTCTTTATTATTTTTTAAACCCTAAATTTCTTAATTTACCCTTAACTACGGTAAAAAAATTACTATGATTAATATTAATTATAACTAAAAAAAATTAAACTATTTTCCAAATTTGTATATTATGATTCTAAATATTGAATCTATTTTTAAAATTAAAAATACAAAAGTTACATAATTTAATTTAAAATCACACTGATAAAATGCGAAAATAGTTTTTTCATAAATATGAACCTTTAAAATATATATTTTTATAATAAATTAAAGTATAAAAACCGTATAAATAAACATAACTGGGATATATTAAATCAATAACAGAAAAGTAAATTTCAAAGCTTATCCCAAATCAAATTTTAATTTTTAAATGTTCAAAAGAAAATAAAATTTTTAATAAGAATACGTTTTTTCTACTATTCAATAAAAAATCAATTTTTTCAGAAAAGTATTAAAATGTATCATTTGATAATTTATAAAATTTGAATTCAAAATTTGAATTCATTTTATAATTTTTTTTAAAAATTTCAAAAAATTTATTGTAATATTCACTCATAAAAAGAAATAATACCCATTTTTGAAGAAAAAATATTTTACGAAAAATAAAATGACATTAAAAAAAATCAACTGCTTATTTAAAAATAATTAATTAATATATTAAAAATATTTAAAAATTATATATTTCATAATGTTGTTAAATAATATTCACTATCCCTAATTTTATAGCGATGTTATAATGGTCGCATTTCAATAATAATAATTCATTTTTTTAAGCTCAGTGTTGGGTATCTTCTAAACTATAAAACATAGTGTGTATTTTAAAAATTTTGGGATAATAAATTATACCCCATTTAATAAATATTTCCCTAAAAATTTGAACTCATGTTTAGTAACCAAGTTTTATCTCTTGAAAATACGTTTCTTGGAAAACCATATTATAAAAATGATCAATAAAAACTATTCATGAAAAGAGAGAATGTAAAGTATGAACATCATTTAAAATAACACATAGTATTTTTAAATATAGGTGAAAATTTGTGGGAAGTGAAAACATATATATGGAGGCAAATCATAACTCTGAAGTACTCGTAGATAATGATAGATAATATAGTCAGTAGAAAGTTAACCGTTACAAAACTATAAATCTATGATGGGTTAAAAGGCCATTGGTTTTCCAGTAAGAAAATTAAATGAATAACAGTTTTATGTCGAAATAATTTTAATAAATTTGAGGAATTATTTTTGTTCCTAGAATAATGGAATAAGGAAATATAATTACATGTTAATAATAATTTCATATTTCAGTAAATATCCACCACAAACTAATTCTTTTTCATGAAACAATAACCATTAAAGATGATTTTTTCATGCATGAAACAACAGAATAAACTTATAATGGATCAAAAAATCCAAAAAGGTTAAAAATATATTCCTATTTTCTTTATAAATTAACCAAAAAGAAATGTTTAGACTAAGATAATATAATTCTAAAAATGAATAAACCTTCATATGAAGAAAAAAAGCATTAATTTCCAAAATTCAAAAGTAATACACAAAGTTCAACTTATATTATTCAATAAATAACTATCCTTAAAGTTCCTCAAAATATTATAGACTACTATTGAATCCAAAAAGTTATAAGGATTTTATCACATATTCTTCCTAGATTAATTTATTATTAATCCCCAAATAATATAAATCACTCTTAAAGTTTGAATCCAAAAAGTATATTCCATAATCATATAATCTTCAAGATGTGCTAATCATTTCCACAAATACCCATAATCACCATAAATCCACATTAAAATCATTCATGCGTATAAAATATAATTTAAATTTTATTCCTAAAATAAAATTCTAGTATATTCTATTAAAATTAATCACATAAGGTTCCCAAAATAATGAACTTTTTACAAAATAATGTTAATAAAAAAAATCCCCAAATCACATTAAATATCATGGTTATCTATACAATAAAACATATGTCCATAAAATAAACTTAAATTTTATCTATAAAACTCTTTAAATAAATAAAAACAATTTCATGGAAACTAGTAAATCAGTACGCTTGTGGTAGGTGATGCACCCTTGTTACCCTTCAGTTATGAGATCAAGCCTCATAGTCTTGTCGGATGTGATAGGTTATCACCTATCCTGCAGGGTATCCTTTTTCTAGAACTATATGAATATAATAATTATATTATTCCAAAAAATGTGATAAATATTGTAAAAAACCTCAATATATTCAGTATTAAATAAATGTTCTTACCTAAACCCTTATCTCATACCTTTCAATTTGAATCCCAAGAATTGTAATGACCCTTGATTAAATCAAAATCAAATATTATATAAACACTATAAATAATACATACATTTAATATTATGTAAAATAATGAAATGAGAATTATTACTCAAATAATTTTTTCACAAGACAAACTTAAGGTTTAAAATACCTCAAATATCTATAAAAACTCAATAGAAGTATCCCGAAGAACTCCCATAAAAAGAGTATTAATTATTATAAACTTATAATCATCCAGAACTATACCATAACTCTTGAATCCCTTGTATGCATAAATATGAGTCATATAGTATTTTTCACAATACCTTAACTATGATTTTCAATCTTATTCTTTAATACTTCTTTCCTATAAAAAATATGAATCATGTCCTAAGATTGAACAATTTAAAAACATGAGCAAAAAAATTACTCATACCTTCCATATTTAATTTAAAATTTCCAAAAATTCAACTATAATTTCACTTGAAATTTTTGAAAAGATATATGTGTGGTCGTGATAATACTATTCACAATCCTTCCCCCTAGGACATTGATTTTCATAATGACCATTCTCTCCACATTTAAAATGTTCAATTGATACATTTAGTATAAATTCTTTCCCATTCATAGATTTAACTATATGAATGACATTTTCCTTGGTAGATTATTACTTTATTAACTCCTTTAAAACATATAAAAAATATTCCTGTTCATTTAATAAACTTTCATGGGTGCTTCTTTGTACATTCGTTACATATAGTTCATTGAATATATATTTACCTTTATGATCATTATCATATAAACTTCCACAGGTCTTCATTTATCTTATATTTGATTCACTATGAAACTCAACAAAGATTAGGTTATTAATCATTACTCTTACTTTAATGTTAAGAATAACTACAATAGATATCACTTCAACTCCAATTCCTTTTGGTTGATCATTTAGAAACCACCACATTTTCTTTAAAATCCATTGTAACATTAGTTCCTGCTAGATCTAGCAATTTACAAAAAACAAAAAATGTTTGTGTTAGAACATAAAAAATAACAATATACCATCTTATGAGGTTGATAAACACTAACAAATACATATTCATATTATCCCAATCTCTTTTGATTAATCCAAATTAACTTTGATTCTACCTAACATACTAACCACTGGGTTTATAAATTAACATTAAATTTTTCTCTAATAACATTGTATCCTATAAATTTATCTAAACCTTATTTTAAAACCAATAGTTAGGACATGGACTTAAAAATCATATAATCTGGTGTCTATATACTATATTTCACTTTATTTTATTTTTATAGGTCTTTTAGGTTTAGAGTTTTCAATAAATTGGTCATAACTGTTACATATCATAACTATATTTTTCGAAGTGAAAACCACTAATCAACATAAAAATTTACCACAACATAATACCAATAAAATAAAACATGATTTATTTTTATGATAGACTTTCATGAATTTCAAATTTACTTCTTTATTTCCCTTTCCCATTTTTAAACACTCTGGAAAAGATTTTAAATCATGGTGTGGGTAAAAAAATATAATAAAAGGACATAAATGAAATAAATCCATTAGTCCAGTGAAAAACATGAAGACTATAAAAAAAATACCTTTATAACATTAATATTTTTTCTTATGAAATTAATCACTTCCAAAGTAAAATTTGATCATAGGTAATTATAAATTCTTATAAGCTATTCTACTCCAACACATATTGACATCATATAGGCTACTTTCAACTCACTATCTTATTAAGAATAAATGTGACACAAAGAAAAGTATTTTCAATAGAAACTAAAAAGTTAAATATTTCATATTCATGTCATTTTTATTTTATTATGGATTTATTTCACTTTTAGTTTTTAGTGATTTTCTAGATCACATTCTCATAATGTATTAATATTTATCTTACATTATAATATTTAACCATAATTAAAGATAACATGTTTCATTTTAGTTCAATGTTTTATTTATTACAAGGTATCAAAAATATTATATTTAATTAATGGGAAATATATAATAAAATAATAGGGTGTTACATAGTGAACCCTACAACCACACTAAGTGTGGTGGTGAAATAGTGTGGGTATATTTTATCAAATTATTTTGTATTTTAATTTTTCATACCTATAAACCTATTAAGATGAATTGATTTTGATCATATCAAATAATAAATTCAAGAAGAAATCAAGATAGAAAGTAAATAGGAATGTGTCACACAATTTGTTTTACAGTTTTATCCCCACGATGTTCATGACTATGTACACACTGTGTCTGGTGAAACATTAATACATAAATATCCACTATAATAAATATGTGAATATATAAGTATAATTTATCATCTATAAACCTTCAATTACTTCACATTAGTTACTATCTCTAGAAAGTTATTTATATATGACACTTTTATTTACAATGGGTGTTACAACATCTTTTTTTAACAACATCTCCAGTGCACTCCATGATGTAACAATATCAATGGATATATATTCTTTTTTACAAAATAGATTTGACTGCCATATGAAATTCAGTAGAAATAATATCTTTTTAGTATTTTCTCATATTCAGAATGACCAATGTAATGATGAACCAGGATACCCCACACTGTCTTCATCCTCTATATTAGTGATCCTTTTGATATGAATAAATATGAAAAGACCCTATCTGTTTAATTCAAAACCACAATATATAAAATTTTTAATATTTAATACAACATTGCTATATTAGTATGCCACCTTCTCTAATTTTCAAAACACTCTCAAAATAATGGATACTCTACCTTTTGAGTATCATATTATAATTATGAATTTATCATCAATCATATGGATTGGTATCTATTTCAATTTATAGACTTTATGAAAATCAGTAGTAATATGATCTTCTTTTGAAACATTTTATATAACCTTCAATGAGAAATCTATCCTCAATCTTCATAAATGGAGTCCAAATCATTATTTTTTGAATATATATAAATATAACACAATGATATTATAAAAACCCCAATTATCTTCTAATTTAATTCCCATGTAATTAAATATTCACAAAAATAGGCTTCTTTATCGCATCTTCCTCAATCAAAATTATAAAATTCCCCCAAATACTTTTAATTATTGTATGATCACATGAACAAATACTTATTATAAAATGTTTAAAATCACAATGAAATATTTTCCTTCTTATAAAAACACAAAAATGAAATTCTTCTTTCACAACACATTACATAGTTTCATGACATTTGAACAATGTGAAACAACAAAGAATTATAAGATTCCATTTTACTCATAAGAAAAAATATATTTAATCTTATGTAACCACTAAAGATATATTACATATCCATTGAAACAAAAATTAACTCCAACATATCTTTAGAGTACTTTTAAATATTTTATAACTTAATCTTACATAACCAGTTTGAACTTTTCTAAAAAACTCATAAATATTATGTATCCATAAAAAATTCTAATTTTTTTATATATTTTCAGAGTTAATATTATATTAATAGTCCAAAATCTATATTTTCTTATGAATATACTTTTAAAATTTCTAACTCAATAATATCTTATGTATTTCCCTTTATATTTTTCTACATTCCATGGTATTATATATTTAGTGAAATAATAGAGTTTGTGTTTTACATATCACTCATGTATATGATTATATTCCATATCAATTCCATCATTCTCGATCAATCTTCAATCATATCAAAAAAAATTTCAAACACATTTATCCATATAAAACATTCTTAAAAAAAATTAAAAAATCTCTAATAATTCATAACCATTCTATATAACTATTAAAAACATAATAATAAAACATAAAATAAATTATTTGGAGTACATAAATGAAATTTACACAACCATAACCCTTCCTATACTTAGACTAATAAAAATATTCAGTGAAACGTTATTTAATAAATGAAGAACTGATATCACCTTATCCTCAAATAAACTATTCAATTATCCCAGAACATAAATCTGTATATTTTATTAGTCTTCATGAATAATAAAAAAATGTTTAATTCTCATGAAACTATTATCCAAATTCATCTTACACATAGAAAATATTTATGTTTTATTATAACCAAATTCATTATTCTTCATAGTGACAAGACATGTTTAATAAGATCATTAACCAACAAGTAAAATGCATGAAACTTATCATATTCTCACAAAATACCTCAAACTTATAAATAAATTTTACATATGAAGCTTGAATATTCAATAACATCATACTCTCAAGGAATATTCAAACTCTTCTTACCTGTTAATCATTATTGAAATAATAATATTTCTTTAAAAAAACTCTATGATATCTCTCACTTTAATCTCCCCATTCACTGGGTCCTAATCTTTACTCAAAACTCATTGAATATTTCAATTATTGATAAAAAATACAACACTACCTAGTTTAATTTGTTGGTATCTATAGAATGTTATGGAGTATTCTATTTTTTTTAATAATTTTGGATAGTTTTTGATGAAGGTAATTGGGAATAACTCACGATGTTATTGAGGTTTTAGTTAATGTTCTAAACCAAAATATGATTATATATGATATCATTTTTCTTCAAAGTATATTTTAATACGGTATATATTAGTTGATGAGAAATAAACTATAGAAATCATATTTTGGAAAAAATTTCAATCAAATGGGCTTGGGAAATAGTGTGGGTAATAATGAAAAAAACAAGATGTGGTGATATTTAAAATAAAAACTATATATTTATATAATATAGATACATTTATTCAATATTATATGTATTATTATATGATATAGACTACATGTTTTCACTATTGGTCATTAGAACACTTGAATAGTAATTTCATTAAGTTTAGTTAATCTTATTTGTTGTGGAATGCTTGGGAACCTAAAATTTTATTGTAAGGACCCTCCAAGTTCATCTGTTGAGGATGGTTTGAATCATACTAAAGTAGCACAGTCCAATTAAAGTAATACATAAAAAGTTTTTTATTCTAATAATCGTGATTCATATGGAATGATTCTATAAACTCATGAGGATCATAATAGTGATCAAATCAATAGGGGGATGATCATAATTTAAGAATAATAAAGGTATATTGTTTACAATTATGTAGGACACATCAGATTATAGGTGGAACCTTCTATGGATATATATATACCATATTTCTTGATTCTTCTATCATTTATATAATATTTTATACCGATGATACTCACTCATTTATTATGGTATAAGTGGTATATCATATATTTTTGTGACTATGAATGACGTTTCATGTCATTGAAATTTATATACCTCTAGGATAACTAGATAATCATAGATTTAAGTGACTTTCATGAATTATTTTGATATGAATTGCAAAATTGTCATGGAAAATCATTATATTTTCCATTTTCCTGATGGATATCATCATATACATGGACTAGTTGATCAAATATGATTCTTAAATTGATTATTATAGTTATAAGGTGATATTTTTTACTACTATGATTGAGATAAACACTTTAATGGGAGAGTGAGATTCAAATTATAGTATATTTTGAATAATGATGATGAGTATAAGGAGTATATTATCTAATCTAGTGGTGATGTTGTTTGGGGTAATGTAAGTGGTTGGAAATTTTGGGTTTTTTAAGATAGACAACCAATATCGAAATATTTTTCTGAATTATTATTTTGGAATACCTTTGACACTTGAGGTATAATTTTCAATTTAATTTTTTATGGGAATAGAAAAATATATCTTTATTTGAATCTCATGACAATAGTTGAACTTAATGAGTTTAATGTTTAGTTGAAGTATTTGTAAAAAAGGATTTACCAGACATTATAATACACTCTAGGTAACTCATTTATCTCTAAAGATAATGTGGTGGGACCATTGCACTAACATGTCAATTAGAGGAACATTAATCGAGTTGTTATCAAGAAAAAATATCATATTCTAAGAATTAGTGATTTTTATGATGAAATACTAGGTTTAATAAGTTCTTCAAATATTAGATTAAAGTCAAGATATATTCTACTTAGGGAAAAGAAAGATTATATCCAAAATAAAAATCTTTCTAGAGAATCTATAGCCATAAAGAGATATTTATATATGTTATTAGGTCTTATTAAATTTGAATATATATTTATGTAATCGATAAATAAAATAGTCATTAATATCTTTATTATTTTTTACTTTATTTTTAGATTATATATTTGAGTATTCATGATCAATATCTATTTATGAAAAATATCTAAAGATTAAATTAGACAAATTTATTGAACATATTCTTTTTAAAAAATAATCTAAATTTATATTTTGGATTTAGGAATTGAAATTTAATAGGTATTTGATCTCATGTTGAGGTATATTAGTGGAATTTTAGAACATATAAGTGATTTTGTAATAGAAACCATCAGAAAATATGTTTTAAGTAAAATATTTTTTATGATTGGTCAGGTATTATCAATACATTTCTTATAATTTATCAGGAATAAATTATATAATAAATAATTTAATTAAAAGTATGTAGCATTATTATATACTCTATAATGTAAAATGTCTTTCAATGAGATAAAAAATATTTTAATATCAATACATATTCATATACTTCTAGAGTTGGGTGTTGGGTACATCATATATTGGGATTCTAAAAGAACGAGACTCAGGTGTGTCATGATATAAGATAATAATGTGGTGGTATATGGATCTCGTTAACTGTGTATGTGTCTAAGTAATTACTCAAAAAATGACCTCAAGTTTACAGTACTTGTACATGAATTCAAATTATGGTGTCATAACTTTTTTAATGATGTTTATAGAGTACATGGATCAAAAGAGACAAAATTATTATCTTCTCAGAACATAACCTCAATTTGAGGTGGCATCACTGGATGGAGTGCTTATATTAATTTGATCTCAAAATAACATATACTCATGAAAAAGAGAATATGATAATTAAATTTTTAAACAAAAAATGACATGGTGAAGTGGTTTGGAAGGAAAATATGAGGGGGAACTCATGGTTATATTTTTATATATTCAACTACATGATTATAGGCAGGGAATGTTAACAACACTATAAATTATTATTATTGAAATGGAACAACCTATGATTAATATATATATAATTGGGGGGGGGGGGGTTAATAAGTGGTATAATGTTTTTACAATTTTTTTTGAAATAAACCATTGTGACTATTCAAGGTCATGATCCACTTATCTTTAATCTATCGATCACTATTATGAAATTGAAATAAAATAAATGAGATGAACACATGATTTTTTACAAGGTTTGGTTCTAATGACAAAACCTACGCCTTATTATGTTTAATTTGTTATCAAGACACATATCATACAACTATATCAATTTTTCAGTTATTAAAATTAAATAATAATCATACACAATAGTTGAGAATGTATTATCCACTTCCCAGGGTAGGTATCACCCACATTTAAATTTTAGTAGGGGTTATTTATATTGATACCACCATTCATCACTAATTTATTTTGATCTTGGTATGAACAGTATATTTAATGTATTTTAGGATGACTCTATATCTAAGAATAATATATTTTACCTTAAGACCACGTCTTCGACATCCAGAGTAATATGAGGCATGCATGCTGGCTTTCCCCTACATGCTTTCAGAATGGTTGAAATATGTGTGAGACTTTGAAAATACAAGTCAAAATTATTAATTCTCAATAGAATGTTTTAATATGATCAATAATATAATATATTACCTTAAAACATATATTGATTATAGTAGCAGGATCCTATTATATTCCTCTTAGTTCATTTTCTTCAATACAATGGTTCAATAACTCTTCAAAGTATCATCACTCAATCAATATTATTTTTTATTGTTTTCTTTATTTATTTTCATCTATAATATGAATATGATTTTGTGAATATATTTGAATAATTATTTATAGTAATTTTCCCTTTATTCTCAGAAAAACCATTAACATAGTTCAGTGACATCCAAAATTATCTCTATATTTTCCGATTCCTTTTGCACATGAATTCATAGTGATTCATTTAATAAAAACCTCATCACAGTGCGTCTACATTTCCTTCCATAGAAAAACCTTCAAATTTTTCTTCATTATCATATTTTATAAAAACCCATCTAAATTTTTAGGATTTTTTTTCAATAAATATCATCATAACATCATCCAACTAATATATCAAAATAATATTCTAAAATTTACCATATTCTATGATTTTTAAAAAGTATAATATCTTATGAAGTCAAATATCATGTGGGAAATCAAATTTTTATGTAAAGACCAAAAATATTAAACATTTTAAAAATATCTTTCGAATACTAAATATATTATTCATTGGAAAAATATCTTATGAAGTCTCAATATATTATAAACAATCCAAATATCTTATGTTGACTCAACAAGAAAATGAATACTTAAGTATCATTTGGAAACATAAGTATTCTATGAATACTTGAGTTACTAGAAAAAATATAAGTACCTTAAAAAATCACTAATCATTTTAATCCATTAAAACAACTGTCTCACATATTGGCATAAACATAGATAGATTCACTCTAAAAATTCCATAAATCATCAAATAATTTTATAATTAATTTCAATATTATCAAAACTTTATTAATTATTTTAAAAAAAATTAAAAAATTACAAAGCCATTATTCCAAAAATCTCAGTCATGGTTGATAAAAAATAAATCCCCATTCAATAATTCAATTGGGTTATTCAATCTCCCCTTATAGATCTGTTGTCAACCTTAACAATTCAATTTCAAGAAATACTAAATCATAACCCTTTTCAAAGGGAACGATATTAACCCCACCCCATTTGAATTTTTTTTGAGATAATACCTTCCCTTGAAGAAAATAAACTTTTTCAGAAGTGGTCTATATTCCCTCTCCCTCAATCTAAAAACTCATGAAAACTTTTCTACCACATTTTTCAATAACACCAACTATGATTTTAAAAACTAAAAAATATAGAATTTTATAACTCATAACCCCCTTATAGAAAAAATCCAAAGCATAATAGGGGATCTTTACAATGTCACTCAAGTGAGATGGACATTATGGGTATTCATATTCAACCTTATAATCTCAAAATCTCCCACATAAATTACCACAGTGAATATATCAACAAGTTGATCTTTGCTAGAGCTAAATTCGATATTAATATCCCCATTGGAAACACTCTCATTGGAGAAGTGAACCCTGAAATCAGTGCTATTAAATCGAGAGTGTTATAGAAGATTTTTAGTCTGGAAAATATCTTTATGAGTATCCAATGAAATTATTTGTGTTTTTTAAATCATCACAATAAAGTATTATAGTTTTTTTCATACATATTATCAGTGTAAAAACACTTTTAGCAGTAACATATTTAGCTTTTATTGCGCTTAATGTAACCGAGTTATATTTCTTTTAATGATAGGTAAATACTCCTACACAAAAAAAGAAAAATCACATCTAATGTTGATCTTATATCATCAAAATCACATACCTAGTTAGTATCAATTTAACTAGATAGATTCTAGTGTTCACCTCATTTATATGTCTACCCTTATTTCAAGGTTTCTTTGAAATACATGGTACCTTATTTAGTATCCATAAAATGATATTCTTTTGAATAAATTTGTTAATTCGCACAAAATTTGAGTGTATATACAATTTCATGTCTATATATATAGAGGCAGAGTAATGTTCTAATCGGTTATATAAATTACTTTTGATGCTCACTTTCTCTATTAGGATCCTTGGAAAGATTTACCCTAAATTTTATGGGTTTCAGCACTAGTTTTGGTTCTTACATTCCAAAATTCATAAATATTATCTTGCATATGTTTCTTGGGAAATAATAATAAACACTTAATTTTTCATCACTATAAATCCCAAAAAATATATCATTTATCATAGAATAGACACCTACAAACGTGTCTTCATATGTCCCCAAAATTCATTGCATGAAATCTCTTGGTCACTTGAAAAATCCTTACAAATAACATATATATTTATGATGAGAGTACATACCTGTAATTATTTTATATAAAGGTTTCTAACCACTGTTCCCTTGGTGAAAATTATATCACTATATTATCCATATAGCTTAGAGTATTATGCTCTTGGGGAATAATTTATCCCATAAAGAGACATCTTCAGTTTAAAAACCACTATTCCATCACAATTAAGGGTAAATCCACTAGTTTACACAATATAAACACTGTGTTCCATATCTCTATTTAAAAAGGAATATTTTATATCAATTTGATCTATTTTATACTCCCTGTGAAATGGAACTTATAGGAACATCATTATTTCTACTATTCTTAAAACTATTCCAAATATTTTTTCAAAATAAAATGATTCAACCTATGAATTTAACTTTTATATTAGTATGGACTTATTCCTAGAGACTTATCCTTTATTACTCATCTTATTTCTGAATACCCACTTAGTCCCAAAACACATTTTTTTAACTTTCAGTCTAGGTATAAGTTCTAATATGGATTTTTTTCAATATAATCTAGTAAAATATTCATAGAAATGAACCACTATTTGTATTTTCATATATAAAAAACTCAATCTAGTTAAATAAATAATATAATTAATGTTTCATTATTAAAAATTAAAAACTTTCTCATATGAACTATATCATTCTGATCTCCCATTGTTTTATGTACAACCACTAGTTTTTCAACTTCCTATAGTAATATTTTTAAATAACAAAAAACCCTTATTAAATATTGGTTTTATTAGAATGAATATCAGCAAATTGTTGTCAATTTACTACCTTTTCTTAATATTATTTCATATAAATCTACCCATCCTCTTAATTAATTTCTTAAAAAAATATTTATTATAGATTATTTAGGTTGGATTTATTATCAATTACCTTAAAATGAAAACTATTAAACAAATTATGAAGCTTTTTATTATAGTATTTGTATCCTTTTCCATTAGTGAATAATCCCAAAAAGATACCTTCTTCATCCTTCTCATCAAACTTCCCTTGTTTTTTATTTTTATTTTATATAAAAAAGGTACTTCCAAAACTGTAAGTGATTAACAATTTATTTTTATTTTTTATTAATAATAAAAGAAATCATGATAGAATCAAGTATAAAAATACACTTATATTTAATATGCATAGTTGTACACTCAATGCCTCTCTCAAAAAAACATTGACATATTGAAAGAAAGAATTATTCTTGACATTTCCACAATACTTCCATTAATTATCTTAACAAAACTATTCTATTGGGGAGTTTTAAGAGTATTTTATTGAAGATTAATTCCATTTTTTCATGATATGATTCAATATAATTCCTAGAAAACTCTTTTATATTGCTCATTTAGAATTTCTAATAAAATTTCCTATCTGTTTTTTATATAGAATTTTAAAAATATTAAACATCTCCACCAACTTTGAATTTTGTTTAAAAAGTTTAAAATTTGTAATTATTGTAAAATAATCCATAAATGGGATTAATTATAGGTCACCTCTAGTTTATTGGTGTATAATTGGTCAAATTTCTTTTTGATTTTATTAATTCAAATGGCCTAGTTGATTTGATTCCCACTTCTTTATATTTCCCTAGTATTGTCTTCCCTTTTTGAAACATTTAATAGATAACATATTTTAATCTTATTAATTGGGGAATATATCTCAAAAAATCCTGTATTAATTTTTTTTTCAAAATATTATAACCAATATGGACAATTTCAGTTTTCCAAATATTTTTTTCTTCATTTGTGTTGAGGTAGAATGAATTAAATTGTTCGCTAATCTGGAAAAATTTACACCTGTTCTTTAACAACTTGTGATGAGCCTTTTATATTTAATTTTATGAGTTATGTATGTGTTTATATTTAAAATAACCTCATTTTATTCTTTACAAATATTACATAGGCTCATCAGGTTATTTTTAAGCACATACACAAACAATATGTCTTCATATTTCAACTTCTGAGGTTCAATTTCACCAAAAATAATTCCTTAGATTTTCAATGAGTTTTCATTTGAAAAAATTAATAGTTCTACTATTATATTATTCAATGTTTATTAAGATCTTAACCTGAATACTAAAATGTGTTGACCATTCACTATTTACAATCAATGTTGTTAACTTTTTGATAGCATTGAGATCCACTTCAATAACAATTAACAATTATGTATTGTTTATTCCCTATGTTTTCTTTCATTAATTATTTTTTGAGCTTATAATAGTAGTATGGTCATATATTCATTGCCATACATGTTTTTTTGGTCACACACTCAACAAATATTCTCTAGAAAATAATTTAATTGGATATGTAACTGGGATGATTTTCTGTTCACTACTGGATTCCATTCAGACTTCTTCAATCCTTTGAATAAATACCCATTATTCCATGTATTATATTACTCTATATAAAGTTATATTATTCCAAAAAAGATATTTTCAACACCTTTAAATTCAAAATAACTGGTAGTATACTTTAGAATCGTTTCTTTCTTAAAAATATTAAGTCAATTTGCAATTTTGAGTTTTCTATCATGATATAATCATTACCTCAACTTTATTTGGTTTAGGAGGATATTTCCTTCTAAAAAAACATTATAATCTCATATATTTATAAATGATCTTATTATATTTTTTCTCTACTCTGGAAATGAAAAATTAGCTTTTAGAACATGTACTATTAGATAAAGTGTATTTAACATTTTTGTGTTTCATAGGTGTATTTTTAACTTTATATAGAAATTTATAGAACTTAATGGCGACTCTGATGTTATATCTACATTATTATCACAATCATTCATTATTTTTATTAGGTTCATCCCAGTCTTAATGCACATAGATTTATTATTGTATAAAATTTCTTCTCTAGCTACAAGTTTCTTCTTAGATTCTTCAAAAAAAAATTTAATTTTACAACATTAACTTTTAAAATATTAATTTCATTAAAAAAATAATTTTATTTGTTAATAATTTTATATTTACTTTCTTTATCATCAAAAAATATTTCTATAGTGATTTAATTTCCCTCTTTTTTTATGTGTGCCTCTCATGACACATTTCAAGTTCATATTTTAACACATGTTAAATATTGGTTTCTTATCCTTCTTCCCCAAGGCCTGTGATTTCATCACATCTTTCAGCATAATATATGTAATCAATAACTTTTCCAATAGAATATTCATCTAAAAAATACTTGAATTAGATTAGAGATCATATTTTTTACTAATAATTATTCTCCTTTTATTTTTAATCATTTTCCCTTTTTATCACTTAACTTATTGAAATTTTTAGAACTTATTCCCCATTTATTTCATCAAGGTATTTATACATCCTTTTCATATTCACACTCCACAATTTTCATTATTAGGAAACTAGTAAATTTTTTCCTATTTCAATGCACTTAAATCACATTAGTGGAACTGTTACATTATACATAACATGTCCAAATTATATGTTTTTCTAATATAAGGGCCATTACCTTATTTTGTATTTCATTATTATCCTTATACTCATATGTTTCAATATGGGACTCAACTTACTCCTCCTTGATATTGAACCTTTTTTAACATTTAATTTCATTCCATCCCTGTATTTCTTCTTTAATACATTATCCTCCATAATCTTATAGTTAAGGAGAGTGTTAGGAAAATCATACATCGCTTAGCCTTATTTTTCATCTAGAGAAGAAATATTTGTATCAATTTTTTTTGAAAAGGTATAATTAAATTATTGACTTTGGATTAGTCTACTAAACTATCTCCAAATCTAGTGTTGTGACTAAATATCTCAAAAAACATGGTCAAATAGTCATCAACTAGGTCAAATTTATTGAATATTATGGGTTTAATCATACTTATCCATATTTTTAATTTTGATTATTTTAATTTATTTCCCCCCCATACATGTGTTCTATGTTCTACTGCATGTCCATGGATAGTTAGGACCCATTAAATTGGTGAAAAATTTGTTAGACAAGTCTGAATGTATTTCTTTTATGGACCTTTCATTTACCTCTATATTTTTCTTTTCCACACATGTCAAGTGAAGATATATTCCAAGAGGTAAAAAAACCTCCTATAAAACATCACTAACGTCATGGGATTGAAATAAGAGTTATATAATAACATCATTTTTGTCCCTAAAATTTATTTCCAAAAAAATTGGAACACTCTTTCTATTGACATAGTTCATACTCTACATACTTCACTTGGATAAAAGTAGGATATCAAATGGAACCTGGTAAGTTCTGATACCACTTAATGGGACTAGGGTTAATATATATACTACTAGGGGGGAGGGTGAATCAGTGATATATGTTTTTTTACAATTAATTCTTTTAAATATAATTATTTTACTTTTAGGGTCATTATCCACTTCACTTTAATCTCCCCATCACCTATGTGAAACTAAAATAAAAACAGTGTGAGGAACACAAGTAATTTTTACAATATCCATACTAAATAATGAAAAACACACATTTCTAGGTTCAATTTATTATCAATACAAAAATTATTTCACAAATTTAAGTTTACAGTGATTTCAAGTTGACAATAATCTCACAAAATGGTTGGGAATGTATCATCCACTACACATGATTTGTATCATCCATTTTCTAACTATAACAAAGGATTATTTATATTTTTACCAGATGTCTTCAATAATTTATTCTACTATTAGTATGAAGAAGATATTCAATTTATATTATTATTTTTTTATGTGATAATATTATATTATTTTTTAATATTTTAGGTCTAATTTATAGAATAATATCAATAAAATGACGTGCATACTAGCCTTCCCCCAAGTATTTAGGATGGTTAACATATATTTGATAATATAAACACATAAGTTGAACTTATTATTTACTAAAAATAAAACTCAATATTATCATAAAAATAATGAATTACCTAGACATCAATGACTAATGTAGTTGTATAAACCTATCAACTTCCTTTTATTCATATATTTTTGATACAATAGTTCTATAACTCAGTAAAGTATCAACAATCAATTAATATTCTTAATTATTTTTTCACTCTTTATTCTATTTTATTATATTAATGTATTTTTTGAAGAATATTACCATTATTTTTTATAGAAATGTTCCATTGATTATCAAACAAGACATCATACCATTTTGATAACATAAAAATATCTCAATAATTGACCATGATAATAAATTTTGAATATTTTAGTTTTTAAATTCACACCAATATTGATCCATGATATTATTATTTAGACTTCATTCAAAAAATCCCAAGATTCATTGGATTTAGTACCACTTCAAAGGTTTTATGAAATCTGTAGAAAAATTAGCTCCAAAAAATAAAAAATTTCCCAGAGAAGATTAGAACCTCTTCACGGATTCTTTGGAAATTATCAATCACATTAAGATAAGTCAATAAATTACTAAAATGAAATTATCAGAATATTAAAAATGAATGGAAAAAATAAATTATTCTTTAATAATTAAATTTGGTTATTTAGTATAAAACTTTATTTAAGCATGAGTGGGTGGTTATCTTGTTTTGTTTTGAATTTATTACAATGTGTCATTCCCTAAATAGTGGTAAGGCCTTGAAGGGACGGTCGAAAACATTGTATTTAGATTTATAATTTTGAATTTTTTTATCATTTATAAAAGATTAATTATTTAAAGAATCCCATAAGACTAATTTTATATTTCATCCTTAGGTGATTCTTTATGGAAATCAATCAAAACATTTCACGTGTTTATCTGAAGATGAAATTGGTAGTTATGTTATAAAATGAATTACTTGTCAAAATGATAAAGAGGAATATAAAATATCAAATTTAATTTTGTAATCATATACTATTATAGTCTAGAAGTGGGGATAAATCTCTATGGACTTTATTTTTTTCATTTCCAAATTCCTTGTAGAGGCATGAAACCATTTGGGCAGTTGTGGATAGACTTTCCCAATTTGATAACTCTATAATAATTTTATGTTCAATTTTTTGGAGAATAATTATAAATTATATATATGTAGGTAGTGGTAAATATTCATAGTGTTCTGATATTAATTTTTTTTAATAGTTATACTAGATTTACTTTCAAATTTTCAATAGATTTATAAAAAGTTATCAGTAGACGGTTAAATTTTAGCCCTACTTACGACCCTTAAATATTTAAGTAGTCTATGTAGACCATACAAATATTAGAGGACATGATCATAGAATATTTAAAGGATTTTTATGGATCATGGGAGGAAAATAATCCATTACAATACATCTCATATAATAATATTCACTAGAGAAATATTGGTATGGATACCTTTGAGGAACTATATGGGAGACCATATTGTTCCCCTGTTTTTTATATAGAAGTAGATAAAGATTCCTTGATTAGGTTGGGTATGGTTTGGGAGTTGACTATAATGATTCAGTAAATGAATTTTTAAATTTACATGATATATTCTAGGAGAAATTCATACTTCAACTTCTTGTGGTGGATTTATAGTTTTTTGTATTCAATCATATCTTTTAGGGTGAAACCATGGTTAGAACATTATGTCCAAGAAAGTAGTAAAAGTTATCTCACATATTTATTGAAAATCGTTAAGTGACTAAATATATCGGGGAAGTTTCATACTAGTTTTCATTGCCACCCATTATATTCTTATGACATTCCCATTGATCCTGTCAGATGATATATGGTAGAGATAGATTTAGATGTAATATATATAAAAGTGCATATTTATATTATTACCCCATGGGATAAAGAATTACATTGTAATATTATTATATTAGTATACATGAATCAGAGACCTAGTGGGGTTTAGGAGGATACATGTGAGTGGGAATTATTGTTGTGTTAATAACGGATCAAGATTTTTTATAACAATGATATCCTCTATAATCCCAAGGATGGGAGGATCAATGAAAGGGGTAATTTAGTTACCTATTCGAATTTTGTGGTGTTTTTATTTCATATATTTATGTTTTTAATGTTTTGGGTGAATTTGGTGTGTTTTTAAGTGTTTTAATGAATTTACCAGAAGATGTTCAGTGGGAGGCCAAATATTATGATCAAAGGGACATGTAGATTAGTTTGGGGGAGGTAGTTAATACTAATGATTAGATACATGGTAATTGTGGACATGTATGTAAACTAAGAATATTGGATAATATTCCATTAAGGAATGGATGGTGGATCATATAATCCTTTGTACCATGCATTCAGGTCATGAATTCACACAAAGAGGCCTTCAAAACATAGATTATTTTTTTTAAAAATTTTGGGTGATTATTATCCCCTTTCCCCCATGATGTGGGGATCTCTACCTAGAGTGATTTTAGAAAATTTCTCTCTAAATATATTATTTATATTGGATGTTGTAATGATGTGGTTCCATATATAAGGAATTATTCACAAGATCCATCCTCTTTTGATTTATTTTCTTTTTTCTCATTGTGAAACCCTAATAGATAATTTTTATATAATTTGTGGTTTTTATATAAAAATATAATTGGGGATTTTTTAGGTTATTTAGATTGAGAAATGAATTTTATCTTGATTTTGGGGGAATGATTCAGTTTCTACCTCATGTTGAGGTAAGAGGCTTCTTCTAAACTCTATTTTTTGTCAAATATTATTTGAATATTTTTGTGTTTTAATGAAATATTCCTATTTAATTAAAATGGTTTTGTTATGGTTTTGAATTTATTGGGTTAAATTAATATTTACTATTAGTATTTTTTTTTGAAATCAACAACATTATATTTATCAAGTATTTTTTATAATTTTATATAAATTATGGAAAATAATAAAATATGAGTTTTATAATGATATAGTTATGAAATGGAGAGATTATTGTGGGTGTTTGGATTGATATCTATGGAATGGTTTATGTTAGGTATTAGAAATTTATTTTTGAATTACCACCTTATTATGGGTTCCATATTATATTTTATAATTAATTTATAATTCCCACTGGTGTGTTGATACATCATCAAGTTAAATTAGAATGGTAAAAATGGTTTGGTAGTCGGTTCACTCAAAAGTCAGAGGTAGCTGTTGGTACTTACTCCCAGTTTAAGTGGTCTTGTAGAGTTTTAAAAATAAAAATGGAATGTGTGGTGTTTTTTTGGAAATAAGGAGAATATAATTAGTTTGACATTGTCTTATTTGATAAGGTTGTTTCTTATTGAAATGTTAGCGAACTTACATTGATTTTAAAAAATATTAGTCATGGGATTGAGGAATGTTTTATAAAATAAATTTAAATAATATTCAATTTTCACATTTATAGGGTGTATGTGAAGTCTTGTAGATATCCCGTGGGGTCTTGTACTCACCCTTGGAACACAAAACTTAGTGGATGTGTATATTATGTGTAGTGTGATACGTGTAAAGGTAAAGAGTATTTATTAACTAGTGACAGATCCTATAAATGGGGATGGATATATGGAGGAGTGGGATACTATTTATTGTTCAATGGATTTTGATTTTTTTTTGTAGAGGCATGAAAAAATAAACAGGTACAATAATTTAAGGCCTTTCCCTTCCTAGATGAAAAAATTTATTTTAGGATTGTAAACATTTGTTTTAACATATGGTTTTTTATAGTATTAACTATTTTGAAATATATATTTAATGCATAAAATTATGTTTCTTTTGCTATTTTATTGTTCTTTTTGTCAAACACTTTTGATATGTATAATTCATATAAATGTTATACCAAAATTTGGGTAAACTTTTTTTATGTATAATGTAGTTTTTTAGGTAAACCCCCATTTGTATTTTCAAATATCATAGCATTTATAACCATCCATTGGTGATCTATCGGATGCACCTAGGGCTATATTATGTTATGGATAAACGTAGATGTGTTTATGGAGTGGATAGTTGGTTTGGGATGCAATAATTCCCTTAAAAAAGAATGTATTTAGGGGTGAAATCTTCCTTCATTCATGCATTTGAGAACGACATGCCTCTTTATTAGGAAACAAGTTTGATACTTGTAAAGGAATTTCTAAAGGATATTCAGAATTATCTTTGTATTTATATGGAATCATGGGATAGTTTGGGATATAGGAAAACATTTCCAAACATTTAATATCATCTCTATATAAGGATATCCAGTCCTTTTCCCACTATATCATCAAATTCGACCAATTGAATAATTGTGATATTTTCTTGAATAATATTAATAGAAATGTTAATTGAGGAATATTATAATACATTTAATAAAATATTTACACCACTAATTGATTTTAAATATATCTCAACTTTAGATATTGAGGTATTAGTTTAATATTTATAGAAAACATTTAAGATATGAGTGAATTCATTAAATCTATATCAAATAATAATTTTCCATTCTAGAGTTTATAGTAAATGAACCTTTCACTACTTTATTTATTCCATTTCCATCATGGTGTTGGAATTCAATATTACTTACTATGATAGACTTTGTTTTTTTCGATTATCCTCAAGGATGATTTGTTTGATGTTGTCACAAACCAATCTAGCTCACCCCTAAACTGATCACCCTAGCTAACCTGTATCAAGGCCCGAAGGTAATTACCGATCCGCATAGGGTGGAAACATTTATTGGGAATTCAATTACTACCTATGGTAATGATTCCACCTATAAAAATAATAATACTAGGATATTAAAATAATGAAAAATAAATAAGCACCAATGATATATCGTAAATAAAATAATATCATGAACATGCTCAAAGTATGAAAAGAATTATCCAAATACAAAATTGTGGGAAAGGAAGACATACCTCTAAGGTTGAATATGGAACTTAAGTGTAATGATTATAATACGATTGATAAATAAGAAAACTGATACTACCTTATCTCTATGTGAAAGTTATTCAATTCAACATGCACCTCTAAAATTACCAAACCAAGAGATCCATGATCTTTCATTAGAACCTGGAATCTGGATAAACCTATAATGATATATATGTAAGATAAATATCCCAGTAGGTCAAAAATCACCTACCTGATATACAATACTTAAAAAATAACAAACTAGTTTGAAAATGAGATTGATAATAGTTTTTCACTGGTTGTCTCATTAAATAAATCTATAAATTATTTTCCTTTCAAATACAAACCCTCTTTAAAAAATATGGGATTATTTACATGAAAAAAATACAATTTACATTCCTTTTACAAATTCATTCATAAAATCTATATAATTTTTTAAGTAAAATATTTAACGAAACCAGAAATACATTTTCAAAAACTACAAGCCAACATACTTTATAAAATATTTCATTATTATGGAATCCATGGTGCTCAAGATAGAATAATATAGAACCGATATAACATAGTCAAAAAAGAAGTAAAGTCAGCATATTGAATAATAAATACACGCTTATCATCCCAATAGAACACCAAGTATTACCCTATATGGTCTAACTAAGAAGAAACATCCCATAGGCTGATATAACTCCCCACCTAAGGATATTGTCCAGATCACAAGTCATATCTAGTGAGCATGTGTACGTAGAATTCCAACTTAAAAAATAGATTTTCCCATGACCTATAAAAGGTGGTGATAATTTCAAGTAATAATCATATCATATAATCATATTATAAAACCAGTATTTAACTCCCCTACACTTCTAAAACAGTTATAGAAACATCCCATCTATCCAATAATTACAAATCAATTCAACATTCCTTGAAAGGTTCACTTATTAAAAGCAAAAAAAACATCCATAATTTCCTTAATATTTAAAGGGGCATATTCTGTGGATTTTATTTTATAAATAAACCATTAAAATTTCAAACCAAGACTTAGAATCATTCTTTAAAGATAAAATCAATGAAAATCATTTTAGAATACCAAACACATTATTTATCATTTTATTACATTAATTTAATTCATGATTTTATATAATTTCTAAAAAATGTATAAACACACTTTATCTTTATAAAACAACACTCTTATATCATTTTGGAAGTCAACATCATATGAAATTTGAATATTCATCCATTAATGAACTGATTGAGAATTTTGAATTTTGAAATAAGACAAGAAATTTTAAAATAGTTAAAAAGACCAATTCACATTAAAACCCCCTTTTATAATTTGTTTGAAAATCATGAAACTAAGAATACTATAATATAAATACCAAAATATAATAAAAAAACATTTAATGGAATTCAAAACTCATCATGAAAGATTTAGAAATGGTAGATTTAATTGTAAAGAGTGTTGTATGGGGAACCTACCTCAAATACAATTTATTTTAACAACAGTAACGGTAATCCACTAAGACATAACTAAAAAAGTTTTTATGAAACCTAGAGGGATAAAAATTAAACCTAATTTTTTTCCCTAAATCATGAACAACCATTGATCTTAGAATCATATGCCAATAATTCACGGTTTACATAGGATGTATGTATAGAAAGAGGAGATGTTACCTTGATGAGTCAACCTCATGAACTGAAGAAACTAAAAGGATCAACCATGGAAGAGGATAAAAACTAAATAGAAAAATTTGGGAGTTTTTGATGTCAAATGAGAGGGATAAGGACCCCCCAAAGTTTTAAACCCCAGAAAAATAGTTGTAAAAACCCAATATTAAAACTGAATCAATAGTATTAATGGAATGAATCATTATTTACAACCTGAATGGTCTTTCCCCTCGAATAATCACTACATGAAATAACATTTCATAGTGTGAGTATATTCTTTATAATTTTTTTTGATATGGGATCAAAGAGATCCATATAAAAGTGGTTCATGGGGTGAAACTGTCTATCACAATGTGAAGTAATGCATCCTATAGTTTTCTGCACTATAACCTCCCCTCTTCTCTTTTAAAATCCTACAATGAAAAAGGAAGTAATTTTTCAATTTTAAAAACTATAAATAAATAAATAAATAAAAAGGAAACACAATTCTAAGATATGAAAGTTATACCTTCCACATAACACTTTTTCGCTAGAAATTATTTAGGAAAATGGTTGATCAAGAGGAAAAAGAAACAATTAGATTCAGAGAAAAAGAAACCAATACCAAAATTCTAGACATAAACACTAATCCAATATCCCAGAAAATCTAAACATTCTACTCTAAGAGATAGAAATTTAAATTGATTTAATTCTAGACCAATGATAAACTGAGGCCATCTGAAAAAAATTCAAAGTAATTAGAGAGAAAAGGTTTACACCACAAAATCGATCTCGAAAAACCAAAGAACACTCTAAATTGTGGAAAAAAAGAAATCGTTCTAGTAGAATTCCCTACTTGATTATAAAATAAGAAGGTAGGTGAAAAAACATGATTCAATTCAAGGTCCACTATGAAATAATCATTGATCATTGAGAAAGAGAGTGAGATAACAATTTGATGTGAGAGTATCACTAAGGGTTTTCTCTCCACCATATTTGAATTCAAATAAGGCACTATTTATTTATAAAACACTATACCATCATAAAGAATAAAAAAATAGAGAAAATATATGAATATGAAAAATCACAGAAGAGGCTTCACTAATTTCACAACATTTATGTCTATATAGTGGTTCCTTATCAATTAATCAGAACAAAATCCTTAACAAACCAATGAATTCTCAAGCATCACACTAGAACTAGAGACCTGAAAATATTACTACCATAAAGAAAAAAATAAAAATAGATCATGAAATAGATCAATATATTATAATTTTAAACTATTTACAAGAAATCATGATTAAAAAAGAATAATATAGTCTAGACTTAGGTCATGTAACGATAACCTGGGACTATGTTTAGGAAATATAGCTCTAGAATAATCCAATAAATAATTACATAATTAAAAACACTAAATCCCAATTTCCCAAAAAATATATAAATATTTTTTATGTACAACCAATCAAAAAAAAACGGTCAAACAAAAATCACACATTACACATAGAGAATAGAATCACGATAAAACATAGAAAAAAAAAAGTATTCCTAATGAAACAAACTTCCTATATATGATAGAATATAGTTAAAATAAAAAATAGACCATCCCAAAAGATTCAATATCCGATGGAATCCTTATTTTTTACAAAAAAATTCATGTAATCCTACATATTAAAACACTTAAAACTCAATTCTTAAAAATATTGGAAATTAAAAAAAAAAGTATCACATGAAAATAAATAGAAAATAGATCGTTATATCTCCAAGATAGAATCCATTATCTATTGTAATTAATTTAAAAGTATCACCATTGAAACTATATAATCAACCAAAATGAATCTTCCCACAACATAAGGTCAATTGGAGTAAAGATATTAAATGAAAAGAAAACTCAAAAGGTCTTCACATCATCATTATGTTAAATAGGTCAAACGAGAGGATATTTTAAAGGGATTGATTTCACCCCGCCATTCTTGTGAGAAAATACTTTGAAGAATCTATATAGATAACCAATACGACCCCAAGTATGACTCGTTTTAAGAGATTCCAGAAAACCTAGTTTTTTATGTCCAATATTTTCATTTTGAGAGAATACCATGTGATAGCTACTAGATGAATAGATTGAGAAGAGCCAAGATTTATTTTTAATATGGCTACTTGCAAGGTCTAACTTAGCATGATTCTTCATTTCCTTACTAGTGTTACCTCTACAGCACCTTGGAATTTGAGAAAACTCCAACACCTCTTATTCACTTACCAAGCCTTATCAAACCTTGATAACTTTATTTACCACTAATTTATAGGAGTCAAGGTTGAGGGAAGACATTTAATGGTATAGATCTTGTGAAAACCCATACCCAAGACACCAATCTGGAAAATAACCATCTATATATATATTGGCTAGTTAAGAAACTAACTCAACAAAACAACATGAAAAATCTCATAAAACATTATCCCCTATTTATAGGCCATAATATTTCATCATCTTCAGTTCCTTAACTACATTACAAAATAATTCCTAGATAAATTACACCATAAGATTTCATAATAATTTTATTTCCATGGATTAGTTAGAATAATATACTTCTACAAATTCCAACCTAGACCCTCTATCATAAATATTGAAAACACAACTTTATGTGATTTCTAATTTTTAAGCTAGATGAAAATATCCTAAACCATTAGTACTCACTCAAATACTTCTTAATAATATTGTTTTCCAATGAAAAGTGAAGGATTTCTCTTATGAAACTATTGAATATAATCATTGTTCTTGGGAATGAGAGGAAGAACACAAATCTTTGATAGTAGAGTAGATTAAATAATCACCCTAATAAAATATTTATTAATAAAATAATCCATTAAATCCATATAATGATATACAATTAAATAATAAATATGGATACAAGAAAACAAACACCATGTTTAAAACCCCATGTAATAGAACACACACTAGTAATATAGACTTCAAATCCAAAATTTATAATTCATAGAAAAAACAATAACCATAATCTCTATTTTTGTGAATAATAAAAATAAATTCATCTCTTTGACCCAAAAGAATTTTATCATGAATAATTTGAAAACTAATTTCCATTATTTAAACCAACCATTTGAAGGAATTTAAATCATTTTAAAAATTACCTTGAAATTGAAATATTTTAAAACCACCAATTTGAATGTATTTTCAAACTTAATCCTTTTAAAATATTCCAATTAATATTTCTTAACAATAGACAAAAATCTTGAAAATAATCAACAGTACCCCTTATTCATGAAGGATTAGATTTTTTTTCAATATCCATTTATCACTTTAAGTATATAATATTTCAGAAACATTTCCAAATCTAAACATCATTTTTAATTCAAAACATTTTTTACAAATTTCCAAATTTATGAAATCCCCAACTCTTTTGAAAAATATAGTTTTCAAACAAACCCATTTCCATTCTCATTTCAATTCAATCCCAGAAAATGAAAATAGTCATAAAACACCACAATTCACCATGATTGAAACATAACAAAAATAGAAATATATTAAAATCCACAAATAATGAAAATATAAAATTCCATTATCAAGGAAAATCAACACTCTGCTAGGATTGAAAAAACAAACTGGAAAACTATATGCTAACCATATGAAGTCCAATGGAAATAAATAGGTTATACACGCGACACATTGTTTTTCAAAAATCTACATAGGCACCACATACCATAATTTGTTTTCCCTATTTTTATTATAACTCCTAAATCAAAAAAAAATTTAAAGACCAAAAATATTAAATATCAGACAACAAAGATCAATCACTCGACAGACTCATCCCATAAAAACGTAACAAATCTCATCTCATCCTGAAATATGGTGTTTAGGAACTGAATCATGACTTAACTCACGTGTTTTTATGATCATATCTCATGTTTACAAGACTATCACATATAAAAGTAAAAACCTCAACTGTTACAAATTTATTACGAACCAACCAAATACAACACTGAATTGGAAACTAAAGCCAACCTATGGCAAGGTCGAGAGGGTTCCCAATCCTTATGGGTTGACTAGAAACATGTAATGGACCGGACCTCCCTGGTCCATTACTTTGTGAAAATGTGGTGTTGGAGGTGTTCCGGGAGGTCAAGGTGACTTATCCCCCAGCCGCTGCCTACCGGTAGCTCGGTCTACCGGTAGCTGCTGCCTACCGGTAGCTCGGTCTACCGGTAGCTGCTGCCTACCGGTAGCTCGGTCTACCGGTAGCCGCTGTCTACCGGTAGCTGCTGCCTACCGGTAGCTCGGTCTACCGGTAGCTGCTGCCTACCGGTAGCTCGGTCTACCGGTAGATGCTGCCTACCGGTAGCCGCCGCTTACCAGTAGCTCGGTCTACCAGTAGCCGCATCCTACCGGTAGCGGGGTTTACCGGTAGCTGCGGCGTACTGATAGCTCAGTATACCGGTAGCCGTAGTCTAGCAGTAGCTCGGCTAACACTTTGCCAAATTTCTAGTTCTGGGAACAGTGTTTCCAGTTTTATGAACAGTATCGGTAGGTGAACAATGTTTCTATCGGTGAGGTTCAGTGAATAGTGTTTCTATCGGTGAGGTTCTATCGGTGGACTTCTATCGGTAGACTTGAACAGTGTTTCTATCGGTGAGGTTCTATCGGTGGACTTCTATCGGTAGACTTGAACAGTGTTTCTATCGGTGAGGTTCTATCGGTGGACTTCTATCGGTAGACTTGAACACTGTTTCTATCGGTGAGATTCTATCGGTGGACTTCTATCGGTAGACTTGAACATTGTTTCTATCGGTGAGGTTCTATGGGTGGACTTCTATCAGTAGACTTGAACAGTGTTTCTATCGGTGAGGTTCTATCGGTGACCTTCTATCGGTAGACTTGTACAGTGTTTCCAGAATCCTAAGAGCTACTGATTCCATACTTTGCCAATTTTCACGAATGAACAGTGTTTCCAGACTTCATAAGAGCTACCGATTCCATACTTTTCCAAATTTTGGGTATGTGAACAGTGTTTCTAGCTTCGTAAATTTGACGTTTTCTTTGACATAAAATACTTTAAAAACCTTATTTTAAGGACTTTAAGGCCGATTCAAAGGCCATAAATTCTATATTAATTATTCCTAAGGCCTGGATGTTCTTACTTGGTCAAACCGCATGGGTTAATGCGATCCATTTTTAATGGAGAATAAATCGGATCTTAAACCGTCGCATCTCTAAATTTTTTTAAATGGAACGAGATATCATTTCCTCCTGGTTCTCATCTATAAGACGCTAGAACCTTTCAATCCATCCCATAGGAGTTTCACAATCAAACGTTACTCGGATCAGTTCCGCTCTATTTGATGTAAGCATGCTGTGTCCATCATTCTTTCATATAAGTTGTCGCGAGAGAAGGATTGTAGCCCATTGTGTGGATAAAGGAAGTCAAGAACTCTTCGAGGTTGGGGATTCATGTCTTCTCTAATTGTTTATGTGCAACTGTAGAATTAGCATGATTTATCCCTTTGGATCACAATGAAATTGACCTAATTAAATACTTGAACCGGATTAAAATAATTGGTTGATCTCATGTTGTTGCTTTGTACCATGATAACGGTTTTCCTCATGTTTTCCTAGATAGAGTGATATCTATGATTTTCTTTAATTAGTTGCTCATTCATGATGGAAATTGATAAAGAACGTAAAGCCGGAATTATTTGTTAAATAATTGGCTAAAGATAAAGAGGCATGTTAATGAATCTATTAATTCAAGATGTATTAAAGAACTATTAGTTCGATAATTTCAAAAGGGTTCTGAGTTACCCGCTTGCTTGAAAGGATGAATGCCTTGTGGTTTGGAGCTCTGAGTGCTCATCTTGTATGAAGGCTGAATGCCTTGTTAAAGGGCCAAGAGCCCATTTTGTGATCTTTGATTTCCTACTGCTTGTGATTTGATGTGAGCCTGGATGGCTGTTGTGATATGTGGAGGCATGGGGACTTGTGGTTGTGGCAGCGGATGACGCCTAGTGTGGCAAGATGCATCAGTTTATGCATGTGGGTGTCAGGGAGGACACCAAGGATGATGGTATGAGATGAATGTGATGGTTTGGTTTGGTTGTTTATCTGCTTTACTTTTCCCCACTTCTCAAGGAAGCTGGTCTTGCTTACCCTCTTTCCGAAGGAGGCGAAGACACGCGGGGTATGCCACGTGCTTTCCGTGTTTAGACTCTCGATGGAGGATGGGTCTATGATCTTGCTATAGGCGACAAAGACTCGACGGGTAGTATATCTACTCACCGTGTTGAGCCCCTTTGTGTTTAGTAGCATAAGATGTTTTTCTAGAATGCCTGGGATTATGGAAAAGTAATTCTGAAATGAAAGTTTGTTTAAATGGTGATAATCCACGAGGATGGAGAAACTGGAATTTAATAGTGATGTGAATCCTAAAAAGGAGTAGTTTTTAATGTGATGCCAATTTAGTTTAATGTGGTAAATTGTTCATGGTTAATTAATGTTTAAAGAATTAATTAACGTACAGTGGAATTGATAAAATGAGAATGGAGTAATCTAATAAAGCTCTTCAAATGGTTGTGTGCTTATAGGATACCTAGTCTTAGAAGTAGCAGTCTGGAGTCTGAGAGACGTTAGCTGCAGTTGTGCCTATGACTAGGTAATGCCGATAGTGTGGTTGTGAGTTATATATATTCTGTACTTTTTTTGTTTCTATACGCTACTCCACCCTGTCGGTAAGGGCAACTGACACCCCTGGGATTCTGAGCCCTGGGGGGGGGGTGTGTTTTCCCCAACATTCTAATGGGAGGTTGAATGGATGATTACCCCCTTTGGCCCCGCTCTCTTCTCTTGGTAGATCTTTGTGCTGGTAGGCATAGTGGTTAGTTTTACCCATATGTGTGTGTAGAGGGATGTAATGGCTTGTGGTTATTTCACACACATATATTCTGGATATAGTATCCTATAGAGTACTATAGGTGTAACGTGTATAGGCTGTGATGGATTGAGGATCCTTACTTGGCGTATGGGCTATGATGGCTTGAGGTATAATACTCGACGTATGATACACATTATATGAGCTATGGTGGCTCCCGGAAACTACCTGGTTACTTTGGTTGTGAGGATGATGTGGTGCTTAGCCCAGGTGTCTGCGGGAAAGCCTTTGTGGTGCACGTGGTGCAGGTTGTGGAGCTTAGCCCAGGTGTCTGCGGGCAAGACTTTGGAGAGAGATGCACATGACATATGTCATTGGGGCAAAGCGGAAAACCAGTGGGGAAGTAGTAGCGGGGTACCCTTAATATTCTTTGTTATATGCTATATTCTTGTATGCGTTACATGGCGAGAGTAGCCATGGTGAGGTTGGGAACATAGTATACCTGTTTAGGTGACGAGTTAGTTTCACTTGTTGTTCACTGGGATTTAACAAGCTTTCTTTACTTTTGCACGAGAGGCTTGGGGGGGATCCTACTGAGTATACTGTTACACTCACCCTATGTACAAATAAACTATTTTTTTTAGGTCACTTGGACCAGGTTGGAGATCAAGCTGGTTACTACTAGCTTGTTGTTGGAGGAGGAGTTGTTCGGCCTTGTGGCTGCTGCCATTTCACTTTCTTTTGGGTACTTTGAGTTTTCCCCCTTTCAGTTGTAGTACTTCTGCATGACATTTCATATATGTACTTGGATTTCTTTTATATTTCAGTTCTGAGATGGAGTTGGTTGGAGTCTATTCTATCTCTCTATTCTTCTAATGTGTTCTCTTAGAGGGTAATGCCTCCCATTTGTGTGTGTATTATACCCTCGGTGATAGTCGCCAACCCGGGGCCTACTGGAGGCGGGACTCGGGGGTCATTATCTCCCTTCTCACATTGCCTGCCCAGGAGGGGTACACTTTGTGGGGAGGGGGTCGTGACAGAGTGGTATCAGAGGTATGGTTGAGGGATAGGATGGAGTTTGGAGTTAGGCACAGGTGAGAATGCATGGGATGGTAGGGAAATGGTGTCACTCATCTTTAAAAAGTGGGTTAAACACTGAAGACCGGCAGAGACATAGGCGTTTAGGCCCCCCTATGATCTGTTGCACGGACCTTTAAGTTTACGATGGCTACTAAACAAAGTGATACCGGTTGCAGGGTAGAGACCTAGGAAAGGATCATGAATCATTATTCTTTACGCTTGTGTTTGAATGGGTAGACCTTGGGATAGGTAACCTAAAATAAATAAAACAAAAAAATTAATTAGTTAATGTTGAGTCTTCCATATTCCAGGATTAGGATCTCTAACAGTTGTTATTTTGCACGTATGGCTCCAGGTCGACGTCCTTGTCAGGTTTGCGTAGAAGATTCCCATCAGGCTGTTCCAGCAGATCGCCACCGAGTAGAGGTTGACGACGATTACACTTGGAGGAATACACTTCGAGAGTTTCAGCGCCAGAGTATACAGAAGTACGAGGGATCCGTTTCAGATGCAGTCACAGAAGACTGGTTGGAGGAGATCGAGATAGGATTCAGTTCGATTCGTTCTCGGAAGGAACACTGGGTGTCCTTGGTTGTGACGATGCTGCGTGGAGTAGCGAGGCAGTGGTGGTTCTTATTCCTCAGTGATCGTGAGGAGTCAACAATATCATGGGAGGAGTTTCAAGACAAGTTTAGAGTCGAGTTTCTTTCGTCGACTGCGAAGGTGTCCAGTCGCCAGGAGCTTCTTACCCTTCGACAGGGGAGCTCCAGTGTTCGAGAGTTTGGAATCCGTTTCAGGAACCTTCTATGATATGATTCAGACCTGTTACCAGATGATGAGGCTAGGGCGAGGCATTTCGAGGAGGCTTTGCATCCAGAGATCCAGCGCCAGGTCACCCCATTTATGCTAAAGACATATCTTGAGGTGCTGGCGAGGGCAGAGGTTGTTGAAAGGAATTTGGCCAGGACTGGATCGCCACGAGAGGGGAATCGTCATGATTCCTCACGAAGCAGAGTTGTGGTCCGGGGTTCCCGGTTTTCAGGACAGAAGAGTTTCCATTCACCTCGGGGTAGGTCCCAGCCCTTCCCATCTCGTTTCTCTGGAGGCAGCAACTCTCAGGCCTATGCCAAGGGATTAGGTGCTTGTTTTTCTTGTGGTGGTCATGGTCATCAGTAGCGGGAGTTCCTGACTTTTCAGAGCAGTCATCGTGCACCAGGCGCTCCACTCCAGGTTCCTCCGTTGAGGCAGTTCCAGCCGAGGCAGCAGCAGCAGGTTGCACCAGTTTTAGATCACCAGAGGGTAGATCAAGCAGGCAGAGGACAACCCCATGACACTCCCCGTCCTCAGAGAGAAGAGCGCGGCCGTGGTGGTGGTCGTCATCAGGGTCAGAGAGGCCGTGGAGGAGGTCGTGGTCAGCTCCATGCTCTAGCGTTTCCAGCCCCAGGCGAACCAGATGTCGTTCGAGGTACCCTTTGCTTGTTTTCTACCTTGGTGTATGCCTTGTTTGATTCAGGAGCAACACACTCCTTCGTATCACCTACCCTTGTCCATGATTTGGGACTTGAGGTAGAGAGGCTTCCAGTGCCCTTGGTGTTGACTACGCCAGTTGGAGGTCGAGCTGACTTGTTTGAAGTATGTAGAGACTGTGAGCTAGTGTTGGGGCAACACCTCTCTTGGGGAGATTTCCTATGTTTGCGAATACAACCATATGATGTCATACTTGGCTTGGATTATTTGTATTCGGTGCAGGCTGTTGTGGATTGCTACAAGAAGAAGGTCATTTTCTTTGATGAAGATGGAGAGAAAGTGGTGTTTGTTGGTGAGAGAGATCCTCGGATGAGTCATAGACGAGTTCCATCCTTATCATCCATGATGGTTGGGATGACGCTGAGTTCTTCAGAGGTTCAACAGTTGGCGTTTCCTAGGGTCATAGAGGAGTACCCTGACGTCTTTCCAGAAGAGGTTGTATCCTTACCCCCTCGACGAGAGATCAAGTTTGGGATCGAGCTACAGCCAGGAGCGTCTCCTATCTCTATGTCTCCGTATAGGATGGCCCCTTCTGAGTTACGAGAGCTACGTATTCAGCTCGATGGTCTGTTGCAGTGTGGTTTTGTTCGGCCAAGTGTGTCACCGTGGGGTGCACCAGTTTTGTTTGTAAAAAAGGCTAATGGCAGTTTGCGGTTGTGCATCGATTATCGTCGGTTAAACAAAGTGACAATAAAGAACCGCTATCCTCTCCTACGGATTGATGACCTATTCAATCAACTGAAGGGTGCAAGTTGGTTCTCAAAGATAGACTTGCGGTCAGGATATCATCAGATGCGTGTAAAGGATGAGGATATTCCGAAGACTGCTTTTCGCTGTCGTCATGGGAATTATGTGTTTGTTGTAATGCCATTCGGCGTGACAAATGCTCTAGCTATTTTCATGGGGGTGATGAATGCTGTGTTCTGTGAATTCCTGGACAAGTTTGTTGTGGTTTTCATCGACTACATCCTTGTGTACTCCACATCTGAAGAGGAGCATGCAGAGCATCTACGAGCCGTTTTGGGAGTTCTTCGCCAACATCAGTTGTTTGGGAAGTTGTCCAAGTGTGAGTTCTGGGCTCGAGAAGTTCGTTTCTTGGGACATGTTGTGTCCCAACAGGGAGTAGCTGTGGATCCTTCGAAGATAGAAGTAGTGGTGTCTTGGCCAGCCCCTGAGACCGTGTCAGAGGTGTGAAGTTTCCTTGGTCTCACAGGCTATTATAGGAGGTTTGTAGCTAATTTCTCCCGAGTTGCGACTCCTCTAACAGCTTTGACCAGGAAGGATAAAGCGTTCATATGGACTGATCAGTGTCAAACAACTTTCGAGTATCTAAAGGGGAAGTTGGTTAGTGCTCCAGTCCTTTGTCTTCCAGCGGAGGGAATCCGGTTTGATGTTTTTTGTGATGCTTCACATCTGGGGCTAGGTTGTGTTCTCATGCAGCAGAGGTCAGTTGTTTCTTATGGGTCTCGGCAGTTGCGTCCCCATGAATGCAACTATGCCACCCATGATCTTGAGTTGGCAGCCGTGGTGTTTTCTCTAAAGTTGTGGGGACATTACCTCATTGGTGAGCACTTTGTGGTTTTAACCGATCATAAGAGTTTGAGGTATGTTTTCTCCCAACGTGACTTGAACTTGAGGCAGTGTCGGTGGATGGAGTTCTTGCAGGAATACGACTTTGAAATATCGTATACACCTAGAAGAGGGAATGTTGTTGCTGACGCACTAAGACGAAAGATACGTAATGATGTTGTGCGTGAATCTGGTGATTCTTGGAGAGTGATGGAAGAGCTATCAACTTTGCATCTTGATATGGGAGAAGTTGGGGGTAGAGGTTGTCTTTTCCAGATGACGGTGCAGTCATCCTTGATGCAGAAGGTGGAAGAGTCTCAGTTGGGTGACCTAGAGGTGGAATTTTGGAGAGACAGAGTTGTATGTGGTGAGGCCCTTGATGGTTGGTCAGAGGATGAACAACACCGAGTGTTGTATCATGGCAAGATTTTTGTTCCCTTGGCGATGCGCGAGACGGTTCTCCGAGAGTTCCATAGTTCACCCTTGGTGGTACATCCTGGTGTGACAAAGATGTACCGATCCTTGAGGAGTCAGTTTTGGTGGCTTGGGCTGAAGCGTACAGTTGCAGAATGTGTGTCTCGATGTTTAGTCTGCCAGAAGGTGAAGGCCGAACACCGTGTTCTTGGTGGTCTTCTCCAGCACTTAGAGATTCCTCAGTGGAAGTGGGAGGACATCTCAATGGAATTTGTTACAGGTTTACCTCGAGCTCCGAGAGGACATGATGCTATATGGGTGGTAGTGGATCGTTTAACAAAATCATCCCACTTCATAGCGATCAAGGAGTTGAGCTCAGTGGAAGTTCTGTTGAGGCAGTATCTAGAGGAGGTGGTGAGACTCCATGGAGTACCTAGGATGATTATTTCTGATCGAGATCCTCATTTTACCTCCAGGGTGTGGAGAGGTCTCCAGCATGCCTTTGGCTCTCAACTGTGCCTTAGCACTACTTTTCATCCTCAAACAGATGGTCAGACAGAGCGAACCATCCAGACTCTTAAAGACACGTTGCGCTCTTGTGTTCTTGATTTTGGAGGTTCATGGACGAAGCACTTACCCTTGGTAGAGTTTTCTTACAATAATAGTTTCCACTCTACCATTGGTATGGCGCCATTTGAAGCCTTGTATGTCCGTCCATGCCGTTCTTTGTTGTGCTGGACTGGGGTCGGAGAGTCAGCAATTCTCGGACCAGAACTAGTGCAGAATACAACAGAGATGGTTTAGGTGATTCGTGAGAGGATGAAGACAGCACATGATCGTCAGAAATCATATGCTGATCAAAGGAGGAGACCCTTAGAGTTTAATGTTTGGGATCATGTGTTTTTGAAGGTGACTCCCCACCGTGGGCAGCGAAGGTTTGGTCGTGGAAGTAAGCTTTCTCCCCGGTTTGTTGGGCCTTTCGAGGTGTTGGCTCATGTTGGAGATGTGGCATATCGAGTAGCACTTACCCCTCAGATGAGTCAGATACATGATGTTTTCCATGTATCACAGCTCTGTCGTTATCTTCATGATGAATCTCATATTATCAATTGGGGAGAGATCGATATTGATGATGATGCAACCTTCGAGGAGCGACCTGTGGAGATCCAAGACCGCAAGGAGAATGTGTTGCATGGGCGTTCTATTCCTTTAGTTCATGTCTTGTGGCGACATGATGGCATGGAGGAGAGTACCTGGGAGCGTGAGTCACAGATACGTGCTCAGTACCCAGAGTTGTTTAATGTTTAACTCTTTTCATGTAATGACATTTCCTTTATGGTTAGACCTTTCATGTTTTATTTATGTACCTTTTTTTGTGTGATGTTATTATTGAAATGTTTGGATATGGATTGTTTGTTTCCATATTCTCGGATGTCGTAGTTTTGTTCCACCTTTCGAACAACTCATGGTGGTTTTCCCCTGAGAGGTATCTTATGGGGTGGTTGTTCGGACCCCTCTGTTCCTCTGAGTTGGTTTTTAATTCTCGAGGATGAGAATGTTTTGAGAGGTATCTAATGTAATGGCCCGGACCTCCCTGGTCCATTACTTTGTGAAAATGTGGTGTTGGAGGTGTTCCGGGAGGTCAATGTGACTTATCCCCCAGCCGCTGCCTACCGGTAGCTCGGTCTACCGGTAGCTGCTGCCTACCGGTAGCTCGGTCTACCAGTAGCTGTGGCCTACCGGTAGCTCGGTCTATCGGTAGCTGCTGCCTACCAGTAGCCGCCGCTTACCAGTAGCTTGGTCTATCGGTAGTCGCATCCTACTGGTAGCTGGGTTTACCGGTAGCCGCGGCGTACTGATAGCTCAGTATACTGGTAGCCACAGTCTAGCAGTAGCTCGGCTAACACTTTGCAAAATTTCTAGTTCTGGGAACAGTGTTTCCAGTTTTATGAACAGTATCGGTAGGTGAACAGTGTTTCTATCAGTGAGGTTCAGTGAACAGTGTTTCTATCGGTGAGGTTCTATCGGTGGACTTCTATCGGTAGACTTGAACAGTGTTTCTATCGGTGAGGTTCTATCGGTGGACTTCTATCGGTAGACTTGAACAGTGTTTCTATCGGTGAGGTTCTATCGATGGACTTCTATCGGTAGACTTGAACAGTGTTTCTATCGGTGAGGTTCTATCGGTGGACTTCTATCGGTAGACTTGAACAGTGTTTCTATCGGTGAGGTTCTATCGGTGGACTTCTATCGGTAGACTTGAACAGTGTTTCTATCGGTGAGGTTCTATCGGTGACCTTCTATCGGTAGACTTGTACAGTGTTTCCAGAATCCTAAGAGCTTCCGATTCCATACATTGCCAATTTTCACGAATGAACAGTGTTTCCAGACTTCATAAGAGCTACCGATTCCATATTTTGCCAAATTTTGAGTATGTGAACAGTGTTTCCAGCTTCGTAAATTTGACATTTTCTTTGACGTAAAATACTTTTAAAACCTTATTTTAAGAACTTTAAGTTCGATTCAAAGGCCATAAATTCTATGTTAATTATTCCTAAGGCTGGGATGTTTTTACTTGGTCAAACAGCGTGGTTTAATGCGATCCGTTTTTAATGGAGAATAAATCGGATCTTAAACCGTCACCTCTATAAAATTTTTTATAAGGAACAAGATATCATTCCCTCCTGGTTCTCATCTGCAAGACGCTAGAACCTTTCAATCCTTCCCGTAGGAGTTTCACAATCAAACGTTACTCGGATCAGTTCTACTCTGTTTGATGCAACCAGGCCGTGTCCATCATTCTTCCATATAAGTTGTCGCGAGAGAAGGATTGTGGCCCATTGTGTGGATAAAGGACGTCAAGAACTCTTCGAGGTAGGGGATTCATGGCTTCTCTAATTGTTTATGTGCAACTTTAGAATTAGCATGATTTAACCCTTTGGATCACAATGAAATTAACCTAATTAAATACTTGAACTGGATTAAAAGAATTGGTTGATCGCATGTTGTTGCTTTGTACCGTGATAACGGTTTGCCTCATGTTTTCCTAGATAGAGTGATATCTATGATTTTCATTAATTAGTTTCTCGTTCATGATGGATATTGATAAAGAACGTAAAGCCGGAATTATTTGTTAAATAATTTGCTAAAGATAAAGAGGCATGTTAATGAATCTGTTAATTCAAGATGGATTAAAGAACTATTAGTTCGATAATTTCAAAAGGGTTATGAGTTACCCGCTTGCTTGTAAGGCTGAATGCCTTGTGCTTTGGAGCTCTGAGTTCTCATCTTGTATGAAGGCTGAATGCCTTGTTAAAGGGCCGAGAGCCCATTTTGTGATCTTTGATTTCCTGCTGCTTGTGATTTGATGTGAGCCTGGATGGCTGTTGTGATATGTGGAGGAATGGGGAATTGTGTTTGTGGCAGAGGATAACACCTAGTGTGGAAAGATGCATCGGTTTATGCATGTGGGTGTCGGCGAGGACACCAAGGATGATGGTATGAGATGAATGTGATGGTTTGATGTTGGTGGTTTGGTTTGGTTGTTTATCTTCTTTACTTTTCCCCACTGATCAAGGCAGCTGGTCTTACTTACCCTCTTTCCGAAGGAGGCGAATACACATGGGGTATGCCACGTGCTTTCCGTGTTTAGCCTCTCGATGGAGGATGGGTCTATGCTCTTGCTATAGGCGGCAAATACTCGACGGGTAGTATATCTACTCACCGTGTTGAGCCCCTTTGTGTTTAGTAGCATAGGATGTTTTTCTAGAATACCTGGGATTATGGAAAAGTAATTCTGAAATGAAAGTTTGTTTAAATGGTTATAATCCACGGGGATGGAGAAACTGGAATTTAATAGTGATGTGAATCCTAAAAAGGAGCAGTTTTGAATGTGATGCCAATTTAGTTTAATGTGGTAAATTGTTCATGGTTAATTAATGTTTAAAGAATTAATTAACGTACAGTGGAACTGATAAAATGATAATGGAGTAATCTAATAAATCTCTTCAAATAGTTGTGTGCTTATAGGATACCTAGTCTTAGAAGTAGTATCCTGGAGTCTGAGAGACATTAGCTGCAGTTGTGCCTATGACTAGGTAATGCCCATAGTGTGGCTGTGAGTTATATATATTCTGTACTTTTTGTGTTTCTATACACTACTCCACCCTGTCGGTAAGGGCAACTAACACCCCTGGGATTCTGATCCCTGTGGGGGGGGGGTGTTTTCCCCAACATTCTGATGGGAGGTTGAATGGCTAACTACCCCCTTTGGCCCCGCTCTCTTCTCTTGGTAGATCTTTGTGCTGGTAGGCACAATGGTTAGTTTTACCCAAATATGTGTGTAGAGGGCTGTAATGGCTTGTGGTTATTTCACACACATATATTCTGGATATAGTATCCTATGGACTACTATAGGTGTAACGTGTATAGGCTGTGATGGCTTGAGGATCCTTACTCAGCGTATGGGCTATGATGGCTTGAGGTATAATACTCGACGTATGATACACGTTATACGAGCTATGGTGGCTCCTGGAAACTACCTGGTTACTTTGGTTGTGAGGATGGTGTGGTGCTTAGCCCAGGTGTCTGCGGGCAGGCCTTTGTGGTGCACGTGGTGCAGGTTGTGGAGCTTAGCCCAGGTGTCTGCGGGCAAGCCTTTGGAGAGAGATGCACAGGACGTATGTCGTTGGGGCAAAGCGGCAAACCAGTGGGGAAGTAGTAGCGGGGTACCCTTAATATTCTTTATTATATGCTATATTCTTGTATGCGTTACTTGGCGAGAGTAGCCATGGTGAGGTTAGGAACATAGTATACATGTTTAGGTGACGAGTTAGTTTCACTTGTTGTTCACTGGGCATTAGCATGCTTTCTTTACTTTTGCACGAGAGGCTTGGAGAGGATCCTACTGAGTATATTGTTATACTCACCCTATGTACATATAAACTGTTTTTTTTTTCAGGTCACTTGGAGTAGGTTGGAGATTAAGCTGGTTACTACTAGCTTGTGGTTGGAGGAGGAGTTGTTCGGGCTTGTGGCTGCTGCCGTTTCACTTTCTTTTGGGTACTTTGAGTTTTCCCCCTTTCAGTTGTAGTACTTTTGCATGACATTTCATATATGTACTTGGATTTATTTTATATTTCAGTTCTGAGTTGGAGTTGGTTGGAGTCTATTCTATCTCTCTATTCTTCTAATGTGTTCTCTTAGAGGGTAATGCCTCCCATTTGTGTGTGTATTATACCCTCGGTGCTAGTCGCCAACCCAGGGCCTACTGGAGGCGGGACTCGGGTTCATTATCTCGCTCCTCACATTGCCTGCCCAGGAGGAGTACACTTTGTGGGGAGGGGGTCATGACAAAACACCTTGGTATCTAATAAATACATATGGGAATACATTAACCAATAAAAACAATAAAAAATGACCCATAAATAATAAATAATTAATAAACAACCAAGATATATCATAAAGAAAAGAATATCTTGAACAAGTACAGAACATGACAAGACACAACCATATTCAAAATATAGGATAATATATCTGCATTGCTAATGTAGTGCTAGAATTTTAATTATAATGATGAAAACTAAATGAAATAAATAAGATAAGCACTACCACTCAGTATCTATGTGTAATTGAGGCAATCCCACACACTCGTCCACAATACGAGAACCAATAGATCTAAGATCATCCAATATAGTCAAGAATCCTTCTGAGCTTGTAATGATATATGTATGATCTAAAAATACCATTAGGTCACAACCCACCAACCCAATCCATATTCCATTAATAGAAAATAAGAAACCTACTAGTTAGAATATTAGGATTCAAAATAGGTTTTCATTGGTTTTCTCATTTAAAATAATTTTAATGTTGTTTCCTTTGAAAGAACCAAACTTTCACAAATACGAGATTCTTTCCAAGTAAAAAAATTATATTCCTTCAAAAAAATGAATTATAAATTGAAGTTAAATTACTTTTAAAATTCTTTTGAATAAATTAAAAATATAATTCAATAAACTACAAGGAACAATCCTTCAAAAAAATTACTTCATCTTGGAAAACTAATTGATCAAGGGGGGTAAATCTAGTATAGGGAAAAATGTTCCTCAAAGAAGTATATTCCACACACCAGAAATAAAATACACACTAATAAACTATTACAAACACCGAATCTTAACCTACCTAGCCTAAAAATGGGGAAACATCCCATAGGCTATCATAATTCCCCACAATGGGATACTACCATGATAATAATTCGTATCTAGTGTGCATATGTACCTATACTTCCCACCTATCCAACTAGGTATTATAATGACATATAAAAGGTTGTGATAATTTCAAGAAATAATATTACTACATAAACATGTCTAAAAATTACTATTTAACTGAACACCATCATTAGAACATCCAATTTAGACAAGAATTAAAAATCATTTCATCTTACCTCAACTGGGTTTCTTATTGTAATAACTCAGAGCATCCATAATTTCCCTCCCATATAATGGGGATTTTTTTATGGATTTTAATTTAGAAATAAACAATTAAAAGTGACAACTATTCATTGGATCCATACTTTTAGAAAAAAATGAATACCCTTTTTGAAAACCAAAAAATAAATGATCAATTTATTACCTAAATAGAATTCTTGATTTAAAAGAATTTCTCAAAATGGGACAAACAAACTTGAGCCTCCAAAAAAGTTTACCTTCATTTTGTAAATCAACATCATATATAATTTAAATATTAAATCATCAAAGAGACACTAGGAATTCGTACTTCCAAAGTAAGGCTTACAAATTTAAAATAGATTTAAAGTTCATTTCACATGAGAACCACTTTTTCACATTTTTTGAAATTCAAGAAAGAAATTATCCTTTGACATAGCTAGAAATATATAAGCAGAAACATTGAATAACCTTTAAAACCATTCATGAAATAAGAATCAATGGTAAATTTAATTTTAAATATTGATATATAGGACACCTACCTCAAATTTCATCTTTTATATCGACTATAGAGGTAATCCACCATGAAATAGTCAAGTATGTCTTCTAAAAACTAAATTGGATTCTAAAAAAATTAATACATCAATGTACACTAATAAAGTACAACCCTAGATCTCATATTCAACCACAATGGCTTCTAGGGTTAGGGTGGGTGGAAGTATAATAGGGAGGACTAGTAGAGATATTACCTTGAAAAATGAACCTTAAGACTTGAATAAACCTAAAGGATCCACTATAGAGGATTATAGAAACAAAATAGGCACTACTTGGATTCATAGGGGTTTAAAGAGAGGGAGAAATACCCCAAACAATGTTAAAATTGATCATGGGAATATCGGTAACAACCCACTATTAATACTCGGCGATTTATATTCATAGTGTGAATTACTATTCATCATGTGAATATACTTTTACCATGAATAACCTCCACTTTAGATTCTTTTTCATAGTTGGATTTCATTCTTCCTATAAATGAAAATTATTAGACCAATTATATGTACTTAAAATTGGTTCATGGTTTAAATACATGTTTCATTACATAAACATGTACACCCTATATTTTCAATCACTATAGCATCCCACAGACCATATGAAACTCTTAGTAATGAAAAGTCAATAATCTTCCAAGGTAAAAATCAAAAAATTATTAAATAAAAAATAAACATCATCTATGTTTGTGAAATTTTATTTATCTTTCATAATGTACATGTTTATTGTTGTGTAAGAATTAAAATATGGGTAGAGCATTTAGTAGTGTATCCGATTAAATCATTACAGTTAGTTTCATATTAATATAATTTCAAAAAACAATTCTTGATAAAATACTCTATCACACTTAAAAATATTTTTGGTTCTCTTAAGATAGTTGTATATGTGTTTCTTTATATATTTTTGACATGTGGGTAGTCATATATTCTTACCCTTGTGAGATTTTCCCATTAATCTTCTAGTATGAAACTCTATCTTTAGTTTCTTATCTCCATACCCATGTCAACTAGAAAATTCAACCAATTATTTAATGATATTTAAAACATTTTCTTAGTAACTCCCAAAGTCATGAATAAATAGTTCTTTTAGAGTTGTTGTTTCACTAAATAATCTACTAATTTTCTATCATGGTTGATAAATACTATAATATCACTTTTTTTGGCTGGTAAAATTAATTTCATATTTTCAAGTTCGATAATTCATCAAAAAATAATGTATCTATTTTTGTTTTAATAGTATGAAGAATGTATTTTATAAGAAATTTTTTCATAAAATATTCCCACCCTAGTGATATGGTTTCAATATTTGGATTTGGATTCTTGATTAATTTTCTCCATTGATTTATTTCTCATTCAAAATGGTTGAAAGTATTATTAATATTATCTTTCTTAGAATACTAATGTATAGAAAATATCATTTCTATGATGTTGATCCAAAATTATTCAATAAATGGATTTAAATATCCATTAAATAAAGGTGTTCATTGTCACATTAAATAATCAGGTTATAATTCTCATTTTTTGGGGATGGTGGATTTTAAACATGTTTAATATTATTATTGATAACCAATGATAAGAGGTTGTGTATCATTATGTAGTTTTTAACTCTATCTCACATTTCTTTATAAATTTCATTATGAATATAATTGTATTTTTCATCACATAATTATCCTCATCGTTCTTCCTAGGTCTATTTATTTCATAAAAGAACAAAATTAGTGTGTAAAAATTATAAGTTAATAAATCATGGATAAAAATTTATTCATATAAGTTAATTACTTATTGGGTATAACACGCCTAACTTATGAAATCCCATATTATATACTAGGTTTTCATTAATATGATTCATTATTCCCAATTTAATTAAAACTTTCTCTTATATCAATGGTATAAAACTAAAAAAATACCTACATGATTGTCACATCATTATAAGAAAAACATGCCTGATTCTACAAAACATATAAATGATAGGTATAATTCCATGTAATTTTTTTTTTCATTTCACAACTTTATGAATCATAAGACTATAAAAATTATTTAAATCATTCATTATTGTCCACCCATGTACCGATCAAGACCTTGTTAACACATAAAATCACCATAAATTTCATCACCACAACATAAGCACAAGAACATAATAAGAAGATTATAGAAATAATAGGAATGATACATGGAATATTGAATATGTTTAATAAAGAAACAATATAATTATAATCCAAGGATTAAAATCAAGACATCATAACATAGTTTTGTTAAGCTCTTTGTCCATTCCCCATATATAGTATCACATTAGATAAAATACTTTTCCCAAAAAATTAAAGGGTTATATAATTATTTTCCCACCCATAAAATCTAAATATATTCAAAATGAAGTGTTCCTCAAATAAAATAATAGATACACTGATCTTACATAAATACAAAATCATAACATCAATACCCCATGAAAAAATAGAAATGGATTTCTTAATAATATCATACAACATAGAATATCAATATAGATACATATTCAATTAGAATTATATATAGGAGATAAATATATATAAAAAATGAAATTAAAAGTAGAGATTTAGATAACTATAAATGGAAATTAAGAAGATTCCCTCTTATAATTTCATTTAATGTGAAATAAGAATCAATAAATATAGGAAATAATATAAAGGCCTGTAAATACCAATAAATTATAATTAAATAGAATAAAAGTATTATAATTGAAATTATTTAAAATATTTTTAAATGAAGATATAGAAAAAAAGGATTTCAAAGAGAAGAGATAGAAGTACTATAAAATTTCATAAGGTAAAAAGGGAAAAAGAAATAATAATACATAACCAAAAATTAATGACAAATTATTTTTTAGTTTACGTGGAATGTAATATAATAAATAAACATAGATAGATAAAAATAGAGTAATAAAATCCAAAAGGATATCTAATTAGGAGATAAAATTCCATAAAATAGGTTCTATGATTATTTTACATGCATAAACCTCATGTGTGACCAAATTTCAAAAAATTAAAAATTATTACATAATCATTTAAGATTTATTTAACTTACACAGTATTATTTAATTACATTAATAATTATTCATTGAATTTTATTTATAGATAAATTTATATAGAATTTTTTTTGAATCATTTTGTCATTGTTTCGATAGTGTGGGATTGATCTTTATCATATATCATGAGTTAAATTATGTTTATAAGCATACACATAAAAAATAATTAGGTAGTTTTAGTATATATTCAACATTAACTACATATAAAGGTGATGATAAATAAAGAAAAGATGTCATTCTTGTAGGTAGTACAACCAACCATGTAAGGATGTGTTGAAGGTTGGAGGTTGATAAGATATATATAATCTAGCTAGTTTATATCAAAAGCATATAAATATAATAAAATTAATTTTATTTTTATATAAAGATTTAATATCCTAATAGAAAATGTTTTTAGAGATAAAAATAAGAAGAAAAGTGGAAAATTAAAATAAAAAATTGTGAATATTACCTCTTCTTGAAATACACCTCCTTTGTTAGTGCTAACACATTAAACACATGGGATGTTTTGAGACTAAAATGAATTAAAAAATAGAAGAATCCTTCAGATTGGTAATATGGATAAAATTTAGTCTATAAGAGAGTGTTTGGATCTAGGTTTAAATTTTAGTGATATGGGGTAATTATATTTGAAAGGGATGGGTATTTCGAGATACAATAATGAATAAAAAAACTAATGACCAATACATTCCTTATCAGTCTTCAATATGGAAAGTTATAATATGTTAAACAATTTTTTCTAAATCTATGACATTCTTACATGAGGGGTGATATTTTTGTATCATAATTACATCATTATGAAATTATTGAATCAAAATGTTTATAAAAAAGAAACAAAAATCTATTTTAAATCTACTATTTTTTACTTCACCCAAATTAAATGAATACTTCCATTTTAACTTTTATAAAAAAATTCAATGCATATTTATCCACTTCAACTAATATTTTCTTTTAAAATTATAGGAGTGAGACTAATATATTTTCCAAGATAAATTTGATCAAAATCCAACCAAGAGATAATGGATGTGTCCTACTATTAACTCAATTTAGGTTTTGCTTGAGTGAAGTTATTCATCAGTTGATGTTGTAATTTATAGTTTTTATATTTTTATATATCAGAAACTATCACTTGAATGAGGGATGATTTATTGTCCTATTGATCATAATATGTACAGAAATACTATTACATGTACAATATAACCTATAACATATTATTCAAATATGTTTTTATGGCCTCATGAACATTGTCTTCTAGGACGGATAAGTTATGTTTATGAGGTCTTCTACCTTAACATTCCATGAAGCCATATTTATCAATCACTAGAATATTTTATTTAGTATTTAATGTAGTTTTATAAAAAATAACAACACTCTTATTGATTCATATTTACCGATTTATTTTTTTAATTTTTTTATAAAAGATACTAAAATTTCACCATAACCTAATTTAATCTCCTAATTAAAATTATGAAATTGATTTTATGAAATTAATTTTATAACTATGAGAAAGAAAATTTTCTGAAAAAATCCTAATGCAGTAACGAATGAATTTTTATTACAAAAACATTTCCTAACCATTTAAAAATATTATTTCAGTATTAATAAATTGATTTATATATTTTATATTTCATGTTTAAAATTCTAAATTTTATTATTTACCTAATTAATTATATTATATTAGTAGGAAATTTTATTTTATATATTAAATAATGTATTTTTCTATTCACTTAGATGTTCAATTTTTTAAGAAATATACTAAAAGCTAACTCTTAACCAATTTTTATCTACTAAATCCAAATTTATAATTCATTTTATTAAAATAAATTTATAAATAATGTTAATTAAATATTTAAATTAAATACAAAATACCAATTTTTAATTATTAAAGATAAATATACAACTAAAAATAATTTCTTTATTCAAGTTAGATGAATAAAAATTATAATTATTACATTAAATATTCTTTTATAGTATTTATATACTCATATATTATTATTCATATAATAATATTTTTATTTAACTAGTTACCCTTGATGGACATTTTACTATTCCAATGACCAATTTATTATTTTAATGACCATATTTCCAAAAAAAATATTTTATATCACTACATAATAAAAATATCTTAAATGAGACACATTTTATTCTCTTAATTTTCTCTTATGTATCTATATATTACTTTTAAAAAATTAAAACAACATTTCTATTTTTTTCTTTTGTATTACTATAGTGTTCTTAGATATTATGTTTCTATAAAATACTACCCATAAAATTTCCAAATTTTTTCATATTACTTAAAAGTATTTATTATCCAATTTTACTTGTTTTAATTTTATTTAATGTGTTTGACCTTATACTATAATTTTCTATATTATAGAAATAAAAAAGTTTTTATTTTATCAAGTGATACATGTAATTTATTTATTTTATAACAAATAACATGATTTATAATGAAAATAAAACTACACATGACACAAATATTGATTTATCTTCTCATTGAAATATAGAAAATATATGTTTGGAGAGTAGACTAACACTTCGACTTACACCTAAGATACTAATCTTAATAATTTGTGTCCTCACCATTTAAATCTTCCATTCAAAGACTGTATTACTTTATCTAGTCTTCAGAAATAACATATCAGGCTTGATTTTATGTTTTTATAAGTTTGTTATCAAATAAAATGAACAATTTACTTTATTCCATTGTATTACTAGAAGATTTTGACCACCCTTCTAATTTTACTTTCCACTCACCATTGGTATATTTTGAAAAAATTATATACTGTTTTTATTTGTTTGAATAAACATTATGGATTCTATCCAAATGTAATAATACCTAAACAATATTAAATATATTTTACTTTTTATTTTCTTCATGGGTAATAGGATCAAAAAAATTTATATACACCAAATATAGTAAACGAGAAGCAATTTTATTCATTAGCTCATTGGGATATGGAACCATATTCCCTCTCATGCATGATTAATGAATATTTTAACTACCTTACTTTAGATTATTACTATCAATAAAATTCTTTATATTTGAAATAATTTCCCGGATTTTTTTATGTATATGGAAAGTTTTTTGATTTCATAAATTATTCTCCACTTACACTATAAGGAAACTTGTGTTTTATTTTCTATTCAACTAATAAATATTTCCACAGGTTCTTATTACTTGAATTAATTCATCTTTTTTTTCATATTGATTAAAAAGAACTTTTAATGGAATGTGAATTTGTATCTTAAGTAAAAAAGTTATATTACACTCAATAAATTGTGATTAATCCCATCCAATAACAATACATTGGTATTCATTAATTCTTCTCTAACTCAAATCATCATTTTACTTCCTTTTGATCTGAAATTGAATTTTATTTATACAATTAAATTTTTAGGTTTTTTATGAATCTAATAATGGTTATTAGACACAAATGAAACTATTAAAATCAAAATATAATGATCACCAATACAAGATAATATTTAATTACATAATAGGATAAATGAATAATACTATATATATGGTTCACCGTACACCAAAGTGCTTGTGCATCATATTCATAATCTCTCTTATGGGTTTGATAAAGATAGATAAATTGAGAAAAAGGATTCCTAGCTCTGTAGTGTATCCTTGGGCTGCACCTAAATCACTTGAAATTTTACAGGGATCCTCCAATCTCCATTGTATGCTAGTACCTTTAAATTTAAATGAGGAATATGAAAGTGGTAATTTTTTCAGAGAGTTTCAGCTAGGGTTGAATTAGTTACATACTCACTACCATCATACGATGATGACTTATGTAAGCCAAAATACATTTCTTAAGAAGTATCATTTACTAATTCCTTCCTAACACATGATTAAATTCCATGGTTGTTTCAGGTGTCATATACATGAATGTATGTCCAAAAATTTCATCAAATTAAATGGTATAAAAAATTATACCTCATATGGGAGAATAATAAATGATAATAGTTTATCATTTAGGACAAATGGATCTATATACTATACATACAAGTCAAAATATTCTTGCAACACACACACACATTTTATATATATGTAGAATAATTTAGGGAATACCTCTTTCAATCTCCCACTTTCACTTGATCCTTTGTGCCATTTCACCTTATATTTTATCATATATAATAACTTGTGGAACCATATCTAAAAATACTTTGTATATAATCCAATAAATTTTTGGAATTCAATGATAAACTTCACCATTTATCACATTATATGAAATAGCTTGTGAATTAACATAAAAAACTTTTATGGATTTACATTAAAACACTTTTAGAGTATATCTCTAACTTAATTCAATCTCTATTTTGTCAACCACCAAGAGAGAACCTACAAGTCTTTATTGAATTGAAAAAAATAAAAATATCCGGATATATATATATATATATACATGAAATTATGATCATATATTAAAGATTAAATGACACTCAATCTATACAGGGATTAACTGTGATCTTCATTAAACACATTTATTTCAATACCCATGTCCAACAGTCTGTATTATATGAAAATGTGTATTCTCATTTTCATTTTTCCAAGACATTAAGTGACCATTGGATATGAAACATTTCAATACCATATAGATAACTCATATGTATTTGATTCTCTAAGTGTAGACTAAACTAATTGATGAATACATCACATATCATCCATTATTCAAGATAAGAACCTCACATACCTCTTATACAGAAAGCTATAAAATATATAGGTGTGACTGCACTCCCCCAGTTTATCTCTATAGAGAACCCTGATGTTATACTCATCACATGAAATGATAAATCCCTTATTGGTTAAGTGAAAACTGACAAGGTGATCAACAACATACGTAACCACCCTCATATTGGATAAGTTAATATGTAAACTTGAATAAGTAGGGTATCAAAGTATAATGATGATCATGATATGCATATCACCAAACTCATGTTTTTGGGACTCAAATATGATCCATTCACCCCTAGTCTACCAATCAAATTTCTATACGACACTCTATGTGGTAAACATAGTGGGTCATCCAATGCACACAAATAAACATATTCTTTGTCTTATGTTTCATGAGCATATTTTGTATCTAAACACATGACAATTTAGCATTTTATACTTAATATTTCATCATAACCTATAATAATCCATCATGAACATTGGTTAAGGATAAATTCAAAGTAATACATTGATAGTTAAATTTTCATTTCAATTTATAAAATTAATATCTTAATATATATATATATATATATTTATCCAGTATAAAAGAATGGTAAAATGGTGCTTTCCTTCTATTATGATACATTGTAATATTCTTATACTCTTTAAGAATATTAAAAAAAATGGACTGCTTTATCCTATCATATATTATAAAATTCTATATCATTCTTTTGTCTTCCAAACTTTTTTTAACTCTTAACATCATGTGTAATCCACATAACATCTCACTTTGACCTTCTAATAAAATGCTGAAAATAAAAATCTTTAGTGAGAATAATTTATGAAGTAAGATAGTTTGATTAATGGTGAGACATAGGAATAAAATTCTAAAATTCTAAAATTATTTAATGTATTAAAACTTGTTAACATCATAATATAAAATTTTATGATGTAAAATTATGTTGTCCTCTAATAACTCTTTCTAAGTTCCTCACCATCATAATTAGAACCTTATTCCTTCAATTTTTTTCCTTGAAATAATTTAACTACCTAGAGTGTTGTTTAAAGGTCATTCTAAACCCTTTTAGGAAAAAAATTCAAACAATTTTATATGGTAACTAAATATTACTCTAACATTTCTCTTTACTGCTATATTCTAATCTCTTTTAGGATAACAAGTGCAATTCAATTTTCATTTTTACTAGTACAATCATTCAAGAAATAATTTCTTCCATTTTCATTATAAAAAAATATAACACTTTAGATTATTATTTATCATTACATATCATAGATTCATTAAGAGTATTTTATGAATAATACTTTATCATAAACAAGTATAATACTTATATTAACTTTTCAAATGGTATGAAAATGTATCACTTTACACTTTTCCTTTCATTCAAATATCGTATTTTTTTGATATTAATTGTAAAACAATTTATCTTAAGATTATTGCTATCCTTTATTTGTTAGCATGGAACATATCTAAGTCCATAGATGCTCCCACTAGTCTCTCAGACACAATATTAATTTCTGAATACATTTCTGAGATACAAAAAACCCTTATGTATTACGAAATGACACTTATTTCCTTTTAGATGAAATATTAAAGAAAATATTTTTCGTTATCATATATGAGATTCTATTTGGTTAGAACCCTTTTAATTTTAAAAGAAGACTTTACTAAAATATACCACCAATTGGGGGAAAGAACACATTCCCACATATTTTAATGAATATTTGGACGAACAATTTTATCCCGGATGAAAATATTTTACCCATATCTTCTTCTCAAAACCCCTTATAGAAATTGATGAATTATAAACAATTTGTATGCACTAAATAATACATTTTTGTTCATAAAAAAACATTTTGTTTGAAAAAAGATTCTCTTATCAAACAAGAAAAGTGATATGAATATAGAAATACTTTACTAGATTCATTTGAGCTTGATAAAATCCTTTACATTAAATTCCTCAATGAAGTAAATATCTACTTCATATAATGATTATAGACTACAAGGTCAATCAATTATTAATTTTATTATGAACCCTTGCATATCTAAATTAATTTTCAAAATATATATTCAGTATCCCATACCTTCAAAACTGAAGAATTAATTTATACAACATCCATACTTGACATGGACATTCCATGGGGTTTACCATATTCATTTTGGTACATATTTTTCAATCCAATAATATTAAATTATTACTCTTCCTTATTTATAAATCGTGGTTTTAATGACCTTGATTCCACTTTAAGAAAATTTTTGAGCTTTTAAACTATATTTTGTTCTTCCAGTTTTAACTTTTACCCATTTTAACTATCTATACAACATTAGAATCGACACATACTATACAAAATTAATTTATTCTAAATAGACTAAAAATATCTGGTAAAATGTTCTGGAATTTATTCATATTGTCAAAAAATTTCCATAGATGAAAATGGTATAAATTATCTAACCCTGATAATCAATTATTCTCTCCCCTTACAGAAAGTTATATAATTTGAAATATCATAATTCTATGTATCCAAATGACCTTATCTCATTTTATTTATTTTTTTTCGTTCTATTCTCAATATTTAAATGAGATATAATACCCATATTATGATAAGTTTATCAAATATTCAGGTATTCAATTTATCCATGAAGCAAATCCTTTTCCCAATTACTTGAAAGAAATCATGGTTTAATTATTTTCATCTTATCAAATTCTGTATATTTAAGACACTTGTAAATCTTATAGTAAATATGACGTTCTGATTATTAAAATAAAATTTATTTCATTAACCATTAATGCATTAAGTAAACCATTAGTCTCATCAAGTCATTTGTCAAATTGAATAATATTGAGTATCCTATGATGCACCCAATCATATTGAGTATTTGTGAATAATGTTCTTGATGTTCCCAATCAAATTGAGTAAATGAGTAGGGAATATGATTCCTTTTATCATTTTTCATCTAAAAATATTGAAAACGTATATGAATCACTCTATGCTTCCATAGGAATTGAGATTCACTTGCTGAATAAATTCAACACTTAGTTTCGTAGGAAGGAACTATTATAATGCATATAATTTACCTTAATAACTTTTATTTAATTACTAATTTCTCTTAAAATTATTTTCTATGATAAAGGGTTTAGGAGTAGTTTATATTAATATTCCACTTTCAGGGATTAATATCAAAGTTTATTTTTGAGATGTTAATGAAATTATCTACAACAGAAGCTATTATAGAATGAGTATGATATATTTTAACCCATTTAATAAGGAAATTTATTAAATATGATCCTAATAAATAATGAATCTTTTAAAAATTTATCATAACCCTTAGTGGAACATATTTATATTTCACTATGGAAACATGTTTTCATGGGAGTTCATCACACCACTTGATTTTTTAGGTAGGAAATCCTTCCAATTATGTTATATATGTTCTTTAGATAGTTAATTAGAAATACCTATTCATAATTCATCATATATATAATATCATATCTTATTCCTCAAGTATCCTAACTATTGAGGATTACCCATTAATTCTTACCCAAAACAAACCACAAAAATAATCTAACTAAGGATAATTTAGGATAACTTTTATTTTGCACAAAAAACCTGGAAAAATGATACAAATTCAATTATTACATCCTTTTATTGAAAAATATAACCAGTGGAAATTGTAATTTACACAAAACTACCAAGTTAAATAATTGAGGTCTTGAAAAGTGCACTTTTGGAAGGAATCAGAAACATAGTATTTAAAGGGGATTGAATCCAACCATTTTAACTAAAGATATTCATATTATATATATATATATATATTCTTTTTTTGAATATTTGGTGATTCAACAAGTTTTTTTATTTTATTTTGATTTTAATAATCACAAACACCTACATTAAGGTTAGTAATAAAATTTCCCTTCGGTGAATTTTTGGATGATATTTGTTAGAATATTTATTTTTATTATGGAATAATTCGAGAGTCATTAAATAAATTGTGGGAAATTGTGATAATTCATTATGAATCTATTTTAAAGTAATTAAGAAACACTATTCAAACCCTACACTTATAAGAAAAACATATGGTTTGAGAACCCTATGATATAAATGAATCATATGGATCATGATCCCTATTCTAGTGGAAATTTATGGATCAAAAACCATTTGTTTATAAGAAACCCTATGATTTAAGAACAAATGTATAGTTCATTTACTATACTTTTCAAAACAACTCTACATTGTTAACCATAATTTTAGAGTTTATCAATATGAAAATAAACCGTTCATTTTACTTAGTCAATGGAAGAGTTTTAAATTCCAGTTATTATCCATGTTTTTGGTAACAAACAAATAGAAAGAAAATATCTATTTAAATCTACTTTATGACTAATTAAAATTCTCATATTCAATTTATTAAATCATTCCTATTTATAATGGCTATTTTGAATCTATTTGAATGATTGTAATTAAAATATTTACGATTTTTTGCTTAGTACATCTCAAGATATTTGACCTAAAACTAATAAACTATTAAGATGAATACTAAGATATTCATCTTCAAAAGAATCAAATATTTTTCTCAAGAAAGAGTAGTGTGATTATAAATAATATCTTGTCGTTTCCTTTAGAGTTACACTTTGGAGACATACTTCTTCTTTTATGGTTGATCAAATTACTTTTTTTTTCTATTTCAATATCTTCTTGTGAAATCCTTTTTTGCAGTTAAAAAAATCATTTTTTGGAGCTACACTTTAAAGAAAAAAATGTTTATTCATATGTATGGGGTATTTTATATTACTATTCAAAGCAATCTATTGCGATGTTGAAGATTAGTTTGATGCTTATGTTAATTATTGAAGATCAAATATTACTCTCAGTTCCTATTATAACTATGAGATATTTTTTTTTCTAAATCAAATCAATATTTATAGATTTATTGGAATACTAGATGCTTAAACTTAGTCATGTTGAAGTTTCAACATCTCAGAATAATCTTTGGATATTTTTAGTTTCCTATAAAATAATTATAAGGCCTTAGAAACACCATACATTAAAGGTATTAGATACCCTTAATCAGTTGTATAATTTTCCAATAAAAGTTCTTATTATCGAAAATCACCATGATCTTGGAGAGAGTGGTGGTGGAGTTGACTAGGGGGTCTTTGTTATATATAAAACTATATATCTATGTGTTTATTTCATGGTTTATTTTATCTTCTCACCCATATTATATATATAATGAAATAATCGATTCATATCATGTAGGATGTTTTTATTTCATAAAAGTTTTTAAAGGATCAAAATTCACCACTTGTGTCTTCTTCATAGTCATTCTGAGCTAACAAGTGGAATCATAGGCTAGGTTCGTTGGATATTTTTTTTAAGTCCTTGATTATTCTATATATATTCAATACTATCAAGTGAATCAAATGTTTGGGATATTTTAAAATAAGAAAGGTATTATTTGTCTCTAACCATCATGAGTTAAAAATATGGTTAATGTAAAATCTCAAAATGGAGTATCGTAGAGAGGGTATATAAATGATCAATGTTCCAAACATTAATGGTGAAAATTATGAATGTTGGAAGACTCACATTATTAATTATTTAAGAAATATTGTAATATGATCTTTTTTAATGTTTTCAAGCCTAATTAATGTCACAAGGATTATCTTAAAAAATTGAATGATGATCAAGAGAAAGAGAATGATCTTAATTAAAGAGAAATGAATACTATTGTATGTTGATTAAGGAATTATGTGTTTAATAAAATTTACTAATGTGCTACTACAAATGAGATATGTAATTATATTTCTATTTCATATAAAGAAATTGATAATATCATAAAATTGAGATGAAAAACTTTAATGTTTAATTTTTATATTTTTAAAATGTTGGAAGGTGATAACATCCCTCAAATGAATGGGATATTGACAGAAGTTTTCAATAATATTACTATATTAGGAGTTACAATTAAGAAATCAGATAAGTCATTAAAACTACTTGGAGTCTTACCATCAAAGTGTAATGGAATATATTTATCTATATTTTAATCAACAATAGTTAAATAATTAGGAATGAAATAACTGATTGAAACTTTGATGATGTATGAAGTAAATATCCAAGATGGAGATGAAAATCATATTTCTATCCAATTTGATGAAGTTTCTCTTAAATCTACTATGAATAAATTACCTAATTTTTATCAAGATTCTGGTAAATATTTGGTGGGTATTGATAAATTATTTGAATAACTATAAATAAAATTAAAAAAACAATTAAAGAAAATAGATTGTATTAATGTATAGAAAAATTCCACAAAAAATATAAATGTCATTTTTTTCAAAGCTAAGAAGAAGTCAAATTATAAAATAAACATATTATAATTGTTAAGGCTACTCGGATTCATTATTCTTATTCAAATGATGAAATTTCTATGAGCTGTGAGGTTGATCATAAAAATGAAATGGTATGTCTTATAGATCACTATGATGGGGTACTATAAAAATTATAATTATTAAAAACATTATTATGTTACAATAAATAGGTATTGTTTAATTATTTATGATAAATTTTAATCCTTAATGGAAAAACTTAAAAAATTTAGAAATTATTATGATGCTATTTCAGTTGATAAATAGAGTTTATCAAAATAAGTTGTAAATTTATGATTTAATTTTTCCAATTTTTTTTGATTAATATGATACTAAAATTAAAGGCTTATTGGATGAATTAAATACTTAAAAATAATACTCTATTGTGTTTAATAAAGGATAAAAATATTTAAATCAAATTCTTGGTTAAAATAAAATTCACAAAGGAATAATGAAATTTGGAGTAATGGTGAACAAAAAAAACATATAGTATTTTTTAATACCTGGTTCAAATAATAAAATCATGTAAAATATTAAATGATTTTATTATGGTACTAATATATATTATTAAAATTACTACTAGAATATAAAATCTCAATTTTATGGTGTTAGACATGTTTATTCTTTGAAATAATTATCTAACATTAATATTAGATTCTCTACTCAAAACAGACAGATTTAGTTACATAAAAAATTAATTGGAAACACTGCTGAACAAAAATTCAGATTGATACCAAAAGACACTTGTATTTTATATTTTTAAGGTATACACCATCCAAGTACATCAATAAATCATTATGTTTTTGTCCCAAATCACACGGAAGTTCCAATTTTAATGAAGGATAGACCACATTAAAGTCATTTGTTATTGAAAAAATCCATAGATATGGAACTTATAATCCATGAAGTATTTCATTTCCGTTTTCATTTGTTCTAATTTAATTAATTATTTTATATAGGGGTATAAATATTTTATAATTAGTTGTTAAAACATTTTTTAATTTTGAATTAAGCTGTTTAAACATAGTCTATGTAATTTCATTTTGAATTTTATAAAAAATGTTCTAATATATTAAATTTTTTGTAAACATTAATTTATTTATGTCTCTCTTAAAAATGATATTGGAGAGTATAATACATGAATAATTTTAAAAAATAGGTTTATTTAAAACTATATTCTTATTTTAAACATTCAACGTTTTTTAATTTATTTTCAATGAAATTTTATTCTTTTCGTTAATGTCTAATTTCATAATAGAGTTCTTATGTAAAACTATTTTTCAATAAATTGTGATCTAAAATGGTTAATCTATGTTTTCAGCTCCAGAATATGAAGAATCATATGAAAATATTTAGAATTAAATTTATTGTATTACTCATTATAACCCCTTAATATTATTCTCAGAACCACTCAGGTTTTCTAACTTCACTAATTAAAATATCAATTTCAAATAATTCAGAAGAAACTAGTCTAGGATAAATGAATTATTCCGGAAAATCATGTTAATAGAAATTTCATTCTAAAAATGAAAAGAGTGGTAATCCTTATTCTTAACTGTTTAGAGACTAATTAGTTTTATATGTTAAGGATTATTTTAAAAAATTATTCGGAAAAGATAATAAAGATCACGATTTTTGTGAAATATATATTTCATCATTTAAAAATGTTATATATGGAATGTATTATTAAGAGATAATTTTCTAGGTTAATATTTTAAATTAAGAAATAGTAAAGTTTCATGCTAATATGAATTCGTCTAGGAAGTCATATGAAGATATTTGAAAATCATATGTTTCGAAAACAATTTTTGATATAATAAAAAGGGAGTATCATAACATGAAAGAAAACTTGATTTCTAAGTTAGATGTTGATGAGTTAAAAGATTTTTTGGTCAAATAGTTCTCATCATCATTATTTATTCAATGATATTAATATGTTTAAAGCTGAATTGGACAACTATAATGATTATTGGTTGATGCAAGTGAAGAAGTTCAAAGTCTAGAGTGTTTAGACTATCCATGTAACCCTTACTAAAGAAAATTACTTTTCTTCATCACTGTATCTTATTTAATGTCAACATTGTATCTTTTTTGTTTAAATATTGTTCTTATTATATATGTTCAATATAAAAAATGATATAAAATAATTTTTAATTTTTTTTGTGGTCACAAAAGGGTGAAAATTTATGTGAAATTTTTGAGAATTATATGAGCAATTTTTTATAAATTACTGATAAAATTCCACTTGTAATTATTTTTTTAATGGGGAGAAATCTATATAAAATTAGGGATGAAGTGTTCTCTAAAATTTATTTGCATTTATTTTTGTAAAAATTTCTTCAATTTTTTTTATTTTAATAATTTTATTGGTTTTGTGGTAATCAAAATGGGGGATATTGTTGAGCATTTGTTGATTAAAAAATGTTGTTAATTTATTTTTGATTTTGATGCTCACAAGCACTAAAATTTATGTTACTAATAAATCTTAATTTGAGAAAATTTCAGTATATTATTCATTATAATATTTATTTTTGTTCTGGAAGCTTCCAAAAGCCATTAAATCTATTAGAGGATAATTCATAAAGTATTATTGATGAGTTTGAATGTAATCTGAAAACACTGTTCATACCCTACATTTGTAAGGAGAATATATTGTTTGGGAACCCTATATTTGGAATAAAACACAAGGATCATGAACCCAAAATTATTGGAAAAGTATGAGTCAACGACCCTATGTTTGGAAGAAACCCTATGTTTTATAATGAAATGTATGGTTATTTACATGTTTCTATTTACATTTTTGCTACCATATCTTCTTGTTAAATCATTTTCTGTAGTTCAAAAAATGATTTTTCAGAGTTTCACTTTAGACACATATACGTTTATTCACCTATATTTTGTTTTACCTACATTTGTTTAAAGAAATATTATGTGATTTTGAATATTTGTTTGATACTATTGTGATTTAATGAAGATCAAATACAAATGTCATTTTCTACTATAATTGTGAGTTAATTGTTTTCTTAACCAAATAAATCTCTATTGATTTACCAGATTATCGGCTACCCATACTCAGTTGTGGTGGAGTTTCAACTTCTTGAACTAATCTATTTCTATTTTCTATGTCCTTTAAAAGAACTAGAAATCCTTGTAAAATTCATATTTTAAAGGTATCAGTCATCTATAATCAGTTTTAAAAATTCCTAGTAAAACTAATTACTATTGAAAACCACTAGTTTCAATGAGTGAGTATTGGTGGAGAGAACTATGGAATCCTTATGTCCTAAAACACGATACATCATCGTGTTACTTTATTTATTTATTTCTAAAAATAACTCATTATTAAGCATCAAGAAAATAATTACATTATATCAATAGGGATATTTCTAATTTTCTAAAGATTGTACTAGACCACAATTCACCCCCTCTTGTGTCACTCCTACAAAATATGCCCTTAAAAACCCTAAAAATGACCTATATCAGTGCTAGAAAAGCACTGATAATGTGAGAGATGTTAAAATCCCATGAATTTGATCAGCGCATTAATTTATCAATGCTAAAGGAACCCTTTATTAGAGTCAACAAAGGTTCATAATGTAGTAGCCTATTACAACACACTGCAACACCACTTTAGTGTGCTATAATTGCATAATGAATTATTAGATACACATCAAATATAAAAAATCTTAATACATAATTTAAATGAAAAGAAATTTAAAACACCACTACCCCAAAAACACTATATTATAAAAATTTCAAACATTGTTATATACAATTACATAAATACAGATTATTACATAAATTAAAAAACAATCATAATTATTAATGTTACCATGATTTCAATTGACTTAACTTTTCAAACTGCCAACATTCCATGAGTAGTTTTGAACAACCTCAACTCGAATAAAATAATCTACCTATATAAGAAAATAGTTTTTATGAGTAATAAAAAAAGAAATAAATTAAATATAAATTTGAAATAAAACATTAATTATATGGAAAATGATTTTACTATGAAAATATCAAGATTACATTTGTGATTGAGTTGTTGAGGGAACTTGAAAGAAAGTGGAAAATGTTGACACTACAGGAGTGAAACTTTTTTGAGAGAAGAATTCTATGGAAATTTTGGTGTAGAAAGGGATGAAAGATGTACAGAGCACCCCAAATCAAACCAAAGAATCCACCTGTATAAGAAAATAATTATTATTTGAGTAATAATAAAAATAAATAAACTAAAAAAAACATATGAAACAATATATTAATACTGCAGACAATAATTTTACTGTGAAAACATCAATATTACTTCTATAATTGAGCAGATGCATCATCGACTCTTCATACAAAGGTAGTTGTGGTAACATTAAATAAAGTTATAAATGCACCACTATAGGGGTGACAAGTTTTTATGGGAGAATTAGCCTGAAAGTAAGGAAGAGAACCCCCAACTCAAATAAAAGAATCCAACTATATAAGAAAATAATTATTATGGGATTAATACTAAAAATAAATAAATTAAACATGAATATGAAAAATAAATTAATTCTATTGGAAATGATTTTACTGTGGAAATGTCAATATTACCTCTATAATTGGGCAGAGGTAGCATATTTTCTCTTCTTACAAAGGTAGTGCAGGTAACATGAACGAGATTGATAAATACAACACTTTAGAGGTGAAAATGTTTTAATAGATATGTATCATGAGAGTTGGTAGAGCACCCCCAACATGAATAAAATAATCCACCTGTATAAGAAAAATATTATTATGTGACTAATAGTAAAAAGAAATAAATTAAACATATATAAGAAAAAATACCTTAATTCCATGTAAAATGATTTTAATATGAAAACATCAAGATTAACTTGTTAATTGGGAAAAGGTAGCGTCGTTTTTATTTCAGCAAAGGCAGTGGAGGTGACATGAAAGAATGTGAAAAATTCATCACTATAGGGATTAAAAGGTTTTAAGGGATAAGGATCATGAATGTTGGACAGACTACACCCAACTTGAACAAAATAATCCACCTATATAAGAAAAAAAAATTTATGTGAATAATACTAAAAAGAAATAAATTAAACAAACATATGAATCAATACATTAATTCCAGGGAAAATGATTTTAAAAAAAAAATCATGATTACCTCGGTAATTGAGAAGAGGTATCCTCGTTGATTTTCTTGCAACACCATGAAAAATGGATAAAAATCATTAAAAATAAACAAAATCTGAAAGGATTAATGAAAATTAAATCACTGTTCCATTATATTATAGTTTTTATTAAAATGGGGAAAGTATAGCGTAACATTACCATTGAATCTATAAAAATAGTTTATTTCATTATATTTTGTTATTCTGGGGGGATTGGTAACATCATCATGTGCAGAGGAAATTGTCTTCTTGAGTAGTCAAAAATTTAATTTAGAATATGTTAATGCATTATAGAACATATAATATTATGATGAAAAACAATACTTATTAAAAAAACATTTACCTTATCATTGGACACTCTTTTTTTAACAGTATCATGTATTTCGTTCCTCTTTCAGGAATCCGAATCCCCTCTTTGTGGTCCCCTCTAACATACAAGACATTGTCTATAGTGGGCCTGACATGAACTGGTTGTGATGTACCAATGAAAGAGTCATCCTCGTTTGAATTTTCATCTAACTCAACATTTGTTTTAGTCACCAGCAAGATAGTTGACTAATTATTGTTTTTTGAATTAGAGACATAAAATACTTGCACTGATTGTGATGCAATTATGAATATCTCATATTTTTTCGCTTCTACATTGAAACTCACGTTCAAAAATACCATTTCATTAACTTTCACTCCACTAATATTATAAACCCATTTTCAATGGAAAAAAGGAACTTTAAATGTTGTATAATCCAACTAATATATTTGTTCGATAATTCCTAAATAGGATAGATTTTCATAAATTGAATTTATATCATTGGAACTAGATACATGCATCTCTTCATCTACAAGTGTAACACCACTATTTTTCATCGTACTAATTTCATCATGTTCTTTTGTATTGGATGTATAACCATTGATTAAAAACCTAGTGTAAGATATAAAAGTTTCATTCAATCCTCTTTCTAGCCACTGAAGTTTTTCGACAACTAAATTGGGATTTTTAGATAACTCCTTATAAAGTTGATATCTGAACTATCATATAAACTATTGATTATGTGTATCTAATATCCATATTTCATCCATTGATGTAATCAAATATCTAATAACTTTTTTGGATTCAATGTATTGATAAACATATTTACTATTATGTAATATGTAAATATGTGCTCCCTCCCACTCTGTCAAGGTAATTGTAATGAAAACCCATATATAAATTCCTTCACCCATATGGTGTTCATTATGATGAGACTTTGGGGGACTGATGATTTCAACTTCTGGTTGGCAATAAGTATACAATTCAATGGATTCTTCAACAATACATCATTCCACAATGCAACCTTCTGAACAACTTCGATTCTTGTCATACCCTTTCAAAATCTTCATATAAAGTTCAATGGGGTACATCTATCTGTAATGACAGGACCACATTGTTGAACCACTCTAACCAAGTTAACAATTAGTTGGGCCATTATATCCAATAATGATTGTGGTATGAATATTTCTAATTCATATAATATGATTGATATCTCCCTATTCCTGAGGGGAAAATTTTTAGGTCTAAAAATTCAGTACATATTGATTTGAAAATAGAGCAGAGTCTGGTTAATGATTATCATTCATTTAGACGTAGAATGCAATGGAATGAAACATGCATTAAATATTACATGAAAACATGAAATTCATGTAATTTTAGTCCTTGTATCTTCAAATTAGTAATTGAAACAAAATTCTTGATATTTTATGAATTCCCCTATGTAAATTTTATACTTGTATGGAAAAGGAAAAATTTCAATTTTTCCTTTTCGGATAGAGTGTAAGCTGTTGGAGGAAGAAAACTTTTCCTTTTAACCTTCACTGGTTCCAACTATTCCATTATCTGCATCTGAATCCAGTCCCACCTATCCTTGATTCCATTGTAAATTTTTTAGGAACATTTAGGAATGCACCAATAACTCTATCAAATAATTTTTTTTCTATATGAATGACATAATGAAAATATCTCAAATAAAAAAAATTCTAATATAAAAATTCAAGGAAAATTGATCTCTTCTTCCAAAATTATTTGGTATGTTTTTTTTCAAAAATGGTTTACTGAAAATAGTGTCAATCTTTTTTACTTTTTTGTACAATCGATCACCAGTTGCTGGAGACAGTGTTGTACCTTGTTCAATGTTTCCATCAAATGATGTCATCCAAGATCAGAATTTTTGTCATCAAGGTAAAAATTTATGATATCCTAAAAAAATCTTTGAGGAATGATTCATCCGAACTGAGTATATGTGTTATTCACAAATGGGACACCCCAACATGCCTTTAATGATATAAACAGATAAATTTCCATAGGCAGGAAAGTCATTTATCCTTCCATACGACATGGCCCTCAATATGAATTATTCACTTATATGAGAATCATATATTGTAATATCTGTGACCCACATCAATTTTAGATCTTCGATCAATGGAGCTAAATAGACATCAATATCATTACCGGGTTTCTATGGTCTAGATATAAACAGAGGCAACAAAATGTATTTACCCTTCATGCATAACCATGAAGGAAAGTTATAATTTACCAACATGAAGGGCCATGTACTGTGTGTACTACTATGTAAACAAAAAGAGATTTATTCCATATGAAGATAATTTAAGACAAATGTTTTTCAGATCATCTACAAATCCAGGAATCTCATAATAATTTTTCTTACATTGAGGAGAATATGTTGGATGACATAGTTTCCCATATTTATTTCTTGTATCTTCTTGCCATGTTAAGTATCTTTTGGATTCATAACATCCATATAGTCTTCTAAACCCTAGAATTATAGGAAGGTTCCATATATATTTAGAAGTACACGATTCATTTTTATTATATCATTCTATACCACACTTAGGGTATTTGATGAGTGATTCATGGTCCTTGAGAAACAATATGAAATAATTTGTACATGAATGTATTTTTTTATAGATCATTCCCATTGAACGTAATTTTTTTAGCATTATATGTTCATCATAGTAGATCATTTTTTTCTGGTTGCATATCTTTCACATGACCACCTCATTCTGTATAGCGAGTGTCACTCCATCCGTTTCTATATTTCAAATTATATAAATTCAATATAACTAACAATGTTGTGTATTTATTACAACCGATTTATATTTATTTCTTGGAATAAATATTTAATTCCTCAAACAACATTGGAAAATCATGAAGGTCATCTTCAACTATCACTGTCATTTCTTCCATGCGATCTCCATCATCCTTTACAAAGGTATTCATATCAAATGTTTCAGAAGTCGTAGTATCATCCCAATCGATGTCCACATTCTATTTTTCCCATGTTTAGTCAAATATTTATAGATTCAATCGATTTAGTGACAAATAAAATGTTATTCCAACTCTTCTGAACTAATTTTTCCTGAGGAAAAATATTGTAAATAGGGACATACGATATTAGAAGGGTCGTCTGCATAATATCTTGAAAAATTGATTAAATATTTAACTCTATTTTCATATCAGTTGGTCAAACGATTTGCATGAATCCATTTTTTGTTGATATTAATCATATTGGGTTCATAAAAGATTAATTTTATATAACATATAAATAAATACACACCAGATATTCATTATGAAATGTGAAAGTTATAGACAATTCTAATTAGGGAAATATGGACAATTTCTCCTAAAATATCCGAGTACCTAGATATTCCAAATACAATAATATGGGGTGTTGGAATTTAAAAAATATAAGGAGAAAAAGGTAGATAATAAATGAAATTATCACTAAAAATTATAGGTGTAAACCAGAAGATGGATATTGTAATGACCCTATCACGAATTACCAAAACAACACCAGGTTAGATCATATTATCACCTACAACACATCACAATGTCACTAAAGGATGGTATAAACATTGTGTTTAAAAAACCATAAATGGGAGGTGGTCCCCCCAAATAGAAATGATTAGTACCAAAGGTCAAACAAAATTCTATCATGCCCTTTGGGTTCAATGGACATAAAGAATTAAAATCATCATTACCTGATATATGCATACTTTTTAGACAAAAAACTATGGAAATAAATGGCACAATAACTATATAAACACAATTACAAGTCACAGTAGTATAAAAACTGACTCACTTATAGTCTATAAGAAATAAAAAATAGATAAAAACCTGTTATTCCAAAATAACGTGAACTAAAGGCTCCATAATGATTCAAAAAGTGAAGGCTTGTTGTGATAAAACCTCATCTGTATAACTGGGGATGGCCCCTTTGAATCTGTTCTATAAGAAAACTAAACACCATAGTGAATTATAAGAAGAACTAGATCCTATGATACATATAACCAATCGAGGAACATACATCACTCCACCAACTTGGTTTCTGAAATATAGCATCTGAAGCTGCATGTCCATTGAGGTGTCCATTAATTGTGTCAGAATATATATTATATGTAGGGAACCAACAATGTTCCTCAAATCATTAGTCAATAAACAATAATATACATGCAAATTTATAAACATTTGTATACATATATGAAAAAATTATTCAGTAAGAAGATATAAAACATTGTAGTAAAACAACTATGAATAAATATATGGTTTATTGTCAGATATAAACAACAGATCATATATCAGTAGTCAATATAAAAAATAGACCACTAATCATCCCCTAAACAACAGATAAAAAAAAAAGTAAAAAATAGAACATAAAAAAATCCTAGAAGATTAAATAAAAAAAAAAAAAATACACAAAAAAAATCAGATGGCCTACCTCATTAGGTTAAAGAAAACCCAAGACCCACTTTGGATGTTGAACGAGATGTCTAATTGTAGTCAAGTAGTGTTATTTGAAATTAGATTCACCGGAGAGGAGCGATTAGACCTTCGATTCACTGAGGAGGAGTGCCAGAAATAAGTGTCTTCCAAAGAAAACATCTATATCACAATGGGTTCACAAATGTTTAGGGTTTTTAAAATAGATCAGGACACTTTTATCAAAATTTACCAATAAGCACTGATAAATAAATATTTATCGGTGCTATAATTTTATCACTTATAAAAGTTCTCCTTATCATAGCTAAACTTATTTTTAACATTAGTAATGAATATCTATTTTTCAATTCATGAATATATATACGAGTTATATTTAATAAATGTAGAATTAGGTACACTTTAACAATATTGAAAAAATGGACATGTTCTGTGTGTGTGCGTATTATTTATAAAAATCAGTTAATTATATATATATGCGAAATCAATTTAACACACATTTGATCTATATTAAATTGAAAAATAAAATGACATTCAATTATATGTTGAGTACTATGAAATTAGCCAATATTTTTAATTCATATTAATTTTCTATTATATACCATTATTCAATAAATATAGGACAATTTAACATAATGTCCATAATTATTTTTAATATATAATCATATATATATATATACATTAATATATATATCTATATGTTTAATAAATATAAAATTTAGTAACATCAATTATCATAATTACATAATTAATATATTTTTTTAATATATAATAATGTATAATCGATAAATTCATTTTTATCAATTGTTGTTTAATTAATATTATTTGTAATATTTTTTTTAATAAAGACATTTTTTTTATTTTTTTAATTATTTCATTTTATCAGTGCTAAAAATTCATTGATGAAAGAAATATTTATCGGTTCAAAACATAAATCACTGATAAAGTATACCCTTTATCAACGCTAAAAATAAAACACTCATAAATGATACCCTTTTCAGTGCAAAAAATAAAGCACTGATAAAGGATACCATTTATTAGCAATAAAATTAAAGAGATGATAATGATTTCATTTATCATCGCAAAAATAAAATCATTAATAAAATTTTAAATTTATTAATGATTTATTTATTAATGATAAATATCCAATTTTCAGTGTTTTCTTAAATCCCTAATAAATAACAGCACTTCTAAAGCCTAGTTTTGTAGTAGTTTTCTTCATTATAGTCATTCCAACCTAGAATATTCTAGTAATTTAATTTGAAATCATATTCCTTATACCAAATAAATATTTTCAAACCATAATTATGTGTAACTATTTACACAACCCAAAAGTTTTTGTTATTTACCCGAAAATATATGACAAACACATTTAAACATATCTAGATGCATCCAATTCATAATGTACATGAACACTTCATGTAAAATAATAGCACTGTATGATATTGAAAATAATCACTTGAGTAAGCTTAGAGAAACTTATAACCAAACCTATTCACTAACCTCGATAAGGTATAAGCCCCCAGTTTGGTATGTAGTCTGACCCCAAGTCCCTCTTCCTAAGAATATATTACTCAAGAGAGAGTCCAATTTATTATAACTCTAAAATAAAATATTTATAAACCATATTTAACGAATATATCCAAGATAATAACTTCAACTATAAACTAATTCCAATGTAGATGAAAAATAAATTCATTATAGATTTTGTTCTAGAAAGAAAATACAATTATCTACCCTAGAAGCGATTTATCATATAAAATTTTACACACACACATTCATAATATTAAAAATTTATAGCTATAAATAAAATATAGAATAACATTTAAATAAATGAAAAATTCAAATATTTAAACACAGGATAACCATTTGTGAACAATTTTCAAGTGAAAGATAATTATAAACCATTTCATAATTTTTAACTTCATTATTACAGACACTCCATAAATTTGAACACAAATATTATAGATTCATTTGAGTATGAAATAATTCATATTTATCATTATATGAATTTTCAATTATAAATATATGATATTATATTAATTTTAAATGATTTATAAAAAAATTTATATAATATAATTTTTTACACAATATAAATATCATATTCTCAATCATTATTTAAACCCTGATCTCATTAATCATCGAAAAAAATTCTGATGTTGGTTATGTAATTTCCAAATAAAACCATTTAATTTGAACAATTCACATTAATTATGATTAATTAATAACTTAAATATAATTTCTTAATATTTTTTGATTTATTTCATGATTTTAACCCTTTATGAATCATTTTTTATGATTTATAAATAAATAACTTTATTTCTAAATAATTATAATTTTAGATAATTTTAATGATATTTCAAATATTAAGATTTAATATTTGGGAATCAAGTGATTCACAAATAATTAATTAATTTTATTATAACCCCTTTATAATTAATTAAGTTCTTTATAAATTCTTCATAAATTAAATATTCTTAAAATATATTTCAAAGTGATTTATTAAAATTTTATAAAGAATATAAATAATTTTATATTTTGAAAACAAATTTCTGAAGTTATTTAATAAACTTTTTGTAGGAATCCATTTCTACATAAGGGTATCCTCCATTTACCCTTATTTAATAACTCTATGTAAAGTTAAGTCTCTCATGACCCTTACAAAGAACTTATAGAAAAGCTATATAATTGTATGACACCAATTTATCCTTATGGGGCTCTAAGAATCCTCATTGAATATGGATATAACCTCTTTGTGGCTTTAGGAACCACTATATAAGGGTAAGGAGGAAACAACCCTTACATAGAGTCTCACATATAGGTAATACCTTTACACATGTCATTTTTGTAAAGGTAATCTTTATTTTTCTATTTTTTTGTGTAAAGGTAAATTTCTTGGATCTTTACATATCTTCTCTGGTACCAATATATGTAATAGTAAATTACTCATTTACCTTTATATAAACCTCTAAAAAATAACAAGCTTTATTATTCCATAATTTTAGGTAATGGTATGTTCTGATGACACTTACACATACCACTATGCATGAAGGTAAAGTCTTGGTCACCTTTATGCATCTTAGCTATGTACGAGTAAGAATGTCATTACCTTTATTTATCCCCACTCCGTAAGGGTAAATCTTGGGGTACCTTTATGTATCCCAAAACATAATTGGAAACCCTATTTCCAAATTTTAAAAAATACCTATTAAATGATTCTCTATTCTTTATTTTATTATTAATTTTGATGAAAGTTCTATAAAACATAAACATGGAAGGATCAAATAACATTGTTATATGGTGGAATCTATATTCCTAATATGAACACTTCCAACAAAAAATATATATGTATATATCAAATGAATTCATTTCCCTTACTCTTTTGGAATTCAACTCTTTACTTCGCAGTTGATCTCCTAGCTAGAGATCCACACATAATCACCTTTCATGTGTGAGAGTTCCCAAGATTAGGTTATCTCATTAAACATTCCTTTGATAACATTTTATGGTTTTATATGAATATAATAAAACATATTTGATAAAATAAAAGAAATTATAAAACCAATCTGAGGATCTCCCATACAAGATAATGAAATTATGTATAAAATAGAAATGAAGAATACAGTAAATAAGGTGTACCATACATATAGGGGCCTATATATCATCTTAAAAATTCATCATATAGGTTTGGTAATGATATTTATAATTGAAAATAATGGATTCCCATCTTTATAGAATATTTTTAGGAATCACCAAAATCACGTGGCATTTGAACATGATCCACAAACCTAAATGGTATTATAGTACCTCCATATGTGGAGGAATACGAAAGAGAGTATTGGGCCAAAGTGTTTTGTCTAGGAATAATGTAGTCACACACCCACTACCATCATATGGCAGTGATTTATATAATCCACAATGAAACTTCTTGTGTATTCACATTTACTGATGCATTTATAACACATGAGTAAATTCTATGGAATTTTCATTTTTCCTATACATGAATGATTGTACTCCAAAATGACTCACTAAATAAAATTTTATAATTAATTGTATCCAATATATTAGAATAGTAAATGATAATACTTGTCATTTAAGCCTCATGGATTGATATACCATGAATGAAATAAGAATTTACTTTCCATATATATATATATATATATATATATATAATTCTTCAGATAAAATATATTTCAGAACTATGTCATCCAAAATACATTTTATGTTTCTCAAAAATAACTTATAGACCTTAATATAGGATAAAAAACAAATTTAAAACATCAATGTGTGGATTTTATAACATTATTTTAGTGTTATTTCATCCAAGATTGAATTTATCATACTTCTTTTATTTCTTCCAATAGATTTTGGGTTGTGTTGAGGCATAAGTGTATCTCTTCTCTTTGTTTATTGTATTTGAAATAATAAAATACCCATCTTCATCTAATGGAAAGAATCTAATATCAAATTTAATGGTTTTTACAAATTTCAGCTCCATTATTCTTGAGAAAACATGGAATTTATAGGTATCCATTATTTTAGAAAAATTATAAGCTTTATATCTAAACTTATATTAGTAAAAAAAACACCAATAAAAGTATTTTATTATTTTTTATGTAGGATATTGCCTAATATTTCATTGTTAGATTTTTTGGTCCTTATCACATGTATAACATCACACCTCATCATATTAGGATGTGGCGTGAGCCATGTAAGTAAATAATTATCACTTTATTAGCAGAAATAACATTTCATTTTAACACTACATTCTCATAGACTCTATAACTAAATGGTTTTTAGATAACTCTTGATGATTGAGTATGGGAATTTACTCAAAATGTTTTCTTTCCTTTTGTCATTGAAAAATTTTCAGAATATTTTTTTAATCACCACTATATACGAATTATATATTTCCCATATAATTGGCTCTTTGAACACTCATGAAATTACTAAACTTTTTTTCAATACCTTTAGAAATATCTTGGATTTCCACATTTGAAAATAGCCAAAGTTATAGATTTGTTTTGAATAGTCCCAATTTTAATTTACCATCATACTTCTTATTTAGTGTAATAGCTTATTTTATATGATTCAAAACATTTCCATTCATTTCAATAGAAAAATATTTGATAATTAATTATATTATAATGTTGTTTAATTTTTAGCTTAATGTAGACCAATTCAACTAAATATTCATACATAGTATTTATATATTATACTAACTTTTACAACTGAGTGATTTCAGTTTCATGATTATCCATATACATCAAAGATTCATTTAGTTGTATAAAATCTGCTTAAATTTCCTTTTATGAATATCTTGTTCCTTTTATGTTCCATAAAGTTCCATATTAAGATTAATTACTCATTATGTTTGATTTTATTATTTTATTTAGACTTATTTTATTCATTGTTTCCACAATAATGTCATCAAAATATGATTTAAAATCAATTTCTTCTTCTATATCCAAAAAATTCATCATTATATTCCTCATGACAGAAAATTCACTACCATTGGTTGTTTTATCCATATTGATTTACAAATTTTAAATTTCATCAGAGAGAAATGGTCTTTATTGATTTTAGGATTATTATTTCTCACTATAATTCTTATAAAGTATATTTATATATTTTATTTTCAAATATCCAACCTTAATGATGCTAAATGTATTCTTTTCATCAACATGTTCCTTTCACTTGAATGAAATTAGTAGAAAAAACACAGAAATGCATTAGTCATATCCTATTCACCATCACCATGATTAAGTATTTTTTTTCATTTCCTAGAATTCTATTAACATTGATGAATGTTCTTTCATTACTTATAGATTCACCCTCATAATAAAATCCCCCCTCACAAAATACTTTAAATAATAATGAGAAAAGACTTGAAAAAATTATGTATTTAATTGGTTTTAATCCTTTTTGAATAAAATTGATATAAAACTATTTATAATAAATTAATTTATTGTTTCTGAAAGTGAAGGTTAATGTGGCTGAATAGAAAAAATAGAGATCTTGGAAATATAATAAAATATTTTTCTTTGACTTTGTGGAATTTAGAGTAAGAACAGTTGATATGAAAGGTACATTCTAAATTCTCCCTATGAGGTGTAATATATATTTCAGTGCCTCCAATGGATATATATACATATTATATTTCCTTAAGAATAAATTATATCTATATAGGGGGTACATAAAACATATATATATACATAATATTCCATATAGTGATATGTAATAAGTGATATATGATATGTATTATAAAATTTAGTTGTATGCAAAATAACTAGGACAAGTACATAGGGATATATAATATTTTTAACATTGTGAAATCCATCCCAACTATATAGAGAAGAACAATTTCAGCAAAACAATTATGCATAAGATCAATTCCTATTAAAAATTAGGAGAAAGGAATGTCATGTGAGAATAAAATCTTATGGAAATAAATATATTATTGATGGTATATGGAAATTATACAATATGATAAGACTAAAATTATATATTCAAACATAGTTTTTAACCAAATCAGGAAATAAGTATGGTTGAAGGCTGTCAATTATCCGATCCAAGGAGAATGGAATTCAAAAATACAAAATTTTAGGTATCTCAAGATCTTAAGTGAAATATTCAAAATATATGAGGAAGATATCCCTTGAAGTCTAGATGAAATCAATAAAATAATTGAGAAATTATTTAAGTAGCTAGTGATCATGAGGGGAAGATGTTTATTTCAGGTTAAGTATAGTTTCTATTATATTTTCTTATTATTTTTATTCTTCTGTTTTTATATCCCTACATATTGAGGGATAAAACCATTTTTTCCATTGTAATAGTGGGAGTGAATCCTTTGTAATGCATGAGTTCAATTATCAAAGATAAAATTATTCTTTCGCTAGTTGATTTTAGTCATCAATGTGGTAACATTTTTTTAAATATGATAATATTTTTTTATATTATTATTCATTATTTACTTCTTGGGTAAATAAATATATTTTTTACACTATTTAAATTTCTTACATGAGATGGAATATGTATAGTTTTGTAGTGAAAAATCAAGATCTATTTATTGTGCGAGTGGAAGGAAGTTAAATATTAATTAATTACATATGAATATCTTCACTCAACTTGGATTAGCCTAAAGGATTAATGGATATATTGTAATTGAGATATTAAGGATATTTTAGGATGTTTCTAACCCACATCAGAATGATTATTGATACACAATTATTCTTGCTTCATCAAGTCACACATACAATTTCAAATTAAGGTGAGAGATAAATAATTGTGGAATATCTCATTAATAAATAATAAAAGAATTATTAATCATTATATTAGAAGTATAAAAAATTGGTAATCTAAACCGAAATCCCCTTAATAATTCATCTATTTACATTCTAAACTAATTTAATTTTCTACAATAATTTCCGTAAAAACATTTAAATAAAATCCACATTTTACTAATTATGACTACATTATTTTCACCAATATTTAGATACAACCTTTAGTACCCTATTTATGATACCCTAAACCTTATGTTTTAATTTATTTTTTCATACCCAACAATATTAGTGTCAATATACACCCACAATGTATTGATGTACTGTGAAATCAATTACTCACTATCATGTACTTATTTGTTGTTAGAATATCTCACCACTAAATCCAAGGTTTACTTCTATAAACTCACTAATAACTATTTCATGATATTTTTTATTGAATATAACATGAATATAATTTACAATTACTCAAAATAAATCAATATGTTAATCCATATTATATCTTTCCCTTTAATTGGATCACTAATAATAGATATAAGTTTTACTTTATATGAAAATATATATCCTTGACACAATAGAGTCATTTGATTTTTAAATTGAAAAATATTATCTTATCATCTATATTCTCAATTTTCTATGTTACTTTAAGTAATTATAAATCCTAAAAAACCATGTTAATCTCTTCACAATTTATCCAGGTGCCCATGAAAAATGTCTCCAACTGAGTAGTCTTTATAATCATCCACAATGGTCAATTTATATATATCCTATTAATGAATAAAATAATCCAATATTTTTTTAAACATATAGAATATGATGGTATCCATAAATTCATGGTGTAATACTCCTCATTACAGTGTAATTGATTTATATTACTATATGTTTATAAATAGCATGGCATGATAGTAATATTCAATCACTGAAATCATAACCTTTATATTCTTTGGAAATTCACCTGATATGAACATTATAATGAAATATATATCCATATATAGTAATATAATACCTTTTAAAAAATTATAGTCGCAATTTAAAAAGTATTCCCTAGAGAATAACACATAGCCTTACATACTTCTCCTAAAAAACTTCTTCTATGCACCTCATGACCTTTCATTGTGGTATATTTTGTATACCCAAAAATCATTGCATAAATATCTTGTAGAGTGCACTAATAATAACCAAAAATATGAACTCATTCCTAAATATGACTTCACATCCCAAAATAATCATTCAAGTCATTCCACATTGTGTTTTATAAATCCTATAACTTTCAACCTTATATAATAAATCAAAAAATATTGTTTTTCCATAACTGTACAATATTTTATTTATTGTTGAACTGAATTATCTAAAACATCTCAAAATAAACCATGTAATAATGAATATTATTATAATTTCTATTTTAATTTAGAAAATAAACATCAAAACTATTCAAAACATCTCAAAACATATTCTGACCTTCATTATCACATCACAATTTGCTGCTTTATTTCACCCTTATATCCTAATTTTAGTTTGTTTTGCATTTAATATTACAAATATTATCTCAAATTTCATATCCTATTTGATTCAATTATTTAATATTTATTACTGTTAAAAAGTTAAATTATAATTTTTTGGTGATTTTGCTGTAGGAGGAGGCGATTTGGATAGTCGAAGATGATTTAGAAGGAAAATGGGCCAAACTACATGAATTCCCAAGTATACATGTCCACTATTTTGAACCTTTCTCAACATCAGTGCATCCAATGGGAATGAAATTATGTGGGATGATCCAAAATTTAGTGGGAAACAAATCATATCAACAAACCTAATCCCGATTCATTCTTATGAGGGCCCATATAAACTAATCTATCCATAAGATATAATCTACATGAAATCAAATATTTGGTTCTTTATTTCGACCGTATATCGCATTGTAATCTTTATTTTCCAAAAAAAATTATATGGAGATTGAAAATATTCCAACCTATAACTTTTCTCTTTTCTCTTTGTTCAGATAAATACATTTACCAACCCAAAACAGAGACACAAGTGGTATCTCAAGATATGGGTTCCAAAACCACTTCCCATTTTGGAAAAAAATTAACACCTTGGGCATCCCATTTTAAAGGTTTACCAAGGTGTGAATTTACACCATTTTGGAGTTATATTGGAGTCTTATCACCACCTTTTAGTTTTTTTGACTCTCTATACTCATAGGGGGAGCTCATGAAGCAAGGATCCCTTCATCGAATCTTTCCTCTCATTCTCATGTTATAATATTTGTCTTTGTGTAATACACATATTAGTTCATATTTTATGTCATATATTTTTTCAATAATTTATTCAATTATTTTATTCATTAATATTACTCTTTAGGTAGAAAATAAAGAGTAGAAATGATATTGGGTTATACTCATTCTAAACTGCTGCAAAGGTAATTCCTTTCTATGATTACTACACCGCCCATGGAAGAGTAGTTTCTTTTAGTAATCGATATATCTATTACATTGTTTATTTTTTATTTTAAATAAATGATATAATATAATTAATTTAAAATTATCTATGAATTTAGTTTTAATATATCTGAAAATAAGAAGGAAATTGAACAATTAAAAAAAACACGTGAGGTTGAGATATGTGTAACTTTTGTGAACGCATACTTAATCGGTAAAAAAACCACAAGAGATAATTTTATAGAGCTAAAATACAATCCCTAAACTAAATTAATCCTAATTTCCAATGATTTAATGTTCTCTAATTCACCACTAACCATATTCTACCCTTATAACATCAATCAAATAAGGGTGCTAGGATTGGATGTACAAAAGCTATCGTACTATTTAATTCATTTAATCTTCGTGGTTTTGTTAATTCTCATAGGGTTTGGGGGTTAACAAGTAAAGGGATCATAATTAAGTGGTTTATAATTTAAATTATAATGATAAATAATTAAGTGAAGAGGAAGAGTTGGATCAAATTTTCCTTCGAAAAATATTTTTTTAAAAACAACTTTTCATTGCGTTATATTAATCAAATTTAATTTAAAAAAAAAGCAATATTATTCTAGAATAATTCTTTGAGATTTTATAAATAGAACCCTCCAATAATTTTAAGTAGTTTTTTTCTCCCTTTTTATTTTATTTTCCAAATACTTGTAATAATTTTTTAAATTGCTTCCTCCTTTGAGAGATGACAATGTTCAGCCACTCTACCGCCCCTAATTATCCAAAATACCACACTTAATTTGAGAGCTCCCATGACACCGCCTTTTAAATGGGATCCATTATAGGCAAGGAAATTATTTGTTTCAAAAAATTAGTGGTATTTATTATATTTTTTATTTTATTATTTTCTTCTCTTATTTCTTTCTTCATTCCCCTTTCTTATGTTTTCTTTTCCCCCCTTTCTCTTCTTTTCTTTATTTAGACCAGCAAAAAACTTCTATTTTTTATTTTATTATGGTCAAATTTTCATCATTTTATGTTTATTTTATTTATGAAACAATATAATCACAATGAACTCTTAGATATTGACCATGATATTGAGCGCAACCTTAGTGATTGAATCTGACATTCTCAGTTTAAGGGACATTTCAAAATTCAACCCTTTGGAGAATTCCTCCATTCTAGTTACACTAAAATTGGAAACTATTTTTTTCCTAACGTAAATGAATAACCATAGATGAAAACAATAAGAATAAACTTAAAAAACTATACCAGAATTAGATACATCATACATTAACTATACACCAAATTTTATCAAATACCCAAACCTCATATCAGACATTGAACTAAAATCAATGATAATTCACCTACTTCCATAATGTAATGAATTATCTGGTGAGGATCCAAAAAAAAATTAAAAGAATTCAATATGGTTTTCACAAACCTTAAACTGAGAAATGTCTGAAGATCAAATAAATCTAAATAAATTCCCACTATCACTTGATGGAGCCACAAAAGACTGGATGTATTATTTACAACTTAAAGAAATAACACGATTGAATGATTTGAAATGTATATTATTCTAGAGATTTCTTCCAGGAATCTAGGACCACTTACATTCATAGGGATATCCTAGTGATCAAGCAAGAACAAGGGGAGTCAATGTATTAGTAATAGGATTGATTTAAGAAGTTGTGCACAAGCTGTCCGCATCACTAAATCAGTGAGAAAATCCTCATCCAGTACTTCAATGAAGGTCTCACACGTATGGAGAGAATCATGGTATATTCCTCGTCTGGAGTAGTATTTGTGGATAAAAAACATGTTGCCAAATGTTCATTGATAAAAAAGATGGAAAAAAACTCCCAACAATTTGGTTATTTATGTACACCACATGTCAGGGAAGTATATCAGGTAAGTCTGACCTCTATTGAAAGTAAATTAATTGATACAAAGCGGGAATGATTGACCAATATAGTGAGGCAATTTTCTTTGGCTCAAAATATATCCCAACCCAGTCCTATGAGGCCTTATTTAGTTTTCATAGAAGCATACCAGAAAACCGACAGTTTCCCCTAATTATAGGATATAGATGATTGCACTTCCTTATTACCAAGGAGACCATATTTGCAATAGAAACAACCACATACCCAGAATAAGAATGATTCATTTTCACCAGCATAAAAACAAGGATTAAAGTATCAATTAGACCTAAGGTATGGCTCTGGAAAACAACAAAGGCCCTATTTTCAACAAAATTTCAAACACCCTCTACCTTACTAATAGGTTTTTCAACAACACCAAAAAATATTTGAACCCTAAGAATAAAAAAGTCAATATAAAGGGAATTATAAACCAACAGATGATTCTAATAATGATGATCTTTTCAAACATAATCTTCTCAATCAACAAAATGAGCTGACAAGTCATGGGTCAGAGTTGAGAGAGTTTAAGATGAAAATGAGCCAGATTACCACCGCCATCAATGAGATGGTAAGTAAAAAACTCTAGAAATCGTTTTCTCCAACTTACTCCAAATACAAAGGGTAATTTTAATTCCATCACATTGAGAAGTGGTAAAAAAATAGATAAATCTACACCTACCATTCCCTTGGGATTCATCTCAACTCTTGAGAAGCTCCATTCAAGAAAAATTGAGGAGTAGCCTAATGAGACAAAAAAAGGTAAGAAAAAGATTGAAGATGTTCCTCCTAAACCACTTTCATTTTCTAACAAAGTTTTACAAACGAAGAAGTTAGATGAAGTGGTGTTACAAAAGGCGGTTTTAGATACATTCAAGAGTGTTGAGATTAATATCCCTCTACATGAAGCCATTAAACAAATACCAAGCTATGCCAAATTCAAAAAATAAAATTGTACTAATCAAAGAGGGCTAAAGGGAAATTAGAGGATCAACCAGGAAAAGAATGTTTCTGTGGTCATTACACCAACTCCTTATATCCCAACAAAGTGAAAGGATCCGTGGACATTCACTATCCCATTCACCATAGGGGAGTTACACTTTTCTAATGCTTTATGTGATTTTGGACCTTCAATAAATGTGATTCCTTGCTCTATATTATATTATTTACAAGTTAGTGAGTTGAATCCAATGAGAGTGGTGGTGAAGTTGGTGAATAGAGGTACAACATATCCAGTGGGAGTCCTTGAGGATGTACTTGTTTGGGTAAGATACATGACATTTCTAGGAGATTTCTATGTTCTTAACATGGAGGATGACCATCTAAGATCTAATTCTACCATTATCTTAGGTATGAAATTCTTCAAAATAGAAAAAAAAGATCTCAAATATTTATGAGGGTACACATTCCATGGATTTTGGAGATTAAATTGTGATATTTATTGTTACAGAATCTATGATGTATCCCTAAGAATCCCATTCTTATTTAGTTATCTTCCATTTTGATCCACCAGATAACCCCCCACTGAAATTTTATTGTCATATTCTTAGGGATATTATGAGTGTTATTGCATGGTTTATGTTGAAGATCACTTAAAAACTTATTTATAATGCAAAAAACTATCTTATATTTTATTTTGAAATGGATTCATATTCTAATTTTGATCATGATTACTCTAATTATGACTTGGTTGTTGAGTACACAGATGGTTTTAATGCATTATTCTCAGATTTTGATGATGTTTATTCTGGCACTGAGTTTCATTGTTCACATATTTCAGTTCCTTAAATATCTCCATCCATACATCACCCCCTACACTAGAAATCAGTCATTTTCCCTTAAATTTAAAATACTCATACTTATTAATTAGTGATAGATTACCTTTTATTATTGTTAACAATCTCTCTTTTGAACATGAAGAAAACGTTTTGAATATTTTGAGGGAGAAAACCAAGGAAATCAGCTAGACCTTGGTTGAAATGTCAAGTATTAGACCCTTCATTTTTGTGCATAATATTCTTTTGGATAATGAGGCTAAATTAGTGAGACATCCACAAGGGAGACTCAATCCTAACCTTTTGGAAGTTGTTAAAAAAGAAATTGAAAAAGTGATCAGGGTAGGTATTATTTATCAGATTTTAGATTCCTAGTGGGTGAGTCCTATTTAGGTTGTTACTAAGAAAAGAGGTGTTATCGTTGTAAGAAATAAGATAGGGGAATTAGATATAATGATGGTGAACAAAAGTTGGCATGTGTGTATTGATTATAGGAAACTAAATCAATCCACTTGCAAGGACCATTTCCCCTTCCATTTATCGATCAAATTCTTGAGAGACAAGATGGGAAAACACATTATTATCTCTTGGATGTATTTTATTGATATTTTTAGGTTCCTATAGCTCTAGAGGATTCGAATAATAAAACATTCACTTGTCCATTCAGTACATTTTCTAACTGAAGTATACCATTTGGACTATGTGATACCCCGTGCACCTTCTAGAGAAGCATGGTGAGTATTTATTTCAGATTTCATTAAGACATTCATGGAGGTATTTATGGATGATTTTACTTTGTATGGATCTTCATTTAATGAATATATCTTTAGTTTGGATAAGGTTTTGAATCATTTTATTGTGATGAATCTGTTATTGAACTTTCAAAAGTGTCATTTCATGGTAGAGCATGGAATTGGGTTAAGTAATTTAGTTTCCAAACAAGGTATAGAGTTTTATAGATCTAAATTATATATTATTTCATCCTTTCTATATCCTTCATGTGTGTGTGATGTTAGATCATTCCTCGGGAATCAAAGATTTTATTGACGCTTCATCTAAGATTTTAGTAAGATCTTTTTACCCTTATCATGATTGATTCAAAAGGATATTGACTTCATGTTTAATAATTCTTTTAGGATTTTCTTTGATTAGTCAATGAAGAGTCTAACCACTCTACCAATAATAAAACCCCAACGGCTGGAGCTTCTTTTTGAGCTTATGTGGGACACATCAAACATCACATTTGGAGCTCTCTGATCATAAAGGGTGGAGGGATGTTAACATGTGATTTCATATGAATAAGGGATATTGGATTCAGCCCAATCAAAATACAAAACCATAGAAAATGAGTTTATTAGTGTAATATTTTCTTTAGATAAATTCCCTTCATATTTATTGGGTTCTAAAGTTGTTGTTTTTTCTGACCACATAGCTCTCAGGTACCTCTTGAATAATATAGATGCAATTCTCAAACTCATCAGATGGATGCTCCTTCCACAAGAATTTGATATTGAGATAAATGAAAATAAGGCATCATAAAACCTGGTGGCAGATCACATGAGTATGATTACTCACAAAATAAAGGATGTCACCTTGGACATGGTACCACTTTGGGACAGTTTTCCTCCTAATTATATTTATGAACTATTATTACACATACTTGGTATGCTGATTTAATTAACTACCTTGTTGCCTCTACAATTTCTAAAATTTTAATGAAATATCAAGGCAAAAAATTAAATAGTGAGTCTAGATTTTAGGTTTGTGTTAATGCCTACATATGGAGCATGTGTAGTGACCAAGTTATTAGGAGGTGGATTATTGATAATGAATTTGAGTCTGTTCTGCATTTCTACCATACACTTTCATGTGGAAGACACTTTGGACCCCAATGAACAGCTAGAAAAGTCTTAGACTCTAGATTATATTGTCCTATCTTATTCCATGATTCATTTGTGTTTTGTAAGTCATGCTCACATTTCCAACACACTGGGAAAATTTCTAAGAGAAACAAGATGCCCCAACAACCCATACTATTCTATGAGATTATTTATATATGGGGAATTGTTTTTATGGGTCCTTTTCTTAGTTTATTTTGTTTGTATACATTTTTTTTTCTGTTGATTATGTTAGAAAATGGGTGGACTCTAAGACCACAAAGACTGATGATTCTCGTGGTGTAGTCTATTTTTTCATGGAAAAGATTTTCTATCATTTTCGGGTAATGAAGACCATCGTCAGTGACCAAGGTACAAATTTTTGTAATTGAAATTTGTATTCACACCATAGGAAGTATGGGGTGACACACAAAACATCATCACCATACCATCCCCCCAAATAATGACCAGGCCGAATTTTTAAATCATTAGTTGAAACAAATTTTTAAGAAAACTGTGAAACCAAATAGGAAGAATTGGAGGAAGGGATTGGATGATGCACTCTGGGATTATAGGATAGCATAAAAGACTCCCTTCAGTATGTACCCATTTCAGATTGTTTTTGGGAAATCCTATCATATCCTCATGAAGTTGAGCATCAGGCTTATTAGGCTATAAAGAATAAAAACATTGATTTGGACCAAGATAGAATTCAAAGGAAGCTGCGAATTCAATAGCTTGAGGGTATTAAATTGTCATCATACGAGAACTCAAGACTCTACAATGAAATATCAAAAGAATAATATGATATAATGACTCAAAAAAATAAAATAAAATTTCATGCAGGATATAAAGTCATAGTCTACAGTTCATGACTAAAGATGATGCTTAGAAAGGTATATTACATATGGTTTTCTCCTTTTATTGTATCTAATGTTTTTCCTTATGTTGTAAAGGAGATCACACAACAAGAAACTGGAAGGAGCTTCATATTAAACAAGCATTGTTTTATGCAATACATTGATGGAATTTATACTAATGAAATTGATTTCATTACACTACATGACCCAATCATCATTTGATAATATGAGGTTCTTCTTAACCCTTTCACTTTTATATTATTTTTAATATTTATAATTATACATTTCATATGAACATATCATCTCATTAGTTCACATGAAGGATAATGAAATATTTTATGTGTGGGGGATGGGAAAAAATTATGGGGTAGTTGTTTTGGAATTTAATTTGTGCGTTTTGTGTGTGATTTCTCTTAATTTTCTGGGTAATGTTTTCAAAAAAATGAAAAAAACATATCATGTAGCATGATCATTTAGATATGGAATATATGGAAAATGAATATTTTCAAAATTAATTGGTGGCATGATAAAATGAAGGATTTCATCATGAAGGGGTCAATTTTTTTAAAAATTGAAGTCTTCGATAATATTATTGGTTTTTTCATTATAAAAACTTTTAGATTTTGACACCATTATTTGTGATTTTCGATCATAGTAAATTATGTCACTAATTTATCCATACAAATTTTTACACAACCATGTCATGTGAAATTTTTCTTACTCAATTGAAGGTATATCAATGTTAGGAAAAAACAACATTCATCTTATATCAATAGTTTATTCATATATTCATTTCCCTTCCGATCAGTTTCATTACTATAATGAATCGACCTATGCAAGTGTACTTGTTATCTGGCTATTGTATGCCCTAAAGATAAGAACAATAAAATCAAAAAAATTGAAAATAAAAACAAAAACATATGGGTTGTGTCTTGGGTAAGTCAATACCCACTCTTCCTCGATCTTAGATCTTGCTATAACTATTACAATTAGTGTCATGAGGAGATCAAACAAGGACTGAGAGTTGAGTGTGAGATTTGTTCCAAGTGAAAATTTTGGGAATGAGAAAAAAATTAAAAATTAGGGGAGTGATGAAATGTTAAAAATGTGAGGATATCTAGGCCAGTAGCTTATGGTTGGAAATTTAGGAGTTCATAAGTAAGTGGGTCCTAAAATTTGATTACAAAGGAATATAGAACATGTTTGGTGAATTAATCTTGGTAATAAGATTTATTTTACATGACCTGAATATATTGAATAAAGGATGGAGATATGAACTAGTATTGGTTGGAATACACAAACTTGGAGAATTACTTGCAAGGTATACTCATGACTTGTTTCTCTATGATTACTGTTAATCTCACTGGATTTTTTGACACAATTTTTGAGAAAATAACATTAATTTTTTCTGATATTGACCCAGACTGGAATTCTTACATTTCCTATTTTTACAACATGGATTGAATAATAATAAAATTCATATCTTATCACAATGTTTGGAATACATGATATGATGTTTTTCCTAGGATTGAAAAAGTGTATGTTTGGGGGTGTGATCGTATCACCATTTACTGCTTTATTTCACCATTACGACATAGTTTTAGCTTCCTTTGTATTTAAAATTTCAAATATTATCTCAAAGATCACATATCAATTTATTTAATAATTAATTTTTTAACTATTTTAGAAGGGGAATTAATTTTTTTGGTGTTTTCATTATAGGAGGTGGTTATTTGGAGTGTTCAAGATGATCCAGAAGGAAAATGGGCCAAACTGCATAGAATCCCAAGGACATTAGTCCAATGTTTTGAACATTTTTATAATTAATTTCATCCAAAGGGGGTGAGATTTTGTGGGATGATCCACAATTATATATATTAGAATACATCTCCATAAACCTAAGACCAATTCTTTCATTAGAGGGACCATCCAACTAATATTTACATAGGATAGAATCTGTATAAAGTCAAATATTTGTTTCTGTATTTTGGCCATATCTGACACTGTAATCCACCATTGGCCTCAAAATTTTAGATAGAGGTATTCAAGATTCCCGTGTAAAACTTTTATCTTTTTTTTTCAATTCCATGTAAATTCATTTACCAACCCAAAACCGAGACAAAGTTTGTATCTTGAAATCTGGGTTCCCAAAACCACTTCCAATTTTTGCTATAAATTGGCCCCTTGGCCCCTTGGGAACCCCCTAGTATTTCTTCAGTTTTACTCTATTTTGTTATATATTATTATTCATTTATAATAATATTTGGAATCGAAATAAATAACAGATACTAGATTGAGTTATACCCATTATAAACTGTTGCGAATACAATTTGTTTCTACAAAAATCACAGCACCCATAGAAGAGTAATTTCTTTTAGTAATTGATCTATCTATTACCTTATTTATTAATTTATTTTTAATAAATGAGATAATGTAATTCACTTAATATGATACATGAATTAGGTTTTTAAAATAGACGAAACTATGAAAGAAATTTAACAATTAACACAAAACATGCAAGGATGAGATTTGTGTAAATTGTTAGAGTTGAAACTTAATCGGTAAAACAAAACCACATAGGAAAAATTTTTATAGATCAAATAAAATACCTAAAATAAATTAATCTTTATTTATAGAGTGGTTATATACCCTAATTCACCAATTACCATAATAAATCCTTATAAAATCAATAAATGAAGGGTGCTACGATTGCACATACTAAAGATAGCATAGGGTTTAATTCATTTTGTCTTCCTAGTTTAGATAATTCTCATAGGGTTCAAGGGTTAAAAACATACAGGATAATAATTAAGTGTATAATAATTTAATTTATAATGATACATAATTTAGTGAATAGGTAGAGTTATAATAATTACAACTTCTAAAAATATTTTCTTAAAAAAACTTCTCGTTTCATCCTACGAATCAAATTTCATTTCGAAAAAAAGAAATATATTCGAGAATAATTCTTGTAGATTTATAAATGTAAACCCACCAATAATTTTTAGTATTTTTTTTCTTAATTTTTATTTTAGTTTCAAAATAAATTTAATATTTTTTTAAATTACTTCCTCCTTTGATAGACGATTTTGGTTAGCCACTCTGCTACACCAAAGTACCCAAAAATCAAACTTTATTTGAGAGAGCTATGACATCACATTTTACTTCACCATGGACATAATTAAACTAGTAATACTGATTTATAAAAACACAATCACTCTTGCAACTCATTCCATCATTCTCTTACCTTGATCAACCAATGTTCCTACACTTTTAACTTTATCCATGACTATATGTGGTAGAAAATTATGTACATAATATTATATATATATATATTGGATATTTATGTCAATAACTCTTCCCACAATTAATCAAATGAATTTTCTTAACTCTATTATACTACATTCCAATTTATTAGTATATAGACTAGGGCTTAAACATTACATAATAGAGTACATTCATTTAGAATTCAAATTCTTAAGTTGCCAATGATATTTTCAGTTTAGAGTTTTAAATTATTTGTATATGATTCATACATATCAAACCAAAAGAATATAAAGTGGGTAATACTAAAATAGTATCCATTTATTATATAACACAAATGTTTTAATAAAATATGAAATATTTTCATGAAAAAGATTCACAAAATTCATCTTGGGATCTTATTTTCTTTTACCCATCCTTAAAACCAGTAATTCTGATAAAACATGGGATAGAAAAAAAAAAGTGTCAGTAAGAGACATAGAAAGAAAGAAAGAAATAGTTAGATCATAAATATCTATAAACATATTAAATAATTTTCACAAAGATATACCTAATACCCATAAATTATTATAAACATACTTTGTCAAAATAATATATTTCCATAAAATATAAATAAAACCATAAAGTTAAATTGGGGAGATAATTACTTAATATTGTAACACTTAAAAATCCCATATGATTTTTAAACCACACAGATATCTTATAATAAAACCCTAATGACTATCTTATTATGTAACCCTCATATCTACCTTATGGTGTAACCATCGCAGTTACACAAAGAATAACCATTACGTTAAAATTCACATATATACATACCCAATGCATTAGAGGGAGATATAGGTCCAAAAAATCATCATAAAAATTTCCCAATAACAAGAACATAAACATAAAACATGAATATTTTAATATTATAATAATTTATTTTTAATTTTATAGAAATAGAAATATAATAGAGGATTTTTAAAGATAAGTCCCTTACTTCGGGTTCGTCTTACATCAAAACTGGTAAAACCTCCTATATAATGGTTAAAGTGTGTTATTAGTATACTGAATAAACATATTAATATTTAAAGTTACTTACATGATTTCTTATAACATATTTCCACCTTTTTATTGATGATATTTAGCCATTTTCAATGATTCAGGTGTGTTCTCTTTATGGTTTCTATGTTCGGTTCATTAGGGATTTTTTTTATCGATTAGAGGATAAACACTAGAAGTGGAAAGAAATATTATTAATAAGTTTCCAAAATATTAACTGATACTATATATGAATTTTTTCATGATATGAGGATGATTCATCAGATAACACATTAATGAAAATGATTTATTTATTTTGGATATTTTTATGACGATCATGAACTTATATTATTTTATTTAATTTCATGTTTATATATTTGTTCCAGAAAATTATATAACATATAATATGCATAATAAAATATTATTTAACCATAATAGTGGTTTTATTCCCAACCTTAAATTATTTAAAATAAAATTAAAACACATCGTCCACAATGATGGTAATTCAACACATCACATACAATGTTTTCATTTTTGACTAAGAGGAGAAGAGGAGAGGTTTGATGAAGGCTATTATATTAAAAAAAATAACACAATATTTAATATATTTAATTCATCAAAAAACTTGTATGAGGGTAGGTGAGGAGATAATAATAAATTAAAATAAATTGAAAAGAACATAAATGAAAATGAAAGGGGATTTTACCACTTGAATATCTTCTCCTTGAGAACCAACTTAAGGCACTTGTTTTGTCCTTTTGGTGATACCAGAAGGTCTTAGGCAAGGGAAATAGGCTTTTAGATGGAATTAGGAATAAATAAAACTAGATATAAGGCTTTGAGGTGTGATGAGAGGAGGTGGTGAGGGGTGATATTTATAGTGGAGTTGAGCGGTGTTTCTTGATTATTTTTTAATTAATTTTTTATTTTTTCTCAAGACTGGGAATATTTTTTGAATTATGATTAAATATATTAATTTAATGAATTAGAATTATATATTACAGATTTACATCATCTAGGACTCAATGTTTCATGTATTTAACTTATATCACAAATTCTTGTATTTTATTATTCACAAAAATTCAACTATTTTAGAAAAATCATAAAAATTTACCCTAACCATTTTTCATTATGCAGAATTTAAAAATGAACTTTATTTTATGAAAGTAATTTTCAAAATATGAAAAGTTTAATTTTTAATTTAATTATTCATTTATTCTATGAATACTAATTTTAAAATTATAATTGATCTTACAACACTTTAAAAAATTAATTAAGGTCTCACAAAAGTATCTTATAATCATAAGACAAAAAATAATAATTTATGAATATATTTTATGAAAATACATTTTATTTTAATTCATTATATTAATTATAAAATTGTAATTAATTTTTATGACTTATAAAAATACCAAATCTTAATTTATTATTTTTTAAACATTTATTTACTTAAACCATGACATAATTATAGAATATTTTAATTCATAAGATATTTATATTGTATTTATAATTTTATATTTTAGGTTACTATTAAATTATTTTAGATTTATTTATTTTTGAAAATAACACTTATTTCATTATATATTTATAATAAATTTAACAATTTGATTTCCAGAATGAAAAATATATAATTTATAAGTACATGGGATATTAAATTATCCATAATTTTGAAAATTACATTCTCATAATTTTTACTCTATAATTAAACAAGTGAGGGTGCCTTTCCCTTATAAAATTTTCATATTCCCATGTTTCTTCTTCAACCATGCGGTTTCTCCAAAAAACCTAAACTCAGTGAATTACCTTATTCCGTAATAATTTCTCTCTAAAATCAATAATCAAAATAAGTTTCTCTTTCTAAGAATGGTTATCTTCCAATTGAAAATGTGTCAGTCTAAAAAATCAGATGAATATGAAACATACTTTCGTAACATCAAAATATGAAAAATAATTTATACAAGAGATAAAATCGGAGGCAATACTACATAGTAAAAAATTGGTACAACATTTTCAAGGATTTCATAAGGTCCAATGAACCATGATCTTATCCTTAATTTCTTACAAAAACACATAAAACTTTTCCAAGGTTAAATTTTAAGGAAAACACGATCCCCTACCTCAAAAGAAAGGTCATTCTTCCTATTATCTCTATATTTTTTCTACCATCTCTAAGCTATCCTCATGTGTTACTCTATCATGTTCATTTTCTCAACCACTTCTTCTACCAATTCATAACCCATCAACTTCTTTTCCCCCAGTCCATCCCAAAAATGTTATATTTTAACACTGCTTCTTATATAATGAATTAAATGGTTGCATCTATATACTGGAATGAATATAATTATTAATAAAAAATTCAACTAAAGAAAGATGTTGATCCCAACCTCTAGAGAAATCCATTGAACATGCATGTAACATGTCTTAGATTGTCTAAATTGTCCACTCAATCTATCAATCAAATTGAGGATTAATTTTTATGATAAAATTAAATTTATTTCCCATTAAATTATGATGGACTTTCCAAAAGTTATAAGTGAATCTGGGATCATGGTCAGATAAAATGGATAAAGGAATTCCATGTGACCTGAAAATCTCTCAGAGGTAGAATCGTGAAATTTGATCTAAAGATAGAGTATGCTGAATAGGAAGGAAATGTGAAATTTTTTTCATCTAATCAACAATAACCTAAATCGAATTATTACCAAAATATGTATCTGATAGTCCCACTAGGAAGTCCATGGATTAATTTTACTATTTCCACTCTAGCACTAGAAAAGTCTAAATGATCATATTTTGTATTTGACTCTCTGATTTTACTTTTTTACATGTCAATCATTTCATGGTAAAATATGAAATATCTCTTTTCTTTCTATCCCACTAGCAAAAATCCCAATGGGGTGTGTATATCTTAGTGTTTCCAAGATGAATTGAAAAAGGATAACTATGAGATTCACTAAATTATACTTTCTTCAACTGGGATTCCCAAGGCACAAATAATCTTTTCCCAAATCTCAAAACACAATATATATATACCTTAAATTCAGGAATGTTACCTTTCGTAAATAATTTTAATTTTTTCAAGAAATCACAATCTTCCTTCTACGATTTCTCAATTATTTCTAACAGAGATGAATACACTGACACCTAATTCAAAATAGAGGAATTTCTTGTACCCATATCTTCTAAGCCAAAATTCATAAAATCATTAATCAATGGTAATATTCCAAACATAATATGGTCAATGTATCATGATGTTTTCAACTCAAGGAATCTTCCTCTTTATATTCATTTACGGTATGGTAATTGATCATGAAATAATAATACATTATTATATCAATCCATATCCTCTACCTCCTGTTCAATTCCTTTGGAGTGAATAAATAAATTAAAATTTTATAATAAGTATATATTTCACATTTGGATCCATATAAATGATGTCTCAAGACTTTTAATGTGATAACTAGAGATGGTTATTCCAAATCATGTGTGTGATAATTTATATCTTGAGGTTTTAGTTGTCTTGAAGCCTAAAAAATTAACTGATCATTTGCATCAGAATGTAACCAAGTCCCTTCAATTAAGTATCATAGTAGATGATAAAATATATATTTTTGTAAGCTAGAGAAAAAAACTGAATAATTCACCAATCTTCTATTTGATTACAAAAAACAACATCACAGTCTTCTATAAAAATAAATTTAATCCATTTTCATGTAAACATAGCTAAGAGGATAAAGATCAGTGCAATTTTTTTAAAAGAATCATCATTAATTTCTTGATAATCCAAGAAATATATGAATCTCAATAAATTTTTTAGGACTTTTCCATTCATCAACAACTTTTTTATTGGCATGATGAAATTGACCACCGTCATTATTTACAATGTTCCCAAGAAAAAATCCATTGAAAATATAAATCAAAATTTCTAAATTTCCCATATAACATATTTTATTTAAGTGTTTTCTGAAAAATACTTAGGTATTTTTCATGATCCTCATAACATTTTTCAAAAAATGGAATATCATAAGTAAAAAAAACTTATCTAAATATTCATGTAAGATTCAATTTATAAAATCCATAAATATAGTAGGGTAATTTTTCATACCAAATGGAATAAATACAAACTCATAATTCCAATATCTAAAACAAAAATCTATTTTTAGGATCTCAACTTTATTCGCATTCAAATTAAGGTACCCAGATCTCAAGTTAATATTGAAAAAATACTGATCGCCTTAGAGCTGGTCAAACAAGTCATTGATATAAGGAGTATGATACTTATTCTTAACCATAATGTTTTTCAAATATCTTTAATCAATGAAAATTCTCATGAAACCATATTTATTTTTAATGAACAAAAATTGGATCACTTCATGTTGAAGTTCTTGGATGAATGAAAACATTATCAAGAAAATCATAGAATTGACATTTCAATTCAATAAGTTCCACTTGAGGGGGGCTTTCTCTCTATCTTCCTCTGGTGAAGCATTTGGGGGGCTCAAAATCTCCTGGAAAAAGGGCTAGGTTGGAGGATTGGTACTAGCTCATCTGTCAATATTTGGACGCATCCCGGGCTGATCGATAAGGAAGGCATGAGGGCCACATCCGCCCACCCAACCAGCTCTTAAAGATGCCACTGTCAGCTGCCTACTTTATGACTAGGGACTGGGGTGGTGTTTGAAAAAGATTCATGAATGGTTTAATGAAAGAGACCAAAGAATTTTACTAAGCATTCCTTGGGTTCCGGATGCAGGCCCATACTTTCTCTTCTAGATCAATGACATATCAGGCGAGTATACGGTGAGATCCAGGTATTGATTTGCTCTTGGAAACCACTCAGTTTTCCAGCTAGAGGGACCATAGAAATCCATTTGGACTCTCAACATCCCCCCAAAAGTATGCCAATTCATGTGGCAGGTGTGCACGAGTACCCTACCAACTATGACCCTTCTTGTTTACTGACATATGGACAGTGCCGATTTCTGCTCTTTCTGCCTACATATTCCAGAAACCCTTTTGCATGCCATCATTCACTGCCCATGAGCTAGAGAAATTTGGAATAAATGGGGTCTGGCTCTAGCCGCACTACTGGTCACAGTCTCCAACCTAACTGATATTCTGATGCATTGGTGCTCCTCCCTCTCATCGGCTAACGCAGGCTCACTTCGCACCCTGGCCTAGATCATTTGGGTCTGGCGTAACGATTCTATTTTTCATCACGTTCATAAACCTCCTAATTTCTGGATTGAATGGGCCACCTCATGGATTGAGGGATAAAAGGTCCACAAAGGACATTATACACTAGGTGTTACCCCCTCATACCCCTCTCATTGGAATCCTCCAAAGAAGGGATTATTAAAATCAACGTGGACACATCTCTACCCAAGGATGGGCTCGTTGCCCATGGCCTCCTGGCCCAAAACCATATTGGGCAAATAATTGCGGCAAAATACGAACCACACCATGCATTCAGGGAACCTGCAATGGCTGAGGCCACCACCATCCCTGCTGGTATGATGCTCGTTATGGACCATGGGTGGGCTGATATCAACATCGAGTTTTACTGCCTCACCGCAATCGATGATATTAAACATAATGATGGTGGACTCCAATACTTTGGCCTCATCATCAAAATAATTCTCACAATTCGCCAATGCTTCTCATTTTTCACCTTATCCTTCACCAAAAAAGAAGGAAACAATACAGCCCATTAACTTGCAGCCTCATGCCCATTTGATGCCAACTAGCTCTGGCTGGAAAATTCTCCTTCATGGCTTTGCACTTGTACATCTACTGAACTTCGTCATTAATGATATCAGTCATTCTTTCAAACAAAAAAGTTCCACATGAGCCATTTGATTAGTGGATTTTGAAATTTTATTTGCATCAGGAACTATGTCAATATTAAATTCAACTTCTCGATCATATATAACATTGAGAAAACAATTAGGACAAAAATCATGGTATTCATTCACCACCGGAACATCATTAATCTAAACAATTCCCTTGTTTTAAACAATATATGCAGTATAAATTTAATATAAATATTTTAATAGTTTCTTAGGTTCATGATATGCTATCAGTGTTATGGGTTCATTATTGTATGAAAATTGAAAATCATTCTTAAAAACAACTTCTTTAGCTCTACAATCAATCATATCACGGTGTAGAGAAAGCCAATACATAACCAAAATAACATCAAAATCTACTAAGGGATGATCAATAAGTTTTGGAGGTGATGTCTTTCCACAGAAAAAAGAATAAAGATTATTATGATTCATTTCTTACATATTATTTCCCCTGGTGTTTTTACCATATGTTCCAATTTCATTTCTTGAGGTGAAATTTCAGCTTACCCAAATTTTTTTGGAAATAATTTTATGTGTAGACCCCGTATCAAACAAGAAATTTAAAACATATGAATAAATAAACAAATTACCTGATACCACATAATTGGATGGCCCAACATCTACTGAATTTCTCTCAAAGGTTTTCACTACAACTTTCTTCTTATAATATGAATACTTCCCCTCATTTAGATATTTCTTTTGGTAGGAATTTTCATAATGACCCATCTCACCACATTTAACACACTTTACAATCGTCTTATTAAAATTTAACATTCCATAACTAAGATATATTTAATTTCATTATTATGCCATATGTCCAAAAAAACGACATCTGAAACACTTTCTGGATTTGTTATGGAATTCCCTAGGAAGTTTATTCTCAAACTTCCGACTAAATGGAACCAGAATATTCTTACCTTCATCTTTCTTTGATTGACTGTTACCCATTTCCTACCATCTGGACCACTTCTTATGTTTGTTTTCAAAGTACATTTGATCATAAAAAAACTCCATTTGTACCCTATTAACATATCAAATGATTTTATCAGAACTTTGTAATTCATGGGAGGACAAAGCCTTTCGGTATCTTAGCTTCAATCTTGAGTAAAAATGATTCGTTTTACTATCAAGATACCTAATAATATTTGGATCATACCTTTCCAAATAGATGATTTTTTCTTCATAAAAACCACTCAATATTCCACCTTTTATTTCAATTCAAGGAATTATTTTTCCATAATAATTCAAAAAACCTTTGTAAAATATTTTCAAGGAAAATATTCTTAAATTCATCCCATTACAAGGAATAAGTATCCTATATATCCTTAATATTCTTGACCATTGACCACTATAGGTCAGCTTGTCCTTCAAAATGATAAATAGGAAGAACAAAATTTTAATTATCTAAACAACCCATGAAGTGGAAATTTTTTTCAAGGGCATTAATACACCTTTCGTTCATCATTGGGTTAAAAGATCCACTGAAAGCGGGAGTGTGTTTCCTCATAAAATGTCCCACTATCATCATCTTCCTTTGTAGTAGCTCTGATTTTTAACTTGCATGGATTCCATCACCATTTATAGCCTATTCCAAGTGATCAATTACTAACAAAAACAACTCGGTTCCTATTTACACCATTTCAGGTTAAAAATTTGGAAAGATATTATTCTCCGGGGCCTTACTACGTTTTCTACCCTATTTATTCTATGTGATACCATTCCAAATAATAATATGTTAGATCAAGAATCATCATAATATTAAAATTATTTATCATCTAAAAATATTCATATGTTAAAAATAAATTATGGTATTAAATTGACATCATACTAACATCTAATGTTATCTAAACAATTTTCTGATACCAACTATAAGGACCCAACTTTAAACATTACATAATAAAATAGATTCATTTAGAATTCACATTCTTAAATTCCCAAAGATCTTTTTAGTTTAGAGTTTTAAAAAATTAGGATATAAATCATATATATAATCCCAAAAGAAAATAAAATTTGGAATACTACATAATTATCCATTTATTCCATAACAAAATAGTTTTTAATAAATTTTAATATATTTTTCATAAAAAACCTTCAGAACATTCATCCTGGATTCTTCTTTTCTCTTACCCATCCTTAAACCCTGTGTTTTTTTTAAATTTTGGATGACCACAAAAAATGATTATTAAGATTCATAAAAAGAATGAAAGAACCATTAGGTGATGAATAATTATTAATATATTAAATCTTTTTCACAAATACATACCTTTCAACCATAAATTTTCATAAAATTACATTGTGAAAATAATAGATTTCCATAAAACCTAAATAAAACTATAAAGATAACTTGTGTAATTAATTAATTAAGATTTTAACACTAGTGGAAAAAATATTATTTTTTATATCTCATGGATACCTCATAATGTAATCATCATTGATACCTTATTATGTGACCCTCATGGTTACCTTATGGTGTAACCATCATAGTTGTACATGGAAAAACCATTATAGTCAACTTCCTATATAATAATAATGAGTGAATTAGAGGAAGATATAGGTCCCACCCTTCATCATGAATAAATTGAAATAACCATAATGTAAACATAAAACATAAATACTTTCATCCTAAAAACATTCTTTTTTACTTTTGTAGAAATAGAAATTTAAAAAATGATTTGTAATGAAAAGTACCTTACCTCAGGTTTTTCATACATCAAACATGTCAAAACCACCCATATAATGGTTTAAATTGTGTTATTAATATATTATAAACCAATATTAATATTTATAATTCCTTATATGATCTTCTTATATCATATTTAATGAAATTTATTGATAATATTTTGTTATTTTCATTATTTCATGTGCGTTCTTTTCATGGTTTCCATGTTTGGTCCATTATGGATTTTATTATCGAATGGATGAATAAAAGTGGAAATAAATGATATAAATATTATTAATTAATTTTACATGATACAATATATCATTTTGTTTTGTGATATAAATATGATAAATATGATAAAACATTAATGAAAATGATTTAATTTATTTTGGCAGTTTTTACGATAATCACAATGTTATATCATTATATTTAATATCATGCATATATATTTGTTCCAAAACATTATATAACTTATAATATGTAAAATAAAATATTATTTGACCATAATAATTTTTTTAAGATAATCCTTGAAGGTGGTAAAATATAACAAAAACACATTGACCATGATAATGGTAAATTAACAAATCACGGAAAATATTTTCATTTATAATATAAGAGGATAAATGGAGAGGTTTAAGGATGGATATTCCATTGACATAATAAATTTATAGTATATTTATGGTTCTATAGTTATCATGTAAGTTGTATGAGGGTAGGTGGGGATAGAATAAGAAAATTAAAGAAATTGAAAAGAAAATAAATGAAAATGAAAGAGGATTTTACCTCTGGAACTTATTCTCCTTGATATCCTACTTAAGGAACTTGGTTTTGGACTTATGGTGATACCAGTAGGTCATGGACTTGGGGAACAGGGTTCGGAAGAGAATTGGTTAGTTATTAGATAATCTAAAAGGATTTTATATCTGAGGAAAAGTGGTGGTTATGGGTGGTATTTATAGTGGACGAGAGGAGTGTGTTTTGATTATTTTATTTATTACTTTATTATTTTGGATAAATACTATGAATAGTTTGATAATTATCATTTAATATATTAAAATAGTGAAGGAGAGTTTGAAATTATGGGCATATATCATCTATACATCATCTACGAATCATCAATTCATATATTTAGCTTATATCATAAATTACCCTATTTCACTATTCAACAAGATTTCAACTATTTCAGAAAGAACCCAAAAATTGCTCCTATATATTTTTCAACATGTAGAAATAAAAAATTAACTCAATTTTAAGAAAATTATTTTATAAATATGAGAAATGTAATTTTTTTGAACTAATCATTTATTCGAAAAAAACCAATTTTAAAATTATAACTAGTTTTATAACACTTTAAATAAATAATTAAGGTACCCTAAAATTATGTTGTTATAAAATGACAAAAAATATTAATTTATGATCCTATTTTGTGAAAAATATATTTTTTAATTCATTATATTAATTTTAAAATTACAATTAAATATTTATTATTGCAAAAAAATCAACCCTGAATTTATTTTTTTAAAACATTTATTTACTTATACCTTGAAATAAATATATAATATTTTCATTTATATGATATATAAATTTTATTTAAATTTTAATAGGTGATTTTACTATTCGATTAATGTAGTTTCCTCATTTTTGTTAATAAAAATCATTTCATTATACATTTATAATGAATTTATCTATTTAATTTCCAACATGAAAATGAATTCTTTTATAAGTATCTCATTTGTTACAATTAGTGTCACTAAGCTAAATATTACCAAAATTTCACATAAAATAATAAAAATTAATATTTATAATCAAAATAAACATTCTTTCCTAATAAAAAATAATTCTTAGGTTCCAAATATTAACAAAATAAAACAGAAAAAGAAATCATGCTTATTAATTTGTGTGGTTTAGGAAGAATAACCTTTATCTGTGGATGGGGAATATAAATAAATATATTAAAGGAAAAATTAAAATTATTTCATTATAAGGGTCAAATAAAAATTCCAGTTTCCATGTAATAAATTTAAATACAAGAAAAATCTAATGTGTTTAGAATTTCAACACAAAAATGCTTTTCCCATGACATAAATTTATAGAATGGCTAGGTGAATATTAATGAAAAAAATGAATTTTTATTTCATTTTACATTATAGATGAAAAATATTTCCTTAACTCTATTTGAACATTTATTAAAATTTTCCTAAAAAATTTCATGTTCCACAAGTACTTCATATTCTATTCTCAAAAACATTTTTCATGGTCCTATAACCCACAAACCCCAAACATTTTGATTAGAATAAAATTAGTATTATAACCACATGTGGACTCAATTTCATGGTCATGTTTTGTAATCAGGGGCCTAATGTACATTCTACACCACATAAAATTAGGCTCCACAGATAACTCAATACCATAATTTAGGGTCATTAGTACTAAATTATTTTGTATCTGGTTTTTTTACTTTGGAATAAATATATAATTTAATTTTATAAGGGGTTATCTTAAAGTATATCTTATTAAATATGAAACATATAAAAAATAATATATCAAATTTTATCTCATTAAATATTTATATCTTATGTAATTATAATATATATTCTTGTTTTGAAGAATTTAGTTTTTTAATATCTCTTCAGTAAATGGAATTAATAGGTTCTAAATATATAAATGTATGAATACATGCAAAACTCTTGATTTGTGTTACAAAAAATAAAATATAATTATTTCAACACATATCCAAATATATATAATTCAAAATTCATATAAATAAAATTCATATAAAATATTATCATCATTGGAAACCAAAATCCCTATAAGAAAAAGTATGGTGCTTTAGGTAACCAAACCCAGTTTTATAAAAAAGATACTAATCCCTCACTCATATTAATAATATAACACAAATTCTTACTATCCATAGATTAATACGGAAGAGATACCATAATTATAATGTGTGTAACAACATGATTTTTTATAAAGGAAATTCCATTTTAGATGAATAAATTCATTATTAATTAATGTAGTAACTGATAAAACATGAACTACTTCGGTTATTTTGGACTAATAAATGTTATATCCTATTGGACCTAAAATTTATTTAAGACTAATAACCATTGATTATATAGAATTTTTATAGTTATAATTACAATTAATATTTTTTAAGGGTTATGAAAATTCTAATTGACATAAATTGAAAAAGCGATGGCCTTGACCTATTGAATCGCACGCTATGAATCCCATTTATCAAAACTCCCGAAGAAGATGGAGCAATGGGATTTAAACTATACCAATCCCATGTCAATATTAAATAAATAAAGAATGGGTGAAACCGTAAATGGGAGAAGTTTAAGCTTATCGAGATCACAACCCAAACCTTGTTTGCCGAACCACACTAAGAAAGTGTCACTATCGCACAACTTACCCTTTGGGTGTATGTTTGGGAAATAATAGGTTATTTATCTAGACCCTAACAATATAAATTTTCCTTTTTTTATTTTTTAAAATAATTAAAATATTAACCTCTTTTTATGATTACATTTTAAATAACTAATTAATGTGTTTGATAAAAATTATATTTTGATACGATGAATCTCAAAATATATTTTTGGGAAATATATAGTTTCAATCAACACATTCTTTTTAATAATTTCAATAATTTTTAAATAAAATAAATGTTTAATAAAATATAATTATTAATAAAAATATTTAATTATATATAAATGATAACATAATTTTATGATGTCACATGTAATTTTTATAAGGTTCAGAAAACTATTATCATCGCAGAACATGCGTTTTTCAACAAATGAAGAATTTTTATTTAAAATTGAAAATTTTCATATTTATAGATTTATATTGATAAAATAAATATTATTTTTGAAATAATCACATGATAATTATTCAATAGTGAACTTTTCATAATTTTCAAACATTCAAATTTAGGTGTAGACATTTAATACAATATAAATATATGGTTTTCATTATGACATAATAAAATCTTTGAAGTGATGTAATAAATTCCATAAATAGATTACATAGAACCAATAATTTTTTCCATTTAAAATAATTTTTTTAATGTTACTTGATAAAATAAATAAAGAACTAATGAATCCACCAAAACCTATATCATATTTTAAAATTTTAGTATTAATTCTTTATAAACATATCTAACTTACACATCACCAATGATGGTATTTTAATTATTTACATTATTAACGTTATAAAATAATTAAAATCACTTCTCTTTGAAAAAAACCATGGGAAAAACTATGGTAAGATTTTTGGTTTTAATTAATTTATCATATAGAGTCCAAAACTTATGTATAGAAATTATTAAATAATTCCCACATATTTTTATATAAAACTCACCAAACCACACAATCCCCTTCACTAAAAAAAATTCTAGAAAAAAATTAAATCCTCCATTAATTCTATATATCCCTCTTTAGGTGTCCCCAAGATCTTTCAAATCTCCTCCTAGGATTATATAAGGGCCTCCTCTAGGTAAGGGATCTTCTTCTCTTTGTTATTGCACCTTTATTATATTAATTCTTTTTTCTTTCAAATTTATCATGTTATAATATGTTTTTACACATCCATACTATTTTTATTATGATTTTAAAGTGATTAGATATCCTTTTTACTCTCATTAATCCCTTCTAATAATATTTAAATACCCCCATTATGCCGTTGAAATCCTCCTATGATTTACCATGAAAAACATTTGTGTAGTGAGTACCCATCCCTATTTCCCCTCAGATGTATTCTCCTCGATGTACGTATCATTAATTTATTGTGGAATTCAATTTACTTAACCCACAATCCTTAATCATGGGGTCAAAAGTGATGAAATATGTTCCCATGTTGTATGATCTATGTAGTACTCACTTTTTATGTACATGATATGAATTTTATGGGTGGTCCAATAATTATATAGCCCTTTAATGTATAATGTTTTTATCTCATGAGATACCATGTATAGAGCATGTGTGTTTATCCTAAGGACCTTATGTAATGATTTCATGGTGGTTATCATTAATTTATTTTTATAATGTCTTATTTTATGGTGTTTCCACATTCCCATGTTACCTTTTTGTTACCATCTTATATTATGATTTGATGTTAAATTTTATCATTATTACGCTATTTATGTCATTATGATATATCTCTTGACTCATATGTATTACTTTCACCATTATATTATTTTATTATTCCTATTAAAGGAATTATAGATCACCCATTTCTTATGTACTCCCCAGGTTATCCCATGAAGTATTAGAAGATCAATGAATTTTAAGGGGATACTGTGGATTTTTTGATTTTTTTTGGTGTACCAATGTTTCAAGTTAATATGATGTGTAACTAATTTATAAAATTCATTAGTCCTCACCATCTTCTGTAATTGTATTAAGTATGTTTTTATGTAATAAATCATGAATTAATCTACATTAAATAAGCATAGTTATAATGAAACTATAACACTTAATATGTTTAAATCATAAGAAACCGTTATATTTGACTTTATAACTCAAATAACAAATTAATGTCTGGGTATATTAAAAGATAAATCTTAATTTTCATTACTATAAAATTATATTTATTTTAATGAACCCTTGTATTTTTGGAATAGATAGTTCCTTTTGGGTATTCACTTTTGTAACTCACTGAATGAACATAAATAAAGGTTATACTATTGACATGACCGTATACAATTTTGGCATGGAAATGTAAAATTGAAGAAAAAGGATTATCCAAATTGTTTATATGATTTCATAATATCAATTCATTTTTATTAGGGATATAAAACCAATAAATGTTTTCTTAAAATAGACTACTCTAAAATATAGTGGAAAAAATGAAACCCAATTTAAAAATACTCTATTATAGGAATAAATAAAATAAAAATTGTAAACATAAAATTATGAAAACTATATTATAGATATTTTTCAATATTTTATTAATGGGTTTGATGTAAATAACTAAAGAACAACTAAAATATTCATTCCTATAATGGTTTTCACCAAAGATTAAAATCGCTAATTTCAATAGTAGTATCCCTTATACTATATATATGTTTTAGTAAATCCTATTTAGTGGTAAATAAATAATATATATTGTATAAATTTTCAAGATGACACAACTCACCACCAACGAATTCAAATATAAGGTAAAGACTAATTAAATTTATAATATATCTTTAATTAATATTGTTACTCGAATATCCAACCATTTATATTCCAACATAAAACTTTTGTATCTCATCCACCAACCTTTTATTTTATAGCTACTTACCATCAACCATCAAATGTTATAAAATTTTCCCTATTTATAGAAGTTTCAATTAAACCACTTAAATATAAATACTGTGATGGACCAAAATTAACCATTACATAATCTATTATTGTTAGACTATAATTCAATTTCTAAACTTTAATGTAACTTTACGGTTTATAGTTTTAAAAAATTAATCGAAAAATTATACATTACCAACCCATATATTAAATGTTAGATATTTTCAATCCGTATCCATTTCTACAAAAATAATTCTATCAGAATAAAACATGTTTTCTTTTCATGATAAATATTGATAACTTTTAAATTATCTCTTTCTTTTCCATTACGTATCCCTAATCATTGTGAGAAAAATTTTAAAACATGGGATGTGCACAAGAAGATCAACAGGGGACATCAAAAGAAGAAATTATTTAGTCGAGTGATAAATTTAAAAAACCATTAAATGGTTAACTTTATCAATATATTTATTGATTGTATGAAATATAACATTTATACATGAAAAATAAATATTTTTATTTCACAAAGGAAACCTATGAAACCCCTGGAAAGAAAATAAAAACCCTTTCACAAAACATAGAGAATTATATTCATATCCATTACTTCAAATAACAACAGCCTAGTAAAATCCATACGAGAAACCTAATTGGTTAACTCACTAATTGTTACTTATAAATCTTAGTACCATTACACAATTAATTGGAGAGCTATAATTGTTATAACCCTTCATATAATCTATATTTGTCTCACACATCATCATGAGAAATAATGGTGTTATCTTTTCATATTAGTTGTATCAAGGTAACCTATTATTCATATATAATTCTCAAGTACCATATCATGAATTTTTTTATACATTCAACTTTTTATATTAAAAATATTGAAAAAATATATTAAATAATTTTTTAAAACACATTTAAAAATTGAAATAACAATTTCTATTTAAACATATTTTAAATACCAAAATTCCAATAAAAAAGAAAAGATGGTTTAATTTAAAGAGAACAAAAAATCATGTAATCGAATGTAAACATAAAATAATAGTGGAGTAGGGAAAATACATTGAGTCCCTATATATTAAAATATAGTAGTTATATTTTATTTTGTAAACAATTTAAAAATGTTTATTAAAAAGATTCATTTTTGAAAGACATTGAAAGAAAGTCCAAATAGACACACAAATTTCTTTTTAATTATTTTAAGTACTTATAAATACATTCATAAAATATTTTTAATAATATGGATATGGAAGATAATTTTTTTTCAAATAAATCATTAAAACATTTAAAATGGGGTATCAATTTAAAGTTTCACTTACCTCATGTTGAATCATCATGTACATTCTTTATCTTCCTCTTCTATGGAAAACGTCCTTTGCTTTAAACCTTATGAAATCTAAGGTTTCTATATACCAAAAATTATACCTATGTAATTTATGAAGTGATTTTAGAAAGGTATTTTGATGTGGATTTTTAGAAATAAATGTTTCTTGAAGTGTGAATAAAAGGGTAGAGGTGGTTAACTTTTATAATAAAGGGGAGGGGAACTTTTGGAATTACGTAAAGTATTAAATAAAAATAAAAATTAAATTTTAATGAAAAATGGATCCAAAATGATATAATTATAAGAAAGGATAAATATTGTTTCAAATAATATCATAAAAAATTTCAAATATTATAATATGTTTTTACCCTTATCATTTTATTTTAACGAATGTTAATCCTTTTTTACTATTATCGTGATATCAAACTTTTCTACATTTTAGGGGTAAATATAGTCACTACAGAAGGAAAAATATCCCATAAATGGATCATCGTGTATTTTTTAAATTGTATAATAATCAATTATCTGATGATAGGTTTTTTATTAATTTTAATTTATTTAATAAAATATTATTTATAATAAAATATCTTTGATGTCAATTTTAGATGAACATGAAATATTATAATATAATATGCATCCAACTCATGTCAAATGGTTCAAAAATTACCTAAATTATAAGATAAATAAGGTATTTTATTAATCTAATCATAAAAAAAATATTTTCATAGGTTTTCATATCATTTTAAACCTTTTATTTTGGATTAAACCCTTGCTTATGAAATTTTAACCATAACCAGAGTAGTGGATTTTTCAATATTGATGGGTTTTAATTTTACTTATAAGTTGAAAATTTACTCATAAATGGGAAATATATGAAATTTTAGACTATTTATCATCCTAATATTCCATTTAAATTAACATTATGACTTTTAAATAAATAAGAAAATATTATTTCGCATAAGATATCATTAATGTAATTTTTTACACTATTCATTTAATTTGACATTGAAAACAACATGAATGAAATATAAATATAACATAATACATTAAAACACCTATAACATGTAATAATTATCTAAAAAATTCTTGGATCAAAATAATTCATTCAACTAACATTACTTTTATTATTTTTAGAATCATTTATTAAATTTTTTAATTAACTGAATAAGTTCTTTATCGGTGTTGCCTGAAAATTTAAGGTACTAATTTTATCACTAAAAATTTGAAATAAATTACCATGATAAAAAATATAATTTATAAAATAAATATATAATTATAATATAATATATGTTGTTTTTATACTATATAAAAAATATCATAGATATTAAAATCAATAAAGTTACATTTTTGACTTTTACTTTTAGTTAAATATTTTAACATTCCAAATGAATGAAATATAGAACCAAGTTTCTATATTATCAAAACATGGATTTATATTCTAACTTTACTAATTAAAGAGGATAAATTAAAATGTTATTCTAATTAGTTATTCCTTCTCGTAATATTTTTGACCTTAATTTTAGATTTACCCTTACAGTAATGATAACTATTTCATAGGGTTACTATTCATAATGACAAAAAAATAAAAGGGACATATTTGACAAATTTGGACCTCCATATTAAAAATTTGGAATACATTTTTAAACATTCAATATTTTTAAATGGTATAAATTAATTTATTAATCAAACACAAAACTTAAGGGTTATTTTTTTAGATAAACACCCTATTAAGTATAAAAATGATTATATTCCAAAATCTTCAATAAAAGTGACTCTAGTGAAAATAATTTTATTATTAATAATGAAGTTTAACTAATTTTAGTTTTTAAGCCATTTAAAAGGAAATTTATGTTTTTAAATTCATGAAATAAACATACATTATTTTATAAAAATTACTATTTCAAACTATTAAATGGAAAATAAATATTTATATAAAATTCTAAAATTTAACTCTAAGATAATTTTGAAATTTTTATTTCAAAAATTATATTATTTTTATCAAATAAAATTTATAAAATCTAAAGATATTGATTATAATATTTGATAAAAAATAAAAAAACCCGTTTTAATGAAAATGTATTTTGAATGAATAAAATGAATTTACTAAATATTGAGTACATATTTACAAACAATTAATCGATAAATTTGAATTGACAAGGAGTTTAATAAATATTTCCTAAATTTTTTAGTTCTATCTATACCTAAAATTTCGATGGCTATGTTATAATATTTATTCTTAAATAATAAAATTCAATGGTTCATTGTAGCTTGGTGTTTCTTATCCTGTACACAATCGAACATAGTCTATCATTTAAAATTTTAGGATATTACATTATACACCATTTAATACATTATAAACTCAAAATTTAAATTTTATATTCATACTAAAAGGTATATAATTTGAAAATATTTCTATTGAAATCCCACATTGTAAAAATGGTTAATAAAGAATCAACTTGAAAAAGAGAGAAAAAGGATGTTCCGAGGTCATCGCGAAAAATAAATGTCAGGTTTTGAAATGTTAGAAATTTAGTGGTAATTTAAAATAATGAAATGGAGAAAAAAATAATATCCAAATAATGATATATAATGACATATATAATTGATAATAAGAATGTGAATGATCATGAACATGTTAACTACCACAAAACAATAAACCAAAGACCTGTAAAAAATTCTATCGATTCATATAAAACAAAGATAATAAGATAAATTTTTTATTGAAAGATTATTCTATTATTATTTATGAATTACCTTACCATATATAATAATAAATTATGGAAATATACTTAATTGATAAGTAAAATATCACCCATTAGTCAATTTCTACTATAATATATTCTTTTTCACAAAACAATGGTTATTAATGATGAATTTTTCATTCATGAATTAGTAAAATAAACTTCAAATAGATCACATAACCATAAAAGGATAAAAATATATTACTCCTATCATTAAAAATTAACCTGAACAAATAACGGTTCGAAAAAGATAATTTCCAAAATGAATAAATCATCACATGAAGAAATAAAACATTAATCACAAAATCCTCAAAAATGGCACCTAAAGTTAATTTTAGATTATTTGAGAAATATATATCTTAAAATAATTCAATTTACTACAAAGTAAAATTGAAACCTTATAATTAAAATGATTTGATCAGATATTCTTATGATATTAATTTAATATTTTTCTCTAAATTATATCAATCACTTTTAATGTATCTAACCAAAAAATTATATTCTTTAATTATATAATCTCAAGACATGAAAATCATTTCCATAAATAACATTAATCACCATAAAGACAAATTAAAATAATATATGACTCCAAAATATAATTAAAAATTTATTCTAAAATAAAATCCCATAATATCTTGTTTACCTTAATCACATAATGTTCCTTAAAATTATAGTGATCTTGTTCCAAAATAATATTAATCACCTAATAACCAAATAAATTTTAAATCTCATTGTTATCTATATGATAAAATATATGTTCTTTAAAAAATCTTAATCACTATCTATCAAATCAATTATGAAAAAAATATTATACCAACTAGGACATCATGTAGGCTGGTGGTAGGCATTGGACCCTTATCACCATTTGGTTGTGGGTTCAAGCCCCATGGCATTTCCAGATGAGATGGGTTGTTTCATAGCATATGGGTTTTCATTTATCATAAAATGTATTAATATAATTCCTATAAAATCCCAAAAAATATGATTAACATCATAAAAAATAACCTTAATATATTAAATGTTAATGAATATTTTACCCTCAAAGGTTATCTCATACCTTTTATCTTGCATACAAAAAAATTTAATTTAATTTTTCTGATATAATCCATCATGTTAAACCTAAGGGTCAAATAAACCTCAACCCAATAAAACATATTTCAAAATATCAATATTCACCATAAATTACCATGACATTAAAACATAGTATGGGTTACTATTTCATTGGATTTATGATCAGACTTATATTGATAAATCCTTAATGGTATCCATAACTCTTAAATTAACCTGACATGAAATAAATCTTAATCTCCAATTTTTTTAAACCTTTCCTATAATAACAACTGTAAGGATAAAAACATAAACAATACATAATATTTTGTGTTTAGACTTTAATTCTCATTATTACTTTTCTAATACATTTATAGTTTATAGTTTAATATAATTATGTCCTAACAACTACCTAAAAAACCTTTATATTACGAGGTGGACACTTCTACTCAGTATCCATTTTTTCACACAAAATAATTTTTTTAAAATTAAACATGTTTTATTTTGATGAAAAATCATTACAACTTTCACCTTGAGTTATTATTTTCTTTTACCCATCATTAAAACCTATAAAAAACATTTTAAAACATGTAATTAGTGCACAATACTACTTAAGATACATAAAAAGGATAAATCTCCTTGTCTAATGAAAAATAAGAAAAAATCTAAATTTTTTAAATTTATAACTATATTATTTTTTAATTTGAAAATATTTTACAGATGAAGAATAAACACTTTTTCCCAAATAAAACATTTAAAACCCATTTAAGTAATATAAAAAATATTTTAGGGAAGTTATAACATTATATTTATAACTCATATAATAAATAATTGGATCCTAGTTAAAAAATAGGGGAAACCACACTTGTTAAGGCCATATTTCTTGCATATGAAGAAAAGGAACATTACAAAATTAATGGGATAGCTTCATTAGGGATGAGTAATATCTTCCTCACCCATCATCATTAGATATAATGGGGCTCAATCCATCATATAAGCTTTATCTGGTTCACCCGTTCATTGAAAATAATGGTAAAGTACAATATCATTAATAATACATTTAACGATTTTAACTTTTCATCATAAACCTACTAAAATAATCTTTTAAACAGGTATGAAAAAGACTTTTGGATATCAAAATACACATTCCTTTTTTAAAATCCATTTCTATAATGAAAATACCAAAAAAAGGGAAGGAGGGACTTTATTTGAAGAAAATATGAAATCTTGTAAAGGAATAAAACCATAAAATATTTATTCTTATAGTGAGGAAATCCATTTATGTTGTATACTTTAAAGTAAAACATTATTTTTCTTCTTTTTGTAATAAAAGTTAAAGCATTTAGTAAAATAAATCCCTTTTAAAACCCTTTGAAAAAAGTCAATATATATATATATAATTCCCTTTATAATTATATTATTTCCATATAAATACATTCATAAAATACATTTAAAATAATAGACATAGATAAGAATTTATTTAAAAATAAATATTTAAAAATTTTGAGATGAGGTTTTAGTTAAAGTGTAATATACCTCGAGTCTAACTTGTCACATTTATTCCATTTATTCCTCTTATTTGGACAATTTCCATTTATTTTCACCTTAAACACTCCATGGTTGGTATTATACCGAAAAAAGACCTGTATAATGTGGAAATTTATTTTAGGAGGCTATTTGGACAGGGATTGTCCAAAACAAATGGTTCATGAAGTGTTCAGAAAAGAGGAGAGGAGGTTCCCTTTTATAAGTGAGGGGATGAGAACTTTGTGAATTACATTAAGTATTAAATAAATCTAAATTAATATAAGTTAATATTCTATTAGAAAGCATAAAAAAAGATATAATTTGATGATATAATTATTATGGGTCCAAATCCTCTCATCTAATAAAATTTTAACATGTTTAGATTATGTTTTTACCCATATCTTTTTGTTTTTACCCATGGTACCCCTTTTTCATGGTTACACCAATACAATATTTTTCACTCATTAGGGTTAAAGATAATTACAATGAATGGATAATTTTCCCAAAAGCGGAACATGGTTAATATATTCAACAATATATGAATTAATTTTATAAGGGCATGGGTTTAGGAATTTTAAATAATTTTAAAAAATATTGTTTTTTATAAAATATCAATTATGCCTTTTTTATAAATACATGAAATATTATAATTTAAATTGTATCCAAATCATGTAAATTGGTACAAAAAAATACAAGGATTATATGGTAATGAATATATGGTATTAATATTATAATCCATTCAAATTTATTACATGTTCTGATATCATTTTAAACCTAACATTTTTGATTGATCCCTTGGTTGACCAATTTTAACTATTACCAAAATGATGACATTTTCAATATTAAAGGGTTATAATTTTTCTTATAAGATCAAAATTGGTTCATAAATGGAAATATAATGATTCCATAGACCATTTATCATATTTAATTTCATTTTCAATATTTTTAGGACTTTTGAATAACTTAAAAAAATTATTTACCACAATATAACATTATTGTAATTATTTACAATATATATTAAATTTGACTTTGAAAACAAAATGAAGTCAATTTAATTAGAATATAATCAATTAAAAAATCCCTAAAAATATATATATTTAAATAAAAAATTTGTGAAACAAAATAATTATTTCATATTAGATTACTTTTAGTATTTTTAGAATCATTTATTTTATTATTCTATTTATTGAATAAATACTATGTCAGCATTACGTAAGCATTTAAGGTGATTATATCATCACTAAAAATTAGAAATAAATTACCATGAAAGAAATGAAAATTTTATTACAAATTATAATTTTTAATCGAATATAGTCTTATTTTATCCCTATCAAAAATTATTATAGATATTAAATGTAAGAAAGTTATATTTTTGACTTTATTATCTACTTAAATATTATAAAGTAATAAATAAATTCTATATGGAACCACGTTTTAGTATTTTCGATTATTGGATGGAAATAGCCAAAATACACTCATACAATATTATAAAGGCATGTTTAACAACCATTTTTCACCCCTTATCAAATTATTTTTATCATTAATTACCTAGTTTACCCTTATTGTGGCGACAATTATTTAGTAGGGTTACGATTCATAATGGAAAAAAAAATTATGTGAAATAATTAGAACATTTATACCACCTTATTGAAAATATGGAATAATTTTTTCAATAATCAAAATCCTAAAATGGAAAAAATTCCTTTAATATTAAATAATAAAATACCATGAAAAATATTTTTTTTCAAAAAAATGGCATGTTTAATTATAAAAATATTTTTCCAAAGTATTAAACCCTAAATTTTATTACAATGAATATAATTTATTATTAAAAATATAATTTGAATAATGTAACTTTTATATCATTTAATAGAATAATTTTTTGTAAATTCATAATACAAAAATACAATTTTCTATAAAAAATAGTATTTTCACTATTCCCTGGAAAACAAATTTTTTAAAAAATTACACTATAATAAATTTGACATGAAAATTTAAAAATTATATTTTTTGTACTAAAGAAATTTTTTAAATTTTAAAGAAATTAATAATATTATTCTCTCAAAAAGTGAAATGAAACAGATATTTAAAAAAACATATTTTTGAAGAATAAAACGAATATAAAAAATTGAGTGATTATTTAAAAATAATTAATAAATACATTTTTATTGATTAGTATTATTATATATATTTCATAATTCAGTTAATAAAATTCATAAACACTAATTCAATGGATAGTTTATAGTGGTCAAACTTAAATAATAAATTTTTTTGGTATTTTTAAGCTTTATGTTCTGTACCTTATACAATATTGAACATAATATCTCTTTTAAAAACTTAGGATATTAAAAATGGTTCCAAATAATAAGGATAATAATTTTATAGAGAATACTATATCACTTTTTATGTGTTTTCGAAGCCATGATTTTGTGTACATACATAACAGGTCATTGTATATGTTTTGGGATGATCAAATATGGGTTTGGGGGATTAGAAGATGTGTAGAAAAGATCAAAAGATGAATTTTGAATGTAATATAATGTGTATAAATATTTTAAGGATATTTTAATACAACCCAAATCCCATTAGTAGTCTACCGAGCGCACAATAAGAATGTAATGGTTTCGTAACCTCATTGATACCACTGAGAGGCTTGTGATAGTCCAAAAAATACGTAGTAGACCTTTGAAGTCCTAATGGGAGTCTTCTAGGAGGCAAGTGAATGGGTCCAACTATTAAATTAAGTAATATTAATTAAAATTCTTTTTGGGAATTAATTTTTAAATTATATCCCATCCCCCTTTTCCCCAAATTGATAGAACAAACCAGGGCCCCTTTCTCACTCATTTTATCTTCCTACCCTTTGTTCTTCATGTCTTGAGAGAGATGATAACTTGTCATTTGGAACAAAATTTGAGTGGTGTAGGTTACTATCAAATTATCTCAACAATGATGATTTAACACACCCTCTAATCATTTTCTAATATTTTTATTTGATATTTAATGGGTCTTAATCAAAAAATTTGTTTTAATTGACAGGTTTTTTTTATTTTTTCTAATTGATGATTAATTAAACCATGTTATTGGTTGTGATAACTTCTATTTATATATTTTACATGGTCTCTGATTAATTAAACAATTTTTTATGTTTTTTATATATTATGTGGTGTGAAAGCATGGGTATCCTAAATCAAAAACAATAAAATGAACTAGGATGATTTTAAATTATGTTTAAAAAAATGTAAAACATACAATGATCAAAAAATTTATTTTGTACATGAGAGATATTTTTGTTGATTTTCTTATTAATAGTGTTCCAATTTAGTCCATTGGATAGTTGATTGATATAGACCTAGAATGGGTATTTGGGAATGAGATAGAATATGAAAAACCATATATGATCTCTTAAGATGGTATTAGAGGGCCCAATGAATATATACCATACGTGGGATGGTTTTATAATAGGATAAAATTGGACATTAATATCAATAGTAGGATGAGTCAAGGTAGAAGGACGTTAGGTTACTACGTTGAGATAAATTATGATCTTTTTATTGTACCAATTGTATGGCCTCAAAAGGATTATTGTGACTATAGAAGGAAATATGTTTAGAGTATATTTTTAGGTTTTCCAACTAGTGAACTATTCAACTTAGGGCATTAAAGTGTGGGTAGAATATAGATGATTATTAGGGACTATAAAGTCACCAAGGATTTGATTATATATTATTTTTTTAATTATATATTTAGTATTTTCCATTAAGACTTAATATAATAACCAACACATGTTAAGGGATTAGCTCGCTACCGAGTATAGTTTAACTTGGGATTTATTTTATGGGAATGATGAGTAGTGGCTTGTAGTCTTTATGTTCATCTAAGAGGTAATGACTTATATAACGATATGTGATTGGTAAGTTCAATCTTAAATAAGAGTGTATAAAGTTATTTAATGTGTGGGATGTGATTGTTTTTAGCTGGAAGCTAGGATTTGTATATTGGGATATGAGATGCATGAGATAAGATTTTTTACTGTGTTATTAGATATTGGTTTCTATGAATCGATATGATTTTTTGTTCATTATACCTCCCAAATATATGATGTGATGTAGTTTTATTCTTTTTATATGGGGAGTAGAATGTCATAGTGTATCTCCATGGTGTAGAAATTTCTATGGCCAAAGAGGAATATTTTTTCTACTGTGTAGCACTATATGAACCATTACTACGGATAAAGATGTGGTTGTATGGAAATTCATCAAACTCTATGTATTATTACTATGAATAGAGGTGGAACATATATTGTATCACCCAACAATGTGACATCTTAGACTCGAATTCCACTGGATTGGTGCCTCGAGCTCGGTTGACTACATAACCTCAAGCACATCTCCCTAATTGCAAGAGCCTACCAAATAGTAGTGAGGGAATAAGTTGTATATGTGGGGGAGAATATTCCGTCATTTCTAAAATGTAGAATAATGGATGAATGTAAACATTGTTAAATAGCGGAAGCAATATATGTAAATGGATGGAACATCAGAAAATAGAGACAAGATTAACAATAATTGAATCAACTGAAATAGAATTCAATTACTGATGTAATGTCATGTCACTAGAAAATGTAAAACATGGACATAAGACCATAGACATAACATTTCCACAACATTGTAAAAGAAATAATGTAATACCACAAGCATCTCAAGCTCTGGCTCGATCATCTACTTTCAAGCACCATCCTGTAAAGAATGAAATTGAGTTTTTGAAGTTGTATGGTTCCATTTGTCAAAAATTTCAACCATGTTATCTACTTCTGGTACCAAACAACGCCTATAGAGGGTGTGAGATAAATCTCAAGGGGCCACCAACAACAATGTCTATAACATCGAACCCATGTAATGAAAATGTAACAGTGTGCATGCATACATATATAAAATAAGTAGTAAAATGTATTTAAACACCCAAGTTTCTACATCGGCCCTCTGTTGGTGTCTAAAAATGTAAGCAATTCATTATTTGATTATTACCAGATTATTAATATGTCACATGTTAGCTATAGAGAAGGTGAAAATATGTAACAAGGAAACCTATAACAATATTTAATAGTGATGTCCCAAGGTAATAACCAGGGAGATGTAGAACTTGAGGGATCCCAACTTAGTAATAACTATATCCTATCATGGATAAGAGTGTAATACAAGGAGCATGTTCCAAGGAATTCCACAAAAAAGGTACCTACCAAAACTATGGTGATCATCCAAGGTAAAACAGGGATAAGTAGAGACAAAATAAAATGGGATATAACCATGTCGCAAACATTTCAATCCCAGATCAAAGGAGTGTATTAGAAGAATTTTATTATGATATGTAACGGACCCTATGGTTTTATACTGGGAATCATAAGAATATAAAATAATTGGGATCTAGGTGGTTCTCAACCTAAGTAGGCCATATCCTTAAATTAGAATGGGGTTCCCGAGTGATCATGGAATTCTTCAATCAGAACAAAAGTCAAGATCAAGTCAGTCCATTCCTGTTTAAGTGTAAATTCATGTAATATTTCATTCAATTCAAGACTTTCCATTCGTTAGTGTGATACGGTAATTTAGCATGCAACCTTTTTATCAAGTCATTTTGTTCAATCCTTGCCTTCTATTAGAGTGACAAGGATAAGTAGCTTGCAACCATTTAATCCATTTAAGAAATATTCCATATTCATGGTTCATTTATCTACCTAATTTTAATTTTTAAGGGGTGGTAAGGATATGAAACCTCCTATTCATTTACATTTAAGGGAAATTAATATACTTAGTAAACTTACAATTCAAATTTCATATTTAATAATCAATTGAAGCACTTACCATAGGTGGGTCAAGTGGCACACATACATGGTACTTTCCATTATAAAATTAAAAATACATATGAAGCCAACTAATATAGAAAATCATTCCTTTAGAATGGTCAAGCCAAGGCGCACCAGAACGGTGGCGCAAAGGTGTCAAAACATAAAACAAAAATTATTTTATAACCTTCTACATGGAAGGGATGGATTTTTGGTCATAACCACAAAAAATTAATCACTTATATGGTAATATCATATCCATAAGGTTTTAAAAATAATAAGCATGGAATATTAATTCTAGAAATGGGGCCCGATGATATTAGTGGGCCCCACATGGCAAATCCAAAATCAATTAACTTTAGGGATTAATTATAGATCACCCATCTTTGGGTTGTACAGTCTATCTCCATAGATATTGTCCATTGATTCGTCATATATTAATGTATACCTAAAAAAGATAGAAAAATACTCATACCCTGATAAATCGGTTGAGAGAAAAATAGAAGGACAACACAGAAGAGGACTCGAGTACATACTATTGTGCATCCAACGTGATGAATGAAAACTGAATCAGATCACAGACAAAGGATTTCTTAAAAACTCTAGATTTGGGCTTAAAAAATCTATAAAATGTGAGTCATGGAGGTAAATATATCATAATCATGGATTAAGGAAGATAGGGGGAGGTTAATTGATCACTAAGGGATATTTTCTAAAATTAGCTAGAAAATTAGCCTCTGCACAGTTTTTCCACAAAGTTTGACAAACCGCGCACAATAAGTGTGAGGTTTTTAGGGAGATGGGGAAAATTGCATGGTTAGGCTACACATCTATGTGTAAACCATATAGAATGGTTCTTTTCAGAAATCTCAATCCGAACAGTTAGTTAAACTGAGCAACATCCATGCACTAACCATGCAACTTATCCAGTTTTCCCAAAAAGATGAGTTGTAGGCTTTGAACATGCCTCAGAATCCCTAGATACCCTTACCAACTCAAAAAGAATCCATATTAGGTCTAATGTAATTATTTAGAAAAAAATTTTAATCGATCCACACCTAAGTGAAAAATAGGGTTCTTACAATCTTCCCCCTTAAAATAACTCTTCCCCAAGTTCACCTTCCAAGGGTGGAGAAACACTATCTTAGAACAATTCCGGAAAATGATCATGTATACCAACTTCTCTCTCCAAAGCCTCATCCTATACCTGGCCATGCTGCCATAGCACCCGTACTAGAGGGACAAACCTACTTCGGAGTGCCTTCACGCTTTGTTTGACGATGTGTAATTGATACTCCTCAACGGTAGTATCAATATCTAACTCAAATTCCTCATGAACAAAAGTATGAGATAGATCATCAAGATACTTGAAAATCCATGAAATATGAAAGACTTCATGAATGTAATGATACCTCTGAGGTAGTAGAAACTAATAGGATACTAACATAACTCTCTCTAGAATCTCAAACATCCCAACATAATGAGGATACAACTTTCACTACTTTCATACCCATATATGCCCAAGCCTGGATGATACTCGAAGAAAAAAATGATTTCTGACCATGAAATCTAGAGGTTTCCTATGGTGATCGACATATGTTTTTTTGTCTAGACTGAGAATTACTCATATTCTCTCTGCTCGGCTGAAACCTCTTTGAAGTCTCAGGAATAAGGTGAGGACCTATTAGGGTTTCCTTACCTGCCTATAACCATCATAGGGGTGAACAACATGACCTACCAAATAAGGCCTTAGAAAGTTCCTTCTGAATAGTCCTCTGAAAGGTTTTATTATATGCAAACTAAATAAGAGGTATATGCTTCTCCCATGTACCACAGAAATGAAGGACTCGTGCTTAGATCATATCCTATGGAACCAGTATTGTCTGCTCTGATTGTCTATCGGTCTGAGGGAGAAAAGGTGTTCTAAAAAGAACCTTTGTTCCCATATATATCTACAAGACCTTCCAGAACCATAATGTGAAATGAGAATCCCTATATGAAACAATAGTATGTGGAACCCAATGTTTTCATATGATCTGACAGACATATAACCTTCCCAGATCATCAATTGAGAAATTTTCCAAAATATGTATGAGGTGAGATGATTTCGTTAGTTGGTCTATGACTACCCTGATAGCATCACTACCCCTCAGAGACCTAAGTAAGCTATCTTTTAAATCTATTGCAACATGTTCCAATTTTCATTCCAGAACTAGAAGCAGTTGTAACAAGCCTGCAGGTCTCTCATGATCTACCATCTCTTACTAACAAGCGGAACACCTAGTGATAAATCATGATACATAACGTTTCATCCCAGGACACCAATAATGATGTCACATATCTCAAAACATCTTCAAGATGCCTGGATAAACTTCCCACTAAGAAGCATTAGATTATTTCATCAAACACTCTCTCATTACTGTAGGAACCTAGATATGTACACAGACACATGCCATTATCTCTATCAACAAAATAATCTAGAGGGTGGTTATCTCCTGACATAATTTCATCAAGAACCAAGCCTTCAAGATCTGAAAAATGTCTACCCTTAACCTTCTCAATGAGGGAAGAGGTAACTGTCATGGATGAGAGGTAAGAATTCTTGTGACTATCATGAAAGTCCATATGTAACTCAGGAAAAGAGGGCCATTAACTATGATTCACCACTGGCTTCATGTACGACCTGTGCTTGAGTTTTCTATCTTAGTGCATCTATAACCATATTACCTTTCGTAGGAATGTATGCAAGCTCATAATAAAAGGATTTATTATATTCGACCCATCCCCTCTGTATGAGGTACCTGTCGCACTGAGAATAGAAATATTTGAGGCTCTTGTGTCCTGTGTACACCACAAAGTGCTCACCCAATAGATATTGTCTCCAGAAATGTAAGGCATAGACTACTCCTGCTAGATCAAGGTCATGAATTGTGTAATTTATCACATGAGTCCTTAACTAACAAGATACGTATGTAATGAATCTATCTTTCTACACTTTTACTGCTCCTATTCCAATGCCTAATGCATCACAGAAGATAGTATAACATATTACTAGTTCCACAAGAGTCAGAATTGGTGCCAAAACAACCCTTCCTTTCAGATCATGAAAAGTTTTCTCGCATGCTTCTAACCATTTAAACATGAAAACCTTATTTGAAAGCCCAATAAGAGGAAAATAAATACAAGAGAAGTATTGTATGAAATGACTATAATATCCCTATATCCCCAATAAACACAATATATCAAACACATTATTGGGATATTCTTAGGAAACTACAACGCTAACTTTTTCAGGGTCAATATATAATCCTGATTCCAAGTTAATATTACCAAGAAGTGAACTTTGTTGATCTAGATGTAGCACTTAGAAAGGTTGGTGGAAAGTCGATTCTCTCTCAGTGTACACATAACGATCTCAAGATGTTTGGAATAGTCTCTACGTGTGCGAGAATACACCAAGATGTCATCCAAAAGGACTATGAAAAATGAATCCAAATAGGGGTGGAACACCCTATTCATCAGAGCCCTGAAAACAGAGGGTGTGTTGATGAGACTAAACAACATAACAAGGTACTCATAAAGACCATACCTGATTTGAAAAGCTATACAAGGTATGTCTTATGGTCTGACATGAACCTGATGATAACCTGGTCTTAGGTCGATCTTGGAGAACACCTTTAATCCTTAGAGTTAGTCAAAGATATCATCTATTCGAGGATGTGGATATAGGTTCTTGACTGTAATATGGTTCAACATTCTGTAATCCATGTATAGATGTAAAGTTTTATCCGTTTACTCGAAAAAAAGCATGGAAGAACCCATGGAGTTTGTACTAGACCATCTATAACCATTGGCCTATAAATTCCATAACGTCCTCTTAATCTCCTGATGCTCTATAGGTGTCATCTTTTACAGAGTAATGGACACTAGAGATACTCTCAGAAAAAGATCGATCGTAAACTCTACCTCTCTCTTAGAAGGTAATACAGAAAAAACATTGAGGAATACATCCCTAAAGCTATCCAATAATTGAGGGATATCAGTTTATCGTATGGCCTGATCCTACATGAAGATATTTTCAATCTGGGTGGTCAATCCACCCATACCATGATGCTTTGGTCCATCTCTACCAGTTTGGACATCCTAATCACCCTAATGGAGATAACTGCTACCCTCTGGTGATGTTATAAATACTATACAATAATAACAATCTACAAAAGCATGAAAGTGAACCAACCAATACATCTTGTTAATTGCATAAAATCCCTTCATCTCGGGAATAAATAGGTTCCATAAGAAAGGGTAACTACCTACCTCAAGTGGACAATCCCTCGACTTGCGTATTCCCAATTTTTGTACTCCTAATGGAATATATAAGGTCATTTTGCCATATTAATACTATATATTTAGTCGATGACATTCCACGATAGATACTATAGTGGAGGCTACTATAATAGTGCCTCATACTGTAGAATTTCCCACAGCCTAATCCTCGGGTATGGGCTGTAGTGCATGAAACTAACCTATTCCACAACCTTGTGTAATAGATGGACTAACACAATGATAACTACCATATTGGAACAATTGGTGATTAGGGGTTTGGATTCCACAACCAATACCTCCTCCTCAGCTAGGCCTTCTAGTTATATTTTAACTCCATGCCTAACGTGGCGTAAAATAACTCTCTCCTAAATGTGGACATGGGGAAGATCCTTTTCCACTCAAAGATGGTGGGAATGTCCTTCAAAAACGCTGATGATTCCCCATACAGACCCAAGAACATCACTATATTGGGTCTATATAACATCGAGGCTTCTTTTGTTCTCATCGTCCACAATGAAAACACTCTATAGAGCTATCTAAATGGGAACTCTTGTTGTCACTACCCTAACAAGTAGCCCTGAGGTAACATTTCCTACCACTAGAAGAATTACTAGCCTACCAAAACACTAATTTTCTATAACTAGTACTATTGTCATCACTTAGGTTAGACTTAGTAACAATAGCCCAATTTAAGATAGAAGAAAAATTACGGGGTGAATGACATTAACCTGCGTACGGACAATGTACTGGAACCCATCCTTAAAGCGTCTAGCACATGAAACCTAATCACCAACTAGAAGGATTGAAAAGTTATGAAACTCCATCAAACATTATGAATATTGAATAACTAACATAGAACCCTAGTCGAGATGAATAAACTCTCTAGCTCTGTCATCTCCCAGTGTCTGAGGAAAGAAGTGATCTTATAAGGAAGTCTGGAAATCAACCCAAAACATTCCCTGATGATGACCGACCTGGGTAATCACATCCCCAAAACGATTGGATGGATATGAAATTATGTAAGTATAAACTTTAACTCTCTAATATATAGGTGTTTAAAGATAATCAAATATAGATATGGTGGCCTCTACCATGACCCAGTAGACTGTGAGATGACATCCCCTAAAAAAATGAAGACGCTTCTATTGGAACTCATGAGTCAAATTAGCTATCATAGGTGCATACCATGGAGAAACATGCATGGAATGTTTTAGAAATAATACACTATCATTAATTTGGGCATTAGTGTCCAAATCAGGTACATGAGGCGGTGCCTCAAGTGTCACTCCTGGAGGTAAGACTGGAGGCTCAAGGCCCTCCAGGTCGAGATCATGGTCGTCGCCACCATCCATGTATACGATAAAATAATTTCATGGTGGAATTGGTCTAAAATTTCCAAGAACACACCTCAAAACAACCTTAAGCAGAAAGATATCAACATTAGCGGAAGATGAACATATGAAAAAATAACTACCCAAGGCAAACTACTCAAACTACCCACTTAGATAGCCTTACATCAATAAGTGATCATGTATATTTTTCATTTCATTTATCATTTAATTCAAAGGTTCACTCCTTTACCTTTCATAAAATTGGAAATGAGGGATAAGGATGTAAAACAAATTCATTTTAGATTTCATGATTCACTTTAAAATGGATATCCATTTCCGATTAATAAGATCCCATACTCCTATCACCACAAATGACACCCATTTATTTATTGCATAATTGATCAACTCAGAAAAGTACTCGTCCCAACCCATGGGGGCACATACACCTAATTAATTGATATATGAAAACACTCAGTTGAAACCAAAATTAATATAAGCATAAGCTAATAATCACTCATCACTCATCACCCACAAGCATATCAAGCAATTACAAACCGTGAAATACACCTATATTGTATGGTAATATGCATGACATGGGAATTTTAGGTGCCTATAATGTTTCTTGTAACAATTCTACTTGCCCTCAAATCATCAGGGAAAGGATGATAGAAAATACTCAAACATAGTTATAATCAGCAACACCACATTGCATGTGTGTTACACAAGTGTGAAATAATGTCAACTATAATAGGAAAAAGTTGAACAATAATTATTATTTGGGTAACCTTGCCTTTACCCTGAACATGAGTTTGCGATTCCCCAGTACAACTTTTTACCATGTCCCAAGTGTTTCTAATCTCTAGTCCGCTGTCTCCAAATAGTAAAGCAAGAAAAGAAACTGATTTGATAAAAATATGTGACATCCCATACCCATGTGGCCCATGGGGCTCGGGGCACCTATCCAGTGGAATCCAGGTCTGAGATGTCACACACGGTGTAGATGTTACTATAAATAGAGGTTGAAATGTATGTTAAAGAACCCTAGGATTTAGATGTTATGATGAGTAGGGGGTCAACAATTGTGTTAGGGAACCCAATGGCATGACTAGTTACCAAGGCTTAAGAGATTAAATGTGTGATGTGGTATCCCATGGGATATATGATGACCAATTTTATTTACAAGCATTACTAAAATGAAGTATTTGAAGCATTATACTACCACGGTAAGTACATGATTACAAAAAATTTTAAGTTATATGATGAGTGTTATGGATTTTCATATGATACTATAATTGAAGTCACATATATACATTTTGGTATATATTAGGGGCTAGTAGGTGCTATCTAATAACTTTCTTTCACTCACATAATGAATGTAAACCTTATATTACATGAATAATTCATTTTGTATATGCATGTTAGAGAAATAGACCCATTAGAGATGATTAAGACGGATTAATTTAATAGGTATGTGGATACAATATTGATGAAATAATATAGTCTTTAATAAATGAGTCTATAATGTAACAAAAATATTCTATATTTTTATTTTGTAATAAATGGAAATAACACCTCTATTTTTTCAATACAAAAGAAAATTTCACATTCCACTAATTGTCATGTATTTTCTAAATAAATTGATGTTCAATATAATGTTTTTATGTTAACGAATTAATTATTTTTTATGATTATTTTACCTTTTATTAGATTTAAATGACTATTTTATGTTATCTAAAAGATGATGTGACTATGACTAGCCATGTAGAAATTAAATATCTAATAGAAATGTTAAATAATAATGAATGTCATATTGTCTCACAAGTGGATATTCGAAGAGAACCTATTTTTTTGTTATTTTTTCTAAGAACATAATAGTAAACACCTTTTTACAATACCATAAACACTATAGAAGATAAAAAAACTAATATTATAAAATATATTATTTAAAATAAAAATGGAGGTTTATATCAGACCATATAACATCTCCATATCAAACCATAGGAAGTAATTATATTGTATGATATTTCTATGTTGTCACTGGTCTATGATGATTTTTAATAGGGTCTAGCTATAATTCCCATTAAACCTTGTCATTAGATAAAACATTTAATCAAAATTTTATCATGACACATGAAATGTGGGAAATCAATGGGAAATATATTTTTATTTCTTGCGATGGGGATAAATTAGATAAGGTAACCTTATCACCATATATAAATACAAAATATCATATGTGATTACTGGATAAATTAAAGAAGGAATTCTGTATTATAATTTTACCTTGGTAATAACAATGGAAATGATCATTTAATTCATTTAATATGAGCTATTTTTTTACTATGATATACTAATATCATAAATAACTAAATAACTAATCCAAAGTACATCAATTCTATCATGTTTTACTCAACCAAATCTCATAGTGACTTTATGATATTTCTAGAAGCACTAAGAAGATCAATTGAGGTCATGAAGGTGATCCCTGTGACACATGGCTTACATGAAAGGGCCTATACAATTCTATATAAAACTTAATGATCAAGATGAGTCTCTAGAAATATATTTGGTGATAATACTAGATGATCAAACATAAGTTGACTCAAAATAATTTATAGATCATGTTTTTGATAGAGAAAATTCCCTAATGATGATGAAAGATTTTAGAAGTTGTCGTATGTGTAAGATTGTAACAAGGTCACTGTCCATCAAATTTGGTTTCATTACTTAGGAGGAATTTTTTTTCACTCATTATCCTTAGTATTTTAAAATTATTTGTTACTTTTTAATCAATTTTGAATTTAAATTGAAAATTTTACATTAAAAATGATACTCTAATCACTATATAATAAGTTAAATAAAGTAATTAATTTAGTTATAGAACTTTTATTGAATCAAAATAAAAGTTAATATTTTAGTCTATATGTTTATGAATAGGGAACATATATCAAATAAAATTAAAGGGAATAGTGGAAACAGTCATTGTGTGATCTAGTATAGGATAGAGACTTAATATATACTTGGTGGTCAATCAAATAAATATATACTTCTCCATTTCAACAATAATTATTCATTGATAAATAATAAAGGTAGAATGAGGTATAAATTATAAGTAATAGAGTGCAATATATTAATTTACAAGTGGAGTATATATCATTCACACTTTTAAATCTTTTGAGATTGGAGGTAAAAGAGATAAAAAATTAAATCTCCCACTTTTATACTATATAGGTTGAAGAACAACTATAATATCCTACACTGTAAACATAATAGAACTTATATAAGTATAATATGATGACTATATTCTGTATGAGATAATTATGAAAAATCAATATTATTTTGATGAGTTTATTGATAAATATTAATTAAGGTATCCATGTGAATTATTATAACATGATCCATAAATATTTAACAAAGGAAATTAACAAAAGTTATATTATATTCTAGACTATAGTAAAGAAACCATAATGTATGTAGAGTATTTTTAATATAATAGTGATGATCTATTACTTTATTCCATTAAAAATTACATCCCAAAGATATTTGAATAAGAGAAAAAACAATCAAAGATTGTTTACTCTATGTGTGTCAAGGCCAATCCAAGTTTTGTTGAGAGGTATTTGGGTTTGAAGTAATCTTATGCTTGATCGATACAATTAGAAAGTAAATAGGTATTGTGTAGATAGATTTATGGGATTGGGTTCATTGATTATTTTTTGTATTGTTCTATAAGGCCAAAATTCAATGGATTCAATGGAAAGATAACTTATCTTATTATAGAAGCTTTGATATCATTATAATGATGTGGATATTCATAGTCTTTGGAATAAAATCAATTATAAAGGATTTGTGAGAAACCCAATGAAATAATGGAATTGATTTGTTAAGATGAATATTTTATGACAACACACATATTTTTTATATATGAAAAACTGTCATTGGTGGGGATTAAATATCAATGAGTGAACCTAAAAATAATAAATATTAATCAAAGAGATTAAAATTCATATCAATGATTAAACATGAATTATAATAAAAACATAAAAGAAACAAGTGTAAAAACCACACCCAAGACACCTCTATCATCTCTATAAAAATATTCCTTGTGAAATATTCCACACTCCACTGATAAAGAATTCCCCCTAGGGTAAAAAACCACCACATTGAAACATTGATATGAACATGTTTCATCATCGATGTGTCATTGAGATACCTATTCAATAACCACCCATTAATCTATCAATCATACTACAGAAGCATCGTGAAGATGAATTTACCTCTCCATGAAGTATAAATATCAAGGTTTCTCACCACTAGATGAAAATTCCCTAACAATATTTTATCATTTATGTTCACATAAGAACTCTAAAGGCGTATCGCTTTTTAAAGTCCAAGTAGTTGTATATCATCTATCTCTTTATCAGTCTACGTAGAGATTTTTAATTTGAAAGCATGGAAGTATAATTTTCTTTTAAAAAATATAAAAAACCTTATCAATTATTTAAGATAAAAAAATATATTCTTCTATTTTTCAAAGAACAAAATTTTTTAGTAACCTAGACCCACACTCCTGGGTATAGTGATAAAAAAATATCATAAACAATGTATTTGATAAATAATTAGATGAACCGTGATAAAGATTAATATATTTTACTTTAATATTATAACTCAAAATAATCTCACACAAAACCAAGACCCATAAAAGTTTAGTTTCCTTAAATTACATGTAAAAAATATACTTATTTATGAACAATCATAAGTATTTCCCAGAATATTTATTCCCACATAGTACCCTTCTATAATTATCATACTTAATTATTTTCTTCTTATCAAGGGGAATAGAAACATATGAAATGGGAAAGATTAAATTATTAGTAATGGTGAACATAATATATAAAAGTTTATGATCACAAGTGAGGAAAAGATAAGCATGTGGGTATGGAAGAATATTAATAGTCCATGAACATAACATTATAAAATCATTCCCAATTAATCATGTATCATCAATAATATATCAAGGCATAACTATATAGACATAACATTATACATACATAATCATAATATATGAACTTTAGAAAACATTAAATTATTGTCGAAACATAAGAATAAAAAATAATTTACTTTGTAAAGGATCACAAAAAACAACATCATAATATAGTGGATAGATTCCTATAACATGTTGGTTTAACTCCCCAATCCTTGAAATATTAGATAATGAGATATAATTCTTTACTCAATGCATTGAATGACTAAATAATTTCAGGCACACCCATCATATAATAGATATAGTCCCACAAGGTCTTGGGTTCACTCCCTATTTTCTTTCATATTATCACATGAGATATATAGAATTACGAAATGCATTAGTGGGATATATAACTATAACCCTACATATCAAATAATGAACACCATATGTAATTGTCCCACAATATTTAGAAAATCATTTATCAATACATCATCACTTAATTAAATCATTGGGAGGAAAATGGTTTCATGAAAACTTCCTTAAAAAATCATCACAAGTCATATAGAGAAAGAAGAAGGATTGTATCATTAAAACATATCCCATTTCTAACTTATGAAACATAAATGGATTTTAAAATAAATAAAAAACACAATTTTATGATTATTGGTTAAATCAATTTAAAAAAACAAGAATAATATCTCTTTTTTTAAATGATTGAATCCTATATAAAATTGTATTTTTCAAAATTAAATACTTTGAGATTGATATTTTTTTATAAAAAATAACTCTTTAAAACTATAATGGATTATTAAGAAAAAAGTTAGAATATAATTATGATTTTAAGACCCTTCTTTGAGAAGACATAAAAACATTGAATACCTATTTAAAAAAAACTCATTCCTTTAGAATTATTTTTAAAATAAAGAAATTCCATTTAAAACTAAAAATTTTATTGTTGAAAATATAAAAATATTTTATTTTATTTGTCACTAATAATTAAAATAATTAAGAAAACATTTTGAAACATTTAAAGGAATATTTGTAAAGAAGAATGACCATAACCATGAAAGAATTTCTTCACATAGAAAATATTTAAAAGGGATAAAATTTTCAAAATGAAACATGTAGAAATCATTTAAAATTTATTTTTTTTTGAAAAAGTTTAAATAGTATAAAAATATCATAATTAATTATTGAATCATGTATAAGGATATCCACAAAATGAATACAGACCTAAATGAGTAATATTCCTCACTGAAAAAATAGACAGGTTCTCTTTTACTATCATGCATCACATCAGGTAAATTAATTATGTTGGGAAATTAAATTTATATTAGAAATTTCAAACACCAATAATTACCATAATATATTTTATTAGAGTTAATTTTCACAAGTTATTTCTCCATATAGAAATTCATTCCTATCAATCTTAATTTTAAAAAGTGGCCTGCAAGAAACTCTTACAACATTAGTAACACATGAATTGAAATCCATTAAAAGTGAACTTGAGATGTATCTGTAAATAAAATGAATTTAATGAAAGGTATGATGAAATCCATCAATATATAAGTATATTTAACACTAAAAATGAAACAAGTGGTGAATATTACATATATTGGAAAGAATGAGAGTTGATTTGACAAACCCTTACTTTTTTCGCCAATAATCATGAATGATATTTAATATTATATGTAATAAAAATAACTATATTAATCATTTTTTGAATTAAATTATATATATATATATATTGGGCATTATATTCTTAAATTATAATCATTCACTACTAATGTATATGTTAGATAATGTTTATTTTCTACATTAGTTATAAATTTCGATTATTTCACGTAAGTTTTATAATAAAGACATCGAACCCAATTTTTTGATAATAATTTCTTCTGTATGATATTATAAAATATATTTAATTTTTTTAATTATTTTTGAATCTCAATTATTAAAACTATATGTATAATTATTGAGAATTGAATACATGATGAACTAGTTTTGGATAATTTTCTGATATAAACCGATTACTTTATAAAGATCACAAATTTTTGTTTCATAAATTAGGAACCATATTTAAAACATATATTAGTTTTTTATATCATATATTTTCAGAAAATATGTTTTATAACCATCCTTTTAAGGTAGAGATGAAAATTAGAACATGTCTCTCCATGAAGGCGGTGGTCTACGTATAAAAACAATTGAACTTTTATTTTCGATAGACTAGAAATAGGGTCGAAATTGATATGTATTTTAATAATAATAGTAATTTTATAAGTTTTATGTTAATTTATGAAATAACCATTTTGAATAATCCATGTATGGTAGTTATGAAAAATATATCCCATTGTTAATGGAGGTAGTAGTCATCACAAACACATGATTGTCATTTTCATTATTCTAAGGAGAATGGAGGAATCTTTATTATACCATTAATAAAATAAAAAAAAGTTTAATAATAATACTAATTTTATTATATTAGTGTGGTTTTAATATTTTTATGTGTTTTTTGAGAAATATGTTGACAACAATGTTATGTAGTGGGTAATACTTACCTTTAGAGTTTGAATTTTCTCTAGATTGATTCTTTGTAAATGGATGACTTTGGGACTTTTATTATTAAAATGGGATAAAAATAATGGTTTTAGAATATAGGGGAGATAAAATAGATTATTTTTCACAAAAATATATAATTATAGGCGAGTCTTCATGTGGGAATAAGTGATCTCATCTTATAGGTGAAAAATAAGTACTTTTTATTTGAATTGAATGATAGATGAGGGATACCAAAAAATTTCATTAGGGTTAAGTGATTTAGGAGATTAATTTTTTTTGATACATGGGGGAATTAATTTAATACCTATAAAAATTATTATATATGTTTTATGTGTCACATAATCTTAGAAAAATTCGATCCACCTAAGTTACCCCATTTTACCATTATTAACCTTGATTAAACATTACACAGGGTATTTTTTTTATAAAATTATATGATGAAATCACTTAACACATTTCTATTTTATTATTCAAAAATTATAATCCATTTAATCTAATTAAATTTCTGAATATATATGAAATTTAACTTTTAAATTTATATATTTAAAAAAACAATTCGTTGAAAAATAATTATTTTACTATGGTAACTAATATATACATTGGTAACTTATTTTTATATTAAAAATTAAAGTAATGAAGTATATAAATTGGGATATTATGATTAAAATATTAAATCCATTTATTGGAATCAAATTTTTGAGTCGATAATGTTTAATATTATTATATACACACATAACGCCAAAAAAGGGTTTTTAGAAAAAACTGTTTTTATCATAAGAAATATATTTACATATTCTATGACAATGGAAAATATCTATATGATCATTAAATAATATATAAATATCATATTTTTCAATAGTGATAACATTCTCTAATAATACACAAGATATATAAATATTATAATATTTTGATGAAAAATAATTTTTATCAACAAATGATTATATTATTAATCATCAAGATTTATTACTTTTTTAGTAAAGAATTAGTAAAATTTTATCAACAAATTTGTCTAAAAAGTTTATTATAATTTTATAAATACATCATATAATAATAAAATGCAACACAAAAAAAATATAATTTTACAATCAAATATCTCAAATAACTATATCATTTTGTTTCATTATTGCATAATGTTTTAATATTAATCTAGCATTATAATATTTTATATCAATAAAATATATCATGGTTTGTTAGTTTTTTGGTGTGGAATTTAAAACACTTTATTTAAAATTGTATTTAATTAAATAAGAAATATATACTAAATTCTAAGGGTGTTACATTCTACGCCTCAAAAAAATTGTGTCCTCAAAATTTTAATTATCAACCACTAATGAAAAAAATTGCTATGTTCGTGACTTGAGGTATAATTTCTAACTTACTGCCATGGTTAAGACTATAAAACTTATTTTTTCTTTTTAATAGTCATATATTAAGAATTTCAACAATTTTTTATAAATTTCCACCTTATTTTTTTATAAGTATTATGAGTTTCTAGTGTCATACCTTTCTTTGTATCATTTTCATGATTCTGTTCCATCTAAAAAAGTATATCCAAGATGGTTCTGATAATATCTAACAAAATTAATTTAAATGATAATATGAATATGAAAACTAAATCCTAAAATTTTATATTTTATAAAAACATTATTTAAAATAATTGAAGATTCAGTTAAACTATTATTTAATTATATCATCTAATAACTTATTTAGTTATACTCGATTTTCTAGTGTCATTTTTATATTAGGTTCTCTAACCTAAATAGTAATATAATACATCCTAAAATTCCATTTATATCATTCCTAATTTTTCATATAGATAATGTTAATAAACAAAATCATATTCCCTAATTTTTTCAAAATATTTGTACAGTCATGCACACTTGTGGTGCCTTGAGTGAATATTGAGTTAATACACAACCAAATTTTTTAGGGTTATTACACCAAGGTGAATCATTTCCAGTGCCTTCATCCACTTATTTTTATATAGGTATGGATTATATTTCTATGATACCACAAAATATATAATTTACCAAAATTTAAGATATTATATCATTTTTAGAGTTACCCCAAGGTTATCATTAATTTTATATGGTTTGAATCCCCAAAAATAACTAAAATAATCCCAAAACAAAACAAAAACCTACTTTGATAATAATTGAGGAATTACATACCCATAATTCTTGGTCCAATGCTAGAGAAAAAAATATTTAAATATTAGCTTTGATACCATGTTATATGACCTAATATTAATTTACATATATTTCACATTAATATTTTATATCTTAATAATCTTCTAAAATCGTGAGAACAATTGAGGTTTTGTGTCATTAGAGACAAGATATATAAACTAATTATTTATGAACAACCTTAAAATATTTCCCATATAATTTCTTTTCACATAGAACCCCTCTATACATATCATACATAATATATTTTAAATAACCCAGTGAATGAAAATGAAATAAAGGGGTGAGCTAAGATGCTCAGTAAGGGAAAACATAAGATATACCAATTGGTGGTCATAAGTGATCATAAGATAAGCTTGTGGTATGTGATTATAGTCAAGGTCTATGAATAATACATTATAAAATCAAACCCAATTAAACATGTATCATCAATAAAAAACAAAGGCTAAGGATTTGAGAATAGAAAAATAAATCAGCCAAAATAACATTAGAACACTATAAAACATAAGATTATGACACAAACATTATAATTAGAAATCATTTTTTATTAAGTATCACTACTAAGGCCACCATCATCTAGTGAACATAGTCCCATAATAGATTGGTTGAACTCCCCAATCCTTCATATATCATCTTAGAAGATATAATTCTTTACCCAATGTAGTGGAGGGTTGCAGAATTTTGGGCCCACAAGCCACATAATGGGCGTAGTGCCTTATGTGTTTGGATACACACCCCATTACCTTTTAATTAATATCATGAGATATGGTGTTTTAAATATTTACTTTGATGGATATATAATTCTAGGACTGCCCCTAACATAATGAAAACTATACATAATTATTCCAAAAGAACTTAAAACTCATTTATCAATTCATTTTTGCTTAATTTACTAATGGGAAAGAAACATGTTTTATAAAAACTATCATAAAAGATCATCATCATAATTTATCCATATAAAAAATTCGTCTTGTATTTTTAGAACATATCCCTAGGGTAACTGTAGTCATGTAATGGGATGTTGATATAGATTATAAAACCCTTTTTAATATTATTGGCTAAATCACTTTTGAAAAAGAAAAAGAAACATTTATTTCTTGACATGATTGAAATATCCTTAAATGATTTTTATTGAAAAAAATATATTGAGGATCATGAAACATTTTAAAATATACTATTTTAAACAAAAAATATTCTTTAGAGAACAAATTTTATATAATAAATATGATTTTAAATACTTTATTTGATAATACAAAAAAACACTCGTTTTTTACTTCTTACAAACACAATCCATTAAAAGACATTTTAACATCAAGAATTATTTTTTTCAATAAGGCATTTACTTTTTAAAAATATAATAATATTTCATTTTAATTTCAAAATTATTAAGAAATAAAATCATTTGTAAAACAATTTTAAAACAATTAAAGTAAACATCATAATGAATAATGCTCATAAAAGTGAAATATTTTGTAAACATGAAAAATTATAAAAGGTATAATTTTTTCAAAATCACAGGTGTAGAAACCATTAAAAACTAATTTCAAACTTTTTTAAAGAACATACGAATAGTAAAAAAATAAGTTAATCATTTTTTGAATAATGGATAATGACATACATAAAATTAATATGGACATAGCGGAGGAAGTGTCCAGAATGAAAATAAGAGGTAGTGTCCATTACACATTTAAGTATCTAATATGGTAAATTATATACCACGGGAAATTAAATTTAGAGAGGAAATTTAAAACTATAAAAATAACCAGAGGTTATGATATTTTTTGGGGTTTTTGAAAAAATTTTCTTACATTTCCCACTATATAAATTCAATCATAGATATCTTTATTAAAAAATGAAATTTGAAAGAAACCATTGTAGCATTAGTGACACTACAATCAAAAGATCTTAAAAAGAGAACAAAAGTTTGTTTTTTTGAATCCCTTGAATTTAATGAAATTTTTGGTAAAATTCATCCATAGGTAATTATATACCCCAAACAAAAAGAAACAAGTGGTTAATATGACATATGTCTCAAATGAAGAAGGTTGAGATAATAGAAGCTCAGATTTATCCCCCGAATTTCATGAAAGCTATTTCACCACAAATATAATCAAAATATACACATTAGTAACTTATTTAATCACCATATTTAATTTTATTTGATTTTATATTCTGATATTATAATCATTCACTACATATATACTATTTATTTAATTCTTATTTTTTTACTAAATGTTAATAATTTAAATTTTTTTGAAGATGTTTTATAATAGTGACATAGAACCACAATATTGGATATTAATTTCATCATTAACAAACTATAAAATATATCGAATTCATTTTCACTCAATGATTTATTCATCCCCATTCTCACTTAATGAAAACAATTATAACTTTAATGAGAATAGAATGAATGATGAACTTATTTTTTGTAACTTACCAATATTAACTAATCATTTTATAGTGATCATTAATTTTTTTCACAGAGTTGGAAATATATTCATTATTTAAATTTTTACTTGATAATATATATATTAAATAAAAAAAAATATTTAATTATTCTTTTAGTGGAGTGATGAAAATTGAGACACACCCCTCCACGGAGGCGGTAGTTCGCACACACACATGGATGACATTTCAATTTTTAATTTAATGGAATGAAGATAAAAATTAGTTTACCATTCTATTTTTTTTAATAATGGTATAAATTTCATATGAATTCATTAAATAATCCTTTTGGAAAATCTATGATAGTTTTTTATGAAAAATACAACACATTGTTTATAGTGGATGTAGTCCACACGTAAATGCAATGAAATTTATCAATCTTCTAAGGCAAAGGGAGGAAGGAAAATAGTAATTTAACTCTAAATATAATAAATTTTATTATAAGAAATATACTTATTTCATTATATTAATATGTTTTGAATAGGTTTGGAGGTAGTGGATCAGAATGATATATAAAAGAAATCCAAATGGTGGGTAATACACATGTTAAGAATTTAAATATTCTCCTAAATGATCTTCTTGAAATGGTGGGGTTATTTATCTTTCATGGAACAAGGTACTTCAATATGTGGTAAAGTAATATAGGTTATGTAAAATGGGAAGATAATCAAGATAATTTTTAATGACAGGTTTTTATTGGAGTTGGTGTAAGTGGGAACCTTTTGTATGTGAAAATATGGATTTTTCATTGGAATTAAATGGTAGGTGAGTTGTAGGAATGCAATTTCATGGGAATTAGGTCTATTGGGTAAGGGATTATTGGTGATACATGTGTATATGAATTTAAAACCCACCAAAAAACTTTTATAAGGTCTAATTTTCATTTATATTTAATAAAAAATGAACCAATTTAGTTACCCATTTCCACTTTTTTTGTCCATGATTAAAAAAACCATTGTAATTATTTTTTATTGAAACTATAAAATGACCCATATTACAAAATTTATATATTATTATTCAAAATTTGGACTCCCTTAAATATAATTGAATCATTATATATATGAAAAAACTTTTAAATTAATACATATAATATATAGAAAAATATTTTTTGTAGGAAAAAGTGTTCTATAAATATTAAGTGTTCTTAGTCTAATTTCATATCAATGACTAATTAAATGATATTTTATGTATTTTTTATACTTTAAAAAATCATATTATATTCATAATATAGAAAATATTAATTTAAATTATTTATATAAAAATTACACAATGATTATAAAAATAATTCATTGAAAAAATTATGTTTTGTCATGGTAACTAATATTGAGTTTGGTAAAATATGTTTTCTGATAAAAGTGAAAAAATTATTGTAAAAAAAATTATTTTCTTTTGATTAAAAATATGAGATCCATTTATTAGCCTCAATTTCTATAGTTTATAAATACTAATTTTGTTATAAGTGTGCCTATCTCATAAAAATAGTTTAAAAAAAGTATTTTGAGCCTAAATAAGATTTATCGAAATTCCACGCAATGTCAATATATTTAGGTAAAAATTAAATAATTTCATTATATAAATTATTAAAATATTCATAATTTTTAAATATTGATCAATTAGTTTAAAGGTAAACAATATGTAGTGATATTAAAGTTATTTTAAAAAAAATATCAAAAAATGATTTTAGTACTATTTAATTAAGATTGATGACTTATATTATAAAAGTAAATAAAATTTTATCAATAAATTTTTATTAAATTAATTAATTGAATTTTATTAACACATTTTATAATAATAATACATTACTCATAATATATTTACATTTTATAACAAAATTTCATAATTAATAATTATTTTTTATTTATTGATGAATAATGTAATAATTTTTATCTTTTATTGTAATATTTTCTATCAATAAAATGTATCATGGGTTTTTTAGTTTAGTGTGGAATGTGAAGTAAGATATTTAAAATATTGTTTAATTAAAGTGAAATATATTTTAAAATATTTAGGAATTATAAATTCCCTACAAGCATCTGGTTTTTGAAAAAAAACCTTTTCTATAATTTAAACCATCAATATAAAACCGTCATGATTCCACCCTTCACTCCATAATGGATGTAAATGTGTTTAAAAAAAATAATTCAAATCAAAAACAGGTTTGTATTAAACCAACCATCATCCTCTATTGAAAATACAACATAACCCTTTATATCCCTGATAAAAAATCGATATGTCCCTTTATAAAAGAAATTTAAATGTCAATTTCGTAGTCATATTTATATCTAATAAGTCCTATTGAACAACAGAAAAACCAATATAATTTTTCTCCCCAATAATTGTGATCACCATAAAACCTATATCACCTACAAAATGTTTTTCCCTTCAAACTCATCATTCCCTAATAAGGAAATATCATTATCAAAATCTTGAACTACTATTTCATCACCTCAATCATTAATTTTAATATTTTATTCACCAATGGAGCTATCTAAAGAAAAAGAATTTGTTTTAATATCTTCAAATCCTTATTAAGCATTTTTTATCTTCCAAACATTATCCATTTCTGTCAATGGTCTATGAATCATGTGAGATTATCTTCTATGCCACAAATCCGATGAGTCTCTATTCAAAACATATTTCTTCACATTAATGGGCACCATCACATCAGTATAGTAATGAGTGCCAATAATGTTTCCTAAAAAATAAACAATAATCTCCCTTAGAATATTCCAATATTCCAATGACGTATTTAAATACTGAACCAATTGTTTTGATACTAAATTTTGGGGTGATTCATGATCCCAGGAATATAATGAATTGATTTTTTTTAGAAACCAGATAAACTAATATAAGAAATATTTAAAGTACAAAAATTTTAAAACACCACTTATATTTCTTACATGTAAAACCCATATATGGAAGGTATAAAAAAACCATGGGGAAATTATAAAATACTCAATAATAATAAAATATTACAAAATTAGATAAAATTCAAAAATATGAATTATAATAACAATGGAGAAAAACCAATGTAAAAACTATATCCTAATACATCTTCACTGTGTCTATAAAAATATTCCTAACAACTAATTCCACCCTACAATGATAAGATGTGACCCTTTAGTAAACAAAATTAACCCCTATGACAAAATATATGTACTTAGATATACTTTTATGAACACGAATCATTATCAATGTGTTATTATGATACATCTTTGATAACATCCTCTAGATATATCAATCATGCTCCCCAACTATCACACTCAATGAATACCCTATATGTTAAGTTAATATCTCAAGGTTACACACCACCATATGAATTTATTCAGAGTGTAGCACACCATGAATACTTGATAAAAAAGACCAAGTATATTTCCATTTTTAAAGGGAACATAGTTGTAGCTCCTCTATTTACTACATGTTCTGCGTAGAGTTATATATTTTTTCTTAAATATGTAACCAAATTCATAATTTGGAAAAAACTACAAAACCATATAATATATTAATAATAAGAAAATATCATTTTTTAAAAAGAAATTCCATTTTCCAACATTTATTTAAAAAAACTATTATCTCAAATTTAATACATATTAAAAAAATCCCATTATTCCCACCCTTAAGTCAATCATAGATGAAGATTTATTTCAAAAAAATCAGTAGGATTGAGAAATTATTATTCTCGCACCAACCATAGTCTTCTATAGAAAATATGACATCCCCCCATTTAACCCTGATAGATAAATCATAGATCCCCTTATAAATGAAATCCAAAAATCAAGGATTGATTTGAAACATTGCAGAACGACAACTCATGTCTGGGTAACAAAATATACAGATATGGGATAAATTTCTTACAATGAAATTATAATAAACACAAAACATCTTCTTGTTTTTTTAGAAATATAATTCAATTATATGGATGATTGTACTTATAATATGAGTGGTTAATAAATATCAAATAAAAATGAGGCATGACACAAAACAAAACATGTCAATCCAAAATAAAAAACAATAATTTTAACTAAAATAAAAAAATGCATGAAAATTACAATTTCAAGATATAATGACCAATATAATACATATTAGGCTTGAATAATAATTTTGATGTGGCATAATACATCGTAATAATAACTACCAAAATAAAACCAATACCATATCCACCAATATCCTCATTCCAAGTGAGTCACATTCCCTCATAATGTCCAACATACCTTAATTTTAAACAAGTGATCATCCACTACATCCCAGAGGAACATGTATTGTGTCACAACCTAACCAACCGAGGTCTTATTGGCTAGAAAAAAGGTCAAGTGTTATACCCTCAGACAACCTCTAATAAGATAGGGGATATAAATAAGTGTCGAGATGAGATAAACATAAATGGGATGCCTTAGCATAATGTACCTACACACACAATTATCTCAATGAAAAAGTTTATAGTAATAATAAAAGACTGCATCTTATAGAATATAACTAGGCTTATAATAACCTCTAGAAATACATTTGAGTAAAAATATACAAAACCAAATTATTAAAGGGAAAACATACTCTCACAAATAGAAATAAAGTCTCAAACAAACAAAAACTAGGAACCAGAAAACTAAAGATACCACGACTTTTGATCTCCATTTTCAACAACCAAATATGGTTAATTCACCCAAGTATCACGATGCTCCACCAAATTCACCACTGATCCACCTATCATCTATATAAAACATGAAACATGTAGGAAAGGACCTTGTAGGGTTGAGTATATACAAACCTAGTCGGATTCTATAAAAACCATAAGAGATAAATAAAAAAGATACAACAGAGGTCATCTCAACTCATTGAAATATGGAAATGAAACCCCAACCTATATGCTCATAAAGATACCCAGAGAAGAGATAAAGTGGATCTCCATCTCTACAGCCTAGATAAGAAAGATAAGTCAACATGTATCTATAAAGTCGCATATCTAAATCCAAAAATCACAAAAAATGTCATAAGAAACTATATGGAGGACCCACACCTCACCCCTAAGCTCCACATTTGAGGGCCAAAATCACTAATGGAGGTCCCAATCCCCATCTAAGATCAAAGACGGGGGGGGGGGGGGGGTTCCCCATTGATTGAGGACCCACACCCTTTATACTAAGGGGGTTTCCAACTATTCTGGGAAAAATGCATGGGGGGCCCACAACCTAGTGCGATAATGGTTTCCAACCCCAAGATCTCATTGGTAATCTCTCCCAATCAATGATATTGACCATGAATCACTAAAAGAAGTGTAATTTTCATATCATCTCACGCCATATATCTAATGCGAAAATGATGGCCACCATGACATACTATATGGAAAATTGATCAGGATAGGATACTTGAAGGACCAAATTAAAGTCCACAAGAAGGATATTCAGAAGGTATAAGTCCCCCAAGGAGGTACATGGCGTGAAAATATGTGATTTCCTAACCTGGGTTCCACTCAAAGGCTCCCCAGGCCAGTGGGCCCCATGGCATCAAGCACACCTCCCCATATGCTAGAGGCTTCTGAATAATATCATGGGACTAGGGTGTGTCTATAGGGAGACTATGACCACATGTAATAGTGGATCATAGAGTACAATAATAATAAAGTAAATATCACAATCTTATGTAAAAAAATTAATAATGGAGACAAAAACAATTCCGACATGACCAATAACCCACCATAATAGAACCATACATAAACATCCAAGAGAAAAATAATAATCTAAAGTTGGAAATGTAATCCTATAAAAAAGTTTGTGAAAATGTATGTAATGTCTCTAAAACTAGAAAATAGGTATATAAAGTAACTAGAAATATATTCTATACAAAAGAAAAAAAATTAATCCAAAACAAACCAAGAATCTCAAGAACCATAATAGTCATCTTCTTGCCATGATCCATCCTAAAGCAAGCAATCAAGATGAAGTTTCCAAAGAAGGATGATTCCCCTTATCAAAATATATATAAATATAATTTTCCTGAGTATCAATGGCAGCCCAGATTGGACTTGAGATAAATCTCTGTAGACCACCACCAGTGGTGTCTCCACCTTTCGTTATGTTAATATGAACTGGAAATGTGATGATATATATTATAGTAATTTAATGCTACAAAGATTACCAATACCTAATTCATCCTTATATAGAAATATCTCTAAACATTTAATCATTTAATCAATTTATTTTAGTTTAATTTATATATCTAATTCATGTGAGGTATAACATAACTAAAAATGTACCATGATAATAATAATAATAATAAATTACCCAAGGTGTAATAAGGAATTCTATAATGAGGATAAGAATGAAAGGTTATTCAATATAATAACCCAAGTATCCTTGACATCAATGGTTTATCTAACTCAGTAATAACATGTAGCCTAGCTATAAAGGGCATGATTGTAATCCAAGGTGAATCACCTAAGTCATTCCACTATAAAAGATTCTAACCATGTCCAATGATATCATACAAGGTAAAAGGGGACAATCATGATTGGGCCCAATGGGGGGAATCGATGGTGCCATGTGTTCGAATACATCAAGTTGTATCCAAGGGAAGTATCAATGTAATCGTAATATCAAGAAGATAGTGAAGGGATCCTACAAAGTCATTCAAGGATTCCACTAGTAGAAACAGACCATGTTCCACGGAAGGTATCTCCCATGGAAACTATCTCCTTGAATCAGAATACCTTACTATGATTGGTCAAGGAATTACCATCAGAATATAATAATGGCACAAGTCTAACCACTCCTTTAAATCTAAAAATGTCCATATGAAATAATTACCTTATATATAATTCTTTATTTAATTTAGCCAATTTTATAGACATTCCATTTAATAATTAAGAGGGTTCATTCCATTTCCCTTCACATTATGTGACAAGGATAATATGACATGCAACCATTTATTAATTTCAATTTATTTACATTTAATGGGTTCATTAAATTGAATATATTCAACAAATTATATGTTTCATTCCATATTTAATTATTAGGCTCATTCTTTTACCTTCCATAAGCATAAAAAATAGGAAACAGACATTTGACAATAAGTAATTGAATTATAGTTAAGTAATCCAAGTGATATATATAAATATAATTTCCAATTACTGGTTTAAAGGTTCATTGATTAATTTGAAACACTTAACATAGAATTTTATAGTGGAAACTATACACATGCTTTCCAATTTGAATTTGAGGGTCCTCCAATTCTATAACAAAATGTAGCTTAAAATGTTCAAGTAATATTAGGCCCGAACAGTTGTGTAGATATTCATAACAAACCATTTAAGACATAATTAAGATTATAACCTACATGGGATGCAAGGTGTTGAAGTTACAACCTCCAAAGTTATGAATAAAAAATATAAACAAATCTCTAGAATATGATAATAGTGATTATTAGCATGGAATATGAATTTAATTAGAAAATTCCCAATGAAACCAATGTTTACTCAATGATGATACTTTATAAAATAGCAAGACATGAGGGATGAATCATAGACCACATAACTTTATCCAATTACATTGTCCTCACCCATTATAAACCCTTAGTTTGGCCTAGATAAGAAGAAAACAGATGAAATGATAAACTCCCTAAAAATTGGTTATATGATCTTCTATCTAAATTGTATCATCGAGGGAAATAAGAGTGATTAACTGAAACTAAGGATTGAATAGATTACCTTGAGGAATCTAATGATAACAACATAATCATGATAGTACTCTAGACAGAAGAGATAACAAAGAACATATCCAAAATATGTTTGTGAGATCTTATAGGAGGATGAATCTCTCTATATTGTAGATTGTAGAGAAAAGGAAGAGGGAGGTATGTTATAATTCATTAATGGAATTATGGTAATTTTACCCAAAAAATAGGGTCACATGGTTTGGATTATTTTTGGCTAAAATTTGTGGATACTAAGCACATGGAAATTCCTCAAGGGTAACTATGCATGACTAGGCTACACAATATGAGAAAATAAGTTCCAAACATTCCATTGGTCTTAACTAAAACACGTAGACAACCCACACAGGCATGCACCCAGGGAGGCATGGTTTCCTAAAATCATGAAGCCTCCTACTTCCCTCTATCCAGATCTAAATGGTTATAAGTAACCATGTGACCTATCCCACATGGTTTATACTAACTGTGTGACCCAACATAATTTTTCAAAAAGTGGGGATCCATATCCAAACAATCCCTAGACAACCCCAAGACTCAAGTGACCATATTAGGAAATCCTAAAAAGACCAAATCAACGAATTAGAATGAAAATTTAATGGATCGATATCTCAATGAAAAAATGGTTGTTATAGTTTCCCCCCGTTTAAGGAACATGTCCCCAAGTTATCCTTCCAAGGGAAGAAAAACATAATATGAGAACAACTCCATCCACTAGGTACATACAATGACATACCACCCCCAAGTCTCATCTTATACATGGTCGTGCTTCTATAGAACCCCTACTAATGGGACATAACAACCGTAGAGAGCCTTCATTATTTAGTCAATGATGCATATGGGATACTCCCCCAAAAATGCGTCAACATCTAACTATACCTACTCAGGATCAAAAGAATGAGATGATTCGACATGTTTCTAGTGAAGCTGTGAAACACAGAAGACATTTTGCATGGAATGGTACCTCTATTGTAGTAGTAACTGATAAGCCATAGGCCTAACACTATGCAGAATCTCAAATGCCCCAACATAATAAGGTGCTAAATTCCATTGTCTCTATATCTATCTATGACTATGTCTGGGTGATTTCTGAAAGTCAACATGATCCCCAACCATAAACTTTAAAAGTCATTAATGGCGATCTACATATGATTTTCTATTTAGACTGAGAGGTATACATATTCTTCCTAATTATCTGAACCCACTCTAAAGTCACCTATATAAACCGAGGACCTAGAAGTTCTTCTTATCCTTTCTACATACAACATAGGTTTTAGTGACATGACATACCACACAAGACCTCATAGGGATCCATCTGAATCATCGCATGATAGCTTTTATTGTAGGAATACTCAACAATAGGGATATACTTCTTCCAAGAATTGCCAAAATCAAGGATACATGCTCAGATCATGTCCACAAACACTGGTATTGTATGTTTTGAATGGACATAGATTAGAGGGTAAAAATATATGCTCAAAGTCACTAATGTATCTATATCTCTTTGTAAACCCAACCATAACCTCGATGTGAAGTGTCCCAATCTAAAATGGTAATTTATGGGACCTAGTGTTTCTATATGATCTAAAAAAATACATACTTATTATATCACCAATTGAGAAATTCTTTTAGATAGGAATGAAGTGGGATACGTTCAGTATTCCATCAATGAATACCAAAATTAAGCCACTACATTGAATAGACCTTAGTAATCCGATGAAAAAATTCATAGAAAAATCATCCCATTTTCATTATGATACTAGAAACGGTTATAACAATCCTATAGGCCGCAAATTCTCGGCCTTCACATGCCATTAAGTGATAAAATAGTGATAAAATATGTTATCAAGAATTTCATATCTGACCAATAATACCAGTGTCACATGTATTGGTATATCTTGGAGATTCCTTGACGAAATTCTCACTAAGAAGAATGAGACTCTAACATCAGCTCATATATCATATCTATAGGAACCCAAACATTCCCATGTACATGTAGGAGGTCGCTTCCATCATAGAAATATATTGGGGTGGGTACTCCATTTAAATACTCTCCCAGATAACAAACCACTTAGGATCTGAAAACTGCATACTCGTCACCCTAACATGGAGAGAGGATGTAACTACTAGTGTTGTGAGATAAGGATAATCATTACTCTCATGAAAGTATAGATTCATAACAAAAAAGAGTTCATAAATTTCCCTTCATTATTGGCTTCTTGTGTGGTCTGTGCCTGAGTTTTCTAAATCAGTGCATCCCCTATCACATTCCCCTTTTAAGGAATATAGAAAAGATCAAAATAAGATTAAATGTATTCGACCCATCTCCAAAGTCTGAGATTCAGGTCACTCTATGAGAAGATATATTTTAGGATCTTGTGGTCTATATACACCATAAATCACCCTCTCATTGGATAGTGTCTCTATAAGTGAATGGCATGGAAAACTACTTCTTGATCAAGGTCTTTCATCAATTAATTTCTATCATGGTGCCTTAACTGCTAAGATCCTTATGAAATAACTATGTCCTCATATATCAATAAAACACCCAGAATGATTCATTTTTTATCACAGAACACTATGTATCCTTTTACTAGATTTTAAATAATTAGAATGGTTCTAAGTTAAGCCTCTATTTCATCTCCCTAGAGGCTTTCTCGCACTCTTCCTACCATATAAACATTACTGAATTCTTTATTAGACCAATAAGAGCTATATAAAGTCATTATAAGTCCAAAATGAAACACCTATAATATCTCTCTAGACCTATGAAACTTCATATATCAAACATGTGATTTGGATCTTCCTTGAAAACCACAACACTCACCTTCTCTAGGTTATGTGATACTCCAAATTATTGGATAATATGACACAATAAATGAAGTTTGTCAATCTAGAAGTGGAACATAAAAAAGAATATCATAAAGATGGTGTTCCATTAGTGTATTCAAAATGATCTGAAGTTATTTATAATGGTCTATATTAGAATGATAATACAAAAAGATTTCATCCATGAAGACCATGAAAATGGAATCTAGATAGGAATTTAAAACCATATTCATCAGATACAAGATAATGGAAGGTGAATTCTTAATACCAAACAATATAACTAGATTCTCCTAAATACAATACCTTCTATGAAAAACTGTATGAGGTATGTTTGAAGTCCTGGCTTGCACATGGGGTTAGCCCGATCCTAGGTTGATCTTTGAAAACACCCTAGATCCTTAGATTTAGTTAATGAGATCATCTATCAAAGGTAGTGGATAATGGTTCTTGACAATACGTTAGTTTACCCTTTAGTAATCCATGCATAAATGAAGTTTCCCATCCAAATTCTTAGAGAAAATCATGGGTGAAAACCATGAAGAAGTATCATGTTGGATAAAACCATTAGACTCCAAATCTTCCAACTATCACATGAGCTCATGGATCTTAGTAGGTTCGATATTATATAGTGGAATGGTCAGTAGAGATACCATTAGAACAAGATGAGTTGTAACCTATAACTCTCTCTCAAAAGTTAAGCTAGAATAAATCATTAGGAAATAGGTCCCTAAAATGATATATTATGGGTGGAAAATCATTATGATGAAATCCCCAATCCTCCATGAAAATACTCTCAATCTGGGTGGTCAGTCCACCTATCCCATGATGGTCTAGTCTATATCTACCTGCATGGAAATTGAACTCATCTTTGTGGAGATAAATGTTATTTTTTTGTGATGTAAATAATACCCTTTGAAGATAACATTTCATGAAGGTGTGATAGGGAACTGAATAGTGTATACTAATAATGATATCAAATCCCATAATCTATAGGATGGAGAGGTCCTATAAGAAGGGAAAACAACCTACCTCAATGGGATAGTCCTTGCATTTTCGTATTTTCTCCTTCTACACTTATAAAGGTGTGTCAAGGTTCATCAAACCATATTAAAACTAAATTTATATATCAAGACATTACATGGTCATAAATATATAAAAGTGTTATTAGAAATTTTATTTAATAAAGATGAAACAATAGTGGAGGAAACTATAATAGAACATCATACTGTTGATGGATTTTCACTCTAATACTCAGGTATCCACAATAAGGCATGAGAATGGCTTGATCCACAAACCTATAATATAGCTGGACTACCCTAAGTAGCTCTTATCTACTATAATGTAAAATCATAATCCTGGATACCCTTTCCAAAATCCGCTCCTCGGCCAGTCTTATCAGTGGTACCTTAATTCCCTACCGGAAGTGGCATAAAAGTTCAATACCATGGATTTGGAGTTGGTGATGAGCCTCTCCAATTGGAAGAATATGGGAAGGTATGAAAAAATCTATGAATATTTCCCATACAACCGCAAGTACAAAACACTATTAGGACTCTATCACACTGAGGCTTTAGATTCCCCTTTAGTCCATGCTGATGAAATAAAATGAAGATTCCAGTGCAGATACTCTAGCCACCATTGCTCTAACATGAAACTTCAACGAAACACTTCTTAATACCAAAATAACTAATACCATGACTCATCACTAAACCTCTATTTTGGGTACAATCTCATTCCCTCAAGTTACACATAGTGGTAAGATATGAATTGAAAATATCAAAAAATATTGGTAGGAAAAAAATAGTCTATTGAGTACAGATGACATATCTATGTCGATCCTCAAAGAATCTAGCATGTGAAACCTCATCACTATCTAGAAGTGATACATAAAACTATAACTCAGTAAAAAATTCTAAATAATAGATGACATACATAGAACCGTACTTCATGTTCCTAAATTCTATAGATTGGTTGGATCTCTATGTATGAGAAATGAAGTGATCATAGAACACAGTCAAAAAATTATCCCAGGCCATGCCCTGATGATGACCAACCTGGAAAATAATATCCACCCAATTATTTCCCAAATCATGAAGAATTTATGTGTAGAGATTAAACCTCTTATCCAGATACATCTCTAGATGCTCGATGAAAGACATAGTGTCCTCCATCCGTGATGTAGTAACTTGTGGACTACCATTCCCTTAAAACATGGGAGGATACTTCTAGTGGAACTCACATATCAGATTATCCATAGTATGAACATGTCATGGAGAAAATTACATGGAATAAATCAGATTTAGAAAATATTCTCTCATATTAGTGTTATTTCTAAGTTCATTTATATGATGGGGTGCCGCTTGTGGAACTTCTGGCAGTAAGACTGGTGGCTTAGGGCCCAACATCTCTGGAGCGTGGTATTTTCCACTCACCTAGAACACGACATGGGGATGCCATGATGGCATAAATATAAAATTTCAAGAACATGCCTCAAAAAATTATTTTGTAACAAATGGAAGCACTAGAATAATCCAAACATAAGTATATGTGATCACTAACCAAGGTACTACCTCAACTACCCTCTTATAATTCAAATGTATTGGTAAATGTTCACGTTAATTTTATAGGGGTTTCAATAAGTTAAGGTTCAACTATATCATTCCTCTTCATTTGATATATACAATTTCATTATATAATTCAATATTTATATTCATGAGTTTATTTTAATTATTTACATATATAATGGTTCGATTTAAAATGGATATCCATTCTTAGTGAATAAGGACCCATATGCATTATCACTAAAATGAACACCCATTTAATTTCTATTTAACCATGTATATATTTGGTCTATGAATGCGATGGGTTATATACGATGGATTGACTAAATAAACTACCCATTGCAATCTATGAGGGCCCATACAACTCATGAATTAAAACTGGAAATAAATCAATAATAACCAAATAGCTGCTCATGTAACCAGAGGTACACATTTAACATGGGTAGAAACCAATTATTTAATATTCTTCCATTAATCAATACTAGAAAATTGTTTTTAGATTGATGTTGACACTTTAAATAACCAACCCCAAAACTTTAAATTATGTTAGAAGTATGAGAATAAATATAAAATCATTGAATGACTTAATAATCATAGGAAATGCAGGAAATAAAAGTAGTAAAATGCACCTATATGGCATGACATATACAGGGGATGTGAAGTCTTGGTGCCTATTATGATGCATGTTTCATACTTGCTTAAATTCATGTCACCAGGCCAAGGATAAAATGAAATAATCAATAATAATAATAATAATAATAATAATAATAACCATCACATAATATGTGCATCCATTGAAAGTTAAAGGTTATAAACTATAAAAAGAGAAATTTATGACAACATTCCATATTTCAAAAAACTCAGCATTTACCCTGAACACAAGTTAGGTACTCCCAAGACCAGATTATAACAAATTTCTAAAGAATTATAAATCCCTAATCTATTTTCTCAAAATAGTAAAGCAATAAAACAAACCTCTAATACCACTTTATCACATTTTGACCTGAATTCTACTAAGAGGTTCCCTAATCTAGTGGGCCATATGGTCTCAAACAGACATCCTCGTATGCTAGAGGCTTCCGAATAGTAGCAGGGTCCTAGGGTGTGTCCTTGGGGAGACTATTACCTCTTTTCAATATGGAGAATAGAATATAATAATAAACAGATAAGTAATGAATGTGTAGGTAAATAGATGGAATAGAAAAGATAGACACTATATCAATAGGACCAATAACCCAACATAGCAAAAGAATACATAAACTTCCATGAAACATATAATAATAAAAAGATGGAAACATGAATCATATACAAAAGAAGATGATAATGTATTTTATGTTTATATTAAAACTATAAAATTGGAATATATGGGAGAAAACAATACATTCAACACAATAGACTAAAAAAGAAGCCAAAACTATACAAGGGCCACAAGCACTAACTTGATCATCTGCTACTAGGATCCATCCTAAATGAAGAAATCAAGATCAGGAGTCCAAAGTGGGACACTTCACCTTATCAACACCTACATATATAAAACATTCATGGGTACCAATGACATCCCATACAGGGTGTGAGATAAATCTCAGCAGGCTACCACCAACGATGTCCATACCATTCAGTCAGTGAATATAAAATGAGTGTGTGTAGGTATATATAAAAGTAAATAAACTCTATAAATATAACCAATAAAATCATCATCCTCAGCTAGAAATATATACAGAAATGTAATCATTAAATTAATTCATTTGAGTTTAGTTCATAAAATTATGTTATGTGATGTACAAAAACACTGATAATTTTCCATGATAATAATAACAAAAAAAATCCAAGGTGTAACAATGCATACTATAAAGATGATAAAAATGAAAGAGGATCAAATTTGATAACCATGTCATCCTAGAACTCTGGTGTCAATCCAACTCCGTAATAACATGAAACCTATATATAATGGTTCTAAGTGTAAACCAAGGGGCATCACTCAAAGAACTCCAATGCTAAAGATACTATCAAATTCCAAGGATCTCGTCTAATAAAAAATGAGTGAAGCAAGACTGGACCCAATGGGGTGAATCCATGGCACCAAATGTTTGAATTCATCATGCTAGATCCAAGGAGTGTGTCCATGGAATCATAATACTTAGAAAATAGTGAATGTATCATATGACATCATGTTGGGAATCCACTATTAGACAAGGAATAGGTTATGAGGTTGGTATATCCCTTGGAATACAACTCCTTGAATCAGAATGACGTCTTATGAGTTCTCAGGGAACTCCCTTGCATATCCATGGATAGATCAAGTCTAACAAATATTATAAATATGAAAAGGTCTATATGGAATATTCACCTTATACATAATTCATTATTTAATTTGGGCCATGTAATTCTCTCTCCAATGTAATAATTTATAAGGTTTATTCCATTTCCATTCATGATGGGTGATAAGGATAATATGAAAGGAAAAAATTTATTACATTTAGTTTATATACATTTAATAGGTTCATTACATAGAGGAAATTCAATCTATTATTACTTTCATTCCATATTTAAATATAAGGTTCATTACATTACATTTCATAAGAATGAAAAGGTGGGATAAGGATATGCAACCATAATCAATTCAATTATAATTAACCAGGCTATGTGGTATCGATAAATATACATTCCAATAACAAGTTTAAAGGTTAATGGATAAATTTGAAACAATTTTCTCAGAAGGGTCGGGTGGAAACTATACCTATTATATCCATTTAGTATTTAAGGACACATTTATTATATAATAACACTTACCTTAGAAGGTTTAAGTGATATCACACCCAAATAGTGGAACTTATAGTCCTAAAAAACCATTTGCGTCATAATAAAGGGCATACCCTATATGGGGTGCAAGGCGTTGAGCTTTCAACCTCTAATGGAATGAAGAAAAAAATATAAACACAATTATTGAATATGATAATGATGATTATAATCATGGATTATAAATTTTATTTGTCAATTCTCGGTGAAAACAGAATGCGCAAAATGACCACAGTTTATAAACCCTTTAGACCTGAGTGATGAGTCATAGAATACCTACCTTGAGACTATAACACTCTCCTCATCTAGTATCAACAATTATTTTGGTTTAGATTAAAATAAAACATAACAATGAATAAATTCTATAAGAATAGGGCATATGAGCCTACACCCAAATAATATTTTTGAGATAAAGAAGAATGATGAATTGAGAAAAAATATTGAAGATCATACCGAGAAAAATATAATGGGACTAACAAAATTGTGATCAGTCACTGGATGGATGAGATATTGAAGAACCTAGCTAAGGAATTTATGGGAGATCACTCTTGAGGAAGAATCCCTCTACACCTTGGAACGAAGAGAAAAAGAGGGTCATAAGTTATAAATCATTAAGGGAGTTTTAGTCATTTTCCTCAAAAAAAGAGGGTCACAGAGTTCGGCTACTAGGATGGCCAAAACATGTTCCAACCTTGTTCATGGAATATCCTCAAGGGGGACCCATCACGGTCAGTCCATACTATTTGAGAAACCATGCACAACCCTATTGTTGGGCCCTTTTAAACACTACATAATCTAATCAAGGGTATGTTCCCCTGACCGGATGGTTTCCTCAAACCGTACATCCTCCTAATTCACTCTATCCAGCCCTACACTTTTATAAGTAACCATGCTTCAATTCCAATGTAGTTTCTACTAACCACGAGACTTTCCAAAATTTCCAAAAAAGTGGGGATATGAGCTCCAAATAAGCCTCAGATACCCCAAGACTCCTATCACCTCATTGGGAATTCATAAATGGTCAAAAGAAAATAATTATACTGAAAATTAATAGGATTCATACATTATTGGAAAAATAGTTCTCATAACCAAGGTTCAATTGATGGGAGACCTTTCATAGAGACATGGATGAGTCCTAACCTGCAAACTATTGGGATAGCTGTAACATCCCCAACCAAATAACCACTATAATTTGTTCCCTAACCTGGGTTGCCACATCCCCTCAGGAATGCCTCCCTGTATGTTAGAGGCTATTGGCTAGTAGCATGAGTCTAAAGGAAAACATAGGGAGAATATAACCACTTATCATAGTAAATAGGCAATATAAGTAACATCAATAGATAAAATAACCAACATGAATAGAAAATGGCCAGCATACAGGAAGTGAAAATAATAACCAAGTATACCATGCTATAACAATATGGTGAATATGCTACATATCAAGAAGTCATACAATACAAATTCCAAAACCAAAACTAGAAAAAGATCCTAAATAGAGACCTGTGTCCTAACATGGTCTTAAACTACCATGCTCTATCCCATCAACCCATGCACAAACTAAATAATAGGTCCTTGTGAGGAACACGTACTAGAAAAAATTTAGTATCTTCTGAGGTACCCATGTTTTGTGGTGGATCAAGTATGGTGTGAGTAAAACATAGTAGTCCAACACCAACGATGTATAAATAAATTACCATCCTATATAAGAGTGTGTTCAATTAAACACGTGGAATCAATTAACTGGGGAAAAAGGAACATATATACCAATTATTCAAACACAAAATAACCATTTTAATCCATTCAGTTCTATAAGGTCAACCAACCTACAAAACAAGTTCCGATTGCATTGGGAGCCTAATCCATGACATAAAGGGTTAGACATTTTTAATCACAAAGGGGGAATTCAAAAATACAACTAATAATTAAAAAAACTATGAGTATTGGTATGAGAAACAAGTATTGAACATATATTTATGAGCATAGATTCTTGGTTCAACATCCAAAACCATGCCAACTATAGAATCACATAGCTTAAGTATAACATCGAAACTATGGAAATATTAGGACCATAGAGCCTCATTTTGACATCCTTTTTCAATTACAACATTAGTGAGGCCTAGAGTATCAGTATTGTGAAACCCAAACAAGGAAGTTGAGTCCCTAAGTTAGGATCATATAGCCTCAAAACGAAATCCTGACATCAAAAATACATTGGTAGGGCCCGAATCCTCAGTCTAGGGAAACTCATAGGAGTATATCCTTAGTTAGATACGTAACACATTCCAATTATTGAAATATAAATTCTTCATAAAAATTTTATCACATTTCCCACTATATCATTTCATTTTCCAAGGTATCTAAGGACATTTAAAATCAAAACGTGTCATAAAACAAAAAAAATATGGATTTAAAAAATCTTGAATCCACCCTTTAAAACACGTGTATTACTCCTTAAAAAAATAAATCTTTCTCGAATACTTTAAAATCCATTTCTATCCACATAAAATAATCATTAACACATTTTCACAAAAAATGGGACGACACCATCATTTGAAATCACCAATTAAAATATATTAAAACTACGGATTTTTAAAATCACATTGAGGCCCACAACTCATTTTAAAACATTTCTCACATTCAAAAATTAGATACATCAATTAAAAATATATCTAGATCGAAATCCAAAACACAACATTTATACAATTTAAAAAGGCTATCATTCATTTTTAAAACATCCATCATATAATCAGTTCAATGATCCCTTAACCCATACCTCATACCAATTTTATATTCACATTTGATTAACATTCATAATTATCACATCCCACTAGTTACTGACTCTTATCACCATTTCCAAAATATTTAGTATACCCCATGGGTACCCAAGGTCTAGTTTCATATATTCAACAAACCCAATGGGGTCCGTGAAGGGTCTCTAACCTAAATCTACACCCCAAATTTTCTTTACATAAAAAAGGCATTAAAATGTATCAAGGTAGTGAATAGTCATAACTACATACTCATATAAAACCTCAAGAATATGAAAAAAATGATTTGATACCACCTTCCTCATGTTCATAGAAAACCTCTCATCAAAAAAACCCCCCCCTTGATTTGAACTAAATCACTCTTAATCAATAAGATAAAGAAAACACTATAAAAATAATGGTTTAGATATTCAAAAATGAGAGGAAACCACACACCATGTGTTTTATAGAAAATGAAATGAAGTGGAGTGAAAGACTTACCTAGAGATTCTATTCAAACCCAATAACATTCTGAATTCCTAACAATTAGGGGAGAATCATCCCTTGGAAGGTTGGCGGGGAATGCTTTGTAACCCTTGAAACTGTAAGGTGAAATGAGATAAAAATCAGGAGAGGTTTCATAATTTTTGAGGGAAAAAATTTAAAATTTACCCTTTTTAATAACATGTATTGTTGGCCAAACAGTGTTCCACCCTCTATCCAAGAGGTTACCTAGGTCGCATGGTATACTAGAAGTCTGCACTATTTAAAAAACCATGAGGTAACCATGTGTAATGTATCTATCTTATCACACATGATTCTAAGCTCTCCCTTAAATGATTTCTAAACCATACCTTGTCTTTCTAGGCCCGCAATATCACAGAACAATGTTATGACTAACCTTGTGTCGACCATGCAACAAGCATTGGATTTCTATTTCTTCCATTCTTCAAAACTAAAACTCTTGGAAAACCCATGAAACATCCAATACACCAAAGAAATGGTAAATTAACCAAAAAAGGGCATTTTACAAAAAATTAACCAATGATGTACCTATAAAAAAGTTCAGGATCTTAGAACCTCCCCACCTTATATGGACTCATCCTTGAGATTCACATCCTATCCTTATAGATCATTCAAGAACAAAAGGTCAGGCTATGGGGTGCACCTACCAACTTTCATCTCCAAAGATTCCTCCTATACATGAATATTCAATCACTACACTTGGACTAAAGAACTAGCCCCACCGTGATGAAATTTCCCGCACTGTGACCAACAATCACAAACCTAATGCCCCTCTAAGGATGCATCCACCTCGAATTCATCAATACCAAAATAAAATACTAGTGAAAAATATGGGCAATGTCGCTAAACCACCACACATGTTTATACTGAAAAATCACTACAATACCATGGGAGAGACAATATAAACACATTCAATCTAATCCTCTCCACAACTCATGGCCAAAATCGCTAGGAGCCATCTCACATAATTTATAGAAATTTAATTCTAAACCAATGTTGATATTACTAAAGGAACATGTCGATGAAAACCACATTTCCTAACCAACATTGGTTTGAGGAAAAACCACCTCACTCTATATCTAAACATCTAAATAACCATCCAGTAATTACCTTCATAACAAGGTACACAACTTGTCGAAACATGGGAAATTATTCATTACCAAAACTAAAACACAAAGAAAGATCTCCACTAGAGCCCATCCAACCCGTACCACCACCCACATCATCAACCAACCACTTTATTACTATGGTAATCCCCACCATACACATATCTCACCACAATTATATAACATTGTTGTGAACCTCTAATATAAAAAAATATACCAATAGAACCTCAAATCAACTTTTAGAACATACCCAACGCATTTACCAACTCACCATGCCCAAACATCCATGGGAACTCCACCCAACAATGTTATCCAGTCTTGATGTCAAAACCACATAGAGTGAACATGTACACACCATCAATTTTGTATAAGAACAACTTGACCTCAATCAAGTTTACCTTCATTTATGAAACACAGATTAAATTAAAACATCAAACTGGGGGTGTCATATACTTACTATATTCATTCCTTTTACCATACCATGTCGAACAATCATTGACTAGTTTATCCTGAAAGACTCATATTCTATTACTGACACACCACTCCTTTCACATGACAATGGATTATTCTAACATAACTAATACCTTTATAATCTGATGCAGCTATTTGGGAAATTCCATAACTTCTAGTAAAACTCCACTGCCAATGAATGCACTACTCTTCAGCCCATCATTGTTCTCCACTATACCTATCAACATTCCAAACACCGACACATCCTCCAACCAAACATAAAATAATGAAAACTCAGTTCTTCCTCAAAACCCATTTCCATTACAAGAACACACTTATCATTTCAAAACATCCACCAAAGGAGGTTAAAAACCCACAACTTTTGTTCCTTTTTTTCCAAGACATATCAGATCATTTTGAACCAAATTATCATGAGACGTACAACTCCCTCTATTGGCAGATTATTAATTCACCAAATAAAGATGTATTTACATTTAAAGACATACCTAGGCAACCCAAACATGCCAATCAAATTCCATGTATAACATCCAATGATGTTTTAACAACCAACCTCTATTACCATCTCCTATTACCATGGATAATCACACCCATCAATGAATCTATCATTGAAAAATTAGATTTATTTTTGAACCACCCTTAGCCTAAATTCAATTATTGGCTCATCCAACCACTACATTCAAGTCCCACTTTTCATTTCTTGATGTATCCAATCATGTTTCCTCATGATTTTCTTATTTGAAACCCAATGCCACCACACCCACTCCATGGTCTAATCCACACATCAATAAATGACATACCACTCCCCATATTAGGAGTTTCATTTTCACTACTTTCCTTAATCAATTTCAACCAGTATGGATCATTCGTTGATCTCATGATTATCCTTAAAACTAGGATGTTGTCGTTGAACCCCTACTTGAGAAAAAAATTAGCACACCACTCATTCATGGATTTAGGGAATGACACCCATGACATTTTTCATCATCCAATCCATACTAAGGACCAATCCCTAATTGGATAGTGGTTTCCTCCCCCACCTATAACACCACACATATATTCCACTATAAGAGGCTCCATTTTCTACTAAAACACATTTATGTGGGTAGGAATAAACCCATAGTTCTCTCAGTATACCCAAGATGATGTTGTGATATTTGGGATGATCTCTACTAGGTATAAGTATGATAAGATTCCATTGATGAATACAACCAAAAAATATCCATAATTAATGAAATTTCCCACTATGGTGTCACATTAACCTTAAAAAAGACTCATTATTATCATACAACCAATTCCTCCTCATCTGTCAATCACCACATCTCAACTTGGATTTATAACCAATGATCACCACCACTTCTTGACACTCTTCCAAGTGATCCTGACCCAACACTGCATTTGTAACTAGTTGCATCACCCTCATTGGGTATTCCCAGAACTACCATAGCGATTTACAAAAAAAACAAAATGACCAAAAAACCAATCTACAACCCAATTGTCTTTCACATAACCTGCACTTCCTACTGTGATCACACAGAAAACAACATGTACTTATCTTAAGAAACCTATTCAACCATCCCCAATGTTATCATTCTTTCCCATCATTTTCCTACATTTGGACCTCATAAGATTTCTCAAGGTATCACAATATCCTAAAACCAAACTTAGAACCCAAATCTAGGTCACATGAGCTATAAAACACTATATATTGTCCCAAAAAATAGTCTTAGTCATCTGACCATGCCTCCTGGCTCATCATTCCCATTGGAGTCGGGGTATTACCAAAATTTTCATCCAACAACCCAACCATTCACAAAAACAACCACAAACATGTGACCACCCATTATCCAAAGTTTCACTTCCATATCAAAATCATCTATCCATTTCATGGCCACCCTTATCATTTCCACTCAACATAACTTGATTCCTTTGTTAAATGTTACAAAGGAGAACATGTCAGGTAAACTAACAATCCATCCCATCAGAATGACCTTACAACTGACCAAAGTAACTCAAGTGTCTCAATGAGAAATAAACCAAGGTATAACCACAAACATTTACCCAAAACATTATGCCACCTACCGTGCATCAATCCCACCTCAGAAGCATCCACAAAATGTTTCATATTATTATGCACCCACAACATTGGGCGAACATCCAATGAGGTTATCATTGATTTGAAAAAACAAAAAATTCATAACCACAACTCAATTCATATTTGCAATACCATTAACATACCCAATAACAACTCTAGTCCAGACCCACACTATAAATCACTCTATGTGTGTCGTTATCACATATTAAAATGTATACCAGTGTCATATGCACCCCAAAAAAAAATATCAACCTGACCAAACCCTCTCATAGGTCACCTAGAAATTCAATATAAAAAAAATCCTAAAATTGGGGTCACATATTGAAAGGTCCACTGTGTCCCCCTCTAAGTCACACACAACAAACCTCAAACAACTCATTGATCTCAGGTAGCACTCTTGCCCCTATTCTAAAACACACTACATCTAACACTCCCCATAAAACATTTACTTGAGGTTCCACACTAAGGATACCCATACACAAACATCTAAACTACAAGATAAACAGTCACTCTAGAACGCCCCCCCCCAAACTCACAAGATCTCAAGCAACAATGGTCACCAAAACCCAGGAACCATTCTCATGGTTTAATATACAACCCACACAATCATGACCCACAGGGGTTACCATACTCTCATTACCAGAAAAAATCTCACTAACCAAAGGAAACAACCCCACTAAGGGTATTCAAGAAAATATCTTTTACCATTCATCACAGCCCAAAAAAGCCTTATGACCCCAAACCATGGTATCAAAATTTGTAACTCTCACTTTTTGAACCACTGAAACACCCATATATATGGTCAAAAAAAACACTAGGGATACCAATTTCTGGTGTCCCTACCACTTCCATAATTTCCCATTTTCCTTCCTAGTTAAAATTTACTATTTAAAATCCAAGGATTCACATTTAAAAACCATCCATTTTTCAAAACCCAAGAATTTACATATTTCAAAAACATCTTTATTAACATCATTTAGAAAATACAAGATTTACTCAAATTCATATATCAAAATATTCTCATTAACGACCATTTTAAGGGATGATTAATAAGATTAAACCAAAGGAAGAAATGTACACCTTTATCATGTGATTCCCCAATTACAATGAATCACCAGTAACATAAGGATGACATATCAATCCTATATTCCTAGAATGATTCATGAACCCACACACCCTCTCTTTCTATAACCTGGAAAGAGATAAAACCTTGTAAATCAATAACATCACATCCATGTGAACCACTCTAGTTGTAATTTTATACCAAGCATAAAATAAAAAAATAGAACATCAATTACCACCCTAGAAACTTGTGTCTTTCCTCATATGTGGGGCTGTAGGAACCCATGCATGAACTCCTTACCAAGCCCCAACTAGATCATTTTCTCCTTTATTCCAACCACAAATAGTAAGACCAAAGACCCCACCTATGATTACACATTAAAGAATCCCCATCCCAGTAGCCACTATAACTTGGCCCCCAAGCCGGGTCTCCATATGACATGAGGCATGCCTCCCCGTATACCTGATTCTGCTGATTAAAATAAGAGTCTAATGGAAAACATGGAGAGAATACACCTGATTATTAGAGATCAACACAACTGAAGTAACATAAATAGATGAAATAACAAAAAATAAAAATAAATGGAAATCATAATGAAATTTACAACAATAACCACTTAGTCAATGCTATAATAATTGGATGAATACACTACATATCAGGCAGTAAAATAAAAAAAATTAGAAAACCTAAACTAACAAAAGATTTTAAACATGGATGAGAGTCCCAAACCAGTCCTGGCCTCCCATGATACAACCCATCAACCCATGCACAAACCAAACAGTAGGTCCCTTTCACGATCCTTTATAAAAAACAAGTAGCAACTGCTCGAGCACCCAAGTTCCATAAAGGATCGATCGAGGTGTGAGTACAAATCAGAAATCCACCACCAATAGTGTTTAAAGAAATATCCAGTCTGCACAATAGTGAATGTAAATAAAAAATTTGAATAAATAAACATGGTAACAAAACGAACATGTTTCATAATAGAGAAAACAAAGAAATAACCATTTTAAACAATTATGTTCCCTAGGGTCAACCACCCAACGTAACTAGCTCTGGTTGCACTAAGAGCCTAATCCATGACAAGAACGGTTACATATGATTAATAAAAATAGGGGAATTCACAAAAAAACCATTAATAAACATAAATAGCAGCATAATTTAGGTAAACAATCCATTTCCATTAGACTATGAGCATAGAGCCTTAGTTTGACATCCCTAACTATACCAACCATAAGATCATAGAGCCCAAGTATGAAATCAAAACTATAGAAAAAAACATATCATAGAGCCTCTTTCAAACATCCTAATTAAAATAATACATCAGTGTGACCTAGAGCATTAGGCTGAACCAACCAAAACAAGGAACCTCAATCCCTACATTAGGAGTTGAGAGCCTCAGTTTGACATTATTAATTGAGAAATAATAACTAATTAATTTTCACATAAATGGGACCATGCCCTCATTTAAAACAATCATTTTTAATATATTATGAAAATAATTTTTAAAATGACATTGATTTCCACACCTCATTTTAAAAATATTCCACTTTCAAGTATCATTTTCATTATTTAAAACCATTGCACGATTGAAATAAAAAACACATCGTTTAAACTATTTTGAAATCATCTTCGGAATCCTAAAAATATCCAATATATAATCAATTTAATTATCCCTTAACCCTAACCACATAACAATTTAGTATTTACAACCCAATAACTTTAAAAATTACATTGTATCAATGGTTACCGACTCATCTCAACATTTTCAAAAGGTTTGGTCTTCCCCTAGGGTATTCCATAGTGTTTTCTCATATCATCAATGAACCCAAATGGGTCTATAAAGGGTTTCACACATCAAGCTATGGCCCAAATTTACTTTCCTTAACAAAATATATTAAAACACATCAAGGTTGTGACTATTCACAACTACTTACACATATAACACATCAAGACTATGTGAAAAGGTTTTAGAAAAACCTACCTTGTGTTTACAGACAACTGATCATCCAAAAGAAACCCTATGATTCAATAAAAATAAGCCTCAAATACTAAGAATAATATAAACCATGAAAAATAAGGTTTACATATTTGAATGGATAGGAAACCACACACCAAAAATCTTCAATAAAATGAAAGGTAGAGGAGTCAAAGGCTGACATGGAGCATCAATAATTTCCACCCAATGACAACCAAAATTTTAACAATCAAGTTAGAATTATCCCTTTGATGATTATGGGAGAAAGGATAATAACCATTCATACTGTAGTGTGAAATGGGCGGAAAATAATAAGAGGTTTCTTAAATCCTAAGAGGGAAAAATTGGAAATTCCCCTTCTTTAATGAGAAACATTTTTTGACCACTTAGTTGGATAAACTATGTACTAACTATACACCACACTCTATCCAAGGAGGGCCTAAGTGGAACGATCTCATAGGATTCCACATGGTTTGAAAACCCATGTGGTATCCATGTATAATGTCTATATGCAAGACCACATAGTTTCATACTCACCTTGCATGGTTCCAAAACCATGAACCTCTCTTCCCTCTCCTGCATAGTTATGACACACAGTTACCACTAACCTTGTTGAATCCATGAAACATGCTCTGAATGGCCACTTATTCCCTCTTTCACATCTAGAACTCTCAATACACCCAAAAAACATCCCATACAGCCAAGAACCATTTCATTAAAAAAAGTGTGATTAACCAAAATTTAAAAAAGGAAATACCTCCATGAATGGTAAGGATCTTACCATATCCATACGAGACTATATGGTGTTTACATATGGTTTGAGTCATGTCATGGTTTACCGAGGCCCGCTCATTTCCTTCCAACCCATGCCTATGTATACTAGTCATGCATGTGTGTACTATCCATGTCTGAGATCTATCTTACACCCAATGAGTGGATTTCTATTTTCTTTCAATTGATGATGACATGGTCAAGACATATGTATCAACTATGGAGGTTCATTAGGGGATAAAGAAGTTTGGACATAATCAAATTTAGACACTACCTAGGAGCCGAATAAAGAGGGTTCTAATGCTTTAGAATAAATGGAATAGAGGCCACCCAACACTTGTTTTACCCAAATAGTCTGAGAATGATAGTCCATGATACCATTAATTTGTATGGTTTTATCATGAGAAATATAGGATCAACTGAAAATCTAACACCAAAGAACTCAAATTTCATGAAACTATATTTTCGAGAAGGAGGAATCATGCACAGGTTCATGAGATGGGTTTTGTGAATTTGAGGGCCTTTCTAAAAATTTTATTATCATGAGAATTTGGTCCCCTGTATAAGTGTTATGTTTTTCCATCCAAGTAAGGGGTTTTATAAAATATAGAGTTATATCAGATCATTGAGTGGAGTGAAGAATTTCTTTCTTGTATAAAAGGAGATTTTCATAGAGGGTACTTTTGAAAAATTCATCTTGGCCAAAAACTTCTGATTTGGTGAATTCATGATAGGTTACTCTTGAAGGATTTATATCTATGAAAATCAATGGCTATTTAAGTGTTTGAATGATTAATTTTCATGAATAGAGAGATTTGACTATAAGTACAAAGGATATGTAATTCTAAAATAGAGAATATATGGGTTATTTATAGGCTCTTTTGGATTTGGGATATATGTTTCATGAAATATCTATGTATTAACATAGGTTGGTGTTTTATGGCACTATGATGTGGGTTTTTGGAACTATACACCTTCACAAAAATGTATACCTTCAATAATCCAACCCCTTCAGTGTTATTTGGTGCATTTTTTCCTATATTTTCACTGGTAGGCCATTATCATTTTCGATTAATCCCTCAAAATGTTATTATGTCATCAAAATATTCCACATGATATACCAAAAGAATAAATACCAAAAAAACAAGAACATCAATCATCCATATCCTCATACATAGTGAATAATATTCACTCAACTTCTTCAAAACTATCAAAATGAGACCCAAATATCATCCCAAATATCTATGTGAAACTTTTATTAAACCTATGATGAAATGATAGTGAGACATTATTCGTATTATGTATCCTCTCTATGTTGCATGCACTACCTTTAAATTTAAATCTTTTTCATGCTAATTTGAAAATACAACATGAAGGTATTATTTTTCTATTTAGGTTAAACAATTAAGAATATTCTATAATACAACAACCGATCCTTTTTTTGATATTTATATTGTATGCATCGTAATAAAACACACTTTAAATATTTTCACAAAAAACTAGGCAGCTAGAATAAGAAAACCATCCAAACATGAAAATAAATTTCAATAGTAGGGTGAAACCCTTATGGAAAATGAACTACCATTTATAAAAAAATAATTTGGGGAAAATATAAAATTTAATGAACATGAAAATAATAATAAGAGATACAATGTCAACAAGGTATCATGAAATATACATTAATAAACTAACAAGGAAAACCAAATCAAAATAATCATGGGAGAAACCCTTAGTGGAAATAGGTCAAGACACACTTGGATAATAATACTAATCAACATATATATATTCTAGATTTGAATAACTCATTACACTAATTTAAATCCCAAATTAGTCGTAAAAATATCTATTGAGAGAGGAATACTCAACTAGTATTGTAATCTTATATTTTATTGGAAGCGTTTCATTGATAACTAGTGGTTCATTTCCAAGGTTCCCATAAATGTAACCAAGGCTCCTATGATCAACCAAATGTTCAACATCATTCAAAATCATGAAAATAAATTATAAAAAACATATAGAAATATATAACCATCAATAATCAAAACACACCCCCACATTTGAACACCTTTCATTAAATAAGTCCATGTTTTACCTAGAATAACAATATAATATCACATTTCTCAACTAGTTTAATTCCATAAAATTTACAAAATGTCAATATTATTTTATATTTAAAAAAACATGAATGCTATCAATTAATCAGTATGCATTATCAAGAAATCCATTTTTATCAAGTTCCTAATATTCCTTCACAACATCTTTAGTGAAACACTATTATTAAATCTTATATATAAATCTAATAATGAAAAAATATAAAAATAATTTAAAAAAAACTTATGAGAAACCATACACACTATTAGGTTTCAATAAATATTCTAAAAATATAATATTACATCCCTAGAAATCATTTTAGAATAAAAAACCTCTTTTATCAACTAATTCCTTTGGGAAGTGACTTTATGTGATTTAAAAAAACACTTTCTTTAAAAAATTTATAGGAAAAGTGAATTTTAAAAAATATGAAATAGAATTCATATAATATAGAAACCAAGATGAGAAATGGCTTCCATTGTTTAGGATTAATACTTACACATAATATAATTACTAAATAGTTCGTGCATTAGGTTTAAATAATCCAGAAACCCATGGAATTAAATTTAAGGGAACATGCATATAGAAACCTAACTCAATATAATTAATTTCATATATATGTTAGGGATAATAAAATTATAAAACCCCAAATTCAATTAATGTATCACTACACCCAAGGTCATCATAACTATCCTAGTGAAATAAGAAAAGATTAAAATGTATATGATGAAATGGCAGGTTTAGAAAACTTTTCCAAAATGAACCATCATAAATTATTGAATAAAATACATGGAAATGTTAATAGTGAGAGGAGGATGAGAGTGGAGATGTCTGATCTTCTAGAAATTTAGTGGGTCAAAAATGGTCCCTTTGGGTCTTAAATTATAAAAGGGGAAATAATGGAATTTGAGAAATTCTACAATTAGACATAATTTTTCATGACATAACCCTTTAGTTTATCGTGTGATTACCCATCCAACAATTTTCTAAATATATATATATATATATATATATATATATATATAACTATTATACTAACTTGAAAACAAATTATAAATCAGATGATTGAATTCATAATCATACTTTAAGAAAACCCATTTTTCTTCTTGAATCATATATATAAAATAGATGGAATCATAAAATTTGATAAATAAGATACAACCCTTGATATATTTAGGTGATATAATTATTACTTTATCATTGATAATATCCATATCAATCATAAAATAATATGTCGTCCAAATAGAATCACTTCACATATATATAAATGTTATAACCCTTACATATCACCCTTTATTACATGAATGGAATTTATATATCATAGAACAACCCGTACATATCATAGGGGTTATAATATTCATCTTAATGTTTACCTATAAATGGAATCTTATATATCATGAATTTAATCTTTCATATTTAATTTTCTATATATTTACTATCATATACCCATGTAAACTCTAGGATGAATCTTATGTATGAATACCCTTACATTCCATGAAATCCTCATTTTCATGAACCAACACGGGTAACCCTTACATATCAAAGTGTGACTCTGGGTAACCATTACATATATATGGAGCATCATGATTTTCTATATTTCTAGGAACTTACCTTGAGACATTAGACTTATACTCAAGATATGTATTAGCTTTTCAACTTCCATAATATATATCTGTTATTTTAAAAAAACATCTAGACTCTTAATTTATTTCCAAAATGTAATACCCCACATTTTTTTCTTTGAAATATTGAATAAATTGTTTCATATAAAGAACTAAAATAAAATGAACCATGAAATATTTTATAGAATTTTAATATGAACATTAATATATAATGATAATGTACTATGAAACATAACTATGAACATTTTAAGAGGAATCAAACCAGAAGTAAATAAAATGGTTTTAAACATGTAATCCTTCTTCTTATAGTACAATTTTAAAGTATAACTCCATTTATAACTATATAAAGAAGGAAAAAAATAATATTTCTTTGAGAAAGAAATAAATTAAAAAGATGACTAAGTTTAGAGATTTATGTAAAGATATAAACAACAATGTAATATTAATGTTATATATATAGCCATTAGATATATGGTTATTGGACATATTTTTATTAGATATAACTATATTAATTAGATAAATTGAGCTTGTGTAATTATTTGTATGAAATTTTAAAAAATATAATTCAAAAATAATATATAATTATATAATTGAATAATTGAATAATTATTTATTAAATTTTATTATTAAAAAATGAAAAAATTTCATTGTTTATTATTATTATTATTATTTAAATAATTTAATGACACAACTCAACCCAATGGGTTCTCACTTAGGGTAGTGTCCAACTGAGCATTCCACCCACACTAACTTCTAATAGGCTAGGTGATGGTGACTAGTACCATGAAGGCATAACACATACACATGAGACCTTAGCCTACACTATTATCAATAGATATACATCACCTAAAAATAAGAGAAATATCCACAACCACATAGGAGATATATAACTATTTTAAATGGGAAAATATGCTTCCATGAAATTACTAACATCCCATGAGAATGAAATACATATTCAAGTAAAAGATTTGTAAAAATAAAAATTCCAATATAAAAAAATAAATTATTTGATCAAGATAAATGGAAGAGGAATCACTTAATTGGAACAAAAAAATCCTGATCACCACCAAACATGAATAAAAATGAGATCATCAATGATACGGGCTAACTAGATCCACATCGCCCAAAATCACCATTAACCTATGCATTTGTGCACAGAGACAACCAGTGTGGTCACAGGGACCACATTGAGGTGAGTATAAAAATACCCAGCCGGATAACAAAAAACATAAATGGGTTGGGGTTTATGAGTTATATAAAAAACATGATCCAAACTCCAAAACATCTTGACTCAAATAAAAGGAAAACAAAATCCATGATAGAATCTGTATATTCAATTCCTAATATGACAAGATCCCACCCCAGGGGGAAAACATGGGATTAAAAAATGTATACTCATTCTATTGGATGATCAATGCATGAAAATAACCCAAAAATAAAGGGAAAAACATCCACGATAATGCACCTCATATGAAAACATCGACCTTATTATCTTCATTAGGTGAAATAACCTTTTTACTCATCCAGTTTAGGGGAAAACAACACATATATCTTGATGAGGGGAACCGTAATCCAAAGTCACAATGCCATAACTAGGATATATAATTGAGGAGATCCTAAATTGAAGAGAATATTTTACCATGATCTACCCACATATACCAACTTTACCACTCACCTTTACTTTTGGTGAATATCCAAACTCATCAGTGAATCACTATTCCAAAAACAATGATTATTCAATAAAGGCCCATCTAAACACCGCATAATTGAATCCCAAAAATTGATAGACTGATTGAAGTGTGGAACACACATATTAGGAAGAAGGAAACACCAAATGGGATTATTACCCCATAGACAGGTGACCCACACCTCCTTTCACAGGGGTAGTTCCCCACCCAATCATATAAGAGTAAAAATCAACTCCTTAACCATGATAAAATATTGTGTGTTGTCTAAAACACAGTACAATAAACAGTAACCAATATTATTTGGCCACATAGCCTCAGGAATTCCTCCCCATACACCAGCAGCTACCAACTAGGAGCTAGATTCCATGGTGGAATTGTGGATAGAGTATACCCCCATAATCAGAGTGTAAAAATGTGTCATAACAAAAAAAATCAATAGAATAAGCATATAAAATAATGGAAACATTGAACAATAAGAATAAATCATATAAATAAGAAATTAATATCATCCAAAAATGTCATATATAAATGACAATCATGTATTTATATATAAAAGATAGATATGGGTACATGTATCTATTACAATACATGTATCAAAAGAATAAAAAAGGAAAAAAATATCTCCATATAACATTATGAGCCATAGCTTGGACCTATGCTCCGTAGATCCTATGAAATAACCAATTAAGCATAAACAAATAGATGCTTTCCTCTATCCATTCCTGCATCCAAAAAGTATGTCTGTGAACCAAATGGTGGACTGAAAGTGGTATAAGATAACAATCATTAGGCCAACACCAATGGTGTTTATAAAAATTATAGTATGTTAATATAATATGAAGGTGTGTACAGATATAACTGGAATACTTGTGTTAACAATATAAAAAATGCATTCTAGTCTATCAAGACTCTTTAAGATAAAGAAAATATAAACATGGGTTATAATAAATTGCTAAAAGACATCATCAGCGACTTAAACTGAGTAATCCCGTGTCAAGCTATGATGGTGAGGGTATAAAGAGTATAAATGAATAAGGCAGCTTAGTATGCTAAGTAAATCATGTAATAATGATCCAAGAAATATAAATGTCCAAGTCATTCTAATTGTGGTCATATCTAAGGAGTACAAATTTCCAAGGCATGATAGCATGTCATATAAACTAGTTAAAATGGATACTTGGAGTAGAAATTTACAAGGAATCCTATTAATATATGTGCATAGGACTCAATGAGTAATAATTTCTAAGGCATCAAAATAAGCCAGGTAACCATGACCCAAGGATTTGAAAGGCATATGGTCTCCAAATAAGTGATCATATCTAAGTATTAGAAATATCAAAGGCATCATACCATATCATGTAAAGAAAGTAATCAGATCCAAAGAATATGAAAGTCAACAGAATCTAAGTAAGATAATTAAATTGGATATAAGGATTAGAAATGTCTAAGGTATCCTAATGAGTCATTTGTTCCATACCATGGACCCTCCATTATCAACATAACTAATTCATACCATTCATATAAAAATGAATAGGTAATATAAGGTTCTTACAAACTTTAAAAATTATTTTAATTACCATATTCAATTCCCATTATCCCAATGTGATCTCAACACACCCTAAGGGTGGAATAATCATCATAAAATGGAAGAACACACCCCATAGGTGATTTAGGTTGAGGTCGACAACCTATAACCTTATATATGAGTGTTATGAAATTTCCAAGACAAGTATTTACCATTTAATTCAATGTTGAATTAATTTAAGAAGAATCACCCAAATGGTCTGGCATGTGGCACTACGATGGCAATCTATAAACCAATGGACCTATAGGGAAAAGTTATAGACCACCTACCTTATTCCATTACAGTAATACTTGATGAAAATTTGTGATAAATTATTTTTAACACTAATTTTTTATTTTTTAACAACTATCTCTGGTTGAATAGTGTTTTAGTTATTCTGGAATTAGACCTTGTCCATCATAATGGGGTTGTTTTTTGGGAAAAACTTCCATACCTAGGATTTCATATTGAGCTGCACCGAACATAGAAGAAGGAAGGACGATTATTTTTCTTATTAGAAACTTTATCATATTTCGGTACATCGAAATGACATTGAAAATCATCATATTCAATAGAATCAAAGGAGAAATTTATTATTTGCTTTAATTTATTATTTTTATGTAATTCAATAAAGAATTAAATTCATATTTTAAGAATCCATATTGTTGTTGATGTGTTTTGAAATAATAATTTGAATTAAATGGTAATAATGTTTTTATACTTTCTAAAAAAAGTTAGTCAATTATTTTCTGGTCATAAAGTTCTCAAAAATTCAGAAAAATATCAAGATAATAGTTTTTGAATAAATGGTTGATAAGTTTGAAGAAGTTAAAATATTTATTATGGAGATTCCATCGTAATGGGAATTCCATCATAATGGGACTTTCATCGAAATAAAATTTCCATTAGAATGAGATTTTACATTCTAATGGGATTTCCATCGTAATGAGATTACCATCTGAATGATATTTCCACTGAAATTGGAATTTACATCATAATGAGATGAAGAGGAAACATAAATTGTAATGATATGAGAAAGAAACATATCATAATTAGTTGAGAAGGAAAAAAATAATCACATGCTGAGAAAGAATTAGATCATAATGACCTGAGAAAGAAACTGATTGAAATGAGACGAGAAAGAAACAAATTGTAATGAGATGAGAATGGAACAAATCATAATGATCTTAGAAAGATATAAATATTTGAAGAGGTCAAACATGAAATTAATTTTTTTCTTAAATCTCAGATAAATATAAGGAGGATTTAAGGTGTAAAATTTAATGTTTAAATGCTAGATATTTTCCTAGTTTTGAAATTTTAGGAAGTGGGGAATGTTTTCAAGTTTCCCCCTTTGTTTAAAAATGTTTCCTATAAATACTTGCTCATATTGAGAATGAGTTCATTTTATTGACTGCATTGTACTGAGAGAATCAGATCCAGTTCCATCATATTGAGAGAATCATATCTAGACTCATCATATTGAGAATGTCATATCCAGACTCATCATATTGGAAAAATCAGATCCAACATCATCATATTGTGAAAATCAGATCCAACATCATCATTTTGAAAGAATCAGATCCAACATCATTTTATTGAAGAAATCAGATTAAAATTATTGTATTAAGAAAATTGGATCAAGCATCATCGTACTAATAAAACTATATCCAACATCATCAAATTGATAAAATAGGGTGCATCTAAATCGGAATGAGGATTTAGACTTAGCAATTGTGTAGTAGTTTCAACATTGTTTTTATTCTTTTGTTTAACTAAATTATTTTATAATAAAACATTGTAAAATGATGGGAGTGAGTATGATAATTTTTATCAAGATATAGAAGGTTTCTAACAAGAGTTGGAAAAAGTTGTATTCACTTATTTTGAATTCTGTATTTCCATAGTCCCCTGAGAGTTGCTATGGTAGGGATGTAGGTTCTCACATTGAGGACAAAACTTGAAAAAATTGTTTTCTATAAATTATTTCCTAATTTTTTATGAATAAGTATTTAATTAAAAGTCTACAAGGAAATAAATATTTACAGGTTGCAAGGTTTATGTTTTGAAATGTTTTGAAACTTATAAAAAATGAACAATTGATTCAACCACAATTATCAGTTATTATTTGATACATTGAAACTTCAATTGGTATAAGAGATAAGGATCCCTTTTTGAATCCTTATCTTGGATAATAACAATTTTATCAATAGTAGAGTAATTAATATATTTGATGGAAAAATTATATTGGATGAAAAAAATAAGATAAATCTTTATCTTTAATCTCTTCTTTTGGAAATTGTTGTTGCTGCTACTATTGGGTTTCCAACTACTGAGAATGATTCCCCACTGACCTTTACTGATAAGATAAATATATTATTTTATGGAAATTATTGAAATGTTATTGTTATATCCTTACTATAAAATTTTTATCATAATGTGATGGGTTTCAATAATTCAAAAAGTATTTTTTACAAGTTGGAATATGTGTTCTAAGGGAACACTAAAGTTAAGGAAGAAAATCTATAAATATTCCATTGTATATATGAATACATAAGAATGAGAGATAGAGAAAAAATTGATGAATACTTCAATAGAGTTAATGAAATTGTTTTCAGTATTATAGGATTCATAGATGTCTTTGATAATTTGAAAATTGTGAAGAAACTTATGAGAAACCTTCCAGATAGGTTTGATTATAAATTTTTTTAAATAAAATATTTGGATGATTTATATCTTATGATGTTGAAGATATTTATCCTTGTGACTCTAAAGATAAAGAGGATGATGAGTTGAATGAAACAATCATGTCTCTTATATCCAAGAACTATCAAAGTGGAAGATAAAATTATGGAGGTAAAATTCCTTTCAAAATTTTTAACTGTGGTGGAATGAGACACATTTCTATGAATTTCCCCAAGAAAAAATTTGGATAATATCGAGATTATTCTCATCAACAAACTTGGTTGAAGATGTGTAAAAACCTGATAAAGAATAAAAATATTCCAATAGATAAAATAAGTACTTTACTGGAAACAAAATATGTATGTTGAGTAAGAATGTTTAATTGGACACAAATAACACCAATTATTTTGATGTTGAATGTTTATAAAACTTCACTTCTATCATTGAAAAAGTTGATAAAACAAAATCTTACATTAGAGAGTGAATAAGGTAGTGAATAATATTATAGATTATCAGCTCCGAATAGAACTTGTTTCACATGTTGAGAAAAAAACATTCAAGAAAGAAATTAGTGTAATGAAAAAATATTGCGAATAACCTGATGATGGAAGAAAATATGTCATCAAGAAAGAGGATGAATATATTCAAGAGATTTTAAGTTACAAAAATTGAATTGTTGAAGTGGGAAAGATGATTGAAGATATTTTTAAGAATATGGATGCTATGTAAAAATTGGTCAATAAGTTTCCATAAAATATTATCAAGCATGAAATTACCATTTGGAAGATAAATGAAAACTTTAAAAAAAAATTAGATGTAAAATATGAGACTTTTAAATATGCTGAGAAGGATCAATATGAGAAACATGTGAAATATTCTCTTACAAAAAATAATGTTTCATCTTATTCTCTTAAAAATGAACAATCTGGAAAACGTATTAGGTTATATTGGTTGGTTAGATAATGTGAGAAACCGATAAAAATCAGCTAAAATAGATAACTCACTCAAAAGAAAAGAAGGTCCACATAAAGAGAATATCAGAGATGAAAGAAGTTACCATCTTTAATAATGTTTCAATATAAAAATATCTTATTTTAAAATAAAATCAAGATTTGATAGTTATTTTTGGAATTGTGGAATATATATCCATAAGTCCTATAATTATTTATAGAACTTATTCTTACCTAGAATAATTTTGGAGAAAATTGGAAGAAAAAGTGAAACTATAACAAGAAACTTTCTTAACATATAGATTGTTGAAAAAGTGAATTATGAATATTTTAGAAACTTTCTAACAAGAGAGAATAATGAATTTTTAAAAGATGTTTTAGGAAGATGTGATTGGGCTAGTCATCATGTCGAATGAGGTATGACCCTCCATCTAGAACAAGTTTTTTATGATTGAATAAAAAAGAAATTTATAAAGAATAATGTTGTAGAAAAATATTTTGTTGTTGAAACAGTTTTAAAAGAAAGTAAAAGGAATTAACAATGTATAATTGATAGTCTATGTTCTTCACATATGATATGTTATATAAAAATATTGAAAATTGTTGAAATCTATGATGGATGAGAAGTTTCCTTTGTAATGACTGATCCTTAAAAATCACAGGAATCATAATGGCTAAGATTGATGCAGAAAAGTTGAAATCTATTATAGTATTATTTTTTCATGGAATAAAACATAACTTATTTAATGTAGGTAAACATTATTGTGATGGAAAATATGTTGTTTTGAGAAAATATTTTTTATCAACAAAAGTGTGAAAGATGGAAGATCTATTACAAAAGGATAAAGAACCAGTTGTAATCTCTTTCAAATAAGATAATTAAGAAACTCCTATTTATTGAGTGTTGAAGATGAAAACAAATTATGACACCAAATACATGGCCAAATTTGGAAGAAAAAAATGAATAAAAATTCTAAATTTTATGTCATTTAATGCATTCCAGAATAGAAAAGAATTGAATAAGATGTTTGTGTAACTTTTCAAAAAGGGTAGATTATTAGAAAAAGTCTTAAAAGTGTTGAGATTCAACTTACCAAACCACCTAATCTTGTTCATTCTAATTTCAATGGGCTGATTAGACATCAATAATTAAACAAATATTTATTCTTTATCAATTTTAGTGATGATTTCACTTGTATAAAAGAAATAATGTTTATGAATCACAAGTCAGAGGCTATTTAAATGTTCAAATTCTTCAAAAAATATGTTGAGTCAAAAATGAGTGTTTCCATAAAGAAGTTGAGAAATGATAACGGTTCCAAATTCACAAAAAATACTTTTGAAACTTATCTTATAAAGTAGGGTATCAAACATCACTATAGTTCTCTGTATACTCCACAACAAAATGCAGTAACAAATTTAAATAATAATAGTTTGGTAGAAATGGGGAGAAATATGTTACGAGAGTACAAACATCCAAAATTCTATTAGAAGGAAGATGTTAGTACTACTGTACTTGTTCAAAATAAATTTTTTCTGAGAAAACAAACTAATATGACTCCTTATGAATTGTGGTATAACAAAAAACCATCATTTAAATACAATTTTTTTTTGGAATTCCATGTTTTATAAAAATCAAAAATATATATTTGGGAATGATTGATGATAAAGATGAGGAAATAACTTTTTTGTGTTATTCACTAAATAAAAAAAAAATTATAAATTTTGTAATAAATATTTACAAACATTGGTGGAATTATATGATGTGAAGTTAATTGAAAATAAAATTTTCATAAAAACATATGTTGAAAATGTTGAGGATAATAAACTGGAGAATTACAAAAACAGTGAAAGTAATTCAAAACAACCTTATCAAGTTTCAGAAGAATCTTGTGACTAGGTCTTTTATGTGGGAATGAAAAATTAAAATTTCTTACCTTACCGAACCATATTGAATCCAAAAATATTATTGGAAATTAGAAGGAGCCATTTTAGAAACTAGGAAAGGTAAGATTAGATAATCATAATTCATTGATCTCAAAAGTCTAAACATAATATGTTTTAAAATCTATTCAACACAAATAATGGGGTGATGCTATGGATAAATTTTTAGATAAAATTGTGAAGAATGTATCTTAGAAACTTATTTCATAGATGTAAAATAAAAATATTATCTATAATTCCCAAAACCATGTTACACAGAGTTGGTGCATTACTACATAACATTATCATGATCACAAGAGATCCAATCTCGAAAGATTGATTAGTTAGTAGCCTTGGAATTTCTAGATACATTCATAAGTTTTACATTACATCATGAAATAATGAAAAACAACATTTTTCCCATTTTAACAAACTCATATCCATTATTCTATCCTAGAAGGTTAATCATAATATAATTATTCACATCCTGGGAAAAAATACATAAAAAATGGTGAGATTAGATGCTCAACAGGGATAACAATATTGTGGAAAATGTCATAAATAATCATAAACATATTTGTAAATGTATAATACTAAAACAAAAGCCTTTTAAAATTGAACATTATCATTATATGGGAAAAATAAATAAAATAATTCCATTTATTTATTCACAAGGGTATTATATTAGTTGAATAATCACATGTAATATCAACTATTAATTTCATAATGATGGAATTTATAATGTCGGACATCATAACCAAATAGTAAAGGCCTCATTCCTAGACTATAAATAATATTTTGTCAAAAACTTGTGGAAAGACACTAGTTTGTCTCATGAGACCAACCGATGCAATAAGGAGATATAGAGGGATACACCTGTCACTTACTAAGTCCAACACATTCATCATATAAAAAGGTTGGAACAAAATCTAAACATTCATATTAAAACTAGCATACGAAATGTCAATATTTTAACCACCAAATATAAATGGTATAAAAATAGCACATACAGAGTAATAAATAACTCGTTAAATACAATATGGAAGATTGTATTATAATAAATCAACCTCAATCAAGAATAATGAAGGATATTTATATAGATTAAAATTACAAGAAAAACTATTTGAGAGAAATATCCATTTTTTTGGAAAACATTTTAAAGTCTCAATATTTATGAAGAAGTCGTTTAAAAGAGATTATTGAATCAAAGTGTACCATACCACTTTGAAACTTTTAAAAAGAATACAAATTTTAAAACATTCATGTCCATATAAATAAATCCTTAAAACCCATTTTAAAAAGTGGACATTAATGAGAAAAATTTATGTGAATAAATCTTTAAAAATTTCAAATGATATTTCAGTTAAAGTTCCTAACCAAATGAGAGACTCTTGAAAAAAAATAATTGAGGTAATAAAAACTTTATAATATCATGGGAATAAAGGTATTAATGATATACTATACCAAATTACAGTATATACACCACATAAATGTGAATTGGCACATAACAACAAAGAAGTCTCAATTGAATGTAAATTGAGATGAAATACCTTATAAAGACTGTATCCTTAGGTTATGGATAAATCAATGACATAATTATGTGTGAAAAATATAAATATACTCAATATTATTAGATATTATGTGTAAATGAATCAGAGTACATTCACACATTTTCTTGTAGAAACAACACCAATGACTTGGATGTTTAACTCAATGAATGGAAATTGAGTTAAGATTACTCTTATCATGTTTATATAGATGACTTTAGATTTTATAAATGGAGTTATAATGTGTATAAAATTTATTTCCACACAAAGGTAATTGAAAATTAATAAATAAATAAATATTTATTTATTTTACACATAATCTTGGAGTAAAATAATCAACGATGTTTACATAAATCCCAATGAGTTGAAATTGAAATTACAAATTCCCTTACTGATTTGGTAACTTACGAAAATACACCCCTTGAAATAAGTATCATAAAATGAAGTTGTAAATACCCATAAATTAATGTATATTACACAAATTATAAAATCGTTGGTAGTACGTACACCACACAAAAGGAAATAGTGGAAAATTCATGATGAATCTCATGGGAATAAAAAGTGAGATGAAAACCCCTTCCCTTGTACGTTTTATTAGTAGAGAGAAAGTTAAAATCCTATATAATGGTGAAATAATTGTTATTAAATTATAAAAGAACCACATACTTAAATATGATATCATATATGATCTTCTAATATTTCATTGTTAAGGATATTTCAGCAGTATCATTGTTTTCAGTGTTAACTAATTAGTTTTCCATTATATGTTTTTTAATGTAAGTTATGTATGTTATAGATAGAACATATTTGATTCATATCCAAATTTATATTAATTTCTTAAAAATTATTTTAATCATCAAATGAAAATTATTCTTGATTGGTTATGAAGGGGAATGAAATCTCATCGCGTCGTGGAGATGGTATGTCGTACGTATTCATGGGTGACAATATCATTCTATTAGTGGTGAAATAGTACGTAATTGTATTGTTTATTATATATACAGAATAAATAACATGTTATATTTATTATTTACATCAGTTTTACTCATTATTATATCCATACAAATAATGATAATTTGAATGGCAATCTACACCACGACGTGGAGACGGTAATCCATACGTACGCACATATGGTGACTTTGTCATTGATAAGATGGATATAATAATGAATATGGTTGTAAAATATTTATAATAAAATCAAATTATATACAAGGTACTTGATTTATTATTTTGTTATGAAAAAACAATGAAAGCGGAATTGGAAGAAGAAAAGATCTTTGAAAGAGGTGATGAAATTTTTACCTCTTCTTTTGGTGATTTCTTTTGATTTGATCATAAGGGTTACCTAAATTGGATTTATGATAAAATTAAGTACTCTTGGTTCAATGGAGGGTAGTTTTGAGGATATTTGAATAGTATTTAGCTGAAAAAAATGGATTTGGAGGTGTTATTTTGAGAGAAGGAGAAGTACCCTTTTATAAGAGAGGTGAGAGTCAATTTTGGAAAAGATTGAAATATTATTTTATTAGAAAATCATTTTCTATTTATAATGGATCAAAATAGATTTAGTTCTTAGATAAGGAAGTTATGGGTTGAAAACCCCTCAACCAAAAGGTTTTATACTTGTTTAGGTCACCATATTAACCTTATCTTTTAGATTTAATTCTTAGTTAAATAGTTTAACTTTTACCATGTCTTCTTGTATTTTTATTTTATCTGGTTAATAAACATACTATAAAATTACAAGATAACCTAAAGTGGTTAATTAATGACATATATATCATTATATATTTCATTTGGACAAACCTTGTATTTTTTTTGGAATATTATATCATTTAATAATATAGTATTTGTTTTAAATACCCATTTATATCAAATTTGACTCCATTTAGTATTTGGTTCTTATGAAAGTCAAAACAACTTGATTAGTTCTAAAAAATACATTAAATAAACCCTAAAAAATCCTATTAACCTATAAAATTTGTTTACTACATCAAAATTCTCAATTTACATTTATTTTGATATTTATAATATCAATTATGTTAATCTTTCATTAATAAGGTAATTACTGCATCATCATTGTGTCACAAATAAATTTTATTATTTAATGTCTAAAAATTATAAATAAAATACCATGATGTTGGAAATTTTTTATCTTTCTAATTAATAATAATAGTCTAATTTATTTTATGTATAACCCTATATTAAAAATGGTTTTGTTATTAAGTTTTGAATTTAACACTTTTAATTATTCGTTAAATAAAATAAAAATAACTATCCTAATCTAATAAAAGTTGATCAAAAGGATCATATTTTATTCCTAAGGTTTATTTTGGTTGAAATAAACCAGTATAATAGAATAATTACAAGTTTTATGGTAATTATTATATCAGTTTTACCTTTAATTACCCTATTTACTTTTAAATGTGGGAAATAAAATTCAAAATTTAATATTCACCAAAATTGTTTTCTTCCTATTGAACCAAATTTTACATACTGATGTAAACCATGTCTCTTGGATTTTTGAAATTCAATTCACATAAGAGGTAAAATTATGTTTTATGTAAATTTTCAAATGTGCTTAGTAGGTGAGTAAAAGACAGTAAAAAGTTTAATAAAATTTCATATATCTAATATTATTATAAAATGATATCAATGAGTTACATTGGACTAATATAGGAATTATGTATATATTTTGGACATTAAAATAAATTTCGATTAAAACTAATTATTACATAAAATGCCAACTTTAAACAATAAGGCGATGTTTTTACTATTCACCAAAAATTGAATGTGTTGAGAAAAATACCCAAAATTTACCCAAATATAATTTTGATATTCCAAATTCAAAAAATATTTCTATTTTAAAAATTTCATGAAATAGTAGTTTTACTAATTAACTAAAAAAAATATTCACATTGTCAAAACCAGAAAGAGAGTTTCTGAGAAGTAAAAACTATCAAATGATTGATATGTGTTTATGTCCAATTTTAATGTAAAATTACTCTCAATGACCAAAATTGGATTATATTATAAAAACATAATCTACTTATACTTCAAAACCATTGAAATGTATAATTTAACACTATAAAATATTTTTATTAAAAAATTTGTTTTTAATTAAAGTTTACTATTTTCACTATTCATCAAAATATGAAATTTATGAGAAAAGCACCAAATATTTAACCAATCTAAATTGTTATGTACCTCCTATAAAGAAGAAGTTTAGTTTGACAAATTTAATATAAAAGTGTCAAATATTGTATTAAAAAAAGGGTTCTCCATAAAAAGGCGGTAAAATATCATTTTTTGAAATATAATACTTTTATCTAAAAAATTGAATTTGTTATTATATTATGTCTAAGAAACACATAAAATGTAAATTAAAATTATATGGAGTGTATAAATTTCAAAATTCAGTTATGACGATTCCTAACTATTTTTTGAATGACTAGTTTGGTTAGTTGTGGCGCACTCAAACTCGGTGTAGCGTGTAACACAAGATATTGAATTAATTTAATGAAAATAACTTACTATGAAATCTTGGGGTGTTACATTATTCCCCCCTTTTGTAAATTGCATCCTTGAAATTTTAAAATTTCTCTTGGGAACTTCAGTGAAAGTTCAAAATTTGAAAAAAGAGTCAAAAAAATTATCACTATAAAAGAAAGAAAGAGAAGTACAAAGGTCACCCGAGATAACCCATAATCAGATTCCATGTAGGAAAACATGGATATGTAAGATAACTAAATATCATGTTATGATTAAGAGTGATAGAAAACATGATCAGGATAACATTAAAAATAATAAAACCAAAAACTTGTGATGGGTTAATCAGTCATTGGTTTCCTTGTAAGAAAATTAAATGGAAAATGTTTTTTTAAGATCCATTTCATAAAGCTAAGGAATTTATTTATGACATTGACTAATAACATAAAGTGATATACATACTTTTAAAGTAGAGTTTTATCCTTTAAAAACATTCTACCACTAACTCATCCTTTCTCCAAACGATTAGTATTCAAGATGACTTGGTCACATATGAAGTGCTAGAATAAACTTCTAGAGAATAACATAATCCACAAAAAATGAACTATATATTTTCCTTATCTTTAGAGATTAACCAAAACCAAAATGGTTAGTACAAGATCAGATGATGCCCAAAATGGATATTTTTTTAGAATGAAATACTAATCTCAATTTCCAAAATCAAACAAATAATACCCAAAGTTCATCAAAGACCATTCAATAAACAAATGACCTTAAAATTCATCAAAATAATCTAAACTAAGGTTGAAACCTAAAATTCAGAAGAATTTAATCTCATTGTGTTTCATAGTAAATTGTAACATTTATCTCCAAGTAACATCAGCTACTCATAAAGTCTCATACAAAAGTGAAATTAACCAAATCAAATATTCTCTATGATATCTTAATCATTTCCATTAATAACCATAGTCTCTATAAAAAAACATAGATTCTTCGAAAATAAATGAAATCCACCATTACTCCTCAAATGAAATCCCATAGTTTTCTATTTTCCTTAGACAAATAGTGCTCCCAACAGAGCGGACATCTTCCAAAATAACATTCATCACCTAATCACCAAGTCATTTTCCTATACTAAGGATATTCATTTGATAAAACATAAGATTTCAAATCCACTTATTATTGATCAAATAAAATCATTTAACAAAAAAGAATTTGTCACACTAACTAGGAACTTCACGTAGTCCAATGGTAGGTGATAAATCCCTGTCGCACATTGGTTGTGGGTTTGATTTCTATATCTTTGTCTAACATGATGGGTTCTAACACAGTCTAGGTGTTATCCTTTTTCAAAAACTATATTTGATTACATGATCAAAATGAGATAAATTCTACAAAATAACAATAACATAATGTTACTACAAATGTTATCTAATACCTCATATTTTCATCCCAAAACTTAATAACCTGTAACTGCCTCAAATTCAAGGATCATATAAAACCAAATTTTTCTTTGTAAATATATCCACAAAATAAAAGACAACTCTTCCTCAAATAGAATTTTCACATAAAAACTATAGGGTTACACATACAAGAAATATTTTATCCAAATTAATCCCATAAAAAAATATCATTGCTACTTTTAAAAATTTCACCATCCATTTATTTCCACATAGGTTCTTCCATGACCTAGTGGTTATCCTATAGAATAGGGAATTGAATCGAGTAATGCTCAGGTCCCCTACATTTATGGAGAATGACTGTTAATGGATTCTTATGATCATTTTTATTTTCTTCCAAAGTATTATTCATTTTTCCTCAATAATTCATTACATTATGTACTTCCTTCCAACACATAAAGAATTTATTAGTTCCATTAAAACACTTTCCTGGGTGTCTCCATCCACATTTCTAGCATGATAGCAATTGAGATTTCTTTTCTCCATGGTCTCCACTACTGGAGCTCTTATCATTCTCCGTCTTTCTCTTTATTGCTGAGTTGGAGATTTGGTTAATGTGTATATTATTGATAATATTTTTGGAAGCCTACATTGTAATGAACACGACATCTTTTACACCTATCAAAATTTTATTTAGTTGTTAATTTCCACCATCGTACCAACCTTGTACATCTTGTTCAATGTTACAATGACTACCTTGGAATCCATCCATTGACTAAAACCAGAAAGCATAATGTGAGTAACAATAGTCATAAAATAATTTAGAGAATATAATGACACCTTATTTTCAATCTAAAACACCTTAGGATTAACTATGATTATATATTCTCATATTATATAAAAATCCTTTAAATCAGTTTGTAATGAAAATGTGAATTATCATAAACAAATCCCCTGGGAGTGTCATAACCACTAGTGCAATAGGGCCCATTGTCGTGCACCGGTTTCTGTTCGAGTCTAGCTCAATGTGGGTTTTTGGGGTTTACCCTTAGGTACACCTATGCCAGAGCTACCTCCACATGCTTGTATCCAGACATGGATGTAATGCTTGGAAAACCCACAAAATATTCACATTACCATTATTTTTCGATCTTCTCCAATACTAATCCTCAAAGTCTATATTAGGATAGTGTTTTCTAATTGGACATTTTCAAAACCCAATTTCCAAGGTTTGTACTAAACTTTCTTTGATACCAACTATAATTCCCTGACCATAGATAACCAGATTTAGAGCATTATTACAAAACATTAGAATGATCACAAGAGATCATGTTTTGAAAGATGAATTAGTTTAGTATCTTTTTATGTACAAGATACATACATAAGTTTACATTACATCATGAAATAAAGAAAAACAACATTGTGTCCCATTTGAACACACTCATATACATTGGCCTATCCCAAAAGGTTAATCATAATATACTTCTTCACTTCCTGGGAAAAAGGAAACATAAGAAAGGGGTGGTCTCAGATTCTTAGTAGGGATTAAAATATAGAAGAAACTATCATAAATAACGATAAATATTTAAGGCAATGTATAAGTCTAAAACACATGCCTTTTAAACTTAATCTTTAACATAATATGGCTAAAATAAATCAAATAATTCCATTTAATTATTCACATGGACATTATAATAGTAGAATAGTCACATGTAATATCAACAAATTTTTTTATAAGGACAGAATTTGTAATTCCGGACATCATAACCACATTGACAAGGCCTTGTTCCAAGACTACAAATAAGATTTTGTAAAGGCCTTGTTACAAGACTCAAGTTTGTCTTATGATACCTACTGATGCATGAAAGAGTTATAGAGGGATCCACCCATAACATAATATGTCCAATTCATTTCTCATATGAAAATGTTTGAACATAATCTAAACATTCTTATTAAAACTAGCATACAATATTTCAACATTTTAACTACAAACCATGAATAGTATAAAAATAGAACATCCAATGTCAAACATAACTCATTAAATACAATACGGAAGATTGTTTTATAATAAATCAACCTCAATCAAGAATAATGATGGATATTGACATAGATTAAAATAATTAGTAAAACTATTTAGGAGAAATATCCATTTTTTCTTGAAAACGTTTAAAATTTTCACTATTTCTCAAGAAACTATTTAAAAGAGATTTTGGAATCAAAGTGTCCCATACCGCATTAAAAATTTTAAAAGTAATTTTAATTTTAAAACATTCATGTCCATATAAATAAATCCTTGAAACCATTTTTAAAACATGGACATTAAAGAGAAATATTTAGAAGAATAAATATTTAAAACATTTAAAATGATATTTAAGTTAGAGTTCTTGGCCAAATGAAAGATTATTGAATACAAATAATTGAGGTAATAAATACTTTATAATATCATGAGAATAATTGGATTCATGATATACTATGTCAAAGAACAGTAATATACCATATAAAAGTGAATTGATGAATAACAACAAAGAAGTTTCAATGGAATGTAAATTTAGATGAAATCCCTTATAAAGACTGTATCCTCTGGTTAAGGATAAATAAATGAAATAATTTTTTTGTGAAAAATATAAATACACTGAATATGATTGGATATTCAGTGTAAATATATCGGAGTACATTCACATATATTCTAGTAAAAACAACACCAATGACTTGGATGTTTTACTCAATGAATGGAAATTGAGTTAAGATTACTCGTATCATGTTCATATAGATGCCTTGAGAATTTATAAATGGAGTAATAATTTGTATAAAAAGTATATACACAAATAAGGGAGTGGAAATTACTACATAAATAAATAAATAGATATTTCACACATAATTTTGGAGTAAAATAATCGATGAAGTTTGCGTAAAAACTAATGAGTGGAAATTAGAATTTGAAATTACCTTACCGATTTGGTAACTTAGGAAACATACACCCAGTGAAATTAGGATCATACTATGAAGTTTTAAGTACCAATAAATTAAATTATATTATACAAATAATACAATTATTGGTAGTACATACACCACACAAAAGAAAATAGTGGAAAATATAGCATGAATCTCATGGGAATAAAAAGTGAGTTGAAAACCCCTTACCTTGTACTTTTACTTAGTAGAGGGTAGGTTAACCTAATGTATAATGGTTAAATCATTGTTATTAAATTATACAATAACCACATACATAAATATTATATCATATATGATCTTCTAAATTTTTTTTGTTAATGATTTTTTAGTAGTATCATTGTTTTGGGTGTTAAATGATTCGATATCCTTTATATTTTTTGTTACGTAAGTCATGTTTGTTATGGATAAGTTGTATTTGATTCATATCCAGAATGATATTATGTTCTTAAAAATTATTTTTAGTCATCAAATGGATATATTCTTGAATGGTTATGATGGGGAACAATATCTCATCGCCACGTGGAGATGGTAAGTTGTACGTACGCACGAGCAATAATTTAATTCTATTAGTGGTGAAATAATATGTAATTGGATGGTATATTATATATATAGAATCATTAACATGTTATATTTAATATTTAAATTAGTTATACTCATTATTATACCTATCCAAATAATGCAGTGTTGAATAACAAACTACACTGCGACGTGGAGACGGTAAGCCGTACGTACGCACGTATGGTGAATTTTTCATTCATAGAATGGATAGAATAATGAAAATGTTTGTACCATATTTATAATAATATATCTATATGTTTATTTTAATGGATTTATTATTTTGGAATGGAAACAACAATGACAGAGGAAGTGAGGAAGAAAATAACTTTGAAAGAGGTGATGAAATTATGACCTCTTCTTCGGGTGCTTGATCAAAAGGGCTCCTTAGGTTGGCTTTCTGATCAAAGTATGGTCTTCAAGTTAAAGTGTGGGTAGTTGGGAGGATTTTTGGGCAGATGTTGTCAGAAAAAAATTGGCTTTGGAGGTGTGATTTTGAGAGAAGGGAAAGTACCATTTTCTAAGAGAAGTGATGGTCACTTTTGGAAAATCCTGAAAAATTATTATATTATAAAATTATTTTCGATTAATAATGGAATAAAATGGATTTATTTAAAGAATATAGTGTTTATGGGTCAAAATAATTTCAAACAATATGTTTTAAACAAGTTTAGGTCACCATATTAACCTTATCTTTTAGATTTAATTCTTAGTTAAATAGTTTAACTTGTCTTCTTGTATTTTTATATTACGTGGTTAATAAACATACAATAAAATTCAAATCGAACCTCAAGTGGTTCATTAATGACATATCTATCATTATAAAATTTATTTGGATAAACCTTATATTTTTTGGAATATTATATCATTTAATAATATAGTATTTGTTTTAAATACTCATTTATGTCAATTTTGACACTATTTAGTATTTGTTTTTTTTGAATGTCAACAAAACATGATTACTTCAAAAAAAATACATTAAATCAACCTAACATGTCATATTAACCTAGAAAATTCATGTAATTCAAAAAAATTCTCAATTTACAATTATTTTATTATTTATAACATCAATTAGTTTAATCTTTCATTAATAATTTAATTACTGCATCATCATTGTGTTATAAATAAATTCAATTATTTAATGTATAAAAATTAAAAATAAAATACCATGATATATAAAATATTTTTATTTTTCTAATGAATATTTACAGTCTACTTTATCTTTCATGGAACCCTATATTAAAAATGGTTTAGTTATTAAACATTGAATTTAAAACATTAATTCTTCTTTAAATAAAATAATAATAAATGTCCTAATCTGATCTATGTGGATGAAAAAGAACATATTTTATTCCTAAGGTTGGTTTTGGTGGAAATACACTTACCCAATATAATTAATACATGTTTTAGGGCAATTATAATATCATTTTAACATTTAATTACCCTGTTTACTTTTAACCGTGATAAATAAAATTTCAAAAGTTACAATTCCCCAATAAATATTTTCATCCTATCAAACAAAATTTTACTTACTGATTTTAATCATGTCTCTCAGTTTTTTGAAATTCAATTCACAAAAATGGCAATATTATATTTTATGCAAATTTTCAAATGTGCATAGAAGGCGAGTAAAAGACGGTAAAAAGTTCAATAAAATTTTATATATCTAATGTTATTATAAAATTACTTAAATGAATTACTTTGGAATAATATAAAAATTATGTATCTATTTTTACTTTAAAATAAATTTAAATTGAAAATAATTATTTAAAAAAAGTATGCTATAAACTATAAAGCTGTGTGTTTTATTATTCATTAAAAATTTATTGTTTTTAGAAAAATACCAAAAATTCACCCAAAAATAATTTTAATATTCTAAATTCAAAAATGATATCTATTTTACCAAATTAAAAACATAGAAGGTTTATTAATTAATTTTAAAAAAATATTCCTGTTGTCAAAACCAGAAAGCGGGTTTTCGAGAAGTTAAAACTATCAGAATATTGATATGTGTTTATGTCCAATTTAAATGTAAAATTACTTCCAATGAGCATCATTGGATTAAATGATACAAATATAATATAATCATTCTTCAAAACTATTAAAATTAATAATTTAGCACTATAAATTATTATGATAAAAAATGTTGTTTTCAATTAAAATTTAGTAATTTTCACTATTCATCAAAATATGAATGTTATATGAAATACACCGAAAATTTATCCAAACTAAATTTTCAAATCCCTCTTTTAAAGAAGAAATTTATTTTATCAAATTGAAGATATAAAAGATTCAAATATTGTATTAAAAAAGGCTTTTCCATTAAAAGGTGGTAAAATTGCTTTTAAAAAAATACATCTTTTATCCGAAAAATTTAAATTGTTCTTATATTATGTCTAATTAACATAAAAAATAAATGTTATAATTATGTGGAGTATATCAAATTGAAAATTCAGTTAATACTATTCATAACCGTTTTTTTGAATGGCTAGTTTGGTAACTTGTGGTGCCCTCGAACATGGTGTTGCCTATAGGGTATGATATTCAATTACTTTAATGATAATAACATACTTTGAAATCTTGGTGTGTTACATTATCGGAACCAAGTGGGTTTACAAAAAAAAGTTAAATGTACATAAAGAAGTTTCAAGAAACAAATCATTGCTTGATTATAAAGGCCATGAATAGGCAAAAATTGTGGATTTTGATGAAATGTTTTCTACAATTGCATAATTAGGAACTATTAGAATTTTTCACTCAATGGATGCACATCAGAATTATAAATTTAATCATATGGATGTAAATTCTTCTGTCTGATATAGTGATTTTGAGGATGATGTTTACATTAAACAAAATTGTTGGTTTCTACTTGATGAGGATGGAAACAAAGTGTTTATACTTAATAAATCATTTATGTGGTATGAAATAATCTCTAGGTTATAAGTATTCTAAATATAAAAGTTTGAAATTTTATGATTTTCTAAATGAAAATATGATAGAATATTTTATGTGAAAGATGTTGACTCTGGAACTATAGATGATATTATTTATGTGGATTATATAATTTCTTCTAGGGATATATAACATGTTTGTAAGAAATTCTATCACGAATTAGAGAAGAATTTTGAAATTCATATTTTGGGAGAATTAACTTTATTCCTTGGATTACAGGTTCAATAAGAAGAAAAAATAATATTCTTAAGTCAAGAAATGTATACCAAGGAATTGATAATGGTGTTTTTCATGGTAGAATCCAAAGATGGTTCTACACCTATTTTAGTGAGCCCAAATTTGAGTAAAGATGATTTTAGAATAATTTTGAATAAGAAATACTTTCAAAAGTTGATAGGAATTCTTCTTAATCATATAGGCTCTAGTCATGATATTGTTTATGTTGTATCTTTTTATATCAGGTATCAAATTTATCCAAAAGAATCATATATGATGGAACAAAGAGAATTATCTGATATGTCAAAGGAACAACTTTAGATGGATTGTTTTACCAACGAAATTATGAGATGAATTTTATTGGGTATACTGATGATGATTGTGTTGGAGATTGTAATGAAATAAAATCAAACATAGGAGGAACATTTTACTTGGGTGAATGTTGTGTGAGTTAGAATAGTAAGAATAAAGTTTAGTAACTTTGATCACAACTGATTTTGAATATTATGCAGCTACTCAGACATGTACTCAAGTATTATGGATAAATGTTTACCAGGAATATTTGAAATTAGAGTTTCTAAACCATTAAAGATTCTTTGTGATAATTAGAGTGAAATTTATATTTATAAAAATCATGTCTGACATTCAAGATCAAAACACATTGATATAAAGTTTCAATTTAGAAAATTGAAAGTTACCGATAGATATTTTTTCTTGGAATACATCTCAACAAAGTATCATATTGCTGATATATTTACAAAATAATTGAAAAAAGATAGGGTTATGGAATTAATGCTACAGATTCTTCTTAGTCATCCTTGTATATCTTCCTAATAATTATAAGAAACTACCCCCACTATGCATTGGATTATATTGATGACGGGGGAGAGAAAGTAACAACTTTAACATTGTAAGAAGTTTTTAATTAACTTTTTAAAAGAATCTAAATCTGTAGTTATCATAGAATGGGGGAGAGAAAAAGAAAATTGAGAGGAAAAGATGAAAGTGAGGGGAAGATTTTCTTTAAATGGAAACATAATTTCTTTTACCACCGAGGGATGTAATTTCATTAAAAACATTACGTTATCTAGTAGTGTAACATTATGGCACTCTCTTTTGAGAAAGGATATGTCTATATAAAATTAAAAAACATGATTTGTTTAGAAAAGTTGAGATGTGAAAAATTATAATAGTTGGAAAAGTTGTTTACAAGGGTTTTGAACCAATCTGACTGAGATGATTGAAGAGCCATTGTGATAAATTATTTTTAACAACATTTTTGTATTTTTTGATAGCTGACCTTTTATTGAATAATGGTTTAGTTATTCACAAATTAGACCCAATCCATCATAATGAGGCTATTTTCCGAAAACATGTTTCCAGACCCACTTGTTTGTATTGATCTACACCAGCCATAGATGCGGTCAGGAAGATGATGTTGTTGATCAGAAACATTATCTTATTTGGGTCCTTCGGTATGAATTTAAAAATTATGAAATTCAAAATAATTTGAGGCTTAATTTATTATTTTTTGGATGTTTTTATTTGTCATAATTAGAGAAAGAATGAAGTTTCTGGTTCAAGAAGTTATATAATTTCTAATGGTATTTTAAAGATAAATGTCAATTCATGAATAATAAAGTCTTTACACTATCTAAAAGAAAGTTGGATGATGGTTTTATGATCATAATGTTCTCACAAATCATAAAAACTCTCATGATAAAATATTTTGAAGAAACAGTTGAGAATTTTAAAGAATTTCAGAGTTGCAGAATAGAGATTCCATTGTAATGGGAATTATATCTTAATGGGATTTACATCTTAATGATATTTAAATTGGAATGGGAATTACATCGTAAAGGGATTTCTATAGTAATGATATTTCCATTGGAATGAGATTTCCTTCAGAATGGGAATTTCTATCATGATGTGAAATTCATCATAATGGGATTTCTATCGTAATGGTAATTCCATCATAATAAGATGAAGATGAAACATATAATATAATGAGATGTTATGGAAAGAGATTGTAATGAGATGACAAGGAAACATATCATAATGAGATGAAAAGAAACAAATAGTAATGGGCTCGGAAAGAAACAAATCACAATGATCACATTAATAATAGATCGTAATGAGATAAGAAATAAATAGATCGTATTAAGGTGAGAAAGATATAAATATTTGAAGAGGAAAAACCTTCAATTCATTTTTATGTGTAAATTACAGAGAAATATAATGTGGATTGAATAAATCAAAGTATAATTTTAAATGTGAGAGATTTTCAGAGTATTGAAATTTTAGGATGTAAATGTTTTTAAGTTTCCCACTTTTTTTTGTCGAGTTACCTATAAATACTTGCTCAGATCATTTTCTCATTTTCAAATTTCTTATACCTTAAAAAGGTTGATCACTATAGATTTCAATGTGAAACTTCCCATTATATGGAAGAAGAGTTTTATTGGGTATTCTAGTATAGTTTATGTTTTTCATATTGAGAATGAGTTCATCATATTGGGTACATTGTACTGAGAGAATCATATCCAAATCCATCTTAATGAGAGAATTAGGTCCAGACTCCTCACATTGAGATAATCAGATAAAAACTCATCATATGGAGAAAATCATATCCAATATCATCTTACTGAGAAAATCAGATCCAACATCATCGTATTGAGAAAACAAGATACAATATCATCAGATTGAGAAAATTAGATCCATCACAATTGGACTATGGATTCATACTGATCAATTATAGAGAAGTTTCAAAAAATTATCTCTCTTTTTTATCAATTTTTTTTGTCATACAATATTACAAACAAACGAGATTCAGTATATTCATTCCTATCAGGTGAGAGAAGGTGTATAACGAGAGTTGGCACAAGTTGTTGTCAGTTCTCCAAAATTGTGGATTTCCATAGACCTATAGGAGTGTCCTTGGAAAGGATGTATGTTCTCAAATTGAGGCCAACCCTTGTAAATTTTATGCCTTTTCCATAATCTTCCACGATTTCATTCATTAGTATTTAATAATAGTTTATAATAAAATAAATCTTAAGAAGTTGTAAGGGATATGTTTTGAAATATTTTAAATCATACAAATAGTGAACAAATGATTTATCATCTCCCCTTCTTAGTTGTTATTCGATCATTTGGAACTTCAGTACTCATCCTGTATTAGCCTCTAATTTGATATAGATCAAAAGAAAATGGAAGAATAGATGAATACCTTAAAATAGGGCGTACGACCCTTCAACAAAATAATTCTTTTAAGAAGAATAAAAATGATAATAAACATAAGATGAATAAATAACTCATCTCCATGAATCCAACATGAAGAATGACTATCAAATTATATATTGGATCATGAAACTAGATTAAAGCATATTTATAAGTATTGGAGTGATCAAATGAGGTAAAATTTGTGTTTATGTATGAAGAAAAATAAAAAGGAATATGGTTTAGACATTTTTTTTCATTAAGGAAAAAATGGTTGTTTCCTCTCTAAAAACATGGTTGCATAGTTTGGTCGCTTGGTTAGCCAAACTATACAGACCTCTCTACATCCAGACACCCATCGCATGATCACATAACATGTTTTGACAAACCATGGGCGGAACATTCAATTTCTATATATCACAAACTCTATATTAAATGTATAGTCATGCGGGCTGGGTCGCACAGTTAGTGAAAACCGTGCACTAACTTTTGGTCTCTAAAACTCCCTACATAATGATTAGTAAATGTGTGTCCCAAATGATTTTAATAAAAGAAGGAATTCAATCTCTAAAAAATCCCAAGACACCCTTGTTTCATCAATAGCCTCATCAAGCATTCATATTTGGTAAAAAAGGTTTTATACTCAAAATTAGAAGGTTTTATACCTCACAAGAAATATGGGTTCTTACAAATAATCAGTCAAGAATCTAAAGGAAGATCAATGAGTGAGATCAAAGAACTACAAGTTGGATCCTATTCCACTTATCCGTACTCTACTATACGGTATATCAATAGGGAACCAAGATAATTTAAATCATTGAAGATCCCCACACACAAAAATCTATCGACATAGTGTAAATACCACAATAATTATACCACTAAATGATGTCACCAATAGGGGACCCATTCCTCATTCGAGTACATACACTGGCCAAGGGATTAACTAACCTTGATCATCTAAACCATCCCCAATACTCATCCTTCATAACCATCAAATCACCATACAAAAATGTATTGGGGGTACTCACACATCATTGAAGTGTCTAAAGTGAATGGGGAGTATCGATACTATGGATGACCTCACACCTAATGGAAATGAAATATATATCCAAGAGTATGCCTTCTCTTTTCATGTAAAAGTTATCCCACACCTCAAATATGGAGATCTAATAAACCATAGCCCAGTATGGATGTCCCACACCCCATATCTCTAGAAGATTATAGTCTCCATCAAAATAAAAGATGACATGGACCTTATCACATGATAAAACCCCAAGAGAGTACCCAAATCCCATCTCCAAACATCCTTGTCTCACAGTTATTAAAATATCTATTTTGAAGAAAAGAGTCACCTATAATACTTCCATAATCACCAACACCATATCTAGACATAACTCATGGGATAATATAAGGGATAGAGAATATACATTGTCCATATTAGGAATATTTTATAATGATTTTAGTGTTATAGGACTGTTTGAATAACTCCACAACCAATTACCCAAATTACTTGAATTCTCTCACCATATGGGTGAAAAATAATGAACATAATATTTAAACTTTTGACATCTATCTATAGGTTTCATCATACCACCATACTATATAGAGGTAACCATTTAATACTAGGTCTAACTCTTACAATCAAGAATCCTCTATCCTATAAGGATCTGTATCAACCATCAACTCCAAGAGATTACTAATCTCTAAAGACATGAGACAGTTACACACCTCGGTATCAGAATTATTCCAAGAGAAACATTGTCCTCATAATTTTCCTAGATCATCACCTATAACTTGTCACTATATATATGTAAATAATATCTTTACCTGATTATAAATAATCTTTCTGATGGCCTCTAAAAAAAATAGGACTCTACCATCATGTTCTATGTGGAAATATTATCCGAATGGATTACCAACATGTCCAAATCTGCATTTAGGGAGAGAAAATGTATAGAATCCCACCACAGGGGATGTACATGATATTTAACACAATATAAATATTATGTAAAACAATAGTCTCTATCTCGGAATGTGCTTATGATTAATTCCATGTTAAATATTTAAAAGTACATAAAATTATTTGGAGAACACAAAATGTGTCTTCTTGATGAGTCCACTCAGGCATGTACCTCAACGATTGTCATCATGTATTATCTAAATACATGGCATGAAAATAGGGAGAAATCAAGTGTAATCCATTAATGGTCCTTTTAATGTAGTCTGAAGATTTCTTTTCATTTTACCTGACAAGGAATGTACTAATACATACCACGCACTTGAAATGGTGTGTTTGGTCATGTACAAGGATACACCATGTGTTGTCTACCTAAAGATCTTACACATCATGTCTATATGTCCAACAAATTGTATAGGAACCTTGTTAAATCATCTCTGCACTGACTAAATACACAACACAAGTTCATGAAATGAATTCCATGTGGGTAGGATTTCCAGATTTAAAAAAACATTTGAACTACTGGAATGCTCCATTTTCTATTCAAATTGTCCATGTATGGGCCTTAAGCTATTGAGAAATATCCAACATTTCCAAAATGAAAATGTTAATCAACTGAAAATGATTACGACACATAAATAAAAATCGCATTACAACCTTGGGCTCCGAAGTATTAAGGTTTTCAAACCAATGATCTACAATCCATGGCTATTGCATCCATATCTAGGTTCAATCAGACTCCTAGATTTCTCTTTCCAGTACTTAATCAATTTTATTTTTAGTTTATAGGTGACAATAAGTGGAGGTATTCACCTAAACACAATTTATAATGGATAGAGAATAAAGTTCATGGGGGGGGGGGGGATAAAACCAAAAAATCAAATATAAAAATACCCATTTAAAGGAATAACCGACTACCTAGAACCTTAAATTTTATTATACCTCACCCATGTAAAACCATCCATTATAAACTCAATCATGATGGTTGAATTAAAATATGTATCATTGTGTAGGATATATCAACATTCATATACAGAAGAATAAATAATATTTATTTAATAAATATTAAATTTCTTGAAAAATATGCCCGAATCAACATTCTATAAAATTCAATACTAGGGAAAAAATCATGTCTCAATAACAATTGAAATTTCAAACATATTTCAAGGTCATTTTATTGGTAAAATAAACACTTCAACCTTTTCAAGGGCATATGGATCTAGAAATAAAAAATGATATAAGTTTTATTTATGTGTAACAAAATAACTACTTACTTTTGTATCATCTTCATATTCCCAACAAGTGTTGGATGATGGACATTGAATGAGCGATTATAAAAATACCATGTAAAATGCTTTGAAAACACAAAAGATATTTGGGGTAAATATTAACTCAGAAAAAATGTTCAAACCACATAGTCACCTGAATCAAATTATAGGAAAACAACATCTAGTGTAGAAGCTATGGCTTCAATTCCAAATATGACCTTAAATACATGGATAATCATATATAAAATTCAAATAGCAAACGTTCATGAACCAAAATACAAGAAAAATAGAAATTAATTAACTGGATGAAACAATCTAAATGGTAGTGTACCAAATGATTTATTAACCACTTCAACCAAATAAATCCACTAAGTTCAACATACTTTTCCCTATTAACACAAAAATCATACCATGAATTCACTAAATGGAATAAATAAAATTAATTTAATGAAATATCATGTTTCTTGGTTACTTACAGGTATTACCTATGTTCATGGGAGAAAAAGTGCAACATTTATTTCCTAGAAATTAAAAGGTTAAAATTATTCTGGCCTATTAGCCACATGGATAAGTAAATCAAGAAATAACATGATACCTTAACAAGTTATCTCTACCACATTTATATAGTGTGTCATAGATGGCCAAATTTTTTTACCTACCTCTTATATTCATGTAGATCTATTCATTGATATATAAAGAAACTGATTCCTTATTTATTTTATTAGTTTGGTCACCAATCACCAATGGAATGGAAGTTTACCCACACCTCAATATTTTCCCAAAATCTATATTCAAAGAGAGATTAAAATATAAACACAACATTTTTAGAGATTTCAATCTAGAAATATTTCAGTGAACTAGCCACATAAACATATGAAAAAATTATCATCATGATGATAATATTTTATAAATTCACATCTTCTAACAATATCCCAACCAACGTGTTGAATCCTATTATTGCTACTCTCATGTGATAAATGATCTACCAGAGTTTCCCATTCTGGTAAAAATATATTGGCACTTAGAGAGACTCCAAATATCTCAGAAACATATCTATTAAAGACTGTTTCAAGTAATTCAATAACCACCTTTTTCAATTTTTAAAATTATAAATTTATTCTTTCATTACATGCTACGATGCTCTATTTAATTATATTCACTGAAAGCAGTCTAAGAAAAAAATACTACCTTGGACTATATTGGATTAATATCATGGTGAAAATTTCTACCAGATTTGTATTTCCACTAATATCGTACAACTCCAAAACTCTATCCTACAATATCATGCTAAAATGGTATACATAATGTCAATGTGATTCATTCTCTCAAGGAACACCATATTCGTCACTAAGTGGATTTCACTTTGACCGTTATAGAAAAGTAGTCAACATTCTAGTCTGCATGTTCGATCATTAATCATATTACTCAACTATACCATTTCCATACTTTCATTCATTATGTCCACATACTCCACTTCCCTTTTGGAGGGTGAAATAACTCATTAAATAATGAACATTAAACTGATTTCAGTTCTACCAAATGTGGTAACATATCTAGATTTTCTCTTCTATGAGTCTTATTTACCCACAATGATTGCATCATTATACCTCTAAAATGAATCAACCTCACAAAGTGGAATATCTTATATTCCTTCGAGGTACCAAATAATCTACTTCATTGATTCCCAATGATCATTCCCTAGATTCTTCATGTACATGATGAGTACTTTATCTTCATGAGTTATGCCTAGCTGAGGGCACACCATGTACACATTCCTTCCAAAAACATCAATGATTTTAATTTCTTCTCATGAAACTGTTATCATCGATGATTGATTTAATGTTTTGGTTCCACTACCTTTTCACTTATTTCAAAACATGAATACCTCCCATGAGTTTAGAGAACAACCCCTAATGACACTGATCCATGAATATAATAGGTTGTCTCTTATATATTTCTTCACTTATATTTTCATGAAGAAAATTAGTATCCATAAAAATTTTCTATAAATATAAATCTCCATAATAAACTAATATTATCATAACTCAAATGGTAGTATTTGTTACTACCAAATATAATATTTCATAAAAGTTGATTCCCTCAGTCTACTGAAACCTTTTGAACACCAGTCTCACCATATACATTCTATTTCTATTAGATCCTTCTTTTAGTTAAAAGACCCACTTATTTAAAAATTTCATTTTTATATGGTGTTTCTACTATGTCTTAGGTGTTATTAACATAAGGTGAATACAACCCCTCCTTCATATAAAAATATAACATATAAAAACATATAAATTTATCATTTTATTCTTGGATTTTTGGTTCTCCCACATTCATTAAAAGTAAGAATTGAATGTCAGTTCCATAATTATAGACAAGACATCTGATTCTGTAGGATATCCACAATGTTTCATATGGATATAACATCTTTGGAAATGAACACTAAGTAATTTCATCATTTGAAACTATAAATTATTCTACAACAGTTCTTAAGCTTTCAGATATGTCTTTTATTACTCACATTCTAGAACTCCCGACTCGACTCTCTGATCATTCCTATATAATTTTCAAACATCTAATATATTCAAATTCATTTTAATTATCAATAATTTAAAATCATCTGGAACCCCAATTCATATCAACCTAGATTAAAGTCGATTCTTTTTCCAAAAAATCATTTACCATAAAATATTGGTCCATCCAATGAACCTAGTCATAAATAGAACATTTATCCTTCTGATTACTAATCTTTTATCACCACCCAGAGTTAAAATATGATTTTTTTCATCTTTATAGCCCAAAAGAACATTAATAATATTTTACCCAATCTTATCTCTATATTTTTTATCCACATATATATAGGATAATATTTTAAATACTTTATGTTGAGAAAGATATGGTGATTTACTTGTCTATAGTGGTTTTGGAGACTTCAATCCCCAAGAAACTATTAGGATATAGTTGAACAAGTATTAAATTATTTTCTCTACCTCTTATAAAAAATCCTTTAGTATTTCAATGTGTAATGGAATGATCCAAACCATTTACATTAATGTGTAAGTCATCCTTTCAACTATTCTATTTTGTTCAAGTATCCTTGGTATAATATTTTCATGCATGACACCAATATTATTGAAAGGGTTTCATAAAATTATTTGGGTAAACTAACCACCATTTTCTATCCTCAACCTCTTAAACATAATTCTAGTTTTACATTCGACCACAAGATTCTATTGAAAAAGTTATACGAAAAATTCACAATTTTGTTTCACTAACAACAATTTTCTCATAGATTCATCAATTAAATACATAGAAAACATTATCCCCTCTGAGAAATAACTAGGGAAGCCCACCAAAAATTTCTAAGTACAATTTCAGGATTTTTTAATTTTAATGTTCTTAGGATCTTGTTAATGATCACCTTATATTTATTTCCATGTATTAAACTCTAATAATTTTGAAAGTCCAAATATTTATTCTTTGACATTAATTATTTAACCAAAACATTTATACTCATTCCACTGAGTTTCCCAAGTTAGTTATGTCCAAAATAAAAAATTTCACTGGTAGATGCTATAGAATGTGAATCCCCTGATACCCTTAACATTTGATAAAGTGTACCACACCTAAAATTATTGATTTTACAAGATATTATAGAGTTATTTTACACACTATATTTGCAAAGTATTACACATAATAAGATTCATCAAACTATGCTATTAAAATAAGAATCTTCCATAGTCATAGAATATGTTTGATTAATTTTATCTCAAGTCCACTTCTATTATTTAACTAGTATTTTACATCCCCCATCCCAAATATGTCAAAAGCATAATCATATTCAATATGTACTCATCAAAATCATAAAGACTCAAAACTTGACACGTATACCTTTTCCCCAGTAGAGTTGATAGATTATAAAAAATATATGATCCAACATTCCACTAACGTTTTTACATGTAATAATAAGTTTTCACTACTCTTAGAATTTGGGTTAATATAATTCAATCCTCCAGAAGTTTGTCTCTCATAATTTACTTTGTGATCATGAAAATCCTTATTTAGATGACCCATTTTACCAAAGTCCCACCAAGATAGACCATGTCCATTAGATTTACCTCCACTCCTCACTCTATTTTTTTCTAATAATATTTGACATCTTTTATGAGGGAAGAACAATATTAAATATTAATTTAATACATCACCATAGGATGCCTGAATCTCACTCCTCACGAGAACATCATTTAGAAAAAATATCCATGCATCCTCGAATATCCATTCATTTTTCCCTTGGAGTTTGTCACTAATATCATCATTGTTTTTTGATTATTTAGTAAAACATTCAACAACATTATGTCTCCTAAATTATCCATGAAGTCACCATCATAGAATCACACATTCTCCTGGTCATATTGAAATTATTCTCATAAAATGTGGTAGGAATTCCATTTCATAACATCATCCAGAATGACTATCACGAAAAAAATAGTTGGTTGAGTATTGTAGTCTTCTCATATATATATATATATACTAGTGCTTCTATGAAATCCTTTATAATTTTATTTTCTTTTGTACCGATGTTCACATTTAATGCTATTGATATCCCCACTAAACCTAAAACCTATTTATCTATCATTTTCAACTCAAAATTTTCTATTCTTTCTTCTTTAACCCTTTAAAAAGGCTTATCAATCTTTCTAACTATAGTCTACAAAATTCATCCATAAAAATATAGAATTCATTTCATCGAATATGTGATTCCATACCGTTCTATCCTCTATTTTCATCCTTATGATGATAGTAACTCCCACTGTATTAAAAATAAATTTTATCAAGAGAAAATTTTACCTAAGAAATTTCCAAGTGAACTAATGAAATTATGAGAACCTTTTAGAGGATTTATGTATCTAATAAAAATTTTATGAATCCCTCAAAAACATTAACCACTAGATGTTCATTCATTAGAAGACTGGCAATGTAGAAATTAGGTCATTGGATTTAACTCTCCAGACATTAATATACTAGTAGATGGAAGAATCAAATCATTAAAATATTTTTAGTAAGACATAATTACTCTTATATATTCACTAAATAATCGTAAAATTAATTTAATTAAATGAATAAATGAAATAATTTAAAATATATCACATGGTTTTAAATGGATTAGTATGTTATTTTACGTATATGGGAAAAAAATATTACAAAATTCATTCAATTAAATGTGTAATGCTATAATAACTGTGAATTGTTAGCCACAAAGATCAATAAATATTTTAATTTCACAAAACATCAGCTTGTTGTCACTCCCAACTTTATATAGTAGATCCTAATAGGTCAATATTCTTCCCAGACCCTCTATATTTTCAGAGATCCATTAGTTGCATTGTAAAACAATGAAATACCTATATGTCACAAACAAGACATATTTTAAAGGTATTTTTTTTCATTTAATTTACATCCTTGCTTTGTTTTGGGGGTTAACCTAGGTTTTAGGGAGGAATAGATGAGTATTCATGAATTGGTCCAAACTGTGCGCCCAATTTCAGATTAAAAAATAAATTTTGTATCTTCTATAACGTTTTCATTCATTCAAATTCCTACTTTAACTCCCCTAACCTAGTAACACCACAAAGGTAATTTGGAGCTTTTAGAAATCCATAACCATGGTTTATTTGGGTTTTTATCTAAGGGGTTGGGCCTTCCCGAAAGCCCAATTCCTGTTTTAAAAATAAATGTTGATTATGTTATATCTTATTCATTTTTTGGGATTTTTCGGTGCTTCCAAGTGGAGCCCAAGCCCACTTAAACCAGCCGCACGACCCTTCTCTCTACCCCCTCATTGGAGTAGTGGATAATCGCAATTTGGTTCCGAACTTCATAGGCTTCCTCAAATCGTCCAGATTTGAAGAGGTAAGTTCATTCATTCATATCTCTCTCAATTTTTACTCTTTTCCCCCCATTAAATTTCCTAAATGATCTCAATATCCTTTTTCGAACCTATCTTAAAGTTTTGAGTATTTTTAAAATCAGATACTGGTATTTTTGGGGGAGATTTCTACAAGATATTTAAAGCAAGTTGTTCTCCTTCTTTCTTCTTTCAATTTGTTTAGGGTTACATCCAATTTACTTAGGGTTTATTCCCTTATCAATGAGTTTTATAATTTCCAGGGATTAGGGTTTAAAAATTAGGGTTTTATATTGTGTTTCATGGTCTGAAATTATGGTTTTCGGTCTGATTTACCTTCTTTGAGGTGCGGCGGTGGTGCGTTTGAGTTTTCTCACAAAGGGTTCAAGGGTTTCCTTGGTTTTGGTAGGTGATTCCATTTTGTGTGCAATTTTTGTGAATTATCATGCTGTGTTCATGGTACCTTAATGTATATTTCCCTTTAATGTTTCTTTAAAAATTGGTTTTAGTTGCATTTATAATGAAAATGAATTTTAAGTTCCAATTTTTGGTGAAATTGGGGGTTTTTCATTCAAATCTTTCATTGGTTCATTTTGGGCTGACCTATAATTACTTAGTTGATTTTATTGAACTGTATTATGACTAAAAATCATGTTTTTAATGTTTATTCTTTTTTTTTTGTTGTTGTGAAAGTTTTCTTAAATGGTGTCTGGGAAGCAAATGGGCTTTAAGTGCCATGTTTGTGTGAAAATGGTGGTTTTAAAAGATATAACTTCTTGGTTCACATTGGGCTTCCCCATAACTAAATTGTTGGTTTCATTAAATGGAATTGAACTGAAATTTTGTTTTAATTACTTACAAGTGTTCACATAGTGTGCAAAGTGGATACTTTAAAGAGCTTTGGGTGCAAAACAATGTGATGTTTTGAGAGGTTGTTTTATTGAAAATAAAATTATTTTATTGTGTGTTTTAAATGGTATTAAATGTGTGTATATACTGTACTATTTGTTTGTGACCAGTAGGGACATTTTATATGCAAAAGGATGTGTGTTTTTTCTGAAATTGTTTGAACACAAAAGGGGAAGCCCAGGTACTTAGGTGGGGCAGATTTGTACTAGTACATCTAGTGGATCAGATGGGTTTTGTCCCTGTTCCACATAGCATTTGGATAACAACAACTCTAACTAAATACGTGGATGATGATTGAGGACCACTAGGTTATGTGTATGTTCCCTACTAGTGGATCATGCATGAGAACAGATTTTTCTATGGTTACTCTACACTGAGGTATGAGGTACATAGGGCCCGAGACAACCTAGTGCTTAGGGGTGTTCCTGATTTTGATTATCATTGGATTTGTGGTATTTACCCTTGTTATGGGGTGTTTTGGAAGTACTTTATAGTAGATCACATGTCTATTTAATTTGTTAACATACTGGAATTCTTGGAATGAAAACTGTTTTCATTTTAAAGTTACATTTCGTTGAATTCTAACACTGTTTCACCTTGTATATTAAGATTGCTTGTTTTGTTCACATTGTATTGCTTGCTCTTTGGAATCATCTGGTGGTATCCTATTGGGCTTAGGCTCACACCCTATTTACACCCCTTGGGTGTAAGCAGACCTGATTATTCTTGACTCAGGTAAAGGGAAGGCTAAGGGTGATGGCGGTTCAGGGTGTTAGTCCCCATCGTTGGGGCAGAGTTGCGGAGAAGGCTTGCGGGTGATGGCCCCCTTGTCGTGTGGAGTCCATGGGGATGTCTTTATGATGTCATTATTTGTTTTTAGACCACTTGTAGTGTCTTTAAAAATATGTATTCAGTTCTGGTTTTTGTTTAAACATATTTTGGTTTACATTTCTCAGATTCAGTTTATTGATTGTTTTTAATGTTTTATTCGTTCATATTCAGGTAAATCGTTTCCAAACAAAAATAAATGATAGCTGGGAACTTATGCCAGCCCGTGGGGATAGGGAACGCAGTTTGGGTCATGTCACATGCTAGGATTGGTGCCAGTTTTGGTGGCGACCAGATTCAGTTCGTGACACTATAGCTTTCCTTGGTATACCCACTAATCACTAGTAGAAAAATAATGCTCCTACACATCACCCATTTTCCACAAAATCTATGATGAGATTGAATAAAATGTTGACACTCCATTCATGTGATGATATAACTCTAATTTTTCTTCTAATAAACTGATCACCTGGGATTCTAGTAAACTGGCCATCATGCACAATATCAATTAAAAATTAATATCTTCCAACAACATCACATCCAACCCACATAAGTCAATTTTCAATATTCTCAGAAGACCAAAATTGTATATTACTGATTCTCCTTCTCGTAAACATTATCCTAAACTTAATGAGAGTTATCAAATCCAAATATATCCCACAACATAATGAAAAAAATTGATAAAACCAAAATGTTTACTTTTTTATTTGGATGAAGGCCCCATTCACATATACCACAACCCTATTGATAACACATATATAGTCCTACTCCACAAGGGAAAACACATCCCTACCCACTCACCATAGTTGAAAATACCTCTCTGATCATCTTCCTCAATGGGAAAACACAACATTGGTATACATGTGGGAAGATGAAACCCAAATCACCATGTCATAACCAGGAAGATCCCAAAATTAATAGAATATTTATCCATGAGCCACCACTAATGCACCAAAATAACCACTGACCTGTCACATAGGGAAATCACCTGAACTCATATGAGTATTTTTTACTTAGAAAATCACTGCATTCCAAACAGGCCCATATAAACACAACATACAAGAAATCAATAAATAATAGATTGACCGAAGTGGGGATATCAAGATATTGAGAACCGCAAAAATCCCATGGGAATACCAACACTATAGTTGGTTAACCACTACCCATTCCACATAGGATATCTCAGCCCCATCCTACAAGAGAGAATAACAACCCACAAAATGTGTTTTTCAATATGTAATTCAAACTATAATGACCCATGATTTTCATACATGGATATTACTTATTTGTAGATGAATATTCATTATGTTATCGAAACCCATGCCCATGTACCACAATAGTGTAGTTACTTTGGAAACATGTGTCAAAGTCTTCTTATTTGGTGATAAATATTCAATGTCTCCCATAAATATATCCACTTTATTATACATAATTAAAACCAATATTTTTTATATTTCGAAAATAAACATAAGTAATGGGTGAGATAAAATGATCTGTAAGGGTAAACATGGGAGATATGCAAGCATAACTTTAACATAAGGGTATGAAATCATGAGAATAACATTGGAAAATCATACCCAACATATTACAGTTCATAATTATAAATAATGTAATTAAATATTGGTATTTAATAAGACAGGAATCATCATATAATCAAGTAACATAAGACATGAGAGTATAATAATGGAATAAGACATGGAATTTGTGGAGTACACATAAGCTTTAAAAATATTATGTCAAGGCTACCTAACAAGAAAATCATAACATTTTATTGCTCAGGTATTGATCTATGTACCTATTTTAGGATTGGGATGACCTCCGTTATACCTTATAGTTTCGGGCTTAGGATGAACTCTCATGTACCATCTTATTGTGGGCTTTAGCTAACCACCCAGGTGCCCTTTTGTTGCAGGCTTTGGCTAACTACCCATGTACCCGCCTATTGCGAGCTTGGACTGACCACCCATGTATCCTTTTTTGGGTCATGGACTGACCACCTGTGTATCCTTTGTCCCCCTAAAAAATTCATCACTACCCAATGTATTGGAAGGAGATGTAGGTCCAACCAATAACATAATGAAACCATACACATGTTTTCTACAAGAACATAAATCATTTATCATATCAGAACCCATAAAAGGAAATGTGTTTCATCAACATTAATTGAAAAAATAACCAGATTATAAGTGGTTATTTTTTAGTTTATATGTTTTTATAACCCCTTATAAACACATTAGAAGTGGTTTTAAGGAATCATCAATAATACACCCACCTACTATGGTTAGAGTTAGTATTGAAGAACCACTGGTAACGTAGTTGGTAAATTAGCGGTGGTTAGATTAGAAGGGTTTAGAACCCCATATAATTTGAGATCCCATTATGAGATTAGTGGGGGGTTGAACCCCCTCTAAACTATTTACATGAAAAAAAAGTAGTTAGAAACCACCAGTTTCTGAATATTATGTTACAAATTAGAGGATTTTTCTGAACCCACCTCTATTTAAGGCTAAATTAGAGACGTTCAAACCCCCATCTAATAGGATATATATTAAACGTGATTATTATAACTAACTATACTTAGTTATTATTATTTTTTGTACATTTTGAGCCTGTATCCCCCCCACCCCTCTCGTTCTGGTCCAAGTCCCCTCCCGCCCCTCCTATTTCGGTCCAAGTCATATCCACCCCTCCAATTCCAGTCCCATACTATTCTGCATCCCACCTATCCAAGTCTAGTATTGTCTTGAACATACCTTCTTTACTATTATATTCCGATCATGCCTCTCCCTAACCCTGCCCTCATGTTCCCCCTCATGCATGTTGTGCCGCACCCCCGTGCCCCTTTGTAAAATGCGAAAGAGTTGAGATTCGATTCATTGATGACTATGTTATATAACTTGCCTTTATATCATAATGGAAAACTGATTTTTCTTCATAAATTACACATTAATATATATATATATATATATATTAGGATGGTTATTAAAATATATTTTATTTGAATAAATAATTAAACAAATATAAAAATTTATATTCGATATATTTGTGTACAACGTTTATACATAATATATATTTGAATATAATATATATAATATGGTAGATACATAAATATTAGATAATATATATTATATTTACGTATTATTTATATATAATCTATTTATACAATATATATATATATAAAGAATTACATTTACATATATAAATATATATTTATATACATATATATAAATAAATTTATATTTGTGTGTTAGTGTATTTGTGTATTCGTATAATATTTATAGATATAATATAATAATTAAATATATTCTTATAAAATATTATATATATATTTTTATATATTTACATGTCTGTAACAATAATATAGTTAATTATTATTATTTTTATTACACCAATTTTTTTTACTATAAAAATTGTATGTTGATTTTATAAAAATTATACATTTATACATTATATGATTTATATTATACATATATTACATTAAATACATTTATATCATAATTTTCTATATGTTATTATGTATATTTATATTATATAATATATATATATATATATTCACCCAAAACATAATACATCCATATAATTGGGAATATATAATATAATAAAATTATATATATACTAAATTAATTTATAATTAATAAAATATACAACAATATATATAAAATAATTATATAATATTTATAAATTTGTATATAAATAAATATTTATAATATAATATATAAAATATAATTCTATAATATGTATATTTATTTTTATATTTATTTTTGCCTATATTATATAAATTTATACACATAATCTAATATAAATGTATTTATAAAAAAATATACAACCAAATGTACTTAATATATTATATGTATAATATAAATCTCAATATAAATGTATATTATTTATAAATCCATATATAAATTTAAAAATTTGAATGAATATATTTATAATAACATTTATATCATGTATTTCAATATTTATAGATATATAAATTTTTGTTTATATGTATAGGTATGTAATTCATCTATTTATATAATGTCCTTATATATATATTATTATATATTTATATACATTTATAAATTGTGTTTATGTAATTTATATATATATACAAAATTGCACACACAGACATATATTGTAAAATTTAAATTTATAAGATATTTATTTCAAAAAATAAATAAATATTTTGAGGGGCTTTAAAACCCCTATAATAAATGAGATTAGTGGTGGTTTATGACCCCCTCCCCCGTCAAATTTCATGAATTGAGGGGGTTTAAAACCCCATATATTGTCATCAATTAGATGGGGTTCCAAAGCCCACTCTAATCTAAGTGATTAGCAGCGATTCATGAGCCCCCTCTAATATATTAAATTATAGGGGTTTAAACTTCCAATATTTATTTTTTAAAAATGTTTTACGTATTTATATTTGTATCTAAATAAATAATATATATAGCTCCTCTATTATCCATGAAAATATATAACTCTATTGATTATTAAATTTGTGATGGTTTTTATATTTCCACCTTTAAAATAAAACCAAACACTAAACAAAAATGAAAAAATTTTAATGGGATGTGAAAACCCTATAAATATTATTCTTAGAGGGAGTTGTGTAGAACCCCTTCTAGAAAATCCCTGCTAATCTGTTGTTTTTTCGAAATGATTTAATCATAAAATAAACTATAGAAATGTAAAAAACTTCATAAAAATAAATTCATAATAATCATAAACTATTTATTCAAGGAATGAAAATTGTATCATTGTATCATATCCCCTTTAAGTCGTGAATAAAATTGATAGATTTCATCATAGATGTAAAATAAAGTTGAAATATATTTTAAAAACATTTTTTGAGACAAATATCATTTCTATTTAGAAAAAGAAATTTTAAATCATTAAAAATTTATAAAAAAATTACATATAAAATAAACTATAAATATTCAAAAATAATCTTGGAAAAAACCATTTAAACATATTTGAATTCAATTTCTTTGAAAAATCTAAAAAGGTCATTTAAAAAATTTGGTTATTTTGAAAACATGGTTTTTGAATAAAAAAATTTACGAATGAGGAGAGAATAACATTAAATAAATCATATAATATAATAAAAATAAGGATATTAATAATAATACAAAATATCGGGATGTATATACACCTCATAAATGAATATAGGTGTATAACATAACAAGTGTCTCCAAAAATGAATATTGAAAGAAAAATACCTTAACAATTTTGTAACTTTTAAACCGTAAAACCCATAATAGAGAGATCATAATATGAATATGTAAATACCCATAAATTTATGGATAATTATAATATATTACATTCCTGGAAGGTATATACACCACAAAAATGAAAAAAGTGGTGAATTTGACATAAGTCTCACAGAAATAAATGCGAGACTCGAAATCCCCTGTCTTTAAGTCTTAACTTCCTTCATACACATTAAAACCTTATTTATAATTAATATAAATTTACAGTACATAAACTATAGAACCATATTAATATATACCATAATATATATGATATAATTATGACATCATATTACTCATTTATTAGAAATACTATGTTGATGTTATGTGTAGGGCAATAACATCATTATTTTTTTGTACATGTTTTGAATTATTATTCTTGGTAGTGTTACTTATATTTTAATTCTTTAATATCCATATTGATAAAAATGATTAAAATATCATAAATATTAGTATTTATGGTGATTCATAAAAGTTTGATTATGAAAATAACATTCATCGTTCATTAAGACAACATGTCGTACACACACATGAATGTTATTTTAATTTTCTTATCAGATTGATGAAATAATTTTATATGATAAACAATCATTAAAAATAATTTTTTAATTCATATATATCAAATAATTTAATCAAAACCACCCTTAATAAATTCCATGTAAATTGTGAATGAATCACATTTCTTCATGAGGCGATAGTCTGCCATACGCACGAACAATAATACCATATTACCACAATATGGTATGAATGAAGGTATTTGTGATATAAAAATTAGAGAATCATAATAAATCATTAAAACAATTTATATAAAATATAAAATATAAATTCATCATTATTCACAACATTCAAAGTTGGTAATGGAAGAATGAACGACATCTATTCCCAAGGCGGTAGCTCACTGTAGACACAAATGATGATTGAGTATCCCATTCGATAGAAGTGTGTGAAGTTATAGGTCATACCCTTAACAAAAAATTCTAAGTATATTTAATATACTATGTTTATTATATAAAAATGAAATTAATTTTCTATGGGGTTTACAATAGAAATAAAACAAAAATTTTCATTGATGAACATTTCCTCTTCTTCTTTTATATCCTTTTAGTTTTCACCAAAGGAATTATTTAAATGGATTTATGCATAAAGTAAGGCTTGTAATATTAATTTAGAGACATATTAAGGATATTTCAATAGGGACACTATGATCCAAATGAGGTTTTTAGTGTGAAGAAAAGAAAAGAATAGGTGCCATGTGATGTGAGGGGCTATTTTGGAATTTCATAAAAGATTATTTTATAATAAATTAAATCTCAATCAAAATTACAATGAAATTACACATATTTTAATCTAAGATATGTTAATGTTTTAATATTATAAACTAATATATTTTATAAATGTTTTGGTATTTATTTTAAACATAATCATTTTGATTAACCCATAGTTAAGCTATTTTAATTTTAACTAGGATAAATTTTTCAATTTAAAAAAGATAAAATTTTTACTTATATGGTATCAATTTTCCAAAAGTGGACCATTTATAAAATTCTAGAACTTATCATAATCATATTTAATATTGTTAAAATATTAACTTTTTTTTAAATAATTTAATAAAATATTGTTGTCACAAAATATCATTAGTGTTTATTTTGACACTATTAATTATATTAAATTGAAGAAATCAAACCAAGAAAGATAACTTTAAAAAAAATAATTTAATACACCAATAATATTTAATATTCACTGAGTAAATTCATGGATAAACTAAATAATTAATATTATATATATTTAAACATTTATAATATTATTTCATTTATTTTTTTCACTACATTAAAAATTACTCCATCCCCATTGTCTAAATATATATGATAATAATTTCTTCACTAGATATTTTAAAAATATTCCTTGATGTATATAAAATTTTAATCCATTATAATAATATATATATTCAATAATATATTCTATTTAATCTGAAATTAAAAATATTATCCTTACTAAAAGTAATTGTGTGAAATTTTGTCACTCTCTATGATTGTAATGATATATAAGTAATTTTAATGGACATTTTTCCATTAAACAATTACATTTTAAACCATAGGTGGTAAGGGTTGAATTAAATTCAAACAATAATATTTTAAAAAATGTTAGGTTAATTTTATAATATCTATAATATTAGTTTTACCCTTAGTTACCTGATTTACACTTAACCATGTTAATAAAATTGTTAAGAGTACTATTAATATTGTTAAAAAATAAGAGGAATATTTAATAAATTAGGATATTATGATTCAAAATATATACAAAAGTTTATAAATATAAAAACACACAAGTTTCTAAAATTAATATAAAATTAATCCTCCAGACGAGACAAGAAAAATGAGTTTTTAAAGTTAAAATATTTAAAAGTTCACTACGTTTTAATATGTGAATTCATATAAAAATGAATAAAATTTCCTCAATTGGATTAATGGATTTATAATTTAACTAATTTTACCATTAAAATTATTGAACATATAATTTAACATTATATTTTTGTTTTGATAAGAAAGAGAGTTTCAATTAAAATCTAATATTTTCACTATTAATTAGAAAATGAATCTTCTCAAAAATATATGAAAAAATAACCCTAATATAATTTTGATATTATGATTTATAAAAAAAGTTTATTTTTAAAAATAAAATTTATAAAAGTGTAAAAATTTAGTTTTAAAAAAAATTCTTCCATTAAAAGGAGGCAAAATAGCCTTTTACAAAAATAATCCTTTTTTTTCTTAAAATGGATTTGGTTTTTCTTTAATCCAATAAAACTTATTGGTTGAATTTAAAATAAATTAATTAAATATATAAAATATATATTTAATTAATATTATTCAATAATATTGATTAATTTAATTTATTAACACAATACTTCTTTGTGGGAATAATAATAATTTTTCCTAAAAACACATCCCTTATTATCATTTGATTTCTATCTTCGTTAATAATTAATTTGTAACCAAAGAATTAATTTAATAATTTAGGTATTTATATTAATTATTTTATTTGTAATATCTTGGTGATTACTATTATAATAAATAGTATATTGTTGTTTGGTAACACTCAGTCTTGCATGGAGCACACATTATCGAAGGAACCCATTCTTGTGTGTAACACAAGACAAAATTAATCTTACAAGTGCCTAAAGTAAAACTATAATTTTCTTGTGTTGAATTATTGTGTATAAAGAAATATTTACTAAGTTTATATTAAAATTTAATCAATAATGTAATTTTAATTTATTTGAGAAAAAACATTCATAAAAAGATGGAGTGTTACACCTACAACCTAAGAATGCTCAAAGGTGTAGATAAAAAACTAAATGGTGCATACCTAGAAACTTATCATACATCCAATAGAGTGGTATAAAAAAAGGGGAACCTATATAATCCTTGAAAGAATAGAACAATTAACATCATACATACCCAAACACTCAAACCCATCCATCTAGAAAAAATACCACCATCATTATATCACTAATATGATATTTCCACTAGAAAATCCATTCATATTAAAAGTATATAGATGGTTTTTTGGAGTTTACAATAATTATAATCTAAAATAACCAGACTAATCATCCCATATTACTAACATATCATTAATAACATACATACCAGGGGACCCATACCTCTCTAGATAATATAAATCAATTGAGGGAGTACCGAGCCCATAGAGGCCCCTATGACTCAACTAAGGCCAATATCCATCGAGGAAAGTACCATATTCATAACATATAGTTTATCATATGCATGAAAAAGAGATCTCTGATAAACCATATAATTGCATCGAGGGACCCCACTAAATATATCTTGGGGAGTTCAAACACTCTCAGTTTAAGGAACAACTCACACTTATTTTCATGATACAATCCTAATGTAATACCAAAGTCCCTTATCCAAACCTCTCACACCTAATACTCATTAGAAACTATGGTCTAATGAAAATTTACACCTAGAATATTTCACTAATAACTATCTCCCAGAGCATCTGAGAAGATACTATAAGAAAGAGAGAACATTCATCATCCATTATTTAAACAGGCCATAAGAACCATAACATAATGATAGTGTGGTAATAACCTGCAACCATCCTATCTAGAACATATATAATCGATATAGCATGTACTAATACATGTTATGTACCTCACACGAGGTGTTTGGCTATGTACATGGCCATACTTCAGGTTGAATACCCAAACATTCTCCATGGTTTTTCCAAAAGTCCAAAATGATTTGTGGATACCTTTATCAAACATCAACACAACAGAATCTACATTGTGTGTGTTCACGACCTTAATGTCGTGTGGTGTTGATTTGATGAATTAGAAATATGTAAGACCCCATAAATCCACCCATTTCTTCACAAATCATCCATCCATGGAATTTAATCTATCCATGAACTATCAGAATTTAGAAAATAAAAATTGAAGACAACTAATAAATGATTTCATGTTTGAAATAAAAAAAAAAGATCCCACATAATTGATAACTTCTACAACTTAGAGGTTCATACTCCAACAATACATACACTATAGACATTACATCTCAATCTATCTATAAAATGAATCCTTTTATACTCCTCCCCCCTCACACTAAATCTCAATTTGATTCAAATATATCAACAAGGGAATATATTCTCCTTCACATCATGTGTAATGGTTAGATAATATGGTTAGATGTTAAATAGATCCAAAACATAAATTAAAATAGATAAAAATTTAAAGCCCTATCCTGGACCCAGAACTCTGAAATAGTCTATACTACACATAGATAAAGTAAACCATTCAATACCCAATATCAAACTCAAAATTTCCATATGAATATCCTTTTAGGAGATATTGATGTTCACATAAAAGAATAAATAAAATTTATTTAATGAAAATTAAATATCCTAAAAAATAATCAAATTTGGAATTAAACTAAATTCATTACCAAGGGCATACAAAACATAATAAGAATAAAAAAATTATTATAAATTTTTTACATAGTCCCTTTATAGGGTAAGTTACCATTTTACCCTTATCAAAGAAATGAGCCTCCAGAATAAAAATTATGAGATAATTATTCTATACTGGTAATCCACGAGTTCTACGATTGATATTTTTATAAAAAATTAATTCTAATAAAATTTATATTATCAAATTAATATTTTACAAGATAAAAATACAATGGGATATAACTAAAATCATTTAATTTTAGAGGGAATCAATTTTCATAGAATTGGTTTCTTTATGATGTGTATATTTATATTAATAAAAAAACTATATTCATTATATAATAATTGAAATTACACTATTTGTTTATATATATATAAATACAAAGTATAAATCATCCAATGATTACCCCTTGGTATAGAATAAGAAAAAAACCATTTTTATGATCAATAATACCATTATCTGAAAGCATTTTTATGGGTTTTGCATTCAAATTTTAAAATTAAATTTTTAAACATTAAAAATTAAATTCAATAATATGTATTACATATTTGTAATAAAAATTTAAATATTAGGTAATTATTTAAATTTAATATTCTGACATAAAAATATTTTATCCATGTAAAAATTATTTTACAATGATAAAAGTAAAATGAGTAAAATGTTATTAATGGGTAAATACCCAAATTATGATAAAATAATATAATTAAATGACATTATTAGAGAATTTTAGAACATAAATTATCTTATCTTGATTATTTTTCCACTTTGGATCTGCTATAAGTGAGAAACTGCATTATTTATTCATTAATGAATATGTATTTTTGAAAATTCCACTAAATATCACATATTGAAAGACCCCTATTCTACCCACCTCAAAGAATAAATTTCATTTTGTTTCATCTATAATAACTAACCAAATTCACTCCCAATAAATCTTCTCTAATATTTGGTAAACTATGGAAATAATAAGGATTCCTAATTCCTTTATTTTCAATAATCACATAAAGAGAATATTCATGTATTCCATATATTTATTAACCTATCCCTAATCTCATTTATTTATATTTTTAATCCAATGATTCATAAATTTTATTTTTCAAATTATTAAAATATTTTTCAGAAAATGAATCTTTTTTAAAAGTGATATTATTACTATAAAATAACATGTTCTTATGGAGTCCGTCATTATAATGTGTTCTTGTCTAGGTCGATTGTACCACATACGTGAATGATGTTTTACTGTTAGAATATTGAATGAGTAGAAAACATAAATACTTATAATATTATATAATAGATATGTATTTAATATATTTTTAAAAATTATATAATTTATCTATATAAATTTATTTATTAAAAAAATAAATTATTATTTGTTTTATCAGAATCAAAAAAAGAGATTTTAACATCACTCAGAAATCTGTCACTATAAGTTTAAAAAATCAACCATCAGACTCAAAATATATATTAGTAATTTAAAAAACATCAAATTATAGAGGTGATGAAAATGTTATCAGGGATCAAGTACCGTAACCTCCATAATGAAACAACACATATCAAACGGGACAATTAACACCTGTATATTAATTTTAACAAAGAATGATTAATATATGGGTAATGAAAAATTATTAATGAATAATATAATGTGAAATAAATATAAATATAGTTATTATATAGATGAATAATTAATATAAATTTATTATACATGAGGTTAGATCCCACATTATTTAGTTAGAATCTTATATAAGTGTTTTTATTAACTCAATTTTCATTTCACTTCGTCATAATCTTTCTTCTTTGATTATATTCTTCTATATTTGTTAAATTTCTACATTTATCTATTTAATATTGAATTTTATCATTTTCATTGTGGAAATTATATTTTCCTTTCAAATCATTTTTATTTCATGGATTTAATTCATTATAAAAATATGATATTATTAAGAATAATTTTCATCATCTCTATTAGTTATTTCGTCCCCATATATATATTATTTATTTTAAAGAAAATATTTTTTGTTATTTTAAATCCAAATATTTATTATCATCTAGACTATTCATATTTGTCTTTATCTCTTTACAAAATGGAATTTTATTACACTATCATCAATATGGGTTTTCCAAAAAATACCTCATGCATAAAAATGAATTTCTTTATAATATTGTATATTTGGTATCTTCCATTACACATTTAATTACATACCATTTATTTAGTTTCAAGGTTTCTTTATTGAAGATTTATTTTAAAATAATTTTTCAAATATTTTAAATGTCACCTTATGGAAAATATATTTTTAATGTTAATTGAAACTTTATCTTTTTCTGACAACATTAAAAACATTTTATAAAAACTCTTTTTATGGGTTCACATATATTTTACTATTAATATCCTAAATGTGTATCTATTATGAAGATATTTTTCAAAAGTGACCCTATAAATTCGCTTATGATATAATTCCATTGAGAGATTTATTTTTTTATATAATCAGATCAAATTCTCGATTCAATTTTTTGGGATATCATTTGAAAATTTAATGTAGCTCATACTATTTCCCAATGTTTTTATGATAATATTAATTGTTAATTTAATATTGTATAAATATGTATGTTTTATCATTATTATATCGGTTTGTATGATATAGACCACCAAAACATTGGGTAAATTTTTTTATCTGAATAGGTAATGATGTTATACATGCACCTAATTATGTTTATTTATGTTCACAAATCTATTCATGGACCTGATTGTGATTATCTATGTTTAAAAATATTTGCATAAACCAATGTAAATTTAGCTAGTTTAACAACTCTATTCATAGACAAGATTATGTTTAGCAATGGTCAGAACTACATTTATGTACCTGATTGTGTTTATCTATGTTCAAAACTCTATATACGGACTTGATTATGTTTATATTTTTTCATAAAGTTATAGTTTTCTTATGATTGGGTTTGTTCCAAATGAATATATTATTCTCTATATTATGTTATACACTTAAAAAATAATACTTTTGAGGTAATATGACCTTCAAATATGTGTTATGGAAATCTATTATGATGACATATTCTTTTTAATCAGATATTTCTCCCTTGGACATGTTTTATCACTTGCTTCTAATTTGACTATTTGAGTTTTGTTAATAAGTTTTACATTACAAATAACTTGATCTGACACCTTCTGTTTTTTCATGTCCACCAGAAATTATATATAAAAATATGTTTAAGTGGAATTCAAGAGTAAGAATTTTTTGGGAGATATTTAATTAGTAATGTTAAATAAAGAATTTATGCAGATAAGCTACAAAGACACTAAAAATTTGGTATCTATTATGGTATTATTATTTGTGAGTTATAATATTTAAATTAATTAAAAATGTAATATATTAGAATGTTTTTCTTAGGTTGTCTAATGGAACATTTTAACTCCACTTTTAGAATAAAGTTGTGCTTACTTTAGCACATATTCGGGAACGTCTTCCATAAACATGGTCATGAAATGACATATCCTCATAAAAATATAGCATGTACTACTACATGTTATGTACCTCAAACAAGGTGTTTGGCTATGTACATGGCCACACTTCAGGTTGAACAGCCAAACATTCTCCATGGTTTTTCGAAAAGTCCAAAATGATTTGTGGATACCTTTATCAAACATCAACACAACAGAATCTACATTGTGTGTGTTCACGACCTTAATGTCCTGTGGTGTTGATTTGATGAATTAGAAATATGTAAAACCCCATAAATCCACCCATTTCTTCACAAATCATCCATCCATGGAATTTAATCCATCTATGAACTATCAAAATTTATAAAATAAAAAATGAAGACAACTAATAAATGATTTCATGTTTGAAATAAAAAAACGATACCACATAATGGATAACTTCTACAACTTAGAGGTTCATACACCAACAATACATACTCTATAGACATTGCATCTCAATCTATCTATAAAATGCATCCTTTTATACTCCTCCTCCCTCACACTATGTCTCAATTTGATTCAAAGATATCAACAAGGGAATATATTCTCCTCCCCATCATGTGTAATGGGTAGATAATATGGTTAGGTGTTTAATGGATCCAAAACATAAATTAAAATAGATACATATTTAAAGCCCTATCCTGGACCCAGAACGCTGAAATAGTCTATACTACACCTAGATAAAGTAAACCATTCAATACCCAATATCAAACTCAAAATTTCTATATGAATATCCTTTTAGAAGATATTGATGTTCACATAAAAGAATAAATAAAATTTATTTAATGAATATTAAATATCTTAAAAAATACCCCCATTTTGGAATTAAACTAAATTCATTACCAAGGGAATACAAAACATAATAAGAATAAAAAAATTATTATAAATTTTTTACATAGTCCCTTTATAGGGTAACTTACCATTTCACCCTTATCAAAGAAATGAACCTCCAGAATAAAAAATATGATATAATTATTCCATACTGGTAAACCACGACTTCTAAAATTTATATTTTTATAAAAAAATAATTCTAATAAAATTTATATTATAAAATTAAAATTTTACAAGATAAAAATACAATGGGATATAACTAAAATCATTTAATTTTAGAGAGAATCAATTTTCATAGAATTGGTTTCTATATGATGTGTATATTTATATTAATTAAAAAAACTATATTCATTATATAATAATTTAAATTAAACTATTTGTTTATATATATATACATACAAAGTATAAATCATCCAATGATTACCCCTTGGTATAGAATAAGAAAAAAATCCATTTTTATGATCAATAATACCATTATCTGAATGCATTTTTATGGGGTTTGCATTCAAATTTTAAAATTATATTTTTAACCTTTAAAAATTAAATTCAATAATATGTTTCACATATTTGTAAAAAAATTTAAATATTAGGTAATTATTTAAATTTAATATTCTGACATAAAAATATTTTATCCATGTAAAAATTATTTTACAATGATAAAAGTAAAATGCATAAAATTTTATTGATGGGTAAATACCCTAATTATGATAAAATATTATAATTAAATGACATTATGAGAGAATTTTAGAACATAAATTATCTTATCTTGATTATTTTTCCACTTTGGATCCGCTATAAGTGAGATAATGCATTATTTATTCATTAATGAATGCGTATTTTTGAAAATTCCACTAAATATCACATATAGAAAGTCCCCTCTTCTACCCACCTCAAAGAATAAATTTCATTTTGTTTCATCTATAATAACTAACCAAATTCACTCCCAACAAATCTTCTCTCATATTTGGTAAACTATGGAAATAATAAGGATTCCTAATTCCTTTATTTTCAATAATCACATTAAGAGAAGATTCATGTAGTCCATATATTTATTAACCTATACCTAATCTCATTTATTAATATTTTTAATCCAAAGATTCATAAATTTTATTTTTCAAATTATTAAAATATTTTTCAGAAAATGAATCTTTTTTAAAAGTGATATTATTACTATAAAATAACATGTTCTTACAGAGTCCGTAATTATAATGTGTTCTTGTCTAGGTCGATTGTACCACATACGTGAATGATGTTTTACTGTTATAATATTGAATGAGTAGAAAACATAAATACTTATAATATTATATAATAGATATCTATTTAATATTTTTTAAAAATTATATAATTTATCTATATAAATTTATTTATTAAAAAAATAAATTATTATTTCATGTATCAGAATAAAAAAATGAGATTTTAACAGCACTAGGAAATATGTCACTATAACTTGAAAAAATCAACCATTAGACTTAAAAAATATATTAATACTTTAAAAAACATCAAATTATAGAGGTGATGAAAATTTTATCAGGGATCAAGTACCGTAAACTCCATAATGAGACAACACATATCAAACGGGTCAATTAACACGTGTATATTAATTTTAACAAAGAATGATTAATATATGGGTAATGAAAAATTATTAATGAATAATATAATGTGAAATAAATATAAATATAGTTATTATATAGATGAATAATTAATATAAATTTATTATACATGAGGTTAGATCCCACATTACTTAGTTAGAATCTTATATAAGTATTTTTATTAACTCAATTTTCATTTCACTTGGTCATAATCTTTCTTCTTTGATTATATTCTTCTATATTTGTTAAATTTCTACATTTATCTATTTTATATTGAATTTTATCATTTCCATTGTGGAAATTATATTTTCTTTTTAAATCATTTTTATTTCATAGTTTTAATTAATTATAAAAATACAATATTATTAAGAATTGTTTTCATCATCTCTATTAGTTATTTCTACCCCATATATATATTATTTATTTTAAAGAAAATATTTTTTGTTATTTTAAATCCAAATATTTATTATCATCTAGACTATTCATATTTGTCTTTATCTCTTTACAAAATGGAATTTTATTATACTATCATCAATATGGGTTTTCCAAAAAATACCTCATGCATAAAAATGAATTTCTTTAGTATATTGTATATTTGGTATCTTCCATTCCACATTTAATTACATACCATTTATTTAGTTTCAAGGTTTCTTTATTGAAGATATATTTTAAAATAATTTTTCAAATATTTTAAATGTCACCTTATGGAAAATATATTTTTAATGTTAATTGAAACTTCATCTTTTTATGACAACATTAAAAACATTTCATAAAAAATCTTTTTATGGGTTCACATATATTTTACTATAAATATCCTAAATGTGTATCTCTTATGAACATATTTTTCAAAAGTGACCCTATAAATTCGCTTATGATATAATTCCATTGAGAGATTAATTTTTGTATATAATCAGATCAAATTCTTGATTCAATTTTTTGGGATATCATTTGAAAATTTCATGTAGCTCATACTATTTTCCAATATTTTTATGATAATATTAATTGTTATTTTAATATTTTATAAATATGTATGTTTTATCATCATTATATGGGTTGGTATGATATAGACAACAAAAACATTGGGTAATTTTTTTTATCTTAATAGGTAATGATGTTATACATGCACCTAATTATGTTTAGTTATGTTCACAACTCTATTCATGGACCTGATTGTTCTTATCTATGTTTATAAATATTTGGATAAACCTAAGTAAATTTAGCTAGTTTAACAACTCTATTCATAGACAATATTATGTTTAGCAATGGTCAGAACTACATTTATGGACCTGATTGTGTTTATCTATGTTCAAAACTCTATATACGGACTTGATTATGTTTATATTTTTTCATAAAGTTATAGTTTTCTTATCATTGGGTTTGTTCCAAATGAATATATTATTCTCTATATTATATTATATACTTCCAAAATAATAATTTTGAGGTAATATGACCTTCAAATATGTGTTATTGAAAACTATTATGATGACATATTCTTTTTAATCAAATATTTCTCCCTTGAACATGTTTTATCACTTGCTTCTAATTTGACTATTTGAGGTTTTTTGATAAGTTTTACATTACAAATAACTTGATCTCACACCTTCTGTTTTGTCATGTCCACCAGAAATTATATATAAAAATATGTTTAAGTGGAATTCAAGAGTAATGAATTTTTTGGGAGATATTTAATTATTAATGTTAAATAAATAATTTATGAAGATAAGCTACAAAGACACTAAAACTTTGGGATCTATTATTGTATGATTATCTGTGAGTTATAATATTTAAATTAATTAAAAATGTAATATATTAGAATGTTATTCTTAGGTTGTCTAGTGGAATATTTGTAACTCCACTTTTAGAATAAAGTTGGGCTAACTTTAGCACATATTCTGAAACATCTTCCACAAACATGGTCATGAAATGACATATCCTCATCAAAATATGTCATTCATCCATTACCCCATCCCACCCCATTTTATACTATGTGAGGAACCCTTACATATGAGGGTACCACTTCAGTAAAAAACCTTATATAGATATATCCTTACTTTCAAGATTTATCCTTTTTCTAACATTCCAGACGCACAACACACAATGGATAATCTTGGACATGTAATGTTCCTCATTCTCCAAAAAATTAATAATTCACCTCCATTTCTATATTTCTTGATTCACCTTATCCATAAAATGGAATGTTCTGGCCCAGAATGAATCCAAACCTTCGCCAAATTCATCTAGGTCTCAATTAACCCAGAAAGCACTGATGACACAACCCAGATCATGGAATAGAGATAAATTAAATCATATAATATATATCACAAATAAGATACAACATTGGTGTTAAAAATTATATCACTATCACCCACTATATGAACTCCATGGATACCTCTCTATATAAAGTTCACATAGTTCAAAATCACCCGCACATATATTTTCCCAAGTGATATTTTATTAAACATAACCTAAACATTATTTTTTAAAACAAGAAACCATTCTCATATATTAAGATAAAAAATATATCTTAATATCTTTTTTCAAAAAACACAAATTCAATGCATCCAATATTTTAAAAACCTAATCTCTAATTTAAAAGGTGGGATGAAAAACCTAACCAATGAAAATACAAGAAATATATTAGTAGGAAACCATGTTTTAATACATATGGTGTAAAGTGAACATAGAGGACGTTTTTTAGAATCCATGGGTGATTTGTAATGGAAATATTACCAAAATAATTAATTACAGGTGATTTATTTTGGATCATAATAGATGAGATATTATGGGAATGTAATATGGTATGAAAATCACTATGAAAATGAATATATTATTCCTTGTGGTTATATTATTTCATAGGATATATGGATATCAAATAAACTACCATATTCAATTGTTTGATATGAAATGGAATATCATAGTGTAATTGTATATATTATATGATATTTAAGGAAATATATGATTGTGCATGGAATTTCAATGTTACATGATAACATTATAGTTTATTTCACCATGAGCTCTCATTGATATTGATGTTTCATAAGAGGAAACATTGGGGATATTTATTAGGATAAGATGTTACAAGGAGTTATATTTATAACATCACTCAAATGATTTGTAACAGTTTAGTATAGGATACAGATTCCCAATGAGTTCCCTTAAGGGATATATAAGGAGGTTAATTACATTAATATGGATCACTATGTGATCTGTGTCTCCAAATAATACTTCACAATTTTCACTTATACCCCCTTCTTTAAATCATAAGAGATACTTGCATATCATGGACACTAGGGGTATCCAACCCAAATGTTGGGTGATTCAGTAGATAAAACAATACACCATCAAAGAGGGTGTCTCTTTATTATCGTTTAGTTATCTTCATAAAAAAGGGATGAATATAGTATATTAGATCATGGATTAAAGGTATATAGAGTGAATTTTTTTTCTATTTATTATTGTTTTTTGTTTTGATGCATTTTTATCATGGGATTTTTGGTTTATATTGTATTTCAATAATTTCAAGAAGTTTTTTTCAATTCGTAGAAACCCTTAAATCGTATCTGAGAAAATGTAAAATTATAAACAAATTCTTGGGAACTCTCACCCATGGATGACAGATAATAAAGATCTCATCCAAGGAGCATTATTTTGGGTACAAATAATTTAATATCCCACGAGTTGGGAAAACATTGTTCTTCAATAGTTTAACATTAATGATAGTTTGGTAGTTTTCAAATAAGGGAAGGTTTTTCCACCATATCAGGGGTATCCACAAAATTACAAGTATTTAGATTCATGAAATCATGTTGAAAATAAATAATAAAATAAATAATATAATGTATCATTTTTAATATCCATAAAAATTATATAGAAGTTACATAGTGAATTGTTTTTATGATATTTTACATAATATAATATTGTTGGATTTCTATCTATGATATACGACAACATAATGAGTGATTCAATGCAATAGATCATTTTTTTATATTTCTTATCATATGACATGGGTGTCATGGCATATGATTATTGGGGTTTAATATTATGTATTTTGAAACACCATATCATCATATTATCCATATGATATATTTTATATTGTAACATATGACATCCACAATTTTGAGGAATGTTCCATAACTAAAGACTTTCTATCATAAAATATGATAGATAACACAAAATTTCATAGATTATGATATTAAATATATAATTAAAATATTATATCATGGTTTTTAAAGAGATATAAAACAAATATTTTAAGTGGGGAGGGAAACTACAAAGCCAATATAAATGTTTTTTCCACATTTTAAAATGTTTCTAAAGCATGATGAAAAATATTATTTGGGAAGTGATTAGTTTTCCTCTGATTTTTTTACCCGGGGAGTGTCATTAAGCTTCACTGATTATAGTTAGATTGAAGATTTAAAATTTTTATGTCCCGGTTAGTTGAATCACCAGTATCATTACAAATCGGAAAATCCACCTCCTTTATTTTGGGGGTATATTAACAATTATGGGAAATTTATTATATTATATTCCTATTAATATTTTTTTATTTATTATATTTCCAAAACACATAATCTAGAGAATTTAATTTTTTTTTCAAAAGAATCATTTTATATTATTTTTAGGAATTTTGGTGTCACCAAACATGCTGTAACCACTAAATAAAACCATTCAACAAAGGAGGGATCAGCAAGAGAAGCCTCAATGAATCCCTAAAAGCTATGAATAATGTGACCCAAGTTAAACATAACATAAATAATACATTAATTTTTGGATTTATATAATAAATCCCATAAATAGTCAAATAACCCAATAATAGAAATGTTTGGTTCCTTTGATATTATCCACATAGGATTCTTATTCTACAATCATTTCCCCATTATCAAAATCTTCTAAATTCCCATTTACACATTCTACATGCTATTATTATCTTCATAACATGGGGTTAGAAAAATGAATGAAAATAATGAGTTAAAAATAATTCAAGGGGTAACATATCAATATGTCATCTAGGGTAAAAAAATATAAATATTAGAAAGCATAGACATGGATGAAATTTATTATTAAAAATAACATTGATCAATATGAGTTTTCCATGATTCATGATAAAAGGAAAAGTAATATAATATGAACAAAAATATACCGTGAAAAAACTGTATAGAATCATGATACAATGAATACTATTCATGGAGAATAATCATAGCCAAATATAATTATGTCATCATATTTAATCGTAGTATAATAATGAATTGTAGCATAAACGTAAGCATAGAAAATATAGTGAATAAAGATTCCCAAATCACGTTCATACAAAAACCTATGAAAAATTATTATGGAATCTCATTCACAAAAAACAAATTCATAAATATTCCTAAATCTCATTCACATAAAAAAATTCAAATTTTTTTCCCATATCTCATTCACGCAAAAAACATGTGAAAAAAGATTCTCATGTTTCATCCACAAGAAAAACACATGAACAAAGATTAATGAATCTCATTCATAGAACCCCTTATTATATCATGTGATATGAAACCATCTGAAATGAATTTTAGGTTGATATAATACCTCTCCCATAATCATCTATATATATAATATACACAAAATACACACATTCATTATAACATAAAGAACCCATGTAAAATGAATTGGTTTCATAAACATTTCAAAAACATCACATAACCTGAACGTAAGAAATAATAGAATATAAAACATCATTACAGAAAAGGAATAATATCATATTAACATATATAAGATGATCAAAACATCTCTTCATGGAAGATAAGACTTCTAGGGTATGTAGATGTGGAAATACCAAAGTTTTCAGAAAAACATTTCAGACATTGAAGAATAAATTACATTCATCAATTTTTTATGAGAGGGAAAAAGAAATTTTTTGAAAGCATTACCATATAGATTTTTATAAAAAATATATTTGAAATTCCTAAAGTCTTTTACAAAATCTAGAGTGTAAGATAAAAATTTATATTTTTAATGTATTGTAATCTATTTTTTTAAATATTTTCAAATTCCTTTGTTTTAAAACCCACATCATTAAAAGAGTAAAAAAAAATTACTTTTGAAAAGAGGTAAGATAATTACGAGAATACAAAACATCAATATAATATTTTCAAAAATGATTTCAGAAAACTGGAAGGAACAAAAATATGAAAATGGAAGAAAATTACATTAAAAGAGATGAGAATTATAGTTAACAAAATTTCACTTTTTATGAAATAATGGATTCATAAATAAGAAGAATTCAGTGTGAAAAATGGTTTCCCTAGAAATGAAAATGCGAATATAACCTAATATTATCATAGGGTTGGATAATTCGATATTTGGAGATTAAAATTGAATTATTATTACTATTACTGAATAAAAAGATTTGAGTCAACAAAACCACTTACAACATAAAAATATTACATGTAATATCAAGGATTTATTTAAACTGAAAGGAAATTATACAATAGGATTATGGAAATGGATAAATAAGAGGGGAAGATAGTCTCTCATAAATAGGAAATAATTTGTATAGAAAATGATTTATTATGAACATGTGGAAGAATAATACCATGTAAATTAAAAGGCCTCTACCAATGGAAGTTCATGAATTAAAAATAGTAGGGAGAGAATAAATGAGTGGTTTTTCTAGCATGAATGATATTCAACCGGGATTATCAAATGGGTTTAATATGATATATGGGTAATATATCATCATTTTTTCATTATTTTTATAGTAAATAATTTATTATAAACACATCAAGAAATAATCACGTGGAAATCCAAAGGGACTATCAAAAGGAAGTACATGAATGAAAAGGAAGAGGAGGAAACCCTTACCTTCATAAGTGTCTTCTTAATGCTTTATGGGTCTCTGTAGAACCTTAAAAACTCCTTGTAAGATATTTAGCCATGGATATGGTAGGGAAGTTAATGATCAGTTCCTTTGTGGTGGGGAGGGATGATAAATGGGTTGGAGTGAGCTCCATTTATCAATAAAATGAGGGGATTATCCATGGAAACTAAAGATACGTGATAGGTATGAATAGAATAACTTATGGTGTTAAGTGGGTTTTTATGGTTACATTAATTAGGTACATAAATAGTAGTTGAGTCAAGTTGTAATGACTTTAATACCTAAAAATTATATTTAATGGTTACAAGTTAACTTTTAATTAGTAATAATTTGAGATAATTTATTTACACATTTTACCCATATCAACCTTAATTAAAAATTAATCATATTGTTATTCTATTAATAAATATATAATATGAACCTTATTACCAAATTTATATTCTCTCTATAAGAATTTTGACTCCATTTAATCTATTTCACTTTACAAAAAAATAGAAAATGAGCTTTTTAATTAAACAATTAATTATCTTGAAAAAATGTTTTAAAAGTTGTTTTAATCATCAAGTGTTCTTAGTATAATTTATAATTGATTTAAAATTATGTGAGCATTAATTAATTTATATATATGTTCAAACATTATAAAAATGTCTTAATTTAAAAAAGATATATTTAAATTAAAAAAATATATAATATTTGAGAAGTTATCACTCTTTAAAAAATAACTATTTTACTAAGGAAACCAATTTTTTACTCAATGTTACTTAATATTCATGTATAAAAATAAAGTGTTAATTATTTGAAAATTTGGAAGCAATAATTCTACATTTTAAATCAATTTATTATTATTCAATTTCTAAAAGTGTTAGAAATTAATATTATTATAATAAATGAATATTGAATTAAAATAAGTTTTGTGAAAAATATTAATTTATTCAAAAATTAAAAATTATAAGTTATTAAACTATAAAAAATATATTAAAACTTATAATATCAATTATAAAAGTGAAAATTTTTCAATAAAAGGATTCATGAATTTGTAATCCATACTAATATATTAAAAATGACTTAAAATTTGTATTATTGGTATATTACTCTACCCACCAAAAAAATTATTTTTTAAAAACCTAAAAAATCTATAAAAACCTAATTTAGATTATAGAATTTATGAAATTAATTTTTAAAAGAAAATATATAATATAAATAAAAAAATATATTAATGAAAAATGATGGTTTTTAACATTATGTCCTTTTAATTTTATTTCATAGGAATTTTTAATTTAAAAGATATTAATATATCATTTCGTGTATAATAATATTTTGAAGGTTTTCAGTTTAATTAATTAGGATAAAATATACATTAAATAAAAAATTGGTTCTTTGAAAAATATATATTAAATTGATACTAAATAATTTTTAATAAATAACATTCAAATTTATTATATATTATGAAAAATTTATTTTTACTAATAAATTGATATTCAAGTAATAATTTTAATTTTATATATACTTAATATCATATTTTAATAATAATAAAATCATTTATATATAAGATATAAATAAATAAATAAATAATTTTTTGTATATTTATAACATCATATTTTATTTCTTTTCTAGTTATATTTTTTTTTAATTTACCACTTAACAATACATGAATTCAGTATATCTATTCAATATATGACCAAAAAAATATACGTGATGACCATATTTGTAGTTACAATATTTTCAATCGATATATTCCATTCTTATTTATATAACCTTATTAAACTTCTTATATTTACACCTCCCATTTCCATTGTTTTCATTTAATATATCACACCATGATTTCTACTTTCATGGTATTCTTTCTCATTATTGGTTTTTTATACTAATCGTGATTCATAGAGGACATAGTGGTTCATAGGATTTTCTTTTTCAAAATATATTATTCTTTTAAATTTATTATCCACTTTTAGGTTTTGCAGTTTTAATAGATATAGTCATCCACGATGAAAAATAATAAATTGTATTTGATACATGGTTTCATGGAAATTCCTAACAATGTTCTATTATAATTGAATAAATTGTTTTTAGATTTTCTCATATCTCATATGAAACAATTACTAATCATGTTTTAATCCATTTTAAATAATAGTAAAATATTATTTAAAATTATATACATAAAATAAATATAATAATAATAATAAATATAATGGTTTTAAAAATTGGGGCGTTATATTCTCCCCTATTAATTAAATTTTGTCTACGTAATTATAATGAGCACATACAAATAAAATAATTTTAATGGTATATAATGATAATCCTGACTTAAGATATAGATTAAATGAGACCCATACCATTATATCGTAGGAAAGTCTAGGTAACATATACTTTCCCCCATGTAAGGAATATATTAACATTCTCAACCATTTATTCCTGATATACCTACATAGTTATGCCTTAAGAGTTTATTGGAAGATATCGTCCACAACATCATCTTCAAGATGTTGTATATAACTAAATATTAATTCAAAAATGATTATGATAATATCTAACTAAATTAGATTAAATGATAATATGAAAACTAAAACGCAGTCCAATGATGACTTCATTAATGAAACCTCCATATCAACTTATGATACATTCATTTCAACTAAGATACACTTTTTACTTCTTATAAATTTATTGTTTCATCTGATTTTACAATTATTTTTTATCTCCCATTATTATTAACCTAATACTATAAATTAATTAATAAATGAATTATTCACAGTGAGTTTTAAATATAATATGATCAACAAAAGAATATCCACATAGAGTGCCTATATGGGCATGCAGTCTTAGGGCCCCTCCTCATGCTTTAGGGTGTTGATTGAGTAAATTCTAAACTAACCATATTGTAAATGATTAACACCTAGTTCTTTTGTGGAATATACACATCTAGTTTCGTATATCAATATAGGGATTCATTTCTAAGAAAAAAAATTCTCTATACTTTATAAATATTTCAGGGAATCATAATATATATAGACTCATCTCTAGAGATTTAACTAATGTTATCTAACCTTAATACACTGCTGGAAAAAAATATATAACCATGATTTTAAATCATGGGTACATGCTATACATAGGATTTTCAAAACCATTATTAATAGAGGCATGAGTACTAACCCATACAAATGATTTCTATAGAAACTTTGGGTATCTTCCCAAGAGATTTTATCATACCCACAGTTTTACCAAAACCATGGGTATATATCTATACCCATATATCTACAAACCATGAGTATATCTTTTCCCGAAGATTTCCTTTACCCACGATTTTCCAAACCATGGGTATAGGTACCTGTCCCCATTTTGCAGGAGGATCATATCTTCAATCTCTTAATCCTGTAAATAAAATAAAACACATAGTACACATTAAATTCATTAAAATTATAGTATATATAACTTTCAGCAAACTTCTTTTAGTAATTATCAAACAATTTATAATGCTAAAACATTAATTTACATCCATAAATCCAATCAATTCATGTCATTAAATATCTTCCAACAGCCTCTTTACTACAAAGTCAAAATAGAGGGATCAATATCCCCCCATCATCAACATCATCATCCTTATCACCATAAAAAACATCTTCATCGCCATCAGAAACATATTATCACTAAAAAGATAATCTAGAGTAGCAACACCATTATCAACAACAACATCATGAACAACATCCTCATCAATATCATTATCACCACCACCATCAGGTCGACTGACACTATGACCATCATTGGAATCATTCAAGGAACTATTTAATGAGTGCACCGATTCTATATATTAATAGATAGTAGTATAATCCTATGATTTATGTGATTGACTTATAAGTAGAATATCATCCTGGAAGTGTTTAGTGATTAGTTTAGTAATTTAATTCTCTAGTAAATCTATTTTTTGTTGTCACAACTACTTCTACATGAGGACTTGTTTCATGAGATTTTGATAGGAATGAGATGTTACTGATGAGCACTAATACCATATGAGGATGATTTTTTCGAGATTGACATCATACCCTCCCCTGATGTTCCTCACCCAATACTTGAATTAAATGATAATTTTCCACAATTATTCCACCTTCTTTATCATCAAGGGCCGCCAGGGAATACTGTTGGAAATAAAAACAAGATATTTAATTATGAATTTCGTATAAACATTTGAAATATAAATACAAAAATACAATATATTCTGGTGTTTTTTATTTTATACACTTCCATCCCTTTTCTTCACACTTGAGAAAAATAATTTTTCTTGAAGTACATGACCTTCGATGCCCAATACCGATTACTACAAATGAAATTAATTAGTATATAGATATTTAGAATACAATAATTTTATAATCATGAATAATAATAAATGGGAATAAATTTTAAATGAATTAAAACTTCATAAATTTAATCTTGTCCTAAAATTTGACGAGAAATTCATAAAAAAGAGAATAATAAACAATGTATAATTTTATGCACTTGTTAAGAACATTCCAAAAATATCATCGATTATTTAGAGATTAAAAAGAAATAAATCCAAGTGAACCGTAACAACATTCACTAGAAATGAATAAAACCATAATAGAAAAAACATGGAAGTTGTTTGTAGTATCTTTTTTTCTATACTACTAAGTTGGTATTTGAATAAAGTGATGGGATCCCCAAATCCAAATCAGTACCCTAAGTGAGGGATTGAAGTTGAACATGATGAAGAAATTTGATTCATGTATTGTACATAAACTATATATTAAATCATATTATAATATATTTCTATATATAAAAATATGAAACAAAAAGGCATGGAATAATACTCCATGATAACTCATCAGTAAGAAATTAAATAAGAGAAATAATAGATTGTATTTAATGATATTTTCATTGTATATCCAAACTAGAAAATTAAATTAAAGTACTTATCATGTGTTTATTCTATTATCCTTTGATGTATTTGGATTAGTTAGAGAATTTGTGCTTCTATATATAAAATAAGTTGTCCATTAATATCATATTATAAACTATACTGTCTATATTTTATATACTAATTAATGATAAATTAAGATAATTTAATAATGAAACATTTGAATATGGTTTTTTATGCTGATAAGGATTAGTGGTAACATATTATGTCACCCATTATGGTGTATAAAGTTACATAGAAGGATAAAAATCATATTATATGTTCATATTCAATTAAACATTCTCAACATCTATAAAAGTGGAAAAAGGTTCAAATGTAGAAAAAAAAGAAAGAGGCTTTCTAAATCACATGATGCATGAAAGGTCCTTGGATGAAGAATTATAATGATTTGAAGAAGAATATATCATATTATAATAAATAAAATATTTTCATAATTTCATGTAATTATTAAAATTAACATATTTAATATTTAAAAAAATATGTAACACGTGGAGTTGAATACAAATATAAGGACCAATGATGTTGAGAAAGGATATAAAAATTATTGTTAAATTTTTTAGATAAATGAATGTGTATACTAAATCATATATGATATGGAAACTATATTGCATTTTCAAGGGGGGTTTTCATGTTAAAATATCATTATATGTCATGTTTTAAAAACAATTATCTTATTTTTCAGATCATGATACAAAGGTACGTTACATCATGTTTAATATTATCGTTTTTAAGGTATATCATAATTATTTAATAACATGATATAACAGAAGTTGGAGATTTCAAATATAAAAAATTAATGATGAATACAAATAGAAGACAATAAAATACACCTAGCTTACTATATATTAATATAAATCAAGATATTATAGTTATTCCTATAAAATTACATGATTATTCTCATGCTCATGAATTATAGTCCACCCTAATGTGTGCAGATATGTCATTGAATCTTTATTATTGTTTATTATGATGTATCAAAAAAATAAATATAAAAAATAAGAAAAAAATTGTATATGAAAACCATTAATTATTGGGAATAACATTATCTCATCAGTCCTTCCATATGTGATCATTTTTTGATATTGTGTTTTGGATAGTTGGGGACTATGGGTACACCCTCTAAACCCAAAAAACCATATTCTTCCAAAAAACATATAAACCATTCTTATATGATCTCCGAAACTCTTAATGGTCCGTAAAAATTGAAACATTACTAGAATCACCATCAAAAAATTTAACTAGACTCGGCAACAAACATGCTAATTCATATAAATACAAAAATAATATAGATATGATTTTATAAAATTTTGTTACCTGTATCTCTACCCATGATCTTTCCATGGTGTCATTACTAATATGTCTTAATGAGTCAGGTTCCAATGTAATGATATCTTGGTACTTGGATAAAATTTTCATAAAAATTATAAACTAACTAACATTTTACCTATCATTTGATTTTAATTATTTTAATCAACCGGTATTTTTGTTTGGAAATATAAGGATTCCTTCAAACTTCATACATTATTATTCATAATATTCATAATAATGAAATGAATTTTTTAAACTATTTTTTAAAATCAGACATACTACATAGATGTGAAATAATTTATAAAAGAATTCATAATAAGTTTTAGTTACAATTATTTAAAACCATGTTATAAATTTTTTAAAAACCCATTTTAAAATCCAATTTTATGAATTGAAATAATTATAATTAAATTAAATGATACCAATAAATACTAAAATAGAAATATCATTCCAAAATCAAACTAAATTAATTTAATCACAGTAATACCAATAGGGGAAACTCATGTTAAGGTAAACTGAATGAATTGTGAACATAAATTGGTGCTTCTATATATTACCCACAACTACATTAGGTTCAATATCAACTCTCACAATGAGAAAATTTTATTCATAAAATTAAATATTTTGGTTAGCACCAATGGTTCATCAAGGATTTAAATTTCATCCCCAATATCATGGAAAATATTTTAGGGAAATACTTCATTAATGAAATTGTAATCAGGCCTTTGATGATATTTAGAAAAAAAAATTCCATTTATGGAAAATTTATGATTTATTAGACGCTAGTAATTGAATCATGTCAGTTACCATGAATCCAAAATCCTTAATAAATGTATCATGTCACATCATTTAATTAAAAAAAATCATATTTCATCATAGTGACTCGACCTTGAGAGTATTAATATAATAAAAATATTTTCTCAACAAGTTTATAATAAGGAACATTTTCATATGGAGGAATAGTATATGATTCATTTGAATAATATCTCATTCTACTAGTTACCAGAACACCATCATTCCATGTTCTCATTTTCACAGCTCTTTGAGTTGTAAAATATTTATACCCATTTACTATTTATGATTTTCATTCACAAACCAATGAATATGGAACAAAATCCAATGATCATAATTATTGAGACCCAGAGTCAATAGGTAAACACAATATTGAAAACATATATTAATAATAAAGGTAAATAAATATCAATATTTTCATTTAATTAAATCACTGATCAAACTGTTGTTTTTTACCAAGCAAGAATCTCTTGGCAATGAAAATTCTCTCTCATTCTCAAATGAAAAGATAAAAAAAACTACTGATATTTTATTTTATGTTCCCTACAAAAAATGATAAAAAAAATTAAGGTATGTGTTAAATGACATAGTATAAGATAACATATAAATATTCAATTTACATTCATGATATATTAATCAAACAAACCAATGATAAAAAAGACTGTGTGATCGGACAAATCTCTTTCATTAAGGCTCAATATAGCCAATTCATATAACCCATGAATTCCTCCAGTTTGGGAAAGAGATGAAAATGGGTATTGATTCCCCCATACTGATCATCTTAATTTCTTATTGGCAAGTTATATCTTATGCTGACATAAGGCAAATACAATGAACAAAAATGCATACATTCTTAAGCAAGATACCCTCTAAGAATGGAACCGTAATTAAGATTCTTGTTTCATATTTTTCACATATTTCTTTTAGTAGGACACACACACTCAAATGAAATAGTTTATCCTAGAATCATTTCAGTTGGAAGATAAACTGTTAAATACGGGTTGTATGTGAAAAATAATGTAGGAATTTTTTTCCAACTTACGAAAAATTAAAGCTGCCTCTTATAGATTTTTTTATAAATAATGACTTAGATAACCTTTTATAAATAATGTCATTATAAATGGAACAAGAGAATCAATATCACCCATAAATCAATGGATAGAAAATATTGGATTTCTATTAGAATCAATTAATGAATAAGGATGTGATAGTCATGGGTTTTTCAGGATTTTAGTTTCAAATACCCTATCTTGACTTGTTTAGATATACAGATGGAATAGCCATCTGGAACCTTGATATTCTCCAATACTTCGAAAAATGGATTTTTCTCTAAAGATTTCATCACATAATATGCACAAGGAACATTTCATTTTTTTCAATGATACACAAAAGATAATGTTTTGGTTGAATAACCCAATCTGAAAAGTCCCAAAAAGATCAGAAGTCATCATTGGTCTTACCCTTTATATTTATAAGAACTAAAGTAACATTCCACATATATATTTCTCAATGTGAATTATGTTTAAACAATGACATAACAAATTGATAAACTAATATGAAAACATAAAAAATATGCTCATCCTTTTCCAATTTTAATTGGATTCAATGTAAATACTCTTCCTATTTATATATTTGATCCCACCTTTACATAATATAAAATTGAAATTATTTAATTCATTAAGCACATCAGTTCCTAAAATACATTGATGTGGTTGTTCAATGTCAACAGTATTATTAAACCTCTAGTGATTCTTCTTGTATTGATGATCCATTGGAAAGAATCATTGATTCTCCATGAAACTAAAACTATAATGATATTTAAGCCTTCTATATCATGTCATCATAAAAAAATATTATGCGACCGTTTTCCCTTCATGCCCCAACTAGATATCATTTCATAAATAAGAAAGTCATTTATAGTTCATAAAATGTAATCATAAATATAAAAAATGTTTTTTGAAGAAGCATCGAATGTGTGCACAACCATATCCCATAGTTTCATCCACTCTCTTAATAAAGGTTTCAAGTATATATATATCATTTATATGATCACAACATCCATATATCAGTATAATCAAGAAAAAAAATTATCTTTTCAGACACATTCCCTGAAGGAAGATTATAAACATGAAAAAACTAGCCATGTGATTTCAGAAGTAAAAATATGACCAAAATGGATTAAAACCTTCCTAGGATAGATACTACCTTGACCTATAAACTTCTTCTAAAAAAGTTTGACGTTGTGAATAAAATTCCCTCCATGAAAATCCATATGTTGGAAGAACCAACTCATTGTTACCTTTAATTCTGTCAGCATCATTGCATCACATATTGGATGAGATTTCTATAGACATGAATAGTTTTTCAAGAATGAGATTAAATGGAAAGTGAAAATAACATTATATGACACAAGTGATGGGGTTCTATATGCATTTTACTTCCATTAATATGTAGCACATTCTTTACAGTCATTATAGTAATCTATTTTCTCCCAAAATTAACTATGATATTTTAAACAAGGATGAATTTTATTATTATAAAATCCAAGCTGCATAATTGAATTTTGTACCTCATAATTATTTTAGGGTATATAATCACCATCTGGAATCATGTACTACAAAGAGCTAATTATATAATCAATATAGGTATTAGAAATTACATAAATGGTAATTCCATGACATAACCACATTAAAAATTCCAACATGGTCATTTTCGTGAATTCATGATATATTAAAGTTCTTCCACCATTTGTTAAATTTTTAAATCTGTTAATATCATCACCTTTAGTATTTTCCTCATTTGTATTGATATAATTTACTTATTTTACTATCATACTATCTCTCTCATGATGATTAAAACTGGAAACAGATCAAATGTCAAATTCCACATATCCCTTCTTTCATTTTGTTCATGAACAGTGGAATATTGTTTTTCCCCTACATGGTGATACCAAAAATAATAGTTTCTTTAAAATAAATATTTCATTATATGGTAGATACCTTCTTCCCTTATTAACCATGGTATTACAAAACAATTATTGTATGGAAAATGTATACGACCTCCATATGAAGCACTCTAAAATGAAAAATATAAAAGACAAAATTCTTTTTAAAATACATTTAAATATAATTAGTATGGTACATTAAGCATCTATCCATTCTATTATAGGGTAAAAGAGCTATGTTTTAATAATAAATGTAAAACATAATTAAAAAAATCATTACAACAAATTTTTATATAAAATTCTTCAAATCATACTTGTCACTTGGAAAACAAATAATATGATAAATAACATATTTTATAAGTGATAAATAAAAATTAGGAACCAATGTGGGTGTACCTAAAATTTAATAAATTTATATCATGGTGGATAAATTAAATAAATTCTAGACACTAGAAAATATTATAAATGGTTTTAACTATGACGATTCAATCATCAAGATCAAAATAATGGAAAAACTGTAGATTCCTGAAAACAAATTATTACATTCTAGATGATTGCAATATTTCAAACATCCCATAATTTACTCCAGAGTTCAAAACTAGAATAAAAGGATGAAAATTGATTATATAAAGAATATCATATGATAAGAAATACCATATAATATCTATAAATTCGACATCAAGATATATAATATTGTAATGACTTCTTATTTTCATGGGAGTCATATCTATGCCACCCCCCATTTTGCGTGATTTTCTCTCACTCTCTAGTAAATTACCCTTTTTAGTGTTCATATACTCCAGTTTATTAGTGAGAATGTTAAGGAATACCCATTTTTAACTATATATCCTATCATAACTAATATTTATAGTGAAAGGAATATTCTAGAAAAAATATTATAAAAAAATTAATTAATAAAAACACAATGGCCAAGCAATGAAAAATAAGTTAGATAGGGAGTGACGTGAATTGAACCAGAAACAAAACATTAATTAATCAAAAATCCCTAGGCACACTAGTATAATACTCCTTTACTCACTTGTTATTATGAAATAAATATCACCCTCTCATGATATGATTGACAGGGAAATGAAAAAATTAAATAAAACATATAGAATCTATAATAGAGAATAAATTTGGAGGCTTTAATCCATAGAGCATAAAAATATATATTGATTTATTTTATACATAATTTCAAAGGAAAATATGGAAATATTATCAAGAAATCCATCCTTTATAAAAAAAAACAACTGCATTTGTACCCTAAGAAATGATTTAAGTAATAATTAAATTCTCATTATTGTGTTTAATTATAATATTTATAATAATAAATTCAGTAGCTCTAGACTCTTATATTCCCAAGGATATATATTTTTAATCTCGTATAGAATTCAACCTATTGACACTTTCTCATTATCAAAAAACATGATGATAACTATTTTAACATGCCACATTTACTTTGAATTTGGACATGGATCTCAGGGTCATTAGATATAAATTTCATTAAATAAATTCATAAATAATATGATTTTATTTTCAAGTTAATTGGAGCTTCACAACATGAACATAAACTATGGAATAACCTAGGCATGAACATCTTTGTTTCATGACTCATATATTAACTTCTTGTAATGAAAAATAAAATTCACTTTTGGGGTCTACTGGAAACCTTAACAATAATAAAGACATAATAACTTCCAAAAAAACTCCAAAAAATCCAAAAAAATAACAACAAGCATTATACCTATGCTCAAACTGCCATACACACTACCACTCTAAGTAGAAGTTCTAAAAATAACATCTACAATGCTATAAAAAATTGAGAAACCACGAAAAGTCAAACAAATTAAAAGGCCATCAAACCAAAACTATAATCAAAATTAAAAGTGTAGGAATTTTTTACATCATATAATGAAAGAAAACACATAAATTCCAGAATTCAAAAATATGAACCAAAAAAACTAAATCTATATTTAATTAGTATGAAAACATATATTTTCTTTGATCAATCAAATTATTACATTAAAAAAATGAAAACAATACTATGCATAAGAGGAGAAATATTCAGAACTAAATTACTTGTATTGAAGAATATTCAAATAAAAAGTTTATTTAAAAATTAGAGATCATTGGATGAGATACGAGGTATCTTCTCACTCAGGTGGCCACTCACTCAGGTGAGATTTAAATTAGGGAAAGAGTTAATGGGTGAATGGGGAGAGGCTAGAAGAACCCTGATATGTGAAAATTTTATACCAACTATTTTTAAAAACCATTGGTATAGACCAACATTTACTAATGTTTTCAAAAAAAAAACTATTGGTATAGATTTATCTATAACAATGGTTTTAATTAACTGTTGGTATATATTGGCTTTAGGAACTTTATACCAACATTTTTTCTAAACCATTGGTATAGAGGTGTGGGGATAGCCCCAATTTATATAAGTGATACCAATGATAGCTAGAGTAATTTATAAAAATAACTAAACTCTTATACAATACAAAATACATCAAACCAAAATAAAAATAACTTAAACAGTACATTAATTTAATTCGTTAGATATTAAAACTCACAAATAGTCTCACAACCCAAGGATTTAACGTTTTAGTGTCTTATAGAATAATTACATATAAATATTAATCTATATTCATTTCTCCAAAATATTACTCCGATAGAATAACTTTTAGACATTCTATAATTTATAATTATTTTTATAACCTGGGTAAAGGAAAACACCAGAATGGGGTGATATCAAATTCTCATTAAGGGAAAATTTATCAATATTTTATCAATGGTTAGACATTATCTAGTGACAAAACAATGACTGGGGAATTTTTCTTAATAAAAAATATGGAATAATATTACTTGTTTATAAGTCACGATAAAAGGGAATTTAATCTCAAATGAATAAAAATATAACATGAAAGAAGTGTCTATAGAATTTATAAAATAAATATGAGTGAAAGAGAATAATAACAAGAATATATAACTTTGTAATTCCATTGAATCATAGTATAAAAACAAATTATGAAACTAATATAAGAAAAAAATATTTTGAATAAATCTTCCCATGTTAGATTTATAAAAAAACATGTGAACTAATATTATTGTGGCTCATTTTCACAAAAAACACATGAACCTCTATTTTACTATCTTCTTCACACAAGAAAACATGCGAAAAAATATTTTCACATTGCATTCATACAACAAAGTTGTGAACAAATTTTAATACATCTCATTCACAAATAATATTTTGAACAAAGCATTCAACATCTCATTCATGGAATCCTTTCTTATCTCATGTGATATAAAACCTTAATCCTATAATTATTGGGTGATATCGGAACCCACTCATTATCACCTTCACATATTAAGGCCACATAAAAAACAAGCATTCATCATATCTTAATGAACTCATAGAAAGAAAATTGGTTTCTTAAACCATTCAAAAATACAATATAACATGATATTAATAAATCATATGATATCATAAATATTATTTCACATAATTAATCCAATAATATTAAAGTATATAAGGCGATGAAAACATCACATCCATAGATATAAACCTTTTAGATAAATAGATTTTAAAATAAAAATGTTTTAATAAAACATTTTAAAATTTTTAGTACAAATCACTTTTAAAAACCTATTTTTTAGTGAAATACAAGATTTATAGAAAACATATTATAAAGAGTTATGCGTGAAATATCCATGAAAAATAATAGCTATAATATAATATGGTTTAAAAGATAAAATATTTTAGTTTTAAAGGATGAAAAAACCATTTATTAAATATTTTGAAATATAATTGATTGAAAATCTACATCATAAAAATATAAAAAAATACAATTAAAAAGGGGTAAGATAACTATGAGAATCATAGAAAATAATCCTTATAATATTTCACAAATGTATAAGATAATATTAAAAGAATGAAAAATATATACATGGATGAACAATAAATTATAATACATGGGAATTATTCATAACAAAATTAATTTTTTTCATGAAATAATGGATTCATTAAAGAATAATACTTTAGTGTGAAACATGATTTACCTTTAAAAAATATTTAAATACATTGTATCATAATAATAAGGTAGGATAATTCACTATTTAATATTCAAAGTTGAATTGTAATGAATATGACTCATGATCTGTATTTGAATCTAGACAACCACTTATAACAATAAAATATTGCATGTGAGATCGAGGAGTGATTATGGTAGAATGATGACTATACAAATAATTATGTAAATTGATTAATGAGAGTGAAATGTAGTCTACAATAAACAGGAAATCATTATAATATTAAACTAAAAATTATGAACATCTTTAATAATAATCACATAGAAATATAAAATTCTTATAATAAAGGATGTTCATGAATTGAAAAGAGGATGTAAAGAATAAAGAAGTGATTTCAATTGCATGACAACTATAAAAAAGGAATTATTTAATGAGTATAATGAGAGAAAAAGGTATTATATAAAAAATGAAAAATAATTTTTAAAATAGTATATTAATTATGAACAGTTGAAGCATAATCATATAGAAATAAAATTATATTATGAATAAGTATTATTTGAATCAAAATAAGGAGGAAAATCCTTACATTTCTAAGATGCTTCGTAATTTTTAGGAGGACTCCTTAAAACCTTATAAACTTCTTGGGAGGGATTTATAGAGGGATATATAAGATAAATTCTCTATCAATGTATTTTTTGTGGAGATATATGAGAGAATAGGTGGGAGTAATGTTCTTTTATAGTTGAAAAAGAGAGGCATTTTCATGGAATCCAATGTTTAGTAAGGCGAACGCATTGAATCACATTGTGTATAAGGTGAGTTTGGTGAGATATGTGAATTCGGTGGTAAAATGTAATTTTAGACATTGTTTATGACTTTAATACTTAAAAATTCATTCTTATAGTTAAAAGTGAACTTATTGTTAATAAAAATTCAAGATACATTATTTATCAATTTTCACCCATATTAATCTTGATTAAAAATCAATACTATTTATTATTCTATTACTAAAAATATAAAATGAAATTTATTTAAAAAATTAATCATTATGAATCTAAATTTGAAATCCATTTAATTTAATTCAATTTCCAAATATGAGAAAACGAACTTAAAAATTAAAAATATATTGTGTCAAAAAAAAATTTTAGAAAAGAAGTTATTTCAATCACTGAATGTTCTAAATCTTATTTAACATTTATTATTATTTAGATTAGTGTAAATTAAAAATTATATAAGATAAAAATTATATTTGAGTGTTAATTTTAAATATATCCATTTAATTTAAGAAAGATACATAATATTTATAAAGGCATGAATCTTTGAAAAATAATTGTGTATCCATAGTATCTTGTTTTTACCAAAGGTATCTTAGTATTTATGCCTAAATATGTAGTGGAACTTATTAGTTAATTTTGACCTAATGATTGTAAATTTTAAATCATTTTCTTGTGATTTAATTTCTAAAAGAGTTTATCATTAATTTTATTATAATCAACATATAATTTAATATATATTTTTAAATTGTTACTTGAATTATAAAATATGAAATATATAATTTTAATTTATAATAAATATTTTAAAATTTATAATGTAAATTATTAAAATAAATATTTTTTCAATAAGTTTTTCCAAAAATTTATATTTCATCTTTATAGACTAATAATGTTCTAAAAGTCAAATTATCAGTATATTTAACTGTTAACCTCAAAATTTACTTTCAAAAATATATTAAAAAAATATTTTAAGATTAATTTTACATTATAAATAATATAAAATTAAGTAATTTTATCTAATTAATATTAAAAAATTAAAAAAATTAATTTTTAAATGGAAACAAAATATTTAATTGAATACTTTTTTTTTCAAAAAATGTTATTTTTAAACATTAAGTGTTTTTATATATTTTTATATAAATTTAAAATTTTAATGTTTTTAATATATTAGTTCATATATATTAATAAATTTAAAAATGTACAATTTAACATCCTAAGATAAAATATAAAAGAATTAACAAAATGGTTCTTTGAAAAAAAATATATTACTTTTATACTAAATATACATTAATAAATAATATTAAAATTAATTATTTATATTGTCAAATTTAATTTTAATAATCCATTGATATTATAATAATTTTTAAAGGATTATGCCTTGGTTAATAGACCAAATTACTAAAATATATAAAGATAAAAAAAGATTTCAAAATCCTCATAGGGGGAAATTTGTTAGAGTCCTTTTCACGTAGTGGGATTAGATCTATATAGAGGTCATCCATCCACACAATATTGTTGCTAACCCATTTATTGGAAAGTCCATCCACCACTCTGTTAGCCTCACAGTAAACATATGTGATTATATAATTGAGCTTTGTTACTTGTTGGAGGCATGCCATCAATATATCAATGACGGACCACGCCATGTGAAACACCCCATGTTGAAGAGCTTTCACGATGGTAGTGTAGTCACTTTCAATCCCTATGTTATTCCACGCTTATTTCCTGATGAGACTGATATCAATTATGACACTAAACAAATCTTCTTCTAAGGATGAGGCAAGAACACATGAACCATAACATCCCAAAAATATTCACATATTGATTCTTACTCACTATACCATAGCCCAATGGGCCTGGGTTGTATTTTTAAGAACCACACACATTAATTTTGATCCATATAAGGAGGAGGGATTTTCAAAAGACATACAAAATAAATTTCATCTGGCTGAATCATCCATTAACTCATATCCTATGAAGAGCCATAAAATCCTTGATGGAGTTGTGGCAAGTACATGTTTGCATCATTCCAGCATCCATGATAATAGTGTTGTTCTTCACCAGAGAAATATGATGATTGGAATTATTATTATTGTGAGTGATATAATTTTTCTTATACTGGATGATGTGAAACAGTTCAGCAACAACAACAAAAATCGTGGATTCTGTAGACCAAGGTGAATCTAGAGGGTCTTACCAGTTGCTTGTTAATGTCTTTTAACCAAGAACAATCATGGATTTTGTTATTGAAATTATTCTTGTAATAAAGTTTATAGTTTAGAACACTGTTATTAGCTTACTTCCAAACCAAAATCATCAATGCTGTCAGAATTGTTGTTGGTAATAAAATTATTGATCTCATTAGGTAAATCCATTTCCTAAGAGTGTATGAAGTCATTTAAGGAGATATTAATATTAGTAGATACATTTATAGAATTAGTCATGAAGGAATGAGGATAACCATTCTATTTATCAAGACAAATCCATAAATAATATTCATAGTTAACAATCGCTCTAGAGTGAGACATTATTTTAGGGAAAGTGTTCCTGATGGAAGGCTAGATAGAAGAGTCCATGTGCAACATCTTACCTTTTCTAAGATTGTTATAAAATCTACCTCTATGTGAATTTAAGGCCATAGAATTATTGTTTATAAGGTTTCACGTGAGTTAATATTGAAGGGATTCATTAAAGAGGCCAATTAACTAATTACAAAGGTCACTATTGTCATGGGGATTTGAAAAATTATTCCAAAGAATAGTAAAAACTTTCCTATTAAAATTTATTCCACTCTAACAAAAAATTTTATTATACTGTTATGTTTTTTAATTAATTCAATATGCAATTTATAAACTATCATGGAGTAAACCATATTAGAAAAAGTGGTGTGCCTGACAAGACAAAGCCGGCCTGCCACTGATAAGGATTATCCTTTCTAAGCGGATAGTTGATTATTAATATGGTTGAAAATATTGGAGAAGTATTTTATTTTAGGATTTCAATAGAAGACAGTAACTGCAAGATACATGAACGAGAGAGATCCTTCTGTTATACCATGGTTATTTGTTATATTAGTCTTTCTGGTTTTAGGAAATATTTTAATAATGAGAATGGATGATTTTTAACAATTTTTGGATTTCCCAGACACATATTCATAGTGAGTTCGTTAATTATCGATGGTTGGGATATTCATATTGTCCCCTCGAAGAAATAAAATAATATAATATGCTTAAAAGGGATGAGAGGGAACAATATGATTTTTAGAAGTAATGATGGGCTTGATACTACCTTGGTTAACCATGTTGGTGATGAGTCTTCTAAGGTAGTCCTCAGTAATATTAAAAAGGATGGAAGAGAGAGTTTACCATTGTCTGACACCTTTTAATAATGTGAAATATCACTTTGGAGCATCATTAATGAAAATAGAGATGTGGATATAACCAAATATATTTTTATTTACATTAACAAAAGTTTCATTATAGAAAAACATGTTGTGGACCCTAAAAATGATACCCCAGTACATTGTATCAAAATCTATCCTAATGTCAGGATTTATTGAAATGATTCATCCTCTATTAGTCTTTTTTAAGAAGTTTTTACTTTTATAGGCACGATAGATGAAATGATGTATGTTTTCCCCTATAAAGAAGTCAAATTGTTTCCAATAGATGATTGTTCTCGTAATAGGAGTGAGTCTATTAGAAAAAATATTAGAGATTATTTTATAAATATTATTATTGAGAGAAATGGGTATAATGAGATGAATTTATGAATCATTATTCACTTTGGCGATAAGAGAAAGGAATTGATCATTAATCCCATGAGGGAGAAATATTTTAGAAAAGGAATGATTTAATAAGTTTAGAAACATCATACTGGATAATATCCCAAAAGTGTTGAAAAAGGAATTAGTGTAGCCATTAGAACCAGGGGAACTACCATTTTTAATATAAATATAACCTCTTTCATTTAATGGTCTATAGGAACGCCATTTAAGAGAGAGTTATCATTGTATTCCACAACTCTATGAATTATATCTAGCTTTATGTCTTTATTAAAATCAATACCATTAAAGATATTTCAAAAGCAGGAGATAAAATGATTATCCAAGCCTTCCTCATTTTCAATGATTCTATCTCCACCTTTATGGAATTTAAGGGTTCTACTATTTTTTATAGTTCTTTACAAAGAATTTTAGAATTTATTGTTTTTATCACTATATTTGATATAGTTAATTTTGAAGGTCTTCTTTCGCATATTATCATAAATGTTGAGGATAGAGTTTAACTTTTTGTAAAGATAAATTACTTTTTGAGGATCATTAACAAAGTCCTTTCTCATAGAGTCAACCTAAATCTTATTGAGAGTGTTTTCCATGAAAAAGATTTCATTATCAGATTTTTTGAATCTTAATTTTCCCCAAGACATTGGTTTTTTTATTAAAAGTTTTCATTTCATAATACAGGAAAAAACATCATTGATAATGTTTGTAGAATTCCAGTTTCCCTTAACAATATTATCACAATGGATCACATAAGTCAGTGCATTATTTAATATAAAGGTAAATGTTGGATTGGAAACTCTAGTATTGTGAATAAATTAAATATGTTAGACATTCGAGTTAATTCAAGGTAGGGTTATATTGGAGATATTATCCTTGTTACCAAGGATCTGTATGTTTGTGAAATCACTATGGAGTTTACTAGACATAACCCTGTTACAATGTCTTCGATACCAAGTATGTTTTTCTCCTTCAAGATTTATCTCAAAGTGATTGTTTTCCATGGTACAAGATTTAAATTTTTAGAAGACATGTTAGAGTGATAAGGACCCATTTTCTCACTGGCTCCATGAATAACATTAAAGTCTCTAGAAATTATTGAAGGAGCATGTATATTGCTATAGAAAAAAGAAACGTTTTCCCCAGCAAATCTCTTATCTTGGTATTTATTGATAGCATAAATAAAGGTGCATAAGAAATGTATGTTTTGAAAATAAAAATCACAAGTGAGAGCTTGAGTTACAATATTAAAAACATGAACATTTCTTAAATAAGAGTGACAAAAGATCCAAAGAGATTCCACAATAATATTATTAGAAGTAACACCAATAAAAGTGTAATTAAATTTATATAAGCCAATAAATATAGAAGAAAAGTAATTTTTAGGCACAGAGATATGTTTTTTATAGTTTATGAATGAATAAAAGTATTTTTGAATTTGAAATAGTGTCAGAGTTAGTAATACCCTGACAGTTCCAGTAGAGAATACTAATTTGAACCTGTGATTGGGATTGTTCCTCCCTTTAATTTCTACCTACAGAGTGTTTCTTCCTTGTGGATTTTTTGGGAGGATTAATAGACTTATCATTGCATTTTGGTGAGTCTTTATCATATTTGATCATGGGAATGTCCCTAGAAACACTGTTTTCATGTTTACCAATCTTGTCTTCTACCTAAGTGTTTGATTATTATCAAAAAACAAGATGATGGGATACATCTTATTTAGTATTTTTTTATACAATAACCAAGTTTATAGTCTATATTCTTATCATTTTTTTCATGTTTCCACTTCCAACATCTATTCGGATTTTTAGTTGATGAAGGCCTTTTATTTTCATCATAGGGGCCTTTTTATTATATTGATCTTTGTTCAGAATTATTACCCAGCTTTGTGCCTCTTGTCCCATCCTTTATGAAAATCATAACTGTTATAGGAATTTCAGTGGGTCCATGAGTGTTCTGCTCAGATGGAGTTTGCAAAATTCTAGGGGTGATACTAAAATTAATGTTTCTATGTCCATGGATGTCCACTGAATCTGTTCCAGGTTGAGCAGAAACAACACCATCAAACAATGTGTTCTGAACCATCTCAGTGGCATGGATTATCTCTTCTTTCATTGGAGAGGTATTGTCCCCAACTATATCATTAATTTCAATTATTACATGCATATCAGAGCTTTAATAAAAGATTTATAATGGGGTTTATAATCATTATTATCATTCGTATTAATTTTAATTGGAACATTAGAATTAGATTTAGGGCAGCAATGCTACCAATTTATTTAGTTTCATCCTTTGAGTCTTTACAGGTCTTGGGTTTATCTAGATTTAATTCATGTTGACTCATCTTGAATATATCCCAAAGAAGTTTCTCTATTTCCTCAATAATTCTTTTCTATTCTTTGATTAATTAAACCCATATTTTTCAAAACTCATCCTATTAGGGGTTCCAGTAGATTGATTTTTTTACCCATTTTTCATTTTTATTTTTTGATAGTTCAAGTTTCACAGAAGGGAGGCTTCTGTTCATATTCTATCCTAACTTATATTTGATACTCTTTTACATTGATGCTGATAACTTGTGGAAGTTTTGATTATAAATTCACCCGGACCATGACTCCCATGTAGAGACATAATTCACAATTTAATGATTGATGATCAATATTTTTAGGGACACCAATACAAGAGGCGATGACATTGTTGATCTTAGTGGTCCAAAAATACCGATTTAGACCATAAAAATATACCCAAATTTGAGCCATAGTGTTCCTATGATTATAGGGGTCAAAAGAATAATTTCATTCAGATGTGCAATGAAATATAGGCTTAAGATGAATGTTCCCTATTTCCCACATCTGATCAATGTCATCCTAAGAGGTCAATAGAATAAGAAAATAACACATACCTATTGGAACTAGTTTCCAATTTTAAAATCCCCATAAATGAGAAATATTATGTTTTATATCAAGTGTTATCTAGGGTTTTCCCCCTTTGATATAAGAAATGAACCCATGATAGAAAACATCCACTATTTCCCATGCTGCTGTAGGGATTCAGGGTCAGCGTTGATTGAGAAACCTCTATCATGAAGATTTTTATAGAGTAGAGTCTTCAGCAAGGATTCCTACTGTATATCTAGACCATTATGAGCTTTAAAGAAAGAAAATACCTTTTGATTTTTCAAGGGGGCACAAATTTGGATATCCTTGGCAATGTTTTTTTCTTCTTTTGTTTCAGGAATGAGTCTTTCAAAAGATAACTCCCATTCATGATCAAAATATTTCATAAATCTACATGTTTAATCATTATTAAAAAAAATTATATACATCAAGTCATATTTTAATAATATTATTAAAAAAACATTATAACATAAATATATATAAAATGATTTATTTATTTCATTGTGAGTTATATTATATTAGTTTTACTAGTTAATAATGTCCAAATTCAGTATACCTATTTGATATCTGACCAAAGACCATGTCTACAATGGATATATTTTGAGTCCCCATATTTGTTACATCCAGATTTTGTTCCAATATATAAAACCCTACTAAACTTATTCTCTTCATATTTACCATTTCCATAGTTTTCATTTTATATTTCAGAATATTCTTTCTCCTTCATGGAATTATTTTTCATTGTCAGCTTTGTTATACTAATGATATTACTTAAAGGATATGGTGGTCCAAAGGAGTTTCAAGTTATTATTATTTTATTCTTTTCAATTTATTTCCCACTTTTAATTTTTACAGTTTTAATGGATGTAATCATCCATGATGTGTAATAATTTATTGCATGTGATACATGTTTTCATGTACATTAATATCAATTTAACATTATAATTGAATGACGTTTCATTAGCTTTGTGCATATCTTATATGAAATGTTTTAAAATAAATTTTAAATCATTTTGAAAAAATGGAGAGAATATATATAATATTAAAGACATAACATAATAATAATAATAATAATAATAATGGATCCTATGACCTAGTGAGCTATAATGTGGGCAACATTTAATGGGATATTATCGATGGTGATTCGTTATTTTCACATAAAATTTGGAAAAAATATGGTAAATATTCAAATACAATTTATCAAATGATATATATTGAATATTCCTTATTCATGAACCATTAATAGCCTTAAAAACTATCTTGGACACTCGTGATGGATTATAAAAAAAGGTGTGGTACTGTTAAAAAAGGATAACAAGGTGGAAACCGCCCTCTACTTATCGTGCTTCTTAATCCCTTAGATGACATTCAAGGGGTCCATAGAACTTCCCAACATCACCAATGTAATAATAAACATAAAATAAAATTTTATTTGGATGATCATTCAATAGGTGGAAGATCTGAGACATAGTTTTTACTCATTGTCTTGATTTATACTCTTTTACTCAAAAACATCACCATAGTATCATACATGCCCAAATATAGAAATATGAATGGGTTGAATACTTCTAGAATATCTTCATTCCCTCTAAATTTATCATTTTTATTTGGAAAGGGTGTTATAAATTATTACCGAAAAAAAATAATAACTAAAATAAAGTTGTTTAGTTGGCCTATAAATTCCTCTACTATCTTTATCCACAACCAAATTTATAAGAACATATATTTATAGTAGAGACTATGAATTATTAATATGGACATTTCATGGGGAGTGGCTAAGAATCAGCCTCAATATTGGATTATTCAATTAGTTTGTATCTGTATGATTCAAAAGAATGGTTTCATCATCCGGTTCTTATTATTCTGAAAAAATTGCATTTGGTTTAGTTTTCTAGAATATTTATGAAATTTGTAATGACATCAGGCACCATGCTGCATTTATTAGATTCTAAAATATTAAAAAATTATCATCATTATAACTTTGATATAGCACATCTCATTAATGGTATCCACATTTTATTCTTATTTCAGATCCTGCATATTGACTATCAGGAGGAGTGATATAACATGTTCAGTAGAGGTCGTAGTCATTGGGTTGAATGGATTCTACTAGAGTCAGATTACAAGCTCAAAAATGATAGTTCATATTATAATACAATTCTACAAGACATTGATTTAATTCCTAATGTATAAAGAGTAGTTATCCATGTCTACATTGTGTTCTATAGGGATAGATTCTTACATAGGGTGAAAACTTAGGAATATAATAACAGACCAACTACTTTCAAACGTAAAAGAATCCCTTTTTCAGTGGCCCAATGAAATTTTTTCTTCATCAAGTTCTAGTGAGTGATCTTAATGCCTTACTGCATGGTTATCTACCTTATTTCTAAATGAAATATACTAATTAATGGGGATGTTATGTTCCAAATCACTTGGTGAGATGTAAACAGGGTGAAAAATTATATGGAGGTGAGAGGTGATGGTTCCCAGACCCTGAATATTTTATCTTCACTTGGTTTCCTCCCATGGATTTTAAGAATACTATAATTAAGAATTCTCTAGGACTACACCATTTTAAACTCCCTTGAAATACTTTTTCCATAGTTTTTCACCTCTATTAAAAAAATTATTTTAGATAAGTTTTTTGAATAATATAATTTATAAATTGTTTATAAATTTTGGGAAATTGAATTTTTGGGATATTTATTAAATAAATGAAATGTTTAAAAATTAATTATTCATAAAGTCTTTGTTATTAATTATATAAATATTTATAAATAATTATTTTTTAAATATCTATAAAATTAATTGATAAAATTAAACACCTTTCTTTAATTATATGGAATGACATATAATTTGGATATAATGTTTTTATATGTAATGTATAATTTTAATTTAATTCTTTTTAATAAATATCCAAAAAAAATGATTCAAAGTATAATGATTCTTATATTTTATATTATGAATTGTTTATAATATTTAATTTCAAATATTAAAATTAATGGAATTTTTTAGAAATTATTTAACCATGTAATAAGGGTTTTTAAGAATAAATAGGTCCAAGGTTTAAATAATATGAAATATGTAATATTTAGATTATATAATTTATGTAAATAATAATTGAAGAAAATAAAATTTTTATATTTTATTTAATATCATATATTTATATATAATGTCAGATAAAATGAAAATATGATGGGGTTCTCAATTAAAATTAATAAAAAGTATTTATTTTTATTTTATTATAAATTTTTATAATTTATAGAAAATATATAATGTGTTTATAAATTAAAAAATGTAACATGTAAAATATTTATATTAAGGTATTATTTTGGAAATTTTAATTGAACCATTATAAAAGGTGTTTTAGATGATATAATCTATGGTTATAATAAAATCAAACTTGGGTTATTTAAAATATTTAAAATTTTCAATAAAATATGAGATGTTCATTATTCAATAATAAAATTTTCCAAAAAATATCCCATATTTTGAAATATGTATGAGTTAAAGTTAAACTTATAAAAAGATAGTATCAAATTTTAATATTGTATTAAAGTGAAATTATTCATGTTTATACATGCATAAATTATAAATATTTTTTATTTTATTTATAAATCATTCATAAATTGTTTATCTCATGTTTAAATATATCAATTATTCATTTATTTTGTTTATACCCACCTTAATTCCTAAATAGATTGGTTATATTATGAATTTACATGTATTATTTAGCTTAATGTTATTAAGTTGTTTTATTAATTTTCACACAGGTATAAAATGTGTTGCATGCTGTGTATGATAATTGATTTAGTTAACTTATACCATGAAATTGTTTTATACATGGTCATGAAATTTTATTAAGGAGATAATTATAGTTTTTATATATTTGATGTTGGATGAATGATGGAATTAAGGTCTCTCATGTATAAAGTAACCTTGGGTTTAAGGAATTTTTGTTGTGATACTAATATTCCTAAGGGTCTAGACCTTTCCTAGAATATATGGGGTTGTATTTCTATCACTCAAAGAATACTATTATGGGGATTCATTATTTCATATGATTCAAATCCTTTACATGACATAGCTTCTTTTACCTTATTCTTAAGATATATTTCATTATATATGAATGTAGTCAAATTTTATTTTTTCTTAGTAACAAAATATATGAGTCGGGTAAGGAGTTACACATAAATATAGTTTTAATATATTTATTGGTGAAAAAATATATTGAAAATGTCTTTAAAATTATGAAAACACATAAAGGTAATACATAAGATAATATGGTGAGATTAAATTCACTTTAAAATAACAAGTCTTACATTACTACAATATTAAACACTTTTCAAGACCTCGATTAATTACATTGTAGGTTCTATAAAATCAAGGTTCCCCATAATTCTCATTTGTTATGTAAGAAAGTATTGATGTTGATGGAGGTGGTACCCCAAAACCAACTTCTATGTACTTTATGATTATATATATTCATTGATTTTAATATTATTAAAATTAATATCACATAATGATATTTATTCTGTGAGACATATTATATGATAATGTCCTATGAATAATAGTCAAACTGAAATGTGGTAGAATCTCTCCACTATGTTGAGAATCTATAAGTTCGAAAAAATTATTTTTAAATAAATTTTTTATAGTAGGATGTTAAAATTTTATATAGAATAAATGATATAGGATATCATGGGTGGAGACTTATAAGTCTTTAATTTGCTTTTTTATTTTATACACCCTTGTAAATTTCTAGTGCATGCAATTAAGAGATCCAGACTCCCCATCATGAAATCCATATTTATAAATATGATTTTATATTCCCATTAGTGGACATGTGTATTTTTCATTATACTTTTAAGATTATTGTTAATGGATAATATTAGTCCATTACTTTGATGTATTGATAAAAAATTCGAGGAAATATATTTACAAAAAAGTAAGATATGTTGGGTGTGACATGACTGAAATTACGTTAATGAATCATGGAAAGAATGATCTTCATATTTTTTTCCTTAATTGATGATGATTTATTAGGCCCTTTAATTAGAATGAAACAACCTAAATTGATCAATAGTCAAGGTATTCTATGGGCATGTGCATTCCTTTCCAAAAAATAAATAAATAATAAATTTACTAAATTGAAATTACATATCTATTTAATATTCCTCTCAAAAACATTATTTTAAATGAGTAGTGATTTCTTATATATGAGCCAGAAAACCAGATTAATTAATAATACAAAAATAGGAATAAAATTTATCAAATATGATAAATAATAATTAATAATTAATAATTAAATATGGGTTTGGATACTATTATTTGTGTGATCTTTTAGGACTCTTTATCTATAGAATTAGGCAGAGCAGATCAATGTATAATGTTAGAATTTATAAAGATTAAAAGAAACCCACAAGGATATAAATTAATGATACAATAACATGCATACCATTTTATATAATTGGTTTACTTTTAATTTATTGATATATTAAATTAATTCTCTAGGAGACAACTATCATTTTTTATGAAATGGCATATGTACCCACGATTTCTTTTTATGTGAACCCCCGAAACTAGTCCTTTAGTTCCCCTCACATGTCTGTGAGTAAAAGATGATGTAATGGATGAAACTCTGAGGAGGGTAGAGGTGGTTTAAGTTTGGATAGGCAGAAAAACCAATCAAAGAAATGCATGGGAGGATAGGTGGAAAGCTACAACAAGAACCAAGTCACGGTTCAAGGATATTTTCTAATAGAAAGATGTTAGTTTATAATCTTCTAGGTAAACTATCCACCCGGGAATATCATGATCAAAACCCTTTTATTATATTATTTCTAAAAATTTCATGGGTAATTCTGTTGTGGATTTTTTTCACGATCACTTGATCTAATGAATTAAACAGAATGAAAAAAATGAAATAAAATAGATGTAAATCTATAAAAACATTAGTTAAGACATGGTTAATATTTTAGGTATATAAAATTAATATTAACAAGAATGTAATAAAAATAAAATTGGAATTTTAGGAATAAATAAAAAAATCCCTAAATCAGATATAATAAGTTAGTATAAACATATGTTACATAAGTTAAAATTGAAATATAGTTCAATATTATTGAATGACCAAAGTAAGGGTGCTTTAAATTATTGTGGAATTCTATGTTGAGTTTTTGGGTGAAAAAACAATGTTCACAACAAGTGTTGAATTCCAAAGAAAGACTTAGTGTGAATAAGAGGGAAGGGTAATAAAAATCAAAATCATGGATTAGAGAGTCCACTCTATAGATCAAGGAACTATGAGTTAATAATGTTGGTGAACTTATTTTTACCTATAACTATTCTAAAATATTTTTTGCCAAACTCTTGTATTTGATAATTGGAATAAGGATCCTCTATACTAGAATGTCCATGATATGAGATATCCCAAAACCAACAGTGATGGCTATTGGGTTTTAATAAAATAGTATTAGTTCAATCAATTTAATATTTATTATCTAATCTAAATTATCTAGTAAAGTAATAAATTATTCTCTTCTTAAATATAAACAAAAATATATAATAATTCAACCATATGACCATAATCAAAACATGATAAGAATAAGCCTCTCAATAGATTTAATTTCCATGAATTTGATGGAGTTTGTGAAATATGTTACAGTATAGAAAAAAATTATATGTGCTGGAAAAACATATTCCTAGATTTCCTTGTGAAGGAGATAGTGAGGAATAATTGTCTCTCTATGAGAAAAATTAACATGATTCCACTAATTTCCAATGCTGCATGTTTTAATCCATTTCAAATGAAATTATACTGGAACATTAGACTGTAGATGTGTATAAAATGATGTCTCACCTTCATGATAACTAATATGAATAGGTGAAATAAGAGATACATGGTATCTCTAATGCACTATTAATTTTTTTCACCACCATCATCATGTAATTTTTTATTCAATGAAAAAGAGAGAGTAAAAGGAATACAAAGTTCTAATGGAAAAACTAAAAGGGGGAGTGGAATAAAGGGGGCCTAAAGTAGTGGAGACTTAGGGAATAACCTCTGATGATATTAACACTTTCCAGATTCAAACTATCCAAGTTGCAAAAAAATCACTTCAGGACAAGATTATCCCTCGAGGCTAGGCTGTTCGCAGCCTTGTTACCGTCCCTCTAGATATGGGAAACATTGATATCAACTCCAATGAAGCTTTGGTATTTTTTAATAGTTTGAAAAAACAATATTCATCGTCTTTCCTTGAGAATTGGTGCGTTTTGGGCCTCATGTAGTGAAGATAATTATCTATATATAGTTTTTAGACATATGGAGAATTAAATTCTCTGATGAGCTACATAGAGATATCATTCTTTCCTCACCTTCTAAATCAATCTGTAGTTCAACTGTGAATAATAAGATAATAAAAAAACTATATCACTCTTTCAAAATTTATTAATATCATTGACCATGTTTATAAGGTCTTAGGGTGTGTAAAACCTACATTCTTTATAGTTGACAAGAAAATGAATAATAAGAAAATGGGACCCTATATTCATAATATCTCTAAAGGTCTTGAGAATTATATATCCAAGTTATACGAAATCTAAAGGTATAAAAAGGAAAAATGAAGAATTATGTATTCTATATAAGGAGTTAGGCCACTAGAATAATAACTAAAACCATAAGTAAGGGGATGATATAGGTGAAATCATTATTGATTGTAATATTTATATATCTACAGATTGGGTATAGGATAGAACTTTTTATTTATCCATGTGTTACAAAATGTTGAAAAAAAATTAATTTTAAAATATTTCTAGAGTAAATATGGATATTTGAGTATCTAATGGAGTGCAACTCCCATATTTTGTTATAGGAGACTACAACCTTTCATTTCTAATAGGAATGAATATTTTTAATGAAGTATTATTTTGTTCAAAGTGTTACAAATAACATAATCTTTATTTATTAATTAACTTGGATGGATTTATAATAAAATTCCAGGATAAATAATTCCAATTTTATAGGAAAACATTTATTATGGAATTTCAAAACAAAATAACTTATTTATGTATTAAATTATGAAAACCAATTATTGAGAATATAAAATAAATCATGTTTTCATGAATCATATAACACCAAATTAGGATATCACTATCTTGGTCATGTAAACAAGTAGAATCAGATAATGATCTATCACGATAGTTATTTAGACACTTTTTGAGATAAGAAAACTTCAATGAAGTCATGTTTAATTATAAAGAAAAAAATAATAATGCACCATTATATGGATATGGTGATGGGAAAATAGAGCTTCTAGGATTGGTACACACTAATATGTGTGGATGTTTTCCAGTATAATCAATAGGTTGATATTTTTACTTTTTAAATTTGTTGATGACTTGAGTAGATATGACTATGTATACTTGATGAGGTATATGATCGATACATTTCAGATATTCAAAGAGTTCAAGAATAAAGTAGATAATAAACATAGAAAGAAGATAAAGAAAATATGATCCCATCATGGTGGTGAATATCTTATCCAAGAGTCTATCTACTTTCTATGGGATTTTGGGATTCACTGTTAACTAAGTCCACCTTATAAACCATAGTTGAATGGTGTTAGTGAAATGCGGAACCAAAAAATTCAAGAAATGATAAGGTCGATGATGATATATGAGGATCTTACATTTTAATTTCAGGGATATAAATTAAAAACTACAATATAAACAATAACCTGAGTACCAAACAAAGTGGAAAATAATATTCCCTTCAAGTTATGGAATGGATTGAATCCTTTTTATCACAAACATGTGTTTGGGACTCTAGGAAGTTTGTTAAGGATGGATTTTAAAAAAACTACCACCTCCAGTAATGAAGTGTATATTAATAGGATATATAAAGGAAATTAATGGATGTTATATATATAGCTCCACAGATGAGAAAGTGGGAAAAAAGAATAAAATATATATTTTTGGATGAAACATATCCTCAAAAAGTATAGTGAGAAAAAATGGATTAAATGATCTTTAAGCAGATGATACACAAGATTTAGTGCATGAATAAATTCAATAAACCCCATACAATAATTCTTTCATAAAACATAAATACAGAATATGAGTACCTGATAGGTAATAGAGCTACAAAGATATGATTTTCTGATCACTCTATATTTTAACTCATTATCGATTGGCAATAATGAACTTATCTCTTACAAAGACGAAGTAGAGATATCAAAAGATTGAAGATGTAAAGAAGCCATAATTTATGTGATTGATTACATGTATCTAAAATAAGTTTGGGTTTTATTTTATTTGACATTTGATGTAAATCCTATATATTGCAAATGGATATTGATGAAAAAACTGAACATCAAAGGTAATATGAATACCTATAAACCATAGTTAGTGGAGGGGGTGTTTAAATAATTTCAATTAACTAGATTTGATGAAATCTTTTATCCAGTTTCCATTTTGAAATACATCATATGTATTCATTCTAAAACAGATAAGCTGACTATCATATTTAAAATATGTATGCTAAAATAGCATTTCCATTATAGGATCCTTTTGAAAGTTGGCTATACAACACTAACAGTAGTTTTTGTGACTCAAAATAATACCAAAATGTTTTACAAGTTGTAAAGATATATTTATGGATTAAATAATGTATCAAATTCAGGTAAAATTAAATTGTAAGAATATTTAAAAGAACTCTGTATTCTTAACATTGAATGTGATCCACGCGATTATTAGCAGACCAGTGAGAGTGCATTCTTTTCCCCGGTAGTGTTTATCGATGACATATTACATATTGAAAACAAAATATTAGTCTTAATGTCTTTTTTTTACAAAAGTGATTATCCATGGAGGTAATCGGTGAAACAACCTATATTTAAGGGATCAAGATCATTTATGACAGATCTAGGAGGCTATTTGAACTATGTCAAGGTATATACAGTGGCCAGATACTAAATAGATTTAGTATATAGTAATACAAGAGAGTATTATCCCAAGTGTCATGTGGTATACATATTTATATAAAAATATATTCTCATATAGAAGAGGGTAAATAGAGAATAACTATACTCCTATACACTTCTACAATATGATCAATCGCGTATGGCATGTTGTGTATTAGGATTCATATTTCAAAATCCCTAATCATGGTATATTTATATCATTCTAATATATATGGACAATATTCGAGTGATTTTAAGACTATCAATCACTATCTGAGAAGAACTAATGATACAACCTTGAACTGCAAAATAGAAGAGGATCTAATTAAAATAAACCCAATCCTTCACTCTTGGATATGGTACTAATATCATATTCTTTACATTTTAGGCCTAATACTGATAAACATGGTCCAATTTTAGCATAAAATAATTATAAAATTAAATAGATATATCGAATCAGTTACATAACCACGTAACTTTCAGGTTTAGAGTTTTATAAAATAAAAAAACATTTCCATAGAAACTTATATACATAAACAATTGGTTTATAAAAAACTAAATCATCTACTATATAATTATTCACACATGAATCTTTGTTTACAATTCATTTGACATCAATCTGTATAACCTTGGAAAATGTAAAAAATATGAAGGGAGAGCTCAAATTCTCATTGAGGGTAAAAATATGAATTAAAAATTAAATGACATTAGTGAGCATAAGATGTAGATTTGTATAATAATACCTAATCATATTTCATGAGCATAATTTAATATAATCTATACCCATCACTATAGGTATCATCATTTAAGAAACATGAAATTATACATTAATATAATATAAGAGTCATATAATTTAATAATCAGGAGACATGAAAACAAGCATTGATCAAGGATTCATTAGAAACTCATATAATGAATAAAAAAGTGTTATTATCTTGAAATATAAGCTTTATAACACTCTTAAAATAAATTTTATTTGTGTAATAACCATTAAAATCGGCTTCCAACATAATTATCTAGAAAAATTAATCATAAACTAATGCATTGAAGAGCTATAATGGACCCCCTTGTCCTCGGTTTATAATGGGACCATCTATAATTTATTTGTTATGAATGAACCCATCCTTTGTTTATTATGTAATCTCCCATCATTGAAAATAATTTCAATGAACCATGAAATGAATAATGTATATAGTGATTTCATTTCATTGTAAAAATACTAGAAAAAAACCATTATTCATATCATAACTTGATTAAACCGTGGGAAAGTAAGGACTTCCATGAAAAAATATTTCAAAAAATCATAATCTATCAAGAAAACGAGATATAATTGTAGAATTAAAAAACTCCCCCATTAGAACATAAATAGAATCAAGGGTTTTTGGGGTTGATAAATCGAAATTACGAAAATATATCATCAAAAAAATTCTTGATTAAAATACTATTTCCAATTTTAAGATAACTTTTAAAATTTAAAAAACATTAAAATATTGTAAACATAATATTCATTGAAAATAAATTTCAAAAGTTTAAAATTAAAATTTGAAGAAAATAATGGTCACGGTGGCGGGAAAAATTGTTATTGTCGTAAAAAATAAAAATAAAAATTGTTTTGAAACATTTTGTACCAAGAATCAATAGTGGCCCATCTGAAAAATGTGAAGATATTATATATTAAAAACTTTTAAGAGATGTTCAATGATTAGGAAATGTAAATTTATGAAATCATTTATTTTCAAAAATTAATTTTTTTGATTTTTTTGAAAACATTGACATCAAATAGAAAGATTCATGAGCTAAAATAAAATATAAGATCAGTATCACATTCAAACAAATTTATTGATGATTGTTTAATCAATAAGGGTGGAAATAGAAATTAAAATTTTATACCTCATTCATAAATATATAAGATTAAAATAGGCATGTTTAAATAATATATGATCATTTTATTCCACTATAACAACTTTGTATTTAGATAATCCCAAAATTAGATGGTATTATAACATAAAAATCCTTACTATTTTAGAAACTTTTGAATCTTAATCTCATAAAGATAATTAAATAAAATGAAATATTAATTACCATTAATATAAAGATATACAAGATATAAAATTAAAATTGTTATTATATATTTATTATAAAATTATTTAGGTTCATAACATAAATTTATTTTGTAAAGATATGTAATTCGAGATGAATAACAATTATACAGATCATATCATTTAATTAAGAATTAATTGATGAAGATATTATTTATAACCATTTTGGTTTAAAAAAGTAAAATTGGAAATACCACTTAAATAAAAAATGACACTTCACACATAAACTTGACATAATATATTCAATGAATAAGTTAGATAAGTTAATGAAATGAAATAGAGTTAAGAATCCCCTTACCACTTGCTAACTTTAAAGTAAAATCCATTTGGATAAATCAATTAGAATTTTAAATTAAATTAATATAAATTATTAAAGATTCAGGATATCATAGTTTAAATGTTAATTTATAAACAACATAAAATAAATAATTTTTTAAACAATAAAATATTCTTCAATGAAAGGAAATTGATACGAAATACCATACCTCGAGTCATGGTTTTCCATGTATGTACATTAAATGCTTTATGATAAACTTATATAAATTATTTAATAACTTATGATATTTTTATGGTTTATTTATTTATCATTATACCATTTTATTTATTTATTTCAGTGACATATTTAATTACATGATCGATTGTATCCATGTTTGGTGTTTTGAGGATGTTTAGTTCGTAATTTCAAAATGGATTCGATTTATTGACTATGGAAAAGAGACCATTATTGCATCACCTCTGTAATAACAATCATGATATAATTATTATTTTTATACATTAATTAAAAATTAAAACCATCAATTAAAAGTTGTTATAAAAATTGAATTATGTTACAGTCGTAAAGAGAGTTGGCCATATATATGCAGGAGTAACATTTTCATTTTTCAATGATCATGATGGAAAAAAGGTAAACATAATCATAATTTTCAAAATATATTATTATATCATAAATAAAATTTTATTTATTTAAATAACCTTATATATTTTATCCATGTGATGTGGTGAATAAAAAAGTTACATCGCTTTGTTGAAGTTGTAATCGGCAAGTACACAGGAATGATGTCATCTTTTTTCAATAAATGGAATGGTAAAAATATATGATACATTATCATTCCAAAAAGATAGTTATTTCATGAATCATATATATATATATATATATAAAATATTTAATTATAACCATCAATGAGTGGCGGTGATGGAAAATGAAATACATCGCTTCGTAGAGGTGGTGGTACACAAGTACACACGAATGATGTGTTTGTTCCCCATTTAATGGAATATGATATGTATATATATTAGTACATTAAAATAATAATAAAATATTTATATTTATTACACTTATGCTATTATTTTTCATTTTTTGTTATATAAAATGGTTCTATAAGAAGAAATGAAACTAAAATATTATGTTAAAAACAATACATCTTCTTCATAAAACCTTCTTTGCTTTATATCATAAGCCTTCTAAGGATGGTATTATTCTAGAAATATGTCCACTATAACATGTTTAAAATTTTTATTAATATATATGGGTAATTATTCTGCAAATAAAATTGTTTTTGAAGTGTGTATTGGAGAAGAGAGATGGATCCATTTTATAGGCAATGAGAGGGAAACTCTTGGAATTTCTTAAAGTAATAAATTAATTTAAATTAATTTTAATTTAAAATAGATAAAAATTTATATAAGTAAAATATAGTACATTATGAGTCCAAATCTTCTCACATAAAAAAATATGAAAATTTGAAATTATGTATTCCCAATTATCTTATTATTTTAACTCTCTGTTAACCCTTTTGTTAATTACAGGGGTATTAGTGTTTTTTACACTAAAGGGGAAATGAATGTAACTATTAATAGGAGAGTGTACTATTAATGGAAAATGGTTCATATTATATACTATATCATATTAAAATATAAGGATATATTATCTTATGATTTTAAATCATTTAATAGAAAATTATTTATTATAAAATATCAATAATGACATTTTTTAACTGTTCATTTAATTTTAATTTGAAAAAATAAATGAAAAGAAATAAATTCGAATAGAAAAATTTAAATAATCATTATTTGATAATAATTTTCTAAAAAAAATATGGGATGGAATAACATACCAATAAAATATTACATTTTGCGTTTTTAAAATCAATTAAATTATTTTTCTATTAGTTTTACAGGAATTATATCGGTGTTGCGTAAGTATTTAAGATAATTATTTATTCACTAAAAATTAAAAATATATTCACATGACAAAAATAATTTTATTTATAATAAATATTCATAATTCTAAATAATTCTTTATACATTTCACATAATTTAAAAGATTTATAAACAAACAGAGTTATATTTTTGACTTTGTATTTATTGAAAATAATGTATTAGTCATTTTAAAAGAAAAATGGCACAAAATTTCCCTAAATTAATATATTAGATGATTATGGTAAAACCCCATTTATTAAATATATTTAACGCAAGTGTTAGGATTATTTGTAGTCCGTATCATATTGTTTCAACCTGAATTACACGAATTACCCTTACTGAGGGGACATATAATTAATATGGTTACAAACTCATAATGACCAAATGTAAAGTTAAAAAGCATAAAAAATCTAAAAATAATAATTCTAAATATGGGGTCATTTTTTATGAATCAATTCCTATCTATAAAAGAGATTAATTTTAATATGAATGCATAAATTGCAATAGAAAATATTTTTTAGTGAAATGTGTTTTAAGACCAAATATGAACATATTCCAAAATAATGTAAAATGAGGATTAAAATATAGTTAATTAGATTATATAAAATTAATAATACATATGTTTCTATTAGATAAAATTTAAATCATAATTATACTCTTTAATTGAATGAAAGGAATGCTTTACAAAGATTGGTTTATTTTACTAGTCATTGAAAAATACATCTTTTCATAAAAATACCAAAATCCACCATATATTAATTTTGATACGATGATTTAAAGAAAAATTATAAACTTTTTAATAAATAAAATTTCTCAAATTTTGAAAACTTAATGATAATATGTTATCAAAAAACAAAATTCAAATCATATTTGATGAAAACATATTTTTGATGCATAAAATGACTTCACAAAAAGTTGAGTTCTTATTTTCTGAGAATTTATTTATAAATTTTTATTTAAAATATATGTTTAATCTTATTAATACCTTCTAATTTAATATCTATGTTTTAACTAGAATATTTAAATAACAACATATCATGGTTCATTTAAGCTTGGTTTTGCGTGTTGTTTATGCTATCAAATATAGTGCTATTTTTAAATACATGGATATTAAATCCCCACTTAAATAAATTGTGTAGTCACAATTTGAACTTGAATATTCTAATTCATGGTTTTGAAATTTTAAAATACATGTTTTTAAATCCCACATCAAAAAAAGGTTACTAGGACTTCTTATTGAAAAGAGAGAAATAAAAATATGAAGGTCATTTGTAATAACCCATAACTAGGTTTCTAAATAGGAGAAAATTACTAGGATGTGAAAATATAGACACTAAGGAGAAATTAATGTGTGAATAATTATGGAATGTGATATAGAACATTGATCATAAGAAATTTAATGATCATGAGAATGTCAATGACCAAAAAAACAAAAATCAATGAGGGGTAAAAAGACCATATATTCATGTGAAATAAATGAGATGGGATAACATTTTTGTTTTGGGATATTTTTCCTAAAGTTGAGAAAATATTTCGAAATCTAATCTATGAACATATGGAAATATAATTACTTTTCACGTATAATTTTATCTTATATTAAATTTACACCATAATATAATCTTTTGGTACAAGCGATGAGTATAGAAGAATAATTTTTCATTCCACAAGAACTAATAAAATTATAATGAATCACATAATATCATAAAGGATAACGGTCTATTCCTCAAATTTTGATACATTATCCAAAACCAAAATGGTTAAAAAAAGGTAAGATAATTTACTGAATTAATAAACCTTTATAACAAAAATATAATATTTAACTCTAAACATTTCATAATTACACTATAGGATCAACATAAATCATTTCATTAAAAAATAACCCTATAGCCCAATTAACCAAAACAATAAATAATGTTTTAATGAACAATTATTCTCATAACATTCATCTTAAATCTATAAAATTCTCAGATTATTCTTCTAAATCAATCCTTCATGTTAAACCACAATATATACCTTTGAATTTTTTTACCTTAACCCAACAAAACATCCCCAAAAATATATTTAATCCACTAAAAATTCTATCACTTAAAACCCCAAAAGGGTTTCTAATGCTTTTAACTCCTGGTAAATCTTATACTTATAAACCCATAATGGTATTGATAAATCGTAATTTGACCTCAAATGAAAACATATTTATTAATATATTTATCTATACTTTTTTAATACCAACTATAAAAGCCCTAGAGCCAAACTATAAGATCATGTTCTCAAAACATAATCTTTATAATTTTAGATTGATATAAAAACACATCACATAATTTTTTCCAACTAAAATTTATATCATTATAAAGAAATATTGAATCACTTACATACCCATGGACCTTTAAAGTTTATAGTTTTATAGAATTAGGAAAAACTCTTATATAACAACTTGGATACATAAATAAATAGTTCATAAAAATTTTAATCATCTCCCATAAAATTCTTCACACAATAATACTTTATATATACAATTCATTTAACATCAATATTTATAACCTTAGAAAATGTAAAAAATAAGAAGGGTGAGCTCAAATTTTCAATAACAGTAAACATAAGCATTATAAATTCAATATCATCAGTGATCATAGGATGAGTATAAGGGTATGATCACATAATAAATTTTCATATGAACTTCCAAAAATAATTCATACCCTCTAATATGAAGATCATCTATCATAAAACACAATATAAGGCTTAAACATAAAATAAGAGTTATAAAAGTAAAGGTAAAAATAATTATTGATCAAGGATTCAATATAAACTCATATAAATCATAAAGAAAAAATGTTGGTATCTTGGAAAATCGTCTTCATATCACTCATAGAATCAACCTTAAAAGTGTAAAAACCAAAATTTCCAATTTTAACATAATTATATAGAGAAAATAAGCATTATCCAATTCATTAAAGTGCTATAATGGACCCAAATTTACTTTTTTTATAACTTAATCACATATTCATGCTTTATAAAGGGACCATCCATCCTTGTTTTATAACAGAATCACCCATTATCTAAAAATATTTCCAAGATCCATGAAATTAATTAAGTACATCAACATTTCATTTCTTCATAAAACTTCTAGAAACACCCATTATTCCATTCATAACTTGATTAAATAGTGTAAAAGAAACATGATGAATGAAAGCATCTTCGAAACAATCATAATTTGTCTAGAGGAATAATTATCATTATATCATTACAAAATATCCTAAGTGGACCATAATTAAAATCAAGGGTTTTGATGTTTATGAATAGAAGTAACATAAAATGATAATAAAAAATAATCTTGAGGAAAATACCCTTTCGCTTTGAAAATAAAATTTTAAAACAAAATGGTATAAAATTTTTTTAAAAATTATTTTTCATAGAGAGTAATCTAGGAAACATATAAAACAATATTGAAAGAAAATAATGGTCACTAGGGTAGGAAAATCCATTAATGTTATTAATTATAAAAATAAACATTCTTTTAAATCATTTTGTAAAGAGATTCAAAAGTAACCTATGTAGAAAATATTACGAAACATACATTGAAAAACATTTAAAATAAGGTCAAGGGTTATTTAAAATACCATTATGAAACCAATTTTTTATAAAAGAGAATTATTGAAAAAAAAATTAGAAAAAAATGAACATGGAAGGGAAATATTCTTGATCTAAATGAAAATACATGATCAGGTAACTTAAAAACAACTTCTTTGTTGTTTCATAACAAAAAAAATAATGAAATAGAAACTAAACACATAAATGAAATTATTAAGTAGACTATAGTAAAATACATTTTTTTAGGAAAATAAGGTCATTTTATTCCTCCCAAAATAACCCTGAACATAGATAGTCCCGAAATAAGTTGAGATTGTTCCATAAGAAACATTACTGTTTTGATAACTTGTGAGTTTTATGACAGTTAAATAAATTAATTTTAATGAAACATTAAATATCGTAAATATAATTTTATACATAATTAAAAATTTCAAGTGGTATTATATACACCTCATATAATAAGGTAGGTTCATAAGATAAGCATATTTACCAAAGATAGGGAATTCAAGAAAAATGACCCTTGAAAAGATGATATAATTGAATTGAAAATTAGTCAATGGAGTGACTATATTTAAGAAATTTTAATCCACACAGAAATGTGGAAATAAATACTGAAAAAAATTAATTTAACACATAAATTTGGAATAATATAATCAATAAAGAAGTGATATAACCCAATGAGGGGAAATTGACATAAGAAACCCCTTACCACATTCTAACTTTCATGAAAAATCCCCTTTGATGAAAAATTTAAAATTGGGACATAAAAAAAATTAAGTTTGAAGGATTATGAAAATAATATATTAAAAGGAACTATATGCCCAATATAAAAGAAAATAGATAAATAACATTAAAATATTTCCCAATGAATCAAAGTTGAGAATAAATCCCTTACTATGAATCATGAATTTACATTTATTTCCTTTAATAGATTTTTAATAAAAACATATAAATTATTTACTTATCAAACAATTTTTTAGATATATAAATATATCAAAACAATTATTTTTCATTTATTATAATAAAATATTTTATTAAATAGTATGTTAAGTCCACATAGTGTGTTTTGAGGGAGTTTGGTTCATAATATCAAAATGGATTCAATATGTTGACTGTGGTCAAATAATCAAATGTTAAATGAAATATAGAATAATAATAATGAAATATTAATAATTATTAAAAATTAATATTACTTTTAAAACAAACAAGTTAATATGGTTATGGAAAATTAATTACTTTACAATCGTGGATATGATAGGTCATACATACACGGGAGTAATGTTACAATTTTCCAAAGATCATGATAGAAATAAGGTATGTAGTATTTTATCATTAAAAGTGTATAATTGTATCATAAATACCACATTATTTCCTTAATTACACATATATATGACAACCATGTGATGTGGTAAAAAAAATGAGTCGTGTCACTTTGTGGATGTGGTAATCCACATGTACATAAGAATAACATTATCCTTTTTCAATAAATGGTAATGTAAAATATTATATGATATATTATATTTATAGAAAGATCATTCTGTCCTGAATATTATATATATACATGAATTCCAACATTATAACCTAAAACGAGAGGTAATAATGGAAAACTAAACACATTATTTATGGGGGTGGTAGTCCACATGTATATATGAATGGTGATTTTGTTCACCATTTTATTGAAGAGGATACAAATATGGGTTATGAAATTTACATAATAACATATCATTATATAAAATGTATTTATTTTTTAAATTTATCAAGTTTGAAGAATATTTAAATGAGGCATAATAATAATTAAAACTAACATATTTGGTCATAATCTATAAATATTCTTCAGATAACCACATTTTCATTACACAATAATCTCTCTAAGGTTGGTATTATTCAAAAAATGACAACTCTAGAGCATGGGTAGATATTTTATGAAGGTTTTGGGAATGTATTATCTGAAAAAAAAATGTTTTTTTATTTTTGGAGTAGAGGGTAGAGGAGAATTCAATTTCTAATTGAGGGGCGGGGAACTCTCGGAATTTCACAGAGTATTAAAATATTAAAAATTCTATATCACCTTAAATTGATGCCAAAAATTTTTAATTTTAAAATAGAATGAGTATGAGTAGAAATTATCATATTCCATAAATGTTTTTACAAGTTTGAAATATGTTTGGGCCCTTAACTCTTTCTTTTATTCCCTATTATCTCTTTATTCGATTACTACAGTATCAAAGTTCTTTATAATAAAGGCGCCAAGAATGTTATTATTAAAGTAAAATTGGATTGTAAATGGGCCATTTTTTATATTTTCTACAATATAAAATTACAATAGGTAAAGATAGAATTTTTATAAAATTTTATTCATTTAACAAATATATATTTAATATAAAACAACATTAATTTCATTTGTTTTACTATTAAATTGGAATGACATTGAAAATAACATGAAAAGATGAACTTGAATATTAACTTTTCAAAAATTTATTATATGTTATATACATCTAAAAACAAAATAATACACTTGAAATTTCAAAAAAAATTACATTTAGAGTTTTTAAATTCATTTGATTTTTAAACTGCACACACAAGCATTATGTCGGGGTTAAGAATTTATCACAATAATTTAATAACTAAAAAATAATCTATCATCATAAAAAAATTATATTTCAAATAAAAAATTATAACAAAACCTAATTTTATATCCCAGTTACAAAAATTTATAGTTTTTTAAAGAAAGGAAGTGTAAGTTTTGAATTTATATTTACCTAAAATATTAATTTTGAAATTATTAATGAAAAATGGAAAAAATAACATATATTAGAATATTGGATGAATATAGTCAAATCTGCAACACCTTGATATTTAGTGAATTTTTTATTTAATTTAATCTTTTTGATATTTTACATTTCACGAAACACTAAATATATTTTTCATTATATGAATGAAATACCTTTGGTATGCGTTACACAAAACATAATTTTAAGGTTTCACTATATAAAACAAATAGATTATATTGAGTTAAATGAAATGATTTGTTTTTCCAGTGTTACACACAATGCCGAGTTTCTTCGATGGATTTATTTATATGCATGACCAAGTTTTACCGAACTAAAACGTACTATTAATATTTTTGTTAAAATATTATTATATTAACCATCTAACCCTTAGAATAGAAGTTAAGAATAATATTAACTAAATTAAGAAAACATTGATTACACATGTACAAAAAATTAATTATTAGGTAATTAATAAGTTGTAAATGAATGTACGAACTATTTGAAAATAATGAAATTTCTTTTCTAATAATAATATTTTTCTATGTGAAAACACAATTTTATCTCAGTAAATCCAATAAACTAGGTATGATAAAAAATTTAATAAAATTTAAATATTATAGATTCAATAATTTTTTATACGCATCCAATATATTTGATAGGTATAAGATAAGAATAAATCCAATTTTATGAATATAAAGTTGTATTTTTCAAAAAAAAAATTTACCGTTTTAAATGATGCACATATTTCATATATAATTGTTAATATTTTATAATTTTATTTCAAAAATAAACATACTTTTTTAATGTTTAATATAAAAATTTACATTGGGTGAATATTGGGTATTTTTTTATGAAGTTTCTTTATTTGATGAATAGTGAAAACATTGATTTTTAATTAATAATTACATTTTCATCTAATTATTTATATTGTTAAATTATATTTTAAATATTTTTTAAGTATAATTATTTCAATTATACATAAATAAATTTAATTTAGGTTATTTTAATAAATTTCAAATTAAAATTACTTATAAAAATGTTTCAAACATTTGATTATTTCACATTAAAAACTCATTGTCTCATCCTCTCCTCAAGATTAATTTTAAATTAATTTATAAAACTTATGTGTATATAATTTATAATAAGTGGGGTAAATATTTGGAATAATAAAAATTTTAAAATTTAGTAAATTAAGATTAGTTTTTTACCAATGTGATTAGTATTTGTTGTTAAAATTAATTATGGTGATTAAGATAAAAATGAGCTTAATTAATGACAAAACATTGAAAATAAAGTGTAAAAAATCCATAAAAAAGTCTATAAAATATTTTACTGGACTTATTTAGACAATTAAGCTTTTAAGTATCTATAATGGTCTATTTTAAACCCTTGGGGGACAATTATAATGTTAGGATCACATTTTTTTTTTCAAAAATACCAAGTGTGTCCTTTTCCTATGTTATAAAGGCCACAACCTCTTCCCCTCTCTTCACAAATTTCAAAACCATTCTATATGAAAAATACTATAAAATACTCCTCAAAATATCCTTAACATCATCCTATAACTATCAATTTATTGTGAAATCCAACCAAGGAATCCCTTGGGTGAAATCCAAAAGTACTTACCCCAAGAAGAGGTAACATCCTTACACAAGAACTTTTGATTTAATACTTTATCTACACCCTCAATTATTTTAATTCAATTATTATATAATTACCTAATTATAAAAACAATAATGATATTATTTTATTTTATGGGTATAAAATTAACTCAAACCCATTTCCATCAAATGAGATACACAATCATCGTTCGTATGTACAACAAACAATCTCCTCACGAAACGATGTCGGTTTTTCTTCCATTACCACTTCTCAAGGTTGTAGACAATGATGATATTTACATTTTTATATTATATATATAATATTTATGATGTATTTATACTTTTATAATGTAAAGACCCGTAAATTTCAAGGAAAATTTTTTTTCTTAGTTTTCTTTGGAATTCTACAAGAACACAGTTTCTGACGACACCTGATTCTGAGGCCCGGTGTGCCCGGAATCATGTTCCGAAGTTTGGATCTGGTACGTTCTGTGAACGAACGAGCGAGTTTTTCTAACTTTTGAACCGGTGCTCGGAATCAAATTCTGAGGGAACCGATGGAATCAAAACGTCGGTATTTTCTTAGAAACGCCTCTTCCAGAGTTTCGTTTTCTTGAGTGTAGTTTTTAATTTTGGGGCTTTAAGTTAAGAAATAAAATAATGTGGTACGACAAATATTATTTTATTTCACTTAAATCCGCTTAAAGCCACTTAAATCTACTTAAGCTGAGTTGAAGTGGATAGGGTGCAATTCAAAATATCCTACCCTCTTGGTAGGATATTTGTGAGGTGGGGACCGAACGATCCCCATCGTTTCTTTTCCGCTATGTAACGCACCCACGAAAACCCTTTTTAATGAAAGTCAACTGACGCATTTTATAACCTCTTAAACGATCCTATTAATTGGGCGGTTTATTCATTGAAATTAATTCTATGAATTAATTTGTTTGTTTCTTAACCTGTTTTTGTTTGTTGGCATGTAATCAAATAAGACCAACACATGTCTTCTTGAGGATTGTTCGTTGAGAGGTTTTGACAGAAACTTTAAGTCCTTCATCCTCCTTCGCGAAGAACACGAAGAATGCAAATAATGAAAAGAATGGCGGCCTCCGACGAAGGGAAACGAAGAACGCCAAGCCCCCAGAGATCCACAACGTGACGCTGACGATTCTCCCTCCACGACGCTTCTTCCACGACGATCCATCCCCGTGACAATCTTCGATCGACATCTTGAGGTAGGGGATTGTGGTCCTTTTTAAATCTTTGTGGATTATAACATCAACATGGATTTAATTGTTATAAGTAAATATGTATGTTCTTGATCCTCGGAGTTTGTCTACGCGACGCCGAGTACCGCTCGACAGCGACGCCCTTCCGCGACGCGACGATCATTTTCTTCCGCGACGGTCAATTCCGTGACGAACTCGCATCCGACGACGACGTTGAGGTAGGGGTCATTTTGAAATGATAATACCCATGTTTGTTTTCCTCCAAGGAAAGAACGCGGACCAACCAATTAACAAGTTAGCCCGCGGATTATTATTGCAGGTCGAGGTTTACTAATTTCTGGGAATTATGGTGTTGTTTCAAACCGCTAACGTGGTGGGTGCGGACCAACGAACAAGTCCGAACCCACCGCCCTTTTTTTCTTGGTGTGCGGAACGGAAGACAATGACAAAACGGGCCGTAGAGAAGAATTGTTGATTTCGCAGTGAAGAACGGGACTCGGGATGAGCTACGGCACAAACAGAAATGAAATCGGACCACCAGAGCAACTCCAGTGGCCGGAGGCGGCGGCGCCCCGGCGCGCCGCCAGACGGAGCCGCCGCGGCTGAAGCCGCGGCGGCGGTGTGCGGTTCCACGGTCATGCGGAACTGGAGGCAGGGACGTGGCCGACTGCCGCATCCGGTGACACGGAGCGGCCCCACGCTGGGCAGCGGCTTCCCTTCACGCGGGGGCAGCGCGCCCCCGCCATGGTTTCCCTCGCTCGGCCGCTCGGCCGAGTCGAGCCAAGGCGACCCGCCGGGCCGGGTCGCGCCCAGGTCGGGCTGGGCCGCCCTGGCCGGGCCGTGTCGTGCCCAACCGGGTCAGACCCGGACCCGGGTTGGGTCGACCCGGTTTGGGCCGACTCAGGGGGGTCAGGTCGGGTCAGTCTCGGCCCAGACCCCCCGTTTCCAGACCTTTTCGGTCATGTACTCATAACTTGAGCTACATGCCTCCGAACGACGTGCCGTCAGAGGCAATGTGATCCTTGGATCGATATGGTCGTTTCGGTATATCACACTTAAGGTTTTGGAATACATTGGGTTCGGCCGGGTTGGTTCGTACACGAAACCAACCGGGCCCCTGGGACGAAAAAGCCAATAACTCTCATACCGGGTGTCCGATTGACGCGCCGTCTGCGACGTTGAGTTCCTGTTAACGATACGGAACTTTTGGATACATCAACTCTGGACTATGTGTCATTTGATTTATCATCCTCTCAGCTCGTGGAGCGGACCCCCCCGAACGAGCTTGCTGTGTGCGGGAACCCTAGAGTTGGTTGCGACTGCTACAGTGAAGACGACGACTGTGCAGAGATCCTCAGTGGATTCGACGGTGACGACTACAACACTCAGCGATCCTTTATGGGTCAGTGCTACCGATCCTGTGTGGGTCTGATCCTGTGTGGGTCAGTGCTCTGTGGTCCTGTGTGGGCCATCACCTACAGATCCTGTGTGGGTCTTTGCGTGGGTTAGTTACCTATCGATCCTTTGTGGGTCAGATCCTTTGTGGGTCATTGTGGGGGTTAGTACCTATCTATCCTTTGTGGGTCCGATGACTTAGATGGATCAGTGATCATCTCTATCATCATTCGAAGAAGTATACCTGTGTGAGCTGAAATCCTATTTTTCTTTCCTTTGTGGATTGTGTTATGCTATCCTGTGTGGATTTACGTTTTGCTTTCCTGTGTGGACTGGGTTGTACTTGGGCTCGGATGTTGGAGCCGAACGAGAATTTATGACTTAGGTATATGTATGGGCATATACCTAAGAAGTGTCGGATGTTACTTCGTGATTGTATCTTTCCTTTGTGGATTACCCTTTTTGGATTCTGGGAGACCTTCGGGGGTATCGGGGTCCCTGCTGAGTAGCTTATACTCACCCCTGCATGGGCTATGCCTTCACTACGTTGTGTTGGTTACAGACGACAGACAACGCTGATCGAGGTGGAGGCTTGTGGAGCAGGACGATACCTGGAGGTGGACCACTGGGCGGGACGTACTCGGAGCAGTCGGATGGACTCGAGGAGTAGTGGAGGCTTTCTGTACCCACCCTTCCGGTGGGACTTCCAGTGGACGACTCGACGTTGCGGCTTTACTTTTCAGTTGTTGTTTTCCCTTTCGAGCTGTACTTTACTTTCAGTTTGGGTTTTTATTCCGTCCCACTTACTTTCCGCACTTACTGTTGTACTTAGTTTTTACTTAGTGTTTACTTTTTCTGCTTGCTTACTCTATGGTACTTGTTTACTTTACAAAGGCAATGCCTTCCCTTTTTACTGGGATTTACGCCTTGGTGCTAGTCGCCAGCCCCTGGCCTATGAAAGGCGGGCTTGGGGTAGTCACAACACGGGCCCTGAGGACGGGTCGTGACTTATAATTATTATATAACACATGAAATCTGTGATTCCATTTTTTTGGAATAAAATAATTTCATTTGTGGATGTGTGGACTACCGCCTCCATAAACTTGTGTGATTAGTTCATGCTTTACATGAAATGTTTTAAGGATGAGTTTTGTAAAATAATATTCCATATAAAATATAATAATTATAATATAGTTATATTAAATATATATATACACATATATTTCATTATTTCTTTTATTTCAACATGACAAGAAAATGGAAACAATGTTCATGCATATGTACTACCGACCATCTCCATGAATGGCGAGTTCCATTTCATATATCTATCTATAATAGAACATTATAAATACATATATAGTAAAGATATATAACATTTATATAATATTTTAATTATATAAATAAGTAAATCCTGGTATAATTAAGAGGATCCATAATAACAATAAAAAACATATACAAAAAACAAAGCGGTTATTAACAGAAACATAACAATTACATGGAATTGTTAATAAGCAGGTAATATAATGTTACAATAAAATCATATATGTCATGATATATAATAATATTTTCATTCTATATATTTATAATAAACTTATATTTATTATACAAGAGGTTTTAATGGGTACGAAGAAAGTCAAGGCCTGGGGTAAGGGAATTTCATCTCACTTTTTATATCATTGAGATACAAGCCATATTCACCACTCAATTATTATTTTTGGTGTATATACTAAAATAATACGTGACATATATTGAATTTAAATTATTTCATGACACGAAATGTTTTAATTTATGTTATTATTTCATGGTTATCTTAATTAAATAGTTACTCAAGTAGTAATGGGATTTCAGGCCTCACTTTTATTTTTGTGAGACTTATACCATATTCACCACTGATTTCTTTTATGTGGTGTATATACTACCTATAAATATATCCTATTATTATTATACATATATTAATGGGTATATAAATATCCATTATATTATCTCTCTTCCTTTTGGTTTATGTTTCGAATGTTACCAATTTGGAAGGTAATTTTGTCTCAATTACTTTCTTGGAGACACATGTTATGTTATGCACTGGTACTATATTACAAGTTGTATATGCTTCTAATTTAATAGTTATTTCCTGAATAAACTTATTTCCATGATATTTTATGCTTCATGTAATGTTATTATTTAATGTATACTTGGATTCAATTTTACCAATGCGGTAAGTGTTTATTTCTATAATCTCATCATTCATCGGGATTGCTTAGCATTATGCTTTAATTGATTTAATATTATGACCCTCATCTCAATAAATAAAATTAATTTTATTTTATTCTAGATATTAATGTTATAAACAAGTAATGGTTAAATTTTTCCACTCTTTTGTACTTTATATATTTAATAAAATGTTTTTAATGAAAAATATGAATTTATTTCTTCTTTTTGTCAGAAATATCCGTTCTTTCAAAACCATTTTTTATAAATATATTTTAATATTATTATTATTACCTTATTTTTTTCAGATAAAATTTTACCCATGTTTTACCTTTTTAATTTTTTGGAAAAGGAATATTATTTCGATTTCATATCAAGGGAATTTTTGAAACATCTTAATGTACAAAAAGGAAGGTTAGACATTTACAGATTTGTCCACTATCATGACTGTCATTTATTTGATGTTTAATTTTCATGTTTACAAGACTTATTTTTAATTATTTTTTCCTAATATTCTAGAAATTTTTTAATTATAAAAAAAATAACGGGAAAAGGTTTTAAAAATAAAATTTTGCCTCAAATTTTTTTAAAAGATTTTCAAAGGTTCCTTTATAATATTTCAAGGTTATTTTCAAAGAAACATTTATTAAAAATGTTTTTTGATTTAAAAATAGTTTTTAAAAGAAGAAAAGAATTTTTCTCATGAAATGTTTTAATGTATTTTTAAAATATTATTTTATAAGTTTTTCAATGAAACTTTCAAAGGAATGTATTTTAAAAAATGATTCATGTTTTTAATAGTGATAATATAAGAAGGATTATTTTCTTTAAGAAATGTTCCAAGTGGTCATTAAAATTCCTTGTCTATCTAAGATGTCGTCATTTCATATAGCATATAATTTACTAGGGATATTATCTAAGGATTACATTATAATTATTTCATTTAACGGTTTATCATTAAATTGAAAATTTGTTTATGAAAAATATTTTTCTTACCTAGGTTATATCATGATAAAACACTTATGATTACTTCTTCCTTTCATCGGTCTATGTTGAAATGTTTATAGAACCTATCCATTTTACATAGGTTATGATAGGATATAGTTATTATAAAACCAATTTCATTTCATGGGTTATGATATAATGTTCATAAAACACATATCTTTTTACGTGTCAAGATAGGTTGGATGTTTTATAATCTTAGGGCTCACATAAGTATGAATTCTTTATATGATAGGTGAGACCTATATCTCCCTTCAATGTATTAGTTAAAAGAATTATATCTCATTAGATACTGATGGGAAACAGGTTAACAGGCTTGATCCACAATGGAAAGTACAGGAAACCCGATCAATTACAAAAAGAAGAGGAAGCACAATCCAATATGGGAAGAATAAGAAACTAGATAAATATTGGGAAATATGTGTGTTATGATCCATTATGTTTAAATTCATGGGATTGAACATTAAATACTATGATATTATGAATACATCTGATTACATATTCACAATATTATGCATGAATCTGGTTTCATGTCTATAAGATTACGTGGAGGCCTGATTTCATGTCCTTAACTTGATAAATGATCTTGTTTCTATTCATAAATTTCCCCAATGTTATAAGCTGGTGTATATACCAAAAATATATGTCTTATGAAAATGTTATGCTCGGATGAATCATGATATTTATTATCTTATGATTCAAGTCTTATGAACTTAAAATCATTATTCCATTAATCTTTATTATAATCTCTGACATTTATAGTCTCATCTTAAAACATTATGAACATGTTCCCATGCCCCTATGTCCATGTTATTCTTACGTATCTCTATTATTTTTTATCCTTAACATGTATTAGATCTCACACTTTATAATGTTTCCATTTCCAAGGTTATGAAGAAAGATTTTAAGTATGAGTACTTAATGGGAATATCTTTAAGGGAGATTTTGAAGATATTTCACCAAATTAGAAGAATGTGTTCTAAGTTTCTAATGACACTAACCTATTAAAGTCCCCAATCATGTACCATTTTAATGTGATAAACATTCATCTAAAATTATATAATATACATGTATATTAATCCTAGTTCACTATATAATCCCACCGAATAAATAATTTTAAGGAATGCTTTAGGGATGTCTTCAGTCCTTATCATATTATTTTTAACATTATTTACTTGATTTTACATATCGAGGGGACGGATAATTACAAAGGATATCATTTATAATGAAAAAAATGAAAAGGTACATATTTTAAAAAAATTAAACTCGTGATTCCAAATATGGGATTAATTTATCATTATTCAATTCCTATAAGTAGAATAAACAAATTTTAATATAAATTCATAAAACAGAATTTTTTTTAAAAAGTCATTTCTAATACCAAAAAATGAACATATTCTAAAATCATGTATAATAATGAATCAATTATAAAATAATATATTATATTCTATTAATTAATAATTATTTTACATTAATATAAATATAAAATCATAATAATATATTTTAAATCAATATTAGGTATATATTTTTAAAAATTTTGATAATTTTTACTATTCACTAAAAAACCAATCTTCTTAGAAAAATTAAAAAAATTTATCCTACTTGTATTTAAATATGATGAATTAAAAAATTATTATCTATTAAAAATACAATTTTTAGAAGTTATAGAAACTAATTATAATATTCAAAGATAAAAATATACTATTAGTTTTTGAAGAAAACAATTTTTTGAACCATTTAATTACTTTACTAAAAATTGAGTTCATTTTTCTTAAGCATTAATATAACAGAATTAATAATATTATAATACTAATCATACATAAAAATTTAATGTATTTCTTATCACTGTAAAATTCAAATTATAAAATTCCATGGTTCTCTTCTACTCTATATTGCGTGTTGTTTATTCTATCATACATATTTCTCTTTTAAAATTTTATGAAATTAAATTCTACCTCTTTAACAAATTGTCTGCTCATACATTGAACTTGAGATTGGTATTTGAAGGTATGAAATTTGAAGATAACTTTTTCAAATCCAACATAATAAAGAATTTTAACAAAACATCCACTTGAAAAGAGGGAATGTGAAATATGAATGTCAATTGGAATAATACATAACTAGGTATCTAAAAGGGAAAACATTAGTAGGAAGTGAAAATATATATATGGGGGGGGGGGAATTAATGTTCAAAAAATTTTGTGGAGTGGCAAATAACATTGATCATAATAAATGGAATGATCATGAGAATGTCAATTACCAGAAAACCATAAATCAATGAGGTGTGAAAAACACCAAAGATTCATGAGAAATAATGGAAATAATATAATTTTTTTTATTTCAGGATATTTTCCCCATCGTTGAGAAATTATTTTTCTATCTAGATAAAGAACATATTGAAATACACTTTCTTGAGAAGTACAATTTCATCTTTGATTAACTTTCTACCACAATAATATATTTTTTTCTAGATGTTGAGTATTCAAGATGATTTTTTCTTACTTGAATGAATAAAATAAACTTCTAATGAAACAAATAATTCCATAGAAGGTTAACAATCTATTTTTCTAGTATTTATACATTAATAAAAACAAAAAATCTTTAGAATCAGGTAAGATAATACAAATAATAAATAAACTATCATATTAATAAATATAAAATTTAAATATAAAATTTCCACAACAACCCCAATGGCTCAAAATAGATCATTCCATAAATAAATAACCCTATATTATAATTAACCTCAATAACCTCAAAATTAAAGAATGTTTTATCCCTAAAATTTGTCTCATACCATTTATCTTATGTCCTAAAATAATTAACAATATTCATCAGAAAAAATCCTTTATGCTAAACCACATGATATACATAATGGTTATTTGTACTTTATTATAATAAAACGTCTCCCCAAATATCATTAGTCACACAAAAAATTCCATCACGTAAAACCAAAAAAGGTATGTCAAAGCCTTTTAATATATGATAAACAATATTTATATAAACCCATGATGGTATACAACACTCTTCATTTAACCTCACATGAATACATATTAGTTTGCAAAGTTATCTAAACCTTTTTTCTGATACCAACTATAATGGACCTGAGATTTCACTCCTTGATTCAGTGCTAAAAACAAAATATCTTCATTTGAAGCTTGATATAGATAAAAATGACCCAATTTTATCCATCATAAAACTAAAACATGAAAAATAAATAATCTGTCACTTGCATACCCATGGTTCTTTTAGGTTAAGAGTTCTAATGAATTATGAAAAACAATTACATATTAAGATAGATACATAAACAAATGGTTTATAAAAATATACATCATCTCAGATAAAATTATTCAAATATGAATCATTTATAGAAGAAATTAATTTATCCTCAATGTTCATAAACATTGAAAATGGAAAATATAAGAAGGTTTATCTTATTTGATCAATAAGGTTAAACAATATCATTAATAATTCAATGTCATCAGCAAGAATAAGATAAGTATAATGGTATAAAGAAATTGTAAAATTTTAGGAGAATAACATAAAAAAATTCATACCCATCAATACCTAGATCATCAATCATGAAACATGGAATAAGTCTTTAACATAAGATAATAGTCATAGAAGACAATAATCAATATCCATGTAAAAACAATTTTTAATGATGATTAATTTTAAACACATTGAAAGAGTAAACGAAATTATTAGTGTTACAGAACGAAATCCTCATATCACTCCTACATTCACACTTATATGTGAAATAACTAGTTAGATTGACTTGTAACATAATTCACAAGAGAACATAATCATTACCCAATGAATTAGAGGGATATAACAGACCATCTCATCCATGGTTTATAATGTAACCACTCATCCATGATTTATAAAGGAACCAAATATCAGGTTTTTATACTAGAACCTATCATCAAAATAACCCATTTCCAAGAATAATGGCATGAATAAAGTGTATATATCATTCATTTTCTCATAAAACTCCTATAAAACTCTATTTTCCTTCCATAAAATGATTAACCCATGGAAGATAAATGGGTTTTATGGATATATATTTAAAAAATCATAATATATACAAAGAAATAACTAGGGAGGTATTATTACAAAATAATCCTGGTGGAGAATTTGTAACAGCAAGGGTTCTCGAGTTTGATGAATAGAAATACCATTAAATGATCCTTAAAAACATTCTAGGGGAAAATAAAATTTTCATTTCAGAAATCACTTTAAGAAACGTAAAAAATTAAAAATATTTTTGCGAATAAATTTATTAGAAAAGAGAATTAGAATGAAATAATTTATTTTTCAAGGAAATTAATTTTCCAAAAAGTGGTAATAATAATTAATTTCATAAATGTTAAAAACATTCATTTTTATAAACATTTATTAAAGAGACCCAAAAGTTAACCATTCATAAATTTTTAAGGAATTTACCTTTAACAAATTTTAAAATATGGTCAAAGGTCAAATAAAATACCTTTTTTAAATTATTTTTATTACATGAAAACATTCTTGGTGACATTTTTACAAAAAATTAATATAGAAATGAAAGATTCCAAATATAAAATAAAACAAAAGATTGGTATCACTTAACACTAACTTCCTTGATGTTTCTTTAATCAATAAGTGTTGAAATGGAAATTAAACATATAATAAAAATTCTGAAATAGAGGATAAGAAAAGATATGATGTTAAATAAAATAATAGTTTTCATTCTTCAAAAAAAGAACATTGAACATAGAAAATCCTGAAATAAGATAAGATTTAATATCAAAAAACTATACAATTTTTGTTAATTTTAAATCTTAATCACAAGAAATAATTGGATTTATATGATAATTTAATCAACATGAATATTACGAGATCCATGATATAAAATTTCAAGGGTATGTATATATAACTCAAAATATATGTAAGGATTATAACATAAACATATGTCCTAATGTAATATAATCTGAGACAAAAAACCCTTATAATGATCCTAACATTGAAATGAGAATTAATAAACTGACCGAATATGTTTAATATATTTAAATAAAAAAAGTATTGAACACAATATAAATATAAAACATATAATTTTACATATAATATTGGGTAATATAATTAGTTAAGAAGTGATGTAACCAAATTAAAGGATGTTGAGTTAAGAAGCCCTTTACCTCTGGGTAAATTTCAATTCAAATATACTAGGATGAAATAATTTGAAAATTTAATTAATGAACCATTATGTATGAATATTCATGATATAACATGCTATGGGCCTAACATTTACCATATAAATGAAATTAGGTTCATAATATTAAAATATATCTCAATGAATAGAAATTGAGACTAAATCCCTTACGTCGAGTCTGGATATACCATTTTTCGCCATATACTCAAGTATAATAAGATTTTATAAATCAATTAAAATTTTTATGAATATTTTTAGGTTTATAAATTTATCATTAAACCATTTTTTTCGTTTATTTCAATGTCATATTAAATAACTGAATCTGTTAAGTCCCTGTCGAGTGTTTTGAGAACATTTGATTCATAATTTCAAAACACATTCGGTGTGTTGAACACGGTGAAAGGGGTCATTGATCTATAATCTCAATAATAATAATAATTATATAATTATATTTTTTAATTATTAATTATAATTTTTTAAGAAACCATTAAAAATGTTTTTGAAAAATTAATTATGTGGCAATCAGGGAGATAATAGTTCATATCTATGCATGGGTAATGAATATATTTTCAATGATTATGATGGAAAGAAGTTAAGTATTTTTTATCTTTAAATGATGATAATTATATAATAACTACCATATTATTTTTTTAAATACACTAATATGTACCATCCATGTGATGTGATGAATTAAAATGAATCACATCACGTCGTGGAGGTTGTAATCCCCACGTGTGCACGAACACCATTCTAATTTATCAATAAATTTAATGGTAAGAAAATAAAAGATATATTATATTAATAAATTATAATTATGTCATGAATGTTATATATTTACATTAAATATATCAATATAGAATGTTTTGAGATGTGGTTATGGAAAACAAAACATATTTCTTTGGGGAGGTAGTAGTCTACACGTAAGAACGAAAAATATTTTTGTTCCCTATTTGGTGAAGTGGAAACTGATATAAGTCATACCGTTTGTCACGACCCATCTATGGGGCCAACGCCATGACTACCCCAAGCATGCATTTTATAGGATAGAGGCTGGAAACTAGAACCAAAGGCATAAATCCCTAAAACTGGGAAGGCATTGTCTTTATAAACTATAACACACACAATCAAAGTATAAGTTAGAAGAAAGACACTGAGTAAAAATGAATACAAAAGAAGTGCTGGAAAGTAAAAGGGCCCGGAAATACCAGACCAACTGTAAAGTGAAAGTACAAATCAAAGAAAATACAACTGAATAAAATTACAACTGAAGAAAAGTACAATTGAAGAAATGTAAAGAAGCTACTGGGTCGTCCTTTAGGGTTCCTACCTAAAGGGTAGGTACAGATGGCCCCCTCAGCACTCCACGCCCATCCGTCCGCTCCTTGTACCATCACGCTAAGTGGTCCACCTTTGGGTACCATCCAGTCCTGCTACTCTCTACCTCAGTCAGCACTATGTGTCATCTGAAACCAACCCAACGATGTGCAGGCATAACCTGTGTAGGGGTGAGTATAACGATACTCAGTAGGGACCCCAAGAGCCTCAAGGTCTCACAATAACCAACAAGGATAACCACAAAGTAAAGAATAAATGGATAAACCTTACTTAGGTATATTCCCATACATATAACTAAGTTATATAGTAACCCAACTCAATCATGAGGTAAACACAAAAGTCACTAACTCATCTCACACCAGAATTTCATTCCTGGGGTAGTAGCAAGTAACATCCACTGTCAAGTTGTCAGAATCTCGGCTGATGGTGTACACCTCCTCTATAGAGTATAGTGGGATGGACACATTACATAGAGGCACTTCCCACCTTCCAGGACTTTTGTGGTACTCCTCATGTCGAGTACTCTGGGTCTGCTGTGCTCACACAGAGGTGCTCCCCAATGTGGGTCTGCCACGCTCACATAGAGGTGCTCCCCCTCATAGCATCCTGAGGTACTCCTCCTGTCGAGTACCGTTGGTCTGCTGCATCACACAGACGCGCTCCCCACTGTGGTTCTGCTGCACTCACACGGAGATTCTCCCCACTGGGCTAGTTGAAACACTCCGAGTTGAAAGGTATGCAATCGTTAGGTCTCAGCCAGGTACTAAGCCTCCGTACTCCGCTCGCTCGTTTCCGGAAGGATCCGCTACATGAGCTAGGGTTCAACACTCCAACTTTCAAAAAAACCCATGAAAATGTATCTCAAATGTCCACCTCGTCATAGGGATCTCAACGCAACAGATAAAGCGTCAATCGAACACCCTGTCTGTGTGTTATTGGACTTTCCGTTGCAAGGGCCTGGTTGGATTTTAGGTTCAAACCAACCCAATTGTACCCCAAATATGTCCAAACCTCAAGTGGGTTATGCCAAAATAACTGTCTCACTCTAAGCTTTTTGTCTCCATAGACGATTCGTCGATCAGACACCCATAGCTCAAGTTATGGATAAAAGGTGTAGTCAGGTCAAACGGGTCCGGAACAGGGTCCGACCTGGTCCACGGGTCCGGAATAGGGTTCGAACCGGTCCGCGGGTCCAACCCAGCCTGGGGGTCCAGCACAGCCCGAGGGGGTGGCCCGACCCGAGGGCGGCCCGACTTGATGGGGTGGCCCAGCCCGGTGGCAGCCCGACCCCAGGGGGCGGCCCGACCCGCTGGAGGCCTGTCCCGCACTAGGTGGCCCGACCCATGATGGGTCCGGCCGGGCATCCCATCAGCCCGGCGGCCTAGCGGACCACCTGGGGTCCCCCTCAGCTGCGTCAAGGAGAAAAACTACATGCCCCTGGTTCACAAATTACTTTGTTATTCGGGTGTGAGCCGAAACTGGTGCAAGGTGGTGCTGGTCCAGAACATGCAGGACCCGCCGGGTCCCGCTCCTCCTGGCTAGCTGAGCGGCCAGCCGCTCCATCTCCGCCATCGCAGCCCGCCATGACCATGGATCCCTTGCTCCACGAGGCACACTGGTGCCGCGCTACTCCATCCACACGCCGCGACCTGCATGTCCACAACCCTTCCACCCGCACGGTGCGATGGCGCTGCGCCCCTCTGGTGGCCCAACATGCCACTTTGGTCTGTCGCGGCCCTCGCTGGCCACGTCACAGTTCTCTATGCGGCGCGACAGGGCCACGCCCTTTCGACAATCAGTGGACTTTGCGCCACTGGTTTCTTTTGTGACCGGCACATTGCCGGTGGCCATTATTCCGCTGCGGTCCTCTCTTCCGGTGGCGCGGTTGCACCAACGCCATCGTCAACAAGCAATGAAAAAGGAGGGCGATCAGGTTGTGTTTATTTGGCCCGTGCCCTTTGTGTTAGGGTGTTAAGAATTGTCCTCAAAGAGCACAAAAAATGATGATGAACGGTGGGTAAAATACAAACATTAAACAACCCCTACCTTGGTTTCGTTGATCGTTGACAGTGAAAGAAGAGTTCTGAAAGGATGAAGTCGAAGATGACGTCATCGATGTTCCTCAAGGGCTACAGTTTCATTCCTCAATCGAAGGTTCCTCATTGGTAGAATAGGCGTTATTCGTTGGGAGGATAATTCTCCCAGTTCTTCCAAAGTCCCCAAATGAATAGATGCCAACCAAAATGAAATAATTTATTTTTCTATTATTTAATTATTGGCATGAATTCAAAATATTTCAAATTTAATTAATTAATGTTTCATTAATTAATTCAAGTGGAGTAAAATTTGAATGAGGGGAGTTCAAGAGTTTTCCCCCACTTATGTAGAGTTCAAGGAGTTAAGAAGCTCGAGTGGTCCCCACATTAACTATCCTCTCAATGGAGGTTATTCTTGGGTGGGCCCCACCACCATAACATCCCATGGGAGGTTCGGGTGTGGAGGCCCCCACCTCCAACCTCCCCATGGAGATTTTAACCGCCAAAATAAAAACAAGCTACACATATTATTATTTATCTTTATTATTAAAAACTCCAAAAGAAACTAACTTCCATTCTCGACCAACTGCCTTCGAGGTGAAAGTCTTCTTAATAGAATACCGGGGCTTGTAGTTCAATGTTACCCTCAGATTTCAATTCCGAGCAATGGTTAAAAAGTTATAAAATCCCACTCGCACGTTTACTGAACGTATCCAAACAAAACATCAGAAATTGATTTCAGGCACACTGGGCCTCGGAATCAAGCACTATAAATTTTCACAGACTCGTAAAATTCCCGTGTTTTTATGAAAAAAAAATTCCATGGAATTTCCAAGTCTTTACATTCTCCCTACCTCAGGTCTTTACATCCCCGTAATCTATAACTCAGACTAAGGGAACAAATGAGGATACTAAGCACGCATATGAGCCTCCCGCTCCCATGTGCTCTCATGGAGGTTCTTTTTCTGCCAACGTATGAACACCAGAAGTATCGACCGTCCATGTAGGACCCACTCTTGTGGATTCTCAATCTCCACTGGAACCTCCGTGAAAGTCTCCATGTCATCGATGTCCAGCTCTCCATGGTCAATGATGTAGGATGGGTCGTGCAAGTATCTCCTCAGCTAAGATACGTGGAAGACGTCGTGCACCCGATGCAACTGAGTTGGAAGAGCTAAGCGGTAAGCCACCTTGTCTACTCTACTGAGGACCTGCAAAGGTCCAATGAACCATAGAGATATCTTTCCGCCTTGGACAAAACTCCATAGACCTCGTCGAGTTGAGACCCGTAGAAAGACGTGGTAACCATCCTCAAACTCCAGAGGTCTCTATCTCCTAGTAGCATACGACTTCTGCCAGCTCTGTCCAGTCTTTATCCACTCCTAGATGATCTGGACCTTCTCCGTGGAAGCCCGTACCCTCTCTGGTCTCACTAGTGATGACTCCCCTGGGTCTGTCAAGCACATTGGCGACCTGTAAGGTCAATCATACAAGGCCTCAAAGGGTGCCATACCGATGGTGGAGTGATAGTTGTTGTTTTAGGTGAACTCCACCAAAGGAAAGTGATCCTCCCAACTACAACCAAAGTTAAGGACACAAGCGCAGAGCATGTCCTTGAGGGTCTGGATGTTCCGTTCGGTCTGACCATTTGTCTTGGGATGGAAGGCGGTGCTCAGATGTAGCTGAGTCCCAAAAGCCTCCTACAACCCCTTCTATAGCCGGGAAGTAAACCGTTCGTCATGGTTGGAGACAATAGAAGAATGTAATCCATGTAAATACACAATCTCATATACCTAGAGGCGTCCCAAGATCTCAACTGATCCCTACTCTCTAATCGGTAGGAAGTGGGCCGACTTGGTGAGCCGGTCAATGATCACCCATATCGAATCATGACTCCTGGATGTACGTGGAAGACCCATCATGAAGTCCATGGATATCCCATCCCACAAAAACTCTGGGACCTCTATGTGCCGAACCAAGATAGCTGGTACCTAGTGCTCCACCTTCACTTTCTGACAAGTGAGGCACCGTGAGACAAACTCAGCTACTTCTTTCTTTACACCTAGCCACTAGTGCTGTCGTCGAAGGTCCTGGTACATCTTCGCCACTCCTGGATGTAACGCTAGAGGGGAAGTTTGGAACTCCCTCAAAACTTCCACCTAAAGTGCTACTGGTACCATGGTATGTCCTCTGAAGAGGATGAAGTGCTCCCTACATTTATAAAATTCATCAGGTGCATTCCCTGTGGATATCTAAGCACGCCATGTCTCGTAGTCAGCTTCCACACGCTACGCCTCCCTGACTCGCTGAGGAAGTGAAGGAGTGACTATAAGAGACTGTAGAAAGGATCCTCCATCCCTATCAACAAAGGATATCTGTAAGGCAACCAGCTTCTCTATTGCATCTCCTAGAAACTGTATACTAGATCTCCTATTGAGAGTATTTTTTGCTACAACGTTCCCCTTCCCAAGAGTATAGACTATCTCGAAGTCATAGTCCTGGAGGAACATGAGCCATCACTACTGTCTCAGGTTCAGGTCCTTCTGGGATAAGATATACCTGAGACTCATGTGATCAGAGTTGAATGTGAAATGTTCACCCATCAGATAGTTCCTCCACTTCTTCAATGCGAAGACCACTGCTGCTAACTCTAGATCATGGGTAGCATAGTTCTTCTTGTGCTATCTCACATACTGAGAACCATACAGGATCACTAATCTCTCCTGCATCAGGACACACCAGAGTTCGGTCACTGATGAATTGCAGTAGACTACGTACCCTACACCTTCTTATGGAAGCCTCAAGATGGGGGCACTAGTCATCCTCTGCCCGAGCTCCTGAAAGCTCTGCTGGTATCCCTCCGACCACATGAAGGGTTTCCCATTATTCTTCAAGGATGATAGTGGTGATGAAACTCTGTATAATTCTAGAATGAATCTCCAGTAGTATCCATCCAATCCCAAGAAACTCCATACCTCTGTCACACTCCTGGTTGGCTCCCAAGAAAGTACCGCCTCAATCTTTGCTCGATCCACTACAACTCCAGCCTCCGAGATGACATGTCCCAAGAAGTGAATATCTCACATCCAAAATTGTAACTTCGAGAGCTTACCATAAAGCTGGTTCTCTTAGAGTTTGTCCAGTAACACCTACAAATGGTAGGAATGCTCCTCCTTAGTAGTTGAGTAGATCATAATTTCTCCAATGAAGACTATGACAAATCAATCGAGGTAAGGAAGGAAGATCTTGTTTGTGAGACACATGAAAACTACTGGAGAATTGGTTACACTGAAGGGAATAACCAAGAACTTGTAGTGGCCGTACCGACACCTGAAGGTCATCTTCTGCACATCCTCGTCTCAAACTTTGAGCTAGTGATAGCCTGATATGATGTATATCTTCAGGAACCATTGTGATCCATTCATCTGAGCAAAGAGGTCATCAATCCACGGGAGTGGATACTTGTTCTTCATGGTCACCTAGTTCAGCCGACGGTAGTCGACACAAAGCCTCAAGCTCCCATATGCCTTCATGGTGAATAGAATCAGGGCTGCCCAAGGAGAAACACTGGGACAGATGAATCCCTTCCCCTGCAAGTCCTCCAGTTATACCCTCAGCTCGCAAAGCTCAGTGGGATCCATCCGATATGCTGGAGTAGATGTTGGTGTCATCCTGGGGTATAGGTCAATGTAGAAGTCCACCTCCCTACAAGGAGGTAGTCCTAGTACATCATCAGGGAAAACATCTGTGTACTGGTCCACCACTATAGGATATGTTGGACTCTACACATCAACTGCTCCGAGGGTAAGGCAAGCCAACTGGTGAGTGATCGGTTGCAACCTCCTCCGAGTAAGTACGTCCTGTGATGCAAAGGTTCCCTTATCACCAGTGAAGGTGAACATGGTCCCATCCATGTGTACAAACCACACTTTGCACCTAATATAGTAGATATGATCATGGATTGTAGATAACCAGTCCATACCGAAGATGATGTCGTATGGCCTCGACGCTTCTATGAGGAGATCCCAATCGAAGCTCTCACCTCCTAGAGTAAGCTCACACTGCTGACACCAGTGCGTAATCATCAAGTCTACTCCTGTAAGAGTCTTTATCTGTAACGATCGATCCAAAGGCTCTGTTGGAATCTCTGAGATCTGAACGAGGGCAGTGGAAATGAAAGAATGACTAGCACCTATATTTATAAGAACTGCAGCTAAGTTTTAGTAGACAAAGATCGTACCTAAAATAATCGCTGGAGCACCATGCTCATAAGCCTCAACAGCTTGATGATAAGCTCTCCCCTATCCACCCCCTCCTTGAGGTCGGGGGGGGGGGGTCTCCTTGGTTGTGGTGGTGGTAACACCTCGTAATGTCGTCCACCGCCAGCTGCTTGACCAGCTCCTCTTCCACGTCCGCCTACGCCCTACAGACTGCCTCGATAGAACCTCTCCCTCTGCCTAGGAGGTCCCTCAATTGAAAGCTGTTCATCTAAACGGCGGGTTAGACAGTCACGATCCATGTTATCCTGCCCGCCCCATGAGTAACATTGTCTGCTCCTAACAGGTAAGTCACTGCCCTGGGTGCCCCACACAAAAGATCCTGAGTCCGGCAGTCGTCCACCCGTGTTTCTGGTCCACTTGGACCCCTCCATCATTTTTATACTACCGGGTACAGAAGACTCTGCTGCATGTTGACTAGTAGAGGGTATCGTTGCGGGTGACTTCTCAGCTAGTAAAGTCTCTACTAGGAGGGCTCTCTCTAACACCCCCACCTGCGTTGGTATGCTGAGGGATATCATCGATTCCCTGATCTCTTGCCTGAGCCCCTGATCGAAGGTCCGGGCCCTAAAGAATGGGTTCTGTACCATATCTATGTAGTATAATGAGAGGTCTGTGAACCTCACTGAGTACTGAGATACAATCATGATGCCCTACTAAAGATGAATTAGCTCCTGTATCCTCACCACATGAAGGGTGGCTAGTACAAACTCCACCTGGAACATGCCTTTGAAGTCTGTCTAGAGTAGCGCTGCCTCGTCGTGGACCTTGATCATCAGGCTCCACCATCTGCCTGTTGCTGCCTAAATGAGGTTAGCAACAAGGATCACCATTTAGTCTGATGGTGTCCTTACTAGCTTGAAGACTCTCACCACAGCCTCCAGCCACTCCTCAGCTGCCTGTGGGTCTATCTCTCCCCAGAACCTGGGTGGCCTATGGCACTATAACTCATGCAACGCACTCAAGCGGCGTGCATCATCTACTGCTGGGGCTGGTGGCATCGGTGGCCCAACGGGAAGCGGTACCGCTGGTGCCTTAACATGAAAGGGTACCTTCACCGAGGCCTTGTCACTTGATGGGCTATCAGACCATACGATTCTCGGGGCTCTATGGGGAGGCATCTTGAAACAAACAGTTGTGACCCGTTCAAATGATTATACCTGGTGAGATAACCTCGTTGAGATGACTTAAGAAATCTTTTGAAAACACTTACGCAATCAGTGTTTTCGTGCACTAAGTCAGAAATCAGTAGTCAGGGCCCTACTGTATGGATACATCAGTCGCCTGCACCAACACGAGACTCCCTGAACTGAAAACCACACTTAATACACTTAACACTATTGCATTATAGAATAGAAAGATCAGAGTTCTATGTTCTGCGATAGAACTGACTCCTTTGATACCAATTTGTCATAACTCGTCCTCGAGGACCACGCCATGAGTACCCCAAGCCCGCCTTCCATAGGATAGGGGCTGTCGACAATCACCAAAGGCATAAATCCCTAAAAATGGGAAAGAATTGATTTTATAAACTATAACACTCACAATAAGAGTATAAGATGGAAGTAAGACATTAAGTAAAACTGAATAAAAAAGAATTACTAGAAAGTAAAAGTGGCCGGAAATACAAGCCCAACTGTAAACTGCAAGTACAACTGAAATCAAGTTCAACTGGAGAAAAGTAAAACTGAATAAAAGTACAATTGATGAAAAGTAAAGCAGCTACTGGGTCGTGCTCTAGGGTTCTACCTAAAGGGTAGGTACATATGGCCTCCTCAACACTCCACATATGTTTTTCCACTCCGTGTACCATCATGCCGAGTGGTCCACCTCTGGGTACCATCCAGTCCTACTACACTCTGCCTCAGTCAGCACTGTTTGACTCTTGCAACCAACACAATGAGGTGCGGGCATAGCCTGTGCATGGGTGATTATAACGATACTCAGTAGGGACCCCAACACCCTTAAGGTCTCACAATATCCCACAAGGATAACCAAAAAGTAAAGAATCAATGGATAACCCTTACTTAGGTATATGCCCATATATATACCTACGTTATGTAGTAACCCATCTCAATCATGAGGTAAACACAAAAGTCACTGACTCAGATCAAACTGGGATTTCATTCTTGGGGTAGTCGCAAGTAACATCCATAGTCAAACTGTCAGAATCTCGGCTGATTGTGTACTCCTCCTCTATAGAGTTCAGTGGGATTGTCGCGTCACACAGAGGCGCTTCCCACATTCTTGGACTACTATGGTACTTCTCCTGTCGAGTACTGTGGGTTTGCTGCGCTCACACAGAGGCGCTCCCCACTGTGGGTCTGCCGTGCTCATACAGAGGCGCTCCCCCTCGTAGCCTGCTGAGGAACTCCTCCTGTCGAGTATCGTGCGTCTGCTGCGTCACATAGAGGCTCTCTCTACTGTGGGTATTCTGCACTCACACAAAGGCGCTCCCCGCTTGGCTAGTCGAAACACTCCGAGTCGAAAGGTCAGCAGTCGTCAGGTCTCAGCCAGTTACTAAGTCGTCATACTCCGCTCGCTAGTCTTCAGAAGGATCAGCTCCACAAGCTATGGTTCGACACTCTAACTATCAAAAAAACCCAGGAAAATGTTTCTCTATGATCCACCTTTTCATAGGGATCTATACTCAACAAACGGCGCGTCAATCGGATGCCCAGTCTGTGTGTTATTGGCATTTCTGTTACAAAGGCACGGTTTGATTTTAGGTTCAATCCAACCCGACCATACCTCAACTATGTCCAAACCTCAAGTGGGGTATGTGAAAAGAACCATCTCTCTCTAAGATTTTCATCTCCGCAGATGGTTCGTCGATCAGACGCACATAACCCATGTTATGGAAATAAGGTGTAATCGGGTTAAACAGGTCTGGGTCCGGGCCGACCCATTCGGACCGACCCGACCCGACCCGGTCTTCGGGTCCGAACCGGCCCGATGTTCTGGCCCAGCCCAAGGGGACGACCTAGCCTAAGGGTGGCTAGACCCTGTGGCAGCCCGGCCTGCTGGGGCAGCCCGACCATGTGGCGGCCCGACCCGATGGGGTGGCCTGGCCAGGTGGCGGCCTGGCCCGGTGGCTGCCCAGCATGAGGAGGCGGCTCGGACCGATGGTGGCCCAACCCACGCCGGGAGTCCTGGCCCATGTTGGGTCTGGTCTGGTGGGCCAGCAAGCCAGCGGCCCATAGGGGGTCTGCCTCAGCCACATCCTGGTGGGAAACCGTGCTTCCCCTGGTTCTTGAGCGGATTTTTTGTTCGGGTGTGTGTTTAAACCGGCACCAGGTGGCACCGGTCCATAACACATGGGAACCACTCCTCCCAGCTAGCCAAATGGCCATCCACTCTAGCTACTCCTCAGAAGCCCGCCCTGGTCGCGGCTCCCTTGCTCCATGCGGCACAACGACACCACGCCCCTCCATTGGCCCGGTAGGCTACCTTGCTCCGTTGCAGCATGCACTGGCCGCGACCCGATTCTCCACGTGGCGCGACAGCACTGCACCCCTCTGGCGACTCGGCGGCCTTTGCGCTGCTGGTTTCCTTCACAACCAGCCCATCGCCGTCCACCGTTGCTGCCCTGCGGTCCTCTCTTCTGGCAGCGCCGTTGCGCCGCTGTCTTTGTCATGAAGCGAAGAAAAACGGAGGGCGGTCGGGCCGTGTTTTTTCGGCCCGTGCCCTCTGTGTTAGGGTGTTAATAATCGACCACAAAGATAAAAAAAAACGACGAAGAACATAGGGTATAACTCATACATAAAACAACCCCTACCTCAGGTTCATTGATCGTTAACGGTGGAAGGAGAGTTCGGAGAAAACAAAGTTGAAGACGACGTCGTTGGTGTTCCTCGAGGGTGATGGTTTCCTTCCTCGATCGAAGGTTCCTCATTTGTGGAAGAGACGTTCTTCGTTGGGAGGATAATTCTCCATGTTCTTCCAAAGCAACCCAAATGAATAGATTCCAACCAAAATAAAATAATAGATTTGTCTATTATTTAATTTTTGGCATGAATTCAATAGATTTCATATTTAATTAATTAATGTTCAATTAATTAATTCAAGTGGAGTGGCACTTTAATAAGGGGAGTTCAATTGTTTTCCCCCACTTATGGAGAGGTCATGGAGTTAAGAAGCTCGGGTGGTCCCCACCTTAATTATCCTCCCAAGGGAGGTTATGGTCGGGTGGGCCCCACCAACATAACCTCCCACGGGAGGTTTGGGTGTGGTGGCCCCCATCTCCAACCTCCCCTTAGAGATTTTAACCACCAAAATAAAAATAAGATACACTTATTTTTATTTAACTTTGTTCTAAAAAACTCCAAAAAAACTAACTTCTTTTTGACCAACTGCCATCGAGGTGAAAGTCTTATTAGACGAATAATGGCGCTGTGAGTTCAATGGTGCCCTCAGATTTCAATTCCGACCACCGATTTGAAATTTTATAAAATCTGTCTCACACCTTTACTGAACGTAGCTGAACAAAACCTCATAAATTGATTCCGGGCACACCGGGCCTCGGAATCAAGTGCCGTAAATTTTCTCGAACTCATAAAATTTCCATGTATTTACGAAAAAAAGTTTCCACGGAATTTTCGTGTCTTTCCAGCATTAACATAATAAATTTTATGTTTATCGAAGATGCTTGTTTTAATTTTTTTTGTATCATTGAATAATATTTTATGGTGGTAGAAAAAGAAATAAAACTAAAATATTTGGTTAAAATCCATACCTCTTTTTCAGACAACCCGCTTTTATTTACACCTTAATCAATTTGAAGATGGTATTTTTCACAAAATAATAAATAAATAAAGTGTATAGTGATTTTAAGATGGGATTACGTAGTTATTTTTTGAATTAAATTATTCATGATATGTGGAGTTGATAGGGGAGGGGGTATCCATATATTGGTGGGAAGGGACACTCTTGGAATTTGATAAGGCAATAAATTAATATAAATTATTTATCTGGTTAGAAATAGAAAAATTGATATAATTACAATATAGGATGATTATGAGTCTAAATCATCCAATAAAATATAATTTGGAAAAGTTTTAATTATGGTTTAAAATATTATCTTATTGTTTTAACCCTCTATCAACTCTTTTTTCCATTAACACACTTTCCTGGGTTTTTACACTAAAAGGGTAATGATTGTTACTATAAAAGAAAAAATGGACCATAAATTGACCATGTATGATATTATAAACCATATAACATTAAATTTTTTAAATATATGTTTTCTTGGAGACATAAATCATTTCATAGAGCATTATTAATGGTAAATATCATTATGTTATTTTTGGATCTATTCATTTAATTTGTCATTTAAAATAACATGAAATAAATGGAATATTAACTTAATCCTTAAAAACATTACTAATAGGTTATATTTGTCTAAAAACTAGTTTCACGATATAACTTACCAAAAAAATTACTTTTATTGTTTTTAAAATCATATTCTTGATATTTCTACTTCTCGCACAAGCATTGTGTCTATATTACATAAAATGTTTGGATAATTATTTCACCCCCACAGATTAAAAATAAATTAATATGATAAAAAATAATAATTTATCTTTGAAAAAAAACATTTATAACTACAAATAAGTTTTCTAAACATTTCACAAAAGTTTTTAGATATTAAAAGCATGATAGTCACATTTTTGACTTCATATTTACTTGAAATAATATATTCTCCACTTTCAAAGAACAATGTCCCAAAATTACCCTAATTTGAAATATTATTAGATTATAGTTGAAAAAACACACACAATAGATTCAATTCATGTTTTATATATATTTTTAGTCTTTATTCTATTATTTTAACCCTTAATTATAAGATTTACCCTTACTGAGGGGACAAATAATTAGTAAGCATACTATTCATAATTACCTAAACTAATAGTGAACTATTTTCAATATTTCAACCTCCTAATTTAAAATATGTGATCAAATTATCATGATTCTATTCTTATAAGTGTAAGAAATCATTTTTTATAAAAATGCATAAAACACAATGAAAAAGTATTTTTAAGTAAATGTGTTTTTACACAAAACTAAACATATACCAAAATCAAGTATAATGATGATTAAAATATTATTTATTATAATATATATAATTTAAAAATAATTATTCTTATTTGATATAAAATTTAAATAATAATTTCTATTTTAAATTTAATGAAATGTACATTTTACAAAAATTAGCAAGTTTTACCATTCACTGAAAAATCTATATTTCACGAAGAATCTAAAAAATAACCCAAAGTTAATTTTTATACTATGATATTAAAAATTATATAATTTTAAAAATAAAATTTCAAAAAGGTCTATAAATTAGTTATAATATTCTCTCACAAAAATAAATAAATTTTTTTTGGAAGAAACCATATTTTTGAAGCAACAAAAAATGATTTACTAAAAATTGAGTGCTTATTTCATCACACTAATTAATGAATTTTATTTAATAGTGTAGTTAAAATTGTTAATACCATACTCTTTAATATCTATGATATAACACTAATATTTAAATAATAATATTTCATGGTTCGTTTAAGAACATTGTTGTGCATTGTATAGACTATCAAACATTGTGTTGTTTTGAAATAATAAGATATTACATAACTCATTAAGGGATATAATAATTATTTATTTTAAATAGATAATAATGGTATAAAGTCACATTAAGGATATTTATTTAGTCTGAATGGAGTAGTTGTGAGCCAAAAAAGATCAAATAATCTAGTTTTCAGCGATTCTAGAGCCCATTATGAGTGTATAATGGCTTCTGATACAACCAAATAATCTGTTTGGATACATAAATTTAACTAAGATATTTATTTTATACTGACCATTAATGACCCTCTTTAATTATATTTTGATAATTCTACAGCGGTGGATCTCACAAAGGATCCATGGTCATACTAATAGAAAAATCACATACTTCATAAAAATCAGCTCTTAAGGTATTTTTCTCAGATGGGTGAAATTACGGTGAGAATAATTTACATGATTGAAAAAATATTGAACCCCTTAAATAAAAAATTATCACTAATTTTTTTTGATAATAATATGATTGATATTAGAATAAATGTTTCTAGAAGCAGTATCTAGTGAAAGTGGATTTCTATCGGTGCTGGTGACCTAAAACCAACTTCCATGTACATTATGATTCTAGATATTCAATTTTTTCTCATATAAATAATGTTAGTATCACATAATTATTATTATTATACATGAAATATTATGTGATAAATTAATAAGTGTAATTTTCATAATGATTGGCCTTAACAGTTACCCACTATGATGATAAACTAGCAGTTCAAAAAACATATTCTTAAATATATGTAAAAACCCAAACCATAGTATCCTAGAGATAGTGGTAACCTTATTACATTGTCACTATATACAAGATATCATATCCAAAAGTACCTAATAGTTTATTAAATTTGGAAAACTAGATACATTATTGAATCTCACATTATATTTGGAAATATCAAATACAACATGAAATTTTCTTTGATAAAACCATTATTCTCTCTAGACTATCCTTGAATATCAATCATAGTAAACTTTATGGAATCCTTGGGAAAGTAAACATAATAAATGGATAACATTTGTTCTCTTAGTAATGGTTAAATACATGTGAATATATCATCCTTAAATAAGGCATTACCAATATATAAAGTTAAATAAATAAATAAAACATTCCATTTAATAAATAAATTGAGCATTAAGAATAATACAGTAGGGGAAATGATGATCAAAACTATTCAATATAAATGATATCATGAGATTGAAACCTATAAATAGATATAAAAACAGGTCAAATAATCACATGGATATCAATAACTGACTATATAATGATAGAATCTATATTTTATGACATTTAAAACTTACCATCAATTCCTTAGGCCATAAAATTAACAAAACATTGGTAAGGCCTTGTCCAAATACACAACATGTTTTGTCTCATTAGACCATAAATTCATTGAGTGGAAATATAATTTTTAGAACCCCATATCACTTAATAATTTCAATTTATTCATCATATTTTTAAACAAAACCAAATAATCAAAAAATAATCAATAATTTTCTGCATTGGAAAAACTAACATAAAAAAATATCAATAGTATCCACACTAAAACAGATCATAAACCATATAAAGAAATATAGTCATTGTTACCATTAGAACAAAACCTCTGTAAGACACAAGATTTATTATAATATGTTGGTGTGGATGAAAATAATTTTCTAGAAAACACTCAAAAATTTCATTAAGAAAAAAACCATTTCATTTTGAATTCAGTTATTAAATTATTAAATTCTCAAGAAATACTATAAAAAATTTTATTTGAAAATAACCATTTAATATTTTAAAATTAACCTGAAAATATTGGTCGGTTATTACATTATAGAACTCTATTATTTCCATAATCATTTTGAACAACGATTCTTTTTACACCTTCGATAAAATATACCATTCACAGAAAATTACAAAGAGATTCCAAATAATTTTTTTTAAAATAAATTAAAATAAATTTAAAAGTGAATTTAATAAATAATTATAGAATATTAAAAACATTCTTGAAATCACTCCAATGAATTACGGACATGGATGAATAATATTCCAGACTAAGAAAATAGACATGGTTAGTTTTCCTTATAAACATTCAATTGGTGTTTTCTATTTCCATAAATGTAAAAATGGAACTAATATATTAAATACCATGAAAAAAATGATATTATTGTAATATATATTGTTTTTATGACTGAAATATAATATAATTGCTTCAATATATGCATAAATATAAACAATCCCTCATAAATAGAGATTATGATATAAAATCGTACTATTATGGTAAAATTGGAATCACAAACCGTATTAATGAAATAACATAAAATAAAACCATTAAAATAAATTTAATAACATTATATAATATCAAAGGGGTAGTATGTATACCACATTAAATAAATAAGTGCTAAATATAGCATATTTTTCAATGAAACAAAAGTGAGACGAGATACTTTTACTTCATATATCTCTTCCTTTATATGTGTTCAAACCTCCTATATAATAAATATAGATTAATTATACATAAATTTAAGAGAATTATTCATAGATATCATAATATATATGATTTACTTATAAATTTTTCATATCCTTTTTATTAACTATTATTTAATAATATCATGGTTCCATGTTATAACTCTTGTGTTTTTCATGTATGTTTTTTTGTTCGGTAGTTCTGATCCTTGTACATTGATCATGGTCATTTTATATATAAAATTTTACCAATGTTATAAATTTCATATATATTAATTATATATATATATATATATTTATCTCCATTCATAAAATGTGGAGATATAAAAATTTATTACATGGTGCATGGTGATGGTAGATCATACGTACGCATGAATGTTGTTTCCATTTTTCAATGAATGAAATGAAAGAAAGGTAAATAAAAATTATCAATTAATGAATCATAATAATATCCTGAATAAAATTTATATATATTAAATTCTTAATTATATCCATCCATTTAACGTGGTGATGATAAATGAATTACACCACTACTTAGAGATGACAATCTGTACATACACATGATAGATGTTTTCGTATTATGTAAGATAGAATAGAGGGCGAATAATTGTGGTTTCATAATCAAAATAAAATTTCAATATATTTAAAACACTGAATTTACAATTTTATGATAGATTATAATTATTTATAATATGTTAATGAATAAGTAAAAAATAATGTGACAGGTTAAGGTGATTACCACTTCATTGAAACTAATTATTTAGATCTGCACTCAAGGAACACAGAGTTTGTATTTTGGGAAGACTAGATCCCATCGAATATGCATAAGGGCATTGTGGATGTATTGTTTCCTAGCATAGTTGTGAGAAATGGCTCAAATATGTGAATAATTTAGGATATGAACCCCCTTTTATAATTTATGGGAGGAAATATTTGGGAATTACCTAAAATATTAAATAATATATATATCATAATCATGTCAAGTTGAACTAAGACAACACAATTTAAAAGATAAGGTATTATATGGTCAAAATAAATTCAACCAAAAAAATTTAGTAATGCTTTTTATTTATTTTATGATGTATCTCACAGTTAAACCACTTAAAACTTATTGCATCCTTAACCATGAAAATTTAACTTTTTTACCATGATAACATAACTATATGACCAAAACTAAAATGGTCCTCATACCCAAATTTTTAAATTATCATTCCAAATTTGGAATCCATTTTCTTATATTTAATTTATATTAGTGTAATAAAATAATTTTAATACAAGAAGGAAAAATGTATGAAAACACCCGCTCTATGAGTAAAACTAATTTTACCTTGAAATAATGTAATACAATAATTTCCATGACTTTTTTATTAAATAATATTTTATTTTTTTTTGAATTTGGGATCATGGAAATACTAACCGAAATCGTTCTACCATGCCATTAATTAAAATGACTAAAAAATAGTTTCTAATTTGAAAGAAATATAAGTTTTTAACATAAAAGTTAATTTAGGTACCCAATTCTAAAATAAATCTATAAATTGATTATTTAACTCATTAAATATTTTTTTTTCTGAATCCGCTTACCCAATAAAATAAATTCTTGTGTTATAGATATTTTAAATCATTAATCAATAGTTTTAATCTAGTTTTACCGAATTTACACATACTGAGGCGACCCATATTAACCACTGTTACTATTCATAATAAAAAAATTAATTAACTATATTAACTAATATAAAAAAAATTATTACAAATTTTCAGTCCATTATTTAAAAGTAAATTTTTAGAATTTTTATAATTTAATTTAATATGTAACCCAAAAATAATATGAAAAACCTTTTTTATAAAATTTTCTTCTTAAGTATAAAACGTTTTTATACCAACATGAAGAAATAAATAGATTAAAATAATCTTAATATTATTTTTCATAATATTAATAAAATAAATTTACTATAAAACCATTTTTTAAAAATATGAAACATTATAAATGGATGAAACAAATAGGAAGTTTTCAATAAAAATTATTATTTTCTAATATTCACCGAAAAATTAATCTCTTTAGAAAAATCTAAAAAAATCATTATGAGTTAATTTTTAACTTATTATTAAAAAACCTATATAATTTTTTGTCAAATTATATTCCAAATTTTTTTTGTACTTATAATATTTTCTCAAAAAAGGTTATAAAAACATATTATTAAAGAAAATGAATTTTTTAAGCACAACATGATTTTACTAAAAATTGAGTACATGTTTATCTATATATTAGATTTTTCTAATCAAATTATACAAAATTTTCATTTTGTGGTTATTGATATTCATACCACCAATTTTAACGAATAATTTGTAACAGTAACATTTAAATAATAACATTTTAATAGTATATTGTGGTTCATTTGAACTCAGTGTTAAGTAATCTATACACTATCGATCATAGTGTTCTTTTAAAATATCAAGGTGTTATATTATAACACCATTCAATAAATTTCACCATATAAATTTTTTCTCAATTATTATCGATTTATTATTTGAAAATAATTTTATTGGAAACACACATCGTACATAGGGATAATAAAACTTCCTTTAACTATGAGATGTAGGAAGGATAAAAACTACATGAAATAACAAAAAACAAGGTTCTTAGATAAGTATAAAATTAGAGGAATGTTGAAGTACATACATAATGGAAAAAAATAACATATGAGGACTAATAAAGGGTAATATATAATATTTTCCTGTGAATGTTAATGATCAAAAAACCTTAAATCATTGGGGGAAAAGTGAAATAAAATCATCAATAATATTGGAAAAATGATAAAAATTTTTATTTCATGATACTTTTCATAATGTCAAGGAAATCCTTTACCAGCTATAATAATAATGTAAGTAAATATATTTACTTTAAAAGTAACATTTCATCATTTAATCAATTTACTCCATAATATCATCTTTCTCTAGAAACAATGTGTATTCAAGATGGTTTTTTCGTTCGTAAAGCAGTAATATAAAAAACTAATAGATCACATAATCAAAAAAAATAATCAGAAGATATTGATCCTCTATTTACTAAGACCAAAATATTTAGCATAATGTAAGATAATAACGAAAGTTAATAAAACATACTATTGAAAAATAATACATTAAATTCCAATATTAAATAATAAAAACAAAGGTTTAAAAAATATTAATCCATTAATAAAAAACCCTATATCCTAATTAACAACATTAAATTCAAAATTAAAGAAGGCTTCCACCTCAAAGGTGGTTTCATACCCTTCACTATACATCTCAAAAAACATAATTACAATTTCTCTAAATAATACATTATGTTAATCCTAAAAGTTATATATATCTCAACCTAATAAAAAATGTCATGAAATATCATTAATCACTAAAAAATAAATAAAAAGTTAAAAATATATGATCCTATAATATGATTCCAAAAATCAACTGAATCATTATCTGTAAAATTATTTATGAAAAATAATAACACAAATTAGGACATCATATAGGATAGTGGTAGGAACTGCACCATCTCACCCTTTGGTTATGGGATGAGGCCCCTCAACCTTACTAGAAGCAATGGGTTATCCTCAAGTCTATGGTTTGTAATTTTTCTAAAACTATTTCAATATATTTTTAATAAAATTACCAAAAAATATAATGAAAATCATAAAATAAAACATTAATCATAAAATCATCATTTAACCAATAAGGTTTTCTACACAACTTATTTCCCCCCCCCCAAAAAAAATAAAATTGACTATTATTACCGTAACGTCAATGATCATATTAATCCATCATTTTATCAATAACTTTAATCCTATTTCAGAAAATATAAAATTATTATTCTATAAATATTATTATCACTAAAACCTATATTATTTCAATGAGTTTTATTCTCATAAATGTCTCCCAGAATATCCTTAATCGTGTTAAACTTCCTAAAACATTACTTCAAAAGTGTTATCTATGCCTTATGATCAATTAGAGGCTTAACAACTGAATAAAATTTTGATTAATCCCATATCACTTTGGAAAATTATAGGATTTCATAAGTTATATTTCCTCCTTAATTATAATTGTTAATAAAGATAATGTAAATTGACACAATCATTTCCCTCAAGAATGTAAAACTAGGTGTTCTATAAGGGTAAACTCCTTGTGTCCCAAAATTATGGGTGAGATATATTCTACCAAATATTTTTAGAGTTACTACCCACCAAGATGTATCGATTCCAAATCCATATACACCTATAGTATCCAAAAATGGATTTATTTCTTGTAAAACCAAATAATATCTACCATTAAAAATATTATGATGCCATCTTATAGTTATTATTGTTATCAATGTTTGTAATTGGGTTATATTCCTTAATCTTTATTTTCCTAAATCTAGTTCCAAGGTTTCTACTAAGCTTCATCTGATGCCAAATATAAAGACCTATGGCCTAGTAACTAAGTGTTAATGGTTACTTTATTATGTTGTAACATGATAAAATTGATCACATATCAAGGACGAGAATAGTTTTGTTGTCTTGGTAAGTTAGATACATTCTTTAATCTCATATTAGATTTGAAAACTTGAAGGAAAACATAGCATTTTCATAAATAACATCACTATTAATTTTATAAGACACTTGAATATCAATCATAGTACACTTCATGGAATCATAGGGAAATGAAATATAAGAAAGTGTTCATCTCTGATAGTTAGTAAGGGTTATATATATTGGAATATATCATTACTAAATAAGGCATAAAAATATGAAATGGTAAAAAAAGTAATACAAATTCCATTTAATCAATAAATTGATCCTCAAAAATAATATGAAAGGAATAAATATTGATCAAAATAATTAAATATAAATAATAAAGTGAGAATAAACTTTTCCATGGATATAGTAACTATTAAAATAACCACATGTATATCAAAAACATATTACATAATGCTGGAATTCATAATGGAAGTCATCTAAAACATATCATTGAAGTATTGTGATGAAAAATCTACATAAATGGGTAAGGCCTTGGCCAAATACCCAACATGTTTTATCTGATAATAAATCTTGATATATTTACGTGTTATTTAATTTGAAGCCCTACTTTACACTTCATAAGTCTGATTCATTCATCATATTAATGAACAATACTAATTAATTAAAAAATAGTCAATAATTGTTCTTATTAGAAAAAATAAAAAACATAATGTCTATACTTTCACTTGTAAAACTAATAATAAACCATCTAGACTAATAAGGTGCATGGTATAATTAGTTTATAACCACAATAATCTATAATACTCATCATATGATATTGACATAAATGATTTTTTTTAAAATATCACTAAAATATTTCTTTATGAAAAACAATATTTTTATTTTGAAAACACTTATTTAAAATATGAAAAGTACCTAAATATTTAGAATCATTTTCATTATAAATAACCATATAGACATAGAAAATAATTTTCAAAACATTGAGTATTCATGAAAAAAAGAATGTTTTTATGTTGTAATTGATAAAATTAAAGAATGTTTTCACACCATTGGTAAAAAACACCATGTTAATAAAATTACAATAAGATTCCATTTAATTTTTTTATAGAAAGTACTACATGGGAAAAAATAATTTTATTAAATCATTATATATTCATAAAAACATTTTTGAAAATTTGACAATGAAAATTTGGGCCTTGAAGGAAAATAATAAGTATTTAGTAGAAATAAAAGATTGATTTTCCTTAAAAACATTCATTTGGTATTTTTGAGTTCCAAGAAGGTAAAAATGTATATAATAGTTAAAAAACCCATAAATAATAATTTTATATTATTATATACATGGTTTAAAAATCATATAAATCTTACAATGGAAGCTTAAACAGAAACAATCCTAGATAAGGATGAGATTGTGAAATAAACAGTTACCGTTATCACAATATTTGAGTCATAACCCAAATGAATGAAATGAAATATAATGATAGTTTAAATAAATTTAAAATAATGAAAATAATGAAATATCTTATAAATGTTGTATAATATAACCCACATGAATGAAATAATTGTAGAAATAAAGTATATTTATTATGGAAAGAAAAGTGAGATGAGAGAACTTTACCTCAGGTCTGACTCCCATAATTTGTGTTTCAACCTAATGTATAATAAATATGGATTTATTATAACTAAATTATATAATAATAATAATATATATCATACCATATCTGATTTAATTATAATATTATATCACCCGTTTATTGTTAATTGTTTTAGAAATCTCTTTTTGTGTTGATATCTGCTTCATTTTTCACATATGTTTAGGAAAAGTGGTTTTGGTCCCCATACATTAATCATAGTTTGATAATATACATAATTTTAGTCGTTTTATAAACTTAATTTACATTAATTTATGAATATTTATATTCTACCATAATAGTTAGTGATAGAAAATTGAATTACATCGTTCCTGGAGATGATTTATCGTACGAGTGCATGGAGGCTCTTTACATTTTTCAATGGATGAAAAAAAGGAATGAAAATATAAATTCACATTTGAATAATAATAATAATAATAATAATATCATAAATAATATACATATTTATTAAATTCATATATATAACTATCCAAGTAAATTGGTGATAAAAATGAATTACACAACTATGTGGAGATGGTAAGTCATTCGTACACACGAGTGAGGTTTTTTTTCTTTTTGAAGGATATAAAAGAGGGTGGATAATGGTGGTTTCGATGTCATAATTAAATTTCAGTATATTTATGTATATAAATTTATATTTTTGTGAGTAATACTGTAGATTAATATGAGTTAAATGAATAAGTAAAAATAAAGTGGTGGGTTAAGGGAATTTACACTTCTCTTAAAGAACTCCATTAGATATCCTCTTAAGAAATTAAGTGTTGGTCTTTTGGGAAGAAAAATACCTATAGAATGTGTATAATGATTTTGGGGTGGGGTTTTGGTAGGTTTTTAGGATAAATGTCACAAAAGAAGTGAATAAATGAATGGTTGTCTTCTTTTTTATGATTGAGTGGATGTGTAGTTTTCGAACTACAAAAAACATTAAATAATATATTTATATATATCATAATCGTGTCAATTGGAACTTATTAAACATAATATAGAACATAATTTGTGATATGGTCAATATAAATTCAACCAATATCATTTATATAGTGGTTGGATACATAATAATCCTTATCTCTTAGTTAAAGAACTTTTACCTCTGTTTAACCATAACCATGATATTTTAAATTTTTACAATGATAACATAATTACATGAACCAAAATACAAGGAGACTTACTTTTTTTTTAATTATGATTTAAAAATTTCAAATCATTTTTTAATATTTAATTTCTATAGTGGTAAGAAATTAGTTTTAATATATGATCACCAAATTCATGAATAGTAATGTTTAGGAAAATACCTGATATAGGAGTAAGTTTTTTCCATGATATCTGGAAATAAATTGTCTTACATGAATTTATATTATTAAAAATATATAAAAACTATGTTTTTAAACATTCGTATCTAACAGAAACCGAATGGTGTCTTCAAACCATGCCATTAATTACAAGGACTCAAAAATAGTTTTAAATTTTTATAAAATATAACATATATTATCAAAAGTTTAGATTGGGTATCCAATTTCAAAATAATGTTCAAAAATAAATTATTTAATTTTATATATAGATAATTTTCCAAAAAATATTTGTCCAATAGGATAAAGTCATGTGTTAGAGAGATTTTAAAGCTTTATCCCATAGTTTTAACCTAGTTTTACATATTTTACCCTTATTGAGGTGAAAAAAAATTCCGATAATTTCAATTAATAATGAAAATAAATTAATATAAATGTATTAAATAATATTATATATTTTTATTTAAAATATGGAAACTATTTTATCAATTTCTATTCACATATGTGGTATAATTTAATTTAAATTTAATGTCATAAAATGCAAAAAAAGGGTTTTCAAAAAAATGAATTCTATGTGTAAACATTTATTTTAAAAAAGACTTAAATTGATTAAAATAATATCAATAGTATAATTCATAATATATAATAAATAATGTTAGTTTTAAATCATTTTAAAATAAAATTTATCTTTTTAAAATCTTGAAATGAAAAGACAGTTTTCCATAATAATTAATATTTCATACTATTCACTGAAAAATTAAGATTTTCAAAAAATAAAAACACTAATAATATGTTAATTTTGATATTATGATTTTAATAATGCTATCATTTTTTTAAAATTAAATTTGTAAAAGTGTTATAAGAAATAATATATATTTATAAATTGTAATACAAAACCATTTTTGAGGAAAATGTACTTTTGAAGCATAAAATGATATTATAGAAAAATGATTACTTAATTATTAATATATATTATTTATATAGAAAAAATTATAGTATATTTTAAAATATTGATAACTCATATTCAAAACATCAATTTTAACAACTAAGATATAATAGTTATGTTTGAATAATACTATTATAATAATATATCAGGGTTCGTTTATACTTGATGTTTTATATTTTATATTCCATCAATCATAGTTTTATTTTAATATCTTGGGATCTTATATATATGTTATATATAGAGATAATATCAATTTAAGGGGATAATGATATAGACCATCAGGGGGAGAGACTCAATGGAAATTGAGTCACTTTTTCATGTTTTTCACCCTTGGTAATTTCTCATGCCGAAGATATTAGAATAAGACCAACCAATTAGCAATAAACATTTACATGTGTCAATGGATATTCATATATGTGGACATGTTTATTGATACTTATAATTTTATATTATTATTGATGAATAAAATAGGTCTCACACTTTGATATATTCTGGAAATCTATAAAGACAGGTGTTTTTAGTGATGTAACATACATTTGGTGCACTATTAGTGATATTTCATTAATGAATAAAAAAATAATACAATTTTATCTCCCATTACTTAACAAAATATTATATATTAGTACCTTTTATTGGAATTAATCCACCTAAATAAAGTCATATCCAAGGTTTCATAAGGGAAAGTTTATTTCTATAATGTCAAAGAAGGGGAAATCGAGAACATAGGTGGATGAAACCAAAATATAACTTGTTTGATTAGAGATATCATGGTGAAGTGATTATATTAAATTTTCAACATTTTTATGAGGTTTTATCAATAAACATATCCATATACATTTTTTTCTTGGAATGTTTATAATCCGTAACCTTATATTTTGGATGTTCATGTCTAATTCCACTAAGAAACAGGCATATAGGGTCAAACACTAGGTGTATCTAGAACCTCAGTTAAATTTTAAATATTGTTTATTATTTTTCATCTTGAATACATATTATTCACATGTTTGTTTTAATAGTTATTTATTCTTTCTTGATCACATATATTATGTCACAAGTTATTCAAGATAATATTTGTGCACACAATATTTAACAAATATTTATTTCCTAAATAGTGAATATATTATATTATTTAATTATTTATTGGTGAATAATGCATTGATATTTATTTATAAAATAAATATTTATCACTAAAGGACCAATAAATATTATGGATGAATGGAAGATCAATTTTAATGGTATGAAAAAATATAATATTTATCAAATTTTATTTTTTCAAATATAAAACAATATATTCAAGAAATTAAATTTATTAATGCATTGCTTTTTTTCTTGTTAATAAATTATGGAACTATTTTTATAGGCTTGGGGTTCCATGTGGATAAATAAAACAATAAGGGTTCAAGTGATTTTTTTCTAGTAATAGATTTATTAAAATTCATTTATATTATTTCAAATTAAATAACATCTTTTGTTTTTCATTTTAAATAATGACAACTGGAGAATCCTCTCAATCCCTATATATCTCTTCTATAGGAATTCTCTCTAGAATAGTGCATGATCCTGCTCCACCACCCCACTCAATTATTGAGAGATGAAGGTGATTCCTAATTTAATCAATTCTTGTGGTCGTCTTTGATGAATTTTTAAATAATTTTGATATTTCATGCTAGCACTCAGATATTCAAAATACATCAATAAAAGGTTCGTGGTGCATGTGTCGATCACTATTGGGGAAATATATTCTTGGTTCATGTGACACAATGATTGTATGACATAGATTAATTGTCACATTCATCAAATAATAAACAATTCATAATAAGATAATTATTTGACTACTTAAATAAATTATATATCCTTATATAATGATCTTAAATTTACATCCAGTGATTCCATACCAATTAATCTCTAATTAAATTCTATTGGTAAAATTTCTCTACATCATGTACATATCAAATTATTTATCTATTATGAAAAAGAAACTAGATTTTGAATTCCCAACATTCCCGTTACACTATACATTAAACCATTATAGGTGAACTGAAGAGTTGGGTTCATCATTTTTTGGTATTTCTTTTGGTTAGAAATAACTGAGAAAACATAAGATTTATGAGATTAGAGTAATATAGTTGAATTTATTGATAATATTGATTGAGAAAAGAGTTGTTGGTCAACCATATAGGATTAATTTTAGACATTATTGTCCTAATGGACCCCCTAAATAGATATGTTGTGATAGGAGTTCCAATTTCAACTTATCATTTATTGAACTATAAATCCATTCCCATAAATGGAAATTGTTGATTTTAAAAGGGGTTGTAATTTAAGTGGGAGATAATTTTATATCATTTAATTATTAAATGTATGTTAAACATGCTTTTCATTTAATAAAATATTGTGTTAAATATTTATTAGTATCTATATCAATAAAAAACACTTTGAGATCAATCCTAGCCAAATGGGAATCTTATTGTACCTGACTTTTTAGTATAGTACGATTATGAAGAATTAATCTTAAAAAGGAAAATTAGTTTTGTTTGAGTAATAAATTTCTATGAAACTATTTTTTAAGCTATTAAAAACAATAATATTTTCTCTTATGAGTAGCATAGAATGATTCAAATTTTGTTTAAAATGCATTATATGAACTATGACAAAAAAAATTATTCTCAATTCTTGTATTAAATATTCTTAAGTACATTAATGAACATGATAAACTAAAATTCTTCTTTAAGGCTTACTCTAGCTAAAGGTATTTATCTAGGAATCATTTTTTATAGATTTTTAATGATTGTGAATGAGTTTAATCAAATTTTACCAAATATTCTCAAAGGGTTGAGGATAGATAAACTAGGCATGATATGTCTAAGTACTTGAACTATATTGATTATAAATGTGAGAAAATATTCAAACTAAAAGAATAATTTTTTTTGGAAAGTCCAATAATGAATCCTCAAATAGTCATTTAAGGCCACTAAACCTAATGGCAGTTTATAAAATGAAATAAAATGATTCCTTATGTGATTGAATTGTCTAGAACACCTTAAGGGGGTTTCAAAACATAATGAAACATCAAGTATTAGTGTTATAGAAATATATTATTTGATTTAAATGGTATATTAAATCAACTAAATGTTTTACAAACATTATAAATAAATATATGTTCATAATCAATTAAATAATCTATAGAGGTTGTAGTTTACATTTAAATATTTAATTTAAGGGTTTCTGAATCATGGAATTGGATGAAAATGAATATTTCCAGTTCAGATGGATCAAAATAGTGGATGTTTTTTACCCCATTTCTGTTATATGATAAGATATGTTGTTTATTGACAAATATTTATTATAAATTAATGATATTATAATCATTATTTGTGATTCATTAAACACTAAAATATACTTGAATAGAAAATAAGGCTATTTTTTATTTGGGATACAGAGTTTATTGAAGGAATTTATTAAAATATGAGGGGTGTGATTTCAGTACCCATGAGAGGATTATTTTAAATAAAAAAAATCATATTCTCAGAATAATTATCTGAACACATGGATTACCAACTAATATATGGTTATTAATTTTTAATTGGTTTAATATTCACACTGATGTAATTAAGTGTTATTTCATAAACGAAAGGTGATTATATATCCTACCATGATATTCTGAAGATAACATTGTTTCTAAGAGGTCAATTAGAGAATGGTTGGAAATTGATATGTTAAAGGGTAATAAATAAATTATTAGACAAGTAAAATCACCAAGTGATTATCACTTAATATCCTACAAGTGTTTTAAGATGTAATAGTAAACATAATAGTAAAATGTTATATTTAGTTATCACTATGAAGTGGGTGGTACTTTATATCCTAAAAGGGTTTAAAATGTGTTGGTAAGGAATAATCTGAAGAGTTATATTTTTTATCAAAATGATCTCATGGAAAATATTTATGTAAATGTTCCAAAAAATATTTTGATGAAGAATTTAGAAATAATTATATATGTTGAATGTTTTAATTATCATTGTAACATTGGACATTGTGAGGTTAAGGAGTGTGAATTGTTTTTCAATGAGTTAATCATTATAAATATGATTCAAAATTTTCAAAATTATTTAACCTATATATCTTCATAGATGTTACTCACTAATGTGTTTTGTGCTAGATCTATGTTTTCCCTGTAATTTAATTAGCCCCAAAAGTTCACTTCTTTTCATATGGATCCACTTCACTTCTAATTTCCCACAAAAAATATTCAAGTGATTATTCTCGACACCACCTTATAATGGTTGCTTGATTTGGATGGCATAAGACTTTATTAGACATCATAGATTGATTTTTTGACACTCAGTGGGGTGTTATCCATCACATAGTGCTTTGTTTTCTCGACTCTCAGAAAATTATGGTTCATTTTTCATCCAATGAAGATCTATCTATCACATGGTCCTGCAGATCGTGCTCTATCAAAAACCACAATTTATTCCTCCTTTGGCGGGCCTTTAATATGTAGTTTATGTGTGGCCTAGAGAGAATGAATATTTGGGTATGTCTTCTCAGTTTCTTGCTATCTTTCCAAATTCATTCCATATTTTGGATGCTAGGAAATCAGGTTAGACGTATCTTAGTTTCTGACTCTAGGACCCAAGTGGTTTTCCACCCCATTGGACCTCAGATCTATGTCGAGGTCAATATTTCTAAACCTCATATTGATTTCATCTGGATTGTGATCAAAGGAGAATATAGTATTAATCAATAGGTTGTTTATGAGTCGTGGACACATTAATGCTACTCTAGCTACCTCCATATATACTTGTTCACAAGATGTCTTCGTATTGGTAATGCTCTATCTATTTTTAATTTTCTCAATGTTGATTCCCCGATACACAAGGATCCTATCAAAGAGAAGGAGTTTGAAAATTCATGGGAGATCCCTCTCTCTGTGAAAGATGATATTCCCCTAAAGGATGCAATGTGAAACATCTCTAAGGTAGATCCACTAAGAACTCAGGTGTTTGGAAATCCTCATATATATTAGAAGGAGGTGAGACATATAAATTAAGAACTGTAATTTGAGGATGTTTTTTCACAATTGAGGCATGATTTGGGTGTCATTTGAACATCGAGGTAGATAGAAGGATGATTAAGAGTGGATGATGGGTGAATATGTGTCTGTCATAGGATGTGACAAAAACAAATATAAACTAAGTTAAAATGCAATAAATTGTCCAACCTTGGTTGTATCCAAATAGGATTTCACAACAATTATGATTGTCACATGAATTTATGAATGTAGAAAAGGTTGTTTTTGAAATTGTTTGAGTTGAAAAATAAAGCAACCAATAAAAATAAAGGTTGAATACTAATGGATGAAGAGAGTGATGGGGTAAGGGTATGATCACCGAGTGATGGGGTAAGGGTATGATCAAATTTTTCAATGTCATCATATCCATAAAGAGAATCTTTCCTATCTTCTTATATAATGACAAATTAAAGACTCCTTGATCGAGTTATCAATCACCTTTGGTTGAAGAAATAAATGGAACTCACTCCAATGTGCATGGATGTTCATAAAAAATTCCTATACAACTATGGTAAGTCTTGATTGGGAATTGTTGATCCTTATAACTCTAGTAAAATTCCACTAGTACCACACATGTGCCAACGTTCAATGGAAACTCACCACCTAACACATTATGCTCGATCGAGACAGATTTAACTATGTAGAGGGAGATTAAAAGTATTTAACCAAATCTATTAAAAATGAATACACAAAACCCAAAACATGGTCACATTAATAAAATTTAAAAAAATGACAATAGAATTCCTTCAAAAGAAAACATGGTTTTACATTTATGCCCAAAACTCCGACATTACAAATGTGGAACTCCACATTCCCTGATCACTTAAAGGTTTTACCCCTCCATGTGAAGGGTAATAGAGTTTAATGGGGAAGAAGGGAGCATGATGAAACAAAAAAAAGAAAAAAATTAACTCCAAGAAGTCAATCCTCCAGCGCAGTCCTTCTTGTACCTTCTTCAGCTCATTTGAATGGATGTGGACACTATTATTTATTGCCTTGTAGAGTAGAAAATTTCCCACCAAAATTACATCACCAAAATTTTTAGTATGGTTAGCATATTTAATGTTCGAATCATGGGAATGTGTCTTTATAACTGGTGTTCCTCTATGTCTTGTTAATTATTACTCAAAATATCATCAAATTTTGAAGAGTTTTACAAAATGTTTCCTCAAATTAATAATAAAAATGGTTTCTGCCCGTGGGGAATCTTTAACTTACTCTTTTTGGCTGCATTCAATTGATTTATTAACGACCAAAATTCTTCATGAAATTAAATTTTAAAGGGAAAGGAGGAGACTTATTTCTATTCCAGTTGGAATCACATCATTTGGAAACATTTAGGCTGAGATATACCTCATTAGTTATGGTAGGTTCCAATCTGTCGGCCATCAAAATTTTTCCATTTGATGAATTTTTCTGGGTCATTGTGTGCCGAATTATACCTTGTTCTAGAAGAAAAAATTGAGGCCCACGAGCTTGGAAAGCCTAAAAAAGTAATCAAGAAATTTGGACAAAAAATATAAAAGATATTTCCAAAATACAGAAGCTCCAAAAAAATTGTTAAATTTCAAGAATTAACCAATTTCCACAATTAAACCCATAATTCACCAAAACACTAAAATGATACAAATAATATCAAATTAATTAATTGGTTGGGGTTAAATCATATAAACACATATGAAAAATAATGAATACATTTTCTCTATCAATGGGATATGTGTGGTTCTGAGATGTTTCTCAAGGAAATATCCTTCATTCGTAGATGTCATGAGAACTGTTTCCAATTCTCCCCATGAGGTTATACTCTAGAAAATATTTGAGGATGGAGCCTCCATCATTAACATATAAGGACATGATCTTTAGTGGTATTTATCAAGTAAAGTCCCAAATAGTTTTCCTAAATCCCATGATCTAGGTGAGTCTCAAAAGTCTACCTCTCATGCTTGCCTTGCAAAATCTATAGTTCCTGGTCATGGATCACAGAACCGTTTTTTGGTGCCTGGTGATGGTGAGTCAGCCCCATTTGAAGAAGGTATTGATGCAGAGGAAGGATATGAAGAAAATAATCCATTATATTGTAGGATGGTTGAAAATGGAGTGTATAATGATTCTACCTCATAATTAGGGTCCTTAAAGACCAATGAAGTATAAATTGTGGAAGAGTACCTTCAATCCTCTTCAAAAAAAGAAAAAACACCATTATGGATTCAGATGGTTTCATTCAGCATATGAAAAGGCCACAGATATATAAGGACTACTACAACATTCATTTTCATCCAGTTACAGGGTCCAAAAGAAAAGGTAACCCCTCCAAGATTTAACGGTGTTGCTGAAAACCTAAAGACCAAGTTAAAGGGTCTTATTATGTAAGTGGATCCATGAGATGATGAGTTGAATGATACTAAAATAGAGGAACTAGCTACCTATGATCCAGTAAATGCAGAAATGGAGGCCATTGTCTTAGACTACACCTATGATATTCTTATGAACTTGATGGAAGAAATGTCATAGGAGTCTCTCCCAATAAAGGAATCAAAGGAGGTGGATCACATAATGTTTGAGAAAGAATTGCGGATTAATTTCAATGAAAAAAAATCTTCATGTACTGATAAATAGAAAATGATCTATATATGTGGTTTCAATGATGGGAAAATAGTCCTGTAGAAGCATGTGAAGACTTAGGACATGATTGATTTTCAATTTGAGGATATAATTAAGGAAATCTATAAATAGAGGTTACCTCCATTGAACGAAAACTATTTAAGGTAATGAATTTCAATCGATTTAAATTTATTTGGAATAGATTTGTAATTTCTCATGAGGTTAAAAATTCTCTTTATTCTGAACATTAGAGATTTCCCTTTTTTCCATAAAAGTGATTTAGAAAAAATTTATTTATTTCGAGTAAAGGGTTTTGAGAGAGAATTAAATCAAATGACAACATAGATATGTGATAATAATTACATAGAGAATTTAGGAGTCTAGATAAACCATAAAATTTTAGCAATCATAAGAAAGATATGTTATTCAATCATATATGATAAATGATTATATTAAAAACCGTGAACTGATTTTATGTATTATTAAAGAATATGAAGACTAAAAAATGTATCATCATATATAAAATGATGAATCCAGTTTGAAATTATTTTTTATGGGATTAATATATATTATGTAAAGTATAATATTTCATTAAATATAAATGTAAATCTTGTATTTATCAATAATTAGTGTTCCTCATAACATATTATTGGTTATGATGAAATGTTAATGTTAACATTAGTAGATTTTTTATAGATATAAAAAATATAATTATGAGACATCAAATGAGTTTTTTATTCTAGATGACCCACACATATACCCCATAGTGTGTCATATAATGTGAATTTGGTATACTAGGGGTGAATGTTTCATATTGTTATTTACCTATACCTGGGGTTGAAAATATACCAATCATGATCACATTCATAATTTGATACCTTTATTAAATAATCTTTGAGGATTATTTAATTTGATGGTCTATGCACATATTGTTGATCAGGTTAAAGATTATGGTTTAACGAAGATAATATTTTTTTATCTCGTATAATGAGTATGAAACATGGGACATCAATTGAATAGATTGGAGAAGTTTATGGGAATACCATGATAAGATATGTGATTGGATTACCTGTTGGATGGGTAGAATATGATATTCTCATCCATAAGGGTGAGTGACATGTGATGTATTCATTTTAATATTTAATCAATTATCGGAGAATAGAAAATGTATGATTAAATATATTAGAACGATATAACATGTGTCCAATAGAGACTCAATATCATAAGAAAAGAGATTATATTAAAAAGAATACTTGTATATGATACTATTAGTGGACACTGGTATAGAGATACATGTGATTGATGAAGATCATGACAGATCCCTTTTGTATCTTGAGTAGTATTGATGCTTTTATAAATTCCACTACATGCATAAATTTAGGCATTTTGGGATTCATATTTAATTTCAACATTACAAATGACTATCGGATCACTTGTTTTTGTTATCTAAACAGGGTTTATTTTTATAAGGCATATAGTGATTCCCTAAAAGTGGGTTAAATTTATTGAAAAGTGTTTTTTGTTTAAATATTCATAAGTTATTAATGGTCATGTGATTCAAAGTGAAATTTATTATTGGTTTAAAATTTTTTTTGGGGGATTTTTATAAGGATTTTTAGACATGGATTCACAATTTATTGTATAAGATACAAAAGAAGAAAAAATGGAAAACTCGTTGAGGATTTAGTTTATGATAAATATGTATGGATATATTCCCTAAACCCTTATACATATATATTTAGTATATTAACACTAATATCATATTAATCATTATGGGAATGTATAATAGCCAAGAACCCAAACTCCTAGATTCAATGATAGAATCACAAGATTTACATTTATGGATTTTATACTGATAAATGTGACACATGTTTTTCCATAAAAACATTACGACATCAAAAGAAAATATTGGAACACATACATTGTAACGTCATGGCACAAAATCCATTGAATCAGTGCCTTAAACTGGTTGATCACAGATCCTCATGTGTGCCTCCAATTATGCTAGAGGCTGCTAACTAGTACTGAGGGTATAATGGTTGTACAGTTAGAAGAATATACACTCTCGTTCAAATATAAATATAGCGTAAGTGATAATAAATAAAGGGAAGTGGAATATAATAACAACCCACAAAAAATAATAAATGAATCAATGAACATAAATCAACCTACTAAAATGTATATGAAATAGATGATAAAATAAAAAATGAAAAGAATAAAAAACCCAAGGGACATGTCCATGAGCATCCTGATATCTGACTCAATAATGTTCCCATAATCACTCATGGACATTCATTACAACACATAACAAAATCCATGATATTGAAGCTTTAACTATATGGTATGTTCGGGTATCCCAATGCAATAGAGACCTGAAGATTGGGTAAAATATACTTAGTATTCCATTGGTAAAGTTTACCAATTCAATCTAGTCCATGAATAAAAAATAAATAAGAGTGCTGGTGTATCATGGGTAAAGAAATGATGTAAATGTAGATGAAAATATATTGGCTCAGATTCATGATAGACACATGTTTGGCCAAGCCAACTTTTCCCTATTCCAAAAATATATATAAATAAGTACCATCATTTAGTTATATGAATATAAATAGACACTAATATATTCAAATATATACATTTATATGTGAGGACCCATCACTAGTACAAAATATATTTTTTGAGACACATTTTTCAAGTTGGTTATTTATAACTGATGAGGAAAACAAAACCCCAAAATTTTGATCTTCAGCTATTTGATAAGCAATATGGAAAGATATTTATTCTCATTTATTATTGAATAAACAACTTGAAAAAACATGTGGTTTTATTTTCCAATTCAGTTATTTAATAAAAAAGTGGAAAATTTTACATATCAAATCAATTATTTAATTACTAACGAAGAAGAAAAAAATGAAATATTTTTTCACAACTGTTATTAAATAACTGACATGAAAAATATTAATTTCTTCATTGGATATGGAATAATTTTTTCAAAGATCTAATTTTCCTAATCGACTATTGAATAACGAGTGACAAATTTCCCATTTTCTACATTAGTTATTAAATAACTAACATGAAAATGATATCTAATTTTAATCACTGTCAATAGGATTCATTTCTATTTTTTAATTTACATGAAGAATCCCAACCCTAAAAAGCTTCAATATATATCTTTGAATCAATTCATTCTTCCTTACATGGATTCAAATTATTTGTTCTTTGATCCTTTAATTTGAATATATTTCATTTTGTATCCGCTACCACCGTCCATGGTAACTCGCTTGTCAACCACCGCTCAAATGTGGAGAAACTCATCCCAGTTTCGATTTCAATCTAAGGTATGTGTTTACTTTTTCCTTTTTTTGAATTATAAATATTACTATTCACGGGTTCAATTTTTATTTTATTTTGTTTTATCATTCAATTGGATTCTACCACAACCATCCATGGTCACCCATCAACAACTAGTACTTCTACTTCTTATCACATAGGTCGCTCATCTCAGTTTCAATTTTTATCGACAGTTTGTGTTTGTTATTTCCATATTCTATTTATTATAGATATTTGTATTTGGTGTTAAAATTTTTATTTGAAGTCTCTTTTTCATTCAATTTTCATCTATCACCACCATCCAGTATCAGTTGCTAGTGACTTATTACCATTATTTCCAACTTCTTAGTCATCTAGAATCTGATATCATTGTACAGTATTGTTTATTAATTATTTTTGAATAATATTTATTCTAATTTGAACTTGTTTTTTGGGGTTATAATTTTATTTTGATGTCACTATATATTTTAGGAACTATGCGTCGATACTAGTGTTCAGCCACCACTTAATCCTTCTTACAATGGTTTTTGTCTTCCCAATCATAATTTAAATTTCATGGTTATTTTTATGATTTTATATACATGCAATGTATTTTTATATTTATTTTCTATTATTCACACATCTTTGATATTTTTAATTTATGAATAATTTTTTTAGATTATGGTTTTGAATTATTTTATTAAAGAATGATATTTTAATATGTTTAATATTGTATTTTTGTTTATGAAATATGTTGTATTAATTTTTTTGGTTAAATATGTTAGTATATTTTTTATTTTTATTTATATTAGTAAATGTGAATTTAAATTTCAAATTTTATTAACTGATTATCATATTTTTAGGCTTATCTAGATAATAATGAGTTCATGTTGGATTATTTCACATCAAATAAGTGATCAATTTGAGGAAGGTGTCAAATTTTTTTTGGAATTCGGTAAAAGAAATGTTACAAACAATGAAATGTCTTTCTATCTAAGTGTGGAATGTTTAATTATTATGAATTTGAAATTCATGGAGATTAAATATCATTTAACTTTTCTTGGTTTTAATACTAGTTACATCCCTGCGATTTAACATGATCAAACTAGGTAGAATTTCATATCTAGTTATTGTGAAGATTTTCATGATGATAAGTGTGAAAAAATTAAAGAAATTAATCAGGATATTAATGTAGAGGCAATTGAGAAATAACCAATTGTTGCTTGTCTATATGGTGATGTTGAAAAAAATCGTATCCAAGTTATATGGAATTTTCAGTTTATATTTGGTGTGAGATTTATTAACATAAAGGATAAAAATGTATGGTATGAAGAGTGTTTTAAAATGTTTTTATAATTATAGAAATACATTAATCCTAAAGACAACTATTTTACAAGTTCATATTATAATGTAAAGAATATATCAGTCTTGATTGAATTTGGGTATAATAAAATACATGACTTTAGAATAATTGTGTTCCATAGAGGAAAGAATTAAATTTTTTGTTAGAGTGTCCTAAATGAGAGACATCATTGTATAAGTTGAATGAAAATTTATAAGGTGATTTAGCTGTTATTGTGACACTTGTCAATGAATTTGGGTTTCTTCTTATAATTCCTCATTTGAAGCATCTATGTGAAATTTTTATTGATGCTAAAAGGTTAAGATGACATATTGCTGAGAAGATATGTTACAAAAATGAATAAATAGATTATACTATATATAAATTATAAATATTAATAAATAGTATATATTAAATATATAAATATATGAAAAAGGTAAATTTAACAAATTAAAATTAAAAATATGTAAATTTAGAAAAATATATAACATTTAATTAATTTGATGATTATTGTAAATATTAATAAATAATATATACTAAATATATAGAAATTTATTAATGTATATAAATATGATATATATATTAAAAAATACTTATATCCTTGAGAATAAATTGTCATATATTTAGGGAATAATGGTTTATAATTAAACATTAATAGGAATTAAAAATACTAACTAATTGTATCGAGTAATGGTCATATAATTGAATGTCCTTCGATTTTTCAATTTCACATAGATCAAATGTGTGTTATATTGATTTGTCATATACTTAATTATTGAATTTTAATATAAAATGCACACCATAAAATTATCAATTGTTTCAATATTTTTAATGTTAACTAATTTTTAATTTATTTAATTTCATTCATTTTGAACACGCGTGAACATAAAATTAGATATTCATTAATAATGTAAAAAAATCTATCCAAAAATATTTACAAGTAAATATATTTGATAATGTACATACTCAAATATTCAAAAAAATATGTTTAAAATTATATATTTATAACTATAAATAAACATTTTTTAAAAGTATTTATAAAATTATAAATAAAAAATTATGTATATTTAAATAGTTATTATATTTATATTATATTTAATTAAATAATTAATATATTTACTATATTTATATTACATATATTTAATAAATATATGTAAATATATATTTATATAAATACATATAAGGATATAAGTACAATTTTTAAAAATTAACTATATAATTAAAAATAAATAATTATATATTTAAATAAATATAAAATTGTAATCAATATATATAAATAAGGAATATATTTACTATATTTATATTTAAATATATTTATTAAGTAAGTATATATTTTAAAAAAAATATTTATATTTATAATTATAAATCCTTTATCAGTGCTTAAGTAAAAAGAGATGATAAAAGAAAGCTTTATTATCACTAATTACATAACAGCAGTTCAACGTACTCTTAATTTGTACTTTTTTAAAAGCACTAATAAATTTAACCTGATCTATTTAAAAAACCTAACCAGTTGCGAACTCATCGTGATATCTAAATATTTCCATGGAATCCACCCACTACTGGCGCTCCACCACGATGAATTGAAGCTCAAATCAGAAAAACCCACTCGAATCAAAAAACCCCAATACCTCCAATTTTTCGAATAACATCCGACTTCTAGTGTTTGATTTCCGTTAGGATTTATAAAGAAAATATCAATATCTGGATCTTATCACCTCATATTTTCTTCAACCTAGTAAGGTAGGCCTATATTTTCCTTTTTAGGTTCTAATTTTATTTCTATATTTGTTGTTTTGTTTTTGATTTTTTCTTCGATGATGTCATTAGTTATTTATCCTTTAGTCATTGTGTATTGTGTTTTTTATGATATGTTGTTTTCTTGACTTATGATTTGGATAAATTATTTTGTTCATTCTAAAATTATTTTTTGAAACAATTTGTTTCACTTTCTACATCTATACCATTTTTTTCCTTGCAAACATAAATTTATCAATGATTTGAAATCATAAAGAATAACCTCTGGTCTACAGATAAATCAATTAAATAATTAATTGTTCTACTGTATAAACAGTTGAGGTTTTGGATATAAAAACCTTAAATGAAGTAGAATAATTATTTAGAAAACCAATTGTTAATCAATTGATAGTCTGAAAAAATAACAGAAGTTGGTTTTATGAAATTAAGTTAAATTAATTTATCTTTAGAAATTTGGTTTTAATATTATGGTGTAATGTATTTTCAATAAAAATTTATTTTCTCAAAATTGGGTAGTTTTATTTTAAGATAAATAGTATTAAGGGTGATAATAAATCTATTTATTTTCAATGGATTTCTATTTTCAAAATTAGTATGGGGTTTTATTTATTTTACTATGTTGTGATATTATACTCTAAGGGTTACATATATTTTTATAAATTTTTGTTTACTTTATAAATAAATAAATATACATATGTGTATATATATATTTCTAACTATTTATATGTGTTTTGCAGAGTTATAATGTAAGGGTAATTTAATAATTTTTTTTATTGAAATATCATGGTTATGGATTTCCAAATTAAGAAGTGATTATATTTTTTTTCATTCATTTTTTTAAATGTGATTTTGTTTTTCAGTTATGTGTATTAAAAATTCTAGGTTATATATATATGTTTTTATGTATATTTAAATGTGTATGCAATAGATTTTTTTAGGTTTAGGGTGTTTTTATCCCTTCTTTGTGATATGTCTTGTTGATGTGTATTATTGCTTAGTGCCAACTTCTTTATGGACCTCTCTAGAATCTAAAGGATGGGTTAATGTGTATTATATGGACTCTCTAGTTTCCTTCATACGATTAGATCTGATGTGAATACCTCGCTAGAAGCATTAGTATGGATCTATTTAGTGATATGACATCCCAAAAGACTTGAGATGCTTTCATATATTTGATATTACATTAATTTTAAGTGCAACAATTCCTTAGGTTTCTACATCACTTGTTCCAAAAAATGGAAATTATCAAAATCAACAAATTAGAAATTATTTTTAGGTATTCAACATTTTAGGTCTACATGTCCTGGGTCCACCCCATGGAATCTCTAATTATTATTCACTTATATGAAGGAATGTTATTTTTAATGAAATGTTTTATCAATACATTTTTATATATTCTATTTGATTAAATGAGAGTTTATTATTATTCCTTATCATATTTTGGTCTCTTATTAATTTTTAATTACATATATTATATTTTCATTTTTACAAGATTTATGAAAGACATGATCTGTGTTATAGAACGTCTATTATTTCAATTTGTGTCCTAAGACTCATCCCCGATCTATTTTATAGAAAACTATCATCCTCATTAAACTTCGCCCCCATATATTAATTATTTCAATTTGTTACTTGAAACTCATCCAATATCTCTTTTATATAGCTTATACTACTATAATAAATAGTCATCCTATTAACGACTTCTTATTAGAGTATTTCAAGAAACATAGGTGCAGGTCTATAAGAGATGGAGGTTGTGTCAAACAACCAAATGTAATGATAAATTTCTGGGATATGAGTTGATGAAGATGATTTGTCTATAAATTTTTCCATTGAATGAATTCACAAGATAATACCATCCATAGTGGATTAATTATTCACTTAAATTCAATTTCACAACTTTTTCAACATACTGAAATTATTTCAGAATGACTCGTAACTCAATTGAGATGTCTAAAAATCAATCGAAGCTTAAAACAACCCATAGTGTGAACATTCTAACTCAAAGCATGTATTTTCATTATAAATTTACAAAAATTCATGTAAAATGGACAACTGGCCTACTAAAAACTGAGAATAACAATTAATTTTTTTTCTTACAATAAAAAATGATCTGTATGTCATTTTTGCTGGGCAATAATAAACCACACCTCAATCTTATAAATGATGTTCTTGGTATGACATAATGTGTCTATTATCAATTTAAAATCAATATTTTAGTTCAAAAATTGTCACTAATTGAAAAATGATCGAATTCACTCATATTTTCTTTATAGTGTAAGAAAAAATCATTAGTCATTTTTGACATGTAGAGATCAGTTTCACATCATAATGAATATGGTGTGATTAAAATGAGTCAAAATGTGGGTTTTTAGTTTAAAAATACATTTTATTAAAGAAGATTACTGATGTATTCAAAACTGATCTAACACATTTAGATTATTTGACACTTCTGGAAAATGATCCATAAGTCATTTAAGATGTGTTGGAATCTGTTGTACCTCAATTCGATGAACAGTGACACCAGTATGACTATAAATGTGTATTTTTATATAAAATTGACATCAATTTCTGCAAAAAATATCACTTTATATTAATTTATTTCATTATATTATTTCTAATATAATAGTCGTTTTCCTATATAGGTGTGTTCTTTTTCTTGAGCAGGGTTGTTTTTTTGGAAATAAAATGTGTTGGTGCCAAGATTAAAAGAAAAAGGAACATTGAGGTTATTGAATGTATTTAATAATATTAAATTATATATTTTTATAAACCAATGTTTTAAATGTGTATAATATAGTGTTTTTATGTATATGTGTTGTAAATTTCATTTTATTTAAATTCTATATTGAGAATGTTTCTTGAAATCTGGTGTTTTTATGGTGATGTAGTGCATTATTACAACACACTACACAGGTGTTGTAGTGTGCTGTTACAAAAATATATAATATGGACCTTTATCATCACTTTTAAAGGCACTGATAAAAAACACATTATTCGTACTTTTAAATGCACTGATAAAGGGAAAATTTTAAATGATTTTAAAAGAGATGATAAAAGTACACTTTAGCAGTTCTTTTAAAAGTGTTGATAAAGGACCCATTTATCAGTGTTTTTAGTAGAAATATAGGACCCCTTTATCAGCTCTTTCTTAGCATCGATAAAAGAATGGGGTTTTTAATCTTGATCTGGTTGTCTGTGCTCTTCTAATACTGATAAAGGCCATTTCTATCATTATTAAAGGCTTATTTTTTAGTACTGATTATTGAGATATATATTTATGTGTAGGTAAAATAGGTTTGTATTGGCTACTTGTGTAACATCCCATTACTTATTTTTAGGTTCTTCTTAACCTTGTTTTATCTCCCCTTTTGGGTCTAGTTTTAGGGTGTTTTTGGCGAAATTGGGAAAATAGTAGAGGTTTTCTAGGTTGTGAAAAATTGGAATAAAATTTTCCCAAATTGTGCAACCTCCTGAGTGAAAAACGTGGAACCTTGGACTCAGAGGGTTTTCACGATAGGCGCATGGTTTATAAAAAAAATTTCCCACAAAGAAGAAACAATTTTCCTTTAATATTGAGTGTAGAGACGACCCATGGTTCGGGCATAATGTTTCTCTAACTATGCAGACCTCACTAAGAAACCATGAACATAGAATTTGTTTAATCATAATTTTAATTTTAAAATCCAAAACCCCCGATTTCACCTTAGGTCAACTCACAGTCAACCATAATCATTTTTCTTGGCTTTAGTGGTTCTCAAGATTCTTTTTTGTCTCCCCAAACCCATTCTCTAGGAAGATCAATGCATTATTGATCTCGTTTAATCTTCTTTGGGAAATTGAATAGTCTCATGTGAATTTTTATAGTCTCTCATTCCGCCCTCCTCATAGGGTATTAGATGATTTGGTTTTTTAGGGATCTATTATCTGTTTGATTGGATATTGACTCTATTTTTCCCCGATCTCTGATAACTTCATTCTTTAGTGGAAAATCTCATAGTGGGTGTCGATTCTGAATTTTTATTAAAATTAGTTAGTTCCATAATCATCTGACCCCAAATTTATCCATGAATTTGTTGATGAAGTTGAATTGAGTTTTTAATTAATTATAAACATGGTGTTTTGATAAATTGATTCTTGATTTTAAAGGGGTATGCTAATTAATAAAACCCCCAATTTGAGTGGAATTGAAATTGTGGGGGTGAATTTATGGAAAATTATGGCTTGAATTTGGAAATAGTTTTGATGAAAATTATATGATGTTGATCTTGAGAAATTGTATATAATTGTAATATGTTTTGAAATGAAATGATATAATGAAAACCAATTATTTTTTTAAATGAGAAAGAATGTTGAATATTGAAATTGGAAAATAGTATATGAATGTGTTTCAAAATGATTGATTTATTATTTTATTGACATAATTTTCCCTTAGTTGAGGGTGGATGTAATTTTCCATTAGGGGATTGTATGGATTTTTTCCATAAGTGGGAGTGGATGGAATTTTATGTTGAGTTGGAGTGGATGAAATATTATATTATGTGGTATTAGATGGAATTTATCCGAATGTGGGAGAGGATGTAATTTTCTCTTGAATGGGGGTGTAATTTTATGATTTTTTATACCTATCGATCAGTAGTTGAGATATTTTATCCATTACATCTAATTTATATGAACTATTTTATATAAAATTCTAATTCATTCCTGTTTGAAATTTTTTAATACATCTTCCTTGTTTTTTTAAGAAATGGATATTTTAGTTTAAAGTATTAAAATTTAATTACCTTCTTTGTTTTATTTAAAATGGGATCATATATGGTTTATTGTTTTTTGAATTTATTTTCAAGCACATAGTGAGACCCTACTAAAATTTATCAATAAAAACATTCTTTTGACTTCATACATTTATGATTTTTTTATGCCTTGTCCAAAAAAATGGAATGCACCACTTGGAGGTGTTTGATGTTATTAATCTTTTTTATCGTGATCTTGGATGGTGTTTCCTTTGGGATGTTTTAGTTTTATCTGGATAGATATCAAGTTCATTGATGATGTACAAATTTGGGTTTTTTCTTACAGGTTTGGTTTCTATTACTTTCTCCTTTTGAATTGTTGAGCATTTTGACATGTATCTTTTATATTTCATTTTATTCTAGAAAATGGGTTCACTCTTATTCTTATATGATGTAAGGTTATAATTTCCAACTCACGAAGATTGGGAATTAACTTCATTCTATGATAGTTACAGCTTAGGAATTTAGGTTCCCGGGTATATAGGATGGTTTATGAAAATTTGTATCAATAATTTATGTCTATCTTCATTCCATGATGTCAGTGTGATGTTTGGGATATATTTACCGGATTTAAAAGGTAGTTATAAGTGATTTCCTTGCCATCTCTCATATGAAAGAGACTTAAGTTACCATGGGTGGTCTTGGAACAGAATCCTGAGGAATAATTTGATCTAATTGTTGTACTTTCCCTACTTTTGATTATGATATATTGAAATCATAATCTTTTTGTCTTATCTGATGGGGTTGATTTTCCCATTTCCTTGTTTGATTTGTTTATGTGAGTACTCTTCTAATGTCTTAAATGTTGCTTTCTGATTTTATGTATCATCATTCCTCCAAGAATACATGTGAATAGACCCCATGAGTAAGCCTTTTGTGAACCAAAATTAGTAGATCACAATGTGGTCTAGAATATTCTTTACATTGTTGTGTGTGTTGTCTAAGATATGGGAGAGGCACCTGCATATATTCTTGTTTAGCCTCTAGCTATGGAACCTCATAGGGATGAATCTCAGATTCATGATCTATAGTTAATTATATATAATCCAACAACATTTGATGTATATAATTATCCTCAATAGGTTGAGTATTGATTGATAAATATAGAGTTTTTATTTTATTGTATGGAAATTCATGATTTTTTAAGGCGAAATGTGCCACCATCAAGGTATAAGGACATAGAAGAACATGGTGGGAGTAAATTGTGATGATGAAGAATTCGTTGGGTTTTGATTATAAGGAATTTATAGTTATTTTCACTACGTAGTTATTTCCAAAGTCTATATTTATTGCTAAGGCTATGGGGTTTTGAAACACGAACAGGTTGGAAAGACTGTGATGGGTTACCAGAGTCACTTTTCTAAGTTTTTGTAGTTTTCACCTAAGATTGTATCAAATGATAAGATGAATACATAATGGTTCAAGATGGGTCTTTTTAAGACCAATACATTATTTTTTTATTTTATTCTTTTCCGGAAAATTGATCTTGGGGGAGAGGTTTGTGTGGTGTATGTGATTAAATATTTATATATTTTAACGATTTAGGTGGATTTTTTCATTGCACATGGTTTCGGCACAAAATTTAGAAAAAAGTGTGGCCATAAAAAGGTAACAATGTGGAATGTATGGAATTTAGGATATAATGTACTGCATAGTTTGTAAACAGTAATAAAAACCTTGTTGTTAGATCATGCGGCTAGTCTCCTCTTGGATAGTAGCTACCACATGTTGGCACATGGTTTGGTAAACCCTATAGCTAAACCATGTGAGCTACCCAGTCATTAATAAGTGAAAATCTATCTATTTTACCATCTATTTTCATAACCAAATATCTATCTTCTCCTCCATCCTTTGACAAATGATCACCAAGGGGGTCCTTAATGACCCTCCTCCCTTGCACACAATAATCTTTTGATGCTACTCCTTCAAATATGAGGTAAGTTCCATTTGTTTGGGGTCATTTTACCTCAGTGCTATCTTTTCCCTCAATGTTTATTGGTGTTTTATTGTTGGGGTTTACATTTTGAATGAACCCTAAGGGATATAGCTTGTACATTGTTTGATTTATTGGATGCTAGTTTGTTAAAATCGTCTCTTGGGGCACATTCTTCATTTCCTTGAAGTCTCGTTGCCTTCGCACATCATTGAGGTAGGTTTTTCGATTATTTTCCTATATTATGCCTTATATTCAATTCTTGGGTGTTCTAAAATATTTCTAAAATATTTTTCATGAATTCAATGTGTTTGTTTAATTTTTTGCAAGTTATTAATGTTGGTAAAATTTTGAAAAAATGGTTTCCATAGGGTCACATTTCATTATGCCTATAAATAGATTCACATAACTCATTATATGAAATGTTGTTCTGTAACATATTATGAAAATTAGTGGTTTAAATGCATTTATAGACTTTGGAACATGTTTTTGGTTTAGATTGATTATGTTGTGAGTCTTATGTGTGGATTTCAATGATATTTATTGTTTAGCACTTGCGTCTTCGGCTTGTGTGCTAATGATAGATCTTGTGTGGTTTATTTTAAATTATTTTCAGTAGTTTCAAAGATATTTATAGTGTTACATTTTATTTGGGAGCATATATGTATTCCCCAAATGAACACATGGATGTGACAAAAAACAATAATGGACTTGGATAAATTTTCTCCACATAGAAACTAGATTTCAAAACAGTTATCCTCCCTTACACCTTTTTCCTTATTCAAACTATTAATTCTTTATTAATGGGTCATATATTTTCAAATGACATGAAAGTAGTATAAATTTTTTAATTGATGTTATGGACGATATGTGAATTCAAGAATTGGATGGTTTCTAAATGGAGTGAAATCCATTTTGGAAACATTATGTGTACTGTGTGTTTTCATCATAGTTTTTAATGGGATGTGTAATTCAATTGAATTTGAAAGTTAAAGCATAGTTTGGCATTGTATATTTAAAAGTGGCATTTTCTGTTTATTTTTGGAAAATAATTTGGAATGCTATTTGAAAATGTATTTTAGTTTTAGAATTTTAAGGCATGTTTGGAACTTGAGAGGCATTTTGAGTTTTATTTTGAAACATGTATGATGTTATGCCAATTGGAATTCAAAAATGTTTATGGAAACGGATTAAAAATGTGAAATTTGATATCCTGATTTGGATTTTTAAATGGTTTGTTTTATGATGGGCACCCCAATTGATGATTTCCCTATATGGGATATCGTGTGGGGGTGTGGGTGTTTGGGGTAATAAAGTGTGGTGACTGTATATAAAGTGAGTCACTCATGTGAAGTCCTCCTACTCACAAAGTTTACAATAACAATGGATTTCCGAGATACCTTTTATAGGACCAAGTGACGGTTTCTTTCCAAACATGATTATATGGTTTTGTACCCCCTTGATTTGATAGGGATTAGTGGGATGTGCCAAAAGATTGGTTAGTATAGGGTGGTCAGTAGGTAATAGACTATAGAGTTGCACCACATGTCAGATGGTGACTCTGACTTGAGTACGTTCATTGATCGATCTAGGGATGTTTATAAAAATCCAATGGTTACTACCTATATTTGTTTTTCGATTTTTGAACTATATTGTTTATAATAGTCTCTATAGTTTTATATAATTTTATGGGTTCCATTTATTTTCTACAAAACCGTTATTTTAGTTACATGAATGGATTTATCAGTTGGGTTTGTTTTTAAAGAAAAAGGGTTGCAAAAAGACAAGCTAATTTTTGAAAAGGAAAACTGCATCTCTTGTTTTAAAATGGAAAGTTGTTAAAAGTGGTGTTTATTTTCATAAAATGAACTAGAGGCCTATTTTCATTTATATATTTTAAACTAATGTTTAAGGACTATTTCAGGAATGGAAATGTGTTAATAATGTTGTGGTTTCCAACTAAGCTGTTAACCTCACACCCTACATGTACCATTCAGTGCTAGTAGAGTTGAGTTATTTTTATAGTGGTGGTTTTTGGTTCATGTGCTCATAATTGTATAATTATGGTCTAGTGGTTGGTGGTGACTAAGAGGTCACATGAAGATCATTATAGAGCGGGTGAATTTTAGTTTTTTATTTAGTTTATTCTATGTTCATCTATGGGGATCAGGAACACCCTTCGGGCCATGTCTCCGACTGAATCAGATGTTGGGTTGGATGGACTCCCAACATGGTTTGTGACAAAATAGTATTAGAGTGAGATTATTTCAATTTTGGGTGTCAATTATTTTTAGATAGGACTATTAGGACTTGAGAGGTAGGTATGGGAAAATCATTATGAAATATTTTTCGTTTTGAACATTGAGTTTCCATGGGTAGTAAGAAATTTGATTCTATTGTTTTTGTTTTAAATTGAGTGATGAAATGGAGGAAATTTTGTAACACCCAGAGATTTTATGAAAAATATTCTTTTAATTTCATTAATTTCTTGTGTTGTATGCTACACCAAGATTACCTTGCGCTATACGCAACACCGTATTAGCTTGCAGTATACGCAACACTATTCTTGAATCGTGTTACACACAATTTTGATAATAGTTATTCTACACAACATTGAGTATATATATATATATATATATTCAATGAATAAATGAAATATGGTTGGACTCTATTATATGAAACAACGAAGGATTCTTTCACAACACACAACCCTGACATGGCTTGCATTACACGCAATCGCGACCTTCCTCGATAGCGTCTGTTGTACGCAATACCGGGTTTTACTAAACAATGATATATTATTATAATATTATTATGAACTAGACTTTATGAATAGTATTAACTATACTTTTAATTTTATAACATTATTATTCATCTTACACATTTTCTAGAACATGGTATAAGAACAAAATAAATTTTTCGGGTAAAATAAGTATTTTTCAAAAAATGCAGTTTTGCCACCTTTTGATGGTGCACCCACTTTAAATCTAGTTTTTGACATGTTTATAAGTGAAATTTCACAAAATAAAATTCTTCTTTGGAATAAATAAATAAAAATTTCTTTGGATAATTTTTTCATATTATTCTGGTAACTTTCATATTTTGATAAATAGTAAAAACACGCTATATTTTAATGAAAAACTACTTTTTTCATCGTAATAATTTATATGGTTAAATTATAATATTGAATGGTTTTAAAGTGTAAATAGAATATATTTTTACCATTTAATACAATTTATGTCATTAGCATTGATTTTACATTGAATTCGTAGGTTAAATCAATTCAATCTTTTGCAATGTTTTAAACAAAAACTCGTTTTCATTCAACAACGAGATTAAATTTAATTTAATTTCTGCAACTTCTATGTATTTAATTTGAAAAAATGGGTTCTATATTTGGAATAATTGGATCAAAATTATGTAAATAGGATAATTTTTATTTTTGGGAATTATGAATAGTAACTACGGTAAATTTTATTTACCATAGTTAAAGGTAAATCGGGTAATTAAGGGTAAATATAATATTATAAAATTACCCTAACACATGCCAAAATTCTATTGGATGGCTAAAAGTAAACCCATGTCAACTAAGGGTTGGTTTATATTCATTTAATGGACTTTTTACCATTAAAAAATAATTTAATTATTATTAAAACAAAAGAAAGTGACAACATGTCACTCTCTTAAATCTTATAAGTATAATAATTTTAATTTAGTGATAAACATCATAAAACTTCGAACAAGATAGTATCCAGAAATCTAATTAAATTATATACATCATGATAATTTATATATAATTTTTAGGGATTAAATAATTGTTATTAATGGTGATACATTAATGATACAAAAATTATTTATTAAGTGGAAAATAAGTAATATAGTATTTATTGAAACAATAATACCCATTAAAAGGCCCACAAACCTGACCAAAACATATTGGCAGTGTATATATACACCTTAATCATCCAATGACCTAATATATAATCGTTTGGATCCTTATAAAAGTGAATATGGCGCTTAAATTATTTTATTTTAAATGATGGCAAAGTTGTCACCTTCATAATTTAATAAATATAACAATTTAAATATTGTGATTTTGAGAAGATAAATTCATGTAAAATTATTATTGTGAAAGTTAATAGATTTATATTCATCATAATATTTTATTTTAAATTTTTATACAACTAATCAGTATATTAAATAATTATTAAAAAATAATGTAGTAATTATTTTAGTAAGAGATAAACCAAATAAATGGTTTTAAAAATAATAAAATAAATATTATATGAACTATTTAATGTGATCCACTAATTTTATAGATACATTTGACTTTTTACGAATCTATTAAAACTTTTAGTTCGAACATATCTTCTGTATATATTTTATTTAAATTCAAATAAATGAATAGTGTCAAAATTGACACTATTGTTATTTTATAAAAATAACATATTATAAAATTGTTTAAAAATCACCAAAATATTTAAAAATTATAAATTTAAATTTATATGGTCTATAATGTTATAAAATAAACAATTATGGAAAATTCACAACAAATAAGTAATTATTTGTTATAATTTAAAATTTAGAATTTTATTACCACAAATAAACTTAAATAGATTAAATAAGGATAAATCAAAATGATAAGGTTTAAAATAAGATCCAAACATGTATAAATTTGAATGGTTGATGATATTACAACACTATCTCATCTAATGTTCGAATATGAGTCATTTTTGGAGGTTTTTAAGTGGGGTTAGATTTATTATGAATTAATATTTTTAAGAATTCCAAAGGTGCCCCTCTCCTCCCTTATAAAAGGGCACCTCCTCCCTCTCCTCATCACACCAATTTTAGCTTTAAATCACGGCCAAAACCTGAAAAATTATCTTCTCCACTTCCCTAGAAACCTCCTAGATGTTCTAGTCTACTTTAAAGACCAATCTTAGTGCCCTAAGAGTAGGTTTCAAAGAGGCGTATCGAAGCAGAGGTAATTTCTTCTCCTGATTCTTTCAAGCTTCTTTCTTCTTCAACATCTTCTTCATTAGTTGTTTCATTATAAAGTAATAACATCAGTATCACTAATATACTGATTTGTTATTATAAATATGAAACAACCCCATTTCACCTTCTATCTATCCTACGGAAAACAAAATCACCGCGCATGCGTACGTACGGAATACCGTCTCCACACCGTGGTGTAATCTGTTTTTCCACCAACACCTTACATGGATGGGTATAATGGTGTAAGGAATAACTATAAATATTTATTATAACATCATACTGATTCTGATATATTGTATCATCCACTCCAATTCAATTCAATAATTATGGAAATGATAGCATCGCTCGTGCGTACGTACGGACTACCGTCTCCACGACGCGATGAGATTCATTCTCCATGTTAACCATTTAAGAATGACTATAAAGTATATATAAGAAGTAATAATGAAATATATGAAATTATAAAGCTACTGGATTTATGTATATATTTATGTCATCTACTTAATTCCATTAAACTCAATAAGAAAACGAAAACAGCGTTTATGCATACGTACGACCTACCATCTCCATGAACGGTGTATTTATTTCCATTTATCGATCTATTATATATATGTATATTCCAAATATATATTATATATAAATCATGTTTTATATTCTGGAATTATTAAATTGTGAACTAAGTAATCATATGAATAATTACAAGTCAAAACACGGACGACAAATGAAACGATTTTACCCAAAACACTTTTTAACATGGAATTTACAAAAGAACGGGTAATATAATGTCATAAGTAAACCCTATATGATATCATAACAATTAATGTGATTCTTTAATAAGTAAATGAAATTATTTAAATCATTATACAGGAAGATTAGATACATACGAAGCATATCGGTCATAAGGTAAGGGATAATTTTGCAAATCTCATTTTTATCCGAGATTGCTTATTCGTAAGTATTTACTGGGGTTATTTCTATCATCCATGTCCATGTTTTATAAAAGTGTTTTCATGTATGTTTAAAGTACTTTTTACCAATTTTCAAATTTTACTACATGGTATGTAAGGAATCCTTCTTTTTTTTACGTTACGAGGTACTTTTTGACTTTTCCGGCAAAGGTTTGAAAAGAATGTTTTATTAACTTATACGGCACGAACGGATTTTTACGGTTTTATAAAGACTTATTTTCATGAACCTTCCACCTAAATATTTCATGAATATTTTCAAAAAAATCTATTTCTTTTAAAATTGCACGACATTTTGTGAAAAGAAATTGATTTTGAAGAAGAAAGGATTTTTTCCTCAAGAATTCATTTCAAGTGTTTTATCAAAACCATTTTCAATCTAAGATGAAATTATTTCATATGTGTATGTTTCAAGTGTACTGTCTCTATGATTTACATGGTTTCCCTTTTATTTTTATGAAATGATATCCATTTCTTTTATATGGATTATGTGATGATGGGATGATGTTTATGAAACCCATTTTATTCGTTGGGTTATTATGAATGATGTATGTTTATTTTGTGGCACAAGTAAGAATGATTTCATTATGAGATGGGTGGGACCTATATATCCCTCCAATACATTGGGTAAAGATTTTATATCTCATTAGATAGACATGGCTGGAACGGTAAGTTAATCTGGTTCAGTGTTACAGGACTGAAACGAGGAGTGAACTCGATTCAGAATGGGACTTTTTCCACTAAGATGGTCTTGGCAGCAATGCCTTGGATACTATGGAAATAATTACATGTGCTTAATGGATTCCACAATTACATGTTTTATTCTCATGCTATTTTATCATGGTTTATGTTCCATTATGATATATGCCTTATGTACTTCCATGTTTTATGTTGTTGCTCAAGATTTTAATGTTTAAACATTATGTTCATGTTTTTACGTTCCAATGTATATGGTATGCTTTATTTTATCCATGCTTACCCTTACTGAGCATTTGAGCTCACCCTTTTTTATGGTTTATTTTCCCCCAGGATCAAAAGAATGGTTTTAGGTCAGGAAACAAAAAGTGGAAGATCTTTATGGGAGATGTTGAAGATCTTTCAAAACGATTAGAAGATTACGTTCCAAGTTTCTAAAGACACTAAACTATTATGGTCCTTGTGTGTCTGTTTTTGTTATGTATTAAGTATTCCGCAAAAGTAATGTAATGTCCATGTATGTCAGGCTTCGGGTCTCTACAAATTTTGTGTCATGTTGTGATATCAAATGGATTAGTGACCCATGTGGAGTCCAAGTGCATGGTTCAGGGTTATCCAAGGTTTTTAAGATTACTTGGGTCATGGGCCACAATCGTGTCTCCATGTTTGCTACAAAAACTAGTTCTTCATTTTGATGATTTGTTGTGGTATATGTTTTTTTTTGGTCCTAGTTGATGTGAGTATGATTTTAAAATGAACATGGTTTTTCAAAATGGGAATTAATTCCTTTAAATGTTTTGGGATTGGTACGAATGGATTTTAATGGAATAATTTTTGGATCATAAGATTTGTTAAATGCTTGATTTTGATAATGAAATGGTAAGTGTTAACCATAGTATTATTATTAATGTTCACATATATGCATATTTTAATGGAAATAACACATCTGAACATGTGAGTGTATGATTTATTTGTATGTGGATGCATAGAAATTTGGTTGTTCGTATGATTCCTTGGGTGAGTGTCTAAATTTAATGTGTTGGCACAGATTTTTAGAGATGGGTTTTGATTGGAAAATGTTACGGGATTGAGTTTTCCCTGAAAAATTTGGTTTATGATTATGAGAATATAGACATCTATTTTTGGAAAGTGTTCTTGGAAGAATTAAATTTTTAAAAATTAATGGAAGTGGTAATTTTTGAAAAGTGTATTTTTTATTTTTCTTGTATATCTATGGTTTGTGAGATTGTTTCATTGTCGGGATATTCTTTTTCATTGTTCTTCAATTTGATGTTGGTCTAAAATTAATTTTCTTTATGTTATTTAGAATATACCTCCTAGAAAGGTAACCAATGTTTTTATTGATTCATGCTCAGTTCCTCGTTTTCTTGGTTGTTGCATCTCGTTCATATTGGTCATGATATGTTAGTGGTAGTGGAATGGCTTGATAATGTTTAGTGTGTCTTCAGATCATTGGGAACTTCTGAATCTTTTAGAGGTCATTCTTGTTTAGAGATATTTTATTTTTATAGAATTTATGGTTGGGGGATCTGGTTGTCTATTTGGTTTGAGTTCATTTTTTAGTATTTCCCTAGTGTTTGGGGTTCATTTATTGTGGAATTTTTTTCAATTTTAGTGGTAGTGATGTTTATCTTGTGAGAATAAGGATGATAAGTTTGGGTAGGGAGTTACCATGTTCTTATGTTAGATATCCCATGGTATAGTGCTTGGAATCCCAGTTTAGGTGCCATGTGGCATAGGTTTAAATATTGATCATGTTAGTGGAGTTCTTATAGTGGGGTGAAACCTTTCATTTTTTCCCTCATTCTTGTGACATGGTTTCTTCTTGATCGTTAATGTTTTAATTTTAGAGTGAAATTTCACCCTGGGTATTGTGTTTATTTGGGTTTTGATCAGACATGAAATTGGGTTTTGGTTACCTTTTGGATGGGAGGCTTTATGGGGGTAGAAAGTGTTTGTGGATGAGAGAATTGTCACACCTCGACCTTGAAAATAATTTTTAATTTATTTTTCCTCTTATATTTTATCCATGGGTAAGGTTTAGTTTTAATCTGGTATTAAATTTTATGTTTTAGGAAATTTCAGGTTGATTTAGGGAATGTGCCCGGTCTGATCACAAGGTTTAGTAAACTGTGTGTCCCAACCTTGGTAACCATGTGATAAGTATGGAATCTGGGATAGAACCTATATTAAGGATTGCTCATGGAATATAAAACCTTGTGGTATAGATATGTAGTCAGTCTCCACTTCGATAATAACTACCACAAAGTTGGAGCACGATTTGGTAAATTGTGTAGCCATACCATGTGGGCTTCCAAGTAATTAAATTTTTTGAATTCACCTCATTCATACTCTGGTGTTTTAACCTAAACCCAGGTTTCTTCTCCCCCCTCCACCCTAGGCACACTATTAGGATATTGGAGACCCTCCTTCCTTTCTCCCAATCAACCATGGATGCTCCTCCATTGAATATAAGGTATGTTCCTTTTGTTTTTGGTCATTTGCCCCCTCTTATATCTTTTCTATCTAGGGTTCTTAGTTTCTTATTGGTTTGGATTCTATATATATGACCGTCAAGGGAGAGGGTTGTTATTCAGTTCGATTTCATTGATGTGAGGCTGTGTGGATTTTCTCTTGGGGGGCATTCATCCATTCCCTGAAGTCTCGTTGCATTCACACATCATTGAGGTTGGTGTTTCCATTATTTTCTTTTCCAATGAACTCCATTCAATGCTTGGGTGTTCTTAATAATTTTTAAAAAAAAATTTTCATGCTTGAAATTTGTATTTTTAATTTATTGTGTTGCTTTCATGTTGGTAGAATTTGGGAAAAAGGGTTTTCAAAGGGCCTCTTTCACTATGCATATGAATAGATTCACATAATGTGTTCGATGAAATATCACTTGGTTACTTTTAATGAAAATGTGCGGTTTAAAGGTATATTTTGACTTGGTTACATGTTGGTGGATTATTTTGACTATTATGTGAGGAATGTGTATGTATTTTAGTGATTTTTATGGTTTTGAACTAGAGTGTATGGCATGTGTGTTGTCGATAGTTCTTATTTAGTTTCTGTAAAAAAAATTAGTAACATCATAAATATTTGTTGTCTTCCATTTTTTTTGAATATACATTTGTGAAACAGGGTAATACATGGATTTTACAACAAATTATAATGGTCTTGGATGAATTTTATGAACATAAAAACTTGATTTGAAAACAATTATCCTCTCTTCTACATACTCTTCTTATTATAAATCTTAATTCTTTACTAGTGGTTCCTATATTTCAAAATTACCTGAAAGTGGTTTTAAATTTATATTTGATGTTTTGTACTATATGCCACATTGATAAATTGCTGGTTTCCAAATTGATTGAAATCTATTTGGGCACATTTATGTGTGTTGTGGGTGAAAATCATATTTCTGAATGTGGTGAGAAATGGAATTGATTTGTAAAGGTAGTGGAATTTTTTTAATTTTATATTTAAAAGTGGTGTTTTATATTGGTTTTAGAAAATAACTGGGAATATGATTTGTAAATTTATTTTATTTTTAGAAGTGTAAGGGTCATTTGAAACTTGAGATGCATTGGTAGTTTTGTTTTAAAACATGTATAATGTGAAGTTGAATGACATTCTATTTTTTTACTGGTTTGAAAGGTTATGAATGTGTCATCTTAGTTGGAACTTTTAAGTTGTTTGTTATATGATTGGAACCACTATTGAAGATTTCTTCATGTTAGCTATCATGTGGGTGGCGTCAATAATTGGGGTAGGAGAGTGCAGTGACAACATGTAAGGTGTGTCACGTGTGTAAGGGCCTCCTACTTACTCAGTATACTTTTACCATGGGTTGCTTGGGTGTCTTTTTGAGGTTTGAGTGGAAGTTTCATCCCAACCCTGATTAGATGGGTTCATACCCCCTTGGATTTTTAGGGATTTTTTGGATGTGCCACATTATTGGATAGTTTAGGGAGATGAGTTGGTTATAGAATATAGATATTCACCATATGCTGGAAGGTGATTCCGACTTGAGTAAGTCTAGGGATCTCTCTTGGGATGTTTAAGAAAAGCCCATGGTTATTAATAATTTTTTTGTTTATTTTTTTTGTTTCATTTTATATATTATTTTCACTAGTTTTATCTTCTTCTATTAGTTCAATTTATTTTCTATACACCCTTGTTTTGGTTACCATAATGGATTTTGTGGTTGGGTTTGTTTTGAAAAAAAATAGTTGTTGAAAGTGAAAATTATTGGTTAAAAGTAAAACTACATGTTTTGTTAAAATGTAATAAATGATTATTTTCATATATGTATTTCCAATGAATATTTGTGTAATGTTTGATAAAAATATATGTATGTATTTTTTTTGGTGGTTTCCAACTAGGATGTTAAGCATGCACCATACATGTTCCATTCTATGTCGGTAGACCAGATCTATTTTGCAGTATCGGGTTTCATGTTTTTTGTTCTCTTCAATGAATAATTTTGTTCTTATTCTAGGTGGTGACCAAGAGGCCACATGGAGATTTTGGTAGAGTGTTTTAGTTTTAGTTTTATATTTAGTTTCTTCATTGTTCAACTATTGTAACTAAATTAGTTTATATATTGATTTGAGATTCAGGTTTTTTTGGCTCTTCTGTTTCATAGTGTATTTTTATTTATCTGAATTTATATAAAAAATATCAACTCCACAGTGATTATTTTGATTCTTGACACTAGTTAATAGCTCTTGGGGATCGAGATTTCTATTTGACCATGTCAGATGTCAGGATGGATGGAATCCTGGATTGGTTTATGATAGGCCTTCTACCCTATATTTATTCCAATGTTTCCTTATTGATGCTCTCATTTTATGATGATTTTAAAGATTTGTATTTAATGGTTTATCCTGACATGGTTTGAAATTTTGGGTTGACGAGGTTCATTTTTCTCCCAGTGGTAGTTCTAGGTGTTACTTTAAAGGAAATTAGATATGTGATGAATATAATTATGGTTCTCTACAACAGGCATCCTCTAGTCCTCCTGAAGTGCCTAATAAAGGGCCTTTGATTTTCTTCTAGTGTGGGAATCCAGGTAATTTGAGTTTTTTTTCATTGAGATGCCAAATATCTATTGTTCTTGGGGCCACATAAGACACCTACATAAATTATACAATTTCATTTATGATTTGAATAGTTGCTTGAGCTCATTATATCCTAAAGTTGATGTGGTGCAATAAGAAGCTTTATGAAAAATGGGTTCCCTTCCATAGACATCCAAAATGAAGCTTCTTCACATAGTGTAAGAGTCCCCAAAGGAAGATGATATAGGTCTCGTAACTATTAGAGGTACCAACACTATATCTTCATCTTTAGTGATTGATTTATTGGAAACTGGTGTATCTCATTTGTTTATATTGACTCATATTGAAAATACTAAATCTTCTAATAGAGTTGTTTAATTTTTTGATTGATATCATTGTTCCAATCATAATGAAGATATATAAGGGTCTCTATTTTCCTACTTGTATCTTCCATTTATCAAAAAATTAAGCTTACATTAAATTTTTTTTGGTTCTTTACATGAATCCTTAAATCATATTTCATGGGATGGGTTGGATCATTGCTTATAAGTATTGAAATGACTACTATATTCAATAGGCCTCCTTTATCACAGTCGATGGGGATGTCTAATATCTTTTTGGGAGAATTGAAGATGAGGGATTGTTGAGTCAGACCATCGTATCAATATTTGGGGAATGTAATATCAGTGTAATCTGTTTATCTAGAGTGGGAGTCTTTGAGAAATGATCTCCCTCTACTTTTCATTGATTTTCCTGGTGATTTTCCTTTTAATTTCTATTTTTTCCATCACTAAGTGGGGTAGAGTATTCAGTTTATTTATTTCGTGGTACTCAACTGGAATCTATTATTTATTACTGTATCTAAGTAGTGAAAATGAGCTATTTGATGACTTACTTGGATGATTTGATATAGAAAGTCTTTATATGAATTAGTGTGATACCATAGGTGGTATATATTCTCTTTGTTAATAATTTTTTAGAACACTTATCCATTGTGTTGATTATAGGAAAATCAAATGATATATGGTAAATAAATTTTATCTATTTCTATAAATTGATTTTTTTGACATGTTGAATGGGGAGAAGTGGTTCTCAAAGAATGATCTATGAAACGATTATCTCTAGTTGAGAATAAATTAATCTATCATTTATAAAAATTCCTTTTAGAGAAGTTATAAGCATTAAGAGTATATTATAATTCCATTCGGTCTGACCAGTGATTCTATAATATTTATGGATTTGAAGGATATGATCTTCCATGAGTATCTTGATATGTTTAGGGTGGTATTTGTAGATTAAATCCTAGTTTACTATCAATGGAAAGAGGATCATATGCATAACATGAGAGCAGTTTTGGGAAATTGGGAAACCATCAACTTTATGATAAATTACCAAAATGTGATTTCTATATTTAATAAGTGATGTTATTGGGAAATGTATTCTCTAAACATGGTATTTCTGTTGTTTCATCAAAGAATGTTGATTCCACAGAGCTAGCATAAATCTTATAGCGATCATCATAATATATTCTTATAATTATTTGTTGGTGACTGGGTGTTCTTGACAGTTTCAACTCGGTTGGGTCAATGATGGATTGGGAAGTAAGGGAATATTCATCCTAGTTTTGTGGGACCTTTTGAGGTTATTGAGGAGGTAAGAAAATTTTCATAAAATTTATTATATCAACCATAGTTGACATCGATACATAATGTATTTCCTGTATTATTGCTTCAAAATTATAATTCTGATCCATCTCATCTCATTAGCTTGAGTGACCTTGATGATGAGCATAATTTACCTATGATTGATCATCCAATCATGATAGTTAATTCTTAGAAAAAGTTATTTCATGGGAGGATAATAATTTTGTGTGTTCTATTGAAGTGTGGCTTTGATTTTCATGAGACATGGAAGAAAGATGCCCTAATGAGAGAGAAATGACCATATCTCTTGGGTATGAAACTTCTTGATTCGATTCTTGGGGATAAAATATTTTTGTGATAGGGATCTTGTTATATCTTGTTACTTATTTTCAAGTACACAATGACGCTAGACTAATCACCTTTTTGTTGCACCTTTTTTCAGGGTGTTTTGGTTGATATTTCGAATCTTTCTATGATTTTTTATTGTGCATGACTAGTACATGGTTATCCCAAATTGTGCACCCTCCTTGTGAACATCATACACCCATGGATATTGGGGGTTATCATGCCTGGAACCCATTTTGGAAAATTATGTGTCCACATAGGACAAAACGTGCACCTAGGATAAAGATCTAGTGGGGGCACACTGTGTTGGTGCACTTTTTTTATAACCATGCAACCCTCTACAAGAACTGTGCATGCATACTTTTTTATTCATGTTTTTAAAATTCAATTCTTAAAACCCCCAGTATAACTATATGTCGACCACCACATGATGATAATCATTTTTCTTGGATTTGGACGATGTCAAGAAGCAGTTTTGAATCCACAAACCCCTTCTCTTGGTATATCAAAGAGTGGATGACCACATTTAATCTCATCCAGGTAAGTGATTCATCTCCCTTGAGTTTTATTGTGGTCTCTCATTATATCCTCCGTAAAGGTTATTAGATCATTGTGTTTTTTATTGATCTAAAATTTGTTTTATAAGATCTTTAATAAATTTTTGTTTCCTAATATATAACACATTCATTTTTCATTACCCTATCAGACTCTGAGTTTCAATTAACGATCTTTTGTTAAAGGTAGGTTGTTATATAATTGTTTTACCGTCAACACGAACTATTAATTTCTGGGTAAAATTCAATTGAGTTTTTAATTGATTTAGAAACATTGAACTGTGATGTATTGATTGTAGCACTTTTTGAATTTGCAATTATATTTAATTTGAATGCATGAAATATTGCGTCTTTGTGAAACAACTCATTTTTATAACCTAGAAAATGAATATAATATTTCCTCTTATGTGATTTGAGTTTTGGAAAACTGACATACAAGGTTGTGATCTATAAGATATTTAGAGTCTAATAGGATCGGCTTGCATTTTTGGTGAATAGTGACTTACCCTTATGAATAGTGACACTCCCTTATGAATTTTAATGAAACACTATGAATACTAACCTCACCCATGTATAAGTAAATAATTTTTAGGCACCAAATAAATGAGATAAAATATTTTAAAAAAACGAATATTTTAGTGTTGATATTTCAGTGAGTAATAAATATTTAATATTATTTTTATTAATCAATTTATTTAAAAGAAAATTAATTTTCATAAAATGTATTCCTAAATCAATATTTTGTCTTCCTATGATTTTAGGATAATTTAATGAGAGATTAATTAATTTTCAAGGTGTTATAATATCAGTTTTAATTTCAATGACTATATTTCTCGAGTAAATAATGATTTTATTTAAAAATTCAATTTCTATTATTTAGACAATTAATTTGATAAAATTTATTTAATTTTTTAATACAAAATGTCGAAAAATTATTAGGGATAATTTTTTGGATTTTTATGGAATACTCTATTTTTCAGTGAATAGGGAAATTCGATAATTTACGAAATATGCTAAATAAATGAATTTCTGCATCATTCATGATTAAGGGATGATATCAATGTCCATTTTTTTATAAATAAAATGCACTTGTTAAAATATTTAGACACAATAATCAAGACTATTCATATTATTGAGCCAAAATAATAAAATAATGATTAAAATAATGGAAAACCCTTCCTCTTATCCACAATAAAAACCACCTCACTCCATCATCATTTCACTCCACTAAGACATGAAGGAACACAATTTTTTTCTTCCAAATTACTCTTCCCTAGTCCCTCCATACGTCAATGAGCTCATGGTCTTTCCAAAATACCAAAATCCCTTCCCTTAAGGAGATTCTCAAGGTGGTGCATTTAAGTGGTTTAATCCAAGTGTTTATTATTTTAATTTCATTTCTAGTTCCTTTCTATTATTATCCTATCATCACATACTATATAAAAATGATCATTGTAACTCTATTACCATATATATACTTTAATTATATCTTGTTAATGGAATGTATATCATCAATATCCTTACTCTCTCTTATCTATATTAAAAATGAAGTCATCATCTAGGAGGTTCCAATTTACAACCTTTGTGGATGACGATCCTTCATTCTTCAATGTCTCCTTCAAGGTTGGTAATGAAACCATATTTATGTATTATAACCAAATTAATTTTCTACAACCATTATATTTAATAAATATTAATTCATTCTACAAGACAACTTCATGATAATCTAAATACAACCAAAATAATTAAAATGAATATAACTAATGTTTTTTCTTAAGATTCATGATCATACCAAATAACCAAATGAGTTATATATCTATTAAATCATATAAAAGTTAATTTGTATCATATAAATTCAATTCTGGATAATTATAACCATTCTACATAAACATATATACTAAAATATAAGTATACCAATCGTGAAAAAAAGGAAACGAATGCTCCCGGGCAATAAAATTGTATCTTTTAACTCATCCAAAAGGCCATAAATGATCTTAATAAAAATATAATAAATCAAATGAATGTATAAAATTTTCTGAATTAATAAATTAATGGATTAAATTTTATTATCCAAGGAATTACATTTATGTATAGAATACATTCATACATAAGGTTAGGGATTCTACCCAAACCTCCATTTTCATTCTAGTTACCATTATTCTCCACATACATCAATGAAATTTTTATTTATCCTTATGTAATCTTCATAAATTCTTTGTGAATGTTTTTTATATTTTTACCAATCATAATCCTTCTTTATTTTAATGGGAGATTAATTTTTAAAACGGATCCTTCATAAATTCTTCCCGATAAACAAGCCTGTTTCAAAGGATCTTTTCGAATTCTTACCTATTTTCAAGTACACTCTATATTCTGTTTTAAGACACAATTATTTTTATAAAATAACTCATTTAATTAGTAAAAAACTATATTATTTCACTTCTGGTTTTATAAAAAGATTTTTCTAGAAGTACTATTCTTTTCAATATAGAAGTATATTTCTCTCATAAATTTCTAGGTGATTTTTATAAGAGTAATTTCATCCATTTCAACAGTATTTGTTGATTATTATGTTTAATTTGGACTAATATTTTATGATATCATATAAAATATTTTATTTAATGTTTTATTTTATGTTTGATTGTGTATGTTCTATCTTGATACTATTCACTATATCTACTCGAAATGGCTAATGTTTTTGTTTAATATTTGGGGAACATTATTTACATTTCATATGTTAGTTTCAATATGAATGTAAATTTTGTTATTTCTAACCTCATTCATATGAGGAATGAATTTTAATTAGTATTTGATGTATTAGGACCACTATATCCCCTTGATATATTGGTAGGTCTCATGATACAAATAGATATGGACCTAGCTGAGGACTTCACATTTTCAGATAAGGTTTGGGCTGAGGCCTTAATAATATTTAATTGTCTTGGTTGAGGTCTTAACTATATACATCAGATGTCCCTCATTATGCATTACCTTATTATGAAGCAAGTAAATGATAGATCCTGTGTTTATTCAACTGGTAGAATACCTATGATTATGTTTTATTATTGAATTATTTATTCAGCTCTTATTCCTTCCATATTATGTTCAAGTTTATTTTTAAAGGCATGTGCTTTTAGTTATTCACTATGAATCATTTTTATATTTATCATATATACTATTATATATCTCACACTTACTAGGCATCTAATCCCACCACTTTTTTATGTTTTATTTTTCTATGATGTGTAGAGGTATATTATGAATGACATGTTGGGATAAACTAGGAGTTATGGATATTTACAATGGAATTTATATATTTTATTTCCTATTATGTTGTAATGTTGAACTTATGTATGAATATGGTTTTCCAAAGGTACTAATCTTTTCATTCCTTCGTGATATGGATTTCTTGTAATCATACCAATGTAATGAAATAAGGGACTAGCTCTAGGAAACTAGGTTAGAGGTGTTTATATTTTCCTTCAGTGTAAGCTTATTTGAAGACATAGAAACTAGATTTAGAAAATTGAGATGAGGGAACAAACACCTAAGATATATTTTGAGTATAAAAATATGATAACATCCTAGAATTTTTGTACGGAATTGACTATATGGATCTTCCAAGAAAATACATCCTTGTCTGGACACTACAAGTGGATGTGGTTCTGGTATAGATGTATCTGGGAGTAATAACTCCGAAATGGTGTTTCAGGCTTGACCCGGGGTAACCTGGTACATGACAACAAGACATACTGCTCACCTAGTTTGACACTCCCTAGGGATATTCTTAGGACAATTCTCACATTCATTATAATCCATTATGAAAATTTTAAATTTAATTTTTTTCCTCAAGGAAGCCATGTTTATGATTATGAGATTAGCCTTGCATAAGATTTGAATTTTTGTTAATTATTTTTCAAGTTGAGATTGTACATTATGATTCATAATGTGATCTAGTGTATATAATTATTTAGAAATAATTCATAGTGGATGGAATGGGAACTGCATGAATGCATGTATCCCATGCAGGGATTACCCCTATAAAAGATAATGATGTTATTTCTAGATATTTGACTAGTGTTGAGCAACTTATAAATTTAATGGGACAACTGAATCATGTTATGAACAATAACCTTACCATTAAAGAGCTCTATGAAACACAATGTGCAGAATAAATGTTAGGCAACTTTATGTGAAAATATCTAGTATCATTTAATGAGACTACAAACCCATTTGTTGTAGAACAACGGATAAGTTCATTAGAAAAGATATTTCTCACTTGGTGAAGTAATGAAAGGGAAGATGTTTTCATCATAGTTTATCATCTACCAAGAGATGTAGATCAGTGGTTATTGTTAATTGAAAATAAAAAGGGAGTAGAAGAAATAAAAGAATTGGAATTGACGGATTTTAAAGAAATTTTCATAGAAAAATATTTTACTCACAATCAATGACTGGATATGCAGAGGCAATTATTGTGTCTAAAATAGAAAGATAATAAAAATGATGAAAATCATGAATCCAACTTTATATGGTTTGAAATCCTGTTACGTAGTATATACATAATCCAAGGAGAAAGATTTATCGATTCATTGATGGCATAAAACCATTCCCTTGAAGGGTATTAGTCTCCCAAACACTCCCATCATATGAGGACATTTTCTCATGTGCTGTCAAGATAGAGAATTAATTCTATAAGTCTTAAGACATTAAGGGAAAACAAGAAGGGTGGAAAAGGATAAAATGGTTAAAGAGAATAATAAAAAGGGAAATTTTCATACATGTGATACTTGTGGAATGAAACACTGTGGTGCCTACTTAAAAGAAAAAGGCAAGTGCTACGATTGTGGAAAAAATGGACATCATACTAGTGATTTCAAAGGAAATATAGAATCTATCATTGTTCAATAATATAGTTGTAGAGATATGAGAGTCTATACTAATGATTTTCCAAAGCATCAAGGAAACTTTCCTCAAAAAGGGCCTAGGGAGAGAGGCCAAGCTTATGTGATCACAAATAATGAGGTTTAAATTCATAAGGAAATGGTGGAAGGTAATTTAATCTTTTATCAAACATAGCCAATGTTTTATTTTATTCTGGATAATCACATTACTTTATATCTTCATAGTTTTCCGGAAAATTAGATATTTACAATTTGATTTAACAAAGGAGTTATTAGTTAACACTCTTAAGGTAAGTATAATTGCAACAAAGTTGGGTCGATCAGTCCCCCTTAGGATACATAAACAATATTTAGTTGTAGACTTTATAATCATACCCATTATGTACAATAATATAATCCTTAGTATGGATTGGATTTCAAATTATGATGCGAAAATATATTTCTAGAAGAAGGAAGTTAAAATTTCTGATAATGATATAGAATCCCATATCTTTATAGTAGAAACATCATCATCTACTTTTTATCTAAATACACCCCAATAGATATATATAATGAAATTTTTCGTGAGGATGAGAATTCAATATCTATAGGCGGGGAAACAAATCTTTAAATTGAGGACGTACCTATTGTGAAATAATATATTGATGTTTTTCCAGATGATTTACCTGGACATCTTCTATAGAGGGTTGTTAACTTCTCTATTTGTTTTACTTCCTAGTCCATGACCTATATCAAAGACACATAATAGAAAAACCACAGTATAATTAGTTGAATTGAAGAGAAACTAGAGTAATTGAGTGATAAAGGATATATTCTCTCTAGTTTTTCTCCATGGAGATCCCCTATTACTTTCATTAATAAGAAAGATGGATCTATGAGGTTATTCATTGATTATAAAGAGATCAATGTTATTACAATTAAAAAAAGTACCCCTTCCTTCCCATTGATTACTTATTTGATCAACATTATGGAGCCTATTATTTTTCAAATATTGACCTTCAATCTAGATATCATTAGTTGCATGTGAGGAAAGAAGATATTCCAGAGATAGAATTTCCAACCATGTATTGGCATTACGAGTTTACAGTAATTCCTTTTGGACTAACAAATGCACCCTCAATTTGGATGGATCTAATAAATAGAGTTTTCAAAGAATTTATTGATGAATTTATTTTTCCATTCATCGATGATATCTTGGTATTCTCCGGAATTGTCGATGTCCATGAGAATCACTAGTAGATTATTCCAAAATCACTTAGAAGAAATGATTATTCAGGTTTTTTAGAGACTGTGAATTTTGGCTTCAATCAGTATCCTTTATTGGACATATTGTCTCTATGGATGGCATCTTAGTTGATCCTGAAATGATAAAAGTTTTTTAGGAATGTCATACTCCAACAAACATAACCAAGGTACTTAGTTTTATTGGTTTAACAGGTTATTGTTGGTGTTACATTCAAAACAACTACAGAAAATCCAACCCATTAACCAAGATTACTCATAAAGGTGTTACGTTCATATGGACAAATGAATGTGAAGAATGTTTTGAAAAATTGAAGAAGAGAATAGTGAATGCTCCGATCCTTACTCTACTATTGGGTAATGGTGGATTTGTGATTTATATTGATGTAGTAATGAAAGGATGTGTTTGTTTTCTTTTTCTGAATAATAGAGTTATTACCTATTAATCAAGGTAGTTAACAATTCATGAATTGAATTATCTAACTCATTATCTTGAATTAGCAGTATTAATCGATACTTTGAAGATATAGAGACACTATCTATTTGGAGAAAAGTGTGATATTTATACACATCACAAGAGTTTAAAATATATTATCTCACAGAAAGAACTCAATATGAGGTAATGGAAATGGATCAAGCTACTCAAGGATTATTATTATTACATACACTACCACCGCTGAATGGAAAATAAGGTATATAATACGTTGAGAAGAAAAGATCATGGGGTTTTAAACAAAAAGAAGATTAAAAGGGATACTATATTCCTGGATCTAATTAAGATGGATATTGGAATTATCAAAAATGGTTACGAATCATTAATTTTTCAACTGGGTTCCCTACAATAATTATGGGAATGAATTTAATGTTCTCAGTCTTGTGATGACAATCTTCAAAAGAAAATTGAAGGGGTGAATAAGGGGATGTTGGCAGACATTGTGTGTGAGGATGGAATTCAATAATTTTGGAAGTGGATTTGTGTTCCCTCTATAACTAAGCTAAAAATGGAGTTATTGGATTATTATCATAGCTCAAATTACTCTATACACCTTGGTAATTCTAATATGTGTATAGATTTTAAGGAAAAATTCTTGTGGGACAACATGAAGTGGGAAGTTGATAATTATGTATCATGATGTTTTGTCTGTCAACAAGTAAAGGACAAAATACAACATCCTAGAGAAGTCATAAAACCAATACATATTAATACATGGAAGTGGGATGATATCACCATGTATTTTACCACTGGATTTCCAAAAAATACAAGAAATAATGATGCAATATGGCTGATGGTTGATCAACTCACCAAATCTGCACACTTACTCGCTATAAGGGTGGATTTTCCACTAGAACACCTTGCACGACTCTATATCAATGATGTTGTAAGATAACATTGATAAGGACTATAAATTGTTTCTAATTGTGTTCCAGTATTTATATTGGATTTTTTGAAAATTATTCGAAAATATTTGGATACTGAACTTCATTTTATTACTGCCTATCACCCCAAAGTGGCGGGCAATCAGAAAGAATGATCCAAACTTTATAAGACTTGTTGAGCTCATACTCATTTTATTTTTAAGGTATGTGGGATTATTATTTACCTTAGGTGGAGTTTTTTCTGCAACAATATTTAACATTTTAGTATTCAAATGACACTATATAGAGCATTTTACGGAAAAAAGATGCCATAAACCAACATATTGGGATGATGTTGGTGAAAGGAAGCTTGTAGGCCCAGAGTTTGTAGAGGAAACAACAACCAAGGTAATGACTATTCAAACCCATGTCAAAATATTATGTAGGTAAAAGAGCTATTCTTATAATCTAAGTAAGGATTAGTAATTTCAAGTGGGGTTTCACATTTTCCTGAAAGTATCTCCATGGAAGGGTGTTATAAGATTTGGGATGAAAGGGAAAATGACCACTAGGTATATTGGAACTTCTAAAATTTTGGAGAGAATTGGATCTTTTAATTATTGATTGTCACCTCTTCTTAGCCTTTCTAAGGTAATGAATAGGTTCCATGTCTCAATTTACACAAAGTACACGACAGTCCCAACGCATATCCTCACTTCGGAAGGTATAGAATTGGAACCTCACCTATCTTACTATTAAGAGACTATCAAGATTCTGGACAGAACATGTTTTGAGGAATCAGATGACTAAACTAGTAAAGGTACTTCAGAAAAAAATTGAAGAGGCAACAAGCGATAATGAGGAACTTATGATAAAGAACTACCCAAATCCTATTATGAGGTAACATTATGGTAAATTTCAAGGATGGAATTTTTGTAAGGGGGAAGAATAAAGAACCTTAAAAATTTACAACTAAATTTAATATTGTATGTATTAAACACTAAGTCTATATGAAACAAAAGTTTGTTATAACCTAGTCTATGAACATAATTTTTCCGCTTCTAGGATTTGAATTTCAAAAAAATGACAGACACAATTGCGATCTGTAAGATATTTAGAGTCTAATTGGATCTACATAAATTTTTTCTAAATAGTAACTTACCATTAATAATAGTAACACACAATACTAAATAGTAATGTACCTTAATGAATATTAAACTCACACATGAATGAATAAATTTTTTAGTACCATATAAATGAGATGGAATTTATTAAAAAATTAATAATTAAGTGTCAGTATATTTGTGAGTAATAAAATTTTAATTAAAATTTTATTAATGAATTGATTTAAAAAAAATTATTTTTAATAAAATGATTTCCTATATCAATATTTTGTGGTCCTATGATTTTAGGATAATTTAATGAGACCTTAGTCATTTTTCAGGGTGTTATATCATCAGTTTTAATTTTAATGAATATATTTTTTGAGTAAACAATAATATTATTTAATAATTTCATTTATCTTTTTTAGATAATTATTTTGATAAAATGGTGTTAATTTTATAATTATACACATTGGGAAACAGTTAGAGTGAATTTATCGGATTTTTGTGAAATACTTGATTTTTTTTGTGAATAGTTAAATTCGATAAATTACAAAATATGTTAAATAAATGAATTCCTCAATCATGAGTGAGTCATATATGATGTAAATGTTCATTGGTTAGAACCCATATGCACTTATTTCAATTTTTAGTCACATTAATCAATACTATTCATAGTCTTGAGCTAAAATAATAAAATAATGATTAAAATAACAGGAAAACCCTCCTCTCATCCACTTTGGAAAACAACTCTCATCCCCTATTATCTTCACTTATATAATCCATTAACTATCTCAATTTTATACCCAAATACTACTACCTAGTCCCTCGTCACTTACCTAAGCTCTTGTGCTTTCCAAAAGGCCATAAACCTATCCCTTAATAAGATTTACAAGGAGGTGTACTCAAGAGGTAAAATCCAAATCCAATTTCTTTTTATTTCATTTCTAGTTCCATTCTTTTATTATCCACTCCTCATATCTCATGTAAAAATTATCATGATAACTCTATTAAAATAGTTATACTATAAGTATATCATGTTAATAGAATATACATTATCAATATCCTTACCGTCTCTTATCTATTTTAAAAACAAAACCATCGTCTCAGAGGTGCCAATTTGCAACCTTTGCAGACGATGAACCTTCCTTCTTCTATTTATTCTTGAAGGATGGTCCTGAAACCATTTTTATTGTTGAAACATACTATAATATATTTAATATAACCTATTTAATGTTCTATAACCAGTATATTTTTGTAATATTAATTCATATGACAAAACTACTTCATGATTATTGAAATATCGTGAAAATAATCCAAATGAATATCACAATTGGTTCATCTAAATATTAATAATCATAAAATATAAAAAAGATATTGTATGATCACATAATATTATTTAAGTTAATTGACATCATATAAATTTAATTCTGAAAATTTACACTCATTCCACATAAACATCCATACTCTTATACAAGTATACCAACAGTGGAAAAAATGGAAACAAATACTCTCGAACGATAAATTTGTATCATATAAATCATCTGAAAGGATATAAATGAAATTAATGAAATTATAATAAATAAAATAAATAAAATGAATTTATAAATGTTTATAAACTAGTTAATTAATGTATATAATTTTATTTTCCCAGATATTATGGTCAAGTGTAGAATACATTCAGACATAAGGTAAGGGTTTTCTTCTTCAACCTCCATTTTCATTTGGGTTACTCTTATTCTACACTAACATCAATGAAATTATTATTTATTATTATTTACTCCACTTAAATTTTGGGTGAATATTTGGAATATGTGTACCAATCATAATACTTCTTTATTTTATGGGGAGTTACTTGATTTAAAATTATCTTTCAAAAATTCTTCCCGATAAAGACGCCCGTTTCAAATGAACTTTTCTAATTCTTACCTATTTTCAAGTACACTATTTAATATGTTTTAATCCACAATTATTTTAATAAAATAGTTCATTTTATTATAAAAAATATCATATTTCACATATTTATAAAAAAAATTTCCCAAAAGAACACTTCTTTCAAATTAGAAGAGTATTTCTAGCATGGACTACTCAGCGTTTTTATAAGAGAAATTTCATCATTTTAAAAACTATTTGTTGATTGTTATATTTAACTGAGATTAATATTTTATGTTATCATATACCATATTGTATTTAATGTTTTATTATTAATTGACTATGTATGTGCAATCCTGATACCATTCTTTATATTACTCTTAATGGTTAATGATTATGTTTAATGTTAAGGGAAAGTTATTTACATTTAATATTTCAGTTTCAATATGAATTTATATGTTATTTACGTTTAACCCCAGTAATATCTGGAATGAATTATAGTTATTATGTGGTTGGTGGGTCCCACTATATCCCCTCGATGCATCATTTGGTCTAATGAAACAAATAGATATAGACTTGGCTAAGGCTTTGCCCAGTTTTGGATATAGTTTTGGTTGTGGTCTTAATCATTTTTAGTTTTCTTGGATGAGGTCTTGGAGATATTGATTAAAATTCCATCATTATTAATTCCCTCATTATGAATATAGTAATTCATTGTTTACGTGGTTATTTTACTATTTGAATGTCCATGATTATGTTTTATTGTATAATTATTTATTCATCTATAATTCCTTCTATATTTTGTTAATGTTTATTTTTAATGATATGTGTTTTTATTTATTTACCTTGAATAAAGTTTATATTTATGTTATCTTCCGTTTTATTTCTAACCCTTACAAAGCATCTCATCTCACGCCTTTCTTATTTTTTATTTTTTCAGGATGTGAAAAAGTATTTTATGAAGGACCTATTGCGATAACCTAAGAGTTATGGATATATTCAAAGGAATATCTATATTGTATTTCCTTTCATGTTTTAATGTTGATCATATGTAGAACTCTGGTTTTTTAAAGATACTAAACAATTATTTCCTTGAGGATATGAATTTCTTGTAATCATACCAATGTAATGAAATAAGGTACCGACCCCAGGAAAACATGGATTGGGTTCTTTACATTGATTCTTGATTTAAAATGGGTTTGAAAATTGATAAAAAAACACATTTTCAAAGGAATTTAAATTGCACGGTGAATTTATGGAATATGATGGACTTATTTTAGAAATTATTTTGATGAAAAATATTTCATGGTGATCTTGATAAAAAGAGTTTAAATTGAATTTTGTTTTTGGAAAGGCATGAAATGATGAAAACCAGTGATTTTTTTTATAAGAGATGTCATTGTAGAAATTCAAGTGGGAGAGTATGTAATTTTACCTTAATTGGGACTGATGTTTTATGATTTTTATACCTTCTATTGATATTTTGAACACTTTTATTTATGATAGCTGATTTGTATAAAATATTTTGCATAAAATATTCATTGAAGCCTCTTTGAAAATTTTTTTGACATGTCTTCCATCTTTTTTAAAGGAAGTAATATTTTGGTTTAAAATATTCAAATATAATTCCATGCCTAGTTTTAATTAAATTGATAGTGTGTTAGTTTTATTTTTTATTCACTGATTATGGAACACATAGTGATTTCCTACAAGGATTTATAGCTTAGAACCATCCTTTTCCTCTGATAGATTGTTGATTTTCTTACTCCAGGTCTGAGGAATGGGAATGAACTAAAAGAATGTGGTATAGATTCTTGAAAATTTGGACCGTGTTGTGGGATGATGTATCCTTTGGTATTTTTGAGTCTTATCTAGATAGATTAAGAGTATATTGATTAGTTACTGATTTGGTTTTGGTCATTCTTGCTTGGTTTTTGGTACTTTATACTTTGGGAATGTTGATAATACTGACATATATCTTTTATCTACTATTGTTTTCTAGAAGATTCATTCGCTCTTATTATTTTATAATATTATGTTCTATTCAGAAACCCATGGGGAATGGGAATATCCTATAGGATATATGAGTTCTTGATTTGGTATAAGGGTATCAGGGCATCTGATCTAGTTCATGATATCATATATTTACTGGATCACATCAACTTTCCAACATCCCTCTGTGAGTGTGAAAATTATGGTGGAAAGGGTATCGATATATTTAAAGTAAATTCGATGATAGGTGAAAAAATAAAAAAAGGTATATTTATAACTCTTCAATAAGATATAAGATGTTAAATCAAATATAAAATAACATTTTAACACCGATGAATTATACTATATGGGTGTGATGAAGGGAGGAGGCATGTTTCGAGACTAGTGAAGGTAGTTATTATAACGTTCACAATGGTATTTGGCTCTGGCGATTTTATTCATGTAGATATGATGTCTATATATATAGGTATCCATCTATGTAGACAAAAATAAATCAGCTTAGTTGATATTGAATTGGATTTCACAGCACTATAAAACTCCCTCCACAATTCATGTACAATACCTTATTCCATTACATACATCATCAGAAAGTACGTGGGTCTTATTAATAATTAGATGAATTTACTTTACACCTAGAATGAGGTAAATAAAGTAGAAGACTTCATGGAATCAAAGTTGAAACATGGATCTACTACTTATTTCATTCAAAACATGAGTTCACTACTAGCTATGGGGGTAAACCTCGTGGAGTTAGATGTACTCAAACTACACTATTTAAGTCTCCCTTAACGCTTGGTTGTCTTTGTTTGAGTTTCAGGTTTCAATTTTTAGGATTCTTCTATTTTGTGTGGTCATACTTATATGTGATATTAAAATACAATGATTTTGGTTAATGAGCATAACAGAAAAAATACATGGTTTAAAGAGATCATTCTTGGTAGATTAAATTCATTATAAACATTCAGATGGTTAGTGGGAGGTCCATGCATAAATTTGAAAACATGGTATGAGTATGAAATTAATGGATATACATTTCATATGAAAATGGTGACAACATAATTGCAGTTCATAAAAGTAGTGTATTGATGTTCTCAAAAGAAATGTATATTTCATTTTCCAATGAAAAAAATACCAATCTAATTTTCAAGTACATATTACGGAGTTATTGAATAAATATGGGAGTTTTAATTCATTAAACTTCTATTTATAGTATTTAACTAGAAATGTGTAATTTGTAATAACAATGTTTGATGTGTTGAATTTGGAAGAACACTTGGTAATCTCAATATATATGAATACAATGTTGATAATTTTATCATGGAAATACCTGAAAAACAAAATTTTAATTTATTTGATTAATATAATATATAGTGGTTAATATTTTTATAAGTAAAAACACATTGTTGGTGATGGTAAACTGAATGAATATATAGATTTATGAGAGATTCATACTTCCATGGAGGGATTAACATATAATATTTATGAGAATTTCATACACATGGTTTTTCCCATACAGAATGATTATGGTGAACGAACATCGAAAAAAATCCTCTAGTTCATTCTTAATAGTACAAGTAATATATGTTCATTTCTCATTTTCTTATTAAAATTTCAAAAAATGATTGATATATTTTTTTATTATTTTTATTAAAACACATATTATAACTAATAATTCTACATTTTTGTTTATATTAGTTTAGTTTAGTTTTGTCTACCATATTTACCCTTACATAAATTATCACTTTGATTTTATTTTGTGTAAAAATGATTATTTTAAATATAATATTTTGAATAAAAATAAAAATATCGTATAACTGAGTATATTCAATGATTATTATTTTTTATTTAATGTGATTTAATACATTAGAGAATTTTTTCTAGTAACATACCATTTTTGGATTTGTTTTCATTATTTTATACCTTTTTATCTCCCATTAATATTTTTGTAATTTTAGTTAACTAATAAAAATATATGAGTAAAAATTTGTTCTATTTATTTTACTTTTTTTGGGTCATTCTTCATATATTCAAAGAATAATATTTTTTTGGTAAAAATTGTGTAATACACTGTTTGCTTTTTACTATTCACACATACCATTCGTGGAATTGTTTATATTCATTTATGTCATTTGCAATAACATTAATTTTATTATTTTAGTAAACTATAAAAAATATGAAAACAAATTTGTTATGTTTACATAATTTTTATTTTAATTTTCCATTTTTTATTTATATCTGTATGTAGCAGTTGGATTTGTTTATTTGGGTAATATTTTTTTACTTTGATTTTTTGTATTATTATAGATAAAACAACTTATCTACCATATAATTATAGTGACGATCTTACACATACCTCTTAGGAGAAACATACACATACTCAGGTTAATGAGCCTCCTCATCCTTCTATACAAGAGGAATCTACTTCTACAAGGGAAAAAAGAGTTCGAGGGTTGGTAAACATGGCATCACCCATTTACCGAAGTTATTAGTTCCACATTGTTAGAACCACAAGATAACGTTTTAATTTTATGTTAATGATGCTCCAAAAAATTACATATTCAAAAACAAATCAAGATATTTATTATTATGAAGGTAAAAATAAAATTTAGTATTTTTATTGACGATTTGAGAAGTGTTGAAAAAATGACTACATCTCAATTAAGGGACATAATTTTGGTATGATCATTATTTCTTATTTTACTTATCATTAAATGTTTATACTAATATCGGTTTCCCCTTCATATTAAATGACATATTATATACTTGATACTATAGAGGTTAAGAAGAAATATTTGTTAATTTAATCTAGGAGATGGAGGTATTTTAAATGAACCATCACATTAGATTTTATTTTTTGAATAGAAAAAATAAAATTCCATGTGATATATATCCATTTATAGATTATGTGAAATAGAAGAAATTTGTTGAAAATTGGAAAATAAAAGATATTTTTTTGTAAGTGCAATGTTACCTTTTAGAAGTTTTTAATATTAATGAAAATTTTAATGATTTCTCTATTTAAAATTTACAACAAATAAGGAGATCTCATCCATAAATCCAATCCATAAATTTATACCCACATACTTTTTTTAGCATGGGTATACATTATTGAAAAACCAAATAATAGATGATAAATTTCAAAAACTATGAGTGGAGTCTTCATGATCCATAGATGTTGACCCTCCTCCCCTAAGTTAGACATATAAAATGGAATTGGTATCAAATGGAAAAAGAAATAATATCCTATAGAAGAGTGGAGGGTTATAGCTAAGATGATTTTATGATATTTTCATTATTTATTTATTTATGTTAAATAAATTCTTCATATATTGTGATTGACTATTGTTTTTTTAAAATGTCATATATAGGAATATCTTAAGGATTAGTTCACACATGGGGTCTTCATATATGATAATATGAATAATATTTTAGCAACATAATTTGGAAATCCCAAACACTAGGGTAGTGTACAAGGATTCATGATAGGCGTTTCAGTAAAAAAAGTGTCTCTCTGTTATAAAGTTTCTTCAATGAAGGATGTGTATCGAAAATTATAGTAAACTTGGAAGCTATAAATCAGGATATTCATTAAATTATGGAGGAAAAATCATAAAATCCAAGAAGATGATTTTTGTAGGCATGCAAAGATAGTATCAGTCTACTGATCCCACTCCTCCACCACGTTATGTTGATCCCACTCCTCAAACATGTCTTACTCTTAAACCTTCACTTGAAGACCCAACTCCATTATCCTACTGTTAACCCCCTCCTTCACAACATCCCATTTATTTTCAGTTATATATTAATGATCCCCAACATCATATTGTTGAAAATTGAATTATATATTATATTAGTGAAACCTTTAATCATCAATAGATAGAGATAAGAAATAATATGGGCATTGTAGAAGATATTATAGAAATACAAGTATGAATACCATTTCCTAAAGGTGAGTTCAGTATAGTTGGAAAATATATCAAACATTATTATGTTTTCCCATATAGACTAGTACGATAAATTTATAGATAGGTATGTGTATATTATATCCTTTATTTCATTTTAATAATAATTTTTATAACATTTTAATTTTTTAAATTTATCAACTTTTTATAGTAATATTTTAAGGGAAAATAATTATTGTATAGACAATATCAAATACAAACTATATGACTTTAGATATGACTTCTACTAGTCTTGATATATGGTCAAAATATTCAATATTTTTATTATATTTTATTGATATTATAATGGAGTCTATAATTTTTTAGTGTATAATGATTGTAGAAATTTATAAATAAGATGTCACAAAGACTATAACTATAGATGAGTTGGGCATCCCCATGATGCATGTTTTTTCATATAATTATTTTGATATAATTATTTCTATTATTTAAATTTATTGAAAATTTGTTGTTATGATTATTTTTGTTATGTATATTTATACAATTTAACCAAAAATGGATTGAAAAATGTATATAAATTTATAGACAAAATATTTATTTTACATACAGTGAGGATAACGTATGATTGAGAAAGAGCAATTTATATTATTGAAACTCATCAAAATAATGATATTATTTAGTGTTAGATGATACATTATCTTCAAGAATATGAAACTCATATCTCAAAAAGTGTTATATATCTTTAAAAAAACCACTCACATTATATTTTCTTATATATTAGTGTCTGTTAGATGTTGTCTATTTTTTTACAATGGGAGAAGATAGTTTATTGGCTATGCTCTATTAAAGCTGAAGTGCATAAAAAGGTTATGAATCTACTGAACACATAAGTTTGAATATTTTAATACATTTATTTATTATAATGATATTTAAATTTATTATATATATATTATTTTCAAAAAATTTATGGAATTAATTTAAAGTTACAACAAGAAAGAAGACAACCAAGATCATATATATAAAAGTGAAGACGAGTTTCCATTTACATTACAACATTTTGGAAGTAGTAATTAAATTTTTTTGGAGTAAAATAGTTGTTTAAATTAGAAATTTCATAACCCCGAAGGATTAAATAAATGTGGATATTATTTTGTGTGCTTAATGTTTGAAATAATTTCAACCTGGATAGTTATGAAATTTTAGTTGGTTAAATTTATTTATAAACCAGTCCTTTAATTTTCATTCATTTTATTTAGAATACAATTTAAATAATTTATTTTTAATTTTTAGTTTATTAGACACATTTTGCCTTATACTCGACAAGATCTAATACACTTACAAATTTAATGGGAGAATCATTTCATAGGTTTGATTGGATTTTAGTTTATTTTTAATATACATTGTATACTTGAATGTTCAAATTATAATTGTTTTGTTGCTATTTTTCTATTGCTGATTTTATACTATACAATAATTGATCTTATATAGTTTTTGGAGGTGATGAATTAATATATGTTTTTTGAAAAATATATTTCCTAAATTATTTTTTTTATTATCGAATTGAAAAATGTACTACATGAATTACCATGGTGGTTTAAAAAAAATCTTAACATGGTAAAAGATTATTCATGTTTATTTTAATATAGCCAACATCATAAATAAGGAATAATGTTTATTTTCATTTCAATTATATTAAATTAGATATAAAAAATAAAACATGAGGAAATAGTTATGTTGGTTATGAAATAACTAATGTGATAATATTTTTTCCATGTCGGTTTAAAAAAATGACAAGGTAAAATACATTTCACATTTGTTATAAAATAATTTATGTCAAAAAATCCACATAAATGTATTTATAACATTAATATTTATTAATTGATGTTAAAAACTTATTTATAACATCTCCTGAAATAATTTTGAGTACAAGACGGTGGAAAAAATCAACGTGAAAAAGTATTTTATTTACTACTGCATGTATTAACATCTAGGAGTAAACATAATAATTAAATAAGATTTACATTTTAAAAAAGAACATCATGAAAAATGATATTTGATGAATGAAAATAAGGTATCCCATCCCCATGGGTTCCATTCCCATGAATTATAATATAATGTATTCCATTTCATGGGATGATATACCCAAGTATCATATTATAAGGGATACCATTCTCAATGATGTCATGACCATAAACCATAATATAAGGGAAACCATGTCCAGAAATGCCATTCATGAGTATCATATTGCAAGGGAAATTATTATGAGGGATGAAATTTCCATGTATCATATTATAAGGGACACCATTCACATTAATCCCATCCCTAAGTATCATATTATAGGGGAGTCCATATCTAGGGATTCCATGCTGGATTATCATGATATAATTGATGTCATGTTTAGGGAAACTATTCCTGAGTGTCATATTATAGTGTGTGTATAGTGACACTTGATTAATATATATAGATATTACATCTTTTTTATAAATATTTATTACTTTAAAATAACACATGTATGAGGATTATAATAGTTTGTTAGCATCACAAAGACAGAGACAAAAAAACTATTCTATTGGTGATGTTCACCATCTCCCACTATGTTCTTCACAACTAGTACCCTTTATAGACATATCATATATAGGACATGTCTTTATAACCCTAGAAAGGAAACATAATAAATGGTATGATAAGATGCTCAGAAATGGTAAAAAATGGAGATACTTAAGCATAACATGAACATAAGTGCATGAGAATATGAGCATAACATTTGAAAACCATAACTATCAAATCAAAGATAATAATATTTATTCCTGGAATAAATATAAGTAATTCATAGGAACTGAATCATATGGGAATCAAAGAACATGATTCATTAGCGTATAAAATATGTATAATACATAAAATTTGTGGAATAAACATTAGCATATAAAATTATTTCTATATTAGTAAAGCCACACCGCCAAGACCATCATATTGGGAAATGTCCTTTAGTAAACAAGGTCCACTCCCTAGTCCAGCCCTATCTTAATAAATCATTTTTTCTTCCCACTCTAGCCAAGTATTACTAAACCATGTTTACTCCCCTTTCTAGTCATATATATATATCATGAGATATAAATCATTACCCAATAAATAAGAAGATGATATAGGTTCCACCCATCATATAATGGAATTATATTTATTTGTGACATAAGGCCATAAAAATTAATCATATAATAACCCATGAAATTAAACATGAATCATAGAAAATTCATCACATTATAACCTGTGGAAAAGAGTCTGGTTTCAAAAAATTTTCATCATAAAATAATCTACAAAATGAAGTAGGTTTTATAAGAATATTGTCTTCATCTAACCAGTTGAAGAGAAATGGGTTTCATGAACTTCATTTAATCATAAACCCAAATCATTCAAAAAAATAACAATAATGGTATCAGTGGATCATATCCTCAGTAAGGCATAAGTAGAATCCACAAATGTAATCATATAAGTAAAATAATTTTGAAAGAAAATTAAAAATGTTTCTTGTGGAAAATATCCATTCTGATATGAAAAAATATATTTAAAAAATAAATCCTTTTAAAAACAATTTTCATAGAAAATAAACATGGAACTATATAATTGTATATTCAATGAAATGATTGGTTATTACATAAATAGAAGTTTCCTTTCACATTTTTGAAAAAAAACAAAGGGGAATTGTTTGGAAAATGACATAAGGATTCCATTTAATTATTTGTTTAAAGAGAAAAATTGGAAAAAAAATGTACATTATAAATCATAATAATGTAATAAAATCTATTATAAAATCCTTTTTAAAATTTTTTTAGTGGAAAACATATTTCCGAATGAAGAGAGAAATAAATATTCTTTTTATTTAAAACATTATATTAATATTCTTAAGTACCCAAAATTGGAAAAGTTGACCCATAAAAAATAGTTACCATTAATATCCATATGAGAAGAAAATTTAACAGAATTATTTAGTGGAATGTCATGAGATTTCAACTATAAGGCCCCATCCTTAAACCTTACTTAATCTTGAGTTATTACAAGATTACACATTGAGGATCTTTTCGGGTTTAGAGTTTTAGAGATTTAGATAATAAAACTTGCATTACATTCCACATATAAACAAAGTGGTTACATAAAGATAGTATTATTCTTTCCCATCAATGGAAACATATTTAAAATAAAACATGGATTCTTTCTTGACACTTCCTTGACACTATCATCATATCATGTACCTTTCCCTTGACCTGTGAAAAACATTTCAAAAAACATGGTATGAGCATAAAAAGCTGAGTAGGGGATATAAAAATATGGAAAGGAAACATGGGTACATATATACATAAGAATGAAATCATACTTTACCCATAAAACATAAGCACTTTATCATACCTGATCAAATCATGAAAAAATCATAGAAATCATAAGACATAAAGGTAACTTGAGGCATTCATAACATTCTTACGTAGGGAGTAACCCTCTTGGTTACGTTTGGAATACCCATCATAGTATATTCCCTAAATCTCACCATAGAAACCTTAACGTTTCACTCCTTCGCGTTACCCAATGCATTGGAGAGCTATATCGGGCTCACCCACCCTTAGTTTATCACGGAACCACCTGTCTTCATAATAATACCCAAGAACCTCAACATAATCGTATCACATAAAACATGCATAAAGGAAACATAACATTTCAACCTTTCAATCACAAGATATCAATACAACACATTGATATAAAAACATTATGAAAACCATTTTCAAAACCAAAATAAAAGAAAAGTAAAACATGGTATTTATTTTTCTTTAAAAAAAGTATGGCTTATAGAGGAAGCCGAAACTCAAATAATGGTCACGGAGGCGGAGAAGTCTTTGTCCCCGCATACGTACGACAAAAACATTCCCTTTTGTCTTTTAGTAAAACGCTTCGTATAAAAAATATTCCTTTTGGATAAATGTAAAAGTCAAAGGGGTTTATACACCATATAAAAAAAGGTTCTGTATAAAACAAAATATGCCTCAATGAAAGGAGATTGAGACGAAGTCCCATACCTCGGGTCGGACTTGACTCGGTCATTCGTTAATCTCCTGAATAATAAACTTGAGTAAATTTATATTTGTTTAAGAACCTTTTTAAAGTTCATCATTCCTTTTATATCACTTATTTCCATGTCATGAACACTATGTAATCATTTAAGTTAATAAAGGTCGTTTTAACGATCATTGGTACTTGAGTAAAAAATAAACCCTTTATAATTACAAGTTGTTCATGTATCAATTATAAACAGAATTATAATCATGATGTATATATCATATATATCCAGTATATACATGAATTTATAATATTACACAATCATTTAGAGGTAAGAAATGAAATGCACCGTTCTTGGAGACGGTAAGCCGTACGTACGCATGAACACTACTTTCATTTCTATTTCGTATTTTATAGAATGGAATCATAATGATATGAAGTTATATTATAATTCCATTATAATATCATACATAATATCATAGTTCCATCCTTTATACGTCCCATATATGGTATTTAATGAATCAAATCACTTTGAGGGGTGGTAGTTCGCACTTCCTTAAATGAAGATATCGTGTTTACCCATAATGGAAACCATAAAGGTATGCCCAAAATGAAAAATACAGAAGCTTAAGGAAAACATAAAAATATTATATATCGTATATAAATATAGTGACATCTTAATGGCCACCTTTGAAGGTGTTAAAAAAATGTTGAGCAATCATCGTTTCGGGAGGCATAAATTCACCATCCACGGAAATAGTATGTCCTTTAACCATTAGATGTAGGTGTGTGTAAGTGTAGCTCGAATCCATCTTATAAAAACATCCTAGTATATTTAAGATACTTTATTTGTTACAAAATAAATGAATAAAAAGAGTTTAGGGGGTTGGAAAAGCAAAATAAAACAAAAGGACTCAAGTGAAGACATTACCTTAAAATCGGGTAACTCCCTTTGGATTGAGCTCAAAGGCTTCCTTGGGAAGACTTCTTCCCAATGTGGGGATTCAAGGAGTAAGAGAGGGATGTGGAGAGACAAAATGGTCAGGGGTTGGCTGAGCCAAAGGCTTTTGGAGTGTGGGTAAGGAGGTAGAGGTGGGGGGCTTTTATAATAGGAAAGGAGGGGCACTCTTGGAAAGCAAAGAAATATTACTTTATTTAAAAAATATTTTCGGATTCAAAAGGCCCCACATTGATATAATTCGAGGGTAAGGTGATAAGGGTTATAAATACATCCATCCAATAGGTTTTGGACATTTTTTGGTGTTAAATTTTACATTATCTTTCCATTTTATTTAAATCCTTTATTAATGAGGTAATCGCTGCATCATCATGATGTCATAAATAATTTAATAAATTTATTGTCTAAAAATTATAAAACAAATATCATGATGTAGGAAATATTTTTATATTTCTAATGAATATTTATAGTCCAAAAGATCATTTATGTAGACAAAAGTAAAAATATTTTACTTAGGTGATACATTCTTTGTCACATTTAACATTCTTTAAAAATAAAAAGAAAAAAGGTCACATTCTCACAAAAGTGATTCCATGGGGCCCCAAAGTTTGGCACAAGGCATCCCATGGTCAGTCACGAGACAACCAGTATCCTTAGGACACTTGTTGTGGTCTTTTTGTATTATTATGATATCATTTTATTATCCTTAACTACCCGATTACTCATTAATCAAGATAATTAAAGATAATTACCGTCGTCACTATTCATAATGTCCAAAAACAAAAGAGTCTTGATTTCATAATTTGGACCTTCTGATTCCAAATATTTAATCCATTTTATGAAATTCCAAACACAGAAATTGCAACAATTGATTTAAAAATAATTCCCGTTGTCAAAACAAATAGCGGGTTTTTTTTAAACAATTATCTATGAAAAGTTTGGCATTAGTTTATGCCCAATTCCAAATTGAAATTAATCATAATGACCACCATTGGATTAAATGGTAAAAATATATTCTAATTTGAGTTTCAATCCAATTCAAAAGATAATCTAATCATATAATTAAAGTAGATTAAAAAGCAGTTTTGATGTAAAATGCAGTATTTTTCACTATTCATTAAAAAAAGAACATTATCAGAAAAATACCAAAAAATTCACACAAAGTAAATTTTGATGTCCCAATCATAAAGTATAAATTTATTTTGACAAACATAGCTTATAAAATTGTAAAAATATAGATTTAAAAATCGTTTTCCATCAAAATGCAGTAAAACAATCTTTTAAAAAATATTAGTGTATTACATGCTTAAGATTGGATTTATTTTCATTTTAAGCCTTTAAAACACTATCTAATTCATTAATAGACATAGATAAAAATATCTATTATTTATTACTTACTTGGGATGTTACATCCTTCCCCCCTTTAGAAAATTGCGTCCCTACAATTTATTTACTTATTAAATAAATGGGGGTACTTATCCCTCATTGCATTTTCAAATTCCCATGTTGCCTCTTCCATCGTGTGGTTTTTTTCACAAAACCTTTACCTGATTAATCAACTTATTTCATAAAACTTGCTCCCTGTGGTCAAGAATCTGGACCGGTTTTTCCTCATAAGATAGGTTCTTTTCCAGCTGAACTACCTCTGGACTCAAAACATGAGATGGATCTGGCATGTACTTTCTCAACATCGAAACGTGAAAAACATTGTGTACCTGAGATAAAATCGGAGGTAAAGCCACCAGGAATGAAACTGGTCCAACTCTCTCCATAATTTCATATGGTCCAATGACCCTTGGACTCAGCTTTCCTTTCTTACCAAATCTCATCACACTTTTCCATGGTGAGACTTTGAGAAAAATAAGATCACCTACCTCAAAAAGTTAGATCCTTCCTCCTATTGTCTGTATAACTCTTCTGCCTACTCTGAGCTGTTCTCATGTGTTTCTGAATCATCTGAACTTTTTCTGCCATCTCTTCTACCAATTCTGGTCCCATCAACTTCCTTTCACCCACTTCATCCCAGAAAGCTGGAGTTCGACACCGCTTCCCATATAACACCTCAAATGGTGCCATCTGTATACTGGAATGAATACTCTTATTATATGAAAATTCAACCAAAGAATGATGTTGGTCCCAACTTCCCTGATAATCCATTGAACAAGCTCGTATCTTATCCTCCAAAGTCTGAATTGTTCGTTCTTACTGTCCATCTGATTGAGGATGAAATGTTGTACTAAAATTTAATTCAGTACCCAACGACTTCTGAAGGCCTTTCCAAAAGTTATAAGTGAACCTGGGATCACGATCAGATACAATGGAGGGGGGAACTCCATGTAACCTGACTATCTCTTTAAGATACAAACGGGAAAGTTGATCTAGGGAAAAAGTATCTTTTATAGTAAGGAAATGAGCAGATATAGTCAAGCGATCAACAATAACCCAAATTGCATTATTACCTCGAGGGATCTTCGGCAATCCCACAATGAAGTCCATGGATATATTCTCCCATTTCCACTCTGGAACTGGTAAAGGTTGAAGCATCCCTTTCGGTAACTACCGCTCTGCATTAACCTGTTGACATGTCAAACCCTTCACAGTAAAATCAGCAATATCTCCTTTCATTCCTTCCCACCAGTAATACTCTCACAGATCTCTGTACATCTTAGTATTTCCAGGATGAACTGAAAACGGAGAACTATGAGCTTCACATAAAAACTCTCTCTTCAACTATGAATCACAAGGCACACACAATCTCTTCCCAAATCTCAAAACGCAATCATTATCAATGTCAAATTCAGGAAACTTACCTTTCTGAACAAGCTCTACCTTTTTCTGTAACTCACTGTCCTACTTCTGTGCTTGCATGATTCTATCTAATAGAGATGATCTCACTGATACCTAAAACAAAACAGAAGAACTTCCTGCACCAACAATTTCTATGCCATATTTCATCGAATCCTTAACCAAAGGATCACATTCCAAATGCAACATTGCTAATTAAGCATTACTTTTTCGACTCAAAGCATCCGCCACTTTATTTTCTTTTCCCGGATGGTAATGAATTTTACAATCATAATCCATGATTAATTCTAGCCATCTCCTCTGTCTCATTTTTAACACTTTCTGAGTGAATTTATTCTTTAAACGTTTTTGATCAGTATATATTTCACACTTTACTCCATACAAATGATGCCTCCAAATTTTTAAAGCGAAAACAACACCAGCTAATTCCAAATCATGTGTAGGGAAATTTACCTCATGAGTTTTCAACTGTCGTGAAGCATAAATAATTACCTGATCATTCTGCATTAGGACGCAACCAATTCCTTTCAATGAAGCATCACTGTATATAACAAACTCACCATTCTTGGAAGGTAGTGCCAACACCAGAGCATTCACCAATCTTCTTTTCAATTCCTGAAAAAAGTCATCACATTCTTTTGTCCAGATAAACTTAACACCCTTTCGAGTTAGCTTAGTCATTAGAATAGATAACCGTGAAAAATTTCTAACAGACCTTCAGTAATATCCTGCCAAACTAAGGAAGCTACAAATCTAAGTTTCATTTGTGGGTCTTGGAAAGTCTTCCACAACTTTTGTTTTTGCAGGATCAACAGTTATCACATCATTAGAAACAATGTGACCAAAGAAAGAAATTTGTTGCAACCAAAACTCACACTTGCTGAATTATCCATATAGTTTCTTTTCTTATAAGGTTTTTAAGATAACCCTTAAATGTCTTTCATGCTCCTCTTTACTTTTATAAAACACCAAAATATCATAAATGAAAACCACCACAAACTTATCCAAGAACTCATGGAAAAGTCTATTCATTAAGTCCATGAATACAACAGGTGTATTGGTTATCCCAAAAGGCATTACTAAAAATTCATAATGGCCATATCTTGTACGGAATGCGGTCTTCGGAACATCTTCTTCCTTTACCTTCAACTGATGGTACCCCGATCTCACGTCAATCTTTGAAAAATACTGTGCTCCCTGGAGCTGATCAAACAAATCATTGATATGAGGCAAAGGATATTTGTTCTTAACAGTGATGTTATTCAAGGCTCTATAATCAATGCAAAGTCTCATTGAACCATCTTCCTTTTTAACAAATAAAACAAGAGCACCCCATGGTGATGTGCTAGGTCAGATGAAACCTTTCTCTAATAAATCTTGCAATTGCTCCTTCAACTCTAAAAGTTCTATTTGAGCCATTAGATAAGGGGGTTTTGAAATTGTCTTAGCATCAGGAACTAAGTCAACAGTAAACTCAACTTATCGATCTGGTATTATTCCAGGCAACTCATCTGAAAAAACATTAGGATACTCATTTACCACTGGAAAATCATTAATCTGAACAGTTCCTTTATTTTCAACGATGTGTGAAAGGTAACATTCATTTCCATCTTTTACAAGTTTCTTGGCCTCTTGATAAGTTATCAACAATAAGGGTTCATTATTGTACAGAAACGGAAAGTATTTCTGAAAAGAAACTTCTTTAGCTCTACAGTCAATCTTATCATGGTAAATAGAGAGCCAATCCATACCCAGGATAACGTCAAACTCTACTAGAGGTAGAACAATAAGGTTTGAAAGTAGGTTCTTTCCACAGATAAGAATAAGAAGATTCTTATAAATTATTTTTTCCTCAACATTTCCCCCAGATGTTTTTACCAAAAGTTCAAGAGTCGTTTCTTGAGATGGTATTCCCATTTTACTAGAAAATGTTTCAGAGATAAAAGAATGTGTAGACCCCGAATCAAACAACCCACTGGCATAATCTGAAAAACAAACAAACAAAGTACCTGATACAACTTCATTTGTTGGCCCGACATCTGCTGATGTAGTTGCAAAGGATTTCACCACCCCTTTCTGCTTGTAGTCTAACTGCTTCCCATTACTCAAGCTCATTTTCAGACACTCATTTGCATAATGACCCATCTCATTACACTTAAAACATTTCACTAACTGTAAATAAAATTTGGTCTTACCTACACCTTGATCTTTTTCAGTGCAATCATGAGCCTTATGTCCCATTTTACCACATCGGTAGCTCTTTCCAGAATTCAGAAGACATTCCCCAGCATGCCTTTTTCCACATTTATCACAAACTGGAAACTTAGATTTCTTACCATCAGAAGTTTTTGAATAATTTGTCCCTTTCTCCTGCCACCTTGGTCACTTCTTCTTCTGGTTGTTATAGAACACTTGATCATCAGCAAACTCCATTTCCACCTTCTCAGCACATCGAACAAGCTTTTCATAATTTTTAAACTCAATAGAAGCTAATTCCATTCGATATTTTGGCTTTAATCCTAAGAAAAAATGATTGATTTTACTATCAAGGTCTCGGATAAAATTTGGAGCATACCTTGCCAATCGAGTGAACATTTCTTCATAGGTAGCCACTGAGTCTTCCTCTTGCCTCAATTCCAATAATTGTTTTTCCATCCTATGTCGAACAGCCTTAGAAAAATACTTTTCAAGAAACATACCTTTGAATTCATCCCAGTCGAGAGCATCAATCTCATCAGCGTCCCTGATATTTTTAACCATCGACCACCACTGATCTACCTCACCCTCCATACGGTAAATAGAAAGACTAACCATTTGATTGTCTGAACACCCCATGACATCGAAAATCTTCTCCAGTTCTTTAATCAACCCTTCAGCTAGCACAGGGTCAGATGATCCTCTGAATGATGGGGGATGTTGCCTCATGAAATGTTCCACCACTAACATGATCCTCTGCAGTTGATCTGGCTGATCTCATGGATGGATACCACCACCATTTATCGCTTGAGTCAACTGCGCCATTACTACAACAAACAATTCAGTTCCAATTAAGACAATCTCAGGATGCTGATTCGGAAGGTTATTTCCTTCTGCATGCCTTCCTAGCACTGCTTCCCTGTTTCCTCTGCGTAAAACCATTCTGAACAAACATGTCTTAGATTAAGCAACATGGTAATATTCAAATGCTATATCATTTCAATTTGACCATAATGAAAATATTTTTGGATAATCATTTAATAGAATTCTAACTCCTAATGTTATCTAAACTGACCTCTGATACCAACTAAAAGGCCCCAGCCTTAAACCTTAAATAATCTTGAGTTATTACAAGATTACACATTTAGGATCTTTTTGGGATTAGATTTTTCGAGATTTAGATCATAAAACTTGCATTACATTCCACATATTAACAAAGTGGTTAAATTAAGATAGTATTCTTCTTTCCCATCAATGGAAACATATTTAAAATAAAACATGGATTCTTTCTTGACACTTCCTTGACACTATCATCATATCATGTACCTTTTCCTTGACCTGTGAAAAACATTTCAAAAAACTTGGGATGAGCATAAAAAGCTCAGTAAGGGATATAAAAATATGGAAAGGAAACATGGGTACATATATACATAAGAATGAAATCATAATTTACCCATAAAACATAAGCACTTTAACATACCTCATTAAATCATGAATAAACCATAGAAATCATAAGACATAAAGGTAACTTGAGGCATTCATAACATTCTTACGTAGAGAGTAACCCTCTTGGTTATGTTTGGAATACCCATCACAGTATATTCCCTAAATCTCTTTGGATAAACCTTAACGTTTCACTCCTTCGCGTTACCCAATGCATTGGAGAGCAATATCAGGCTCACCTACCCTTAGTTTATCACGGAACCACCCGTCTTCATAATAATGCCCAATAACCTCAACATAATTGTATCACATAAAACATGCATAATGGAAGCATAACATTTCCACCTTTAAATCACAAGATATCAATACAACACATTGATATAAAAACATTATGAAAACCATTTTCAATACCAAAATAAAAGAAAAGTAAAACATGGTATTTATTTTCTTTTAAAAAAAACGTATGGCTTGTAGAGGAAGCCGAAACTCAAGTAATGGTCACGGCGGCAGAGAAGTCATTGTCGCCGCATACGTATGACAAAAACATTCCCTGTTGTCGTCTAGTAAAATTCTTCATATAAAAAAGATTCCTTTTGGATAAACGTAAAAGTCAAAGGGGTTTATAGACCGTATAAAATAATGTTGTGTATAAAACAAAATATGCCTCAATGAAAGGAGATTGACACGAAGTCCCGTACCTCGGGTCCGACTTGACTCGGTCATTCTTTAATCTCCTGAATAATAAACTTGAGTTAATTTCTATTTGTTTAAGAACCTTTTTAAATTTCATCATTCCTTTTATATCACTAATTGCCATGTCATGAACACTATTTAATTATTTAAGTTAATAACGGTCGTTTTAACGATCATTGGTACTTGAGTAAAAAATAAACCATTTATAATTACAAGTTGTTAATGTATCCATTATATCCTGAATTATAATCATGATGTATATATCATATATATCCAGTATATACATGCATTTATAATATTACATAATCATTTAGAGGTAAGAAATGAAATGCACCGTTCATGTAGATGGTAAGCCGTACGTACGCATGAACGCTACTTTCATTTCTATTTCATATTTTATAGAATGGAATCATAATGATATAAAGGTATATTATAATTCCAGTATAATATCATATATAATATCATAGTTCCATCCTTTATACGTCCCACATATGGTATTTAACGAATCAAATCACTTTGAGGGGCGGTAGTTCGCACTTCCTTAAATGAAGATATCGCGTTTACCCATAATGGAAACCATAAAGGTATGCCCAAAATAAAAAATACATAAGCTTAAGGAAAACATAAAAATATTATATATCATATATAAATATAGTGACATCTTAATGTCCACCTTTGAAGGTGTTAAAAGAATGTTGAACAATCATCGTTTCGGGAGGCATAAATTCACCATCCACGGAAACAGTAATTCCTTTAACCATTAGATGTAGGTGTGTGTAAGTGTAGCTAGAATCCTTCTTATAACAACATCCTAGTATATTTAATATACTAGAGTTGTTACAAAATAAATGAATAAAAATAGTTTAGGGGGTTGGAGAAGCAAAATAAAACAAAAGGACTCAAGTGAAGACATTACCTTAAAATCGGGTAACTCCCTTTGGTTTGAGCTCAAAGGCTTCCTTGGGAAGACCTCTGCCCAAAGTGAGGCTTCAAGGAGTAATAGAGGGATGTGGAGAGACAAAATGTCCAGGGGGTGGCCGAGCCAAAGGATTTGGGAGTGTGGGTATAAAGGTAGAGGTGGGGGCCTTTTATATGAGGAGAGGAGGGGCACTCTTGGAATGTAAAGAAATATTACTTTATTTGAAAAAGCTTTTCGGATTCAAAAGGTCCCACATTTATATAATTAGAGGGTAAGGTGATAAGGGTTCTAAATCCACCCATCCAATAGGTTTTGGACATGTGTTGGTCTTAGAATTTACATTATCTTTCCATTTTATTTAAATCCTCTATTAATGAGATAATCGCTGCATCATCATGATGTCATAAATAATTTAATAAATTTAATGTCTAAAAATTATAAAAAAATATCATGATGTAGGAAATCTTTTTATATTTCTAATTAAGATTTATAGTCCAAGATATCATTTATTTAGACAAAATTAAAAATATTTTACTTAGGTGATACATTCTTTGTCACATTTAACATTCTTTAAAAATAAAAAGATAAAAAGTCACTTTCACACAAAAGTTATTCCATGGGGCCCCCAAGATTGGCACAAGGCATCCCATGGTCGGACATGAGACAACCAGTAGCCTTAGGAAACATTTTGTGGTCTTTTTAATTATTATGATATCATTTTATTATCCTTAACTACCCGATTACTCATTAATGAAGATAATTAAAGATAATTACCGTCGTTAATATTCATATTGTCCAAAAACAAAAGAGTCTTGATTACATAATTTGGTCCTTATGATACCAAATATGTAATCCATTTTACCAAATTAGAAACATAGAAATTACAATAATTTATTTAAAAACAATTCTCATTGTCAAAACAAATAGCGGGTTTTTTTTGAAACAATTATCTTTGAAAAGTTTGGCATTAGTTTATGCCCAATTCCAAAGTGAAAATATTCCTAATGACCACAATTGGATTAAATGGTAAAAATATATTCTAATTCAACTTTAAAACCAATTCAAAAGATAATCTATTCATATAAATAAAGTATATTAAAAAGCAGTTTTGATGTAAAATGCAGTATTTTTCACTATTCCTTAAAAAATGAACATTGTCAGAAAAATACCAAAAATTCACACAAAGTAAATTTTGATGTCTCAATAATAAATAATAAGTTTATTTTGAAAAACATAGCTTATAAAATTGTCAAAATATAGATTTAAAAATGGTTTTCCATCAAATGGAAGTAAAACAATCTTTTAAAAAATATTAGTGTATTCCATGCTTAAGATTGGATTTATTTTCATTTTATGCCTCTAAAACACTATCTAATTAATTAATAGACATAGATAAAAATATCTATTATTAATTACTTACTTGGGATGTTACATCAACATTGGAAACTTAATCATAAGACATACTGATAAACAACAAGTTGTAACATATAAACTTTTCCACTTTTGTAAAATTAGATAATAAGACCCATAAAGTAATAACATAAAATAGATTATAAAATAACATTAATATAAATAAATTCATAATATTACATGTCCAATGGGTTGTATATAAACAAATTAATTGAATATTAGTCCATAACATAACGTATTTCTCAAAGAATGAAAATTGAGAATACACTACCTTATTATTTTGGAATATTTTCAACTGTAGACCCCATGAAAGAGTGATAATAAAATTCGTATATAAAAACCAAAAAATTAGGTATAATAAACAAAGTATAAGTTAATTGGATGTATATACACTATATAAAAGAAATATGTGCTGAATATGACTAGTGTCTCGTAGAAAATAAAAGTGAGACAAAAATAACCTTACCTTAAGTATTGGATTTCTTAGACCACATTAAAACCTCATTTATAAAAAATATAAATTTATTATAACAGAATTATATATTCATTTTAAAATATATCATAACTTTTATTATTTTATTGTGACCTTTCATTACATGGATATTAAAACATCCATGTTAATGGTGTTTTTTTGGGTCATAACTGCTTTGTTTTTCATATAGTTTTGGATTTGTTTTTAGTGAAAGGAAATGAAATACACTGTTCATGGAGACGATAGGTCATAAATACACATGAAAGTCATTTTTCATTTTCTTTTTGGGGTGAAATAAATTAATGTAAATGATTTCTATTATAATTACACAATAATGGTAATTTAATATAAATATAATGTTTTATTAAACCCATCCATAATACATTCTGTGTAAAGAGTGAATGAATCACAACCCTTCACGATGCAGTAGTCTTCCATACACACGAATGGTATTATCGTATTCCCAAGAATTGGAAAGAATGATGCTTTAATTGATATAATAATTATATAACCAAAATAAAATCATAAATAATATATATAGATATATTATAAATAATAAATACCTCACTATGACAATACATGATAGGTTGTAATAGAGAAATAAATGTCCACAGTTTGTTAGTTGGTAGTCTATTATACATACGAATGATGATTTCAAACCCCATTTGATGGAAATATAGAATTTTTTGCTTATTACCTGAAATTATAAACAAATTTTTTTTAGGATAATGAAGTGATTATATAATAATGATAAAAAAATAATTGAATGTGTTTGTGGAAGAATTAAAACAATGAAGCCTGTTCATGAACATTACCCATTCTTTGGTTATACTCCTTAGGTTTACACTAAAATAATTTTTATGAAGGATCTTTTTCGATGATAAGGCTTGAATAATGAGGAGAGGCATGTTGGGATGTGATTTTGGTAGTTCATTTGAAAACCAAAAAGGTGTGAAGGTTTGAAGGAGAGAGGAGATGAGGTGGACCTTTATTAGTCATGGAGATGAAACACTCTAGATTTTTGAAAACGATATTTCTTCTCCCATGTCCTGTATATATAATAGGGGTACACATTAGTACATTATAGAACCTTATAGGTTTCATGGTCTAAATATGGATATAAAATATTTTTTTGACTAGAGCATAAGTAAATTTTACTCTTATCTTTTTAGTTTATCCATGATAATTCATTTTTATTTCATTCAATATTTATTTTAGTCAAAAATTTAGATGGAATTATAAGAAATTATAAATTATGATGATTAAAAATATGTAATACATTTTAAAAATGTAATTAATAGAAGTGGAAAAAAATAATTTTAATCTAATCTCACAGATGTGGGGAGAAGGTGGGTTCTTAAAGTGAAAATGATCAAAAGTTTACAAAAGTAATATATAAAATTTTAATATAAAATTGAACCAAATAACCAAAATAGGAATAATATGTCACGACCTATCCCCCGAGGCCCATACCATGACTACCCCATGCCTACCTCGCATAGGCCAGGGGCATGCGACTAGCACCGAATAGGAATATCCCAAAAAATGGGATATATTTTTCTAAGTACTTGTACACACTCACAAAACTCCAAGACATTGATGTTGGAAGGTGGAAACACACTGTAAAAAAAGGAATGATAGTAGAAATATGAAGGTAAACGGGGCCAGAATTCAAGCTCAACTAAAATAGACAAGTAAATGTACAAGTATTTGGAACTCCACTGCAAAAAACCCTACCTAAAGAGTAGGTATAAAAATAGCTGTCTAAAGTTGCAGAAGCATATATCATCTATTGGGACAATCTAAACACCACTTGGTCTTGGTATACCAAGGACTCTTCCAAATCATTGATTATCTACATAAGACACAACAAGTGCGAGTGAGGACCATGCAAGGGTGAGTAAAACAATACTTTATAAGGACCACAAACCGAAATGGTATACCAAAATGAAATATGCAAAGAAGTCTACTAAAGAGGCACACAATGTGTAGCCTCTAAAAAGCACAATCAAGAAGGTGATTTGAGTTACCTCACATAAGTATGACCTAAAGTATAAAAACCATGTCTATCAGTTGTAATGTTGTATATCATGTACTATAAAGGGACTCATCCCTTATGAGTCGTTATGGTTTGGTGGGACACTGAGGTTCGCTCATCTACTGGGCCACTCAGCTCCACTCATCTGCTAGGCCACTGAGTTCTGATCGTCTTCCGAGCAACTGAGGTCAACTTGTCATCTAGGCCACTAACGTCCAGTCATCTTCTGAGACCCTTAGGTCCACTCATCTTTCATGACACTGAGGTCCTATCATCTGTAGGGCCTCTTAGGTCCGCTCGTCTGCAGGGCAACTGAGGTCTGCTCGTCTGTCAGGCCACTGATATTCGGTCTTCTGTCGGGCCACTCAGGTTCTATCATTTCTTGGGCAACTCATGTCATACCATCTTCTAGGACACTAATGTACTCTCATCTACTGGGACACTTTGTTCCACTCATCTTCTGGGCCACTAAGTTCTGCTCATATAGTGCTCGATTCTGGGAGAATCTACTCCTATTTCATCATTCATATTTCAAATTCTAAGAAAACTCACACAGAGCATTACAAAAAATTTTATCTCTTCATGAGGGTTACAATTCTATAGACAGCTTATCAATCAGACACACGGTTTGGAAGTTATGTCTGTTTTATTGAAAAGGGTAAAGTTGGGTTTAGGCCCGTCCCGACCCGGTTCGACCGACCCAACCCAGTCTGGCCAATCCCTAGGGAAAAACCCATTTGGCATGCCGGACCTAGTCTATTGGGCCGAGGGTCTTTCCCGCTGAACCAACCAGTGACGCGATCTCTTTTCGATGTCTCGATTAATACTTGTGGGCCAGTTTCGGCCCAACCAAGCATCCCCAGTGGGCCAGTTCCCCCTCTGGCCCGACCCACAATGGCGGCCCAGTTCATTCTACCCCAGGTATGTTAGACACCAAGTCTACTTCAAGTCACATGGCCGGTATGGCCAACCGCCTCCATATATGTGGTCCACTGACTGCATGTTTTCACCCCACCACTGCCCGACTTAGCCGCGACCTGCTACCACCACTCGCGGCTCTAATGTAGGGCTCCTCTACTTTGACGGTGCTCCACCTAGGCATTCCAATGACCCTTTCCACTTCCCTGGCACTCATAACCATGGCCATCCATATCCCCCATGGCTGGCATGGCCACAAATCTCCCTCCACCAATTCCATCTCCCATGTCGGAAATCGTTCACCTAGAGCCACCATCTACATAGACCTCAAGCCCAAGTTGATCCCCTAGTGTGGTCCTTCTTGGACAACATTTTTCCTCATATCATAAAGAATGAAAAAGAGTTGGTGGATTTAAATAACATTCATGGAACACACAAGGGACATACCATGACCTTTGTAGGTGTCGATGTGTTTCGTCCTTGTTATTATGTAAGGATAATCAAAATACAAATCTAACTTCCCATAATTCAACGCCTCAAAATTCCCATGTCCTGTAGAGAAAACCAATCCATAGTTTAATTTTTTAGTTGATTTACCCAAGTTCATCATTTATAAGTGAGAATGGGGGAAGGGATACCATATAGAAAAATAAACCCCTACCTAGAATTGAATCTCTCATCGATGAAGAACAGAGTCACTTCGCCACCATTTATCAATTTCTTGATTTGATACTCTCATTGATAACAATATCCATCAAAGGGGAAGGAAGGAACATATGGAGATTCATTATTCATCACCTTTAACCACATGCCAAAGCCACTATTCCAGATCCTCAGAGAAAATGTAGGATTGATCCCATGATCCTGTATCTATGTTAAACAATAGAATACCAGAAATGCATTTCATCATTTTTATTATGCTTGAGTTACTGCATCATTTTGCTGTTTCATTTATGAAATGAGACATCTGGATCAACATTGTGTTGCATCAAAACATTTTTGGATAAAATAAACTTTATTATGTTTATTTTATTTTTCTTTAAAACACCCAAAAATTATCTTTTACCTTCGACCCATGCTAGTTGAGGTTTGTCCACACCTAAGGAAACAATACCCTCATGAGGCCAACAATACTCTCACATTTCCAATAAAAGTTATCATTTATGAGTTAAATATAATTTTAAAAAAATAATTTATATTTAATTATTTTTTTTATGTTAATTTCCCAAAATGTACTTTCTATAGTTGGACCTCACCAACCAATCTTAGGATCTTCTTAAGGAATTAACACCCTCAGGTTCTCAACAGTGGTCTCATATTTTCATTATGAGTAACCATTTAGGAGTTTTAAGGATTTGAAAAATAAAATATTTTTTCTAAATATTTTATTTACTATTTTTCCATTTTTGTGTTTTCTCATTGGAGTCCTACACTAACTAAACATAAGTTATTCCTAGGGTGAACCCACAATCCTAAATTAGTGGTGACCCCAAATTTCAGATCCAGGTAACTATTTAAGATTCATTCCACTTTTTGGTGAAAACTAATCACACATAATATTTAAAAACGTAATAGTTTTTGATAGACCATTCCGAGCACATCCAGCCTCAGAATCGCATTGTGTCTCAGTGCATAGTCTAATTATTTTACCTGTAATTTTCTATGAATAAAAACTGGAAAATATGAGTCTTATATCCTACCCACCTTAAGGTTTACATCCCCAAAATCCAAACCAAGGGATTCCCAAATAGATGGGTGTACAAGCATGAACCTTGGCCTCCATCTCCCATGTGTTCTCCTAAAGATTCATATGCTATCACCAAACATGAACTAGAGGAATCGATCCCCCATAGAGGGTTCACTCATATCGAATCTAAATATCTATCATAACTCTACAAAAGACTCCCTATTGTAATTTCCATATCACCCTAGTCAATGACTTGTGATGAGTCGTGTTTGTATCTCTTGTACATAAATGTATCCCATGATTTATATCGGACTTTGTTCTCAAAACTATAACAAATACCATGATGGGGAGTTGTTCAATGATCACCCAGATGGTACCATGTCCCATCAGATCATGAATCTCTCTGAAATCCATTTGATATATTAATGCTGATACATGTGCCATATCGAGGGGTAGAATGATGCATAATTCCATCTCTCTATGGGGAGGTAAACCTAGAAATATCATTTGGAAAGGCATCTTCATACTCTGCCACTACAACTAGGAATTGAAAACTCAAAACATCCACTGCCACAAGGGTAAGGCTAGCTAAATCAAGAGTGATCACCTTCACCCTCTTATGCAAGAGTTTATCCGATGATTTCTAAGTTTCCTTTTTCAACAAAAAAGGAAACCCAAAATTCAATACCACATACATACCACATCCTTTCCCCTAAGAAAATGAATCTAAGCATGAACATTTGATGACCAGTCCATACTCAAACATACGTCGCAAGGCCTCGACACTGCAACCCTGAGGATCCAACTGAAACTCCCACCATAAGGGTTAGATCACACCATCTGTATAAGTGTGATTATAGAGTCACCTCACATTGGTATCTCCTGACGTAAGGCTCAAGTCAATTGTTTTACTAGAAACTCTACGTCTTGGAAAATATTCTTTACAAGAAGGAATTATTAGAACCAATTTCTATTATTATGGTAGCTACTAGTAGTCAAGGACCATACATCGAATAATTTCCTAGAGCCCTTGGGGAATATTCCTTGATCGCATGCAACTACCCCTTCCTTTATCCCCCCGGTCCACGAGCCTGGTTTGGACCACGTGGGTTGGTGGTGGTAAAATGTCAGAATGTATACCAACTCACACTTTTCTCCACAAACTCTTCCAAGTTTTCCGCCAAAAAAATTCATTTGTTCTTGTCATTGTCTCTGCAATGGTGGACCAACACCCAATTAACAATTAGCATGACGGGCCGGACAATACCTAGTGAGATATCCATAGACATCTTTTAAAAATAAAAACCTCTTTCTAGGTCGAATGGACTAACCCTATGAGCCTTGATCCGCAGATCCCCAGCCTTGGGACCTTGTCTCGGAACGTCTCACACGTCTATGTCACTAATACTAACATCTGATTTCATCTTTCCCATTGTTGACATACAATGGTTGTATCTGCCCAGCCAAATTACATTAAACCATAAATATTATCTCTAGAACCCTATAATATGTAAGAATTCATAAGGAATAGTGTAGGATCAGATGGCCCTAAACAGACCTCACTCAATGTTCTAAGCTCCGAAGCATGGGTTGTATCGTATTCATCAAGTACATGGAAAGGTCGGTATGCCACGATGAATACTCAGCTACCAAAATTTCATCATTCTGAAGCTGTATAAGATTTTGGGGCTATGCATCCCTTATATTTTATGGAAGGAGTCCCTTCTATAAGAAATGTTCTCTAGCTATGACCCCATAATTGTCACCTCATCATAAGATCGGGTAATCTGAACCCCACCATCACCCTGCTGAGCCACATATAAGGCTCACTAATAGAACCACCATCTACTCTAATGGTGTCCCAACTAGATGAAAAACTCAGTCACTACTTGAAGACTTTTGTTAGCTGCTTATGATTCAGGCTCACCTCAGAACATGAGAGGTATCTCTTACTAAAACTCATGAAGTGCACTCAGCCTGTGCATCACATCTTCTGGTACTACAAGTACCATGTGATACTCCACATGTTGTGGTATAAATGGAACACACCTCAGTTTTGTGTTCATTGGTATGAACACATGTTCCCATATTTCCACCCTATAGATCATCCTTATGATCATGTGATGGAATCAGGACTTATTGTCTACATGGAAGCATCTTGAAACAAACCAAAATGTACCACTATCAAGAGAGTATACCTAGTGAGATGGCTCAAGAAGGACATGGAAATCTCAACCAATTACTATACGATACATCTAACATGGTTTTTCTATGATACTAGTGCTTTCATGTACTGTGTATAAAAAGAATAATTCAGGGTCCGGGTGATTGGATATGTCAGTCGCCATACCAACATTGTATTCCCATGTTTGAAAGCTGAACTCCAAACACATAACACAATATCCCCAAACCAAACGCATTGACTCTGGGTTCATATGGTAGAACCGACCACCTTTGATACCACTTTTTCATGACCTATCCCCCAGGTCCCCTGCCATTACTACCCCGTGACCGCCTCCCATTCGTGAGGAGATGGTGACTAGCACGGAGTAGTCATATCAAAAAAATGGGTGGGGGAGATTTCCATAATTAAATGCACACGGGAAAAAAAATACAAACCTTAGATATTTGAATAAACTAAGTAAACAAACATAAGGTACAATTGTAGAAAACTGAAGGAAAATGGGGCTAGAATTCATGACCAAATGAAACTGAAAACAAAAAGTACTAGTATCTAGAAATCCTCCGTAGAAAACCATACCTGAAGGGTAGGTACATAAATAGTTGTATGAAGTCTCAGAAGCACATCTCGTCTGTTGGGCCACTCTAGGCACCACCTAGCCCCGAACCGCCATGGACTCTGTAAAATTGTCGATTGTCTTCACAAGACATGACACGTGCCGGAAAAGCACATGCATGGATGAGTAAAACTATAATCAGAATGGGCCCTAAATAAATTATACCATAAATAAATACAAAAATAAGACTACCAAAGTGGTACATAATGTTTAGCCTCTAAGAAGAACAGTCAAGAAGGTCACTAGAGTCAACTCACATTGGTATAACCTAATGTATAGAAAAAAATAATAATAGTCATAATGAGGAACATCTTATATTGTCGAGGGACTCATCCTCGATGAGTCACTATGGCCTATTGGGCCCTCTGAGGACTGATCATCTACAATTCCATTGAGGCACGCTCATATGCTAGACCCATATGGTCCGCTAATTTGTCGGGCCACTCTGGTATTACTGTCTTTGGGGATACTCAGGTCATCATGTCTTTCGGTCCACTCATGTCTACTCATTTTCTGGGCCACTTTGGTCCCCTCCTCTGTTGGGCCACTTAGGTCCCCTCCTCTTCCAGGCCACTGGGCTCCACTTGTCTATCCGACCAATCATGTCCCCACATCTTCTAGGCCCCCGAGGTCCGCTAATTTGTTTTCCACACAGGTCTAATCATCTGATGGGCCACTGAGGTCCTCTCATATAATAGTACACTTAGGTCTTCTTTTCTTCTATGCCACTATGGTCTGCTTGTATAGCGGTTGATTCTAGGAGAATCTACATCTCAATCCATCAGTCATATTTCAACTTCCACTAAAACTCACACATATTTTTTCAAATGGACCATCTCGTCATGAGGGTCCCAATTCCATAAGAAACTCATCAACCGAATACATGATTTAGAAGATATGATTGTTTTACTAAAAAGGGGAAGGTTGGGTCTGGGTCAAGTTTGACCGGACCCGATCCTGTTTGTCCTACCTAGCATGGCCTAGTCCGGCCTAGCCCAAGGGCCTGTAAAATTGGGCCGAGAGTCAAGCCTTTAGGGCCACCTAGCAGCCCGATTCCCCCTATGGCTCGACCCACACTGTAATTCCAATTCCGTCTACCAGGGACATGGGAAGCGCCACATCCGCTCCACCTCACATGGACATCTCAGCCAACCCCCACCCCTCAAAGTGGTCTGTTGACCGTGTTCTGTGTCCCCGCTGTAGCCCACCGTAGTCATGGCCTACTTCCATCATCCACAAGTCTATTGTTGTGGCGCACCACTACCGGTGGCCCTTTCCACTACCGTAGGCTTCTATTGCCACTACAGCCTTCCTAGATGCGACTCTCCCTCCGCCACCATCGGCTCCCAATCCCGTGGTTGTTCACTCGACAGTACCGTATCCTTCGACATCATGGTCAGGTTGATCCACCCCTGTAGTCCTTCATGGTCTACGATTTCCATCACATAACAATGAATTGAAAGGAATGGGTGGAATAGAATAACATGCAAGGAACAAACAAAGGACACACCATGAACATTATTCTTGTCGGCATGATTCGTCGTTGTTAGGAGGTTTAACAGAGGATAATCAAAACCCAAATCATACATCCCTTAATTCCCCGCCTGAAACTTCTCATGTCCTGCAAAGATGACTGATCTATTGGTCAATATATAAGTTGATTTATCGGTGTTCTATTTTTAGAATGGATAATGGGGGAATGGATGCGACACAAGAAAAATAAACCCATACCAAGAATCAAATCTCTTGTCGATGAAGAACGGAGTCCCTCTACTGTCGCTCGTCAATTTATCGATCCATAACTCTCATTGATGCTGATATCCTTTGAAGGGGGTGAAAGGAACTTTTGGTGATTCTTCTTTATCAATCATTTTCCAATTTCGAACCCCACTCCTCCAAATCCTCATAGAAAATCCCAGATCATACCCACGATCCTATATCTCTGTAAAACAATTAAATGGAGGAAACATGGTTCACCATTTCTATTACGCTGAGTCATCGCGTCATTAGGATATATCATTTATGAAATGAAAAATAAGGCTTGAAATTGCATTTCAGTGATACATTTTAGGAAAAAATGCACTTTCTTATGTTTATTTTATTTTTTAAACACCCAAAAATTAGCTTTTACTCTTCAACCATGCCAATCGAGGATAGGCCACACCTAAGGAAACAACACTCTCACAAGATCCACCGTAATCTCGGATTTCCTATAAGAGTAACTATTTATGAGTTATAAGGTTTTCAAAAACAAAAAATATTTTTTAATTGTTTTATTTACAGTCACACCCTAAATACTACGTTATATTGTTGGCACGTTCCGGCCAATGTTAGGATCTACCTAAGAAAAGCACACCCTCACGAGCTCAAAAATGGTCTCATATTTTCAATATGAGTCAAATGTCATGATTTATAAGGATTTCAAGATAAAATAATTTTATTTAATTATTTTATTGATGGACCATTTCGGGTATACAGGGCCCTGAAATTGCACACAATATCAGTACCAGGTCTCATAATTTTCCCATAATGTTTCTAAAAATAAAACCGATCAAATTTGAGTAATTAAAAATATATGTATAATTGACATAAATATACTTTAAAACCAATTTAAAAAATAATTTAACTTATTAATTAATTTATACAATTAAGTAGTTTTGAATTAAAATTTTGTTTTTAAACTATTCATAAAAAATGAAACATTTCAGAAAAATACCAATAAGTCATCCTAATTTAATTTTATAATTATTAATTAAATTATTATGTTAATTTTGTACATTCATTTTCTAAATAATTAAAAAATTAATTTCATTATTGTTCATCGAAAGACAAAAAAAATCCTTCTTTGAGAAATTAATATTTATGAAACATATAAAGTCTTTATAGAAAATTATGTATTTGTCTATCAGTGTGTTTTATCTATATAAGAAACTACATGTAATATTTAAATAGTATTTATTACTTTTCATATCACTATGTGTACTGTATAGGTTGTAACACTCGTTTTTAAATAAGTAAATTAATAAAATATCATGGTTTTGTTAAAACTCTATGTTGCGTGTAACGAAAAATAAACAAGTGTTGCATGTAGTGAATTATTAACATGGCGTTACATATAGAATTTAAATCCAAAGTATAAACATTATCAGTTATATGTGATCTAAACATAAGTAACATATCTATATACACAGAAAAACAATTTTTGGAAAAATCAATATAAAATACATCATCAAATATTAGATTAATACTTATTAGATTGTTATTTATCCTTTGAATATATAGTATTTTCTTGATTAAGATAGTCTTTGGATCTCCAACATATCCAAACCATTTTATTTTTCCTATAGAATTTTCATAAAAAGTTACAAGAACACCATTCATCTGAGTGAGTGTGTGAAACATTAATGGATACTAACTCATATTCCTGGAACAACCACTATTTAGTACCATATAGAATTTGTGTTCCTATTCTCTGTTATCTACAAAAATATTTAAAATTATTTTTTTCAGTACCAACACATTCTTTGGTCCAGTAGTGTTAGCTAATAGAGATTTGGGAATGTAAACTTGCTTGTTTCCATATATTATATCATTAGATTCAGATAAAATATTTGAAATAAAGGCTCAGTTAATGCCACTGATTTTAGGATTTCTTAAATAACAGTTTTAGGTTTCTTTCCTTTTATACAAAAAAAATTAACAATTTTAATTTTTTGAATTGTGGAAAAAGTAAATCTTGTAATGTTTATATTTATCACCATTACTTTCAACACCAAATAATTAATTTTTAATAACATTCTTTTCAAGGATTTCATTTATGATCTTTTAATTACTGGAGATAGGAGAATCTCCCTTATATGATTCTACTTTATCTTATAAAGCTTCTACCTTCTTTTTATGATCAACATTGTTTGATGTTGATAAGTTAATATTTTGAAATAAATCATGATGTTGTTTTAATATGGAATATATTTATCCTCAAAGAACATTATGAATATTCATTAAACATTTGAATTTTTTAATAAATAATCACTTTTCTCTTATAACATATAATCATAGGCAACTATTTTACTTTTTGAGAAACTATTTTCATCAGAATAGGAATTGGATAAGTATTACGATTGTACACTTTCATCTTTAGACATGAAGCACATATTCGGTTTCAAATTGGATTTTTCATTTCCTGAATTGAATTTAGATGAACTACTGGAGTCTTCAGAAACAATCATTGTTTCTTTTATTTCTCTTTGGTCTTTATGTTCATCATTTTTTATATCTCTTATTGTGATTCCCCTTTTTATTTTTAGATGAGGAAAGTCAGATCTAATATGACCTAATATCTTTCATTCCGAACATATGACTTATTTTTACTCTTTCTGATTCTTCTTGATAGATTTTATGAATCTTTTTTTTCTTTTTATAAAACTTTCTGAACATTCTAGTTAACTGAGCTATTTATGTTTCAAAATCAGATGATTCATAATTCTTATCCTTTTTGTCTTCCTATTTCATTTTTATATTTGGATTATAAGATGATACATTTATAGCAATGTTCTCCATTTTCACAATTATTTTTTTATCTTAACCTTCTTCTTTCATTTTGTCTTCATACATAATTAATGTCCTAATTAATTATTTCATTGTTTGATCTTTGATGGGTGATAAATGTCAAATAGTAGCAGATATACCATTCAGTTTAAAATATAGTACTCTTAGTACTTTCAAAACATGATCAGATTGTTTGATGTGTTCTCCTAAGGCTGTAATACTGTTGATAATTTCCCTAAGCCTTCCATTTATATGGGTAAGGATTTCTCCATCAAACACCTTAAATGTGTCGAATTTTTACACAGTTGTAGCATACCTCATTTTTCATACATTATATATTACTTCATAAGAAACTCTAATAGTTTTCCACATTTCGAAAGCAATAGGACATTTTTAAACTCTATTGAACTCATATGACCCTAGAACATAGATAATAGAATTAATAGCATTTGAATTCATGTCACATTCTACTTTTGTTGCAACATCCAATGTTTCGGCTTTCTCATGAATCATATATGGAGTAATGATCTTTAAATCAAATCTGAATGCAATATTTTGAAGATAAACAATAATCCTTGACTTCCAACATCCATAATTTTCATCATTGAAATATGGATCATGAACCATTGACACTCCTCCCCTTGGATCGACCATTGCCATCTTTTTATAGAATTTTAATCATCCATCTTTGTATATCTTTGTGAAAATCCCTACTATGAAACAAATTTTTATGTAGGAATATACAATGTAACACACAATAGAGGGTGAATTGTGTGTAATACCACAAGATTTCGTTGTCAGTTATTTTCTTTATATTAATTCAACAGTTTTCACTATATGAAAAACCGAGTTCCAGCGCACCTCGACTTACCAAACTAGCAGTTCAAAAAGCATTTAGGAATAGTATTAAATGAATTGTGAATTTTATATCATACATATAAATTTATCATCCATATTATGTATTTATTCGTCAAAATATAAGAACAAATTCAATTTTTTATATAAAAGAAGTATTTTTCAAAAAATGAAATTTTACAACTTTTTAATGGCGAACCATTTTTACATCCAATATTTGACACTTTTATATACACAATTTTGAAAAATAAACTTCTTATTTTAAAGAAAGATATAAAAATTTAGTTTGGATAAATTTTCTGTGCTTTTCTAAAAACATTCATATTTTGTTTAATAGTGAAAAATAGTAAATTTTCATTAAAAAAACTTTTTAATAAAAATAATTTATAGTGTTAAATTATTTATTTGAATGGTTTTGAGGTATAATTAGACTATATTTTTATCATTTAATCCAATGTTGGTCATTTCATTTAATTTTACATTTAAATTGGATGTAAACACATGTCAATATTTTGATAGTTTTGACTTTTCAAAAATCCGCTTTCTTGTTTTGACAACGGAAATATTTTTTAAATTAATTAATACAAATTCTATGTTTTTAACTCAGTGAAATAAACATCATTTTTTAATTTAGAAATCAAAATTTTCATTAGATTAATTATTGGTATTTTTTTTTGAAAACATTCGATTTTTTATGAATAGTTAAAAACACTGTGTTATTGTTTACAACCGACTTTTTTTTAAAATAATTATTTAATTTATATAAATTTATTTTAAGTCAAAATAGATACATAATATAAATATAAATTCAATGTAATTAAATGGAGTCATTTTATAATGGCATTATATTTATAAAATTTTATTAAACTCTTTACCTTCTTTTACCCACCTTCTAGGCACATTTGCAAATTTTCATAAAACGTAATTTTACCTCTTCTATGGATTGAATTAAAAAATTCTTAGAGACACGGTTGACATCATTATATAAAATTTGGTTCAATAAGATGAAAATAATTTTTGGTAAATAGTGACTTATGACTTTTATTTACCACGATTAAAAGTAAATATGTTAATTAAAGGGAAAAATGTTATTATAATTACCCTAACACGTGTCCTATTACTATTGGATAATTGGTTTTCGACCAAAATCAACCATATTAATTAAATATGATCCTCTTTGTTCCACATGGATTAGAACATGACATTTATTATTATTTTATGTAAAGAAGTGTCAAAAGTGTTAAATTTAAATTTTCATGACTAAAACATTATTAATATAGTGTTAAACATAGGATATATTAGACTATAAATATTCATTATAAATATAAAAATATTTCATACCTCATAGTATTTTATTTATAATATTTAGATATTAAATAATAAAAATTATATATGACACAATGATGATGTAGTAATTACCTTATTAATGAAACATTAAAGTAATTAATATTATAAATATAAAAATAAATAAAAATTAATACTTTTGATGCATTCCCCAAATTTTCTAGGTTAATATTACATGTTGGGGTTGATTTAAATAATTTTTTTCGAAGTAATCAAGTTGATATGACTTTAACAAAAACCATATACTAAACAGTGTCAAAATGGACATAATTTAGTTTTAAAAAAATAACATTTTATTAAGTTATATAATAGTTCTAAAAATATATGTTTAGGCCAAAGGACTTATATATTGATATTTATGTTATTAATGAACAACATAGCATTCTATTGTTAGTTTATTGTAATTTTATTAAAAATATAATATAAAAATTCATGGAGGCATGGTAAATGTCAAACTATTAAACTTACAGTTAAATCTAAAAGATTAGATTAATATGGTGACCAAAACCTATCAAAAACCTATTCGTTTATATATTTTTGAACCATAACCACATTATCCTAGAAATAAATCCATATTGTGAAATTATAAACCGAAAATAAATTTATAATAAAATTAATTTTCAAAATTTCCTAAAGTTATGATCACCTCTCTTATAAAAGGGCACATCCCTTTCTCTTAATTGTAAACCTCCAATGTCATTTTCATCAACAAAAACCTTCCCAAATATCCTCCCAACTACTATCTCTACATCCTAGAGGCCTTACTATGATCAGAAATCCAACCTAAGGACCCCTTTTGATCAAATAAAAAGGAAGCACCTGAAGAAGAGGTAATATTTTCACCACCTCTTTCAAAGTTTTTTTCTTCTTCCACGACATTTTTCATTGTTGTTTCCATAAAAAAATAAAAACTCAATTACATTTTACATAATTTTATGTTATTATAAATATGTTATATACATATTAATTGTTATATCCATCCTATTAATGAAAAAGTCACCAAACATGTGTACGTACGGCTTACCATCTCTACGTCATGGTGTAGTTGTTATTCAACATGTCATTATTTGGATGGGTATAATAATGATGTATAATTGATTTAAATAATAAATATAACATTTATATTATTATTTATATATGATATAACATCCAATTAAATATTATTCCACCATCAATTAAATGATATTGTCGCTTGTGCGTACGTATAGATTATCGTCTCCAAGAACGTGATGAGTTTAATTCCCCATCATAACCATTAAAGAATAAATTTCATTTTATGATAAAAAATAATTTTTATTAACTTAATATAATTATGAATATTAATCAAATACATCCTATCCATAGCAAACATTACTTATGTAATAAAAAATTTAAAGGAAAATGAATTTCTTGGCACCTGAAACAATGATAATACTAAAATTTTAATAAAAAAGAAATAGTATAAGATCATATATGATATAATATTTTTGTTTGTGGTTCTTGTATAATTTAATAAAAATTATTTAACAAATATACAAGAGGTTATTTTACCCTCGACTACGGAAAAGTACAATGTAAGGGGCTTCTAATCTCACTTTTAATTCAATGAGATTTCCATTGTTCACCACTTATTTCTTTCATGTGGTGCATTCTTTATTGCTATTTGATATATATTATCATGATTATTTTATTATTCAAGGTTTTATATGATTCATTATTGGGTTATTATTATTTGTTAAAATGACTTGATTGATTACAACGTGGTAAGGGGTTTTCATCTCACTTCTTATTCTATTGAGATTCATGCTATATTGCCACTATTTCATTATGTGTGGTGTATGTACATCCCATGATTGTCTTCCTTGTGTAATATAAATTAATTTATGGGTATTTAAAACTTAATTATATGATCCTTCATTCATGGGGTGTATGTTTCATAAGTCACCAAATTGGTAAGGGAATTTCTAAATTCGATTTCCACTCATTAAGTTTCACACAAACATAATTGATTATTTTACTCTAAGATTATGTGTAAAATCACTATTTATTTATTTATTTGGTAATTCCCACTCCCATTTTTGTGGATATACTTTTTATACACATAATCACTCCATTGATAAATTATCAAGTCATCGATACGAAGTTGATAAGTGTAATGTTATCTCAAATTCCATTCATTGAGTTACACATCCAGGTCATTGGTGTTATTGTTACAAGAATATGTGCGAATGTATTCTGATTTATTTACACTGAATATCAAATAATATTTAGTGTATTTTTATTTTTCATGCATAATTATGTGATTTATTTATCCTTAACCAAATGATATAGTATTTATAAGGGATTTCATCTCAATTTACCTTCTATTAAGAATTCATTGTTATTAAGCTCCAATTCACTATTATATAGTGTATATACTGTACTTTGAAATATTATATAATTAATCCATTTTTTCTAAAGATATAATATAGTTTTTATTACCTCAATTATTTTTATTCAGACGTCTCTCACTTGGTTAGGAACTCTAACTAGAATATCATTTTAAATGTTTTAAATATTTATTCTTAGAAATCTTTCTAATTAATGTCCATGCTTTAAAAATGATTTTAAGAATTTATTTATATGGAAATAAATGTATTTAAATTTATATTTCATTCAAAAGATTCAATGTTTTATGGAAGACTTTGATTAAAAAATATATTTTTAACGACTTCATTGATAAACAGTGCGACTTTGAATTGTTTCCAAGAAAAAGGGGATGTCTCTTTCAAATAATTTTACTCATTATTCTCATCAATGTCAATATCCTTCATTGTATTTTGTTCTACATTGAGGTTGATTTATTATAAAAAAATCTTCCATATTTTGTTGAATAAGTTATGCTTGATGATGGATGTGCTGTTTTTATACCATTTTGGTTTGTGGTTGAAGTATTAACATTTCATATGCTAGTTTTAATACGAATGTTTATGTTATGTTTCAACCACTTAATATTAAGAATGTATTGGACTTAGTAATTGATGGTTGGACCACAGTATAGATACCTAATGCATCAGTAGGCCTCCCAAGAATTTTTAGTGTCTTGGCACAAGGCCTTCACAAAATCATATTATGAGTCTTTGCACAAGGCCTTGACTATGTGATTATGATGTCTGACATTATCCATTCCATCATTAATAAATTAACTATTGATATTACATGTTATTATTCTACTAGTACAGTATCCATGTGAATAAGTAAAATGAATTTTTTGATTTATATTTTCTACATTATGCTGAAATTTATGTTTAAAAGGCTTGTGTCTCAGTCGTATACATTGCCTTAAATTTTTATGCTTATTTATGAAAGTTTTCACTATATTGTTATCCTTAATGATCATATGATCTCACCTCTTTATATGTTTAATTTTTTCCAGGATTTGAATAAGTATATCATGATTAACCTATAGGAATAGGATATGGGATATGAGTGTGTTCAAAGGGGACACAAAGTTTTTTTTGTTATTTCATGATGTAATGTAAAACATATGTATGTATCTAATACTTCCAAGGCTACTAAACTAATCGGTAATTTGGGAATTGATCACTTTTTATCATGCCAATAATATGTAATAATGTACTGACTCTTGGTAACTAGGGTTGTGGCATTACAGTTGGTATCAGAGGATGTTTAGTAAGAATCTTGGAAACTAGATTTTGAAAAACTCTTATAATATAACAGTAGCCTATAATAGACTTAGGGGAGTAGTATATAAGAACATACAAATTTTTTGGTGATGTGAATATTATGTAATTTTTCAATGCAATACGTCCATTTCTGGATACTAGAAGGTAGAGCCATCTCTGGCATAGATGTACCTAGGGGTAAAACCCGAAAACATCGCTTTCAGCTAGACACGAACGGGAACTGGTGCCCGACAATGGGTCTTACTTCACTTCTGGTTATGATACTCCTGGGGGATATGCTTAGGATAAATCATATTTTTCAGAGAAATCAATTTGAAGGATATTGATATAACATGAGAATAAATAACCTTTGTTAATCCTAAGGTGTTGTAGATTGAAAATAAGGTGTCGTGATATTCTAAAAATGATTTTATGACTATAGTTACTCACACAATGCTTTCTTTTTTAGTCAATGGATGGATTCCAAGGGAGTCAATGTAATATAGAACATGATGTATAAGGTGGTAACGGTGATGGAAATGAGCAAAAAAATTGATTTTTGATTGGCGTAAAAGATATCATGTTCATGCCGAATCGGTTTTCAAAAAATATGATCAACGAAAAATATATTAACCAAATCCCAGACTCAACAAAGAAGAGAAAGGTGGTTAATGATAAGAGCTCCAGTAGTTGAGACCGTGGAGAAAATAAAGCTTAATTTCTATCATATAGAAAAAGTGGAAGGGGACACCAAGGAAAGTGTCTTAATGGAACAAAGAAATGCTTTATGTGTGGGAAAGAAGGACCTAAAGTAAATAATTGCTAAATAAAAATGACAAGTACTATGAAAGAAAATAAAAATGATCTCAAGAATCCATTTATTGTAACTTTCTGTAATTATAGGGGACCTGGGAAATACCTGAGTGAATTCCCTATTTTATAGGATATACTCTTGGTCAAGGAAGAACCTATGTGGAAGTAACTGTGTTGTGAAATGTTTAAAAGTATTAATGAACTTTGTTTATGGGATTAAATTGGAAGACTATTCTCTTGTATTTGTAACCATGCAACTTGTTATATAAAAATTCTATTTGAGGAATAATTATATTTTTTAGGATATAGTTATAAAGAACCAATTGGGTTTATATGATCCTTGAATTTGAGGAAATTACAAGTTATTAATTTTTGGAATGAAAATGCGAGGTATGAGATAACATTTGTTGTTAAATTATATTATGGTTATTTTGAGGAATTTATCTCATTTTGGGATTATTACAAAATATCATTTTTGAAAAAGGAAAACATGCAGACCATTTGACAATCTGTCACGTCGAACAAAGCTACGGGAACCAAACACACAACTTGAGTGTGATTGGGATTTATCACCTACCACCGGACTATGTGAAGTATGTGAAGTCCCTGTTTAGTTTGACAATTTAGTTTTAGTTAAATGATTTTATTGATCAATAATATGTTGATTTTGGATCGTATGTTTTATCAAATGGATATATTTAGTATAGGAAAATGATTTGGTGATTAAGTGATAAATGTTATTTTGGAAGATGTACGCTCTGCTGGGAACACTATATAGCTAATGAAATTAGAATACTTTGGAATTTCATTTGTTAATTAATTAGGGATTTTTTTATCTTGGAAGAATCTTAGATTTGTTATAGATATGAATGGTATTAATGGAAATTATTAACCTATCATAGAGAATATGTGATTTGGTTAATTACACTTTTGTATGAGACATTAAGAGTAGTTTATGTTACTTGGATATAAATGATATGATTTACTATGAAAGTCCATGTGAGCAAATTCTTTTGATTTTTAGGTTTCAATCATATTTTGGATTATATTGAAGGATTTTAAAGGCAATTTTTTATTGAAAGTTCTTTATTGAAATTTGGGTATTGTTTGTTCAATTTTGAAAATTATGATTTTGAATTTATTTCTATTAAGGATTATTTATTTTGGGGATCATATGATCTTGTACTAACCATTTGGTTTTCATTAATCTCTAAATACATGGGGAATATATAGTTCACCCTTTTTGGATTATGTGATTCTCAAGAAGTTGATTCTAGTGTTTGAGGTGTGACCAAGTCATAATAAATACTCATCATCTGGAGAAAATATGAGTTAGTGGTAAAAATTTAATAAAGGATGAAATCCTACATAAAAAGTAAGTATACATATTTATTCTCTTATTCAATATCATAAATAAATTCCTCAACATTATTAAATGTAACTTAAAACAAAAAATGTTATCTGTTTTCTTTTCCTACTGGGAAACTAATGACCGTTTAACCCATCACAAGTTTTTGGTTCTATTATTTTTAATATTCTCATGATCATGATTTCTATCACTACCCCTAATAAATTGACACTTATTTTATCTTCCATATCCATGTTTTCTTACAAGGAATCTTAGTATGGGTTATCTTGGTTAGCCTTTGTACTTCTCTTTCTTTCTTTTAATGTGATTGTTTTATTGACACTTTTTCTGAAGTGGGACTTTAAATGAAGTTCCCAAGACACATTGTAAATTTTTGAGGGTGAAATTTCCAAAATGGAGGAAGAATGTTACACCCCAAGATTTCATATTAAGTTATTTTCTTTAATGTAATTCAATATCTTCCACTACATGCAACACCGAGTTCGAGCATACCATGACTTACCAAACTAGCCGTTCAAAAAGTGGTTATGAATTGTATGAACTGAATTTTGATTTTTATATACAATATATAATTTTTACATCCATATTATTAGTTTCTTAAAGATAACATAATAACAAATTTAATTTGTTACATAAAAGAAGTATTTCTTAAAATATGCAATTTTACCACCTTTTAATGGAAAAAAATTTTTAAATCCAATATTTGAAACTTTTATATATTTAATTTGATTAAATTAAAATATTCATTAGATGAATGAAATTAAAATTTAGTTTGGATAAATTTTTTGTGCTTTTAGGATAAATTTCATATTTTGATGAATAATAAAAATAATAAATTTTAATTAAAATCAATTTTTTTATCAATATAATTTATTGTGTTAAATTATATATTTGAATGATTTAGTGGTATAATTAGACTATATTTTCATCATTTAATTAAATTTTTTAAATTGGAAGTAATTTTACATTAAAATTGGACAAAAACACATATCAATCTTTTGACAGTTTTTTTACATCTCAAAAACACGCTTCCTGGTTTTGAGAAGAAGAATATTTTTTAAATTATTTAATACAAATTCTATTTGTTTAATTTGGTGAAATATACGTCATTTTTTTATTTTAAATATCAAAATTATCTTAGAGCGATTTTTTGGTATTTTTCTAAAAGCATTCGATTTTTGACGAATAGTGAAGAACAATGCCTTAATATTTAAAACTGACTTTTAATTTAAATAATTATTTATTTTATTTAAATTTATATTATGTAAAAATAGATACATAATAAATATATAAATTCAATTTAATTCATTTGAGTCATTTTATAATAATATTATATTTATAAAATTTTATTGAACTTTTTACCATCTTTTACCCACCTTCTAGGAACATTTGCATATTTGAATAAAACGTAATTTTACCACATCATTGGATTGAATTTCCAAAATATGAGAGACATGGTTGAAATCAGTTAATAAAATTTGGTTCAGTATGTTGAAAATAATTTTTGATGAATAGTATCTTTTGACTTTTATTTACCGCGATTAAAAGTAAATAGAGTAATTAAAGGTAAAAATGATATAATAATTACCCTAACACATGTCCTAATTCTATTGGACAAGTGGTTTTCGACCAAAATAAACCTTAAGAATAAAATATGATACTTTTTGGTCCACTAGGATTAGATTAGGATATTTATTATTATTTAATTTAAAGAAGAATTAAAAGTGTTAAATTCAAATTTTCATAACAAAATTTTTTTTAATATAGGGTTATACATAAGTGAAATTAGACTAAAAATATTCATAAGAAGGATAAAATTATCTAATACATCATTTTATTTTATTTATAATTTTTAGACATTAAATAATTATATTTACTTATGACACAATGGTGATGGAGTAACTACCTTATTAATGATAGATTAAAATAATTGATATTATAAATATCAAAATAAATGTATATTAAAACTTTGATGAATTACAAAAAAAATTAGGTTAATATGAAATAATATGGTTGATTTAATTAATTTTTTCAAATTAATCATGTTGATATAACTATAAAAAAATCCTATTACTAAATAGGGTGAAAATTTCATTAATTGAGTTTTTCAAACAAATAATATTTTATTAAATTATTTAGTAGTACTAAAAATCTAGGGATTAGGAAATTGACTTATATAATGATAGATATGTTATTAAATATCCACTTGGGTTTCTCTTGGTAGTTTATAGTTTGTTTACAAACCTTATAATATAAAAATACAAGGAGTCATGGTAAATGTCAAACTATTTATCTAAGTGTTAAATCTAAATTATAAGGCTAATATGGTGACCTAAACCTATCAAAAACCTATTGGTTGAGATGTTTGTGACCCATCCTCTCTATATCATCAAAATAAAACCATTTTGTGCCATTAATAACTGAAAATGAATTTATAATAACATAATATTTCAAGATTTTCTTAAAGTGACCCTCACCTCTCTTATAAAATGGCACTTCACCTTGTCTTAATTTCACACCAGCAAATCCAATTGGATCTGCCATCCCCTACCCAAATATTCTCCCAACTACTGTAACAACATCGTATAGGACTTCCTTTAATCCTAAATCCATCCTATGGAGCTCTTTTGATCGAATCAAAAGGAAGCACCCGAAGAAGATATAATAATTTCATCACCTCTTTCAAAGTAATATTCTTCTTCCACTTCCTCTTTCTTTGTTGTTTCCATGAAAAAATAAAAACTACAGTACCTTCTACATACTGTTATTTTATTATAAATATGCTACAACTATATTCATTATTCAATCCATCCTATGAATGATTAAGTCACCATACGTGCGTACGTACGGCTTACCGTCTCCACACCGTGGTGTAGTTGTTTGTCAATGCTTCATTATTTGGATGAGTATAATAATGATGTATAATAATGATGTCAATAATAAATATAACCTGTTAATTATTCTTTATATATTATTTAACATCAAATCATATACGATTTCAACTTCAGTTGAATGGTATTGTCGCTCGTGCATACGTATGGATTACTATCTCCATGAACTCAATGAGATTCATTCCCCATCGTAAACATTCAAAAATAATTTTCATTTTGTGATTAAAAGTAATTTTCATGAACATAATATAATTCAGGATATGAATAAAAGACATCCTATAAATAAATAACATGACTTATGTAACAAAACATATAAAGGAAAACGAATCAGTTAAACCCTCGAAATAATGATACTACTAAATTATTATTAACAAAACAATATTAGAAGATCATATATGATATCATATTTATGTATGTGTTTCGTGAATAATTTAATAACAATGATTTAACTATTATATAGGTTGATAACGTACCCTTGACTAAGGAAATGTACATGGTAAGGGTTTTTTTATCTCACTTTTAATTCCCTGAGATTTCCATTGCTCGATACTTATTTCATACATGTGGTGTATTATTTACTGCCATTTGATATATATTATCATGAATATTTTTATATTAATGGTATTAGGTGATTAATTTGTTGTTTATTAACTTTTGGTCATATGTCCCGATTGATTACAACGTGGTAAGGGGTTTTCATCTCACTTCTTATTCCCTTGAGATTCGTCATATGTTGCCACTATTTCCTTTTGTGTGGTGTATGTACTTCACATGATTGTATTCCATATGTAATATAAATTAATTTATGGGTATTTACAAATTCATTGTATGATACTTATTTCATGGGTTGTATGTTTCATATGTTAACAAATCGATAAGGGAATTTCTAATTTCGATTTCTACTCATTGGGTTTCATGCAAACTTCATTGAATGATTTACTCAAAATTATGTACGAAATCACTATTTATTTATTTATGTAGTAATTTACACTCCCATTTGTGTTTATATTCCTTTTATACACATAATAACTTCATTGATAAATTCTCAAGTGTTCATTATGAAGTTGGTAAGAATAATCTTAACTCAATTTCAATTCATTGAGTAAAAAATCCAAGTCCTTGGTGTTGTTGTTACAAGAATATGTGTTAATGTCCTCTGATTTATTTACACTGAATATCCAATAATATTGAGTGTATTTATATTTGTCACACATAATTATTCCATTGATTTATCCATAACCTAAGGATAGGGTCTTTATAAGGGATTTCATCAAAATTTACATTTTATTGAGACTTCATTGTTGTTATGCACCAATTCAATTTTATATGGTGTATATATTGTACATTAACTTATTATATCATGAATCTCTTTATTATCATGAAATTATAATGTTTTTATTTATTCAATTATTTTTATTCAATAATCTCTCATTTGGTTAGGAACTCTAACAAAAATATCATATTAAAAGTTCAAAAGATTTATTCTTCTAAATCTTTATCATAAAATTCCATTTTTTAAAAATGATTTTAAGGATTTATTTATATGGAAATTAATGTTTTGAAATTAAAATTCCTTTTAAAAGTTTCAAAGTTGTATGGGACACTTTTATTCAAAAATCTCTTTTAAATGACTTCTTTGATAAATAGTGTGACTTTTAAATGTTTTCCAGAAAAAGGGGATATTGCTTTCAAATAGTTTTAATGATTTTTTTCATAAATGTCAATATAATTCATTTTATTATTTTCTTTATTGAGGTTGATTAATTATTATAAAATCTTCCATATTGTATAGAATATGTTATTTTTGATTTTGGGTGTGCTATTATTATACCATTCGTGGTTTATGGTTGAAGTATTAACATTTTGTATGCTAGTTTTAATATGAATTTTTATGTTATGTTTCAAAAAATTTATACAAGGAATGAATTGGACATAGTATGTGATAGGTGGAGCTAGTTATAGCTGCTCGATGCTTCGGTAGGTCTCATGAGACAAACTATTGTCTTGGCACAAGGCCTAAAAAATCATATTTGTAGTCTTGGCACGAGGCCTTGACTATGTGGATATGATGTCCGACATTATACATTCCATCATTACGAAATTAGCTATTGATAATACATGTGATTATTCAACTAGTAGAATATCCATGTGAATAAGTAAATGACATTATATGATTTATATTTTCCATTTTATGTTGTAATTTATGTTTAAAAGGCTTGTGTTTTAGTCTTATACAATGACTTAAATGTTTTTGTTATTTATGAAAGTTTCCATTATATTGTTATCCTTATTGATGATTTGAGCACACCCCTTTCTATGTTTTATTTTTTCCCAGAAGTGAAGATGTATATCCCGATTATCCTGCAGGAATAGGATATGGGATATGAGTGTGTTCAAAGAAGACACAATGTTTTTTTTCTTTATTTCATGATGTAATGTAATACTTATGTATGTTTCTAGTAATTATAGTGATAATAAACTAATCGGTCTTATGGGATGTGATGTCTTGTGATCATGGAAATGATATGTAATAATGCACCAACTGTGGGTAACCAGAGTCGGGGAATTATATTGTGTGTTATCAAAAATATCACACAATTATTGCTTTTGAAACCCACATTATTTAATGTGTATTGGCAGTATTTTCCCTTCTATTATGAAAATATAAAGCAGATAAATAGAAATAAATAACACATAATTTTATAGTGGTTTTTGGCCCAACGATACCCTATTGAATTTCACAAAATAATCCCTCTACCATTTATGTGAATTCCACTAGCCTAGTCCACATATCACAAGAAAAAATTCCCTCGACTCAGAGCAGACAATAGAAGGCTTTAAAATATTAATTAAAAAAATTATGTTGGTTCAATAACAGCGAACCAACTGTCCATAGAATTAATTGAGATGATGATACTTCACCACAACAGAGTACGAGTAGTTGAAAACTCAAAAAAAATCAAAATAGATTGAGTTGATTGAAATGTGTTGAATATATACAATTTCAGTAGTATGTAGTTGAAAGTAGGAAGATCTTATTCTTCAGAAAAAAATATATTCATGATTAAAATAGTCTGAAGTGATCCAGTTGCAAAAAATATCTTTAATGGATACAAAAAAAACATAATAGTATCAAACATATTGTAGAACATGACAGAACATGTATATCTCCAAAATTTTGTCATTTAATCTGAGTTTTTCATTTTCTATAGCACTATGAAAATAATTTCAATAATGTAGTCATATATCACATAGATATGGATATATTTTTTTTTGTTATATTCTAAATAAATATATAGACCATATGAATTGATTCGATATTTTAGATTGAAACGAATAACCTGATTGGTCGTAGAAATTCAAATTTAAATTTACAATTTGAGTCCTAACTTCTATTAGAGAAAGGAATGATTTTCTATAATAAAACCGCTTCATTAAAACAATCAAAATGATCCTTGAATCAATCTTCCATTTTGACTTGACCAATGCAGAAATCTCGGATTGAAAAAGCGACTTGAAGAACTTTGTCGTTCAGAATACAATGTATGTTTGAACTGTGTTTTGTAGTGTTACTTTGTACGTATAATTCTTTATCCATATGTTCATCTTTACATAACATTGGGAACAAATTAGCATATGGAAGATGATCCATTCATTTATCGTTTTCATCATAAAATCCCAAATGTAGCATAGTTCAACCAAGCATTCAACATTCGTAAATGTAGGGTATGGACCGTGAGTTTATACTCCAACATAGGGTTGTTGATCCGTACGCTTGCTAATTTCCACATGTAGGGATGTTGTTCCAATCAGAAAATGCTTAGCATGGAGTAGGTTCGATAACATATGAAAATTTTATTATTTCCAGCATAACATAGGGATGAAACAATGTTTCTAGAATAATTCCGTAATGCAAATAACATTAAAGCAAAATATAAATTTCTATAAATCCCACTTATCAAAACATCATTAGATAACAAAAAAAGGTATTTGTGAGGATAAAAATAATCCTAAATAATAGAGAATTATTTAGAAAATAATTTCCAAACGATAATGTGTTCTTGAGGATCACTCCATGGCTTGGACATCAATGTTTTGTAATGTAAGGAAAGTTATCTGCTTGAAAGATAAACCATTTTGAGATACATGAATAGGTAATTAATGAGAAAAATAAATTGTCATTCCCCCACAATTTAATGTTTTTCACATTGTGTTTCTTGAATTTTATTTAAATAGGTATTACCTTGATCCTAACCATGTAATTCAATGGGATCATGTTGACCTAGATATGGATGCTTAATTGGTAGTGCTTTCAGAGCGGATTGTGGATATGAAAGAGAAAGACCTGCATGGAAAAAGAATAATTCTTGTGTGGGTTTTGTGGAAACATGGTTAGATTTTAGAATATACCTAGGAATGAGGGGAGGAGAAGAAAGAGAAATGGCCTAACACTTTTGGGATGGTGATGATTTTCAAATTTCTGGGGATGAAAATGTTTATGGTTGGTAAAATGTATCATGCTCAGTTTCTAGTATATATCAATTTCATTATGATTCTAATTTTCAAGTATATGGTTAATGTTTTGGAGAGTTTGGTGGCCTATTTGAATAAATTTTTTCATTTTATAAAGGATTATAGTGGGTGAAAGGTAGGTAAAATTCATGAAACTCTTATAGAGATATGTGCACAGTACGACAAAAGGCTATATGAGAAGGTGCACGGGTGGTACACAGATTACCCAAACTATGCGATAACCAAAGAGAAAATGTCATTATTGAGATCGTGGTCTTCATAATGGTTGGAATTCTATTTGGAATCCAGGTGATTCAAGCAAGCGAGGTTATTGCTTGAGGTAATAGTTTTCGTATATTTAGCGCATACTTTTCATAACTGTGGGACAAACAATGGACAGTTTAAAAACAAGATCTATAAAAATTGTATCAAGGTCAAATTAATGTTTTAACCCCTATTTTCTTCCCCAAACTGACCCTATCGTAGGATTTATTCTACTCAGAGCCTAATAAGGATTCTCCCATCGATTTTGAAGTGATTTGAAGGTGTTTTGTTTTTATATTTAAGCCCAGCTATTGTGGTATGTCATCACTCTTGGTCGTTCATGATGGTTTTACATAGATGTACTTCTCCCTATCTCTTAGTTTCATATACATATGTCTTCTATTGATAGATATAAGCAATTTTATGCCATATATGATTATATTTCACCTTATTGATGTAATGGGAAGTGATCAAAGGTGGGGCTCTGAAGATTTGACATGTTTTCATCGATGGTTTCATGCCATTTTCCATTTTCCCCAAATCATTCAAGGTAGGTGGCTTCACTATCAACTCCTCTATTTAAAACGTGAAGGTTTAGTTTCAAATTGATTAAATTTATTGAAAATTGGTTGTAAAATTGGTGTGAAAATCAGGGTATAAACCATATTTAGTGATGGTTTATGTTTTTTGTGTGTGAAATTATGGAATTGTTGTGAAAAGTGCATTCATAAATGAATTTAAAATTTTGATTTTAAAATAGTTTCTTGGTTCAATTTATGAGAAAAGGGTTTCAATAAAATGTTTTTATTGAAATGGGGTTGAAGTTGAAATGGGGTTGGAATTGAAATGCATTGGTCCTGGAATGGTTTTGGAATGATTGTATTTGCATTGTCTTTGGTCATACATGGTGGTGTGTGTTCATATTACATTATGAGGCCTGGTTGAAATATTACCTTGTGCTCAATTACAATGTTTTAATGGAATATGGAATTTAATTACCTTGTGAAAACGTGTCATATCATTGAGAAACCACTCATGAGTATGGACCTTTCATAACTAAGAATGCATGTTTTGATGTGTGGGTTTTTGGATTGGAATGAAATTCGATAAAAGAAAATATGAAATGGTATTGAAGAACTTGTATGGTTTTTTTACTTGGAACTTGATATTGTTTTTTAAAAACTAATTTTTTATGATTTATTTTATTCTTAGATAAACTATTTTGGAAATTGTATATATATAAATTTTCTTTAACAAATGTGATAACTTTTTCTGTCCTAGTAGATTGAGTAGGGAAGTAATTTGTGTAAATCCTACTGAGTTTCATTACTCACCAATGATTTGGAAAATTGGTTATTTTCAAATGTTTTTTATTAGGAAATGAGAAAATTTAAACTATAAAACTTCTCTTGTGGTGCTCAGTGATACGTGGGTTTTTTTTCAGAGTGGAATACAGAGGATATTAGAGATTTGGATTTCTGGTTCTCCTAGAGTTTTAATGGGGCTTCCATCAATTATACACTTGGTTGTTTATATACATATGTTTTTGTATTGTCTATAGTTATTTTTTTATATAAATTATTATTTTTAGTTGTCTTTAATTTTTATCATGCATTGCGAAGTGGTTTATGTGGTTAGGACATGTTTGGTTGGTTGTTTTTTTTCATTAGGAAAATTGTCCACCTATGTTTTAATGATTCACTTAGAATTTCATTCCATCTGATGATGTTCATGGTATGTCACATAAGGATAAGTAATGTTCTCCCACCTTCTCGATCCAATGTTAAGAATAGAGATTTTAAAAGTATTCCATCAACATCCCTTCAAGTGTCTGATAGACCTTTCCGATTGGATATCAATTTGGGGGTGATAGGTTATAATGATATTCAATTTAGTATTTCAATCATGTTAATAATTATTCAAAATTTTAAATTGAACATGTATTAGGGTTATAATCGATTAAAATTGGTACACTATACAGCCTCACCACTTCATTCAAATATATCTTAGCCAGTTTTTTCAAAAGATAAATCTTCCCAAATAGCGATAAAGTGGGCAGTCTTGGTGAGTCCGTCCACCAAAACCCATATCACATTTATTCCTTTGGATTAATTTGGGATACAAATGAAAAATAACTTGGTGATTTACTCCCATTTCAATGTGGGTATGGGAAATGATTTCATTATACCCTAGTAATTTTTTCAATCTACAATAACTTACTGACACAGCAAGAACATTACGACATACTCATAAATCTCCTTCATTATGATGTACCACCATATGTTCTCTCAAATATCACAATATATCCAGATACTTCTAGGGTTTATAAAGAAGGATGAGCTATATGAAATTTCAAATACACCTTTCTTTATCTCTGTTGATGATGGAAATCAAATCATATATCCAAACAACAAGACACCCTCTCTATGGATGTTTAAATCATGGCGTTTCACTTCCTTTACTACATTCAACTTCTTTTTAAGTCTAAGATCACCACTTTATGTATTATTGATGATTTTATGGATAGACAGTTGGTAACATATGTGTTCTAGGTAAGGAATAGTTATTTCCATTATAATTTCCCGATCGCCCTTTTGAATGTCTGTAAAGAAAAGTAATTTTCAATCCACATTATAGATAGAGTAGTAATTTATTTTCTTCTACGAGCATCAAATACCTTATTTCCATTTTTAAGATGGTAGTGAATAAAACAGTATAGGTACTTGATTATCTCTAACCATATTCAATGATTCATGTTGTCCTCCTTCAATGTGAATATATACTTCAAAAATATGTGGTCAATGTATATATCACATTTTCTCAATAATGATAGTTTTTACAAATATTTTATGGGAATATAAATGTTTATTACATTATATCTTATGTATGATAATTTTTTTCATGATGATCTAACTATCATGTCTCATAAGGGACCACCTAGTCATTTTAGGTGAGTATAAATCCAATCCCTTTTATGTATTAATCACTATAAATGAAAAAAACTTCCCCAGTAAAGGTTAAAGATAGATAAGGTTCACTAAATAAACATTCCTTCAGTTTATGAAAATATTCTTCATTATTTTTATCTATATAAACATAAATACTTTTAATGTTGACAATTCTAGTAGATTAGAAATACCTAAACATATTTTCATAAAGATCATATGTTATACTTTTATATAGAGATAACTATAAATATTATTTATAGTTATAGGAAAACACCACTAGTCCATGACCTTTTTCTTTCTTATATCCACAATGATTACATTAATAGACAAGGTGTTTCATAACAATGCATTTTTCGGTAATTTGAACATGAATTTTTTGAATTTACTGAAAAAAATTTCCATACACATGGTTTATAATATTCCCCTTATTTGATCTTCATGATCCACATGTTTTTTAGAATATATCAAATCATCATCAATAAATACCACTATAATGTTATCATTCTATTATTTAATGACTCTATTCCTCAAATCCATAAATATATCATGATAATTTTTTAATGATGATGTGAATACCAAGAAACTCATAATGCCCATATTTTTTCAGAATGTAGTAATTGGGATATATTATTTCTTTACCCACAAATTTTGACACGTAGATCGAAGACCAATCATGGAAAATAATTAAGCTCCATGGAGCTGAAAAAAAAATGTCAATCCTTGGAAGAGGATATTTTTTATTCACCATTGTATAATTTTCTTTTCTATATTCAATGAAAAAACTCATTGATCCATGATTCTTTTTTTCAAATAGAAAATGTTATCCTGAAGGATACACACTTTTTAGAACAAAACCCCTTCTCCAATTGATATTTAAGATCCTTAATTAATTACTCAAACTCAAATTATTCCATTCGATTTTGGGTCTTAAATATTGGATTAGATATATATGTGAGATCAATTGAGAAATATACATCTCATTCTGTAGTATTTCAGGATAACTCTTTTGGGAATACATCATTTTATTTCTAAACAACGAGCACTTAACTAATCATTATGATCTCTCTTTTTTATTATTCGTCACCAATAGTTTCTATAAAGAAGGTAAGAGGAGACTGGTCTTAGAAAGACCTAGTTTGGGGAATCTTTCTTATGTATATTATCAATGGTTTTCCCTTCAAGAATATAGAAATATAATTAATTATAAATTTGATCTTGTAATTATATTTTAACAACCAATACATCCCATGTATTATGTCAAATTCCACCATTGGATTGATCATCACGTTTTCAATGAAAATTTACTGAAAAATGTTAATTGGAGAATCCTTATATATATTTTATGCTTGAATACTTATTCCAAGAGTATTAAATAAAAAATATTCCACTAGAGGTTCAATATTTTACACCATGTTCATTATAAACATAAATAAAAAAGAATAATGTATAGAACTAGAATAAGATAATTTACTTGATAGATTTTACTATACAATGAATGTACCTTCCACAAAATAATTTTGAGCCTCAAATTCAGCCATAATAATTTCTAAAGAACAATATTTTACACATTTTTGTGTTGATGTTGGATTCCCACAATTATCTTCTTATTTGGTCATTGGACACCAAAACTATTGACTTCCCCACACAAGATGTATTCATTGAATGTTGCGATTGCACCATATTTTCCTTTTAATTATAATTTAGATGTTGAGTCTTTAAATATTCATTATAGTTCTAAGAATTATTCCCATATCTTAAAGAATTATACAACTTTCCACTAAGAAAAATTCCCCAAATTCATCTTCCCGTATTTTTTTTACATTGGATATTTTACTTTCATATATTTTAGATAATTCCAAAATTTTTCTTCTACATTTATCTTCTGGTAATTATGTCTTTGAGTCCATTGAAAAAATAAAAACTCCATTTAAAAATTGAGGGAACTTAACAATATATCTTTATAACTACCAATGTCTATGATTTCCAAATATTACTATAGTTGGTTTCTCAGTACACTAAAGAATCAATATCTCTCCCAATCAGAATCGGTGAAAAATCATGGTGTGTAACTCTCGATCCGTGTAAGGGTCATATCAATGTTCTTAACTAATTAATTTAATATTTTTTTAATTCATGGATTTACAATTACATTTTTTCTAGAGTATTTGTTGAAAATACATGATGAAAAAGACCATTTGAAGTCTTATCATCCCATGTAATCCAATTCATCCCTTGGCTTCATGCTCTTGATCATTTTTCACCACATATTAGCTTGTCTATCTAACCAATATACTACCAAAGTAACTTTTTTCACAGAATAATGATGTAAAAAAATATTTTTTTCTATAGTGTTGATCCATTATTCAAAAAATTATGGATTATAGTTTCTATAAATAATGGGTTGTTATTGATGGATAAAGAACTAAATTACAAGTTGGTTTTTCATTGGTGAAGGACAATCCACCTGATTTTGGTTTATGTTCATGACATGATTTAACTAATGAATCATTATCCATCTCAACCCATATTGGGAATTCCATCATCACATTGCCTATTGTATCCATTTTTAACATGAGTACTTCTATATCCTTAATTTTTTATAGAACAAGAAAACCAGAGTTATATATTATTTACTATTGGTAATATTATAATAATAATTCTAAAGAAAATATTAATATTTTAATTTTATTATATATATCATCTAGGATGATATAATTCAATATTATTAAAATTATTAAATTATCTACATACCCTTCATAATGGTTTGTACAAAAAGTGAGTGACCAAAGAATATCCCCTGAGAGTGTCAAACAAGATCTGTATAAAGGAACATTATTGTACACTAGTTCACAATTAATTCTAGATAAATAAAATTTTCTTGGGGTTGTTACCCTTCTGTATATCTACACTATAGATACATCCACTTTCAGTATCCAAATAGGGATGAATTTTTAGGGAAACCAGTTTTTTAATATTTTCCACAAATAAAATGAATTATTCATGTATTTAGACTTATACCTAGGGTTTTTTCTAGTGTTTTTAATCCTAATTTCCAAAATTAACTAAACCATCACTTTACACCATCAATGGAGACATACTATTTGTCTCACAAAACATTCATTACACGGTTAAATATTTATCAATACAGAGGATATTTTGAGGTTTATTTTCTTGGAAAACAGTAACATAATACATGAAAACATTAAGAAACATTAAAAATAATCTAATACACTTGGAATGATTCTTTATTCTTTATTCCTATGTTACATTACTGTATCTCATATCTTGGGGACATACATCAAATAATAGGGTGTGCATAAATCCCACCAAGGAAATAAAAAACGAGTTATTTATCATATGAAAAAGTGGAATATCAATAAGTAATAATAATATGAACATGATTCATATCATAATATAAATAATATTAATCCTAACATGGAAAAGTGGATACAATATTAAAATAAGACATTCATAATCATATCACCATGGATTACCACCAGATCATCATAATTCGTAATTACTGAGGTCGTTCTACAAGGTATCGTAAAATATTTCATATGTAGAGATTAATTATAAACCCAATGGATTATAGATGTATAAGGGTTCACACTTTATTTATATAAATTAATGTGATCCAAATTTATCAGAATAAATCATTTAATCAATAATATTAGGAGAATAACTAATGGGTTTTATATGAAATCATTGAGTACATAAGTTCTTAAAGACTTGAACATTACATCATTTTTAACCAATGCAAAAAGAATGAGATTTTAATACAGGTAAATAAGAAAATAAATATATTATATTCTCATATAGGTGAATTCTAATTGGGAAATAAAGAGGTTTAGTTCTTCAAATATAATGATATTTTGTGGAAAGACAAAATTTCAAGGGCATATTTAGGTAGCATAAATGAACACAACATGGAATATGAAAAAGGTATAATGAGAAATAATAGAGGTATCCCACTGATAAGACATAATTTGTGAAATAATGGAATGATCAATTCTTCATTAACAGAAATATTCATTGACATTATGAATATTCACAAAAGGAGCTACTTGAGTGAAATAGAAGTAGAATAGAATTCACTTACCTTGAAGATTTTCTTCTTGAAACACGAGGTTAAAACCTTGATACCTTTATAGAACCATGCAGGGACTCTATGTAAGGTAAAATAACCACAAAATCATGGATTATGAATTTTAAGTCCAGAGGAATGGTAAATGGGTATTATTTCTACATTAGGAATGTTGGGTTTTTTAAGGATTAAATATTGATTATTTCATCATATGAGCGTACCACATTTGGGTAAATTGAATTAATTTTTTTGTGGACCATTAATATTAAAGAGATTGTTTTTATAAATTCACATACATAAAAAAACAAAACATACCGTGCATGAAACCCAATTAATTCTCATTATTTGAATACTATATTTTATATCAAAAATAAAATTTCATGATCAAAAAGTAAAGTGTAAAATATATAAATTTAAAATAATATTTTTAAAAAAATCTATATAATTATTAAAGAAATTTTTAATGAATATAATTTTTCATAAAATTTTTAATCATGACAACATAATAATGATTTCATAATTTTTTAGTGCTTATAAAGCGTTAATTTTTACTTTTTCCCCAAAAAAATCAACTTAGTTAGAAAATTCCCAAAAAGTCACCCTAAAATATTATTGATGATCTCTTTCCATAAATGAAGTATATTTCACAAAAAGTAATTATATAAAAATATTAACATTATCTTTAATATTAAAATCAATATTCTAATCAAAATTAACAATTTAATAAAAATTTAAACAATATTACCATTATAAAAAGTTCTTATGGATTAATTAAAATATTTTTTCATTTTAAAAGATATGTTTTAAGAAAAAGTTTATTTAAAAGTATACCTAAAACATAATTTTAATAGATTATGTTTATATTCCCCAAAAATATAATTTTTTTAATTATTTCAATAAATAATTTTTACGATCATTAATTAAAATGCTTTTATGTAACCAAAATTATTAAAGACCAATTTTTTATGGTCTAATAGTCATAATTCTCATATACCATATTGTTAAATAATCATAATGAAAAATGTTCATATTTACCTATAAATACACCATCAATAACATCTAATCTATTATGGTTCAATACTATTTCCAAAATGAATATTGTATTACTAACTCTATGTCTCATTTTTATAGCGTTGTTCGTTGGTGAAAAGATTCTATTGGATTGAGGTGAACTAATTTTTTATATTTTAATTTTTTTAACCTATATTAGTCTTCCTATAATAATATTTGGTATTATATTTTGTATATTTATTGACATAATGTAACATTATTAAATAATTAAATAAAGCATTGATGGGTTTTAGTATGTGTTTTCCATTCTTTTACTATTCCTAGTTATAATAGTTCAAATCAACATAAGTTGAGTAATTTTATTAGGAAAATCAAACTACATTCTATATTCTTTCATTGTAAAACATAATAATTTTTCTTATTGAAGAGATACTTTATTAAAATAAGAACACTTTTCAAATCACTGCTTACATGCTATGATATTTGACATGCAGGCCTTCATCATGTCATCTATTGATAAATAAGTATCTCTTGTGGTCCACATCTGAGAACCCATTTTGAATTTCCCCTTCATGCTAGTATGGAGATTAAATATAAAGGTTCTCCCCCATGGTAACAACTATGAATATATAAAAGATAGAGCTCCTCCTCATTGTACATATCTGAACTAATGTGAAGGATCTCATATATGAATGGCGAAAAAATTTCCCACATTGGAGGTCATCCCTAGAGTTTCAATTGAACAAATCATCCCCATTATGTAACAACCACATAAAATATAGGTTCTCCCAACATCGATAACCATATAAATCAGAAAATATATTCTCACCATGGTAATTAAATGATTATAAACCATGAAGTTCCTCCTCATGTTTGATCAATCTCCTTAGAGAGAAAATGGGAATAATCATAGTTTTACTCCATAAGATAGCTATTGAAATGGTCCCCCCATAATTAAATATAATGTTAATTAATAGGTAATCTCCTTATCAAAAAACATTATATTTAGAGGAACTCTTTATGGATACATATATACTGAGTCTGGAGTTCCTAAATATGGTTCCTCCGATGAAAGACCTCCTGGTAATATCTTATTGAGTCATTAGGAAGGTCCACCCCACATTTGAATCTAAGTTACCATATTATCAAAAGTTAGTTATAAAAATATGGTCAGACATATCATATATACTTTTGTAAACTATTACTTACACCCCAAATCCTTGGGTGAAGTGAGTAAAATATATTCTTCAGTACCACTACATTATTATGATTGATTAGATATAGATGAAAATCTGCCAACTGATTTTAGTTCACTTGACAAAATAACTTGAAAGTGACCACTATTGTAAAAAAATTGATTAATTATTCATTTTCGAAAAGCAAGGGTCAAACATTATGTCAGAAGAATAATCGATATATAAAATTCATATCATGTATGAGACTATGGATACACCTAATTATTTCATTCCAAAAATATCAATGAAGAATGCATATCACAATTTTTTAGTAATTTTTGGGACACATTAAAACACCCCAGATGCAAAAACGTCTAATATATGTAGATAAAACAATCCACCTTAATGAAATAAGATGAATAATGTGTAAATATTGAGTTTTCTATCTCCTGATGACATGGAATGTTAAAATTTTCAAACAGCATGACAACCTCTATAAGGCCTACTCAAATAGCCTTAAGAAACTCCACTAAATAATCAAGGGATATTATGATTTCATGATTATTATAGTATGGGGAGAATTAATATTATACATTTTATACCAATTGTGTACCATCATGACCACTCTAGTAAATAAGTAAGCCATTTCATTTTTGCTGGTCGTGCTTAGATCAGGGATATGGGAACTCCAATTTGTAAATTCAATAGATCAAACTACCTATATATTATAAAAAATATGTGGTTGATATGAATGAAAAATTTATAGTCTTTTATATAAATAAAACATGAAAGTAGAGTAGAAAATAAATATTCGGAATATTAATACATAAAAGTAGATAAAACCAAAATAATAGAAACATGAGTTCTAAAACAACTGAAGGATTCATCAAATACAATTATTACCATAATATGATATCAGTAAGAAAATAGTACTATGAATATAGCTTAAATAGAGTAGGAGGAACCCAATTCTATAAGGTTAGTAATGTTTTACCTCCACCACCACCCTTTGTATCCTCAATCAAAGAAATGGATATGTGAATTGATGATATACATCTTCAATGGATGTTCATTTTTTCTAAGTAGTGGTTGATCAATTATATCCCCCACAATCACTTTTAATGATGATTTTTTAATAAATATATACATAATTGGTGTTTTTAGCATTTTATTGAAGATATTCACTAAAAATTACATGCTTTGACCAAGTTCCCACCATACCCTAATTACAACATTGGATTGGGAAATTAAAGGCTCATAGGGGATACAAATCAAATATTTTTCCAATAATGATGAAATAAATAAATATTATGGTTTAATCATTGATAGATATTATAATGAAAATGATGCCCTATACTTCTATAATGTGGATGAATATATCTTCTGGAAGATATTTTTCATTATAGTGAATGTCATCTATACCAACCATGTTGATGCTATAGAGAATGATTGTAAAAGGAAAGGATAATGGCAAAACACAAGTTAGAAATATCATGTATATAGAAGTACGAGAGAATTAATAGATACTAAACATTAGAGGAAATATTATTATTTTGGTGGTCCAAGTGATCTTTAAATACCTATTACACAATAATCTACATATAAGTAGAGAAGAAACAGCATGTACACATGCATAACCCACTCACAACCAAAAGATTCTAGCTTCATCTCTGTAGAAAAAATTCTTATATAATTCCATGATACAAAATATTGAATATATTAATATTGAATTATTGAAGGAAATCATATCCCAAAATTTTGATGTCAAATATGTTGTTATCACACCTATTTTAGTTGATATTCCTTAGTATGAAGAAACTAATTGACCAATGAAAGTAGAATTTATACATCAAGTTGATCAAGGACCTTATTGTCATGTTCGATTAAATTTCAACACCTTTTTAATGATATTAATCTATTGATATATCACCATCCTCATTCTGAAAAAAATCATCTAATTCTATGTTGGGAAGGTTTTCTCATTCAAATTACTGTATAAAAAGTGTCATCACATGAAAATGATTTGTAAGCTATTACCGCTGGATTAGTAGTTATCAATGGGTCATTGGAACCAAATTAACTAGAGAAGAAACCACAATCTGAGTATGTGGATATGATTCCTCCACCACCAATCATAGGTAATCCCAAATTTTGAATATGAAATAGAATGTGATATGTGATGTAGTATCTTATTTACATTTTATCATGGTGTTTTCTGATGTTATAAACCCCTAAATAATATGAAGTAGTCAAAATCCAATGATTTATAAAAAAATTGAGGGTATCATATTTTTTTGGTGCAATTACCATGTCGTTGGATTTATTTCTAGTTTGGAATATCTCTTATAAAAATTACTTTAAAATTCAATTCAACTCTAATGAAAAAAATAAACCATTTTCTCTACAATAGAAAGAAACCTGATAAAAAGTTAGTTATTGATTGAATTTCTGGATAGAAGAGACTTAGATATTCCCTAGATATATAGATTTCCTCAAAGTAGTTAATATATGTTTTTATATGAAATATATAGGATGAGAGAGAATCATTACCATTTTTTGGAATTATTCTGGTGGATTCCAATATAATTTTATAATACCAAAACATTTTGAAGATTTTAATCGGTAATCCAAAAAAATATATAAAAAACCTATCCTCATTGGAATGGAAATATGGAGAGGTAAAAATGATTCAAAAAATCATTACCTAGAACTATTCTATTCCCCTATACCCTAAACTGTCATATTTCAGTTTTTACTCCACCGAAAAACAACAAAAATATCTGCATTCTAATACAAACACACATGATGTGAAAAAGGAGCAGAATCACTAGAATTTTGAGAACACAAAGAACATGGTTCATTCATACTATACTGAAATGGTAAAATGATACATTACATTGAAATTAAAAACTAATTGGATTAAAGTACCATAGATCAAAATACTAGATATTAATTTATTCAATAATCACTCCAAATATTGTCCATATCACTCGATATTAGGGAACATCATCTAATATTACATTGTAATCAATTATTTGTAAATAAATGGATGGTTACATAAGATAACCCTAGGAACCATATAGAAATTATGATCACCTGTACACTTGGAGATGAATATAAATGGCCAAAATTCTGGAAAAAAATCATAAATTAGTTATAAATTCATGTCGTGAAAGTCAATAAATGACACACATTTAATCACAAGAGAAAAAATGAATCAAATAGTTGTGGCCCCATTTCCTCCTATAACTTTAATGAAATGATCTTATTCTCTACATACTTCCATGAGCCAATGTAATAATTGCTAATTTATCATATCATGTTAAGAGGAAGCTCTGTTGGGTAATATATCAATCCAAAATCTTATAAACTTCATGCACATATCATTGGGTGGAAAAGCACCACTCCACTAATTTGAATTTCCAGTTGATAAAGAGTCTTAATTTTTTATTATAATTTTCATCCATATGATATATCTTTAAACTTATATATAAGATTATTTTGAAATAGATTCCCAATTTTCAATCATGATGGAGGTTGTAGAGGTAGAGGATGGCATGACCAATGTAGTCATTGGAGCTAATTTGTTATCACTATTGAAATTATATATGATGTTGAAACTAGGATAAATGATCTTCAATGAGCTCAATTAATGTTTCAATATAATATCATATCCTCTAGGTATAATTTAATTCCAATTATACTAATGTATCATTTTATTGATGGGAAATCAAGAAGAAAATCATGGAATATTGTAAAATCAGTTTATCTAAGCCTATAAACAATATTTTCCTCTAATTCTAACCCATTAATTGGACAATAATCCTCATAGCTAGCCTATCCTTGAAACACACTTATTAATTAATAAATATATTTGATTAAAATATTACAAAATTCAATGAATAATTAATATATCCACATATCTCTAGTAATATTGTGTGAAATTCATGTGTTTATCTTTAAATAACATCCCATGACAATTGAAACTGAAATCCATAGCTTTAAAATAATATTTATCCATTTTCTCGTGGAATAATACTAAAATACATATATATGTCCATTCCAAATCAGAGGAATAAGATTAATAGAGTTGAAAGAAAGATGAAGAATTACCTCTGTCTCAAGAACTAATGGAATCTAATATACCGTTGATTATCATGGGAAAGGAGAGGTGGAAATAGAGGAAAATTGAACAAAATTTTCCATTATTTAGATGAATAAAAGAGAAAACCATTATGGGTTTCAATGAAACACCCTTAAGAAAACCCAAAATTTTACAAAATTCCCCAAAAATATGTAGAGGTTTAGTTGAGAATCTAAAACTCTAAATTCCTAACCACAACCTTTGTTACTCCACAAAGTCCTCAATATTCACCACTTGACCCATAACGATGTTTCCTAAGACTATTTTCTCTCCAAAAAACACTAGTGGTTTCTAATAGGGTTTGAGTGATGTGAATCTATTACCACCCCTTCCACCTCATTTACGTGAAGCTCATATATCCTCTCTAGATCATTTCACCCAAATTTAGACCTCCAAATTTTTTTTTAACCATATCAAACTTATCTATAATCTCTATTTCTATTATAAATTCAAATTTTTTATTTACTATAATTACAATTCTACTAAATTCTATCTTTATCTAGTTTCACAAGCCCCCAAAAACACTTGTAAATATATCTTTATGACTATACAACATATTGTACAAGAGAATCATTAACATGAAAAATAATTATTCCACATCAAATAGTATAATATGTTACATGAACTTCGTCAATGGGTACATGAAATGTTATAGTTACTGTATTATTTCACTAATATATTATACCAATTTCAATCCCTAAAATCCATTTTATTTACCCATCATATATAGATTCCATCCCTCAAACAATGTACTTGAGTCTAATTTCACATTATCAAGATATATTTCATATTAAAAGAACCAATTAGTACCCTCGTGGAGAAATTTTTTTAAAAACACAATGGATTATACACCATGTAAATGACTATATCCACCCACTCGATAATGATGCTCATTTTCTATCTACATTCACATTTTTTCAATCAACGACATCATACACTTTTATTTGAGACCACTTGTTTTCCCTAAATCACATCCCCTTCATAGCTGCACCCAATAAATACATGACTATCAATGTTTAGAACATTTAATCTCATACATATGACTCTATTTCATATATTAACCACCATACCTTTGAACAGTTCATCATAATATTCTGTGAGTATAAGAATTATGTAAACAAAATTTCTATACTAAGTTATTCTATGAATTCCACAATTATCAGTTACTAAAAAAGAGATATGTCTTATTTACAAAAATCACTATCCACATTATAGTATTTCCTACACACAAAGGATATCTTGCTAATTTATACAGGAACCAAAATTAAAAATCCTTCCTTGTTTAGGTTTAGCGTATACAAAGTATTGAAACATTTATAAAAACTATCTAAAACAAACATTTCAACCATATAACTAGAAATAGTAATGTCCCCACTATAGAATTTCCCTTATACCTATTTAATGACAACTAACGTGATTAGATTCTATCATTACTTCAACCACATCACTCATGATTCATTATCATTTTTCTCAAATTGAATACTCATATGTGACTTACTCCCAAGTCTATAGTTATCATGACGATCTTTGCTACTACTGTAGAATTAAATTATTGATCAATCATAGTAACACCCATATGACAACAAATATTGTTTAAGATAAACAAAATCACTAACTGCAATAAGGATCATGAATCCCAATATTCCATAAAAAATAATATTATATCACTGATAGTTTTGAAACCTCACTGATTCCCAACTCATCATATTTAAGGAATTATCTAATTACATTATTAATTATGTTTAACCACTTATCCCCTTGATAGTGCACTAAATTAATTGATTATTTAACCTCATTTTATATTAATTTATAGATCTCATCCCTCACATTGGTCTTACACAATCCACTAGTTCTACCATGTCAACCCATATACTACCAACCTCATTGAATCTTCAGATCTTAATGATATAGGATATAACATCAACATGATAACAACATAATTCCATTCTTAAGGTCATGAAAAGGTGTCTAACACCTCTTAATGATCATTTCATACCTCATCACACCCTAGGAGTGATCAATCCTTAATATAACTAGAATCCCATTACTTATCTCAACATAGTCAAAGAATATAAGTAGGCATTAAATTTATAACAGTTTATATACATCTCAAAAGGCCCTAAAACCCTTATGTTTTTCAATGGAGCAAACACATTTCCATGATCTTCTAAAACTCTATATTAGGAATTTATCCCATTAAATCACTATTCCTCTTTAATTTTCATTGTGTCCACCCCATAGAAAATAGGCGAACCATCTTATATAATTTTGATATCAATGATATTTTCCTAAATCCTGTAACCATCATATTTCACATGTAAAACAAGGATGTTAATTCCAAAATAAACACAAAGAACGCCATTTGTAGGTTGATATAATGTCATTTATATAACACATGTGACAAAATGAGCATGAAAAAATGATATTTTTTCCTCATGGAGAGTGATGGACTCAAATAAAAACCTCAAAAATTCACATAACCAAAACTATTGATGACCAAATCCTATAAAAAAGTATTAATACACTCCCATAATTCCCTATATCACCACTCAATTGATTCCATCATATGTTTCATCGCACCCCTCTTTTGCTCAATAACCTTACTGGTTAATCATGCATCTCAGGAATGTAAATCACATCTCTTCTAATAATCTATTTTATATTTCACAACAAATATAGAAAATTAATTTCATATTCTAGTACTAATAACTCAATCACATAACAACCATGTGTTAAATCTAAAACATAAAGAATCTATTCATGTTTCCCACAACCAAATCCATGCATACTGCTTGGATAAAACCTATCTCTCCATACACCATCATGTATCACCACCCATATCAAGTAAAAAGAGAAAGTGAACCATTTTATTCTTCTATCACCCTCGAACCACATTACATTGATTCATATCTAATCATCACTAGGATCTCTATCAAATCAATAGATCGTACACCCCCAAAAGCGATAGCTCATGAAGCAATTCAGATTCTTCCATATCACATAAATAAATGCATCTCCAACCAACCCATCATAGTGTATTTATCCATAATTATAATCCCTATACACATACTACTAACTCCACATTCAATTTCACATCCATAAACATTTTGATGATATCACTATCAAGAAATTTATATAAATATGTCATCATTATTCTATTCCAAAAATTATGGAATCACCAATAAGTTATTTATGAAATAAAAAATAAGAAATCTTAGGAAATTTAAGGGATAAAACCAATTTATATCTTCATAACTATTTTTCCTCAATCGCATACTAGATTTAATGTGACATATGATCTTATATGCCATGTATGATTCAGGTACATATGAATTTTTTCATTACCTGAGATAAGAATAAAAATATATACTATAACTAAAACATCATACCTCATTAAAACAACTCAATTATAACTATAATAAAGTAATAAAAATAATCCCAACTCTTATGAAACGTGTATTTCCACCCATAATTTTGTTTTTTAGAAGTATATATAGCTTTTATCCCATGTTTTAATTAGTCATAACTCTATCTACCATATCCAAAATTGTAAAAAACAACCATAAAAATGTTTAGTACTATTTTTCAGTAGTAAAAATTAGTTTCTAAATGTTTAATTTTTTATTAGATACATTTAGAAACATGGATATTGTAATTAACCACATTTTATAAGAAATGAGGTTATATAGGGTTTTAGTAATTTAGTTTCACTTCTACTCAGATTTCTATAAATCATTATGAAATGATGGGAATTTGGAATCATATTCCAAAATTTCTATAAATGTGAATATATATATATACATATATAAATATATATAATATCATGTTTTTTATATAATCCTTGATATAGAAAATCTCACCCCACAAGTTGATAAACAATGATTTTTTGAAATCACCCCCACCACTTGACGACACCCCACTTGACACATCATGGTCTCTCACCCAACCAAATTAACCATCCTCTTATGCTATCCAATTTGAATTATTTTTTATGCTTAATATAAATAACAATATATGTTTATATATATATATATATATTTTAAATTAGATATTTTATATATATATATATAAATTAATAAGTTTTAATATACTAATAAATGATTATATATATTAATATATATAGGATAATTAAATGCATAAATTTTTATACATAAATAAATTAATAATTAAATTTATATTATGATATTTAAATATATCTAAATATGTTTTTACATAATTATAAATTATTTTATAGTTATATACATATATAAATTATTATAAATATATTTATATTTTTTATTTATATACCAAAATTAAGGTAAATATACTTATCAATATATATATATACATATATATATATATATATATATATATATATTCTTCTTTTTTTAATATTATTATATGTTTATTCAAATCTTTAATCATTTATTATCAATGATAAATTATTTTGTTATCGTTAATTAATTTTAATTTTTTTAACCTACATGTGTCTTTTTGTATATATGTATTTGTGTGTGTATGTATGTATGTATGTATGTATATATGTATCATTTAATATATGTATGAGTTTCTGTATTTTTATTAATTTATATGAATTATAGTAATATATAATATTTTATAATTCATGCATATATTATTTGAAATATGTGTATTATAGATTTTTATTATTCTTAATATTATATAATAACATGTGTGTGTACTAAATAGTGAATGATATAGTACATATATATATATATATATCATTTAAAATTTATTTTCAATTAAAATGTAATCTCATTTTGATTTTAAATATATTAAATTATAATGTCCAAAAAATAATATATATATATATATACAATGTATTTTTTTATTTAATTTTTCATGTTTGAAATACATATAAAATAAAAATTTGGAATGTTTTAAAAACACATAACTATATAAAAACTCAACTAAATTAAAAACTAGACATGTTGTAATGTGTGAAAAAAAACATAGATAAATTGTCCATGATTTTAAGAATACAAGGCTAAATTTAAATTATACTTATTTTTAGAAAACACGACTAATTAGTTATTATTTTGTAGTGTGGTAATATATCAGCTCGAGAAATCATCCATCATCCCCAACCATGTGTATTTGGGACCTCAAGTGTGATAACTCATATTCTAGTGGTTTTAATGTAGTGGCGAGGGTTGAATAAAAATATTTTGTAGATACTATACCCTCTCCATAATTATTGGAAAAAAATGACATAAACATCTATAAGAAAATAAAATATTGGAGTACCCCATAAGGATTTACAATATCATGCATACCACAATTAATAACATATTCAGAAAAATAAATAATAAAACCCATTTTATAGCATAAAGTTAGACATTCTAATGAATTCCCAAGTGTTTTGATCAAATATATGAAAAAAATTAGGAAGAAAATAAAAAAATAAGGACGTATCACAATATGTCCTTAGACTCACCTCAAAATTGTATCAACAAACCCACTGAGATATTTCAAGCTACTCATGTGTTATAGGACCCTTTCCCAACCCTACATGTGAATCATATTCTTTTCATATCAATTAAAATACACCTTAATAGTCTGAGAATAAGAATGATTAGGAAACCAGATATAGTTCCCCTAATAATGGAATTTATATGTGTATATACATAAAAAGTATAAATAGAAATGAGAAATAAGTATATGCATAAATTTATAATATTTTAAAGTTCTCAAAATACAATAATGTTGGTCAAATCACACTTGATTCACAAAATGCAAGAATATTGGATTGAATTACCCATGTTTTGATTAGATGATTATGGAAGGACATCCATGAAATGACCAGTCCTATAGGTGGGACAATGTTTCTATAGAGGAGAAAAAATTAACCAACCCATGATCATATAGATGAATATAACATCACCAATCATAATTAAGGTATATAATCATACATATCTATGAACTGAAAGATTATAGCCTATTATAATTTTTTTAGACAATCATATTGTTTTTAGTAGTGAATGGGTCACCCCCCATGTCACACGATAACAACTGTCTTCTATGAGGTATAAAATCACACCTTAACTAATTTTTATGGTAATATCACCAATGTTAAGTGGGAACCACTCTATGTTGTGAGGTATTTGTAATGATCCAACCTGGGTAAACATAACCTATCACCAATGATAGCCCTATATTTTGTACGAATAAATAAATAGCCTAAAATAAATTGGACTCATGAATCACTAGAAGTCATGATCAATAGTGTTTAACATTGAATAATAAATAAAACAACCATGAGATATACAAGTTAATACCTAGAAGCCGAAATCCAAAATCATAACAAGACAACATCAATGGAAGAAACCATATGACAATCCCAACTCACAATGATGCTGGAAACCTCTAAGAGAAGATGATGAACTACATAACAACCATCCCACTACATGATTCCTATAAAACCATATCTACAAAAACCCCAAAGAAAAAGCAAGGTGTGTGTATAAATCCCAGAAAGGCTCCACCAAGGTACCTACAAAATATTTTTCACCATGAAACCTTTTGTTATATCATTAAAAACAAAAAATGTGTTCTATAAAAAATATTCAAATGAATAAGATTTTCAGTAATTTTTTTATAACTTTATAGTCTTTGAATATTAACATAATCTTTGAATATGACATGTATATGAAATATATTATATAATATTGAACAAAACATCTCAGGGAAATACCATAACATAAAAATATGAACTGTTAGATGTGGTATAACTGCATATTTTATTAATCCCAGCACAAGTTGGATGTAACCTGTGGGAACACATACAATGACACATGAAAAAACATTAAGTCGTCCATAATTTGAATCCTACTGATATTGACTCGTGACATAGTGTACCAATATCATAATAATAAAAACTAGAGGTTCCCTAATCACTATGGTTTTCATATTACCATACTCAAATAACCAAAGGTTCCCAACGAATTTTTTTTCTGGAATCATTTGATATAAAACATTAACCCAATTTAAAAATCATAATCACATAAAATCATCACCAATATCATTCTTCAAAATATATTTTTGTTTAAAATTTATTTTATGACATTTTACCAAGAATAGAATGTGCATAAATTTGTTTTTAAGTCTATACCGCTTTAAAACCCCCGTTTCGGGCCAAGATGAATTCAACCAATTGGTTTCCTAATTTGAACCAATGGATTCAACAAGAGCATTGAGTATATCTTGAGTTATCATAGATTTATAGTGACACAAAATTTAATCACAATAAATGGTCACTAGATATGAAAAAAACTAATGGAGCGTTAGGATAAAATAATTAAAGAAGAATAACCTCTATCACAAATCCATTGAGTGGCCAGCAGTGAAGAATAAGAAAAATTCAAAGGAACATTAATTATTTATACAGTAATAGGATGCCCGAATACCCCACATGTTATTCCCAATAATCCTACGTGGAAAGGTTTCGAGAAAATATAAAAAAATGCATTATAGTTTTTAGTATTTTAAACCCCAATTTAAAATCCCCAGTTAAATTTTCTTATTGATCAGTTCTTAAATGAAAATGTTTTAAAATATTTTAAAATAGGAGTTTCAACCTATAATGAACCATAATAATTATATTCCCTTGATTTTGGGCTTTCAAAATCATCAAAAATATCTATTGGCGGTATAAGGGCCCAAATCCTTCTAGTCCAACCATTTGCTTGTTTTTAAGGCTAATAGATATTGGAGGAGGATTGGAAGTGGTATAGAAGGGTTTAAATATGAAATAACGTAATTTGGGTAAAAACATGATGTATAAATCTTACACATTGTGTATGCAAATTTCACATGTAGGGATGGTTCATGATGTCAAAAATGTTAGGGTTAAGTAATAAAAGGTGACATGTTTTTCAATGAAATATGACCCCACCATTTAAATGATGTGTAAATGGATTACACACCATGTAAATCTCTTATGAAATTCAGAAAGAAAAGGTGAAGCATCTCAAACGCATCTCAAAATCTATGCTCCATCTCATTTTCTAGCATCCAAAAGACATTCCCCATGGTGTTTTAATACTCCTTCATTGATAAATAATCTTTGGTCTCACGTTTACAATCCTTGGTGACTTTGGATTATACAAGGTGTGTTTTTCCTTCATATTCTAGTAGATTCTTCATGTTGATCTAATTTCCTCTTATATTTTCTCTTCATGATCTAGAGGTTTCTCTCCCATATTTCTGATGGTGATCATATTGGTTTCCATGGGTGTGATTATGCTATGACATCCTTAGATGGATGCATTTTTTAAGGGAGTGGTGATCATATATACTTAACATTGGTATTCCCTTAAATGATAATTCATTGGATTAATTAAATAATGAAGAGGAATGGCGTAATTAAGTGGTTAATATAATTCGAAGATAATCAATCTGATACAATGTGTATATTTAAATTGTAATTGAGATATTACATATTATAAATCAAATTGATAAATAATATGAAGCATGTTTACACTTTTAAATAATTTAAAATTCATGTAAATTGAGAATGGTACTTCTCTAGGTTTTTTTTAAACCAGAATACATGGTAGGAGAACATTTTTTCCTTGATATCATGTGATAGATTATTGGATTTGGTTGACTATAGTTAAAAATTATTAATAAATGATTATTTTAAATAAATATGGATAATGACTAGTTGGGTGATAAATATAATTATATTCGGAATGAGTTTCCTATTTTCTCTTGAAAGATGAGTTCCTTATTTTGAATTCATGGGAGATCATTGGAATGAGAAATATGAATTAATTATTTTGATAGTCCAATTTCCCAATTGATTACTTTTTTATTCATACTAATATATGATGTGATCCCGGGATGATCCTTATGATGTGATCCTAGTACAGTTGAGCCAATGATGGATGATTTGGGAATGGGATGCCCTGATTTGATGTGAGCCTGGAATGACTGATCTTTGTTTGGTTGATGTGATATATGGGAAGAGAGGCACAAATGACATGGCATCAGTTAATGCATGTGTTGGAGTGATGCATTTGTATATTCATTTTAGTGTCTGGGATGATACTAGTGGTGAGGATATGGGTTAAAGCTGGGCCAACCACTTGATGAGATTCTATGACCTGGTATGCTGAAAAATGAAATTGTTTAATGGATTATGATTGAGTTTTGTGTTTATCTAATTTCATTTTTACCACTTATAAATGTAGCTGGATGTCTTTGGAGGCACGTTTTTTCTATGTGGCAGCTTAGGTCGGTTTACCTAGAGTACCTTAATAATGATATTATGAATACATTTTTAACCAGCTAAGTTGGTTGATGGCGAAATATAAATTTAAAAAGTTGTTAATCTTGATAAACCATGGACTTGGATTGGATTACTTTCAGAGCGCATCGACTTTATTCAAATAATTGATATAATAAAATATGGAATAATGTTATTTGGTAATTAATGGGTAATGAATTATTTAAAAAATTAATTCTCAAATTAAAATATATAAATAATGTAACTCTTTTTTATTCTTATAAGATATATATTCTTAGCAGGGGTAGTCAGGTGTCCAGGTAATGTTGGAAGCAGTTGATTCTAATACTATTTTATTCCCTTACATTGGTAGTGAGCTATATTAAATCATGTATATTTTGTGATTTCATATGTTTCCCCACAATTGTTTGTTAGGGAAATATACATGTAGTGGACTCTAGGAGGGTGTTTACCCCAACATCTTGTTGGGGGGATAGATGAAAGAATACCCCTATTAGCCCTAGTCTCTTCTCTTGGTTGTTAATTTTGTTGGTACGCATGCTGGGTAGTTATCCCATATATGAGTATTTATGTATTTTATGGAATTTGTTATTTCAGACGTATGTATCACAAGATATAGTTTCCAAATGATTATTATATGATTGACTTGTATTGGCTATGATGGATTAATGTGCTTACTTGGTGTATTTATTGTAATTTCCTGACGTAAAATACTGAAAGTTTGATATAGATCATTTGGTATGTGGTGGATTTAGATAATTACATTGTTACTAGATGTGGATATGTGATATGGGATGGTGTTGTTATATGATGCAGTAGGTGAATGTTGTGATGCATTCCCCATGTGTCATCAGGATGGATTAAAATTGGAGATAAATAGATCAGGACTAGTAATGTTGAGGATTGGTGAAAAAACCATGGGGAATTGGGAGTGGGGTACACTTGATTTTTTATTAAAATATTATATTCTCCATTGTATGAGATACTTTGTAAGAGTAAGACTTAGTGAGACTGGGAACTTAGCATACCTATATAGGTGATGAGTTATTTCCACTGCTGTTCACTTTTATTTAGCATGACTTCTTTATCATTTCCACAAGAAGATATGGGAAAGATCATTTTAAGTATACTTTTACAATCACTATATGTATATATAAACTATCTTCATGTCCACAAGAGTAGGTTAGTGATCAGGAACAATATTTTTAGCTCAGTGCTTAATAGGAACTATCTGGGATTCATTGTCACTTCCATATTTACCTTCTTTGGGCTTAAAGTTTCATTTCAGTTGTTTTAGTACTGTATGAAATATTTAGGATCCAATTTGGGTTTCATTATATATTCTTATTTTTAGGGTATTTTTGGTTGTTGTATCCTTCTTATCTCTATCTTTTTCATGTTTCACTAAGAGGGTAATGCCTCCAATATGCATGTTTATTATACCCTTTGTGCTATTCACCAACCTAGGGCCTAATAAAGAAAAAACTTGGAATTCACTATCTCTCTCCCATCACTGTCATATTTTTGTGGGGGGGGGGGGTCGTAGTAGAGTTGTATTAGAGTTTCATGCTAAGGGATATGATCGAGTATAGTGTTTGGAACCGGTGAGGTTGCATTGGTTAGTAAGGAAACAATTTCAGCTATGTTTAGTAAGCGATGTAAACGTTAGAGATGGGTAGAGACATGGGTTTTTTTGGCCCCCTATGATAAGATGTATAGAAATTTTTCATTTACTAACCCTACCGAACTTAGTGATACTATTTAAATGGTTGGGACATTGGAAAAGACCATGCATTATTTTTTCTTTCTACCTATGTATGAAATAGTACGAATCTAGGGTATGTTCAAAGAAATGAAAGATTATTAATTATTTAATTAATGTTAAATATTTCATATTTCTGGTTTAGTATTTCAAAATATTGTTATTTTTGCCGAAATGAATCTTGGTCGATGCTCTCATCAGGTTCATGCCAAAGTTTTCTAGTAGTATGTGCCAATACATCATCGTAGAGTAGAGGTCCATGATGATGACGCTAGGAGAATGAAAAGTTGAGAGTTTCAGTTTAAGAGTATGTAGAAGTCTGAGGGGTCCTTTTTATATATTGCCCTGGAGAACCTGTTGGAGTATGTTGAGAAAAATTTCAGTCTAATTCATACTCAGAAGTAGACCTGGGTTTTGTTGGTTGTGATAATTCTACGTGGAGAAGCATGGAAGTGGTGGTTCTTGTTCCTATGGGATCATGTGGAGTTATAAATCTCATGGGAGATGCTGCAGAACAAATTTAGATCAGATTTTATTTCTTTTACTATGAAGAAGGATAGTCAACAGTATCTCCATACCCTTCAGTAGGGGAGATGTTATGTGTTACAGTTCATATTCTTATTTTGGATCATTCTACGATATGCTTTATACCTATTTCTATATGATGATTCCATGTAGAGGAACATTAATATGGCTTTATTCCAAAATATATTACATGAGGTCACCCAATTTATGATGATGCTGAAACTTGATCTTATGGTGAGAGTATAGGTTATTGTGAGGATGCTGGTTAGAAATAGATCATCACAAGAGGGGAGTCCTCAGAATTCCTCATGAAGCATAGCTATGGTACAAGGTTCATAGTTGGTAGGGAAGAAGAGTTTTTAGTTAGCCAAGTGTAGGTACCAACCCTTATTATCTCATTCATATAGAGGCTTCATCTCCCAGACCTTTTCCAAAGGATAATATGTGTGTTTTTATTATGTAGATTGAGTTCTTTAGTAAGAAGAGTGACTGACCTTCTTATGTTGTCAATATGATCCAGCTGTTCCACTTTAGGATCCTCCATTCCTCCTATTTTTGCCAAAGAAGTAGCATCAGGGTGGTCTAGTCTGGGGCTAGTAGAGAGGATATGGGGTAGGTAGAGGACAACCCCGAGAGAATTCTCATCCTCAGAGAGAAGATAATGTCCATGTATGTGGTCATCAACAGGGTCAAAGATCTGGTGGAGTAGGTCATGGCCACCTTTAGGATTTAGCTTTCCCAAAATCAGGTGATCCATACATTGTTTGAAGTACCCTTCACTTTTTTCTACATGGATTCATGATTTGTTTTCACCATGAGTGAATCAGTCCTTTATAACTCATACCCTATTCCATTATTTTGGACATGAGGCATGGAGACTTCAAATTCCATTGGAATTGACTACAATAGTTAGATTTCTAGATAGAATGTATGAAGAATGTAGATATTTTGATATAGTGATGGTGATACACCTTTCTTGGGGAGAGTTCCTATGTTTTTAGATAGATTTATATGGAATTAACCTTAGCTTGGACTGGTCGTATTAGGTGAATGATATCGTGTATATCTTGTGGGGGAAGGTAATGTTCTATGATGATGATTGAGATGCAGCTATATTTTTTGGCGATTGATACCCTCAGATGAGTTAGAATAATGTTATTTACATGTATCCAATAATGAAGGAGAGGATGCTGAGCTCCTTAGATGTTCAGTAGTCATTGTTTCCCAAGGTTATTGAGAAGTACTCCAATGACTTTTCAGAGGACATTGTAGTGTTACCCACTCAAATGAATATTGAGATTGGGATCAAGAAACATCCATGAATGCCTCCTATATCTATGTATCAGTATATGATGGTTTCTTCAATGTTGGGATAACTATGAGTATATTTTGATTAAATGTTGTAGAGAGGTTATGTTCAGAAGACTGTGTAACCTTGGAGTCCACTAGTTTTATTCATGAAGAAGGTTGATGGAAATTCATTGATTTGTATCGATTATCATCACTTGAACCAAGTGAAAGTTAAGAACTTCTATCCACTTTCTCGTATAGATGATTTATTCAATTAACTTAATGAAGAATGTTGGTTCTCTAAGATCAATTTGTGGTTAGGATATCATTAGATATGCGTGAAGGATTAGTATATTCAGAAGACTAAATTACATTTTCATCAAGGAAATTATGAGTTTTTTGTGATGTTGTTTTGTGTGATGAATGCTTGAACTGTGTTCATGTGTTTGAAAAACAAAATTTTTAGTGTGATCAAAGAAAAATTCATCATGGTTTTCATTGATGAAATCCTTGTGTACTCCGTGTTTGAGGGGAAGAATACATGTTATCCATGTTCCATTTTGAGATTCATTTGTCATGAGATGCTATTTGATATGTTTCAAGGTGTGAGTTATCAGATTGTGAAGTAAATTTCCAAGTGAATTGGGTATCCTAGTAGGTAGTCTCCATGGTTTCTTCAAAGATAGAGGAAATTTTTTCTTTGGAACACTCTATGATTGTGGAAGAGGTGTAGAGTTTCCTTGGTCCTTCTGTTTGTTAAAGGAGGTTCATAGCCGATTTCTGTTGAGTTGTAAAACCTCTAATAGCCTTGAAAAGAAATTGTTGTTCTTGTGGGATTACTAGTGTTAGGAAGCTTTTGAGTAACTCAATTAGATGTTGATCGGTTCTCTAGTTATTTTTTTCTAGGTGAGGGAGTTTAGTTTTTGGATTTTTGTTATACTTCACATCATGGCGTGGTCTAGGTTCTAATGAAGTGGAGATTAGTTTTTTCATATGGTGTTCGAGAGTAAAATCATTATTAGAATAAATATACCACCCATGATCTTTATTTGGAATCAGTTGTATTTTCTTTGAAGTTGTGGAAACATTACCACATTGTCGAGCGTTTTTTGATTTTTACTAACCATAAAAGCCAAAGGCATGTCTTCTCCCAATATGATTTGAACTTGTTTCCATTATAATTGATGAAATTATATTTTTATTATGATAATGAAATTTCATATATTCCAGGAAAAGCAAATATTGAAGTCGGTGCATTGATTTGGAATCCATGTAGTGATTCTGTGCAGGAAAATGAGAATTAATGGAGAGTGATGGAAGAACTATTAGTGATGCATCATTGTATGGGAGAGGTTGGGGGGCATATGTTGCGTTTTACAAATAATAGTGAAATATTCTTTGTTGCAACGGGTGTAGGAGTCCCAGTTGGGGGATTCTGAGGTGGATGGTTGGAGAGATCAAATTGTTTTTGGTGATTCCCCAAATGGTTAGTCTGAGGTTCTACAAAACTGGGTCTTAGTTTAGGAAAGTATTTTTGTTTTTTGGAAGATCCATGAGATGGTTCATTAGTAGTTCCATAATTATTTTTTCGTATTACATCCTATTGTAAAAAGATATATCGATTTTTGAAAGATTATTTTTGTTGTCTTGTGTTTAAGCATGCCATTTCATAGTTTGTTTCTCGATGTTCTGTCTAACAAAATGTAAATTCCTAGCACCGTGTTCCTGATGGTTTTCCCCACCCATTATATTTTCCCTATTGGAAGTGGGAACACATATCTATTGACATTGTTACTGGTTTATGTTGAGTTCGTGGATGGTATGATTCTATATGGATAATAGTGGATCGTTTGGAGAAATCATCCCACTTCATAGAAATTAGGGATTCTTTCTTACTAGAGGTTTTTTTGAGTTAGTATCTAGGGGAGGTTTTGAAATCTCATAGATTCCTGACCATGATCATTTCTTATCAGGAACCTCGTTTTACCTTTATGGTGTAGAGATATCCCCAACATGATTTTGGTTCGTGATTATTCCTTAAAAAATATTGTCATCTGAAAATGGATCGTGAGACTGAGAATACCATCAGGGATCTTTAATACATGTTTCACCACTATATCATGTATTTTGGAGGATCACGGATGAGGGAACATCACTTGGTCATGTTTTTATACAATAATAGTTTCCACTCAACCATTGGTATATCGTCTATTGAGGATTTGTATGACTGGACTTTCTTTTCTCCATTGTGATGGATTAGGGTTTGAGAGGACACAATTATCAGTTTAGAACTAAAAGATAATATGAAAGGGGTAGTTCATGTAATTTATGTGAGGATTAAAGGAGTTCCAAGTCATCAAGAATAGATTTCTAATCATAGGAGGAGACCTCTAGAGTTCAAAATTTGAGATCATGTGTTCATGAAGGTTACTCCCCATTGTGGGAACCATAGGTTTATTCATGAGAGTATGATTTATCCTCTATTTACTGCTCCTTTCAAGGAGTTGGATCATGTTGGAGTCAATGGAATACTGGACGATACTTCCCCCTAAGATGTCTTGGATACATGATATTTTTCATGTGTCTCAGCACCATTGTTATCTTCAGGATTACTCTCATATGATTGATTGGGGTGAGATCTATATTCATGATGTTTTGACCTTTGAGTAGTATCCCATGGAGATCTGGGTCCACCAGTAGAAGGTGTATCATCTGTATGTTATTCCCTTGGTTCGTGTTTTATGGAGGCATAGTGGTTTGGAGGAGGAAAACCCTTTTTTAGAGGTATGTAGTATAAGGTATCAAATATATGTTGTCTAGCCATTATCATTTTATCAAGGCTGATGATCTTGGAGGAAGTTGGCATTGTGTCAAAAGGTTTTTTTCTACAAAATGATGGAATCAGGTGTAATACACAATTTGTAAAGCTTACACGATGTGTAGGTACAATCCAGGACTTGTGAAAGGAAAATTCACAATTTTTAAAATTTCAAGGCTAAATACCAAAAGTGACACTTTTTTATTGTAGTGGGGAGTGGATCCTCTCATTATTTTTTTATATTACTTCTATTATAATCAATCCTTGGGCTTCCATCTTCATTATATAGCTGCCCATATTGATCTAAGTTTCATTATTCCTTATTTTTCTAGTGGTTTCTCCCAGTAGATCTTGATTCCACTTGTTTCCTTTATCCATGCTATAGAGGTTTCTCTCTGACATTTTTAATGGGGGTTCTCTTTGTTTTGGTAGGTGTGGTTCTGCCATGACTTCCTCATATAGATGTAGTTATTGCAGGAGAGGTGATCAGAGATCTGTAATGTTGTTCTTTTATTTTCGGAATAACATTGAATGATTTTGAGGTAGGGGATTAATTTTTTCCCTTTCATTTATGTGTAACTATAAATCGATGATGAATTATCTATTTTTATGAAATTGAAACTGAACTAATAATTATTGAACTGTATTAAGATATTGGATAGTGATCACATGTTGTCGATGTTGTTGCGTTATACCATGATATTGATTTTCCTTATGATTTTTTAGATAATGTTATATACATTCCTTGATTTTTCATCGAATTTGATTATGAATTGGGTTATCATGTTTTTCTTGATGAAAAATTAGAAAATAATTAAAATCCATAACTAATAGACAATTAATTTTCTTAAGAAATTAGTGAAGAGGCATGTTGTAATCGGATGGTTAATGTAATTTTATGATAATAAAATTGACACAAATAACACTATTAAACTTTGAAAGAAATATTCTATATGATTAACGGAATTAACAAATAATATGAAGCCTTTTTTATTAACTTAAAAAAATTAATTGAGATCCATACTTCTCTAGGTATGTTGAGATTAGAATAAACAATAAGAGCAATTTTTTCCCTTAATAGATTATAATTGCTTCTCACCATAGGTTTTTCCTCATTGGAACCTGTTAATAAATTAATCAATTACTTCATGGTAGAATAAGAATAAATTTTCTGATAAAGGTAACTTATTGGGGTTTGAGTTTCCAGTTTTCTTGTTAAGGATATGTGCCTTGTTTTGGAGTCAGGAGTGCTCATTTTCATGACAATGATGAATGCCATGTTTTGAGGGGCCAGTTCCCATGTTGATTGCTTGTTTATTCTTGATTCTTATATGATGTGATTTTGATCTGAGTCTTTTGATTTGAGAGTAGTAATACTGAGCCTAGGATGGTGGATATAGTGTTCAGAGGACCGATTGTGATATGAGAATGTTATGGTTTGGCTTGTGATAGATGATGTGATATATGGACTAAAGGGCCTAAAATATGAGGCAACTATTAAAAACTATGATAGAGAAATACCTTAGTATATAAATTCTGGGTTTTGGGGACGTAACTGGTGGTGATGGAATGGTTCAAACCTTGGATCACCCATTGATGGGATACTAATAGTTGGAATGCTCTCTTATGAAGCTGTTTAATGGATGATGGCAGAGTTTCGTTTTTTTTATAAATTTTTTCCCCACTACTTATGGTAGATGGATGTGTAGATGAGTGAAATACTAGGTTCCTCCCATAGTGGGGTTGTGAGGTATTTTTTATTAGGTATATTTTATGATTTCATAAGCGGCCCCACCCATGTCTGTTGACGAAAATGACACTTAGTAGACTCTAGGAGGGAGTTTTCCCTAATATCCAAGTGGGAGGATGGATGGATGACTACACCCTCTAGCTGCACTGTCTTCTTAGGGTATTTACTTGTATTGGTGTGCATAGTGGTCATATTTACCCTATATTTGTGTAGAGGTTTGTGTAGACTTGTAGTTATTTAACACAAATTTATTACCAGATATTATATCTAATGGATTATTAAATGTATTACATGTATAGGATATAATGGATTGAGGTACTTACTCAGTGTATAAGATTTAATGGATTGAGGTATAATACCCAATATTTGATATACAATATATGAGTTGTGATGGATTATCGAAATTACATGGTCACTATATGTATATATGTTATATGGGATGGTGTGGTTATATAAATCATGAGGTGCACGTTGTGATGTCTTTCCCAATAGTATTCAGGCTGGTGTACTTTTTGGAGAGTGAAGGATTAAGACATGTGATGTTGAGGTAGAGTATAAAAACACTGAGGAATAAAGAGTGGGAAACCATTGATGTTTTATTATTATATTATATTCTCTCTTATATGTGATACTTAATGAGAATTATCTATGGGGTGTATGAGAATATACTATAACTATTCAGGTGACATGTTAGTTCCATTGTCGTTCACTGTGATTTAGAAATCATTCTTTATCATTTTCCTGAATTTCTTTCGGAGGGATTATGTTGTGTATACTATTATTCTCACCCTCCAAATATATAATCTATTTTCCGGTCAACTAGAGATGGTTGGTTATCGGGTGAAATATTACAAGATTAGGGTTTAGAAAATTCTATTTTTTCATCGTGGCCTTTTTCGTCTAGAATTTTTGGTACATGTAGTTTCTTTTAAGTTGTTTTAGTATTTTATGGCATTTAATGGTTACAATTTTATTTTATTTATGTATATTTATGTCTAGATTAGTGTTAGTTTATGTATACATCTTATCTATATCTCTTCCACATATTTGTCATTGATTTAAATGCCTCTTGATGTTCGAAAGGATCAAATAACAATAAGGAAGGGGGGTCGAATCAGTTGTTCACTATTTATATGTTTTACTAATTCTCAATACATAACCCATGATACATGTTATGATTTATTTCCTTATCAAATATTATTAAATACTCGTGCATTAAAAAGTTGGAAATTCAGTATTGTATACAAGATTTAAAAGGTTCGTCCTCAGTGTGATAACCTCCATCCTTTCCATAGCCACTCTAGTGTGGAAATCCCCTATTATGAAGAAGTGAATAGAACATTTCCCAACTCCTATTAGAAACCTTATTTCATTATATAGGAATTATTATACAGACTCCCATCAATTTAAAATGTTTTCTTATTAAAAATTTGATCCAACCAAAATAATGAAGTCTTTGTTGAAACAACAGTCTGAATCCTCTATCCTATTTGGATGGATATCAATTTTTTAAAATGATGACGTTGGATCTGGTTTTATCAATATGATGATCCTAGATCTAATTTTCTCTATAGGATGAGTTTTTATTTGATTATATGAATATGATGAGTTTGTATGGGATTCTCTGAAATAATGTTCCTGTATATGATTCACCAAAAAGATGGACTTAATATGATGTACTCATTCTCAATGATCAAAACTCAAACTCTACAATAAATCTCAATATTATTATTCATCAATTAGATGGGAAGCTTCATATCTAATTCTCCAGTTCTCCACCATTGTTCTATATATGAAATATTACTCATGAATAAATGATATGAGCACATTTTTAAATGTGACTCAGAAAACCGAAGCGGTATACTTAAAAACATTACCTGCTTTCTCAAATTTTAAAATCTCTGAAGATCTATTACATTTTAATGTAATCTTTTACTAATTCAAACCTCATTATATTTCTCTAAGATTTACCTAATATTGAATTTAATGTTTCACCTATTCTACTCATCATTTTATTTTTCTGTCTTCTTCGTAATTAGCTCAACATGATTTCTATTTCTATCTCAATGAATATTATTTTTGTTTCTTTCTCAGTGAATCCAATTTCAATTTCTTTCTCAGTGCTTCTGAAATCTATTTCTTTATTAATGAATACAAATTCTATATCCTTCTTAGTGTTTCAAAATTCTGTATCCTTCTCAGGTAATCCAATTGAATTATCCTTATGATGGAATTCCCATTATTATGGATATCCCATTACGATGAAATCTCTATACAGTAACTTTTAAATTCTTCAATCCTCTCCACCATTTCTTAAAAATATTTTATCATGAATGTATTTAAGATTTTTTAGAAATTTTTGAGCAGTAATGAATCATCTAACTTGTCTTATAAAGTATGAAAGGATTCTAACTCATGAATTCCCAATCATCAATCAAAGCTCTTCAATAACAATATAACTTGTTTTTTTCTATTTATAAAAAAGGAAATCTTTTTGTAAACAGGAACTTATGCCTCCGATTCTTTTGGATATGATGATCTAAATATGATGTAGATGGATCTAATTATTTCAGAAACTTTTTACTTTCTAAAAAATCTCATTATAATGGACTGTATCTGATTCTTGGGTAACAAAAACATTCTTATACATAAATTATAGTTATAAAAAATTGTTTAAAAAAATGAAAACAATTTTTATTCAATATTCCCCTATGGATTTGTTAAAAACCCTTGCTAATTTTTTTTTAAAATCATAGAATTTTTTCACAACTCAAATTATTTAAACAAATTATGTTTCTTAAATTTTTCCAAAAAAAAATCATTTTCTCAAAATAGAGTCACCTAAAAGTAAACAATATAGAAATGTAATTTTTTTGGGGAATTCCATCCCTTAGTGGGAATCAAATATTTCATTCATGAAATGATAACCCCTCTCACTTTTCTTCTTTCACTCAATTTTTTCATTTTCACTCCCCCAATTTATGAAAACCATATATTTTGATTCATCTAATAATGATAAGTAAAAAATTCAAACAAAGTATAATTTTTTCCATCTATCCCCATTTTTCAACATAAACTAATGAAAAGTGGATGTTTTTAAATATTAGGATTATGAAGACATGGGAGGAAGAAGAAAATGATGTTTTAACCTCATTCCATGAACATTTCTTTTAGAATTCACATTGTAAATATATAATCAATATGATACATTACTGAAATTGATTCCAAAAAAACATATCCAATACTACATTAATCTTTTATAATGTGAATATTTATATCAATGTTCTTTGATCTTGAATGATAGGAAAGATTCTTATAAATACCAATTGAACTCAAATTATCACAAATTATCATCAATGGTTTAGAAACTTTTACATTAAATTATTCCAGCTAAAATTTATTCCATAACATTTTTGTATAAGCTTGGGTAGCTGCAACATATTCATATTATGTTGTGCTCAAAATTAGGGATTTTTATTCATGTATGCCAACTCACACAACATTCACCCAAAAAATGTTTCCTCATGAGATCGAGTTTCTATAAATACAATATCCAACCACACTAGCTTCAGTATAACCACAAAACATCACCTCAATATTTCTTTTTTATAATAAACCTTGTGAAGTTATTACTTTTACATATCTATTAATCCTTTTTACTGAAAAATATGTGATTCTTTCCGATTACATTGATACCTGGAACACAAAGTCACAACATAAACAATATCAGGCCTTGAGGATTTAAGGTAAATAAGGCTTCCAATAAGCTTCTGAAATACTTTCTAATTCACATTTATTCTAGATTCAATGTTACTGGAATTTTTTATCACTAAAATAGGAGTTTAAACTTATCTATATTCTTCCATCCCAAATTTCATTAATAATTCCCTATAATATAATTCATGAGATAATAAAATTATATATTTTTTCCTTTGTTGAAATTGTAATCCAAGGAAGAAAGTTAGTTCCCCTAATATATAAATTTTAATATTCTTCTTCATTTCGTAAGTAAATCATTCAAAAATACCTCCCTTATCCCCCCCCCCAAATATTCCATTGATATAAAAATTTACAATTAAATCCTTAGAGTCAACATCTTTCATATATAAGTTAATATAAACATCCCAATTATAAAAGTTCAACATTATAAAAAAATTCATGTTCAGAATACTAAGCACGTGGGGCTTGGTTCATCCTATAAAAGTAATTATTCAATTCAAAAACATTTTTTCATATTAATCATGTTAAAACCAACTATTTTTTCTAATGTAAACTTCTTCCTCGGTGTCACCATTTAAGAAGGGTGACTTTACATCCATATGATAATCTTTACAATTCCATTTTTTTGATAACTAAAATAATCCTACTAATAGTCTCAAATCATATAATTATGGAAAATGTTTCTTCAAAATCCACACCTACCATAGATGAAAACCCTTTATAAACAAGCCTAGCATTGTTTCATGAAGGATTTCCATGTTCATTTAACTTTTTTCTTTAAACCAATATGGTTTTAATAACATTTTATCTTATATCTATGAATGAATTCTCATGTTTCATTATTATCAATTTGATCTAACTATTAATTCATAGAATCCACCAATTATTTATGTTCAATAGATTTTGAAATTTAGTCTAGTTTAACTTTTGAGATATGTGAAGTCTGATTATCTAATCTCTACATCCTTCTTATCTGTACTATATCTTTCTAATTCACAATAATGATTTCAGATTCAAAATGTTTTTGTAAGTAAACAAAATTGAAGGTTTTTTTATAGAGGAAATTTACTAATCACGTGATTCTTTTGAATCTTTATAAGGATGTTTTGAAATAGTTCTACTAATTTTGGAATTCTCTTGTTTATCTTCCTCTGCATTCACAATAATTTTTGTTAAGGAACATTGATTTTTAAATTTCTTAACATCATATGATTCCACATTTTTTTAACATTGGTTCACATATTTTTATCTTCTTCCATATAGTGAATAACCCATAAAATTTCCTTCCTCGTATTTCTAATCCAACTTTCCAATATTCATAAATTTTATTTTGTGAAAACATAGACTTTGAAAACTGTGAAGTAATTAAATGGATTTTTTTTGTTATGCAACATTTCATAAGGAGTCATGATAGGTTCTCATCTCAAAAATTATTTCTATGGAAAATTTACAATAGCACTAATAGCTTCTACCCAATATAATTTTAAAATTTTGTAATAAGCTAACATACTTATTCCCATTTACAAAAATCATATACTGTTTCTTTCCGATACTTTATTTTGTTGTGGAGTATAGGGAGAACTATACTAATGTTTGATACCATGTTTTCATAGATAAGTTTCAAAATATTTTTTTTATTTTTTCATCATTATCTATTCTCAAATTTTTTATGGAAACCACCATTTCATTCTCACCTTCTTTTATAAATAATTTAAACATTTAAATATCTTATGACTTGTGATTCATAAATTATTGAATGTTTATTAATGTTTTTTAACCCAAGGTCTTCACCTATTTAGTGCCACAATATTTTATCTTTATCAGTCAAGTAGTATGAGTTGTTAAATTCTTCAAATTGATATAGATTATAAATACTTCTTTCACCCATTGTAATAACTTTTCTATATTTCGAACATTTGATGATAAAAAAATATTTTCTAAAAACAACGTATTTTCTATAATCATAAAGTTGACTTACACTATGTAAGATATGTTTTACCCCATCAATGATTTCAAACTTTCGACTTCAATCTCAGCTGTTCTAATTCCTTGGATTTTTAAAGAACTGTCATTACCCAAGGTAAATTCTCATTAATCATTAATTTCAATATGTTTCATGATTTTTATATCACTTGACATATATGATAAATTACCACTTTCTAGTATCCAGGGCTTTATCATTTACTTTTTTTCAATGATATCTGAACAAAAAAATGTCTTTCCTCAACCTTTTTCCATTAATCACAATTTTCATTTCTATTATAAAAAACTTATTCTAGAATAAGATTCATACATATTTCTGCATAATGAATAGACTGACCAAATTTTCTGAAAAAGTCTTCCTGATATTAATATTTTTTTCTTATTTTAATGAACATAATATCTTGACAAAACACTTTTTTTTACTTTCTATAGGTTAGGAATGTTTCTCAATTTACTTTCACTATTTCTTCCACATTTCTCAAACCTTAATCTTGGTAAGGCTATATTGTGCCAAAAATTTTAATCCATGTTTCCATAGATTCCACAACACCAACAATAACCATCAAGTATTGATTTTCTAGTGAAATAAGAACTTTATCTATTAAAACATTGTTGAGGTTGGTAACTAATTTCATCTCTAACGTACTCAGGGCATGGACCATTATATTTGAGTTATTTATCTAATTTTGTAGATTAGATAGGTTTGTCACATCATTTCTCTAATAAATATATCCCAATAATTTTTTTTAACATTAAATATTAAAAGAATCAGATGAAACATTATTTTTGGTCAAAGAATATTTCACCTGATTCTCATATTGTGTATTCTCAACATCTTTAAAAGCCTTTTCATTTACATCAGCAGTTTTTTAAAGTTTTAATTTATCTTCCTCATAGTACTCTATGGATCAATGAGTTTTTATGGAAACTTGTTAACCTCTTCTTCCATAGCTTCCAACTTCTTAATATGATCATCAATCATCTTTCACTATTCATTAATTCTATATTTGTAACATAAAATCTCCTGAATGTATTAATCCTCTATCTAGATGAAATATTTTATTCCATAAGAAACTTCTTAAAAATATTTCTTCATTACTATAATTTCATTCTTGATCGTTTTGTTTTTTTCGGGAATTTAAACAAGTTCTTCTCAGAGATGATACTCTTTATAAGATACATGACTGTCTTCTTCACTCTATGAGGAATTTTTTTGCTTCTCATGTTTTTCAATGAAGGTTATCAATTTTTATGAACATTAATCTTGAAAAAATATTTTAAATTGAGTCCGATTAAACATTCTTACACAATATAAAACTTTTGTATCCAATAAGCTCCGTTTTATATATATTGTAATACTTTTATTTTTTATCAATTTTGTTCCACTTCTTCTGTCATGGTTTTCCATCAGAATCATATCGATATTCTCTACCTTTCTTCTTGGTTCAATTCATAATGAAGTTTCCAATTCAACCACACTCAAAAAATTAGAGTGGAAACTTACATCCATACATTTCTCTTCCTCTTCGAGTGTTCTTGGATATAAGAGACATGATTTTATAATTCAACTCATCATCTATTTTATTTTTAGAGTCATAGGGACCATCATATTGAACATCCTGAATTTTCATCTTTCATATAGCTTCAAAATCAATTTCATCATTAATATTATTTTTAAACATTGTATATTTCATCATTCTACAGGAAAAAAATGTTTTGTAATTCATCAAAAGATAAATCATCCTTATTATCTAAAGAATATATTTTAGAATCAAACATTTATGGAAATTTTCTCATTTGTTTTTCACAACTATAGAATCATCCAAGACATCTCCAAATCCTCTGATGTTGTAAATAATTTCATTTACTCTGGTGAAATATTTTTTAATTGTTTCTTCATCTCTCATTATGATGTCTTCATACTTACAATGCTAGTTTTTATCTTTTCTTCCATAACTTTATAATTCTCATTTAAAACACTTTTTAGCTTGTCCCACATTCTTTCTAACTTTTTGAGACCCATCAACTTCTTATAATTTTTTTTTGATAAGGACATAATTATAAAATTTATATCCTTTCCATTAACTTATATATTTCTCCTATCAATAGTGGTCAATGGGGAATCTTTTTCAACAGGTGGAAGCCCAATATTAGCATCATCAAAAATTTACATGCCAAGAGATATGAGATAATGAATTGTCTTATTTTATCATCCAAATTTTTTTTCCTTAAAATATATGTATTCTTATACTATTAAATGAATTTATATTATCAATGATAATGATTCAACAAGGGAAACTTCCCTCTATTAACAATTTATGTTCCAAATGATTGAATAATAAATGAGAATGTGGTTTGAATCAGTTGTTCCCTTTTTTTATGATTCAATACTTTTCAAAAATTAACACCTCAAACCTATTAAGATGTATTTTATTATAATATTTTAGAAAATAATCATGCCACAAAAAGTAGGAATGAATCTAAAGTACACATTTTTTACTAGGTCCAACCTAAATGTTAGAACCTACGTCATTTCCAGAGACACACCCATGGGTCAAGGTAAATCCACTATTATGAAGAAGTGAATACAACTTGTTCTGAATCCTATTAAATGAATTTTATTTACATAAAATAATTATTATAATAAATCCTGTTATTTTAATTTTTTTAGAAAATAGTTGATCAAAAAAATAATAAAAAATGTGTTGACACTACTCCACATTTTTTAGTCCTAATCCTCAACCTGATTTGGATGGATCCAGTTGTCTAAATGTAATAATTTTGGATCAAATTCTATCAATACAATGATGTTGGATCCGATTTTTTATGTACGATGAGTCTGGATTAGATTCTATGAATGCAATGAGCCTAGATCTGATTGTTTGAAACAACAAGGCTGGATCAGATTATTTGAAATGATTGACTCAATACACAGAACTATTTGTCAATAAAAAAAATAAAACTCTTCTTTAATGATCAATACAATTATTCTTCAATCGTATGGGAACTTTTACTTTGAATTATATATTTATATGCCTTTATCATGTATATGAAAAGTTACTCATGAATTTATGACCTCTAAAAGTATATATTGGTACCTAAGGGAAAAAAGATAACCTGAAAACATTCCCCACTTCCTCAAATTTCAAAATCTATAACGATATATTTTATTTAAACATAAACATTGACTTATTCAAACCTCCATATAACTCTCCAATATTTATGAAAAATAGAATTTCATGTTTAGCCTCTTAAACTCTTAATTTTATTTCTGAGCCTTCTTCATAATCATCTCAATATGGTTTTTTTCTTTCTTAGTGAATCTGATTTCAGTTTCTTTCTCTATGAATCTAAATTCTGTTTCTTCATCAGTGAATCTAATTTCAATTGCTTTCTCATTGAATCATAATTTTATATCCTTCTCAATGAATATAAATTCTGAATCGTTCTTAATTAAAATTATTCAATTCTATTTATGATAAATTTACATTGTGGTACATATTCCATAATGATTGAATATCGTTACATCAACTTTGAAAATAATCAAATCCCACACCAAGTTCTTCAAAATCCATTATCTCGAATGTTTTCATGATTTTTGAGACTTTTATAATCAAAAAATCATCATCTGAATTATTTTAGAATGTATGAAAACATTCAATCTTCTGATTTCATAGTATTCTTTCAAAACACTTCAATAAAAATAAAATTTATTCACTCAGTAACGAAATTCTTTCTATGATTTTAAAAAAGGAAATCATAAAAAATAAAATTTCTCACTTTGATTATTTTGGATCCAATGATATGAATATGAAAAATATGGATCTGATTCAATTCGAAACACTTGAATTTATTACAACATCTCCTTACGATAGAAATGACATGACTCGTTGACAAGAAAAACATTCCTATACAAAAATATTTGTTGTCAAAAAAATACAAAATGTTTGTTTAAAAAAAGTTAACCACATGGGTTATTTACCTCCCATATGCATGTTTACTATTCCCCAAGTTTTGGTCTTCATCATGGGGAATAAAGGAGGTGGGACTCAGGGAGTCACCATCTATCGACCCTCATTGTGGTATCTTTGTGAGGAGTGGGTTGTGACAGGTGTGTTATAGAAAAAATAACAAATAAAAAACATGGTTTTTAATTATTTTCTTCCCATAAAGAGTGTAACATAAAGGTAACTTGGTTTCAACCTTACATAGACCATAGATGTCATGTGAGGGTACAGAGTTACCCATAAATAGGTTATCCTACCCATACATAGTGGTTATGATACACATAAGTAATCTCTGTACAATAGGTTTACATATTTGTAGTAGTATATTTACCCTTATTCACCACTTGGAAATAGGCTCTTGCCCTTACATGTGTAGGATATCTCCCTTTCATGACCTTTAAAAACAAGTTATTTCTTTTATGCATCAGCTATAAATTCCCCTTACCCTTACGCAGTAGCTGGTTTTCCATTATTAAAGTCATGTATTTAATTTTTTATTCTTATACAAATCCCAAACACCAACATTTGTATTGGTAGAAGGCATTTAAATTTTCATAGGTCCTATTATATATATATGGGTTAATATAAAATTGAATGTTATTTAATTTTAACTTAAAGGACTTATAAATTAAAACCAAGATGGGTTCTAATGAAAATTTGTAATCCATAGAGGTTATAAATCAACACTATCACTTAAAAAACCAAATTGAAATATCACAAACCAAATAAAATTCCTAAATTCAAATAGAATAAAGTTATAATTATCTACACTAAAATTATTTCATCCTAAAAAAGATCCCAATAATTTAAACAATCAAAAATAGAAGACATTGAATACTTCATTAACGATTCTTACCCCCACACAACACAATATCCCATCCAAATTACTAAATTACAGGTATGAAAGGAATTGTTTTTCAATACAATAACTTATGATGGATATCAGTAATTTAAACAAGTTTTTCAACCATAGTGGTATCCAGATCAATATCCAAATCTTCCCATCTAAAAACATGGGATGGTTCTAGGTGATACCAAATCTATATGGAAACATGGAAAATTTTATGAATCAATGTCATGGGTGATGATAAGTCTGAAAATTAATCCACCATTCCAGTACATTTAACAATATCAAAAATCCAACAAACCATGATGTCTTTTAACAATAAAAAACAAATCGATGATGAACACAGAGAATTGAAGCGATGAGAAAGATCTAATAACTAACCTCAAACTATAACGGGTGATGAATAAATTCGACATAGGATTTATGATGGCTTGAGCATTTTCAAACCACTTTCAGATAAAATGTATCTTTTCATTTTTATCTTTGAAGAGGCTTTTTTTAGAAAATACCACTCTCTAAACTCTACCTACTAAAAGGTAGATTTGCACATTTGTCCATAAAATGATTAGAAATTATCTAATTTAATCAAATTGTTATAACTATTGTTATATGAAATTGAACATAAGGTATATGATTTTCCCATGACCTACTAAAAAAAGTATGCATACTCAAAGTATATCCTATAGAATCTAAATGGGTCATTCATTTTATCTATCTATGAATGGGTGATATTCTGGGATTAATTTCAAATTTGAACACATTACCACATGAAACCCCTTTAACAAATTAGATTTAAATTGTGTTTACCTATCAAAAAAATAAAAGAGAGAACACCATAGAGCTTCATGAACTCTTGTACAGACAAGTGTATGATATCTTCAACCTTCGTTATCTCGTTAATAGATATTAAATGATTCAATTTCAAAATATGATTAGTGAATACCCAAATCACATACTACATTCTAGGATTCTATGCTAAATTGTTATTTAATTTCATATATATCTCACCTCATTTCCAAGATATAATGGGTAGTCATAGAAACAACCTTACATGTCTATGCTACTCCACATTATTATTTTGAAAAGTAAGACATCAAATCATGTGATATGCAATCAACTACCTCATCCATATCCACTAATACTAACATCTCATATCCCAATACATCTTAGTATGTAACACCCCAAGCTTCTACGGTACGTTTCCCTTCGAATAATGTGATAGCGTGTGTTGTACGCAACACCGAGTTCTAACACACCATAACTAATCAAACTAGCCGTTATGAATAGTAATACCTACTTTTTGAAATTATATATATTTTATATTTGAAAATGGACTTCATTTTTGGATTCGGAATATCGAATTTAGCCTAGGGTGAAATTTTGGTACATTTCGGATAACTTTCATATTTTGATGAATAGTGAAAATTACTAAATTTTAATTAAAAACAACTTTTTTAATCAAATTAATTACTAGTGATAAATTATGAATTTGAGTGGTTTTAAAGTATATTTAGAATATATTTTTACCATTTAATATAATTTTGGTCATTGGACATAATTTTACAATTAAACCGAACATAAACAAGTGTCAATCTTTTGATAGTTATTATCTCTTAAAAACACGCTTTTTGTTTTAACAGCGGGAATTAATTTTAAATTAATTTCTGCAACTTCTGTGTTTTGAATTTAGGAAAATGGATTCCATATTTGGAATCAGGATGTTCAAATTGTGTAAATAGATAACTTTTATTTTTAGACATTTTGAATAGTTACTGTGGTAAATATTTTATTTACCATGGTTAAAGGGTAAATCCGGTAAATAAGGGTTAAAAAATAATATTATAATAATACAAAACTACCCTAAAACGTGTCCTAACCTTATTGGTGGACACATACCCGACCATGGGCATCCTTGGGTCAATTTGGGGACCCCTTGGAGCCACTTGTATGTGGTAGGGACACTTTATATTAATAAAGTTAAAATAAAAATAAAAATGGCATAAGTTTACATCTTTTAGAAGAACAATTTTTACATAGGGTTATACATGTTGGATTTTCGATTATAAATATTCATTAGAAAGCTAAAAAGATTTCCTACATAATGATATTTTACTTATAATTTTTAGACATTAAATAATTTATTTTATTTATGACACAATGATGATGAAGTAATTACTATAATAGTGAAAAATTAAAATAAGTGATATTATAAATACCCAAATAAATATAATATGAAACTTTTAATGAATTAAACTAATTTTATAGGATAATATGATATATTAGGATTGATTTAATTGACTTTGTTCGAAGTAATAAATCTTTTATGAGTTTCAAAAAAATCAACTAATGAATAGTGTCAAAATTGACATAAAAGAATTCTTAAAACAAATATTATATTATTAATTGATATTAAATTCCTAAAAATCTAAGGTTCGGCCAAGAGACTTATATCATGATAGGTTAATCATTAATGGACCACTTGGGGGTCTCTTGGATGTATATAGTAAGTTTATTAACCATAATATATAAAATACAAAGAGACATTGTAAAAGTGAAACAAATTAACTTAGAGTTAATACTTAAAGATAAGGTTAATATAAGTACCCAAACCTGTCTAAATTCTATTGGATGAGTTTCTTTCGACCTATCCCCACCTCATCATTTGAATAGTAAACTTTGGAGCCTTTAGAAACCGAATATGAATTTATTATAAATTAATATTTCTAGCTTTTCCAAAGGTGCCCCTCACCCCTCTTATAAAAGGGCACTCCTCCTTCTCATTTCTTCACACCTTCAAAGCCTTTTAGTTCGGCCAAACTCTGCCCAAATACTCTCCCAACATCCCTCAATACAACCTAGAGGCCTTAGTTTGATCAGAAAGCCAACCTAAGGATCCCTTTTGATCAAATCAAAAGGAAGAACCCGAAGAAGAGGTAATGATTTCACCACCCTTTTCTAAGTTCATTTCTTCTTCCACTTCTTCTTCCTTTGTTCTTACCATTCTGAAATAATAACTCCAATATCTCACATATACTGTGATGTTATTATAAATATGTTACAATCATATTCAGTATTCTATCCACCCTTTGAATAACATGTCACCATACGTGCGTACGTACGGCTTACCGTCTCCACGTCGTGGTGTAATTGTTATTCAATATAATATTATTTGGATGGGTATAATAATGATGTGTAACTCATGTAAATAATAAATATAACATGTTAATGATTCTGTATATATGATATACCATCCATTTATATATTATTTTAATATCAAAAGAATGATATTGTCGCTCGTGCGTACGTACGGACTACCGTCTCCACGAACGCGATAAGATTCATTCTCCATCGTAACCATTAAAGCGTAATTATCATTTTATGATTTAAAAATGATGTTTAAGGACTTGATATCATTCTGGATATGAATAATATACAACCTATCCTTTACAAACATGTCTTACGTAACAAAACATATGAAAGAAAACAAGTAAGTTAACACCCGAAACAACGATAATACTAAGATATTATTATCAAATCAATATTAAAAGATCATATATGATATCATATTAATGTATATGATTCTTGTATAATTTAATAACAATTATTTCACCATTATACAGGAGGTTAACCTACCACAACCAAGGAAAAGTACAAGGTAAGGGTTATTTCACAATCTCTTCATTATCCGAGGTTGTATTATACGTAATAATCTACTGGGATCTCTTTATCATCCACATCCATGTTTCTTCGAAATGTATTTCAAAACATTTTTACTATTTACAAGAATATGGGTTAAAGTCATTTATACCCTTGTTTGACTTTTTATAAGAGGTTTATAAAGGAATCATTCCGTCGTTTTCAAAACAAGGTCCTTTTTAACCTTTTCGACAGAATTGAGGTAAGAATGTTTTTTTTAACTTATACGGCGAGTGCGGTTATTTTACGCCGTTATAAAATCTTCAAAGCTTTCCTTACAATCTTATAAGAATATTTTCAAAGAAAATGTTTTATTTTATATGGATCTTAAATGATTTCAAAATAAAAGGAGATATTTCTTTAAAAAGAATTTTGATTTCATCTATGTCAACATCCTTTGATGGATTTTAAGATTATTTGAAGTTGATTTATTATGATACAAAACTTCTATATTGTATTGAAGGTTTTGTGATATGTTTGACTGTGGATGTGCTATTTTTATACCATTCATAGTTTATTGTGAAAGTATTGACATTTCGTATGCTAGTTTTAATACGAATGTTTATGTTATGTTTAAACCTTTTCATATGGGAATGCATTGGACTTAATAAGTGACGGGTGGAGCCCGCTATAGCTCCTCGATGCATCGGTAGGTCTCATGAGACAAACTAGTGTCTTGGCACAAGGCCTTGACAAAATCTTATTTGTAGTCTTGGCACGAGGCCTTGGCTATGTGGTTATGATAGTCTGGCATTATGCATTCCAACATTATGAAAGTGCTTATTGATTTTTGCATGTGATTATTCGATTAGTAGAATATCCATGTGAATAAGTAAATGGCATTATTTCATTTTACTTTTGCCATACCATGTTGAAGTTCAAATTTAAAAGGCTTTTGTTTTAGTAATGCATTGCCTTAAATGTTTATTCTTATTTATGAAAGTTTCCGCTATATTGTTATCCTTACTGGGCATTTGAGCTCACCCCTTTTCTATGTTTTATTTTTTCCCAGGATGTGAAGAAGTAAATTATGAATGACCTGCAGGGATATTATGAGGGGATAGTAGTGTGGATTATGGAGACATTATGTTGTTGTAGTAGTTTTTCATTTTATGATGTAATGTAAAACTTATGAATATATCTAGTGTTTCCAAGGCTACTAAACCAATCGGTCTTTCGAGATTTGATCTTTCTTGTGATCATGCCAATGTTATGTAATAATGCACCGACTCTGGGTAACTGGGGTCGGGGCGTTACAGTTGGTATCAGAGGAAGTTTAGTACAAACCTTGGAAGCTAGATTTAGATAAACTCTGATTAGAGCACGTAGACCTAAGATGAACTTTGAGGATTAGTATAGAAGAACTTCCTAGAATTTTGGTATTGTAGAGATTTTGTGAGTTTTCCGAGCAATACATCCCTGTCTGGATACGAGCAGGTAGAGGCGGCTCTGGCACAGATGTACCTAGGGGTAAAACCCGAAAACACCGCTTTGAGCTAGACTCGAACGGGAACTGGTGCACGACAACGGGCCTTGCTGCACTCTTGGTTACGACACTCCCGGGGGATATGCTTAGGATAAATCTCACTATCTTTACAAATCATTATGAAGGGTTTATGAGTATATAATTCCTCAAAGAAAACATTATTATGATTATGGATTATATCCATAAATAGATCAATTTATGTTAAGTGTTTTATAAGTATGGGATTATGTATTTTGATTCATAAACTGATCTAGTTTATGCCATTGTTTAGAAATGGCGCCTAGTGGAAGAAATGGAAACCGTATCAATGCGCGCACTCCATGTAGGGATTGCCCTCCTGCTCAAGATAATTATAGTGGGGCTGGTGATGCAACTGGTGCCGATCAGCTAATCACCATACTGGGACAACTTACTCAGGTTATGAATAATAACCTTACCCGTATGGAGCACCCTGATCCGCAGCGTGGAGGATCAATGTTAGATCGATTCATGAGGCAACAACCACCAACGTTCAATGGGAATACAAATCCCTTAGTAGCTGAGCAATGGATATTTTCCTTAGAGAAAATATTTCAGGCTTTGGGGAGCAGTGAAAGGGAAAAAGTTATCATGGCAGTTTACCGCCTCACTGGAGATGCTGATCAATGGTGGTCATTGATTCAAAATACGAAGGAAGATGATGAAGTATAAAATATGGAATGGAGGGAATTCAAAGATCTGTTTTTAGAAAAATACTTCCCTCGCGACCATCGAGCGGATATGGAAAGACAATTTCTGAGTCTGAGACAAAAGGAGGATGAGAATGTCACAAAGTATGAGGCTAACTTTACAAGGTTAGCGAGGTATGCTGGAGATTATATTCGCAACCCAAGAAGTAAGATTGATCGTTTCTTTGATGGGTTAAAACCATTTCTCCGTCGAGCATTAGTCTCACAATCCTTTTCATCGTACGAAGACATTGTATCATGTGCTATAAAGACCGAAAAGGAATTCTCTAAGTCTTATGACTTTAAAGCAAAGCAAGAGAAGAAGAGACCTGCTGATCAATCGGGGAATGGAAATAAGGGGAAGAAGGGAAAGGTTGAATATCCATCTTGTGGTAAATGCGGGAAGAAACATCCTGGTACTTGCTTGAAGGGAATGGGAGTCTGTTACAAGTGTGGTGAAAAAGGCCACCAAGCTCATGATTGCAAGGGGAAGAAGGAAGCTACCAACGTTCAGTGCTACAATTGCAGGGAGATGGGGCATTATGCAAATGCATGTCCTAAGCGTCAGGAGAACTTACCTCAGAAAAGGCCAAGGGATCAAGGCCAGGCTTATGCTATCACTACTGCTGAGGTAGAAGCTCCGAAAGACGTGGTGGCAGGTAATTTAATGGTTTCCTCAAGTTTAGCAAATGCATTATTTGATTCTGGATCATCGCATTGTTTCATATCTTCCCAGTTTGCTAAGAAAATTAGATATTTCCAAATTGATTTAATAAGGGAGTTGTCAGTTAAAACTCCTAAGGGAAGTATCGTTGCAACAAAGTTTTGTGAATCAGTCCCCATTAGAGCACATAAATTTTCTTTATCTGCTGATTTCATCATCATACCTATGATTGAGTTTGATATAATCCTCGGTATGGACTGGCTTTCGGACTATGATGCGAAGATTTATTGTAAGAAGAGAGAGGTTACGATTCTTGATGATAATGATAAGGAGCACCTTATGTTTAGAGCAGAATCGTCACCACCTAATTCTTATTTAGATCCACCCACAGTAGCTCAACTTAATTCAATTATTGGGGAGGAAGAGAATGAAATAACTGTCGGTGAGGAAAGGAATGTTCAAATAGAGGATGTAACTGTTGTGAAAGAATTTGTAGATGTATTTCCGGAAGATTTACCTGGACATCCTCCAGAACGAGAAGTTGAGTTTTCTATTGATTTGATTCCTGGATCAAGGCCTATATCGAAGACCCCTTATAGAATGGCCACTGTAGAGTTAGTCGAACTAAAGAAACAACTAGAGGAATTGAGTAATAAGGGATTTATTCGCCCTAGTGTTTCTCCATGGGGAGCCCCTGTTCTTTTTATTAAAAAGAAAGATGGATCTATGAGGTTATGTATTGACTACAAGGAGATCAATGCTATAACGATAAAGAACAAGTATCCCCTACCTCGTATTGATGATTTATTTGACCAACTGCATGGAGCTCAATACTTTTCAAAGATTGACCTTCGATCTGGATACCATCAGTTGTGTGTGAAGAAGGAAGACATTCCGAAAACAGCATTTCGAACCAGGTACGGGCATTACGAGTTTACTGTAATGCCGTTTGGATTGACCAATGCACCCTCTGTATTCATGGATCTGATGAATAGAGTTTTCAAGGAGTATCTCGATGAATTTGTGGTAGTATTTATTGATGATATATTGGTATACTCCAAAACCTATGAAGATCATGAAAATCACTTGCGCATTATCTTGAAGACTCTGAGGAGGCATGAATTATATGGAAAGTTTAGCAAGTGTGAATTCTGGCTTCAGGAGATTTCTTTTCTTGGACATATTGTCTCTAAAGATGGAATCTCTGTTGATCCTTCTAAGACCAAGGCAATCCAAGAATGGCCAGCACCTACGAGTATAACTGAGGTACGTAGTTTTATTGGTTTGGCAGGTTATTATCGACGTTTCGTCCAGAATTTTGCCCGATTGGCAAACCCATTAACGAAGCTCACACGTAAAGGGGTTAAATTTGTTTGGACAAAAGAGTGTGAAGAATGTTTCGAAGAACTGAAGAGAAGATTAGTCAATGCTCCTATATTGACTCTACCATCGGGGAATGATGGGTTCGTTATTTATAGTGATGCATCAAAGAAAGGACTTGGCTGTGTCCTTATGCAGAATGATAGAGTTATTGCCTATGCATCACGACAGTTGAAAATTCATGAACAAAACTATCCTACTCATGATCTTGAGTTAGCAGCTGTGATCTTTGCTTTGAAGATATGGAGGCACTACCTCTATGGTGAAAAATGTGAGATTTATACTGATCACAAGAGTTTGAAGTATATTTTCTCACAAAAAGAACTCAACATGAGGCAAAGGAGATGGCTTGAATTACTCAAGGATTATGATTGTACGATACACTACCACCCGGGGAAGGCAAACAAGGTGGCAGATGCTTTGAGCAGAAAAGACCATGGAGTTTTGAACATGATGAGAATTGAAAGGGATCCAATTTTCATGGATCTAGTGAAGATGGACATGGGAATAACCAGGGAAGGTGAAACATCAATGCTTTTTCAAATGGTTGCCAAACCATCTTTACTAGAAAGGATTAAGAGTTCTCAGACCGATGATGAAGAATTTCAGAAGAAGATTAAAGCTGTGAATGATGGGAGATTGAGAGACTTTGTGTATGAAGATGGAACTTTGAAATTTGGAAAGAGACTTTGTGTTCCCAATATACCTGATCTAAAAAGGGAATTGCTGGATGACGCTCATAGTTCCAATTTCTCTATACACCCTGGGAGCACCAAAATGTATAGAGATTTGAAGGAACATTTTTGGTGGGACAACATGAAGAGGGAGATTGCTGATTTTGTGTCAAGATGTATGATTTGTCAACAAGTCAAAGCTGGAAGGCAACAGCCTGGAGGAGTCATGCAACCTCTTCCCATACCGGAGTGGAAATGGGACAATATTACAATGGACTTTGTCATGGGGCTACCAAAGACTCCTAGAAGGAACGATGCAATATGGGTTATTGTTGATCGTCTTACCAAGTCAGCACATTTTCTTGCTATAAGAGAAGATCTACCCCTGGAACGTCTAGCAAGACTATACATTAATGAAGTTGTGAGACTTCATGGAGTACCCCTATCGATTGTTTCTGATCGTGATCCCCGTTTTACTTCAAGATTTTGGAAAAGCCTTCAGAAATCCCTGGATACTGAACTTCATTTGAGCACTGCTTACCACCCTCAGACAGATGGACAATCAGAACGGACTATTCAGACCTTAGAAGACATGTTGAGATCTTGCTCCCTTGACTTTCAGGGTATGTGGGATCAATATTTACCACTGGTAGAATTTTCCTATAACAATAGCTTCCATTCAAGTATTCAGATGGCACCATATGAAGCATTATACGGAAAGAGATGTCGTACACCAACCTGTTGGGATGACGTTGGTGAAAGAAAACTTGTAGGCCCAGAACTGGTGGAGGAAACGGTGGAAAAGGTGAAGGTAATCCAAAATCACATCAAAGCAGCTCAAAGTAGGCAGAAGAGCTATGCCGATAATCGAAGGAAGGATTTGGAATTTCAAGTCGGTGATCATGTTTTCCTGAAGGTATCTCCGTGGAAGGGAGTCATACGTTTTGGTAAGAAAGGAAAATTGAGTCCCAGGTACATCGGACCTTTCGAAATTCTAGAACGAATTGGGGTTGTAGCTTACCGATTGGCAATGCCGCCAAGTCTCTCCAAAGTTCACGATGTGTTCCACGTATCTCTGTTGAGAAAATACATGCCTGAACCAACGCATGTACTCACCTATGAGGAATTAGAACTGGAACCGGATCTGTCTTATTGTGAAGAGCCCGTCAGGATTCTTGATACAAGAGAACAAGTACTGAGAAACCGGACGACGCGTCTGGTAAAAGTTTTGTGGAGAAATCATAAGATGGAAGAGGCAACGTGGGAACCCGAGGAACTTATGATGAAGAACCACCCGAGTCTTTTTATGCAGTAATACCCTAGAAATTGCGAGGACGCAATTATTTGAAGGAGGGGAGAATGTAACACCCCAAGCTTCTACGGTACGTTTCCCTTCGAATAATGTGATAGCGTGTGTTGTACGCAACACCGAGTTCTAACACACCATAACTAATCAAACTAGCCGTTATGAATAGTAATACCTACTTTTTGAAATTATATATATTTTATATTTGAAAATGGACTTCATTTTTGGATTCGGAATATCGAATTTAGCCTAGGGTGAAATTTTGGTACATTTCGGATAACTTTCATATTTTGATGAATAGTGAAAATTACTAATTTTTAATTAAAAACAACTTTTTTAATCAAATTAATTACTAGTGATAAATTATGAATTTGAGTGGTTTTAAAGTATATTTAGAATATATTTTTACCATTTAATATAATTTTGGTCATTGGACATAATTTTACAATTAAACCGAACATAAACAAGTGTCAATCTTTTGATAGTTATTATCTCTTAAAAACACGCTTTTTGTTTTAACAGCGGGAATTAATTTTAAATTAATTTCTGCAACTTCTGTGTTTTGAATTTAGGAAAATGGATTCCATATTTGGAATCAGGATGTTCAAATTGTGTAAATAGATAACTTTTATTTTTAGACATTTTGAATAGTTACTGTGGTAAATATTTTATTTACCATGGTTAAAGGGTAAATCCGGTAAATAAGGGTTAAAAAATAATATTATAATAATACAAAATTACCCTAAAACGTGTCCTAACCTTGTTGGTGGACACATACCCGACCATGGGCATCCTTGGGTCAATTTGGGGACCCCTTGGAGCCACTTGTATGTGGTAGGGACACTTTATATTAATAAAGTTAAAATAAAAATAAAAATGGCATAAGCTTACATCTTTTAGAAGAACAATTTTTACATAGGGTTATACATGTTGGATTTTCGATTATAAATATTCATTAGAAAGCTAAAAAGATTTCCTACATAATGATATTTTACTTATAATTTTTAGACATTAAATAATTTATTTTATTTATGACACAATGATGATGCAGTAATTACTATAATAGTGAAAAATTAAAATAAGTGATATTATAAATACCCAAATAAATATAATATGAAACTTTTAATGAATTAAACTAATTTTCTAGGATAATATGATATATTAGGATTGATTTAATTGACTTTTTTCGAAGTAATAAATCTTTTATGAGTTTCAAAAAAATCAACTAATGAATAGTGTCAAAATTGACATAAAAGAATTCTTAAAACAAATATTATATTATTAATTGATATTAAATTCCTAAAAATCTAAGGTTCGGCCAAGAGACTTATATCATGATAGGTTAATCATTAATGGACCACTTGGGGGTCTCTTGGATGTATATAGTAAGTTTATTAACCATAATATATAAAATACAAAGAGACATTGTAAAAGTGAAACTAATTAACTTAGAGTTAATACTTAAAGATAAGGTTAATATAAGTACCCAAACCTGTCTAAATTCTATTGGATGAGTTTCTTTCGACCTATCCCCACCTCATCATTTGAATAGTAAACTTTGGAGCCTTTAGAAACCGAATATGAATTTATTATAAATTAATATTTCTAGCTTTTCCAAAGGTGCCCCTCACCCCTCTTATAAAAGGGCACTCCTCCTTCTCATTTCTTCACACCTTCAAAGCCTTTTAGTTCGGCCAAACTCTGCCCAAATACTCTCCCAACATCCCTCAATACAACCTAGAGGCCTTAGTTTGATCAGAAAGCCAACCTAAGGATCCCTTTTGATCAAATCAAAAGGAAGAACCCGAAGAAGAGGTAATGATTTCACCACCCTTTTCTAAGTTCATTTCTTCTTCCACTTCTTCTTCCTTTGTTCTTACCATTCTGAAATAATAACTCCAGTATCTCACATATACTGTGATGTTATTATAAATATGTTACAATCATATTCAGTATTCTATCCACCCTTTGAATAACATGTCACCATACGTGCGTACGTACGGCTTACCGTCTCCACGTCGTGGTGTAATTGTTATTCAATATAATATTATTTGGATGGGTATAATAATGATGTGTAACTCATGTAAATAATAAATATAACATGTTAATGATTCTGTATATATGATATACCATCCATTTATATATTATTTTAATATCAAAAGAATGATATTGTCGCTCGTGCGTACGTACGGACTACCGTCTCCACGAACGCGATAAGATTCATTCTCCATCGTAACCATTAAAGCGTAATTATCATTTTATGATTTAAAAATGATGTTTAAGGACTTGATATCATTCTGGATATGAATAATATACAACCTATCCTTTACAAACATGTCTTACGTAACAAAACATATGAAAGAAAACAAGTAAGTTAACACCCGAAACAACGATAATACTAAGATATTATTATCAAATCAATATTAAAAGATCATATATGATATCATATTAATGTATATGATTCTTGTATAATTTAATAACAATTATTTCACCATTATACAGGAGGTTAACCTACCACAACCAAGGAAAAGTACAAGGTAAGGGTTATTTCACAATCTCTTCATTATCCGAGGTTGTATTATACGTAATAATCTACTGGGATCTCTTTATCATCCACATCCATGTTTCTTCGAAATGTATTTCAAAACATTTTTACTATTTACAAGAATATGGGTTAAAGTCATTTATACCCTTGTTTGACTTTTTATAAGAGGTTTATAAAGGAATCATTCCGTCGTTTTCAAAACAAGGTCCTTTTTAACCTTTTCGACAGAATTGAGGTAAGAATGTTTTTTTTTTAACTTATACGGCGAGTGCGGTTATTTTACGCCGTTATAAAATCTTCAAAGCTTTCCTTACAAGCTTATAAGAATATTTTCAAAGAAAATGTTTTATTTTATATGGATCTTAAATGATTTCAAAATAAAAGGAGATATTTATTTAAAAAGAATTTTGATTTCATCTATGTCAACATCCTTTGATGGATTTTAAGATTATTTGAAGTTGATTTATTATGATACAAAACTTCTATATTGTATTGAAGATTTTGTGATATGTTTGACTGTGGATGTGCTATTTTTATACCATTCATAGTTTATTGTGAAAGTATTGACATTTCGTATGCTAGTTTTAATACGAATGTTTATGTTATGTTTAAACCTTTTCATATGGGAATGCATTGGACTTAATAAGTGACGGGTGGAGCCCGCTATAGCTCCTCGATGCATCGGTAGGTCTCATGAGACAAACTAGTGTCTTGGCACAAGGCCTTGACAAAATCTTATTTGTAGTCTTGGCACGAGGCCTTGGCTATGTGGTTATGATAGTCTGGCATTATGCATTCCAACATTATGAAAGTGGTTATTGATTTTTGCATGTGATTATTCGATTAGTAGAATATCCATGTGAATAAGTAAATGGCATTATTTCATTTTACTTTTGCCATACCATGTTGAAGTTCAAATTTAAAAGGCTTTTGTTTTAGTAATGCATTGCCTTAAATGTTTATTCTTATTTATGAAAGTTTCCGCTATATTGTTATCCTTACTGGGCATTTGAGCTCACCCCTTTTCTATGTTTTATTTTTTCCCAGGATGTGAAGAAGTAAATTATGAATGACCTGCAGGGATATTATGAGGGGATAGTAGTGTGGATTATGGAGACATTATGTTGTTGTAGTAGTTTTTCATTTTATGATGTAATGTAAAACTTATGAATATATCTAGTGTTTCCAAGGCTACTAAACCAATCGGTCTTTCGAGATTTGATCTTTCTTGTGATCATGCCAATGTTATGTAATAATGCACCGACTCTGGGTAACTGGGGTCGGGGCGTTACATAGTACTCCTTTGGTGTATGAACCAACAAGGCCAGTTTCCACTATGCATCAACTCTTTCCTTAGAGACACAAAAGTTACCGACCAATCTAGAAAATACGAATCACCAATGGTATATAGAGAGTAATAAACCCAAGTCTCTTCATCATTAATGATTTTACTAAAACACTAGAAAATAGTTTCTAAATCCTGATCGATCCAATGTTAATCTTGAAATGAAGACTCATCCTTCAATGATGCTAAGAACACCTACCCACCTGTGTCTTCCACTACCTTTATCATCTCAGAAAATATCCCATCATATGACACTAATCTTATGATACCTTTAATGATTTTGTTGATAAGTTCCTTTTAAGTGAATCAAATACCATAATTACCTTTCTAAGAATATAAGAAATATAAAAATAACATTTATAAAGATACTCTACTAAGAATTTGTGCCCCAATTTTATATCCCTCTACATGAATATATGCTTTATGCTCTTAAAATCTGAAAATAGCCTGAATTTCACCCCAAAGAGATAGTGGAACCATGTTTTGACATCATGCATCATGGTTTCCATCTCATGTTCATGGGTAGGATACCTATTCTCATGAGGATATAATTGTAAATAGTGATAGATCATCGCCTACTTTCTTAGCTTCTAGATACACCCCAAACCCATAACTAAGGAATTAAAGATAACATCACAAGTCAAAACCAGTTCTATAAGAATCATAAATAGAGCCGTAGTTAACCTTTTATTTACATACTAAAAAATCTTTGATATTTATCATTCCAAATTAACATAACACCCTATAGGTCAATTCAGTCATGGTATATGAAATCTGAGATAAATCCTAATCAAACCGCATGTAATTACAATCTATGCCTAATAATCTATAAATAATGATCATGTTCCTAGGTTTCACCAATAAAATCACTACTTGAATCTTTTTAGGATTCACTATAATACCTATAATATTTGTAAAATAGACTAGAAACATTATTTCATGGATCTGAATGACCTATTTTGAAATTTTTCTATATATATGATGTTCCTTCAAGATTATTAGTGTGATATCCATGTGAAACATATGTTCATCCTTTTATGTAGAGTATATCATAATATAATCTGAAAAAATATTGATAGAGTATAATAACTAATGAAATACATGGTCCATTACTTCGATAAATACCACTAGAGTGTTATTAAGACTGAATGGAATAATAGTAAACCTAAATTTCTTATACCATATCCTAAATGATGTCTTATGTACATCTTCACCATGGGATCTAAACTGAAAGTACCTTGATCATATGTATATCTTTGAAAATCAATGGGATCCTCTGAGTTAACTAAATAGATTAGTAATCCAATGAAATGTGAATTTATTATAAATATTCACTTGATTAAGCATTCAAAAATCGAAAAACATTATAATACATTCATATTTCATCTATGAAAAGTGAAAAAAATAAACTCACAGTGATTCAATAAGAAAATTAAATCCAATTCCATCAAGACAAAAAATATTAACTTTTATCTCCTATAACTAAGTAGGTTCTATTTAACATGATGGAATGTAAGATAAAATAATTCTAAAAAACAAGTAGTGAACTCAACCTCTATCTAGGGTGGTAACATCAAAAAATCAAGAAAAATGACCTAATGTTACACACTCACCACTACAGGAAGAGGAATTCTCATAATCATATAAATGGTGTCATGTAACATCTCTGACCACCGGTAAAAGATCCATCAACAAGAGGAATAATGGACCCCACTCTCTTGGATCTAGAATTCCATTTACCCTAAATACATAAGAGACTCCACAATAAGAATGAAATTAAACTCTAAATTTATAACAATCAATCTGGGACATAACATTGATTATCCAATCCATGCCATGAATAATGTTCAATATATCAAGATATATAACTAATATATCCCAAACCACGTTGAAGTTGAAAATCATCACATGAAACATGGGAAATTTAAAACCATATTCCGACCTCTTTCCCAAGGGTGTAAAAATGTATAACTTGATTGCAATACGTTTCATGTGAAATCAAAGAATTTAAATTAACATTGATGTTATCAAATAAAGAGTTTCACCAGTAACAAATAATTATAGAACCATGGAGGAGGAAATATACACCACACCACTAACTGTATCCAACCTTGATTTAGACTTTTCTAGTATATAATTCACTATAAAAAGGCATCCTATATCAAACCCACCCTAATATTTATTCATTGTGTGAGTATTCCCTTTGGAATTATAATGAGATCCACTACCCATTGATGCAATATACCAAACCTAAGATCCATTATAAAGAGTGGATCCAACCCTACTACCTTGGGATATTATTCCACAAATTTTTTAAGAAGTTTAGACTTCCCACAATGATGAAAAGTTATTCTTATTTTTTAAATTAGGATCAGTATGTCTAGGCCCTCAACATGGATATAAAATTACCTTTAATGGTCTTGAAGAATCCCCTTAAACTAGTCGTGATACATACTAATAACTATTTTCTTTATTTTATCTCTAGATGAGACACTCAGGCTCATTCATACATCAACTGATTCACTACCTAAACCCATCTTCCTAGCAATATCTTCCTCAGTTATAGTTTCTTTTTTAACCACCTATATAATAGTCATTAAGCATAATAGAATCTTAATATAGTAAATATCATCCCTCATACCCATATTGAAACTATGATCATTGAAGAATTCATTAAAAAATATCAGGTGATATGTGGATAAACACAGCAAAATGAGTGGCATTATTCATAATAGAATGTGCCAATTACACTAAGGTAATAAATTCTTAAAACAACTCTCACAATATTTTTGGATAAAACTATTTTTTGAAGATATTAAATAAATATGTTTATGTTATATCCTCACATAACATAGTTTTCATGATGGATTCCCATAATTTCATTTGAGGTCCATTATGAATATAATTGGAAAAACCCACCTTGTGTCCTTAATAGTTTTCAAAAAGTGGAAGATCCACTAATTTTTTTAAGATGCTTATAATATTACATGGGTCCCTCATAACCATTAAATATAGGAGGGTTAATTTTGGTAAATTCGGATTCATGATCTACCATCTATTCCTTGTTTCCAACACCTTATTAATCCAAAATATATATTTTTTAGATAACTACTCCCCCAGACAAGGTTTCTATGGGAAATTTTACTTATGAAAATGGTTTAAAATCATCGCCACCTAGATTTCGTAGGGATATTATAAAAGGAGTTTTTTTTTAAATATGCATTAAATTATCCAATTAGCATATGAAGAAATTTATGAATCAAAAGGAAAACCCTAGGAATCCAAAAAAATCCATTAAACACAAAATAGTAATGCAAATATGGATTCAATGTACCATTGAAAAAATTTAACAAAAATATGCCCATCTAAAGAAACCCTATATCATGTTAATTCATATAACCTCCAAACTAATATCAAATTTTATATAATATACTTGATCAGTAATTGTAACTAGAGTCCAGATATAGATGGGATCTAGCTAGAAACTATTCCACACTTACTACCCAAATTTTAATGATTATAACTCTTATCTACATTATACCTTGAACCAAACCCTTGAAATTTAATCACAAATCTTTTTGGGCATTTTATTTGATACAATTTTTTAATGAACCAATAAGGGTCAACATGACTTTTCACTAAATATAGGCCACCATAAGGTAGAGGTCAACAAAATATCAAGAAAAAAACATGTCTCAAGCATCCCTAAAAGAGATAATCCACAAAGTACAATGTAGTGGAAGAGATAAATAATCCATGATACAGACAATGTAAATCGACAAGAGACTAACCCAAAAGAGTGATATGAAGAGATCAATACAAGGTTCTATGCAACCAACCAAACTCTTAATGATGGAAACAACATCCAAGAGAAGAAAACATACAACATGATCTCTTTCCCATTACCTATGTCCTGAAAAACCATATCTCAAATTCCCAAATGAAAAATTATGGTGTGATAAAAAATCCCAATAATATTACATCAAATAATCTATAAAATTTCTAACACCCTAAACCCATTATTTCTTGCAGAAAAAACAAATTAGTTTATAATAATGTGACCAATAACACATGATTATATAAAACAGAGTATAAAATATTATACACCATTATTTAGGGAAATTCCATAACATAATAATGTGACCAATCACACATGGTATAACTCTATAAAGTATAAAACCCAGAACAAGTGAGATCTATCCTATGGGAATATATATACAGACACATGATGGAATACTGATATTAGATTAACATGAATCCTACCAATATTGAGTCATGAAACAATATAATGATTTCACAATAATAACCCCTTGTGGTGCCACACTCTGTAAGGGTTTTATATTCACATACCTGAGATAGCCATCATTTCCATTGTTCTATGATTGAAAAATAAATTTGAACAAAACATGATCACAATTTATAAATAATTATAATATTAAAAGTTGTAACAACATTATATTTTATGAAATATTTATTTTAAAATAACTATACTTTCTTTAGTAGCTTGTGTGACATGAAACACCATGTTTTAACGAAACACCACATTCAATTAAAATGTTTTTTTAATATAATAATTATCTCCAAACAGTTATGATGGTGGGTATGAATAATATTAAATAAAATTTTAAAATATATTATTTGAGAATGTATAGAAATAAATTCTTTGGTGACCAATTAATTATAATTGAAAATAAAAATCATCTGAAAATAAAGGAATCCTTTTTCTGAAAAAAAAAATTTTATGCAGAAAACATGACTAACCTCAATAAATTTAAAAAACATACTTTTGGTTAATTATTTTACATAAATTTATAATCTATAATCGTAATAAAAATTTTATAATTCGTGTAATTTGTTTTCATCCAATGAGATAAGAATAAATCGAATTTTATCCGTAAAACTATTTTTTTACAAAAAAACCTTTTCGTCGCATATTGGGCACATAATTTAAAATTAATTTTTTAAAATATAATAATGTCTAATTTAAAAATGTATTTTATTTTTTAAATCATCATGTCAAAATTACCATAACATGATTTTTGGATAAATTTTGGAAAAATTTAGTTTTTTGATGAATAATAAAAAAATAATTCTTTATATTTAAAACTTCTATTTCTTTTAAAGAATATACAAGCTAAGTTTTATATTAATACGGGTTTAAAAGTAAAATTAGTAAAATTTATTATTTATTATTCCAATTTAGTTTATTATAATTAATTTAATTTTTAATTTTTATATTAAAATTTAATATTCTATTGAAATTTTCCCTTTGAAAAACTTTTTTTTCATTGCATCTACTGGATTAACGTTAAATTAAGTTACGCCCCTAATATAATTTTAATATGATAAAAAGGATCCCATATTTTTTTCATAATAATTTTTATTTTATTATTTTGTGAAATTTATTTTTTTAGAAATATTAATATATAAATAACTAAATTAATTATCACGGTTAATGTTAAAACATGGTTTAGTGGGTTACACCCGCTTGTGTTAAAATTAATTTTCCACAAACATGTAATTCCTATTTAATAAATTATATTTTATATTTTTATTTATTTTAAACAAATTATAAAATAATTATGATTTTAGTTTTTTTCTTAAAGGAAAAATTACATAGGTTCATACAAAGTTACATGTTACCGTGGTGAAAACTAAAATGGTAAAATTAAGTAAACATGAAGGCTAATGAATAACATTTTTAAAATATGTATTAAATTAGGAAGGGTTAATAGAGTATATAATCACTAAAATCCTTCATTTATCAATTTTTGGGTTGATTTGGTTGATATTGACTTCCCATTATTGAATAGTTTTGGATTATAACAAAAGCACGACTCCTCCTCAATTATAAATTCGAATTCCCTCCCCTCACTTCTTCACACCTATTAAATAATTTTGATTAAAATAAAACTGAAAGAATAAATCCAAAAAAATTATCCATTTAAGAGAGATTTTTTTCATTCCAAAATTACAACCCTAGGGTCCTTAATAAGAGATCCAATGCGGCTTCCTCTCAATGAAGGTAATTATCTATTCTAAACTATTTCATTTTTATTTCTTCCCATTCCACCCTCATTCATGTCATAATAATGAAAATATAATAAAAAACGTTTCTAAAATAATCTTAGATACTATTGTATTTATATAATAACTTATATGAATGTCATTTCCCATAAAATAGAAAATGAAATAGTATATTTTGTGTATTGAAGATTACAGCCTCGTGAATCAATGTAATTCATTTTACATCACAACCTTTAATGGATAGATTTAAAATATTTATATATATATATATATATATTATATTTATGATTTTATTATACATATGGAATAGTAATATGACATATAGCTTTTTATCATGACTCTCCTTCACCAAGATGATGGAAGGGACATAGAATGCCAGACCCCTTTCTTCTTTAAGTTAAAGGAGAGATAATGACCCCCGAGACCCGCCATCAATAGGTCTCAGAGTGGCGACTAGCACCAAGGGTATAAAATCACACACTAGATGGAAGACATTACTCATTTTCTTTAATATGGTTGGGAGATAAGATATTAAATCCCACAGCACCAAAACTGAAAGTACAAGAAAATCCCAAACAAACCCTTCCCAGATGCGTGTTCTAAATGTAAATGATACAAAAGTACAAGGAGACTACAAAGGTAAAGTACCAAAGAATGAAAAACATCAAATGCAACTATCCCAACGTTCGAGCTATTACGACCCCACACGATCCCTAAAGTCCTCCTGGAAACCTAAATGCAATTTTATATACGTAGGGTGAGCATTCAAGTATACTCAGTATGGAAAACGAAAGGATCTAGTGAAAAAGTGGGGATGCATCATAATCCCCCATGAAAAGGAGAGAACCAAATCACCTAACAAGGAAAACTATTCACCCAACCCTCACTAAGGCACAATCCACTAGTGCAGAAAACCTTTTTTACGTCGGTTATTTTTCATTATTTACGTCGGTTTTTAGGCGACGTTAATACGAACGACGTTATAAATAACGTTTGTTACGTCGGTTATTTAAAACCCGACGTAACATCCCTAACATCACGGTGTGTACAACGTCGGTTCATTAATAACTGACGTGATAACTATGCGCGGGGGGGGGGGGGGGGTTATCACGTCGGTTATTTTCTAAACCAACGTGATAAAACGCCTGGGATATCGTTTATCACGTCGGTTGTTTCTAGAACCGACGTGATAAACCTTTCCCGGGCCTATTATCACGTCGGTTTCTTAAATAACCGACGTGATAACAAGGCCTGGGAAATGTTTTAGAACATCGGTTATCCAATAACCGACGTGATAAACGATATCCCAGGCGTTTTATCACGTCGGTTTAGAAAATAACCGACGTGATAAAAGGCCCGGGAACGGTTTATGACGTCGGTTCTCGAAAAAACCGACGTGATAAACCCCTACCGATTTATTTACCACGTCGGTTATAAAATAACCGACGTGAAAGCGATATTTTTTTTTAAAATAATTGCACTGCTCTCACCAAAAAGAAACCAGAAACCAAACAAAAATAACCATGCCAGCCCTCCCCCAAGCCCCAACTGAACCCCACCCTCATCTATACCCACCTAACAACCTGGCCAGCCCTCCCCCACCACATTGGAGCCCCACCACAACCCTTGGAAACCCCGCCACCCCTTGGACAGCCCCCCCACCCTCATTTACACCACCACGACCCCTAGTACAGCCTCAAACACCCATTGGACTCCCCTCCCATATCCCTTGGACACCCCCACACCTTGGACAACCCCCCACCCCTTGGACAGCCCCCCCACCCTCATTTACACCCCCAAGACCCCTAGTACAGCCTCAAACACCCATTGGACACCCCTCCCATATCCCTTGGACACCCCCCCACCCCTTGGACACCCCCCCGACCCCTGGACACCCCCCTGACCCCTAGGACAGCCCCAAACACACCTTGGACACCCCTCCCATATCCCTTGGACACCCCCCACCCCTTGGACACCCCCCACCCGTTGGACAGCCCCCCCCCCCACCCTCATTTCCACCCAACCGTCCCCTTGGACAGAACTCCCAGACACCTTGGACACCACTCCCATATCCCTTGGACACCCCCCACCCCTTGGACACCCCCCACCCCTTCGACAGCCCCCCCACCCTCATTTACACCCCCCGAACACTAGGACATCCCCAAACACCCCTTGGACACCCCTCCCATATCCCTTGGACACCCCCCACCCCTTGGACACCCCCCACCCCTTGGACAGCCCCCCCCCCCCCCACCCCCTGGACACCCCCCCCCCCGACCCCTTGGAAACCCCCCCCCCCACCCCTTGGAAACCCCCCCATCCCCTTGGACAGCCCCAAACACCCCTTGGACACCCCTCCTATATCCCTTGGACACCCCCCACCACTTGGACACCCCCACCCCTTGGACAGCCCCCCCCCCACCCTCATTTACACCCAACCGACTCCTTGGACAGCCCCAAACACACCTTGGACACCCCTCCCATATCCCTTGGACACCCCCCACCCCTTGGACACCCCCACCCTCATTTACACCCCCCTCCCCGACCCCTAGGACAGCCCCAAACACACCTTGTACACCCCTCCCATATCCCTTGGACACCCCCCAAACACCCACCCACCCCCTTGGAACCTCTCCCCCCATACCAAAATCCAGACCAGAAAAACCATCAACAGTAGACCAAAACAAGAAGTAGAGAAAAATTAAACATTCACTTATATAACATTCAAAACTTACACTGTCAACTTCAAAAAAAAACTAAATCCAACCTAAACGACTACGAAATACACAATCACATTGACAATATTCAAAATTACATTTTACATTACAAAAAACTAAAAGTCAATCAAACCTCTAAAATAATTTGACCACTCCACTTGTAAGTGTTTGATATCTTCAGCAGTAAAGGGTTGAGGGTCATCAAAAAGCTACAAAGGAAAAGGATAGTAGTCAACGTGTATAATGAATAAATCAAATTGAAATATTATGAGAAAGAGGAAATCTTACCAGGTCAAAACTCAGAACTGTCCCAGTTGTTATTATTTCATACATAAATCTTAACATGTAATATCCGCATTCGATGATGCCTTGTTGCTCATGACATTTCTGTTTCAATGAGTGTAAATTCAATATATTATTTTTATGTAATAAATCAAAATGTTCAAATTATAAATGGATATTTACCTTCGCATGTACATATTTGATCTTGAAATTCCTTTTCTTTGCGCTTTTTCGAAAGTGGACCCATGCCCTGTTAGAAAATAATACGAATGGGTTAAATTTAAAATTCATTATAATATATAAAACTATTGTAAAATTGAAACTTACGTTTCCAATATATTCTTTAAACTTTCTCGCACATCATCATGGAGAGAGCATATCCAATAAAGTGTTTTCTCCCTAGGGCAAAAAACCCCTAACATCCAATGATCCCTGATAAAAGGAAATTTAACGTTAGTGGTTTTTTATGTTAAAAGATAATTAACTCTTTGAGAGGGATGTGTTTCATACCTCTCACAAAAAGGCATCATCCAACACTGTGTGATTACATTCTTTTCAAATCTATCAGCAATATAAAGCATTCTTTGTTCCTCATCCAATGCACATGCTTCAGGGGAAATCAATTGTGGGTCCACGAATCCATATACATCTGTCAGCTCATTCCCCTCACAAATTTTATACAGATACCTAATACAAAGCAGACATAAGTATACATTTTTAATAAATATAATGCAAGGAAAAGGTGTTAAGACTTACATGATAAAAATTTGCACCACGTTGATGCCCAACTTATCTCCAGTGACAAACTCCATGATATCAGTTTTCATAATCCCCACACTTAGTTCACGTCCACAGACATGAGCTTCCATTGTAAAGTCATAACTATCCAACGACAAATTTGAATATCTTGACAATTTGTCAAGACTGCTAGTATATGCATCTGATGTCATAGCTATCTGTCTTTGTTGTTGTCTATACAGTATTTCTTTACCTTTGAAGTATTCCTGTAAAAATAAATTGAAAAATATATTAGTTTTCAAATGATAAAACATTAATAAAAATATAAAATAAAAGATATAACATCCATACCTCTATGGTAATGATTCGAAGAAGTCTGGATGGCCAAAGTAAAAAATGGCCGATACTATGTCCAACTGTCGTCACCTCATCTGTAGGTAATGGTATCCGAGCTGATCTATCTATAATATCATGTACAGTGACCCTCTGATTCTCTACCTCTAACTGTTGATGTAACGCCCCGACCCCAGCTACCCAGAGTCGGTGCATTACTTCGTAACATTGGCATGATCACAAAAGATCAAGTCTCGAAAGACCGATTAGTTTAGTAGCCTTGGAAACACTAGATACATTCGTAAACATTACATTACATCATAAAGTGAAAAACTACAATAACAAAGTCTCCATAGTCCACACTCATATCCTCTTCTGACTATCCCTGCAGGTCATTCATAAAATACTTCTTCACATCCTGGAAAATATTAAAACATTGAAAGGGGTGAGCTCAGATGCTCAGTAAGGATAATAATAATGCGGAAGCTTTCATAAATAAACATTAACATTTAAGGCAATGTATAACTAAAACAAAAGCCTTTTAAACATGAACTTCAACATAATATGGCAAAAGTAAAATGAAATAATGCCATTTACTTCTTCACATGGATATTCTACTGGTCGAATAATCACATGCAATATCAATAACCACTTTCATAATGATGGAATGTATAATGCCAGACTTTCTGAAACATTTTGTCAAGGCCTCGGCCAAGACGTCTAAAATGATTAAGGCCTCGGCCAAAACCATAAATCAAATTGGGAAAGGGCCTCGGCCAATTCCACGTCTAGTTGTCTCATGAGACCTACCGATGCATCGAGGAGCTATAGCGGGCTCCACCCGTCACTTATTAAGTCCAATACATTCCTCATATGAATAGGTTTAAACATATCATAAACCATAACATAATCGTATCACATAAAACATGCATAAAGGAAACATAACATTTCCACATTTCAATCACAGGATATCAATACAACACATTGATATAATAAAAACACTTTCAAAACCATTTTCAATACCAAAATAAATGAAAGTTAAAACTTTGTATTTATTTTTCATTAAAAAAAATGATGTCTTGTAGAGGAAGCCGAAACTCAAATAATAGTCACGGCGGCGGAGAAGTCGTTGTCGCCGCATAAGTACGGAAAGAAAAACATTCCCTTTTGTCGTTTAGAAAAACACTTCGTATAAAAAAGATTCCTTTTGAATAAACGTAAAAGTCAAAGGGGTTTATACACCGTATAAAAGAAAGTTGTGTATAAAATAAAATATGCCTCAATGAAAGGAGATTGAGACGAAGTCCCATACAAAGATCATTTTTGAAATAAAATAGATCTATTATGTGTATTCACTATAGGTACACATAAATAAAGTAAAAATACAAAATAATACATAATAATATCATGACATAATTTGAAAGTAGGAGATTAACCCAAAGAATTGAAGTTGGGTTAAGAAGTTCCCTCACAAAGAGCATTTTTAAAATAAAATAGATCTATTATGTGTATTCACTACAAGTACACATAAATAATGTACAAATACAGGATATGACATAATAATATCATGACATAATTTGAAAGTAGGAGATTAACCCAAAGAATGGAAATTGGGTTAAGAAGTTCCCTTACAAAGAGCATTTTTAAAATAAAATAGATCTATTATGTGTATTCACTACAAGTACACATAAATAATGTACAAATACAGGATATGACATAATAATATCATGACATAATTTGAAAGTAGGAGATTAACCCAAAGAATGGAAATTGGGTTAAGAAGTTCCCTTACAAAGAGCATTTTTAAAATAAAATAGATCTATTATGTGTATTCACTACAAGTACACATAAATAATGTACAAATACAGGATATGACATAATAATATCATGACATAATTTGAAAGTAGGAGATTAACCCAAAGAATGGAAATTGGGTTAAGAAGTTCCCTTACAAAGAGCATTTTAAAATAAAATAGATCTATTATGTGTATTCACTACAAGTACACATAAATAATGTACAAATACAGGATATGACATAATAATATCATGACATAATTTGAAAGTAGGAGATTAACCCAAAGAATGGAAATTGGGTTAAGAAGTTCCCTTACCTTGTGTCCGACTTGACTCAACCGTTCTTTAACCTCCTGAATAATAAACTAGAGTTAATATCTACCTTATTAAGAACCATTTTCAATTTCATTATCCTTTTTATATCACTTATTACAATGTTATGAACATTATGTAATTATTTAAGTTAATAACGGTCGTTTTGTCGATCTTTGGTAACTTGAGTCAACAATAAACTTCTTATAATTACAAGTTGTTCATGTGGTAAAATATCCATTATATCCGGAATTATATTCATGATGTAGATATCATATATATCATATATACAGTATATACATTCATTCATAATGTCACGTAACATTTAGAGGTAAGAAATGAAATGCACCGTTCATGGAGACGGTAAGCCGTACGTACGCATGAACGCTACTTTCATTTCAATTTCATATTTAATGGAACTAAATCATAATGATATAAATGTATAATATAATTCCAGTATAATATAGTGTATAATACCATTTACTCCATCCTTTATACATCCCACATATGGCATTTACGATTCAAATCACTTTGAGGGGGCGGTAGTCCGCACTTCCTAAAATGAAATTATCGCGTTTTACCCATAATGGAAATCATAAAGTATGCCATAAATGAGAAATACAGAAGCATAAGTAAAACAAAAAACATATTATATATCATATATAAAAATAGTGACATCTTAATGGCCACCTTTGAAGGTGTTATATGAGTGTTGAACAATCATCGTTTCGTGAGGCAGAAATTCACCATCCACAGAAACCGTATGTTCTTTAACCATTAGACGTAGGTGTGTGTAAGTGTAGCTTGAATCCTTTTTATAACAACATCCTAGTATATTGAGGATACTGGTGTTGTTACAAAATAAATAAATAAAAAGAGTTTAGGGGGTTGGAGAAGAAAAATAAAACAAAACAACATTAGAGAAGACATTACCTCAATATCGGGTAACTCTTTTTGATTTGAGCCAAAGGCTTCCTTGGGAAGAGTTCTGCCCAAAGTGAGGCTTCTAGGAGTAAGGGAGGAATGTTGGGAGAGTATTTGGGCAGAGGTTGGCCGAGCCAAATGGCTTGAAAGTGTAAATGAGGTGGGAGAGGTGGGGGCCTTTTATAAGTGGAGAGGAGGGGCACTTTTGGAAAGTAATGAAATGTTATTCAATTATACAATGATTTTAGGTTTCTAAAGGTCCGACACTTATATAATTCGAGGCTAAGGTGATAAGGTTTTGAAATATCCTCATCCAATAGGCTTTGGACAAGTTTAAGCCTTGGATTTTGCATTATCTTCTCATTTTATTTAAATCGTTAAATAATGAGGTCATCGCCACATCATAATGATGTCATAAATAATTTAATTTATTTAATGTCTAAAAATTATAAAAAAATACTATGATGTAGGAAATCTTTTTAGCTTTCTAATGAATATTTATAGTAAAAATTTGGACTTGTGTAACCCTACTTAAAAATTGTTTTATTAAAACAATTTATGTTAGTGTCACTTTCACTTTAACATTAAATAAAAAGTAATTTATGTTATTTCCCAACAAAAGTGGATCCATGGGGTCCCCAAGTTAGGCCATGGCTTGTCTTGGTCGGCCATGACTCAACCAATGAGGTTGGGACATGTGTCTAGGTCATTTCATATTATTAAAGTATTATTTATACCTTAAACTACACTAATTACCACTAATCGCGATTAAAATTTAATAAGTTACTATTCACCAAAAAAATTATTTTTATCTCATTGAACCACATTTTACTTCTTAATGACAACCATGTATGTCGGATTTTCAAAATTCAATACACATTTGTGGTAAACTTTCATTTAACTGAAAATCAGTTTGCTTGATTACCACTTAGTGGTTTCACTATTCATCAAAAATTGAAGTTTTTCAGAATAAGGCCAAAATTTCACCCTAAGCTATAATTGATATTCCGAATTCAAAAATGATGTCTATTTTACAAAATTCAAAACATATAATTCAAATTAATTAATTTAATAATTAATTCCCGCTGTTACAACAAATAGCGTGTTTTTAAGAAACAATTTATATCAAAAGATTGGCGATTGTTTATGTCCAATTTCAATGTTAAATTAACTTTAATGACCACCATTGGATAAAATGGTAAGAATATATTCTAATTATACCTTAAAACCACTAAATAGTATAACTTATCACTATAAATAATTTTGATTAAAAAAGTTGTTTTAAGTATTTTTCACTATTCATAAAAATTTGGAAGTTCTCGGAAAATTACAAAAAATTCAAAATAGGCTAATTTCAATATTGGGAATACAAAAGTGAAGTCCATTTTGAAATATAAAATTTATAAAATTTCAAAAAGTAGGTATTACTATTCACAACGGCTAGTTTAATTAGTTGTGGTGTGTGTTAGAGCTCGAGGTTGCGTACAACACACGCTATTGCATTATTGAATGAGAAGCGTATCGTGGAAGCTCGGGGTGTTACATTCTCCCCTCCTTCAATAAATTGCGTCCTCGCAATTTGAAATTTTTCTTTGAAAATAAAAGGTTGAAAAGAGAAAATACCTTTTTGGAAGACCCACATCGGAAATAAGGTTAATAAAATTTAGCCTTAATAAGAGGGAAATGGAAATAAGAAAGTCACCACCAAATTATGATCTCGATAAGGAGAACATTGGTGGCAATTAGAGACATATAATTGGAGGAAAAACGTAAATATTTGTAGGGAGTGATTGAGGTCATCAATTACAATCAACTGTCAAATTGAGGGCCTCAAAGCCTTCAATCTATGTTGATTTAAAATATCATCAGTTCAACAAGACATAAGGTATTAGGATAACACAGTTTTTTTTGTTTTAATATCACTTTACTAAAGTTTAAGAATTAATTTATTCATTGAATAAGAGATAGGTATATATATATTTATGCTTGACAAATAGAGTTTCAACCTTCAACTCATCTTTCACTCAAAAAGATAATAGAACTCAAAAATATTATACTTATCCTAATTGTATAAGGTTCCAAATGTTAACACATACCATTTAGATTAGTAAAATTATTTTGTAATAACCGGGGACTTCCTGTAGGCTAGTGGTAGGAAATAAAGGCCTGTCGCACTTTGATTGTGGGTTCGATTCCTACAGCTTTGTCCGACGCGACGGTTTATGCCCCACCCTGCAGGTTGTCCTTTTCCTAAAACTATAGTATTATAATATTCCAAAAATAATCTTCAGAAAATTTTTTAACCTTAAACAATACTATCCAAAGATCAACTTAATCCATTCCAACCTTTATAGTTATCCAAAATACTTCTGTCCAACTCACAGTCCAAATTTTATAAGGAAGGTAAACATAATGAAGATCCTTTATCCCACGTAACAACATGTGAACACCTTCATCATGTATTCTTTTTAAACATACTGAATTACCATGATCCCTTATTCCTTATAGAATACTAGATATACTCCTTCTATCCAAAAATGTATACAAAACATCAATCAGTTTCAAGGAAGTTAAGTATATCCAATATAATTTATCCAAATCAATCACGTCTTATTCCAAAATCACAATCTCAGTATCAGAACCATATTATGGTTTATCTTTCTCTCAACCATATATTTTCCAAAAATTTAACCTACTGTGGAGTCACTGTTCTTAGTTCCACACAATCTCAAGTCCTTGATGAAATAGTACTGCAGTACAATCCTTATATACTCCATAATTATTATAACCAGTACATCATTGATACAACACTCAAATTACAAAATTCTTTAATAACAACATAAGAACTCTAATCATTACTCCTCATCTGTGGTAGTATCATAACTTGATTATTATCCAATAACATCATTTGGGGCATACTTTGACGATTTGGACATTGGTTTGCGTAGTGTCCCCAATCCTTGCAGAAGAAACATTGTACATTTGAAACCATTTTCTTACCCTTGCAGTCACGCACTTTGTGTCCTTTTTCTCTACACTTATAACAAACTCCCATTCCCTTTAGGCAAGTTCCATGATGTTTCTTCCCACAATTACCACATATTGGAAAATTCTTCTTTCCCCTTATCCCTTTATCCATCTTTCTCTCTTCCATCCCTTTCGTCTCTTGCTTCGTTTCAAAGCCATAGGACTCAGAGAATTCCTTACTTATCTTATTGACACATGATACTATTTCTTCATATGTTGAAAACACATGGGATATTATTTCCCTTCTAAATGTTGGCTTAATACCGTGAAAGATATGATCCTTCTTATGCTTTGGATCATACGTATTGCTGGAGTTCACATTCCTTCCATTGGGCACCATTTCTATACAATGGCATAAAATAGGTTAGTTTATGAATCAAAATACATAATTCCATACTTGTAAAACACTTTACATAAATTGAACTATTTATGGATATAATCATAAAAAGAAAAGTTTTCTTTGAGGAAGTATATACTCATAACCCTTCATAGTGGTTTGTAAATAAAATGAGAATTATCCTAAGCATATCCCCCGGGAGTGTCGTAACCAAGAGTGCAGCAAGGACCGTTGTCGTGCACCAGTTCCCGTTCGAGTCTAGCTCAAAGCGGTGTTTTCGGGTTTTACCCCTAGGTACATCTGTGCCAGAGCCGCCTCTACCTGCTCGTATCCAGACAGGGATGTATTGCTCGGAAAACTCACAAAATCTATATAATACCAAAATTCTAGGAAGGTTTTCTATTCTAATCCTCAAAGTCTATCTTCGGGCTATGTGCTCTAATCAGAGTTTATCTAAATCTAGCTTCCAAGGTTAGTACTAAACTGCCTCTGATACCAACTGTAACGCCCCGACCCCAGCTACCCAGAGTCGGTGCATTACTTCGTAACATTGGCATGATCACAAAAGATCAAGTCTCGAAAGACCGATTAGTTTAGTAGCCTTGGAAACACTAGATACATTCGTAAACATTACATTACATCATAAAGTGAAAAACTACAATAACAAAGTCTCCATAGTCCACACTCATATCCTCTTCTGACTATCCCTGCAGGTCATTCATAAAATACTTCTTCACATCCTGGAAAATATTAAAACATTGAAAGGGGTGAGCTCAGATGCTCAGTAAGGATAATAATAATGCGGAAGCTTTCATAAATAAACATTAACATTTAAGGCAATGTATAACTAAAACAAAAGCCTTTTAAACATGAACTTCAACATAATATGGCAAAAGTAAAATGAAATAATGCCATTTACTTCTTCACATGGATATTCTACTGGTCGAATAATCACATGCAATATCAATAACCACTTTCATAATGATGGAATGTATAATGCCAGACTTTCTGAAACATTTTGTCAAGGCCTCGGCCAAGACGTCTAAAATGATTAAGGCCTCGGCCAAAACCATAAATCAAATTGGGAAAGGGCCTCGGCCAATTCCACGTCTAGTTGTCTCATGAGACCTACCGATGCATCGAGGAGCTATAGCGGGCTCCACCCGTCACTTATTAAGTCCAATACATTCCTCATATGAATAGGTTTAAACATATCATAAACCATAACATAATCGTATCACATAAAACATGCATAAAGGAAACATAACATTTCCACATTTCAATCACAGGATATCAATACAACACATTGATATAATAAAAACACTTTCAAAACCATTTTCAATACCAAAATAAATGAAAGTTAAAACTTTGTATTTATTTTTCATTAAAAAAAATGATGTCTTGTAGAGGAAGCCGAAACTCAAATAATAGTCACGGCGGCGGAGAAGTCGTTGTCGCCGCATAAGTACGGAAAGAAAAACATTCCCTTTTGTCGTTTAGAAAAACACTTCGTATAAAAAAGATTCCTTTTGAATAAACGTAAAAGTCAAAGGGGTTTATACACCGTATAAAAGAAAGTTGTGTATAAAATAAAATATGCCTTAATGAAAGGAGATTGAGACGAAGTCCCATACAAAGATCATTTTTGAAATAAAATAGATCTATTATGTGTATTCACTATAGGTACACATAAATAAAGTAAAAATACAAAATAATACATAATAATATCATGACATAATTTGAAAGTAGGAGATTAACCCAAAGAATTGAAGTTGGGTTAAGAAGTTCCCTCACAAAGAGCATTTTTAAAATAAAATAGATCTATTATGTGTATTCACTACAAGTACACATAAATAATGTACAAATACAGGATATGACATAATAATATCATGACATAATTTGAAAGTAGGAGATTAACCCAAAGAATGGAAATTGGGTTAAGAAGTTCCCTTACAAAGAGCATTTTTAAAATAAAATAGATCTATTATGTGTATTCACTACAAGTACACATAAATAATGTACAAATACAGGATATGACATAATAATATCATGACATAATTTGAAAGTAGGAGATTAACCCAAAGAATGGAAATTGGGTTAAGAAGTTCCCTTACAAAGAGCATTTTTAAAATAAAATAGATCTATTATGTGTATTCACTACAAGTACACATAAATAATGTACAAATACAGGATATGACATAATAATATCATGACATAATTTGAAAGTAGGAGATTAACCCAAAGAATGGAAATTGGGTTAAGAAGTTCCCTTACAAAGAGCATTTTAAAATAAAATAGATCTATTATGTGTATTCACTACAAGTACACATAAATAATGTACAAATACAGGATATGACATAATAATATCATGACATAATTTGAAAGTAGGAGATTAACCCAAAGAATGGAAATTGGGTTAAGAAGTTCCCTTACCTTGTGTCCGACTTGACTCAACCGTTCTTTAACCTCCTGAATAATAAACTAGAGTTAATATCTACCTTATTAAGAACCATTTTCAATTTCATTATCCTTTTTATATCACTTATTACAATGTTATGAACATTATGTAATTATTTAAGTTAATAACGGTCGTTTTGTCGATCTTTGGTAACTTGAGTCAACAATAAACTTCTTATAATTACAAGTTGTTCATGTGGTAAAATATCCATTATATCCGGAATTATATTCATGATGTAGATATCATATATATCATATATACAGTATATACATTCATTCATAATGTCACGTAACATTTAGAGGTAAGAAATGAAATGCACCGTTCATGGAGACGGTAAGCCGTACGTACGCATGAACGCTACTTTCATTTCAATTTCATATTTAATGGAACTAAATCATAATGATATAAATGTATAATATAATTCCAGTATAATATAGTGTATAATACCATTTACTCCATCCTTTATACATCCCACATATGGCATTTACGATTCAAATCACTTTGAGGGGGCGGTAGTCCGCACTTCCTAAAATGAAATTATCGCGTTTTACCCATAATGGAAATCATAAAGTATGCCATAAATGAGAAATACAGAAGCATAAGTAAAACAAAAAACATATTATATATCATATATAAAAATAGTGACATCTTAATGGCCACCTTTGAAGGTGTTATATGAGTGTTGAACAATCATCGTTTCGTGAGGCAGAAATTCACCATCCACAGAAACCGTATGTTCTTTAACCATTAGACGTAGGTGTGTGTAAGTGTAGCTTGAATCCTTTTTATAACAACATCCTAGTATATTGAGGATACTGGTGTTGTTACAAAATAAATAAATAAAAAGAGTTTAGGGGGTTGGAGAAGAAAAATAAAACAAAACAACATTAGAGAAGACATTACCTCAATATCGGGTAACTCTTTTTGATTTGAGCCAAAGGCTTCCTTGGGAAGAGTTCTGCCCAAAGTGAGGCTTCTAGGAGTAAGGGAGGAATGTTGGGAGAGTATTTGGGCAGAGGTTGGCCGAGCCAAATGGCTTGAAAGTGTAAATGAGGTGGGAGAGGTGGGGGCCTTTTATAAGTGGAGAGGAGGGGCACTTTTGGAAAGTAATGAAATGTTATTCAATTATACAATGATTTTAGGTTTCTAAAGGTCCCACACTTATATAATTCGAGGCTAAGGTGATAAGGTTTTGAAATCTCCTCATCCAATAGGCTTTGGACAAGTTTAAGCCTTGGATTTTGCATTATCTTCTCATTTTATTTAAATCGTTAAATAATGAGGTCATCGCCACATCATAATGATGTCATAAATAATTTAATTTATTTAATGTCTAAAAATTATAAAAAAAAATACTATGATGTAGGAAATCTTTTTAGCTTTCTAATGAATATTTATAGTAAAAATTTGGACTTGTGTAACCCTACTTAAAAATTGTTTTATTAAAACAATTTATGTTAGTGTCACTTTCACTTTAACATTAAATAAAAAGTAATTTATGTTATTTCCCAACAAAAGTGGATCCATGGGGTCCCCAAGTTAGGCCATGGCTTGTCTTGGTCGGCCATGACTCAACCAATGAGGTTGGGACATGTGTCTAGGTCATTTCATATTATTAAAGTATTATTTATACCTTAAACTACACTAATTACCACTAATCGCGATTAAAATTTAATAAGTTACTATTCACCAAAAAAATTATTTTTATCTCATTGAACCACATTTTACTTCTTAATGACAACCATGTATGTCGGATTTTCAAAATTCAATACACATTTGTGGTAAACTTTCATTTAACTGAAAATCAGTTTGCTTGATTACCACTTAGTGGTTTCACTATTCATCAAAAATTGAAGTTTTTCAGAATAAGGCCAAAATTTCACCCTAAGCTATAATTGATATTCCGAATTCAAAAATGATGTCTATTTTACAAAATTCAAAACATATAATTCAAATTAATTAATTTAATAATTAATTCCCGCTGTTACAACAAATAGCGTGTTTTTAAGAAACAATTTATATCAAAAGATTGGCGATTGTTTATGTCCAATTTCAATGTTAAATTAACTTTAATGACCACCATTGGATAAAATGGTAAGAATATATTCTAATTATACCTTAAAACCACTAAATAGTATAACTTATCACTATAAATAATTTTGATTAAAAAAGTTGTTTTAAGTATTTTTCACTATTCATAAAAATTTGGAAGTTCTCGGAAAATTACAAAAAATTCAAAATAGGCTAATTTCAATATTGGGAATACAAAAGTGAAGTCCATTTTGAAATATAAAATTTATAAAATTTCAAAAAGTAGGTATTACTATTCACAACGGCTAGTTTAATTAGTTGTGGTGTGTGTTAGAGCTCGAGGTTGCGTACAACACACGCTATTGCATTATTGAATGAGAAGCGTATCGTGGAAGCTCGGGGTGTTACAGTTGATGATGAACTGTATCTCCTATACAATATACCATCCCATATGCAACTATATGATGTTGAGGATCGTCAACATACAACTCAAAATAAGTAGGTAGCTGCGGCGAAGGAGGAGGATCAAATATGGGTTCCACAGGCTGAGGTGGGGGAGTGGGAGCTACTGGGAGAGGTGGAGTGGGAGCTGCACCCTGAAATTGTCTTTGGAAGTCTGCAAACATAAACTGCACCGATGCTCTAATCTTGTCCTCCATTGTCGCATTAATATTATGGACTTCAGCCTCCAAGGATTCAATTTTTTTTATAAACTCCCTCAACGTTAGAAGTTGAGGAACGTGGCAACACTTTTCTTACCGATACACCTTCCGGATATCCTCTTACACGGCCAGGATGTTCGGGCTTTCCCAATGCCACAGATAAAATATCTTCCCTCCCAGATGGTGTAAATGTCCCCTGTGAACTCTGCTCCTCAAGAGAGTCCTGTAATAATTAATTGAACATTTCTATAATGATTGTAAATATATGACGAAAATAGTAAACTTAAATAAATAAAATAGATATCTTACAATCCTCTCAACTACGAGTCTCGATTCTTCCGAAAGATATTGTCCTTTTTTTCCCTTCCGAGCTCTTTTCCATTTCTCATGTCTAGATGGAGGGGATGGAGGGGCCACCTCTCCAGAGCTTGAAGACTCATCTCTTAGTTGTTGAAATTTTTCTGCCATCATTTGTTCTTCCAATAATGCATACCCTCCCCGAGATAAACTATGAGGGTATACATTTTTAGATTGGATCTCTTGATGAGCTTTCCTTGTTTGCTGTAAATTAAGAATAAGTAATCATTAACAAAACAATAATAAGATCATTTATATAAGAAAGCTTATAAAAGTTTACATTGCCCTTACCAAAAATGATTCTTTTCTTCTACTTTCAAAAAATTGTCTCCATGTGTCTTCATCTATAAAAGGATATATACGACATGGATTCTCACGACTCCTATGACCATAAATGAAATCAGATGAGAGGGTTGATTTGAAATCCCTCCATCTCCTAGCAGCCAATGATAAGCATTTCTTCCTGACTCCTCCAGTGTCAGGAATATCAAATGTCATCTGATAAAAAAGTGGTTAAAAATATTATATATACTAGAAACATTTAAAGAACAGTCAAACAATAGTAAAAGATCTTACCAAAATGGTCTCCCACAGCTGAGAAATTATCACCTTATCCACACTTCTCCAATCATCATAGAGAATGCTTACTTTGCACTTAGCCTGAGTTGCTACAAAACCCTTAAAATCTTTAGCATTTGGACCTTTAGGAAGATCATCATCATAAAACTCCACGACTATCCTATCCTCCTTCGTACGGGCAAGTGATAATTTTGGTAAACGTGTGCACCCACGCTTACCAACCTTTTAACTCTTTTTCGTAATAAGAGCATGTGAATGTTCCTCCCCAGATGTATGACCAGTATACTCATCTCCAGAATCATGTGGCTGATCAACTGATTGATCTGTCATTTTCCTTCAAATCAAAAAAACAAACATTAGTTCACAAATATACAAATTCAAATATTGTAGTACTATTTAATCAGAAAATAGAAAAGTGTACTAAATTACATAATAGTAAACATTGGTAATATGGTAAGCATGTTAAACAATGATAAACATGGTAAAAACAGGCAAAAGGTTGCCAAGGAGTTGGCCCAAGAAAGCTGAAAAGTGGACTCACTGAGTCCACCGGTCGGCCGGTGTGAGCTCACCGGCCAGCCGGAGGACCCAGGCAGTAGACTTTCCCACTGCCTGGTGCCACCGGCCGACCGCTGGCTCACCACCGGCCGGCCAGTGGACCAGAGAGCCTTCCTGTTTGGACCACCGGCCGGCCGCTGGCTCACCACCGGCCGGACGGTGGACCCGACAGAGAGCCTTCCTCTCTGTCTGGACCACCGGTCGGCCGCTGGCTCATCACTGGCCGGCCGGTGGACCAGACAGAGCTTTTCTCTGGACCACCGGCCAACCGGTGATCCACCACCGGCCGGCCGGTGCGCCCAGGACTTCTCCTCTTTACGGTTTTTATTGTTTTATCGTTTTGGTTTGATACATGTTTTAATAAGTTAAAAATTTACAATATCTAACATTATATGAAAAAACTAAATGTAAACAAGAAATAAACATGTGTTACCTGTAATTTTAGGAATGTACAGTTGGATTGTTTTCCCAAATTCCTTCGTCGTGATCGTTACTTATGGCACAAACCATGTCTTCAACATACTCATCATTATGTTCTGTTAATCTTTCCATGGAAGTAGGGATCTCACATAAATCAGCATCTTCATCAAATTCATCCTCACCAACATATTGTTTTTTCCCTTGTAAAACAACAGCCCACTGCATATCTGATTGATCTACTACATAAAAAATTTGTTTGGCATGTGTTGCCATTATAAAAGAATCAGCTGTGTCTTCTAATCTATTCAGATTAACAAGTGTCATTCCAAATTCATCGTGTCTGACACTGTTTTTACCGATAAACCATTTACAGTTAAAAACATGAACTTTAATTTTAAAGTAATCAGCCTCCCATATGTCTTCAATCACTCCATAATATGCACTTGATGCCGAAATTGGGTTTCTGTCCTTAGCACTCGAAAAATGCATTGCTTCTGCAAACACCAATACACCACTATTCTGAACTGCACTTCTGTTGTCCTGAGCTTTCGAATGAAATGTATAGCCATTAATTTCATAAGCAGACCATGTTATCACATTTAAAGATGGACCACCCACTATCCATTTTAATGTCTCTGATACATCTTATCTACCAAGCAAGGTCTTTTTAAACCATGGCAAAAAAGTTTTGTTGTGCTCATTCAAAATCCACATTTCTTTCTTCTTTGGATGACATTGTTTCAACTCATTAATATGAAATGTGATATATGGTTGAACATCAGCTATGTTATTCAAGATGTATGATTCTAACTTCTTCATATGTTCAGCTGACAGTGATTTGACTTTCAAGCCACGAATCCCCTTTCCCTCATTATTAACCCGTTCATGGCAAGATGGAGGCAAACCTATGTGTTGCGCCGTAGCCAAGTAGCTCGTACAAAACTCTTCTACCTCCTTAGAAATATACTTTTCAATAATGGAGGCTTCAGGTCGATATGGATTTTTAACATACCCCTTTAATATTTTCATATACCTTTCAAAAGGATACATCCAACGAAGATATACAGGTCCACAAAGCTTTATTTATCGAACCAGATGAATCATTAAATGCACCATCATATCAAAAAAAGTTGGAGGAAAATACATTTCCAAATGACAAACTATAAAAATTTCATCCTTTTCCAAAATGTTCAAATCATTCACATCAATCGCCTTGTTACAAATTGAATTGAAAAAATAACACAACCTCATTATAGTCTTTCTGACACGGATGGGCAATATTCCATGCAGTGCAACTGGTAGAATTTGTTGCATCATGACGTGACAATCATGTGATTTCATACCTATCAACTTCAAGTCTTTCAATGAGACAAAATTTTTTACATTTGAAGAATAACCTTGAGGCACTTTGATATCATGAAGACACTGATAGAAGCTACTTTTCTCCCTCTTCGATAATGTATGACAAGCCGGGGGAAGAAATGTTCGTCTTCCTTTAGGAGTGGGAGCTAACTCCAAACGTATTCCCATTGATAGTAGGTCTAACCTTGCATTCAACCCATCTTTTGTCTTTCCTTTAATATCTAGCAATGTTCCGATCAAAGAATCACAGATATTCTTCTCTACGTGCATGACATCAATATTATGTTTGACTTCATGATACCTCCAATATGGTAGCTCAAAAAATATTGACCTTTTCTTCCAAATATGTCTATCATTACTAGATTTCTGTGTCTTTCCCAATGTCACATCAAGGTTTTTCACCCTCTCAAAATACAAATCTGGGGATTAAGGTTTTGGAGCAGTATCAAATTCTTGTGAGCCATTGAATGCCTTTTTTAGTCTTCTATAAGGGTGATCCATAGGCAAAAACTTTCGATGACCCATGTACACTGTTTTCCTCCCATGATGCAATTGACAATATGACGTCTGTTGTTCGCAAATTGGACATGCTTTATGCCCTTTAACACTGTATCCAGACAAATTTCCATATGCTGGGAAGTCATTTATAGTGAATAGAAGCACTGCATGCAGTTGAAAATATTCCATTTTATAAGAATCATACACCGTAATACGATCAGCCCATAACAGTTTCAAATCATCAATCAGCGGTGACAAGTATACATCAATATCATTGCCGGGTTGCTTTAGACCAGAGATCATGATACTCAACATGACATATTTGCACTTCATACAAACTTCAGGAGAGAGGTTGTAAATTACCAATAAAACAGGCCATGAACTATGTGTGCTACTGAGGGTTCGGTATGGATTCATTCCATCTGTGCACAAGCCTAGTCTCAGATTTCTAATTTCATTACCAAATGTAGGGTATTGGGCATCAATTTTCTTCCATTGTGGACAATCAGCTGGATGACGTATTTTTCCATCACATACCCGCTCATCAGCATGCCATCTTAACCATTTTGCATCATGTGAATTAGAAAATAAACGTTTGAAACGAGGAATTATAGAAAGATACCAAAATACCTTTGAAGGGAGCTTTGTAATCTCTACATCAGCTTGTGATTTTTCTTTCACCTTATACCGTGATGTCCCACATTTAGGAAACTCTTTCAGAAATTCATATTCCTTCCTATATATAATGCAGTCATTCGGACATGCATGTATTTTTCTGTATCCCAATCCCATCGGGCATAATATTTTTTTGGCCTTATAATGTGAATCTGGAAGATCGTTATCTTTTGGAAGAATGTCTTTCATCAATTGTAGCAGCTCTGTAAAACTTCTGTCACTCCATCCATGTTTCGCCTTCAGGTTAATCAATCTTAACACCGCCGACAAAACTGTAAAATCTGTACAACCAGGATATAATGGTTTTTCGGCATCACCATATAGATGTGCAACTGTAGGTTCTATCTCAATTTGTTCTGCTACAATATCGCGAATCATTTCTTCAATTCCATCGGAGTTACCATCTTGTGATTCATTATCATCAGTGACATTCTGTCCAGTTTCGCCATGCCAAATCCAAGGGTTGTAACTCGGATTGAAACCATGACAAATCAGATGATCTTTTATCTCTCTACTTTTCAACTTCTTCGTATTCAGACATTTCAGGCATGGACAGAAAAAAATGTCACTACTTGGAACATTTTGTTTAGCAAATTCCAAAAAGGCATCAACACCTTCCTCATATTCATTGCTCATTCGATGTGCCCTAATCCAACTTCAACTCATTATTACCTATAACAAATAGCAAATATATATATATATTTTAGATAAGACAAATATATGTTTATATGAAAAAAATCATAATTTGAATGTAAACAATTTTGAAATATAAAACAAATCGATGTGTAAACCCCCCTGGACACCCCCCGACCCCTCTGGAAAGCCCCCCACCCCTCCTGGACACAACCCCCAACCCCCGACCTGCTTGGACACCCCCCTGGACACCCCCCGACCCTCTGGACAGCCCCCCCCCACCCCTCCTAAACACCACCCCCACCCCCTACCCCCTTGGACACCCCCAACACCCACCCACACCCTTGGACAACCCCCCACACCCACCCACCCCCTTGTAAACCCCCCTGGACACCCCCCGACCCCTCTGGACAGCCCCCCACCCCTCCTGGACACCACCCCCACCCCCTACCCCCTTGGAAACCCCCCTGGACATCCCCCAACCCTCTGGGCAGCCCCCCACCCACCCGGACAACCTCAAATACCCTCTGGAGAGGCCGCCACCCACTTGGACAGCCCCCCACACCAATCCACCCCCTTGGACAGCCCCCCACACCCATCCACCCCCTTGGACAGCCCCCTGAACACCCCACCGACCCCTCTGGACAGGCCGCCACCCCCTTGGACAGCCCCCCACACCCACCCATCCCCTTGGACACCACCCTGGACACCCCCGACCCCTCTGGACAGCCCCCGACCCCTCTAGAAAGCACCCCCACCCCTCTTGGACACAACCCCCCACCCCCGACCTGCTTGGACACCCCCCTGAACACCCCCAACCCTCTGGACAGCCCCCCACCCCTCTTAAACACCACCCCCCACTACCTACCCCCTTGGACACCCCCCTGGACACCCCCCAACACCCACCCTCACCCTTGGACAACCCCCACACCCACCCACCCCCTTGTAAACCCCCTGGACACCCCCGACCCCTCTGCACAGCCCCCCGCCCCTCCTGGACACCACCCCCCACCCCCGAAACCCTTGGACACCCCCTGGACATCCCCCAATCCTCTGGACAGCCCCCCCACCCACCCGGACAACCCCAAATACCCTCTGAAGAGGCCTCCACCCACTTGGACAGCCCCCCACACCCATCCACCCCCTTGGACAGCCCCATGGACACCCCACCGACCCCTCTAGACAGGCCGCCACCCCCTTGGACAGCCCCCCACACCCACCCATCCCCTTGGACACCACCCTGGACACCCCCCGACCCCTCTGGACAGCCCCCGACCCCTCTAGAAAGCACCCTCACCCCTCCTGGACACAACCCCCCACCCCCGACCTGCTTGGACACCCCCCTGGACACCCCCCAACCCTCTGGACAGCCCCCCACCCCTCCTAAACACCACCCCCCACCCCCTACCCCCCTTGGACACCCCCCCTGGACACCCCCCAACACCCACCCACACCCTTGGACAGCCCCCCACACCCACCCACCCCCTTGTAAACCCCCCTGGATACCCCCCGACCCCTCTGGACAGCCCCCCGCCCCTCCTGGACACCACCCCCCACCCCCTACCCCCTTGGACACCCCCCTGGACATCCCCCAACCCTTTGGACAGCCCCCCCCACCCACCCGGACAACCCCAAATACGCTCTGGAGAGGCCGCCACCCACTTGGACAGCCCCCCACACCCATCCACCCCCTTGGACAGCCCCCTGGACACCCCACCGACCCCTCTAGACAGGCCGCCACCCCCTTGGACAGCCCCCCACACCCACCCATCCCCTTAGACACCACCCTGGACACCCCCCGACCCCTCTGGACAGCCCCTGACCCCTCTAGAAAGCACCCCACCCCTCCTGGACACAACCCCCCACCCCCGACCTGCTTGGACACCCCCCTGGACACCACCTAACCCTCTGGACAGCCCCCCACCCCTCCTAAACACCACCCCCCACCCCCTACCCCCTTGGACACCCCCCTGGACACCCCCCAACACCCACCCACACCCTTGGACAGCCCCCACACCCACCCACCCCCTTGTAAACCCCCCTGGACACCCCCCGACCCCTCTGGACAGCCCCCCACCCCTCCTAAACACCATCCAAATGGACACGCCCCAACCCTCTCGGGGATTTATAGAAAACGATGAAAAATTAGTGAAATCATAAAATTACTCAATATTGCAAGTCGAAAAAATAGATCTAGGGATGATAAATAAGAGTATGGTGCCAAAACGAGTTAAAAGGGTTCGCAATCGAAGAATCTTAGCTAGTTTCAACAAAAAAATCACAACACATATATATATACTATCCGCGATAAAAACGAACGAGTGGGAGGATTACCTGAGTGCTGCGAGTTTAGATGATTGATCCGAGGAGATTAAATATGAGAAACGATGATCGCAAAATGAATCTAAACCAACGAAATGGACGAGCCGATTCGGGATTACGCGCGAGAGAGACGAGTCGCGACTGTCGAAGGTAAACTCGCGAATGACAATCCACGGGTCTGGGTAAATTTTTAAATGAGTTATCACGTCGGTTATTCAATAACCAACGTTATAATTTTTTTAAAAACATTTATAACGTCGGTTATTTCAATAACCGACGTAAAAACCTTCCTCCGATTCTTTTTTTACGTCAGTTATTTTATAACCGACGTTATAAAGGGCTCAAAATCCGCGTTTTATTACGTCGGTTATTCCATAACCGACGTCAAAACTATCTGCGAGATTCTTTTTTTACGTCGGTTATAAAATAACCGACGTAAAAAGGCCTTCGAAAACCACGTTTTTTACGTCGGTATAAAAATAACCGACATAAAAAACGAAGCCGCACGATTAATAATGTCGGTTATAAAAATAACCGACGTAAAAAACCTCGTTTTACATATTATGACGTCGGTTTTATATAACCGACGTAAAAAATGGTGACGTAAAAAACGTTTTCTGCACTAGTGATCCCTAAATAACGTAAGTCAAGTAAAGTATAGTAATAGCACAATGATATTGGGGTACCCCACTCCACTTTCCCACTGGTTATTGAAAATATCTTATACATCGAACCAATCCCTCCATTCTCATCGCAGTCCCACTGCCACACCCTGCCCGCACACACCTGGGCCACAACCACGCATCCCGCCTGCAAACACCTGGGCCACAATAACTATCCCACCCACAAACACCTAGTCCATAACAACAACACATAATCATTCCCACAAACACCTAGGCCAGAACAACCACTGCCATGCCCGAAGACACATAGGCCAGAAAGCTATTGTCATGCCCGAAGACACCTGGGCCTCATCCCAAAGATAATTGGGAAAAAACATGCCCAAAAACACCTGTTCTAACCACCACAATACCTTTCCTGAAGATTATTGGGATAATAATGGACTTCAGGCCATCAAAGCCTACCCGAAGAGTCTTGGGATATTCGAGAAAGGGGGCAATAAAGGAGCTAGTAACCAGCCACTCATAGGAGTGTTGGGAAAAACACTCTCCCCCATGGTATGGGGGTGTTAAGCACTAAGTGAACAAATTTGGTGGGGATCAAATAAGAAATATAGGAACTAAAATATATATACGTAGGTAACGAGAACTCATCCCAACCTAGGGTTTCCATGGCCATCCTAAGCACAAACACACTCTTTACTATTAATAGAAAGCACACTACTCACAGCTGAGTCACAACACATTCCCAAAACCAATTCCCCATTTAACCCATTATTGTCTTCATGTTCAGGTGATCCCATTTAAGTAAAGTCCTAAACTACTGGGCAACTAACAGGCATAACCACAAGCCATGAAAAGAGAAGCAACCAAACAACAGTTTAAGCATTCACACCTCGTTATCTTGTGAAGTCACAACAACAAAGGGTTAAGTGAGATCCCTAAAAGTAATGTAACCAAAGAAAGTTTCAAGATACAGCCCCACATCCATCCCCAAAAATATGAACCAAAGATATTCCAATAGTAGAGGATTCCAATCCAATTCAAATCACAAGTAGAGAAACCACACAGTTTCAGACTCACAACCAAGAGGATCCCTTCCTCACCCACATCACCCCATAAGAAATCAAACAGAACAACACACCTACTACCAAAACAGAGTAGGGAAACTTCCAAGTTCAAGAACATCATTCATTATTTTCTTATTTCTATTGGTTAGCTGGGGTGACCACACAAAGATTTATGTTTACTGGGTTTCCATTTAATCCACCGAGTTTACGTGATTAACCAATTTCCAAGTTATAGTCATTTAATCATCAGAGAAGGAAAGGGTTCATTAGTGTGCAATGAAAGGCCTCCAACGGCCATGATTTTCAGTGAGCATAGACCAACATTTCACAACATAAGCCTCATGGAAGAGAAGAAAACTGAACAGCAGCACATCGTTCACGCCCCTTCCCTTAATTATTTATAGTCCGTTTTTATCTTCATTAAGGTTTAGTTTCACCCACTCCCATAGAAACAATAGCATACCCACCCCACATGATACACAGAAAGGAGAGAAGAAGGACAATCCCTACATGGTTGATCAAGGATCGATGTTTTTCTCCATGCGCCAAGAACAGGGGATGTGCGGCTTGCAAGGGAGGAATTCCATGGACTCCAAGAGGTGAAGAAAGCTATAGAGGCGCACCATAATCCATGAGAAGAGAGGACCTCCAGGCGTACCAAAAAGGAGAAATAAATCTAGCTGAGAAGAAAAAGAAGAAACTTTAGTGGGAGATATAAAGAGGAGATCCTACTGTTATGGGATATGGAATTTTGAACGCATGGAAACTCGAATCGCGGTTTCCTACACGGGTGGGCATTTACACATGGTGATATTAAGGTGTTATTTAATACCCCCCATCGGTGTGGTTTATCGGGATTTTTAGGAATTAATTATGGGATTTAAATGGATTTAAAAAAATTAAACGAATTAATTTATGTCAAATAAATACATTGCGGGAGAGGGACTGGAAAAAGAAAACGGAGGGTTGGGTGAGGACACAGTGCCAACATCACGGTGCCACCGTCACAGTGCCACTATTTTTGTGGAGACTTATTTTGTCAATGTAATGGCCAGGGTGTCCGAGCGATTACATCAGATACCTCTCGACTATTCTCATCCTCGAGAATTAAAACCAGACCTGAAGAAAGGAGAGGGGTCCGAACAACCACCTCGAAAGATACCTCTAAAGAGAAGGCCTACTTGTTACCAAGGAACACCCCACTCCCACATTAATCTCCTAAACAAACACAATCATACCGCTCCTATCCCCCGTGCAGCCCCGCAAAACAAAATATTAAACCGTCTAGTCATGTGGTGAGGGGTTTCCTTTCCTCTATGTTAAGAAACTATCCACTTTGGGCAGCACTGACTCGCCCGCATAGGTTTAAGCGCATCCACTCTAATTTTTCTTAACTAGGGATTAGGTCCTCCCCTACCCACATTTCGGGGCACTTCACACACATCCACAGAAAATAAAAAAACTGCACATTCCGTAGTAAATAAGGTAAAGGGTTTCATCAACCAAGTATAAATAGAACATAACAAAACTCAAAACAGATCTGGGAACTGGGTGCGCATCTACGTCTCTCGTTCCTAGGTACTTTCCTCAAGCCCACCGTGTCTCCACAACACACAAACCAATGGAATGGTTCGTCCACGAAACACCTTCTCTTCGCGACCTTCAACCATCACTGGTTGATCCATGAATGTTGCATCGTCTCCGATATCTAGCTCTCCCCAATCAAGGACATGTGAATCATCATGCTGATACTGATGGATCTGGGACACATGGAAGACATCGTGCACCCTTTTTAGTTGTGGTGGAAATGCCAGCTGATAAGCCACCCCACCGACCCGCTACAGCACTTCGAATGGTCCAACAAACCTGGGGGAAATCTTACTTCCTCTGCCGAACCTCCACTGCTCACGCTGGAGAGAGACCATCAAGAATACATTGTCCCTGACCCCGAACACCAAGGGCCTCCTACTATTATCAAAATATGACTTCTGCATGTCCTGGGCCGCCTTCATCCTCTCTCGTATAAGCTTCACCTTCTCTGTCATGCTCTGCACCACTTCTGGGCCAAGTACACCTACATCCCCAACCACTGTCTAGGACATGGGTGAGCGACATGGCCTCCCATAAATGGCTTCAAATGGATCTATACTAATGTTATAGTGATATCTATTATTATTGGAAAACTCCTCAAGAGTCATGTGCCGCACCCACAATCCTCCGAAGTCCAGGATATATGCCCGTAGCATATCTTCCATTGTCTATATGGTACGCTTTGTCTGCCCATCTGTCTGGGGGTGGAAAGTAGTGCTAAGACGTAGCTGGGTGCCAAAAGCATGCTGCAATCCTCTCCAGGATCGTGAGGTGAACCATGCATCCCTATCCGAGACTATGGACCTTGGAAATCCGTGTAACCACACCACCTCATCAACATACCTCCATTCTAAGGCATCTAATGCACTCAACTCCTTGATCGCCAGAAAGTGAGCTGATTTCGTCAACCGGTCCACCACTACCCAGATAGCATCACAGCCTCCTTGAACCATTGGGTAGCCCTGTGATGAAATCCATCAAGATGTAGTCCCACTTCCACTCAGGGATATATAAAGGTTGAAACAATCCTCCTGGAACATGGTGTTCATCCTTCACCTGTTGACACACTAGGCATTTGGCCACGAACTCTACCACCACCCGCTTTACCCCGGGCCACCAGAACTGCCTCCTCAAACCCTGGTACATCATGGAAACTCTCAGGTGAATCGCTAGTGATGATTTTTGGAACTCACCAAGAACCCTCTTGTGCATCGCCTTTGGAACATCCATATTTCCTCAGAAAAGCACATGATTCTGACCATCCACTGTCCACACTTTCAGAGCATCACCTTGGTTAACCTAGTCATGTATCACTTCGCTTTCTGAGTATCCCCACTGGGAATCCTCTACCTGCTACAATAGAGATTACTGCACTGTCATCTGATACAGCACACCTCTACCACCATCCATCCTTGCATCCAGGTGCAGGGCTGCCAACTCCTCCATTGCCTTCCAAGTATCAGCCGAATCACGAACCACATTCTTCTGCGACTTCTTACTTAAGGCATCAGCCACAACATTTCCCTTTCCTGAGGTGTAGGAAATCTCAAAGTTGTTGTCCTGAAGGAACTCCATCCACCTCTGCTGCCATAAGATCATGTCCCATTGGGAGAAGATATACTTCAATCTCTAGTGATCGGTGAAGAACACAAAGTGCTCCCCGACGAGGTAATTCTGCCAAAACATTATTGCGGACACGACTGCCACAAGCTCCAGATCATGGGTGGAATAGTTGCGCTCATTAGGACATAACTGCCCAGACCCATATGAGATCACCCCTTACCGCTACATCAACATACATCTGAGGACTTTCCCTGAAGCATCACCGAACACCTCATACATCACCCCTTATTCTGGAAACCCCAGCACTGTGGCACTTACCAACTCTCTTTCAGATAACTGAAGTCCGCCTCGCACTGCCCATTCCACACAAAAGCCGGGTCTTTCTTGGTCAAAGTCGTCAAAGGTGTTGTAACTCGAGAGAAGTTGGGTATGAACCTCCAGTAGTAGCATTCCAGCCCGAGGAAACTACAAACCTCTTCCATGTTCTTGGGTGCTTCCCAAGAAGAAACCGCCTCAACCATCGATGGGTCCACTATTATCCCCTGCTCGGACACCACGTGCCCAAGTAAGTTCACCTCTCGCATCCAAAACTTGCACTTGGAAACTTCCCAAAGAGCTTCTGTTGTTGGAAGACTTCTAAAACTATCCTCAGTTGCTCAGCATGATTCCCCTCTGATCATGAGTAGATCATGATTTCTTCAATGAACAAGACTACAAACCGATCCAGGTACTCCCAGAAGATGGATTTCATGAGTCCCATGAACACAGCTGGAGAATTCATAATGCCGAACGACACGACTACAAACTCAAAGTGCCTGTTTCTGCACCTGAAGGCAATCTTAGATATTTCTCCCTCATTCACCCTCAACTGGTGATATCTTGATCATAGGTCTATCTTGGAGAACCATCATGCCCCCTTAAACTGGTCAAAGAGATCGTCTATCCTCAGACGAGGGTAGTGATTCTTGACCATTACCTGATCCAGTCTCCTCTAGTCTACACACAACCTAAGACTACCATTCGCCTTATTTGTGAACAACACTGGAGAACCCCATGGAGATGCACTTGGTCGAAAAAAACCCTCCTTCATCAGATCGTCAATCTGAATCCACAACTCATGTTACTCATAAGGTGTCATCCAATATGGGGCCATCAAAATCGGATGGGCACCAGGTTGCAAGTCTATCCCAAACTCAACATCACGTCGAGGGGGTAGAGTTGTCACCTCTTTAGAGAAGACGTCCATAAACTCACTGACGACTTATGGAACATCCACCATCTCTGCATCCACCAACTCCACTGACAGCTCAGCTAACAAGGAAAGGAGGGGTTCCTCTTGCCTATTGCTCTTCTGGCCACCCCGCTCACCGATAAAAGTTACACGTCGTCCACCCATGTATGAAAACATGACCCTTCCATGGAAGTAGTTAATGAAGGAACATACAGAGAACAACCAGTCAATTCCTAGGATGGCATCTTATGGATGTATCTGCAAAGTAGAAGATCCATGACTGACTGACGTGGCCCTATCATCAGTCTACATCCCCGGAAAACATAAATCAAGTCGGTCTGACCTCCGACTGGTGTTCTCAGCACCAGGGGCTCTGGAAGTCTCTCAACGTCTAAACCCGGAGCACGGGCTAGACTGGGTGCATCAAAGGAGTGCAAATCTCCCATAAAGAACAATTCATTAGGAAGGGTACTAAACAAGATGATCGTACGTCAAATGTCCTATGGCCCTGCTAGAACTGCTGCCTCTGCAGCGTGCAACAGCCCATGCCCAGCTCCTATGACTCTCGGCTGCCGGATAGCTCCCCGACCACGTCTGGGTCGAGGTCCCTGAGGAGCACCCTGAGGTCGGCCTCCTCCTGAAATTCATTCCCTTTGAGGAGTGGGAGCTCGCTGACCCTATTGCTACTAAGGTGGGCAATGAGCCTGCCCACCACCACCGTATTGCACTCTATCTGGGAACTGATTCTGAAGGTGCCCATGGCTTCCACAGATGAAGCATGTCGGCCCTGGGCCTGAAAGGAAAGGGCGAGGGCCAGGAGATCAGAACTGGAACTGTTGAGGCCTGCTCCCTACTGGTCGGAACATTGAGGGCCCTGATGCTGGAGGCCTGCTGCTGACGGACTTCCCCTTCGACGAGCCCAACTGGATTCCCTCTCGCGATACACCTCCCAGTGTGTGCATCCTCTCCACCACTTCGGCCTTCTTCTGGACCTCCAAGTACATTGGTAGGGTGAAGGGACTAACAACATACTAGTGAGAAGGTCAAAGTGCCTCCTCCAAACGTCTCGCTCGAGACTCCTCATCCGGAAAGAGGTCCAGAGCAAAGAAAAGGAGATCTGTGGACTTGTTCCCCAACTCTCTTACTGACATGCACCCCTATTGGAGGGAGATTAGCTCCTGCCTCTTCTCAACCTTCATCGTGGAAGAGAGGAATTCTGCCAAGAACTCCTTCTCGAAATCTGTCCACGTCACCTCATCCTCCCTCTTCTCCCCAAGGTAAAGCGTCCACCACTGACGCGCCACTCCCCGCATCTGGCTCACAGCCAAAGGAACCCAATATTCTTTCGGAGCCCGGATCAAGCCGAAAGCTATCCCCAGCTCCTCTGGCCAGCTCTCTATCTCCACGTCAGAGATTCTGTCCTCATATTTCCCAAGGGTCTTCCACTGAAAGGCACTAAGTGTCTTATTCCACTGATCATCCTTCTCTTCTCAGTCCGTCCTCTGACGATCGGCCAAGTCAACCTCCTGGGCCTCGATCTCCCACACCACTCATGGTTGTCTCCCCGGTTCCATGGCTGCAAGGTAAACAAGGAATGCCTAAGCCTAAGTATTGTTGAATATTGTTCGTAAATTTTTCTTGGACTTCTTATTCATTTTAAAATCCCAAAATACCCATGAAACACAAGAACACAAGTCATTATGAGGAATTTACCTTCCCTAGGGTCTCTGTCCTGCAATTAGTGTAGCCTCACTTGGTCGTTTAGTAGGCCTACAGTCCTTGAATCAGATCACGGGGGCCCCAAAAATCCCGTGTCCCAGCCGGTCTCCCCTGACCTAATTCACACACCAAGATCACCCAACACATTTGCCCTACCATCCCATGCAATCCTCACTGTACCTAACTCTAGACTCCATCCTATCTCTGAACGCCGTCCTCTGATACCATTATGTCATGACCCACCTTCACCAAGATGAGGGAAGGGACAGAAGATTTCTAGACCCTTCCTTCTTCAAGTTGAAGGAGAGATAATGACCCCTGAGACCTACATTCAATAGGTCCCGAAGTGGAGACTAGAACCAAGGGTATAAAATCACACACTAGATGGAAGGCATTACCCTTTTTCTTTAATAGGATCATGAGATATGATAGTAATCCCCACAATGCCAAAACTGAAAGTACATGAAAAGCCCAAAAAAACCATTCCTAGATGCATGTTCCAAAAGTAAATGATACAAAAGTACCGGGAGAATACAAAGGTAAAGTACCATATAAATAAAAACATCAACTACTATTAACCCAACGTCTGAGCTAGTACGACCCCGCACGATCCCTGAAGTCCTCCCGGAAACCTGAAAGCATTTTTAAATACATAGGATGAGCATACAAGTATACTCAATAAGGAAAACCAATCGCTCTCGTGCAAAAGTGGGGATGCATCATAATGCCCTATGAAAAAGAGAGAACCAAAGAACCTATCAAGGAAAACTATTCACCCAAGCCTCACCAAGGCACACTCCCCAAATAACGCAAGTCAAGTAAAGTATAGTAATAACACATCGATATTTGGGTACCCCGCGCTAATTTCCCATTGGTTAATGAATACATCCATCGCATCAAACCAATCATACCATTCTCACTACAGTCCCACTGCCACACACCGACCGCACACACCTGGGCCACAACCACACATTCCGCCCGCAAACAACTGGGCCAAAATAACTATCATGCCGATAGACACCTAGGCCATAACAACCACATTTAACCATGCCCACAAACAACTAGGCTAGAACAACCACTGCCACTCCTGAAGAAACCTGGTCCAGAAAGCTACTGTCCAGCCGGAAGAAACCTGGGCCTCATCCCGAAGATACTTGGGAAACAACCTTCCCGAAAGCACCTAGTCCAACCACCACACTACCCTGCCCGAATATTCCTTGGATAATAATGGACTTCCGGCCATCACATCCTGCCCGAAGAGTCTTGGGCTATTCAGAAAAGGAAGCAGAAAAGGAGCTAGTAACCAGCCACTCGTAGGAGTGTTGGGAGAAACACCCTCCCCCAAGGAATGGGGGTGTTTGGCACTAAGTGCTCTATTTGGGTGGGGCGCGAATAAGAAATTTAAGAACTATAATATATATATATATGTAGGTAATAAGAACTCATCCCAAACTAGGGTTTCCAAGGCCAACGTAAGCACAAACACACTCGTCACTATTCATAGAATGCACACTACTCACAGCCGAGTCACAACTCGTTCCCAAAACCAATTACCTGTTTAACCCATTCTTGTGTTTATGTTCAGGCGATCCAATTTAAGTAAAGTCCTGCACTATTGGGAAACTAATAGGCATAACCACAATCCAGGAAAAGAGAACCATCCAAACAGAAATTTAAGCATTCACACCTGATTCTCTTGTGAAGTCACAACAGTAAAGGGAAAAGTGAGATCCCTAAGAGTATTGGAACCAAAGCAGGCTTCAAGATAAAACCCCACATCTCCAAAACCTTGAACCAATGATATGCCAACATTAGAGGATTCCACCCCAATTCGTATCACAAGCAGAGAAACCACACAATTTTAGACTCACAACCACGAGGATCCCATCATCACCCACATCACCCCATAGGAAATCAAACCGAACAACACACCTAACCCCAAAACAGAGTAGGGGAAACTTATAGGTTCAAGCACATCATTCCTTATATTCATCTTTATAATGGTTAGCTGGGGTGACCACACATGGCTTTATGTTTACAGGGTATCCATTTAATCCACCGAGTTTACGGGACTAACCAATTTTCCAAGTTACAGTCATTTAATCATCACAGAAAGCAAGGGTTCATTAGTGAACAAGGAAATACCACCAATGACCATGATTTTTAGTGATCATATACCAACATTTCACAACATAAACATCAAGGAGGAGAAGAAAATAGAACAGCAGCACATCAGTCACACCCCTTCCCTTCATTATTTAAAGTCTGTTTATTATCTTCATTAAGGTTTGGTTTCACCCACTCCCATAGAAATAGCAGCATACCCACCCCGCTTGAAACACATAAAGGAGAGACAAAGTAAAATCCCTAATTGGTTGAACAAGGATCAAAAATTTTCTCGACGTGCCAAGAACAGGGGATGTGCGGCTTGTAGGGGGGGAATTTCGTGGACTCCAAGAGGTGGAGAAATCTTTAGAGGCGCACCACAAGACACAGGAAGAGAGGAACTGCAGGCGCACTATAAAAGAGAATGAAATACAGACAATAAGAAAAATAATAAACTCTAGCGGGAGATATAAAAAGGATATCCAACTGTAATGGGATATGAAATTTTGAACGCCTGGAAAGTCGGATTGCGGTTTCCTACGTGGGTGAGAAGTTACACATGATTATATTAAGGTGTTATTTAATACCCCCCATCAAGGAAGTTTCTCATGATTTTTAGGAATTAATTATAGGCTATAATGGCTTTAAAAAAGGTAAAATAATTATTGTACATCAAAAAAAATATGTTGTCGGAGTGGGACTGGATAAAGAAAACGTAGTGCTGGGTTAGGACACTGTGCCACCATCACCGTGCCACTGTCACGGTGCCACTGTTTCAGTGGAGCCTTTTTTGGAAATGTAATGGACTGGGGGGGGGGGGTCTAGGCTATTACATTTTTTTACTTTCTATTCAGTGGTAATATGATAATGTTGTTTGTGTTGATGGTGGACTACCGCCTTGCAAAGCGATATGATCTGTTCTTCATGTACGTTGTATATTGAAGGTAATAAGTGTTTATTTATAAAAAATATTTGATATATATAAAATGAAAATTATTTTGGAAAGGTAATATATAATTTGAAATTATTATTTTCGACCATCTAGAATATGGAAAAAATGTTCATTCAAGTATACAACCTATAGTCTCTATGAATGGTGTAATTCATTTTATATTTCTAACTTTGATGGATCATAATAAATACATCTGTAATGAATGTATATGATATTAATATCATGGTTAATATTATTTATATGGCAGAACCAAGATCAAAGTAAATAGAAAAAAATAGAAAATCTTAATATACATGAAAAACAAACCAGTTATTACCCAAAAAATGATTTTAATAAGTAATTATTAATAAATAGTTAATAAAAGGCATAAGTAAATCATACATGGTAATATATATATAATTATGCGTCTTTATTATTTTTATAATATTTTTTTATTAATTATAAATTAGGTTCTATGATTTATGATGTAATTAGAATCTTAAGGTAAGGGAATTTCTTCTCAAATTGTATTCTTTGGGACATATGTTCTGTTATTCACATATCAAAATTTATATGGTTATATAAAACAACTTTGTCATGGTATATCATGAATTTATTTATTCTAATGGATTTTGGGGTTTCATTTTTTTATTTTCATTAATGGTTTTTACAATTCTAAAGTTACCAAAGTTGTTAGTGTTTCATGTTATAATCTCATTATTTATCAGTTTTGATTATGATTGTTATTCTGATGAAGAGATATTATGTTATATGTCTCAGTAAACTAATTAATTTTCTTCTCCTATAGTAATTTTTGGATAATACATGTTTTTCTTTTATTTATCCTCTTAATTAATTAGACACATCCAATTTGTTTTGAGAAAAATCATATTTATTTCTCTCTTTATTATAATACATTTTTCAATATCCTTGTTCTTTAAAAATGGTTTAAATTATCTAAAGGGTTATTATTTATATTTTCACCAATGTTTTACTATTTTATATTTTTTAAAAGGAATTTTATTTCTGATTTCCAAAAATATTTGATTTTTATTTTATAAAAAATATTAACGGAATACTTGTTTTAAAGTGTATAGAATTTACTACCACCATGACCACCCAATATTTTAATTGTTCCTTTATAAGATTATATGCTCATATTCAAAGAAAATGATTGTGATTTTTTAAAAAATTTTGTTTTTAAAATTAAATTTCAAATTGGAAATGATATTTTCTTTGAGAAATGATTTAAATGATATTTAAATATTACAGTATGAGTTTCCATGTTTACATTCAAAGAAAAAATATTCTGAAAATATTTTGTAAATTTTTCACTTTAAAAATTAATTTTCAATGTGGAAAGGATATTTTACTCAAGAAATATTTAAAATGATTTATAATTCTATGTGATATTTCAAAAGCATTTTCCATTTATGATGATATCCTTTGATGTTACTTTTTTTGAGTAAATTGACCAAGGATACCATTATTATTATTTCTGTAAATTGTTTATTTCAATGATAAAAATATATTTATAAAACCTATTTCTCTTCCATGATTTATTCCATAATTAAATTTATATAAACCTTATTCTAAAATAGATTATTCCATGATTAAATAATGGAATGATTATGAAACCCATTTATTTACATGGGTTCTAATATGATTATTTTTATGATCTTATAGTACACATATGCAAGATTTTTATTTTTTGGTTGCTGAGACCTATATCTCCCTCTCATGAATTAGTTAAAGATGGATGACTCATGAGAAAATATGTTATGCATGAACCAGATTACATGTACAAAATTCAATATATGAACCCGATTACATGATCAACATGTTATGTGTATACTTTATTACATGTTTATAATGTTAAGTGTTGTTCTACTTTTATGTCCATAAGGATAAGCATGTGACTGGTTTACATGTCAATAAGATCAATTGTTTGATGGGTTACATTTCTCTAAGTTTATACAAGGGCCTGATTTCATTCCTATATCATAATGAGTGAGCCTATTTTTATAGATATATTTTATCTTTGTTATATTCATATTCGTATGACAGTAATCTATGTCTAATTCCAATGTTATGTTCTCATGAATCATGTTATTTGATTCTTTTCTAATTTATGTCTTATGACTTACCATGATTTAAGGGATGACTTGAGTTTATTATCTATGATATACATGGTATTATTTAAAAATGTTATGTTCATGTAATCATTAACTTATTCTCATATTACTGTAACATAATTATTGATATCTCCCTTGTTTAACAATACAAAGCCTCTGAAATCACTCTTTATTATTCATTCTTTACCATGTTGTGAAAAATGTTTTTACGCATGATAAGTCTAAGAAGGGTTATAAATACGATGAAATGATTGGGATAAGATATTGATCACTTATGAACCAGTTATTTATGTTTAACTGACTCGAAATTTTATAGGCCTAATTTTTTTGGAGTAGATCATTAGGTTATATAAGGAATATTCATCTATTAAGATGTAATTTTTATTTATGATATGTTTAGGCTATTATAGTGGTTCTCAAGGAAAGGTTTAGTTATCATTTGGAATCATAGATGAAATAGATTTAATAAATAACCTATAGGATGATTATGTTAAAGATAACATACTAAATTTTAGGTATGGAATAAATTATGAGGTTTCCCAAGAAATACATAAATCTCTGCATACTACAAGTAGATGTGGTTCTTGTATAGATTTATCTAGGGGTAATATCTCTAAAAAGGCACTAGGAATGACTCAATCATTACCTCGTACATGACATATGGAATTAATACACACATAGTTTGACACTCTTGGTGATATTATATGTTTAATTCAATTTTTCATTACGAACTATCAGGAATGATTTGAATAGATGATGACTAGTTATGACCACAGTTAAACCTAAGGTGTTATAGTTTGAAAAGATGGTGTTGTGATTTAATAATCATCTAAATTAATTTTCATGATTATGTGGTTTTGAAAAATTATTATTTTTTCTCACACTATGTTTTTTAGATTTTTTTTAATAATGAAAGATATAAGTACAAGTTATACATTGAATGTGATAGAGTAATGTGTTCATAAGAAACCAGATTTGGTAATTAACAAAGTAAATGATGTTTTCATTATTCCTAATTATTAATCATGATATATGATTAAAAACCTACAACATAAACAAATCTCAAGCTCACCAAAGAAGTGAAGGATATATTTCACTCAGAGTTATTTTGGTGGAGACTATAGATGAAAAGAGATCTAATTTAATTTATGGTGAGAATTTAAGATGACGTAATCAATGGAATATCTCAATGGATTGAGAAGATGTTTCTAGTGTGGCGAAGAAGGGAAAAAATAAGTAATTTCTGCATAAAAAATGAATTATTCAGTCAATGCAATGGATGAGAATAATTGTGTCCCTGAAGAATCAATAATGGTTCAATGTCTTAAATGTGGAATGTATGGGAATTATGTAAATTGATGTCCTGGGGGAAATATCAATAAGAGGATCAACAAGGTGGTATAAGTAAAGGTTTTTCTTTTTATCATGATGAAACTAAAAATGACCTATGAAATGAAGGAGTTAATAAAGAATAAGATAATAAAGCCTTGTTAACCATCTAAGAATGAATTTGAATGATTTATGTTTTTATATATTTTAGTTTAATAATTATTAAATATAGAGGGGTTTTTATATGTTTTTCATTATGGATTTTTATGAATATACTGAATTATACTGATAACCTTGAATTTTGATTTAATGGAAAATTTATATTTTATATAAAAAACGTGATTAAGGGAATTTTAAACCTTAATATGTTATAGATGCTGAGATAATAGTGTTTATTTTGGGTAAAGGTATTATTGATAAGAATAACAGAAATTAAAATGTATTGATGGACATCTCAATGATTATTTATTTAATGAAAAAGTGAGTTATGTTATCATTAATTGAGTCTATAATGTTTTGGGTTTTTTGAAAATATTAAATATTTCATGGTTTTATTTAAATAATGAAAAAAGAGTGTATATTTTCTTGGAGATTTATTGGTTTCCATGTTTTAGGAAGATACCTAATCAATGTATTCACATATTGGACTGTGAGAATAATAGATTCATTATGATATTTGAGGGGTTAATGATATATTGACTTTGGAAATTTAGTGACCTCATTTTTTAATTTTTGGATTTTAATTTTGGTCAAACATGGAGGATCCTTAAGGTTAACTATTCATAGAATTGATTATGTTTAACATTGGATGTCACTGGATAATCTTTTTCTAACCATTTTTTTATAAATATTTTGAGGCTAAAGGAATGAAATATGGATATTGTGATTATTTTAGTGCTTTGGTCATGTAAATGAATTCATTATTAATATTAAATTAATGGATGAAGAAAAAATTCTTTGATGTCCAACCAAAGGATGAAATTGTTGTTATGATATAAAGGTAATTTTATCCCAAGATATTATGTTACCTTTAAAAATCAAGATCATATTAGGAAAATATCTATCCACATGGAACATGCACAAAATATCTCCCCAGATCATAGTGTGGTCTACATATCCCTCCTGAGGAATAACATAATTGACCTTCTATATAAGGGAATTTCATAGTTCATACCACAATAGACTTATTTTTTATATAAGAAAAAATTGTTGGAGATCATGAATGATACATAGAATGTGATATGAACAAATACCACTAACATAGTCATTGTATTTAGTGGAACAACATTTTTTAAGAAGTTATGTAGAAACCTAAGGATTAAACGAGGAAGAAATATCTTTTGATGATTGTACTACATTAAACGAATTTTATGGGAAAATTCATTGGGGGTGGGGTGGGGGAATTTAACACCCTAAGATTTTCAGAAAAAATTCTTAAAATAAATTTAATTTCGTTGATATCTTGCATTGTATACAACACAACATTTTAATGAAACATTACATACTATAAAAATATTATTATTTAATATGATAGTTACATACTAGCCATTAGAATCGAGGATATAGATAAGATTTTCTAAATTATAAAAATTAATTTTTTACAGAAGTATAAAAAATTAATTACTTTGGGACCAATTAGTTATAAATGAGAATGAAAACAAATTTAAAATCAATGAAATTTTTTTTTTGAAAAATATTTTTATACATATAAACGCATTGTGCCTCAATTAATTAATCAAATATCTTTTAGTGAATGATTTTATTTAAATTTATATAATATATATATATTCAATAAAATTTTTACCACACATTATATGTGTTTTCTAGGTATGATATTCAAATAAAACTAATTTTACTCTTAAAAACAATTTTTTTCTAAAAAGAAGTTATTTTTTATATTGTGAAGATAGTTTAATATTATGTTTTCCACTTTTAGAAAATTAATTTTAATTAATAAACATAATTTTTAAAATCATCATTTCAATATTATATTAGATTTAATTTTTGGGACCCAGACCTCAGTATCCCAGAAATTATTCCTACATTAAAACATTGGTAAAAGATACAATGTATCACATCTAGAAGAACCAATTAGTTTTTTGGTACTAGTAAAATAGATACAAACTTTAGTCTTGAATTAACATTTCATAAAAGAATTGGAATGCATTTGTTTTAGAATAACATTATTCCCACTGGAAACTACTTACATATCAAACATAGAAGTATTCATGGAATCCTGGGGAATGGAAAAGAATAAGGGTGATCTCAAAAGCACAGTATGGGATATGTAAAATTGAATCTATTGTGAATCAATAATCTTAATTAAAATTTAATGGTATGTAACTAAAACACATTACATTTAATCATTAACTTGAGCATAATATGGGAGGAATAAATGATGATCATGACATACTATATAAATAATAACACAATATTGAAACTTAAAAATGAATATTATAAATACTCAATTAATCATATATGATATCAATAATGATATAATGAAAAAAATTGCAGGTTTGAACAATCAAGACATATCCTCACAAAAGTTAATGTCAGGATCTATCCTCAAGATAGTTTAAGTCTGCGGGTAGAAACGTGTATGATTTAGTGCACAAATTTGTTTTAGGATACTACTGATGCATCACAGGGCTTTCAATAACAAGTACCCAACCCTTTTAAAACATGTCAAATGTATTCCTTATATATATATGATATTTTATTTAAGTCATAAAAACATGCCTTATAAAATATCTGTATAGATTAAATGATAAAATTTATCAATATTTATTTAGGTAATCAAATAATATTCAATGAGAAAAACATATTTAGAAATGGTATGAAAGTTGGGAAATTATTATATCAATCACTAAAAAATATGGATATTTAAGATAAATTTAATTTCCAATTAAAAATTATTACCATTAATTAAATTTTTTATGAGAATGTGATCAATAAGAAAAGAAAGTGAGATTGCACAAAAACTCTTAACATTTGGTAATTCGGACTTCAAATCCCTATGGATGAAATAATTCAAATTGAATCTCATAATACCATTAATACTAACTTTTTCAACAAATTATTTGATAAAGGGGATATATATACACTATATAACAGTGAATTGGTGGTTAAAAAATAGGAATCAAAGGAATGTAAATTGAGATGAAGTACCTCAAGTCATACATTATTTTAGTCGAACGTGAATTAGACTTATGTATAGTGGTTTGATGTATGTTATTAATTTATAACCAAACCATAATAATATTTATAATATCATATATTATCATATTATAACATTTTACCATCCATTAGTTAATAATATTTCTATATTTTCATTGTTTCAATTGTTAATTTCCATGTTTTCTCATTCAAACATTACTGTGAAAATTTTAGTTCTTAAATATATTAGGCTATTAAATAATATAAAGAATAATGACCATGAAATAATAATAATATTAATACATAAAATATACTTTTATTACCACTCTATAATTGTTGTCTTTAAGAATTATGTGTGTTGTGATAAGGGAGAATGCATGCCATACGTACGCATGATTAACGTTTCAAAATTTAGATGAGCATATTGGAAATAATTTGAGTAATATATTAAATTTATTAAATGATAATAATATCAAAAATAAAATATTATATATTTAAGTATATATTCACTTATCATCTGTGTGGCGTGGGGAAGAAAATAGATCCACATTGCTTCATGAAGGCGTGAGTCCAGATGTACACAAATGATGTTATCACCTTTAAGTGTAAAAAATAAAATGGTATATTATATTTAAAGAATGGTTAATATGTTATTATTATAATAATTAATTCATTGATATAAAATTTAATCATTAAAATAATATATTATCACTTTCTATGTAAATATTTATTGAAATACGAATTGCATCGCTTCACGAGGTGGTAGGATACCGTACACACGAGTGACAATATCTTGTCCCCTACGGAGTAGAAATTTATAATTTATATATGATATTATGAGTAAATAAGTATAAAAATGTTTTAAATATCATATATATATACTTTTTAACCATCATAATCTCGTGTTTGAAAGGTGTAAAGGAAAAATTAATGACATCTCTTCATGAGGAAATAGTTCACTGTACACACGAACAATGATTTCATAACCCATTTGATAAAAGTGGTGAGGTTTTTAGAAAATAAAATTGTTAAAAAACATTCCAATATATGTAATATATTGAGTGTATTATAACATAATTTTTCATATCTATTTATTTATGGTGGAGAAATAAATAAAATAAATATTATTGTTTATGAACATTACCTCTTCTTTAGGTATTTTCCTTGGGATGGTATTAAATACTTACTATGATGGATTTATTCTCACAATAAGTCTTATAAAATAATTTTATGGAATATTTAGGGGATTTGAGAAGGTATTGGATGAAAAAATGAGTGTTTATGCTATTAATAAAGGGGAGAGTGAGTTCCCTTTTAAAGTTGAGGAGGAGTGGATTTTATGTAAATACCAAAAAGTATTCACAGTTGGGAGGTATCCCATACCTCATTTTCTTAGAAAATGAATCTATAGTTAATATTTAGGGATTATTTTCTCTATAAAAACCCCAGATATATATATATATAAATACTTTTTTACCATGTTATTACTTAGTCATTAATTTTACTCAACTTTACCATTTTAGTGTTTAACCCTGTAACATGTATCTTTTTATTTATTTGTGTCATTTATTATTTAATATTAAAATTAAAATTAATTTTATTAGATAATTTATACCTATAGATTTGAGATATTGAATATATTTTATTAAAAAAACCAATGTTTGAGAAAAATTAATTTTAATACAAATGCATGTAATGCCGAAAACCATATTTTTACCTTAATTGCTGTAATAAATTTTAACTATTTTCACAAATCAATTTGGTAAGAAATTTAATTAGACTCAATAGAATAAGAATTCATTCTGATTCTATATATGGAATCAAATTATTCAAAATCAACTCAAATAAGTGATAGAAATTAATTTAAAATTAATCATGAATACACGATGAGATTGTGGTGTTTTAAATTGAAAATGTTCAAAAGCTTACAATTTTTTTATATCAAAATCCAGTATGAATATTATTCTGATGTCCTAAATTTCATTAATTGATAAAAAATTGAACTAAATATACTTTAAAAATATTTCAAAATATATTTTAATGTCACAAAGTATTTAAATGAAAAGAATGTATTCAATTAAAATTCAGTATTTTCACTATTCATCAAAAAATTAAACATCTTAGAAAGTCCCAAAAACTTCACCCTAATAGAATGTAGATATTATTCTTTAAAAAAATTATTTATTTTTCAAAATAAAATTTCGAATTTTCTAATGAGTAATTCTAAATTATTTATTCAAAGCGCAATGAATCTTAATTTTAAAAAAATTATGTTTTTCAGAAAATGATTATTTTACATTTAAATAATTTATATTTTATTTATAATCAATAGAGAACTACTAAAAATGGGTAAAATTTATATTTTTATATGGTATTTAATTTTATTCATGCATTCCATTCTAATGTACTGGTCATAACTATCATAATAATAAGAACCTTATATTGTTTTCTGATCAAACTCAATCTCACATGTAATGCAAGCTATTAAAAAAACATGTTATTGCATATAACACAAGAAAAAAATCATATTTTCATGAAATAAAACTATTCAAGGGATTGAATGTATTTATATATATATATAATATTTTCTCATGAGGTTATATTCCCTTATATATTTGGTGTTGTATTTCACATACGTTATTGAATAAAATGTAATTCATTAAAAATTTCAGGATGTTAAAATAAAGTCTAACTATGTATAAAAATATACATATATAGTAAAGTACAATGAAAAATGGAAATATGGATTTACAATTCATGTTATTTTTCTCAAAATCTTATATCATTGAGCTTACTAAGTAAAACACACATTAGATGTTGTCTCAATGTCTTATGATCCTCATACCCTTGGAAACCTATATATTCTATGCCACGTCAAACAATATCATCCAAAAAAAGGTTTACGAATAATTTCATGGAACCTCTATGTTCTTGTCATAATAGGGAACTTATATGAAATTAAATCATGGGATGTATTATAAATAAATAATCATATAAAAATATCATAATGAAGAATAATCAAGATTTCATAACAAGACATCTTAAATAAAAAATGTTTTCAACCACATACCAAGCTGGTTTTAGGCCGCCAACACCAATAGACCCCTGCATGCATATGATCTGACTAAAAACATTTCTTCAACCATCTCTTAGATGATACTCATGCCTATGTGGATATAAATACATCATTAAGGGTTAATCCATATTTTCATTTATGAATAATCTACTCACAACATCATCACCTAATTGAGTAAAATCCCATATGAGATTAAACATATTAAGTCTGTGATTTTAAATTTTTGGTTACCTTGTCCCTTTGGTTAGATCCACTACTGAATTATTATCATAGTACATTGTAATGGAATATTTAATTCTTGGAAACACATCAATATCTTGGATAAAGTATCAATTCAAAACTGCTTATTTTAATACATTAAAAGCTTAAATATAATCATAATATTCTATAGAATAAGCAACAAATAGCTTCTTATAAATCTTACATATCAAAAATTCTCCTTTAAGGAAAATATCATGTATAAATAGAGACTTTATATCATATAGGTCTTCAAAAAAATCTATAATCTATAAAATTTTTAGTGACTTGTAAATACATCGACCAATGTATCCCAGAGTTTGTGGATAATTTATCACATAGGAATAAGATACAAGGAATCACATACCAATGGATCAAATAGTTTAGTTATTTTGGAAATCAAGATAAACACTTGAATCATACATTATAACTGAAATTATAAAATACAATATAATAATTCCCTTATAAACACCATTATTTTCTTAGATTATTCCTCCATGTCAATCATAATATAAACCTAGGAATACTTGGATGAAAAAAAGATAATAAATAAGTGATATAAGATGCTCAGAAAGAGGATACATACAGTGGAAGATATAAAAAACAAGAATAAATTATCACAAAAATGTCATTAACTAAAACACATTCAATTTTATGAATTATTGGAGAATAATATGGAAGAAATAAAAGATGATCAAATAATAAAATATAAATAATTACATGATAATGAAAATTAAACATTGATATTCTAATAGTCATGTAATCACATGGAATATCAATAATTTAACTCATAAGGATATAATTCATAATATTGGACATCATAAACAAATCGTCATTTCTTTATCCGAGACATCATACATAAATGGGCAAGGACTCAGATAATATCCAATCTAGTTTGTCTCATTAGACCTACCAATGCATAAAGGGGGTATATTGGGCCCCACTAATCAATTAATATTTCCAATTCCTTCCTCATAAGTAATAGGTGAAATATAAATAACATACACATATGTATTGGAAAAATAGTATTAGAACTATGAATACTTAATCTTAAACCAATGAATGATATCAGAATAACACATCCATAATTAAACTAACAACAATAAATTCAATATAATCTTGTAGATTAAATCATAAGATATAAATCTTAATAAGGTATATGATACAAAAAAGGATGTTTACATAGATTAAAATTCACTAATAAAATTATTAAAATTTCCTTTAAAGAAACACTACCTTTTTATATTGAAACCATTTAATTAAACGGTCACATATTTTTAAAAGAAAAAATTTTAATTGAAATGAATATTTAAAACTTGTAAAGGAACCTTAAAGTAATTAATGTGTTATTATTTTGCAAAAATATTCTCATTATGAATAAGTTAATAAAACAATATGTCCATATCTCGATTTAAAATCCATAAAGTACCACCTTTGGAAAATGAAAAAATGGTTTATTTCAAACCATTTTATAAAAAATAAGACATGTGTAATAATATTTTAAACAAATTATGATTATAGTAAGAAACATTTTGAAAAACCTTTTGAAAACATAGACATAGATTCAAATGATTCTTAATGGAGAATTAACCTTAAACAATCCAGATTAACAATTATACTGTCAAATGAACTCTTACCACTTTATAATCCATTGAAGTGTATTTAACATGAATAAGTGAGAAAAACAAATTTATGAACATTCCCATAAATTTAAGGATAAAAATAATACAATGAATTCATGGGTAGTATATACACCACATATAAGAAACAAGGGCTAAATATGGAATAAGTCTTTTCGAATACATGTGAAACTAGAAGTCCCCTTACTATTTGTACGATTTATCCGTACTTGTCAAATAATCATTTATAATGGTTTTAAATGTACTATAATCTTATATAAAGATAATAATAATTATTATAATATCATATATTATCCCATTATAATATTTTACCACTCATTTATTATTAATACTTTATTAATTTTACTATTTCTGGTGTTAATTTCCATGTTTTCTCATACTTATTTTGTCTTGAAAGTCACAATAATATTACATAGGATATATATCAAACATATAAATAATAATATTAATTAAATAAATATCATATTTAATAATTAAAGGTCTTTTTATAATCATTTTTCAATGGTTTACAATGAAAATTAATCGCATCATATAATGGAGATGGAAGTCCCTACAAATGCACGAGCAACAATATCAATCCCTTAATAATGGAAGGGTAAGGATGTGTATGGTATATTAATTAGTTAAAAATTAATATAATTTAATATTTATTATTTTTTTCTAATATATCTATATTTACACCCATCCAACTAATGTGGCGATCAAAAACAAAATAAAATACAGTGTGGAGACGACATGCCAAACGTACACACACCTAGTGCGTTCATTTTTCAGAAAATAGGGAAAAGTTAACATATGGTTGTCCCATTGATTTATTAACATATCATAATATATATGACACTTGATTTATAATTTTATTATGGAAATAAAACATGAATAGGAATTTTAATAAGAAATGAACTTTGAATGAGTTGGTAAGAAAATTACCTCTTCTACAGAGGACATCCATTAGATCTCTTCTTGAGGGATCTGGAGTTTTCTTTTTTGGAATTATAGAATCTCTAAAACATTGATAAGGATGTTTTAAAGATAATTGGTAATGATTTTGTTGAGATAGAAGAATATATGTTGTGTGGATAGTGAGTAAGGTGGTTCCCTTTTATAATTGAGGTGATGGTCTCTTTTTGAAACAATAAAAATATTTAATTAATAAAAATTAATTTTCAATTAAAAATAGATAAAAAACATTTATTTAAAATATAGGGTAAATATGGGTCTAAATTAATTCAACCAAAAAAATTATATATGTTTCGGTCACATTGTTACCACTATGTTTTGGCAATAACCCTTTGTTAAACCCTTAAACTCTTATAGTGACAACATGACTTTTTATTCATTAATGGTTAATATAGGTACTATAAAAATAAAAAAGAATCATAAATGTGTCATGGATAATATTTTAAACTTAATATCAGTAACTTTAGAGATAATAATTTTTTTTATTAATTTTATATCATTTAAAAAAATATTCTTTATTATAAAATACCAATAATGTCAATTTTGACACTATTCATTACATGACCTTTTAAAATATCATAAAAATGAAAATAAAATATAGACAAACATTTAATACATCCATAATATGTCTAGTTAATCTATAAAATCATTGGATGGTATAAATTTTAAAAAATTCAATTTATTTTAATATTTTAATTACGTTTATTTGATATGTTCAATAATTGACCAATTATTGCTTCATAATTTTGCAAGCCATTAATTTAATTATTTATTCCCTAAAATAAAAAATAAATAATCAAGATATAAATAAACATTTTATTTTATAAATTACTATTTACATTCAATATTATATTATTATAAACCATATTTAAAAAATGAAATACTTTTTAAAATCATGAGTATGACATATTGGACTATCCTTAGAATAAAATACTAAAAAAGGATTACAGTCATCCAAGTGGATTCAAGATGATATAAAATAGGAACAAGGATTATTTCAGTCTAGAATAATGCATCTGATAAAACAATTATATGTTTTAGGGTAATTTTAGAATACATATAATATTATTTTAATCCTTCAATACTTGATTTACCCTTAACTATGGTAATTTAAAAAATACAAAAGATAGTATTCATGTCGGCCAAAAAAATGACAAATTTATTATATATGAATCTTTTAATTCCAAATGAGGAATAAATTTTAAAAATTATAAACACATAATTGGTTAAAATTAATATAAAATTAATCTCGTTGACGGAATGAGAAAAATGATTTTTAATGTGAAAATGTTCACAAAATGAAATGTTTTTATATTGAAATTCAATGTAAAATTGATTGAAATGGAATTCATTGGAATAAATGATTAAACATTTTTTTAATAATACTTTAAATTAAATAAACATATAATTTATCTGTATAAAATATATAAAGAATTTTTTTTATTTATTTAAAATGAAATATTCTATCACAATTCATAAAAACTGAATCTAAAAAAACAAAAAAAATTATAAGAAATTAAATTTCTAAATTCCACATTGAAATAAGAAGTTTATTTTTTCAAATAAAATTTATAAAAGTGTCAAAAACTAGATTAAAACATTTGTTTCATCAAAAGGCAGTAAAACTACCTTAGGAAATATATAACCTTTTAATGAGTAAAATTGTATTTATTCTCATATTATTCATAAAAAGTAATTTTAATAGATTTTAAAAATGGAATTCATTATATAATATATAAAATTAATAATTTGGTAAACACTACTAATTGCCTCTAACTTAATGGAAAGGTTATAAAGGTCGTGTTAATTGTTCATTTGAGCTTACTGTTGTGAGAAACATATGTTGTTGAAGAACCTAAATTTAAAAAAACATATGATAAAATCTTGTGGTTTTATAATATAGCCTCCTTAAATAAATTACATCCCTTAAATTTAAAGTTCTAATTATAAAAGCATTGGTTGATACTTTAAAATTTATTTTTGGGAAACCCACAACAGAAATAGGTTTAATAATATATCATCTTAATAAGAGGGAAATATAAATTTGAAGGTCACCCTAATACTAGGATTTTAGGAAGGAAAAGTTAGTTTAAAGTCATAAAATGGAGATTAAAGAGAAATATAACTATCAATTTCTAATGGTGAGTGATATAGAGCTTTTCTATTATAATTCTTACCATCACAATACCATAATTAGAGTGATAGGTTAAAAGACCATTGATTTGATAAAAAGAAAATTATGTGGACAATGTTCTTTATCCAAAAATTTTTTCCAATAGTTGAGGTATTCTTTTACTATGTTGATAAATAACTCCTAAAAACAAACTTTATTTATATCCATGTTATAACCTCATCCTTTTGTATTGCTTAAATCTATTTCCACTTCATTTTTAAACCAAAAGATGTGTATTCAAAATGAATTTTTTTTATGATTATCCATTATCATATGAACCCTAAGACATTCCTTCGACCATAAAAATTATCAAAAACAAAATTGTTATAATTATTTATCCAAAAAGTTAAATCATACTTTAAACACAAGCTACAATATTAAATGTTCAACATACTTTATTCTAACCACAACACCCTTCAAAAATATATCTATTCATGTTCATCATCCAAAATTTTATAAGGAAGGTTACTAAATTTCAAAAATCAATATAACATCGGATTTGACCTAAAATCATAATGCAACTCTTTTTGTGAAATACCATATATATATGAATACCGTTATCTCCTTAAAAACTGAATGAAAACATTCATGATTCCAAATCCATAAAGAATAAGTAGTGCAGTACAATCCTTATATATCTCATGTTTCGTATAAATAGAATATCATAACATAATTATTCAATCAATAAACACAAATACATTAACTATTAAAATTCAATTATAGTAAAAACATAAGCTTGACCTTTATCCCTCTACTTTTTCTAAGCTATATTTTCTTTATGCTTTGGACTTTCATTTTCATAGTTCCCCATATACTTAATATTGAAACATTTCACAATGATAGATTCTTTCTAACCCTTATAATCACAGGCCTGATGTAAATTCTCTCCACACTTTTAAAAAACTAGAATTCCCTATAATAAAGTATTGGGGTGTTTCTGCCCACAATTACCACTTTTGGGAAAATCATTATTTCCCATTTCCCTTTATTTATCTCTTTCTCCTCTATTATCTTTTCTAATTCTCTCTCATAATGTCATAAAACATAGATAATTCATTATCTTTATTGATATCACATACAACATTATTTTAATAAGATTATCAAGTTTGGGAGACCAATTCCTTTTGGAGAAATGTAATTAACCCATCAATTAAATGATCAATCGTATCTTTTGGGTTACATATGTTGTCTGTATAATTACATGACAATATTTTAAATTTGGCTTCATAATTATCAACATTATCATCCTCATTTTTCCTCAGTATTAGAAATTTCCTCTCCATATCAACCCTCTATTCATAAGGAAAATATTTTTCTATGAAAACTTCCCTAAAATACATATATTTCATGTTTTCTATTTCTTATTCCCCATTATTTTTTTAATCAATGGACACCATTGATCCACGTCTCTTGAGGGATGATAAACTACAGTGACCACATTCTCCCATTCTTTACTTCCCAAATAACGAAATATCTTCCCTAAAGAACTAATCCATTAAAAAACTAAAAATGTATTTTACTATCATTTAATGATAGTGGTTGTTGTCTCAAGAAGTATTCTATCATTATTCATCCACATTATGGACCGGGTTTCTTCATATGGGTAACATTATTATTTATAACCTGAGTTAGTTGTGACATTATGGTTCTAAGTTATTTATCATCATTTGCATCTCCCACTCTAAAATCATTATCCATCGTATGATTTAAATCCCAAGAAGAATTAAGTGACTTGATATTGTGTCCATTACCTCCTATAGGTTCCATTTTTAAAAAAATGAATACACTATATTAGATCATAACATTCTGAAACATAATTTATAATATCCAAGAAAGTGAATTACATAACCTAGAATGAAAATTTATGTATAAATAATCTCTAAAACATAATATTAGTTTATTCATATATATTTCCAAATGCTATCATATAGTTTCATTCTATAATAAATCTGGTTCTAAAGGTTTCTACTAAACATCCTCTGACACCAACTATAAATTCCAAGGTTCCATTAGCCCATAATCGGTGGTTAATTTATTAAAATTGGTTAAAATACAAGGAATATCAACCCAATGGATGGAACAATTTTGTTGTTTTAGAAAACTAGATACATACTTGAATCATACATTACAGTTGAAATTATAAAATGTAACATAATTATTATTTTTATAACACCATTACTCTCTTAGATTATCCCTCCATGTCATTCATAATACACACCTCAGAATCATGGTATGAAATAAAACATAAGGGGTGAGATCTGATGATTGGTAAGGGTATACATACAGCATAATCATTCATAAGCAATAATAGTTGATTTTGGGAAGGTGATTAACTAAAACACATGCCATTTAATTAGTAACCAGAGTATAATTTTGGAATAAATTATAGATGGTCAGATATTTACATATAAATAATCAGTTCAGAATGAAAATTAATCATGGATATTATACTAGTATAATAATGACATGGAATATCAGTAACAAATATCATAATGAGGGAACACATAATTTCGATCATCATAAATACATCATTATGGATTTGTCTAAGACACCAAATATAAATAGGTAAGGCCCCAAGCAATACACAATGTTGTTTTTTTCATGATATATATTGATGCATCGGGGGACCATAACTAGCCACTTCCATCATATACTATGTCATATGAATTACACATATTAAAGGTGTGAAAAATAAACAAAATACAAATTTTAATTAAAAACCTAGTATACAAAATGTGAATACAAAACCCATTAACAATGAATAATATCAAAATTGCACATCCAAAATCAAACTGATCATAAACCATTCAATAAAATTTATTAGTTGATATCATAATATATCAAACTCAATATGGTATAAGATACAACAAAATATTCTTAAATAGATGAAAATAATCTAATAAAATCATTAAAATTTTATTTTGGGAAATAACCATTTTTACATTGAATAATTTTTTTAATGGCCTCACAATTTTAAAGGAAAACATTTTCATTGAAAATAATATTAGAATCTTTTAAAATAATCAAATTGAAATTAAGATATTATGATGGAGGAATAATTATCTCATGTAATATAAGTTAGAAAACATTCCATCCATATTTTTGTCGAAAAACTCATAGAGAAACTAATTGGAAAAATAACAAAAATATTTCTGTCAAACTATTTACTTAATAGTCCAACATATTTAAAAATATATTAAAATTTTTTACAATACTATTAATAACTTTTTTTATTTTTTATAAACATGGACACAAAAAATAATGTTCCTCATAGGAGACTTAAAATTAAATAATCCTAAATATAAATGAGATTTTATAAAAGAAACCGTACCAATTTATAATCATTTAGACCGTATGCCCCATGAAAGAGAGATCCCAAAATGGATATTTAAATACCCATAAATTTATATATATATATATATATATTAAATTAATGGGTATTGTATCCCCCACACAAAAGAAATTACTGTTGAATATGGCATCAGTCTCGCATAATAAAAGTGAGACTATAAATCATATCACCTTAGGAATAATTTCCTCCATGAATGTCTAAAACTCATGTATAGTGGTTTTAAATATATTATTAACTTATAAAAGGATCATAATAATATTTATAATATCATATATTATCCCATTATATTATTTTGACACTCATTTTTTAAGAGCATGCTCTTCGTTTTATAGTTTTGGGAGTTTATTACCATGTTTTTTCCATGCCTGTTTTTTCATGAATGTTACATTTCTCTTACATATGATATATATAAAAAATATCAAGAAAAGTATTAATTTCATAAATATAATAATTAACAATTAAATAAAATATTATAATAATTCTTGAATTTTTATCATAGAGAATGAAACACATCGCATCGTGTTGATGGATGTCATATGTACGCAAAAGAGAGTATATCATTCCCTTAATAATGAACCTGTAAGGAAGTTTATGGTATAATAATTTTTTAAAAATAAATATAATGTCTTATTTATCATTTATATCCTTTATATCCATCATTATACCCTTCCAAATAACACGGTGATGAAAAAAAAATTACACCGTGATGTAGAGATGGTAGGTGGTATGTACGCATGCGTGGGGCTTTCATTTTTCATAATGTGGATAAAATGCGTAATATGGGTTTCCCTTAGTTATAATAACATATACAAAATTATACATATATATATATATATTATACTTGAGTTATAAATTTATTATGTAAACAAAACATAAAGAGGAATTATAAATAGAAATGAACTTGGAATGATTTGGATTTCCATGACCTACAAAACATAAAAAATTATGTTGGGAAGAGAAATTGGTATGTTTTGGTCAATATATAAGGCAATAATTGGTATGTGTATGTGAAGTAGGTGGTGTCCCGTTATAATTGAGGTGAGGGGTACGTTGTGAAAATCTATTAATATTAAATTAATATAAATTAATTTGAAAATCAAAATTAATGAAAAGTAATTTTATTCAATGATATGATAAGGTTTATTTGGAAGAATCTCAAAAAATAAATTTTAGAAAAGTTTAGGGCATATTATTACCTTTATATTTTGTCATTAACCCTTAGTTAAACCCTTTAACTATTACTTTGAAAACATGGATTTATACTCATTAAGGGTTCTTATAGATTCTATAAAATTCCAAAAGAACCATAAAAGAGTCATAGATAACATTTTAAATCTTATATGAATAATATTTCTAAAGTTTTTATTTTTATGGATTTTATATCATTTAACAAAATAATATTTGTTTTAAAATATCATTAATTTAAATTTTGATACTATTCAATACTTGAATTTTTAAAAATAACATTCTATCAAGGTAACAAAGAAATGAAAGATTTAATACATACCTGATATGTAAATTTAAACTAAAAATTATTTTTCGGTGTTAATTATATAAAATTAAATTTATTTTAATATTTTTAAAACCATTTATTTTAAATATCAATTAATTAAACAAATACAACATCATCACTACACAAGAATTAAATTTAATTATTTCTTCACTAAAATTTAAAACTAATTTATAATAATTAATAAAAATATTTTATTGTTTCTATTTAATATTTATAGCTAAATATATCTTCTAAATAACCATGTATAAAAATTTAATATTTATTAAAAATATGAGTGTGACATATTAAAATTTCCGTTGAATAAAATACTAAAACTTTAGTAAAATAATCCCTATGGATTCAAAAGGCCACAAATTGGACTGGGGATTATTTTGGTCCACACAAACTCATACAGTAAAACTAGGACAAGTTTTATGGTAATTTTTTAACACGAATAATATTATTTTTAACCTTTTTTACATGACATTCCCCATACCATGGTAATTAAAAAATAATAATGTCACAATTCATATTTTCCAAAAATAAATGGGATAGATTTAATAAATTTGGGCCTTATAATATCCAATGTTGAATCCATTTTCCAAATTTAAAACATATAAATGGCTAAAATTAAATTTAAAATAATATCATTGATAGAACAAGAAAATGAGGTTTTAAAATAAAAAAAATCAAAACATTAAAATGTTTGTACATAAAAATTCAATTTAAAATTAATTAAAATGACCTAAATTGTATTAAATGAAAAATATTTTATCTTTTTAAACATTAAAACCAATTAAAAATATAATTTAACACTATAAAATAATTTAGATTAAAAAAGTCGTTTTTAATTAAAATGCAATATTTTATCACTATTCATCAAAACACGAATCTTTTCCGAAAAATACTAAAAATTCAACCAAATTAAAATTTTATTTTCCTATTTAAAAAAGTGTTTATTTTATAAAATATAATTTATAGGAGTGTCAAAAACTAGATTTGAAACGTGTACACCATTAAATGGTGGTAAAACTAAATATAATAAAATATGGACTTTTAATGAATAAAGTTTGATCAATTCTTATCTTCAGATTGTACTATCATTTAGATTAATGTAAAAATATTTTATTAAATTTATAATATATTAATTTCATTATTTTGTTGATACTATTAATTCTCTTCAACTAAATTTATATATTTTAATTATCATGTTAATCATTCATTTGAGCTTGGTATTGTGTGAAACATATGTTGTTGGTAAAATTCCACCACCAAATATATATTTTTATTAAAGACACTTTGGAGGAAAAAGTGTATAATACCATATAGTAAAACCAATCCATTAGACACTAAAACACATAACAAAATTATTAAAGACTACCTTGAAACCACTTGACTGAAAATCCTTAAAAAATTTCCAGGAAAGAGTTGTTACCTTTTTTCCAGGGTCGTCCCTGATAATGTTCTCAAAAAGAAAAGCCCACTTACTCCACGCTACCAAGACCTCCTCCTCAAAAATTTTCTTGTTGTTGAACCCTCTAACAAGAATTAAGTGTTGTTTGTCGATCCACCCGCTTTGTTCCTTGTTCATGCTTTCTTGAATAAATCTTGCTTTCATCCTTTCCACAACCACCACAGAAGCACGTATGGGTATATCATTCTCTGCCATTTCTTCCTCTAATTGTAACAACGACTCCAAAGGATCTTCCCTGATCAAAACATCCCCTTCCAGCTCCACATGCATCCCTCTCACTCCTAACTTAGTAGTTGAGACTAGTTCCCTCTCTTGCGCCTCTACTCCCCCTGCACCAACAATACTAGTTCTTGCCTCACACCGCGGACCAAGGGTGACCACTAGTGTCATCTCCTCTTTGTTTAGTTACAGCTTCTCTTGTTGATCTACTTCATTAGGAGGGTCATTCTCTTACTTTGGATATTCGAGACCAAATATTTTTGGATTTCCACTCCCTCAACTGGATAAAACACAAGCTCCATGCGTGTCCCCCCTTTTTTGGCCGACCGAGTCTCCATCGGTATTGGAATGTAGGAGTAGTCATTGTGCTCTTTTGGATTTAGCTTCCTAAATACAATGCAGCACCCCGAGTCCTTGTTCTCCTTGTTCCCTTTCTTCCTTATTTGGATGTACAGATCTTTACCCACGCCTCCCAAGCCATTATCTTCAAAAAGTTGATCATCACCCTCGGACTCCACCTCATATGGACCCTTAGAACTGCCCTGAGACTCACCCTCATTGCTCAAGCTTCCAAATCGGTTGCTAAGGTCAATACATGATAGATTTCCCCTCGAGTTGGAGTCCTTCTTGGTATCCAGTGTCTTCTGAACCCCATGTGAAGATTGATCCCACTCACGACCTCCCATCAACATGCTCTCACTCGGAGAAACCCTGCCAAAATTCCTGATACTGCCTGTGCGCACCACTATGGCATACCTGCATGGAGCCACTACCCCAGAAGATGGATCAACAGCATAAGCAGCTCCAACAATCTCCCTCAGAGCCTGAGTAGGTGCATTGCTGGACACCGGAAATGATTCATCCTTTCCAGAGGCCAGTGTTCCCCCTGTCATACTACTAGAAGCTCCAGCCAGATCACACTACAACCTTCTAAAAACATCCACAACCTTAGGCCCCATAAGGGAGGCCATAGCAGGTTTATGAATCATGTCTCCACCCGAGCATCAGATATCCCCTGTCTCCATATTCCCTTGACTACAGCCAGTAGACCCTGCACAAGTCACAATAGCAAGAGAACGGCCCTGGACCTCCTGGACCTCCATAACAATTCCTTCTTGCCTCACCCTTCCCCTGCAGATCTCTAGGTTATGTCCCATCCTCTTACACGAAGAACAATATTCACTCCATGATTTAAAAATGACAGACTGGTTGTATCGAAATTACTCCCCCACATCAATCCAGAAAGATTCAATAGGTGCCTTTGATACATCCACTTTAATACAAAACCTCGAGGAGAGAGGGTGGCTCGCCGCTTGGTTCCGGCTGTCAGAACATAGAAAACTCCCGACCAAATTTCCGACCAACCGAAGGATGGAGTGATTTTGAAAAGGAAGTGGGAGTTTAGGGAAACATACCCAAATCGCCATCTTGGAAGGGTCTCTCTTCATGTGAAAGTCAAATGACCATTTGAAGAGGAAGAAGCGAGATCCATCATAGGAGCGAGGCACGCTCGACCACACGTGGATCAGATCATCCTCGGAGACGAAGCAAGTCATTATATTTTTGGAGTCGAGAAGACCTACCGTGACTCGCTCTTGTAAACCCCATGATTCAAAAATCTAGTAGTTGAAGAAGTCCACTGATGGACGTTGTCCCTTGAATCACACTATCAAGGTCAGGTCCATTATGGAGGACACCTCTGTAATTTCTAGTGTTGAAATCGGAAGGAGCGGGAGGACCGCATATCATTCGGGAACTTTCGAGCTTATCAAAATCTGAGGAAAGGTAGGAAGGTAGTCACGGTTTGATAGGGGGATGAAAGGGAGATCCCCATGGCGATTCAGAAGAGGACCCTCCCCCTCAGAGGGAGGAGGGGCCGAAGCGAGGGTCATCACCTCCTAGGGCATGGCTTTGGCGCGATGAGAGAGATGAGCAGAGCCCTCACAAATTTGGTGAAATTAAATTTTACAAGATACACACCATAAAATATTTGGGTGTTACAAGACTATATCTTCATCTCCTCAATAAAATAAGAATATATCCTTTTTTTACCTAAGATACATTAGAATTTTCTTAACATTAGACCAATTCTATTCACTTGGATCTGCATGATATTTTCCCATGATGATCTGATTATAGGAAACATCAAGACTTGTATAGAAAATAGAATACAGGATAGATCAAACTTTAAAATATTATTGGAGATTATTCATTATCTCTCTTTCCAAATATTATTTAAGATAAATTTTCTTATAAATATATATATCAATTGAAATTGGAACCAATTTCTTCATGGATTTTACCCTACTAAAGATCTTCAATATATGGTCAATGTATGTAAAGTAACAACCCAGACATTCATTAATGGAAATTCTTCTTGATCTAATTAAATGTCTCATTATGTAAAATGTTTATATTAATGTAAATTTCATTGGTTTTATTTTTTTGGATTTTAAAATACCATTATGAATTTTGAACATTTATAATATAGCCTTTGAATAGCGATCACATGATTATTATAAATTTAGGGCTTTAACATATCTAATTTACTCGGAAAAAAAGAAGCGATTGACTAATCTAGTATACTTTCCCTATACAAATCCCATTAGTAAGAGCTCGGAAAGGAGGTGGTGTCATTGGGCTTCACTCTTGACCAAGCCCAAGCCGAGATTGAACACGTTAATCTTGAGCGGAACCAACTATGGGAGAGGTGGAAGTTAATTGAGATTAGCACCCGAGCGATGTTATTCGAGCCACCCCAAGAGTCTATCACCATCGCACAACTTTCCCTTCCGTCATCTGTGGGTTTTATAAGGTTTTATGTAACAAGACCCTAGAATTATGACTATGTACATTATTTTTTTATAAAAAATGTGCATTCATTTTATTATTGTTACTTTGTAAATAGTTTTTAATGCAAAAATAGTATTTGATGTTAATATTCAAATAAGAAATATATTTTAATAAAATAAAGTATTTTTCAATTAAATAATATTTTAATTAAATAATATTATTTTTATATTATTTTTATAAAATATAAATGACAGTATAAATTTATGAATGTAATTGTAATTTTGATTAAGGTTTGAAAGCTGTTTTTGTCAAAACCCATGAAATTTTGATAAATGTCTGTTTTTATTTTAAAATAAAAAAATGACATATTTATAGAATTATTTAGATAAAATGAATTTTATTTTTTCAATTAGGACGTCGACATTATCCTGTGGTGAATTTTTTATAATTTTCTTAGAGAGTCGATTTTTTAGGTAAAAATTAAATACTGTTTAAATATATAATGTGTTTTATGACATCATAATGACCCAATAGTGATGTAATAAAATACTATAAACATTCCTTTCGGAAAAAATATGTTTTACCATTAAAATAATTCGATTTTATATTTTATTTATTTATTTTACAAAGCGTTAGTGGACCTTTCAGGGCTTATAAAACGTTTTGTCTTTTTAAATTGATTTTGTTGAGGGTGTGACTCACCTCTACAGAAGCAACCCTATTATTTTTAAAAGTTAGGAAACTTTCCTTATAAATTATTTTTTCCCTCCCCTTTGGGAAAATTAATTGGAATAAACCTTGGGCTTGTTTGTGTTTTTGATTAGTTTAATGTGAGGTATCCCAAACCTAAATAATAAAGAATTCTTTCTCCTTTCCTTTATTAACCCCCATGATCCAAATTACTCTTCACTCAAAGCCTTTGTAGTTCAACCAACAACTTCCCTACTCCATCTAGAATCCTCCCTAGGTTCCCCAAGCTCCCATGAAGCTTCTCTCAATCCTCAACCATGCTTTTGAGATCACATTTCCAAGTAAGGAATTTCATCCATTCTCTTTTTGGTCTAATTTTTTATAAGTTGTTATACCCTTTTGTTTTCAATAACAAAATGATTGGGTATGATTTAACACCTCCCCCATAATTCCCTCTTTATTATTGGATTATGGGAGACCCCTTTCTCTCTCTTTAATGCCTCCCATTTACACTCGTTACCATGCCAAAATTCTATGTGGGATTTCTATCTTCTCTTTACATCCAAGTAATTCTTTTGTATTATGCATCAAAATTCCATTATGTTAGTTGGTACATGTATATATATGACCCCCTTACTGTAAATTTCATTTAAATATGATGAGAAACCACTTTCTCTCTCATCAACCATTTTTTACGAGTTCTAATTTCACGTCGTTATGCAGCCGAAATTACACTATGAGTTTCCAAGCCAATGTCCTAGTGTAGTGAATACCATACCCATTTCTCTATCAAGGGTATTCACCCTTATGAACATTTACTTGTTGATTATAAATCTTCATGTATTTATTCAACATCCCTTTATCATGGAATAAATGATGATGATTGATTCCATGTTGTATGATCCATGTGACACACTTATGCAGGAAATGAAATGTTTAAGAATGGTGCGCCCTGATAGCGCTCCAATGCATTTGGTAAAGTATAGTATAATGATAACTCCTATGAAATGTGTATTGAATCATAATAATTCAAGTGAAATGGGGTTTTATTCATGATTCATGTGAAATGAGGGTTTACTCATGATCCATGTGCAATGATCCTTGGCTCATGCTAATTCCATGTTAAGTGCGGTTTCCACATTTCCATGTTATGATTATAATGTTTTATCATGCCTTTATGTTCATTTTTATCTTATGCTCCATTGATATGCCTATTGTCTAAAATGTATTGTATTCTTTATATTTTTCCGTGTTTATTCCCTTTCTAGGAATTATATCTCACCGTTTTCTTATGCATGTCTTCAAGTTATCCCATGCAATGCAAAGTATGAGGGAATATAGTGGTCATATAACAGAAGATTTCAATAAAGATGTTGAATTTCATGTTTTAAGTTTTTATGTAATGATACTAAGCCCCAAATACACTATAACTCTCGATATTCAATGTTTTATGTGGTGAAGATTTTATTTATAAAATCATTTTTAAATTTGTAATAAAAAGTAGGGTTGTTATAGTTGGTATGAGAGGATAAGATTAGTTTTTTTTGGAATTATGATTAGAAAACCCTAGTGAAGCCTTAGAGACAAGACTAAGTATAATAAAAACATCCCAAAGTATTGGTGGGGATAGATTAAGTGGTTTATCAAAGAAATACATCCATGTCTGGATACAAGAAGGTATAGGCGGCTCTGGCACATATGTATCCTAGGGATAAAACATGAAAACACCGCTTCAAGCTAGACTCGAAGGGAACTGGTGTGTGAAAATGGGACTTTCTGCACTCTTGGTTATGACACTCCCAGAGGATATGCTTTGGTAAGTTCACAATCTTAGTATAAACCATTATTAAGGGACTTAAAAAATGCCATAACAATATATTTGAGGAAGTAGATCACGGATAACATAGACTAAATCCAATAGATTTATAAGTTAAGGAAATAAAATCTATTTATAAGTCATCTATTTTTGTCTTTGGATTACCCTTTATGTATTACCCCTAACTTTCCTTTTATTCTAGCCAAGGGCCAATAATATGAGTACTTGGGCTGACAAATAATGTAAAGATCAATGCGATGATTGTTCTAATGAGATCCCCAATCCGATGGGAGAAATAATCACAAACTTTGTCACGATACTCTATCAATTAACTCCACCATTGAATAGAAACATGGGTCAAGAGGAACGTTCAACCCCCCCCCCCCCCCCCCCGAAGAAAGAACAAGTCGTTATCGGGATCTTCATGAGACAAAGGTCTCCAACTTTTAATGGATCGTCTGATCCCTCAATCACTAAAAAATGGATCAACTCCATTGAAAATATTTTCTCGTTCCTTCAATGTTATGAACAAGAAAAGGTTCTCCTGGATGATTATCGTATGGATGGTGAAGCTGATCAATGGTGGATGTTGATCAGAAATATGAAGCCTGTTGAGGAGATCAAAGCATTGGAATAGAAGGTTTTCCATAAGATTTTTCAAAAAATATTTTTCGTGCACCCTCTAACTTAAGATGGAAAGGGACATTCCTTCCCTTAAGAAAAAATACGACGTATCTTTTAGAGTGTATGAGGAAAAATTCACAATGCTTGCCTGATATGCTTCCAGATTTTTCATTACCCTCGAATGCACGGTTGATCGCTTCTTTGGTGGGATGAAACCTAGACTATAGAAAGTAATGGTGATCCATGACTTTGACAGCTTTGAGGAAATTTTCTGATGTGCCTTCAAGGTTGAAATGGAAATTGGAGAATCTCAGGGGTATCATAGAGATAAGATGTGTAAGGTGGAATTGAATTATGGTTGTTGGATGGATAAATCCAACGGTGCTAAAAATATCGAGCACCCTAATTGCCAAAGGTGCAAAAAAAAAGCACCACAAAAATTACCTGATGGGGATGAGGGAATTCTTTAGGTGTGGATGAAAATGGAACCTAGTTGTTAACTACCAATAATAAAACCTCACGACTGCAACATAAGAGAGGAACACTCTGTTCGAACCTCAATGTGTTGTTCATTGCTTCAACTTCAAAGAACTAGATCATCTTGTGAATCAATTCCCTAAGCCAAGGGTTTTTGGAGGCAACCAAAATCCTCTAAGGCTAAAAGGGAGGGTTTTCTCTCTTAGTACTACCAATGTGAACCATGAAAATGATTTGATGAAAGGTATGCTATTTATTCATTCAAGAATAGAGAACATACTTTTTGATTTTGATTCTACACATTCTTTTATATCCCAGAAGATTAGTAGTGCAATCCTAGCACAACCACAAATCAAGGAAGTGAAGATGTCGGTGAGTACATCAAATGGGGAAATCATTGCATCCCATGAATATTACACCTCCCCTATCATAATCCGTGGATTGAATTTCCTAATGAACCTCGTCATACTCCCTCTAGTGGAATTTGATGAAATTCTTGGCATGGATTGGATTTCCTTATATAGATCCAGCATAAATTTACATGAGAGGGAAATCACTCTCCATGTGGAGAATTGAACCCCGATTCTATTCAAGTGAAATGAGGGAGATGGATCTTTTTTAGCTCTATCATCTCAAGAGTAGATATTACTGCCCTATGAGCACGCGTATCTGGATCAGATGATTGAGTATATGGAGGGAACCGTCCTTGATGACATGCCTATTGTTTTCTCTTCCTCCTAGAAGATATGTTGAATTCTTAATTGATCTTATACCTATGGTGTTGCCAATATCCAAGACTCTATATAGAATGGCTATTGTGGAGCATAAGGAGGTGAAGAAACAACTACAAGAGAATCTGTATAAAGGGTTTATACGCCCAAGTGCTTAACCTTTGGGTTCACAAGTCCTCTTCGTCAAGAAAAAAGGTGGGTCAATGCACCTTTTCATCGATTATCGCGAGTTTATCAAAATCACGATAAAGAACAAGTGTACTCTCCCATGAATCGATGACTTGTTCGATCAGCTGCATGGATCGTAATACTTCTCCAAGGTGGATTTTCAGTTTGGGATATTATCAAGTAAGGGTGAGAAGTAATATATTCTCTAGATTGCTTTTTGTATAAGATACGGGCACTGTGAATTTATAGTAATGCCTTTCGGACTCACTAATGCACCAATAGTATTCATGGAATTGATGAATAGAGTCTATATATATTACATCGACAAATTTGTGGTAGTATTTATAGATGATATTATGATATACTCCAAAACCAAGGAGGATCGTGAGGAATATCTAAGAACTATACTAGAGACCTTGTGGAAGGAGAAGCTCTATGAAAAGTACAACAACTGTGAGTTCGGGTTGAAGGAGGTCTCATTCATGGGTCATATCATCACATGAAATGTGATATCTTTGGATCCCTCCCAAACAGATATAGTTGAGGGAAGGCCGATACCAACATAGGTAACAAATATTCGTAGCTTCTTGGGGTGAGTAGGATATTATCGATGATTTCAGAGAAATTTATCATTATTGTCCAACCTTCTTACCAAGATGACACAAAATGGAGTAATGTTTTCTTGGAGAGATGAATGCGAAAAATATTCAATGAGTTAAAAAGTAGTATTATCATTTCACTTGTGCTCACTTTAACCATAAGTGGAGAACTTTTTGTGGTATTCAAATATTCTTTGAAGAAGGTTATGTGTTGTTTGTTGATGCAAAATGACTAAGTCATTGCCTATGCTATAAGGAAATGAATAGTTCCTGAGAAAAATTATCCAACACATGATCTGGAGTTGGCTACAGTGATCTTCACATTAAAAATTTGGTGGCATTATATCATTGGGGATAAGTGTGAAATATATATGGACCACAAAAGCCTCAAGTATATATTTACACAGAAAGAGTTCAACATGTGCCAATGAAGATGGTTAGAGCTGATCAATGACTATAACTGCTCAATCCATTACCACCCCGGGAAATTGAACAAGGTGATAGATACTATATGTAGAAATCATCCAGTGATTCTATCATTGAATATAATTGAGAAGTATCCATTCATCTTATATTTGATGAATGTGGACATGGGAATCATAAAGAAAGAAACATCATCAATACTTTCACAAATGATTGCTCAACCGTCTCTTTTTTAATGGTTAATTGATGCTCAAAAGTAGGATGTGGTAAGTCAAATGAAATTGGAAGCTATCAGAAAATGGAAATTCTCAGAGTTCAATGTTAATGAATAAGTAATTGTGAGATTTGGGAAAATACTATGTGTTCCATGAAGTCCAGAGTTGAAGAAGGAACTTTTGGATGATGTACATAGCTCAAATTTCTCTATTCACCCAGGAAACACAAAGAGGTATCTAGATCTCTGAGAGCATTATTGATGGGATTATATGAAGAAGGAGAGCGCTGGGAATACATAAATGTGTCTGGTGTGTGAGAAAGTGAAGGTAGAGAGGCAGAAGTCTAAGTTAATGATGAAACCATTGCCCATACCACCAAGGAAATGGGAGAACATCACCATGGATGTTGTCACCAGACTTCCGAAGACATCCAAAAGAAACAATGCAATATGGGTTGTTAGATCATCTTACAATGTCTGCACACTTCATTGCAATTCAAGATGATTTTTCATTGGATAAACTGGCATAGATATATATCAGGGAAGTGTTATGGATGCATTGAGTACCACTATCTATTGTATCCGATCAAGATCCATGTTTCACCTCTATGTTTTGGAAGAGTCTTCACATGCTCTAGATACTAAACTGAACTTCAGTATGGCCTATCATCCTCAAACTGATGGTGAATATGAGAAACCTATTCAGACACTGGAGGATATGTTATGGTCATATTATATGGACTTCAAAAGAGGGTGGAACCAAATCTTCCACTGGTTTAATTATCCTACAATAATAGTTTCTAATAGAACATTTTAATGGAACCTTATGAAGCCATGTATGGAAGAGGTTCATAACACCGGCATGTTGGGGATGAATTTGTTGAGTGTATGCTGTGAGGACCAGAAATGGTCGAAGAAATGGTGGTGAAGGTGAAAACCATTCAGTATCATATCATGGCATCCCAAAGTCGGAAGAAGAGTTATGGAAGATAACCATCGAAGATTACTTGAGATTAAATTTAGAGACATGGTATTTCTAGGATTATCTCCATGGAAGAGGGTCACAAGGTTTGGAAAGAATGGGAAGTTAAGTCCTAGGTACATCATCCCCTTCGAGTTTCTTGATCTTGTAGGGATTGTAGCCTATCAACTAGCACATCCACCTACCATGGCCAAAGTAAATGATGTATTTCTTGTATCTTTCTTAAGGAAGTACATACCAGACCCTTCACATGTACTCTCTTCAGAGGTATTACAATATAGGATGATCTTTCTTATGATGAGAAACCAGTAGAGATCTTATATAATAGAGAAGTAGTTCTACTAAATAAGATAATTCCCCTCCTTAAGTTGTTGTGGAAAAACCACATGTTCGAAGAAGCGACATGGGAATCCGAGGGAATTGATGAATCAAAGTTACCCATGTCTTTTTTAGTGTGGGAAAATGAAACTTCGAGGGTGAAATTTATTTAGGGGGAAGATTGTAATGAACCAAACATTCATTAATAATAATTCCTCTTGATCTAATTAAATGTCTCGTTATATAAAATGTTTATATAAATGTAAAATTCATTTGTTTTATGTTTTTTGATTTTAAAATACCATTAAGAATGGTGACAGTTTCTAATATAGTTGTTCAATAGTGATAACATGATTAGTAGAAATATAGGGCTTTAACAAATCCAATTTACTCATACAAAGGAAGCGATGGATTTATATAGTAGACTTTCTCTGTATGAAGCCCATTAGTCAGTGCTTGGAAATGAGGTGGCATCATTGGCCTTCTCTTTTGACCAAGCCCATGCCGAGGTTGAACATGTTAAGCTTCAGTGAAATCCACTATAGGAGAAGTGGAAGTTAATAGAGATTACCACCTGAGCGATGTTGTAACAACCTGAGATTTTATGAGAATTATTCTTTTTAATTTCATTTATGTCTTGTGTTATACGCTACAACAAAAATATCTTGTCCTATACGCAACACTATATTAGTTTGCAGTATACGCAAAACTATTCTTTGCTTGTGTTACACACAATTTAATGTTCATTTTGTATAAATTATTATATGCAACATGTATAGATTTTGTTTAATGTATAAATGAAATAAGTTTTTATTATGTTATATGAAACAACAAAGGGATCTTTCACTACACGCAATGTTGACTTGGATTGGATTACACGCAATCACGACCTTCCTCGATAGCGTGTGCAGTACGCAATAATGGGATTCACTAAACAAAGATATATTGTTATAATATTATTATAAACTAGGAGTTATGAATAATAGTATCTAAATTTTTAATTTTATGACATTACAATTCATCTTACACATTTTATATAACATGGTATGAGAAAAATATAAATTTTTCAGCTAAAATTAGTATTTTTCAAAAAATACAGTTTTGAAGCCTTTTGATGGACCACCCACATTAAAATTATTTTTTGACATGTTTATAAGTTCAATTTAAAAAATAAAAATTTTCTTTGAAATCAGGATATAAAAATTTTCTTTGGATAAAATTTTCATATTATTCTGATAACTTTCATATTTTAATGAATAGTAAAAACACACTATATTTTAATTAAAAAAAACTTCTTTCATCACTATAATTTATATAGTTAAATTATAATATTTAATGGTTTAAAAGTATAAATATAATAAATTTTTACCATTTAATATAATTTATGTCATTACCATTAATTTTACATTGAATTTATAGGAAAAAACATTTCAATCTTTAGCAATGTTTTAACTTTTAAAACGCGTTTTCTTTACAATGGGATTAATTTAAAATTATTTACTGCACCTTATGTGTTTTGAATTTTGAAAAATGGATTCCATATTTTAATTATGTTGGTTCAAATTATGTTAATAGGTTAGTTTTATTTTTTTTGATATTATGAATAGTAACTACAGTAATTTTTATTTAATGTAGTTAAAGGTAAATCGGGTAATTAAGGCTACAAATAAGATAATAAAATTACCCTAACACCCATCAAAATCTTTTTTGATGACTAAAGGACGACCTATATCTCATAATGGTCTGAATAGACTAATTTTATGCACTTTTTACCATGAAAATAATTTAATTATTATTAAAACCAAAGAAAGTGACAACATGTCACTCTCTTAAATCTTATAAGTATAATAATTTTAATTTAGTGATAAAATTCATGAATCTTAGAACATGAATATTCTAAATAAAGCTAATAAAATTATCTATATCATTTGAATTTATTTAGAATTTTTAGGGATTAAATAATTATAAGTAAAGGTGACACAATAGTGATGTTGACATTATTTTATTGATTGAAATATCAAATAATTGTTTTTTAAAATATTAAACTAAATATAATATGAACTATTTAATGTGATCCACTAATTTTATAGATAAATATGACATGTTATAAATCTATTAAAGCTTTTATTTTGAACATATTATCTGTCTGGAGTTTATTTAAATTCAAATAAATGAATAGTGTCAAAATTGACAGTATTGTTATTTTATAAAATTAACATAATATAAAATTGTTTAAAAATCACAAAAATATTTAACAATTATAGATAATAATTTATATGTTCTAACATGTCATAAATAATCCAATTATGGACAATTCAAAACACATAAGAATTATTTATAACAATTTAAAATTTAGAATATTATAACCACAAATAAAATTAAAAAGATTAAATAAGGATAAATCAAGTTGATAATGTTTAAAATAAATTAACAAAATGTATAAATTTCATTGGTTGATGAGACTACAACCCTATCTCATCTATGTTGGGATTGGGGTACTTTTGTATGTTTTTAGGTGGGGTTTGAACTTATTATAAAATAATATTTTTGAGGTTTCCAAAGGTGCCCCTCTCCTCCCTTATAAAAGGGCACCTCTTCCCTCTTCTCTTTAAACAATTTTGAGCATTAAATCTCGGCCAAAACCTACCCATTTCCCTTATAAACTTCCCTAGAAACATCATAGAGGTTCTGGTCTTCTCAAAAGACCAACTCTAGTGCCTTAAGAAAAGGATAAGAAGAGGCGCGTCAAAGAAGAGGTAATATCCTTTATCGATTCTTTCCAATTTATTTCTTCTTCTACTTATTATTATTTATTTTATTCATCATAAATTAATAACATCAGTATCAATAATATACTGATATGTTATTATATATATTAAACAACTCTATTTCATCTTCTATCCATCTTACGGAAAATGAAATCACCGCGCGTGCGTAAGTACGGAATACTGTCTCCACACCGTGGTGTAATCTATTTTCCACCACAAACTTACTTGGAAGGGTATAATGGTGTAAATAAATAACTACATATGATTATTGTATAGTGATATTTATTCTGAAATATTATACATACACTTAAATACAATTCCACGATCATGGGAATGATATCATCACTTGTGCGTACGTAGGGACTACCGTCTCCACGAATGCGATGAGATACATTTTCCATGATTAACCATTCAAGTATGATTACAAAGTATATATAACAAATAATCATGAAATATATTACATATTAATGATACTGGATATATGTACAAATATTTTTCATCTACTTAATTCCATTTAATTCAATAAGGAAACGAAAATAGCGTTCAAGCGTACGTATGGCCTACCGTCTCCATGAACGGTGTATTTCATTCCATTTATTGATCTATAATATATATTTATATGCTGAATATATATTATATATAAATCATGTTTTACATTCTGGAATTAATTAAATCATGATATAAGTAATAATAACATGAACAACATGTCGAAACACGTACGATAAATGAAACTATTTTACCCAAAACCCTGCTTTACCATGGAATTTACAAAAGAACGGGTAATATAAAGTCATAGGTGAACCACATATGATATCATAACAATGAATATGATTCATTAATAATACAATGGCATTATTTAAATCATTATACAGGAGTTTCGGATACATACGAAGCATATCAGACATAAGGTAAGGGATAACTTTTCCAATCTTGTTTTTCCCCGAGATTGTTTATTCGTAAGTATTTACTGGGGTTTATTTATCATCCATGTCCATGATTTCTAAAAATTGTATCATTTATGTTTAAAGTCCTTTTTACCCATTTTGTACTTTTACTACACCATATGTAAGGAATCTTTCTTTTCTTTACCATACGCGGTACCTTTTGACTTTTCTGGGAAAAGTACGAAAATAATGGTTTTTTAACTTATACGGCATGAACATACTTTTACAGTTTCATAAAGCCTTATTTTCATGAATTTTCCTCTACAATATCTCATGATTTTTTTCAACAAAATCCTTTTCTTTTAAAATTTCATTGCATTTTGTGAAAAGAAAATGATTTTGAAGGAGAAAGGATATTTTCCTCAAGAATTCATTTCAAGTGTTTTGTCAAAACTATTTTCCATCTAAGATGAAATTATTTATTATGATTATGTTTCAAATATAATGTCCCTATTATTTAAATGGTTTTATTATTCTTATGAGGAAATGATATCCATTTGTTTTATATGGATTATGTTATGATGGGATGATGTTTATAAAACCCATTTTATTTTTTGGGTTCTGATGAATGATTTATGTTTATTTTGGGGCCCATGTAAGAATGATTTCATTATGAGATGGGTGTGACCTATATCTCCATCCAATGCATTGGGTAATGATTTATATCTCATGTGATCAACATGTATGGAATGGAAAGTTAATCTGGTTCAGTGATATAGGACTGGAATGAGGAGTGAACTCGGTTCAGTAAGGGACTTTGTCCACTAAGATGGTCTTGGAAGCAAGGCCTTGGATACTATGGAAATAATATCAAGTTCTTAATGGTTTTCCACAATTAAATGTTTTATTCCCATTCTATTTTATCATGATTGATGTTCCTTTATTATATATCCCTTACGTACTTCCAAGATTTATGACTTTTCTCAAGATTTTTAAGTTTAGATTTTATGTTCATGTTTTTGCATTCAAATGATTACGGATTGTTTTATGTTCTCTGTGTTTACCCTTACTGAGAAATTGAGCTCACCCTTATTATGTTTTCATTTCCCCAGTATATAAAGAAAGGTTTTAGGTAAGAAAACAAAAGGGGAAGATCTTTATGGGAGATGTTGAAGATCTTTCACCATGATTAGAAGATTTTGTTCCGAGTTTCCAGAGACACTAAACTATTACAATCCTTGAGTGTTGGTTTTTGTTATGTATTAATTATTCTGCAAAAGTGATGTAATGTCCATGTACGTCAGGTTTGGGGTCTCTATAGTTGGTATCAGAGGAAAGGTTTAGTTAAACTTTGGAAACTAGGATACAAAAACTTTAGTGAGATCTCTAGAGATATTTCTATGGTATGACTAGGGATGTTCCTAAGGTTATGTATAAGTAAAGGTTACAGTCCTATAATTATGATAACGATCGTGAATAACCTATGATTAAACTTATGATGTTAGAGATTGAATGTACTCCCCTTGATTATGATGTTTCCCTAGGATGATTTTTTCCTCTCACACTATTCGTTTTGGGTTTTATAAAATGGCTAGAAACAGGAAGATTCACGATAATGGAGGATATGATGTAAAATTGATTTATATTATTCATGATAAATCAAATGAAATGTGATTTGGAAGTCCAAACATCGTTATTATTCCTAATCAGCAATCTCATAATATGATCAATAATCTCAACTTTGGTAAGTATCCCGACTCAGCTAAAAATTTAAAGATGGAGTTTCATGATGATCATAGAGGAAAGAAAGTTCAATTTCCTCCATGTAAATCATGTGGTAAGAGGAATCAGGGAGAATGTTTCAAAGGAACTGGAAGATGCTTTGGGTGTGGAAAAGAAGGACACAAAGTGAGAAATTGTAAAGGAAAAGGTTCAGTTAACACCATGGACAAGGATAATGGTATTACTAATACATAAACAATGGTTAAATGTTTTAAATTTGGAATGTATGGTCATTATGAAATCCAATGCTCTAAAGGAAAATTTCATGAAAAGAATCAGCTTGGTCATATGGGTAATATTTATGTTGATGATGATAAAGAGACTACAATTGATATATGAGATGAATGAAATGATGAAGCCCGGTCAGTGGTTTAAGAAGGTAGTGGAATGATTTTATTTTTATCAAGAATAATGTATGGTTCTATGGAATAAAGAAAAATATAAGGATTGTTACACTATTGTTTTTCCTTGTGTTTTTGAAAGTATATGATGAATAGTACCGGTAACCATGAAAGGTTATTCAAATATTTTTGGAAGGTAGATGATATGTGCATAATAAAAGGATAAGGAGATAATGATATGTTTTATAGTATTAATGATCTCATGACTAGTATAAGGACAATGTGATATCATGGTTTGAGTATACAGATTTTTGGGATATTAGTATGTGGAAAGAGTTAACTTTTGACAACATTCATGTTTTCACTAAGGTTCAATGGGTATTCATTTTTCAAGAGAATACCTGATTAAAGAATTCTCATGTTTGGAAAGTGACCAACAAGATATATATATCTTATGATATACGGGAGATAAATGATTGTATTCAATGATTGGTAGATGAACTTTCTAGTAATCATTTTATGTATACTATGAGATTGGACAGATGTATTTTGGATAAACTTAAAGATTGGAATAGATTATGTTTGACATCATATAGTGTTGTTTATGTCTAGAACTTTTTATTATGTTATAATAGTATATTTTTTAAAAAAGGACAACCCACAGGTTGGGCGACAACCCATTGCGTTGGACAAGGTTGTGAGAATCGAACCCACAAACAAAGTGCGACAGGTCTTTATCGCCTACCACGGGCCTACAGGAAGTCCATGGTTAGTAGAAACTAGTTTTATTTTATTAAGCAGGATGATAGATGAAGTATAAGTCCATTTTGGAACCATATCCGATTAATCTCACCATAGATGGACGTATGTATATAACTTTTTCTAACTTATGTTTGAGACAGATGGAATGAACTATCATTCTTTCGTCTGATCTCCTCAAACTTCGTGAAAGATAAATTCAACTTCATTTCATTAAGAGATGAATTGGAAATTGTTCGAGCCATGAGCAACGTTGAGATTGTACCAAAATCATGTAAGTATTTATTTTAATTCAACAATTCTTCAAAATTTGGGAAATGATCTTGAAAAAAAAATGTTGTCCTAGTTTTCTAATATCTGATTAATCAGATGGTACCTTAGATCATCACAAATTTATGGCATTGTGACTATTTGATTTTTTCATAGCCCTGTTCTCTACCACTCTCCATCAGAACATGACGGTTATATTTGTCATCCATATCCATATTTTCATATTTTTTCTCCTATGTGGGAAGCCATGTGATGAGTTACTTTAGGTATCCATTTTTCTTCTAATGTTAATTTTTTTAAATTAAGTTTTAGTATTCTTTTTTAGGATGTGGGTTTCTATGAAAGAAACTTTCAAGTAGTAAACCATTTATAACCCCAAAGAATTTCATGGGAGAAATTCATTTTAAGGGGGGTAGGATGTAACAACCTGAGATTTTATGAGAATTTTTATTTTTAGTTTCACTAATTACTTGTGTTATACACTACACCAAAATTAGCTTGTGCTATACACAACACCGTATTAGCTTGCAGTAAATGAAACACTATTCTTTGCTCGTGTTACACAGAATTTCAAGTTCATTTTTTAGAAATTAATCTATGAAACATTATGTATAGATTATGTTTAATGTATAAATGAAATATGTTTTGATTATTTTATACTCAACAACAAAGGGATCTTTCACTACACACAACCTTGACTTGGCTTGCATTACACACAATCGTGACCTTCCTCGATAGCGTTTGTAGTACGCAAAATCGGGTTTCACTAAACAAGGATATATTGTTATAATATTATTATGAGCTAGCCGTTATAAATAGTAGTATCAAAATTTTTAATTTTATGACATTATAATTCATCTTACACAATTTATATAACATGGTATGAGAAAAAAATAAATTTTTCGGGTAAAATAAGTATTTTTCAAAAAATGCAGTTTTTCTGCCTTTTGATGGTGCACCCACATTAAATTTAGCTTTTGACATGTTTATAAGTTCAATTTGACAAAATAAAGTTATTTTTTGGAATCAGGATATAAAAATTAACTTTGGATACATTTTTCATGTTATTCTGATAACTTTCATATTTTAATGAATAGTAAAAACATGCTATATTTTAATTAAAAACGACTTTTTCATCGCAATAATTTAAATGGTTAAATTATAATATTGTATGGTTTTAATGTCTAAATAGAATATATTTTTACCATTTAATATATTTTATGTCATTACCATTAATTTTACATTGAATTCATAGGTAAAAACATTCTAATCTTTGACAATGTTTTAACTTTTACAACCCGTTTTCTTAACAACGAGATTAATTTTAAATTAATCACTGTAACTTCTGTATTTTGAATTTTGAGAAAAGGATTCCATATTTTAATTCAGTGGTTCCAAATTATGTTAATAGGTAACTTTTATTTTATTTTTTTATATTATGAATAGTTACTACGGTAATTTTTATTTACTGTAGTTAAAGGTAAATCGGGTAATTACGGGTAAAAATAATATTATAAAATTACCCTAACACCTGAAAAAATTCTATTGGATGACTAAAAGATGACACATATAACCTAAGGGTCGGAATAGATTCATTTTATGGACTTTTGACCATGAAAATTATTTAATTATTATTAAAACCAAACAAAGTGACAACATGTCACTCTCTAAAATCTTATAAGTATAATAATTTTAATTTACTGACAAACTTAATGAAACATCGAACATAAATAGTCTCTAGAAATATAGTAAAATTATATAGATCATGTGAATTTATTTATAAATTTTAGATATTAAATAATTATCATTAAAGGTGACACAATAGTGATGTTGACATTATTTTATTGATTGAAATATCTAATGAATGGTTTTAAAAATATTAAAATAAGTATTATATGAACTATTTAATGTGCTCCACTAATTTTATAGATAAATATGACATGTTATGAATCTATTAAAGCTTTTATGCAGAACATATCTTCTGTGTGGATTTTATTTAAATTCAAATAAATGAATAGTGTCAAAATTGACACTATTGTAATTTTATAAAAATAACATAATATAAAATTGTTTAAAAATCACAAAAATATTTAACAATTATAAATTAAAATTTATATGGTCTAAATTGTCATAAATAATCCAATTATGGACAATTAAAAGCACATAAGTAATTATTTATAACAATTTAAAATTTATAATCTTATAACCACAAATAAAATTAAATAAATTAAATAAGGATAAATCAAGTTGATAATGTTTAAAATAAATTACCAACCTGTATAATTTTTATTAGTTGATTTGATTACAACCCTATCTCATTTACGTTATGATTTGAGTCATTTTTAATGTTTTTAGGTGAGGTTTGAATTTATTATAAATTAATATTTTTGAAGTTTCCAAAGGTGCCTCTCTCCTCCCTTATAAAAGGGCACCTCCTCCCTCTTCTCATTACACATTTTTGAGTATTCATGCTTAGAAAAACCCTTCCCATTTCCCTTCTCAACATACCTAGAAACATTATAGAGATTTTGGTCTCCTCAAAGGACAAACTCTAGTGCCGTAAGAAGAGGTTAAGAAGAGGCACGTCAAAGAAGAGGTAATATCCTTTACCGATTCTTTCCAATTTATTTCTTCTTCTACTTATTCTTCTTTATTTGTTACATCATAAATTAATAACATCAGTATCACTCATATACTGATATGTTATTATTCATATGAAACAACCCTATTTCATCTTCTATCTATCCTATGGAAAAAGAAATCATCGCGCGTGCGTATGTAAGAAATACCATCTCCATGCCGTGGTGTAACCTATTTTCCACCACCACCTTACTTGGATGGGTATAATGGTGTAAATAAATAACTATATATTATTATTGTAAAATGATATTGATTCTGAATTATTATACATACACCTCAAGACAATTCCATGATCATGGTAATGATATCATCGCTCGTGCATACGTACGGACTACCGTCTCCACGTACACAGTGAGATTCATTTTCCATGAGTAACCATTCAAGTATGATTATAAATTATGTATAATAAATAATAATGAAAGATATTACATAATAATGATACTATATTTATGTACATATATGTTTCATTTAGTTAATTATATTTAATTAAATAAGGAAACAAAAACAGCGTTCATGCGTACGTATGACCTACTATCTCCATGAACAGTGTATTTCATTCCATTTATCGTTATATCATATATATTTATATGCTGAATAAATATTATATATAAATAATGTTTTTCATTATGGAATTATGTAATTAGCATATAAGTAATAATATCAGGAACAACATGTTGAAACACGTACGATAAATGAAACGATTTTACCCAAAACGCTGCTTTAACATGGAATTTCAAAAAGACCGGGTAATATAAAGTCATAAGTGAAAAATATATGATATCATAACAATGAATATGTTTCTATAATTAGTCAATTATATTATTTAAATCATTATACAAGATTTTTGGATACATACGAAGCATATATGACATAAGGTAAGGGATAACTTTTCCAATCTCATTTTTATCCAAGATTGTTTATTCTTAAAAATTTACCGAGGTTATATTTATCATCCATTCCCCTGTTTTATAAAAATGGTTTCATGTATGTTTAACATCCTTTTTACCCATTTTATACTTTTACTCCATGGTATGTAAGGAATCTTTCATTTGTTTACCAAACGAGGTACTTTTTAGCTTTTCCGACAAAAGTTCGAGAAGAATGTTTTTTAACATATATGGAATGGACGGATTTTTACGGTTTCATAAAGCCTTATTTTCATGAAGTTCCCTCTACAAGATTTCATGATTATTTTCAACAAAATCCTTTTCTAGTAAAATTTCATGACATTTTGTGAAAAGGAAATTATTTTGAAGAAGAAAGGATATTTTCCTCAAGAATTCATTTCATGTGTTTTGTCAAAACTATTTTCCATATAAGATGACATTATTTACTATGATTATGTTTCAAATATAATGTCTCTATTATTTAAATAGTATGATTCTTCTTATGATGAAATGATATCAATTTGTTTTATATGGATTATGTTATGATGGGATGATGTTTATAAAACCCATTGTATTCTTTGGGTTATGATGAATGATTTGTGTTTATTTTGTGGCACAAGTAAGAATGATTTCATTATGAGATGGGTGGGAACTATATCTCCATCCAATGAATTGGGTAAATATTTATATATCATGATATAGACATGGATGGAATGGAATGTTAATTCGGATTAGTGATATAGGACTGGAATGAGGAGTGACCTCAGTTCATTAAGGGACTTTGTCCACTAAGATGGTCTTGGCAGTAATGCCTTGGCTACTATGGAAATCATATAATGTGCTTAATGGTTTTCCACAATTACATGTTTTATTACCATTCTTTTTTTTCATGATTTATTATCCTTTATGATATATGCCTTACGTACTTCCATGATTTTTTTCATTGCTCAAGATTTTGATGTTTAGATTTTATGTTCATGTTTTTGCATTCAAATGTTTATGGATAGTTTTATGTTCTCTATGTTTACCCTTACTGAGCATTTGATCTTACCCTTTTTATGGTTTCTTTTCCCCAAGATATAAATCAAGTTTTTAGGTAAGAAAACAAAAGGGGAAGATCTTTATTGGAGATGTTGAAGATCATTCACCATGATTAGAACATTGTGTTCTGAGTTTCCAAAGGCACTAAACTATTACGATCCTTGAGTGTTGGTTTTTGTTATGTATTAAGTATTCCCAAAAAGTAATGTAATGTCCAAGTACATTAGGTTTGGGGTCTCTAAAGATGTTATCCGAGCCACCCTAGGAGTCTCTCATTATCACACACCTTACCCTTCAGTCTAATGTGGGTGTTATAAGGGGCTATGTAACAAGAACCTAGCACTATGACTAAGTACATTATTTCTGTATAAAGTATGTACATTCATTTTATTGTTGTTACTTTGTAAATTGTTCTTAAAGAACAAATAGTATTTTTAGTTAATATTCAACTAAGAAATATATTTTGATAAATTAATGGATTTTTAATTAAATATTATTTTAATACAATATTATTATTATTAAATTAATTTTCATTAAATATAAATGATTGTATAATTTTATGAATGCAATTGTACTTTTTATTAGGGTTTGAAAGCTGTTTTTTTCAAGACCCTAGAATTTTCAATAAAATTTGGTTTTAATTTTAAAAATATAAATTCACATATTTAGAGAATTATTTATATAAAATGAATATTTTTTAGAATCAGGACATTGAAATTATCCAATGGTGAATTTTAAATAATTTTCTCGGAAAGGCGATTTTTGGGTAAAAATTAAATATCTTTTAAATATATAATGTGATTTCTAACACCATAATGATCTAATAGTGATGTAATAAAATACTATAAATATTTTGTTTGGACAATATATGTTTTTCCATTAAAATAATGTGATTTTAGATTTTCTTTATTTACTTTGCAATGATTTAGTGGACCCTTCAAGGCTTATAAAACATTTTGTTTTTTTAAATTGTTTTCCATGAGAGTGTGACTCAAGTTTACATAAGAAAACCTATTGTATTAAGAATTTATGCCATTGGAATTATAAAATATTGTTTTCCACTCCCTTTTGGAAAAAATCATGGGCAAAAACCAGGGCCTGGTTTGTGTTTATTATTAGTTTAATGTGAGGTGTCCCAAACAAAAATAATAAATAATTCCCTCCCCTTTCCTATATAAACCCACCCATGCTCCCACTTCATCTTCACTCAAATCCATTAGAGTTCGACCAACCCCTACCCTCATCTCTCTATAATCCTCCCCTGGTGCCCCAAGCTCCCATGAAACCTCTCTCAAGCCTCTCCCATGCTTTTGGGATCACACTCCAAAGTAAGGGATTTCTTCCTATCTCTCTTTTGTTCAATTTTCTTTAAGATGTTATGCCCTTTTGTTTTCAATTACAAATGTTGGGGTATGATTTCAAACCTCCACCATACTGCCCTTTTTAGGTTTGGATTATGGGATACCCCATTATCTATCATTAATGGCTTCCATGTACACCTATTACCTTGTCGAAATTCCGTGAGAGATTTCTCTCACCTCTTTAATATCCAAGTAATTATTTTTTATTATGCATCTAAATTCCATTACATTTTTTGGGACATGGATATATATTACCCCCTTACATTAAATTTCATGTAAATTGGATAAAACACCCCTTTCTCTCCCATCATCCATTTTTAGGAGTTCTTATTTCACGTTGTTATGCTGCCGAAATTACACTATAATTTTCCAAGACAATGTCATTGTGTAGTGAATACCATGTCTATTTCTATATCAAGGGTATTCACCTTTATTCACATTTACATATTTATTATAAAGTTTCATTTATGTATTCCACATCCCATTATCTGGGAATAAATTATGATGATTGATTCCATGTTGTATGATCCATGTGGCACACATAGGAATGAAATGAAATGTTTAAGAAGGGAGTGCCTTGATATCACTCCAATGCATTGGGTAAAGTATAGTATCATGATACGTAATGTTAAATGGGTGTTGAATCATGATAATTAAATTGTAACATGGTTTTACTCATACTTCATATGCAATGAGGGTTTACTCATTCTCCATCTCCAATGAGACTTTGCTCATGCTAGTTCAATGTTAAGTGTTGTTGCCACATTTCCATGTTATGATTATCATGCTTTATCATGCCTTTATATTAATGATTCTCTTGTGCTCCATTGATATTCATAATGTCTAACATGTATTGTATTTCTCATGTTATTCCATGTATATTCCCTTACTGGGCTTTATAGCTCACCCTTTTTATGCATTTCCTCATGTTATCCCATGCAATTCTTAGTACCAGATAATGTAGTGGTCATGTAATTGATGTTTTAAATATAGATGTTGTATTTCATGTTTTAAGTGGTTATGTAATGATCCTAATTTCCAAAGACACTAGACCTGTCGATCTACCATTTTATATCAAGTGAATAGTTTATGTAATAAATCATGTTTAAGTTTGTAATAATAAGCTGGGTTGTTATATGTACCTTGACATAGGATAATAAGACTCTTAGATCTATCACACATTATCATTATTCATATATTGTAGGATACATCAACTATGTACTTTAGTGGAGAATAACTTTCCCAACCATGCATTAACCAGTTGTAGGGTTAATATATTGTTTCCATTTAGTAATATGTAATCAAAATATCCATAAATGAAAAAAAAACTATTCCTACCAATAAAATACTTGTTAACACATGGATCATGTTCATTCATAATGAATCCAAATTCATTGATGGATTCATTGAATGTAATCTTCCATGACATATATGCCTTTATTTAATCCATAAATGGATATCTGCTTGTTTTCTAATTTTTTCAAATTTTATGCTATCACAAAGCCTTCTGGTTGTGTCATATTGAGATCCTCTTGAAGGTTCATATTAAATAACACAATTTAAGCATCCATTTTTTAAATCACATAGTCATGACATGTCGTTATGGTAAACCATCTACTGATTGAATTAAACATAGAAACTAGGGAAATGGATTCACTGTAGAAAATTCCTTGATTTTGTCTAAACCCTTTGGACATTAGCCACAATTTATATGTATTTATTATAACTTTTATGTATCTTTCATTCTCTATTACCCATTTACACCCATAAATATTTACCTTAAATTTTAGATTGATAAAAAAACAAAATTAGTATTAATACATGGTGCCCATAATTGAATTCAGGTATTCCTTCCATCTTGATTTCTTTGAGATATCTACTGCCACCTAATAAAAGATATGATCATATTTTCAAACCAATAATGATTTACTTTCATCATTGACTATAAAACCATATCTCAATGATTCTCTTACATCTCTTGTAATCCTACATAGTTCTTGTGTCTCAGGAACAACATTATCCATGGGAACCTATGGAATTTGTTTTTTAACCAACTCTTTTAAATATCGGGTGTCAACTTCGTCGATGTAAGTATTTGTCCCACTAAACTTATTAAGGATGTACTCCCATTAAAAAAATATTGTATGTCTTGCTACAATTACATTCATGTCTAGAGGGTTGTATAGATTGTATCCTCTAGTCTAAGTGAGATACCATATAAATACATACTTCATGCCTCAGGGTGTTAGTTTTTATCTTGACATAACCATAACAAATGCCTTTTAAACCTATGCACAATCATGTTAATAATTAGTTTCTTAACACTATAATTCTAGGGGAATATTTTGTTTCCACTTTATTTGGTACTAGGTTTAGTAAGTATAATGACACCTATAATTAATATCCCAAAATGTAAAATGAAATATTTTTGTGGCTCATCATCGACCTCACCATGTAAAATAGGTTATAATTCCTCCTTTCACTAAAACTAATCCACTGTGGTTTAAAAGGTAGAGTGAGTTGACATAAAATTAATTACTCCTGTAGAAATTCGATAAAGTATTGATTTAGATATTCACCACCTCTATCCGATGAAAGTTTTTTTATCTTTTTTCCATGATTATTATAAACCTTATTCTCGAAATCATTGAACATATAAATGGATTAATACTTATACCACATTGAATATATTTAACCATACCTTCTCAGGTCATTCGTAAAAGTAATGTAGAATGAGTATCCACATATATATTATACATGAAAAGTTCGACACACATCAGTTTGTACTAATTATAGATGATATATGGCCTTTTCACCTTGACCATTAAATGGTAGTTTTTTCAATTTTCTCAGTAAAAAGCATGAAATATTTTTCGTGGGTTCGACACAAAGTAGTACAATAACCATATTAATATAGCATTGTCAAACTCTTTTAATTTACATTACTATGATGGTGATGCCATAATTCGGTGTCATATGAGTCACACATATTCATTTTGTTATCAATATAAAATTTTTCATTTTTGTAATTTCATACATAATTCCAATTCTTTTGTTATGTCATTCCATAACATATGTAATATTTAAAAAATTATTAACCTTTATTTCAGAATTTGAAAATTAATCCATCAATATCTATAAATGAAGTTGGAATAATGTTCTTAGTAATTCTAGAAACATAATAATAGTTCCTTAAACCAATATCAATCCTTTCAAAAATTGCTATAGTAGTCTCCAATGGCTAGAGTATCCAACATTGCTCCATTTTCAACCCGTATAACCAGCTCACCCGTTGAAAACCTTCAAAATATACATGGTTCAAATATTTGGATACAAAGGTGATAAACACATATAATATCTAATAAAATACTAGTATATATATAAATATAAAACTTTATAACAAACATACATTATTCTTACCCTAGTTTCATTCTTTGCGTAAAATTTTTCATCGAGTGTCTTTACTTGCCACATGAAAAACATTCCACATCCAATTTCTTAACTTTCCTTTTGATCTTCTTCTAATTAGAGTTATGGTTATTAGATACTTAGTATTGGAATGAGTCTTATACCCCTTTTTATTTTTCCTCTTATTCTTATTCACCATAAAGAGAGTGGGTTTATCATGCCCCATGTCATTTTAAACTTGGTGGATATGATTAACATGTTCTGATATTGTCTTCTTGTTATTCCATTATTAAAAATCCAAATAAGATTGGGAAATTTTTTGGGGTGTTAACGACATAATGAGATCTATGCAATGCCCTTCAAGGATCTTAGAACCCAATATTTGTAGGAACTCAATATTGATAACCATCATGAAGGTTAAAAACTATGTAATAGAAATCCATAGCATCGTATTTATTTAAAATATCATCAATAATAGTAGAAAATATAAATGAGGGATGTCCATTACATCATGCACATGTAACATAGAGGGATATACCTCTAACTCACTGGACTCTTTGGAATGTGACTTTGGATGTGGGCTTTCCAATATGTATAATTTACATTCATTTCATAGTATAATGTGAAAGCACCTATACCATTCCCATATATTAAGAAAATTAAAAAGGATATCATTCTCTAGTATGGATATTAGTAATTTTTTTTATGTATTTTGATTTTTAAATCCTATAATTTAAGATTATATAATTAGTACTGATTTTTTTATTAAATATATTAATAATTTTTTTAAATTCTTATTAATGTCTCGTTATTTTTTTAAACCCAATATACCTCATAATATGTCTCAAAATATGTTGTCACCTAGATATTCTTGTGATAAGGATCTATATACCCCTTATCCTAATCCATACATGGGATTATAAATCTATTTGATGTATATTAGGTAGGTGTATCTTTCAAATGACTTTAACTTGATGTTCCATAATTATTGAGTGGACCCCACGATATTAAAATAATTATTTAGTATTTCATTAACCATTACATCTTAGTTACACCAAGGCCTTATTAGGATATAAACCCTTGATATAGACTATTTCAATCGAAAAAATTCAAGATAAAATTTCCACAATAATTAAAGGCACCACAACATGGGTTTGCCATGTACTCTGAACTAAGAGGTTGATTTTAAATTATGTGGTAGAAGAAAAATATAACATAAAATTTTAATTGATTGATTTTTATCATTACTCGTAATACTTTTACATGATTTGTTAATATTAAGTGTATTTAACATTAGTGAATAACCATGTATTGATAAAGAATTTGTTCATACTGTGATTATATTTTATCCTATCTTACAAGATTGTTAATTCATTTATTTTGGGATGGCACATCATTAAAAAACATAAATAACTAACCATGAAACTAATATGAATAAAAATATAAGTGGAATGATCATGAGATTTTTCTAGTTGTAGGTTTATATTGAATATGATAAACTATCCCTCAAAATAAGGGAAAACACCTTGAACCATATCTCAATTTAGGTTGTCGTATTCCACCTTAGCTTCTATACATTGACTCGATTGGTTTCACATCAGATCCTTGACACAGACCACCACTACTATATTGAGATATCCATACATACATAGGATTTTACTCACACATATTATAGGGGATCTATTTTATTGGATTAATGGGGTTTAGATAAGTGAAATTCTGGGAATACAATCCAATATCTAAAAGAAGGAGGGGATAGAACATAGGCCATCAAAAATAAATTAATCATAATAAATTAAAATAAACTAATCACACAAAAGGGACGGTATAATCTCATGATCTTCTACACATCAATAAATGAGGATATATTTTCAATCCTATTATAAATTGACTGAATTTTTTTTATTATTATGCAAACACTTTTAATGAAAAAGTGAGAAACCATACAGGACCACGCCACATCACCAATTTACCACTTCACAAAAACCAACCAAAAGAACAATGGTTGAAGTGAAAAATATTTCTTGGAAATACAAAACATGTTTCTTATTGTTGAAAAAAATATGTTTCCCCATGTGATGTATCTGATACATGGCCCACTTAGACTCCTTTTTTACTCGGTTGTGAGATAATAGGGACTACACATAGTGTATAGTGGTTAGATAGTGTATAGTTATTTAAGACATTTTCCTCTCTATCTAGATCAAAATGGATATCTATATTGGTTAGGCCTTAGATCTAAATAGATCAGATTTATCTACCTTCATCAGGATATCAATATTTGAGGTGAAAAAAAAAACAGAACATTCTCATGAACTACATTGAATGTAGATTTTTATCTCCAGGAATAATATTTTTCACCTCCAGGTGGTATACTTTATTTGATTCTTCATTTTAAATCCCAATCCAGTCACTGGTAATGTTATTGTGAATAAATAAAATAATATATGATGATGATAGGTTGTTAAAAAAAATTAATTTTAGGAAAAATAAAACTCAAAAACATGAAATCAGTCATTGAATAATATATAACTTAAAATTATCCATTTGACTACTCTCATCACCTTATATGTTTCGGGTGTTAAAAAAGTGTCATTTGAAGCTATGACCAATCAAATATAAGTATTAAATCAAGTGTAATCATTGGTTTATAATATCATGAAATCATTCCCATAAAAAATAGTTTATTAACAATCTACATTAATATACCAGAACCATAGGGAGAAGATATTGACATGTAATTTATAATTAATTTATGAGAAGATAAAGAATAACCTCAACTTGTAATTACACTTCAGTAAAATATCTAATGGAATATAATTTATCTATCCAACATTTATCAATAGTATGAAATTTAATAATCTCTCTAGTGGTGATCCATATATGCACCATAATCTTTAATCAACTTCATAGAATAGTCTGTTTATAACATGGCCAATCCCGATTGCTTTTTTTTATCCTTGATTGCATCAATATTATTCCCAATGGATGAAGAACCATTGGTTTTCTCTAGAAATAATGTGGTAGGTGTAAGTGATATCACACTCTGTCCCATGATCTAATCTCTCCTTATATGTTTTTCGTAGCAAAAGATAATTTGGAAAGTTATATAATTAAATATATATTATTTCTATTTTAGTGTTGAAAATAAAACAAAAGCCTCCAAAAATATTTAATATTACCAAATGAACCCATGTAAAATATTAATAGTTACATTACTACTAATTTATTTAAATGAGTGATGCATTAATAATATAAATAATTATAATTTAATCTATTAGGAACATTAAACATAGTTCACTTTCCCGTGTCAACAATTACCGATATTTTAATAATATCTATTTAATTATATAAATGATAATGCATTATTATAGTATAAATTTAATAACTATTAAATTATTGAAAAACAAAAACAAATAATTAATATTAAAATTAAATCCTTATTCTTTTGAATAACATTTAATTAAATAATGGTGATCAACCAAACCTGAATATTTTTTTTCGTAATTATAAAAAAAATAGAATTTATCTGAGATTGTGGACACACTTATTGTGTGACCCTCAATGTCTCTTTATCCATGGAATTGAGAATAACTGCTTAATGTAAAATGTTATCATCTAGAAAAATTTCCCAAAATCCCTAGAGATATTGGTTAATATTTCAATGAAGTTCATTCTTTAATGAACATTTGAAACACAATATAATCCTTTTATAAAAATATCTCAAATTAAAAAGGTTTTATGCCAGTTCTATCAACCTAGTCACCTGATGTCTCTTTCTTGGAAATTTTGTAAATGAACTCACCCATATAAAACCATGGACATGGATTTATTCAAGAAGTTCCATTCCCAAAAATGGGTATGAGATATTAAATTTCATCAATATATATAAAGGATAATTTCATTCCTGGATTATCAATTAATGAAGTATCAATCATGAGTAACCCCACATATTATACTTTTCTATGAACATAAATTATCACATTATTAATCTTTATATAAATGTACGAAATTCATGATAACAATTAATCATAATATTAAAGTGTAATGATAACTTAAGACATATAAAGAGGGAACATATAATGACACATAGAAATATGGATTTCTTATTGATATTATTATTCTCATAACCTACAATCTTTTATATTACCAAGGGTGAACACCATGAGTAGGTGTCTCAATGACTTATAACCCCCTAACCCTGATAGCCTATATTCATTATTCCCCATTATAAAATATAATCTGACCGTAGAAAAAGGTTTTATAATAATTTCATTTCACCTAAATGTTATCTTTATAGTGGGGAACATCTCTAACATTTCATAGCAACATATATCTTAAGGATATTATAACAAGAAAAAATCATGTAAAAGAATAATAAAGAAGTGGTAAAAAATTATTTAATAATAAAAAGATATAATCGAGTACAAAAAATTTATTCTATGACACAAAATCCAACATTTATAAAGTAAATTAATTGGTTATCAACTGATTATAAATAATAATAATAATCGTTTTCTAGTAAAAGAATTATTTTTATTAAAAACCTTTTTCATATACACAATTTGTTTTTATCATAATATATTTTATTATTAACTATTGATGAATGATTATAATTAAATATCTATAATATATATTGAATAAAAAATTTATCATTCATCTAATAGTTTTTTTTATAAATGGGATAATAGTAAATAAATTTTTAGGCTTGAAAAATATATTTTTCTAAAAACCTATTTCATCACATTTTGAACACTAATTTGAAAAGTAATTTTTGATCAATTATAGGAAATATATTTGAAAATATTAAATCATTTATTTAAATAAAAAAATCTAAATTATCTTAGAGTTAATTTTTAATAATTTTCGAAAAAGATTAATCTTTTGATGAATATTGAAAAGTACAGATTTTTATTAAAAATGGTATTTTTGTTAAAAGCATATAAAAAGTTAAATTTGGTTTTAAAATAGTTTTAATGATAAACATACTTAAATTATATTATTATAAATCAAATTCATGTCATTTTGATCGAATGTATATTGAATGTTTAGAAGAAACCTTTTTATAATTTAGAAAATTATTTCTGTGGAAAAACCTTTTTCATCACATATACACAAATAATATTAAATTAAATTCTAACAATTTTGTAAATTTTCATCAATAAAATGAATTAAATAATTTTAATTAGCATAATTAATAATAGTTAATAATTTTAACATAATTTTTTCTATATTGAATGGTAAAAAATGTAAAAATATTTTCCACAATTAAGGTCAAAAACATGTTTAATGAGGGTTAAAATAAGTATATAATGATTTAAAAGCCCTGAAAAAATTTATAAATTATCCTTATTGGACATATTTAGACCCTATTTCATATAATATTTATTAATGATCTATTTATTATCCAATTTGTTTGAATAATATGTTTAGATATTGTATTATTTTCAAAAATTTCATGTATGTCATCTTCCCCACTTATAAAAAGGCATCCCCTTGTCCTCTTATCTTCACACATAAAGATAGACTTAGTTAAATAAAAACCTAATAATAACATCTTTAAATTCATACACATTACCTATAGTCCCTAGTTTGATCATAAAACCATCCAATAAATGATTTAGATATAAACACAAAGTGGTTTTCTATAGAAGAGAAATAGTTCATAATCATGTGTTTTCATTTAATTTATTATTCTACCACCTTCAAATATTATTAACTATTATGAAACAATAACACTAGTATATTCCATATAAATATATTTTATTATGTAAATTTAATAACATATATCATTATTTTCATCCATAAAATGAGAAATAAAACCATCAATCATGTGTACAATAGACTACTGCCTCATTACTCGTTGTAAAATGTTTTCCATCACCATCTTTCATAGAATGATATTATGATGTATTAAATTTTTATATATCATATTTATAAAACAATTATGCATGTAATTACCCAGTGTTTTATAAATTTAATTCACTTCTTATAATTATTTATTATTGTATAATCACATAAGATTAAATATAAACACAAAACAAATATTATAAATAATGAATGAGTGAAATAAATTTTCTCACTATTAGTTAAGTAACACACACTGATGAAATAGTTACATGAACATTGGAATAATAATGTGACCCTTATAATGTAGCGACTCAGGTTTTTGGCCCTGTTAGATTTTGGAATATTTCTACGAATAATTCCAGATCTATGCGCGAAGACGTCGTGCGATTCCGAGGCTCGGTGTGCCCGGAATTAATTTTATAAAAATATTAAGTATTTTTATACTTTGCACGTGGCGGGGGTGTGATATCTTCTAAAAGGTAGCTCAGAACTAGAATCTGATGGCACGGTTGCGTCCAGAACATTCCGTTTACCCTAGGTGAGGTGTATACTTTGCGGGCGCGGGCCTGCGGTGAGAAACGCCACCAGGGGTGTTTTCATAAATAAGTGGAGAAGTTAGTGGGCAAGCGTCGGCTCGAATAACTTCTGAATAGAGTCTCAGATGGAAAATTTGAGTCCGCTGTTGCGTTCAGAACGGCGCGTCTACCCTAGGGGTGACCTTACTTTTGTTCGCATTGTGCGTCGGGTCCGAGGTGGGTTTAGCGTCGGTGGGCGGCTGATATAAATATCAGCGCCCCCCCCCCCCCCCCCTACCGTTCCTCTTGGCGTTCTTCGCCGTTCTTCGTCGTCGCTCCACTGAATCGAGCAAACGAAGCACCCACGAGCTCAGAATTTGACGCTGGACGTTCCAGGAGCGCGTAGCGGAAGCTCTGGAGCACGGATTTGAGGCAGAACGTCGGAGTTTCGCCCGCGAGGTAGGCGGTTTAGAGTTTTAACCCCCGATCCCGTTTTTGCTACTTTTTTCTGCAAATTGAAGCCGTAGCAGTGTAGATTGGGTCCCGAGGGTCGTGTAGACGCCTCCAGATCGCAAAACGGACCACCGGGGTGCCCCCGGCGGTCCGCGGAAGTTCTGACGGCGCGGCACCGGCTCGGCGGCGCCGGCGCCGGCGGATTCCGGCGGCCCGCGGCGGAGCCGCGGCTGCCTGCCCCCAGCGCGGCGGAGCCCGCCGGCCAGGGCGGGCCGGCGGCGGCGGCCGATCCGGGCCGGTCCGACCTCTTTTCTTATACAGTGGTCTTTAAACCCCCGCATCTTGCAATCTGGGAGACAGATTCGTGCGCCGTTTGCGGCGACGTGACCCTAACGACGAGGCAAACCCTCCGGTGTGGGTTCGAGGGTTTAAAAGTTCGGGATCGTGGCCCGGGAGCTAGAAACGTCGTATAAAATAATATTAATTTATTATTTTACGTCTTCGGGCCGTTGTAACTTCTACCCGGAGCGTCCGATTGACGTGCCATCAGTGGCTTTGAGACCCTGATGGTATGACAGACATTTTGAGATGGTTTCCGGGTGTTGGGACAGAGAACGGGGTGTGGGCCCCACGAGGTCGTGTTTTGGCGTTTGCGGAGAAATGCAGCTTTTGCACTAGGAGTCCGATTTTGGCGGATGAATAGTCGATCCTGTGTGTTTTTCCGAGAGGATCGCAATGGTGCGATCTATTCGATGAGTTTTGGAATCTAGGCATGGTCCCCACCCAGGCTGGCCTTCGGTGAATAGTACCTTTTTCACCGGGAGTCCGTTTTGGACGAGCGAGTAGTCGATTCCGCTTGTTTTTCCAAGGGGTTCGTCGTGGTACGGTCTGCTCGATGAGTTTCAGGATCGTTGTGTGGGCCCCACACGAGCTAGCTACAATGAATAGTGCCTTTTTCACCAGTGCTCCATTTCGGCGAATAAACAGCCTATCCTGCGTGTTTTTCCACGTGGAACGCGATGGTGGAATCGGTTTTGGCCTAGGAGGTGCGTAGTGTGGTGTTGTGGTTAGTCGCTCGGGTTAGTGACATTTGGACCAGCAGTGGTGGAGGGTTCTCCCTTGGTTCATTCCTACAAGGGTTCGTGTGGTATAACAACCTTCGTATGGGTTTGTGATCCTCTCGATGAGATGTTTAACTGTTAGAGTTGTGGTATCCCTCCGGTGGGCCCGGAGTGGATCCTCTATCATCTTTACCCTAGATCGGGTTCTTGGTATCACTGTGACCGCTTATTCATGGGCGGCGATCCCCTATCTAGCAGGTTAACCTCGTAGGGTTTCAGGCATCATCAGGAATATGATCCCATACGCGGTGGGTCGTGCACAGTAGGGTTGTGGCATCGTCGGGTTTACGATCCCCTACTCAGCATGATGTTTATAGTAGGGTTGCGGTATCGTTGGTTATATTATCCCATACTCAGCGCTTGGTGTCGGTAGGGTTGTGGTATCGTTGGTTATGTGATCCCCTACTCAGCTAGTGGTTTCGGTAGGGTTGCAGCATCGTCGATTCGATCCCCTACATCGCGAGTTATACCAGATAGGGTTCCGATATCGTCATGTCCATCTTTATATGGACGATGATCCTCTATCTGAGTGTGGAGCTTCTGTCGAGCGCCAGATCGGGTAGTGTTATCCCCCAGCGGATCTTGGGTGTGATCCCCTATCTGTGAGAACTACGTAGGCCAGATCGGGTCGTGGTATACCCTAGCGGACCCTGTGAGTGATCCCTTATCTATGATCTATGTATACCGGAGTGGGTCTTGGTATCCCCTAGCGGACCCTAGCGGTGATTCCCTTTCTGAGGAGTTTGGTGGTTATGTTGTTTTAGCGAGTGATGTTATCCGACGAGGGTGGTCTCTCGGGTGAGCCTTTGAGATGTTTTTTAGGACCCAATGGATTGTATCTCTCGGATGAGTGTCATTTGGTATGACAGTGATCATGGGGTGTACTATCCTTGTTGGGACAGTTGCTGGTGATGAGGTCAGTACCACTTGTGGCTTTGTGGCGTGAGATGAGTATATATGGTTTGTTCAAGGTGTATGTATGGGCATACACCTGAGCTGAGCTGTGCTGACTTGTTGCGTTTAGCCGAGGATGGTCACGAGATGGAGTTTCTCTCTCATCTGGGTTCCCTCTGGCTGGGTTGAGCGGACTGTTGCCTTTCAGTTGCTCCCTTGGGTTTTGGGTTTTCGGGGTGCCTACTGAGTATGATTATACTCACCCCTGCACAGGATTTGCCCGCACATGTTTGTGTCTTGTGCAGACCACATGACCTTTGACGGAGTCCCAGGAGGACCCGGAGCAGGCGGAGCTTAGTGAGCGTGTTGACCGGGGTGTTTACCGGAGCTGTGCCGAGGGAGCTTTCCGGCGGGTGTTTGTGGCAGCATTCCCCTTCTTCAGAGCAGGTTGGATGCACTTTTGTTGTTTTCTTTTGGTGGGCCCTGTTTTACCCTATTGTACTTCTGTTGTACTCTGGTTGTGGGATAGTGTATGCATGCATTTCTTTTTCAGTTTTATATATCTCTGCACTATTGCATGGTGGTGTTTGTGGGTGCATGTGTACAGGTACCTTAGGCTAATGCCTCCTATGTGTGTGATAGCCTACTCGGTGCTGGTCGCCTGCCCCTGGCCCATTGGAGGCGGGCTTGGGGAGTCGCGGCTCGAGCCCCGTTGGGTCGGGTCGTGACATAGAAATAGTAATCCAGCCAATGTAATAGGAACCTCACAAATGATATTATAAGTATATTTTATCCATCTTAGATCTTTCAATCTAATATAATTATATCATAGTATAAGTAAATATTATAAAAATTATAAATTAAATTTTGGTATTTCTTTTATTTCATGAATACTTAATTAGAAGTTTATTGTTAATTAAAATATTAAAAGAAAATTTATTTTCATGAAATTTATTCATAAACTTATATTTTGATCTCTTATGATTAGAAGATAATTTAATTATACCTTTACTAATTTTTCAAAGTATTAGAAAAGTAGTTTTAAAATTAAAATGTGTGTTTTCAAGTTAATTAAGATTCTAATTAAAAATTAAATTTCTCATATTTATAAAATTATTTCTAAAATAAGGAGTATATTTTTTTAATTATGTCATCAAAAAATAGTTATGGTTAAATTTTGGATGTTTTCTAAAATTCTGGAATTTTTTACAAAGAGTAAAATACAATAATTTGCAATATATATACATTATAAGTAAAATATAAAATTCATTGAGTAATGGATGATGTAAGCATTATTGGTTAAAATTAACAAGATATAATTACTGTATTTAGTCTCATGAATCAACTTCATTTCTTTTCTTGAGAAAAATAAGAAACTAATGAATGAAATGTTGAGAAAACATTTCTCTCCCTGACTATTAACTCCACCCTCTCCACCTCTTCTCCCCAAACCTATGAAGCCTTGTGTAATTTCCACGTTATTCTCTAATATCTTCCAAATACACTCCCCAATTTTTTGAGAGATCTTATTCTCATCAGATGACCACAACCTCTTCCCAAAGTATGATCTCAAGGAGGATAAATTCAAGAGGAAAATTCCTCTTTCCAATTCTTTTATTTTCAATTCATGTTCATTTATAATATTTTTATCTCTTAAAAACACCCACCCAAATGGTATGATAACAACATTAACTTACATATAATATGATGTTTTTATGCTAATGTAATAATTCATCATCACCTCTCCTTCCCCCTACATTTATACTGAAAATGAAAATAACATTCAAGATGCGTTAATTTATCACATTCAAGGATGAAGAAGTTTTCAATTTCCTTTAGCCATTTCAAGGGATGTTAATGAGACCATTCTAATAGTTGAACCAAATTCAAATATATGTATTATATTTTATTTAAGGTTATGTAAATATATTTTTACCCATGATATTAATTTCAGACACAAAATTTGTTGGTTTAAATTGAAAAACCACCAAAATTACCCCAAACAATTCTCATTAACTATCCATCTAATAATTCATCCTCATGTAATAAAACCAAATAACATAATATAAATTTAACAACTATAATATCATTAATCACATAAGGTTTTAATTGTGGATAATTAACCCCACTGTACACAACCCATCGTACATGTATACAGGTAAACCAACAATGAAAACCACAATAACCCCATGCTCCCAAGCAATGAATTTGAAACTCTTAACCCATAAAAATTCCATAAATAATCTTAATTGAGTTATAATAAATTAAATTCATGTATAATAGTTTACGGAATTATTAATTAATGAATCTAATTTGATTATCCTGGACATTAAGGTCTTGTGAAGGACACCTTCGGACTTAAGGTAAGGGATTCTACACGAACCTATGTTATTCTATCAGGTTATTATTTCTCTCTCTTTACCCAAATGAAATTATATTTTATTTTTATATAAATATTCTAAACTCTGTATCTAATTTCTAAAATAGTGTATCAAGATCCATTCATTTTCCCTTTTTAGGGATATACATGTTTTTTAAAGGTTCCCCATTCAATTTGTCTCGATAAGCAAGACCAATTTATGGGAACTTACCGAATTCTTACCCATTATCAAGTGTGCCCAAAATTAAATTTTAAGATAAAAATATATTTCTAAATGAACTCATTTTATCATGTATGACTAACTTGGTTCAAATCAGGTTTCATGTAATCAATTATGCCTTTTTTATTTCAAAGAATCTTGAAATTTTTCCTATAAATAGTTTTTTATGTTTCATGGATAAAGATTCTTAAAATCTCTTTTCACTTATGATAGGAATAACTTATCATGATATATTCCAATATTCATTTTATAATTCCCATATATGATTTAAACCCTTTCTATCATAGACACTTTTATGATACACCCATTTATTATTCTTTTGACATGATTATGATACCCAATTCTTTCCATGGGTAACCCTTATTATTATGTTCGATAACTTAATGTATGATTATTTATGTGGAAATAATATTCATGAATATGTTATTATCTGTGTGCCAATATATTTCTCTAATACATTGGGTGAAGTTTAGTCCCATGATACATTATGTGCAATAGTCTTGGTGGTTAGCCTTGACTCGTTCTCCATGTGAAACGACTTTGGTGGTTATCCTTGACTCATGCTCCTCTATGTCAAAAGAGCCATGACTCATGCTAAAGTCATGTTTTATGTTTCCTCCACATTACTATGATTCAATAACTATATGATACCATTTATATATGTTATTATTCCTTATATCTGGTTCCATGCATTTTATATCATTATGTCATGCATTATAACCCATGTGCTATGATTTATTCTTTTATTATTCCCTTACTGAGATTTTTAGCTCATCCCTTTTTTCATGTTATCCCAAGGTTATCCTATATAGATGTATGGTCACAATGGAATTTAGGAGTACATTACAGATATTAAATAAAAGTTGTTTTCTGCTATTTAATTGTGTACCTAATCTTCCTAGTCACTAGAATTTTTGATCCATGTCTTGTAATACGATGTTTAAGTATTTATAAAATCAATTAATGCTATATATAAAATTATAGGATCTCTATAGTTGGTATTAGAGTATGGTATAGTTATTTTTTGAGGTTATGAATATATCACTTTACTAATAACCTCAGGGATAATACAAAGTATAGGAAAACATCCATAAAATTTTGAATTTATCGAGGAAGTGATTTATCGATAAAATAATGTCCTTTCAGTATACTACAAGTGGGCGTGGTTGTGGAATAGATATTCCTATAAGTGAAAACTATAATAGGTTCTTCTATGCCTTTCTCATGGTAACCTAGTACATGAGAAGGTCCCTATAAGACACAAATTTGACACACCCAAAAGATATGATTTGGTAAATTAATAAGCTCATTACTGACTGGAAATTATTTTTTATTAAGAGCAACACTTTTATGGGAAAAGTGAGAAACCAAAGGGTTCAGCAAACTTCCAAACGACCACAAACAAAACATGACAAATGATAGGATACATAATTCAAGTAACAACAACAACCACCATCCCCATGCAGGTCACTCGACGATCCCATGCAAGCATGGTCCCTCCCGATGTTGCCATCCCTCCAAAACAACCATGTCCCAAATGGCCTACAAAGCTGATGGTAGAGAAACCGAGCCCAACGAAGATACCCTGTGACGAACCAACAAAACCACCAAACCGCAGACATAGAAAAAACCACCAAACACTTGACATTAACAGGAGAAACAAACCCAATTAGTCCGGAGGTGACGCCTCATAGGAATAAGAAAAATTACCAAAGCATAATCTGAGCCTGTTACTGCTTTTATCTCTATACAGATTCCACTTCATTAACCATACCTTGGCATCAGGGTCTTCCCCAATGATGTCTTCATATCGATCAGCCATTTTGTCCCATGTTCGGATATATTCAACTTTGCTGATTTTTCGATTGTTGAAGCCTCTCATTAGGATGAAATCCTGTTTGTCAATCCACCTGGCCTGCTCGCTGTTTACCTCCACTTTGATAGGTCTTCCCATCATATCGGCCTATTCATGAGGGATGTTGACATAGAGAAATTCCTCTACCATGTCCTCTTCCAAGCAGATGATAGGTTCTTTAATGCTCTTTCCCGGTTTAGAACTGCTGCCCATTCTATTACTGTTCACCTTGGCCCCAACCTGGGGATCCTCCTGCAAGAGAGCCTTGTCCGGTGATGTTCCCTTCTCACCTAGTTTAGATTTTTTACCTGAACGTGTTTCCATCGGCTTCTGTAAAAATGAGTAATCCTTGCGTTCTCTCCCTTTATTCTTCTTAGGTAATGTCTCCTCCTCCTGGACCTTGTCAACTCCCAAACCCCCCTCAGTCTGCCCATACCTTTCAACCTGAACAGACTCATTGGTGTCCGAGCAGTCAAAGGGATTGAATGTCTCAACACCATTTTGAGTCGAGCACTTCCCTGTTGGTGACTTGGTGTCTCCCGAAGAAGCATCACCTTTAACATTTCTGGGTGACCAAACAACCTCCTCATCAGGACAGGAACCAGGATCCATGAGAATTCGTGCATGAGTTTCCACATTAACCCATTCCATCTCAGAATGAGTACCATTTGAACCAGATTTAGTTTCTATACCCGCAACATTGCACTGAGAAGACAGTGCTAATGGTTGTTTCATACCATTAATTTGTCTGATCAACCTGTTGGATACATCATTGACCCTGGCTTCGGGTGAGGGAGGATCTGGCTTTAAAGACTCTTCAATTTGGGTACTGCAATTCGGCATTGAGACATCCTGCTTTGCAGGTGAATCCAAATTTCCCTCAATCATACTCACACCATTGGCCACATAGGGTGCAGCCGCATCCTCCTGCAATGTAACACTAGGGCCAATGGGTTCCGTGATACCCACTGCTTGCAACTCTGGTGGGGCAATTCTGCAATCGGCCAAGGTTGAAGGATTCTGAAACAGCTTACGACAGACCTATTGAAGATGACCCAGTCGGCAACAGGAAGTACAATAATCAAACCAGTTCTCAAAAGTCACCAGTTGGTGGCATCGAAGCTCGTTTTCCACCTCGATCCATACTTCTTCAACAGGTGGTTTGGATACGTCGACTTGCACACAGATTCGGGGTGCCATCGGATGGCACAACGTTCTCGATCGCTCATCAAAGGCCAAAAACCGTCCAACCAGATTACCTAAGAGTTGCAGAATCGCGGGGTTCTGGAAGGGAAGAGGTAGACTCGGAAAACTCACCCAGATGGCCGCAGATGGTGAATCCCTCTTCCAATGAAAGTCGTAGCTCCACCGAAGGAGGAAGAAACGTAGACCCCCAAAAGAACGGAAACCTTTAGACCAAAACGCAACAAGATCATCATCATTGGAAAACTGCAGAGAGAAGTGACGAGATTCCAGGAGTCCGACGACGACGCGATCATGAAGGGGTAGAGATTCATTGGCGAAGCGAGCAAAACTGTCCAGGGAAGGGCGTTTATGGCCAAATCAAGCTATTAGAGATAGCCCATGGAGATTAGAGGCCTCAGAAAACTCTTGTAGGGAGAGCGGAAGCGATTGAACTCCTCGGTGAAGGGACGGGACTTTAGGGCAAATAGTAATCCGGGGAAAGTTAGGTAGGAGAGAAGGATCAGAGAACGGAGAGGGGGACACCGGAGCTACCTGGTGTTGCTGATGAAGGGTGGGCATGGCGGCCATCACCGCCGCCCGAACGGGCAAGCCGCCTACCTCAGAGCTCCCTCTCCTCCTTTAGGGTTCCCAAAGAGCCGCTCTTCTTTCTCCATCCAATTTTCTGGAATAATAAGCTCATTACAAACCATTATTAAGGTAACAAAAAATTCCCATTATAATATATGTTAAGAAAGAGATCATGTATAAAATAGATTGAAACCTGGGGATACACATGTTAGGATATACATTTCATTTTTATTTTGTCCTAATATGTATATCATTTCCTTTTTATGATTATTTGTCACTATTCAACCCCCCTATTTGCACCTTCTTTCTCTATGTTAATAGAGGGAACTAGAAAAACACATGGCAAAAATCATTATGATAGGAAATGTGATGATTTCCCAAGTGATGTGCCATATATTATAGGATAAGGTGCTAGAAACATTATGATAATACTTTCGTAGCTTGTTCAACTTATGAATAATAACCTGACTCATGTAGATTATCCTCCTTATCCCAGGAAAGAGAAAGTTGACATCAAATCCTTCATTTTAGAAAGACCTAACATGTTTATTGGACCTTTTGTTCCCCTCCACGGAATATTGTTTTAACTCCATTGAAAAGATATTATTTGTCCTTTAGTGCTCATATGAATATAAAGTTGTGCTGGCAGTTTATCATTTTGATGATGAAGCTAATAATTCAACGAAAATGATCAAAAATATGAAGTCTATGAAGAAAATTGACTAATAGATTGGGGGGAATTCAAGAAAATGTTTTTCAGTTAATATTTTCCTGGAACCCTACAACTCAATCTAGAAAGAGAGTTCCTTAAACATAAGCATAATAGAGATGATTCAATCTAGGCGTAGGATTAATAATTCACTTGGATTGTAAGATCACCTTTTGAATTTTCATGAACACCAAATGAGAAGTGGTTTTTTTTCTTTAGAGGACATAAGTTGAGTCTATAAAAAGAATATGAGATTCGTGACTTTAATAGTTGTCAGTATATTTTCAGTTGTGCCCTCAAGGTTGAAATAGATATCGGATATTCTAAATGTTATTGTGGGACTGATGAAAAAAAACCGGAAAATAGACTCTAATATGGGTTGTTCAGAAAATAAATCCCATGATGGAAATAATATCTACCATACCACATGTTTAAATTGTTAGAGGATGAATCCTTGGAACTCTCTAAAGGGAAACATGAATTTCTTCAAATGGGGAAGAATGTGGCATATGGATAAGAACTGCCAAAGGGAAATAAAGAATTCCACTAATGTGGAAGAAGAAATTAAGGTTCATATCAACACTCATCCAGAAGTGTAGTTTCTTACTAAACGGAGCCAGGTCATTATTCAAACCATTTACCTAAACCAAGTGCTTTTAGAGACAATCAAAAATAACATCCAAGGAAATAAGGAAGGTCTTAGGCAATTAGTACTATTGAGGTGGAGCAAGAAAATAAATTTTTGATTGGTATATCAGTTATTCATTCATGAATAGAAAATATATTATTTGATTCAGGTTCTATGCATTCCTTCATATTTTGCATGTTTACCAGAACTATTAAAACACCACGTCAAAATAGGGAGGATGATTTTTATATGAGAACAAATAATCTATAAATTATTGTGTCTATGGTTTATAACTCTTACCTAGTAAAATTTTTATGGACTAAACCTCCCCAAAAATCTTGTCTTACTCCCTTTGGTAGATTTTTATTCTATTTTGGGCATGGATTAACTATCTGTATAAAAATTCAACATCAACTTTCTGGAAAGGGAGATCACTCTTCACATCCCTGTGCATCTTCATATCCTTGACATGTGTAAGGAGGGAGATAAATCTTATTCTAAATCATTGTATCAAATGTGGATATATTTTCTTTATGATAAATCATATCATGCTCAAATAATTGAGACAATGGATAGAATCATGTTCAATACATTACGATAATGGGGGATGACACTTATGTATTCCTATAAGAACTTCCTGTTATTCCTCCATATTGAGAGGTAGAATTCTAAATTGTTCTTATTCCAAGATTTATAAATATATCAAAGACACATTAAAAAATTCACACAGTAGATATAGAAGATATGATGAATCATCTATTGGTGAATTTGGAGAAGGGTTTTGTATACCAGAGTGCTTCACTATTAGTGCATGATTCCTCTTAGTTAAGAATAAATATGGATCAATGAACCTTTATATTGATTATCACGAGCTCAATAAAACCAAGATAAAAACAAGTATCCCCTAAAATAGATATATGATTTGTTCAATCATCTACATGGAGATAGTTATTTCTTCAAGGTGGACCTTTTTTTAGGATATCACTATTTAAGGGTGACGAGGGAATATATTCCCAAGACTACCTTTCAAATGAGGAATGGACACTATACGTTCAAATTGATGACCATTGGAATCACTAATTCTCCATAAATTTTTATTTATTAATTTAACATAGTCCTTAGATATTACCTCAATAACATGTGGAAACTTTATTGATTATATTCATATATACTCCTAGTGAAAGGAGGAACATGATGAGCATTTTAATTTTGTGAAAATGACTTTATGAAGTGATAAACAATATGAAAAGTAAAATAAAAGTGAGTTTTGGTTATAAAATGTATCAAAATTTTGGAATTTTTTCCCCATCAAAGGGATATATATGGACCCTTCTAAGACAAAGGAAATTGAACAGTGGCTCATGAGAACATCAGTTACAGATATCCACAACATTCTTGGTCTTGCATAATATTACCGACGATTTGTGAAGAACTTATAAGGATTCTCAAACATAATAACAAAGTTTAAAGTGAAGGGAGAGATGTTTTTATTAGAACAAGAATGTGAGGAAATATCTATGGAGATAAAAAATAGGCTTATCACTTTTCCAGTACTCACACTTCCGAAAAGTGGAGAACACTTTCTGGTGTACAGTGGTTTTCCTATGAATGGAATGTGTTGTGTACTGATATGGAATGATAATGTGATTGATTAAGCCTCAAGGAAGCTTATAATTCAAGATAAAAACTATCCCAGACATGATCTATAGGTGGAAGGTTTATTATTTGCCTTGAAAATGTGGTGACATTCTCTCTTTGGGGAGAATTGTGTGATTTATACTAATCAAAAGAGTCTAAAATGTATATTCACACAAAAGGATATCAATATTCACCATTGAAGATGGTTAGAGATTATAACAGATTATTACTGCTTAATCCAAAACCATCCTAGTAAGGAAAATAACATATAAGATGATCTAAGTGGAATGGATCCTCCATCATAATCAATGATGAGAATAAAGAAGGTTCCAACCTTCTAATATTTTCATAGGATGACCATGGGAATAATTACGGGAGGAATATCATCAATCCTATTTTAGTAGATTGCTCAGTTATCCATTGTGTAGAAATAATAGATTATGAAAGAAATAATGCAGAAATTATGAAAAGGGTGGAATATTTTAGAAATGGGAAATCCTCTTATTTCAAGATTGATGAAGAAGGATTTGTAAGATTTGGGGTCACAGTTGTGTATACCATCTGATCCGAAAATAAAGAACAATATTCTCAATGACGTACACTGCTCAACCTTCTATATTAACCTTGGGAGAAAAAAGATGTCTCAATATCTCCAGGAGAACTATTGGTTGGACAATATGAAGAAGGAGGTTTCTGAATATACATCAAAGTTCATGTTATGTCCGCACCTAAAGGCTGAAAGAAAAAAAATAAGGGGATTATGCAAATCCTACCAATTCCAACATGGAAGTTGTTTAACATTACCATTGACTTTGTAACTAGACTTCCGAGGACATCCAGGGGAAACAATTCAATATGGGTTATTATGGATCCTCTTACAAAGACATCTCACTTTAATGAAATTTTAAACGTCTTATAATGGGATAAAATTTCATGAATATATATCATAGAGGTATTAAAGGTGCATGGAGTACGACTATCAATTATATACAATCGAGATTCATGATTCATCTTGATGTTCTGGAAAATTTTCCAACATTCTCTATGAACAAATCTAAACATCAGTACAACCAATAATCCTCAACCTGATGGCCAATCTATGTGAATTACACATAAATTTGAAGACATGTTGAGAGCATGTTCTATGGAATTAAAAGGAGGATCATACTAACATCTACCTATGGTTGAGTTTTCTTAATACAATAATTTCCACTCCAGCATCCAAATAGATCCATATAAAGCCCTTTATGGGAAATGTGTCAAACCCTGGCATGCTGGGTTGAAGTCAGGGAACATAAGTTGCTAGACCTAAAATTGTCAATGAAATAGTGGAAAAGGTGAAAACCATCCAACAACACAAAAAGGAAACCTATTGTTGACATAATAGTTATACAAAAAATCATCGATGAGACCATGAGTTCAATTTTAGAGACATGGTATTCCTCCATACATTTTCATGGAAGAAGGTCATGATATTTGGGAAGAATGGAAAGCTATGTCCCATGTAGATCATCCCCTTGGATATTATTGATCATGTTAGAGATGTGAACTATTGACTAAAAATTCTACCTACCATGTGTAATTTACATGTTGTATTCCACATATCCCTCTTAAGGTAGTACATACCAGATCGTTCACATGTGTGGACATTAGAGGTGGCATAGTAAGAGAATGATATTTCTTAGGAGGAGTATCCATTGAAGATATAGTATTGTAGATATAAAGTTATACGCAACAGGACGAGTCACCTGGTAAGAGTACTATGAAGGAAACAGAAGTATGAAGAGGCAATATGGGAACTGGAGGACGTGATGATGGAGAAGTACCCACTCCAATGATCAACCCAGAATGTAAAAAAGAAATTTTGAGGGTGAAATATCATAAGGGGGGAATATTTTAATGGCCAAATGTTTTATAAATTAAATTCATTTATTATAATTTTTTATTATATTATAATCACATAATATTATATATAGATCATAATAAAAACATTATAAATGAATAATGAGTGAAAAAAAGTTATCACTAGAAGTTAAGGAACACATACAACTGAAATAGTAACTTGACATTTCGAGTAGTAATGTGACCCTTATGAAAAGTAAACCAACCAATGTAATAGTAACCTCACTAATTAAATTATAAATAAAATTTACCAATGTCAATAGTTTAAATACAATATAATTATATCATAGTATAAGTAAATATGTATATTATAAATTATTAATTAAGAGTTGGTATTTTTGTAAGTTAGGTATATTTAATTACAATTCTATGGTTATTTTAATAAAATAAAAGAATGTTTTTTTTTCATCAAATATATTGATAAAATAATATTTTTATGTATTATAGTTATAAGATAATTTTATTAGACCATAATTAATTTTTCAAACTGATAGAAAAGTATTTTTTATTTTAAAATTTTTATTTTTCATGTAAATTATAATATTAAGTAAAAATTAAATTTCTAATATTTAGAAAATTATTTTCAATAAGTGAAGTGTAATTTCTAATTTTACTCTTCAAAAATATGTTGTAGTGTACTTTGGGGATTTTTTTGAAAGTCATGAATTTTTTATGAATATTGAAATATGGTAATTTATCATATATATACATTATAAGTTAAATATATTATTCATTGAGTCACGGCTAATGTAATTACCATTGGTTAGAACTCAAAAGATCTAAATTATTTATTTAGTCTCAATAATCATCACTAATTATTTTCTTGAGAAAAATAATAAACGAATGAATTAAATATTGAGAAAACACTCTTATCCACCATTATAAATACCACCTCTCACCACCTCTTCTCCTCAAACCTCTAAAGACATCTATAATGTCAAAATTTTCACAAATATATTTCTAATCTCCTCCCCCATGACCAAAAGATCTTGGAATCATCAAAAGACTATATCCTTTTCCCTAAGTAGGCTATTAAGGATGATAAATTCATGAGGTAATTTCAACTTTTCGATTCTTTTATTTTCATTTCAAGTTGGATTCTTTTATTTTTCTCTCATAAACAACCCTAATCCAAATGGTTTTATAAATTTAGTACCTTAAATTTATTTTAATGTTTTGATTCTATGGTAATAATTAATAATCATCTCTCATCCCCCTTCTTTTATACAAAAAAAGAGAACATCATTTGAGATGTGTTAGTTTATCACATTCTCGGATAATGAAGTATTAAATTTCCATTACCACCATAAAGGGATGTTCATGAAACTATTTTAATTGTTGAAAAATTTATAACATGTTTATTATATTTTATGGAAGGTTCTGGAATCATTTTTCCATCATGATATTAATTTATAACACAAAATGAGTCTGTTGTAATCGAAAAAACTTCCAAAATAAACCTAAAATTTTATCATTAAAAATTTATTTAATGATTCTTTATAATTCCATAAAACCAAATTATATAATATAAATTTAACTTGTGTATGATCATTAATGACATAAAGGTTCTATTATGGATAATTAAATCCACTTTACATGACCCTTTATATATATATAGATAAACAAATCAAAAAAACAATAGAAAACCAACACTCCCAATCAATGAAACAGAATATATTAACCCATGAAAAGGCCATAAATAAACTTAATTATGTTACAATAAATCAAATTCATGTTGAAGTGGTTATGTAATTATTAATTAATGAACCTAAAATGATTATCTATGACATTAAGATTAAGTGAAGGACACCTTTGGACATAAGGTATGGGATTTTACTTGGACCTCCATTATTCTTCCAGTTTATTCTATCTATCACTTTACCGAATAGAAATACTCTATTATTTTTATGTTCATATTATAAATTATGTGTATATTTTTCAAACTAATTTATCAATATCCATCCATCCTTATTTTTTGGGATATACATGTTTTTAAAAGTTTCCCTACTCAATTTTTATCGATAAGCTATCCCAATTTAAGGGAACCTCAAAAATTCATACCCATTTTCAGGTGCACTACATAATATATTTTGTTTCACCAATATTTTTCTAAAATCACTCACTTAATCAAGAAAAACTACCTTGGATCAATTATTGATTTATAAAAACTATTATGCCTTTTCTATTTCAAAGATTCATGAATGTTTTTGTATAAAACTTACTATATTTTTTATTTCTAAAAATTTTTAAACACTCTTCTCACATCATTTGGACATAAATTATCTTGACATATGCCTATACTACTTTTTGAGTTTTTATATTTGATTTAATTTTATTTTTAGAGACACATTAATGATACACCCATTAATTATTCTTTTGACATGACAATGATACCCAATTACCTCTGTGGGATACCATTATCTTTATGTTCAATTACTTATGTATGATTATTTACATGGAATGAATATTATTTAACATGTAATTATGGTTTCACCTACATAGCACTCTAATGCATTGGGTAAATTTTAGTCTCATGAGACGTTATATGCAATGGTCTTTTTGGTTTGCCTCAATTCGTTCTCTATGTGGAACCAGCTTAGTGATTATCCTTGACTTTTGCTCCTATATGTTCATTGATCCTTGATCCATGATAAGTCTTTTATTATGTTTCTTCCACACTAATATAATTCTCATAATATATGATCCCACATTTTATTTTTTATGATTTCTTATATTGTGTTCTATTTCTTTTTTTATCATCATGTCATGCCTTCTAAACCTTGTGATAAGATTTATTCTAATGATTAATCCCTTAATGAGATTTTAATCTCAGCGCTTTGTTCAGGTTATCCCATATTTATTCTATGAAGATGTATGAACACAATGCTTGTTAATAGTTGATTATGGATATTAAATATAAGTTTTTTTATGATGTATAATTATGTACCTAATCTTCCAAGACACTAGACTTCACGATCCTTATCTTGTAATAAATTGTTTAATTATGCATTAAATTTTGTAATGATATGTTTAAAATTATATGGTGACTATAAAACTTCTTGAAATATAATATCACATCTATCTTCCTTCCTACCAATCTTTTAGAAAATGATAACGTCTCTCTTGTATGTGTGGACTACCATCTCCACAAATCGATGTGTTTTTTCATTTAATATTGACGTGGATGGTAGTAATAATATATTTAATCAATATATATGATATATGAGATATAATAATGATTATATAATGTTTGATAACTATTTAAATTTATTTTTTCCATCCATCTAAAAATGAAACCATATTTCAGGCAGAAGTATGTCCTTCAATCTCCATGAACAGTGTAATTGATTTTTCTATCTCTATATTTTATGGATTTCTATAAATATATATATAATGAATATATATGATATTTATATAATGTATAATTTTTTTTGATTATGTAATGATCATCATAGTTTAAGGATCAAAACTACCGAACAAGAACGTAATTGAAAACAATGTATTTAATACCCAGAACAATGATTTAAATAAATAATTGTTATTAAAATGGTGATAGAGGATTATATATAGATATTATATATTATGATATATATTATAATGGCACAAAAATATATTTTTTATTAATTTATTTTTATTGCATAAGATTTTTTTACACATTCATAGGATGTCAAACATGAGGTAAAGGTTTACTTCAAAATTTCATCACTATTCGGGAATGTTTATATATATGTTTTCTCTACGATAATTATTTAATATTTAAATATTTTTCCAAATATATATTATATTAATTTGGTTAAACAAATATTTTATATGTTTTCATTTAATTTTTGCATCTTTTATTACTCAAGATAAAAATATAATATTTTTAACGATCGAAATCTTTTACTTTCTACTTAGTCAAGAATCGTTATCTATCAAACACATACATTCCATTAATTTTTTAAAATTATATTTATAAAAATATCCATTGATTTATTAATTTTTTTTTTAATTTTTTAATTTTTTTGAAAAATGGTTTTAAATTAATCTCCTTTTTATTTTCAAAATGATGCTTTTTGACCATTTTATAAAAGTGTGTATGGAATTTACTTTTTACTTATACACCATGAATAAAATGTCACACCATAATTAATACACAATTATCTGGGGATTACATTACATTTTTACAATAATAATTTCAAATAAAATTATTTCCTTAATATTTGGGAAATATTTTTGACTTTAAACAAGTGATTTTAAAGTGAAAAGGGTATTCCCCTCAAGAAATTTTCTGTTATTCTTTTTAATGAATTTTCATCTATGTCGATATCCTTTTTTGAATATTTTCATACGTATAAAATTTAATGATACCAACACCATATTTATCTAGGTTTTTTATGATATGTTTTAATAGGTAATGTAATGATATTTTGTATTCTAGTTATTCTAATAGAAACAATTCATGATTTTAAGGCCTTTTGGTTATATTGTCTTATTTATTCATATGATGAATGAATTGGACTCATAATGTGATGGTTAGGGTGAAAATGTGATTAAATCCATGATGGATTAGTATGTCACATGATAAAAAAAATACTGGGTATTTGGATGGGCCCCTACCCATTTATGTAAGATGTCTTGGAATGAGGCCTTGATGGTAAGTTTCATATGTCTAAATTTAAGAATTACCTCATTATGAATTTTTTTATTTATGTGAATGCGATTATTTGAATAGTTATAAAATACATGGAAAAATATCTTTATCATCATATTATTTAAATTCAATTATTTTATCATTATTTATCCTTTCTATAATATTCATACTTTATAAGATTCTGTTGTACACCTACTCTTTCTAAGAATCTCATCTAACCTCATTATTATGTGTCTGTTCTATAGGATTATAGGAAATGTATTATGATTTATATATATGGATATGATAAAAGAAATAATAGTGATATAAAATAAAATACTACATCATATTTTATGCTTCCAAATGTAATGTCAAATTCAATTAGGTTTCTAGATTTCCAAGACTACACAACTATCCGTTCCATCATGATGAAATACTTATATCTAGTTCCAATTGAAAAATTTAACCATCTATTTTTTGTTAATAAGGTTAGATTATTTACAATTTTAATTTGGAAATACTATTTTCATTAAGTTAGGAAATCATACAACTTTGAGGTCAAAATAATATTATATTTTCATTTCTCCAAATACATTTGGCTCAGATATACACAAGTCCATCTAATCCCATGTTTAAGAATATATTTATTTCCCTAGGTTCTAAAATTACCTCCTAACATTTATAAAAACCCTCTCTCTAATTCTTTTATACAAAAATCTATCTTCATGTTGATAATGGGCTATCACATCATCTATACAACATGTTAGTATCAAATTTCAATTACATTCCTGCATTTTCCAACCCTAATCACATGGAATAAATCCATTGGACCCCATTCATAATGTATCATTAAATATCGTTTTTCTATCCATTTAATAATCTAGATGACCTCACTAAAAGAATCATTAAACTCGATAGTCTCAGTGGTGATTGTCTAACCCAAACATAACTCATCCCACTGAGCACTCACCTCTCGATGGATCTAGGCACCTAATATAAGACCCATAATTACAAAATGTGTAAGGTTGTTGAATATAACTATCCTTATAAAATGACACAAATATCCATACCTTATAAGGACTTTAGTTATACTCATATTAGACCACAATTTGTGTATACTGTTTATATCATTTTCATCTCATAAGTCACCTCTCACACACTGACTTAATTGTAAGGGTAATCTATAACTCGAAAAATACATTCAACTCTATAGTGAATTTCCCACCATGTGGTTAATAATTTATTCTAAACATTGAAAAGGATACTTTAAACTAATTCTAGTCCACATAAAAAAATTCTTCATAACTATATTTAATGTATAATTATTACCCCTCTTTCAAAAATAACATCCCAAATTTTTTCTCAAGAAACACTCCTTCAATACACCCATAGCTCACTGCCCTATGTTAATGTCAAAAACCAATTACATAAAAAATATATAGGCTACTATTCTATTATTAATGTTTAGACACTTCCTATGGTTTTTCTTTCCAATGATATCCCATTTCCATCACCTAAATAAAATCATAATGTGTCGTGATTCCACGGTAACATGTTTTTTATCACCTTCATAGCCCAAAACAGTCATTCCCAATTCTCTAAATCACCCAATCTACATCATATGTCCCAGGAAATTCGATATTACATACATACATCTACTTTAAAATCACATAATAAATGAAATCGTAATTTAAATTATAAAAACTAGCGACCACATACATTCTCTACAGTGTTATCTCATTTTCACAATACCTGAACATCAATCTATTATCCATATTTGTGATAAAGGGTTCTTAACTCATAAAAAAATCATTTTATGAGTTTATAAAAAATTATAAAAAATTATTAGTATCAATCCATTATTAATTCAATATGAATAATAGGGGTATGCCTCACTGATTGTTCTATCCAGAACAGAATATCATGTATCCAATGGTAGAAATGCTACTAAAAACTCCACGTCCCATTAAAAGATAAATCCCGAATTATACATTTTTTTCTACAATCAATTTTCTTTCTATTTGATAAAATTAGTTTAATAAATTACTAAGTCACTTCCCACAAAAAAAATTTAATACAGTATCATTATTTCATTATTCCTCAGTATCCCCAATAAACTCATAATAAAATCTATGTAATTATGACATTAATTTATAATATGTATTTGGAATAACCATCCAGTCATGTAATCTAGACAAACCAAATTAGAGGAAGAGAAAGATGAAGTGGAGAAATGAAATAAAGAGGATTAATTTTCTTAATATGATAAATTTAAGCCACCCAAAATAGCTAGTATCAATATGGGAGAAAATAATAAGATGAATAAGAAAACATTACCTCGGTACATTTTATTCATATATGACATCGAGAATACACCTAATAGGGTATGAGAAAAGAACCCTAGAATCCCCAAAATGACCCTATATTAAGTGGGGGTTAGGGAATGAACTCTAAAAGTTTATATCCTATAAAAAATACTGGGAAACTATGTCCTAGGTGTTATCCACTAGAATCCTAAGAGACTAGTTTATAGCCAATTAATAGACATCATTACTCTTGTGTCCTCTATTGAGATTCTGGTTGTTTGTTTTTATAGCTACCAATTATAAATTATATATATGATTCCCAAAAATCCAATGTGAGTCTTCCATAGAAACATTAACCTCTAAAAATTATTATTAATAACATCAAAAAAATATATAAAAATATTTTTTATATTTAAATTAAATATTTAAAAATTACCTTTTTTTAATTTTACTGAAATTGTTTTGGGTTCCACCGACACCTAACTGAACTACTCATATAGAACTATCTTAAGTACTCATTATGTGATCACCCATGAAATTTTTATGTAAATAAAAACATTTAATATATTAAACGAACCAAATTATATGAATTTATTAAGATAATTTAGAATTTTTAGCCAAAAAATAAAAATCACAACATATTACTTTATGAATTTTCTTTCTCTCTATAAACCAAAGTCATAAATATCATGTTGATTGATAAACCCTGACCACTAAAAAATTATTATTGAACTAATAGATAAACCGTGATATAAATATCTAGACTGCTTATCTTCTTCATCATGAATCCATTATCACATACCATTTATATTCAATATGGAATATAACCATGGCATTTAATAATTTCACCACAAGAAATCAATTGAATAAAACCATTTCCTGTTCTGAGTACATTTCTAATTCATTTATTTTTTAAAAAATATATTAGTATTATATTAATAGTAAAAAACATTTTTCATTATACCATCATTGTATTTTATTTTGTAACACAAACAATGGTGTGGTATTCTATCCAGTACCTAGTGTTTTTTTTCAAATTCACTTCTAAATAAAATACAAATTCAAAAATAATGTAATATTATTCTATCAATGAAACCATCACTTAGTAAAATATCAAATATGCATTAAATAATTTAAATCAACAATCATCATCAACCATTGTGTGCGATTTATGTTTTTAAAATAAAAAAATCACCTTGAATAACATTAATTCAATTATCATCTATAAACATTTGTAAAAAAACATCACTTCTTAATGAATTCAATTTTATCCACAATACTCTTTGATCTACTCCACCTAACAGAAAAACTATATATACTATATGTTGAATGATTTTACTGGTATTAAACAATTCATTTGATGTATTTCATGTTTCAAAATTTCATAATTATCATGTTCTCGTTAAAATTATTACTTTTAGCAGTGGTAATGAGATTCAAGTCTAATTTTTTTAAAGATCCATTTATTTCATCAAATATTTTTTATGGTGATTAGGAGGAATATTTTTATTAAAAAAATAAATAAATGGAAAATTGAACCATTTTATTATTTCTGTTTAGTTATCTATATAATTTTATTATGGTATTTGAATAAGTAAATATTCTTACATTGGGTCAAACCCATACCATCTCGTTCTAGCATGATCATGAGACCATGAAAAAATTCTAGATGTCCAAAAGTGTAAACAATGTCACCATAGGATATGCACTAATGTTGAGGGTTTAGATAAATCACTTAGGGGAAAATATACACATAATATGTCATCAAAAATAAATCAAAAAAATAAGAAATTCAAATAGTCATGAGATAATAAATAAGGGAAAAATAATTAATAAACACTAAAATTTTATCCCAATGATTCCCAAAATAAATAAAATTCAATAACCGTGTAACTACAATACATGTTCTAATTTTAGGATAAAAATATCAAAAATGACACTATTATAATAGAAAAATTAATTTAATTTTTAGACTTTAAAATTTCTAGAAAACCATCCCCATAATTAAAAATAAATATAAATACAAACTACAACGGTTTTATTCCATTAAATATATAACCATTTATATAATAATAGTTCATAAGATATGTATTTTTATATTGTGTTATAAATAATCATAGTATGAACCACTATGATCCTATACATCTATTAAAGTCTAACATATTCTTATGCAAGTGTTGCAAGGTCATAAAATGATTTTATAGAATCATAAATTACACACATCATAAAATGAAGCATTACATCCAAGACACTCTAAAACTATATAAACCTTTCTAGGCCATCGATGGTGAAATAAAAAATTAATATCAAATTATAGAATATCCAACCACATGAAATATGTAATATTATCACCAAAAACATTACAGAAATATTAACAGTGTCAACCACATAGCATAAAAAATCCCATAGATCTCATCCAATCATATTATGACTTAAGTATTACCCCTGTGTTATCCAAGATCATGTATATTATAAATATAGTAACAGAAATATCACATTATAAAAAACAGATTTTAAATATGAACAAGAAAATAAATGCTAAATCATACATAAAAAAGAAATAAAAATCATCTAGCACCCTATTTAGTGTTGTTGAACCATCTTGTAATACCAACAGATTATGTTCTTCATATATAAAGAATAATTTATATTATATAATTTCCTGATTATTTACATTCCATTAATGGATAAAATACTCATTCGGTTTTCTGTTTTTCATGTAATAAATTAATTACCAAGAACGGTTCATGTATTTTGAACTCATATTTGTTTACATAACAACCCATTTAAATCTTAATTTTAATAATTAATTTTTTACTTATAAATTTTAATAAAATAACATACCTCATTCCATATACTTCTCCCTTTAATTTACTGTAGCTAAATGTTCCATTATTTATTCCTCAAACCTTAATGTATAATTTATGTTAGATAATTCCTAAAATAAATGAATTTATTAAATAATAATATTAACTTTTAAATTATTTTTCATCTATTGTTTACATATAATTATAATTTCTATACTGATTATAACATATTAAATAATTTTTAGCCTAAAAAAATTTTCAAACCCACTTTGAAATCCATATTTCAATTTACAAATCATCACCCATTTTATAAATTTGGAAATATTATTTCTTTAATTCATTCCCACATGTTTCATAAAAAACAAAAATTTTCAAATTTTCAAATATAATTTATATACCATTTAGTGATTTATATCAATTAATCCCACTTTATTCAATACCCATTAAATTAAATAAACACACAAAACATCAATTTGTATTGAAAACATCTTAAAATTTAAAAACAACACCATTAAATTGTAAGATTATATATTTTCTCTAAGGAAAACACTATTATTTATATTTATAATAATTATAACATATACCACTCTTATATAATCAATTAAATTCTCAAATTTTAAAATTTATTTCAATGTAAAAATATATTTTAATCTACATAATGCTGCAGATCAGACCTTTATTCAAATATAATTTAAATATTTTTACTTATCATTAGAGTTAATTCATTTTTAATTAATTTTGGCATACACATTATTCATTTATATATATATATATATCATAAAGAAACATTATATTAAACAATAATGAAATTTAAATAGGTCACCGACCTATCATTTCAAAATTAGTTAGTAATAATATTGATTTTCTTATTCCACCACAAACCTTAGGAATATAAAAAAATCATCAAATAACATGAAAAGATAAGGATTGGAGAATAATAGTAAAAACCCATTTCACATTCTATGATAATGAGATGGAAAATTGAAATCCTAAATTCATGAAAAAAATGAATTCCATGGATCAAATACCCTCAAGAATCAAATTATAAATCTCCATGAGAAGATAAAAATAATGGGAGATATAAAGAGTGAGGGGGAGAAGGATTTTATATCGGGTAAATCCCAAAACTATACGTTTTGTGAAATGAAAAATTCCATATAAAATAATATTTTCATGATACTAATATGGAAAATACCCACAGTTAAATGGGTTCAAACTAACACACATGACTCCTAGTGGAATCCTGCTAGACTCTTAGTGGATCATCGGGATAAAATTGGTTGTTCACCGATAGTCTTTATGTGACACCCTCACTCAAGTAACCTAGATCTAGTGGTTATTTGTTTTACAAATTATAAAGAATACATTGATAAAAATACATAGGATCCATTAATTTAGATGTCATCTAATCTAAATACCATAATGGGTGTTAAATTAAATTTAAAAAAACATGAATCAACTAAATACATTGTAATTTATTATTTGTCTTTTTTATGTTCATTATACACATGCAGTAATGTTCATGGTTTCTTTGGAAAATTGGAAAAATAAAAATGAATGATCTTAGATTATTAGTAAGGGATAATTTGAAATTGAATCTATCATATATTATGTATAGAATAAATATATATTTCAGAAAAAATTAATTTCATAATAACATAATCAGGAAACTGAGTGAATAATTTATCCATAGATAATATGATAATAAATTAACCCATGGATAATAATAACTAATATCATAGTTATAGAATTTATAATTCTAGAAAATATTAAAATATTCTCAATCCTTTGTGCTAGGACTTCATAAAAAATTGGGTTTGGAATACACTACATGCTGAATCTAATTTCTCACATGAAACCTACAGATGCATCTAGGGGGAATATAATATTGGTTCAACCGATCACATCCTAAGTCCTATTCATACTTGATGTGAAAATAATGGATAAGAAATACATATCTTAATCTTTCATATGAAACCTCATAAATACTCAAAACTCTATAATCAATAGTTATTTGTATATAAATAATATATATATATATATATTATCAGTATTTCTTCATTAAATGGACAACTATTGACCACTACTTATCATTAACTATAGGAATATTCAAAATAAAATGGATAGAACCATTATCAATGTAATGATAACTAGGTAGTATAAAGTGATTAATTAAATGTGTATGGATATCAATAGAAACAATTTCTAAATAATTTTTTTAAAGACCATGAAAATCATCCTTCCTATACCCCTCAGGGGTTTCAATGCGGCTATGTAGATTGGCCCACATGTTGTGCACTAAGTGATGATCGTGTTCATACCTAACTAAACTTTTTTAGTGTTATCAGTAGTCGATGAAACAATTCCATATAATTCAACAAACTTTTTCATATCCAGACAATGATTTCATTTTTATGAAACCACTTTCACTTTACAATACTAAACATTTAGAATTTTTTATGGCTAAGAGATTGTTTAGGAATTTTAACTACTTAAGAAGGTAGTATAATGAGAAGGAATGTGTATCCATAATTGAAAATACCATAAGTATTTTAAAAGAATGAGTAAAAAAATTTCTCATCTAAAAATATAACAATTATGAATATTGTAAAAAAATGGAAGAGAAACGTTTGAACCCATTACCTCACCATAATAACGACATCGGAAAAGGCTATTATGAGAGGTAATATGTAACATATCATTAATAATATATAAAATTGATGAAATTATCATAGAATAAAAATAACTAACTTATATTAAAAGTGATTATAAATAAAATTAGAACCAAAAGATTGTAATTGAAAAAAAATAGGTGTAGTGGGAACATATACCTTAATGGGTAACTTCTTAAGTCTTAATAGGGGAACCTTATTACCATAAAACCTCCATATAGAGAATATAGAGAGAGATAATGGGAGGGAATTCATAATCAGTGGACTTGTAGAAGACATGAATGGAATAACTGATGGGTATTGATAATAATTAGAGGGTTTTGATTATATATTTCATAGAATAGGCTTCAGACTCTAGGACATAAAAAATAGGAAACCAGTGGCCTTCATGTGGTTTCAACCAATGGTTTTTTAAATTTGAGGGATGTTTTTTGCTACTAAATATTCATGAAACAAACCAGTTTTTATGCAAATATATTCATTTTTATAAATAATTTCTTTCAAAAGCATAAATTCTACTACAGGTTTTGGAAGGTTTTTTTTTGAATATTAATTTTAAAAATTATAAATAAATTTGTTTAATTAATAAAATTATTTTTGTTCAATAATTCATTTTTATTTTTTATTAGATCATTTTAAGTAATTATATTTTCATAATACCTACTTTTTACTCATTCCATGTTTTAATTTTTACCCAAAAATTTGGTCACCACATAAAATTATGAAAAAAAACTCACCATTCGCTAATTTTAAAATATTGATTTCAAGGTAAAATCCGATTTATCAAAAATAATTTTGTAAATAATAAAAATTTATAATTTATTTAAAACAATTAATTATCAAAGAATACTGATTATTATCACATTACCAACTTTCTATTATTTTGAAAAAACACAGATGATTGTATTATTTTATTATTTATATTTCAATAATAGCTAAGTGTTTGGGGGTATAATACAATAAAAAGTAATCATTCCCACAGGCAAGAATGGTCAATCACAACACCCCCAGGTATAACTAATCCAAAAATAAAATTCTTATTTCATTGTGTCAAAAATAAATTTCATCATATTCATCAGCTAATGATATGATTATTTGATTGATACATAATGTTGATATGTAAGTATACCGGATTGGTGTAATCGGGATTGAATTTATAAAATAATTTAAACTTTAATGGACCATAAAATCTAGATACACAACCCCTTATCACATCAATGTATGCTCCTACATTATAGTGTGTGATGGTGGTACCTTCATGAAGTGGTTCATCTAAAATTGATCTTGTAGTGATCTCTACTATGTTGAATTTGTCCCATAGAATATTTCACTAAAGTATTATATTTTAAATCATAGCTTGGGTGTAGTCAAGACAGAACCTTAGTGATGCCACCTCCCTCCCAGGACCAGATAGATAAATGCTACAAAGGATTTTCTTACTGGTTAAGTCCATGTTTTCTCTCTAATACATCTTTTATCTCTCATCAAAAACCATTATTTACAACTAAACCAATTGTAACATTATTACAAATGTTAATAATTAACAATGGTCATAATGAACAATGGTTATAATTACTAAGGTTTATAATAATCAATGGTCATAATGCCTTAAAATAATAATGACCAATAGAAGAAATGTATAATGGTTATATTTCCTCTTATATATACACTTCATTATGACATATTTATATCATTCATATTCTCATCTATGTTCATACACGATTTCTATTTTATTACTTATTTTTAATCTTTATAATGAAATGTATATTTTATATTTATCTTTCATTTTATAGTATAATCCTTTAGGGATCAATATTATGTTGGATCCTTATATAGAGATGTGTTCTATCACACTTGTGGAGGCTATTGTTATGAATGTGATTTTATAGTATTATATAATACGTTGTGTTGTTCCATTATGATTAAATAAAAAAAACTATTTTTATATTTTTTATAATGAATTTTTATTTGTTATAGTATAATTTTAATAATTATATCCTCCAAAAATAATTTCATTTTATATATTTAGAGTATACATTAATGCATAAAAAATGAGGGAAATTCTTCCTCATTTCATCCTCAAGATCCCATATTGATTCACATAACTTTTCACTCATCCAAAAACATTCACCAATTATGGTTTTTGATTCAATAACACTTGATATCTAGTTTCATGAATCTAGAAAGACTCTTCATTATATTATTTGTCAAGTTAAAGCTCTATTTTATCATTGGTGAGTATATGCATATGGTCTGGAGTATAATTCCTTAATTTGGAGACAAGAAAGACTCCATGAACATTAAAGAGGTTTTGGTGGTAAATCCAAACAATAGTCCACAACATAGATTCTCTCAAAAATATAATTAGTAACAATGTACCTTGAACTTATATTTCTGTTCATGTCAAGTGTTAAGACACCATTCCACGGTGATACTTTAAATTATACATGTTCCATTACATGTAGTTGTAAATCCTTCCACTGATTGTAATAATACGTTTCATTCCCACTTATAGATCTCTTGATATGATTCTAGATAGATTTCACCTTATAGGTTATTTTATTATTAAGGTATAGACAAACTAGCCTCATTTCCCCAATATAATCCAAAAAGGTTTGTGTATAACATCTTGTTCCATAAAACTCCCCATATATTTCCATTTTTATACTAGAATAGAATATATTACTGAATGAATATTCTAATAGAGGTTGGTATTAGTCCTATATTCCTTGGATGTTAATATATCATATACTTAATATAGACTCTAGGTATTGGATGTAACTTTTAGGCTACCCATCAGTTGGGGGATGTTAGACGTTTCCCTAATATACCATCATGTTTATAGTATTTGGAAGATTATATTAAAATTTTGATGTGAAATGTGGATAAAAAATATACCCAATTGATAAATGTGAAATATGAAGATTGACATCATGATTTATATTGGTTTATGTAAGATGTTTAAGTAGTATTTAATCCCTTATTTCTTTAAAATGAATAGGTTTTGCACGACAATCAACAAAGACCCATATAACATCATTCCTCTTGAATATTTTAGGCAGTCCAATGAAAAAATAAATCATGATATTGTCCCATTTTAATATTTTATTGGATAGTTTGTATGAAAACCTTTGGAGGTTATATCTCTTACTTTACTTTTTAGCATACCAAACATCTTAACATAGAGTCTATAAATTCACGGTTTAGGTTTTCCCACAAAAATGTTCTTTTATATCCCTATAAATCATGGTACTTCTTAGGTGCAAAGAGAAGTTCAATCAATGAGATTTATCTAGAAATTCTATCCTTATCAAAATAAATAATGGGACACATAGTCTCTTTATAAAATAAAACCATTTTTCACAGATAAAGTCTAATATTCTATTATCCTCCATGGATTTAATCTTCTTTTGTAAACCCTTTTCATCATATTATTGCCTCTCTATATTTTTTTATAATGATGGATATGAAATTACATAGAAAAGAAATTATGTTTCCCCTTCTTTAAAATCTTTCATATCCAACTTTAATAAATCTAGGAATATTGAATCTTTTTCAATCCTCATCGTAGATTTTCTCCATGATCCTTCTTACACTATACATTATCCACCTTTTTTTCTTTCTAGTTTAGAAGTGTACTTTACATTCATAGTCTTTTATTAGTTTTAAAAAAACCATTTTTTTTATATTGAGTTCTTTTTGAGTTAATATATGTATATATATATATAAATTTTTTGATCGGTATATATGTCTCATCTTTGACTGTAAATATAGTTTCCTTGTATCTTTAAAGAAAATATTGATGTTTCCAACTCAATGTCATGAGTCATATAATGTTTCTTATGTATTTTTAATCGCCCTAATGTATAAGAAATATATATTATTATATACAAAGTAACACAATTTTTCTTTAATTTATTCCATTATATATAATAAATATGTCTTCTTCAAATGGAAAGGTCATAATTTTCCTATTGATTAATCTTTTCATTGGTTCCTAAATGTTTTCATTAAACTCCTTAGACCATGAGAATTTGACCACTTTACATATCATCTTGCTTAGTGGATTACTTAATCATGAGAAACACACAAAAAATAGTCAATAGTAACTATTCATGCCAATGAAACTGTGAATCCTTTTTATATTTATTAATATGGTTCATTGTTTAACAAACTTTTCCTTTGTGGGATCGATTGACCTTTCATCCTCGTATACAATATTGACGCGAAATGGTATTTTTGAAGCCAAAATTCACAATTAATAAATTTATCATATAAATCCTTCATTCATATAGTGTAAATGGTGATTTAAAAATGCTATTATTTCCCTTAATAGCCCATATAATATATCAAGATATTATCAACAAAATAGAAAAAAGTCATTAAGATTATAGTTGAATATAATATTTACCAAATCCATTAACAGAGAGGGTGAATTAGTTAACCTAAAGGGTATTATTTATAACTCATAAATCCTATATATTTTAATAAAATTCCTCTCTATTATATCACCCTTCTTTAATTTTAACATATGACTACTATAATAAAGATAAATCTAGATGAATAATTGAGCTCCATTATGTTATCAAATATATCATAAATGTGAGAAAATAGTATTTTTTGTCAATAGTATTGGTATTTATTTCTATATAAATGATTCATGAACTCATAGAAACATCCTTTTATTTTAATAAATTTGATATGTGGTCCCCAAAGTGAAACATTGTGGCCTATGAATACCTTGTCAAAAAACCCCTTAATATTTTCATTAATTCTACCATTTTTGATGAAGTTATTATATAAGGAGTATTAAATATATATTTTTATTAGGGGTAAGTCATATAGTAAACTCAAATTCAAGTTCATGTGTATATCTAGTTATTTACTCTTTAACTATATCAATTAACCCCTTACAATAGATGCATCCTATATTTGAAGGATACCAGTCTCAATTGTTGATTCATCTTCTCCATGAAGTTTATTAAGAAGATCCAATGGAGGTGGTTACACATATAACATGTATAAGGAAGTGTCTTCTCAAACAAATTGGTTCTAGTCCAACCACATTGAATTGATCAATATAAAAATCCATAGAGTGATTATGGAATTTAACATTGTTTCTATTTAATCAATTAATCATAATTTCTAAATAATGGTATATACAAAATAAATCCATGAATTATAAATCATAGTATATAATCCATGTGAATTTAAATCATGCATTTTAATCCTAATATTTTTCTAGAATATCCCAATTGTATTTCATAGTATTATGTTCTCTAACAATTTTGTTCTAAATCTAGTTCATATGGTATCTACATGACATTCTCTAGTAACAACTATAACACTTGAAACTATTAACATAGAGACAGTTGGTATTCTATTACAACAACACATAATTCATTGATCACAATCCACAGGATCCATTAGTTTATCAGGATCACGAATTAGTAAAATTAAATAATATTACATTACATCAAAAATATAATATACACCAACGGAATACATGAATTTTTTTTCCTTTAATGTTTATATGTCACACAACAAAATAGTTATGGCTTCTCGATGAAATGAGAAATAATATAGAAGGGTGATATCAGATTCTTAATAAGTGGTATACTACTGCTAAATCTATTATTTCATATTTATGGAATTAATAAATATGGAATGTAAAATATAAATTGAAGAATTATATAACAAAGAAATGGGGAGAAAAATATATCCAAGAACTACTACAAAAAAATTCATTAAAAATGCTTAGTCTTTCATTTTTCAAAGAAAAAAATGCAGAAAACCAGAGTGGAATTATATTCACTTGGATTTAATTATGCTATAAAATCACCGATTAAGGGGAATACTATAGTGTGATTCTAGTTTTATCACACAATGCAACACCAGAAAGAACACAACTACATTATAGATAGCACCAGAAAAAACATATAGGCTCAATACATATTTCAAATGAAATAAAAGTTACAACACAAATACAAGAAGAAACACTATATTATGGAAATTTCAATCATTGGTTTATACAATTTCATGAGTAAGTAGAAATTTTCACAAAAATTTAAAAATGAAAATGTTCATTTGGATTTGGATGTTGACGCCCACTCATGATATTTCCAAACAAACCATACAAACTCAGGAAAAAGAAAGAACCTATACATATAAAAAATTCATGGGGTAGTAACATGATAAATAAATAAATTAAACAAAAAGTTTTAATTCTAAACTAATATTTGAGTCATACTAGGAAGATTGTGTATTAGATTGAGTTTTGGTCATTTCTTGAATGTCACACAATTTATTGTTCTGATTCAAAAATTATATATGTGAAAATTAGATACATAATTATTGGATTAAAATGATAAGGAAATTAATTAAGTAATATTAAATAATAATATAAGAAAGCTATATAATCTTATTTTCTCAGTTTTGGTTATGTGATGTGTGTTTTCAACTAAAATGGTAATTATATATTGAAAACATGAACTTAGAGTAATAATGGTCACACTATGTGTTTGACTAATGTTTATCTAATTCTTACCCATCAAAAATGACTTATGGAACATTTTTTTAATGTATTAAAGTAATTGGCATGTGTTATCTTGGTTTTGATTATGTCTCTTGTGTTTTTTACTAAAATATCTTTTTAAACTGGAAACACGTACACTGAGTCATACCCATGAAATATTGTATCATTTTGATGTTATAATAATTCATAAAGAAATGTACTTATGAATAATTTTCATAAATTATGAATAAAATATGAGAACATTTTCTCAGATTAATTTGAGTGAATCCTATTCAACAAAAATGGTAATTTAAAACTGATAATGGAATCCTTGAGTCATTTAGGGAACATATTGTATTTTATTTAGGTGAGAATTATTAATACATGTGAAAAATCACTTATGAATAATTTTTCTAATATATCAAAACAATTATAATGTGTTTTCTCAGTTTTAAGTATGTTAGTTTATCTTTTTACTAAAATTAGTGTCAGTTTTAAATAAAACCCACACACTGAGAGACATACCTTCCACACCATGCATCATATTAACATGTGGATGATTTTTAAATGTACTAAATGAGATATGTATAATTTTTGTAGTGTAAAAAAATATTAATACATTTTCTTGTTTTTGAGTGAGTCACCTTTTTTACAAAAAATTTATTTTAAACTCGAAACACACACTTTGTGTCATACCAATCACAACTTATGCCAATTTTATATGAGGAGGATTCTTAAACATAAAAAATTAACTATATATCATTGTAAAAAATTACTAAGAAAATATTATTGTGTTTTCTCAGTTTTCAATGAGTGTCACTTTTTGAACTAAAATGTCAATTTTAACTTGATAATAAGGTCATTGAGTCAAATCAAGAACATCTTTTATTGGATTAAGGTGAGAATAATTTCTATAAATCAAAAATTTCTTAGCATAATTTTTCTACATGAAAAAATAATAAAAATGCATTTTATTAGTTTTGAGTATATCTGTTTGCGTGTTTACAGAAATTAATTTCAATTTAAAATAAAAACACCTACTTGATGTTAAATCACTCACATTGTGCATCAGACTTAGGTGAGACTATTTTCTACATGTCCAAAATGACTTATGAATCATTTTTAAAAAGTATTAAAATAACCCAAATTTTTTTATTAGCTTTTTTCATGACACGTGTTTTTTTTTACTAAAATATCATTTTAAACTAGAAACACACATATTGAATCTTACTGGTCACATAATGTGTTACTAATGAATAGAAATAAAAAGTGTCTTATGAATAGTTTTAAAAAAGTATAAAAAAATACAAGCATGTTTTACCATTTTTTAGCGAGTAATAATTTTTTAAATAAAATCATAATTTTAATCTAATAATGAACAATTTGATTCATAATGGGAACATCGAGTGTCAAATTGAGGTGAATCATATTAATACATTTCACAAAATAATTAAGAATAATTTTTCTAAATTATCACAACAATATAAATGATATATCTTGGTATTGAGTATATATGTTGTATCTTTTAATAAAATAAATGTATATTATAAATAAAAACACACAATTTGAGTCATACCGGTCAGACCATGCATTGGATTGAGGTGTGGATTATTCCAACACATACCAAATGACTTATGTATGATTTTATTAAAGTATCAAAACAATATGAATGTGTTTGATCTATTTTTACTATTTCACTTATGTTTTTTACTAAAATTTCATTTTAAACTAGAAATACGCACTTTGAGTCATACTGGTCAAATCATGAGTTGGTTTGATGTGATACTGATTCCTACATGTAAATAATATGAATGTTTTTCCTAAATTATCAAGAAAATATGAGTGGGTTTTCTCAATTTTTAGTGTGGGTCAATTTCTGAACTATAATGTCAATTTCAAACTGACAATAGAAACATTGATTCATTTTTGGCACATCGTGTATTATATTGAGATGTTGATGATTCCTACATGTAAAAATGGCTTATGGACTTTTTTCTAAGGAATCAAAACAATATGAATCTATTTTTTTATATTATAGTATGTCAGTTATCATTTATTTTCTAAAGTTAATGTCAATTTTAAATAAAAACAAGAATTTTTTGTCATATTGGTCACACCATGTGTCATATTTTAGTGAATTAAATTACTACATGCCCTAACAAATTTTGGATAAGTTAACTAATGTATCAAAATAATTTGAATAAATTTTATCAGTTTTGAGTATGTCACTGGTGTTTTTTACTAAAATGAATATTTAAACTAGAAACACAAACTTTGAGTCATACCAATCACATCGTGTGTCAGTTTGAAGTGTGACTGATTTCTACATGTAAAAAATGATTTATATATCATTTTACTAATTTATAAAGACAATATGTGTGTGTTTCCCTGGTTTTCAGTGATCGAAATTTTTTGAACAAAAATGTCAATTTTAAACTAATAATAGAAAATTTGATCCACATCAAGCACATAATGTATCATATTGAGGTGAAACTAATTCATACACATAAAAAATACTTATAGATCATTTTACTAAACTATCAAAATATTATGAATTTTTTTCTATATTTTGAGTATACTTTTCCTGTTTTTTTAAAAATTAATGTCAATTTAATATAAAAACACACACATGTATTCATAACTATCACATCATGCACGAGATTGAGGTGATGCTGTTTCTTACATGTACCATATGACATATAGATCTTTTTACCAATGTATAAATAAAATATGAATTCATTTACATGGGTTTTAGTATATCAATTTTGTTTAATACTGAACTGTCAATTTAAAACGGAAAAATGTAATTTAAGTCACATCGGTCACAAAATAAATTAGATTGACATGAGACTAATATGTACATGTCGCAAATGACATATGAATCATTTTTCTAAATTATCACGAAAATCTGACCATATGTTTTAGGATTTCAATTACAATCACTTTTTGAGCTAACATGTCAATTTTAAATTGATTACAAATACTTTGAGGCATAATTAGTACCTCATGTATCATATTGAGGTGATGATGATTTCTAAATTTCATAAAAGACTTATAGATAATTTTCATATAGTATCAATACAATATGAATTCATTTAATTAGTTTTGAGTTTGTCAAAAAATATTACAAAAATTAATGTAAATTTTAAATAAAATGAAATAAATGGAGTCAAAATGGCCCCACCATGAATCAGATTGAGTTTTGGATAACTCATACATGTCTAAATTGAATTTTGGTTCATTTTAATAAATATTCTAAATAGTATTAATTTATTTTATTAGTTTTGAGTTTGTTATGCATTGTTTTAACTATAATGTAATTTATATACTAAAAACATAAAGTTTGATTCATATTGATAAGACTCTGTATTATATTGAGGTGAGATGATTGAGTATCAGATACATGTATTGATTTAAAATACCTACAAAAATTAATAAATAGAACATTTTTCCTTATAATGTAAGTGTAAACCAAATTGTTTACTCAAACACTTCTTGTTTTAGGAAGCACGGGGTTTACTCTTCAATTAGAAAGGGACATGTTATTTTAGGAGACATGTGGTTGTATACATTCGTGAATAATTTCCTTATTGGAATAATCTATGTTGTATCCTTGAAGTCCAATTTCTCATGTTCAGAAGAAGATTTGAACAATCCACCCCAACATTAGAATAATAATCAACCTAAATAAGAAATAAATTCTTATATATGAAATAATTTATAAAAATTGATTAGATATAAATATGATTTTGAGTCAGTGAAAAGTATCTACATTCATAATAATGATAGGTTAAAAACTATACTCGTGTAATGATTCTGAGATTCTATATGATATAATGATGGGTTTATATAATTTCACATCATGTTCATTCAAAATTTTCAATTTAGTTAATCTATTTAACTAATTTAAACATTGATGTGTTAATTGTATGGATTTCACTACAATTTTTTAAATTAAATCATGAATCTAATTGAAGATCAAATTTCCCAAATAACATCATCACTCTCCAAAGTGAAACCTCTATATTGTTCATTTCTTGTATCATTTACCACAACCCAAGATGGAATAATAGAGTTGGAATTTTTATAATTTTATTCTAAAAATTATAATAAAATTATATAAAAAAGTAGATAAAATGATTTTAATTTTAACTAAATTAGTATTAGGAAATAACCTCTTCATAATACCTATATACATTCTGACACCATGATTTCTACTCATTTTAAAAATATTTTTCTCCTCCGTTATACTTCTTCATGTGAAATAGATCAAAACAAATATATAAGAATTCTAACTATAATTCTTAACTCTACAAATATATTTCTATGGTCATATCTCTTACTAGATTATCAAAATGATATGTAATAACCTAAATGTTTTGTTAGAAATATTTTTGACACCATGTATGCTTCCCATTCATATCTAAAAATATTAGTTCTTATTTTGAGTAGTAACGGTGTCAAAAATCTTGATAGTATTGGGATAATATAAATAGACAAATAATGATGAAATATTTTTAATGTAATTTTATTTACAATTTGAAATTTCCTATTTGAGGATGTAAGTATTTTCATGAATTATGATCTATAAAATAAACATTCAATCATAATATCCATAATTATTATGATTACCTTTCTTTATACACTGAAGAAACATTGACCAAAATAATTAAATTATTTCAAAATATGTTTTTATTGTTAAATATTTCGATATATAACTTAATATATTTCCATTTGAAGTAATCCACAATATTTTTATGCTTTTTCACTGACTTCTTTCCATGATTTAGTATACATATATAAATCACTATATCATATCAAAATTCTAGTTAAGACACGTACTAAAACATGTAATTTTATGTTTATCTATAAAATGTTGATTGCAGTGTATTAAAAAATCATTATACACATCCTGAGTGGTCAGTTTGTAGGATATCCATGAATGGGATAAAAAAATAGAGATTTTGGTAATATTGGTTGAGTTTTATTAGTATCATGTTCTTCATAAACAAAAAAGTAATAAATAAATAAATAAAGTTATGTGATTAGAATATCAAATTTTACCCTAGAGTTATAGGCCTCCAAAAGAGTTTTTTGTCTATTATTTTTTCTCAAACCCATCATATAGAGAATATTTCTTCTAATCAATATATTACTTCCCAAAAAAATCCATATAAATAATACAGGGAATAATGAATCCAAATCATGATTCACATTTTTTTTCTTCAATATACTAATAATATAAATGCCTGTAGAAAATATAAATATTTATTAAATTTAATAAATATAGTTGATCACTATTTGGGAAGACGTATTATGAAAATTTACATAATGTATATATTCACAAATGAGGCTTCAAAACGATCAAGATTGAATATATAATTAATAATTTCGAGACCAACTAGTTTTGTAATGAATTTTATAAATATTTATTCTTCATATGGAGTGTATGAAATATATTCATCTTTAAATATGGTATCTCCATGAATTTTTAATGGTAATAAAGCGTTGTGTGGAAATTATGTGGATAACATACTCCTATAACATCCTTTTTATTTCTTGGTCGACTTACTATTTTGTCTTGATTCAACATTACAGTTCCCTGTTGCTTTATCCATGTATAATACTAGACCTCACTTAATACATTTTTCCATCGACTGTTACAATATTTCCATAAGATAAAATTTATTAAGTCATACCCCCTATATATTTTTATGATTATTGGCCATGATACAAAAGTTCCGATAACATCCTTGATTGTTGTAATATCCAGGTCATCAAGTGGAATTGGGAACCTAGTGTTCAGCTCTTATTAAACCTCAATACCTACTCTAATGTGATATTTAAATATTTCATTATTTTTTAGCTTGTATTATAGGATTTTATACATCATACAGATCACAATAAGGTAGTTTCTGTGTGTTCATGAATAGAAAACACATACAACTTTACCCTACAAAATTTTAGTAATGTAATGTTACCATAAGTTGTATGAGCGAAATTTAGGCGAAAGAGTAATGAAAAAATTGGCTACCTTGATATGTTATATGGTTTAGGGGAATGTATAGCCTCAAATAGATCTCAATCATTTGGTTCTTCTTGTGATGTTATTTGTTCCTTCACCGATTCTCTTTGATCCTTCCTCAAATATTTGTTTTCTAATATAGACAGGACAATAATATACTCAAAAGCATCTATTTTTTTACAGTAATCATTTCATCATCTTATATGTAACTTCATTTGGTTTTATCTTCTCAAAATATGTTTTATAAGACACTCCAAAACCTACTCCTCTAACACATCCATATTATTTAAGAATCTTTAAATCTACTGAAAGTACTTTTATTTTAGTATGGTCGCTACCGATTCTTATGTCTAACCCATATAATAATACTATAAACATAGATTTATATTTTTATGAAATACTATTATAAATAATAATGAATTACTATTATGACATAGATACTCAGGTTTCCCATTTCGATTTTTACATTCCACCAACTAGTTTACCCTCTTTATTTACATGACCGTCCTTTCATTACAAATGACATGGGATAAAAATGGATTCATATTTTAATTCAATAATCATCATATAAAAAAGAAACATATTATGGTTCATATCATTGAAAAAAATTTGTTGATTAAAAATACATACCATGTTCTTATTTACTGAAATATACCCCATCGTTACATTATGATAGGGGTATATTACTTTTGATTCATGTTCTTTATTTTTAGAACTCATTTTTTTCATAAATTTATTTTTTTAAATCATATTAGATGAAATAAATAATATCAAATAATATGTTACAAATTGTAATGAATCTGAATTTATTTATTATTGCGGTGAATAATGAATGAATTCCATGTTTTCTTCGTTAAAATGTATTCATAACTAGCTAGTTGGTGGGGCCTTACTTTCCCCATAGTATCAATAATATATAACTTGGTAAGAAGATTATAGAAGACATTATGGGATTTTCCAGTGGACATTAAGACATATTTGTTATATAAATATTTTAAAATAAATGAACTATTCAATAATAATAAAAATTACCTCAATGTTTCATTATATAATTTGTCATTAAAATAGTGGAAGTATATTGTAACATTACCTTTATATCACATCAATGTGTTTCCATCATTATAGGCTAGTCATGGAAATATGAATCGATATCAACTAGTTCATTCATCCTCATTTTGATCCCAATATAGAAAATGAATATAGACATTTTGGGATCAGTATGTTAGCATCTTTGATTCAACCATCCTCAAATTTTGTACTCTTAATTATTAACTTGATAATATTATTCAACACAATGATTTTGAATCATTCATTTTTGTCAACATTGTATTGATCCCCTAATAAATATGTATTTTCCGTATCAACAGTCTGGTCTTCCACGAGAATTGTAACCTCATCATGGGCATAATATATGGTCTGCATGTGTAATAAAACTTTTAATTTAAATTATTTTAATGTAATAGAGAAAAAATAATAATATGATTAAATGAAAAGTATATTAAAAACACTTTTATATTGTCATTGAACTCTTTATCTTTTTTTCAATGGATGATGATATTTGGATCCTCTATTGAGAATTGAAATACCATATTTGTGTTCACCTCTAAAATAAAATAAATTATCTACATTTCGATTTTCATGAACAAGTTTTAATCTACTAATGAGTGGTTCAACCAAGATTGAATTTTCATCTAGCTATACAGTTGGTTAATTCTCCATTAGAAGAATCAACCAATTCTTGTTTCTTGTATGTGAGAAATGAAATATCTTCACTAATATTGATTCAATTACAAATGGCTAATCCTTTTCCCCCTCTATAAAAATATTAAACTTCTGAAATCATATTTTATAAAAATTCATTATACACATATTTTCAACCCATTTTGAATTTAAAATTGGATCATGAAATGTTGTATAATCCCACATGAATATTTGTTCGATAATGAAGAAATAAAACATATTCATATAAATTGAATTACCATCCCTAAAACCAAATATGTACATCACTTCCACCATAGGTGTAACTCTACTTTTCTTTATTATATTTCATTCATCGTGTTCTTTCATATGGAATTTATAACTATTGGTTACAAAACCAGTGTATGATATTACATTTTCATTTCATCCTCGAGCTATCCGTCACAGTCGTCCAAAAATTGACTTCAAATTATCAGAGAAATTCTTATAAATTAAATCAAGAAATCATCTTATAAAATATTGATTATGTGTATTTATATACGTCATTCATCCTTTGGTTGATTTAAATCAATTTTTTTGTGGGATTTATCATATAGATCAACATATTCACAATCATGTTAAATTTAATGGTTATCTTCATCCCACTCAATAATGATAATTATAAAAATATAACTTCCAAAAATTCATTCTCTCATAAGGCATCTGTTGTGATGAGACTATCATGACCCATCCCCCAAACCCGTGTCGTGACTACCCCGGGCACACCTTCCCTTGACTAGGGGCTAGCGACAAGCACCGAACATAGCATTACCAAAAATGGGAAGGCATTTCCTTTATAAACTATAAACTCACACAAACCATGAACACAACAAGATACAATCACAAAGTAAACTATATAGTAAATAGGGAGAGTATAGTAAGTTAAGGGGCCGAAATACAATCCCAACTATAAAGTAAAGGTAAAACTAGAAAGTACAAGTAAAAATGAAATCATCCCCTTTGAAGATCCACAAAGGATCCTACCTGAATGGTAGGTACAACTCTAAAACGATCATCTCTATGGTACGCCTCATCTAACGCCCACCTCTGAGTTGTCCCCCTTCCTTGTACCGTTATCCTCAATCAGCGTTGTTCGTCGTCTGAACAAGACACAAAAAGGTGCGAGTGTAGCCCATGCAGGGGTGAGTATATAAATACTTAGTAGGGACCTCGAGACCCCCGAAGGTCTCTCAATTCCACAAAGGATAAACCGCAAAACATGGAAACAATAGTCAACCATACTTATGTATATGCACATAAGTATACCTAAGTTATCATGATATACTTCTCTCACATAGGATGGAAGAATAAAACAAAGTTAACACCCTGAATGTAGACATACCACAAAGGTAACACCAGGAAGGTTGGAGTACCACATAGGTAACACCACGACAATAAAATACACAACTCACACATGTTTTTCAGTGATGTATAAAAGTACAGATGATTAGACACGAAGCTAGATCATCTTATTCTGTCAAGAGGCGCTGCTAAATACCATATAGATTCTGACCCACCCAGGATTAATAGTTACTAACCCCCACAATTACCCACATAGGATCTGAACAACCTAGATATGATAGGTACTAACCCACGCAATGACCCACATAGGATCGGTATGCACTAACCCACACAGGATTGTTGAGTGCTGACCCAGAAAGGATCATAACCACATAGGATCGGTATCTGCTAACCCAAATAGGATCGTTTAGAACTGACCTACACAAGATCAGTTATGACCCATATAGGAGCGCTCCGTACTAACCTCTGTATGATCTATCTCCATCCTCTGCCTCACTACCAGCCACTAGGTTCTCGCTAATATAAAATTTGGGAGAACCACTCCTCAATCCCTCAGTCGTACCTCAACCACCGATAAGTTCCACGAAGAAGTATCCCAATAGTTATTCACGTCATAAGGAACCCAATGCAACAGACAACGCATCAATCAGACGCCCAGTCTGTAAATTATTAGTATTTCCGCTCCGAGGGCCTGGCTGGATTCAGGGTTCAATCTGACACGACCATACACCAACTTTACCCAAAAATCAAGTTTATTATACCCAAAGAATCTTCTCAATACCAAGATTCTGATGCTCCAGACGGTTCGTCAAACAGACACCTGGTTATCATGATATGGCCACAAAGGTGTATCTGGGTTTAGAGGGGCCCGGGTCCAGTCCGAGCTGGTCGGACCGACCCCACCCGACCCGGCCTTGGACAACCTGACCCATTTCGGGCCGACCCAACCCAATCTGGGTCTGGCCCAGTTGGCCTGGGCCATGGAAGGTTCAGCCTGGCTCTGTCCACTAGGCGTGACCAAGTGGCACAGCCAACGGTGCAGCCCGCAGTCGGGTGGACCGCCATGGTAGGGTCCACCCTAGCCGACGCATGGGAGGTAGGCACCTCCCAGTTCACCCAAACGGCCAAAGGGCTATTCGGTTTTTGGAAGAGGGACATTCTAGAGCGGTTCCTCCTCCATGTGCGACGGTCGGACGGTTCGTTGGCCGGTCCTCCTCCCAACGGCGTGACGACACCGCTCTCCTCTGCGGCCGATCGAGTGTCGTCCACCCTTCGGCCTCCGTCGTGGCCAAGCGCCTGCAACCACCTACTTCAACGGTGGCGCGGATGCATGCTGCCCCCCGCCACGTGGTCGGATTGAATTCCGCCCACGAACCTGCTCCGCCGCGGCCAATGGGCCACGACCTCCATCTCATCTAGTGGCATGGACGCGCACCGCTCTACCTCCACGCGGTTGACCAGTGTGTCAGCCACCCTCCTCTTCTGTGGTTTACCACATCTCAGTTCTAAGCCCGAAAAAATAACGAATGAATATTAGCGATCCTCAGGTTGAGGGCTTCATGTCCATATGTCGCTCTCTACAAAACATTGTGTTTCCAGCATAATTAATAATTTGTATCAAAGAATGAACAAAGAATGTGTGAAGAACAACAGATAAAAGGGAAATGTATATGTGCGGAATGACGACCATTTTAATTTGGACATCATCATTGTGAATCTAGAATATAAATAAATATCTAACAAAATCAATCATAATTCAAAATAAATCCCCAAACCTGACGTTCATTGGTGATATTGTGAGTAATAATATGAAGTCGATGAAAGGGATGTAAGCGTTCGTCGCTCCCGCAAAAATCTTCTGAAGTTAGTTCCTCGTTCTTCATTCGGAATTTGTTCTTCATCGGAGGATATTTCTCTAAATTTTCTCCCAATCTCTCATTTCCTTTGCCAAATATTTATCTCACAAAAGGTGTGGTGCCAAATTAATAAGATTGTGTTTATTAGTTAAACAAAAAGAGTTGGAACATTAATTGAATTGATGTTGGAACATTAAAATGGAGAAATTCCAAGGGTTAACATCATATTAAGAGGGGCTCGTGTGGTCCCCACCACCAAATTCAAAATGGGTGGATTCAATTTCAAAAATAAAATAAAGCATGTTTATTATATTTTTCCCCAAACAAATTCCAAAAACTTATTTCTACCCTCGTCCTACTGTGGTCAAAGTGAAGGTCTCCTTAAGCGAATATCAGTGCGGTGAGTTCAACGGTGTCCTAAGATTTCCATTTCGAGCATCAGATCAAAAGTTACAAAATGCCGCTCATGCATTTACTAAATGTACCTGAAAAAAAATCATAAATTCATTCCGGGCACACCATGCCACGAGATACTGGGCGGTCAATTTTTTCAGACACATAATATTCCCATATAATTAATAAATTACATGAAAAAATATGTGTCTTTAAATTCTCCCCACTTTAGGGATTGGCGTCCCTGAAAGACACAACACAAACTAGGGAAACAAGTGGGGGTACTAAGCATGAATCTGAGTCTCTTGATCCCATGTACTCTCTTGGAGGTTCTCGTGCTGCCAACAAACACGCACCAGAGGTATCGACCACCCACGAATGACTCCCTCATGTCGATCCTCAATCTCTATTAGAACCTCCGAAAACATCACCCTGTCGTCGATGTCCAGCTTTCCCCAGTCAATGATGTGTGAAGTATCATGTACATATCTCCTCATCTAGGAAACGTCGAAAACGACGTGCTCCCAGTGGAACTATGGTTTAAGAGACAAGCGGTATGCCACCTCGCTAGCTCTGCTAAGGACCTAAAAGGGTCTGATGAACCTAAGATATTACATGTCACCTCTGCCAAATCTACGCAAACCTCATCGAGGTGATACCTATAGAAAGACATTGTATCCATCCTCAAACGCCAAATGTCTCTATCTCATTTCAGCATAAGCATTGTGTCTGCTCTGTGCAGTCTCCATCCACTCCTAGATGATATGAACCTTCTCTGTAGTAGCTCATACCATATCTGGTCCCACAAGTGCTAAAACCCCAAGGTCATTCCAGCCCAGGGGTTATCTGAAAGGTCGTCAGTACAATGCCTTTAATGGATCCATACCAATGGTGGAGTGGTATCTTTGGTTTTATAAGAACTCCACCAATGGAATGTGATCCTCCCAACTGTGGCTGAAATCAAGGATGTAAGCACGTAGCATGTCCTCGAGGGTCTAAATAGTCTTCTCTATCTGACCATCCATCTGAGGATGGAATGCTGTGCTCTACCGAAGTTGTGTCCTGAATGGATCCTGCAACCACTTCCATATACAGGAAGAGAAATGTTCATCATGGTCAGAGAACATCATAGATGGTACTCCATAAATCTGCCCAATCTCTTGTAAAGAGAGGTGTCCTATCCTCTCTACTGATCCCTTCTCTCTGATAGGTAGGAAGTAGGCCAACATGGTGAGTCGATCAATGATCGCCCATATTGAATCAGTACTCTTGGATGTGAGTGGAAGTCCAGTCATGAATTCCTTGGATATTTCATCCCACTTACACTCTAGTACAACTACTTGCTGAACTAATCCTGTAGGAACCTGATGCTCTGCCTTCACTTGTTGACAAGTGAGGCACCATGAGAAAAACTCTGCCACTTCTTTCTTCATTCTAGGCCACCAGTGCTAACACCGAAGGTCTTGGTACATCTTCACCACCCATGGATGTACAACTTGAGGGGATGTATGGAACTCCCTCAACACTTCCTCCCATAGCAGCACTGGTACCAAAGTATGTCCTCTGAAGAGGATGATGTGCTATCCACCTACAGAGAATCTATTAGGAGCTAGTCCCCTACATATATGAGAACGTTGAGCCCCACATTCAATGTCCCCAAGCAGTGTCTCAATATATCTCTGAAGGAGTGGGGGAGTGAATGTTTGATACTGAAGATATGCTACTCCATCTCGATTCACATAGGATATCCAAAATGTGGCTAGCTTCTTCATCACCTCACTCATTAACTGTATACTAGATCTTATGTTGAGTGCATCTGCTACTATGTTCCCCTCCCAAGGAGTATAGAATATCTCGAAGTCATAGTCCTAGAATAACTAAATCCAACACTTCTATCTCTGGTTCAGGTCCTTCTAAGAGAATATATACATGTGACTCTTGTGATTAAAGTAGACTGTAAAACCTTCACCCATCACGTATTGTCACCACATATTAATGTGAAGACCACTGCTGCTAACTCCAGGTCATGTGTAGTGTAGTTCTTCTCATGAAGTATTAGCTATTAAGATCCATACGTGATCACTTCTCACTCCTGCATCAGGACACATCCATGTCCACTCCCTAATGCATCGTAGTAAACTACGTACCAAATGCCCTCCTCTGGTAGCCTCAATATGGGGTCACTTGTCAGTCTCTGCCTCATCTCCTGGAAACTCCGTTGGCATCTATCCAACCATACGGAGGGTTTCACCTTCATCATCAATGATAATAAGGGTGCCACAACTTGGGAAAATTCAGGAAAAATCCTCCAGTAGTAACAGGCCAAACCCTAGAAACTTCGCACCTCCGCCACGCTCCTGGGTAGATCCCAATCCAGTGCATCCTCAATCTTCACTGGATCCACCACAACACCAGCCTATGATATAACGTGTCCCAGAAAATGAACCTCTTGGATATAGAACTGGCAGCTCATTAGCTTACCATAAAGGTGGTTCTCTCAGAGTGTTTACAGATCTATCTGTAGATGATAGGCATGCTCCTCCATCGTTATTGAGTATATCAAGATGTCTTCAATGAAGACTACCACAAATTGATCGAGGTATAGCTGGAAGATCCTATTCATGAGTCCCATGAACATTTTTGGGGAATTTTTCACACTTAATGGAATAAACAAGAACTCATAATGGACATATCGACTTCTAAAGGTTTTCTTCTACACATCCACATCTCATACCCTGAGCTGGTGAGGGACTAATCTGAGGTCTATCTTCAAAAACCATTGTTCTCAATTCAGCTGATCAAAGAGACTATCAATCCTTGAGAGTGGGTACTTGTACTTCATGGTCACCTGGTTCAGGCATTGATAATCCACACAGAGTCTCAAACTCCTATCGGCCTTCGTGAAAAATAAAATCAGGGCCACCCAAGGGGAAACACTGGGCCTAATGAACCCCTTGCTCTTCAAGTCCTCTAGCTGTACCCGCAGCTCTCAAAGCTCCATGGGATCCATCTGATATTCTAGTGTAGATATCATTTCTGTCTCGAGGTACAATTCAATGTATAAGTCCACATCTCTGTTAGGAGGTAGAGCCAGATCATAATTAGGGATAACATCAGCATACTGGTCCACCACTACAGGATAGCTCAAACTGTAAACATCAACTACGCCTAGGGTAAGGGTAGCCAACTGACGTGTGATCAGCTGGACCCTCCTATGGGTAAGTCCATCCAATGTTGCAAAGGTTCACTTCTCACCGGTGAAGGAAAACATGATCTCATCTATGCATACACACTTCACTTTTCACCAAATACAGTTAAACTGATCATGGAATGTGGAGAACCAGTCCATACCCAAGATGATGTCGTAAGGCGTCGACGCCACTACTAGAAGATTCCAACATAATCTCTCTCCTCCTAGAGTAATCTCACACTATCGGCACCATTGTGTAATAATCGAATCTACTCTCGTAAGAGTTTATAGCCACAAGGATCGATCCAACAGCTCCACCCAAATCTATGAGCTCTGAATGAGGGTCATGGAAATAAACTAATGACAAGAACCTGTGTCTATAAGTACTACAAATAAGGTAGATTAGAAAAATATCGTACCTTGATTCATCTATGGGGAACTGTAGTTATAGGCCTCAGATGCCTGAAGCTGAGCTTGTCCATGTCCACATGCTCCCTGTGGTCATAGTGGACTACCTAGAGGTGGTGGTGGTGGAACCTAGAATCACTGCACACCATCTGCTACACAACCTAATCCTCTCCCACGTCCTCCTCTTGCCTGCAGAACGCCTCGATCAAATCTTCACCTCTACCCAGGAGTTCCTTTGATCATCTGTTGATCATTTATATGACGGGTCAGGCAGTCGCGAGCCATGTGACCCTGCCCGCTGCACGAATAACATTACTTGTTCCTCGTCGATCCTTCACGAGAGCCCCACACCAACGACCATGTATCCTACCGTCGTCCACCTGTAGGTCTGGTCCTCTTTAGCCTCTACGTCATCTGTCTACTTCCAGCTACCGATGAATCTACTACATGTCATCTGGTGGTGTGTCTCGCTACATGTGACTGCTCCACTTGGAAGATATCTACTAAGAGTGCTCGCTCTAACACCCTTGCCTATGTCAGGATGCTGAGAGAAACCATCGAAGCTCTAATCTTTCGTATGATCCCCTGCTCGAAGGTCTGGGCCATAAAGAAAGGTTGCCGCACCATATCAGTGGAGTAGTGTGAGAGGTCGGTGAACCAGACTCAATATTGAGCCACAAGCACGCTACCCTGCTGTATGTTGAGAATATCTTGTATACGCAATGAGTGTATGGTTTTTTGGATGAAATCTTCCATAAAACGTTTCTTGAAGTCCTCCCAGATGAGTGTCACCTCATCGTGAACCTGGATCATCAAGATCCACCATCTTCCAACTTCTACCCGAAGAAGAATAGTGATAAGGGTCACCATGAGATCAGCTGGTGTCCCTACTAATTAAAAAACTCTAACCACGACCTACATCCAGTCCTCAGCCACCTGTGGATCTATCTCACCCTAGAACCTTGGTGTCCACTAGCACTGGAACTCATACAATGTGCTCAAGCAGCGTGCACCCACTACTATTGGGGATGGTGGAATCGGCTGCCCAATGGGTTGTGGTGCTGCCGGTACACCACCTGATGGTACAACTGACGTAAGGGGGCCTTGCACCGAAGCCTCATCCCTCAGTGGGTTGTCATCATGTACTCTAAATAGAACCATGGCTGGTTGTCTACGTGGAAGCATCCTGAAAAGAAATAGGTGCACCATGGTCATTATGTTTATATGAGGTGATATGAATCAAAGTGATCACAAAGAAAACTTTTCAAAAAACACATACATAATTACTGTTTTCATGCACTGAGTCGCAAATTAGTGGTCATGGTCCAGGTGTATGGATACGTTGGGCACCGAACCAACACTGGATTCCCCAAAATAAAACCACACTCATAACACTTAACACTTTTTCCATACAGAAAATATCGGTGTCCGAGTTATTCGGTAGAACCGAACTCCTCTTATGCCAATTTTTCATAACCCATCCCCCGGGGCCTGTACCGTGACTACCCCAAGACCACCTTGCATAGTCTAGGGGCTTGTAATTAGCACGAAAAGGTATATTTCCTAAAACGGGAAGGCATTGCATTTATAAACTATAAACTCGCACAAACCAAGAACACATCAAGATACAAGCACAAAGTATCTATATAGTAAACTGGGTGAGTACAGTAATTAAAGGGGCTAGAATACAAGACCAACTAGAAAGTACAAGTAAAACTAAAATCGTCTCATGTGAACACCCAATAAGGATCATACCTGAAGGGTAGGTAAAACTCTCAAATGGTCATATATAGGGTACGCCTCGTCTATGGTGCACCTCTGAGCAGTCTCTAGTCCTGGTACACTCGTCATCAGTAAGTGTTGTCCTTCGGCTGCATAAGACACAACAAGGTTTGTGCATAGCCCGTGTAGGGGTGAGTATAACAATATACAGTAGGGACCCTGAGACCCCCAAAGGTCTCTCAATTCCACGAAGGATAAACCCCAAAACATGTAAACAACATTTAACCCTACTTAGGTATATGCCCATACATATAACTATGTTATCAATATATATTCCTCTCACACAAGAGGGAACAATACCACAGAGGTAAAACCACAAAGGTAGAAGTACCACATAGGTAACACCACGGAGGTAGGAGTACCACATGGGTAACACCAAGGAGATAAAAGACTCAACTAACACCAGTTTTTCAGCGAAGTAAAGAAGTACATATGATTAATCGTGAAGATAGATCATTATATTCAGTCAAGAGGCACTGTTGCTGACCATACAGAGTCTGACCCACACAATATTGATATGTACTCACCCCCGTAATGACCCACACAGGATCTGAAATGCCCAGAGTTGATAGGAACTAATCCCCCAATGACCCACACATGACCTGACCCACACAGGATCAATATGCACTGACCCACACAGGATCGCTAAGTGTTGACCCACACATAATCTGACCCACATAAGATCGGTGTGCACTGACCCACCCATGATCACTAAGTGTTGACTCAGATAGGATCAGTTCTTACCCACACAGGATCGCTCGGTACTAACCTCTGAATGATCTACTCCAACCTCTACCTCACTACTACCCTTTGGGTTCCCACAAATAGCACGCTTGGGAGAACCGCTCATCAAGCCATCAGCCGTACCTCAACCACCATGATGTTCCAAGAAGAAGTATCCCAAAGGTCCATCACATTATAATGGACCCAATTCAATAGACGATGCGTCAATCGGATGCACAGTCTGTAAGTTATTAACATTTCCACTCCGAGCACCATTTTGGATTTTGGTTTTGATCTAACCCAGACATACTCCATCTTTATCCAAAACTCAAGTGGAGTATACAAAAAGAACTATCCCAAACCCAAGATTTGGTTGTCGTAGACGGTTTTTCAAACTAATGCATGGTTTGTCAAATGTACGCAGGTTCTCATGATATGGCCAAAAAGGAATATCTGGGTCCCGAGGGGCCTCTGTCCTATCTGACCTGGTCATACCGACCTGGCCGGACCCAGCATGGGCCACCCAGACCCGGTTTAGGTTGACCCTACTCGATCCAAATCTGGCCTATTTTCCTGGGCTACGGTGAGTCCAACCCGTTGGGAGATAGTCCAGGCTGGCTTGTGAAAGGGGTGGCCTGGTGGCATGGCCCGTTTTGCGGCCTCCTGTCAGGTGGACCGCCATGTTGGGGTCCGCCCTAGACAACAACATGGTGGGAGGCACCTCCCAGGTCACCCAAACAGCCAAAGGGCTATTTGGGTTTTGGAAGTGGGACCTACCAGAGCAGGTCCGGCTCGGTGCACCACGACCAGCTGGTTTTCCGGTCGGTCCTCCTCTTCCCAACGGCGCGACGGCGCCACTATCATCCAAAGCTGACCATGTGCCAACCTACCTTCTACCTCTGCTGTGGCCAAGCGGCCGCGGCCTCCTACTCCACCGTAGGCATCGACGAGCACCGCCACTCCACCATGCGGACGGCCTCAAACCTGCTCAGTTGTGGCAGAAGGGTCATGGCCTCCTTCTCATCTGGAGTTGCTGACATGTGCCACCCTAGCACCACGAGGCAGGCTGGATTGTTGGCCGCCCTCCACTTCTTTGGTTCACCGCATCTCTGTTCTAAGCCTGAAAAATATAACGCTCGCATATTTGCGATCCTCAGGTCGAGGGCCTCATGTCCATACGTCGCCCTCTCCAAAACTTTGTGTTTCCAACATATTTAAATATTTGGCGTCGAAGAACGCTCAAAGAACACACAAAGAACAAAAGTTAAAGGGGGAAGGTATATGTGTGGAATAATGTCCATGCTAGTTTGGCCATCGTCAAAGTGAATTTAGAATATGAAGAATTATCAGAAAAATTAAATTATAATTCAAAATAAATCCGCTACCATGACGTTTGTTGGAGATGTCGTGAGGAAGAGGATGAAATCAATGAAAGGGATGTTGGCATTCATCTCTCCTACAAGACACTTCCGAAATCAGTTCCCCATTCTTCAATCAAATGTATTTCTTAATTAGAGAATATTTCTACATATGTTCCCCCATGCTCTACTTTCCTTTTCCAATGATTTATCTCACAAAAGGTGTGGTTCCAAATTAATAAGATCAGGTTTATTAATTAAACAAAAAGAGTTGGCACATTAATTGAATTGAATTTGTCACATTAACTTGGGGGAATTACAAGGGATAACTTCATATTAAGAGGGGTTTGGGTGGTCCGCACCCCCAAATTAAAAATGGGAGGTTTCAATTTCAAAAATTAAATAAAGCATGTGAATTTTATTTTCTCCCACGTAAAGTCTAAAAATTAATTTCCACCCTCATCTTACTGTGGTTGAGGTGAAGGACTCCTAAAAAGAATATCGGGGCTACGAGTTCCCCAGTGCCCTCAGATTTTAATTCTGAGTGCCTGTTAAAAAGTTATAAAATGTCGCTTGTGCGTTTACTAAACATACCGAAAAAAGTTGAAAAATTCATTCCATGCACACTGGGAGTCAGAATCACGTGCCGTCAATTTTAGTGGACTCGTAATATTCCCATATTATTAAAAAATTACATGGAAACATTCAGGTCTTTATAGAGAGTTTAGGATATTGATTCTATCAACATCATAAAGGTAATTAGTATAGAATTCAATAGATTCTTCCATAAAATATCATTCTAAAATAATACATTCTGACATACTTGTAATATTTTTATGAACATTCAAAATCGTCAAACATCATTCAATGTGGTACATTTATCTATAAAGGATATGAACACATCATATAACCTCTCTTACTATGTGAACCATCTGGTGGACCATTTTACAAAAGAATGATGGTGGGATGAACACCTCTAATTCAAAAAAAAATGGCTTCAACCTCCTTATTCATGATTGTAAACTTCGTAGGGTTTATAGTTTTACTACATGTGGATTTAAAAAAGAAAAAAAGTCTAGTTAATGTATGTCATACATTTTTACAAAGACTACTATGTAAATCAACAAGAATAAAATATATTTTTAAAAAATGACTAACATGTGATTTTAGTATCTGTATTTTCAATTTAATAATTGACATGAAATTATTGATACTTTATGAATACCCCGCTGGAAATTTTACACCATAAATGAAAATGAAAAATTATAAATTTTCTTATTTCGAGAGGGTGTAATCAACTGGAAGAATAAAATCCCACCCTTAACCCTCCATCGATTCTAACTCTTCCTTTATCCCAATGTCAATCTTTTCCATACTAGTATTGATTACATAATTTTCTCTAGGAATATCTAGTAACATTATAATAAAACAATAAAATATTTTTTTCCAGCAATAATGACATCAAAAAATTTTGGACGTAAAAACAATTTCAATATGGTATTTCAAATAAAATTGATCCCTTTCCAACCAGATTTTGTATGGCCTTTCCAAAATGGTTTTTTTAAAATAAAATCAAATTTTATTACATTATTGAATAGGTTTTCACTTATGAGTGGTGATAGTGTTGTACCTTGTTTAGTATTCCCATCAAATGTTGTCGTTCAGGATTTATATTTATGTCGTCGTGGTAAAAATTTCCAATTTCCTAAAAACACATTCTTCAAGGAATGTTTCAACTGAATTGATTGTAGGAATTTTTTAAAAATTTGACACCACAAAATTTATTTAATTTTATATCCTAAAACGTTTACGTAAGAAGGAAGGTCATTTATCATCCCATAAAACATGGATCACAACGTGAATTTATTACTTCTATGAGAATCATACATTATAAAACATATCTCCCATATCAATTTCAGATCATCAATAATTGGATCAAATATACCTTAATATCATTACGGGGTTTCATGGGTATAGATATATGTTGAGATGTCATAATTTATTTTCATTTCATGCATAGCCTTGGTGGAAAGTTATAATTGGCCAATAAGGTAGATCATGTACTATTTTTTCTACTATGTACATAAAAAGTATTTATTCCATTTATTGATAACCCAATATTATTGTTTCTTAGCTCATTTTCAAATTTAGGATACACTGAAACAATTTTCATCCATTGAGGTGAATCTATATGAAGGCATTGGTTCCCATAATTAATTCTATTATCTACATGTCATGTCAATTGTCTCATAGTTTCTTAACATCCATATAGTCTATTAAACCATGTAAAGATAAGAATGTACAATATATATTTCTAAATACTTAGTTCATTATTCATGTATTGATCTTCACCACACAGAGGGAATTTTTTTACTGATTCATGGTCCTTACGAACCAATATGCAATCATTTAGGCGTGAATGAATTTGTTTAGAGATCATTCCCATTGAGCATAGAATTTATTTATCATCATATATTCGATATGGAAGTTCATTTTTTATGGATGAATATCATTTAGAAGACCAAGTTGTTCTGTCAAGCTATTTTAGGTCTATCTATTACCAGATTTCAAATTATGTAACATAAATAAAGATGACAACATTGTGTATTTAGTAAAACCAGTATATAGTGGTCTCTTAGAAAAACTCATTAACTTCTCAATAAACATTGGAAATCACGATGGTCATATTTAATTTCCATTTTCATTTATTCTATGTCATCTACATCATCATTTAAATTGGTATCCATATCAAATGATACATAAACCATAGTATCATCCCAATTAGTTTTCAATTTCAGTTCTTCTATGTGTTCAATCAACCATTTATAGCTCTGATCTATTCTATGAAAAATAAAATGTTCTTCCATCTATTCCAAACTAATTTGTCTTGAATAAAAATAACATAGCACAAAGTATTTTAGAAGGGTTGTATAAATGATCTATTCCTAACATGATGAAGTCATTAACATCATATTAATATTATTTTTATATATGATTAAAATGTATCCATTTTTTATTTATATGCATTAAATTAGGTTCATAAAATAACGATTTTAAAAAAATTAAATACATATAAGATATTCACTATCAAAGGTCAAAGTTATAGATAATTATAATAACTGTAACTAAAAATTTTATTGATTTAAATATTATTAATATATTTTTAAGGAAATGATTAATTGAATTTATGAAAATAATTACTCCAATATGGTAGGTTTTATACTTTTAATTCATCTAAATTTATCATCCTAACCGATATGGGATGACCACTACTCAATTTTGTTCATGAAACATCGCTACATGTCTAGAATAGATGGTGAATGAGTCCCATGCAACAAAATACAATAATAATTATTCAGGAGATGAAGATTATGGGGATGATTGTTGTCTCCATAAAACACATTTAATTACCATACATTAATTTAAAATTTAATAAATTTTCCCAAAACCACTTTCAATATTCAAAAGGCTTCATTTTGAATATTTAAAACCCTCTTGAAAACATATTTTTTAAATTTCACATGAAAATCGAACATTTTTTTTCTCAACTCTTAATTGGATATGAACCCCCTTTTTATAAAATCTATTATAAGCAAGTTAAAATTTTGACACCATATTCAAAAAATAATAATTTAATTGATTAAAATAATTTCCCTTGAATGATGTAAAATCTGAAATGTTTAAAACATTACAGGTTCACTTAGAAATCACTTCATGTGTTTCAAAACACTAAATTCATTTTAGTTCATTTTGAGGAAAAACATCATTTTGTTATGTACCAATGGATTTTGGTTTCTTGAAGAATTATTTTTGGAATTTGTTTTATATAAATTCCTTAAATAAATAATTTTTATTTATAAAAGCACTACTTGATTTGTTTTTATTCATTAAAAAGTATTACCAAATCATTATTTTACATTACTAATAGGACATGTGACTCTAGTAGTGGAAGGAACCTAAGTATCGATCTATATACAATTGGGATTCATTTCACCCTTAAATAACATTAAAAAATAATTGTAAAACTTTCTAAAATATTATAATGTTGTGTCTATACATTAAAAATCAGTGTATATAAAATAAATAGTTAAAAATATATAATCAGAATAAAGGATTGATAAGAATAAAAACTGAAAACAATCTTCTTATATAAAATATAAGATTAATAAAGAATCATGTCTCTTTTTAAAGGAAAATAAAATTCAAACAGAGAATATTTAAAAGTTATCTTGTGAAAGAACATCCCAAAATAAACCAACAACTAAGCCACAGATCGAACATCTCCATGCAACCCATGGTTGCATACCTTCACCAAAAGATCCATAAATAGAATACCAATATGACATCAAAATTGAGATCATAACCTCAAAAAATATATAGAATAATAAAATCTATATCTACATATATGGGTGACTATGTAGGGTGTGAAATAAATAGAACTAGTAAGATTTCAGCAAACAATCATTTAAATTCATTTTATAAAACATTTAACAAAAAATAGTTTGAGCACCATTTAAAAATTGTTTCAAAAAAGGAAAACAAAATGGAATGAAATAAAAAACATTTAACACTTTTGGAAATTATATAGTAAAACCTTTTAAGAAAATAAAATAAAACCATGATTAAGATTAATACATTTATACTTCTGTAGGTCAAAAAATTTCATTTTAAAAAATTTCATTAAAATTTCAATTTTTACCGAGACATTTATGAAATCATACATTTAAAAGTGAAAATCCCTTAAAATAATAAAAATTTGGACTTCAAGGATTATAGAAATAAATAAAAATAAATTTTTTCCATTTAAAAAATTTCTCAAAACACATTATATAAAAGAAAAAAAATAAACTCATCCAAAAAATATAGATTCTTTTTAGGTCAAAATATATCCATTATAAAAATGATGAATAATAATAGTAAAAAAATAAATTCTTTCAACATGTCTTTAAAATGTAAAAAGGGTAAAAAACATTGTGTGTAGTAGGGATCTCTATGATAATTTCATCAAATGAAAAATCATTACCAGAGTTTCACTTGATCCTACAGTGTGAAAATATCAAACATATACCAGTAGAATAAACAACCCAAGGGTTCCAATCTATAGCAACACCATCGACAAAAAATAATGCTCTCAAATTCCAAAAAATAGGTCAAGCAACATAATTATTACATCACTAACAGTATGTGGAAATAAATAAAGACATCATGTACAAACACTATGAAACACAAAAGATCACAAACATAGTTTCCTTGGGTTCCAATGGAATTATAGATGTGGTGGTGTGAAAAAATATGATCATGATAAATATATAAATCAGTAATAAAACATAAGAGATAATCCTCATATCACCTCTAACACCATATTACTTTTTTTTATATATTCTGTCTTGGTCGTTCACCATGGCATTGCCTTTAAAAAAAGGAAAAAGATTATAGAAAAAAACCAAGGGTTTCATAATAAGGGAAAAAATACAAATGAATTTTTTTAATAAAGTGACAAAAATCCTTTAATAACGAGATGTTTGAAAATATTATTAAAAAATAATCTTTGTTATAAACTCTAGATACCATTTTTCAATTCTCAAAAGGCGTACAAATCATCTTTTATAATCTGGATAAAAATATCAATTTAAAAATAATATTTATCTACCCATTGAAAAGAAATTACTCCTCTCATTGGAGTCAACTAATAATTCATGAATTAAAAAAACACTTAAACAATTGGTTACATCCTTCAAAACTCAAAATAGGCTCAAAACAATTTTTCTATCATCTAATTAATTTTAAATAGCTTCTTATGCATTTATAAAAACGTTTACAAATATAAAATCATTATTTCTATAAATAAGTTACTAATCCCTGTGAAATACCTTATTTTATACATAGGAAGCATTAAAAAATTTATGAACCCAGAATGGGTATCAAATAATCATTTACCTACGAGAATCCAATTAATTGTATAGGAGGAATACATATAGAAATTGAGAAGGAAAAGGTAGATCCTATATGATATTTCTTCTACATTATTCTTGTCATATATGGTATAGAGGAGATCCAAATTGAGTTAAATTGAGTAGAAGATATCAGCAAACTACTGTTGGATAAAATAATGAAAAAATATGGGGAAACTCTTAAATCACCAAGTAGTTGGAAAATATATCAGTAAAAGCACCTTATGTGAAACCTAAACATGTAATAAACATTTGATAATGAGGAAAAATTAAAAAACTGTAGATTTGATCATTGATTTTTCTGAGAGAATGTAGAGATATTATGATACCTTGGATTTGTTTGATCCATGGTTCGAACCTTGGATTCATTTGAGCCTTGATTTGAGCCTTGATTTGAGCCTTGGAATCATTCGATCCATGATTCAAGCCTCGATCTGAGCCATGGTTTCTAGGAGAAGGAGCACCAATAGAAGGTGACTTTTGTAAAAGTTTGAGATATCGTGATTGACATCAGTGTTTTAGGGATCTTGAAATAGATCATAGATACTTTTATCTATGCTTCCAAAATAATAACAATAAAGATAAATTTTATTAGTTCTATATTGATAGATGCTGATAGGATGAATCATAACTAGTTATGATAAAAGAAAAATTTATCAATTCTAAAACATTAGCACTCAAAAAGGATTTATAATTATGATTATAAACAAAAAAATTCTAAATATATTTATATAATTATATATAATTTTTTTTAAAATAATTTATTTTTAATTTATAATTATCAAAATATAATTTTATAAGTATAGTAAATATACCTTTATAAATATATTTATAAATAAATATATTCAAAAATATTTTTAAAATTGTAAATATATTTTAATGATTACGTACATTTATATAATTATATACATATTCAATAAATAAATAAATATATATATATAGTAAATATATTCAGTTGTGAAATATAATTATTATAATTTTGTAATTGTAAATACACTTATATCATTGCCTATATTTATATAATTATATATATATATATATTTAAAAAATATAATTATATAAAAATATAAATATATTAAATGTAATCATTATTTAGAAATAACTATTATAATTTTATAATTATAAATATATTTATATGTTTACATATATATATATATATATTTAATAAATATATGTAAATATTAATATAAATTTAGTAAACATATTCATTATTTAATAATTATTATTATTCTTTTATATGTATTAAAATATTTATTTATTTAAATACATTTTTCAAAATATTATTTATATATTTTTATCATTATATATATTTAAATAATTATATGTATATATTATATAAATGTATATAAATATAAATATAATAAATATATTCATTATTTATTCAAATTTATTAGAATTTAATAATTATTTAAATATATATTATTAATATTTATAATTATATTAATACTTTTGAATAAAAATTTTATTTATTTATTTAGAATTATAAATATATAAATTCATAAATATAGTAAATATATTTATCAATATATTTATTTAAAATAATAATTTACATATTTATTTTCAACATTATTAATGAATATAAAATTTTTAATGCATACATATTAAAAATTAGTGAAATAGAATAATTAAAATAGGGTACAATTTAAAAATACTGAAAAAATTGAAACGATTGATGAATTAAATATATATTGTTAAAATAATATGCATATATATTGAAAAAAGGTTAATACATATTGACAATATTTGAACATAGTAAATAAAATTATTTAAATAAGTAATAGAAAATGATTAAATTTCAAATAAATAAAATATTAAAAAATATTAAAAATTGATAAATAATACCTAATAGCAATTTTATAAAAAATAAAAAAAATAAAATTTAAATATTAAAAACATAATATATTAAATGTATCGTGTTATAATGAAATTCACCAATGAATACTAAAATTTAAATAAATTATATAAATTTTAGGTTTATGTGTTTCTATATATGATATATTTAATTATTTAAATATTTATGTGTGAACATTGTATATAAAAACATATTAAATACGTATATATGTGATATCAATGTAACACACATTTGATATATATTAAATTCAAAAAAAAATATCAATCAATTTTAACCATTACTCAATGTAATTTGTGTGCATTTTTAAGTAATATTAATTTTTTTTATAAACTATTTTTTACAAAATATATGAATTATTTAATATAAGAATAAATTTTTTTTATATAAAAGATATTTTAGGAAATATTTTATATATTGATATATATATATGTGTGTGAATATATTTCTATATTAATTGAATTAATGAATAATTAAGTAAGAAAACCATTAATATGAATAAGTCATTAATATGTTTTTCATTATTACATTTTATACCTTTTCAATATTTAAATTCAATATTTATTATTTTTTACTATTTAAAATAAATATAATTATGTATATATACATTAATATTATTTATTTTTTTAATAATCATTTCAGTAATAATTTTTTTTATAATTTTTTTATGTATTCATCTTTCATTTTTTATTTAATTATTAAAATTTATTCATTTTTCTGTTTCATTATTACAATTAATTGATTTTATATATAAATATTTAATAGTAATACATATTAATATTTATAATATATATATAAAAATTATTCTTTTTTATCATTATATGTTGAATTAGTAAAATATTTAATATTTTTCTTAAAGTACTCACACTTTTTATTTGTTTAAATATTTTATTTTATTAATTTTACATATCTATATATTTTCTATAAAATGTTTTTAATATTAATAATTTATATATCACTCTAATATATTTATTCATTTTTTTCAATAATTATTTAATTAATTAAAATACTAATATTTTTATTTATTCATTTTTAGTTTTAATTTGTTTAATTATTTCATTTAATTCAGAACCTTTATGGGTGAAAAAATTTCATGATTAAGGCTAGCATTATTTAAGGACTCTTTTATAGTAATGATGGATAACATGATAAAAAACTAAACACATGGATATTAAAAACAGATCTCGTAGTGATGGAACACATAATTCCAGAAAATATAAACATACTGTCACGGTTTTGTGCCAAGACATCATACATAAATGCGTATGGAATACATTGAATACCCAAGATAGATTGTCTCATGATACATATTGATGCATCAAGGGGCTATAAGATTTTGGGGCCTTCCCATCACATAATAAGTCTAATGCATCCATCATACGAAGAGAATGATTAAAAAATACATATCGTAATGTTCAATACAGAACCTCATTCATAATCATTGAGAAGTAATCAATAGTTGTCTTTATATATATAGTTGATATAAAGATTATCCATATTTCCATAATCAATGGAATAATGTGTTTAACTTGGTGACTATCCAATTATAGAAATATTTCCATTACAATAAAATGGAATATAACCTTATCAAAGGAATAATAATAAGGTAATGGTGAGCCGAACATTCATGGTGTAGGGATTTAAGGCCTCACCCCTACTGTGGTATGAGGCGGTTTGATTTTTTTATTGAACATCGATTTAGAACTCCTTTTTCAAGCTTTTTTTATATTTAGGATGGGTATCATGACACGGATCTGGTGCTATATCATGTTACAATTGTACCACTGACTGGTCAGTGAACCCATCACCGGCTATCCGATGGTGGAAATTGGCTTTAGTGTGGTATCCTAGGAATATTTTAAGTGTGTGAGGCCCTAGAATTTTCACCTGGTAAACCCATTATCTTCTAATTCAGCATTTACCCACCATTTTGGTGTAGCTTCCCTCCATACACACCTCCCTCCTTCCCATCACCCCCTTAAAGTATCTCCCATGACCCTTGGTAGATTAAATTGCCATCTGATGTGAATCAAATATTGTGCTCAGTCTATAACTCCTCTTTCTTTTATTCTTATTTTTCTTTATTATCATTGGTCTCTTTCCATGTTTATCTAATATAACCAAATTTGATGGATTTTTCATTCTCTTCTAAGTTCTTCTGATGTCGGCAAGACAGAAGGTCGTTGTTGAATGTGTAGATTTTTATTAACCTATGAATTATGCTACCTAAGCATAACACATAATCTCACTTATTTTTTCAAGTGAATATGTAGTGTGGTCACACTATAAATCTAGTGATGACATAAAATTTATAAAATTTCTAGAATATAAGACATGATATAATTGTTCCAAAGAGGGGTTATGTATTTATTCAGTGATTTTCATAGTAGATTTCACAATCATTGGTTAATTTGTAATGAATCTGACATTGAGTCGGGAATCATGAATGATAGGCTTTGTTTTTTATAATGATGATGATTTAGGATTTTTTTGAATTAATTAAAGGGAATGATGCTTTCTCAATGACTTTTTTGGGAAATGATGATAAATATATGGTTTAATTTTTATAAAAATTTAATTGTTTCCTTATAAATATCGAAAGGCTTGATAAATTCTTTATAAATAAAGAGTGATATTTTATAATTGAACAATCTATGGTAATGTGTTTTATATTTGTTAAAATGGGAAAGTTATTTATTGTTGTGGTGTTTCATTTTTATAAATCAAAAGAGTTTTTTAGAACATGTTTTGTAAATTGGTTTCTTTTGAAATTTTTTAGATAATGAATACTCCCCTTTGAGGGTGGGCTTGTTTTAAAGATAAAATATTCTACAGAGGTGGTTGTATTTTGAAAGTCGGTATTATAGCCATGAGAACTATTTTATTTTAAAATGGTGTATTAATGGAATGTTCTTTTGTTTTATAAACATGTAATGTTTTTTTGAAATTATATATAGAGAGTTAATACTAGTAATAGAAAGATTTCATAGTGGAGGCCCGTGTTACTTATTATGTTTCACTTTGGATGAGAGAACTCATATATGTATGGTTTGTGTTTCTTGTCAAGTTATGAATTAGAAAATAAACCTCCCTTATTGGTGGTCCATATTACCTTATCATGTATATCATATTGAACTGGAACTATAATATTTGGAGGTATGGTCATTGTGATGTTTTCAGAGGCACACCGTTATTGGCCGAAGTAGGAATGATCAATATGGGTAACGAACCAAAGAATACAAAATGGTATGGCCATCCACATGTATCACCATGAACCTTAGGAATAAATTCTTATTATTTATTTAACAAAATTTTTTAATTTTGTTAAACAATTTACCTTGAGAACATATCATGCACATTGTACAGAATGGCTATTTTAGGGGCACCATTGGTGGTGGACTAATATGTTTTATTCTAACCCTATAGGGGAATCCATGGAACATGGGTACCTATGGAGATATAAATATTTTATCATAGGTATATGTTCAGTTTATGGTTCATCTCTTACTTTTTGGTGGGGAATTCTTTCCTGGAATATTAGTGATGGGATAAGAAAAGTATCAGAACTAGATTGGGATGAGTTATTAGTTTACATGTATTTTGGGTTATTTTTATTACTCTTGGTCTATGGTCCTCGCATGGGATATCTGGGTATTGAATGGTATACCCGTTATTATTATATCATGTGATGTTGTACTTATTTGTTGTCACTGTCCTCCATTTCTAGTGATGTTTATTTGAGTTGTTTTACTGGGAGATTCATTTTATCTTCAAATTCTATTGTGACTCTCAGTAGTGTATATAGTCTTGTCATAGAAACATAGACTCTCTCTACTAACTAGTATCATTTGGAATATAAGTACGAGTTCTTATGCACACATAATGCCCTGATCTGAATATTGTTTTGAGTGACCCATAAGGGGACAATACAAAGTAGTATTAGAGAATATTTTATTTTTTCTAAATAGTTTGAAATGATAGACTATAGAGTGTGATGTGCCTATACTTGTTAATGATCATTATTCTTGGAGTTATCACCTAAATTATATGTGAATCCCATGTTTTTAATGATGAGATACGTTTTTTAGAATATTATATTTCCCATGATATTATTTCACATCTTGTGATAGACATTATGTTTGATTTTGTGGCTCTTTGGGGTTTTTTATATGACTTCATAACAAGGGAGTGGGTATATATTATTTTGATTCATGTGTATTTTTCCCTTATCCTAGTTTGGAACGTGTTTATGTGTGTTCATACATAATTTTATAAATGAGGGGATTCACATGACATGCTTATGAAAATATCATAGAATTCAAATGCCATTTTTATTCTAGTTGTCTATAATGTCATGATGTGATTTCACTTATGTTATTTATATACAACTATGGTTTATGACTAATTAAAAATATGGTTGTTCATTTATTGTGTCACCAATATTTTATATAGAATTTTCCCATATATGAATGTGGTGGTATGCTACATAACCAATTCCCAAAATGATGGCTTGACGTATATGTAGATATAAATGAGTTGTCAAATTATGGTCTTGGATAAATAAATAAGTAATAGGAAACCAATATTGTTTTTTCACTTATAAATTATGAATTATACCTTATTTAACTAAAATATTGGAAACAAAAAAATTATCTTGAAATTTCAATGTATGAAAATTTAAATTTTTGGAAGAATAAAAATGAAAATCAAGCTGAAAAAGTGAGTTTATAGATTTTATAAAAGTTCAAATCCCTTAAAAAAGAGTATGTGAAATTTGTGATTTTCTTCCAACTCTTGTATATATTTCTTAACATTGTGTATGGGTTGTTGGGGTTGTTGGATGTTCATGAATTATAAGGTCATTATGTTATGGCAGTTGATGAGTTTTAAGGACTATACATGTTTTTGTTTTGATAAAGATGGAATGTGTATTGAAAGGGGTCCTTATTGTTTTGCCCAGGTCTTAAAGATATGCAATGGTGTTAGGTGAATATCTAGGGTTGTGAAACATTAATGGAAGTGCAATGTATTGTTTAAAAAATGAAATAAATTTTTCAACCAAGGATGAGATATGACCTTTTTTGTTATGAATGGTTATGAACCTTGTGTTCTATGACTAGCTTATTATTGGGATGGGTTAGTTTATTTTTAATCCATAGATGAGACCCATTTTGGGTTTTAACCATGTTAATGTTTATGTGTTGTAGTTATTAAGGGTGTTCCCCATGATCCATGGTTTATATGGGTTATGAAAAATGTATTAGGTGGTAGAAAATATTTAGTATTATGTGTTGGTATCCCATGGGGGTTTATATTATAGATTCTCCTTTATGAATAATGAATGAATGGATTCCTGGCCTAGGGATGTTAATAACATGATTTTTTATTCCCTTGTATATATATTGATTTAGAGGGAAGGATTTTTTTTGGATTTATAACCTTATTAGTTTTGGAAACATTTGGTACATGGTTGAAATATATGTATATTATTTTGGGTTACTTGAAATTGCATAAAAATAATGGGTGATCTTTCCTATAGCCTTCTTACATTTTAAGCATTGGGTCATTTTTAGAAGAATATCTAGGTTGACTATAGTCAATTGAAGTAACATTATAGAATAATGGTTAGTTGCATCTTTAGGCGTTTGATCCTAATATTATTAACAATCGGCTCACAGATAATGAGTCTGTTTCTTTTATTTGGTGACAAAATGGCATGTAACCCCTATATTTTGTCAATATTTGGAGGAGCTTGAGTAATAACTATTTCTTTTTCATGGAAATTGAGGTGGTACACATAGTTTGTGCTGGAATTGTATTGGTGGAAGAGGTTGTGTCCAGTTCCATTGAGAATTATTTAGGGGTTAGCGATACTTGACCAATGTAATGAAGTTAGTGGTGTGATGTGATTTAGTCCAAGACTCCACGATTGAAATATTCATGTGGTCATTCTATGTTTTCCTTGTAGGTTCTTCATGATGTGAGGTGACTGTGGAATATGTGGATTCTTATGGTAATGATGGCCTAGAGTTTTATAAATAGATATATGATGTTTTATCTATAATTACATTAGATTATATTCATGGATGGGTCAAGATTTAGTGATGATAATGACCTAATATTGAATATAAAAACGAGTTTTAGGGAAGATGAATTCATTTATCATGACTCAGACGGAGAAGTATGCATTCCTTGGTAATATATCCAATTATGATTTCACCATAGGAGTGGTATAACATAAATCCATATGGTGGGGAGAGATCCATTTGAGGAGGGAAGGAATAAACTTCATAATTTGTTTCATTTTAGTGAATTTCAATGATGTTTATGTTCTTATAAGAGAAGAATGAGTATTGAGAGGTATTTTGTATTAGTGCTCAAGTATGAGCAGGATGGTTACATCTACCCATTATGTTTGGAAAAATATTGGGAATAGGCTATTAATATTAGGATATTGATTTAGTGGAGTTACGATAAGGACACTCATATGGTGGGGTGTGTAATATTTTTTATGGGTGTGAGACCCTCATAGTTTAAAGGGTCATTAATACTATGAAATGGGTCATTGGAATAGTGTTTTAATTAAGAATTCATTGAATGCATCATTCAGTTTTTACTAATATTCCGTAATAAATTCCAAATATTAATATATATGTGATATTTATTGGATTCTGAGTGAAATATTTGGGATCAAAATGGAATGATGTGATCCGAGCATGTTTTATTTTGGAGGCATGTCGGTGCATAGGTGTGACATGGTAAACAACATGAATGGCCAGTGGTTCAACCATGGAATCTCACTAGAGTTCAAGGTTTGACCATGTCATCTTTTTGGATGATCATGGGATGCCTCGAGTTATCAATTAATCTTTTGCAAGGGGTTTAATAATGAATTGGTGGTAAAAGTAGGGAATTCATGAGAGGGGTTTTCAAGAGAAGGTACAACCTATTGTTTTTTTGAAATTTAACTTAGTGGGTTATGAACTGCATTAGGAACATTTTTGGGAATGTGATGAATTTAATAAAGCTTTAAAATGGTATTCATGTATTTTTGGTGCTGTAACTTCTTTTCTCATGTATATATATCATTTGATCAAGAAATACATGGTTAGGGAGCACACCATGGATGGTCTAATCACATGGAACATGAATTAACTAGTTTGGTAATGTCAAGGGTGATGGGGCGATGAACACAAACAAGGTTGTTTTGGGAGTTTTAATGAATATTTTAATCAATAAGCTAATCTAGGAAATGGTTTATGGTACCTAAGTACTGTTATCAATTTATTATAATTGGGTATATTTGACATGACTAGAAATTTTATAACCTCTTGGTTGTGTTTCTAAAAAGGAAGTTTAGTATAGTTTAATCATCAGGAACTAGGACTGTTGAGTTTTCATGACCATAGTGCTCTAAAAATAGAGTTTATGTAACCATGAATTGTAAAATAAGTACTCATATTTGTTTCCCTCATGAGTATGGTTCAATGTTATGAAAGGTATAGTAATGTGAAAATTGGACTGGTATAAACCAGTGACATGAACAATGGGATACTTGTTTTTCATTTAGAAGTAGGGCTTGGTGATAATTGAGTTTCAAGCTTGAGGATGAGATATTTCAAAATGTGTAGGATGTAAGAACCCATCCATCTGGTGGTATAGGGGAATTCATATTTTTTATTGAACCCCTATTAAACCAAATATTTATATTCTTGTTTCATGTATAAGAGGGGTATTGGGTGATAAATAAGGGTTCAATAAATGGATCTCGGACCACAACATATTCTTTCAACACCGCTTTCTTTCTATTATAGGTACACTAGAAATGTTTTGGCTAGGGAAGTAGCCCATGTGGGATTCTAGGCTCACTATATATAAAGTGATCCTAGCACTATATGATTAGTTGACTCCAAAGATGAGTTGGGGGTCTCTTAGTAATATTTCAATTGAGGGTAGACCTAGGATTTCTCATTGTGTCACCCCCATGTATTGTGAATTAGGATTTAATCCCAATTTGTTTCCCATTATCATGAGATAAATTCCTCCCTCCCTCTCCTCTCCCCATGGAAGGATATCACTTGATCTTTAGTTGTTTGGAATATCACCAGATGTTAATTGAAGCATGTGGTTTTTTATAACTCCTCTTTCTTCGATTATTCTTTTTTTCACTGATATCATTTAGACTCATCCCATGAAATCTATTATTCCCTATTTTATGGTATTTTGTCTTCACTTCTGATTTCATTCATTTATGATAATTTTCGGAGGATGGTGATGAAGATGTATACATTTTTAAATCTAATCTTGGTGGTCCCTAACCCTAAGCCACAATATAATTATTATTTTTAGTGAATAGGTTGTGTGTTCATGTAGGTTATTTGGTGTTGAAATTTAATTTTTTAAGATGTACTACCTTTGGGATTGCCTTAATTAAAATTCCTTATTTTTATAGTCGAACTTTTTTTGGAATGTTTTAATTAAATTGTTTATCCATAATATATTTTTTTTCAAAGTGGGGCACTATTTTTTATTTATTTTTGTTAAATGTAATTTTATAATCATTGGATAAAATGAAATGTATTTGACCTTCATTTGGGATATAAGAATTGTAATATTGGTTTTTTAAAAGGATGATGATTTTATATTTTTTTTAATAAAAGAAATTGAATTTTGTTATCTCAAATGTGTTTTTGAAATGGAAATAAATAGATGTTTTTAATAAATATTGAAGTTTTCCTTAGAAAAATGGTATGTATTGATAATGTCTTATGAAATGAAGACTTTTATTTTATATTGATATGACCTATGGTGATGTGTTTTATATCAACCAAAAGGAAAATTAATTTTTTTATGTGATGCTTGTTTTTTAAAATTGTAAAAGATTTTTTAATTATTTCTAAAATATTGTTTTTAATTTGAAATGTTTCACGTTATGGAAAACAACATATTCGGTTGGCCTTATTTTAAATATAATGGAAACAACATATAGGTTGTTGCATATTTGAAGTGGGTTATGAGGCCCTGTAGACCAATTTTTTTTTAAATGGTTGTTGTTTTCTCTAGAATTGGGGATGATCTCATTGATTTAAGATTCAAACATTCCAAGTGGTTTCTAACGGGTTTTTTTTGTAGAACCGGAAACATCCAATGATTCCATATCCATTTGAACCTACTTTCCAAAGGTAGGCGCTCATTAGTTGCAGACTGATGAGACTTAGGAATTTGCATTGGTCGAGAGGATGGGAGGTCGGACTCATCACACCTTTTTGAGGGAAATTATTTTCTACTCTAGGACTCTCTTTATAGATTTATCTTATGTTCGTGAATTCTTATTACATTAACATGTATAAAATGAGCTTTACTTTAGATCTGACAATCAATGATTGATATGTAAGAAATTTAGATAATCTTTTATATGTATTAGAGGTTCTTCATTGATAGAGAATCATCTGTATTTGTTTAGAGATTCTTAGTCAATGGAATCTTTCAATACATAAAAGTCTCTTGGTCTTTATGATGACCATACTGGTTTTAAAGCCACTCAATGGGGCACATGATATTTATTTTCATTTAGAAGGACATGGATAATTTCAGAGTTGGGATCGTACCCACAGATGGGCTACCTATGTATCCTTTGTTTAGAAAAGGAATCAGAACCCACGTAGTTCAAGTAAGGGAGTATGATGTTTATTATTGATGGCTCAAAGAAAGATGTCATAATTACTTTTACACTCTAAGCTCACATGATTCATGATCGGTGTGAAAAAACAAGAGGTATTGGTAAAACCAGACAATTGTTCCATGAAAGATGAAATCATAAGAAATGATGTGGGGCTTATGTATGTATGACTTCCCAAATAGATGAAGATTAAGATGTACTTCATGGAAGAAATTCAGGAACATGGTCTATAAATTTATATGTGCTTCAGGGAGATTTGGATACTCTAATCTTGGGGCTTATTCCTAATGAAGATGCCCAAGTTAGGAGAGTATTTATTATTGGGTTTTACTCCTGAAAAGGAAGTCCAAATCAAAAGTAAATTAAGACTGGTTAGGAGAAATTATGGTTGGGGCTTACTCCTAAGAAGAAGGCCCAGGATAAGGGACTTGAAAAATTAAGGGACTTGGGGCTTACTCCTAAGGAGGATGCCCATATTTATAGATTTGAAACTGGGGTTTATTGCTGAATAGGAAGCCCAGGATAAGAGAACCATGGTTGGGGCTTACTCCTGAGGTGGATGCCCATATTTGGGAACTTTAAGACTGGGGCTTATTCCTAAAATAGAAGCCCAGGTTAAAGGAATTATGGTTGGGGCTTACTCCTGAGGAGTATGCCCAAATTAAGGGACTTGAACTAGGGCTTACTCCTGAAAAGGAGGCCTAGATTAAGGGAAATTATGACTGGGGCTTACTCCTGAAAAGGAGGCCCAGATTAATGAGGACTTGGGGATTACTCTTAAGAAGTATGACCATGAATAGGGTTCTGTCATATTGAAGGATGATGTTTAATAAATGAAATCTCTAATTTTAGTGACATAAAGATGTGTAAATCACTAGGTTTTGAGATATGTTCCACCGAATTCCTTTCGGATAAGGATTAGAATCAAGAAAACATGCCATAAATGGCTTTCAAGAGTGTCTTGAAGACTGAATCTTGAATTAGAGAGGTGGAATGGCATAAGAGGGGTTAAATGGGCAGGAAGGGCACCCAAAAATAGAAAGGCGTACAAGTCCTGGAAGGCGCACAGGTACTACATGGGAGCACAAGTCCTGGTCTCGCATGTATACCTTCGTGGCACGTGGGTACTTTCGTGATTTTTATCCCTTAGGGTAATACTTGGTCTATTCTTAACTAAAGCATTTAGAATTATCCCGAGGTACTTCCAGAAGAGTGGCGGGCATGTTTCAATGAGTGGGTAAGGAGGCGTGCAAGTGTGTCCATTTCCCTTAAGGTTAAACCACTTATGTGCGCAAGTGTTAGTGAATTCTAACACTTATACCTTATTCCTCTTGTTTAGACCTTCCATTCTAGGTAAAGAATTAACTTAGAAATGTTTGGAATACTTGAAGAAAAGACTTGGGCGTTCAGAGCTCTGTGTCTGAATTCTGGAAAAAATCATGTCAAAATGGGGGCCCCACCGGGGGTATTTTTAGGCTGGAGAAGACCCTGGGAGGTTTTCAAAGAGGGCGTTCAAGTAACTTGCACGAACATTAGGTGGCGTGCAAGTGTACTTGCGCGACCGTAAGGGAACATGTGCTACTCAAGGGTATTTTTCTCCTTGTTCATGCCTTTGTCAATTTTTTATACTTTCTTCAAAGGATGAATCAATTTTGGCTAAGGAATTTTCCTTTATATTATTTTAGACAATGTGACAAAAAGGAGTGTCAAAAAAAGTCCCCCATCAGATTTGGATTCTAAAGAATAAGGATGTGACTCTGAGGAAAAGAATAAAACCAAAGGGAAAGAGGCGTGCAAGTGTTCAGCACGCAACACTCGTTGCGCAGATGCGAGTCACGTAGGGATGGAGCGCGCTCGCCGTAGGCACGTAGGTGGCCGGCCTGGACTATATATATGCGCTCATTTGTCACGCATTGTACCAACTTCTGAATTTTTTAGCTCTTTCCACGCAGGTCATCTTCACCGTGCAAGTTTCTCTTTTTTCTGCTTTTCTTCACTGCCGCGCCGCTGTCAAGGTATATGGACTTGCGCGGTGATACCTACATGCCAAAAACATGTGCGGAATATTAACACTTGCGCGACACATCCACACCTGTGCACCAAGATTAGACTTGCACGCCTTAATGCCTTTTCAATTTTTTTGAATTCCTTCACAAATTTTATGAAAAATAAAGCCATTTTAGAGTTAATTAATTCAACTTTTGTGCAGATTCAATAGCTCCCAAAGGAATTGGAACGACTGCTGAACTGGAAAGCAAACGTCTTGATGATATGATGAAAATCATTGTCCAAGATTATTATACCCTTTGTGATTGCACTCTTCCGGATTTGGCCTTGTATCTGAAGAAATATCATTGTGACTTCCCCCAAAGCATTTATTTTCCTCTGTATGGCTATTGTCATCTGTGAGAAGTTACTATTCCAGAAGCAAAGAACTCTCTCCCATTTTCATGGTTTCAGAATTACACCAACTTTTCCTCAGCAAACATCTCATGTGGAGGAGGATTTATAAATTCTAGAATAGTAGAGAAGGCCCACATGATGCATCATAGCCCTTGTAAGCGATATATGAAACCTCATAATCCTGAGATGCAACCACATTTCCATCCTTCAATCTTTCGAAATGCTCAGATGGATCTATCCAAAGGATGGAAGAAAAGATGGGACTTCCATCCCGGGGGAGGTGTGAATCCAACTTGGATGTGGGCATACTGGGTGTGACAAACCTGTGCAGATTTTGTCAAATATCTGAAAGGAGTTGTGATATAAGAAGCTGTCTGGGTTGGGGAAACATATGTTTATAGACATGATAGCTTTGTGCTAGAGATACTAAGCCACTAGAGCCCAGAAAACAATTCTTTCCATCTGACTTGTGGAGAAGTATGTATCAGTCTATGGGATGTCTACAGGATATCAAGGGATCCAATTTTGGGCAACATGTATGATGAATTCATTCCTCCCACGGTGACTTGGAATGATTCAGAGAAGACTCCTGCTTTGGCTAGGGAATTATTTAAAATATTCCACAGGCTCAAGAGTTCAGAGACTTCCTAAACTCATTCTAGAAAGGATATTCATCTGGAGGAGTGAATGAATATATTTATTATTGAGAATAAAGAGAAGGATCCAAAAGAGAAGGATCTGAAAGGATAAAGGATCCAAGAAAAAGAAATCCAAGGATAAGAGGCCCACCCGTCCTACCACTTACCCAAAAACCAAGACGAGGGGTGATCTTGGCACATTCTATCCAACTCTAGAAGCAGGAGAGTTTGAGAAATGGGGATATGAGGTGAATCAAAGGATCCCAATGATAAATCTTATGGAGGGCTTCTTGGATTTGTGGCTCAGAGTTTATCTCTTGCCATTTAGGGACTCAAAGGGAGGCGTCAGGCTAGGGACCTTTGTTATTGCGGAAAAGTTGGATGAGGGAAAAACGGTTGGGTTGGCTACCCCCATTTTAGTAAATATTCACAGGAGTTTACTTCATGTCTTCATAGGTAAATCTCCTTTGATATTAGTGGGACCATTCCACGTTTTATGGGGATGGATCGCCACACACATTAGGACATATAATGTACAGAGTGGAGTACAAATTCCTGGATGTTATTTCAGGTCATCAATGCAAGAATTATCTGGAATTTCTCCATTAGATCTTAATTCTTCTGACATGAATGTGGGGCTGAGCATGTTTAAGGAATTCTACATCTTTCCCTATGGAAATCCGCCAACCGGGCGGTTTGTTGATGATGGAACTGCCCACTTGAATTTGAGGGCATACATGCTGGCCTGCAGAGATGGTGTGCTGGTAACCAGGATTGATGGAGAGATTATATGTGAGGCCTATGCTCCATATATATTTTCACGCCAATTCAAGTGTTTAAAACAGATTGATGTATCTCCCCCTATACAAGTCAGGTTAGAGAAACATTTGATGGTTCCTCAGTAACTGTGGTTGCTGACGTATAGGGATAAGACTGGGGCGGTGTTTGATTTACCAGTTGAAAAAGCGGCACGTAACTTGACTACATGGTATACAGAGCACTGGATAGCATCATACCCTAAAGGGGTGCTGAATCACCCAGTTTATCAGGTGGGGAAAAGGAAGAGTACTATATAGAAAGAATCTCTTCCTCATGAAGGTGATGCTTCCCTACCTGAAGTTGATTCACCAGATTCCTCCTCTAGGACTGATTCACCGGATTCCCATGATGGGGATGATGAGGCACAACAAGTGGCAAAGCGGCCTCGTGCCCGATATAATCCTCCAGTAAGAATCAAAAGACCTACTCTGTCAACTCCTGGTGAGTTACATCATTGTGGTAATTTAGTCACCTTCACTTCATAAAGCAATAAGTCTTATTTTATTATTCTCTATCAATAGGTGTAGGAGCTGGGAATAAATTGAAGTCGAAGATTGTAGGAACTTCCTCATAGAATTCTGGTACACGCATAGAATATCTATGACCAGAGGCTATCCAGACATGGCAGAGTTTATACTGTGGTATTGAAACTGCCTGGCTGGATTTATGCGAGGGGCTACATCTGCCTGGAATAGGGACTCTTCTATCTTATACCAATATTAATTTTGAAGATAGCCCTGATGAAGTGTAAGCTTATATCAGAGATCTGGAAATGCTCATATATTCCCTAGATGATTCTATTCTTGTCACCAAGCGGGTGAAGGAAATGATAGATCGTGGCACCACTGAGGGGACTGATGAGGAGTGGCACGATTACGTGGCCCCTGAAGATGTATGTTTTATTTCCTAATTTGCATTGCAACTTTATTTTATTTGAAGATTTGTTACTCAAGGAATTTATTTTCTTCATCTTGTAGCTTGAAACAAAAGGAATTAATGAGGTTGCTTCACCACAGTATTTCCCTGGTGGTATTTCCATCGGGGCTGCTGCTAAATCTCCTCACGAGTCGGGCGATATATCTCCAGGCCAGCAGGCCATGAATGAGGAGTTGGACATGGATTTCCATTCTCTCATTCAGGTACCTATAATTTAGACTTTCGACACTCCCAAAAATCCAAATAAGCAAAGGCATCAGAGGAAGAAGTCCACAACTAAACGCTTCATCAGTAGTGGTAAGTCCTTTGGATAATCATGAATTTTAAATCAAGAAGAAGATTTCTCATTTTCCTTGGGATTACAGGGGCTTATTCAATTTCCCCTCTGAGGGAGAGGACTGATCCTCCTCTGAGGACCACGGAGGGTGCTGTGGAACAATCACAAATTCATGCTGACTTGGCTGCTCCTAAAAAAGAGCCAGCATCTGTTCCCAGTGTCCCTCCTGCTGATGTTGAAATAAGAGAAGAACCCACTTTTGGTATGTTAACAATGATCCACAAAATGTTGAATGAAACATCTACTAACTTCCATTCTGTGATACTTCAGGTTCAACCCCTATATTAGAGCTTTTGGCGGCTATTGCAACTGATACCACGATTTTATCCGAAGATGTTGTTCAAGGTCAGGGACCACAAGATGAAGTTCACAAAGAAGACACATCAAATTCTCCCACTGGTGAGACTAACCAGGATTCTGAGATGTCATTAGATTAAATAATGGAACTTGGTGCATCTTTCAAAGATTTTATAAATCGTGTTAAATTACCATGTAATTTATATGATTATGGATTTGAGTGTTATCTTTCATCCTATTAAAAATAACTTCTTATTACATGTCTAATCATGATTGGTTCAAAGGTGTAGTTTTGTCTGAGCAAGATGCTGAACTACCCATGCCTGAAGGGGGTACAGAAAACCCTACCATTGTAGAGACATTAGCACAAGTGGAGATGAACCCAATAGTGCTTCCTCAAACTCATCTTGAAAATCCTATCGAATCTAGGAAATATGTGGAGGAACCTTCTCAGGTTTCTGATCTACTGTTGGGTAAGGAATAAAAATATTTGTGATTGAGCTTAATTTACAATTGATTCTTTTGTTTTCCTTTGAAACTAACCAAATCTTTCAATTAATTATGCAGGTCCATCAATTGCAGTGGCTAGATCTGAAGGTGAGGCCTCAGCCTCCACCCCAACGGTAAATGAAAATGATGAAGCTCAGGTCAGGGGGGGAAGAGCAGAACAGGGAACTTCCCTATGTGCATTAATCCGAGATTATACTCACCCATGTGACAGTGACGCTGAATCGGACCCGGAAGTTCAAAAGGCCTTCCAATTTTCATGACACAAGGCATAGAAGAACATATAGAAAATCATATCTAAAGTGCCTCTAGAGGAACTTCCATCGAAGATTCCTCATTTGTCATCCCTATATGTCATATTGGGACTTGGCAGTTTTGGATATGAAAAGACCCATTCCACGGTGAAACAGGTCATTTTTAGGAGGAAGCATGAGCAAAAGTGTCGCGAAGATCTGACCAGGGTGAATCTGTCAGCCAATATTAGTTAATTTGAGGCTGCGATATCCCGAGCTGAGGCTCATTATGCTTCTAAGATGAAGGATCTGAATCACAAGATCAAAGATAAAGTCGTCCAGCAGATGCACCTCCAACAACAGTTAGATGTTGTTACTGGGGAACTTGACCAACTCAATAATTCACTGGATAGAGATCAAACGAATGGTATGAAAGCCATTCCGGATTCCAAGAAAGCTCCCCATCAGGCTAAAAAAAGTGAAGTTGGTCGGGTTCATGAGATTCAAGTAGCTGCTGATGAAGCTTGGGATTCTGTTCATCAAGTGAAGACTTATGTTGACAGCCTCTTGTAATTTCTTAGAAAAGAGAAGAGACTCCAATCTGTGGATGTCCTTCTAATTATTGTGCATCAAATGGAAATAATGCATTCATCTTTAATCACTTGTGCACGTATTTTCCTACTACCTGCTTTAAATTTTACCTAATCCAATGGGCATAGTGAGCATAGTTTGATTTTTACTAGGATTATTATAAATAATCATACAATCTTTGAATCTTTTAATTGCTCAGTATTACCTAAATCATACAAAATGTATGTTTAGTGAGCTGCAACTTGACTTTTATTCAGAGTTCCCTTTTCTTTTGTGGGCAGTTTAAAGTCATGCACGTCAGACATAAAAAGGTAAAATGTTTATGTTTGAAATAGCTTTGAACGATTGAATTAGAATTGACTCAATTCCGTGACAATTTATCTGATAATATATTACCATACTCAAGTATGAGGGAAAATATGTAAACTAAGACTTAAGAAAATTTGAATCTGAGGAATGATATGAAAAAGAGCTAAAAAGGAATTAGAAGAAGTAATTGACAAGAATGAAGTTACCATTATTTAACAAACCCGTTAGGGGGTTGAATTATGCAGGGCCAGCTAAGGGCATTGGCTGCATAGTCAAATAATAGCATCTTTTGGGTGACGGCTCCATTATGTAGACTACTTATGCAAGGCCGCCTAAGGCCACGTGCTACATAGTCAGGAAAAAGAACTCTCAATAATTTACTTTTTTAACTGCTAAGAAGCTAGTGAAAGTTTATGGGGATTCAACTTTTCCAAAGTATAGAGTTTGCTGCATGGAAAGAGGTACATGAATATGGAGAAGATATTTTCAATCAAGATTATCTAATAATTGGATGAATATTACATCTACGAAGGTCTAACCCAAGCACAAGGAAGGTAAATATAAACCACAGACTTGAATACTTTCATATCATGAAAAAGAACCTGAAATAAATATGTTAAGGATGGCTATTTTTTACAGACCCTTGCATGTTTTTGATAAGACCAATAAATACAAAAGAGGCTTTCTTCCCAGGAATGAAGTTACCAGTATCTGAAAAACCAGTTAGGGGGTTGAATTATGTAGGGCCACTTAAGGGCATTGGCTGCATAGTCAAATAATCATATCTTTTGGCTGAAAAAGCTGTTATGGAGATTGTTTATGCAAGGCCGCATAAGAGAACGTGTTGCATAGTCAGGAAAAAGAACTCTCAGAAATTTGACATTTTTGTGACTAGAAGTCAAGAAAAGGGTTATAAAGATCTAAACACATTTAAGGATAGGATAATGACACACAAAGATGGTTATTTTTCAATGTAAGTAAAGATACATAGATCAATTCTAACCATAATCATGTTGTGGTTGAGTCCTGAATTGTAATATTAGACTTCACTACGTATCCCATAAGGATGGGAATCTAGCCATACGTAGTTATTGAAATAAAGTTTATTGTCATGTGGTACTAAAGTATGGGAAATATTATTTTAGGGTCATAGAGATCGGACCATTATAAGAAATACATAGATTGTCTTTTCTTGGCGACTTTTCAGCCAAGGGACTGAAAATGGAATTTGGGGTTAGGCCCAAAAGACTTGGGGATGGATTTGGGGGACACTCGAATGTTCCTACGTATCCTATAAGGAAGGGAATCAAGCCCACGTAGTTCTATAAATACCCTATGTATAGATTTGGTTCGTACATGTGAAGGGTGAAAGGGGACTTTAGTGCAATGACAGTTTGACCCAAAATAAAAGGTTGGGGCATTGCCATGTATGCAAATAGTGTTTGGAAGAAAACATGACTGAAAATCATTGTAAATAATGATTCCCTCTAAGGTGAGGGTATCAAATAATGTTATAGTTTATTGTCACGCTTGAAAAAAGGTTTTATACAGATTAACGTCATATAGTAAGGAAGAAAGTGAACCAATGTAAAGATATTGATTTTGGGGGTGGTTTCATGAATCAACATCGTACGAGATGGAGTTGAAACGATGTGAAGAGATTGGTTTTGGGATTGAACCTCAGGAGGTTGCCTACGTACCCAGCCTTGAATCCAAGGATCAAAGTCCACATAGTTCAATTAAATAATGAATTAGTGATCAATTTGTTCTTGGGGACAATGACCTAAAAAATAGTGTTGGGACTTACACAGGGTTAGTATCCCAGAGAGAGTATTATGTTTGATGTTTGCTCAAAGCTCACTTGAGTCATACTCGGTGTGAGAAACAAGAGGTAGCAACAACCCTAACGATGCATAGTTTAATTTCTTGTAAGAAATATTAAGGGATTATGCAGTTTAAAGTCTTAGAGTTAAGACTGTTGGTGTTGCACAGTTTAATGTCATGTAGGACTTATGAAGGGATTATGTAGTTTAAAGTCTTGCAGTTAGGACTGTTGGTGATTCACAGTTTAATGACATGTATGACATACGAAGGGATTATGCAGTTTAAATTCTTGTAGTTATGACTGTTGGTGCTGCACAGTTTAATGTCATGTAGCAGGGACAAAGTACAGTTTAATGTCATGTAGGACGTATGAAAGGATTTTTGTACTGTTTAGCGTCATGTAGCTAGGACGATGGGGACAATATAGTTTAACGTCATTTTGGACGAAAGGGGGACTGTGCAGTTTAATGTCATGTTGTAAGGACAAAAGAGTACCCCGTTTAACGTCATGTTGGACGTATTAGGGACTTTTTCATAGTTTAACGTCATGTTGGATGAAAAAGGGATGATACAGTATATCGTCAAGTTGGACGAACAAATGAGAATAGTTTAAAGTCGTATGCATGGACCGTTGGTTATGCAGTTTAACGTCTTGCTGGACGTAAGGGGATTCTTTACAGTTTAGCGTCATGTAGCTATGATGTTACAGTTTAACATCGTGTGGGATGTAAGAAATTCAAATAGTTTAATCTCATATGCATGGACTCTGGATAGTGCAGTTTAACATCTTGCTGGACATAAGAGACTTTTGTACAGTTTAGCGTCATGTAGTTAAGACGTTACAATTTAATGTCATGTGGGACGAAAAATAATACAAATAGTTTAAGGTCATATTTATGGACCGTAACAATGTATTTTTTGTTTATAAACAATACTTCTTCCAAAATATTTCATTGGTTGGAGTAGTGATGAGTTCTCCATCCATTGAGATTAATGAATATGCTCCATTAGAGTAGACCATGTGTATTGAATAAGGTCCTTCCAATTTTGGCTCAAGCTTGGGAGGTTTCTTTCCAGGTATCATTGGAGTTCTGAGAACCAATACCAGTTCTCCCTGAACGAATGAACGAAGATGAACTTTTTTTGTTGAAATCTCATGCTATTCGATTATGATAAACATCCAAGTGGTGTAGTGTGCACAATCATTCCTCGTCTAACCGTTCCAATTCATCCAATCACTTTTGAGATTGTTCATCTGTAGATGACTGATCACAAATAACTACTATGAATGAGGGTAGTTGAACATCAATATGCAAGACTGCTTCTGTTCCATATACTAATGAATATGGAGTTGACCGCGTTGCAGTGCAGGTGGTGGTCCGATAAGTCCATAAAGCATGAAAGATTTTATCAGGCCACGACTTCTTATCTTTATCCACCATCTTTTGCAGTATGTTTGAAAGAGTCTTGTTGAAGGATTCTATCTGTCCATTGGCCACTGCATGATACCGAGATGAATGATAGGATTTTATGTTGTATTCTTGATAAAACTTATTCATCTCAGATGAATAGAAGTTGGTGCCATTGTCCATCAATATGGTATGAGGGACACCAAATATGGTAATGATGTTAGACTTGATGAAGCTAACAATATTTTTAGAACTAACTTATTTGAGAGGTATTCCCTCTTACCAATTGGAAATGAAGTTAGTAGTAGTAAGAATATACTTAAACTATTTGGTAATAGCTGAAGAGTAATGTCCCACCACATCCATTCCCCATGTGGAAAATGGCCACGAGTATTTAGCTGTATGAAGAAAATATGGAGGTTTATGAATGAAATTGGCATGTACATGTCATGAATGAAACTTCTTTGTAAAATCAACACAATCTTGTATCATTGAAGGCCAAAAGTATCCAAGTCTTTGAATATAATCAGACAGTCTATGTCCAGATTGGTGGGCACCACAGACTCCTGCATGCACTTCTTTCATGACAGTCATTGTCTCTTCACCATCAATGCATATGAAGAGAACTCCATCAAAACCACGATTGTAGAGAATTTTTTCTAGGTGATCTGGGCTATCATAAAGAGTAAAATTGACCACACGTCGTCAAATTTGTTCTTTCCCGACTCTATCAGGTGGAATTGTTCCATTTTGAAGGTTTTCCCTGATAGGTGTCCTCAATCATGTAGTATGACCATATGGTTCAGGTTTGGCAGTAATCTCATTGAACTCCTCTGTTTTTGTTCGATCATAAGGTGAAATTCTAAGACGGTGGGAAATATAGATGGTTGTTTTGTCCAGATTTGGATTTTCCAGAGCTGTTGCTATATTATTCAGTGCATCAGCTTGAGCATTTTGTGATCGCAGGACATAAGAAAATGTCAGTTCCGTGGGAAATTCCACCATTAACTCTCTGACGTAATCATACAAAGGGATAAATTCTTCTTTTCTGATTTCATAATCCCCATTGACTTGTTTTATTACCAAGTCTGAATCACCTTTCACCCTTAATTGATTCACTTGTGCGTGAAGCGCCAACTCCAATCCTACGATGAGGGCATGTTATTCTTCTTAATTATTTGTACCACCTCCCAATATGGAGAAGGAATAAGGTAGCAATGAATTTTCTGTATAAATAAGAATAACTCCTAATATAACCTTGTTGAATTTAGGAATTCCCATTTTCCTTCCTGTTGGACTTCTGGAAGCACCATCAAAGTACATTTCCCATACCTGAGGACTATCCTGAATAGATAAGACGTACTCATCAGGGAGTTCAATATCTGAATATGTATCTTCCACTAAAAGATGTTCAACAAGAAAATCAGACATATCTTGTCCCTTTATTTCCTTTTGAGACATATATTGAATGTCGAATTGCTGCAAAATAACTTCCACCTTTCCAGACGTCCTGTATGCATTGGACGACTAAGGATAAATTTGAGCGGGTTATTGTGAGATACCAATTGGACCTCGTGATGTAGTAGGTAGTGTCATAAATTCTGAACATCAATGATTAATGCCAGGAATCACTTCTCAATATTTGAATACTGGGTTTCTGCTTCAAGCATAGTCCGACTGAGATAGTAGAGGTTGTTTTCATTCCCAGTATCATTCTTTTGAGCAAGAAAGGCACCCAATGATCACTCTAAGGCTGTAACGTAGAGGATGAGTGGACATCCTTCAACAGGTGGCATAAGTATCGGTGTAATCAAGAGGTATTTTTTGATATTATCGAATTCTTCTTGACATTATCCAGTCCACTAGTATGTGACTCCCTTCTTTGTCAATTTGGTGAAGGGTAAACTTTTGCCTACCAAATTGGCGATGAAACACCAAATATTGGCTAAGTGTCCTTGAAGTCTTCTTAATTCTTTAAAATTTCGAGGAGGTGACATTCCACGGATTGACTTGGTCTTCCCAGGATCGACTTCAATACCACGATGGCGTACAAAAAAGCTTAGAACTTTCCCTAAGGTTACCCCAAAAGCACATTTTAAGGGGTTCATCATCAAATTATGTTGTCGAAGATTGAGTAATATGACTTAAAAATCAAACCAAGTGATTAGAATGTTGTTTGTATTTGACCACAACATCGTCCACATAACATTCAACAAACTTCTCAAAAAAGGGTTTGAAGATACGATGAATGGTACACTGATATGTTTCACCTACATTCGTTAAGGCAAAGGGCATTACCCGATAGAAAAACACACCCTGAGGGGCTCTGAAGGATGTGGATTCCTCATATTCTGGAGCCATTTGGATTTGAGTATATCTGGAATATGCATCCATGAAGGAAAGTGCTTCATAGCCAGCTATTGCATCGATTAAAAGTTCTGTAATCGGAACTAGAATATCATCCTTAGGACAATGAAAATTAAGATCTCTGAAATCAATAAAAACTCTAATTTGTCTATCCCTCTTCTTCAAAGGCACAATATTAGCCAACCACTTGGGATATTGAACTTCTTTGATGTTTTTAGCTTTGATAAGCTTATACACTTCAGCTTGAATTTTGGAAGCATAAGTTGGATGTGTTCTTCTTGCGGCTTTATTAAATCCTCGATGTTCTTCTGGTAAACTCAAATGATGAGTAGAAACATCAGGATCAAGCCCAGGAATCTATGTATAGTTCCAAGAAAATATGTCTTGAATTTACATTAAAAAGGAAATATACACCTCTTGTTCTTCAAGAGTCATGGCCACACTGATTAATGTGGGGAGTGGATCTTCTTTTGTACCCAGATTTATTTCTTTGAGTTCATCCACGGTGGTAGAGATACCCTCTTAAAATGCTGGAGGAGCATCCCTGAGATCTTCCTCTTCTTCTTCAACATGTGTTATTTCTTCCGTTTCTACTTGCATAGTAGATGATGAAGCAAAATTTCCATGATCAGAAAAGATATTAATATTTGAACATCTTAAAGAAGACACTTCCATTTCCGACCGAATTGATGATAAAGGGTCTTCCCTAATAAATAAAGAGGAAATGATGGATTGAGAATCGACATCATTGTTCACCTATGATGTTTCTATAACTTCTTCTGGACTAATTGGCGATGTATAGACTTTTTGGATTTCAGCAGATGAAATGAAGACATTTCTATTTGAGATTTCATCATTTCCTGATGGATCACCAATTTCTCCCATGTTGTCTGGCTCAATTGCCATAATTGACACTATGGATATTTCCATATGAGTATTTTGATTTGGGTTTATCCTATCAGTTTGACTGATATGCAACACATAGTCTGTACTCACATGTGCAAATGGATTTACTGGAATCTTTTCCAAACCATACGGAGTATTAACTTTGGTAATCTCCCATGTTGTGGATTTCTCCCTTCCCTTCATGTGATAGAAATCCTCCTCAATGTATTGAGATTCACATGTCTTGAATGGGGCCTTATCACTATACAATGTCCCAACATGACCATCGAAACAATACTTGAGACATTGATGGTATGATGAAGGGATAACCGCATGTTGATGTAGTCAGGGTCTTCCAAGCAAGATGTTGAAGGCTGAGTCTTGATCAACAAACATGAAATCTGAATTGGATACAAGATCTACAAATTGAGTCTGAGTTTAACTTCACCCAGTAGTTCTTGTTCATTTTTATCATATCCTTGTAACATCATAATTGAGGGAGATAAATCAAATTCTATGAGGCCCAATCGACGAAGTGTTCGAATGAGCATGAGGTTGACTCCTGAACCATTATCAATGAATGCTCTTCGGATGTCTACGCGATTGACCTTTCCAGATAAGTACAAAGGTCTAATATGTCCATGCACGACATCATCTTCATCTTCATCAGTAAAAGATATTACTGTATGGCATTCTTCAGTATTATTCTCTATGTGGTAGACTTCAGCTGCAGCAATTTCAGTTTCAAACTCTTGAGGACATGACAAATCCTTGATGAGTGCCTCCCAAAGATATTTTGATAGATTGAAAGCATCGAGAATTGATAACTTTCCCGGTATATGGGCCAGGTGTATCAATACATCATATTTTTGATCCAGAGTTCTGCGTTTCCCAACCTGAACCTGTGGTTTAGCAGGTGACTTAGAAGTTGATGCTTTGGAAATTGATGCATCTTGTATCGGGATAGGAGTTGGAAATATTCCTGACTTTGGAATATTAGACCGATTAAATCCATTTACATGTTTAGAGGATGAAGGTGGAGCCCCCAATCGATCCTCCAGAATAACTGTGCCAGGACTGAATTTCTATTGGTGGAAGAACTTTCTTGTTTTTTCTGAGCTCACTGAAGGTCTCTACCACAAGTTTCTGATGCGTACACAGTTCTAGAAGGGGTAGAATTGGAATAGTGGCTTCTAGGATATCTATGTCTTCCTCTGTATCCCAAACCCCTAGAACTTCCTCTAACTCCTCTGTTTGATACAGGGAATTCAGGCTCATCGAACTCGAAACTGCGACTTGCATAAGGATCTGTTAAGTGAATCATATTAACAGAAACAAAGATTAACTCTTCATCCGATGAATAATCTGCCTGAATAGCCAATTTAGGCTATGCCGTTTGGTGGGACGGTGCCCGTTGCTTTAAAGTAGATGGCATGAAATCTTCCAGAGTCAATGATAGCTGAGGCTTTGACACATACTCATATTCTTCTGATTCTTTTTCTTTCTTCGAACTATGCCGCCCTTTTGAGGATTTTCCCTCTGAAGATGATTTTGTTGTGGTATCCATAGCAAGAGACACAATTGGTTTCTTCAATTGCGTTCACCAAATATAATGAGCTCAGTTAATCATTTTTCTGACCATCTAATAATCATATTTCAGCGCATTTTTTCTTTTGACTTCTTGCCATTCGCCTTCTTCCTCTGGAACTGTAGCAGAAACACATGCTACCTGGGTTGAAGAGCCTTTTAGTTTGACTTGTCCCAAGTCAACCATCTTTTGCAGGAGGTCTCTGAAGACAAAACAATCCTGAATGGGATGCCCCAACATCTGATGAAATGGTAAATAATTGGGATGGTCATTATCTCCTTCCCTATTTGTCCTTGGTAGCTGAACCAAATTATTCTCCAGGACCGAAATGAAGTAACCAGGAACTTGTTCATTTTAGAAAGAATAAACTTTACTCTTAAAATCATCAAACTGTTTCCGTCTTTGATCTCTTTGATCGTCTTGAAGAAACGGCCTCTGTTGTTGATGCTCAGGAGGTGGAGCCCATCGAGAAGATGATGGTTTTGAGGTATAATTAGGTATAGGTGCTTGTTTAATCATAATTGTAGCAGTCTCTACTTTACCCATTCTCCTTCCTGGAGTAGATGGAATTACACAAGCTTTATCCTTAGTCTTTATAAGAGAATCATCAATCTGTTGAGCGATTGATGTAAGGTCTCAAAACCTTCCTATGTATTTCACATGGATCAGTGGTGTGCGCATCTCATCACGCAAATTTTCCACACATATTGGAAACAATTCCTCTTGAGGGAGTGCTAAGATTAGGGTATATGTTAATCTCTTTCAGTGAACAATGAAATCTGAAGCCCTTTCATTTTACCTTTACTTACAGTTTGTAAGATAAAAAACAGTTGTCTTTGGAAATGTTGAGCTGAATTGGAGAAGGAATCTTTGTTGAAGATCCTCCCATTTGTTAATTGACCGGGACTGCAAGCTTGTGTACCAAACAAAAGCTGTTCCTTGAAAGGTTCACACGAAGCATCTGAGTTTCACTGCTTCTTGCTATTCTAGAGTTCCCATCATAGGATCGCAACAAGATATGTAATGCATCAAACGCGGTTCAGGATCACCTGATCCATTAAAAATAGAGAATAAAGGGTTCCCAAAACATGATGGGGAGAGATTGAATCTACCCATTCAGGGTAAGATTTATTTTATGGTTGAACTGAAGCACACTTTCCCTCAATAGATTCCAACCGAGATGTTAAAGCCTCAATGGTAGTTATTAACTTTTGAGAAACATCTGGTTGATCTTGGACCTGAACATGTGCAATAATTGGAGTCTAGACAGGTATGGTGGCAGGTGCTGCAACTGATGGTAGCACCGCCAACTGTTGTTGCACTTGACCCGTAGGATTAGACCTATGAGGGTGTACTGATGGAGGAGGATATTATTGATCCATCTCAGTAGCTGCAACAAACTCCCTTGGCAGACTGACTCTAGCACGTTTAGGAAGAAGACTACCCTGAAGTAGTTCTAAATTCATCATCCTTAATTCCTTCATTTCTTCCTCTTGTTGCGCAAATCTTTTCTCTAGTGAGAGTGATTGGCCTTCTCCAGAGGAAGGATATGTAACCTGATTCTTTCCATTCCCCTTTTTTGATCCCTTTCAGAGAGGGGGAAGTGGGTTATTTGAAGGAACACCTAGATTCTGGGTAAACCTTTGATTTCGTGTACGCACACCTTTTTCATTTGTTTTTGTGTATACAACTTCTTGATCAAGAACCTCTTCATCTGAGTCCCTTGAGTGAGACTCATGTTCTGTATGATCAGTAAAAATGAAATTAATGACATTGATTGATGGATAATGCATCACATCCCTTCTATCATCATTTCTGTGATATTTTCTTCTGCCATGCCCCGGACGAGACATTGCCTTTTGTTGATTTGATCCCTCAGGAAATTCTTGGAGAACCGTAATTTGGAGAGAATCTCCTGATAATTTGGCTCTTCGTTCCTCTTGTGGCTTCTTCCCCAATCTAGAGAAGATCGACTTTCACAGAGGAGGGGATTAATTATTTGAAAAATTCCCCAGTCTAGTGGACTGGGGCTGTTCCTGCTGTTCTCGCTCGACTCCTCAAATCCTATTTGTTGATTCTGAGGGTTGGGTTAAAAGAGGCCCATGTCTGGAAAGATGGGGTAGCTCTTGAAATTCTATATCTGAGACTTTCTTAAAATCTCTCCTGATCTTGCGGACCTTGGTCCAGAAATTAGCTGGATGCATCAATTGACATCTACATTTATCACCCGGCTCAGAATAATGTTGGATGATTTCAGACACTTCTGTCACTTGATGATATGCTTGCTCCACAGGAGAGGCCTATTTAATATTTTCATTCTCTTGATGCTAGATTAATTCAACAACTTGTTCTCTGTATTCATGATATTTGAGAGGAACTAGTTGAAGCTTGTTCTTGGGAAAGCCTTTGATTACAAACAAAACCCATTGACTTTGGCCGCCCATGGGCAATAACATTGCATGAAACCATTTTCGGCGGGATTTGCTGACTGGAGAGCACAGTGAAATTTATTTCTCCATGAACACCCCATCCCCTGATATGAATACTAGATGGGGTATTGGAAATTTACTGGCGCAATATTCTTAGTGCACCAAGGCATGAACATTGAAGGGATCTCTGCTTCTTTTCAGCATTCGGATATCGAGAGACTAAGAGAGATTCCAAATCAATCTGGCATTGTAACCCTTCTATTATCTTGACATGATTTTCATATTCATCATAAGATAATATTTTCTTTTTCAACTGACAAAGTGTTTTCCATTTGTTGAGACGAATGTCATCAATCCCATCTTCCGTCAACATTTCTGGAATGTCATACGGAGAGTCAGCCAAAGGCCAAAACATGACTGGCACATCACCTTTCGCCAGTTGTTTTATCAAATTCATCACTTCTTCTTTATCATTCAATGAAGATTCTTCTACCTGATTTGACCAGAGCTGGTGCTTCCTTGTTTCTTCATTGGATTCAACAGAATTGGTAGAGAATTCACTGATCAAACTAGTAGGTGAATGACCCGGGGGTGCTTCAGAGAATGACCAACACCCCGGGATATCTTTTGATCGAGAAAGTATTTCACCTGCTTGAGATGAAGCATCATACATGACTGGTTTTACATTTACAAGTGCCACAAGATAAGAGGTCTTTCTCAGCACTACATTGTCCACTGGAGAATTTTCTGGGCAATGTGCATCACTACTGCGGAGAGAAATTTCACAGTGAAATTCATCATCTTGGGGAGGACCACCATGTTGGATTACAGTAAAAGATGAGATCTCTTGCACCTTGGTATTCTGGCCACACATAGGGTTATAGTATCACTCATCTGAAGATGAAACTTCAATATCGACAGAACTGTCATGGAGCAAGCCTTCATGAGGAAGTGTCTGTTGAAGACCTTCGGAATTAATGTTCCCACTATTGGGAAATGAGGGAGTATAATCTTGGATTCCAACAGAAAACTGTCTGAGGGATTCATGAACTCCTGCATCGAGAAAGGACTTGTTATAGATTGGCTCTAGATTTATTGACTGTGCTGGGAGGGTCTTCTTCTTAGACGCCGTCTTACTCGCCTTGGAAACCACTTGTTGATGAAAGTTTCTACTCTGAGCAGGTGTATGTGCCTAATCAGAAGAGATGGCTAGGTTAGGCTGACGATATCCACTCAAATTAGGTGTATGTGCCTGACTTGGTTGTTCATATGATATGGGGGAGTACGACCCACAACCCACTTGGACTGGAACAGAGGTGTGTATCTGCTCCAGAGTGATCGGTTGATATGTTACTCCACTAGTAGGGATAAATGTATGTGTCTTTCCTAGAGATGCTGCTGAAGCAGTTATAATTTCCTGGCAAGCATCTAGAATATGAGTAGGGATTTGATTTTTCTCTTTCACCATTGATAAAATATGTTTGGTGACATCAGCTGCCGGAACGGGGATATACCTCCATTCCATACTTGGAGTAGGTGTGTGTTCCTTCTCCTTTCCTCCATTTCCTATTAGTGAATCCTGAGAGTACTCAAGTGTGGGGGAAACGAATTGAGTCTACCTCCTATTTGTCGTCGGAGATTTCCGACTGACTTATCATGGTGCTACCAAATGAGACTATTGGTAGGATTGATCAATACTAGCAGGTGTATGTTCCTGCTGATTGTACTTCGCTGAACGTGGTTGGCGAGATCCATCATATATAGTCAGACGAGCCTGTTGACTAGCATATGATGTATAAACAGGTGTATGTTCATGCCTATAGTACTCCACTTGAATTTCCTAGCAGGATTGTCGTGCTGCTGCCAGATGAGTCTTTTGGACAGCGGGATTAAAATGGACGGGTGTATGTGCCCGCTCGTTTCATAACACCAAGTTAGGTTGGTGGACTTCTCCGGAGATTGGAGAGATGAGAACCTACTCACAGTTAACCGATTATCGCCTCTGGTGGTTCGTCTTCCCTAATCAGGTTCGATGAACCTGAGCCGAACGCCTGGAGACGACACCCCTATCATGTTGAGGGCGCACTGCCGCATGAGTCTGGCAGTGATTGTCGATAGGATCCCTTGGGAAGAACTCATGTCTCTTTGAATTTAGGATCCGTGGGGCCTAATCATTCACCTCCTTAGAATATGGGAGTGAATGGTGATTGTGTTCTTGGGACAATGACCCAAAATGGTTGTAGACGGTGGTTAGCACCACCTCCTTCTTGATCGCTGGTCGTCGCTGTTCGGACATCCAGGGTGAATTATTGACTTGGAGGGCTTGTCGGGCAGGCTCCAGAGTCAGAATAGTACTATTTCGACAGTACTCCTTAACCAGCGCATTTGATACCCAGCGTTAAAGACAAAGAGTAGGTGATGTCGTCCTTAGAGCGGACAATGATCCAGTAGGAGTAACAGTAGTGGCATTCACAGCATAGGTTTTCACAGCAGACATATTCATGGGTGTGAACTTAAGCAAAGCCATTTTGGAAATGCATAAGATCTCGGAAAATAGTGCCTATTTGATATAACAGATGTAATCAAGATAAATCTGGCCACTACATCTTTTGGATAAGCACATATGTTATTAATCGCTTTGTTGGCCCTCTTATTGAGCTTAAATAGGGGGATAACAAATAATCAAAACATCATTTTAACATGGTTAAGGATTCACATCAGGTTCACCATTTTTTGTTTCCTATGGAATTGGGGATGATCTCATTGATTTAAGATTAAAACATTCCAAGTAGTTTCTAATGGGTTTTTTCGTAGAACCAGAAACATCCAATGATTCCATATCCATTTGAACCTACATTCCCAAGGTAGGTTCTCATTAGTTGTGGACTGATGAGACGTAGTAATTTTCATTGATCGAGAGGATGGGAGGTCGGATTCATCACACCTTTTTAAGGGGAATTATTGTTTACTCCGGAACTCTCTTTATAGATTTAAGTTATGTTCGTGAATACTTATTACATTACCATGTATAAAATGAGCTTTCCTTTAGATCTGACAATCAATGATTGATATGTAGGAAATTTAGATAATCTATTATATGTATTCGAGGTTCTTTATCGGTAGAGAATCATCTGTATTTGTTTATAGATTCATAGTCAATGGTATCTTTCAATACATAAATGTATCTTGGTCATTATTATGACCATACTAGTTTTAAAGCCACTTAGTGGGGCACTTGATGTTTATTTTCATTCATAAGGACATGGATTATTTCATAGTTGGGATCGTACCCGCAAATGGGATACCTACGTATCCTTTGTTTAGAAAAGGAACCAGAACCCATGTAGTTCGAGTAAGAGAGTATGTTGTTTATGATTGATGTCTCAAAGAAAGATGTCATAATTACTTTTACACTCTAAGATCACGTGAGTCATGCTCGGTGTGAGAAACAAGAGGTATTGGTAAAACCAGACAATTTTACCATGAAAGAATCAATCATAAGATATGATGTGGGGATTGTGTATGTATGACTACCCAAATAGATGAAGATTAAGATTTACTTCACGGTATAAATCCAAGAATAGGGTCCATAAAGGTATATGTGCTTCATTGAGATTTTGATACTCTAATCTTGGGGCTTATTCCTAAGGAAGATTCCCAAGTTAGGAAAGGATTTATGATTGGGTTTTACACCAGATAAGGAAGTCCAAATCAAAAGTAAATTAAGACTGGTTAAGAGAAATTAAGGATGGGGCTTACTCCTGAGAAGAAGGCCTGGGTTAAGGGACGTGAAAAATTAATGGGACTAGGGGCTTACTCCAAAAGATGATGCCCATATTTGTAGATTTAAAACTGGGTTTTATTCTTAAAAAGGATGCCCAGGTTAAGAGAACCATGGTTGGGGATTACTCTTGAGGAGGATGCCCATATTTGGGAACTTTAAGACTGAGGCTTATTCCTAAAAAGGAAGCCCAGGTTAAAGGAATTATAGTTGGGGCTTACTCATGAGGAGGATGCCCAAATTATGGGACATGGATTGGGGCTTACTCCTGAAAAGGAGGACCATGTTAATGGAAATTATGACTGGGTCTTACTTTTGAAAAGGAGTCCTAGATTAATGAGGACTTGCGGCTTACTCCTAAGGAGGATGCCCATGAATAGGGTTCTCTCATCTTATTGGATGAAGTTGAATGAATGAAATCTCTAATTTTAGTGACATAAAGATGTGTAAATCACTAGGTTTTGAGAGATGTTCCACGAAATTCTTTTTGGACAATGAAGTCAATCAAGAAAACATGCCATAAATGGATTTGAAGATTTTCTTGAATACTGAATCTTGAATAGGAGAGGTGGAATGGCATAAGAGGGGTTAAATGGGCAGGAAGGGAACCCAAAAATAGAAGGGCACACAAGTCCTGGCAGGCGCGCAGGTATTGCGTGGGCGCGCAAGTTCTGGGCGCACAGGTATACCTGCCCGGCACATGGGTACTTGCGCGATTTTTATCCCTTTGGGTAATACTTGGGAAATTATTGACGAAAGCCTTCAGAATTATCCTGAGGTACTTCCAGAAGACTGGCACACAAGTTTCAATGAGTGGGTAAGGAGGCACACAAGTGTGTCCATTTCCCTTAAGGGTAAAACACTTAGGCGCGCATGTGTTAGTGAATTATAACACTTAGACCTTATTATTCTTGTTTAGACCTTCGATTCTAGGTAAATAATTACCTTACAAATGTTTGGAAGACTTGAAGAAGAGACTTGGGCGTTCAGAGCTCTGTATCTGAATTCTAGATAAAATCCTCTCAAAATGGGGGGCCCACTGGGGGTATTTATAGGCTGGAGAAGACCTTGGGCGGTTTTCAAATAGGGCGTGCAAGTCACTTGTGCGACCATTAGGTGGCACACAAGTGTGCTTGCGCGACCGTAAGGGAACTTACGCGACTCAAGTGTATTTGACTCATTGTTATTACCTTTGTCGATTTTTTATATTTTCTTCAAAGGATGAATCAATTTGTGCTAATGTATTTACCTTTCCATTCTTCTAGACAATGTGATGAAAAGGAGCATCAACAGTTGTGTAATATAATGTGCTTAGGTTAGATAAATTTATAAAGTGTTTTTTTGTAAAATGTGAAATATTTAGTTATTTCATGGATGTGAAAACATTCATAGGGTATGTCTACGATACTTATTGGCATATGATATGGATGTGGAAACTCTTATATATAAGGTCTATGTTACTTTCTAGCTTATTCCATAGATGAGAAAACACCAATTGGGGTGGCGCATGTTATTTATCAAGTATACCTTGGAGACCTGAGTATGTTATATTAGGAGGAACGATCATCACCACATCCTCAAAGTCACTCTTGAATTTTTTTTTGTATGTATGTTAATCTATTTTAAAAACCTAAGGGTGATAATGGTATTGTTTTCCTAGAGTTCCACCATGAAAAAATGGCACCACTATTTGTTTGTTGTTTTCATTAATTATTATAAAACTATTAAATATTTTACCATAGATAAATACTTCATGAACTTTTTAAATACTAGATAGTTTAGGGGAACTATTATTATATGTATATTGAGTTTTACTCACATCGTTTTTTGGGTCTCTATGGAATATATACACCCATGAAAATATCACTATTGCATCATAGCTACAAGTTCAGGTCATGTCCCATTACATTCGGTTTAGTGTGGTATACAAGGTTAGAGTATAGATCATGGAACCATGCAAGGATTGAAACCATATTGGGATAAGTTCGTTTTTTATTTTTATTTTTTGGTATTTTAATTCATCTTTGAATGAAATTTTAAATACCCCAACTCTAGTAGACCATTGATGGTGGTTATATTATTACATTAGTATTATATCAAGTGATCACATGCCGAATTACTGAAAAGTTTAGTAGTCTTGGAAAACATGGAAATGTATTGAGTCTCAAAATATAATTGAAAATTTAAATTACAACATAATAACATCTCTATGAATAATATTTTTTTCTTTTAGATTGTCTTTGTATATCAATTAAAAAACATTTCCTAGAATCCTAGGGAAATTAAAAATAAGATACGAGTGAGATCAAAGGCTCAGTAAATATATTACTACAAAAGAATATATTTTACAAAAATAAGGAATAAAAAATATGGAAACAAAAATATCCAAAAACACATTACATTTAATTACTTCCTTGTTCTTGGAGGAAAATTAGAAAGCAATAAATTAAAATCAAATATTTCCATACAAATAATCAAATAATATTGGAACTTACCCATGAATACTATAAATAATTAAATAATAACACGAATATCAATAAATAAACTCATACTGAGAAAATTCATAATTATGGACATCCTAAACATACCATCAAGGACTTCTGCTAAGGAAACATACATAAATTGTTAAGTACTCATCCAAATACCTAGGCTAGTTTATCTCTAAAGAAATAAAAATGCATTGGGGTGATATAGTCGGCCCTACCCAACACTTACTAATCCCAATGAATTCCTTATATGAATTGGGAGATACATAAAAAACAAAAACATTTATAGTGTAAATATATATTACAAAATGTTAATACATTACCTAATCAATAAACATATTCATTAAAGATATATAGTAATTTTGAGAATGGTCTCAAAATAGTACATCCCCAATAAATCTGATCATAGACCATCTAAAGAAATAATAATTTTGTTATCATTATATCATATCTCTATTTGATCATAAGTAAGATTGTGGTTGTTTTCCTTGATTAATATAAATACCATAAAAATTTCATTAAAAAAATATTTAGGAAAATATAATTTTATGTTTTTAAATAACTTTTAAAAATAGAAAATTACTATAAAATTAAAGAAAACATTTCTATGAAATGGAATCATGGAAACCAATAAAAATAAACTTCAAATTTGTGATCATTCTTAATGATGAGTAATTATATACATTACTTATAAGTTAAAAATAAATCCTTTTCCACATTTATAAAAAGGAAAAAAATTAAATCATTAGGAAAATGAAAAGATGATTTCGTTCAAAACTTTTGTAAAAATGTATATAATCAATAAATTTAGGATTTTGAAGATATTCTTTAATTTTTTTTAGAAAATATGGATTTGGAAGAAAAAATATTTACGATCGAAGTGAAAAATAAAATAAAATTTTCTTAAAAAGATTTTCTCAATAATTTTATATACCAAAAAGAAGGAAATGTTAATTTTTATTGAAAGGTTCATGTCTAACCATAGAATAACTAAATATATATTCATAATATATAAATATCAAACAATTCTCCCAAGGGTGACGTAAACATAAACAATATCGAAAGATGATGAGATAGGAAAATATACCCTTAGCACTTTGGTAACGTTTGAATCATAATCCCCAAGAAAGAATAACATAAAATAAAACATGAAATTATATTAATATAAAATATTAATGACATAAAAGGTAAAATGTAATTTCATATACCACATTATATAAATAGGTGGTGATTATGGCATATGTCTCATAGAAGTAAAAGTGAGATGACGAACCCTTACCTCAAGTCCGACTCCCTTCACGTGAGTTAGAAATATAGATTATATATATATGTGTGTGTGTGTTATAGAATATTAATCACATATATCATACCATATATTATTTATCTATAACCTTTTCTTACATATTAATTATCAAATATTTATTAAAATTATTTTTCAGGTTACATCAGCTTCTTTTTTCATGTATGTTTAAAATATGTAGTTTTGGTCATTTTATATTGATAATGGTTCCATAATATCAATAATTTTAATCATGATATAAATATAATATATATTCATTATATCAATAATTTATTTCATCCATAAAATTTATATATAGAAAAAATCAATTACATTGTTCATAGAGAAGATATATTATAGAAACACATAGATAATTTTCACATTTTTTACTATTGAAATAAAAGAAAGGTGAATAATATTGTACCAATCTAAAATAATTATATTTTTATATAAATATCATATATATTCATGAAATATATCTTTATTATATAACATCTCAAGTTATAATAAATAAAAACTACGTTCAATAGCGTACATGATATGCTACATCGAACATAAACAATCAACTAAATAGTATTATTTAAATGTTAACATTAAACTATCCATTGGAATAGATATAATGAAGAGTATTTACTGAATTATTAAAATATGGTTTAAACATGTTTATATAATAATTTATTGGTTATCAAATTTATTGGAAATTGAAATAAAAACAAAATTAATATAAATGATGAGTTTTTATGAAATCCTATTTAAATAAGAAAAATTGTATTTATAAAATCATATCACTATTTTAGAGTTATATTAATAAAATATAAACTAATTTTTTTATTTAAAGATACTATTATTTGTTTCCTAGCAAAAGAACAAAATAAATTCTATGCATAAAGAAGTATTTTTCAAAAAAGACATTTTTACAACCTTTTGATGGTGAACCCATTTTAAATATAGTTTTCAAAACATTTATATTTTATATATTACAAAATAAACACATTTTTTTAATACATAAATCAAAAATATCTTTGGTATAAATTTTGGTATTTTTCTAAAAAAATTATATTTTAATGAATAGTGAAAAATACTGAATATTAATTCAAAAATTCTTTTTCATATAATATTTTTATATAGTTTTATTGTCCTTTTAATTGGATTTAATGATTAATTGGATTATGTTTTTACCAATTAATAAAATTTTGGTCATTTTAAGTAATTTCACATTGAAATTTGATATAAAAAACATGTCGATCATTTTATGGGTTTTTAATAAATCTGTTTTTTTATTTTTTCAACAAGAATTAATTTTAAATTAATTAATGCAAGTTATCTGTTTTGAATATGTTAAAATGGATTCCATAATTGGAATAATAAGGTCCAAATTTTTTAAATATGTCCTTTTTATTTTTGGACACTATGAATTATAAATTTAGTAATTATTTTTATTTACCACAGTTAAAGGGTAAATTAGGTAAATAAGGGTAAAAATTTTATTATAATAATATAAAAATATCCTGAAATGTATCATAATACTATTGGATGTCATATTTCCGTCCAATACAACCCATGGTATGAAAATTTGGCATTTTGAATCCACTAGGGCGTGATTATGATGCTTAAAACGTTTAATTAAAAGTAAGGGCACATATATTATAAACATGAAGATTCGTACTAAAAAAGTTATCATATGGGTTCATATAAATGATATTTTAAACTATAAATATTCACCAGAAATATAAAATTATTTCATACATCATTATATTTTATTTATATTTTTATACATTAAATAAAAAATTTAATTATGACACAATGGGGATGTAGTGATTACTTCATTAATAAAAGATTCACATAAATGATATTATAAATGATAAAATAAATACTATTTGATATTTTTTTTCCATACAAGAATTTATTGGATGACTATGAAATTATCAGATTTATTTAATGTATTTTAATTTTTAAGTAATCATGTATTTAGCAATTTTTAAAATATTCATGCATGAATAGTCTCAAAATTGACATAATTCAAAACATAAAATTAAAAATTATTTAATAAATGTTATGAAATACCCAAAAAAATATAAGAATAGACAAAATGGTTAGGATAATTCCTAATATGTCATTAATGAATCTTTTTTTGTCTGTTTGACATGTTATGGAAATTATATTAATGCACAAAGTGTAAATAACCAGTGATCATGGTAAGATTAAAAAAGGTAAAATAATGGTTAATCAAATTAGATAAGGATTAAAAAATATTCATAACTTGTCTAATTTTAATTGGATAATTGTGATACAACCCAAAATAATCTTATATTTTAAATTAATTAGTTTGGGACAATTATAAACATAAAATAAATTTATAATAAATTTATATTTCAAAACTTTCCTAACATGCCACTCATCTCTCCGATAAAAGGGAACACTTCCTTATCTTTTATTCACACTTAAAAATCCTTTTTATTTTACCCTTATCTATTTTAAACTCTTAAAAGTATCCATACCCACATTATTAAAGCCTTCATTTAGGGATAAAAACCTTTTTAGAAGTGTTAAAGTGTTCTTCAAATGTGATCATTTGAAGAAGAGGTATCCTTTTCATTAAGTGTTTTGATTTTATTTCTTCATACAATTTCTTTAAATATCCTCCATACTTGAAAAGTTAAATAAATACTATATCCATAATATAATTTCATGTTATTAAGCTAATATAATCACCTAAATACATCTCTACTTCTATTGAATGGGAATGTAATTAAACGTTCGAGCGTACGTGTGAACTTCACCTCCACAAACCAATGTAATTCATTATCAATAACTGTGTTTCATGAATGGTTATAATAATGGAATAAATGTTCATATGTTATATTTTTTTACATATTATCAATATAAAATTATAATATATTAAATATTTTTTAACTTCCATATACATAAAAATGATAACGTCGTTCATGCGTATGAGTGAAATATCACCTCCATGAAACAGTGTGACAAATTTTGATTAATTATATAACTTGTATAATATATATAAGTATTTATAAATGATTATCATTATGTTAATAATATTATAATAATTATTTAAAGACAAAATGATAATTATGTTATTTCCATAATGATCAATGAAAAATGGAAAAGTTACTCATGCGTAAATACGGTCTACCATCTCCATGATTGTAACATTGATCATTTTTAATAGCCGGATTTAATTGTTTTATTTAAAAATTTTATTAATTTATAAAATTGATGATTTTTTCATGAATAATATTCTTTAGTTGATGGAATTCTGTCCACATGAACGTATTACATCATACCATGTTTATTTTTGAATCAAGTACCGAATATCGATAAAACATTCGACGTGAACTCAATGAGTTAACTAATTTATATAACATGGTAATAAGTGATATAAAAGGAAAAACATTAAAAATGATCTTAACAAAGAATAAATTAACATATATTTATTATTTAGGAACATAAAGAATGAACGAGACAAGTTAGACTCAAGGTAAAAGAAATCCACAATCAATTTTCATTCTTTGAGATAAAAATCCATGTCATTGGTTTTGTTTTTCAAAAAATATGTGTTAATGAAATATGATTGTTTATAATGAATATACCCTCATATAGATTGTATTTACAATTTTCACACAAAATTATGTCACTAATTTATCCTTAATCTAATGATATAATATTTGTAAGGGACTTCATCTCAATCACCTTTCATTGGGGCATATATTGATGTTATACACCATTATTATACTATGAAGTGTATATAAAACCATTTTTACATGTTATACAATGAAATATTATATCTCATTATATTTTAGTTTTTGTAATATTATATTCCATAATGATTTATAATCAAGTTTTTGTCATGTGTAAAAGGACACTTTAACTAAAACATCGTTTTTAATGTTTTAATAATTTATTCTTATAAAACCACCTATTTCTTATTCATGATTTCAAAATGGTATTTATGAATTTAATTAGATGGAAATTAATGTTTTAGAAAGTTAATTTATTATAATACTTTCAAGAATTATATTAATTAAATGTTATAAATGGTTTTGGAAATGGATTGAATATATTTATTGTGATTTCAAATGAAATTTTATGAGTGGATTGTTGATAATTACAATATTTTATGTGTTATGATTATATAATGGTACTTGGAAATTTTATAGGTGGTTACATGATAATACAAATATGGTATGTTATGTGATAAACCAATTATGGTTGGTTCTGTGATAAACCAAGAATGGTTGGTTACGTTATAATCTCCAATGCATTGGGTATGGAAGTAAGCCGTATGGTAATTCCATTTAGTGATATGCATAAAATTAAACCATATGGTTATTATATTTAATTATTTTTATGTAAAATGAATCCTTTATATGTTATATGTTTCTTTATATAGGTTTATATTAACATTTTTTTTACAAAAAGAGTAATAAATGAACTTATACTCAGGGAAGTGTATTTTAAAACTTCCAAAAGATGAAAATTATTACTTTATGGTGATTTATTCATGGTTTATGTTATTTTACAAGAATAAACATTATATTTGTTAATATATAACTTACTGAGAATTTTATGCCCATACAATGTTTTGAAACATTTTTCAAAAGTTTTAAATATGGATAAAGTCAAAGACGGGATGATGGAAAATTTATGATTTAACATATAAAAACAACATTTCTTTTTAAATTTTTTTGTTTTATGGAAGAAATGGATACTGTTGGAAGTGTCCTATTTTTATTTATAAGGTTTTATTATGAATGATTTATGGCCTAATTCTCTAAAAATATAAACGTTAAAATATACTCAATGTTAATTCTTGACTTATCTCAAGACTATGTAATGTTTACGGAGGGGTCCTTATAGTTGGTATCATAGAATGGTTTAAAAAACATTGGATATTAGTATATTTTCTTAAGAGTTAGGGATATCATTATGGGTTTAAAATTTTATGGTTGGTCATTATTTCAATGTATTAAAAACCCCTTTTAGTCTTTATTATATAAAATATTAAGTTGACTAATGTAATGTTTGTATACACTCACCTTTGACGAAATTTTAGGTTATTAGTTTTTGGGATGAAAAAGGTGAGGTAGGAAATAAAGTTTAAGGTTAAAATATGGTAAGGTTATTTTTTAGTACATTATCCCATTTTTTGGAATATTATAAGAATTGAATTGTTTTATAATACTGACAACCCATAGGATTGGTGACCACCTATCTTTTTCGGAAAGGTAGTAGAAATCAAACCCAAAACTGCAGGGCGATAAAAGTGAATCTCCTAGCACTAACCAACATTTATTTTGTGATTATACTGACTTATTAATTTTATTTTAATAATTATATTGACTAAGAATATGTTTTTTAGACTTATATTTTATTAGATGGATAATTTTTGGAAAATTATTTGGGGATTACATGATAAATATTATTTTGGAAGAAATTCACTATTTTTGGAACCCTATATGCCAATGTGAAATAGAATACTATAGGATTTTATTTGTGGAGTAATGGTTGAATTTTATTTTAGAATATTATATGATTTTATATATGTCCTATGGTGATTTGGGATAGTTATGGAAGTGACTAACCTATCTTAGAGAAAATGTGATCAGGTTAATTAATTTTTGTCATGAGGCTTTATGATAAATCGATTTTATTTAGAGAAATGTGTTAAAATTTATCATGAAAGACTATGTAATCAAATTCTTCTGAATTTTGGGAATCTATCACAGTTGGGTTATTTTTAGAAATTTTATGTAATTTTTTTTTATGAATGTTCTATGTAGAACATGGGTATTACTGTTGAATTATGGAGACAGAAAGTATCCCTTCTCTTTATAAAGAATTATTATTTTAGGGGGATTATCTGATCTTATAATAACCATTTTATATTTGATTATTTTTTAAAGATAAGGGAAATATATATTTCATCATTCTTCGATTATGTGACTCTCTAGAAGTCGATTCTAGTGGTTCAGGTGTGACTAACTCATCTTGAATATTCATCATTTAGAGAAAATATGAGTTGGTAGTAGAAATTTATTAATGGATGAAACTATACTTGAAAATTAAGTATTTTTAATTATTTTACTAGTAAAACTCCTAATTAGATTCCTCAACTTCATGAAAATGATATTATAACAAAAAATGTTTTCTTTTTTCTTTACCTACTATGAAATCCAATATCATTTAACCCATCACAATTTTGTGGTTTTCTAATTGTTAACTTTCTTCAAATAATTTTTTCTATCACTCTCCATAAAAAATGCATTGTTTTTCTTCCATATCCATGTTTTCCTACATGGAATCCTATTTTGTGTTATCTCGGGTGACCTTTTTACTTATCTTTCTTTCCTTTTAAGTTATATTTTTATTAACTCTTTTTTCAATTTGTGTTTGGAATTAAGGTATTTTTAAAACTCATACCCTCATTACTGAAACCAAATTCAAATTGAGAGAATGAAATTTATTAAAGGGAGTAGGATCTTATTTTTATGAATGAAATATCATGTTCAATAGCATACATGATACTCTATAAGGAGATTAAACAAATAACTAAATAGTATTATTTAAATTTACCCATTATAATCTAGCCGTTGGAATGAAGATAATGGATAATATTAATTTAATTATGAAAATGTGGTTTAAACAAGTTTATATAAGGATTAATTGGTTACAAAATTTATTAGAAATGGAAATTAAAACCAACTGAATATAAAGGATGTGTTTTTATGAAAACCTATTTAAATGAAAATAATTTTTTTTATAAAATAATATTACTATTTTTGGATTAAATAAATGAATTATAAAAACAATTTTATGTTTAAAATTATTATTATATGTTTTCTATGGAAAGAACAACATTAATTTCAAGAATAAAAGAACTATTTTTCAAAAAAGGCATTTTCACCACCTTTTGATCGTGAAACCATATTAAATCTAGTTTTTGACACTTTTATATGTTAAATTATACAATATAGACTTAAATTTTAAAGAGGGACATAAACATTTATTTTGGATGAAATTTTGGTATTTTTCTGATAAAATTCATATTTTAAGGAATAGTGAAAAATACTACATTTTAATTCTAAACTACCTTTTCATATAATTTTTAATATAGTTATATTGTCAATTTAATTGGTTTTGAAGTGTAATTGGGATTTTTATCATTTAATCCAATATTTATCATTATATGTAATTTTACAAAGAAATATGATATTAACACATGTTAATATTTTGAAGGTTTTTACTTTAAAAAGAACATTTTTTTCATTTTGACAATAGAAATTAAATTAAAATTAATTACAGAAAGTTCAGTTCTTTGAATTTATAAAATGGATTCTATAATTTAAATCATAAGGTATAAATTTTGTAATTATGTTGGTTTTATTTTTGGATATTATGAATTGTAACTTTAGTAATTATTTGTATTTACCAAGATTAAAAGGGTAAATCATGTAAATAATGTGAATATGGGTAAAAATATTATTATAATAACATAAAACAACCCTAACACATGTCATAATACTATTTTATTACATATGGACAACCAAGACAACCCCTGGGATGAAAATGTTTCATTTGGAATCAACTTGGGTGTGATTATGACACTTATAACTTTTAATTTAAAGTAAAGGAAAATATGTTATAAACATGAATCTTCTTACAAAAACAATTTTAATTTGAGTTTATATAAATTATAAATTATAATATAAATATTAATTAGAAGGATAAAAATATTTCCTAAATCATGGTATTTTATTTATAGTTTTTTGATATTAAATAAATAAATTTAATTATTACACAATGGTGATAAAGTGATTACTTCTTAAAAAAGATTCAAATAAATGATATTATTAATTATAAAATAAATATTATATTAAATATATGATTGCATACATTAATTTTATGGATTAATATGAAATGTTAGGATTGATTTATTGTATTTTGTTTCTAATGAATCAAGTTATGAATTTTAAAAAAAGGGATGTATGAATAGTTTCAAAATTTACATAAATCATAACATAAAATATAAAATAGTATATTAAATGATATAAAATTCCTAAAAAATATAAACTTCACCCAAATGGTTTTTACATGTCATTATATGTCATAAATGATACATTTTTTTGTCATTTTAAATGTTATATTAATAGTATTAACATACAAGTGTAGATTATAAGTTATTATGGTATGATTAAAAAATTTGAAATATGGGTTAATCCAAAAATATTTGGATTAAAAAATATTCAAAACTTGTCTAATTTTAATTTTATAATACGGATATGATTTAAAATCATCATATATTTTAAATAAATGGTTTTAGGACCATTTGAAACCAAAAATCAATTTATAATAAATTAATACTTCAAGACTATTTTAAAGTGCCCCTCCTATATCCTAAAAATGAGAACTTCTATTATCTGATATTCAAATATACAATGCCTTTTGGTTCACCCAATAACTATCATAAACTCTTTATAGTATCCCTCCTCACATTCTTATAGCAATATTTTAGGCGGAACACCCTTCTTAGAGGTGTTAAGCTGTTCTTCAAAGGCGATCAACCAAAGAAGAGGTATCATTTTCTTTAAGTGTTTCTATTTTTTTCAAAATCACTTAAAATATCCTCCAAACATGATGAGATAAAGAAATACAGTCTCATTAACATAATTTTATGTTATTCGGTTAATATTAACTCCTAAATCCATCTCCATTTCCATTAAATGGGAAAGGAATAAATCATTTGTGTGTACGTGTGAACTATAACCGCCACAAACCAATCTAATTACTTTTCCATAACTGTGTTTCATGAATAGTTATGAAAAAAGAATTAGTGCCTATATGTTATACTCATGACATATTAATTATTATAATATAATAACATATCAATTACGTTCTTATATTCAGATTCATAAAAATGATAACATCTTTTATGCGTACATGTGAACTATCACCTCCATGAAGCAGTGTGAATCACATTCATTCATAATATAAACTGTATGATATATATAAGAATACGTAAATGATTATTATTATGTTGATAATATCATGATCATTTTGGAAAGATAAAATGATAATTACCTTATTTTCATAATGATCAATTAAAAATGGAAACATTACTCATGAATACGTATAGACTACCATATCCATGATTATAATGTTGTTCATTTTTCATAACCATAATTAATTTTTTGATTTAAAAAGTATTATTAATATATAAATGTTATTAATATTTAATGAATACTATTATATAGATGATATACTTATGACCACATGGATAAATTACTTCATAGGATGATCATTTTTTACTCTAGTTCTTAATACCAACAAAACATCTAACATGAACTCAAAGGATTAACTAATTTATATAACATGATAATAATTTGTAAAAATGTAATAAAAAACATGAAAATGGTTCTTATGAAATTATAAAATAACCTATTGTTATTATTCAGGAGGATAAGGAATGAATGAGACAATTCAGACTCAAGGTAAGAGAAATCTTATCTCAATTCCCATACATTGAGTTAACATCCTTTTCATTGGTTTTGTTTTACCAAGAATATCAGTGAATGACCTATGATTGTTTTACACTGAATATAAACTAATATAGAATGTATTTATATTTTTCACACATAATTTTTTTATTTATTTATCCTTAATATAATGATACGTTCTTTTTAAGGGGCTTCATCTCAATCTCCTTTAATTGAGGCGTATCTTGATGTTATGCACCTTTATTTTCCTATAAAGATTATATACAACCATTTTTTACGAGGTATAACATTAAATAGTATATATCATGATATTAGATGTTTTTTAATATTATTCCTTAATTTTTTTATTCATGTTTTTCTCAAGAGGTAAAGGACTCTTAAAATAAATCATCATTTTTAATGTTTTAATGATTAATTATTATAAAAATTTATATTTCATGTCCATGTTTTTGAAATGGTTTTTATGAATTTATTTATATAGAAATGGTTGTTTTAAAATGTGAATTTATTTTAGATGTTTCAAATAGTATCGTTATTAAATTTCTAAAATGGTTTTTTAAAGGGATTGAATAGATTTCTTGTGATTGCAAATAAAATATTATGAGGGTATTGTTGATAATTAAAATCTATTATGTGTTATGATTAAATAATATTACATGGGCATTTCATGGCTGGTTACTTGATAAAACAAAGATGGGTGGTTATGTGATAATCCAAATACGTGTGGTTTCATGATAAATCAAGGATGGTTGGTTACTGTATAACCCCCAATGCACTGGGTATGGATGTTGTCGTACAGATATTCCATTTATTGATATGTGTGGAAGTCTACCGTATGGTTATTCCATTTAAGTATTTTTTTGTACAAACACACCTTTATATGTTATAAGTTTCTTTTTATGGGTTAATGGTTGTCCTTAGGTTACAAAAGTGCTAAGCAATGAAGTGATATATAGTGAAGTGTATTTTACTACTTCTTAAATGTGAAATTTATCACTTTATGATAATGTATTAATGGTTTATATATTTCCACAAGACTAATAGTTTTCGTTCTTTACGTACACATTAGTGAGATTTTTATGCTCATCAAATGTTTTGAAACGTTTTTCACATGTTTTAATGAATAATAGATTTAAGGATGGGACCAAGGAAAATTTATTTTCTAACATGAAAAGAAATACCATTTATTTTTAATTTTTTTTATGGAAGAAATGGATACTCTTAGAAGTGTCTACTTTATATTTATTTGGTTTTTTAATGTATGATTTAATACCCAATTCTCTAAAACTCTTAACTTGAAATGATCCACAATGTGATTCATGAGTTATCTCAATAATATTTAATTGTTAAGGTAGATTTGTTACATGTTATAATCCAATTAAAATGGAAATGAATAAAAAATCACATCATCTATGGAGATATAAGTCCACACATATGCACTGGAGATGTTATTATTTTCCAACAAATTAGATGGTAATAATTAATATGTGATATTATAATTATAGAATTATAATAATATAATAATAATCATATATAAACCATAATCCCATCACAATAACCATCCATGAAATATCGTGGTGGAAAACAAATTATATCTCTAAATGGAGATTCCAATCCATACATACGCCTGAGTGATAATTTCACTTCCCATTTGATCAGAAAGAGGGTGTATAACGGTTATTTAAAAATAATATTAAATTATTTCTGTATATTTAATATAATAAATTTTTTATTTTATGATAAATACTACACATTAAGAGTCGATAAATAAGAATTAAAAAAAGTGATCAGTTAAGGAAATGTCCTCTTCTTTGAAAGAACTCTTTTTAGATATTCGCCTACAGAATAGAGGGATAGTATTTTTGGAATAAAATTACATATATAATACAACCAAGTAAGTTGATAACGTATTTTTTAATAATATTGTCAAGATATAATTCTCATAATTTTATAAATATGTGAGGGAGTGTATCCCCTCTTATAATTAAGGTGAGGTTAACATTTTGAATTATATAAATAATTAAAATATAATAAATACTTTCTCAAGAATAGGGCTTCAAAATGGAAAACATTTAAAAGATATGGCAGTATTTTTTAATATCATTAACCAATATAATTTGGAATTTTTTAAGTGGTGTTTTAGACCTTATCTGTTGTTTTAATCTCCTAATAAACATATTTTAACACTAAACATTATAATGTATTTTTTACTCTTAAAGGGTTGTAAATTTTCATACATGGTGTAATATGTCTAATAAATTGAGAAGATAGTATTTTTTCAAGAAACTATCATCATTATTTTCTTATTTTATTATTTTAAATAATTTTAAATAATTTAATTAAATAATAATTCCAATACAATATCATTAATATCAATTTTTACACAATTCATTTAATTAGACTTAAAAACATAAATAATAAAGATTAAATTCTATTATAATCCAGTAACACAATTATAATATTTCATATTCATCTATAAAATTTTTGTAACACTATAAATCATTTAAATTATATTTCTTTTAGAAATATTAAAATCATTAATATTATTTGATTCATTAATTGATGAAATGTTATGTTAATGTTTCATAAGAATTTAAGGTAACAATGTAATTAGTTAAAATTACAAACTAATATTCTTGATAAGAATAATTTCAGTAATCTAATCATAGAAATTTATATTCATTAATAACTATATTTTGTGCCTATATGGTCAAATATGATATATTTAAAACTAATTGATTGACATTTTGTTACATTATTTTATTTAAATATTATCTTTTTTATTTTCAGGGAAAATTTTCCCTTAAAAAATTAATTTTTTTCATAAAGTCATCAAGTTTTAATTAAATTTATCCTATAATAATTAATATGAAATATTATAAACTTATCACAAATTCTTAACGATGATTAACCTGGTGTATCTATTATCTAGGTGATAAATTTTAGCACAAATATTATTCATATTGACAAAAAAAATAAAATGTCATTTTTACCAAATTTTAACCTCATAACAAATAATATGAAATAATTTTAACAAATTAAATTTCTACGAGTTGTTGAAATTAATTTCAATATAATAATGGAAAACACAATGAAAACTACATGAAAACATGTTTAACCATAAATCTGAATTTATTCTTATCTCATGCCGAAAAAATATAATATAAATGTTCAAAAATTTATATAATATATAATATATTTGTGATTCATTAAAATAATTAAAAAGTTTCAAATTTAATTATTAAGGAAAAAAAGAGATTATGCACAAAAGTTTTTTCAGAATAAAAAGTTCATTTACATTCAAATGTTTTTTATGTTTATTTCTAAGTCATTGATAAAAAATTAATTTATTTTATAAATGTATAAATAATATAATTTCTATAATTTAGGTATTCTTATTCAGACCCACTAATTTTACATCTATGTTATCAAGGTGTACTTTTTATGCTTCACATAGACTCAGGGTTGCGTGTTGTATACGCTATGAAACATAGTTTTATTTTAAACTATATTGGTCCTACACTATCCACCATTCAAAAAATCATGCCCTCATAATTTGAACATAGGCTGGGTAATAAGGGTTTTGAAATTATGAAATTCCTTTTTGTAAAAAACGAATTATAATAATGGTTAATAAAACTTCCTCTCAAATGGATGGAAAAGGGAATACATTGGTCATCTGGAATAACACATTACTAGGATTCCTAATAGGACATAATTAGTGGGAGTTAAAAATATGGACATGGAATAAAATATTACTGTTTATATAATTATGAAGAGTGAAAGAAACCATTGATCAAAAAAAGTGAGTGACCATGAGAATGATAATGACCAAAAAAATATAAACCAATGAAGTTTTAGAAATACCATTGATTCCTAAAAAATGATGGAATAATATAACATTTTTGTTTACAGGTCCTTTTCTTCGATTTGAAGAATGGATTTTACATTTATACTAATAACATAAGATAATATTTGTACTTTAAAGGTATACTTTTGTCATTTAATAAAGTTTCACCACAATCTCACCTTTTTATCCAAACAATGGGTATTCTAGTTGAAAATTTTTACTCCTGAATAACTAAAATCAAGTTCTAATAGATCACATAATCAATAAAAGGATAATAATATATTCCAAGTATTAAATGACCCAAAATTTTATGAAAAAAATTTCATTATTTTTATTTAATTAAATTCTTAATAGATTTAGAAAGCAAAAACACTTCTTTTATATTATATCCAATTAGATTTAAATGACTTTTATATATCATTACTTTTGATAATATAGATATTTAATAGATACCACATGACTAGATAAAATATAGGCATTTAACTAATCCATTTGACATAGAAAAAGACATTGATATTCTCATCCCGTAGGATTGTACCATATGAAGCCCATTTATCGGAGCTTTAAAGGGAGATAGAATTTATAGTATTTTTCCTTTACCAAGAACAAGATGAGATCCAATAATTTAAGCATGATGAAAACCGTTTACACGATATATTTAAGGTCATTGAGATCAAGACCAAAATCATGTTCACCGAATGGCCCCATGAATACCCATCTATTGCACACCTTACTCTTATGGATTATGGTGGTGTAATAAATGTATATATATTATGATCCTAGAAAAAATATTTTTCTACAATTTTTTTTATAAAATACTGAATATATTTTCTTCTTCTTAATGTTTCTTTGTAAATGATTTTTAAATCATGATGAATATTTCTTGGTTAATAGTCAAATTCAATTAAGAAATATATTGATGAATTAATGGATTTCTGAAATAATTTTTTTTAGTAAAATATTATTATAAAATAACATTTATAAAATACGAATGATCATATAATTGTTATTAGGTCAAATGTAATTTCTATTAGGGTTCCAAAACCATTATAGTCAAAAGATCTTTTCATTTCTAATAAATGAGAGTCATTATTTTAAATATAAAAATTCACATAATTATAAAATTATTTAGATAACATTAATATTATTTTTAGAATCCATACATTGAAATTAACCAATTGTGAAGGTTTCATACTTTTTTTAGAGAGTCGAATTTTTGGATAAAAAATGAATACCATAGAAATTTTTTTGTCTTTTATAACATCTTAATGGACCAATAGGGAATTAAATCATACTATAAAAGGGTTTATTATCCAAATATATGTTTTCCTTTAAAATAATTTTATTTTATCTTAATTTGATTAATTTTATAAAGCCTTAGTGAATTCTACAAGATTTAAATTGTATTTTATGATATTGAAATCATTTCACAGAAATTGTGACTCACCCTCACATAATTAAGGGTAATATTTATAATATTCATACCTAGGAATACAAAATTAATTAATAACACACCCCTTTTCCTATTACATTATGAAAAAACTTGGGGATGGATTTTGGTTTTGAATATTTTATTATGTAGTGTACAAAACCAAAATAATAATGAAAATCTCCCAATTTTTTTATGAACCTACCTAAGATCCCATTTATCTTCACTAAAACTCTTTGAATCTCAACAAAACACATCTATATACTATATAAAGTCCTACCAAGGCATCCCCAAGAACCAAAGAATCCTCTCATAATCCTTTCAAGCCATATATCCCTGAAATGGATGTCGCTCCTCACTTTTGAATTCAAGCACGTTTTTCGAGATTAGTTTTTTTAATTTCAATTTATATTATTTCAATTCATTTTTAATCATTAACATACCATCAAATTTATGTTAATTTTATGATTTATCATTTATTACCGCACATTTTTACCCTTACATAAGTTGTTACTATGTCGAAATTCAGTAAGGGATTTCTCTTTTCTCATTTCTATTCAAGAACGTTGTTAATATTATGATTCTTAAATTCCATTTTCATATTTTGGGATATTATTTTAATTGATTCACATAGTATAAATTTGATGTATAAATGATTATATATTCCTTTAACTCTCATTAATCCCCTTATGATCCTTTATGTACACTCAATACCTTGCTACAATTTTTTAAGGGTTCTTTTGGTTTCTCCTCTTACTTCAAGACTCTTTTAAGGTTAAGACTTATATTTTTGATTAACTATGTTCGAAAATTTCATTCCATGTTACTATTACATAAAATTTCATCTCCAAATAATGATACTCTCTTTTATCTCTCATCAACCCATTTTATGTATTTATATATGACGTCGTTATGCTGTCAAAACTACACTACGATCATCCATTTCAAATCATTGTGTAGTGAATACCATACCCATTTCATTGTCATGGGTATTCACCTTTGTGACCATATATATATTGATTATATATCTATATGTATTTATTTTAAATTTTCTTTGATCATGTGAAATTTTTTGATAATTATTGAAACCATGATGTATGATCTACATGTCACACTTAAGTATGAAAACGAAGTGATAATAAAGGGTGTGCCCTGGTAGTGATCTAATGGATTGGGTATTGTTTAGTATCAGGATACATCTTGTAAAATGAGATTTGACTCATGCTCCTTTATAAATAATTATCTTGGACTCATGATTATTAATTTAAAATTATCTTTGACTCATGATCCTCCATGTGCGATGAGCTTTGACTCAAAATCCTTCATGAGCAACGAGCATTGACACAATCTAATATGATACTGTATATTATTTTCACCTTTCCATGTTATGATAATTATGTTATTTCATTCCTTTATATTCATGTTACTTTTTTTCTCCATCGATATACCTATAATCTAACATATATTTTCTTCCTCAAGTTATTCCTTGTTAATTCCCTTATTGGGATTTATAGCTACCCCATTCATTTCTGTGTCCTTAGGTTATTCAATGCATTATTACATACAAAGAAATAATTTGGTCATGTCAAATAAGTTTTCAATAATGATGTTTTATTTTATGTTTGATTTTGTGATGTGATGTACCTAATTCCCAATGAAACTATAACTCTTGATATTTTGAGTTGTATTAAGTGCAATTTTCGTAATAAATTGTGTTTTAATGTGAAATAAGGAGAAGGGTGGTCATATTTATTATTTGAGGATATGTTTAGTTATTTTTGGGATTATGATTAGAAACCCTTATTAAAAATCATTAGGGATAATATTATTTTTAAGATAACATCCCTAAATTTTTGTCAGTATAGAGAAAGTGGTTTGTCAATAAAATACATCCATGTCTTGATACTATAATTGGATGTGGTTCTAGAACCAATTTACCTAGGAGTAATAAATCTAACAAGGTGTTTTGGGCTTGACTCTGGGAAACCTGGTAAATGAAAATGGTTCTTACTGCACACCTAGTTTGACACACCTAGGGGATATATTTTGAAAGATTCATAAACTCCTCACAAAACAAAATTAAGGGACCAAGAAATGTCAATAGGGGAATATGTCAGGATATAGATCATGGATAACATAGACAAAATCTTATAAACTCATAAGTTAATGAGATAAAATTAATTAATATGTTATCCCTTGAATGTAGTTATATTACACTTTATATGTTTAACTATCTAAGATACTCATAACTAATTTTCATTTTATTATAGACAAAGTTTGGAAAAAAAGGAATCATTCAAAAAGTTGATATAAAGGGAAATGTGACGACTTAGCCAATGAGATTCCCAGCCTGATGGGAGTGAGAATCACAAAAATTTTCATAATACACTCTCAGTTAACCCATGTTCTAAATAGAGAACTAGATGAAGAGGATATACCCCCCCAAACACACCCCCAAGAGAGAAACTAATAGTCGATAGCTACATACGGAAAAGGACACCACATTTTAGTGGATCATCTGCTCTCTTAATCATGTAGAAATGGATCAATTCCACTGAAAATATCGTCTGTATACTTTAATGATCCAAAAAAGAGAATGTTATTTTATCTGTTTATCTTATGACGGGTTAATATGATCAGTGATGTACATTGATCAGGAATTATAATCCTGAGGAAGATATTAAAGCAATGAAGTATAAGGAATTATGGAAATTTTAATTCGATATACATTTTCCATACCCCTCCATATTAACAGGTAAATAGTTTTCCTTACGCTAATGAAAAAGGATGAATAATCCTTTAGGGAATGTGATGAAAAATTCACTTGACTTTCATGATATGACTTCGATTTAGTCATTACCTCCCAAATGCAAGGTTGAATGATTATTTGGTGGGTAAGGCCTATCTTAGGAAAAGCCTTGGAAATCCATGACTTTGATAGCTATGAGAAAGTTGTCTAATGCTCCCACAAAGTCGATATGGAGATATGTAAATATCAAGGATATCATGGGGATAATAAGTGGGAAGTGTACTTTAATTCTAGAGGACTAATGTATAAATCCAATAGTGCTATGAAATTCCAACATCCCCCTATCAAATGTGTTGAAAGAAGCACCCTGAAAATTGCCTAAGGGGATTTGAGAGATGCTTTTGGTGAAGAAGTTAAGGGAACCTTGCTAATAATTTCCAACATGATAAACCCACCAATGTCATAGAGTAATGGAACACTCTGTTCAAACCTCAATTCATTATTTATTAATATAACTACAAAAAACTAAGGAACATTGCCTACCAATTCTCTAGGACAAGGTTTTTGGAGACAACCAACAATCTCTAAGGCTGAAAGGGTGATCTTTTTCCATCACTACCACTGAAGTGAATATCAACAATGAAGTAGTGAAAGGTAAAGTAGTTTTTCATTCAAGAATAGAAAACCTAATTTTTTATTCTGGTTATACACAATCCGTTATATCACAAATATCTAGTTGAACTATTGAAACATTGCCACAAATAATGGAAGTATAGATGTCAGTGATAACTAAAAATAGGAAAATTATTACATCCCAGGCATATAACTCCTCCACTATCAGAATTTATTGATTGAACTTCCCGAAAATCCATATCATAATTCCCTTTGGGGAAGTTGATTTAGTTATGAGAATATATTTTATTTCCCTAAATATATCAAACATAAATTATCGTGAGATAGAAATCACTCTCTATTTGGAGAATCCACCTTCGATTCAATACAATTACAATGAGGAGGTTGAATGTACAGTTGAACTATCATCTCAAACATGTATTTCATTTCCCTATTAGAATGAGTATCTAGATCAAATTATTGAGTCTAAGGAAAGAAACTGTAGAGACCCTAAGCTTGACGTACATGGACATTACATTACTTTTGAGGAATACTTAGTACATAACAAAAACACACACATAAGGATCGTAATATTTTTGTGTCTTTGGAAACTCGGAATATAATCTTTTAATCGTGGTGAATGATTTTCAACATATCCCATAAAGATCTTCCCTTTTTTTACCTAAAACTTTTCTTTATATCCTCAGGAAAAGAAAACATAAAAGGGTGAGCTCAAATGCTCAGTAAGGGTAAACAAAATAAATATCAATCACGTCATATTCATAAGAACATAACATTTTGGAAATCTTAACCTGCAAAAGAGATCATAATTTCATAACATGGGATAAATCATAGTAGTGAAATGAAATCCCAATAATCATAATTTAAAACATGAAACTTTGTGGAATACACACATAATCATAGATAATCATTTCTTATTAGTCAAGACTCATTGCCAAGACTATCTTAGTGGACAAAGTCCATTTCTGAACCGAGTCACCCTCGTTTCAGTCATGTTTCACTAAACCGGATTAACTTACCATTCCAACCATGTCTATCTCATGAGATATAAATCTTTACCCAATTCATTTGAGGGAGATATAGGTCACACCCATCTCATAGTGAAATCATTCTTACTTGTGCCACAAAATAAACTTTAAACATTCATCATAACCCAAAGAATAAAATGGGTTTCATAAACATCATCATTTCATAATCCATATAAAACAAATGGACATTTCATCATAAAAATTGAACCATGTAAATCATAGATACATTAAACTTGAAACATACACATATCAAATAATGTCATCTTATATGGAAAATGGTTTTGATAAAACATTTGAAATGAATTCTTGAGGAAAATATCGTTTCTTCGTAAAAATCATTTTCTTTTCAAAAAATGCCATGTACATTTAAAGTAAAAGTATTTTTTTGAACATAGTCATAAAATCATGTAGAGTACGATTCATGAAAATGAGGCATTATGAAACCGTAAAAATCCATTCACGCCGTATATGTTAAAAATAACATTCTCCTCGTACTTTTGTCGGAAAAGTCAAAAAGTACGTTGTAGGGTAAATAAAAGAAAGATTCCTTCCATACCATGGGGTAAAATTCAAAATGGGTAAAAATGACATTAAACATACATGAATAAACTTTTATAAAACATGGAAATGGATGATATAAATAACCCCAGTAAATACTTACGAATAAGCAATCTCGGATAAAAAACGAGATTTGCAAAATTATCCCTTACCTTAGGTCCGATTTGCTTCATAAGTGTTTGAAACTCCTATATAATGATTTAAATAATGTCATTGACTTATTAAAGAATCATATTCATTTTTATGATATCATATATGGTTCACTTATGACTTTATATTACCCGTTCTTTTGTAAATTCCATGTTAAAGAGTGTTTTGCATAAAATCATTTCATTTGTCGTCCTTGTTTTGACATGTAATTATTCATTAGATTACTTAGATCTCGATTACATAATTACAGAATATAAAACATAATTTATATATAATATATATTCAGAATATACATATATATAATAGATCGATAAATGGAAAGAAATACACCGTTCATGGAGACGGTAGGCCGTACGTACGCATGAACGCTGTTTTCATTCCTTATTGAGTTGAATGGAATTAAGTATATGGAATACATAAATACAGTATCATTATAATGTCATATATTTCATTATTATTGCTTATATATACTTTATAATCATTCTCAAATTGTTAACATGGATAATGAATCTCATCGTGTCGTGGAGACGGTAGTCCGTACGTACGCACGAGCGATGATATCATTTCCATAATTATTGAATTGAATTGGAGTGTATGATACTATATATAAGAATCATTATTATATTATAATAACTATGTACAGTTATTATTTACACCATTATACCCATCCATGTAAGGTTTTGGTGGAAAAACAGATTACACCACGGTGTGGAGACGGTATTCCGTACGTACGCACGTGCGGTGATTTTGTTTTCCATAGGATGGATAGGAGGTGAAATGGGGTTGTTTCATATTTATAATAACAAATCAGAATATTATTGATACTGATGTTATTACTTTATAATGAAACAACTAAATAAGAATAAGTTGAAGAAGAAATAAGCTTGAAAGAATCGGGAGAAGAAATTACCTCTTCTTCGATACGCCTCTTTGAAACCTCCTCTTAGGGCACTAAGATTGGTCTTTAAAGTAGACCAGAACATCTAGGATGTTTCTAGGGAAGTGGAGAAGATAATTTGCTAGGGGTTGGCAGAGATTTAACGCTCAAATTGGTGTGAGGAGGAGAGGGAAGAGGTGCCCTTTTATAAGGGAGGAGAGGGTCACCTTTGGAATTCTTAAAAATATTAATTTATAATAAATCTATCCCCACATAAAAACCTCCAAAAATGACTCATATTCGAATATTAGATGATATAGGGTTGTAATCGCATCAACCAATCAAATTTAGACATGTTTGGATCTTATTTTAAACCATAACATTTTGAATTATCCTTATTTATTCTATTTAAGTTTATTTGTGGTAGTAAAAATCTAAATTTTAAATTACAACAAATAATTACCTATTTGTTGTGAATATTCCATAATTGGTTACTTTATAACATTATAGACCATATAAATTTAAATTTATAATTTTTAAATATTTTTGTGATTTTTAAACAATTTTATAATATGTTATTTTTATAAAATAAAAATAGTGTCAATTTTGACACTATTCATTTATTTGAATTTAAATAAAATATATACAGAAGATATGTTCTAAATAAAACATTTAATAGATTCATTAAAGGACATATGTGTCTAGAAAATTAGTGGATAACATTAAATAGTTCATATAATATTTATTTTATTATTTTTAAAACCATTTATTTGGTTTATCTCTTAATAAAATATTTACTACAACATTTTTGTATAATTATTTAATATACTTATATGTTGCATAAAAATTAAAAATAAGATCCTATGATGAAGATAAATATATTAACTTTCACAATAATACTTTTACTCGAATGTATCATCTTAAAATCACAATAGCTAAATTGTTATATTTATTAAATTATGAAGGTGACAACTTTGGCATCAATTAAAATAAAATAATGTAAGTGTCACAATTGCTTGTATAAGACACCAAATGGTCAAATATTAGACCATTGGATGATTATAGTTTAAATTTACATGACCAATATGTTTTTGTCAGGGTTTTGTGCATTTTATGGTCACTATTAGTTTAATAAAAACGATATTCTTGATTTTTCACTAGATAAATAATTTATGCATCACTATTGTGTCACAATTAATGATAATTATTTAATCCCAAAAAATTATAAATAAATTCTCATGATGTAGATAATTTTGTTAGATTTCTGTAGACTATTAATGTTATAAGTTTCATGAAGTTTATCACTAACTTAAAATTATTATACTTATAGTATTTAAGAGAGTGACATGTTGTCACTTTCTTTGGTTTTAATAATAATTAAAATATTTTCATGGAAAAATGTCCATTAAATGAATCTAATCCGACCCTTAGGTGATATGGGTTGACTTTTAGTCATCCAATAAAATTTTTCCAAGTGTTAGGGTAATTTTATAATCTTATATTTACCCTTAATTACCCGATTTACCTTTAACTATAGTAAATAAAATTTATCGTAGTTACTATTCACAATGCCCAAAAATAAAAAGTAGTTTATTAACATAATTTGGACCCACTGATTCCAAATATGGAATCCATTTTTCCCAATTTAATACAAAAAGTTTCAGAAATTAAATTAAAAGTAATCTCGTTGTCGAAAGAAAATGGGTTTTTCTTTAAAATATTGCAAAAGATTGAATTGATATAAACTACGAATTTAAGGTAAAATCAATGCTAATGACATAAATTATATTAAATGGTAAATATATATTCTCTTTATAATTTAAAACAATTCAATATTATAATTTAACCACATAAGATATTACGACGAAAAAAGTTGTTTTTAATTAAAATATAGCGTGTTTTTTCTATTCATTAAAATATGAAAGTCATCAGAATAAAATGAAAAATTTATCCAAAGTAAATTTTTATTTCTTGATTCCAATTAATAATTTTATTTTTTCAAATGGATCTTATAAACATTTCAAAAACTATATTTAAAGTGGGTGCGCCATCAAAAGGCGGCAAAACTGTATTTTTTTGAAAAAAACTTATTTTACCCGAAAAATTTATTTTGTTCTTATAACATGTTCTAGAAAATGTGTAAGATGAATAATAATGTTATAAAATTAAAAATTTATTTAATACTATTCATAACGGCTAGTTCATAATAATATTATAATAATATATCTTTGTTTAGTAAAACCCGGTATTGCGTACAACACACGCTATCGAGGAAGGTCTCGATTGCGTGTAATGCAAGCCAAGTCAGGGTTGTGTGTTGTGAAAGAATCCTTCATTGTTTCGTATAACAGAATCCAACCATATTTCATTTATACATTGAATATATATATATATATACAATGTTGCGTAGAATAACTATTATCAAAATTGTGTGAAACATGATCCAAGAATAGTGTTGTGTATACTGCATGCTAATACGGTGTTGCATATAGCGCAAGGTAATCTTGGTGTAGCATAAAACACAAGACATTAATGAAATTAAAAGAATATTTTTCATAAAATCTCAGGTTGTTACATTCTACCCCCCTTAAAATGAATTTTGCCCTCGAAATTCGTCTGGGTTATACATGGTTTACTACTCAAAAGATTGTTTAATAGAAACCCACATCGTAAAAAGGAATACCAAAACATGGATTTAAAAACTAAAGTTTAAAATGTAACGGTTACTCAAATTAACTCATCATTGGGTTTCCTTGTAGGAGAACATAGGTGAAAATATTGATATGGAAGAAAAATCTAACCATCAAGTTCTAATGGAGAGTGGTAGAGAACATGGCTATGGAAAAGCCAGCAATCACGAAGCCATAAATTTGTGACGATCTAAGGTACCATCTGATTCATCAGATATAAGAGCACTGGGACAACATTTTTGGTTTTCAAGATCATTTCCCTAAAGTTGATGAATTTAAAGAAATACTTGCATGATTTTGGTACAATCTCACTATTGTTCATGAATTGAACAATTTCCACTTCATCCTTTAAAGAAATAAAGTTGAATTTGTTATTCGTGATGTGTTAGCAGATCATGTGATAGAATGATGGGTCATTCCATCTCTTTCAAATAAAAGGTTAGAAAAATTTATAAGTCCATCTTATGGTTAGATTAATCATATATGGTTCCAAAAATGAACTTATACTTCATATATCATACCGCTTAATAAAATAAAACTAGTTTCTACTAACCAGGGACATCTTGTAGGCCAGTGGTAGGCGATAAAGGCAAGTAGCACTTCGGTTGTGGGTTCGATTCCCATAGCCTTGTCCGATGTGATGGGCTATCGCCCGTCCTGGAGGTTCTCCTTTTTCTAAAACTATATTACTATAACATCCCATTAATAATATCAATAAAAAGTTATATCCTTAAACAATACTAACTTATGTCCAACATAATCCATTCCAATCTTTAGGCTTATCCATAATACTTCATTACACTCTCATAATATAGTGAAAATGATTACCAGAGATTTAATACCATCGTTGATCCCCATATATCATAAGATATGTCTGTTGGTCACATTCCAAACATTCGAAGGCCTTAATCATGTATTCTCTTGAAAAATGAATACTCATTGAACCTTAGTGAAAACATGAATGCAATTAAAAGTTAACACTTTCCACATACAAAAATCATCAATATTCTATATACTCAAACCATGATATCACTTAGTCCTTATATCAATCATGAGCTCATGAATACTATCAAACATATTCGATTCTCATTATCCATTCATTATGTGCATATAATCTGCTTTCCAAAAATATTTCAATCACTTTTCATGGTTACCGATGCCATATTCTTATAGAAAAGCACAATAGACCAATACATAGATATTCCAATATACCATAAAAGTACCTCAATAACATTATTCTTGAAAACCAATACATAAACACTTCAAACCATCATCTTGATTGATTGTCCTGGAATAAGTCCTTTATTAATTTAGAAGTAACTTTTTAGGTCAGGGCATTGAGTTGGGTAATCCCCATGTTCTCTACAAATAATACAATGAACTCCATAACAGTCTATCACTCTATGTCCCTTTTCTCCACACAGATGACATTTGTCCCTCCATTTGAGGTATTCCTTAAGGTTCTTCTTCCCTTATTTATAAATCTCAATCTTTCTTTCTTTATGCTCCTCAACATGAGAACATGCATAAAAGTCTATCTTCCTCTTATTTGATGAATTAGGCATACCACTAAATTTCACCTTGTTAATCATGTATCGTGATGACTGGTTGGGAATAATCACAATATCTTTATCTCTAGGCATTACACAATTTTGTTGCTCATAGTTACCAATTTGTCCATTGGATTCAATGCTAACCGAATTCTTTCTGGTTCCCTCCATTGACTAAAACACAAAAATAATTCTGTGAGAGGCAAAAATCATACAAGGAAAATAACATAATCAAGGGGGAGTACCATCAACATCTAACATCTTAGGTTAAATTCTATGATCGTTACCGTAGTTATAGGACTATAACCTATACGTATACTTATCCTTAGGGACATCCCTAGACATACCTTAGAAATATCTCTAGGGATCTCACTAAAGTTTTCGCATCCTAGTTTCCAAAGGTTAACTAAACCTTTCCTCTGATACCAACTGTAGAGACCATAAGATTGACGTACATGGACATTACATTACTTTTTCGGAATACTTAGTACATAAAAAAAAAGACACACACAAGGATCGTAATAGTTTAGTGTCTTTGGAAACTCATAATATAATCTTCTAATCGTGGTGAAAGATCTTCAACATCTCCCATAAATATCTTCCCTTTTTTACCTAAAACCTTTCTTTATATCCTGGGAAAAAGAAAACATAAAAGGGTGAGCTCAAATTCTCAGTAAGGGTAATCAAAATAAATATCAATCACATCATATTCATAAGAACATAACATTTTGGAAATCTTAACCTATAAAAGAGAGCATAATTTCATAACATGGGATAAATCATATTAGTGAAATGAAATCCCAATAATCATAATTTAAAACATGAAAATTTGTGGAATACACACATAATCATAGAGAATCATTTCTTATTAGTCAAGACTCATTGCCAGGACTTTCTTAGTGGACAAAGTCCATTTCTGAACCGAGTCACCCTCATTTCAGTCCTATTTCACTGAACCGGATTAACTTACCGTTCCAGCCATGTCTATCTCATGAGATATAAATCTTTACCCAATGAATTGGAGGGAGATATAGGTTCCACCCATCTTATAGTGAAATCATTCTTTCTTGTGCCACAAAATAAACATAAAACATTCATCATAACCCAAATAATAAAATGGGTTTCATAAACATCATCATTTCATAATCCATATAAAAAAATGGACATTTCATCATAAAAATTGAACCACTTAAATCATAGAGACATTAAACTTGAAACATACACATATCAAATAATGTCATCTTATATGGAGAATGGTTTTTATAAAACATTTGAAATGAATTCTTGAGGAAAATATCCATTCTTCGTCAAAATCATTTTCTTTTCAAAAAATGCCAAGAACTTTTAAAATAAAAGTATTTTTTTGAAAATAGTCATAAAATCAAGTAGAGTAAGATTCATGAAAATGAGGCATTATGAAACCATAAAAATCCGTTCACACCGTATAAGTTAAAAATAACATTCTCCTCATACTTTTGTCAGAAAAGTCAAAAAGTACCTTGTAGGGTAAATACAAGAAAGATTTCTTCCATACCATGGGCAAAAGTCAAAATGGGTAAAAAGGACATTAAACATACATGCATAAACTTTTATAAAACATGGAAATGGATGATAGAAATAACCCCAGTAAATACTTACGAATAAGCAATCTCGGATAAAAAATGAGATTTGCAAAATTATCCCTTACCTTAGGTCCAATTTGCTTAATAAGTGTCCGAAACTCCTGTATAATGATTTAAATAATGTCATTGACTTATTAAAGAATCATATTCATTTTTATGATATCATATATGGTTCACTTATGACATTATATTACCCGTTCTTTTGTAAATTCCATGTTAAAGAGTGTTTTGGGTAAAATCATTTCATTTGTCGTCCGTGTTTTGACTTGTAATAATTCATGTGATTACTTAAATCGTGATTACATAATTCCAGAATATAAAACATGATTTATATATAATATATATTCAGAATATATATATATATAATAGATCGATAAATGGAAATAAATACACCGTTTATGGAGACGGTAGGCCGTACATACGCATGAACGCTGTTTTCGTTTCCTTATTGAGTTGAATGGAATTAAGTAGATGACATACATAAATACAGTATCTTTATAATGTCAGATATTTCATTATTATTTCTTATATATACTTTATAATCATTCTTAAATTGTTAACATGGAGAATGAATCTCATCGCGTCGTGGAGACGGTAGTCCGTACGTACGCACGAGCGATGATATCGTTTCCATAATTATTGAATTGAATTGGAGTGGATGATAAAATATATCAGAATCATTATGATGTTATAATAACTATGTATAGTTATTATTTACACCATTATACCCATCCATGTAAGGTGTTGGTGGAAAAACAGATTACACCATGGCGTGGAGACGGTATTCTTTACGTACGCACGCGCGGTGATTTTGTTTTCCGTAGGATGGATAGAAGGTGAAATGGGTTTGTTTCATATTTATAATAACAAATCAGTATATTATTGATACTGATGTTATTACTTTATAATGAAACAACTAAATAAGAATAAGTTGAAGAAGAAAGAAGCTTGAAAGAATCGGGAGAAGAAATTACCTCTTCTTCGATACGCCTCTTTGAAACCTCCTCTTAGGGCACTAAGATTGGGCTTTAAATTAGACCAGAACATATAGGATGTTTCTAGGGAAGTAGAGAATATAATTTTGCAGGGGTTGGCGGAGCTTGAAGGCTCAAATTGGTGTGTGGATGAGAGGGAGGAGGTTCCCTTTTATAAGGGAGGAGAGGGGCACCTTTTAAATTCTTAAAAATATTAATTTATAATAAATCTAAACCCACTTAAAAACCTCCAAAAATGACTCATATTAGAATATTAGATGAGATAGGGTTGTAATATCATCATCCAATAAAATTTATACATGTTTGGATCTTATTTTAAACCTTATCATTTTGATTTATCCTTATTTAATCTATTTAAGTTTATTTGTGGTAATAAAACTATAAATTCTAAATTACAACAAATAATTACTTATTTGTTGTGAATATTCCATAATTGTTAAATTATAACATTATAGACTATATAAATTTAAATTTATAATTTTTAAATATTTTTGTGATTTTTTAACAATTTTATAATATGTTATTTTCATAAAAAAACAATAGTGTCAATTTTGACACTATTCATTTATTTGATTTTAAATAAAATATATACAGAAGATATGTTCGAACTAAAAGCTTTAATAGATTCATAAAAGGCAATATGTATCTTTAAAATTAGTGGAGAACATTAAATAGTTAATATAATATTTATTTTATTATTTTTAAAACCATTTATTTGGTTTATCTCTTAATAAAATAATTACTACAACATTTTTGTATAAATATTTAATATACTTATATGTTGCATAAAAATTAAAATTAAAATTCTATGATGAAGATAAATCTATTAAATTTCACAATAATACTTTTACTCGAATTTATCATCTTAAAATCACAACAGTTAAATCGTTATATTTATTAAATTATGAAGGTGACAACTTTGGCATCATTCAAAAATAAAATAATATAAGTGTCATAATTGCTTGTATAAGACTCAAAATGGTCACATATTCGACCATTGGATGATTATAGTTTAAATTTACATGACCAATAAGTTTTGGTCAGGTTTTTGTGCCTTTTATGGTCACTATTAGTTTAATAAAAACTATATTCTTGATTTTTCACTTGATAAATAATTTCTGCATCACTATTGTGTTATAATTAATGATAATTATTAAATCCCAAAAGATTCTAAATAAATTCTAATGATGTACATAATTTTGTTAGATTTCTGTAGACTATTAATGTTCTATGTTTCATGATGTTTATCACTAGCTTAAAATTATTATACTTATAGTATTTAAGAGAGTGACATGTTGTCACTTTCTTTGGTTTTAATAATAATTAAATTATTTTCATGGAAAAAAGTCCATTAAATGAATCTAATCCGACCTTTAGGTGATATGGGTCGACTTTTAGTCATCCAATATGATTTTTCCAAGTGTTAGGGTAATTTTATAATCTTATATTTACCCTTAATTACCCGATTTACCTTTAACTATAGTAAATAAAATTTACCGTAGTTACTATTCACAATGCCCAAAAATAAAAAGTATTTTATTAACATAATTTGGACCCACTGATTCCAAATATGGAATCAATTTTTCCAAATTCAATACAAAAAGTTTCATAAATTAAATTAAAATTAATCCCGATGTCGAAAGAAAACGGGTTTTTCTTTAAAACATTGCAAAAGATTGAATTGATTTAACCTACGAATTTAAGGTAAAATCAATGATAATGAAATACATTATATTAAATGGTAAAAATATATTCTATTTATACTTTAAAACCATTAAATATTATAATTTAACCACATAAGATATTACGATGAACAAATTTGTTTTAAATTAAAATATAGCGTGTTTTTACTATTCATTAAAATATGAAAGTCATCAGAATAAAATGAAAAATTTATCCAAAGTAAATTTTTATTTCTTGATTCCAAAGAATAACTTTATTTTGTCAAATGGAACTTTTAAACATTTCAAGAACTATATTTAATGTGGGTGCGCCATCAAAAGGCGGCAAAACTGTATTTTTTTGAAAAATACTTATTTTACCCGAAAAAATTATTTTGTTCTTATAACATGTTCTAGAAAATGTGTAAGATGAATAATAATGTTATAAAATTCAAAATTTAGTTAATAATATTCATAACGGCTAGTTCATAATAATATTATTATAATATATCGTTGTTTAGTAAAACCCAGTATTGCGTACAACACACGCTATCGAGGAAGGTCGCGATTGTGTGTAATGCAAGCCAAGTCAGGGTTGGGTGTTCGAAAGAATCCTTCGTTGTTTCGTATAACAGAATCCAACCATATTTCATTTATACATTTAATATATATATATATATATACTCAATGTTGCGTAGAATAACTATAATCAAAATTGTGTGAAACACGATCCAAGAATAGTGTTGCGTATACTGCAAGCTAATACGGTGTTGTGTATAGTGCAATGTAATCTTGGTGTAGCATACAACACAATACATTAATGAAATTAAAATAATATTTTTCATAAAATCTCAGGATGTTACATAAACATTCTTGAAGATGTTCTTATTATGTTGTAATACGTTGATGTGTTTCCCAAGGAATCACCTTGTCTTCCTTCTAGCCAGGAGGATGAATATTCGATCCAACATATACCAGGGGGTTTCCAATATCCAAGACATTGAATTGGATGGATGTTTTGGAACATGATGAACTGAAGAAACAACTACATGAGAATATAGATAAAGGGTTTATACGCCGAATTGCTTCACCATGGGGTGCACCAGTCCTCTTTTTCAATAATAAGGACATATTAATGTGCCTTTTTATTGATTATTGTGTGCTCAACAAGATCAAAATTGGGGATAAGTATCCTTTCACATGGATTTATTACTTATTCTATTTTCTATGTGGAGAACAATACTTCTCCAAGGTGGATCTTCTATCTGTATATTACCATGTTAGTGTAAAGAAAAAGGATATCACCAAGAGTAATTTTTTCTACTTGGTATGAGCATTACGAGTTCACAATGATGCCATTCCGACTCATTAATTATCAAACAATATTCATGGACATGATAAATAGAGTATTTAGAAATTAAATTGACAAATATGTGGTTGCATTTATATAATATATACAAATATACTATAAAATCAAGGAGGATCATGAGGAGTATTTGAGAACTGTGCTAAAGACCTTGCAAAAGGACAAGCTCTATGAAAAGTATAGTATATTTGAGTTTAGGTTAAAGTAAATACCATTATTTGAGAATATCATCACAAGAAATGGGATATATATAGATCCAACTAAGACAAACTCAATTGAGGGATGTCCAATTCCAATATCTCTGACAAATATCTGCAGCTTCTATGGGTTAACTTGATATTATCATTAAGTTTTGATAAATATATCACTATATTCAAACCCTCTTACCAAGATAACTAGAAATGGAGTCAAATTTTAATGGAATTATGAATGTGAAGAAAGCTTCATGGAGAAGAAAATGAGGCTTATCACTACCCTTGTGCTAACACTACCCACAAGTGGGGAACTTTTGAAAATTTTTAGGGATGCATCGAAGTAGGGATAGGGATGTGTGTGGATGAAAAATGAAAAATTAATTGCCTATGATTCAATAAAGATAAAAGTTCATGTGAAAAAAATCCCATGCAAGATCTGGAGTTGGTAGTTGTGATATTTTCATTGAAAATCTTGTGGCATCATCTATTTGGATAGAAATTTGAAATATATACGGATCACAATAACCTCAAATATATATTCATATAGAAAGTGCTAAATATGTTCCAATGAAGATGCATAGATCTCATCAAGGATTACTACTACTCAATCCGCTACCATCATGGGAAAGAGAACAAGGTTGTAGAATTTCTAAGTAGAAAGAACCCATCAATTCTATCATTTATGATAATTGAGAAGGATCTGATCATGTTATACTTGAAGAAGCTAGAATTTGGAATCATAATGAAAGGAACATTATCATTCCTTTCAAAAATTATTGATCAACCTTCTATTTTAGAAAGGTTAAAGTATGCCTAAAAAGATTATGGGGGAATTAAAAATAAAGTGGAAACTATCAAAAAAGTTATATCCTTAGAGATCAATGTTAATAAATAAGGAATTGTGATATTTGTGTTGAAACTATGTGTTTTATAAAGTCCTTCAATAAAGGAAGAACTTTTAGATGATGCACATAGTTTGACATTCTATATTAACCAAGTAAACACAATGATGTATCGAGATCTCGGAGAGAACTATTTTTTAGATAACATGAAGAATGAGATCATTGAATATACATTAATGTTCCTGGTATGTTAGAAATTAAAGGCTGAACGAAATAATTCTATGTGTATGTTGAAAACATTACCCATACAAATATTGAAATGGGAAAAACATCACCATGGACTTTGTCACTTAACTTCCTAAGACATCCAAAGAATCCAATTCTATCTAGGTTATTAAGGAAATTATTACAAAATTTGAACACTTTATTGTGATTTGAGATTATTTTTCAAAAGATCAACTAGCACAAATATACATCCGAGAATTGGTAAGGCTACATAGAGTATCACTATCGACATAGTCTGATCGAGATCCAAGATTCACCTCTATGTTTTGGAAAATTCTTCATTATGCTCTAACTGAGGGTGCATCAGATCAAACTATCCAAACACTTGTGGAAATATTGAGAGCTTTCTCAATGGACTTAAATGGAGGATGATACCATCATATTTCTTTGTTGGAGTTCTCTTTCAACAAAATTTTTAGTCATGCATCCAAATGCCCCCTATGAATCACTTTATGGGAAGAGGTTAACAACACCAACTTGTTGTGTTGAAGTTGGGGAACAAAAACTTCTATCTCTGGAAATGGTCCAAGAAATGGCATGGAAGGTTAAGACCATCTATAAATATATCAACTGTACTCAGAGTCAAAAAAAGAACAATGTTGACAATCATCGACATGACCTAGAGTTAAATTTTGGATATATTTTATTCCTCTATATAAATCAATGGAAATGTGTGATGATATTTGGAAAGAAGGGAAAGCTTATTCCAAGGTAGATTGGTCATTTTGACATCCTTGATCACATCAGAGAGGTGGTCTATCGACTAACACTCCCAGTAAACAAATTTATAGTACATGATGTATTCCATGTGACCCTATTAAGTAAGTACATCCAAACCCATCACATGTACTCAATAAAAAGGCGGTACCATTATAGAATGATCTTTCCTATGAGAAGAAACTGATGAAGATCCAAGATGATAGAAAAAATTTCTAAAAAATAAGAAAATGGCCCCCATCACTGTGTTGTAGAGAAATGACAATATTGAAGAAGCAAACTGGGAACTAGAGGATGTGAAGAAGTAGAGTTACCCTCATCTATTTTTGTGTGGGATAATGAATTTTTTTGGAGAAATTTTTTAACGGTGGAAGGTTGTGACAACCCATACTATTATGAATAAAATTCCATTTATTTTGATTTAATTAAATGGCTTATGGATATATAAATAACATACACTCCATTTGTTTTATTATATCCAATTAGATTTAAATAACCAACAAGTATCATTACCGTTAATAATATAGCTCTTGAAAAGTGACCACATGACTAGTATAAATATAGGTTTTTAAGAAATACTTTTAACATAGACAAAGGTAGTGATGACCTCATCCTGTAATATTGTACCTTATAAAGCCCTTTTATAGGAGATTATAAGGGAATTATAATATAGGGTCTTTTCCCTATACCAATATAAATATGATATCCAACAACCTAATCATAAGTGAAACCGTTTATAGGAGAAGTTCAAGCTCAATGAGATGACAACACAAACCATGTGCACTGAATGGCACCATGAAAGCCCCAACATTATGCACATTGCTATGAGGGATTATTATGGTGTAGTAATGGGATATGTATCAATACCATATCAATAATATTATTTACATTTTTTTCTATATAATAATAACTAATTTTTCTTCCAATTATTATTACTTTGTATGTGATTTTTAAAGAAAAAATATTATTTTTTGTCACTTTTCAAATTCAATTAAGAAGTATTTTTTAAAGAACTAATGGATTTTTTATATTAATAATCACTAAATAAAATATTATTATTGAATTACTTTTATTAAATATAAATTATCACATAGATTTTATGATGTAAAATGTATTTTTTATTAGGGTTCAAAAACTATTACTATCAAAAAACTCATCATTTTCAATAAATGATAATTTTTATTTTAAAAATGAAAAATAATAAATTTATAAAATTAATTAGATAAAGATAATTTTATTTTTGCAATTAGGATGTAGAAATTATCCAATGGTGATTTTTTTCATTATATTCCCAGATAGATGAATACTTGTGTAAAAATTAAATAATATATAAATATTCTTTGTGTTTTATGACATCATAATGGCCCTATAGTGATGTAATGAATACTATTAAAGTTATCCATGTACAAATATATTTTTTTATTTAAAATAATATGATTTAAGCTTTATTTTATTTGTTTTATAAGACCTTAGTGAATCCTCAATGACTTATATTATATTATAAGATTGTAAAATCATTTGTTTTAAACTGCGACTCACCTCCACATAATAACAGATAAAATTTTATTATATTAGTACCTTGGCCTAATAATATAATTTATACAACTGTCATTTCCCATAAACTCTGGGAAAAATTGTGGGATGGTTTTTTCTTTGGAATATTTTATTATGAAGTGTCAAAAACAAAAATAATAAAGAAATACTCATCCTTTTCTATATAGACCGAACCTAACTCTCATTTATCTTCACTAAAACTCCTTTAGTTTCGTCAATACACTTTTATATACTCCCTAGATTCCTCCTAAGGCATACCCAATCTCTTTATAAGGCTCTATTAATCCTTTATATCCATACGTCCAAGTAAGTGATTTCTCTCCCTACCATTGAATTCAAGCACCTTCATTCAGATTAGTTCATTTAATCTTAATTTCTTGTATTTCCATCATTTTTGAGCATTAAGTTGTTATACAATTGATATTATTTGTTGTATGGATAATTTATTCCTCCTAGTTTCTAATTTTACATAATCTATTACTATACTGGAATTCGGTAAGGGATTTATCTCTTCACATTTCCATTCAACCACTTCTTTTATATTATTCTTCTTAAATTCCATTTCCATATGTTTTGATATGATATTCCATGATTCCCTTACTATAAATTTGATTTATAAATAAATATATCATACTTTCACTCTCATTAATCCCCACTATGATCCTTTTTGGTCACCTCTTTCCATGCCCACATTTCATAAGGGTTTTTTAGTTTCTGCTCCTACTTCATAACTCCTTATTATGTTACACTGTCTATTTCAAATTACTTATATTGGGGAATGTACTTATATTTACATATTAATATAAATTTCATTTCTAAATTATTATACTCCCATTTCTATCTCATCAAACCATTTTATATAATAATATATGACATTTTTCTGTTGTCGAAATCACACCGTGATTTTCCAGAACAAAATCATTGTGTAGTGAATACCATACCCATCTCTCTATCAAAATTATTAGCATTTATGAACATGTAATTATTCATTGTATATCTATATTTTTTTATTTCATATTTCCTTGATTGTGGAATAAACTATTATAAATAATGAATCAAATTTGTATCATCTACATGGAACACTTAAGCATGAAAATGGAATGATTATTAATGGTGTGCCCTGATAGTGCTTCAATGCATTTGGTAATGATCAGAATAATGTTATGTCTTGTGTAGTTATATTTTACTCATGATTCCTCAGGTGAAATGAGCATGTACTCATGATACTTTATGTGAAATGATCATTAACCCATTCTCCTCCATGTTCAATGAGCTTTGGCTCAAGATCCTTAATGTGCAATGAACCTTGAATCATGCTAATATCATGTTTTATGTTATTTATAAATTTCCATATTTTGATTATAATGTAATATAAATCATATATTTTCTTTTTTACATTTTTTCTCTATTTGTATTCATATCGTATAACATATATTTTTTAAAACTTTTTATTCTTTTTTTTATTCCCCTACCAGGCATTGTTGCTCACCCCTTTCTTATTTATGTCCTAAGGTTTTCCCATGTATTTTTATGTACGAATGTATGATTTGTTCTTGATAAATATTTTTTCAATAAATATGTTTTTTATTTAATGCACCTAATTCCCAAAGACACTATACTTCTCGATCTTCTAATTGGTATTAAGTGCATTTTTTTGTAATAAATCATGTTTAAATGTTAAATAAAGAGAATATTTATTATAGACTATCTTTAGAAACTAACAAAATCTATTTTTTTAACCAAAAGGTATGATGATACCCAAAATTTATAATACTACATATTAAGAGGGACCACATGTAAATTATAAATTCCAACAATAACATACAGGTATCAACATATATTATTTAAAAAAAATAAAACCTACAAGTAATATAAAATCAATATACTAAAAATTAATGGATGTTTTAACCTCAATGGTTATCTTATTATCTTAATATTTCAACTCAAAAAATAAAACATCATTCTTTTTAAGAAATCCATTACATTAAACTAAATGTTTATATATGTATTGACCAAATAAAATACCTCCAAAAATGGCCTTAATAACCGAAAAAATACAAAAAAATTAAAATTATTTAATCTTATAATATGATTCCCAAATTAAAAAATAATTCTTACCCATAAAATCATAAAAAATTCATACTAACCATTAAATAATATAGAGAAATGGTATGCATTGTACACTTATCGTCCTTTGGTTATGAGCTAAAGCCCTACGACCTTACCAGATGTGACATCTTTCATTCATAGTATAGCTTCCACTACTGTGAAAACTATTACATTCCCCAGAATATTATTACCATCCAAAAAATAACATTAATAATCAAAACACATTTTTAAACTCTATGGTTTTCTATATGATATATTCCCAAACTAAAATAACTTATTTATCCCAATAAACCAAAAACAACTCAACCCCAAAAATCACATTAGACCTAATGGTTGGTAATAAAATTAAATATTTTTCTAAAAAATATAAAACCATTATTTCCCAAATTATTTTTTCACAAAAATATATTCTAAACCAAATGGTTATATTCACATAAATGCATCACAAAATATACTTAATCATGTTAAATACCCATCACAAAAAAATTCAAAATAGGCATACATTACAATAAAATATTGATCATCCATGGTCTCATAATCCTAAGAAGCATTAATTTTATCCCCAAATGAAATACAAAATAATCTTTATCCAACCCTAAATTAGGTGTTTTCCGAAAATAAAACATTATTACAAAAATCATTTTTCTATGTTGTTGATACAAATAAACATGTGATTTCAAATATTTAAAAAAAATTAGTGGAACATTCATCTAATTTTTCATTATTTTTTTATCTATAAAATCATTCATATAATACTTCACTGACATAATTCTCAAATAAAAAGTACATATACACTTTAGTCCATACACTTCAATTACATTCAAAACATTGGTCTTTCATTGGTCTAGGTGTCATCCCATAAATAAGGGCACTAAATATAATAGTTGGCATATTTCCCTCACATAATACATTGAACTACAAAGGGTGTTTTAAGATGTAATTTTTTCTATTACAAGTTAATTTTCATTTTTTCAACACAATTCATTGATTTTTTCCTTTACATTCTACTAATAAAATATTTTTCTAGTCCTTTGAGACATTCTCCTAGGTTCTCTTTCAAAATTTATGACATGAATGGAATTGTAACATAATTTCTCTATGGTCTACACTACTCATTTTCTTATGAAACTCTATCCTCCTATTTATTGGTTAGTATATGAGTTTGTTAGGATGAAATTAGTTAATCATATATCTAGATAACTGATTAGATATAATTAAAATATATTTTACTACAGTAATCATCTCATCTGTTTAGTCATAATCTCAACATTATCCAACAAAATAAATTGTAACATGGTATTTTTTGGTACAAACCATTGAATGAAATAGAAAATTATAGTATGATAAATAATAAATTTACTGGGAAATAATGAAATATCATCCACATACTGTTAAAATATTGAAACTTACATTTTTACCCTATAACAATTAGGTCAAATCTTGTCCATTCTTGGTTATTATATATTCAAATCATTCATAATGGTTCATAATGAAAATTTGAGTTAACCCATTCATATCCTATGGGAGTATCGAACTAGGTTTCTAATAAGGGCACACATACAATGCACCCAAAAGATGGACAAGTTATACTAGAAAAGAAATATTATTTATATTACCCCTAGAAGAATATGTTCCAAAACTATTTCCACTTTTAGTATCTATATAGGGGTTTATTTCTAGGAATAAAAAATAAGAAATACCTTAAAAAAATTTGGATGTCATCGTATACCAAGCCTTATGCTTACAGTCATACATAGGGTTATGTTACCTAATATTTGTTTTACTAAATCTAGTTCTAAGGGTTCTACTAATATTTCTCTAATACAAACTTTAAATACCCTAAATACATTATCCCAGATCCTATGGTTATATTATTACATTGTTAATAGATATAATTAACCACATCCCAACTGAAAAATATTTTTTTAGTCTTGGAAAACTATATACATTTTTTGAATCTTACCTTATAATTTAAAAAATTACAAAATTTTAATTTCACTAGGAAAACCATTTTTCATCAAGAATATCCCAACATATCAATCGTAAATTTTTTGGCTTCATGTGGAAAAAAACATAAGAAAGGGGTGAGTTATGATGATCAGTAAGGGTATGAATATAGGTGAATCTATCGTGAATAATTAAGGCATAATAAATATGTTATGGTAAATATCTAATAACACATTCCATTTAATTAAGAACCTGTTCATGAAGAATAATATGGGAGAAAAAAAATTATGATCAAATAAATATATATTTATATGTATTAACATGGAGTTGAAACATATCCATGGATATCATAACTAATAAAATATAAATTTAAATAAATAAATATTATCATAATGAAGAAATTCATAATGTTAGACATCATAAACATACAATCAAGGCATCGTTCAATTACATTGTACATAAATGGGTTAGGAATCAACCAAATACCCAAGGTAGTTTGTCTCGTGATACCTACAAATGCATTGAGGTACTATAGTTGTCCCAAAATATCCCTCACTAAGTCCAATCCATTATTAATATAAAACGGTTTAAAAATAAACATAAACATTTGTACTGAAAACCCAACTTATTAATTTTAATACATTCCCTAATCAACAAACACAATAAAACCCCATCTAGAGTAAGATGGTGAATGGTATCCAAATAGTGCATCCCCTATTAAATTGATTGTAAACCATATAGAGAAAAAAATATATGGAATCATTATAATATATACCTAATTTATCATATGTAAAATGAGGTTTGTTCACATTTATTAATAGAAACACCATAAACATTTCATCAAAATCATTCTTGAGTAAAATAGCCTTTTCAATTTTAAAATAACTTTAAAAATCTAATAATTTATAGACTATTATTGTAAATTTTGCATTAAATATTAATCATGGAATCTTTTACAATACTATTCAAAATAATGAGTGGTCATGACAAAGGGTTATTATATACGTTCTATATAAGTTAAAAAACATTTCATTCAAATTTTCATAAAAATATAAAAATTTACCTCATTCAAAAAAAACAAGAATATTTATTACAAACCATTTTTTTAAAAGTTAAACATGGGTAAAAATTTAATTAATATATCATTTTTTGGATGTTGAGTAAATTAATAATTTTTTTTAGAAAACATGTATATAGAAAACAAATTGACCGAAGAGTGAAATAATGCAACCTTTTCTGAAAAATACTTTCTTAATAATTTAGGAATCAAATATAGAAAAATGGAAATATTAATTTAAAATATAATGAAAAAAGTATTTGATAAGATGTTAAATTGAGTTTAAGATATAAATAGCAACCAATTATCCCAATAGATACTTAAACATAAACAATCTCGAATAATGATAAGATTATGAAAATACCTTTACCGATTTGGTAACATTTGAATCACCATAGACATGAAATAATAATTTCAAATTAATATTTAAATATAGTAAATATAAAATATTCATGATATAATATAACAAATATAATTAAATAAACCACATAAAAGAGATAATTGGTGAGTATTACATATGTCAAACATAATTAAAAGTGATACAAAAAACCCTTACCTCCAGTCCAACCAGATTTGTATGTGTTCGAGACTCTTATATAATAATTATATGTTTATTATAAATATATTCTAAAACCATAAAAATATACAACGTTCCATAACTGGATTACTTATAACCTTTTAAAATATGTGTATTAACAATTCTTTATTAATATCAATGTTCTATGTGATATACACTTTGATTTTCTGGAATATTTTTTATTTATATTTTTGGTCCTTTTATATTGATCATGGTTACATAATATATATATTGTTAATAATGACATAAATTTCATATATATTCATTTTATACATATTTATTGTCATCCAAAAAGGCTATAGAACGAATAAATGAATTACCCCATTTATAGAGATGGCAGGTCATACATACGCATGATATCTATTTTCATTTTTCAATGAATGAAAAAAAGAAATATAAATTATAATTCAAATTTCTATATTCTTTATTATATAATATATAATATATATAATTAATTAATATATCCTTATTACTATCCATGGAAAATGTAAATGAAATAAAATCACAAATCTTTATAGAAGTGGTAGTCTAAACTTATACTGGAGCGATATTATTGTTTTCCAATAGATTAGAATGTAAATTTTATATGTGATATTATAACTAAATATAGATAATTATTTCATAATAATAATATATATACAATAAACCCATAATAATAATTATTAATGAAATATGGTCGGGTAAAATGAATTATATCGTTATGTGGAGATAGTAAGTCATGTGTATGTTTGAGAGATACTCTCGCTTCACATTTGATTTGAAAGATGGTGTATAATGATGATTTAGTAATAATAATTTAATTTCATAATAATTAGTGTAATTAATTTTTTTTATTTTAAATACCATAGATTTAGTGGAGATTAAAAAGTAAAAATAAAGTGATCAAATAAGGTGATTACCTCTAGTTTGAATGAACTTTTTACATCTCCTCATAAGTATCCTAGGGTTGGTATTTTGGGAATACAGACACCCCTATATTGTTTTTAATGATTTGGAGAAGTTATTTTGGTTGGGTTTGGTTGATATATATGGATAATTGTGGTGTAAATAAGTGATAGAGGAGGGATCCTATTATAATTGACGTGGGTGGCACTTTTGGAATTTCTTAATCAATTTTAATATAAGAAATTGATTATCAACTAAAATATTTCCAAAATTATATGGGATTCAATATAATGAATAATTGTCATTAAATACAATCAAAAATTAAAAACGTTATATATTTAAGTCGTGTTTTAAATATTAATATTTTTTATCCCCTTAATGAACCTATTTTAACATTATCTTTAACAACTTATTCTTAAATTTTCATGTTTTATAATTTTACATATAATGTGAAAATTGGATCATAAATTCCAAATATATGATATTTTATACCATATATTATCATCCATTTCTTCTATAAATATGTTTATTATGTATATATAATTTAAAAAATGGTAATTTGATAAAATATCATTAATTTCATTATTGACACTATTCATTTAATTTGACATAAAATGCATAAAGAAGAAGTTTTAATTTTAATATAATACTTAAAAAATAAAAACATATGTCATATTAATAAAAATATATTATAATTGCAACACCTTCAAAATATATATCTTTTAATATTTTTTAAACCAATTTAATTGTTTAAATCAATTAAAGAAATACTATTTTGGCAATGCATATGAATTTAAAGTTTCAATTTAATCACATAAAATTATGAATAATTTTCCTTCATAAAAACAATTTTTATAAGATCAAAAAATAGTTATATTCATTCATAAATTTATTTTTCCCTCTATAAACTCCAAATAGATATTTGAAATTAAGAGAGTTACATTTTGTAAATTTTGTTGATGTAAATTTAATATTTTTCATTTTTGTGGTCATGTTTTAATTAAAGAACAACTTTATTTTATAATTTTATATGTTTAAAATTATATTCCTAAAATAATAATTAATATGAAATACTATGACCTTATCACTTAGTTTTAACCTAAATTTACAAGATTTACCCTTTATAAAGGTAATATTTTTAACCCAGTTACTATTCATATTAACTAGACATAAAAGAGTCATATTTACTATATTTGAACCTCCTGATTCAAAATATGGAGTTATTTTTTACAATTAAATTTCAATAAGTGGAAAAATAATTTTAAAATAAGAACACACAATGCGACAATAACCTCTTTTAAAAAATTCATTTTTAATCATAAGACTGGATATATTTGTATCCCATGCATAATAAATATTAACTGAATGATAAAATATATTATTGAATATATAATATAAATGTATTATTAAATTTATTCACCAATAGTTTTTAATTTAATTTATTAATTTAAAAACGAATTTCATTCAAAAAACATGTTATCTTCGAGAAACAGTCCTTATAATTTCAAATGATTTTAATTTTTATTTATAATTAATTGACAATCAATGATTTTTTTTATAAATTTATAAACTATATATTCTAATAATTTAGTTAGTTAAACTAATATTCAAAAATTTATTGGTTAGGTTATAAATTTATACTATATTATAGTTCATGTAAACTTTGGGTTTCATGTCATATACGCTGTCGAACATAGTTTTTCCTTAAAATATAATGATGTCACAATGATCCATACATGGGGGTTCTTGTACTTGTAGGGAATGCACATTATTTTTATAGAAAGTGATTTTATTCATATTTATTGTTAATTTCCTTATTTTCCTAGGATCATTAATTAGGTTGGTTTTTTTGAATGATTTATTTTATCATCAAATCTTTTGTGACTCTAATCATAGGGTATAATCTCCATTTGAAAAAGAAAACACATCCCTCTAAATGGAATTTTTTGAAATATTTGGTGGCACACCTTATTCTATGTAGTGAAATTGTTAGGTTACTATTCATAATGATTTAGTCCATCGATTTTATAGTGGAACCGATTATGAAAAGATCATTCATTATTATTCATAAGGATATTGTGAATCAAAAAAAGTATATCCCCTGGTAGTGTCAAAAAAGTGTGAACAGTTAGGCTAATTTTTGTTGCATTGAGTGAAGATATAGAAAATACCCAACAAGGATTTTTCATGGTTATTTCCCCTTGGAGCCTCTATTCTAGAGGATAAATCCAATTGTTTTTATCCAAATATGGATTTTATTTATAAGAAACAAAACAATTATTAATTTACTAAAATTTGAGGAAATTATATTCGGTATAGTAATGTTTGATCATTATAACAGATTTTGAATTTACTATATTAAAGGTATCATAGATCAATTATTGATAATATGATATTTATTTTATGACAATAGATCAAAACAATGTTTCACATTTCAAAGATAAAAAATGAAATGATAAAAAAAATGTTATAAAACATTAAATTTGTGTAATATTTGATTAGAAAAATGATAATATGAGAGATAATGTGTAATATCTGAGTAAAAATTTATAAACTGGGTGATAATATAATATAATAAAATGAATTTAATTATATAAAATGGTTCTAAATGGAATTATAATAAAATGAATGTAACGTAAAAGGAAAGACGAGGAGTGGTAACCCTTACCTTGAAGGATGAATTACCAAATATTGATAATGAAACATTATAAAAGTGGAACCTCTTTGGAGAGAATCTTTATAGAGATATTATGAGGTAAATTATTTTTAATGGATTTGGAGTGGTGAGGAATGACATAATGTGAGAGTATTTATAGAAAATGTGGGGGATTTCATTATTATTTGTATAACACATGCTTTGTACTATAAGTTATAAATAATTGGAAACCATTGACCATCCCATGCTTTTTAACATTTAATTAATGGTTTTAGAAGATTCTTTATAGGTTTATAAAAATAACTTCATTTCTTTAAAATGAATTATTTTATTTAATAAATGCATTTTTTTGTTTAGAATCATTTTTTTATTTTTTATTACATCGGTTCAAGACATTATAATGCCATAATAACTTACTTATACTATTAAAATGCTTTACTTATTACCTAAAATTATTATTGTCTGAAAATGTAATAAAAAATTCATCATTTTCAAAATTTTAAATTCCTATTAAAAAAATCCATTTTATTAATGTAATTTACTAAATATAAATAATTTATTCATTAAATAAAATTCATATTTTTCTAATAATACATATTTTTAAAACATTATCACATTTTTAGTTAATAGAATAACTATTTATGATTTCAATATTTTTTTATATATGAGTAATTGTTTTTATTTATAACAGTTATTTAAAAATTAGTTTTATTTGAAATTTTTGAATTTACATAAGAAATATATAACCTATAATTTCAAAAAATGGTTTTTTCTATAAAAAATGCATTATGACATTCGTCATCTACCCATGTGTATTTTTTTCTTTTATATAACGGTAATACCTAAAAAGATAGATTGGTGTAACCACTATTATACTTCTAAAATAATTTATACCTTAATACCACTTAAGTCCAAGATACATAACCCTTTATCAGCCTATTATAGGACCTATGGTTTAGGTGTGTGAGGTTAGTTCGTTCATGTGGTGGTTCAAAAAACATTAATCTTATAGTGATAACTAATAGCATGAAAATCTCTTGTAAATGATTCTATTATAGTCACATTTATTTATGCTCATATTGATCTTTTGAAGAGTTAACCCTAGTGATTCCATCTCCCTCCCAAACGTTGATAAATGAACATCAAAAGGTTTTATCGTACATGCATAGGATGTTGTTTCTCCATTTAAAATCAATTATAACTCTTCATACCCCTTTATCTAAAATAATTCCAATTGAAAAATTATTAACAAAGGTAATATTTCTAAATGATCATAATGGATAAGTATTATAATTTCTAGTGATCATAATGACCAATAGTAATTATTCACAACAATCACAATGACCAGTGGTAATAATGGAAAATAGTTAGATTACCCCTTAAATAGAAACTTCATTTTATAATCCTAAGAACATTCATATCTACCACTTAGTTCTTATACCATTCCTATTTTATTACTTTCTTATTTCTTCATAATAGAAATGTATCATATTTGTTTTTCATTCAATTTAGAGTAATATTCTTTAGGATTCAAGATTGTAGTCGTGCCGTATATTTCCATATGTTCTATCACACTAGTTAAATGAATTAATATGAATATAATTTAATAGTTTTGTATTTTACTATGTGTTTTAGCATTATGATGATATAATATAATGTTAATTTTCCAATAGTTTTTGTGATAATAATTTATTTACTATATTTTAATCACATATATTACATGGTGAATTACTTATAGTTATTTTCCATACTTCATGGCCACTAAACTCATAGTGTCACTGATTATGTATATTTATATATACACACATATATATATTATAACCATATACATATACATGAATATTTCTATTTTATTATATTTATATATATATATATGTATTTATAAATTATGAACAAATATATGTGGATAATATATATATATATAACTATTTTTAAATGTATTCATTAGTATATATATATATATAAGTATATTACAGTCTTTGTGACATCCAGTTAATGGATTTACAGATCAAACATTGTTTTATTCTTTGTTCTCCTTTTTTCTTTTGGACCTCAAACTGTTTTCATCATTTCTTGGTTATAAATCTTGGTACATTGTTTTATTCCCTTGGTTAATCATATTAAGGGTTTGTGCATGTGGTCTTGATCTTTATTAAAGAGGACGGGAGATGGTTGAGAGGTTATTGCTCAAGGCTGGGAATCATTCTATAACATGAAAATCTATAAGAGGCCCACTGAATAGCTAGAGATGGCTTCCAACCAACCAATGGGAGGCTACTAGTGGGGTCTTACTATATGAAGCACAAAGACCAGTTAGTGGGATGATGAAAGAAGGTGAATTATTAAATTAACTCCATTATCCAGATAGTGTGTCTCCCAGGTTGATTTTCATTCCTCCAATAAAGACATGGGTATCCATTAAAGGCCACCATATAGCCATTAACACTTAATGTTTCATCATAAATTAGGGAAGTGTCATATTTTTACTCTTTAATCTTTTTTAAACTAAAACACCACCCTCAAAGATTTGTTTACCTTAAACACCATACATGATATTTAAATATTAATTTCACTCTACCAACTATGTTTCTTCATATATTGAAGTATTGGTTGGTGCATTGGATCTCCTCTGGTAAGTGTAGTATCTTCTGATCATAAATCTCCTTCCCTATAATATCACCTTCATTGAGAGAGGTGAATCCTCATGTCATTGATGCATCATGATCTTAACATTATAAATTGTGATCCAAGGATTCATCCGTGATTATTTTAGACTTATTTATATTATTGGATCCTGGTTTGGGTGATTGTTGATCTTGAATAGAGGTAGTTGGTTTCATAATGAAATTCCTATAAAAACAATTAATTTTTTTAATATGAAATAAATTTCTAAATGATTTATAATTGAATATTTTTTATTTTTTTATAATTTCTAAATGGAATTGTGGGTTTTTTGTTGAACTCTATTGGAAAGGTTTTTCATGACATTTATTTTTTCTAGGAAAATGGATTTGATGTAAAGTACTTCTTAATGAATAACTTTTGAAATTTATAGCATGTTATGATTTATTAAATTTAAATAAAATGGGTTTTCTCAAATGAAAATAGTTTTTCTAAAAAACCATTTGATGTTGATTTTCAAATTATGATGGAATGATATTGAAACATAAACTTGGGGCCAATGAAATGATTGATTATATAAAATTATTTAATAATGGTTGAAGAAAATTATATCACCTTATAGGATTTTTTCCCTTGAATTACATGGGAAATTGGGATGTTAGGAGTGATGAACATAATATAATATTTTTTTACCTCTACTAAGAAATTTTTGAAGGATTATAATGACACTAACACTACTTGAGGGAAGTGAGTATATTCTTTTGGATTTTATCAATTCTCTATGGGCATGGGACCTAGTAATGTGTACACACTAGGAGCCATAATTCATTTATATGAGTGTGAATCTTTGTAAAATTATGTATTCAGTGTCATAAATAGTGTTCTATGTTTGATAGTGGATAATTAAAATTATTTAAACATATCTCAGTTCTATATTTTTTTTATCATGACTATTTTTAATAATATTCTTATTCATTCTTGTTTTTATAACAATATACTGTTGTAAATATTCTTCTCTATCAATTGAATGATTTAGAAAAAAAGATGTGAACTATTAAAATATTTACATGCCTTAATTTATTTCAAATTATGTATATTTTGTTGACTTGACATGGATTTATTAGAAGTTTTTTTTGAAATGATGTTAGTTTTTCCCCACTATATAACTTTTCATTTTAGTGTTTATATAATTTCCTATTCCTAGTCCAGGAAAAGGGATATCATAACTGAGATGTGGTGGGTGTACATGATTAATTGGGCATTGGGAATTGGTGGTGACTAGTGGAAATTTTGATCACCGTATTACTTGGTTTTTTTTGTGATGATTTATTGATGGTTTTATCTGATTAATTTATATGATATACCATTTATGGGACTTGTATCTGTATTGATGAGGTACTTTTATCTTATCGAGTGTATAGAATATGAACGGTTTTTTCATTTATATCCACTAAATTATATTAATGAGTTATTATTGTGGAGAAATCATTCACTATTAATTGTGTTGATTCCATGGATCTACTCGCTAGCCCATGTGGATAAGGAATTCCCTTTGGGACATGTCATAATATATTCTTGAACCATTTAATTTGGTTGTCTAGGTTGACTCATGACTATTTTTTTCATATGTGGTCATGTCCTTTATTGATATTGGGTTTTTTTGGGATACCTTTGATGATTTGATACATGATTTTCATCACTTAAGGGGTTGTTTTTGAGTGATTTCGAGACTATATCTCATCATAAAAATTCCTTTTTTTACTATGGGTTGTTGGGAAAAGAGTTTCTTTCTTGAGTAGTTTCATCTAATTATTGAAAATTTTAAAATCTTTTATCTATGATTTTTTTTCATTGTCAAATTATAGTTGATAGAGTTATGGATCTCATGTATCTTAACTAATTTTTCCTTGTAATCTCTTGATGTTGTTTAGTATTATTCCACATTTAAGTCTTCTAGTAATCCTTTAGTGTAAACTACTAAGGAATCACATCCGGAGAACCATATATTTGATCAAAACTGTGTAGTGTTTTTGGTGTGTGTAGTCCATGCTCGGGGTCGGGTAGTTGTATCTATTTTTTTTCAAGATACATAAGTTATTACATGGAGGTATAATAGAAGATACCATGACTAGGACACCATTAATCAAAATCGACCATCGTTAGAGGGTACAAATGATCCTCAAATGATAGAGGATTGGTTCAAAATTCTAAATATATATTTTAATTTTCTTAGATTCTAGTTTTCATTAGGGTGAAATGTGTCATATTAAAAAAATGAAGGACCTACACAAATGATTGTGATTCTATAGTTTTGGTATAAAAGAATTAGGTCTTTTAGTGAAAAGACATCAAGAATTTGTTTTAACAATTCTATTTATAATATATGGAGTTGGATAAGGTAAGGGATTTCCTTAACCTTCATAAAGTATATCAGATAGTAAATCATTATGAAAACTATTTTTATGAGATTTTTCATTTCTCATTTGATGTTGTATCAAAAGTGAAGGCAAAAGCCCAAATTTTTGAGTTTGGTATTTATAGAGAAATATGATATTAGGTTTTCATCATAATGATCACCATGCAATCTGATGTTATGGAAAAATATTTTATGGAAGTACTTGAATTGATATATAATTCATGGTTTATGGGATTTCTACTTACACTCAATTGTTGTTTTGGTGTTCCCTTTAATGTGAAGAGAAATTGGGATGAGACTAATAGTGGAAACTATTGTGGTGGATCTGTATAATAGACTTCTTCAAAATCACCTACTTTTTCGGATAAAGGATCATTGACAAAATTTGAATGTGGAATGGTTGGGAACATGAAGAATACATTAATGTAAGTACTATAGATTTAATGATCATATGGATGTTTAGGCCTCTTTCATAGGTTTCCTATGTTTTTAGCGCTCCATATAGTTATATGGAATCATCATCATTGAGAGTATCTGTGGTGAATTTAGATGCTTCATGAACAAAGGGGTTCCTATAATAAGAATTCTAGACAGTGTTTCATCATGCAGTGGATGAGATTACAAAGAAAGATGATGTATTTCCTATGATAGTGAGAGATACTATTATCATTGATTCATCATTAGTGACCATTCTATTTAATTCTTGTTCCTCTCATTCCATTGTATCTATCCATATTTTGGAGTTTTTGAGCCATCACATAGATCTCAACACTTATGTAAGGAAAATTGATATTCCTCTTTGGATAAATAATGGTAGGGGCCTTTGATACCCCTCATGTACCTTTTCTTTATTTGAATTCAATATTTGTCTAGGTCTTTTTGGGTCTTCTTATGAAACATTTGAATATCATTCTTACGATGGATTTACTGATAGATCATAAATAATATATAGACTATTTTATTTAATGGGTCCCCTTTAATTACCCTAATGTGGGGCTGCCATGTCTTTCAAGGATAATGGGGCTCAAGGTCAAGTTGATCCAGGCCTCCTTTTTGGGTGCTTGGTAGAATGATATAATTATTTTCCTTTGAACTATATATGGTTTCGTTGCATTATGATTATCCAACTATAGTAGATGAGTTTCCAAAAAATCTCCATATAAATTTTCTAGTTTTCTATTAGTTGGTTAACTATATTTTATTATATGGGTACCACGTACCAAGCCTATTTCAATTCCCTATCACTAAATGACACTATATAAACAAAAGGAGTTAATTACTCAATTATTAAAATTACTATCTAAATGTTTCATTCGAACCATCATGTCACCTATGAAATTACTAATTCTTTTTTCCACGAAATATTATGGAACCCTCTGCAATTTTTTGAATAATAAAATCATAATCTAGTTACGGTCTAGAAAGATATTCATTACAATTTATTGATGATTTTTACTACCATAATGTGTGAAATGGTTCTAAAATATTGATCTTATGATTGGTTATATCACTCTTTTGATAAATAGTTTAATATACCTAAGACTATATTCCAGATTAGTTATGAACACTATGAATACCTAGTTATACCATTTGGTCTAACAAGTTCTCATTCTAAACTTAAGGAATTGATATAAATTATTTTACATCAATAACTTGATTCTTTTTTGTGGTATTTTTGTACGAAATATTAGTTTACAATAAAACCAATGAGGATCAAAAGCATCACTTGAGAGATGATAAGGATATCATTAGAAAACATACACTTTATGAAAATATTTGTAAATTTAACTTTTAGATTTGATAGGTAATGTTATCTGGGAAATTAGTTTCCAAATAAAAAAATTAAATTAATCATAAGAAGTTTAAAACTATTATGCCACTAGAGAAACCATGGAACTTCTTTTAGATTAAATGGTTAATTGTCTTTTCAGGTTATTCCAACTAGTTTTGTAGGATTTATCATTGATGGATTATCTGTTGAACAATGTTACTCAGAATGAGAATAATGTTCATATGGGACTTTAAATGTTTCACTTATTTCACTCTGTTGAAGGGTCATTTGAATTCAGTTCCAATATTGACTCTTCTAGAGACTGGGTAGGGATATGTGGTATTTTTTGATGTATTAGGTTCATGTTTTTAATATGTTATAATATATGTTCATCGCATTGGGGCTTAAGGTTCTATTTAGTTTCATCTTGATGAGATGAACTATCCCATTCAGTTAAATATACTCATGGTTGTGACGAACACTATGAAGAGTTTATAGAATTTACTTTTCCGAAAATGGTTTACTATTTACTCTGGTTATAAAATATTAAGTTATATATTATCATAAAATATAAAAAAATTCAATACAGTTTATGGGTATAGTACCTAAAGTATTTGGACATTAACATTTCTTATAATGCTAGTAATGGTAATTTCCTTACTAATGATTTAAGTAGGAATCAGTCATCCCAAGATATTAAAAAGTATTACGAGGAATGGAATCCAATTTATCTATTTCCATATATGCATTTGAGTGTATATAAATATGATATCAATGTTTTTTTGATGAGTGATAATGCAACATCTTCCCTTATCGAGTTGATTTTTCAAGAACAACTGGTTTATGACGAGTTCCTAGGAATTATGGAGTATTCATATGGTGGGTAGACCATTGATGAATGGTATCTATCTATTAAGCGTACATTTTGATTTATGAACAATTTCATTGTCCCATTAAATGTTTAGAAATATATGATATGGTATTGTTGTCATTCCCAATGGGAGGTACACCATATCACCATGAATATGATTTATGACATGAGTATAGAACTTATGTGGCCATGTTTGAAATTGGTCATTACTGATTTTGTTTCTCATTGTTTTACTAGTCATTCGATTAAGGTTGAGAATCACAATTCCTCATGTTTTCTTCAATAACATCCTATTATAACCTGGAAGTGGGATGATATATCGATGGACATTTCATCAAATTTCTACATACACCTTGAGTAAATAATAATATTTGGGTGGTGGATGACTGATTGATCATATCATATCACTTTATTAACATTCATGGAACCACTAAAGGTGAGAAAAAGGGTAATCTATTTTTGTTGTATAATGGTAGATTTAATGGAGTTATTTCTTTCATAGTTTAAGATATGAATTCATACTTTGCTTCTTATTTTTGGAGAGGCCACAAGGATTTCATGGGATCCTAGGTAATGTTGAACGTGGTGTACCATCTTCATACTGATGGTCAAATAGAATAGGTAATATAGATTATTGAGGACATTCTCAATGCTTGTGTTGATAACATTGGAGGAGCCTAGGTTTCAATTTTATCCTGGATGTGTTTCCCATTATAATAGATACCAATAATCCATCTATATGGTACCCTTTGAGACCTTATACTGTTTTCCAGGCAGAGCATGGCTCTATTGGTTGAATTTTAGTGTTTGATACATGGTTTGGCCTAGTTCTATCCATGATATGATATAAAATATTCATTTTTTTCATTAGAAAAAATTATTGACATAAATAAATTAAAAACATATAGTAATCAATATTGCTTCCTTGTGGGGTTCTTAGTTCGGGACATTGTGTTTTTGAGCGATTCACCTCGACTCAATAACTTATGGTTTGATAAATAGGAAACATTAGCACTTAGATATGTGGGGCTATTTTAGGAAATTTAGAATATTAGGAAGATGTATTACAATTTATCTTTACCAAAATAGAAGACCCAGATCCATAACGTGATTGATGTGTCATAGCATAGAAAGTGTCTCTCTAACCCATCACATGTCTTCATATTGGAGGAACATGATGTGGAACCCAATTTTTCCTTGACCAGGTAGCTAATTCAGGTTGTTGATAATCAAATAAAGGTTGTCCATTGTAAATCGTTCCCCATGGTTTGGGTGTCTTGGTATCAAGATTCTGATTCAAATAAGAATTGTTTGTGTGATGTATTAATAAGAGGGAAGAGGCCCCACCTCTTCCCAACTCTATCTTCTTGATTGGATTTTTGGGGACAAGAATCATTTATGGTGGGGATATTATAAATTACAACTTCTATATTTCAAGTATAAACCTTACGTTGTTCATTGTTATATTGTTTTCCTATTGATATCGAGTTATTACCATTGGTTTTTTATTATGTTTATTGGTTATGGATTATTTTCCCTAGGTCAATCCTTATTATGGGTTGGGGAAGTGGTTTTGATCCTTGTCAGATATGAAAAAAGATCATTGAGAGGTTTTATCATGGGAGTTTGAAAAATCATATAGCTATCAATGTTACAAGAGCCCCACTGGATATCCTTGGAGGGTCACTGGAAGGATGGTGGTTGGATGGCAGTGTTTTCATCCTAAAAGAATACCATCAGATAAGTAATGGGTCACTAGAAAGGATAGATTTTTTAAGTAACTCCATCAACTATATGGTGGGACTCTCAAGATGAATAGATTTCTTTTAAGAACCTTCAGTTAGCCAATGGAGGCTGCTGGCTAGCTGGTGATGCCGATGGGGGTAGGAAACATTAGGTAAGTACCATATATTCTCTTTCTATAATATCCCTTTAAAACCAAAAACCATTCCCCAAATTTCATTTTACCCTAAAAACCTTGGATCTTTTTTAGAGTGGAATTTGTCTCTACCAAACTTGTTTCTCAATAGATAAAAGTTTTGGTTGGTTTGTTGGATCAGTTTTGGAAAATATTCTGAGATACCATATTTTTTATTTATGTCTCCCAAATATTTTTTTGTTAACTTCATTTGTATGAGTTTTAACTCATCTTTAAATCATTGTGGTTGTCTTTCTATCATGGATGTCTGTAGTTTGAATAAATATAGTCATGGGTTATGAGGAATCTTGACAAAACATGGATAAGATCCTTGTGGCGCTCCATTATTGGGAAAAAATAAATATTGTTCAGGGACTTTTTCTTGTTATAATTAATTGGGTCTAGGCATAAATTATTTGAGTGTTACTATGGTTTATTGGTAATTTTATAAATTTTAAATAGGGTTTGGGATGTTTACCAGAAAAATTTGGTGAAAAAGACATCTTTAGAACATTAACATCCCATGTAATTGGATTACACATTGTGTAATATTCATTTGTTTTTAACAAAATAGTCATTGGCAATAGGATTTTCATTATATTATATTAAATAGAATGTCACATCATTTAATTCCATGACCTTATATTTTAATATAAGAAGTTTGATTGATTTTTTATTTTAACATGATGCAGTCTTCTCTTCTCAAACCTAGATTGTATTCATGGAAAATTTGGAGAGCCAACCTACCTTCCAGACATCCAGATAACACTGTCAATCCATATAATGTTTTTTGGTTGTGTTTTCCCATCCATCAATTATTCCACCAACCATTGCATTGAAATTCATTGACTGTGTACACTGTTGGTTTTGATCATGATCGGTTTTGATCTTGGAACCACTTTTTAATCATCTTCACATTCTTACTCTAGGGTGTTTTCCTTTGTAATCGTTTTTTGATCATCCGATAAAGGTAGAAGGTCTAAACCATATTTCTATGGTTTGATATTTGACAATTATATAAAATATTTCTATTTCTCCAATGCAATGTGTACCATAATTGAATAAATAGTGAATTTTATTATTTCATGGAGTCCATTGGATTCAGTATGTTATGGTACTATCTAGTGGAAACCCATTGGGTTAGTCAACATTGAGTATAATTGAAATGGCTAGTGGCTTAATGTGTCTTTAGCATGATATGGAACCATATGTTATTTCTTGATATAGAATTCCTATGTTGTGGATTACTAATAATTTTTTTAACTATTGATTCATTTTTAGATAAATGAAATTTTTAATTGATAAAAAATCTGTTATAATAATTAAACATTTGTGGTTTATGATGTGATATTGTGATATCCATGAAATTAGGATTTATCTTGTGTTCCATGCTAAAATTATTATATATCAGGAATGACCCTAGAACATGTACACATATATGCTATAATTATGATATTGACTAGGACTAACCCAGTCCCCTGTTTTAATTCTTATAGTGAGTTTTCTCAACCTAGTCCCATGTAGTAATCCTTATAGGGGTTTAACCTTAATGTTATAATGATTATAAGGATATCCATGTTTTGTGTTTATAATATGCCTATAAGATATTGGTTTGCATGATTTTGATACATGCTTAGAAATATTCATACATGACACTAAAGAAGTTTGTGTATGCTTAGTTTGTATGGTGGTGGGTGGAATGTTTGTGAGACACGATCAGATATATTCCAAGACAGACGTTTTACTATCCTATTTTGATTTGCACCATCTTTGGAAGTAGATGAGATCCCATATGAAATATATTTTAGAGACGGTATTTAGTATGAGATAATTTCGTAGTTGATTATTTTTCTCATGAGTAGCTTTTAAGACATAATATACCATGAAATCATCACAAAAGGGAATTTCAGATAGGCCCGAAGTAACAACCAATCTATTTCACCCGGGAAAACTGGGATCTCATCTATGAATGGAAGGAATCATCGCTATGATAGTTTCTTCAAATGTAGTAGTGGTAACGGTATTCAAGTTAGTGGATAGCCATCTTAGGACCATGATCCATTGCATGGATATCATTATGGAAAGTCTGGCCACAATCATCTCTAGTGTATTTACCCCACAGTCAATTGTCATATATGTGGCACAATAGGTCATATTTTTAAGTTATTTTCAAACATTATGTCGTATATTAGGGAAAAGTGATTAGGACCGGAACCTGATTCGATAAGGGGTTCATCTACCCCTTAGCAGGCTGGTAGCTGGTGTTCTACTAGATGTTGAGGACGAGGAGGGGTTATTGGAAACCTAGTTTGTGAGAAGTGGTACTAGGCCAGAGAAATATCAAAGGGTAGTCATAATGGATCCTAGGATATAGGTAAATTTCATATGCACATTATGTATACTACTACAGTTATCGTGGATGCAGGACCATCTTCCATTAGAGGTATTACTATTTTATCATCTACCTTATGTTGGGGTTTTTTTACAAAAGAGAATCACATTTTTTTCTATATGGTATTGTTGGAAATGGTATGGCCATGGTTTTTAAAATATTGGATGGTGATTTGACCATAAACACACCATTGAGAGTGAGAGAAGAGAAAATAAATCATTTCAAGGGATGTTCTCTAGAGAATAGTGGCTACTGTTTCTTTCGGAAACCGTTCATTCTATAAAGGAAAGGATATTACTTTAGTCTTGTTATGGATTTGATAATTCCATTCCAGGATTATATTGCCTATTACTAGAGGAGACATAAATTTCTATATCCGGAAGGGGGAATCTTTTCTCAATGTGGTGAGTGTGATATTCCGGCTGGTTGTACATGGCCAGTTTAGTGTATATTAGATTGTATCATACGTTTGATATCACATATTTCTGTAGATAATGGTGAAATGTAGCAAAACTTTTTTCCTTTAGTATTAAACCATTTTTATATTATTTTCATGAATAGTTGTATGGCTTACCTCTTGAGAGAGATATCAAGTTCATGATCTAGTTGGTGCTGGGATAATAGAATGTTTCTATCGTGCCTTACTGAATTGAACCAAAAGATCTTCGAGAGTTGAATGTTCATCTGGATGATCTGGAATATAAAGGATTCAAACAGGCTGGTACATCTCCTTGGGGTTCTCTAGTTCTCTTTTCCAATATTTCTGATGGGTATTTATCTTATGTGTGTATTATTGGTGGTTGAATCAAATGAAGTTCATGAACCAATATCCCATTCTATGCATCAAAAAAAAATTTGATTAGCTAAGAGGTGATAAGATATTCTATAAGATATATTTGTGATCTTTTTACCACCCTGTATTGTTGAGACCATAATACATATCTTAGACTACTTTTATGAGTAGATATGTCTTGTATGAATTTTTAGTGATTTCATTTGGGTTGAATAAAACAATTGTGGTATTCATTGCCTTGATGAATATGATTTTTCATCCCCTTTTGGAATGATTTGTGGTTTTTTTCATCAATTAATTCTTAGGGTACTCCAAATCAGTAGATAATGTTTCTAAACATATTGAAATATTTTTTAGTACAATGAGAGAGAATTGAAATATACCAGGCTAATTGGATTCCTTTTATGGATTAATTAAGTGAACTTCTTAGGTCATTTCATCTTACATGCATTAGTGATAGTGGACCCAAAGAAGGTTGTAGCTATCATACCTTGGGAACAACCTAAGAATGTCTTTGAGATATGGATACTTCTCCACATAGTAGGTTATGAATAGTTCTTTATCAATGATTTCTCTCTTTTCGTAGCACCAATTTCTTGGCTTACCAAGAAAGGTGTGAAGTTTTTTTTGGTTTGAATCTTGTGAGAGATCTTTTTTTGAGCTAGTTTATAGGCTTAGCTTTTCACATATCCTCACATTGCATGTTATAGGTAATGAATACACCATGTACTAGGAAATAAAAAAATTTGGACTTGGAGAAGTTCTATTGAAGTAGAATCAAGTGGTTTATTATGGCTTCAAGCAGTTGAGACACATAAGAGTAATAACCCTACTCACATTCTAGAGATACTAGTAGTGGAACATGCCATGTGATGATAGAGAAACTCTCTCAAGGGTGAATGGTTTTTTTGTATACCTAGACCATAATAGCCTTAGGTACATCATTTCTCTACAAGATCTTAACCTTTGGTAGAGGAGTTGGGTTGAGTATCTGTAATTTTTCAACATTGAGTGGGATTAGATACTATGAAAGGAAATAGTATTCGATGACACCTTGAGTCGAAAGATATAAGAAGAAGAAGTAAAAGTGTTTATTAGTGAGTGGAAGATAATTGACCTCTTTGCAGACATGAATTTGGATTTTCAGGAGTCTCAAAGATGGGTGACTCTGATCTCGACATCTATTATACCAATTCTTTTGGACCAAATTAATATCAAGTATTTTTTTGACCAAGAAGGCTCAATGATTAGAGAAAAAATATATTGAGGGGAGACACAATAGTATGTTATCTTGGAAGTAAAAATTCCCTTATTTACCATGTTACATTATAGGTTCATATGACATTACATGGGGAATTTTTTAGGGAGTTTCATACATATAGATGGTTGGTGCATCCTGGTATGACAAAGTTGTATCATGATCTATGTAGGTATTAATGGTGGTCAGGAATGGAGAAGATGGTGGTAAGATTACTAAATATATTCTGCACTTTTTAGTGGGTAAAATTTGAGAATCATAGGATATTTTTGACTTTAAAAGATTTTCCTATTCCATACAAGAGATGGGATGATATTACAATGGATTTTGTGATATGATTACCCCTAAAATCCTATAATAATAATGTTTTATGGTTGATTATGGTTCAATAAAAAATGTTATCCTACTTCTTACCTACCATGGAGACCTTAATAGATGATTACTTGGGTAGTCTTTACATGCATTAGGTAGTTTGGTTTCATGGTGATCCAAGGAGTACAATTCTTGACAGAGATACTCATTTTACATTGTTTTTCTAGAATGGTATTTACAAGGCTCTTGGATCACATGTTCTATTGATAAAAACCTATCATCCTTATAATGATGGTCAATTTTAGAAGACAAGGTGGCAGGTGATTCATTACTTATTGGGCCTAATCTCTTGTAGGATACATCTGAGCATGTTTAGTTGATCTAATATTGGTTGGTGACGAAGCAATGAAGGCATAAATCACATGATAACCATCAAAGGATACCTATTGAAATTTAAGTTGTCCATCACGTTTTTTTTCATGTGTATCCTAGATTGAGGAAACAATATATTTGGAAACGGGATAAGATAACACCCTAGTTTTTGGGTCATTTGAGATAGTGGAAATAGTGGGTCTCTTGGAGTGTTGTTTAGTACGCCCACCATAGTATAGTTTCACGAATTATATGTTTCATGTGTTGTAGCTTAGGAGATATCATCTAAACACTTCTCATGTGATAAATAGAGCAGACATTGTGCTTTTTTGAAGACACATACATTACGGAGCGTCTGATAGGAGTTGTGGATTGTAGTTATAAACTTCTTTATGGTGTGACTATACCATTAGTATGAGTGGAGTGGAAGCATGGGAATGTTTATGAAGGACACCTGGGAGAGGATATTTGACAACTGAACACAGTGGCTAGACTTGTTCACTAATACCTCACATTGATTATTGGAGCAGCTCATGGATGAGAATTTATATAATGGAGAGGTTGTAAGCTCCCTTCTTTTTCGAGGCTCTTATCTCTATGATTTTTTTATCTTCTTTCATTTTATTTATTCCTCATTTTAAAACAATGGTGATTTTGATTCCTTCCAAGATGTATTAATTTTAAAATAATTCAGTCTTGGGTTATTAGTAATGTTGAGAAAAACTGGAGGGGATCCATGTGGAGAGCCTTTGTTGGGAAGAATGACATAATGTTCAAGGATGTATGCTTGTTTGAATTATTAGAGTTTTTGTATAAATGGGTATTGTGTTTCTAGAAGATCTTGGTTCACAGAGATGTTTCAATGATTTTTTGGGATATTTTTGTACAAAATGGGATGAAAACCCATATTGAGAATGTTTGAACACTATGTTCATGGATTTCATGTTGGGTAATGTTTTGGCATTATTAATAAAATAATATGTGGTGTTGGGATTTGAAATGTATTCTATTAAGAATATTTAGATGGCATGTAACAGATTTACTTGATGTTTAATTACCTGAACTACTATATTAATCCATGTAGTGCAGTTCATTTTTAATTTCATCTCACTATAATATTCTCCTCTCGAACCTAGGGCATCTTCCAGGTGAATTTAGAGTGCCAGCCAACCTAATAGATGTCCCAATAATGGATTCAATCCATGGTAATTATTTTTTGTTTGGTTTTTTCTTATCTACCTTATTCCACCAACCATTGTAGTGAAATAACATCATCATGTGTTTTTTTGGTTTCGGTCTTGATTAATTTTGACTGTGGAACAAATTTGTGATCATCTTTACCTTCTTCCTCTTGGGAATTTTCCATCACAAGAATTTTGTATCATCACTTATTGGTATGGGTTCTAAACCATAACCCTATGGTTTGATATTTTCCACGTATATCAAATATTATGATTGTGCCAACATAATGTGCACATGAATTGAATAAATAATGAATGAGAATATTGATTAAAATATGTTGGCTGTAATTGGTTATAGACCTTGGTTATGGCTACCTATTGGGTGAGATAACCTTGAATATAATTGAATTGGTAAATGATTTAAAGTGATTTTATCTTAACATGTAACCTTATTTGATTACTTGATATAGAATATATGTGTTAAGGTTTACTACATATTATTTTATCTATTTATCTTTTTATATAAATGAATGTGGTAATTTAAAATGAAAATATTAATTCTTATAACTAACCATTGAGGATTATGATGTGATATTGTGATATCCATGCTATTTGGATATATCTTGTTTTAATTGATGAAATGATTATATATTAGGCATGGCCCATTAAAATGCACACATATATGTTGTAATACTGATATTGAGTATGCTCATCTAAGTTCCATAGAGTAATTCTTATTGTGAGTGGGCTCAACCTAGTGCCATACTGTAATTCTTATAGGGACTTGACTTTCATGCTATAATGGTTATTGGAATTTGACCGGGACCGTTGTGTTTATACCATTGTTATAAGGTTTTTGTTGGCATGGTTATGAGACATGCTCAAAGATAATTTGTCATGATTCTAAATAATATTTTTTATACAATCGATATATGTTTGTGGTTGGAAAGGTAAAGATACATGCTCAAAGATATCATGGAATGACATAGAAAATGGTTGCTTATACCAAGGTTATATGGTTGTGGTTGGAATTGATGTGATACATGATCAGATATATTATATCATAGATATGAATTTGGTTTTAAAATTTTATTAATTGTTTAATCAAATAATACAATTGTTTATCACTTTAGTGTATACACTTATTATTTTAATTGTTAGTTTAGACATAGTGGTGTCAGTCTACTGAGTTATACTCACACTCTATGTAACATCCCAAGTAAATAAAAAATATTATATTTTCATATTTATTAATACTTGTGAATTAAATATTAATTTTATATTAAAAGGGGTGCTATGTTAGATTGTGTACCCGACACACAACAATGGGTTTCTCTGAAATCTCATGTTGCACATAATGCTGAGTCATACTGAAATAATAATAATATCATAATATTATTAATGGTAATTAATGACTAGTCATTGTATTGGAGGGAATTAATAGAACTAACTACAATATGATTATAAATTTTTGTTAAATGTTTTTACATTTATCCAATAAAAGTTAGAGTCTTAAAATGTGAATGAATCTAATTTTAATCATTAAATACTCTAATATTCTTTAAAAGGATGATTTACCACCTTTTGATAGAGAACCATTTTTAAATATAGTTTTTTCCATTTTTATATGTTCTATTTTACAAAATAATATTCTTATTTAAGATTGGGACATCAAAATTTAAATTGGATGAAAACTTGGAATTTTTCTGATAATGTTTATTTTTTAATGAATAGTGAAAAATACTGGATTTTAAATCAAAACTACCTTTCAATATAATTTATTTATATGGTTAAATTTTCCTTTAATTAGTTTGTAAGTTTAATTAGATTATATGTTCAACATTTAATCCAATTTTGGCCATTGAATGTAATTTCATTTAGAAATAGAACATAAACAAGTTTCAATCATTTGATAGTTATTGTTTCTTATAACATGATTTTTTGGTTTTGACAAAGGGAATTAATTATAAATTACTTTATGAAAGTTTTGTGTTCGAAATTTGAAATATAGATTCCATAATTGGAAATAGGATGTTAAAATTGTGTAAATATTTAACTTTTTTTAGACATTATGAATAGTAACTTCAATAAATATTTTATTTACCATTTTTAAAGGGTAAATCATGTAAATAATGGTAAACAATAATATTATAATAATATTAAATTACCTTATCACCTGTCCTAATCTTATTGGGTGATTCATTTCTGACCATGGGCATCCTTTGGTTGATTTTGGGACACCATGGAGCCAGTTGTAAGTGAAAATGAAACAAAAAATTTATTTAATGTTTTGGAAAATATAATATTAACATATATATATTAGTAATTAAATTTTTATTGTGGGTCATATAAGTGATATTTTAGACTATAAATAGTCTTCATAAACCTAAAATGATTTCCAATATCATGGTATTTTATTTATAATTTTTAGACATCATATCAATTCATTTATATATGACAAAATGATGATGTAATTATTACCACATTAATGAATGTTTTAAATAAATGACTATTAAATCAGGGGGACACCATGATCACGGTATGCTGTTTTTTCTTTGGGAATAGTGTTATTTTATAGAGGTAAAAAAATTTCAATATATATAAGACTTCATGAATTTAGATATTGAGGTCATTATGAGTTGGGATGAAAATGAGAGGTATAAGATAACCATTGAGGATAAATCATTTTTGGTTATTTTCGAGTTTTATAAAAAGGGACACCGTGAAAGATGGGTGACAACCCGTCGCATCTGGTAATGCCCTAGGAATCGAACCCGCAACACAAGCGAAACAAGGGTGCATCCCCTTCCACTGACCTATGTGAAGATTCTGGTTAGTATGAATTGTTATTTCTAGTTAAATGATCTTATGAATTGGGAATAAGTTGATTTTGGGAACTTATGTTTTTTTCAAATGGATATCCGTAGTATAAGAAAATGATTTGGTTATTAAGTGATAAAGATTAGTTTGGAATATGTTCTCTCTTTTGGGAGCACTATATGCTTAAAGAAAACAGAACCCATTGTGATCTCATTTGTGGAGTAATGGTTGAAATTTTATTTGGGAAGTATATTTTTTTATTGTGGAAATATAGAGATTAGGGTTATTTATGGAAATGATTAACCTTTCATAGAGAACATGTGATTTTGTTAATTACATTTCAGAATGAGACTTTAAGTGTAGCTGATGTTATTTGGAGATAAATGTTTAAACTTTTGTGGAAGACTATGTTATCAAATCCTTCTAATTTTTTTGGTTTCAATCTTATTTTGGACTATATTGAAGGATTTTAAGAACATTTTTTTATTTAATGGTATTTGATGAACTTTGGGTACTCTTTGTTCAATTTTGGATATTGAGAGTTGTATTTATTTTTATCTTTTCAGGATTATCTAATGTTGTACTAAAATTTTTGGTTTGGGTTAATGTATAAAGGAAAATTAAATATATAGTTCATATTTTGTGGATTATGTGATTCTCTAGAAGTTGGTTCTAGCACTTTAGGTGTGACCAAGTCATCTTGAATACTCTTCATTTGGAGAAAATATGAGTTTTTAGTAGAAACTTATTAAAGGATGAAACTCTACATGAAAAGTAAGTATATTTCCTTATGTCCTTAGTGAATCTCAAAAATAAATTCATAAAGATTATGAAAAGGAACTTAAAACAAAAACATTGTTCTTTAACTTTTCTTATTGGGGAATTAAATACTGTTTAACCCATCATATGTTTGTGATTTTCTGGTGGTTAACTTTATCCTAATAATGTTTCTATCACTCTCCATCAAAACATGACACTTACTTTCTCCTCCATATCCATTTTTTACTACATGGAATACTATTATGGGTTATATCGGGTGACCTTTGTACATGTCTTCCTTTCTTTTCAAGTGATAGGTTTATTGATTCTTTTTCCGATGTTTTACTTTTAATGATGTTTCCGAGCCCAATTTAAAATTCTGAGGATGCTATTTCCAAAAGGGGGGAAGGATGTAACATCTAGGAATAGAAAGCATATGAGTTTCTTATATTTATTAATAATTGTGAATTAAATATTAAATTTACTTTAATGGGGATGCTATGTTCGACGTTGTACAAGACATGCAATAATGGATTTCTCCCAAATCTCTTGTTCCACACAATGCTGAGTCATACTGAAAAAAAATATAATATTATTTTCAATGGTAGTTAAATCTTAGTCGTTGTATTGGAAGGAATATACATAACTAACTAAAATAGGATTATACATGTTTGTTAAACGTTTTAACATTTATCCAATAAAATTTAGAGGCATAAAATTTGAATGAATCCGATTTTAAGCAAAAATATTCTAATATTCTTTAAAAGGTTGATTTACCACCTTTTGAAGGGGAACCCTTTTTAAATCAAGTTTTTGTTACTTTTATATGTTCTATTGGAAAAAATAATATTCTGTTTTATAATCGGCACCTAAAAGTTTACTTTGGATGACATTTTGATTTTTTATGATAATGTCCATTTTTAATGAATAGTGAAAAATACCGCATTTTAATTCAAAACTACCTTTTAATCGAATTTACTTATATGGCCAGATTATCTTTTTTTGGTTTTTAAAGTTTAATTAGATTATATTTTCAACATTTAATCAATTTTTTGTCATTAAAATTAATTTCACTTTGAAATTTAACATAAAAAAGTGTCAATCTTTTTATAGTTATTATTTTTTTAAAACACATTTTTTGGTCTTTACAATGGGAATTAATTTTAAATTAACTTCTTGAACTTATATGTTTTGAATTTGGAAAAAATTATTCCATATTTGGAATCATAAGGTCCAAATTGTGTATATAGTTAAATTTTAGTTTTAGACATTATGAATAGTAACTTCAGAAAATATTATATTTACCATGGTTAAAGAGAAAATATGGTAAATAAGGGTTACAAAATAATAATATAATAATATTAAATTACCCTAACACGTGTCCTTATCCTATTGGATGATATAAATCCAACCATTGTAATCCTTGTACCAATTTTGTGACCCCATGGAGCCACCTGTTATTGAAAATGAAACTTTATAAAAATAAATTTAAAGTTAAAAAAATATAACAAAAATATATATCTCTTAGTAAAAAAAATATTATAATAGGTTATATAAGTTATATTTTAGATTATAAATAGTACATAGAAATATAAAAATATTTCCTACATCATTGTATTTTTTTTATAATTTTTAGACATCATATACATAATTATATTCCTGAAACAATGTTGATGTAATTATTACATCATTATTGAATGTTTTAAATAAATGAGATTATTAATGTTAAAATGAATTTAATTTGAAACATTTTATTCTATACACGATTTTATGGATGATTATAACTATTTATATTTTAATTAATGTAGTTTTTTTGAAATAATATACTTTTTATGGATTTGGTAACAGGCTTGATATGAATAGATTATAAATTGACATAAATGTGTTTTTAAAAAAATTAATATTTTATTAAATGATAAAATTGTCCTAAAAATCTATGATATGGAAAAATGATATATATTAGTTTATTGATGTCATTAATGATCCATTTTTGGGTATCTTGTCATTTTATAGTAAATATGTTAAACATATAGTATAAATATATATACAAGAGGACATGGTAAAAGTTAAATTATTTAACTAATGGTTAAAGCTAAATAGTAAGTTTAATTTTATGCCCTAGACATGTCTCAAACCCATTTCCTAAGAGTATTTAGAATAGTACTCACCTTATATTTGAAATAAATATGTTTTGGTCCTTTTGAAACCGAAAATCATTTTATCATAAAATAATACTTTCAAACATTCCTAAAGAGCCCATCCTCCCTCTTGTAAAAGGCCACAACCTCTATCCCATTACTCACACCTATCAAGTCCCTTGGCTCATCCAAAATATGCTCCAAGAATCTCTCAAAATCTCTATATTCTTCATATAATTCATCCCCTATGAATAAGGGAATTCAAGAAATCCATTTAGTTCAAACTAAAGGGAGTTACCTTATTTAAAGGTAATGTCTTCTCTCAAGTTCTTTTATTTTATTTTCATTTTCCTACCCCCTAAACTCTCATTATTACTTTATTTTATTACAAAACTAGTATCCTCAATATACTAGAATATTTGTATGGGATTTATTAAAACTAAACTTCCACACACCTCTATATTATGGATATGAACATACTGTTTCTCTGGACGGCGAACTACTGTCTCACAAAACAAGGAATGTTCAATTATCTTCTACCACCTCACATAGTGTCCATTATGATGGCACTATATTAATATGTGATATATAATATATTTATATATTTTCAATGCTTCTGTATTTTTCATTTATATAATTCTTCTATGGTTCCCAAAATGGGTAAATATGATAATTTAATTTGAGGAAGTGCGGACTACTGCCCCCTCAAAGTGATATGACTCGTTCATTCCATGTGTGGAATGTAAAAAAGATGGAGTTAATGAAATTATATATGATAATGCACTAGAATTATAATATTATTATGTATCATTAATTATTTATTCAATTACATATGAAATATAAATTAAAGTATTGTTCATGCGTACGCACGACATACCGTCTCCATGAATGGTACATTTAATTTCTAATCTCAAAATGTTATGTATTGTTATACATACATATTTGTACTAGAGATATAAATATATATGATATCTAAATCATTAATATCATTCTATAGATAATTTACATTTGACCATGTATAAAATATGTAATTACAATAAGTTCATTTTTTACTCAAGTACCAAATATCGACAAAACAACCGTTATTTACTTAAATTATTTTTAATGTTTATAATGTGGTAATAATTGATATAAAATGAACAATAAACTTGAAAAAGGATCTAAATCATGTATAAATTATCATTAGTTTATTATTGAGGAGATTAAAGAAATAATGAGTCAAGTTAGACATGAGGTGTGAGACTTCATCTCAATATCTTTTTGTTAATTCATACTTTGATTTATACACGACTTTCCTTCATACATTGTGTAAATCCTTTTGAATTTTAATTTCCATCCAAGGGAATAATTTTTATACATAGAGTTTTAATAAATTAAAAAGGGAGTGTCTATTTTTAACGTACACGATGGTAATGTCCTTTCCGCCGTGAGCATTTTGATATTTCGATTCCTTAACAAGCTGTAATGTTTTTAAAAGGAAAATAAATACCATTTACTATATTTACATATTTTGGTATTGATAATGTTTGTGATAATGGATTTATTAAATCAATATATTGAAATGTTATATTGTGATTGAAATTTGGAAATTCTATCTTTCCTTTATGCTTTTTCATGTGTTATGATTATGTTATGGTTATTGGTCATCTTTTACGCATACGGATGGTTCCGTGATAAACCTAGGGTGGGTAATCCTAACATTGCTCTTCAATGAATTGGTTAACATGATGGTGGTAAAAGTTAATGTTTCTTATATTAGATTTAGGGGATATATTGTAATAGGTATTCAAAATGTAACTATCTATGTAGTTGTGAAAGCTACAACGTAAGTATGTTATGGATGAAACAAGTTACCTTTATGTTTTTTGATTTCCATTTGTTATTAATAAAACTTATGATCTTGTGTGGTATGTTAAATATTGAAATTTATTATTTCATTGACTTGTACATATTGATGGGATAATTTTTTCTTTCCTTGTTTTATAACCCTTACTGAGATTTTTTAATAATCCCATGTTTCTGAAATGTTTTTCCTAGGATATTAGGAAGGGTAAGAGAATTGAAGAATTCCAATGATTTATATTATGAAAATAAATATTGTTTTCTTATAAGAGGTTATTGTATTTTGAAAATAATTGATATTGAGTAGAGGTGTCTAATTTGTAATGTTAAAGATGTAATGTAATATTTTTGTCCAAATTATTTAAAAATCTAAACCTAAAAATATTATCAATTTTAATTATTAACTTCTTTCAAGATTATGTAATGTTTATATCTGGGTCTTATTATAACGACCCATACTTTACATACATTGTTAATACTTCTAAAATTGAAGCATACTTATTGCAACATAAACAACTGGTTCATAAAGCGTCTACACTGTCTCCCATTTATTTCATAATTTCTATAGTCCCTTTTGGCATATCTTACTTAATAACCTTCTTCCTGACCTGGGGAAAGAAAACATACAAAAGGGTGAGCTCAAATGCTCAGTAAGGGTAAACAAAATAAATATCAATCACATCATATACATAAGCACCAAACTTTTGGAAATCTTAACCTGCAAAAGAGATCATAATTTCCTAACATGGGATAAATCATAGTAGTAAATGTAATCCCAATACTCATAACATAAAACATGAAACTTTGTGGCATACACACAAAATCATAGAGAATAATATCTTATTAGTCAAGACTCATTGCCAAGACTATCTTAGTGGTCAAAGTCCATTTCTGAACTGAGTCACCCTTGTTTCAGTCCTGTTTCACTGAACCGGTATAACCTACCGTTAAAGCCATTTCTATCTCATGAGATATAAAATCTTTACCCAATGCATTGGAGGGAGATATAGGTCCCACCAATCTCATAATTATACCATTATTATGTGTGCCACAAAATCATAAACCATACATCATAGCATATCCCATGTAATAAAAATGGGATTCTTAAACATTGTGGCATCATAAAACAATTCATATAAGATAAAGGAATTCATAAAAATAATTCCATCACAACATAATCATATCAATTTAATAATAGGTATAAAAACAGAACCCTTTATTACCTTAGATGGAAAATAATTTTGATAAAACACTTGAACTCCATTCTTGAGGAAAATATCCTTTCTACTTTAAAAACATTTATCCGTTCATAACATGTCATACGATTTTAAACTAAAAGCAGTTGATTAAAAATAAACTTGAAAACTTGTAAAGGAAGATTCTTGGAAATAAGGTTTTAAAAATACATTCATGCCGTATAAGTTAAAAAACATTCTTCTCGTACTTTTGTCAGAAAAGTCAAAAAAGTACCTCGTACGAAAAATGACAAAAGATTCCTTTCATATCATTTACTAAAAACTCACCGAAGGGTAAAATAGGATTTAAACAATTGTAGATGAATGGAAATAATATTACATATTGAGGAAACATGGATGTGGATGATAAAATACACCCTAGTAAATTCTAAAGTATAAACAATCTCGGATAAAAATGAGATTGTAATATTTACCTTACCGTAGATCCGTTTTGCTTTGTAAGTGTATGAACCTCCTGTATAATGATTTAAATAATGTTATTGACTTATTCCAGAATCATACTTATTTTTATGATATCATATATGGTCATTTTCTTAGCTTCTTAGTAGTAATATTTCATTGCTACTTGTTATTCGGGTGTTTATAACTTTTTGTTCTTATGCGTGTTTTGTCGAATAAATTCTTACTCTTATATTTAGGTTATAGATACCTCATTTCCAGAATGTTACTAGTATAATATATATCATATTCATTCATTCAATTCCATTATATAATCATTATGAAATGAAGATCATGTAGAACGATTCGCATCACATCGTGGAGACGGTATTCCCTACGTACGCACGAGTGATGATATCGTTCATATGATCGTGGAATAGTATTGGAGTGTATGTATACTATTTCAGAATCAGTATCACTTTATAATAGTCATATATAGTCATTATTTACACCATTATACCCATCCAAATAAGGTGGTTGTGGAAAATAGATTACACCACAGCGTGGAGACGGTATTCCGTACGTACACACGCGCGGTGATTTCTTTTTCCGTAGGATGGATAGATGGTGAAAAAGGGTTGTTTCATACTTACAATAACATATCAGTATATGACTGATACTGATGTTATTACTTCATACTGAAACAACTAAAGAAGAAGAAGTGGAAGAAGAAATAAAGATGAAAGAATCGGTAATAGACATTACCTCTTTTTTGAAGTGCTTATTTTAAGACCTTCTTTTAGGGCACTAATATGGGTCTTTGAAGAAGACAAAGACATCTAGGACGTCTCTAGGGAAGTGGAGTGGAGGAATTGGCAGGGGTTGGACGAGCTTGAAGGCTCAAAGTGTTGTGAGGAAGAGGGGGAGGAGGTTCCCTTTTATAAGGGAGGAGAGGGGCACCTTTGGGAAAACTAAAAATATTATTTTATTATAAAGTCAAGTTCGGCTTTAAATAGTGCCAAATTGATATATTTCGAAGCTAATGTGGGGATGGGTCGAAATACTCTCATCCAATAGAATTTAGACAAGTTTAGGTTCCTATTTTAACCTTATCATTTAGATTTAACATTAAGATAAATAAGTTTACTTTTACCGTGTCTTCTTGTGTTCTTATACTATAAGGTTAATAAACTTACTATAAGCAGCCAAACGAATCCCAAGTTGTTTATTATTACTATATATAACATTATCTAAGTCATTTGTCGAACCTTATATTTTTAGGAATAAAATAACAATTACTAATATAATATTTGTTTTAAAAACTATTTTATGTCAATTTTGACACTATTTAGTAATTCATTTGTGTGAAAATCATAACAGAATTATTAGTTCGAACCATGTAAATTAAATAAATACTAACATGTCATATTAACCTATAAAAGTAGTGTAATTCATAAAAAGTCTCAAATTACATTTAATTTGGTGTTTATAACATTAATTATGTCCATATTTCATTAATAAGATAATTACTGCATCAACTTTGTGTCATAAATAAATTAAATTATTTAATGTCTAAAAATTACAAATAAAATACCATTATGTAGGAAATCTTTTTATCTTTCTAACTAATATTTAAAGTCGAATTTATCTTATGTATAACCCCATATTAAAAATTATTTACTTATTCAACTTTGATTTTGACTGTTTTAACCCTTCTTTAAATAAATTAATAATAAATGTCCTAATATAATCCAAGTGGGCCTAAATGGTCATATTTTATTCCTAAGTTTGTTTTTGGTCTAATTACACTTATCCAATAGAATTATGACATGTGTTAGGGTAATAATAATATCATCTTTACCCTTAATTACCCTATTTACTTTTAACCGTGGTAAAAAAAAGTAAAAAGTTACTATTCACCAAAAAATTATTTTCATCTCATTGAACCACATTTTAGTCCTTGATATTAACCCTTTCTCTCAGATTTTTGAAATTTCACTCACAGAAGCCGTAAAATTAAGTTTTATGAAAAATTCAGTTTTTTAACTACCACTTAGTGGTTTCACTATTTATCAAAAATTGAAAGTTTTCAGAAAAATACCAAAATTTCACCCTAGGCTAATTTCTATATTCCGAATCCAAAAATGAAGTCCATTTTGAAAAATAAAATTTATAAAATTTCAAAAAGTGGTTATTACTATTTATAATGGCTAGTTTTAATAATATTTTAATAGCATATCGTTGTTTAGTGAAACTCGGTATTGCGTACGACGCAAGCTATCGAGGAAGGTCATGATTTCATATAAAGCAAGCCAAGAAAGTGTTGTGTAGAAAAATATTCCTTTGATGATTTATATAACATAAAAGTCTCGGGTGTTACATTCTACCCCCCTTAAAATGAATTTCACCCTCGAAATTCATCACTTTGTAACAAACAGATGATGATAACTCTCCCTCATCATATCCTCAAGCTCCCATGTAGCTTCTTCTAATTGGTGGTTCCTCCATAAAACTTTCACCAATCGAGTGGTCTTGTTTCGTAGGACTTTTTCGCTATGATCCAGAATCTCTATCGGTTATTCTTCATAATAAAGATCTTGCTCCAGCGGTACAACTTATGAGCTGAGTACATGTGAAGGATCAGGTATGTACTTTCTCAGGAGAGATACATGGAACACATCGTGAACTTGAGAGAGATTCGGTGGAAGCGTCAATCAGTATGCTACCTTCCCAACACAATCTAGTATTTCGAAAGGACCGATATATCTAGGGCTCAACTTCCCCTTCTTTCCCAATCTCATAACCCTCTTCTAGGGAGATATTTCTAAGAACACTTTATCACCCACTTCAAACTCTAGGTCTTTTCTTCGGTTGTCGGCATAACTTTTATGTCGACTCTGAGCTGCTCTTATGTGTTGTTGAATAGATCTGACCTTTTTTGCCATTTCATCAACGAGATCAGGTCCTAATAGCTTTCTTTCCCCAACATCATCCCAGCAAGTTAGAGTCCTGCATTTCTTTCCATAGAGAGCTTCATAAGGAGCCATCTGAATACTGGAGTGAAAGCTATTATTATAAGAAAATTCCACCAAAGGTAGGTGTTGATCCCAACCACCTTTAAAATCCATAGAGCAAGCTCTCAACATATCTTCTAGGGTTTGAATTGTTCTCTCAGACTGACCGTTTGTCTGAGGATGATAAGAAGTGCTGAAACTCAACTCTGTATCCAGAGTATGCTGAAGACTTCACCAGAACTTCGAGGTAAATCTCGAATCCCGATCAGATATAATAGAAAGTTGTACTCCATGAAATCTTACCACTTCCTTTACATATATCCTGGCAAGATGATCCAGAGAGAAATCCTCTCTAATAGCAATGAAGTGTGCAGACTTTGTAAGACGATCAACTATGAACCAGATAGCATTATTGCCTTTGGATGTTTTAGGAAGTCCTGTGACAAAGTCCATAGTGATGTTTTCCCATTTCCATTCGGATATGGGTAATGGTTGTAACAACCCCTTAGACTTATATCTCTTGGCTTTAACTTGTTGACAAACCAAACATCGAGAGACAAATTCAGCAACATCTCTTTTCATGCCATCCCACCAGAAGTACTCTTTCAGGTCCCTATACATCTCTGTGCTTCCAGGATGAATAGAGAATGAAGAACTATGAGCTTCATCCAGCAACTCCTTCTTTAATTCGGGGATGGGAGGAACACAAACCCGATTCCTAAACATTATTATCCCATCACAATCAAGGTTAAATTCAGGAATGTTTCTCACCTTCTTTTGTAATTTGACATCTTCTTTCTGTGCCTCTTTAATCTTCACATGTATAGATGGTTGAAAATTCATTTGAGAAAGATAATATTTTTCCCCTTCCATTATAATTCCAAGATCCATCCTTTGTAAATCCATAAATATTGGATCTTTTTTGATCCTCATCATGGATAAACAAGCATGGTCTTGTCGACTTAATGCATCTGCCACCTTTTTTTCTTTCCTATGGTGGTAATGGATTGAGCAGTCGTAATCCTTAATCAGCTCCAACCATCTTCTTTGACGCATATTCAGCTCCTTTTGTGTGAAAATATACTTTAAAATTTTATGATCAGTATAAATATCACACCTTTCACCATAAAGGTAATGCCTCCAAATCTTTAATGCAAAGATTACCGCAGCTAACTCCAAATCATGTGTTGGGTAATTTTTCTCATGGATTTTCAACTGTCGTGAGGCATAATCTATCACCATATCATTTTGAATAAGAACACACCCCAATCCCTTCTTGGATGCATCACTATAGATCACAAAACTTTCTCCACTACAAGGCAGTGTAAGCACAGGTGCACTGGATAACCTTCTATTCAACTCCTTGAAATTATATTCACATTCTTCCGTCCAGACAAACTTAACTCCTTTCCGAGTCAACTTGGTGAGTGGATTAGATAATCGTGAAAAATCTTTCACAAAACGTCGATAATATCCTGCCAAACCAAGAAAACTTCGGATCTCAGTTACTGTTGTTGGTCTCGGCCATCTTTCGATAACCTCTGTTTTTGCTGGATCCACGGATATCCCCTCTTTTGAGATTATGTGACCCAAAAATGAAACTTTTGGAAGCCAAAACTCACACTTGGTAAATTTGGCATAAAGCTTCTCCTTTCTGAGGGTCTTCAATATAATTATCATGTGATCTTTATGTTCATCCTTTCTCATTGAATAGACAAGAATATCATCTATAAAGACTACCACAAATTGATCAAGATAGTCTCTAAAGACTCTATTCATCAGATCCATGAAGATAGCATGGGCATTAGTAAGACCAAATGGCATCACTATAAATTCATAGTGTCCATACCTTGTACGGAAAGACGTCTTTGGTATATCCTCCCTTTTGACCCTTAATTGACGCTACCCTGAACGAAGATCAATCATGGAAAAGTATTGAGCTCCTCGTAGTTTGTCAAATAAGTCATCAATGCATGGGAGAGGATATTTGTTCTTGATAGTGATCTTGTTTAGTTCTCGATAATCAATGCAGAGTCTCACTGATCCATCTTTCTTCTTAACAAATATAAGAGGTGCTCCCCAAGGTGACGCACTAGGGCGTATGAATCCCTTATCAAGATTCTCTTGGAGTTGCTTCTTCAATTCCTGCAACTCAATTGGGGCCATTCTATAAGGTGTCTTTGAAATAGGCAAAGCACCCGGTACGAGTTCTATTGAGATCTCAACTTCACGATTTGGTGGAAGCCCCGGTAATTCCTCCGGAAAGACATCATCAAACTCCCGTACAATGGGAATATTCATAATCGTGAGTTTCTCACCAACCATTTTAGATAAATAACCTTTATTTAGTGGAATCAAGACCCATAAGATGGAAGAAATTTCCCCTAGAAGGTTATGTTCATCCTTGCATTGATAGACGATCATAGATTGATCTGGAATATGAAATGTGACTTCCCTTCTTTGGAAATTGATATGAGCTCCATATAAAGAAAGCCAATCCATGCCAATAATCACATCAAATTCTACTATAGGAAGGATCACAAGATTTGCAGGAAGCACATTCCTACAAACTTCGATCGGAGAAGAATTATACACTTTTGATGCGACTTTTGTGCCATTAGATGTTGTCACAACTAACTCAACATCTAATTGTTGAGGTAATACGGTGATACCCTTAGAAAATTCTTCAGAAATAAAAGAGTGGGTGGATCCAGAATCAAATAAAACATTTTCTACTTTAGAGTGGATGGTAAGTATACCTTTCACCACATCATTTTCGTACTCAACATCGCTGATAGAAATTGCATGTGACTTTCCTTTGTCTTTAGCCTTAAGAGTTTGTTGACGTCGACCATCATCAGCAACCCTTGGATTAGGGCATTTATTGGCCTAATGTCCCATATCCTTGCACTTGAAACATTAATGTGTAGTAGGTTCATTCTGTGTATCCCTTCCTTTGTTTGCATCATTAGACATCTTCTTCCCATCATCGCGGCATTCAAATGCCCGATGACCTTCCTTTCCACATTTGAAACATTTACTTGTCCCTTTAAGACAACTCCCTCCATGTTTCTGTCCACACTTTGAGCATAAGGGAAAGCTCATCTTCTTTTCAGTGTGCTCTTTAGATTTTCCTTTGAATTTCATTTTCCTCTTCTTATCAAATCCATATGACTGATGGGTTACTCCAATCTCGATCTCGACTTTGAGAGCACATCGAATGATTTCCTCATAGCTATTGAAGTCCCTTATGGCTAACGCCCTTCAAAGACTTGGTTTTAAGCCACTAAAGAATCGATCGATCTTACTCTTAGGTTGGATAATAATACCAGAAGCGTACCTTGAAAGTCTTGTAAAATTTTCTTCATAGGTACCAACAGATTCATCATCTTTTTGCTTCAGTTTAAGAAACTCTTTCTCCATTTTTGTTTGGAGAATACGAGGGAAGTACTTATTGAAAAATAAGTTCTTGAACTCTTCCCATTCCATGGACTCAATTTCATCCCTTTGCCTCGTATTCTTAATAAGATTCCTCCATTGATCAGCATCTCCTTCCAAACGATACACTGCTAGGATGACTTTATCATGTTCAGAACATTGAAGAACTGAAAATTTATTTTCCGTAGTACTAATCCATTGTTCAGCAACTAATGGATCAGTAGACCCGCTGAAAGAAGGTGGACGCTGCCTCATGAAGGATTCAACAGAATGTTGTTCCTTCCTTTGCTCGTTTGGAAGTCCTGCATGATTCATAGCTTGAGAATGTTGTGTGAGCATGGCTACAAAAATTTTCATTCCAGCTCCCATAATGTTTGGTTGCTCAGGGGGACAATCATTGCATTGCCCGTCGCATTCCGCATCAACACGGTTCCTTCGGGTTCCAGCCATTGACTAAAACCAAGAAGAATAGTGTGAGCAACACTAATTATAATAAGAAAACCACATAATCAAGAATAAAATTTCACACTTAAGGTCTTATCCAATGTTATTCATGGCCATTTCTAAAACACTAAGATTGTGTTCTATGCTTAGATTTATCCTTAGGGTTCTTACTAAGGCTTTCACATCCTAGTTTCCAAAGGTTGACTATACCTTTCCTCTGATACCAACTATAACGACCCATACTTTACATACATTGTTAATAATTCAAAATTGAAGCATACTTATTACAATATATAACAAAACCACGAAAGGACCTTATAGGTATAGTGTCTTTAGAAACTGGGAAACATAAACAACTGGTTCATAAAGCGTCTACACTATCTCCCATTTATTTCATAATATCTATAGTCCCTTTTGGCATATCTTACTTAATAATCTTCTTCCTGACCTAGGGAAAGAAAACATACAAAAGGGTGAGCTCAAATTCTCAGTAAGGTTAAACAAAATAAATATCAATCACATCATATACATAAGCACATAACTTTTGGAAATCTTAACCTACAAAAGAGATCATAATTTCCTAACATGGGATAAATCATAGTAGTGAAATGTAATCCCAATAATCATAACTTAAAACATGAAAATTTGTGGCATACACACATAATCATATATAATCATATCTTATTAGTCAAGACTCATTGCGAAGACTATCTTAGTGGACAAAGTCCATTTCTGAACTGAGTCACCCTCGTTTCAGTCCTGTTTCACTGAACAGGTATAACCTATCGTTCCAGCCATGTCTATCTCATGAGATATAAAATCTTTACCCAATGCATTGGAGGGCGATATAGGTCCCACCCATCTCATAATGATACCATTCTTATGTGTGCCACAAAATCCTAAACCATACATCATAGCATAACCCATGTAATAAAAATGGGATTCTTAAACATTGTGACATCATAAAACAATTCAAATAAGATAAATGAATTCATAAAAATAATTCCATCACAACATAATCAAACCAAAGTAATAATAGGTATAAAAACAGAACCCTTTATTATCTTAGATGGAAAATAATTTTGATAAAACACTTGAACTCCATTCTTGAGGAAAATATCCTTTCTACTTCAAAAACATTTATCCTTTCATAACATGTCATACGATTTTATACTAAAAGAAGTTGATTAAAAATAAAATTGAAAACATGTAAAGTAAGCTTCTTGTATATAATGTTTTAAAAATCCATTCATGCCGTATACGTTAAAAAAACATTCTTCTCATACTTTTGTCGAAAAAGTCAAAAAAGTACCTCGTACGAAAAACGACAAAAGATTCCTTTCATATCTTTTACTAAAAACTCACAGAAGGGTAAAATAGGATTTAAACAATTGTAGGTGAATGGAAATAATATTACATATTGAGGAAACATGGATGTGGATGATAAAATACACCCCAGTAAATTCTAAAGTATAAATGATCTCGGATAAAAATGAGATTGTGATATTTCCCTTAACTTAGGTCCATTTTGCTTCGTAAGTGTCCGAACCTCCTGTATAATGATTTAAATAATGTTATTGACTTATTCCAGAATCATAATTATCTTTATGATATCATATATGGTCATTTTCTTAGCTTCTTAGTAGTAATATTTCATTGCTACTTGTTATTCGGGTGTTTATAACTTTTTGTTCTTATGCGTGTTTTGTCGAATAAATTCTTACTCTTATATTTAGGTTATAGATACCTCATTTCCATAATGTTATTAGTGTAATATATGTCATATTAATTCATTCAATTCATTTATATAATCATTATGAAATGAAGATCATGTAGAACGAGTCGCATCACATCGTGGAGACGGTATTCCATACGTACGCACGAGTGATGATATCGTTCCTATGATCGTGGAATTGTATTGGAGTGTATGTATACTATTTAAGAATCAGTATCACTTTATAATAGTCATTAATAGTCAATATTTACACCATTATACCCATCCAAGTAAGGTGGTTGTGGAAAATAGATTACACCACGGCGTGGAGACGGTATTCCGTACGTACGCACGCGCGATGATTTCTTTTTCCGTAGGATGGATAGAAGGTGAAATAGGGTTGTTTCATACTTATAAAAACATATCATTATATGAGTGATACTGATGTTATTACTTCATAATGAAACAACTAAATAAGAAGAAGTGGAAGAAGAAATAAAGATGAAAGAATCGGTAACAGACATTACCTCTTCTTTGAAGTGCTTCTTTGAGACCTTCTTTTAGGGCACTAAAATTGGTCTTTGAAGAAGACCAGGACCTCTAGGATGTCTCTATGGAAGTGGAGAGGAGGAATTTTTAGGGATTTACCGAGCTTGAAGGCTCAAATTAGTGTGAGGAAGAGGGGGAGGAGGTTCCCTTTTATAATGGAGGAGAGGGGCACCTTTGGGAAACTAAAAATATTATTTTATTATAAAGTCAAGTTCGGTTTTAAATAGCTCCAAAGTGATATATTTAGAAGATAAGGTGGGTATGGATAGAAATACTCTCATCCAATAGAATTTAGACAAGTTTAGGTTCCTATTTTAAACTTATCATTTAGATTTAACATTAAGTTAAATAAGTTTACTTTTACCGTGTCTTCTTGTGTTCTTATACTATAAGGTTAATAAACTTACTATAAGCAGCCAAACGAACCCCAAGTTGTTTATTATTAAAATATATAACCTTATCTAAGTCATTTGGCCGAACCTTAGATTTTTAGGATTAAAATAACAATTAATAATATAATATTTGTTTTAAAAACTATTTTATGTCAATTTTGACACTATTTAGTAATTGATTTTTGTGAAACTCATAACAGAATTATTAGTTCGAACCATGTTAATTAAATCAATAATAACATGTCATAGTAACCTAGAAAATTAGTGGAATTCATAAAAAGTCTCAGATTACATTTATTTTGGTGTTTATAACATTAATTATGTCAATATTTCATTAATAAGATAATTACTGCATCATCTTTGTGTTATAAATAAATTAAATTATTTAATGTCTAAAAATTACAAAACAAAATACAATTATGTAGGAAATCGTTTTATCTTTATAATGAATATTTATAGTCGAATTTATCTTATTTATAACCCCATATTAAAAATTATTTACTTATTCAACTTTGATCTTAACTGTTTTAACCCTTCTTTAAATAAATTAATAATAAATGTCCTAATCTAATCCTAGTGGGCCTAAATGGTCATATTTTATTCCTAAGTTTGTTTTTGGTCGAATTACACTTATCCAATAGAATTAGGACATGTGTTAGGGTAATAATAATATCATCTTTACCCTTAATTACCCTATTTACTTTTAACCGTGGTAAAAAAAGTAAAAAGTTACTATTCACCAAAAAATTATTTTCATCTCATTGAATCACATTTTAGTCCTTGATATTAACCGTGTCTCTCGAATTTTCGAAATTCCACTCACATAAGCGATAAAATTAAGTTTTATGTAAAATTCAGTTTTTTAAATACCATTTAGTGGTTTCAATATTCATCAAAAATTGAAAGTTTTCAGAAAAATACCAAAATTTCACCCTAGGATAATTTCAATATTCCAAATCCAAAAATGAAGTCCATTTTGATAAATAAAATTTATAAAATTTCAAAAAGTTGTTATTACTATTCATAACGGCTAGTTTTAATAATATTTTAATAGCATAGCGTTGTTTAGTGAAACTCAGTATTGCGTACGACGCAAGCTATCGAGGAAGGTCGCGATTTCATGTAAAGCAAGCCAAGCAAGTGTTGTGTAGAAAAAGATTCCTTTGATGATTTATATAACATAAAAGTCCCGGGTGTTACACTTATACTCTATTGGGACCCACCATTTGGTACTTGAAAATATAATGTGCATGTAGGTTTTCACAATCGAAAAATCAATTTATATCGATTTTTCCTACAAGATATCTTAAATTTTGGAGGTGGGATTTACATGGGGTTTAGGAGCGAGGATTTTTTGGTCTTTAATTGAGTATTATAGTATTAAACATGTATTGATTCTAACATGACATTTAGTTACATACCATCACATCATTACACTATTCATTTATTTATTATTAGATTATTTAGTTTTCTCTTATTGTTGATTTCATCTATACCTATACATTGATTGACTTCATTTATATGTTTTATTTCTAATGTTATGAAACTTCATACAATAGGGTATAGTCTCCCCACAATATATTATACACCCCACTGCTAGTCGATATCCTCTGGCATATAGAGATGTGCGCTTGAGGTCACGTAAACAACCCTTTTTGCCACATTAGAGGGGTTTATGTAACATCCCATGTAAATAAAGAATAATACATATTTTTTAATTATTATTATTTGTGAATTAAATATTAATTTTTCATTAAATGGGTTGCTATGTTCAATGGTGTACTTGATACGCAACAATGGGTTTCTATGAAATATTATGTTGCACACAAGGAAGAGTTAAACTAAAAATATATTATTATAATATTATTATTTTAAATGGAAGTTAGTGCGTAGCCATTTTAATGGTGGGAATGAACATAACTAAGTACAATATGATTATACATGTTTTTTAATTTTTTTACATCTATCCAATTAATGTTAGTGGCATAAAATGTGAACTAATCTAAAATTAAGCTTAAATACTCTAATATTCTTTAAAAGGTTGATTTACCGACTTTTGATGGAGAACCCTCTTTAAAACTAATTTGGGTCACATTTATATGTTCTATTTAGCAAAAAAATTATTATTTAGAACCGGGCATCGAAATTTACATTAGATGAAATTTTTGGTATTTTTCTGATACGATTCATTTTTTAATGAATAGTGAAAAATACTATATCTTAATTCAAAAATGCATTTTAATGTAATTTATTTATAAGGATAGATTATATTTTTAATTGGTTATAAATTATAATTATATTTTTTTACTATTTAATCCAATTTTGGTCATTGTATGTAATTTCACTTTGAAATTGGACTTAAATAAGTGTCAATCTTTTGATATTTATTATTTCTTAAATACACGCCTTTTGTTTTGATAGCGGGAATGAATTTTAAATTAATTTATGTAAATTATATATTTTGAAATTATAAAAATGGATAACATATTTGGAATCAGAAGTTACAAATTGTATAAATAGATAACTTTTATTTTTAGACATTATGAATATTTATTTCATTAAAAAGTTTAGTTGCCATGGTTAAAAGGTAAATCTGGTAAATAAGGGTAAAAAATATTATTATAATAATATATAATTGACCTAAACTATGTCCTAATACTATTATTTGATACATATCTGACCATGGGAATCCTTAGGTCGATTTTGGAACTCTATAGAGCCACATGGAAGTGATAATGACACTTTATATTAATTAATTAAGAGTAAAGGCAAAAATGACATAAACAAATATCTTTTAGTATAACAACTTTTAAGTGTTGTTATATGTGTTATCTCTTCTACTACAAATATTAAATTTAAAGATAAGAATATTTCCTATATCATGGTATTTTTTAATAATTTTTAGACCTCAAATAAATAAGATTATTTTTGTCACAATAATGATGCAGTGTTTACCTCATTAATGAATGATTTAAAAAAATATGATTATAAATACTAAAACAATGTACCAAATCAGTCCAATTATTATTGGATGATTTTATTTAGAACACTAGTAATCTTATCTTAGACTTTAATTGTTTTTGGACCTTTAGAAACTGAAGATAAGTTTATAATCAAATAATTGTTTCAAACTTTCTTCAAGAGCCCCTCCTCCCCCTTATAAAATGAAACCACTTCTATCCCCTTCCTTACACATCTCAAGCCTGTTGGCTCATCCAAACATTGGCTAAATATGATCCCCATATCCCTAGACTCCTCAGATAAGCCTTACCTTAGGTGGAAGGAACTTCAAGTAGACCATTTGGTTTAGACCAAAGAGAGATACCTGATTTAAAGGTAAGATCTTCTTTTAAGTTATTTTCATTTATTTTACTTCCCCAACCCCCAAAACTCTTTTTATTCATTTATTTAATAACAGAAAAAGTATTCCAAAAATACTAGGTTGTTTTTATGAGAAGGATTTTAACTAAACCTACACACACATACATCTAATGGATAAAGAACATACTGTTTCTATAGACGGTGAACTACTACCTTACAAAACGATGATTTTTCAACTATCTCCAACCACCTCTCATGGTTGTCATTATGATGGAACTATATTTATATTTGATATATATTATACTAATATTGTTTCTATTCTTATTTATTTTTTCATTTATAGAATACCTTTATGGATTCCATAGTAGGAAAATATGAAAATCTCATTTGAAGAAATGCGGACTACCGCCCACACAAATAGATATGACTCATTCATGCCATACATGGAACATATAAAGGATGGAGTTTATGATATTATATATATGATATTATACTAGAATTATAATATACCTATGTATCATTGTTTTTTGATTCCATTAAATTTGAAATAGAAACTAAAGTAGCGTCCATACGTACGTATGGTTTACCATCTCCATGAACGGTGCAAATCATTTCCTTCCTAAAAATGTCATGTACTATTATAAATTCATGTATATAATAGAAATATATGATATCTAAATCATGAATATCATTTTAGATATAATAAATGTTTGACCACATGAACAAATTGTAATTATAAGATGTCCATTTTTGACACAAGTACCAAATATCGACAAAATGACTATTATTGACATCAATGATTACAGAATTTTTATAAAATGGTAATAAATGTTTTAAAAGGAATGATAAACATCCAAAAGTATCATGATCTAGTAGAAATTAACTTTATTTTATTATTCAAAAGAATAAATAATAAACGGTTCAAGTCAGACATGATGTAAGGGAACTTCTTAACCCAATTTCCATTCTTCGAGTTGATCTTCTCTTTCTTGTTTATGTCGTTATTTGATTTTGTTAGAAATGAATTTTTTTTCTTATCTTGTATTTATTATCGATTAATGTGTACTAATAGTGAATATACATAATCAATCTATTTATTTTCAAAATGATCATTGTTAGGAAATTCGTCTCAATCTCCTTTCATTGAGGCATATTTTGTTTTATACAGAACATTCTTTTATACGCTGTATAAACACCTTTTACATTTCATTTCATTCAAAGGGAATATTTTTCTACAAGGTGTTATACTAAATGAAAAAAGGAATATTTTAACGCAAACGATGACAATGACCTTTTCTACTGCCGCAAGTATTATTTGATCTTTGTCTTCCATATGAAGTCGTAATGTTTTTAAAAGGAAAATAAATTCCATATTCTATTTTATGCATTTTGGTATTGAAAATGGTTTAGATATTGTATTTTTTATGTCAATATATATAAATGATATATTTTGATTGAAATGTGGAAATTTTATCTTTCTTTTATATTTTTTTATGTGTTATGATTTTATAATGGTACTTGAACATTTTATGGGTGGTTACGTGATAAACCAAATGATGGGTGGTCCATGATAAACTAGGATGGGTGGTTACGTTATAACCTCCAATGCATTGGGTATGGAAGTCATCCATATGGCTATTCAATTTAGTGATATGTGTGCAAGTCTACCACATGGTTATTCCATTTAATTATGTCTATGTCCCAAGTTACATTAATATGTTATGCGTTCGTATTATGGGTTTCATGGTAATATTTTGGTTACAAAATGTTAAGGAATGATATTTTATTTAGTGAATTGTATTGACTACTTTATAATGGTGAAATGTATTACTTATGATATGTTATTCATGGATTAGTTGTTGTTTTGAAAAAACTAACTATTTTCCTTCTTTGGGAATCCATTAATGAGATTTTCATGCTCATCCCATGTTTTTAAGTTGTTTTTCACTAGACATAAAGTTGAATAGGGTCAAGGATGGGATCAAAGAAAATTTATTCTTTTTAAAACATGGAACTAGACATGAAACTTTTTTTCTAGAGTTTTTATTTTATGAATAAAATGGAAATTTAGTAGAATTGTCTACTTTGTAAATTTTGAGATGTAATGTTATAGTAATGGCCTAATTCTCTAAAATTGTTTGAAAATATTCTCAATGTGAATTACTCATTTAATTCAAGATTTCGTAATTTTTAAGGTTGGGTCCCTATTTTTGGAATCATAGGTTGGTTTAGATAACATTATAAGTGAGGATATTGTTAAATTAATGTCCATAATTCAATTTACGGTAATATTGAAATGATATAGCATTTATGGATTACTATGTTTCTTTGCCTAAGATATTTCGGTGTTCAGAATGGTTTTTCATAGAGGAAACATGGTAGTTGTGCTGGGAAGGCATATAGAGATAAATGACCTTCCAAATCTATATCCTGATATGGTCGGAATTAGAGTTGAACAGTTTGTTGTAGTGATAGATCATTTGACACACGTGATAAATGGTGGTTCTGTTTATTGATGATATTTTGGTTTATTCCAAAGTAAAGAGGAACATAAAATCCATTCAAGCATTGTCTTGCAAAACATAAAAGAAAAGAAACTATTTGGGAAATTCAGAAAGTGTGAGTTTTGGTTTAAAAAAAAATCCTTTGTCGCATTGTTTTATAAAATAGAATAACTATTGATCCTGCTAAAACAGAATTTGTTGAGGAATGGCCATAACCCCCAAATATAACCGAGTTCTGTTGTTTTCATGGTTTATCAGGTTATTACTGTAGGTTTTTTGAGAATTTTTCATGGTTATCTAATCCAATGACTAAGTTAACTCGAAAAGGTGTTAAGTTCCTTTGCAAAAAATAATGTGAATATTGTTTTTAGGAATTGAATTGAATATTGGTGAATGCTCCTGTTTTGGCACTACCTTCTAGAGATGGTGAATTTGTTATCTAATGTGATGCTTCGTTGAAAGGACTTGGTTGTGTTCTTATGGAGAATGATGAAGTAATTGACCATGCTTCACATCAGTTGAAACCTCATGTGTTAAATTACTCAAAACATTATTTGGAATTAGATACTATTGTTTTTGTTTTAAAATTTTGGAGGCATCATCAATATGGAGTAAAATGTGAAATATATACTGACCACAAAAGATTGAGGTATATATTAACTCAGAAAGAATTGAACATGAGACTGATGAGATGGCTATAATTATTCAAGGATTATGATTTCACGCTCCTTTACCATCCGAGAAAGGAAAATAAAGTGGTTGATGCTTTGAGTCAAAAACGTAATGCTATATTAACCATGCTACATTTGGAACAAGATCCTTTGGTTTTTTATTTGATGAAATTTGGAATTAAAGTTGATGGTGTAAGAAATTCCTCTGTTTTGTTTCAGGTGTCAGTGAAATTATCTCAATCAAATAGAATAAAGTAAGTGCAGAAAGAAGATATTGAGTTACAAAAAAAATGTAGAGTTAGTTTTTTTAATGGAAAACACAATTAATTAATGAATAATATCAACAGAAGTACAAGTGCAAAACCATGATGGGAAATTGTCCAACTAGAGTTGGTTGGATTCAAAAGGGATTGAGGCCACAAGCTGATGTGCCTCATTGTTTCCTTCCCTTTTAGAAAAGGAGAAGGTACAAAAGGAGAATCATTGACACAGTGAGAGAATTCTCCTAATGATGATGCCAAAGGACTGGAGCCCTCCATTGTTGTGGTTAATAGCATCGATAACGGTAAGGCAGTCAGACTCAATAATAATATCACTCCATCCACAGTCTAAGGCACAAAACACACCGACAAGGATGGCCATGGCCTCAGCAACTGTCGGTTCCCAGAAAGCCTATTGTGGTTCATATTTTGCAGCCAAGATTTTCCCTAGATGATTACGGATCAGGAGTCCTATGGCAACAAGCCCAACCATTGAAAGATATGTGTCCATGTTAATCATAAGAATCCCTTCCATTGGGGGTTCCAATGAAAGGGAAGGGAGAGGGTAACACCTAGCATAAAATGTCCATTGTGGTCTTTCCAGTCCTCAATCCAAGAAGTGGCCCATTCTATCCAGAAATCGGGGTGTTTGTGAACTTGATTAAAAACAACATCATTATGCCGAACCCAAATAATCCAATCCAAAGTGAAAAGAGAACGTAAAAGAGCCGGGGAGATGGAGGAGCACCAGTGCGTCAGAAGATCATGAAGGTCAGAGGCCAGATCCAGAGAAGTGACCAAAGCCGAGCCCCTTTAATTCCAAATTTACAGAGCTCCCGGGCAGTGAATGATAACGTGCAAAGGAGTTTTAGGGATGTTCGAACAGAAAGGGAAAAAGGGAGAGCTGGCCAAATGATAGTAAGAGAGAAGGCTAATGGTTGGGAGAGAACCTGTGCAAACTTTCCACCAAAATTGGCTAATTTTAGGGGGCACATTGATAATCCAAATAAATTTCCAAGGCCCCTCATCTCAACCGCCTAAGCAATTTCCATTAGCCAATCTGTAGTCGGACCGCACCGTGTAATCGCCTGAGATGTCATTGATCCAGAAAAGACGATCGAGGCATGTGTCAGGGACCCATATAATGCTAAGGATAATTCTTTGGTCCCTTTCGTTAAATCCAATCCATGATCTTTTTCAAACACCACCCCTATCCCTAGTCGGAAATGAGGCAGCTGACAGTGACATCTTCAAGACCGGGTTGGACGGGGGATGAAGCCCCCAAACCTTCCTTATCGATGAGCCAGAGATCATTCCAGATATTGACCGATGAGCCAGTCCCAATCCTCCAGCCCAGTCTTTTTTCCAAGAGATTTTTGGCCCCCTAAATGCTTCTTTAGACAAAGCTGGGCCAGGGTCCAAGACAGGAAGCAAGGAAGTCAGTGTGGGGAAAGTACTTAACTCGAAGAACCCATGCACAAAGAGATGATGGACGGTTAACAAGTCGCAATCCATTCATGGAAAACGGTGCATCATTGAAGAGAAGAAGATTCTGAAATTCCATCCCTCCCTCTGATTTGGGTTTGCAGAGACTCTCCCAGGCCATCCAGTGGGGTCGATTCCTTCCATCAGTCTTCCCCTGCCAGAAATTGGCAGTGCGTGTGTGGATCTCGTCGACGATGAATGTCAGGAGCTTAAACAGGGACATAAAGTAGATGGGAATGGATTGGATGACAGCTTTGATGAGGGTCTCTTTTCCAACTTTAGATATATTTTTGGGGACTAGCCAAGAATTTATTTCTCGATCCTGTCCACAAGAAATGTGAAGATTTCTTTTTTGGATCGACTAGTCATCGTGGGCAGCCCATGATACTTCTGATGTTTCACAACCATATGGCTACCCGAAAATGCACATAGCTTATCCCTCTTAGAAGGAGGAAGCCTTATAGTGAAAGAAATTTCAGATGTTCCATGATTGATTGACTGGACAGATGCCCTCTCATACTGATGGATCGCATGACTGATCACCCGAAATTCATTAATTGTTGCTCTAGAAAAATGGAGGTAGTCGTCGGCGAAGAAAAAATGCAACACTGGGGGGATAACATGGCATATCTTTGCCCCATGAATAGAATTAGAGGATGCGGTCGTGGAGATAAGATTAGAAAACACGTCAGCCACTAGTAAGAAGAGAAAAGGGGAGAGGGGATCCCTCTGGAGAACGCCACGGGATGGAGAGAATCCTCTGGTGAGCTCCACATAGACCTTGATTTTGAAAAAGATGGTCGAGATGCAATCCATGACCATATCTATCCATTTAGCGCAGAAGCCCATTTTCAGCATAACAACACGAAGTAAGTGTCATTCCACTCGATCGTAGGCCTTAGTCATATCCAGTTTCTAGGCCATGGTTCCTCTTTTCGCGGTGGAGCGTGAATTCATAGAGTGGAGCACTTCATGGGCCACAATCACATTATCAGTGATTAGTCTCTAGTCCACAAAGGCGCTCTGATTTCCAGAGACAATATTAGGTATCCAAGCTCACAACCGATTGACAAGGATCTTTGAAAAGATCTTTTAAGAGACTTTGCAAAGGCTGATAGGTCGAAAATCCAGGATCGTTAGAGGTTTCATTAATTTGGGGATAAGGACAAGAACAATTTCATTGATAGTAGCAATGCTGGAATTCCCAGCCCAGATACTTTTGATCATGTTGCAGATGTCAGGACCAATAATATGCCAGTATTGTTTAAAAAATAGGGCATAGAACCCTGTTTCTGATGATTTTACGCTAGGTCACATGTGCGTGTCCGTCGCGCATGGGAGGATGTGCAACTTGTTGCCCCGCATTCATGCTTTCCAAAGGTGGGCGACATCCGTTCCTTGTTCAGGGACGTCTGCTCCTTGATCGAAACAGGGATGATGGGATGTCAGTTCTTCCTTCCGTGGATTCTTCCCCGGAGCTCGTCACCTAGTCCGGGTCTCCCTCATAGATTTAAGATGAGTTCGTGAAGCTTGTTCCTGGTGCGATATCTGCATGGATGTCGGTTAATTATGCTGCTTCCATCGAGAAACTTCAAGGGGTCTTGTCAGGGAAGCTACCATTGGTGAGAAGAATGGTCACGTTGGGGTGTCGTTGGAATGTCTTGACACTGGGGATCGACATGTCTGTCTTCTGTCTTTTATCATAGGGCTTCTCGAGGGTGCGGAATCCCGAGGCATCCCACATTGAATGTGGGGAATTGTGTACCATCTGACGTTTTCCTCAACTTCCCATGTTTAACACGGGGTATGCCGCATGTTTAACATCTTGCGGAGATGGATTGGACTGATCGGAACAATGAGAGTGGATCAGATTAAAGAACCCCCTAGGTGGAACACTGATGTTGGGGCCATCACATGGGCGGATTCATGGATACTATGGAGTGGGATAGGGTGGCATGATATCACCGGGATGTGGCGGCACAGGTAAGGATCAAGATGGGTTATGGAGTTACGAGCTTGATCCTCATGGAGGATTCCTACGTACCATGCGTTAGCACGGATCAAAGTCCACATAGTACGGGGAATACAGTTTAACGTCGAGTGGGATGACATACATTTTAACGTCATGTTGGATGAAGGCATATAGTTTAACGTCATGCGGGACGAGGGATATAGTTTAACGTCATGGGGGACGAGGGATATAGTTTAGCGTCATGCGGGACGAGATACAGTTTAATGTCATGCGGGACGAGATACAGTTTAATGTCATGCGGGACAAGGGTATTTCGGGCTTACACTCTGAGGTGGCCCATGGTGTTGGCGAACCGACATGAAGAAGTCGGAACGACCGGGTGGTGGGCTTGAACCTTATGGAGGCTTCCTATGTACCATGCGTTAGCACGGATCAAAGTCTACGTAGTTTTCTAGTATGGGATTACACTCTGAGACGGCCCGGAAGAGGATTTCATGGTCGATGCGCGCTCTAAGTCCACGTGAGTCATGCTCGGTGTGAGAAACAAGAGGAAGCATGGACGAGATGATCACGTCGCAAAGGGTGCATCTGTGAGAAGCTGAAAGGGGCTTATGCATTGAGAGGCCCAAATAAGAAATAGGGGCTTACGCGTGGTTAGCGGCCCTGGGTGTCGGGGCTTACTCCAGGATGGAGGCTCGTGGTGTGACAAAGCGTAGTGGGAAAGGGACTCCACTGGCCTTGGCAGGGGGTAAGTACATAGGTGCATGGGTGAAACCTTCTGTAAGAGAGGCTAGGGGATTACGCTCAGAGGCAGCCCTTCCCCCGTGGACAAACACCACTCCAACAAGGAGGATCTCATTCCATGTGACGAAGAATCCATTCCTGTGGAGACGAGAGGCGTAAGAATTGTCCGAGCTGGGGGGGACCCTGCGGACGAAGCACGGGGTCAGACCACAGTTTAACGCCATGTGTTAAGGACGAGGTGCTTAGCAGTTTAACATCCTGTAGCTTGGACAAGGTGGGTTCTCTCCACACCAATAGGGATTACATTCCCAATTCCCTCTACCCCTTGTGGGAGGGAAGGCATCGGTAAGGCCATAGTGAAGTGGGGCCACAGGGCGAACCGTTGAGGGGTCCATGTTAGCGTGGCTATGCGAAGAAGCAATAGCCGTTAGCGTGCCTATACAGAGAAGCATAAGGAAAAGAAACGCAACGGGAAACACCGCCCAAGGGACCTTGAGGTTACATAGTACGAGCCTGGATGGTCGTACGGGAAACAAACGCATGGAGTACATGCCAGGCATAGGAGACATCAGGTGTCAACACGAAAAGGCTGCCAAGGGGAGTGAAGGTAAAGGGGTCCTGGGTGTTGCGTGCAAAAATAAGGTTTGCACGCAAAACTTCGGGATGGAGCGCAATAGGACCAGAGGATTGCACGGATCCGTGATTGCGCACAAAGGATTGGGATTGTGTGCACAGGAGGGGATTTCGCGCACGGGGTAAAGACTGCGCTCAAGGGAGGAACCCGGAGGAGTGAGAAAAATCACTTAAGCCAGTGGAGTTGCGCGCAAAGGAGAACCCTGGAGCAAGGTTGCGTGAAAAGAGGAATTACCTGGAAGTCATCTTGCGTGCAGGGGAGTCTGAATTGCGCGCACGGGATCCGTTTTGAATTCTGCAACCCCCAAACCGTCAGGGGTCGCCTTCTTTTTATAGAAATCAGCCGATGCAGAATCCAGGCGGCGCGTGAAATCTTCCGCACCAAGAACAGTCGGCGCGCAAAGCTTCACCGCACGGAACCGGGGCGCGCAAAATTGCACACGCCATCGGATCGATTACGCGAATATCGGGAATGCTTCGCGCACACCTCATTATTTCGCGCAAGTCATCCTTAATTTCAGACACCACTTCCCAGGCCTCTGGACTAGGCCTCTGATTCCGAATATGACTTCTCTTTGTCATTTCAAAACATCCTCTGGGAGTTACAAACATTTTTGGTGTCTATAAATTCCCCCCTCAGAATTGGATCGGCGAGAGGTCGCAACGGTCAGATTCTGAGTGAAATGCCAAAACACCGAAGCAGGGCCTATCCTGGGCACTTAGCGCGCAAAAAACCGGCGTGGTGCGCAAAACGACGGATAAGCACGGAATTCTCCTTCCGCGCAGCGTGGAACCCTGGACTCGCCTATAAAAAGGGGCGCTGGGTCCAGAATCTATGCAGAAGCTTTTCCACACGATAGGCTTAACGCTCTTTTGAACGAAATTGCTCCCACGGCTGCGTGTAAAAACGCTCTGACAGCGCATAATTCCTTCCGAATTTCGGTTGTACATGCGCGCCTACTCGGGATATTCCACGCCTAGCGTGCCGATTGCACGCCCAACTCCAGGATTTCGTGCTACCACTTCAGATTTCGCGTAGCACTCTCAGATCCCGTACACTACATCCTGATTTCGTGCAACTCCCGAAAAATTCGAGATGGCCGCAAACCGAGTGGATGAGGGGGAAGCAGCCACTCGTAGGACCGAAATGGCGACGAATGAGGAGGTTTATGGTGCTAAGGTTATCGTTTCCAACAATATGACCTTGTTCAATCTGCTGACTCCAGCCCAAATGACGTATCCCCTATCTAACAACCTCCCGCTCTGGAACATTGGCATCCTGGAGGAGGTGCCTCTGCCGGGGTTCGAGGTGGACACACCGCGGTCATGGGTGACCTGGGAGGATGAGCTTCCTCACTAAAACATTACCAACAACGGCCATCCTGCTAGGGAAACCAGTCTTATGGATGTATATGTCCTAAACCCGAGGACTAGGACCATTACCAGGGACAAACCTGTCGCAGAGAATTCTCTGGCCCTCTACACGAGTACGTTTCGTCAGAGTGTCACAGATGACATGAAGGGATAGCTGAAGGATTGGGACCTCTGGTCTGGGGGAAACATCACCAGCGTGTGGGCCTGGGCATTCTGGGTTTGCCATACTTGCGACCAGTTTGGGGATGAACTGCGGCATATTGGCCTGTTCGAGGCAGTATGGACATCGTAGTTCCACTTCCAACGTCAACCCGAGCTCGGGCCGGAGCTATTCACCTGGTGGTCTCCTGATACCAACACATTCCACCTTCACTATGGGGATGTTGGCATCAGTCTCCGGGACATTCAATGCATCGGAGGTATCCCACTGGAGGGCTACCAATACAATGAGTTTGTTCCTCCAAAGAACACCTAGGAAGACAGGTCACAGACGCCCATGCTGAAGTGGCACCTGCTGGAGCTGGACAAAGAGAGGTTGGGGGTCAAGGAATTCCTAAAGGAAATTTCCTACAATGGCTGATTCATCTAGTTCCTCGAGAAGGATCCAGCAATCAAGATGTCGGGATGTGGGAAACGGTGCCCAACCGCGGCTCAGAGGAGCAGGGATGGGTCATACTGAAGGACCCTGGAGGCGGGGCAATACCAATCATGGGGCTATCGCGTAATCGAGGCCCGGGACCCGAACGTCCAGTGTGCTGGGTTCCTTGCCGCCTTCTTGAGCGGGTGGCTCCTGCCAGTGCGGGACGCGAGGATGGGCATCCATCCAACAACACTGGTGATGGCGGGCACCATGGCCGCCAACAAACGGTTTAACTTAGGCATCCCCGTACTGGACAAGCTGTATGGAATCCTGGGACGCATCTTACAAGGGGGTCACCTCGGAGAGTATGTGGCGCCTTCCAGATCTTCCACAGCTGGGTGGCGGCTCACCTCGGTGGGTACACTTTGCCAAATGCCATCCGTCCTCCGGGAAATGGCATGTGACTATCCTTGCCGAACATCGTCAGGGTGGCGCCGATGATGCTCAATGAGGAGGGTGTAAGAATCTGCATTGGTAACCACACCAACTTCAACTTCAGACCATTCCCCACCCTGGTCGGCCAGATGATGGACAATGGGCGAGGCCCACTGAAGCAGCGGGAGTATTTCCAGAGCATTCGAGGCGGGGTGCTCACGGCTCGGATCGACGGGAAGGTGATCTGTGAGCCTTACGTGCCATCTCGATTTTCCAGGCAATTCGGGTGCCTCCAACAAATGCCGAAGAAGGTATTCACGGACGTCTGGCAGGAGAAGAATCCATGTGTTCTACGCCATATGTGGTTGATTTTTACCACTTTAGGCTCTGGCGATGTCATCACTCTTCCTCCCACTGGGGTCGACGTTGGCCTAGCAACTGAGTATGTCGAGCACTAGACCATTGCGTACCCTGACTGTCTTTTACGTAAGCGAGTCCGGAAACTCGAGGCTACCCACGCGGAAACCAGGCGACGAGTGAGGAGGGAAGGTGCCTCCAAAATTGGGGAACCATGGGCGTGTTCGGCAGCGAGGCCTGCGCAGGCTGGGAACTTAATGGAGTGCACATCACACAGTGCTGTCGCGACCTCATTACCCATGGGGGGGGGTCACATGAGGCGTCCAGGGAACTGCCTGGGAAGCAGATAAGGTACCTGCTCGAACCTTCCCAATATGCAATTTTCCTGGCACTGTGGTCATCCTGGATGACCCTACGGCAATCGCTGAGCGTTGAAGCCGTCTGGAAGAAGATCATGCATAACGGGATCCAGCTGCCAGAGGTCGGGCTCGTTCGAGTTACCAACCGGGTAAAATTCCATCGGCGGCATTCTTATCTGACGGCCATGTACACAGACGCGTGCCAAAGGCATCAGCGTGCGGAGCCACCTTTCCAAGTTAAAGTGATGCTCGGCCAGGAGTATGATCTGGAAGTGATGCCGCTGGGAGAAGGAGACAGTGACGAGGAGTCAGAGGGGGAGGAGACCAGAGAAGACGAAGGAAAAAAGGGAAGATGAAGAAGGAGAACCCGAAGGTGAGGGGTCGCAGGGGGTGACCTACCAAGGGTGTGTGCGAGAGAGCGGTGAGATTGTCGGCTCTGATCTCGACATAACCGAGATACTCGAGGTTTGTCTCTATCCTCATTCATTTCCCTTTTTCATCCATTCTCCTTTTCAATTTCCAAACCCTCTCTCTAGCTCACTCAAGAGCGCCTAAGCGTTGGTCAGGCGTCCCCACTAGAGGAGGGAGGAAGGGAATCGATAGGACATGATGGGGATCCGACACCCATCATTGAATTGAAAAGCGCAGAGGGGTCTCCCATCACGGCGGCTCCTACAGCGGCCGAAACACTAGAGTCCGACGCTCTGGATTCCTTTGAGTCTCAAGATTAACTACTGGTGGTTATTATCAAAAGATCTGAACTAATCAGCATACACATTGCACAGTGATCTCAACATTGGAGGCTCGTGAGGCTGCGGAGCCCAGGCCGTCCGTGAGCGGACCAGTGGTGGACATACCACCTCGTTCAGAACATGCTTCTCGTGCTGAGTCGGCCCTGGAAATAGATGAGCAGGGGGAATCATGCATCAGCGGCGCTATTCTTGAGGTGAGGCCGGAGGCTGATGGAGGCATCGTCGCTATCGGGCAAGGGTGGAAGATCACCTGGACGTCGAGGATCCTATTCCTCATGAATACATCCCTGAGGCAGATCCTGCCGCTGACCTGCTGGCTGCCTTTCCTGTGTACTGACTCGCTGACCCTGAGGAGATAGATGAGTCAGATTCAGAAGCGGCCAAGGGGAGCCGGATGACACGACACAAAGGGTGGAAGTGTATCCAGCGCTTTCTCAGACAGCTGTTGTCGGATTGGCTGAGGCGGATGGGATTACTCCAGACCTGGCTAAGCTTCCTGTGCGCCAGAGGGAAATATGCTCAGTGCCTTTATCTGACGATCCGTGATTACATGGCCGAGAAGATACGTGAGAGCATCCGGAACACCAACGTTTCCCAGTGTCGGGAAAGATTAGTGGATGCCCGAGATTTGCAGAGGGCGGAGCGGGAGGCACCTCGAATGGCAGACAGCAGAGAAGGAGGCCTTCCTTGCGACGTGCTCTGAGCTCGTGGAACAACTGGCGGCCCAGCTGGCTGATTCGCAACAACAACTGATGGAGGCGATTTAACAGATGTCCACACTTCAAACCGAGCAGGAGCAGGCACAAGCTAGGGTTGGCGAGCTTCACTCTGTGATGGCTGATGAGGAGAGAGTCTGCAAGGAGTGAGAAATGGTCCTAGAGGCTACCAGCAAAAGGGTAGCAGCGTTGGAAGAAATGATCCAGCACGCCGACCCTTAGGGGCTTTGTTTTGGTCATCTCATGAACTTTCTGCTTGTACTGCCCATCATCTCAATCCAATACATGGACAAATCCATTCATTTGTACCCTTGGTTTAATATGCTCAACCATAATTCCAAAATAAATAAAAACTCACCCCTAAGCTCCTGTGGGTCACACCCAACGTGAGAAGCAAAGGATACTCGTGTTATCATTTTGTCCAACTGTGGGGAATTATCCAAACTTCAGGCATCCGAAATTGGGCATGGATTTTTTAGGAGAATAACTCAGACCGATTGATATATCACCTTCTCAGTGCGCTCTGACACACAAGCGGGGCAATGTCCGGGGCATTGAAATCCATCCGAACATAGGGAGATGGAAAGGAAAGTTGAATCATGCTACCTGAATTCGGAACACTCTAGGGCGCGACGATGGAGGATAACTGTTAACCGTGGCGGAAACGCAGCATCCATACCGTGTTGGCCTGGAATGGGGGCAATAAATGAGGGCTGACCACTGACCATGTTTGCAACATGGGGCCTAACTCAAATATCGCCGGCCAGTCTTCCGAAATGTTGGCCCAGGACAGCAGGCGGACTATAGGTCTATCCTCCATATTGCTACAATAGGCGGAACAAAGGTCTATCATCCATATTATGGCATCAAGCAGACCAAATTATATCATCCATGCTGTTAGGGGGTCCCGTCAAACATGACAAGTCCTCCAAAAGGTTGTCCCAGGATAGTAGGCGGACCGTAGGTCTATCATCCATATTGTTAGGGGGTCTCATCAAACATGAAAGAGAATGAGGATACAAATAAAGGGTCACACAAAGCGTGGAAAGTGGAGTGGTGGTTTGTTCGAACAGACTCCAACACTCCCGAAGATGCACCACCGTGGTGGAGGCGCATTAGGCGGACGTACCAACCTGATCACGGATCATCCCAATTTTCAGACAGGACCTCTCTGGTGAGAGAACTGCCGCTTCCCATTATTGCTATGGGGCATCTCAAATTTATTCGGGGTAGATGCCACAATTACACCACTTCCCAAGAATTTAGGCTGAGGGGCCGACAATAGGGAGGGACGGGATTTGGTAATCCCTGGGGCTGGACCCAAGAAGAACTGTCTAGGAATTCCTACGTATCTCATTAGGATGATAATCAAGCCACACGTAGTTCTTGAAACACAGTTTAACATCATGTAGGATGAAATACAGTTTAACGTCATGTGGGATGGGGGACACATCTCATCTGGGGATAGGCACGGTATGGTGAATAACCTGACGTGAAGGAGGACATAATCCCACACCACACCGTACAATCCCACAAGAGATATTTAGTCATGAAAATCCAAGGGTCTTAGTTTACGGTCTAATAACTGGGAACAAAGAATAAGGGGAATGGGAGACACACGGTAAAGCAGTTGCAAAACCCAATGTGAATGTGGAAAATCCATGCTTACTATGTGCTCCTAGGGATGTGTTTAGGTCGAAAGATTGAATAAGAAAAGTGAGGCTGGGCCTATGGGGAAGTTCCCAGGCGCTCCTACGTATCTCATAAGGATGAGAATCAAGCCATACATAGTTCTTGAGAGGTAGCACCTTAACGGCGCGTAGCTGAGATGATATCATCATAGTTTATGGTCATGTGGTTGGACCTGGCAGCACAGTTTAAGGTTGTATGGCTTGGACCTGGAAGCACAGTTTAAGGTCGTATGGCTTGGACCTGGCAGCATAGTTTAAGGTCATATAGCTTGGACCAGGCGGCACAGTTTAAGGTCATATGGCTTGGACCAGGGGAAACATGCACGATGCGATAAAGCATACCTGATGCGAACGAGGACATAATCCCATACCATCACCGCGCGCGATTTCGAGAGAGGAGCCTCAGGCCAAAGGGGCCTACAAGAGTTCAACAATCAGGGGGGGCAGGAGATGCTAGCTCCCAGCTATGCTGGGCCTGAAATGCAATGTCTGGGAGACTCCTCCTTCCCCATGGGGATGAGTGTCAAGCTGCATGCAACCTGTAAAGAAGAAACCCAAGCACTTACTCTAGCGCTCAGATAGCAGGAGCCCCGAGAGACACCGTTACGCAGCTTGGTCCGTCTGACGTGTGGGGTGTACTGAGGGTTAGTATAAGGAGTGTCGAGATTCCATGTTGACATGGTGGGGTGGAACATAGTGTGAATCATTCAACCAACATTCAGGGCCTGAAGAAGCTGGTATGACGACTGAGGATTACTATTGACCATGTTCGCAACACAGCATCCTACCGCGTTAGCCTAGAGGTAGGGGAAAAAATGAGCATGAACTGCTAACCACATTCACAACACGGGATTTGTGTCAATTTTTTTCCTAAAACCCTCGGGGGCGTTGGCCCGTGACGGTAGGAGAGCCCTTAGGCGTTGTATCCAAACCGTTCTTGGGGGTCCCTCCGGGTGTGAAAGAGGGTGGGGCCCGAATGAAGGGGAACACATAGCTTTACAAGAAGACGAAGACTTTCCTAAGTTGAATCTGACACTCCTGGTCCTAGTTTAGAGTACTCCGAACACATTAGCAGACCACTGTAAAGGGTCGAGGGGCTCAGTCTTAGAGAGGCCAAAAGATGGCGGATTCCCGAGGGAAGGGCAGGTCAAAAGACTGAGGCAACCTGGAGATCATGGGATCTCCTAAGAGATGGGGCTGGACCTGAAATCTAAGTGTTCAGGTGGTCCTACATATCCCATAAAGAAGGGAATCAAGCCACACATAGTTCATGAAATGTTGTTTAATGTCATGTAGGACGAAATACAGTTTAACGTTGTGTGGGACGGAATATAGTTTAACATCGTGTGGGATGGGGAAAGGACCTTAGTTTTAGGTCTTAGAACTTAGACCATTGGGGGCATAGATGTGGGGAAAAATTTAGTTTATGGTCATGCTGGACCATGTAAGGATCTTAGTTTAAGGTCTTAGAACACGGACCAAGGTGCAGTTTAGGGTCGTGCGGGACCGTACAGTTTAAGGTCATACAGGATCATACATACCTAGGCAAAGTACATCTTGAGAAAACTGGCATTGGTGGGATGAGTTATGTGCTCACCATCCATAGTCACTAGGGAATACACACCATTGGGATAGACCATATGGATGATGAAAGGCCCCTCACATTTGGGCTCCAACTTGGGTGGTTTCCTGCCGGGAATCATCGGCGCTCTGAGAGCCAGCACCAGGTCACCTTGTAGGAAGGAGTGGAGGCGAACCTTCTTATTGAAAGCTCGAGCCATCATGCTTTGATGCCTTTCCAAGTAATGTAACACGTGAATCCTACTTTCGCCCAGCGCTTCCAATTCAGCTAGATGGATTTCGGAAACTCTATCCTACGCTTGCTGGTTGTAGACCGACGTGCAAAATGTGGGCAACTGGATCTCGATGGGGAGGATGACCTCAGCTCCATACACCAGGGAATATAGAGTCACCTAGGTGGAGTTACAAGTCGTCGTCCTATAAGACCATAGGGTGTTGGGGAGCTTGTACGGCCAACGTTTCTTGTTCTGACCAACCATCTTTTGTAGAATGTTATAGAGGGTTTTGTTAAACGCCTCGATCTGTCCATTCACCGGGGCATGATAGCGGGAGGTGTGGTTAGAGAGAATGTTGTACTTGGCGTACAATTTCATCATCTCGGCTGCTCCGAAGTTGGTTCCGTTATCCGTGAGGATAGTGTGAGGTACTCCAAATCGATAGATGATATTGGACCTCACGAAGTCAGTGATAGAACAGGCTTTGAATTCCATGAGCAGGATTGTCTTTGCCCACCTTTATGTCCACCTTTGAAGGTGTTAAAATAATATTGAACAATCATCGTTTCGTGAGGCAGAAATTCACCATTCACAGAAACAGTATGTTATTAAACCATTATATGTAGGTGTGTGTAAGTGTAGCTCGAATCCTTATTGTAAAAACATACTAGTATATTGAAGATACTAGTTTTGTTACAAAAGAAATGAATAAAAAGTGTTTAGGGGGTTGGAGAAGCAAAATAAAACAAAAGATCACAAGTGAAGATGTTACCTTAAAATCAGGTAACTCCCTTTGGTTTGAACCAAAAGGGTTTTTTGAAGACCTTACTACCTAAGATAAGGCTTCTAGGATGAGGAGAGGGATGTGGAGAGACAAAAGGATCTGAGATTGGCCGATCCAAAGGCTTGAGAGGTGTGGGTATGGTTGTAGAGGTGGGGGCTTTTTATAAGAGGAGAGGAGGGGCACTCTTGGAAAGTCAATAAAGGTTACATTATTTTCATATGGAGAGGCTCTGGTGGCTGATACACAAAGTTAGCATGAACTTTGCATGCATGACACCTCTTGGCATACTCGATGCAGTCATAGATCATGGAGGGCCAGAAGTATCCCAGCCTCTGAATCTGGTGGGACAACTTCGACCCAGCCTGGTGAGCGCCACAGGAACCAGCGTGCATTTCTTGCATGACCCTTGGGATCTCGACTCCTTGAAGGCAACAGAGGAGAACACCCTCAAATCCATCCCTATAAAGGAGATTCTCAAGACTAGGACTGCTTTGAAGGGTGAACTGCGGCGCGTGGCGTCGGATTCACTCGCGCTCATCTCGGTCCGATGGAAGATTGTCTTGCTGGAGATATTCAACCAAGGGCATCCTCCAGTCAGGAACTGTCTCGATTGCTACACCCGAAGCCCCCGGGGATCCGGACGTAGGGGCACTAGCGGTGAGATGGTTTACTCGCGGGCTACGATCGCCCTTTGGATTAACAGGAGAAATGAATCTCTGGGGTGCCACATGGATAATTAGGTCATCCTTCTCGGGATCCGCAAGCGATGCGGACAGGATGGACAAAGCATCTTCTCGACTGTTCTGTGACTGAGGAATGTGAACGACCTCTGGCTGGGAGGGAAACTTAGCCATTAGATGAAGGGTGCACTCCAGCAATGGCACATGTTCTGGCTTCCTGACAGCATAGTCACCATTGACATGCTTGATGACTAGATGAGAGTCCCCTTTTACATAAAGATGGGGTACGTCAATCTCGAGATCCAACTCAAGGCCAGCGATGAGGGCTTGATACTCTGCCTCATTGTTGGTGCAGCCTTCTGACAACAGGAATGAATAGGACAGAAAAACTTGCTCTGGGGTGATGAAGACGAGACCCATCCCCACTCTGTTGAGCCTAGGATCATTGAGCCTCCTATCGGTGGGGCTCCGGGAGGCACTGTCAATGTGCATCTACCAGTATGGGATAGCGTGATTGAATGAGAGGATTGCCTCATTAGGATAGCCTAGATCCATTGGCTGGTCCACGGAGGTTGGGTTGGAAGCTAAGAAGTCTGCCAACGCCTATCCTTTGACGGCTTTCTGAGGTACGAACCTGATGTCGAACTACTGGAGGATCACTGCCCAGCGTGCCAATCGGCCGGTCAACATAGGTCGGCTCAGGATGTATTTCAACGAGTCTACCAGAGAGACTAGATGTACTTCGTGGTGCTATAAGTAGTGCCGCAATTTCTTCATGTAAAATACGAGTGCTAGGAAGCTCTTCTCTATGGGAGAATATCTATTTTCTGTATCGAGGAGTATGCGGCTGAGGTAGTAGAGGCTATTATATGTTTCCTTGTTGTTCTTCTGGGCGAGAAGTGCACTGAGTGATCGCTCCAAGGAGGTCACTTAAAGGTCCAGTGGCATTCCGGAAACGAGTGGCATCACGACAGGAGGTTGGAGAAGATACTGCTTGATTTCCTCCAAAGAGATCTGATACTCTTCGTCCCATTCAAAGGTAGCACCTTTCTTCATGATCCTAGAAAAGGGCTTACACTTGTCGGCCAGATTCGCAATGAATCAGCGTATATAGGCTAAGTGGCATTGGAGACCTCTCAGCTCTTGAATATTATTCGGGGGAGGCATTTGACTGATGACCTTGATTTTCTCCGGGTCGATCTCAATGCCTCAGTACCTAACAACATATCCAAGAAACTTTCCGGAGGTGACCCCGAAGGCACACTTCATTGGGTTCATCTTCAAGTGGCGAAAACGAAGGAGGCTAAACACATTCTGGAGGTCTTTGAGATGGTCCTGGCGCTGACGATATTTAACCACCAAGTCGTCCACATAGAATTACACCAGTGTTCCGAGAATCATCTTGAATATGCGATGCATAGCCCGTTGATAGGTGGCACCCGTATTATTCAGGCCGAAGGGCATAACCTGGTAGCAGAATGTACCATGGGGGGCCCTGAAGGTAGTAAAGTCTTCATCCTCGGTGGCCATATGGATCTGGTTGTACCCGGAGTACCCATCCATGAAGGAGAGGGCTTGGAACCCGGTCGTGGCATTGATCAACAAATCAGTCACGGTAAGGGAAAAATCATCCTTCAAATAGTGGCGATTGAGATCAAGGAATTCGATACAGACCCTGATCTGCCCATTCTTCTTCCTAACTGGCACAATGTTGGCTAGCCACCTAGGGTACTGGACTTCCTTGACGATGTTGGCTTTGATGAGCTTATCAACCTCGGCCCTAACCATGGCACCGTGAGAGGGGTGCATCTTCTGGTGAGGCTTCTTGAACCCACGATGGTTTGCTGGAAGGCCAAGGTAGTGGATGACTACCTGGGGATCTAGCCCTAGTATCTCATCATAACTCCCGGTGAACACATCACGGTGTTTTCTAAGGAAGTCTACGTATTGTTTCCATTCCATGGGGGGGATAGCTGTGCTGAGCAATGTGGGTCTCAGGTCTGCCTCAATACCGAGGTTCACTTGTACTAACTCGTCGACCGTGGTGGGGATGCCCTCCTCAATGGTAGGAGGAGAATCTTCCATGTCCTCCTCTCCACTTGTAGAGGGATCATCCACGAGGGGAGCCGTTTCAGGGCTGCCAGACCCTGATGGGAAGCTGGTGCCGACTTGGGCGGCAGAGGTCATCACGTCCGGAGACTCATGCACTATGGAGACCATGGAAACAAAGGCGGTTGATCCAATCCTATATGGCCTTCAACCCAAGGGGCCATGATTTATGTCATCAAAGAAGTAGTGGCACATTGGCTGGAGCCGGTCGATTCCGGCCGGGCGAAACAGACACGTATGACGTAGTGTCGTTGCCATGAGCCTGACGTCTCGATATTGTATAGGGGCAAGGGGCTCGGGGATCACTTGAGCCTGGTGGTTGTAAGAGTACGAGGTGATTTCCTGCCGTCAATTGGACTCGGAAATATGCCTTCCTCTGGTACTTGAAACAACGAAGCACTGCCCCATGTCGGGGGTCGTGGCATCCAACTGATGGATTGGGATGGCATATGCGTTGTCCAAACCTGCCTAGGGATCACTCGTGACAGTGGAGTGCTCAACCTAACCTGCCAAGATCTACTTGTCCTTGCTCTTGTAATAGTCAGCATCTAGATAACGAGATTCATAAGAGGAAAAAGGAGACACATCTCCTTGGAAAACGTCCACTCCACCCTTGATGGAGTATTTGAGGCACTGGTGATACGATGAGGGGACCGCTGCGTGAAGGTGGAGCCACGACCTTCCCATCAACGCGTTGTAGGCGGTGTCCTGAGAGACAACCATGAATTTGGTTTTGGAAATTAATCCTCCGAACTGGGTCTTCAAGCGAATCTTGACGAGTGGAGTTTTCTCAGTCCTATAATACCCCTGGATCCTGAGGTCGGAGGGAGTTAAATCATCATCAGACAACCCCAGTTTCCACAGTGTCCGAGTTGGGATTAGGTTAATCACGGAACCAGTGTCAACAAGACAGCGGCGGACTTCCACGCCATTGAACTGGCCGATGGTGTACAGTGGGAGAATGTTCCCCTGTATGGGAAGGTCTTCATCTTCACCGGAAAACAAGATAACTGCCTGACATTCAGCGTCCTCAATCACCTCAGTGTGGAAGGCTTCTGCGGCCGCCACCTCTGTCTCAAACTGAAGGGGGATCCTTAAAGCTTCGGCGAGTGCCTCATGCATTTTAGACGACAGACAAAGGGCCTCAAGGATATAAAGCCTTGCCGGAATGCCGGCTAGGTGCTTTAGAACATCATACTTTCGATCAAAATGCGAGCTTCTAATTACAGGAGGCCGATCTACGATTGGAGGCATGACAGCCCTACCGGCGGAACCGGTGACTGACTGGTACTAGGAACATCTCGCTGTTCACTAGTCGAAGCCTGAGAGGTGGCAATCGTGCTAGGGCCGGAAGGCTGTAGTTGGCCGGTGGTAGGGCAGGGCTACTCGTGGCACAGTCGAGGTGGTCCCGCCTGATCCAGCAACACAAACGATGGTGGAGGAGAACCTGTCGACACCAGGTGAGGGGGCCGCGTGTGCTGAGCTCTATATCGGGCATGCTGCCTGGTCTCAGTAGCGTGCATGACCTGAATGGAGGTGACGACTATCATGCCCTGGTGATTCACATAGCCACAGATCTTCTGATGTTGGCGATGGCTGGGGACATTGGAAAGGTCCACCTGACGTTCTTCATCGTCGGGAGTCAAAAAGGGATTTACCAACTCTACGGTGTTAACCGAAGCGTACCCCGAGATTTCACTCAAGGAGTCATCCACTACCGTACGGAGTCTTAGAGGGATCCCCATCTATAGGGGTATAAAATCTCCAAGAGTACAGGATGATGATGGCATTGGCAGGGCACATTCTTTCTTCTTGCACCGCCACTTGCTCTTCTGGGAAGAGGTAGGCTGGGAAGACGATGCCAAAGCGGCGCTCGCAGATTCTGAGGGCTCTGGCTGACTTAGGCGGGCACAGATGATGCCATGGGCATGGGCGACCGTCCTGTGGGTCATCCAGTCATTTTACTTCTGGGACCCACGGTCAGAAACCTGCTACCACTCTTCCTCGTTGCCGCTACTACCATCTGATCTCACAAAGACACCTGTCATTTGCGTTGGGGATGGGCCCAACTTGACTATTTTGTTGTCAATCTGGTCTTGGAGCTAGTCCTTGAACACATAGAATCGCTGGATGGTGTACCCCAGGGTCCGGTGATAAGGACAGTAGTTGGGGTGATCAGTGAGACGCGCCTCTTCTGGCTTCCGGCACTCAGGCAGCTGTATGATCCTCTCCTCCAAGGCACTATAGAAATAACTGGGGACCTGGGCCTCATCAAACGAGTAAGTCCAATTCATTCTGCCTAGAAAGGGTGCACTTGAGAACTGACCATGACCAGAGGGCCGGAGGAGCATGCAGAGGAGGTGGAGCCTGATTTTCTCACCTTAGTGGTGGCAGGGCGTTATGCAGAGGCGCCCGCCGATTTTGGGGTGGTCACTGCTGGGCCGAAGGCTATGCCCATGGGGGTGGACCCCTTTGAGGCTGGTGAGCTGGACTTACTGGTAGCAACTCTAGCTGTCTGGGTGCCTCTATCTGGGCCACAACAGTGGGCTCGGCTCTGGAAGCTCTCCTTGCAGGGATTACAGGAGGCAGAGGGTGTGCGTGACTGGCCTATTTTAGGGATTCTTCGAGGCATTGAGCCATGTCCGAGAAGTCCCAAAACCCTCCGGGGTAATTCTAAGTGATCAGAGAAGGAACTTTATCTTCCTTGATGTTCCCTACACACATTGTCAGTAATTGATCTTGAGTCAGTGGCATGTCATGGGAGTACGTGAGCCCCTTCCACTGGGCGATGAAGTCCGCGACTCACTCATCGGGCCTTTGTTTGCACCTGAAGAGGTCTGTGATGTTCGTCTTCTAAATTATGGAAATGAACTGGTTGAGGAATTGCCGACGAAGGTCCTCCCAGCTAGTCACAGATCCAATGGGGAGCTGGCTGTACCAGACGAATACTGGTCCTTCCAGTGTCTGAATGAAGCAACGGATCTTGGTAGCCTCCTGCTGCGCCGGAGTCCCTAACATAGGCCCGCACCTCGAGTTGAAGTGGGATAGGTACTGTGGAGTGTCCTCTGTCCCGTTAAAGGGGTCGAAAGTGGGGTTCCAAAATCCCAGCGAGGCCGGCATGTCATCCACCCACGCTGGGTATGGCTTGTCATCCGGTGGGATTGCCACATGCTGAGTTTCCAGGTCCTCTAAGGAGGCGATGAGTGCCTCTATTAGATCGTACGGACACATATTCATGTCCTGATGGGGATCTCTAACCGCAATCACATCGTCGGGCTCTTCAATCCAGTATTCGAGCTCTGCAGCTCGCTGGGAGGCTGGCAGAGCGACTCTCGGGGCAGCGAGAGGAAACCGAGCAGGGTCCCCCAGGTGATCTCACCGCTCGGGAGGGTTCGGCGAAACATATCGCACCCTCTTGCCAGGGGCTCCGGCCTCTCCCCTATTGGCGAACACAACATGGTCACAGTTTCCCGGGGTAATCTTGTCAAGGGGAAGGTGCTCTTGCCCCTATTTTCCTAGACTAGGGTTACCGTAGTTAGGCCGCCACTCTACAATGCGTTCGGCCAAGAGCTCATCAACTATCCTCTTTTTCTCAGCAAGCTGTTGGCGTAGCATGGCCTTCTCGGGGTCTTATTCTACCTTCTGTACCACGGCAGATGGGTCGGTAAGCTTGACAGACCCGATGTTCTCTTTACTCTTACCAATGTTTCGGATCCGTGTTAAAGCTTCAGTGGGTGTATGGATACCTAGGAGGCTTCTCTGTTGGTGAGTCATCCTCCCAGGTTGGTCCATTAGCGGCTTGTCCTTAGGGGGCGATTCCCCATTGAGGATATCCACACCGTTTCCATCATCTGAAAGATCAGCTATGTTAACTGCAAATGCCATCGGCGACAATCCCTGAGGGTCGCCCAGTGAGTTGGGCTGTCGGCGGATCGCACAGAAAGAAGGGAATCATACTGCCCCCATTCGCGGATGTGCGCATGGGGGATGGATTCCTCGATAACCTTGCAGAGTACTTGAAAACTCTGGACGCATTGTTGCTGGAGGGCCCCGTGGTGGTCAAGTGACTTGGGGTGCCGAACTGCGGGGAGGGAATCCAGGTCGACCCGACGGCATAGCTCACCGATATCCTCGAGATGTGCATGACTCCCGGGATAAGGTTCTAGCTGATGGAGAAGACAGGAGTGAGTCGCCCGAAGAATCTGGCAAAAACATTCAAACTCTCCCAGGGTGAGTGACTCTGGAATATCAAAATCTGATCATGCGACTGGCCAAAACTTCTCAGTGAAGTGGCCTGCTGCTAAGACACTCCAGAATCTCCATGACTCTGGTTTAGGATCCATCCCTTACTGCCCCCTTCTCATAAACCAAGAATGGTTGGGGAGCTGGCAACGCCGCTGAGGAAGGTCGTCGGGCCGGTGAGCTGGACGGCGGGGAATACGGTGAACATGTCGATTGGCTGTCGATACCTGAGTCGTTTTCCAATGGTTTCAGTGCCCTGGCTGCCACGTCACGATAGGATGGGCTGGAAAACAGGCCTCCTGTCCCAGTATCGATGCTCGCCGAGGGTGTGCCGCGTTGCGACTCTTCCTTCAGTCCCTAGAAATGTTCCCCACCCTCCCTGACTGAGGTGGAAGGTGCTTCCGGGGTGGCCAATAATAACTGTGGGTTCAACCCCTGGGGTTACACCATGTCCTCAGCCTCCTGGATATACCTTTGGAGGGAGGAGGGAATCATACAGATCTCGCATTCGGGGAGTACGAGACTGACGTGTCGCGTCCCCATCGCTGCCCTCGACTCAAAGGGTTGGGGGGAAGGTTCCATCATCGAGTCGTACTCCGCCTCAGAGTCCGAGAAATGGACTGGTCTAATTTCCATCCAGACTCCCTTGACATTCCTCTTACGGCGACGACGTCCTACCTTCCTGCCCCTGGGTGGCTCCTTAGGGTATGGATGATTTCTGTCAAGGAGTCCCCTGGCCGCAATAGTACTGGGGCAGAGGGGACTGATGACAGGGGTGCGAGGAGCACCGAGACAGATATCGAAATGGACATGGGGAGGACCTCTATGTGGGTGAGCGACCAGATATGCAACGGCTCCATACTTGCGGCCAGTGGTAGGGGGAGTATCCTCATACCCAGCCTGGTGGGCGCCACAGGAACCAGCGTGCATTTCTTGCATGACCCTTGGGATCTCGACTCCTTGAAGGCAACAGAGGAGAACACCCTCAAATCCATCCCTATAAAGGAGATTCTCAAGACTAGGACTGCTTTGAAGGGTGAACTGCGGCGCGTGGCGTCGGATTCACTCGCGCTCATCTCGGTCCGATGGAAGATTGTCATGCTGGAGATATTCAACCAAGGGCGTCCTCCAGTCAGGAACTGTCTCGATTGCTGCACCCGAAGCCCCCGGGGATCCGGACGTAGGGGCACCAGCGGTGAGATGGTTTACTCGCGGGCTACGATCGCCCTTTGGATTAACAGGATAAATGAATCTCTGGGGTGCCACATGGATAATTAGGTCATCCTTCTCGGGATCCGCAAGCGATGCAGATAGGATGGACAAAGCATCTTCTCGACTGTTCTGTGACCGAGGAATGTGAATGACCTCTGGCTGGGAGGGAAACTTACCCATTAGATGAAGGGTGCACTCCAGCAATGGCACGAGTTCTTGCTTCCTGACAGCATAGTCACCATTGACATTCTTGATGACTAGATGAGAGTCCCCTTTTACATAAAGATGGGGTACGTCAATCTCGAGATCCAACTCGAGGCCAGCGAAGAGGGCTTGATACTCTGCCTCATTGTCGGTGCAGCCTTCTGACAACAGGAATGAATAGGAAAGAAAAGCTTGCTCTGGGGTGATGAAGACAACACCCATGCCCACTCTGTTGAGCCTAGGATCATTGAGCCTCCTATCGGTGGGGCTCCGGGAGGCACTGTCAATGTGCATCTACCAGTATGGGATAGCGTGATTGACTGAGAGGATTGCCTCATTAGGATAGCCTAGATCCAGTGGCTAGTCCACAGAGGTTGGGTGGGAAGCTAAGAAGTCTGCCAACGCCTGTCCTTTGACGGCTTTCTGAGGTACGAACCTGATGTCGAACTGCTGGAGGATCACTGCCCAGCGTGCCAATCGGCCGGTCAACATAGGTCGGATCAGGATGTATTTCAACGAGTCTACCAGAGATACTAGATGTACTTCGTGGTGCTGTAAGTAGTGCCGCAATTTCTTCATGGAAAATACGAGCGCTAGGAAGCTCTTCTCTATGGGAGAATATCTATTTTCTGTATCGAGGAGTATGCGGCTGAGGTAGTAGAGGCTATTATCTGTTTCCTTGTTGTTCTTCTGGGCGAGAAGTGCGCCGAGTGATCGCTCCAAGGAGGTCACTTAAAGGACCATTGGCATTCCGGAAACGAGTGGCATCACGACCGGAGGTTGGAGAAGATACTGCTTGATTTCCTCCAAAGCGATCTGATACTCTTCGTCCCATTAAAAGGTAGAACCTTTCTTCATGAGCCTAGAAAAGGGCTTACACTTGTCGGCCAGATTCTCAATGAATCAGCGTATATAGGCTAAGTGGCATTGGAGACCTCTCAGCTCCCGAATATTAATCGGGGGAGGCATCTGACTGACGGCCTTGATTTTCTCCGGGTCGATCTCAATGCCTCGGTACCTAACAACGAAGCCAAGAAACTTTCCGGAGGTGACCCCGAAGGCACACTTCATTGGGTTCATCATCAAGTGGCGAAAACGAAGGAGGATAAACACATTCTGAAGGTCTTTGAGATGGTCCTGGCGCTGACGATATTTAACCACCAAGTCGTCCACATAGAATTCCACCAGTGTTCCGAGAATCGTCTTGAATATGCGATGCATAGCCCGTTGACAGGTGGCACCCATATTATTCAGGCCGAAGGGCATAACCTGGTAGCAGAAAGTACCATGGGGGGCCCTGAAGGCAGTAAAGTCTTCATCCTCGGTGGCCATCTGGATCTGGTTGTACCCGGAGTACCCATCCATGAAGGAGAGGGCTTGGAACCCGGTCGTGGCATTGATCAACAACTCGGTCACGGTAAGGGAAAAATCATCCTTCAAATAGTGGCGATTGAGATCAAGGAATTCGATAAAGACCCTGATCTGCCCATTCTTCTTCCTGACTGGCACAATGTTGGCTAGCCACCTGGGGTACTGGACTTCCTTGACGAAGTTGGCTTTGATGAGCTTATCAACCTCGGCCCTAACCATGGCACCGTGAGAGGGGTGTATCTTCCGGTGAGGCTTCTTGAACCCACGATGGTTTGCTGGAAGGCCAAGGTGGTGGATGACTACCTGGGGATCTAGCCCTAGTATCTCATCATAACTCCCGGTGAACACATCACGGTGTTTTCTGAGGAAGTCTACGTATTGTTTCCATTCCTTGGGGGGGATAGCTGTGCTGACCACTGTGGGTCTCAGGTCCGCCTCAATACCGAGGTTCACTTGTACTAACTCGTCGACCGTGGTGGGGATGCCCTCCTCAATGGTAGGAGGAGAATCTTCTATGTCCTCCTCTCCACTTGTAGAGGGATCATCCACGAGGGGAGCCGTTTCAGGGCTGCCAGACCCTGATGGGAAGCTGGTGCCGACTTGGGCGGCAGAGGTCATCACGTTCGGAGACTCATGCACTATGGAGACCATGGCAACAAAGGCGGTTGATCCAATCCTATATGGCCTTCAACCCAAGGATCCATGATTTATGTCATCAAAGAAGTAGTGGCACATTGGCTGGAGCCGGTCGATTCCGGCCAGGCGAAACAGACACGTATGACGTAGTGTCGTTGCCATGAGCCTGACGTCTCAATATTGTATAGGGGCAAGGGGCTCGGGGATCACTTGAGCTTGGTGGTTGTAAGAGTACGAGGTGATTTCCTGCCGTCACTTGGACCCGGAAATATGCCTTCCTCTGGTACTTGAAACAACGAAGAACTTCCCCATGTCGGGGGTCGTGGCATCCAACTGATGGATTGGGATGGCATATGCATTGTCCAAACCTGCCTAGGGATCACTCGTGACAGTGGAGTGCTCAACCTAACCTGCCAAGATCTACTTGTCCTTGCTCTTGTAATAGTCATCATCTAGATAACGATATTCATAAGAGGAAAAAGGAGACACATCTCCTTGGAGAACACCCACTCCACCCTTGATGGAGTATTTGAGGCACTGGTGATACGATGAGGGGACCGCTGCATGAAGGTGGAGCCACGACCTTCCCATCAACGCGTTGTAGGCGGTGTCCTGAGAGACAACCATGAATTTGGTGTTGGAAATTAATCCTCCGAACTGGGTATTCAAACAAATCTTGACGAGTGGAGTTTTCTCAGTCCTATCATACCCCTGGATCCTGAGGTCGGAGGGAGTTAAATCATCCTCAGACAACCCCAGTTTCCACAGTGTCCGAGTTGGGATTAGGTTAATCACGGAACCAGTGTCAACAAGACAGCGGCGGACTTCCACGCCATTGAACTGGCCTGTGATGTACAGTGGGAAAATGTTCCCCTGTATGGGAAGGTCTTCATCTTCACCGGAAAACGAGATAACTGCCTGACATTCAGCGTCCTCAATCACCTCAGTGTGGAAGGCTTCTGCGGCCGCCACCTCTGTCTCAAACTGAAGGGGGATCCTTAAAGCTTCGGCGATTGCCTCACGCATTTTAGACGATAGACAAAGGGCCTCAAGGATATAAAGCCTTGCCGGAATGCCGGCTAGGTGCTTTATAACATCATACTTTCGATCAAAATGCGAGCTTCTAATTACAGGAGGCCGATCTATGATTGGAGGCATGACAGCCCTACTGGCGGAACCGGTGACTGACTGGTACTAGGCAAATCTCGCTATTCACTAGTGGAAGCCTGAGAGGTGGCAATCGTGCTAGGGCCGGAAGGCTGTAGTTGGCCGGTGGTAGGGCAGGGCTGCTCGTGGCACAGTCGAGGTGGTCCCACCTGATCCAGCAACACAAACGATGGTGGAGGAGAACCTGTCGACACCAGGTGAGGGGGCCGCGTGTGCTGAGCTCTATATCGGGCATGCTGCCTGGTCTCAGTAGCGTGCATGACCTGAATAGAGGTGACGACTATCATGCCCTGGTGATTCACATAGCCACAGATCTTCTGACGTTGGCGATGGCTGGGGACATTGGAAAGGTCCACCTGACGTTCTTCATCGTCGGGAGTCAAAAAGGGATTTACCAACTCTACGGTGTTAACCGAAGCGTACCCCGAGATTTCACTCAAGGAGTCATCCACTACCGGACAGAGTCTTAGAGGGATCCCCATCTATAGGGGTATACAATATCCAAGCGTATAGGATGATGATGGCATTGGCAGGGCACGTTCTTTCTTCTTGCACCGCCACTTGCTCTTCTGGGAAGAGATAGGCTGGGAGGACGATGCCAAAGCGGCGCTCGCAGATTCTGAGGGCTCTGGCTGACTTAGGCGGGCACAGATGATGCCATGGGCATGGGCGACCGTCCTGTGGGCCATCCAGTCATTTTACTTCCGGGACCCATGGTCAGAAACCTGCTACCTCTCTTCCTCGTTGCCGCTACTACCATCTGATCTCACAAAGACACCTGTCATTTGCGTTGGGGATGGGACCAACTTGACTATTTTGTTGTCAATCTGGTCTTGGAGCTAGTCCTTGAACACATAGCATCGCTGGATGGTGTACCCCAGGGTCCGGTGATAAGGACAGTAGTTGGGGTGATCAGTGAGACGCGCCTCTTCTGGCTTCCGGCACTCAGGCAGCTATATGATCCTCTCCTCCAAGGCACTACAGAAATAACTGGGGACCTGGGCCTCATCAAACGAGTAAGTCCAATTCATTCTGCCTAGAAAGGGTGCACTTGAGAACTGACCATGACCAGAGGGCCGGAGGAGCATGCAGAGGAGGTGGAGCTTGATTTTCTCACCTCAGTGGTGGCATGGCGTTATGCAGAGGCGCCCGCCGATTTTGGGGTGGTCACTGCTGGGCCGAAGGCTATGCCCATGGGGGTGGACCCCTTTGAGGCTGGTGAGATGGACTTACTGGTAGAAACTCTAGCTGTCTGGGTGCCTCTATCTGGGCCACAACAGTGGGCTCGGCTCCGGAAGCTCTCCTTGCAGGGATTACAGGAGGCAGAGGGTGTGCCTGACTGCCCTATTGTAGGGCTTCTTCGAGGCATTGAGCCATGTCCGAGAAGTCCCAAAACCCTCCGGGGTAATTCTAAGTGATCAGAGAAGGAACTTTATCTTCCTTGATGTTCCCTACACACATTGTCAGTAATTGATCCTGAGTCAGTGGCATGTCAAGGGAGTACGTGAGCCCCTTCCATCGGGCGATGAAGTCCGCGACTCGCTCATCGGGCCTTTGTTTGCACCTGAAGAGGTCTTTGATGTTTGTCTTCTAAATTGTGGAAATGAACTGGTTGAGGAATTGCCGACGAAGGTCCTCCCAGCTAGTCACAGATCCGATGGGGAGCTGGCTGTACCAGACGAATACTGGTCCTTCCAGTGTCTGAATGAAGCAACGGATCTTGGTAGCCTCCTGCTGCGCCGGAGTCCCTAACATAGGCCCGCACCTTGAGTTGAAGTGGGATAGGTACTGTGGAGTGTCCTCTGTCCCGTTAAAGGGGTCGAAAGTGGGGTTCCAAAATCCCGGCGAGGCCGGCATGTCATCCACCCACGCTGGGTATGGCTTGTCATCCGGTGGGATTGCCACATGCTGAGTTTCCAGGGCCTCTAAGGAGGTGATGAGTGCCTCCATTAGATCGTACGGACACAGATTCATGTCCTGATGGGGATCTCTAACCATAATCACATCGTCGGGCTCTTCAATCCAGTATTCGATCTCTGCAGCTCGCTGGGAGGCTGGCGGAGCGACTCTCGGGGCAGCGAGAGGAAACCGAGCAGGGTCCCCCAGGTGATCCCACCGCTCGGGAGGGTTCGGCGAAACATATCGCACCCTCTTGCCAGGGGCTCCGGCCTCTCCCCTATCGGCGAACACAACATGGTCACAGTTTCCCGGGGGAATCTTGTCAAGGGGAAGGTGCTCTTGCCCTTTTTTTCCTAGACTAGGGTTACCGTAGTCAGGCCGCCACTCTACAATGCATTCGGCCAAGAGCTCATCAACCAGCCTCTTTTGCTCAGCAAGCTGTTGGAATAGCATGGCCTTCTCGGGGTCTTATTCTACCTTCTGTACCACGACAGATGGGTCGGTAAGCTTGACAGACCCGATGTTCTCTTTACTCTTACCAATGTTTTGGATCCGTGTTAAGGCTTCAGTGGGTGTATGGATACCTAGGAGGCTTCTCTGTTGGTGAGTCATCCTCCCAGGTTGGTCCATTAGCGGCTTGTCCTTAGGGGGCGAGTCCCCATTGAGGATATCCACACCGTTTCCATCATCTGAAAGATCAGCTATGTTAACTGCAAATGCCATCTGCGACATTCCCTCAGGGTCGCCCAGTGAGTTGGGCTATCGGCGGATCGCACAGAAACAAGGGAATCATACTGCCCCCATCTGCGGATGTGCGCATGGGGGATGGATTCCTCGATAACCTTGCGGAGTACTTGAAAACTCTGGACGCATTGTTGCTGGAGGGCCCCGTGGTGGTCAAGTGACTTGGGGTGCCGAACTGCGGGGAGGGCAGCCAGGTCGACCCGACGACACTGCTCACCGATATCCTCGAGATGTGCATGACTCCCGGGATAAGGTTATAGCTGATGGAGAAGACAGGAGTGAGTCGCCCGAAGAATCTGGCAAAAACATTCAAACTCTCCCAGGGTGAGTGACTCTGGCATATCAAAATCTGATCATGCGACCAGCCAAAACTTCTCAGTGAAGTGGCCTGCTGCTAAGACACTCCAGAATCTCCATGAATCTGGTTTAGGATCCATCCCTTGCTGCCCCCTTCTCATAAACCAAGAATGGTCAGGGAGCTGGCAACGGCGCTGAGGAAGGTCGTCGGGCCGGTGAGCTGGACGGCGGGGAATACGGTGAACATGTCGATTGGCTGTCGATACCTGAGTCGTTTTCCAATGGTTTCAGTGCCCTGGCTGCCACGTCACGATAGGATGGGCTGGAAAACAGGCCTCCTGTCCCAGTATCGATGCTCGCCGAGGGTGTGTCGCGTTGCGACTCTTCCTTCAGTCCCTAGAAATGTTCCCCACCCTCCCTGACTGAGGTGGAAGGTGCTTCCGGGGTGGCCAATAATAACTGTGGGTTCAACCCCTGGGGTTACACCATGTCCTCAGCCTCCTGGATATACCTTTGGAGGGAGGAGGGAATCATACAGATCTCGCATTCGGGGAGTACGAGACTGACGTGTCGCGTCCCCATCCCCGCCCTCGACTCAAAGGGTTGGGAGGAAGGTTCCATCATCGAGTCGTACTCCGCCTCAGAGTCCGAGAAATGGACTGGTCTAATTTCCATCCAGACTCCCTTGACATTCCTCTTACGGCGACAACGTCCTACCTTCCTGCCCCTGGGTGGCTCCTTAGGGTATGGATGATTTCTGTCAAGGAGTCCCCTAGCCGCAATAGTACTGGGGCAGAGGGGACTGATGACAGGGGTGCGAGGAGCACCGAGACAGATATCGAAAGGGACATGGGGAGGACCTCTATGTGGGTGAGCGACCAGATATGCAACAACTCCATACTTGCGGCCAGTGGTAGGGGGAGTAACCTCATACCCAGCGCAGTGGGCACTGGGAAGAGTCATACCTGGAGCATAGCTGTCGCGACGAAGATTTCAACCTTCCAGATCAGTGGCATGGAATGAGACTTCATGGTGGGTGGCACTACTGCGGAGTGGTCCGCGGTGGCCATTGCATGTGCCCGCAACCAGGAGAGTCGACCCAACCTGCCTGCAGGGCGGTCGGGGCCTCGATCCCAGTCGGGCATGTGAATGCCCCTGCTCAACGTGTGTGGGGGTCTGGAAATAGGAGTTAGCAGCGGCTCGGGCCACAGCGGTTGCAGACATTGGAGCCTCAGGATAGGCATCCCCTTCCGCTCGCACCCGACGCTGGCGTTGAGTCAGATGGGTTGGAGACGGTGGTGCAGGCACGATGATTGCTTTCTCCTCGGCCTGGGGAGCCGGGTGGCGGTGCCAACATAGCCTAGTGGGGGAACTTGTCATTAACCCATGGGAAATGTATCCGATCGGGTGAACCCGTACATCCCCCACCTCATTGGCGTATGGGAGGGATGTGTCAAGGCGCTCCGGGGATAGGCTCCTGAAGCGGTTGAACGTCGGAGTGGGGAGTGGTGGCTCCCTGCGCGACCCACGGGGGCAGCGACGATGGTGAGGTGCAGCTGCCTCTAGATCCAAACGGGCCAAGCCCCTGGTGGGGATGATCCCTTCCTCATCGTACCTATGAACCAGGTTGTTGATCACCCTTTGCGGGATGATTTCTGATGGGGGGAAGGGGCGTGAGCGGCCGACGATCATAGAAATCGGAGCAGGACTGACTGTGGAAAAGGCGGGACTGCACGAGGTAGTTGTGTTGGTACTGCCCATGCCCCTGCGCCGGTGGGAAGGTGGAGATCGAGCTCCGGATGTAGTGATCTGATTCTTGGCAGCAGAGAGATGAACCCATTAGTACTAACAGGAAAAGAAATTTATAACCAATAGCTCATCATCATTCCGTCTTCCATGGACGGCGAGAGGGATCCACGCTGACGATGTCGCAAAATGGAGTGCTCAACATCCTGACTACCTCAACCCCTGGCGGGTTTCACGTCCCAGTAATAGGTACCCAGACCTGGTGACATGCTAATCTTCCGACACTCCGAACGCTACCTGTCCCCATATTGAGGAGAAGAGCTTCACATCGGGTTCACCATTTTCTATTTCCGACACTTTTACGCAGGGGCACACGCGCGTGTCTATCACGCATGGGGGGACGCGCAGCTTGTTGCCCCGCATTCCCGATTTCCAAAGGCGGTCGACATCCGTTCCTTGTTCAGGGATGACTGCTCCTTGATCGAAACCGGGATGATGGGTTGACCGTTCTTCCTTCCATGGATTCCTCCTCGGAGCTCGTCACCTAGTCCGGGTCTCCCTCATAGATTTAAGACGGGTTCGTGAAGCTTGTTCCCGACACCATATCTGCATGGATGCCAGTTAATTACACTGCTTCCATCGAGATGCTCCAAGGGGTCTTGTTAGGGCAGCAACCTTTGGTGGGGAGAATGGTCGGGTTGGGGTGTCGTTGGCATGTCTTGATGCTGGGGATCAACATGTCTATCTTATGTCCCTTATCACAGGCCTTCTCGAGGGCGCGGAAGCCCAAGGTATCCCACATTGAACACGGGGAATTGTGTTCCATCTGAGGTTTTCCTCAACTTCCCATGTTTAACATGGGGTATGCCGTGAGTCTAACGTCTTGCAGAGACGGATCAGACTGATCGGAACAATGAGAGTGGATCAGATTGAAGAACCCCCTAGGGGGAACACTGATGGTGGGGCTAGCACATGGGCGGCTTCCCAGATACTATGGAGCGGGATGGGGTGGCATGATCTCACCGAGATGTGGTGGCCCAGGTAATGATCAGGATGGGTGATGGAGTTACGGGTTTTAACCTCGTGGAGGCTTCCTACGTACCATGCGTTAGCACGAATCAAAGTCCATGTAGTTCGGGGAATATAGTTTAACGTCGTGCGGGACGGCATATAGTTTAACGTCATGTGGGACGAAGGCATAGAGTTTAACGTCATTCGGGATGAGGGATACAGTTTAACCTCATACGGGATGAGGGATGCATTTTAGCGTCATGCGGGATGAGATACAGTTTAACATCATGCGGGATGAGATACAGTTTAACATCATGTGGGACAAGATACATTTTAATGTCATACAGGTAGAGATAAAGTTTAACATCATGCGGGAAGAGGGAATTTGGGGCTTATGCTCTGAGGCGGCCCATGGTGTTGGAAAACCGACATGAAGAAGTCAGAACAACCAGGTGGTGGGCTTGAACCTCGTGGAGGCTTCCTACGTACAATGCATTAGCACGAATCAAAGTCCATGTAGTTCGCTGGTATGGGGCTTACGCTCTGAGGCGGCCCATAAGAGGATGTCATGGTCGATGCACGCTCTAATCCCACATGAATCATGCTCAATGTGAGAAAAAAGAGGCAGCAGGGACCAGACTACCACGTCGTAAAGGGTGCGTCCGTGAGAAGGGGAAAGGGTCTTACGCATTGAGCAGCCCAAAGAGGAAACAGGGGCTTACGCGTGGTTAGCGGCCCTGGGTGTCGGGGCTTACTCTAGGATGGAGGCCCGTGGTGCGACAAAGCGCAGTGGGAAAGGGACTTCATTGGCCTTGGTAGGGGGGAAGTACGGAGGTGCGTGGGTGCAACCATCCATAAGAGAGGCTAGGGGATTACGCTCTGAGGCAACCCTTCCCCCGTGGACAAACGCTACTCCAACAAGGAGGATCTAATTACATGTGAGGAAGAATCCATTCCCATGGAGATGAGAGGCATAAAAAATGTCCGAGCTGGGGGGGACCCTGCGTGCGAAGCACGAGGTTAGACCATAGTTTAATGTCATGTGTTAAGGATGAGGTGCTTAGCATTTTAACGTCCTATAGCTTGGACGAGGTGGGTTCGCTCCACACCCCTAGGACTTACATGCCCAATGCCCTCTACCCCTTGTGGGAGGGAAGGCATCGGCATGGCCGTAATGAAGGGGAGCCGCAGGGTGAACCATTGAGGGGTCCATGTTAGTGTGGATATGTGAAGAAGCAATAGCCGCTAGCGTGCCTATGCGGAGAAGCATAAGGCAAAGAAACGCAATGGGAAACACTTCCCAAGGGACCTTGAGGTTACTTTGTACGATCCTGGAAGGCCGTATGGGAAAACAACACATGGCGCGCATGGCCGACAGGGGAGACATCAGGTGCCGGCACGGAAAGGCATCCAATGGGCGTTATGGTAAAGGGGTCCTGGGTGTTGCATGAAAAAATGAGGTTTGCACGCAAAACAATGGGATGGCGCGCAATAGGACCAGATGATTGCGCGGAGCCGTGATTGTGCACAAAGGATGGGGATTGCGCACACAGGATGGGATTGCGCGTACATGGTAAAGATTGCGTGCAAGGGAGGAACCCAGAGGAGTGAGCAAAATCACTTAAGGCAGTGGAGTTGCGCACAAAGGCGACCCCTGGGGCAAGGTTGCTCAAAAAGAGGAATGACCTAGAAGTCATCTTGCGTGCGGGGGAGCCTGAATTGCGCTCATGGGAGCCGTTCTGAATACCGAAACCCCCAAATGGTTAGGGGCCGCCTTCTATTTATAGGCATCAGGCGGCGCAGACTCCAGGCAGCGCGCGAAATCTTCCGTGTCGGGAACCGTCGGCGCGCAAAGCTTCACCACACGGAACCGGGGCGCGCAAAATTGCACGCTCCATCGGCTCAATTACGTGAATCCCGAGAATGCTTCGCGCGGACCTCATTATTTCGCACAATTCCTCTTTAATTTTGCGCACCACTTCCTAGGCCTCCGGACCAGGCCTCTGTGTCCGAATATGACATCTCTTTGTCTATTTGAAACTTCCTCTGGGAGTTATGGACTTTTTCGACATCTACAAACCCATCCAGTCCCAGGACCTTAGTGGGATGAAGATGTTTCCGGGCCATGTGTATCTTGTCATCCGTCAAATCTTTGGTGAGTTGCCTATTGATCTCATCGGTGATCACAGGTTTGATACAATATTCCACCTCAGCGTACATGAAAGGGGATCCTGCATCGAAGATGTTCTAGAAATAGTGAGTCAAGGCCTCATGGATACCATTTGTATCTAAAAATTTTCTTCCATCTGTTTTTAATATGAAAGTAATATAGTTTTTCTATCCTCCGGATGATGATTTCTGGTGAAAAAACTTTGTATTAGGGTCCCCTTCTTTAATGTGGCTATCCCACGCCCGTATAGCCCAGAAACTTTACTACACATGCAGGGTCATCTCCAGATCTCTTTGTGTGGCTCCAATCTTAAAGAGAATGTGATTGGATGTGGGTTGACTAAGGATATTGTACAGTCTCTTTTCGAGGACACCACAGTGCCGGCCAGGGTGGTAGAATTTCTTATTGCTCCAAGACATTAGATCAGTTGCGACCTGATGGAGATTGAGGCACACATCCATGTGAGTGATTTTCCATCTTGATCAGATCACCTCTTCGCAGTACTGATCTTTCGACCAGAAGCTCTCAAAACTGAAGGGTCTACAAAGTTGTCTAGTTTGTTTGCCTTTTATACAGTCAATGAGAATTGGACAATTGTCTGAACAGTTAAGAGCCATGTGGCCGATATGAAACATGCTGAACCGATTAATCCAATAAGTAGAACCAAGAAATCTATCAAGACTCTCTGCGATGAGGGTGCCTTCAGTATTGTCATGAAACTATGTAAAAGGGTTACCTGTATACCCCAGATCAATCAAGTCTACCCGGGTGACCACATCCTTGAAGTTTGACAACGAAGATGACGGTTGGATGGTTCCACCCCTCTTTTCCTTATGGAACATAAGCTCATTTAAATCTTATCTGAAGAGGATAGGGCTCAGTAAGTCATGTCACATCTTTCAAAGAAGATCCCATGACTTCGTCATATCATTATGGGATGGCTAGCCATAGAATCCCACAAAAGTCCAGGGTGGGTGTAAAAGGCCCCAACCTTAAACATTACTTAATCATGAATTAAACAAATAATTCACATAGAGGATCTCTTCAGGTTTAGAGTTTTAGAGAATTAGGTCATAACTATTACATTTCAAAAGATTACATAGTAGAAACTTCTACTAAGTTTCCATAAAATAAAAAAAACACTTAAAAAGAAACATGTCTAGTTCCATGTTTTAGATAGAATGTCTTCCCTTGATCCCATCCTTGACCCTATTCATCAATATGTCCTGTGGAAACCATTTCAAAAACTTGGGATGAGCATAAAAATCCCAGTAAATTATACACAAAGAAGGAAAACCGTTAGTTTTTCAAAAAAAGAAGTGAACCATGAATACTTTACCAAAGTAATACTTTTCAGCTTTATGATGTAGTAAAAACTCTTCACTGAATAAAAGACCATTACTTAACCTTTTGTAACCAAAAGATTACCATAAAACACATATAAAGAACACATACCATAAAAAGGTATCTTGGGACATAAACATACTTAAATGGGATAACCATACGGTCGACTTCCACACATACTTAATGGAATAGCCATACGGCCAACTTCCATACCCAATGCATTGGAGGTTATAACGTAACCACCTATCTTAGTATTCATGGCACCACCCGTCATATGGTTTATCACGTAACCACCCGTCAAATGTCCATGTACCATTATAAAATCATAAAACATAAAACAAATATCATGGAAAGAAAACATTTCCACATTTCGATCACAATATATCACTTAAATATATTGACATATCAAATACATTATAAAAACCATTTTCAATACCAAAAGAGTATATGATATTTATTTCATTTTAAAAACTTTACTGCTTTTTGAGGAATCCAAAGACCAAATAATACTCACGGCGGTGGAAAAGGTCATTTTCTCTGCATACGTACGACAAAAACATTCCCTTTTGTCGTTTAGTAAAATGCTTCGAATAAAAAGATTCCTTTTGAATAAAAGTAAATGTCAAAGGTGTTTATACAACGTATAAAGGAAAGTTGTGTATAAAACAAAATATGCCTCAATGAAAGGAGATTGAGACGAAGTCCCTTATAAAGATGGTATCCTTGGATTAAGGATAAATCAATTACATAATTATGTGTGAAAAAGGAATACACCAAATATAAGTTGATATTAAGTGTAAAACAATCAGAGGTTATTCACACACATTCATAGAACTACATATTCAAGGAGTACATGTTTATCTCAAAGAATCAAAAATGGGTTAAGAAGTTCCCTTGCAAAAATTCGACAGCCTAACGATGTCACCTCAAAATTCATAAAATGAGTTGATGAGAGATTAAAAGGGTATCTCATAACTTGGACATAAAATTTACATCAATAAGGATATATAAGAACATATACCAACATTAAAATATGTAAATTAAAACACCCAACAAAATAGGTCTTTTAAAAATAGGAAGGTGAAAGGTTCCCTTACCGACTTGGGTATCTTTCGAAACATACACCCCATGAAATAAGGACAATACACAATTGATGTAAATAATCATAAAATAAATTATATTACAAAAAGAGTAGAATAATGGTCAGTACATATACCACTCAAAGGTAATGGTGGAAAATGTGGCAAAAATATCACGGGAATAAAAGTGAGATGAAAAATCTCTTATGAAAACTCGGTAGCGTAACGACGCCACTTAAAACTTCCAAAAATGGATTGATGAGATAAAATAGGGTCTCTCATCATATTAACATAAAAATTAAATCAATAGGAAAATAAAATAACATCCCCAAACATAAAAAAGAGGTTCTTAAAAGATGTTACATAAAGGAGAGTACTTAAAAAGAAAGAGAGAGTTTGGATCTCTTACGAAAATTCAGCAGCCTAACGGCGCCACTCAAAATTTCCAGAAATGGATTGATGAGAGAAAATAGGGACTCTCATCGTATGAACATAAACATTACAGTAAGAGTAATATAAAATAACATCCCAATCATAAGAAAGATGAGCTTAAAAGGAATGACATAAAATAGTGTACTTAAAAAGAAAGAGAGGGGTAGGATCCCTTACCTCGTATCCGACTTGACTCGATCGTTCTTTAATCTTATGAATAATAAACTTGAGTTAATTTCTACTTGATTAAGAACTTTTTTCAAGTTAATTATTCCTTTTATATCACCTATTACCATGTCATGAATACTATGTAATTATTTAAGTTAATAACGGACGTTTTAACGATCATTGCTACTTGAGTAAAAAATAAACTCTTTATAATTACAAGTTTGTTCATGGGGTAAAATATCCATTATATAAATAATTATATTAATTATGTAGATATAATATATATAATATATACCCATTATATACATGAATTTATAATATAACATACCATTTATAGGTAATAAATGAAATGCACCGTTCATGGAGATGGTAAGCCGTACGTACGCATGAATGCTACTTCCATTTCTATTTCATATTTAATGGAATTCAAACATAATGATACATAATAGTATTATAAATCCAATATTGTATCATATATAATTTCATTAAATATATCCTTTATATGTACCACATATGGTATTAACGAATCAAATCACTTTGGGTGGGCGGTAGTCTGCACTTCCTAAAATGAAGATATTGTGTTTACCCATAATGGAAACCATAATGGTATGCCATAAATGAAAAACACAGAATCTTAAGAAAAACATAAACATATTATATATCATATATAAATATAGTGACATCTTAATGTCCACCTTTGAAGGTGTTAAAATAATATTGAACAATCATCGTTTCGTGAGGCAGAAATTCACCATCCACAGAAACAGTATGTTATTAAACCATTATATGTAGGTGTGTGTAAGTGTAGCTCGAATCCTTATTGTAAAAACATACTAGTATATTGAAGATACTTGTTTTGTTACAAAATAAATGAATAAAAAGAGTTTAGGGGGTTGGAGAAGCAAAATAAAACAAAAGAGCACAAGTGAAGACGTTACCTTAAAATCAGGTAACTCCCTTTGGTTTGAACCAAAAGGGTTTTTTGAAGACCTTACTACCTAAGATAAGGCTTCTAGGATGAGGAGAGGGATGTGGAGAGACAAAAGGATCTGATATTGGCCGATCCAAAGGCTTGAGAGGTGTGGGTATGGTGGTAGAGGTGGGGGCTTTTTATAAGAGGAGAGGAGGGGCACTCTTGGAAGGTCAAGAAAGGTTACATTATTTTCATATGAGTTTCGGATTTTAAAGGTCCCACATTAATAAATATCGAGACTAAGGTGATAAGGTTTCGCAATCCACCCATACCATAGGTTTTTGACATGTGTAGTTATTATATTCTACATTATCTTTTCATTTTATTTAAATCGTTAAATAATGAGGTAATCGCTGCATCATCATGATGTCATAAATAATCTAATTTATTTAATGACTAAAAATTATAAAACAAATACTATGATGTAGGAAATCTTTTTATATTTCTAATGACTATTTATAGTAAAAAATATGACTTGTATAACCCCATGTAAAAATTGTATTAGTAAAACAATACATGTTTGTGTCATTTTTACTTTTACTTTAAATAAAAGGCATAAATGTCATTATCTTACCCAAGTGGCTCCATGGGGTCCCAAAAATCGACCCATGGGTTGTCTTGGTCGGCCATGATTCATCCAATAGGGTTAGGACAAGTGTCAAGATATTTTCATTTTATTATAATATCATTTTTACCTTAAATCACACTAATTACCTTTAATCGCGATTAATAAAACTTAAAAGTTACTTTTCATAAAAAATAATTTTCAACCAATTTAACCACATTTTACTTAATAATAAAAATCATTTAAATTGTATTTTTGAAATTCAAATCACAGAAGTGGTAAAGTTCCATTTGAACGAAAAATCAGTTTTTGTAACTACCACTTTGTGGTTTCGCTATTCATCAAAAATTAAGGTTTTTCAGAAAAATACCAAAAATTTACCCTAAGCTATATTTGATATTCTGAATTAAATAATTATGTCTATTTTACCAAATTTATAACATAGAAGTTTCATTAATTAATTTTATAATTAAATCCCGCTGTCAAATCAAATAGCGTGTTTTTAAGAAACAATATCTATCAAAAGATTGACACACATTTATGTCCAATCTCAAAGTGATATTAATTCCAATGACCATCATTGGATTAAATGGTAAAAATATATTATAATTTCACTTTAAAACCAATTAAAAAGATAATATAATCATATAAATTAATTAGATTAAAAAGAGGTTTTGAATTAAAATACAACATTTTCACTATTCAAAAAAAAAGACCTTTATCGGAAAAATACAAAAAATTTACACAAAGTAAATTTTGATGTCTCGATTCTAAAGAAGAATTATATTTTGCCAAATATTACACATAAAATTGTCAAAAGCAGATCTAAATGATGTTCTCCATCAAAAGGCGGTTAACTGACCTTTTAAAGAATATTAGAATTTTTATGCTTAAAATTGGATTCATTCACATTTTTAATCCTCCAACATTTATTGTAAAAAGTAAAAATATTTGACAAACATATATAATCATTTTTTAGTTTGTTCTATTCATTCCTGTCATTACAATGGCTAGGTGTTAACTACCATTTAAAATAAAATTATTTTATTATTAGAGTGCAATGTAAGATTTCAAATGAACTCGTTGTTGTGTATTGGGTAAGCCATAGAGCATAGCATTCCCTTTAAATTAATATTAAAATTTTATTCAAAAATAGGGATAAATATAAAAATTTCATATTCTTTATTTACCTGTAGTGTTACATCCTTCCCCGTTTTTGGGAATTGCGTCCTCACAATTTTAAAATTTGGCTCGGAAACTTCATTGAAATCCCCACATCGGAAAAGGAGTAAATTAAACTATCAGTTTAAAAGAAATAAAGGGAAGTACAAAGGTCACCCGAGTTAACCCATACTAGGATTCCATGTATGAAAACATGGATATGGAAGAAAAAACAAAGGGTCATGTTCTGAGGGAGTGTGATAGAAATCACGTTTAGGAGAAAGTTAATCACCAGAAAATCACAAACTTGTGAGGGGTTAAACCGTATTGGATTCCACAGTAGGAAAAGTTAACGGAAAACATTTTTTATAGTTACTTTTCATTGAGGAATTTATTTTTGAGCTTAACTAAAACACAAGGAAACATGCTTACTTGTCATGTTGACTTTCAACTTTTACTAGATTTCTTACATGGACTCATATTTTCTCCAAAAGATGAGTATTTAGGATGCCCATTTTACATTAAGAGATCTATAATAAAAATCTCGAGAATCGCCTAATCCACAAAAGAGAACTATATACTTCCCATGTATTTAGGCCTTAACCAACACTAAAACCAAAAAGGTTAGTATGAGATCAGATAATACCCAAAAAGGGTAATCCTTTATAAAAATGAAATCTATTCATAATCTCTAAAATTTTTCCAACAAGACCCAAAGTTCAACGAAGACCAAAAGTAAACCAAACAAAGATTGAAACCCAAATTTTTGAAGGATTTAATCACATAGTCTTCCCATTTAAATCGTAATATTTATCTCCAAACAACATCAGTTGCTCTTAAAGTCTCGTATTGAAAAGTAATTAACATAATCGCATATCCTACATGATAGGTTAATTATTTACATAGATAAACCAAAAAAAACTTACTCTTAATTCATAAAATCATCTAACTAAAAATAATTAGTCAAACAAACCAAGGACTCCACGTAGTCCAGTGGTAGTTGATAAATACCAGTCACACTTTGGTTGTGGGTTCGATTCCCACAGTTTTGTCCGACGCGACGGGTTGTCACACGGTCTGCGTGTTGTCCTTTTTCCAAAATATATAATTCTCAAATCATTCCCCAAAAAGAGATAAAATCATCAAAAATAACCATAACATAATTTAACCTCAATTTTATCTCATGCCTTTCACTTTCCATCATAACATATAGTAACCCATAATTAACTCAAAATTAAGGATCATATAAACCCAAATGGTTCTTTATAACTATGTCCACAAATGAATAGATAACTATTCCTTGAATAAAATTTTCATATATCAAACATTAGGGTTACACATACTATAAAAAAGTTTTATAATGTAACCACATCATCAAAAGAGACTTAATACTCTTAAGAATTTTATCATAACTCTTGAAGCCCTTATATGTTGACTTCTTACTCATTCAACATTCTTCATGATACATTAACCATTCAATTCCATCTTATTATGAAATACTTCTTTCCTACAAACAAAATCATGAACCATCTTTTAGGATTCCAAAATAGGAAAACAAAAGTTAAGAAATAATCCATAACTTTGATTAGTCATTGTCAGTTTCTTCATCCTCAATCGAAATGGCAGTAGGTATTGGTAAACGAATATTTGTACGATCTTGGTGATCCCATTCCTGAATCTTCTTCATAGGACATGTTTTTGCATAATGAACATGCACACCACATTTAAAACATTCAATTGGTCCCTTAGAAAGAACTTCTTTCCCTTTCCTCGAGTCAACTGGATGCTTCCTTTTTCCATGGAAGGTTCTTGCTTTATGACCTTCATTTCCACATCTATAGCATATTTCTGTCCCTTTGAAACATTTTCCTAGGTGTTTCTTTCCACATCTTTGACACATAGGTTTTTGAACACACTTACCTTTATGATTATTACCTATAGTTCCGTAGGGATTTAGTTCTCGCATATATGATGCCTTATAGAAATAACCAAGCTTTAGGTGTTCAATCATTACTCCAGATAGTTAGTTGAGGATAAACACAAGAGTTCTCATTGCAGCTCCCATATCATTCAGTTGATCGCTCAGAAAACTGTCACAGTTTCCTTCACATCCACTGCTACTTTGGTGCCTGCTAGATCCATCCATTTACTAAAACCAAAAAGGTCAGTGTGAGTATATCAATAAAACCCTCATGTACTAATGAGGAAGATAAACACTAAGATATACTTACTCATTCACTTAATCTAAAACTAAGACTCTTTATGAAATCCTAACCATTATGGTAATGTCACTTATGCTTAGAGAATACCCTAACCTCTAAAGTTATCAAACCGACATTTGATACCAACTATAAGGCCATGGACTTAAACATTACTTATTCATGAATTAAACAAATATTTCACATAGAGGATCTTTTCAGGTTTAGAGTTTTAGAGAATTAGGTCATAACTATTACATCTCAAAAGATTACATAGTAGACACTTCTAATAAGTTTCCATAAAATAACAAAAAATACTTAAAAAGAAACATGTATAGTTCCATGTTTTATATAGAATGTCCTTCCTTGATCCCATCCTTGACCCTATTCATCTTCAAGTCCTGTGGAAAACATTTCCAAAACATGGGACGAACATAAAAAGACCAGTAAAGGATACACAAAGAAGGAAAACCGTTAGTTTTTCAAAACAACAAGTAAACCATGAATACTTTACCAAAGTAATACTTTTCAACTTTATGAATGAGTAAAAACTCTTCACTGAATAAAAGACTATTATGTACCCTTTGGTAACCAAAAGATTACCATAAAACCCATATAAAGAACACATAACATAAAAAGGTAACTTGGGACATAAACATACTTAAATGGAATAACCATGCGGTCGACTTCCACGCATACTTAATGGAATATCCATACGGCCGACTTACATACCCAATGCATTGGAGGTTATAACATAACCACCCATCCTGGTATTCACGGAACCACCCGTCATATGGATTTTCATGTAACAACCCGTCAAATGTCTAAGTACAATTATAAAATCATAAGACATAAAACAAATATCATGGAAAGAAAACATTTCCACATTTCGATCACAATATATCACTTAAATATATTGACATTAAAAATACATTATAAAAACCATTTTCAATACCAAAATAGTATATGTTATTTATTTCATTTTAAAAATGTTACGAGTTGTTGAGGAAGCCAAAGTCCAAATAATACTCATGGCGGCAGAAAAGGTCGTTGTTGCCGCATACGTACGACAAAAACATTCCCTTTTGTCATTTAGTAAAATGCTTCGTATAAAAAGATTCCTTTTGAATAAAAGTAAAATTCAAAGGGTATTATACACCTTATAATGTAAAGTTGTGTATAAAACAAAATATGCCTTAATGAAAGGAGATTGAGACAAAGTCCCTTATAAAGATGGTATCCTTGGATTAAGGATAAATCAATTACATTATTATGTGTGACAAATGAATACACCTAATATAAGTGGATATTAAGTGTAAAACAATCAGAGTAAATTCACACACATTCATAGAACGACATATTCAAGGAGTACAAGTTCATCCAAAATAATCAAAATTGGGTTAAGAAGTTCCCTTGCAAAAATTCGATAGCCTAACGACGTCACCTCAAAATTCAGAAAATGGGTTGATGAGAGATAATAAGGGTATCTCATAACTTGGGCATAAAATTTAAATCAATAAGGATATATAAGAACATATCCCAACATTACAATATGTAAATTACAATACCCAACATAATAGGTCTTTTAAAAAGAGGAGAGTGAAAGGTTCCCTTACCGACTTGGGTATCTTTCGAAACATACACCCCATGAAAGAAGGACAATACAACATTGATGTAAATACTCATAAATGAAATTATATTACACAAATAGTATAATAATGGGTAGTACATATACCACTCAATGTAAATGGTGGAAAATTTATCATAAATCTCACGGGAATAAAAGTGAGATGAATAATCCCTTATGAAAACTCGGCAGCCTAACGATGCTACTTAAAACATCCAAAAATGGATTGATGAGATCAAATAGGGTCTCTCATCATATTAAAATAAAATTTAAATCAAGAGTAATATCAAATAACATCCCCCAACTTAACAAAGAGGAGCATAAAATAAGTGACTTAAAGGAGAGTACTTCAAAAGAAAGATAGAGGTTGGATCTCTTATGAAAATTCGACAGCCTAACGACGCCACTCAAAACTTCCAAAATCGATTGATGAGAGAAAATAGGGTCTCTCATCATATGAACATATAATGTACAGTAAGATTAATATAAAAGAACATCCCAATCATAAGAAATATGAGCTAAAAAGGAATGACATAAAAGAGTGTACTTAAAAAGAAAGAGAGGGGTAGGATCCCTTACATCGTATCCGACTTGACTCGATCGTTCTTTAATCTCCTGAATAATAAACTTGAGTAAATTTATACTTTCTTAAGAACATTTTTCAATTTCATTATCCCTTTTATATCACTTATTACCATTTCATGAACACTATGTAATTATTTAAGTTAATAACGGTTGTTTTAACGATCATTGCTACTTGAGTCAAAAATAAACTCTTTATAATTACAAGTTTGTTCATGGGGTAAAATATACATTATATCCAGAATTATATTCATTATGTAGATATGATATATATAATATATATTCATTATATACATTCATTTATAATATTACATAACATTTAGAGGTAAGAAATGAAATGCACCGTTCATGGAGACGGTAAGCCGTACGTACGCATGAACGTTACTTCCATTTCTATTTCATATTTCATGGAATTAAAACATAATGATACATAATAGTATTATAATTCCAGTATGGTATCATATATAATATCATTAAATATATCATTTATACATACCACATATGGTATTAATCAATCAAATCACTTGGAGGGGGTGGTAGTCCACACTTCCTAAATTGAAGATATCGTGTTTACCCATAATGAAAACAATAAAGGTATACCATAAATGAAAAATAAATAAGCTTAAGGAAAATCTAAACATATTATATATCATATATAAATATAGCTACATATTAATGGCCACTTTTGAAGGTGTTAAAAGAATATTGAACAATCATCGTTTTGTGAGGCAGAAATTCACCATTCACATAAACAGTATGTTCTTTAACCATTATATGTAGGTGTGTGTAAGTTTAGCTCGAATACTTCTTATAACAACATCCTAGTATATTGTAGATACTTTTTTTGTTACAAAATAAATGAATAAAAAGAGTTTAGGGGGTTGGAGAAGAAAAATAAATCAAAAGAGAACAAGTGAAGACGTTACCTGAAAATCGGGTAACTCCCTTTGGTTTGACCCAAAAAGGGTTTCATGAAGAGATTCTTGCCTATGTTAAGGCTTCTAGGATGATGAGAGGGATTTTTAGAGACAAAAGGATCAGATCTTGGTGGATCAAAAGGCTTGAGAGGTGTGGGTATGGTGGTAGAGGTGGGGGCCTTTTATAAGATGAGAGGAGGGGCACTCTTGGAATGTCAAGAAAGGATACTTTATTTTCAAATGAGTTTCGCATTTTAAAGGTCCCACATTTATATATTTCGAGGATACTGTTATAAGGGTTCGAAATCCACCCATCCAATATGTTTTTGACATGTTTAGGTCTTAGATTTTAAATTATCCTTTCATTTTATTTAAATTGTTAAATAATGAGGTAATCGCTACATCATCATGATGTCATAAATAATTTAATTTATTTAATCACTAAAAATTATAAGACAAATAATATTATGTATGAAATCATTTTAGCTTTCGAATGAATATTTATAGTAAAAAATCTTACTTGTATAACCCCATGTAAATATTGTTTTAGTAAAACAATACATGTTTGTGTCATTTTTACTTTTACTTTAAAAAAAACATAAATGTCGTTATCTTACCCAAGTGGCTCTATGCTGACCCAAAAATCGACCCATGGGTTGTTTGGGTCGGACATCACTCATCCAATAGGGTTAAGACAGATGTCAAGATATTTTCATTTTATTATAATATCATTTTTACCTTAAATCACACTAATTACCTTTAATTGCGAGTAATAAAACATAAAAGTTACTTTTCATCAAAAATTATTTTCATCCCATTGAACCACATTTTAATTAATAATAAAAATCATTTAAATTGGATTTTTTAAATTCAAATAACTGATGTGGTAAAGTTCCATTTAAACGAAAAATCAGTTTTTGTAACTACCACTTTGTGGTTTCACTATTCATCAAAAATTAAGGTTTTTCAGAAAAATACCAAAAATTCACCCTAAGCAATATTTGATATTCAGAATTCAAAAATTATGTATATTTTACCAAATTTATAACATATAAGTTGCATTAATTAATTTTATAATTAAATCCCGCTGTCAAATCAAATAGCGCGTTTTTAAGAAACAATATCTATCAAAAGATTGACACTCGTTTATGTCCAATCTCAAAGTGATATTAATTCCAATGACCACCATTGGATTAAATGGTAAAAATATATTATAATTTCACTTTAAATCCAATTAAAAATATAATATAATCATATAAATAAATTAGAATAAAAAGAGGTTTTGAATTAAAATACAACATTTTTCACTATTCAGAAAAATGAACTTTATCGGAAAAATACCAAAAATTTACACAAAGTAAATTTTGATGTCCCGATTCTAAAGAAAAATTTTATTTTGTCAAATATAACACATAAAATTGTCAAAAGTGTATTTAAAAGAGGTTTTCCATCAAAAGGCGGTTAATCGACCTTTTAAAGAATATTAGAATGTTTACGCTTAAAATTGGATTCATTCACATTTTTAGTCCTCTAACATTTATTGTAAAAAGTAAAAATATTTGACAAAAATATATAATCTTTTTTTAGTTAGTTCTGTTCATTCCCGTCATTACATCGGCTAGGTGTTAACTACCATTTAAAATAAAATTATTTTATTATTAGAGTGCAACGTAAGATTTCAAAGGAACTCATTGTTGCATATTGGGTAAGCCATCGAGAATAGCATTCCCTTTAAATTAACATTAACATTTTATTCACAAATAGATATAAATATAAAAATGTCATATTCTTTATTTACCTGGGGTGTTACAGGGTGAGAGTCTTTTTGAATAGTCGCTGCCACATGGTGCAAGGAGAAGGACAAGATTTTGACATCGATAATGTCCTTACAAAGGATACAGTGGCCCCCAGAGTGGCCTTGTCTGGCCTCCATAAAGAAGCCTTAGAAACCGCACTTCTTGAGCAATACCAATGGTGTCCTTGTTTTCGAGTATGGTTTTAGTCATGAAAACCATATTCGGGCGACTTTGTGTGCTGTTTCCCTGAAGCATGAAAAACATTCGTGGGTTTCCAAGCCCACAAAAGTTCCAACATAAGGCAATCATTACTCTAGGCAGGGCTGGGTCTCGCCCGCCGCTACCTTTTGTTCCTTCGAACTTGTTTCTCCACTTTTTGTTTTTCATCTATTGGTGGGATTCCACCCTGATTGACTTGTTTCATTTTTTCTTTTCCCGACCCCAGATTTCAGGTCTTCTAAGTGAACATCACTCTCTCCATGTTGCATCCTTTTCCACGTTCGCTGGGTAATTAGGCCCAGTATTGCAGTTCCCATCATTTCATGGACCTCCATTGTTTGAATTTCTGCTGCGGTCGATTATGGGTCAGGATCCGACTCTGGTGGTTCGATGTGCATCATCATTGGTTTTGAGCCATGTATTGGTTGTTCATTTTTCTTTTTCGCCAGATTTGAAGAAGTTTGAGTATTGTCCTTCATGGGGTAAGGAAGACCTCTAGCTTCTCTCTGAGTAGGCGGGCCAGTGTAAGGGAAAACCAGTGGTCCAACCATTAGGGTTTTTTAGGTATGGGTTCCGCCTGACTAGTATGTGCCAACATGGGACGGTCACGGTACTTTTGTTTTTTCCTTCTCAGGGATGAAATCATTTTTATTTGTTTTGGAACGGATCTAAGGTCCATATTGGAGGAAAATGTAACCTGATTCACTCTTATGTTTTGTGGTGCCCGTTCTGTCCATATGGACATGGAAACCATAGAAGAAGCCAAATATCAGGATCTTCTCGAACATGAATGATATTCAAGTGTTGGTATCTTCGATTTTCAATAACATTCCCCTCATCAGTGGCTCCGACACTTCAATTTCCACCTTGATCCGGACCTCAGGGCCCCATTGTATTGTATTAGAGCAATACCAGTCAAGAAAGTGACCTAAACTATCCCCAATTTCTCTCATTATTCGTTCCGTTCATGAATGGAAGGGGATTCCTTTAATTCTCACCCAAAAGGGAGATCGAGTTAAATTTATTCAATGGATATTGTCCCCACCTTTGTATTCTTCCATGAGGAGAAGTTGATTATTACAAGTTGTTGGGTACTAAATTAAATTTTAGTATAGCTTTTCATCCTCAATCAAATGGGTAGTTATAATGAACAATTTAGACCTTGGAGGATTTGCTATGCTCTTGTTCACTAGATTTCCAAGGAATTTGGGACCACATCTTCCTTTGGTTGAATTTTTTTATAATAAAAGTTTTCATTCCCATATATAGATGGATCCATTTGAGTAATTATATGGAAAGTAGTGTCGAACTCCAGCTTTTTGGGATAAAGTACACGAAAGGTAGTTGATGGGACCATAATTGGTAGAAGAGATTTCATAAATAGATTAGATGATTCTGAAGAACATGAGGACATCACAGAGCAGGCAGTAAGGTTATGTGGATAACCGGAGGAATGAGGTTTCTTTTGAGGTAGTTGATCATGTCTTTCTCAGAGTTTTCTATGGAAAAGTTTCATGCATTTTGTTAAGAAGGGAAATCTGAGTCTGAGGTTCATTAGACCCAACGAAATCCTGGAGAAGTTTGGATCAGTTGCATGTAGAGTGGAATTACCAACAAATTTATCCCAGTTAAAAAAAGTTTTTCATGTTTCAATATTGAGAAAGTATATGTCGGATCCATCCCTTGTTTTGAGCCCAGAGGTAGTTCAGTTGGAAGAGAATCTCTCTTATATGGAACAACCAGTCCAGATTCATGACCGAATAGAGCATGAGTTGCTGAATAAGGTAATCGACCAGGTAAAGTTTTTGATATGGTTGAAGAGTCCCTGTTGGAATCTAAAAATGTGATGAGGGATAAATACCCCCACTTATTTGATATGTGAATAAAAATTGCGAGGATGCAATTTCCAAAATGGGGAAGGATGTAAAAATCCAAGTAAATAAAGAATAATACATTTTCATAATTATTAATATTTGTGAATTAAATATTAATTTTTATTTAAAGGGGTTATTATGTTCTATGGCATACCCAATACATAACAATGAGTTTCTTTGAAATCTTACGTTGAACACAAGGCAAAGACATACTAAAAAATTAATAATATAATAATTTTATTTTAAGTGGTAGTTAACGCATGGACATTATAATGGCGGTATTGAAAAAATTTAACTGCAATATGTTTATACATGTTTTTTAATTGTTTTTACATTTATCCAATTAAAGTTTGTGGCTGAAAATTTGAATTAATCTATTTTTAAGCATAAATACTCTAATATTCTTTAAAAGGTTGATTTACCGTATTTTTATAGAGAACCCTATATAAACCTAGATTTGGCCACTTATATATGTTCTATTTGAAAAAATAAAATTCTTCTTTAGAATTGGGACATCAAAATTTACATTGGATGAAATATTTGGTATTTTTCTGATAAAATTCATTTTTTCATGAATAATGTAAAATACTGTATTTTAATTCAAAACTGTCTTTTAATCTAATTTAAAAATAAGACTATATTATATTTTTAATTTTTCATAAAGTTTAATTAGATTATTTTTTTACTATTTAAACCAATTTTTGTCACTAGAAGTAATTTCATTTTAAAATTGGACATAAATTAGTGTCAATCTTTTTATAGTTATTATTTCTTAAAAACACGCCTTTTGTTTTACCAACATGAATTAAATTTAAATTAATTTCTGCCACTTATGTGTTTTGAATTTGGGAAAATGGATTCCATATTTGGAATCAGGAAGTCCAAATTGTGTAAATAGGTAACTTTTATTATTAGACATTATGAATACTTATTTCATTAAAAAATTTATTTAGCATGGTTAGAGGGTAAATCCAATAAATAAGGGTAAAATATTATATTATAATAATATGAAATTACACTAACATGTGACCTAATACTAATGGTTGTTACATATTGGACCATTTGAATCCTTGGGTCTATTTTGGGACCCCATGGAGCCACTTTGGAGTGATAATGACTCTTTATATCAATTAATTTAAAGTAAATACAAAAATGACCTAAACAAATATCTTTTAGTAAATAAAATTTTACACTTTGTTTTTTATGTTATATTTTCCACAAAATTTAAATTTCAAAACTGAAAATATTTCCTACATAATGTTATTTTTTTATAATTTTTGGACATCAAATAAATAAAATTATTTATGTCACAATAATGATGCAGTGCTTACCTCATTAATGAATGATTTAACTAAATCAGATTATTAATAATAAATAAATAACCAAAACTAGACCAATTATTATTGGATGATTTTATTTCAAACATTTGTCATCTTAACTTTGAATTTAATGATATTTGGACATTTTGAAACCGAAGAGATGTTTATAATAAAATAATTGTTTCAAACTATCCTAAAGAGACCCTCCTCCCCCTTATAAAATGACACCACTTATAACCCATTCCTCACACATCTCAAAACACTTAGCTCATCCCACCTCTATCTAATTAATCTCCACACATCCCTCTCCTCATCCTAAAAGCCTTACCTTAGGCACAAGGCACCTCAAGTAAACTTTTTTTTCAATCTAAATGAAGATACCTGATTTAAAGGTAACGTCTTCTTTTAAGTTCATTTCCTTTATTTTACATCACCAACACCCTAAAATAATTTTATTCATTTCTTTTATAACAAAAATATTATCATAAATATACTATTTGGTTTTTATTAGATTAAATAGAACTACAATTACACAGACTTCTATCTAAAGGGTAAAGAACTTGTTGTTTCTATGGACGGTGAACTACTGTCTCAAGAAATGATGATTGTTCAAATATCTCCAACCACCTCTCATGGTGGCCATTATGATGGAACTGTATTTATATGTGATATATAAAAAATGAATATTTTTTTTATGATTCTGTATTATTTTCATTTATATAACACCTATATGGATTCTAAAGTAGGTAAATACGATAATCTCATTAGAGGAAGTGCGGACTATCGCCCCCTCCAAGTGATATTACTCATTCATGACATACATGGAACATATAATGGATTTACATACTGGGATTATATATATTATATTATAATGGAATTATAATATTCCTATGTATCATTATTTTTTCATTCCATTAAATATGAAATATAAATGAAAGTTGCGTTCATGCATATGTATGACTTACCGTCTCCATGAACGGTGCATTTAATTTCTTACCTCCAAATTTTATGTACTATTATAAATACATGTATATACTAGATATATATTATATATATGATATCTAAATCATGAATATCATTTGTTATATAATGACCTTTTGACCACATGAACAACTTGTAGTTATAAGAAGTCTATTTTTTACTCAAGTACCAAATATCGACAAAACGACCATTATTAAGTGAAATGATTACAGAATGTTTATAAAATTGTTATAATTGATTTAAAAGGAATGATAAACTTTAAGAATTTTATTAACCATGAAAAAATTATCTTTAGTATATTATTACGGTGATTAAATAAAGAAAGGTTCAAGTTAGACACGTGGTAAGGGATCTTCTTAACCCAATTTCCATTATTTGGGTTGATCTTCCCTTTCTTTTTTATGTCAATATTTGATTATGTGAGAAATGAATTTTTATTAATTATATTGTATTTATTCTTGATTAATGTGTTCTTATATTGAATACACACAATCAATATATCTTATTTTCAAAATGATATTGTTAAGGGACTTCATCTCAATCTCATTTCATTGAGGCATATTTTGTTTTATACATGACTTTCTTTTATAAGCTATATAAATACCTTTGACATTTTATTTCATTAAAAAGAAATCATTTTATATGAGGCATTTTACTAAATGACAAAAATAATAAAGTTTTAATGTAAGCGGTGAAAATGACATTTTCTACCGCCGCGAGTATTATTTGATCTTTGGATTCCATAACAAGCCATAATGTTTATAAAAGGAAAATAAATACCATATAATCTTTTACGTATTTTGGAATTGAAAATGGTTTTGATAATGGATTTTTATGTCGATATATTTAAATTATATATTGTGATTGAAATGTGGAAATGTTATCTTTCCTTTTAATTGTTTTATGTGTTACGATTTTATAATGGTACATGGACATTTGACGGGTGGTGGTGCCATGGTAAACCAGAATGGGTGGTTATGTTATAAACTCCAATGCATTGAGTATAGAAGTTGGCCGTATGGCTATTCCATTTAGTGATATGTGTGGAAGTCGACCGTATGGTTATTCCATTTATGTATGTTAAGGTCCCAAGTTAACTTTATATGTTATGTGATCTTTCTATGGGTTTTAAGGTAATATTTTGGTTAAAAAAATGGTAAGAAATGATATTTTATTCAGTAAAGAGTATTTACTACTTCATAAAGGTGAAAAGTATTACTTATGATAGGGTATTCGTGGTTTAATTATTTTTTTGAAAAACTAATTGTTTTCCTTCTCTGGGTATCCGTTACTGAGCTTTTTATACTCATCCCAAGTTTTTTAAATGTTTTTCATTGAAAATAAAGTATAATAGTGTCTTGTATGGGATCAAGGAAAATTCATACTGTCTAAAATAAGGAACTAGACATGACACATTTTTTCAAAAGTTTTTATTTTATGAAAAAATGGAAACTGAATAGATTTGTCTACTTTGTTATTTTTTAGATGTAATGTAATAGATATGGCCTAATTCTATAAAACTCTAAACCTAAAAAAGACCCTCAATGTGAATTAATCATTTAATTCAAGATTATGTAATGTTTAAGGGTGGGTCCTTATAGTTGGTATCAGAGGTCGGTTTAGATAACTTTAAAAGTTAGGATATTGTTAAATTAATGTCCATAATTTAATTTATTGTAATATTGAAAAGATATATCATTTATAGATTACCTTTTTTCTTCACCTAAGATATTTCTAGGTTCAGAATGGGTTTTCATAGCAGAAAGAGAGTAGTTATTCTAGGAATTCATATAGAGATAAATGTCATTCCAAATCTGTATCCTGAGATAGTTAGAATCTAAGTTGAATAGTTTGTTTCATGGTTGTCTTAGTTGAATCCCATGATAAATGGTGGTTGTTATTATTGATGATATTTTGGTTCATTATAAAAGTAAAGAGGAACATAACAATAATTTAAGGGTTGTCTTGCAAACCTTAAAAGAAAAGAAACAGTTTGGGAAACAAAGAAGTGTGAGTTTTTGTTACAACAAATTTCTTTCCTTGGTCACATTATTTAAAAAAATGGAATAACTGTTGATCATGCTAAAAAAATGTTGTAGAAGATGGCCAAGACCGACAAATATAACTGAGATCCACAGTTTTATTTGATTAGAAGGTTAATACTGGAGGTTTGTTGATAATGTTTCACGGCTATCTAGTCCAATAACTAATTTAACTCGAAAAGGTGTTAAGTTCATTTGGACAAAAGATGTGATGATTGTTTTCAGGAATTGAAAAGAAGATTGGTGAATGCTCCTGTATTGGCAAAACCTTACAGAGATGGTGAATTTTTTATCTACAGTAATACTTCATTTGAAGGACTTGGTTGTGTCCTTATGTAGAATGATGAGGTAATTGCTTGTGATTCACGTCATAGGAAATATATGAGTTAAATTACCTTACAAATGAATTGGAATTAGCTGCTGTTGTTTTTGCTTTAAAAATTTGAAGGCATCATATCTATGGAGTAAAATGTGAAATATATACTGACCACAAATGTTTTAAGTATATATTCAATCAGAAATAATTGAACATGAGACAGAGGAGATGGCTAGAATTAATCAAGGATTATTATTACACGATCCCCTACAACCCGGGAAAGGAAAATAATGTGGTTGATTCTTTGAGTCGAAAGAGTAATGAAACATAAAACATGATATGTTTGGAATGAGGTAATTGGTTTTTTTTTCATGAACTTTACCATAGAAGTGGTTGGTATAAGAAATTCCCATATTTTGTTTCAGGTGTCGGTGAAATCATCACTATCAGACAGAATAAAGAAAGCACATAAAGAAGGCAGTGAGTTATAGAAAAAGGTAGAGTTGGTTCAAAATGGTATGTTTCTTGAATCTAGCATTGATAATGATTTTGTTTTTAGATTTGGGAAAATATTATGTGTGCCTTGTGATTTACAGTTTAATAATGAGTTGTTATGTGAATCTCATAGTTCTCCTTTTTTTGTTCATCCTGGTAGTACTAATTTGTACAGAGATCTTTGGGAGTATTACTGGTGGGAGAGAATGAAAAGATATATTTCTGACTTTACCATGATGTGTTTGACTTGTCAACAGGTTAAAGCAGAGAAACAATTATCTAAAAGAATGCTTTAGTCATTACTGGTGCTTGAGGGGAAATAGGAAAATATATCCATGTATATCGTAGTTGGATTACCGAAGACATATCAATGTAATAATAGAATCTTGGTTATTGTTGATCGGTTGACTAAATCTTCTCATTTAAATCTTATTCGAGATACTCTTTCTCTAGATAAACTTTCTCAGATATATATTAAAGAGATATTCAGGTTGCATGGAGTTCCCCTCTCTATTGTATCTGGTCGTGATCCCAGGTTTACTTCTGACTTTTGGAAATTCCTTCAGAATTCATTGGGCACAAAATTAAATTTTAGTACATCTTTTCATCCTTAATCAGATGGGTAGTTAGAATGAATAATTCAGACCTTGGAGGATATTCTACGTGCTTGTTCATAGGATTACCAGGGATGTTGGGACTGATATCTTTCTTTGGTTAAATTTCCATATAATAACAGTTTTCATTCTATTATATAGATGGCTCTATTTGAGAAATTATATGGAAAGTGGTGTCGAACTCAAGTTTTTTTTGGAATTAATTAGGTGAAAGGAAGTTTATAGGACCATAATTGGTAGAAGAGATGGTAGAAAAAGTTCAGTTGATTAAAATAACATGAGAACAGCTTAGATTAGGTAGAAAAGTTATGCGGATAACCGGAGGAAAGATCTTTCTTTTCAGGTAGGTGATCATATCTTTCTCAAAGTTTCTCGATAGAAATGTGTGTTGCGTTTTGGAAATATGGGAAATATGAGTCTAAGGTTCATTGGACCCTAACAAATCTTAGAGAAGGTTGGATTAGTTTCATACAGAGTGGATTTACTTCTATGTTTATCCCAGGTAAACAATTTTTTTCATGTTTCAATGCTGATAATGTATATTCCAGATCCATCTCATGTTTTGAGCCTAGAGTAGTTTAGTTGGAAGAGAATCTCTCATATGAGGAAAAACCTTTCCAGATTCTTGACTAAAGAGAGCCAGTGTTGTAGAATAAGGTAATTCACCAGGTAAAGGTTTTGTGGAAAAAACCATATGGTTGAAGAGGTAATGTGGGAATCTAAAAATGATATGAGGGATAAATACCCCCGCTTATTTGAAAAGTGAATAAAAATTGTGAGGATTCAATTTCCAAAAGGGGGGAAGGATGTAACATCCCAAATAAATAAATAATAATACATTTTTATAATTATTAATATTCCTAAACTAAATATTTATTTTATATTAAAGGGGTTCTATGTTCAATGCCGTACCCGATACGCAACAACGGGTTTCATTGAAACCTATAGTTGCACACAAGGCTAAGTCATACTAAAAAAATAATAATATAATATTATTATTATAAATAGTTGTTAACACCTAGACGTTGTAATGGTTTGAATGAACACAACTAACTATAATATGATTATACATGTTTGGTAAATGTTTTTACATTTATCCAACAAAAGTTAGTGGCTTAAAATGTGAATTAATATAATTTTAAGCATAAATACTCTAATATTTATTAAAATATTGATTTACCACGTTTTTATGTAGAAAAATCTGTAAATATTATTTTGGTCACTTTTATTTGTTCTATTTGACAAAATTAAATTCTTCTTTAGAATCAATAATTCAAAATTAAATTTGGATGAAATATTTCGTATTTTTCTGATAAAATTCATTTTTTAATAAATTGTGAAAAATGATGTATTTTAATTCAAAACATACATTTAATATAATTTATTTTTAAGTTCATATTATATTTTTAATTGGACATAAATAATTTTCAATCTTTTGATAGTTATTATTTCTTAAAAACACACCTTTTTTGACAGTGAGAATTAATTTTAAATTAATTTCCTCCACTTATGTATTTTGAATTTTGAAAACGGAATACATATTTTGAATAAAGAGATCCAAATTTTGGAAATAGGTAACTATTATTTTTATACATGATGAATATTTATTTGAGTAAAAATTATATTTAGTATGGTTAAAGGGTAAATCTGGAAAATAAGGGTAGAAAAATAATATTATAATAACATAAAATTACCATAAAATGTATACTAATCCTATTGGTTGATACATATCTGACCATAGTCATCCTTGGGACTATTTTGGGACCCCATAGAGCCACATGGGAGAGATAATGACACATTTTATTAATTAATTTAAAGTAAAGTTAAAAATGTTAAAAAATATCTTTTAGTAAATAAATTTTTACATAGGGTTATATAAGTTATCTATTTAACTATAAGTATGTATTTGAAAGCTAAAAATATTTCCTAAATCATGGTATTTGTTTTATAATTTGTAGATATCAAATAAATAGAATTATTTATGTCACAATAATGATACTGTGTTTACCACATTATTGAATGATTTAAATAAATAAGATTATAAATAATAAAATAATATCCATAACCTGTCCAATTATTATTGAATGATTTTATATCAAACATTAGTCATCTTATCTTCATATTTAATTATTTTTTTACCTTTTTAGAGTTAATATATGCTTATAATAAAATAATTTTTTCATACATTCATAAAGAGACCCTCCTCCCTATATAAAAGGATACCACTTCTATCTGATTCCTCACACATTACAAGCCCCTTGGCTTGTCCAAACTCTACCTAAATAAGCTCCTCAAATCCCTATCCTCATCCTAGAAGCCTTAACTTAGGCGAAAGGCACTTCATGTAAACCTTTTTATTTAAACCAAAGAGAGATCCCCGATTTAAAGGTAACATCTTCTTTTAAGTTCTTTTATTTTATTTTACTTCTCCAACCCCATAATGTCTTATTATCCATTTATTTTATAACAGCAACAATGTCGTCAATATACTAGGTTGTTTTTATGAGATGTATTTGAACTACGCTAACACACACCTCCATCTAATGGGTAATGAACATACAGTTTCGGTGGAGTGTGGACTAGAACCTCTCAAAACAATGATTGTTCAAATATCTCCAACCTCCTCTCATGGTGGCCATTATGATGGCACTGTATTTACATGTGATATATATTATATTAATATTGTTTCTATTCTTCTATATTTTTTCATTTATAGAATAACTTTATGGATTCCATAATAGGTAAATATGATAATCTCATTTGAGGAAGTGCGGACAACCGCCCCCTCAAAGTAATATGACTCGTTCATGCCATACGTGGAACATATAAAGAATAGAGTTACTGAGATTATATATATTATATTATACTGGAATTATAATATACGTATGTATCATTATATTTTCATCCCATTAAATATGAATTATAAATGAATGTAGCGTTCATGCGTACGTACGACTTACCATCTCCATGAACGATGCATTTCATTTCTCACCTTCAAATTTTATGTACAATTATAAATACATGAATATAATGGATATATGTGATATATATTAAAGCATCCCATCTTTTTATAACATAAAATTTAATTACATTACACAAAACTGAGGATCTTTAAGGTTTAGTGTCTTGGAAACCAGGAACCTAAAACATGAAAACATAAAACATTCTTCTTAAACACTTGAAAGGATTCTCCTCATGCTCATCCTAGGTTTATTACTACATCTCATAACTTGGGGAAATACATCAAAAGAAAGGGTGAGCAGAAGGCCCAGTAAGGGAAACCAGAGAAACATTTAACATGTGAACTTGAGATATATCAACTATGTCATGAAAAAGAACTTTAAGGCATGAGAAAGAATCATGTGGAATAGCATAATAAAAATAACATTTTTTATAACTTGAATATGTGGTTTAAACATTTAATATTGACAATCATTTCGTTTCACCAAGGTCCATCCCTAAGGTGTCATTAAAAATTACCATGGTTATTCACCAAGGTATCATTCTAAAAAGTCATCTCTGGAGATTAAGTCTTCACCCAATGCATTGGAGCTCTATCTTGGAGCACCCTTGAAATGTCTTTATTATCATGTGAGCCACATATATCATCATCTATCATTTCATAAACAACCAATATATCATAAAAGAAATGGGTTTCATTTCATAATCATAACTTTTTAAAAACTGCTTTAAAGACATGATCTCTATGTCACTTTAAATCCATGGAAAAGGGAAAGCGGGTTTCATGTATGTAAATCCTCGAATTAAAAATATAACATTTTGATATATATGTGAATACCCCTGTAGAAATAAGATCTTTGAGTATTCACTTAATAAAATAAATCAATTTTTAGATTAAGAGGGAGGCATTTTGAGACGAAAACTATGTAGCATAACATCTACGATACATGGTTTTAGAAAACATTGAAAAGAGAGGGGACATGGGTCAAGCACTCTAAAATGATAAATAAACCAGTAGGGGAACATAATATATATTATTTAAGAACATGGTAATGAAATTTTAATGATATACCATATGAAATGAAGAACATTAAAGGAAGACAAAAATAAGATTTCTCTTATGAGAATTCGGTAGCCTAACGTCATCACTAAAAACATCCAAAAATGTATCGACGAGATCAAATAGGGTCTCTCATCATATGAACATAAATGATCAGTTTGATAGATATAGAGATAATACCCCAACAAAAAAGAAAGGAACTTGAAAGACTTGACATGAAAGTAGATCTTGAAAACGAGAAGGGTGAAAGAACCCCTTAGAAATTTGACAGCCGAACGACGCCACTTAAACTTCAACAAAAATGAGTTGATGAGATCAAATAGGGTCTCTCATCATATGAACATAAATGATCAGTATGATAGATATAGAGATCATACCCCAATATAATAGAAATGATCTTGAAAGACTTGACATGAAAGTAGATCTTGAAAACGATAAGGGTGAAAGAACCCCTTAGAAATTCGGCAGCCTAACGGCGCCACTTAAACTTCAACAAAAATGAATTGATGATCAAATAGGGTCTATCATCATATGAATATAAATTATCAGTATGATAAATATAGAAATAATAACCCAAAATAATAGAAAGGAACTTGAAAGACCTGACATGAAAGTAGATCTTGAAAACGAGAAGGGTGAAAGAACTCCTTAGAAATTCGGCAGCCTAATGACGCCACTTAAACTTCAACAAAAATGAATTGATGATCAAATACGGTCTCTCATCATATGAAAATAAAAGATCAGTATGATATATTTAGAGATAATACCCCAACATAATAATAAAATGAACTTGAAAGACTTGACATGGAATTAGAACTTTGAAAAAGGAGAAAGGTGAAAGAACCACTTAAAAATTCAGCAGCCTAATGGCGCCACTTAAAACTTCAAAATAATGAATTGAAGAGATAAAATGGGGTCTCTCATCATATGATCATAAAAGATCAGTATGATAAATTTTGAGATCATACCCCAACATAATAAAATGGAACTTGAAATACTTTACATGAAAATAGATCTTGAAAAATGAGAAGGGGGAAATAATCCTTTACAAAAATTTCGGCATCCTAACGACGCCACTTAAAACTTCATAAAATGAAATGATGAGAGTAAGAAGGGATCTCTCATTATATGAACGTGAAAATTAAGTAATAGGAGTATAAAAGAACACCCTTTAACATAAGAACATGGAGCATAAAATAAATTACATAAAAGAGATTTCTTGAAAAGAAAGAGAAAGATCAGATCCCTTACCTTAAAACGTAACTCTTAAAACTCAAAGGATTGGACCTTGAGGGCTTGGGGGCACCTTGGGAAGACTCCTTGGGAGGTAATGAGACTAGAACATCGTTGGGGGAGAGTGGGGAGTCGAAATGGATGAGAGGATGGCTTGGTATTTATAGGAAAAGTTAGGGGACAAGGCATTAATGGCCAAGGGACACCTCATAAGTGGGTTTCTCAAAACCATGTGCTCTCCCATGATATTTCCCATGGAGTTAGGCCATATGGGCCCCCATACAATAATTCATCACCTTTGGTTGACCATACCTTAAAATATTTCATGGAATCATCATGACACAGTTATGATGTCATTAAACATACCGAAACCCTAAAACTGTATTTTTACTATTCACTAAAAATTAAACTTACTCAGAAAAATCCCAAAATTTCACCTTAACCAAATATCAATGCTCTATTTTCAAAAATGAACTCGATTTTATAAAACTAATTTTATAAATAATTTTAATTTATTTTTTAAATAAATACACTATTCACTGAAAATTCATTTTTTTCAGAAAAAAACCCCAAAATTTACCTTAACATAATATCGATGCTTTGAGTTAAAAAATGAAATCAATTTTATAAAAATAAATTTCTAAATATAGTTAATTTAATTTTTAATTAAAAAACACTTTTCACCTGAAAAAACTAATACTTGAATAATGATTTATGAAACCATTATTTAACCATTTTATTGAATCACATTACTTAATCAAGGTGCCTAGATTATATTACTACTTTTTTTAAGTGAGATTACTAATCCATTTGGTCACATTACTAATCCTCAGCATAAAATCACTATTCATAATTTACTATTCATCAAAAATTAAGTTGATCTTATTAGACTCTAAATTTTGTACTGAACATAATTGTAGAAGACCATTTTTTGAAAATCATTACACATTTTTAATTATTTAAGGTTTACATAAACATTTTTAAAATATCCTTTCTCTAAAATTTACCAAAAATATGCATAATATATTTATCCAGACATTTGAAAATTCATAAACTTTATAAGAAGAAAACCCAATTTTTATTTAAAACAAAGGATTACACAAAGCAGTTATGGTCTCCTTACATAGCCCCTTATCACACCAGCATAGGACCTAAGTGTAAGGTGAGATAAGGTGAGAGAATCTGAGGGAGGCTCAGCCAACATCGCACAAGTAATAATTTCTATCAGTTTGAACTTCTCGCGAAGGCGATCCCGTTCTAGCTTCACACGATGAAGTTCGGCTTGGGTTTGGTCCAGAGCAAAGCCCAGTGGTGCTACCTTCTTCAAATGTTCTATTAAATGGGCTTCGATCAGTCCAAGACTACTGGGTGAGGTCATCAAATCTTCTTTCTATATTAATTAACCAAGATTACTTGTATTTAGAGACAATAATCAAAACATTTTGTTCATAATGGTCATATTGAGCAATGGTCATATAACAGTCAAATCCCAATGGTCTCATTTTAGTTATAATCATGTTTATCAAATAAAACATTTTTGTTGAGTATAAAAATAAAATAACACATGAAATTAGGAAACAAGATTTATTCAAAATATCGGGTCGTTACAATCTTCCCCCCTTAAGAAATTGCGTCCTCACAATTTTTAAAATTGGGTTTTGAAATTTCATTCAATGTCCCACATCGGAAAAGGAGTCAGTAAAACTATTACTTTAAAAGAAAGAAAGGGAAGTACAAAGGTCACCCGAGTTAACCCACACTAGGATTCCATGTAGGAAAACATGGACATGGAGGAGAAAACAAAGGGTCAAGTTCTCAAGGAGAGTGATAGAAAACATGATTAGGAGAATGTTAACAATAAGAAAATCCCAAACTTATGATGTGTGTAAACTGTATTTGATTACCTAGTAGGAAACTTAAACCAACAACGTTTTTGTTTTACGTTCCTTTTCATAATTTTGAGGAATTCATTTACTACATAGAACAAAAACATAAGAAAATATGCATACATTCATGTAGAGTTTCATCCTTTAATAATTTTCTACCAAAAATAATCTTTTCTCCAAACGATGAGTATTCAAAACTACTTGGTCTCATCAAAACACAAGAATCATCTTCTAGAGAATCCCGTAATCACAAAATATTATCTATCTATTTCTTATTTCTTTAAACATTTTCCCAAAAACAGAAAGGTTAAGGTAAAACAACTCTTCAAAAAGAAGGAATCCCATAGGAATGGAAACTACTTTTAAATCTTCAAAGTTCTATGGTACTACCCAAAGTTCATCATAGACCATTCCATAAATAATGGTCCATAAAATTCCTCAAAATAAACCAAACTAAGATTGAAACCCAAATACAAGAAGGATTTGATAACATAGTCTTCCAAAATAAACGTCATTGTTCATCTCCAAACAACATCAACCACTCCTAACATCTTATAACAAAAGTATCTAACCTAAACATATTTTACCCAATATAGGTTAAACACTCCCATAAGTAACCTAAATTTCTATAAGTTCACCTTAAATTCATCGAATCTTCAAAATATAAGTCAACCTTACTCCTCAATGAAAATACTGTAGTAATCTATTTACCTCGATCATATAGAGTCCCCAAAATAGTGAACATCTTCCAAAATAATAATCATCTTTTAATCCCCTAATAATCTCTATCATATTAATATGGAAATCATCACATTTCCTATCACATTGGTTATTGGGACATGTTCTTCCATTTCCCGCCATTAACTATGAAAAGAAAATACAATTAGGGGCTTGAATACTTATCAATAATCATGAAAAGGAACTTAAAGCATATAAGGATAACATGTAGAAGAAAAGTATACCCTAACTTGTGATCCCCTAGGTTCCCATCTAGGTTATCCATGATCATATATTCTTATGTGAAACTTTATTTTATTTTATCTTTGTTACTTTAACAATGGTTCATACTAAGCTTATGAATTTACCAAATCATATCGCCCGGGAGTGTCATAACCAAGAGTACAGCAAGGCCCGTTGTCGTGTTCCAGTTCCCGTTAGAGTCTAGCTCAAAGCGGTGTTTTCGGGTTTTACCCCTATGTACATATGTGCCAGAGCCACCTCTACCTGCTCGTATCCAGACAGGGATGTATTTTTTTGGAAACCCATTACTCAATACTCACCAAAATACCAGGAAGATTTCCTAAATATAAAAATTTATATAGGCTTATTCCTAGAGTTTTCATATCCTAATTTCCACAAATAACTAAACCATACTTTGATACCAACTATAGCATCACGCCTTTTTATAACATAAACTTTCATTACATTACACAAAACTGGGGATCTTTAAGGTTTAGTGTCTTGGAAACCAGGAACATAAAACATGAAAACATAAAACATTTTTCTTAAACAATTGAAAGGATTCTCCTAATGTTCATCCTAGGTTCATTACTGCATCTCATAACCTAGGGACATGCATCAAAAGAAATGGTGAGCAGAAGGCCCAGTAAGGGAAACCAGAGAAACATTTAACATGTGAACTTGAGATACATCAACTATGTCATGAAAAAGAAATTTAAGGCATGAGAAAGAATCACGTGGAATATCATAATAAAAATAAATTTTTTTATAACGTGAAGATGTGGCTGCAACATTTAATATTGAAAATCATTTCGTTTCACAATGGTCCATCCCCAAGGTGTCATTAAAAATTACCAAGGTTATTCACCAAGGTATCAGTCTAAAAAGTCATCTCTAGAGATTAAGTCATTACCCAATGCATTGGAGCGCTATCTGGGTGAACCCTTGACATGTCTTTATTATCATGTGAGCCACATATATCATCATCAATCATTTCACAAACAACCCATATAGCATAAAAGAAATGGGTTTCATTTCATAATCATAACGTTTTAAAAACTGCTTTAATGACATGATCTTTAGGTCACTTTAAACGCATGGAAAAGGGAAAGCGGGTTTCATGTATGTAAATACCAGAATTTAAAATTGAAAATTTTGATATATATGTGAATACCCCTGTAGAAATAAGAGCTTTGAGTATTCACTTAATAATATAAAATAATTTTGAGATAAAGAGGGAGGCATTTTGAGACGAAAACTTTGTAGCATAACGTCTACGATACATGGTTTTAGAAAACATTGAAAAGAGAGGGGACATCGGTCACCCACTCTAAAATGATACATAAACTAGTAGGGGAACATAATATATAGTATTTAAGATCATGGTAATAAAATTTTAATGATATACCATATGAAACGATGAACTTTAAAGGAAGACAAAAATAAGATTTCTCTTATGAGAATTCGGCAGCCTAACGGCGTCACTTAAAACTTCCAAAAATGGATTGACGAGATCAAATAGGGTCTCTCATCATATGAACATAAATGATCAGTATGCTAGATATAGAGATCATACCCCAACATAAGAGAAAGGAATGTGAACGACTTGACCTGAAAGTAGATCTTGAAAACGAGAAGGGTGAAAGAACCCCTTAGAAATTCCGCAGCCTAATGGCGCCACTTAAACTTCAACAAAAATGAATTGATGAGATCAAATATGGTATCTCATAATATGAACATAAATGATCAGTATGATAGATATAGAGATCATACCCCCACATAATATAAATGATCTTGAAAGACATCACATGAAAGTAGATATTGAAAATGAGAAGGGTGAAAGAACCCCTTAGAAATTCGGCAGCCTAACGACGCCACTTAAACTTCAACAAAAATGAATTGATGATAAAATAGGGTCTCTAATGATATTAACATAAATGATCTGTATGATAGATATAGAGATCATACCCCAACATAATAGAAAGTAACTTGAAAGACTTGACATGAAAGTAGATCTTGAAAACGAGAAGGGTGAAAGAACCCCTTAGAAATTCGGCAGCCTAACGGCGCCACTTAAACTTCAACAAAAATGAATTAATGATCAAATAGGGTCTCTCATCATATGAACATAAAAGATAAGTATGATAGATTTAGAGATCATACCCCAACATAATAATATAATTAACTTGCAAGACTTGACATGGAATTAGAACTTTGAAAAAGGAGATAGGTGAAAGAACCACTTAAAAATTCGGCAGCCTAACGGCGCAAATTAAAACTTCAAAATACTGAATTGAAGAGATAAAATGGGTTATCTCATCATATGATCATAAAATATCACTATGATAAATTTTGAGATCATACCCCAACATAATAAAAATGAACTTGAAATACTTTACATGAAAATAGATCTTGAAAAATGAGAAGGGGGAAGGAATCCTTTAAAAAAATTCCGGCAGCCTAACGGCGCCACTTAAAACATCATAAAATGAAATGATGAGAGTAAGAGGGGATCTATAATTATATGAACGTGAAAAGGAAAGTAATGGGAGTATAAACGAACACCCTTTAACATAAGAACATGGAATATAAAAGAAATTACATAAAAGAGATTTCTTGAAAAGAAAGAGAAAGATCGGATCCCTTACCTTAAAACGTAACTCTTAAAACTCAATGTTTTGGACCTTGAGGGCTTGGGGGCACCTTGGGAGGACTCCTTGGGAGGTAATGAGACTAGAACTTCGTTGGGGGAGAGTGGGGAGTCGAAATGGATGAGAGGATGGCTTGATATTTATATGAAAAGTGAGGGGAGAAGGCATTAATGGCCAAGGGATACCTCATAAGTGGGTTTCTCAAAACCATGTGCTCTCCCATGATATTTCCCATGGAGTTAGGCCATATGGGCCCCCGTACAATAATTCACCACCTTTGGTCGACCATCCCTTAAAATATCTCATGGAATCATCAAGACACAGTAATGATGTCATTAAACATACCGAAACCCTAAAACTGTATTTTTACTATTCACTGAAAATTCAACTTACTCAGAAAAATCCCAAAATTTCACCTTTACCAAATATCAATGCTCTGTTTTCAAAAATAAACTCCATTTTATAAAAATAATTTTATAAATATTTTTAATTTATTTTTTAAATAAATACACTATTCACCGAAAATTCATTTTTTTCAGAAAAAACCCCAAAATATACCTTAACATAATATCGATGCTCTGAGTTCAAAAATGAAATCCATTTTATCAAAATATTTTTCTAAATATTTTTAATTTAATTTTTAATTAAAAAACACTATTTACCCGAAAAAACTAATACTTGAATAATAATTTATGAAATCGTTATTTAACCATTTTATTGAATCACATTACTTAATCAAGGTTCCTAGATTATATTATTACGTTCTTTAAGTGAGATTAATAATCCATTTGGTCACATTACTAATCCTAAGCATAAAATCACTATTCATAATTTACTATTCATCAAAAATTATGTTGATCTTATTAGACTCTAAATTTCGTATTGAACATAATTGAAGAAGACCATTTTTTGAAAATCATTACACATTTTTAATTATTTAAGGTTTACATAAACATTTTTAAAATATCCTTTCTCTAAAATTCACCAAAAATATGCATACTATATTTATCCGGACATTTGAAAATTCATAAACTTTATAAGAAGAAATCCCAATTTTTATTTAAAACAAAGGATTACACAAGGCAGTTATAGTCTCCTTACATAGACCCTTATCACACCAGCATAGAACCTAAGTGTAAGGTGTGCTAAGGTGAGAGAATATGAGGGAGGCTCGACCAACATCGCACAAGTAGTAATTTCTATCAGTTTGAACTTCTCGCGAAGGCGATCCCGTTGTAGCTTCACACGATAAAGTTCGGCTTGGGTTTGGTCCAGAGCAAAGCCCAGTGGTTCTACCTTCTTCCCAAGTTCTATTAAATGGGATTCGATCAGTCCAAGACTACTGGGTGAGGTCATCAAATCTTCTTTCTATATTAATTATCAAAATTACTTCTATTTGGAGACAATAATCAAAATATTTTGTTCACAGCATTCATATTGACCAATGGTCATATAACAGTCAAAACCCAATGGTCTCATTTTAGTTATAATCATGTTTATCAAATAAAATATTTTTGTAGAGTATAAAAATAAAATAACACATGAAATTAGGAAACAAGATTTATTCAAAATTTCGGGTTGTTACATATATTATATCTAAATCATGAATATAATTCTGGATATAATGAATTTTTGACCACATGAACAACTTGTAATTATAAGAAGTCCATTTCTGACTGAAGTACCAAATATCGACAAAACGACCATTATTAACATAAATGATTACATAATGTTTATAACAAGGTAATAAGTGATTTAAAAGGAATTATAAAAATGAAAAAGGTTCTTAATAAAGTTGATATTAACTTTATTTTTTTATTCAGGACATTAAAGAATGAACGGTTCATGTCGAACAGGAGGTAAGGGAACTTCTTAACCCAATTTCCATTTATTGGGTTGATCTTATAATTTCTTGATTATGTCGTAATTTGATTATGTGAGAAATGAATTTTTATATCTTATCTTGTATTTATTCTTGATTAATGTGTACTTAGAGTGAATACACATAATTGATCTACTTTATTTTCAAAATGATCTTTTTAAGGGACTTCATCTCAATCTCCTTTCATTGAGGCATATTTTGTTTTAAACACAACATTCTTTTATTTTTTGTATAATCAAATTTTACATTTCATTTCAATCATATAGAATATTTTTCTATTAGGAATTTTACTAAATGACAAAAATAAAGAATGTTTTAACGTAAGTAGTGATAATGACCTTTTCTACCGCCGCTAGTATTATGTGATCTTTGGCTTCCTTAACAAGTTGTAATGTTTTTAAAAGGAAAATAAATACCATATACTGTTTTCCGTATATTGATATTGAAAATGGTTTTGATAATGAATTTTTTATGTCAATATAATTAAATGATATATTGTGATTGAAATGTGGAAATTTTATCTTTCCTTTATATTTGTTTTATGTGTTATCATTTTATAATGATACTTGGACATTTTATGGGTGGTTACGTGATAAAAAAAATTACTTCTGGTGTCGTGATAAACCAGGATGCATGGTTACTTTATAACCTCTAATGCATTGGGTATAGAAGTCAGCCATATGGCTATTACATTTAGTGATATCTGTGTAATTCGACTTTATAGTTATTCTATTTAAGTATGTTTATGTCCCAAGAAACCTTTATATGTTATGTGTCATTTATATGTGTTTAATGGTAATATTTTGGTTACAAAATGGTTATCAAATGATATTTTATTCCGTGAATATTATTTACTACTTTATAATGTTTAAATGTATTACATATGATAGAGTATTCTGGTTTTACTTGATGTTTTGAAAAACTAACTGTTTTCCTTCTTTGGGTATACCATATAGAGCTTTTAATGCTCATCCAAAGTTTTTGAAATTTCTTTCACACGATATAATGTGTAATATTGTCAAGGATGGGATCATCAAAAATTCATGCTCTCTAAAACATGGAACCAGGCATGACACTTTTTTTCAAGAGTTTTTATTTTAAGAAAAACTGGAAACTGAGTAGAATTGTCCACTTTGTAATTTTTGATATATAATGTAATATTTATGGCCTAATTATATAAAACACTAAACATGAAAATATTCTTAATTTTAATTATTCATTTAATTCTATATTATTTAATGATTAAGGTCATGTCCTTATAGTATAGATCAAGGGAAAATACAAATACAATCTCTTTTTATCATGAATTCTTAATTTATATTATCTCTCCATCACTAGGAGGGATGCATCCTCATTTCATTGATGTATCTTGATATTAAATTGATTAATTGTTATTCAGATATTCTCCCTTGATCGTTCAGGACCACTCACCATTGGTGGATCTATGATTGGGTGATTGTTTATCTTTATTTCAGGATGGTGGTTTCATAAGAAAATTTTTATCAATTAAAATTTTTATTAATTTTTTATTTTTAGGTTAATTATTAAATGATATAGAATACAAGATTTTTTTATTATTGATGATTATTTCTAAATTGAAAAGCATGTTTGGGTGGTTAACACTATTTGTAATGATTTTCAAACAATGTTTTAGTTTATATGAAAATGGATTTAAATTAATAGAGTGATTTTATGAAAGGAATTATGTGATTATTTCATGAAATTATTTATGAAATATACATGAAATTCGTTATTTAAGATGATTATTGATGAAAACCCTTTTTATGATGGTTTTTTAAATTTGGTGGCATGATTTTTAATCCTGATCTTGGGGATGATGAAATGATTGGTTATTTGAAATGATTCGGTAATTTTTTAAAATAATTACATCCCTTCATATGATTACATTTATTAAAGCACATGGGAGTCTAGGTAAATTTTTGGTAAGAACACATGCTAAGAATTTATTATCTCTGTCTAACAATTATTTGATGAAGCCAATGGTGCTAAAAATACATGAGTGAAGGAATTATATTCTTTTGAATTTTCTTATATCCCCATTTTTCATGGTACATTGGAATGTGTGGATGCTAGGATAAATATAACAGCAAAGATGCATGATATTCATTATAAAATCTTATCATTGGTCTCTTAAACATGGAGTTTTGACGGAAAATGGATAATTGGAAGGATTTATATTAGATTTTGTTTTGAAATGTTTTTGTAATGTCTATTTCAATGTAATTTCTTATCCATTCATGTTTTAATTATAATTTACTATTCTAAATATTTTACTCAAGACATTTAATGTATTGATAAACATTCTTTGATGTGAATTGTGAAATGATTTCCATGCCTTTTTTTATTTCAAATTATGAATATTTGGATTACATTACATGGAGATATTATTAAATTATTACAAGGATTATATTGGTATTTCTTCCTCACACCCGACCATTTTTTTCAAGAGTTTGTAGATTTTCAAATTCTAGGTCCAGAAAAACAGATGACACAATTCCAAGGTGGTGGGTGTACATGATTAGAAGGATCATTGGTGTTGGTGGTGATCAATGGAGCATGTGATCCACTAGTTATATAGATAAATTTTGGAAATGTATTAATGTTATTATTATATAAATTTTGTTGACATAAAATTTTATGATACTTGTATCTATATTATTTTGTCGATTTTCTATTGAAAAGTGTTTGGAATACAAATTGTATATAGTTTTATGTCAATTTTTTTTTCTTGATGAGTTATTACTAGGGATAAATCATCTTCTCCTAATTTTTTTTGAACCTATATAGTATTCTCTACCCTTTGGAGATAGGTTACAACCTTCAGGCCATATATAAATGGATTTTAGCACAATTTATGAATGACTACTATTTTTTGTGTGGTTTGATGAGGTAAGGTGGTAATTACATTGGGTAAATTATTTCCAATTAGTTTATTATTTTTTGGATAAGACTAGAGATGTTATGGAAAAGTTAGTGCATCACAACCTAGTGCATGGGCGGTGGGATCACATTCATTTTGGATTTGAATCAAGAAAAATTAGGGGTATCTAATTTTGATCAACATATTCGATGGTAAGATACATTATTATGTTATTTTTGGGGATGAGAAGCCTTATGTTGAGAATTTTGTAACATCTATCATCATTACAGATCATTGATATTCAATAGAAATTTTATTTTTTTTATTTTAGTGTTAGGTTATTAGATATTTTAAATTTGGATCAAAATTCAAATCGTTGGAATATTTATCCATGGTATTTTTGAGTGGTTAGTGGATATAAAGGTGGTTCAGTGATAAAAGGAGAAGTCGAGTAGGTTAAGGAGGCCCTATTAATGAAATTCCATAAGTGGTCACTGGGTACCTCGTATGGAGGCATCAGGCACAACCTATCATATCTATGGGGGATAGTTTCATCTATACCATGGTGGTGTTTTAACCTATCACGTGTAGGATTTCAAGTACAAAGTTGATCTTTATCTTGTAATTTATCATACTGGGAGTGGTTTTTTAGTTTTGGGAAATTGTCTTTTCATCATTAAGACCCCTCAAGTTTTCAAAAATAGTGGCATCTTAAATGGCTATTTTTTTTCCTTTCAGTCCCCCTCTCCCCGCTCTTCCCCTTGATATCCCCTATTGATGTGGGGTGGTTCGTATTGAATTTACACATATATTTAAGGTGGGATCAATAGTGAAATAATCATTTCATATATTAATATTATATTTTTTAGATAAATATTGAATACATATCACAATAATATAAGACTAAAAATTGTAATGGTTTTGTGTCTTCAGAGACTAACTACACAAAAACCCTATTTTCATGAAATATAATCAACATATCCCACAAAAATATACACATAAAGTGACCTTATATGATTATCATAATTAATATCCTTCTTTAGAACCATTCTATTGTGGAATCATAAGAAGGGGACAACTCAGATTCATAGTAATGGTAAACATGGGAGATATCAGTCAATGATCTTAAGTGGGAAAAAGATAAGAACTAGGGTATGTGAATATGATCCCAAAATAAAAAAAATATAAATAATAAATTAAAATCATATATCAAGATTAACATGATAAATCTTTTAACATAATATTTTATGTTTGAATGCTCATAATTAAAAAATCACGAGCTATAGATTATAACTTAAGCACATAACATTGGAATGTAAAACAAGCATAAATTTAAGAAATCATATTGTTTAAAAAATTTATAAACACAAATACGCCCACTCATTATATTAAGGAAATATAATCTATTACATGAATAAAATTATAGACATGTAACGAGGTCCACATATAAAATTGTGAACATGTCATATTATGAATCGTTCTATGCTTTTTGTTTTAAGCACGAAATCATGTTCACATATAAACTAACTCTATCATTTTATATAAATCATTAACCCATTTATTGGAGGGATTTATAATTCTAGTACAATCAATAACATAATGAAAACCCTACAAATGTGTGATGAAACATAAAACTAACATTCATCATATCATAACCCGTGGAAATGAAACAAGTTTCACAAATATTCAAACATATCTAAATCAACCATTAGAAAAGTAATGAGTATACAAGAATTATCCTTAATACATAATACTAATAATAAGATGTAAAAATAATTAATTTTATTATTTCATAATTATATAGTCTCTATTAATCATAAAAATCATTAAATAATTTTGAAATAGATTAAAATACAATTAAAATAGTATTTGAATATTTCATTGAAAACCGTTCAATACAATTTCTCTTAGTGTATTTTAAAACTAAAAATTACCATAATATTGAGAAAAATATTATATTTTAACATATAATTGGAAACATTAAAGGGAATATTTAAATCAAATAATGTTCATGATGGTGGGAAAATGAATTCATGTCGTATACGTTAAAAAATAAAATTCTTTTTATACTTTTGTAAAAATTCAAAATCATGTTTTATATAAAATATTTGAGATTATTATTTTTAATAATAGGTAAATAATTTCAAAAATAGAAAAAATAATATTTATAAAAATAATTTTACAGATAAATACTTCCATAAATTATTTTGAATAACATTGACATGGAAGAAAATTTTCATTGACCAAAGAGAAAATAAGGAATGTTTTTCTTAAAAATAATTTCTCAGAAATTTTTTGTATATAAGAGAATAAAATGATAAAAATACATAAAAATTAAAAGAATAAATATTATATATGTAAATATATGAGATTTAATGTATAAGTTTTATATAATATCCCTTAGTGTAAATTTAATAAAATCAATCCCAAAATAAAATTTGTTTGTAACTTATATCCTTCCGTCACTTGCCATAGTGCTTCCTAGACATCCTAATGTCCTTTATGATAAATATATATTTATTATAAATCTATTCTGTAAAAATATTAATATACATATTATTGTATATCATTCTTTTTTACATTTCTATTTCACTTTTATTATCAATCCCCCATTAAAAATAACATTATTGTGAATGGTGGTTCATTTACCATGCTTGTTTTTATTTGATGTTTTGTATCCGTAAACCCTTTCTCATGGATTGATAATATATATAAAATTAATAAATTCATATTTATAATATTTTTTTAATTATAAACTATTTTATAACTATTCATATAAATTGTTTATGAACAATTAATTACATCACTTCATGAAGTTGGTAGTTCGTAAGTACCCACTGGTGATATTTTCACATTTCAACTGATAGAATAAAAGAATGATACATAATAATTAAAATTTATATAATCAAAATTATATCATAAATACCATATATATTCTTTATATCTATCTTCATTACCTTCCATGAAATGAGGGGATGAAAAGTGAATCGCAACGCCTCCTAAAGGTTGTAGTACACATGTACACTTGAGCAATGTTATAATTTTACAATGGAATATAGGAGGTTTTAAATGAATATGAAATTAACATAAATAAACTTATTAGATGAAATATAATTATAAAATAATTTTAATATGGTTATAAATCATTTGGCAGGATGTTAAAGATCAACGAAACATGAAAAATATTGGTCAAAACATATACCTCTTCTTTATGAATCCTCTATTTAACTGACATTATGGAATCTTGGAATGTTTATTTGGGATGTGAAGAATATAAAGGTATAGGATAATTATTTTTGGAGAGTATTTTTTTAGATAATTTTCATGATAAAGGTATCACGTGGTTTGGATAAGATCTGATAATAGTATCCCTTTCTTAAGTGAGGGTAGTGGAACACCTGTAATTTTTAGAAATATCTAAATAGAATAAAGTCATCCTCATGGGAAATTTGATGAATCATTAAACTATATCAAATATTGGATTTTATAAGTTCCAAATAAATTGATACAATAGTATTTATACAAGTTATTATTTCATTTTAACACATATCTCTTCGGTTTAACCCCTTGTTACACGTTTTATCATTTATATTAGTAATGAAATTTACCTCAGTTACAATCCAAAATGACAAAAAATGAAATTGAAATCATCAATAAATATTTACATGCTGCCTTTAAATATATAAAAACAATTTATTTGATTAAATTTATATAATATTCATCACTTTTTATAAAAATAAGTAATCATAATACAATATCCACTTTTTTAATAAAAGATTCATTTAAATAATACAAGTGAAGTTATTCTTATTATTTGCCTATGAAAAATAATTACTTAAATTGTAACATATTTTATTGAATATAATATATTAAAAAAAAATTAAGATCATTCATAAATACCGATTTTTCAAATTAAGCACATAAAATAAACTTCACACTATAGAAATAATTTTATAAAGAAAAATATATATCTATTTTTTATTTAAAATGATTTTATCTTCATTTTTAACAATTTTATATTAAATGTATGAATGATTTTTTAATATATATATATATATATATATATATATCTGTATATATATATATTCAAAACCATCATTTATTAGTGATGATGACACATAATATATAGAAATAAACAATACATTGATAAATTTATCTATTAAAATAATGAAATATTATTTTAATCCTATATATTGGTGTAATTATTTCCATGGAATTAGTAAATACAATTTAATTTTGGAAAAATTTATAAATAATTTTGATAATTCAGTTATTCCTATTTATACATGACAATCAAATTTTTAATTGATAATATTCAATTTAAATAATAATATTTCTATTGTAAATTGTAGTGTGTTAAATCATCATGTTGTGTGTAAATCAATATATTCAAAGCCAAAAAAATATTTAAAGATAAATACATAATAAAATATGAGGGTGTTGTATTGATGACCCTTATAATAATTTCTACCACAAAATTCCATCATTCTAATATAAAGAAACTAAGGATTCATCTACCACATCACATATTTACAGTCTCATATAGCTTCATCAATTTTACGATTACTCATGTGAACTTTATCTTGGTGATTAATTATGTTTCTTAGAACTTTATCACAACTATATAAGATTTCCATATATTGTTACTCATAATATCGTTCATTATCTTGTTGATAAACTCATAGTTCAGTACATGTGAAGGGTCATGTAGAGACCCAATATTGACGTACATAGAAGTTATATAACATTTTCACAATACATTATACATGAAAAAAACAAATTCCTGAAGATCGTATTAGTTTAGTGTATTTAGAAACCCGGAACATAATTTTATAATCAGGGTTAAAGATCTTCAACATCTCCCATAAAGATCTTCCCCTTTTATTTTCATACATGAAAATTTTCTTTATATCCTGGGGAAAAGAAAACATAAAAAAGGGTGAGCTCAAATGCTCAGTAAGGTTAAAAATGGAGAACATAAAACAATCCATAAACATTTGAATGTAAAAACATGAAAATAAAACCCGAGTAATGACATAAATATTGGAATTACAAAAATAATTGATCACAAAGGAACATTAATCATGATAAAATAGAATGTGAATAAAACATATAATTGTGGAAAACCATTAAGAACGTGATATGATATCCATAGAAGCCAAGGTATTTCTGCTAATACCATCATTGTAGAAAATGTCCATTACTGAACCAGGTTTACTTGCCATTCTAGCCCTGTATTACTGAACCAGATTCACTTTCCATTTGAGTCATGTCCATCTCATTAGATATTAATCTTTACCCAATTTATTGGAGGGGGATATAGGTCCCACCCATCTCCTAATGAAATCATTCTTACGTGTGCCACAAAATAAATAGAAATCATTCATCACAACCCAAAGAATAAAATGGGTTTCATAAACATCATCCCATCATAACAAAATCCATATAAAAAAATGGATATCATTTCATCATAAGAAAATTAAAACCATGTAAATAACAAGGAAACTATACATGAAATATAAACATACTAAATAATGTCATCATAGATGGAAAATAGTTATGATAAAACACTTGAAATGAATTCTTGAGGAAAATATCTTTTGTTATTTAAAATCGATTTATTTTCACAAAATGCCAGGAAATTATGAAAGAAAAGGATTTTTTTGAAAATAATAATGAAATACTGATGAGTAAGCTTCATGAAAATAAGGCATTATAAAACCATAAAAATCCATTTATTCCGTATAAGTTAAAAAAACATTATTCTCGTATTTTTTCCAGAAAAGTCAAAAAGTACCTCGTATGGTAAACAAAAGAAAGATTTATTCATCACCATGTGGTAAAAGTCAAAAAATGATATAAATGAATTTAAACATACATGGAAGAATAGTAATAATTTTATGAAAACATTTTTAGAAAACATGGACATGGATGATAAACTTAACCCCAGTAAATACTTACGAATAAACAATCTCAGATAAGAATGGGATTGGAATAATTATCCCTTACCTTATGTCCAATTTCTTCTATATGTGTCTAAGACTATTGTATAGTGGGTTTAGACATATTATTAAATTTTATCGGAACCATAATAATATTTATGATATCATATATTATTCACTTATGAGTTTATATTACCTATTCATTTGTCTATTCCATGTTAAAGCAGTGTTTTGGGTAAAATTGTTTCATTCATAATACATGTTTTGACTTGTAATTATTCATATGATTACTTAGATCATGATTATATACTCCCAGAATGTAAAATATGATTTATATATAATATATTCATAATATACATATATATAATTGATCGATAAATGGAATACAATACACCGTTCTTGGAGACGGTAGGTCGTGCGTACACATGATCATTATTTTTGTTTAATTATTAAATTGAATGGAAGTAAGTAAATAACATATACATAAATCTAGTATCCTTATTATTTCATATATTTCATGATTATTTATTATATATACTTTATAATCATTCTAGAATGGTTAACAAGAATAATGAATCTCATCGCGTCTTGGAGACGGTAATCCGTAGGTACGTACGAGCGATGATATCAATCCCATAATTATAGAATAGAATATGAGTGGATTATATAATATCTCAGAATCATAATTATGTTATAATAATTATATATAGTAATTATTTCCACCTTTATACCCGTCCATGTATGGTGGTGGTGGAAACAATATTACTCCACGACGTGGAGACTGTAAGTCGTACATACGCACGTGTGGTGATTTCGTTTTTCATAGGATAGATATAAGGTGAAATATGGTTGTTTAATATTTATAATAACATATCAGTATATTATTGATACTTATGTTATTACTTTATAATGGAACAACTAAACAAGAGGAAGTATAAGGGGAAAGAAACTTGAAAGAATCGGTAGAAGAGATTACCTCTTCCTCGACGTGCCTCTTTTAAACATCCTCATAGGGCACTAGAGTTGGTATTTTGAGAGGGCCAGAACCTCTATAATATTACAAGAGAGGTTGAGAAGAGGAATTGTCTGGGTGTTTCCGAGCATAATGGCTTAAAACGGAGTGAATAGAAGAGGTATGAGGTTCCCTTTTATAAGAGAGGGTAGGGGCACTTTTCCAAACCTCAAAAATATTAATTTTTAATAAACTCAAAACCCACCTAAAAACCTCCAAAATGACTCAAATTGGAAGCTAATATGAGATAGGGTTGTAATCTCATCAACAAATAAAATTTATACATGTTGGGAATTTTTTTAAACCTTATCAATTTGATTTATCATTATTTAATCTATATAATCTTATTTGTGGTAATAATATTATAAATTTTAAATTGTTATAAATACTTACATATGTGTTGTTAATTGTCCATAATTGGATAAATTTTGAACTTTTAGACCATATAAATTTCAATTTATAATATTTAATTTTTTTTTTGATTTTTAAACTATTTAGTAACATGCTATTTTTATAAAATATCAATAGTGTCAATTTTGAATCTATTCATTTATTTGAATTTAAATAAAATCTAAAGAGAGGATATATTTGAAAAAAATATTTAATAGATTACTAACATGTCATATTCATCTCAAAAAATTGTGGAGAAAATTAATTACTTCATATAATATTTTGTTTAAGATTTTTTATACCATTTATTTGATATTTTTCTTAATAAATTAATTTCTACAAAAAAAATTTATAATTGTTTAATATACTTATTTGTTGCATAAAAATTAATAATAAAATACTATGATGAATATATATCTAACAGGTTTCATAATAATACTTTCAGTCGAGTTTATCTTCTAAAAAACCCAACTTTTAGAATGATATATTTATTAAATTATCAAGGCAACAACTTTGACATCATTTAAAATAAAATAATATAAATGTCATAATCTATTTTATAAGGCTCCAAATGGTCCACTAGAATACACTTAGATGAATAGAGTATATATATACTCTTCCAATAAGGGTTGGTCAAGTTTATGGTCCTTTATATGGGTATTATTATTTTAATAAAAACTATATTATTAATTGTTTACTAAATAAATAATTTTTGAATCATTAATGTATAAGATATTAAGGTAATCATATATTTATTAAAAATAAAAAATAAATTAACATGATGAATAAAAATATTTTATATTTCAAATTAGTATTTATAATCAAATTTATATTCTGTATAACCTTATATAAAAAAACTTTATTTATTTATGTTTCAGTGAGACATATTTCTCTTTCTTAAAATAAAACAAATTAAAGGTTTTAATCACATCCAAGTGGGTTTCAAAAGATACGATTTTGACCAGAGTATATTTTAGGACGAAATATAATCATCCAATTATATTAATACAAGTGTTTGGGTAATTTCATAATATTATTTTAACCCTAAATTAAATGAATCACCTTTAGGTGTAATAAATAAAATTTACCATAGTTACTATTCATAATGCCTAAAAATAAAAATTATCATATTTACATAATTTTTACCTACTTATTCCTAATATGGAATCTGTTTTTTCAAATTCAAAACATAGATGTTGCAGTATTTAATTTAAAATTAATCCCGATGTTGAGAAAACAGGTTATCAAAGTTAAAACATTGCAAACGATTGAAATGTTTTTACCTACGAATTCAATGTCAAATTAATGATAATGACATACATATTATTAAATTGTAAAAATATATTATATTTATAGATTAAAACTAATCAATATTAGAATTTAACCATAAAATTATCTTGATGAAAAAGTTGTTTTAAATTAAAATATTGTGTATTTTTATTATTCTTCAAAATATGAAATTAACAAAAAAATATTAAAAAATTATCCAACGTTAATTTTTATATCCTTATTGAAATTAATAAGTTTATTTCCTCAAATTGAACTTATAAACGTGTCAAAAACTATATTTAATGTGGGTGGTCCATCAAAAGGTGACAAAACTGCATTTTTTTGAAAAATACTTATTTTACCTGAAAAATTCATTTTGTTCTCATACCATGTTCTAGAATATGTTTAAGATGAATGAAATTGTTAGAAAATTAAAAATGTTGTTATAACTATTCAAAATGGCTATTTCATAATAATTTTATAACAATATATCGTTGTTTAGTGAAACTCTGTATTGCGTACAACACATGCTATTGAAGAAGGTCACTCTTGCGTGTAACACAAGAAAAGAATAGAGTTTGTGTATACTACAATATTATACAGTATTGCGTATAGTGCAAGATAATCTTAGTGTAGCGTACAACACAAGACATCAAAAAAAGTAAAAAAATTATTTCTCATAAAATATCGGGTTGTAAGATTCTACCTCGATTAAAATGAATTTCTCCCTAGAAATTCGACGGGGTTATAAATCGTTTTCTACTTGAAAGATTTGGTCATAGAACCCAAATTGTAAAAAGGAATACTAAAACTCAATTTTAAAAAGGAAAGTTAGAAACATAATTGACACCCAATGTAACTCAACACTGGGTTTCCACATAGGAGAATATATGTGAAAATATGGATATGGAAGGGAAATATAAACACCATGTTCTGATGAAGAATGGTAGAGAACATTGATGTGAAAAAGCCAAAAATCCCAAAGCCATAAGTTTGTGATGGTCTAAGGTACCATCTGATGCATCAGATATTCGGGTACTAGGACAACATTTTGGGTTTTCAATATCACTTCAATAAAGTTAATGAAATTTTTCATAAGCAGAAATAAATCTTGATTTTAGTTTAATATCATCATTAGTCATTCCATGAACAATTTCCACTTCATGAAGTTGAATTGGTCATTCTTGAAGTATTAGCAAATCATTCGATAGAATGATAGGTAACTCCATCTATCTTTATTACAAAAAAAAGGTTAGCACATGATATTAAATATACATAAGTCCATCTATGGTGAGGTTAATTGTATATGGTTCCAAATATGTACTTATAATTACTCTAGCATACCGCTTAATAAAATAAAACAAATTTATAAAAACTAGGGACTTCATGTAGGCCAGTGGTAGGTGATAAAGGCCTATCACACTTCGGTTGTGTGTTCGATTCCTGCAACCTAGTCCGACGTGACGGGTTGTCTCTCATCCTACAGGTTGTCCTTTTTATAAAACTATACTATTATAATATTCTAGAAAAAAATGTTTTATCCTTACAAAATACTATCTAGTGTCCAAATTAATCCATTCCATTCTTTAATCTTATCCAAAATACTTCTGTCCAATCTCATAGTATAAGGAAAACATTACAAAAGAGGTTATCTACCAAGCATGTAAATACCATCATTTATCCCACATATATCATAAGATATATCTTGTTGGTCACATTCCAAAATAGTTAATACCTTAATCATGTATTCTCTTGATTTTTAAATTACCATATAACCTTACTAAAAACATGAATTCTGTCAAAAGTTAACTCTTTCCACATACCAAAATAGAAAAATTTCTATATACTAAAACCATGATATCACATTGTCCTTATATCAGTCATGAGCTCATTAATACTGTCTAACATATTATTTTCTCTTTATCCCTTCATTACGTGGATATCATCTGCTTTCCAAAAATATTTCAATCACTTTTCATGGTTACCATTACCATACAATTATTGAAAACCAATACATAGATATTCCAATATTCCATAATACTATAAATGAGATTCCACAACACTATTTTGGAATATCGTTACATATACACATAATCATTCCACAACTTCGTTGTCATATTTAAAATCACCAATATTGATTACATGTGACTTTCCTTTTTCCTTTTCCTTAAGAGGTAGTTGATGTGGAACATCATTAACCCTTTGATTGGGGCATTGGTTAGCATAATGCCCCATTTCCTTTCACTTGTAACATTGAAGTGTTGGTGGTGCATTCTCTATAGTCTTTTCTATATTCACATCATTAGCTAACTTTTTCCCATTACTTCAACACTCAACTGCTCGATGACTTTCTTTTCCACAATTAAAACATTTTCTATTCCCTTTAAGACAATCTCCACCATGCTTCTTTCCACACTTTGATCGTAACAATACATTCGTCTTCTTTTCACCATGGTTTTGAGATTTTTCCTTGAACTCTATCTTTCATTTCTTGTCAAATCCCTGAGATGGATATATAACACCAACTTCTAGTTCTACCTTGATAGCACAACACATAATTTCATCATAGCTACTGATGTCTCTTATAGCTAATGCCCATCGACGACTTCTTTTTAATCCACTGAAGAATCGATCAACTTTACTTTCAGGTTGGATAATAAATCCAGATGCATACCTTAAAAGCATTGTAAGAGTTGCCTCGTATATACCAAAAGATTCATCATCCTTTTGTGTAAGCTCAAGGAACTCCTTTTTCATCTTTTTTTTAAAATATGAGGGAAGTACTTATTGAAAAACAAGTTCTTGAACTCTCCCTAATCCATGGATTCAATTTCATCTTGGGGAATTGTATTCTTAATTAGAGTCCACCCCTGCTATGCTTCAACATCTAAATAGTAAAAAACCAAAATAAATTTTTCATGTTCTAAACAGAGAAGTATAGAAAATATATTTTCAATGGTACTGATCCATTGTTCAGCAATAAGTGGATAAGAAGACCCATTGAAATAAGGTGGACGTTTCCTCATGAAGGACTCAATTGAATATTGTTCTCTTTTATGCTCATTTGGATGCCCATAATGATTCATCACTTTTTTAAGTATTACAATAATATTTTTCACTCCATCTCCCATAACATTGGTTTTTTCAGGAGGATAATCATTGTATTTCCCATTACATTGATCAAAACGGTTCCTTCATGTTCCACCAATCGTATACAACAAAAAGAGAATAGTGTTAGAGGGAAAATTCATGCTAGGAAAACAACATACTGAAGGGGAATTACCTTCAATATCTAAATCTAAGGTTTAATTATAAGATAATTACCATAATTCTAGGACTATAACCTGTACTTATACTTAACCTTAGGGACATCCCTAGACATACATTAGAAATATCTCTAGGTATATCAGTAAAGTTTTTGCACCCTAGTTTCCAATGGTTGACTAAACCTTTTCTCTGATACCAACTATAGAGACTAAAGCGTGATATATATATACATTACATTAATTTTTTGCAATATATAATACATGACATAAATAGATGCCTAATGACTGTATTAGTATAGTGTCTTTGGAAACATGGAACATAATCTTTTAATCATGGCAAAAGATCTTCAATATCTCCCATAAAGACCTTCCCCTTTTGTTTTCTTACCTAAAATCTTTCTTTATATCATGGGGAAAAGAAAACATAAAATCGGGGAGCTCAAATTCTCAGTAAGGGTAAACATGGAGAACATAAAACAGTCTATAAACATTTGAATGTAAAAACATGAACATAAAACATGAGTAATGAAATAAATATTGGAAGTACATAAGGTATCGATCACAAAGGAACACTAATCATGATAAAATAAAATGGGAATAAAACATGCAATTTTGGAAAACTATTAAGAAAATTATATTATTTCCATAGTAGCCATGACATTTCTGCCAAGACCATCATAGTGGACAATGTCCACAACTGAACCGGGTTTACTTGTTGTTCCAGCCCTATATTACTAAACCAGATTTACTTTCTGTTCCAGCCATGTGTATCTCATGAGATATAAATCTTTACCCATTTAATTGGAGGGAGATATATGTCCCACCCATCTCATAATGAAATCATTTTTATGTGTTCCACAAAATAAACAGACATCATTCATCATAAACCAAAGAATAAAATGGGTTTCATAAACATCATCCCATCATAACATAATCCACATAAAACAAATGGTTATCATTTCATCATAAGAAAAATAAAACCATGTAAATAATATAGACATTATACTTGAAACATAAACATAGTAAATAATGTCATCTTATATTAAAAATAGTTTTGATAAAACACTTGAAATGAATTCTTGAAGAAAATATCCTTTCTTTTTGAAAATCATTTTCTTTTTCCAAAATTCCAAGAAACATTAAAATAAAATGATTTTTTGAAAATAATCATGAAATATTGTAGAGTAAGTTTCATGAAAATTGGGAATTATAAAACAGTAAAAATCAGTTCATGTCGTAAAAGTTAAAAAACATTGTTCTCATACTTTTGCTGGAAAAGTAAAAAAAGTACCTCATATGGTAAACAAAAGAATGATTCATTCCATACCATGTGGTAAAAGTCATAAAGTTCTAGGAATGAAATTAAAAATACATATAATAATAGTAAAAATTCTATGAAAACATTTTTAGAAAACATGGACATGGATGAAAAACATAACCCCATTAAATACATACGAATAAACAATCTCGGATAAGAACGAGATTGGAATAACTTTCCCTTACATTATGTCCAATTTATATTGTTTCTGGTGTGTTTATAAATATTATTAACTTGTATTATAATCATAATAATATTTATGTTATCATATATGATTCACTTACGAATTTATATTACCCGTTCATTTGTCTATTTCATGTTAAAGTAGTGCTTTTAGTAAAATTGTTTCATTCATCGTACATGTATTGACTTGAAATTATTCATATGATTACTTAGATCATGATTACTTACTTCAATAATGTAAAACATAATTTATATATAATATATATTCAGAATATACATATATATAATAGATTGATAAATGGAATGAAATACACCGTTCATGGAGATGGTAGGTCGAACGTACGCATGAACGTAGTTTTCGTTTCCTTGTTAAATTGAATGGAAGTAAGTAAATAACACATAAATAAATCCAGTATCCTTATTATGTAATATATTTAAGGATTATTTATAATATATACTTTATAATAATTTCTGAATGGTTAACATGGAGAATGAATCTCATTGCGTCGTGGAGACGATAATTAATACGTACACATGAGCGATGATATCATTCCCATAATTATTGAATGGAATTGGAGTGGATGGTATAATATCTCAGAATCAGTATGATGTTATAATAATCATATATAGTTATTATTTCGACCATTATACCAATCCATGTATGGTGGTGTTGGAAAAACATATTACACCACGGCGTGGAGACGGTAAGCCGTACGTACGCACGTGCGGTGATTTCATTTTTAGTAGGATGGATATCAGGTGAAAAAGGATTTTTTTTCATATTTATAATAACATATAAGTATATTAGTGATACTGATGTTATTAATTTATAATAAAAAAACTAAATAAGTAAAAGTAGAAGAAGAAATAAACTAGAACGAATCGGTAGAAGAGATTACCTCTTCCTCGACATGCCTCTTTTAAACTTCCTATTATGGCACTAGAGTTGGTCTTTTCAGAGGACTAGAACCTCTATAATATAACTATATGGTTTAGAAGAGGAATTTTAAGGGTTTGTACGAGATTGAAGGCATAAAATGGAGTGAAGAGAAGAGGGAGGATGTGCCCTTTTATAAGAGATGAGAGGGGCACTTTTGGAAACCTCCAAAATATTAATATCTAATAAACTCAAACCCCACCTAAAAACTTCAAAAATGATTCAATTTAGAAAATGAGATGAGCTGGGGTTGTAATATCTTTAGAAAATAAAATTTATACATGTTGGGAAATTATTTTAAACCTTATCAATTTGATTTATCCATATTTATTCTATTTAATCTTATTTGTGGTAATAATATTCTAAGTTATAAATTGTTATATATAATTAAATATGTGTTTTGAGTTGTCCATAATTGGATAATTTATGAAATTTTAGACCATATAAATTTCATTTCATAATTTTTAAATATATTTTTTGATTTTTAATCAATTTAATAACATGTTATTTTTATAAAATATCAATATTGTCAATTTGGACACAATTAATATATTAGAATTTAAATAAAATCCAAACAGAAGATAAAATCAAACCAAAATATTGAATATATTCTAAACATGTCATATTCATCTATAAAATTTCTAGATAACATTGATTAGTTCATATAATATTTATTTTAAAATATTTAAAACCATTTATTTGATATTTGTCTTAATAAAATAATTACAACATCATTTTTGTATAATTATTTTATATACATATTTATTTCATAAAAATTAATAATAAAAAAATATGATGAATATAAATCTAATATATTTCATAAGATTAATTTTAGTCTAATTTATTTTCTACACCACCATACTTTTAGAATGATATGTTTATTAAATTATGAAGGTGACAACATTGACATCATTTAAAATAATATAATATAAATGTCATAATATGATTTATAAGGATTTAAATAGTGCACAAGTCGACCCTTGGATGATTAGGGTATAGATATACTCGACCAATAATGTTTTTTCAAGTTTCTATTCTTTTATGGGTATTATGATTTTAATAAAAACTACATTATTGATTTTTCACTAAATAAATAATTTCTGCATAATTAATGTATAAGCATTTAAGGTAATTATATATTTCTTAAAAATCAAAGATAAATTACCATTATGAAGAAAAATATTTTATATTTCAAATGAGTGTTTATAATCTAATTTATATTCTATATAACCTTATATAAAAAGTACTTTAATTATTAATGTTTGAGTGAGACAAATTTCACTTTATTTAAATAAATAAATTAAAGGTCTTAATCACATCCAAGGGGGGTACAAAAGATACCATTTAGACCCAATTATATTTTAGGAAGAAATATAATCATTAAATTACATTAATACAAGTGTTAGGGTAATTTTATAATATTATTTTTACCCTTAATTACCTGATTTTCCTTTACCTGTTGTAAATAAAATTTACCGTAGTTACTATTCATAATGCCTAAAAATAAAAAGTATCCTATTAACATAATATGTAACTAATTATTCCAAATATGGAATCCATTTTTAAAATACTTAAAACATAGAAGTTTCAGTATTTAATTTAAAATTAATCCCGCTGGTGAGAAAACGGGTTCTAAAAGTTAGAACATTGCAAAAGATTGAAACGTTTTTACCTATTAATTTAATGTAAAATTAATGATAATGACATACATAATATTAAATGATAAATATATATTCTATTTATATTTTGAAACCATTATATATTATTATTTAACCATATAAATTATATTGATGAAAAAGTTGTTATTAAATAAACTTTAGCGTATTTTCAGTATTCATCAAAATATGAAAGTTAACAGAAAAATATTAAAAAATTATCCAAAGTTATATTTTATATCCTTATTGAAATTAATAGGTTTATTTAATCAAATTAAACTTATAAACATGTCAAAAACTATATTTAATGTGGGTTCACCATCAAAAGGAGACAAAACTGCATTTTTTGGAAAAAAACATATTTTACTAGAAAATTTTATTTTGTTCTCATACCATGTTATAGAATATGTGAAAGATGAATGATATTATTATAAAATTCAAAACGTGGTTAATACTATTCATAACTTATAGTTCATAATAATTTTATAACAACATGTAGTTGTTTAGTGAAACTCAGTATTGCGTACAACACATGCTATTGAGGAAGGTCTCTCTTGCGTGTAACACAAGCCAAGAATAGTGTTCGAATATACTATAAGATAATACAGTGTTTCATACAGCACAATGTAATCTTGGTGGTGTGTACAACACAAGACATCAAAGTAATTAAAAAAATCTCATAAAATCTTGTGGTGTTATAGGTCATATATGTTCTTACTTCACAGCAGTAAATATAACATATCATGGAATTGATAGAGATTTTTTGGAAGTTCCAAGTGATATGATTATATCCAAAGACGATAAAATATATAAAACTAACTGATATATCTAGGGATCAACTTTCCCTTATTTCCAAATCTCATAACCTTCATCCAAGGATATATTTGTATGAACACTTTTCCACAAACATTGAACTCTAGATCATTCCAAAAAAAATATCACAACTTTTTAATCAAATCTATGTCACTGAAATATTCTATTGAATAGATCTATCCTTATCTTCCATTTCCTTATAAATATTTTGTCCCAATTTATTTCCTTCTAAAATTCTTCCAAATAGATCAAAGTGATGCACCTCCTTCTATTGAGGGATCCATAAGGATCCATCTCATTACACGATTGAAATATATTATTGTATGAAAACTCAAATAAATGAATATGTTAATCCCAAACTCCTTTGAAATGTATAAAAAATATATCAAAATATATTATATGGATTGATTTTTCTGATCATATTACCATTTATAAGATTATTAGAGGTCGTTCTAAAGCTAAACTATGTATTCAAATATTATAAAATAATTATATATAACATTGAGGTAAACTTAAGATCAAAATGAGATATTATTGAGTTTTGTAATACAGGAAATATTTCTACATATTTACTATACAACCATGAAATAATATCGAGATATAAATATTATTTGATGGAAATGACATGTGGTGATTTTGTAAGGGGGTCAACTACAACCCAAATCTCATAATGGAAATTAGATATTTTGGGGAGTTTGAAGGGAAAATACCTTTTGATTTTTTCTATTTCCAATATAGTACGGTTAATATTTGTCAAATTAAATTAGGCATGTGTTTTAAACCCTTAACTTGTGGGAAAACCCTGAAACGACATACACATATAGAAACATCCATCTTCATGTTATCCCCTCATAAATTCTCCTTACTATCCACATAAATCTTTTTAAATTAGGGATGAATATAAAATGATAATGCATGAGAATCATCTAAGAAATGTTTCTTAAATTCAGGAATTTGTGAGAAACATACAAAATTATAGAATCTTATCATTCCTTCATTGCCAATGTTGAACTACTGAACAATACATACCTTATTTTACAACTTTATAACGTCCTTTTACACCTCTTTATTTTTCAGATAAATAGATCTTTAAACATTCATCTGATAAATATTGGATCTTTATCCTTTCCTTATGATATTGAGATCCATCATATGAAAACCCATATGTATTGGATCACTTTCAACCATTATCATGGATAATTAGTAGGGGTCTTCTGATTCAAAGAATTTTCCACCTTGTTCGTCTTCACAGGGTGTTAATGTACAAAGAAATAAAAATCATTAATCAACTCCAAACATCAATTTTGACTCATATTAAACTATTTTGGTGTGTATATATATTTAGTTATTGTATAATGAATATATAAATATATATATCACATCTTCCACTATAATGATAATTACAACATACCTTCAAAGAAAAATATTACCACTACTAGTTACATATCATGATTCAGGTAATTTTTCTCATGAACCATCATTTACGTAGAAGAATAAAATACCACAATGTCATTATGCTTGAGAAAAAATACCAGTACCTATGAAATTCCTCACTATAAATCATAATCATTTCTCCACTACACGGTAGTGTGAAATAGGTACACTAACCAACCTTCTCTTCAGGTCCTTGAAATTTTTTCCCACATCCAGCTTTCCAGTGGAACTTAGCTCCCTTTCAAGTCAATACTTTTTATTTATTAACATATGTAATTTATTTTGAATAGTTTATAGTATCCATCCATCACTAGAAAACTATAGATCTCGATCACCTTAGTTGGCCTGGGCCATTCCTTAATATCACTGTTATTTTATGTATCCAATGATATACTCTCATTTGAGACAATATAACCTAAAAAATTAAACATCATGTAGCCAAAATTATCACTTACTAATTTTTTCATACAAATTTTACTTCCTCAATGTATTTAACATAATCCTCAAATGATCATCATGATCTTCCTTGCACATTTAATATTTATGAATACCTTCTATAAATTCTACCACAGACTGATCAAGGTAACATCTATAGACACTATTCATTAAATATATGATGATAAAAGGGAAATTTGTAAGTTGAAATTTCATCACTATAAATTCATAATATCAATACCTCATACGGAAGGATGTATTGGGTATATCCTTCTTCCAATCCCTCAACTAATGATATCCAAATCAAAGATCAACCTTGTAAAAATATTGATCTCAATATAATTGGTCATACATATCATCTTCATATGGTAGAGGATACATGTTTTTAAGAGTTATATTATTAAATTCTTAATAATCAATGAAATTATTCATTGACCCATATTACTTTGTAACAAAAATAAAAGGTGCACCACATGGGGATACAATAGTGCGTATGAATCCATTTTTTAGATTCTCACGGAGTATCTTCTTTAGTTTATAAAACTTATAAGTGTCAATTCTATATAGATTATTTGAAATAGATGTATCACTTTTTATTATTTCTATTGATAATTTCATTTCACATTTTAGCATAAGATTATTCATGTATTTAAGAAATAGGTAAAAATATTCCCAAATAGTATATATCAATTAGATATTGTGTTTCTCCTCATCCATTTGACATAAATATACCTCATGAATAGTTAGGAAAACCCATTAAATTGGATGAATTTTCATTTTAAGTTCATATTCATATTCACATGAAAAGTTTATTATTATTAGAGATATAAAAAAAGACATCCCTTCCTCAGTAATTGATATCAGCTCTATATAAAGAGTGAAAGAAAATCAAAAAAATAATATGAAATCCGAATAGATTTAAAATCAAATGATATAAAGGAATATCATTTCCACAAAATTTTATTGAATATGTGTTATAGGCTTTAGATTCAATCATCTTATCATTATTTTTTTCACTACCAATTAAACATCTATCCATTGAGATGGTAATGTGATACTAATTGAAAATTATTATGATATACAAGTGTGGGTATAAATTTAATCTAATTTAAAATTTATATTTCTAGAGTGTATGATAATTTCACCATTAAAAATGTAGTTCTTGTGAAAAAAATTAGAAGTATTGATTATAAAATCTGTCTATTTATCATTTAATTTAGGTAGTTTTTGAGCATTATTATCCTCATTATCCCTTTGATTTGGGAATTATTTTTCATAATTCACAAAAATATGTGCATATGAAGCACTGGAGTGTAAATGGGGAATTATTTTTAATAATAATAACCTTTGTTTCATTGATTGGAATCTTATTCTCCACCTGACAATCAAAATAATGATGACCAAGCCACCCAAACTTGAGAAATAATTTCTTTCATTTTGGGTAATTACTTGTGTTCTTATTATATGAATTTTTGAATGTTTGTGGTTGAAACTTCTCCCCTCCATGTGACATTGCATTGGTTTTCCAAAGAATATTCATCTTCATTTTTTATTACTAAAACTATTACAATGATAGTTTCCATTATCCATTACTTCTTTGAGTGCACATAAAACAATCACTACATGGATTTCAAAGTATCTAATGGCTATTTCATTTCATAGACTTTGTTTCAAGACACCAAAGAAGCAATCAATGTTTCTTTCTAAATTGGTAATAAAATAAAAGTCATACCATGGAATTATTTTAAATATTTATTCATATGTACTGATGGATTCATCATCCTTATACTTCAGTTCAAGAATGTCCCTCTTTATTTTAGTATCAAGAGTATGAGGAAAGCACTTCTAGAGAAAAACACTATTAAAATCGTCAAATATTACATGTATTTTATTCTTTTATATTTACTTTGGATGTTGATAAGATACCATTATTGATCATATTTTATTTTTGAAGCAAAACACTACTAAAATAACATTATCATGGCCCGAGAACTGCAGAATAGGATTTATCTTTCCCAATACATTAATGAATTGATTAATTACAAGAAATGAAAATGGGAGGGAAAATTTCCACATAAAATGTACCATACAATGTTACTCATTGCTTGGTGAATTAGTAATATCAATAAGATTCACATCATTATTAATTTCTCTAGGGATTTGGGTATAAAATTCCATACGGTTTTTTATTATATATCCCCTTCCATTTGGTTTATCATTATAAATTTCATTTCATGGTCCTTAAATTTTTTTATAACCTGATATCTCATAGTTCCACTGATTGAAAAAAACTAAGGTAGATAAAATAAGTTTATATGTAATAATACTTATAGTTATAATTAATATAATAATAAATTTATTCTGATGATATCCGAAATTATGACACCTTCTTATAAACCATAAAAATTAGCTTAATCTCTAAAATTAGCTAACAGATACAATAATATCATGTAGATAAACCTAGGAATTTGTTATATAAATATTACATCTTTTTTAATGAATATTATATAAATCTCACAATAATACATGTCTAACGACTATAATATTTTAGTTTCTTTGGAGGCTAGATATATAAAGAAGATAATTTCATGAAATATATTCATCATCTTAAATAAAATCCATTCCATATATTACACTTCTGGGATTATCAAACATAATATCTTTATTAATAACATGGGTTAAGATGAATCATAAGAAGTGGTGATCCAAAATTCTTGGTAAGATTATAATTGGGATAGATTAGTCGATGATCATAAGTGAGCATAATATAAGAACACAAGTATTAGAAACTGATCATTAAAAATAAAAATTGTAACCAATAAGTAAACATCATAAATCATAAGTCAGAGAGTAATGACCCAAATTGTTAAGAATAAGATTCCCATGTTTTGTTTAATTAAATGTCTTTTGGATATAGATAACATATTCACTCTATTTTGTTTTTTTATATCCAATTGGATTTAAATGACCATTATGTATCTTTATCATTGATAATATATCCATTGAACAATGATCACATGACTAATATACGTATAGGGTCTTAACAAATCCTTTTGACATATACTAAGGAAGTGATAACCTCAACAAGTATGATCATTCCATATGAATCCCATTTACCTAAGCTTCTGAGAGAGATAATATTTCTGGGATTTTTCCTAGACCAATCCCAAGATAAGATCCAACAACTTATACATGAGATAAACCATTTATGAGATAAGTTCAAGCTCATCGATATCACAACCCAAACCATGTTCACCTAACAACCCTACAAAATCCCCACTATCATACGCCTTACTCATAAGGAATATTCTAGTTTCATAAAGAGATTTGTATCAAGACCCTAGAGTTAAGAATATGTACATTATATTTGGTATATGATAATTAATATATTTTCTTCTTATTATTGTTACTTTGATCATGATTTCAAAAAAATAAGTAGTATTTTTCATTAATATTCAAATTCAAGTAAAAAATACGTTTCAATGAATTAATGTATTTTTGAAAAAAACAATATACTAATAAAATATAATTATTAAATTACATATATTAAATATAAATGATCATATAATTTTCATGAAGTCAAATTTAATTTTTATTAAGGTTTGAGAACTATTTTTGTTAAAAATCTTCAATTTTCCATAAAGTATTTCTTTTTAAAGTGAAAATTCACATATTTAGAAAAAAAATTAGATAAAATGAATATTATTTGTAGAATTAAGATTTTAAAATTATACAATGGTGAATTTTTCATAATTTTCGAAGAGATTCAAATTTTGGGGTAAAAATTAAATACTGTATAAATATACGATGTGTTTTACGACATCATAATGGACAAAAAAGGATGTAAAAATAATATAAAAGGTATATTTAAAGAAATATATGCTTTAAATTTAAAATAATGTGATATTCAAAAAATAATAATTTATTTTACAATGCCCATGTGAATCCTCCAGAACATATAATATATCTTTAGATTTTAAAATCATTTCATTGAAAGTGTGACTCACCTCCACATAAGCAAGGGAAATATTTAAAAAACATCAAACCTTGGTCTTATAAAATAATTTATATGAATTTCTATTCCTAGAATTCTTATGAAAAAAATAATGGGTTGTTTTTTGGGTTTGAATATTTTATTTGGTATTGTCCAAAACCAAAATAATAATGAAATCCCCCGCCTTTCCTATATAAACCCACACAAGATATCAATTATATTCACTCAAACTCATTTCATCTCCATCAAACTCTGACCTATACTCCCTAGAGCCTTACCAATGGGACCCGAACTATCAATAAGAATCTATCAAGACTTTGGGGTCACACATCCTAATAAGGGATCCTCACCTTCCTCTATTCCTTTCAATTCAAGAACCTAGTTTGAAATTAGTCCTTTTAATTTTAATTCAATATATTTTCATATTTCTGTAATCAATTCCATAATTTAAAGTATATTTTATTTCAATGTGGTGTTATTTATCCTCCACCATTTGGACCCTTACCTAAGTCATTACTATCCCAAAATTCTTTAAGGGGTTTCTCTCTCTCCTCCTTTTGTCAAGCACCTCATTTATGATATACGCTATAATTTTCAATTTCCTAAGTTGGGATAAATTATTACCTCTCCCCATAAGTATAAATTTCATTTTTGAAGACCCATCTAGCTCTCATCAACCCTTTTTATGAATTTATTTATTACATCGTTATACAGTCCAAATTGCACTGTGATTTCCCATGCCAAAATCACTGTGTAGTGAATACCATTCCATTTATCTATCAACAATTTTAAACATTGTATATAAATAATTATTTATTTTGAATATATATTTAATCATTACATATCCCCATTACCATGGATTAAACTATGATAATTAATGAATCCATGTTCTATGATCTATGTAGCCTACTTGAGCATAAAAACAGACTAATTGTGAGGGGTGTACCATGAAAGCGCTCCAATGAATTGGGTAGTGTTCAATATCACGCTAAATCATGTGAAATGGATATTAACTCATGCTAGTTCATATGAAATGGGTGTTGAATCATGATACTCCATGTGAAATGGGTTTTGACTCATGCTACTTAATGTGCAACGGGTGTTGACTCATGCTATTACATGTTCAATGGGTGTTGACTCATGAAAATTTGTGTACAATTGGTGTTGACTCATGATACTTCATGTGAAATGAGTTCTGAATCATTCTCCTCTATATTCAATGATCATTGACTCATGATAATATCATTTGAATATTGTTTCCATATATCCATATTATGATCATCAGTTATTATCATGCCTTTATATTCATGTTCCTTTTGTGCTCCATTCAAATGCCTATTGTCTAACATGTATTATATTATTTATGTTATGACTTGTTTACTACCTTAATGGGATTTATAGCTCACCCATTTTTTATTTATTTCCTCAGGTTATTATATTAAGTGTTAGGTATGAAATAATTTTGTGGTCATATAAAAGAAGTTTTCAATAATGATGGTTTATTTCATGTTTTAAGTTATTATGTAATGTTCCTAACATCCATAAACACTAGACCTATTAATATTATGAATTATATTAATAGAAAATTCATGTAATAAATCATGATTAAATATAAAATAATGAACAATATTTTTATATTTTGAATCATAGGACAGGTTGAGTTTTTTCTAGGAATGGGATTTGAAACCCCTAGTGAAAACACTTTGGGATTAGTGTAAGAGATCATAAATAAATTTGTGTTAGTATATAGAAGGTGTTTTATCATGAAAATAAATCCCTTTATAGATACTATATGTGGACATTGTTCTGGAATAGATGTACCTAGTAGTAATAACTCTGATAGGATGTTTTGGGCTTGACTTGGGGTAACCCGATACACGACAACGAGCCTTAATGTGCACCTGGTTTGACACTCCTGGGGGATATGATTTTGTAAATTCATAAGCTCACTAAAAATAATTATTAAGGGAATAAAAAAATTCACATATGAACATATGTTATGGTATAAATAATAGATACCAAATACTGAAGCATCTAAATACATAATTTAAGGAAATAAATGTAATTTATAAGTTATAATTTAATGTCATTGTTTTCACATTTATGTGTTCAACTGTTTAAAAGTAAACATCCCTAATCATATATGGGATAAATTATATAAAAAATAAAAAAGGTAAAGGTAGGATTATCATCTATAGTTTAATTAATTCCATTATATCATGAATGTTTAGTATAATTATTCAATCACCACCCTAAAGCATGGAAGTAGAGATGATTGTGAAAAGGGAAAATGGGGAAATTATTTCATACCAGGTATATAATTCATCCCCTATCACAATTTATGGATTGAAATTCCCAGCGATACTTTTTATAATTCCCCTTGAATACTGTTTTTGGAAATTTTAGGCATTGATTTACATTCCCTATATAGAGCCAACATAAATTTCCACGAGGGGGAAACCACTCTCTATATGGAGAGTCGACCCCTGATTCTATGCAATTGCATGGAGAAAGATAAATTCTATTTAGCACCATCATCTCAATGATGGATATTACTATCCTATAGGAAATAATATCTCTCTAAAATTATTTAGTCAAAGGAAAGGATCATTCTTGATGACATGTATATTGTGAGGGAATACGTTGATGTGTTTCCTGAGTAATTTGTGGGTCTTCCTCCTAGTAGAGATGTTGAATTATCAATCGATCTTATACCAGAGATGTTTCCAATATCCAAGACTCCATATATAATGGATATTTTGTAACTTGAGGATCTAATTAAACTATTACCGGATAATCTAGATAAAGGGTTTATATGACCAAGTGCGTCCCTAAGGGGTGCACCAGTCCAATTCATCAAGAAGAAGTATGGGATAATTCACCTTTTCAGTGGTTATCATGATTCAACAAAATTACAATAATGAATAATAATATGTTTCCCAGAATTTTTGGCAAGTTTGATCATCTATCTGGATAACAATACTTCTCTAAGGTGGTTCTATGGTCGGAATATTTTCCACCTAAGGGTGATGAAGGATGATACCCTAAAGACTATTTTTTGTACAAGGTGTGGACACTATGAGTTCATAGTGATTCCTTTCGGACTCACTAATGCTCCATAATTATTCATGGAATTGATGAATAATGTCTTTATATATTACATTGAAAAATTGTGGTAGTCTTTATAGATGATATTATAATATACTCCAAATCTAATGAGGATCATTATGAGCATCTGAGCTTAGTGCTATAGAACTTGTGAATGGATAAGCTCTAGGAAAAGTATAGAAACTGTGAGTTTAGTTGAATAAAATCTCATTATAGGGGAATATTTTCAGAAGATGTGGGATATATGTGGATCCTTCAATGAAAAAAATCAATTGCGGGATGGATGAGGCCAACATTTGTGAAATATATCTATAGATTCCTTGGGTTAGTAGGATATTGTCAATGATTAGTATGAAACTTCTCATGATTGTCAAACTTTCTTACCAATATAACACAGAAGGGAGTCATATTTTCTGAGAACGATGAATGTGAATAAAGTGTAATGAATTTGAAAAGGAGGCTTATCACTACCCCTATGCTCACACTACCCATATATGGGGATAATTTCATAATTTTAAGTGATGCTTCAAAAATGGGTCAGGATGTGGGTTGATGAAAATTTTAGAAGAAATTTCTTACGCATCAAGGTAGATGAAAATTCCTGAGCAAAACTATTCCATGCATGACCTATAGTTAGTATGTGCGATCTTTGTGTTAAAAATCAGGTAAAATTATATCTTTGGGGAGAACTGGGAAATATATACAGATCACAAAATTCAAAAATATATATTCACATGGAAAGAGCTAAATATGTTCCAATGAAGATGTTAAGAACTCATCAAGGATTACTAATGCTCAACCCACTACCATCCTGGGAAAGAAAATAGGATGGATGATACTATAAGAATTAAGGACCCAAGAATTTTATCATTGATGAGAATTTAAAAGGATACAATCTTCTTAGATTTGAAAAGTATCGACATGGGGATCATAATGAACAGAACATCATCAATCCATTCACAAATGATTTCTCAACTATCTCTTTTGGAAATGTTAAGGGATGATCAAAAAGATGATATGGGAATTTAGAAGAATGTGGAAACTATTAGAAAAGTGGAATATATGGAGTTCAATGTTAATGAATATTGAATTGTGAGACTTGGGTTAAGACTATGTGTTACATCCAATATTGAGTTAAACAAATAACTTGTTGATGATACACATAGTTCGACTATCTCTTCTTACCATGGAAACAAAAAGATGAATTGAGATCGTTGAGAGAACTATTCGTGGGACAATATGAATAAGGATATCGTAGAATATACATCAAAGTGTCTTGTTTGTTATAAATTGATAGTTAAAATGATAAAGTCTAGGGGGATGATGCATCCATTACCCATATCGATATGGAAGTGGGAAAATATCATCATATAAATTTTCATATGTATTCCAAATATGTCCAAGTAAAACAATGATATCTAGGTTTGTTTGGATCATCTTATAAATATTGCAAACTACATTGCAATTTTATAGGATTTCCCACAAGAAAAAATGAAATAGACATACATCAGTTAATTGGTAATGCTGCATGGAGTACCAATATTAATTTTATCCGAATAAGATCCAAGATTTACCTCTATGTTTTGGAAAACTCTCCAATATTCTCTAAACATATATCTGAACTTCAATATGGCTTATCACCCTTAAACTGAAGGTAAATTTGAACAGACTATCCATACACTATATGAAATATTGAGAGATTTCTCAATGGACATCAAGGGTGTATGGAACCAACATCTTCCTTTTGTGGAGTTATCTTAAAACAATAGTTCCCACTCAAACATTCAAATGGCACCCTATGAAGCCCTTTATGGGAAGAGGTGTAGAACACTGGCATGATGGTATGGTTTTGGGGAACAAAAAATTATCAGTCCTGAAATGGTCGAAGAAATAGTTAATAAGGTTAATATTATACCGAAGAACATCAAAGCCACACAATATTGACAAAATAACTATTCTAACAATCAACCACGATACCTATATATTTATATTGGAAACATGGTATTCCTTGTCATATACCTATGGATGATATTTATGAGATTTGGGAATAAGAGAAAGATTATTAGAAGGTACATCATCCCTTTTGAGATCCTACTTCACCTCGGAGCCGTGCCCTATCGATGAGCACTCCCAACAAAACTATCTTTAGTACATGATTTATTTAATGTATCACTCTTAATAAAGTACATACTAGACACATCACATGTACTCAATCCATATATGGTAACATTATAGAATGACCTTTCCTATGAGGATCAGTCGGTGATGATATTAGATCGTAGAAAAAATTTCCTCAAAATAAGACACTTTTCCTTATCAAAGTGTTGTGGTGAAACCAAAAGATTGAAGAATAAATATTGGACCCAGAGGAGGTGATGAAGTATAGTTTCCCTCATTTATTTTTTTATGGAAAATTAAATACAGAGGGATAAATTTCACAAGGAGGGACAATTGTAATAAACCAAAATGTTATGAATAAAATTCCCATTTTTATTTAATTAAATGTCTTACAAATATTGAAAACACATGAAATATCATTTTGTTATATAGAATTGGATTTAAATGACCAATATGTTTACTTACTGTTGATAATATATATGTCGAACAATGATCACATGACTAGTATAAATATAGGGTTTCAAAAAATATTTTTGAAATAGACAAACGATTTGATGGCCTCAACTAGTGGAATTGTTCCCTATGAATCCCAATTACTATATCTTCTAAGGGAGATGGAATTTTTTTGATTTTCCTTGAACAATCCCAAGATGAGATCCATAAAACAAATCACGAATGAAACCATTTACATGAGAAGTTCAAGCTCATCGAGATCATGGTTGAAACCATGTTCACCGAAAAATGCCATGAATCCCCCCCATCGCCCAACTTACTCTTAGGGAATATACTGGTTTAATAAAGGGATATGTATTAAGACTCTAGAAATAAAAATTTGTACATTATTTTTGGTATAAAATATTGAATATATTTTCATTCTATTATTGTTACGTAATAAATGATTTTTAATGCAGAAGTTGTATATCTTGTTAATATTCAAATTCATGTAAGATATTTATTTCGATGAATTAATAAATTTTTTAAATAAATAAAATTCTAAGAAAATATTATTATTAAATTATTTTTATTAAATATAATTTATAATATAATATGAATAAAGTAAAATGTAATTTTTTATTAAGGTTTGAAAAATATTTTTTTCAAAACACGACAATTTTTAATAAAAGCTAATTTCATTAAAGTGAAAATTCAAATATTTACAAATTTATTTATGTAAAATAAATTTTTTTTTTATAATATGGATATAAAAAATATCCAAAGGATAATTTTTCATAATTTTCTAAGGAAGTAGAACTTTTTTGGAAAAATTAAATACATTATAAATATATTGTGGTTTTATGACATCATAATTCCCGAATAATGACTTAAAAATATATAAAATGTATCTTCAGAAATATATATGTTTTCAATTTAAAATAATGTGATTTTGGATTAATTTTATTTTTTTTTAAAATCTTTAGTGAATCCAATAAAACATAAAATACATTTTAGTATTTTACAATCATTTATTTGAAAGTGTGACTCTCCTCCACCTAACCAAGAGTAATATTTTAATATTTTATTCCATTGGACATATAAAATAATTTATACCACTCCAATTTTCCAGAATTAATGGGAAAAACCATGTGTGGTTTTTGGTTTTGAATATTCTATAGTGTAGTGTCCAAAACCAAAATAATAATGAAATCTCTCTCATTTATTATATAAACTCACCCATGATCCGATTTGTCTTCAATAAAACACCATTATGATCTAAAAAACTCTAACAACTACTCTATATAGTCCTCCAATGAATCCCCCATGCTACCAAGAAGCATCTCCCAAAGCGTTCGGGTCACACACCCAAGTAAGGGGCTCACACCTTCCTCTCTTCCTTTCAATTACAGAACATTATTTGAAATTAGTCATTTTAACTTTAATTAATTATATTTTAATCCATTTATAATTAATTAAATACTGAAAAATTGATTTTATTTAAATGAAATATCATTTACCCTCGCCCATTTTTACCCCTACCTATGTCGTTACTATGCCGAAATTTCGTAAGGGATTTCTATCTATCCTCTTTTTATCAAGCACCTCATTTACTATATTACCTTTAATTTATAATTTATTAAGTTTGGATACATTATTTACTATCAAAATTACTATCCATTTATTTTTTAAATGATTAGAGTCCATTATTTCTCTCATCAACCCATTTTATAAATTTCTATGTGACACACTTATGCTGCCAAAATTGCACTACGATTTCTCATGCCTAAATCATTCTATAGTGAATACCATACCAATTTCTATATCAAATTTTTTCACCTTAAGGAAAATATACTTATTGGTTTTTAATATATATATATATTGATATATACAACATTTACTTGATCTTGGAATAAACTATAAGGATTAAAGAATCCATGTTGTATGATCTATGTGAAACAAATAATAATTAAAACAAAATGATTGTGAAAGGTGCAACTTGATAGCACTCCAATGAGTTAGGTAATGTTTAGTGTCATGATTAATCATGTGAAACGGGTTTTGACTCATTCTACTTAATGTTAAATGGGTGTTGAACTCGTTCTATTTTATTTCAAATGGGTGTTAAGTCAGGATACTTCATCTGTAATGAATGTTGACTCATGCCACATCATGTGCAGTGGGTGTTGACTCCTACTACATCATGTTCAATGGGATTTGACTCATTATCCTACATGTTTAATTATCATTGGATCATTATAATGTCATGTTGTATGTTGTGTATATAGTTCTATATTATTATTATCCTGATTTAACATTCTCTTATAATCATGTTCCTTTTATGATCCATTGATACTCTTATTATCTAACATGTATTGCCATCTTCATATTATGCCTTGTTGACTCACTTACAATGATTTATAACTCACACCATTCTATTTTATTTCCTCAGGTTATCCCATGAAGTGTTAAGTAAATATAAATGTTGTGGTAATGTAAAATAATTTTTCAATAAAGATCTTGTATTTTAGGTTTTAAGTCTCTATGTAATGTTACTAATTTCCCAAGACACTAGAACTCTAAATATTCTAAGTTTTATTAAGTGAAATTATGTGTAATAAATCATCATTAGATATGAAATAAAGTGGATGGTTTTTATACAGGATGTAGGGATATTAGCCTAATATAAGCCACTCGTAAGGTCATACATCCAAAATAACGATCTGTTGAGTATAATATGACATTATAACATAGGAATGTGGAACATGAATAAAAAATTAAACTAATAAAAATTTTAACATGTAAAAACACACAATGATCCACTCATAATATTAATGAAATATAATATAGTCCCCATATAAAATTATGGACATGAAACTAGGTTCATTCATAAAACTAGGAAGATGTCCCAATATGAAGAGGTTCATACTTAATGTTGCGAACATGATATACAGTTCATGTATAACATTGTTATCTAATAATATATAATGATTTAATCAAATAATTAAAGGGATATATAATTCACAGAACACAAGTCAAAAAAATAAAAAACATACATAAGTATTCCACAAGATCAAAAAAAATTCATCATATCATAATCCATGGAAAATAATTGAGTTTAAAAATGATTTCATCATAATTTATTTATCCCATAAGAAATTAACAGGGTTAATAGAAAAAACATTAAAGAATATTTATCATAATCCAACTAGATATTGAAAGTGTATAGTATCATAATATAATACTCATGGTGAAGTATAATAATCCTTAAAGTATATTAACATAGATGAAAAATACCTTTAAAATGGAATTTTAACATTTATTTTAAAATAATAAAATTTATAGAGAACCATGTTTTTCATAGATAGATATTAGATCCTAATATAATATTAGAAAATATATTGTATAAATATATATATAAGGATTATAATGTTTTTGTTTTGTCTTTAGACACTACAAACACAGCCTTCTAATTTCGTGAAATATCTTCAACATCACCCATAATTATATTCATAAATTGTAATCTTCTTATACATACCCTACTTCAAACACTTCTTCATAACCTTATTAATGGAAACATAAGAAAGTTTGAGATCATATTCTTCGTATGTGAAATCAACGGATATATTAATGATCCCTTACGCATAACATGTGCTTAAGGGTATGAGAAAATGATAATAAAAATTTAAAACCATACCTTCCATTTCATAGATCATAATCCCAAGTCAAAGAGAAAAACCTGATAGTTCATAAGATATTAATCATAAATTAATCATATATCATTAGACATGGTTTTATAACATAGATAATAGATTTTTGTAAAAACACATGATTACAACATTGTGAACTTGTATAAATAGAAACAGTTCAACTCATTAAAATAAAGAGATGAAATCAGGTCCTTGCATTAATGAATGGCCAATAAAATAGGTCTTGTTATAATCTTATGGACATGAAATTCTGGTCTGTAATGAGCAAAACATTCATTAATGAAAATCCCTCTTGACCTAATTAAATGTATCTTTATGTAAATTGTTTTTATAAAATCTCAAATTCTTTGGTTTTATGTTTTTTGGATTTTTAAATACTGTTATTAGTTGTGACCATTTCTAATATAGTCTTTGAATAGTGATCACATGATTAGTATAAATATTGGGTTTTAACAAATCCAATTTACTCAGACAAAGGAAGTGATGTCCTCATCAAGTAAACGTACCCCATATGAAGCCCATTTGTTAGAGATAGGAAAGGAGGATACACCTTTAGGACTCACTCTTGACCAAGCCCCTGATGAGATTGAATATGTTAATCTCAAGTGGGATCGTCCATGAGAGAAGTAGAAGTTTATAGAGATTACCACCCGAGAAATGTTATCCAAGCCACCCCAAGAGTTTGTCACAATCGCAGACCTTACTCTTCGATCTTATGCGGGTGTTATAAGTGGTTATGTAACTAGACCTTAGCACTATGGTTATGTACATTATTTGTTTTATATAATAATGAATATACTTTCATTTTAATATTGTTACATTATAAATAGTTTTTTGAGCACAAATAGTATTTCTAGTTAATCTTCAACTTAGAAATATATTTAATTGAATTAATGGAATTTGTAACTAAATTATATTTTAATAAAATATTATTATTGTAATTAAATTAATTATTATTAAATATAAATGATCATATAATTTTATTAATGCAATTTTAATTTTTATTATGTTTTGAAAGCCATTTTTTTCAAAACCCATGAATTTTCGATAAATGTCAGTTTTTATTTTAAAAATGAAAATTAACATATATAGAAAATTATTTAGATAAAATGAATATTATTTTTGGTATCAGGATGTTTATATTATCCAACAGTCAATTTTTCATAATTTTCTATGACAGTCAAATTTTGGGTTAAATATTAAATACCATTTAAATATATAATGTGTTTTATGACATCATAATGACCCAATAGTGATGTAATTAAAAAATATAATCCTTATTTTCAGAAAATATATGTTTTACCGTTAAAATAATATAATTTTGGGTTTGTGTGAATTATTTTACAAAGCTTTAGTGTACCCTTAAAGGCTTGTTAAATATTTGGTTGTTTTAAATTGTGTTCCTTGGGAGTGTGACTCACCTCCACATAATAAAACCCATTAATTTAAGAAGTTAGGAATTTGTACTTATAAAATAATTTTATCCCCTCCCCGTTAGAAAACACCATTGGGAAGAACCATGGGCTATTTTGTGGTTTTGATTAATTTAATGTGAGGTGTCCCAAACCTAAATAGCAAACAATTCCCTCTCCTTTCCTATATAAACCCACCCAAGCTCCCACTTCTTCCCCATTAAAAGCCTTTAGTGTTCTTCCAACATCTTCCATTATCTCTCTATAATCCTCCCAAGGTTCCCCATACTCTCAAGAAGGCTCTCTCATGCCTATCTCAAGCCTTTGGAACCACACTTCCAAGTAAGGGGTTTTCTTCTGTTCTTGTTTTCTGTCCAATATTCATTAAATTGTCATGCCATTTTAATTTCAATTATAAATGTTGGGGTATGGTTTTTAACCTCCCCCATACATTCCTATTTATTTTTGAATGATGTTAATCCCTTTTCTCTATCATTAAATGCCTCCTATGTACACCCGTTACTATGCTGAAATTCTGAAAAACCTTTCTCTCTCCTCATTTACATTCAAGAAATTATTTTGTATCATGAATATAAATTACATCACATTTGTTGGGACATGTATATATATGACCCCAATACTTTCCATGTCATGTAAATATGACAAGAGATCATTTTCTATCTCATCAACCATTTTTATGAGTTATTATGTCACGTCATTATGTTGCCGAAATTGCACTGTGCTTTTCCAAGCCAAAATCGTTGTGTAGTGAATACCATACCATTTATCTATCTAGGGTATTCACCTTTATGAACATTTATTTATCATTTAAAGAGTTTCATATCTGTATTCCACATTAATTTATCGTGGAATAAATGATTATATTGGCTGATTCAATTTTTATGATCCTTGTGGCACACTTATGTTTGAAATGAAATGTTTAAGAAGGGTGTGCCATTATAGCACTCCAATGCATTGGGCAATGTATAGTATCATGATACGTCAAGTGCAAAGGGTGTTTACTCATGCTAATTAAATTATAACGAGGGTTTACTCGTGCTTCATATGTAATGAGGGTTTACTCATTCTCTATATGGATTGAGCCGTGGCTCATGCTAATTCCATGTTAAGTGTTGTTGCCACATTTCCATGTTATTATTATCGTGCTTTATCATGAATTTATGTTTATTCATCTCTTGTGCTCCATTGGTATGCCTATTTTCTAACATGTATTTTATTCCTCATGTTATTCCATGATTATTCCCTTACTGGGATTTATAGATCACCCTTTTTTATGCATGTCCTCAGGTTATCCCATAAAATGATAAGTACGAGGGAATTTAGTGGTCATGCAAAGGAAGTTTTAAATAAAGATTTTTTTTCATGTTTTAAGTTGTTATGTAATGATCCTAAGCCCCAAAAACACTAGACCTCATGATCATTTAGGTTGTATCAAATGATTTTTATGTAATAAATTATGTTTAATTGTGTAATAGAAGATCTGGGTTGTATGTCATCATATATTAAAATTAATATAAAAGATCACATGGTATATTTCCTGAGTAAAATACCGTTTTCTTTTTAAAATAAAATCATTAAAGTCTAAAAATTGTAAAAATTTTATGGAAAACATTTGTCTTAAAAATAAACATTGTAATATGTAATGTAATATTCAAAGCATTGAGCATTCATGATTGTGGGTAACTCCTTCAGTTTAGTATATATTAAAATCAATATTCCGTTCATATATTTTATAAAAAAATAATAATTCCACATTCAAAAAATGGGTAAAAGATTATTTTGAAACCATTTTTTAAAAATTATATCATAGATAAAAATGAATTTATGAAATCATAAGAAAAGATTAATAAATCATTGAAATATTTTATTTATAAAACATTAACATTATAGAAAAATAATTTTTGGCTAAAGAGGGAAGTAAATTTATATTTCATCGAAATTATTATTTTAGTCTATTTACTAGTTAAATAGCCTAAAATTAAAGGAAAAATATATAATCCCTTGAAATAACCATAATATAAGAAAACATATTATATTTTTTGAAGGTATATCATTAAAGTTTCTCATTATAAACATAGTAAAAAACAATTCTGGTAAACAATAATGTTTAGACATATAACCCTTACCATTTTTCGTAATTTTTGAATCATAATTCCCATAAAGGATATAAAATTATATAGGTTTATATCCAACAATTTTCAAGATAATAAAAATAAAATAATTTCATGGTCATTATACAAACCACATAAAAGATTCAATTGGTGAATTTATTACGTTCCTTGAAGAAACAAAAGTGAGATGAAAATCCATTACCCAAAGTTTGACTTACTTTGAAAATGCTTTAACATCCGGTATAATAAAATTAAATTTAATAAAATTATATACCAGAGTTATGTACATTTTTATAAGATCATATATGAACTAATTGTAACTTTTTAACACCCATTTATTTATTACTTATTAATAAAATAATAATTTTTGGGAGTTAACTGCTTTGTTTTCAATGAGAATTTCAGTTCTTTAGTTTCTATCCGTGTAAGAGTACTATCATTAATTCATCTCCAAAATGTTAAACATTATATTATTATCATATATATTAATTATATATAAATTTATATACTTACCTAAAAGGTAGATATTAAAAAATTAATTACATCATTCCGGGATATTGTATGTCGCATGAAGGAGTAAATGAAATTATCACATTTTAACTGATGGAATGAAAGAATGTTTAATAATATTCCACCATAATAGGATTAGTTTTATATCAAAAAATTATTATATATTCAATAAATCCATCACTATTAAAATTAATGTAAAACAAAAATAAAAACCAAAACACATATCTTCGTGGATGTGGTAGGATACAAGTACACGTGAGTGGAATTATCATTTTTCTATGGATGAAAAAAATGTTGATTATAGTTATTACATCATAAAAATAAAAAATTACTTTTCTGTATATACTGATGTGATTATTTTTTAATGGGATATATGGCTTTATTGGAGTTAAAAGTATAAATAACACTGAAATCACTTAGTGAAGATTATATATCTCCATTGAGAACCCACTTTTGGCTTATACCTTCTGCCTGGAAGGGAAGGCTTTTGGAAAAAACAGAAGGATAAATGATGTAGGAAAGGAATATAAAAAGTTATTATGGTTGGGATTTGATGAAAAAATGTATATTTATTATTATTTTGAAGAGAATATGGGATTCCCTTTAATATGTTAGGGAAGGGAATTCTTTAAATTTTTTAAAGTATTAAATTAATATAATGTACTTATTAGGTTGAAATGGATCTAAATTATTAAAATTATAATATAATATGTGTGTAACTCTAAATAATATCATAAAATAATTGTTTTACATGTTTAGATTATGTTTTTCCCCTTATATGTTTTTGATTTCACAACATGTTAACCCTGTTGTAAATTACTGTGATAATATTGTTTCATACTTTATAGGAGGAAAAAATGTAACTATTAAAGGAAAAGGAACAAATATATGCACCATTTATAATATTTTAAACCATATCTATTTTACTTGGTAGAATATATGATATTCTGTAATTTTATATTATTTAATAAAATATAATTTATTATAACATATCATTAATGTATTTTTTAGAAATAGAATAAATATTATAATATAATATTTTCCAAAGTCATGTAAAATTGTTCCAAAATATCATGGACTTGAAAATAAGGACTAAATGGTCCTAATATAATGAATCAAATTTTTATATGTTAATATATCATTTTGAACCTTATCTTTTTGTTTTACCCCTTGGTCAACCAACTTTATGATTAACTGTTTTAATGAATTTTTCAATATTAAAGGGTTATAAATTTACTTATAAGGTGAAAATTTGAGCATAAATGGTAAATAGAAAAAAATTATAACCTTTTCATCATACATGTCTTATTTAAAAGTATTAATGTTTTTTTAAATAATTTAATAAAATATTGTTTAACATAAAAAATCATTAATTGCATTTTTGAAACTCTTCAATTAATTTCACTTTCAAGAAATCACGATAGTTATGGAATTTTAATATAAATCATTTAAAATCCCTAACATGTTACATTTTTGTAAAAAAATCCTGGAACATAATAATTCAGTAAAATTTTATTACATTATTTATTTTTAAAATTAATTATTTTATATTTCTATTAATTAAATAGATATTTTGGAATTTGTCACAATTCACTATAAAATCAATATTTTCAAAAAAATACCCCATGATTATCTTCATACGCTAATTTCAAAGATGATAATGTATTTATCAGATAAATTTTTTGAAATTTATTACATTTAATTACAATATTCATTCACAAAAAATAATAATTTTTTTGAGGAACCATATTTAGATTAATAAAATGAATTTAATAAAAATTTATTGATTATTACATAACAATTTATCAATATATATATATATATATTAATATGAAAAAATCTATTTAAACATTGAAATTCAATGACAATGTTATAATGGTCAATAAATAGTAATATTTCATGGTTCATTAAAGATCTGTGTTGCGTGTTATATACGATATCGAACATAATGTTATTTTATAATATTAGAGGGTCATATTCTCCCCACACAATTAGTAAAATGTATCCCATAAATTTGAACCGTTTCAAAGTAATAATGTGTTTTCCATTTTATAATTCCTTTGTTGAAAAATCAAATCATCAAAATGTAACACCCGAGACTTTAATGAGAAATAATTTGTTTTAATGTTATATAAATCATCAAAGGAATCTTTCACTACACACAACACTAGCTTGGCTTGCTTTACACGCAACTGCGGCCTTCCTCGATAGCTTGCGTCGTACGCAATACCGAGTTTCACTAAACAACGATATGATATTAAAATATTATTAAAACTAGCCATTATGAATAGTAATAACAACTTTTTGAAATTTTATAAATTTAATTTTTCAAAATGGACTTCATTTTTTGATTCGGAATATCAAAATTATCCTAGGGTGAAATTTTGGTATTTTTCTGAAAACTTTCAATTTTTGATTAATAGTGAAACCAGTAAGTGGTAGTTAAAAAAACTAAATTTTTCATAAAATTTAATTTTACCACTTCTATGAGTGGAATTTCGAAAATCCGAGAGACACGATTAATATCAAGGACTAAAATGTGGTTCAATGAGATGAAAATAATTTTTTTGTGAATAGTAACTTTTTACTTTTTTTACCACGGTTAAAAGTAAATAGGGTAATTAAGGGTAAAAGTGTTATTATTATTATCCTAACACATGTCCTAATTCTATTGAATAAGTGTAATTCGACCAAAATAAACCTTAGGAATAAAATATAACCATTTAGGCCCACTTGGATTAGATTAGGACATTTATTATTAATTCATTTAATGAAGGGTTAAAATAGTTAAAATCAAAGTTTAATAAGTAAACCATTTTTAATATGGGTTTATACATTAGATAAATTCGAATATAAATATTAATTAGAAATATAAAAACATTTCCTACAAAATGGTATCTGATTTATAATTTTTAGACATTAAATAATTTAATTTATTTATAACACAACGATGATGCAATAATTATCTTATTAATGAAATATTGACATAATTGATGTTATAAATAACCAAATAAATTTAATTAGAGACTTTTTATGAATTAAACTAATAGGTTAATATGACATGTTAGTATTGATTTAATTAACTTGGTGTGAACTAATAATTCTGTTATGATTTTCACAAAAATCAATTACTAAATAGTGTCAAAATTGACATAAAATATTTTTTAAAACATATATTATATTATTAATTGTTATTTTATTCCTAAAAATATAAGTTTCGGAAAAATTACTTCTATAAGGTTATATATATTAATAATAAACAACTTGGGGTTCGTTTGGCTTGATATAGTAAGTTTATTAACATTATAGTATAAGAAAACAAGAAGACATGGTAAAAGTTAAATTATCTGACTTAAAGTTAAATCTAAATTATAAGGTTAAAATTGATACCAAAACTAGTCTAAATTCTATTGGATGATAGTATTTCGACCCCTACCCACCTTAGCTTCGAAATATATCTATTTGGAGCTATTATAAATCGAATTTGAATTTATAATAAAATAATATTTTTTAGTTATTCCAAAGCTGCCCCTCTCCTCCCTTACAAAAGGGAACCTCCTCCCTCTCTTCCTCACACCACTTTGAGCCTTCAAGCTCGGAAAACCCCTACCAATTTCTTCTCTCCACTTCTCTAGAGACATCCTAGAGGTCCTGGTCTTCTTCGAAGACCAATTTTAGTGCCCTAAAAGGAGGTCTCAAAGAAGCACTTTAAAGAAGAGGTAATGTCCGTTACTGATTCTTTCATATTTATTTCTTATTCCACTTCTTATTATTTAGTTGTTTCATTATGAAGTAATAACATCAGTATCACTCATATACTGATATGTTATTATAAGTATGAAACAACCCTATTTCACCATCTATCCATCCTACGGAAAATGAAATCATCGCGCGTGCGTACGTACGGAATACCATCTCCACGCCGTGGTGTAATCTATTTTCCACTACCACCTTACTTGGATGGGTATAATGGTGTAAATAATGACTGTGTATGATTATTTTAAAGTGATATTGATTCTGAAATAGTATATATACACTCCAATACAAATCCACAATCATGGGAACGATATCATTGCTCGTGCGTACGTATGGAATACTGTCTCCACGATGTGATGCGACTCGTTCTACATGATCTTCATTGCATAATGATTATATAAATGAATTGAATGAATTAATATGATATATATTACACTAATAATATTATCGAAATTAGGTATCTATAACCTAAAAATAAAAATAAGAATTTATTCGACAAAACATGCATAAGAACAAAAAAGCAATAAACACCCAAATAACATGTAGCAATGAAATATTACTAATAATAAGCTAAGAATATGACCATATATGATATCATAAAAATAAATATTATTCTAGAATAAGTAAATAACATTATTTAAATCATTATACAGGAGGATCAGACACTTACGAAGCAAATTGGGCCTAAGGTAAGGGAAATATCACAATCTCATTTTTATCCGAGATTGTTTATACTTTGGTATTTACTGGGGTGTATTTTATCATCCACATCCATGTTTCCTCAATATGTAATATTATTTCCATCCACCTAAAATTGTTTAAATCCAATTTTACCCTTCAGTGAGTTTTTAGTAAAAGATATGAAAGGAATATTTTGTCGTTTTTCGTACGAGGTACTTTTTGACTTTTCCGAAAAAAGTACAAGAAGAATGTTTTTTATTAACTTATACGGCATGAATGGATTTTTAGAACATTATTTCTATAAATATTCCTTTACAAGTTTTCAATTTTATTTTTAATCAACTTCTTTTAGTATAATATTATATGACATGTTAAGAAAGAAAAATGTTTTTGAAGTAGAAAGGATATTTTCCTCAAGAATGGAATTCAACTGTTTTATCAAAATTATTTTCCATCTAAGATAATATAGGGTCATGTTTCTATCCCTTTTATTACATTTATTTGACTTTTTTGTGATGGAATTATTTTTATGAATTCCTTTATCTTCTATGAATTGTTTTATGATGTCACGTTGTTTAAGAATCCCATTTTTATTACATGGGTTACGCTATGATGTATGGTTTATGATTTTGTGGCACACGTAAGAAAGGTAGAATTATGAGATGGGTGGGACCTGTATCTCCCTCCAATGCATTGGGTAAAGATTTTATATCTCATGAGATAGACATGGCTGGAATAGTAGGTTATACCGGTTCAGTGAAACAGGACTGAAACGAGGAGTGAAGTTGGTTTAGAAATGGAATTTGTCCACTAAGATAGTCTTGGCAATGAGTCTTGACTAATAAGAAATGATTCTCTATGATTATGTGTGTATGCCACAAATTTTCATGTTTTATGTTTTGATTATTTGGATTCCATTTCACTACTATGATTTATCCCATGTTATGAAATTATGCTCTCTTTTGCAGGTTAAGATTTCCAAAAGTTATGTTCTTATGAATTTGATGTGATTGATATTTCTTTTGTTTACCCTTACTGAGCATTTGAGCTCACTCTTTTGTATGTTTTCCGTCCCCAGGTCAGGAAGAAGGTTATTAAGTAAGATATGCCAAAAGGGACTATAGATATGATGAAATAAATGGGAGACGGTGTAGACGCTTTATGAACCAGTTGTTTATGTTTCCCAGTTTCTAAATACACTATACCCATATGGTCCTTTCTTGGTTTTGTTATATGTTGTAATAAGTGTGCTTCAATTTTGAAGTAATAACAATGTATGTAAAGTATGGGTCGTTATAGTTGGTATCAGAGGAAAGGTATAGTCAACCTTTGGAAACTAGGATGTGAAAGCCTTAGTAAGAACCCTAAGGATAAGTCTAAGCATAGCACACAATATTAGTGTTTTAGAAATGACCATGAATAACCTAGGACAAGATATTAAGTGTGAAATTTTATTCTTGATTATGTGGTTTTCCTATTATAATTAGTGTAGCTCACACTATTCTTCTTGGTTTTAGTCAATGGATGGAACCCGAAGGAACCGTGTTAATGCGGAATGCGACGGGCAATGCAATGATTGTCCCCCTGAGCAACCAAACGTTATGGGAGCTGGAATGAAAAATCTTGTAGCCATGATCACACAACTTTCTCAAGCTATGAATCATGCAGGACTTTCAAACGAGAAAATGAAGGAGGAACATTCTGTTGAATCCTTCATGAGGCAGCGTCCACCTTCATTCAGCGGGTCTACTAATCCATTAGTTGATGAAAAATGGATTAGTACTACTGAAAAGATATTTTCAGTTCTTCAATGTTCTGAACATGATAATGTCAACCTAGCAGTGTATCGTTTTGAAGGAGATGGTGATCAATGATGTAATATTATTAAGAATACGAGGCAAAGGGATGAAATTGAGTCCATGGAATGGGATGAGCTCAAGAACTTAATTTTCAATAAGTACTTCCCTTGTATTCTCCAAACAAATATGGAGAAAGAGTTTCTTGAACTGAAGCAAAAGGATGATGAATCTATTGGTACCTATGAAGAAATTTTTACAAGACTTTCAAGGTACGCTTCTGGAATTATTATCCAACCTGAGAGTAAGATCGATCGATTCTTTAGTGGCTTAAAACCAAGTCTTCGAAGGGCCTTATCCATAAGGGACTTCAATAGCTACGAGGAAATCATTCGATGTGCTCTCAATGTTGAGATATAGATTGGAGTAACCCATCAGTCCTATGGGTTTGATAAGAAGAGGAAAATGGAATTCAAAGGAAAATCTATAGAGCACACTGAAAAGAAGATGAGCTTTCCCTTATGCTCAATGTGTGGAAAGAAACATGGAGGGAGTTGTCTTAAAGGGATAAGTAAATGTATCAAATGTGGAAAGGAAGGTCATCGGGCATTTGAATGCGGCGATGATGGGAAGAAGATGTCTAATGATGCAAACAAAGGAAGGGATACACAGAATAAACCTAATACACTTCAATGTTTCAAGTGTAAGGAGATGGGACATTATACCAATAAATTACCTAATCCAAGGGTGCATGATGATGGTCGACGTCAACAAAATCTTAAGGCTAAAGACAAAGGAAAGTCACATGAAATTTCTATCAGCGATGTGGAGTACGATAACGATGTGCTGAAATGTACACTTACCATCCACTCTAATGTTGCAAATGTTTTATTTGATTCTGGATCCACCAACTCTTTTATTTCTGAAGAATTTTCTAAGGGTATCACAGTATTATCTCAACAATTAGTTGTTGAGTTAGCTGTGACAACACCTAATGGCACAACAGTCGCATCAAAAGTTTATAATTCTTTCCCGATTGATGTTTTTGGGAATGTGCTTCCTGAAAATCTTGTGATCCTTCCTATAGTGGAATTTTATGTGATTTTTGGCATGGATTGTCTTTCTTTATATGGAGCTCATATCAATTTACAAAGAAGGGAAGTCACATTTCATATTCCAGATCAATCTATGATCGTCTATCGATGCAAGGATGAACATAACCTTCCAGTGGAAATTTCTTCCATCTTATGGGTCTTGATTCCACTAAATGAGGGTTATTTATCTCAAATGGTTGGTGAGAAACTTACGATTAAGAATATTCCCATTGTACAAGAGTTTGATGATGTCTTTCTGGAGGAATTTCCGGGTCTTCCACCAAATCTTGAAGTTGAGTTTCAATAGAACTCGTATAGGGTGCTTTAACTATTTCAAAGACACCTTATAGAATGGCCCCAATTGAGTTGCAGGAATTGAAGAAGCAACTCCAAGAGAATCTTGATAAGGGATTCATACGCCCTAGTGCGTCACCTTGGGGAGCACCTGTTCTATTTGTTAAGAAGAAAGATGGATCAATGAGACTCTTCATTGACTATCGAGAACTTAACAAGATCACTATCAAGAACAAATATCTTCTCCCACACATTGATGACTTATTTGACCAACTACGCGGAGCTCAATACTTTTCCAAGATTGATCTTCGTTCAGGGTATCATCAATTAAGGGTCAATAGGGAAGATATACCGAAGACAGCTTTCCGTACAAGGTATGGACACTATGAATTTATAGTGATGCCATTTGGTCTTACTAATGTCCCTGCTATCTTCATGGATCTGATGAATAGAGTCTTTAGAGACTATCTTGATCAATTTGTGGTAGTATTTATAGATGATATTATTTTCTATTCAACGAGCAAGGAAGAACATGAAGATCACTTGAGAATTATATTGAAGACCCTGAGAAAGGAGAAGCTTTATGCCAAATTTACCAAGTGTGAATTTTGGCTTAAAAAAGTTACATTTTTGGGTCACATAATCTCAACAGAGGGGATATCTGTGGATCCAGCAAAAACAGAGGTTATTGAAAGATGGTCGAGACCAACAACAGTAACCGAGATCCGAAGTTTTCTTGGTTTGGATGGATATTATCGACGTTTTGTGAAATATTCTTGACGATTATCTAATCCACTCACCAGGTTGACTCGGAAAGGAGTTAAGTTTGTTTGGATGGAAGAATGTGAAGAAAATTTCAAGGAGTTGAAAAGAAGGTTATCCAGTGCACCTGTGCTCACACTGCCTTATAGTTGAGAAAGTTTTGTGATCTACAGTGATGCATCCAAGAAGGGATTGGGGTGTGTTCTTATGAAAAATGATATGGTGATAGCTTATGCCTCACGACAGTTGAAAATCCATGAGCAAAATTACCCAACTCATGATTTGGAGTTAGCTGCGGTAATCATTGCATTAAAGATTTGGATGAATTATCTTTATGGAGAAAGGTGTGACATTTATACTGATCATAAAAGTTTAAAGTATATTTTCATACAAAAGGAGATGAATATGTGCCAAGGAAGATGGTTGGAGCTGATTAAGGATTACGACTGCTCAATTCATTACCACCCTGGGAATGAAAATAAGGTGGCAGATGCATTAAGTCGACAAGACCATGCTAGTTTATCCATGATGAGGATCACAAAAGATCCAATATTTATGGATTTACAAAGGATGGATCTTGGAATTATAATGGAAAGGGAAAAATCATATATTTCTCAAATGAGTGTTCAACCATATATACATGTGAAGATTAATGAGGCTCAGAAAGAAGATGTAGAGTTACAAAAGAAGGTGAGAAATAATCATGAATTCAACCTTGATTGTGATGGGATAATAAAGTTCCAGAATCAGGTTTGTGTTCCTCCCATCCCTAAATTAAAGAAGGAGATGCTGGATGAGGCTCATAGTTCTTCATTCTCTATTCATCCTGGAAGCACAAAGATGTATAGGGACCTGAAAGAGTACTTCTGGTGGGATGACATGAAAAGAGATGTTGCCGAATATGTCTCTCGATGCTTGGTTTGTCAGCATGTTAAAGCTGAGAGACATAAGTCTAAGGGGATTTACAACCATTAGCCATACCCGAATGGAAATGGGAAAACATCACTATGGAATTTGTCACAGGACTTCCTAAAACATCCAAAGGAAATAATGCTATCTGGGTCATAGTTGATCGTCTTACAAAGTCGACACACTTCATCGCTATTAGAGAGGATTTCTCTATGGATCAGCTTGCCAGGACATATGTAAAGGAAGTGGTAAGACTGCATGGAGTACCACTTTCTATTATATCCGATCGGGATCCGTGATTTACCTCGAAGTTCTGGAAAAGTCTTCAGCATACTCTGGATACAGAGTTGAGTTTCAGCACTGCTTATCATCCTCAGACAGACGGTCAGTCTGAGAGGACAATTCAAACTCTAGAAGATATGTTGAGAGCTTGCTCTATAGATATCAAAGGTGGTTGGGATCAACACCTACCTTTGGTGGAATTTTCTTATAATAATAGCTTTCACTCCAGTATTCAGATGGCTCCTTATGAAGCTCTCTATAGAAAGAAATGTAGGACTCCAACTTGCTGGGATGAAGTTGGGGAAAGAAAGCTATTAGGAACTGATCTTATTGATGAGATGGTGGAAAAGGTCTGATCTATTCAACAACACATAAGAGCAGCTCAGAGTCGACAGAAGAGTTATGTCGACAACTGGAAAAAATACCCATAGTTTGAAGTGGGTGATAATGTGCTCTTACGAATATCTCCCTGGAAGAGGGTCAGGATATTTGGAAAGAAGAGAAAGTTGAGCCCTAGATATATCGGTCCTTTCAAAATACTGGATCGTGTTGGGAAGGTAGCTTACCGATTGGCAATTCCACCAAATCTCTCTCAAGTACACGATGTGTTCCACGTATCTCTCTTGAGAAAGTATATACATGATCCTTCTCATGTACTCAGCTCAGAAATTGTACCGCTGGAGCAAGATCTTTCTTATGAAAAACAACCGATAGAGATTCTGGATCATAGAGAAAAAGTCCTACGAAATAAGACCACTCGCTTGGTGAAAGTTTTATGGAGGAACCAACAATTAGAAGAAGCTACATGGGAGCTTGAGGATATGATGAGGGAGAAGTATCCTCATCTGTTTGTTACAAAGTGACGAATTTCGAGGGAGAAATTCATTGTAAGGGGGGTAGAATGTAACACCCAAGACTTTAATGAGAAATATTTTTTTTATGTTATATAAATCATCAAAGGAATATTTCACTAAACACAACACTATCTTGGCTTGCTTTACATGCAACCGCAGCCTTCCTCGATAGCTTGCGTCGTACGCAATACCGAGTTCCACTAAACAACGATATGCTATTAAAATATTATTAATACTAGCCGTTATGAATAGTAATATCCACTTTTTGAAATTTTATAAATTTTATTTTTCAAAATGGACTTCATTTTTGGATTCGGAATATTGAAATTAGCCTAGGGTTAAATTTTGGTATTTTTCTGAAAACTTTGAATTTTTGATTAATAGTGAAACCACTAAGTGGTAGTTAAAAAAACTGAATTTTTCATAAAACTTAATTTTACCGCTTTTGTGAGTGGAATTTCGAAAATCCGAGAGACACGGTTAATATGAAGCACTAAAATGTGGTTTAATGGGATGAAAATAATTTTTGGTGAATAGTAACTTTTTACTTTTTTTACCACGGTTAAAAGTAAATAGGGTAATTAAGGGTAAAAGTGTTATTATTATTATCGTAACACATGTCCTAATTCTATTTGATAAGTTTAATTCGACCAAAAACAACCTTAGGCATAAAATATGACCATTTAGGCCCACTTGGATTAGATTGGGACATTTATTATTAATTTATTTAAAGAATGGTTAAAATAGTTAAAATCAATGTTTAATAAGTAAATCATTTTTAATATGGGTTTATACATAAGATAAATTATACTATAAACATTCATTAGAAAGGTAAAAATATTTCCTACATAATGGTATTTTATTTATAATTTTTAGACATTAAATAATTTAATTTATTTATGACACAACGATGATGCAGTAATTATCTTATTAATGAAATATTGACATAATTGATGTTATAAATACCCAAATAAATGTAATTAGAGACTTCTAATGAATTAAACTAATTTTATAAGTTAATATGACATGTTAGTATTGCTTTAATTAACTTGGTTTGAACTAATAATTCTGTTATGATTTTCATAAAAATCAATTACTAAATAGTGTCAAAATTGACATAAAATAGTTTTTAAAACAAATATTTTATTATTAATTGTTATTTTATGCCTAAAAATATAAGGTTCGGCCAAATGACTTATATAAGGTTATATATATTAATAATAAACAACTTTGGGTTCTTTTGGCTTGATATAGTATGTTTATTAACATTATAGTATATGAAAACAAGAAGACACGGTAAAAGTTGAATTATCTAACTTAAAGTTAAATCTAAATGATAAGGTTAAAATTGAAACCTAAACTTGTCTAAATTCTATTGGATGAGATTATTTTGACCCCTAATGACCTTATCTTCGAAATATATCAATTTGGAGCTATTAAAAACCGAATTTGACTTTATAATAAAATAATATTTTTAGTTATTCCAAAGGTGCCCCTCTCCTCCCTTATAAAAGGGAACCTCCTCCCTCTCTTCCTCACACCACTTTGAGACTTCAATCTCGTCCAAACCCTGAAAATTTCTTCTCTCCACTTCCCTATAGACATACTAGAGGTCCTGGTCTTCTTCAAAGACCAATTTTAGTGCCCTAAAAGGAGGTCTCAAAGAAGCGCTTCAAAGAAGAGGTAATGTCTGTTACCGATTCTTTCATCTTTATTTCTTCTTCCACTTCTTCTTCTTTAGTTGTTTGATTATGAATTAATAAAATCAGTATCACTCATATACTGATATGTTATTATAAGTATGAAACAACCCTATTTCACCATCTATCCCTTCTACAGAAAATGAAATCACCGCGCGTGCGTACGTACGGAATACCGTCTCCACACCGTGGTGTAATCTATTTTCCACCACCACCTTACTTGGATGGGTATAATGGTGTAAATAATGACTATATATGATTATTTTAAATTGATACTGATTATGAAATATTATATATACACTCCAATACAAATCCACAATCATGGGAACGATATCATCGCTCGTGCATACGTACGGAATATCGTCTCCACGATGTGATGTGACTCGTTCTACATGATCTTCATTGCATAATGATTATATAAATGAATTGAATTAATTAATATGATATATATTACACTAATACCATTATGTAAATGAGGTATCTATAACCTAAAAATAAAAATAATAATTTATTCGACAAAACACGCATAAGAACAAAAAAGTAATAAACACCCGAATAACAAGTAGCAATGAAATATTACCAATAATAAGCTAAGAATATGACCATATATGATATAATAAAAATAAATATGATTCTTGAATAAGTCAATAACATTATTTAAATAATTATACAGGAGGTTCGGACACTTACGAAGCAAATTGGGCTTATGGTAAGGGAAATATCACAATCTCATTTTCATCCGAGATTGTTTATACTTTGGTATTTACTGGGGTGTATTTTATCATCCACATCCATGTTTCCTCAATATGTAATATTATTTCCATCCACCTACAATTTTTTAAATCCAATTTTACCCTTCGGTGAGTTTTTAGTAAAAGATATGAAAGGAATCTTTTGTCGTTTCCGTAAGAGGTACTTTTTGACTTTTCTAACAAAAGTACGAGAAGAATGTTTTTTAACTTATACGGCATGAATGGATTTTTAGAACAATATTTATATGAATCTTACTTGACAAGTTTTCAAGTTTATTTTTAATCAACTTCTTTTAGTTCAATATTATATGACATGTTTTGAAAGAAAAATGTTTTTGAAGTAGAAAGGATATTTTCCTCAAGAATGGAATTCAACTGTTTTATCAAAACTATTTTCCATCTAAGATAATATAGGGTCCTGTTTCTATCCCTATTATTACATTGATTTGATTATGTTGTGATGGAATTATTTTCTTGAATTATTTTATCTTCTATGAATTGTTTTATGATGTCACGTTGTTTAAGAATCCCATTTTTATTACATGGGTTATGCTATGATGTATGGTTTATGATTTTGTGGCACACATAAGAAAGGTATCATTATAAGATGGGTGGGACCTATATCTCCCTCCAATGCATTGGGTAATGATTTTATATATCATGAGATAGACATGGCTGGAATGGTAGGTTATACTGGTTCAGTGAAACAGGACTGAAACGAGGAGTGAAGTTGGTTCATAAATGGACTTTGTCCACTAACATAGTCTTGGAAATGAGTCTTGACTAATAAGAAATGATTCTCTATGATTATGTGTGTATGCCACAAATTTTCATGTTTTATGTTATGATTATTGGGATTCCAATTCACTACTATGATTTATCCCATGTTATGAAATTATGCTCTCTTTTGCAGGTTAAGATTTCCAAAAGTTATGTTCTTATGAATATGATGTGATTGATATTTCTTTTGTTTACCATTACTAATCATTTGAGCTCACCCTTTTGTATGTTTTCTTTCCCCAAGTCAGGAAGAAGTTTATAAAGTAATATATTCCAAAAGGGACTATAGATATGATGAAATAAATGGGAGACAATGTAGATTCTTTATGAACCAGTTGTTTATGTTTCCCAGTTTTTAAAGACACTATACATATACGGTCCTTTTCTGGTTTTGTTATATGTTGTAATAAGTGTGCTTCAATTTGGAAGTAATAACAATGTATGTAAAGTATGGGTCTTTATACAAAAGGTTTAATAAAACATCCTTTGATGTAATATAAAAGTAAATATATAGGCCATCTAGAATAACACATATCCTGTTTTTCAAAACTAGAAAATTAGTGGGATGTGAAAATATGGGAAACGGGGAAATTAAATGTCCAAATAATGATTCATGGTGATAGAGTACATTGACCAAAAGAATTTGAATCGTCATGAGAATGATAATGACCACAAAAACAAAAATCAATGAGGTGTGATATAGACCATAAATTCAGAAAAAAATTATCATGATTGGATAATTTTTTGTTTCAAAATCATTTTCCTAAATATGAGGGATTATTTCAATATCATTATTTAGAACATGAGAAAATTTATGTACTTCATTTATTGTCAAAATTTCATCCTATAATTATGCTTCAATGAATTTCCACATAATCACTTACTCTATGAAATGAATATTCATGGTGGATTTTTCATGGATAAATCACTAAAATTTACTTTTATCAGGTTATAAGATCAACAAAAGAATAAAAATACATTCCATCTATCTCTATTTATCATCAAAACCAAAATAGTTATCACAATTTATCCCATATGGATAAATATAATACACTAATCTATAAAACATGAACAATAACACCAAAATATCAACATAATCCATCATATAAAAGGATAACCTTAAGAATCCTCTAAAATATGTCTTACCCTGATTCAAATACAAATACTTTGATGATTTATATTATATCCTTCCATTGTCATCATTACAATTAACTTGAAATAATTTTAATCACATATAATACAACACACTATTTTGCATATACATTGATCTTATATTCACCAACATATAGTAATTATTTCCCAAAATCTTGTCATAATAAAATCATATATACATACAAAAGATAATTCACAATTTATTAATTATAAATAATATCTTATATTATCAAAAAATATTTCCATTGGACGTTCGGATTCATCCTTTATAATATCAAATATGATTTTCTTATTATAGTAATTCATTTAGAATCACTGTAGAGTGAACTAATCAATTCTTAAAATTTCATAAAATTAGACTGAAGGATAAACAAAAAGATTTCTATAGGACTCATTCATATAATCTTTAGTATATAATACCAAACTACGGAGTGGGAGATAATTTTTCTCTAATTATCATTATTAAATTCAACTATTGGGAATAGATATTATATCCATTTTTTCCTACGAAGTCATTGTTTTTTTGTCCTATTATCTTCATTATCCATTGACTTAGAAAATGATTCACATAATTCCCAAAATCCTTACATTTATAGAATTGAAGTTCTAGTGGTGTAATCTATGGATATCTATCTCCCCATTCATTTCAATAAATATACTATTCACATCACATAGACAATAAAATTCCTATTAGATTGGTGTCCCACACATAAAACATCATCATGTTCCTTTCAATAATTCACTAGGGTACTCATTATCACATTTTTGGAATGTTTGAGGCTGAAAATTTTTCTTCCCTCCACTTGACTTTCCCCTTGAGTTTCCATGAAACATGACAGGGTCATATTTTTTATGATTATTTTCATATAAAATGATTTTTTACACTTGAATTGATTAATCGTTTTTTTAATATATAATATTAATAATTTTTTGTAGGATATTAGAAATAATATAAAATGGGATAATTAAATGATTTGAATATAAAAATTATGGTTAGGGTCATTGGGCAAGTAAATGACCAAAGCTAGGGATGAAAAATAATCAGTCAAGCCCCAACTAGGTGAAAAGTACCAAAAAAACAAAAAATAACATCATGAAGGTCATTCATAATATGGAAATTCATATAATTTAGTATTTGAATTGAGTAAATAAAGAAAAAAAATCAATTCTGGAAAATGGTAGCTTCTGTCAAGGAGTGACACAGCTAGTTACGCCGTGACACAACCCATGATGATGCAAAACGTTTTTCACAGCATGAAACAATCCATGAGAGGTTCATCCCTACGCATTATATGTTATTAATTATATTCATGAAATGAAACTCTTGGAACTAACTCAAAATGGATGTTTCGATGAATCTTTTGGTGTTAACACCATCAAATGAACTGTGAAGCCTAGTTATGAACTAAGACACATTAATGGTCCATTTATGACACCCCAATCACTAACTTAAGCCTATAAATTTACGGTCTTTGTAGATGAGAATACCTTATAGTTCTTGATGATTTTATTACATGAAGTGAAATTAGAGATATTCTACTCATGTTATTGATTTATTATTAATTATTTTTATTCCATGTAACACATTCATCATTTTAAATCAAGTGGTCTATTTTCTTCCAATCCAAATTTCATTCATCCGTCTATCTCTTTATCAATCTCTCTCTTATATCTTTACATAGTGATCTATTTCATGTAGAAATACCTAGTAACTAACAAAAGGTTTTTCCATGGTGAATATTTTGTAGTATTGTAAATTATTAATTTTAGATCATTTAAATGATGAAATTTAATTTTTGGTTGATGCGAGGGAAGTGCACAAGTGTGAAAATAATCCACCATGACATGAAACCCACATTTATTCTTATTTTATAATATGTGTTGGTGAAATTTAGTGCACCAAAGTGTATTCTAAATAATGATAAAATTATTTATCATGTGAGGTAATAATAATCAATATAGAATGGACTAGATTGTAATATTGAATTTAATAATTAAGGAACCCATATAAACAAATCATAGGAAAAAATCATCATTTTAACTTATATTCATTCAGTATGCATCTTAATTTATGTTTAATATTTTTATCAAATTTGTTTTCAAAAACCAAAAACCAAAAATCCATTTTCTTATAAAATAATGAATTAACAAAAATAATTAGATTACATGAATTAAAAATTAGTGAGTAATTGCTTGTGCCCCACCTCAAGTGAGGCGAACTTCGTATGCCTTTGTGTTGCATTAGAAAAATATATTTTCTTTTGTAAAAATCTATGGTAGGTGTGTCAAAACTGGTTCCAGTTTTTTCGATATAGAAATATATTTCATTCACTTATTTATTTTTTAAATATTTTAAATAAATGTTATTATTTTACAAAAAAAGTAAAAAATTTCTTACTCACTCTAATCTTTATAAAATTATGTTTCAATATTTTCTAAACAAATACAAAGAGAATGAAGTAGAATTATTATAGAGTACCAATTCAATGAATTCATCCATGACATTAAGGCGACCCTTGATAACCAAATATTTGAATTATTGGTTATATATTTATCTAATGTCTAAGAGTACTTCTAGTAATTTTATTAGTAATTGGTCGAGAGAGAAGTAGAGACATTAGTATTTCCCCTCAATGTTTCTAATAAAATTAATCCTGTGTAATATCATGAATAATAAGTTTAAAATGAGCTAGATTCCCAGTTGAAAAGTATTAGAAATGAAGTGCATGACCATTAGAACAAAATTGAATGGCTAACTACATTATTTCAAGAATTATCAAGGAAGCCCAAACTTGAACCAGAGGACAATGAGGAAGAACCTCTATACGTATCATTTTTTTAAAATATCTACAAGGTGAAGGATAAACTTGTAGGCACCCACATCCAAACTATCTGGAGATAAAAATTCATTAATACCAAGAAGTGATAGAGACTGAAGATAAAGACTCATGTGTTGATGTGAATAAGGGAAAACATTCATATCCATTTTGGACTGAATGGATAGATGATGATATATATTGATATCTACCTATATAAAAGATAGAAGAATCACTGCCTAAATAAATCTATATAGACATATTAAAATATGATACACTGAAGTGGTGTAATTTTAAGAAATATTGTAAGATCTAAACTACCTACCTCCACCCATTATAACTCAAATCCAAGAGGTATTTCCACTAAAGAATAGTTCCAATCCAAACCAACATGGTGAGATTATCCTAACATGAACTCAATTTAATTTAATATTATTGAATCTAAATTTTTAATGACTCCCTAAATTTTATATTTTGTAGATTTGGATGAGACTTTTTCTGTATGGGAGTAATATGAAGAGGAAGAAGAAGTTGCACCTACTAAGGATCACATGGAGCTCCCTACAAAAATTAACATCTACTGGAGGAATCCCATTAGGAGATCCAAATTTCCATTCCTAAAGAGTCCAAATCATGTGAATATTATTCTAAAGGGGAAAATGATTCAATTTATTATTAATATTTTTTCCAAATTCTATTATTTTATACATTTTCCTTTAAATATCCTTTTGATACAGTACATCCGAAGTAGGAACATAAAAGTGTTGATAATATTTCACAAGTATAAATATATAAGTAAGGGGAATTATAAATCATCCTAACCCCACTGTGATAGTAATGAGTTATTAATAAAGGGACATAACTAGTGCAATCTAACCAATGAGTTTGATACAACAATCTTGAAGAAGTGAAACCTGGAAAAATTAACCTATGGTGGTTCAAGTCAAATAAAATCTTCCCAATATAATATATTAGGAGAAAACTGGTACATCCCTTCTAGAGGAAATCATAACATAGGGACCACTTTTGGGGTAAAAATAATAATTATATATCTATTTTATTTATTTAATTTTTTAGAATTTAATTTTCAATTAATAATTTAAGGATTCAATTAGGTGCATCCCCATTCCTCTTTATTTTTGAACTTAAATGACATGATTCATTAGCATTAATGATTAAATTTATTTTGTATGACCATGATGGAATGTGGAAGAATCATGAAATAGGTGAAACTTGACATAATTCAAATCATGAATAGAATTAATATTGTAAAATTATTGTAGAATAGGGTTGTGAATCAAGAATTCACACCGTAAAAAGAATTAACATAATGAATTTACGAAAAATAGAAAACTAGGGAACATAAAAAATCATAAGAATATATCCATCTTGAGGGAAGTATGAGTTAAAATTATTTCTATAGTTTAATCTTATTATTTTAATCTTTTTTATATATTTAATGAAAATTGCATGCCCCACATTGAACCATGGAACTCTAGTGTCGATCTAGGTGGCATAAGTTACATCAAATAACCATTATGACATATTTTATGTTTAAATGTTGAAAATATTATATAATTGAAATTGTAAAATTAATTTTTAAGGTTAAGTATGTGGTGATAAATTTGAAAAAACTGTATTTTTAAGAAGAGATGAATTTTGTAAATGAGATTCGTCCTATATATTGAATGTTTTTAGTTTCAAAAATATGTGTGGATTGGATTACTATTTTATTATTTTTATGCATACTTTTTCCGCACCATATTTTTTAATACATTATAAAAATTATAATCAAAATTTCCCATTTCTCTCTATAGTATATTTCTTGAGATAGCTGGGCATGTTTTCTTCTAGGACATGTCTGATATCTTTTGGATATTCTGACTAAACAAAATCAATTTTCAAATGATTGAATTTTTTTGTTTGAAAATTATATTTGGACCCACTGTTGTATCCTTCCTATATTTTACCATATATGAAATGAATTACCTTGAATGGATATGATCCATGTTTCAAAACTATTATATCCAATCCTACCCTAATAAAAGTACAATTCGTGATATTTAAAAGTATAAGTGTGGTGGAGAGTTTTCCTATTATATATGGGGATGTACTTAATATTCAAGGGGTTCTTATGTTATTTTGATAGAGGCCATGTGATCATTATTTTTTACTTTATGATTCTACTACTTTGAAAAAAAAGTAAAAATTAAAATTAAAAATAAAATAATAAATGGGTTGTGACTTGATAAGATAAAAAATGACCATTTCTAGACTAATGATTTTTAGCATATGGTGTAAGGATTTGAATTTGATATTGGCATTAAGCACAAATTTTTAAAAAGTAAATAAAATTTTGAAAAAAGAAATAATGGGAAATGTATTGATTATTCTACTTGTATAATGTGCTACTATGAGCATTGGGGTTGTGAGATAACATTTATAGGAGTATTTAATTTGTCTTATCTTGTGATAACAAGTATTTTGATAAAGAATAAATCATAATTTTTAATATTTATTTAACTCATATGTTAGCTGCCCAAGTCTTTATATACATTTGAACCTTATTGTGATATCCTCGTGATTAATTTTGATTTCTATCTTTACATGATGGACATTCTAGAGGATATTACATCTTATGGTAATTGAAATTTACTTTAGGTATGAGCCCAATTTTACTTACATTTATTACCTTGAGAGATTAGTAAAAATAGAACAATGGAAGGTATATTAATATTTTAATGCACACTGAAAATTTATTGATAAATAAATCTTGAAGGAATGAAGAGACATTTGTTTCTAAAAAGAGAAAGTGAAATAAAATGTTAGATTTTTTTAAATGAGTAGATTAATGAATTATTTTGGGTGAAATTTGAAAAAAAATTCTGCTAAAAAAATATTGTAATTTTTCTTTTGATATTTAAATCTTGGCATAGTCAAATTCCTTTCAAACATTTTTTAAAGTACATGCTTGAGAATAATAAGGTTCTAAGTATAGGGGAATTCACAGAGACATATTTTCATGCTTATTTTAATATAAAATTATTTTTTACACATTAATTGATTAATATTTCTTTATTTAATAATTTTTTAAATTTTCCATAGGATACAGGATATGATCGTTAATTTTATAAAATGAGATGATTTGATGACACAAAATATGGTCGAGGGCAAAGGAAAGGTCAAGGACCAAATATAGAGCTCATAAATGAAGAACTATGCTTCAATTGGGTGAAAATTATTGGAAAATAATAAATAATGTCATTAATGTCTTTTAGGATCTAAATCATGAATTAATTCATAAAATTAAGTGAATATGTGGTGATAAAAATCCATTTTGGTTGATGTTATCATGTGTCCTGACATGACCCATATGGTCATGCTGTGACAAACCCCATGAAGACTCGTGAAATTTTACATAGCATGAAACAAGACAATAGAAGTTTGAAACTATAAATTTCACACCATTAACACTACTCTCAATGTGAATCTCTCAAAACTAACCATGAAATGACAGTTTTGATGAAATTTAAGGAAGACACACCTTTTAATATCTAGTGAATCCCCATTGTGAACTAATACCTATTCATGGTCCGTTTATGAAACCTTGGGCACCAACTAAAGCTTATGAATACATGTCCTAGGTAGAAGATACAACCAACCATTTCTCAAGGATTCATCAGCGTGATGCATTATTAGGGATCTCATTCTTATGGTTTAATTTTATTTTTATTTATTCACATTCCATATAATAAATTCATCATTTTAATTAAAGTCTTACAATTTATTCCAATACCAATTTCATTCATATCTCTCTTCTTTTCTACATATATCTTTCTTTATCTCTCCCATAATTCCACCATGATCTCCTTCACTTAGAAATTTAAAGTGACTATCCATAAACATGGCCTTGGGATAGGTTTTGTGAAATTCAAAATTATTGTTCTTAAATTATTTAAATGATTTAGTTTAATTTTTAGTGGATGTGAGGGTTTTTTATAAATGTGTGAATTGTCCAAAATAGAAAAAACACATATTCATTCCTATTTTCAACCAAGTGTTGATGAAACTTGGTGTACCAAAGTGGATTCTAAGGCACTCTACAAAATCACTCAAGAAGGTGAATATAAATCTATATATGATAAACTAGATTTTAACATTGAACATGATAATGAAAGAACATGTATAACCAAATGATAAGGACCAAATTCTTTATTTTAACTTGCATTAATTTTATCTACATCCACATTTATTTTTAGTATTTATCATCACATTTTTTATAAACCTAAAATGATATGATATTATAAAAACCCAAAAATAATTCCATTTGGTGAATCGGAAATTAGATACTGATTGAACAAAATTCTCCTAAACTAAGATGAACCCCGTCATCCTCTATGCTACATTAGGAAAAAAAATTATTTTTTTACCACATTGATATGTATAGATCAAACCATAACAATAAGGGATTCCAGCATTCATTTCCACATTCATGTTGCATCGATTTTTTATAGCTTCCAAATACTATTTTTGAATAATTACATTCAACAAATTGTTTTCTATCCACTAAAAAATAGATCAAATTTTATTTCAATGATGATGATTTAGTAAGAATCATACCTTTTAAGTACTGTAAAATTTTTCTCATAGTTACCAATGGATTCATCATCATTCTTCTTTATCAAAAGAATTCCATTCTCTATTTATATATATATAATATAAGGAACTTAATTATTTGAAAAATATTTCATAAAATCATCCCATTCAATGGATTTAATTTCATCTACTTTACATGTATTCATAATAACATTTTACCTATGATTAAATTCACATTCTAAGTGACAAATGGATGGGTAATATTTTTCATGGTTCGAACTCTAAATAACATAAAATATTGATTCCATCACATTGATCCATTTATCACCAACCAGTGGATTAGAATATCCATAAAAGAATTGTCGATTTTTTCATATAAAATATTTCATGGGGTTTTCCCTCATATGTTCACTCATAGGTTCAACATGACTAGTGTAACCACTCACAGCTTGAAAGGGGTGAGTGAGAACTGTAACAAAATATTTCACCTTGGCACCAAATAAATTTTAGTTATCCTGAGAAAGTTCATTTCATTGACCATAAAATTCATTATTCACATGATTCCTTTTGGTTCCATTCATGGAATATAAAAATACAGCGTGGGAAAATAATCATAGTGGGAAATTATATAATGCGGAAAATATTATATCTGTTGTCAAAATTATGATATATTATTTTAGATGTTTAAAAAAATTTGTTAAACCTTCCCATATTTGGTATCTTTTATTCAAATACTTCATAGTAGTTCATAAGTAATATATTAGATAACTTGTGCATATCCCCCAGCAGTTTCAAACCAGGTGTGAAGGGAACACTCACTATGCACCATAATGATGACCATGTTATACTTATCCAACTCTTCTCGAGATTGTTGTCCCTAGATTCATATGTTTCGAAACCACATTCACTTTTAGAATCTATAAGATTATATAGTTGATTTCACTTTTGAATAAATAGCCATTTTAATTTTGTTCATTCTACGAAGAATCTTGTTCATCTTGTTTATTTTCTCTCGTAATTGATGAATTTATCTTTTCTTTGGTAACAATATATGTAGTGTTACAAAATAATTAAATACTATAAGACTAGTATCTATATGTCATGATTTTTTCAATGTTTATAATTAACTCTACCACAATTCGTTTCACCTAGGACCTGATGTAAATAATTTTTTGGTTCAAATATATATGGTTACTTATTTACTATAGATTGTATACTATCCTATAAAAGTGTGTTGTTACTATAGAATATATTCAAAAATAAATAATATAAATGATTAATTTATCATAGAAAATATAAAAAAACTAAAAATTCCTAAATAGTATTAGTATTATATCTTATGATTCTGTATTCATTGTGCTTCCATAATTCCTTTTTCTATTAGTGAAAAATAATATTTATGGAGAAACTTTTACATAAATATTAAATGTCTACTGCTATATGAAAATTCAGAGTAAATAATCGAAAATATAAATATATATTAAATTTTAAGTGGTATATTAATCATAAAAGCTCATGATAAGGCATATAAGTGCTCCCCGAATTTCCATAATGATGTTGATGCTGGGGAGGGGTTTCCTTTGTAGTCTTATTATGGGATTATCAGTATCTACGTCTGTGAAGTCATGTGTGGTTTCCCATATTTACCCTTAAAAGGGATTTTATCCAAAAAGAAATAAAAAATTATGCTTTCAGGCCATTTAGTCAGTCACATTGGATAAAGCATCACCATTTCAACAAAATAATTCATTAATTTTGATCCATAAAGAGAATAATTTGGTTATTAAAATTTTATAAAAGAAAGAAATCTCATAATAAAAAAAATTAAATTAATTTTAAGAACCATCTAATTAATTATAATACTCTAAAATTAAAATCTTATAATCTAATATAAAATATAAATAAGCACCAACCAATAGAAAAAAGAATAATAAAACACTACTTTCAATACCTTCAATAAAAATAAATTTAACGTAGACATGAAATCTATTTTAACAGGAAATTATACAAAGATAACTCTAACTAGTTATAATTAATAAATTTCAATTATGTTTAATACAGTTTTATGTTTTTTTGGTTTTTTATTACCTATGATGTATGAGTATTTATATTTTATATTTACATATCATATGTATGTATTTTTTAATATTTTAATTTTTTAATGTATGTTGAGTAGTTTCTATTATACATTATTGTTTAATATTGGTTGATATGTTAAATATGTTGTTTAATATTTTATTTAATCATTCTATATAAATTATTCTTCATTTTTTAACTAAATTGAAATATATATTGAATCCAAATCATAGATTTTTTAATATATATATGTCTCTTTTGGAATGTATCACACATGTATCATGGTTTTTGTAGAATTTACATATCTTATGCAACCAATTAACTTATCTAGTTTTAAATATGAATCATCTTATTATTCAAAAATAAAATAAAATAAAATTGAAAAATACTTACCATGAATTATTAAGTCGCGAGTGCCTTGAATGGATGGGATATTATTTCTCATCTCCATCGCATAACGATTTTTTGGGTTATCCTTTTCTATATATTTCACTAAATTTATTTAAAATTTCCTCACTCAAAATATCACAATAAAATATTTAAAAACATTTCTTCCCCTTTATTATTTACAACTTCCTCTCACTTTTTTTATGATTATTATGAAATTTATAACTATTACTATAATTATAATGACATACATTGAATATATAATTCTCTTTAACCTCAAAACTATAATATCTAACTCTTAAAGATACTAAAATTGATATCATAAAATACTCTATATTTTTATTCATAAATAATGTCATTAATTTCCTTTAAAAAATATAAGAATCACAATAAATATTCTCACTAACTATAGATGAATATATCCTCTATATTTGGGGTATTATTTTTTTTGAATTATCATAAAAACCATAACTATACTCTATTTGTTCATACTTATATTCATGGAATAATACATCAGTGTGAATCTTCTCATCACAAATAAATAACATTTTCCACATCTCGAATCAAAACTTCACAAGAAAAGATAAAATATACTTAAATATTTAATAAAAACATGCCACTTAAAAAAACAAAAAATATTAACAATATGAAATCTTATATACTATATTCTAACTATATGTTTCTTGGGGTTTATTAATTCATGAGGCCTTGGTTGAGTGGAATATTTTTGAATGATCTATAAGGGATACCATGAACACAATAATAATATAATATGAGTGGTTATTGATGGATAACTAGTTTATAAAATTTAAATTTTGGATTGAATTGGATACAACATTATTTACCCACCCATTAGGTTTCCTCGATATATATACCAAAAAATTGAAATGGAACCTTTGTTTTTTAATGTGATTATTTTTTCATGATTTATCATTTACAATAATTTCCTATATTTTTTTATTATCATAAAATTGATGAGGCCTTATGTTTTTATGAAAAATAAACTTATCATTTAAAAAAAATTGGTGTTTATTTGAAACTTATTATAAATTCAGTACACAAATACTACTTATCATATTTTTTTATTTACACCTAAATATAAAAGGCAATAACTAATAGAATAACTTATTATTCTATTTTTTCACAAAAAAAAACGATTTTTTCAGAAAAAAAATCAAGGATTTCATGGTAATTAAAACAAAAAATAATATGTAGAAGAATTGTTTGATAATTATTGAGATACTTATCTCATAAATTGATTGGTCCTAGATATTCTATCAATTTAAAATATGTATCTCAGTGATATTTATCGAAATATAGAATAATGGTGGATAACTATTCAAAGGGTGTTATGATAACCATATAATAGATATCCATATTCATGAGATACCATTATATGATATAGGATATGGGGAATGGTAAAAAGTATTATGAACTACATTTTATGGTTTTAAAATAATAGAGATAAATACCATTTGAGAATATAATGGATTTTGATGAAATTAAGAAGAATGGATCTTGATGGTATTTCAAAAATAAGGAAGTATATTAAAATATATTGGATGAAACATATCATTATTTAGACATTAAGATTATATAAAAAAACATCATGTGATGATGAGATATATGCTAATAAAAGGATTATTAGATCCTCCAAATATAGATTTTGAATCAATGAGTGGGAGAGTGAATCAATAAATTTTAAATCAAAATAAAATAATGAATATTTTAACCTCTCTAGTTAGTATAAATTGATCCCTCTAAATTAACTACCATAAAGAAGATTCATAGATCTACATATCACCATATTATTTTTTTAAGTTTTACCACTACTTGAAAGTTTTTAGTACTTAGTGTTTTATGTTTATTAACTCACTTCACCCAATTTGTACATATTTTTAATGGAGTAATCATGAAAGAAAAAAGTATTTACATTTACCCATTACAATTTATATATTCATTTTTTTTATCTGTCTAATTGTAACAATTATATTTTTTAAAAATTGTTAGAAGATATGAAATTTTGATATTAGAGGTCTTCAAGGATAGATGATTCATTATCATTATTAACACTAATTCATCAAATTCATATGATTAAAACAATTTTTTAGTTGTCTATATTCTACTTCCACACTAAATAATCATGTATTTCTTGAGTCTTGTTAATTTCTCATGAATAGAAAACTCTAAAAAATTCCAAAATACATCTCCAACCATCAAAATTTGATCCTCAACATATTTATTAAGGAACCCAAAACATGAATTCAATTTATAATTTTTGAACAAACTAATAGATTTTTAAAACCAAATTCTAGATGAAACTATTTGAGGGATTTTACCCAACTCATAGTAGGCCTCTCCAGATGAAAAAATAGAAAATATTTATTTTTAATGTTTCCTAGTACAGGCTAGCATTACAAGACCAACTGTCCAGGGCATGGTTCTTAAACCGAACTCGAACAAACCCCTAAATTAGATTCATGGGTGTCTATAAATATAGGATATCTAACTAAGCAGACCGGAATCCATCTAGATACTCATGATGGAAGATATTCACATACTCCCTAGAACGTTTGTGATAATTTCCATGAACTCCACACCCCATGTTTATTTTATATGTATTTGTTTTTTCACAATAATGTTTTTTACTCATTGATTTGGATTTCCAAATCCATGGTTATTACCATTTATAAATAAAAATGTTCTAATATATATGATTTTTTATATGAAAATGATTCTTTTAATGTAATAAATATCTTATATTTTATAAAAATTTGATAATTCCTAATAGAAAAGACTTAATTAACTATAAAAGTTATTAAATTACCATAAAATATGAACTTATTACATATGAGATGAGGTTTTTGTGTTGTGAATGTAGAAATTTTGTGAACATTAGAATATTTTCAATATCTATATTAGTACTACTATGATTAAAAAATTTATTTCCAAAGTCACTTTAATGGAAATGTGGGAAACAGAACAAGTTCCTGGCTGTATGAATAAAACATGGTAAGAAATCACAAAGTTGTTAAAAATGTGAGTAAAAATATTGTAATTTTTTACCTGGTATATCCTTCATTGAATGGAATGGACCTTTGTATCCAGGTCATATTTGATAAGGTCTTCAATGTTTTTAGAAATACTTTCTCATCTTTGGATGTATTCAACCAAATTAATCTTTCTTTCATTGAAGGATCATGCTAAAGGTAGGTATTATTTATAGATATAATACCATTATTCTTTGTTTTCAACACCTCGAAGTTCCCTCTCTAATATTATAACCTTATCCTCATTTTATGAACTTAACTTTATGGACTCTTCTTAAATTTTATTATTTTAAAAACTAAAGAGCTATAAATGGTTCTTTAATTTTTCATTTTCCACCTTTCCCAATACACTCCCTTCTACTGTTTTTTAAAATCACTACTCTCAATTTGTTTCATTCCTTTTTGAATAATTGTGCTCCTATTTATTTTTTGAACATGATCTGTTGATCCATTAGGCAACACCTAGGCCATATTGGTCATCCAAGTTTCCATCATCTTCAGTATCTAAGAATAGTCATTCCATCCATTGTATTTCATCCCCTTTACCACACAACATCCCCCACATCACGATTCCCCTTTTATCCCATCTTCTACTAAGGACTATGAATTCCATTGACTCAAGTGTCCTCCAAATTTACCACATAGAGTTTTCTATGGATATCATCATCATTATAAGCCTCCGATAAAATAGGGGAATGTATTTAGACTGCCACTTACAGATCTCTCTCCTTGAACGAGCATGGTTCATGCTCTGTCCCTTACTCATCCTTCACATTCAACTGATTACATAGAATTATAGATAGATTGATTCTCCTAGGACTTCTCCTAAGCACTGAATCCTTATATAGGCCTGGATTTGAGGAATTTTTCCCTATACCTACATTTGAAACAGCCTCATTTGTTGATTGATTCACCATCGGATGAGGATTTCCACTGATATAATCAAAACCCCCTTTATTAGAGTTCTCATTAATGCTGATGAGAGGGTCTAGAGAAACATGATTTCTCCCCACCATTGTTGGTACTGAAGGAGACTTCACCCTTATTTATGGACCAGCCAAATCTTGTTTAGTATCTCTTCTCACTGATACTCCCTCAGTATGGGATGGATCATATGGCATAACACCATTATCCCCAACAACCCCCACTAGACTAGTAACCTTTTCAATCAACATGATTTCCCATATATCATATTCAAACAATAAAAGAAAACCATAGTATTTGTATCATTTATATCCCTTGCATATTTTTTTGTGATTTTTTATAGAACAATTCCATTATGACCCTCTAGGTTGATTTCTCAGATAGATTTGTCTTCCTTTCCCACCAGTGGTTCAACTGAAATGCTCTCATAAAAAGAACAAAGACCTTTAAGAAAAATAATCAGAAAATATCACGAGCCATGGAGATCTGGAATGCTTATATCCATAAAAGGAAATAAATTCTACTTTTCCCCTTTAAGAGGATGAGATTATTCGACCAAAGTAACACAAAACTCCCTTTTACGACTATCAAGATTAATGTGTCCCCACCTATTACAAATATATTTTTCCCAATATTTATATAGGATAGGTAAGAAATACATGTAGTATCTTTCAATTATAATCCAATCAACTTCGGTTGGAGTCATGAGAGTTCCATTCCCACATAAAGGTTATCCACAACAAGATGTATCAAAGTATAAGTCCTACAATCAGCACACAGTATACAACTGATTGAGCTGTCTATAGACCAAAGGAGAACACGGTTCTAGAAGAATAGTTTTAGGCCATGAAATTGAAGATAAATGAACATATTGGATGGTTCATGATTCATATTATGGTCGAACCAGATCTATCCAATATATAACTCATTATTATAGTCCCTCCACATCTCACATAGTTCAGTTAACCTAAGTTCCTTTTCATGTAACTATCAAGAAATTTATATGAATGGTGAATAATACAAAAATTAAAAAGTATATTATAAGGAATTAAAAATTTATTTTTTAAAAATATATTACTCAAATTTCATCCCATTTCTAGTAATTTATTTATTGTGTGGCTATTATACAATATATTACAAGAAAAGGGAATAATAAAAATATAATTTTTATTGTCCCCATGAAACTCAACAATTATTAACTAATTACCCCAATTATTTACATGTCCTTATTATAAATAACCATGATTTTTGTGTGAATATTCAACCTTACATAAATTTTTTATAGAATTTACTTTTACTAAAATATGTACCTAATGAAATAAATGAATATTTATTAAACATATATAACTAAAATTAAAAAAATATATTTACAGAATTTCTTTTTAAAAATTCACTAGTAGAGTTTTGTTTTGATGTTGTATCATGTACACTATGTTAGGGTGTGGTATGTGGAGGGGTGTATTATATAGTATATTGTAGATACAGAAGTTGCCTAGAAGGGTAGAGGAATAAAAGAATCCTAAAAATTAGAGAATTATTGTAAAGATATGATGATTGATAAAAGAAAAATGATGAGGGATATGAGGAGTGGGACTACCCAGAATGGTTGTATGAGAGAGTAGTTAAAAATGAAGATAGTTCATGCATGGGTAAGGAATGTAAGGAGGTATTATTGAAAGAAAAATATCATTTTTAATATATATCTACTGACTCTGAGTAATTTTGTATAGGGGACATCATGTCGGGGAACTATATATAGGGGTGGTCCCATAGTATTGATTTCCAGACCTATTCCTGATGAATAGAATCTACCCCCTTGATGATTACTATTAGTATCAAATATGATTTGTTTAAAATTAATACACAGTCAAGAAATAAATAAGGTACTCTGTGGAAAAATCATATTTTTCATCCCTACTTCTCAAAATCGATGATCATTTTTATCCATTTTTTATGATCCTCTTCATAAGATATAATAACCTTAAAATTTAAAATGTGATATGAAATTTTTAAAATTTATAAAACAAACAATAAATAGAATGATTCCATAAAATTATATTATTTTTTAAAATGTTACATATTAAATAAGATTTGTTTTTATTAAGTTGTTTTCTACCAAAATTAAAACAGTACATAACAACATGAGATGTAACAATAAATTCCAAATGGAGATAACTAAATATTTTTGGGTAGTATATTTTATATGGCTTCTCATATTATGTAAATTTCAAATGATATAGGGATATTGTAACCCTTAATATAGGTAGAGTTGAAACCATTATAAGCCTATATTGATTTAATTAAACATTCATTTGTTTTATCAAGTGTATATTACTTGAATAATTACATTACTCACATTATAGATCTATGAATTAAAGAATATATTCACTAAAAATGATTTATTTTATGTAGGGATTATATTCTTAGTTAACCATAAAAACAATAAGATAATATATATTAAATTGTTACCTATAATTCTTTATTCAGTACACATTTTTATGATATAACATGAATGTGACAATAATGTTCAATTTAAATACAGTTTTATCTTCAGTAAACTTAATGACCTCTCTCATTCACATAATACTTCTTATAAATTATTATATCCTTTTCAGTAATATTAACTATATTCATGTTCAATTGACCATATAATTAAAACATTTTGATTTTATTTCATGAATGTGACACTATATAAAATATACCCCAAGATATAGTTCATAAATTAAAGTATTTCTCAACCATGTATAAAACATACAAGAAATAGGAAACTATATATTTTATATAATATACTTACCAAAATTAAATATATACCTTGTATAAAAGTAAAAAAAATAGATGTAACATGTCATAATAATGTAAAATAAATACCTTAAAACATGTCAATGCTTTTCTTTCTCTATTATAATATTTTGTTCACAGTTCATTCTAACAACTGAATCATTTACGTCGTTGAATGAAACAAATGATTGAATGTCGATTGGTTCATCCAGAACATCACTATCATAAATCCATTCCAAAAAATATTTTTTTGGAATAACAACAACAATAACACCAAATTATGGTTTTTAAGTTTTATTTAAATAAAAAACTTGTCTATATTGAGATATAAGATTGTAAGGATCATCTATACAAAGATGACATTTCATATTATTCACTCTAGATCCACAAATATCAATATAAATTCATTTTCATGGTCAATGAATCAAACCACATATATTTCATTTTAGGTACATGAATATATGCATAGTAATATAATAAATATATTCCCTAAAGAACCCCATAATTTGATATATTTTTTTATTGAAGTTTTCTATCATATGCCCGATCATAAAAACACATTTGTTCTCTTATCATGACTCCTTCATGTTGTTTTTCCATGTTTTTTCACAAAAATTTATATTGAATATAAAGCAATTTAAAATTATTTCTTTATTATCATATTCCACATTGTTTGCAACAAATGAAATCACCCTTATATTAGTGGATACATCAATCATCTATAAAAATATAATTTGAAATATATCAACACCAGATAATAAACATGTACCCAATATTTTTCTATATAGAAAAACAATTTTTTTACCATTGACTTAAACCAAGAAAGAAAAATTTTCACTATGTAATTTTTCCCTCATATTAACAGAAAAATAATATTGTTTTGTTCTTATAATATCACTATGTTCTCTAAAAATATGACAATTTTATAATATCTAAATATTTGAAAAAATACACAATACCAAAATATATATATAATTTTTTTAAATTGAAGTTATTGTTTACGACACCACAATTTAATAGTAATGTATGATGAGAGATTTCTCACTCATCCTTATTTAAAGTTTATAGCTTGTAAGATACAGATATCCTCCCATTATGCCGGTGATGAAAATATAGTCTCTATGGGTCCAAGTTTCTCATATTCAATTCTAATTTTCCAATTACATCTCATGATTACATTATCCAAATAAATTGAATCGAAATAAATGCATTCAAGTTCTGTATATCCTTTAAAAATAGATTAAACATAATGAATTTTATTTATCATGTAATATTTTAGTATAAACATCCATTTTTATGGGATACATCCATCAACTAGAAATGGGACCATAAAAAAGAACTTTTGTTAGAACATTCAAAATGATATGTAAAATAAATGTGAAAACAATACAAGGAATATATTCTCTAAGTCAAACATAATTATCGGAGTGTCTATCTATAGTTTTTTATAAAAAACTTTTATTTTTTCTTTTATTACCATGGACTTAAAAAAATGTGACATAATCTAATAAAATAGCCTTATAATTATGTTAATGTAAATGATGAATGGAAATATTAATGAATTTATGCAACATAAAATCATATTCCTTAGTTTTATTGGATTTTAGTTTTATATATCATGTATCTACTCAATATGAAATGTTACTTGAATAAACATATAGAACCTTAAAAATTACAATATGTGAGGATATTATTTCTTCTATTCATTTTTCCTCAAAAAACATGAACAAATTTTCTTCCATATATTCTAACTAATTAACTCAGGATGATGTCTTCATTTTATACCTGAATCCATTAAATCATGACCTGAGAGAAGATAATATTTTGTTTTTACCGTTATATTTAATATAATTTTATGTAACATTTTACATGTATTTTTTTAAATATTCATTACATTTTAGTAGTGATGCAAAACATTTGATATCCAATACATAAAATTTATAAATATATTTTTCATTCTTAAATTGTTTTTATATTTCAATGGAAAATTATTTCTTTTTAAGAACATGATTAACTATTTCCAATAAAAAATAAAACCAAAAATTTATTTTAGGATATAATACCTTTTAATTCATTGAGGTAATATATCTATCTATATGGAGTTATGAAACTATCTTTAATTGTTCAATTATAAATGAACTATTTGTAAAAAACTAATTTCCAATAAAAATAAATGTTTTTTGAGCCATTAATCCTTTATAATGTGTATTTTTCATATAAATAGGGTAGGATAATCACCCCTTTTTACTCGGATAATAAATCATTATGTAAGAATAGAAATAATTTAATTTCCACAATAATGTACCATGACACATAAAATAATCATTTCTAGATACATAACATGTTTACACCCTGATGATCATAATATCCTTTAACTCATTTATTAATGGATGCAAGTACATGTTGATATCATTTCCAGGACCATTGAGTTAGAAATAAATACAATCTTGGTAATAATATGATTTTTCATACACATTCATGACAGAACTATATCATTATTATCCTTGTTTCTTTCATCTCCATGCCTTATAATATTATTTTCCATTTCTTTGGTATATAAAGTTACCAAAGTCTATGAATCAATGAAAAGATCCACAAAAAATGGTCTAATAAATGGGATTGAGTTCCATTTTTATTAGTATTCTATCATGATTTACCACATTGTTTGCAATAATTTAACTCATCATTTTTTTCTAGATTAGACAACAATATTTAGGGAATGCATGGATCATAGAATTTGAAATCCAAATTATTCAACCAACATTGATTCCATATTACCATTTTTAGGAATATATGAATCATCATGTTTTAATTCATTAGAATGTAAGGATATGGTTATTAGTATGCTACTAAATCAATATATTTTTTTCCTATGATACAATCTCATTAAAAACTCATGTTTGGTCATTTTTATATATGATTGGTATGCTAGGGTATTCACTTATTTAATCATGTTTCTATCATTTTAAACATCATAATTGTTATATTAATATAAATAAGGTGTTCTCATATTCATATCCTCTTTCAGTGATCTATATGAAGTGTTGCCTTGTAGAACAAATGGAAACTAATCTAAAATAAATGTTTCCATTCTAGCCCTCTCAACTAAACCAATGTCAATATCCTCATGAAATTTTTCTCTATTGTGATAAAATAAATTTTTCTTCTTAAAACCTATTTTTTGTGATATAGAAACACATTTCCTCGTTTATTAACCACGATCATTCATTGTGATCAAAACATGGGCATATAATCAGCCCTCCATCTGAACAATTATCGAATTATAAATCCAAAAAAATAAAACTCTATCTAAAAATATTCAACGATCTAATAAATTTTGTACAAAAAATTCAATTCATTTAAAAATTAATAAAAAATTAGTTTTAAAACAATTATTTTCCATTAAAAACATTGAATCTAATTAATTCTTATGATAAGTATAATATATACTCATTATTTTATTATACCAATTAGTAGTGAATTCAAAAGTTTGACACATTTATTATAGAATTGATAAAACTACTTTCATATAATTATTTTTCTATTTAGAAGACGTTTAATTAATTTAAATATGAAGAAAAATACTTATAAAATCTATGATACATTTAACCAGTTGCAAGAAAAAACTTTATAATTTTACTCCAGTAACCTGATTAAATCATCTCATATAAATGAAATCAGTCTCATGAGTTTTACCAATTCAATCTACATTATCTTTTCCTTTATCAGTTGATGATAATTTATAGTAAAATGGTAAAATTAACCTATTAAAATGATTTAATGTATTTCAAACACATAACAAAATAAAACCAAACCAAAAATAGTTATATTTTTATTTCTAAAACAATTATTGAATTAAAATATTTAAAAAAATATATTTTCAAAATAAAATTTATAAATGATTGACATGTAAAATGAATTTAAACAAAAACACTACCAATAGAGTTGATTAACAATTGTCAAATAGATAAATTAGTGTTAATTCACCATAATATTATATATTATCCTTATACACCTTTCATTGGCCTATGAGTAAATAACAATATTGGTTTTATTAATATCTATAAAAAATTATTTAACAATCACATAGATAAGAACTAGTGTTCACTATATTAATTTAGGTAAATATTATATATGTCATTGGATATAACTAATAAATATTTCTCATAACCAAAAATAGAGACTAATATGTGGAACACAAATTAATTAAAACACAAAGTTAAAATTAATTATAATTTATAAGTAAGTTTATCACATTTAAAATATAATTTATAAAAAAAATCTATTTACAAAAAAATATTAATAGTTAGGGAATATTTTTCATTTAACCTATTTACCATATAAAAATAATTATATCTGGTTTATATTCAAACTGATACAATGATTAAAGATTTTAAATTATAAAATTATTCCTTATAATAATGTCATTCACAAAAAACATGATATATACACCTCTACCCTCTTAATTTTTTTAAAAAATATTGGGTGTGGCGCTATTGTCCCTCTATCACTTGTGGTGTCATAACCCAAAATTTTCGATACATCTAGACTAATTTATGAATTTATGAATAACACAATCACAAGAAACACACTACATATAAAAGTAATTGTGTTTTTCAATAACTAAGAATAAATATTTAAAGAAACATAATATAATTTTTTTGAACAAATAAAACCCAAAAAATATTCAAATAAAATGCATCACTGAATAAAATATGTCATCATATATTTTATATCTAGAAAAATAATAGATTTAACAAAAAACATATTTAGGGCTAAAGAAATTTGAATAAAGGATTATCGTTAAAATATTGGTATTGTGAGGAGTGAAACATGAATAAATAACGTGATTTTAACTATGAAGAGCCTCTATAGAAAAATTAAGGATCTTTAGGGGAGATTTATAGTATAATGGGTAAAACTATTTGCACATCCACTAGTTTGTTCAATCTTTCTAGGTGGGGAAGTGAGGAAAAATCGACATTTTGAGGAGTGTGGGTTGGTCAATCATGAGAGAAAAATTTTGGAAACATGATTTTTGGATCCATATATTTGGTCAATTTCATGAAGAGGGGAATATTTTTTAAGAGGATTTTAAGAGGTCAAAGATCGATCATTTGAGGGGAGTAAGCATATTTTTGGAGGTCGTAGGCCAATCACATGTGGGGAGTTAATTGAATGGGGGAGGGGGAAATTTTATCGAATAAAATTTCCATGGATTTAATAGTCCATTTATTTAGATTAACTATTGACACAATTATAATAAACTATGGTAACATATGTATAATAATAAGGAACTTTTTATATGGGAAAACATCATGTGTTTCAATAATATACATATTATGTTAGGTCACGAACTTTTCCAAGGAATGTTTTGTTATTAATTTGGGGTTAAAATATTTTTTAAAAAATTTATGGAATGATTCACTAGAGTAGAGATGATTTTTGGATGTTGGGGGATCTGGGGAATGAAAAATGTTGAAATTTAACTTTATAACACATGGAACATGGATAGTTCATAGTTAGTTATCACTGGACACCATGATTGTGTGGAATGTTTTAGGGGGGTACAATTTAACAGACACTATGAAGAGGCCTAGAAAGCATATGAGTATTCTCCTGATATATTTTGACAGATTACATTATATTTTTCAAACTGCGTTGGTATCCTAGGAGATCATACAGGTGATGTTTTATTTGGATAGAGGACAACATGTGTTTTTTACATGGTGTCAAAAATCATAAATCCAAACAGTATTCCTCCTTAAAATGAGACTTTTTACTATATATTACTCATGATATTATCTCTTTTCAACTGATTTTCTCCCCCATTCTACTACTAATATTTTAGGGTGTGACATAATCATCTCCTCTTCTTCCCAGGGTGTATATACATAGATTCTAGAGCCATTAAATTTCTATTATATATTATTTGAATCCTCATGTATGTCTATGATTTTGTTTCCTTATATTCTCTAGAAGATTCACTACATGTTTTTACCTCCTCTTATATGTATCATAAGAACTATTTCTATTTATTTCTCTTCATATGTGGTAGTTTTCATTTTAGATTCAATGAAAGACTGCGGTTGGATGAGTGGTTGTATATAAAGCTAAGGTATGTTATCTACTCTATATTTACCATATTCAACATATTTCTTAATGTTCATGTGGTATTTTCTTTGCCATTATTGTTATGTGAATTTGTTTAATTAATTAATAAAATTGGGTTAGTCCTTTAAATGATTCATTAGATCATTAATGGACCATTTTTGTCCATTATTTCTAATTTACCAAACCTATTACCACCCATGGCCTATTTTAATTTCATTGAAATTGTAAAATGGTGTTTTAAAGAGTGTAATATTCGGTTTATTAGATTAATAAAGTTAGAATTATTACTTTCATTGTTAGCATGGTATAAGGGGTTTTTTAAATTATCATTAGAATTAAATGTTTTATGATTTGAAATGGAACTAATGAAATTTGGTTAGTGAGGAATGTTTAAATTATAAAAAAAATTTAAATAAATTTTAACAAATTTCCAACATGAATAATGGATTTGAGGGTGAATTTTTGTAATTGGGTTAAAGGTGTTTGTTACAGTTGAACTTGGGGAATAATGAATGTGAAAAAGGGTTGACCCTTGTCATCATGTTTTGATAAAAAGTTAATTATGGTGGACTTTAGAAATTGGTTGTTGGTGCAATGGGTAATGATATTAGACATGAATCCCCGTACCCATGGGTAAGAATTTTGGATATGATGCTCTATATACATGAATTTGGTTGGTTTGAAATGATGATCTACAACCTTGGTTAAAAATATTGGACATGGGTCCTTATAGAATTGGTATGGGTACCTTCTTGATGGTTTGTGCATGAATGTATTTTTACATAGTGTAGGTACTTGGATAGATTCTCTATGATATATTATTTTAAATATCGATGAATAATATTTCATTCATTTAATGTGTGTAAACCATGTGGTGTATGTTTCAGAAAATTGTCATAGATCGTGGTAGGTTTCATTGGTTTGAGCATCACTTGGGAAACTGAGGGATAAAGTGGTCAATTAGTCACTATTTATTTTTAAAACATACACTCAATAATTATCATTTTCTTATTCTCTTTTATTTATAATTACACAATTTTTTAGATTTTATTTTGAATTAGAAACAGTTGTTGGTTTCCTAGTATGTTTTACTCCTACCAAGCATGTACCACATGTTGTACCAGAGTAGAACTTATGATTGAATATAAAGATAAGGGAAAAATATGTTTGACAGATGGATGATTTTGGACATCGTATGGAGTAGGAATAAGGCGATTGATCTTGATGTTGGGACCTATTTTTGTGGATTTTTAGTTGTGCCTTTGTTTAGGGTTTCCTTTTGATAGATGATAGTATTAGGACATGACATGCTTACTTTATTATCTTGTGGGAACATACCCAGTTTTTCAATTTGATGTGTAGTGTTTTATTATTGTCTCTTATTATTTATTATTATTTATTATATTTCATTGCTATGATAAATAGGGTATATTCTACCCATGTTACAATGTATACCATCATTTATGGTCAATAGACTCTACCATGTGTGGAGACATGCCTCAGTTCAGTTGATAAACTGGTGCAGCTATTATTCTGATTGAGTTGGGATGAGTTGTTACAGATTGTGTGGTTTACCTACACAATAAACCATTATCTAGATACTAACAACTGTATATGGATATGGAACATATTCACATATGTTTAATTAAATATCTGGATCTAGGTCTCATTCACTGGTGGGCCAAGCCGGTTTTCAACATGACTTCACGGATGCCTCACTGTATGCCATAGGAAACAAATTAGCATCGATGGTCTTTTAAGTCGATCATGGGGAGACATTACCCTCTTTTTTCAGAGTGACATTCCAGTGGAAATGAATAACCAATGGAGGAATCATAAATAACCCCAATAAATACCATCACCTCACAATACTCAATTTATGAAATACAATGTCCCACTAAAGAAAAAACATTTAATTAGAAATACGTAACAGGTGTCTAAAAATGAAAACCCAAAAGAAAGACACTGATAACTCCCAACTGGGTCCTGAACCACATATGGTTCCCTAAATAATAATTCATTCTGATTTAGAGTTCTAATAGGACTGCCTTTCTATTAATCAATCTTATGTCATTAATGCCTATTTGGTTACAGATCAGGAGGCCCAATGAGAGTGTCAGTACAACTCAATAGGCCACAACCAAGAGTGTCTAAAACAATATCAAGTCAAAATAGTGTATGCAATTGTATAAAAACAATTACAGTTAATAATTTAAATGTTATCAAATTATCAATTAATATTGATATAACTACATAAACCTCGGGTTCCCATAGACACAGGTACCTCAATACTTAGTTCAACCATTTCTTGAATCTGAACTACCCCGGAGGTATATGACATGTTTGAATTTCTAGGTTACCATTATTATTTTCCCAAATGAAGGGCCATGTTACCATTCATTTTTTTGCACAATTTATTGTCCATGTTACAATTATTTATTTTTTCCAATGAATGACCTTTTTACCATTAATTCATTCACATAATTGAATGATAAGGATGCCATACTTTATTTTACACAAATAAATTAATGTGTTACCATTCATTAATTCTCCCAATTGAATGATCATTTTACCCTTATTTATTTAAAATTAATGACCATTTTACCATTTATTGATTCACACAATTAAATGATCATGCTATCATTATTACTTCACACAAATGAATGAATATGTTACCATTCATTAAATCAAACAATTGATTCATCAATTAATTATCTGCAAAAATCCTTTTACAAATTCAAATATTTTATAATATTATCTATATCAAAAATAATTAAAAATATAGTCATCTCATAGTTATCTTTAATTAATTCTTTAATTAATTAAGAACTTAATTATTATTAATTAATTCAATAAATATTTATATCAATCAGTGAAAAAATATTCTCAAAACTAATCCAACAATTAATTATCAATATCACTACATCAATATCACATAATTAATTTTGCAATTAACAACATCAATTATAAAATTAAATATTCTCAAAAAAATTACAATAATTATTTATCAATCTTATAGAATCAATATCACATAATTAATTTCACAATTAATAATATCTAAATCCCACAATCCCTTAATTCCATCATTAATTAAATCCAAAAATTAATTAATTTTTTTTGGGTAATGTAGTTTATAAAAAAATATATAAATTCAAAAAAAAATCATACTCATAATTGAAATAAGGGCTATGGGTTTTGAATTTTATACTACACACCTCAAATGTCAATGATCAATCGCCCAGTGGGAATCCTCAATATTGGGTACCACAATGACCTATATTTAGATCTGTATCTCCAAACACAAAACCATGATTAACAAATCAGGATATATTTTACTATATATCTAGTTCTTTAATCCTAGATCTAGATCCATAAAATCTAGATATATATCTAATAAAATAGAGAATAATATCCACCAGAAAAATGAAGGAAGAATTAAGTAAGAATGTAATAATCAATGGGTTAGAATCCACTGACTGGGAGAGGAGAAAATATTCGATATGGGCTTTGAGTCATGATTAATGGAGGTCAAATGACCCTATAATACATTTAGAAAGCACTAAAATCATCCAAAATTTTATTGGTCCATGTTTTGGTTGAATAGTTGTTGTTTTCTAGGTTCTGTTGGATTTATAACCAATTTTGGGGACATTAAAATTATCCTGCATGGTTTACTGGGCATGGGGGCATGGGTTTCCATAACTATGTGCCAACCATGAACCTGTTATTATTGGATTTCATGGTTTATAAACCATGATCTAGTTGTGTTAACCCTCACTATATAGGGGTACATTGTTTCTTGGGATGGGTGCATGATTTTCCTTAACCATGAGCCAACCATGGAAAACTCATTTTCTTCCATTTTTACTAAATTTTCTCCCAAACATACCCCAAGGTCAACCCTAATCAAAATTTTCTTAAATAAAAAACAAAAAAGTAACAGAATTCAATCCCACACCAACTCTACAAAATTTCGGGATCTTATAATCTCCTGACCTTATAATAGCTAATCCTTAAGCAGAACTTCTAAGATTATCTATGTTTCCAAGCCAAAAAGATTGGGCCAGTTATCCCGCTTATATTCTTCTCTTTACCATGTTTTCTCCATCACACTCCCATTTTTTCATAACATAAGAACAATGGGAATGTTATATACTACAGATGCCTCCTCACTGTGATCCAACACGTATATCAGATGATCTTAAAAGGAAGCATCTATCTCAAGATCAACATAATATAAATTGTTCACGTGAGAAGGGTCATAGTGATTCTGGAAAAGTTTATATACATGGAAATCATCTTGCATAATGCTGTATTTCTATGGAAGATCTAATCGGTACAACACTAGACTCATTCTCACCACAACCTAAAATGGTCTAAACAACCTGGGCACCAACTAACCTTTCCTTCATATCCTATGGTGATCCAACCTTGGCAACAGTAAATGAAATAAACAATCACCCTATGTAAACTCTAGGGGTCATCTTTTTCAATATTCATAAAACTGTGTTTCTGAATCAGCTAAACTTGCTCTGAAATTTCCTACACAAGCCTCGGTCCCAACAACTCTAACTCACCAACCTCCATCTTGCACAAAGAAGATCTACATAGCCTACCATAATGATCCTCATATGGTTCCATATGTATAGTGTCTTGATAACTATTTTATAGTAAAAATATACTAAATCTAATCGATTCTCCCAACACCTTTCAAAGTCACGAACACACACCCACAACATATCCACAAGAATCGATATAATATACTTTGATTTATCATCTATCTATGGGTGAAATGTTATACTCAATAAAACCTATATACTGAGCACCTTCTTCAATACATTTTAGAAGTGTGAAGTAAAATGAGAGTCATGGTCTGAAACTAAAGTTCATGAAAACCTGTGTAGATTGACTATCCCTTAAACATACCAATATCTTATATGTTCCACCATAATGGATTATTTTATATGTCATAAATTCTCTACTCTTGTCATTTGATCTATAATATCCTAGATAGCATCATTTTTTTCTAGGAATATTTGGAAGACCTACATACAAATCCATGGTAACTTCATCCCACTTTCATTCTGTAATGGGAAATGGATGTAGAAAACCTCTAGGTCAATGATGCTTTATCATTACCTTCTGATAGGTGTAACATCATTTCACGATATCTATTATCTTATTTTTCTTACCTAACCACAAAAACCACCATCATAGGTCATGGTACATTTTGTTCACATTTGGATGTACCTCCAAATTCAAGGCCTTACATTCCCTCATGATCTCATCTCGCATGCCCATATGCATAAAAAACCTATTTTAGACATAGATTATCTCATCCTTATCCATGATCAAATATGAAGGCGACTCCCCACTGTCAAGGCTTTCCATCAAGTCCAAACATTTTGGATCCTCATACTGCATGTCTCTAATATAGATCAATAGTGTAGACTCCACTAAAACTAAAATTTGAATCATCTTATCCTCACTATCTTGAACTCCAACATGCTTCTCAGACATCAATGTTATTGTATTATACTCATCACTAGACACCTGGACCATTTGAGTCTGATTTTCCAACTCAATTCTTAAGAAACACGGTTTCCTTTCCCAAGAGTATATGCCAGCTCAAAATAAAATGGTTGTATATACTCAACCCATATCTACCACTAAATATTCAAATCTTATTGTGAGAAGATCTACCTGAAAATCATGTGGTCGATAATCATCATAAAAATCTCTCAAAATAGATAGTTCATAAAACACTTCAAATCATAAAACATTTCCCTTAGATCAAGCTCATTCATATGGTAGTTCCATTCACTTAACATCAGTTTTCAAGAGCCATTCATCGTAGCTCGATCTCCCTACATCAACAATTCTCCAAGTCTAATCCCAAATGTGACGAAATACACTATGTACATGTCACCTGGATTGGGTGGGATCAAGATTAGTGAATATTATAAAAATTATTCAACATCTATAAGGACTCAACACAAGATTCCAACCATTCAATATTAATCCCTTTTTTGGTGAATCCAAATAGCAGTGATTCCAAATAGGAAATTTCTTGGACAAGTATATAATAATATCCAGCTTACCCCAGAAATATCTGGATATCCAAAACATTCTTCGGATGCTCCCATGATACCGCTACCTAAACCTTCTCTAGTTCCACCTACACACCTTTCTTCTGAGATGATGTGTCCCAAGAACTCTACCTTATTAATCTAAAATTGACACCTATATTTCATCACATTCAATAGATTTTGTCTCAGTGTACTCAGGATGATGTCAAGATAATTAATAATAATCATCATGAGTCTTGGAGTACAAAAATATTTCATTAAAAAAAACAACAAAAAATCGATCCAGTTATATATAAAATATTTTTTTTATCAAAGTCATAAACACTGCTGGTGCATTTTTCAAACAAAACAAGAATTATGGGGAACTCATATAGATCATTCTTACTTCTGAAAGTAGTCCTTCAAATATCAGAAGTCTAGACTCTCAGTTGGTGATTCCCTATTCTCAATTCAATATTCAAGAACACAAAATATCCTCTCAACAAGTAACAAATATTTTCGATAAATAGAAAAGGATAGCCATTCATTATAATCAACCTATTAAAATTCTGGTAATCGAAACAAAAGTGCAAAATTCACGTCATCCTTATTTGAAAAAAAACATTAGAGAACCCCATTACGAAAAAAATGGATAGATAAACCCTTTATCCTACAACTCCTCCAACCGAGTCTTGAGATCTTAAAATTTATTGGTTCTATTCCATACAGTGGAATAGATACTAGCTCATCTTCTAACATTAGATTAAAAGTGAACCCCAAATATCTCTTAGGAGGAATCCCAGAGAAGTCTCCATGACACACATCCTAAAAATGTTCCAGAAATAGTGGATATATATCATAATTTACACCTCTTTCATCCTGTAAAAGATTTGATACATGGGATGTGATCTCTCCCAGATGCTGAGTAATTATCCATGCTCATCTGGTATGGATGTCCTACTCCCCATGGTGAATGTAATGGTCACTGTTTGGATATGTAAACTTCACCCTCCTATGGTAATAGTCAATATTGGCTCGGTATGCAACTAGTTGGTCCATACCCATAATTAAGTCAATTTCTGACACATAATAGATATAATGATCCCATTGAAAATGACACTTTGTAGTCTCAATAGAACATCCCTTTCACAAATAGATGTCTCTAGATCTCAGCCTAATAGTGTATCTATTATCATTGTCTTTCTCAGAGAATCCACCCCCAAGCATAGATAGTTAATAAGTGTTGTAGATATAATGGAATGAGAGGAACCAATATCAAATAGGGCTCTAGATAATGTAGAATCTATAAGAATAGTACCTCTCACTATCTATTGTTCGTCCTCGCTATCCACGAGTGTAGTCCAAACGCCATGTAATTGTTATCCTCCTCATCCCTTTGATTCCATATGACTCCCCATAGTTGGACAACTCTGTAGATATGGGTTCTCTTTTCCAAATGCACTACATCCTTACCTCTATCACCTCGACAAGTAGAACTCCATATTTCAGTTTGTTAATTTATATAAGTTCCCATTCACTCATTCTATCATTGGTAAGATGCTCTCTCGCCAACCATTTACCATTATAACTTGTGGAATTTATATAGATGTACCATATTTTCAAAAGACCCATACTATAGTGGAGGTTAGAGATAGCCTCTAAAAAATTGAATGGCCTACCACACTAGTGAAAAATCACTCCAGTAGGGTCATGTACAAGAGACTATCAACTCTATGTACTCTAATTTCCACTACTCTGAAGAAAGTTTTCATAATAGTGGTTCTTAGTTTTAGAATTCGCACCTATTAATCATATATTATTAGCTATATGTCCCATAATAGAAGCATTTTCAGTTTTCCCATAACTATGAGAGCCTAATACACCACCAAAATAGACTTAATTAATAAAAATATATTAACTTGGGGCTTAATATTACACTTTAGTTCATCCATGAAATGCTTCACTACAGTTGTCTCAAATCCTACCAACACTAGTGAAAATCACTGATGATCTGTAAAGTTTCTACATAATCCATCACAGACATGATCCCTTAATTCAACCACGTGAACATTTCTTCCCTCCCCTATCCTAGTGTCTCAGTGTATAAGTACTCAATGAAATTATCCAAAAAAGTCTTTCCATATAATGCCATAATCATGTCTAGTCCACACATGAATATTCTACTAGTGATTCATTGAACCTCAGAGTATATATTTTTACCAACAAGACCTTATTCACAACACGATTATCTAAATGTTTATGTTTCATCTCAATAGACTCATCCTATAACTCACCTCCCTCAGGACCACCCTCTCTAGTAAAATTTAGTGTATATCATAACTGAAACTCCCTTTTCAAATTACACATACTCTTAAAAACCATCCCTAGGTTTCTTTCCATGAATTGCATGAACCAAGCAATGTTCTATCATGTCTTCTCCTATACTTCCTCAACCCATATGATTAGTGACTCATGTTCCATCACTAGAGGGTCATTTCTAGTAATGGCCCCTAGTCATCCTCTAAACATGTGTCGTCATGGAGGCATATTCTCTACAATTACAAACAGACATCTCAAGAATCATAACACAACATTATCAAATTTATGTATGTGTAAAATTATAAGAATTCATAACACGTATTTTTTCCAAGTCTTTACATGTAGTCAAAACAATGGCTCTATCACCAACCTTAACCATCGTACACCTTAGTCTTTGTTAGTAACGATAAACACATTCTCACATCATGGTTCTCATTGAGAACCTCATTTATTATCATTTTTTCTTAATTTTAATATTCTCAAATTTTTAATAAGAATCAGTTTCAATTCAATATCCCAATCTAGGAAAAAAAGTATAAGTTCAATAACATACACAAAACCAATTTTCCAATGAATGCATAAAATTATACATGTCACACAATAATCCTTTTTTATATAATTATGGATGAAGAGTAAACTCTAATACTATATTGTTCCACAATTAAATTACCAACAAATCTTGAAAACCATAGTCAGTCTACACAACAATTCCACCACCCATGGTGAAATAGTATTCAATTGTAACATTAAAAAATAAAAACAATAATCCCACCCTGAGTACGTGGGTTTTCTCCCACACATGTGTTTACAACTCTCATGAAATATCTCATTAAAAATTCCCTTATTAGCCTAGTATCATGTCTACCATTCCAAAAAATTAAATGAAAAGAAGAAGAATGTGAAACTAGAGCTATGATACAACTTTGTAATGTCCCGACCTAGGTGTCATTCACCAGTGCCTTGGGCTGATTCACCACCTGACCTCCAGCATGCCTCCCCATATTTTAGAGGATACTGATATGAAAAAAAGGTCTATTAAGTTGATAATTGGGAGACTATACCCTCTTTTATTAGAGTATAACACCATCAGAAATAAATAAAAAAAGAGGAAGCAAAAAATAACCATTATCAATACCCGCAACTCACAATACTTAATATAGGAAATACAATATTCAACTAAGGAAAATAAATGTGATGATAATATTTGTGTCATGTTTCAAAAAATGAAAACCTAAAATAAAGGCACTCACAACTCCCAAGAGGTTCATGAACCACATCTGTTTCCCTTAACCATGATCCATATCGAATCAAACATCTTACACGAACCCCTTTCCCTCAACATTTCATTCATCAAGAAAATCTATTCAGGTACCGATCAGGAATCCAAAGTAGGGTGTGAGGAAAATTTAGTATACCACCACCAATGGTATCTAAAACTATATGATGTCAAAATACATGATGCAGTTGTATGAAGAAATAATTACAATGAATTATTAAATAGTTTCACAATATTAATTAATATTTACTTAACCACATAATCCTCTAGGACTTATAAACACTCATACCACAAATGAATTACCATGTTACGATTCATTTATTCACAAAATTGAATTACCATGAAACCATAATTTATTTCACAATATGAATGATCGTGTTACCATTACTAATTCAAAAAATTGAGTGACTGTGTTACCATTATTTATTTCAAATAAATTACTATGATACCATTCTTATTTAACAAAAATTAAAGACCATCGTACTCTTCATTAACACACAAAATTAATTCAATAATTAATTATCATCATAAATAATATTACAAATTCAACAATTCTCTAATCATCATATCCTCATTACTAATTCAAAATTTATTCATCACACAATTATCTTTAATTAATTATCCAATTAATTAATAATATAATTCTCTTTCATCAATTAAAAAATTAATTGTCCCAATCAATTAATCAATATTATCAAAACTAATCCAATAATTGATTATCAATCTTGGGACATCAATATCACATAATTAGTATCAAAATTAAATATCTATAATCTAAAATTCAGTGTTCCCATAATTAGTCAAACCATTAATTATCAATATCATAACATCAATATCACATATTTAATTTCACATTTAATTATCCTAAAATTCACAATTCCCTAATAACTTCAGTAATTAATTTTCCCCATTAATTTATTCTATTTGGAAAATATAATTGCTAAAAAAATCTAATTGTTATAAAATTTACATTCTTGTAACCAAATCAAGACTATTGGATTTGAATTTTAGACCACTAACCACAAATGTTGATGATCAATCACCCAATGGAAATCCACGATATTGGGAAGCACAATGATACATATTTAGATCTTTATCTCAAAACCCTAAACTAGGATTAAAAAATCAAGGAATCTTTTATTATAGATCTTGTTACATAAGCCTAGATCTAGATTAACTAAATCAAGATTTAGATCTATAAAAAAAGATAATAACATCCTCTAAAGTAATGATGGAACAAGGGAGGATGAATGAAATAATCAATGAGATAGAATCCACTTATCGGGAGAGGATAATATCATAGATTTTAGATTTGAATCATGTGGAATAGAGGTCAGTCAGTCATGGAATCCATCCAGAAAGCACTAAAATTTTCCAAAATCAAGATGTCTAAATATAGGGTTTAATGGGGGAAGTTTTTGGGGTTTGAGTAAATTTAAAACCAATTTTCAGGACATTTAAATTACCACGCACAGTTTCCTGCGTAGGGACGCAAATTTTGATGTAACCATGTACCAACCATTCTCCGATTTTTTTGGGGTGCACGGTTTCTATTGTTCTGGGGAATGGTTTTTCAAAATGTGATCCATCCATGTGAACCCTTACTACCCAGGGCTACATGGGTTCTTGTTATGGGATAACAGTTTTCTATAACCATCCACCAGCCTTTCAAATCACCCTTCTCATATATTTTTTCTAAATTTTTACCCAAACATACCCCAAGGTAAACCCCAACAAAAAGGTACTTAAATAAAAAAAATACCTAAATTCAAGCCCGATTCAACTCTAGAAATGGTTGGAATCTTGTAAGTAACAACACTAAACATGGAATATTGGTTTCTAACTTGATCATCATCGGTTCATAATGAGTGGGCATAAGACTACACGCCTAGATATACACTCCAAGGGCATATACATTAGTTGAATCATATGTTCTTTATGGGCCATTTTAACATATTTTAAAGTTATTTAATTTTTTTATTATATTACAAACAAACTCATGTATGTGATAATTAGATTATAAATGCATAAATTTTCAATTTATATTCATTTTTATGCAATATTTAGTATTATATACTATGATTTAAAATTCATAATTTTGTTGTCTAACTCTGTATATTCTATTTTTTTAAATAAGGATCTTGGGGGGAAGGAATTGTATCAATAATCATGTTTAATATATAGATATCCTAATAAAGGATCCAATACAACTATTGTTGGAGATGAGAAGATCTGGGCCATACTACGGTAGATAACACAGGTTATGACTAATAACCTTTCTAATATAGAGAAACATAATTTTCCAGGACATGATACAAGTATATGTTATAATTTCATATAACATAATCCTTTAAATTTTGTCAAACAACAAATGAATTGTTATCTTATAAATGGATTATGTCCTTTGAAAGGATAATTATACCGTATGGTTGAAATGAAAGAGACAAGGTTATATTAGTATTGTGTTGTATTAATGGTGTTCCAAATAAGTGGTGGTGATTGATCTATAATTCTAGAGAGTAAGAATAAATATAACATATTGAATTAGAGATATTTGAAAGTAACATTCTTCAAAAAAATATTACTTACTTGAGAAAGTAATTGAAATGAATTGGAAGTTAATCATCATAATGAAAAATGGGAAGTAGTGTTTTGTAGACAATGAGGACTATCCAGGTATGTGTTTGATTGAATATGTAATCTAGAAAGCATGATTGATCATTTCATTGAAGTTTATAAGATACGATTATAAAGGAGAGTGTTTTCTCAAACTTTTTCATCATATGATGAAATAGTAATATGTGTCATAAAAATGGTTAACAATGAAATAGTCCATGGAATGTATTTTCCATCTAAATTGTAATGTCAAAAATTTCATCAAGAGAAGGATATTATGATCTAAGATAGAGATGTGGAATCTCGTTAGTGGGGATATTTCATTATTTAGTTTATGTCTATACCCACCTCTAATAGCTCCTCTGAATGAGATTATTAGGGATGAATATTAGAGATAATTCATTGATGGGAAATGTAATATTTAAATTAATTATTTACCTATTATACATTAATACAATGATATATTTAATGGGGAATTTCCTAGACATACACTGCCTTTTGAAGTTTAGTTCTCCATTGATTTAATCCATTATTCATGACCTATATCAAAAACTCTATGTAAGATCATTATAGTAGAATTTATGGAATCAAATAAAATAACTATAGGAGTTATGTGATAAGCAATTTATACACATTCGTGTATCACTTGGGAGATCCTGTTTTCTTTTTATTAAGAATAATGATAGATCTATGGGTCCATTCATTGATTATAGAGAAACTTATGTTATAAATAAAAACAAAATGTTTAATTTTCCTTGCATTGATAAATTGTTTGATCAACATCAAGAAGATCAATATTTTCTAATGATTGAACTTTGTTTTCGGTATCATAAATTGCAAGTAATAAAGGATGATATTATAAAGACAACATTTTATGTGGGGTATGAGCATTGAAATTATATAGTAATTCACTTTATATTGACTAATTCACCCTATGTTTTTATGTATATGATGAATAGAGTATTTAAGGAATATTTTGACAATTTTTTGTGATATTTTTTAAGGATGTATTAATGTAATCTAAAATATTTAAGTACCATGACATCCACATGAAAATCATTCTTATGACTCTTTAAAAAGTTTTATATGATAAATTTTGAACATTTGAACTATTCCTTCCATGATTTTCAATTCATATCCAAATTTTCATCAAGTATGGAATCTTATTTGATCATGGGTGGATAAAGGTATTCAATGAATGTTCTATTCCAATGAACATATTTAAGGTATGTAGTTTCCTTGGTTTGGTTTATTGATCGTACCACGATTCACTGTTTTATTCCACCCTTACACTGCAGTTTTAAACTAGTTTTTTAATGAGTATTCCAAATATAATAATGAATTGCACTTTATGATTGAATTAATCAATTAATGTTAATAAATATTAGAATGAAAAATGTTACTTGTTTTTATTATTTCAATGTAGGTGGAGGAGATTTGGAGGGCCCTTGACGAAGGGAAAGAAAAATGGACCAAAATTTCATGGATCCAGGGACACCTTTACACTAGTTTGCATAGTACACGAAATATGTGCATCCAAATGGGATAACATTTTGTGGGCCTGTCCAGAATTTAATAGGATACATTTCATATTAAGGAACCGGATCCTGATTCGGCTTGTATGGGGCGCATCTGAACTGATCTGTCCAAGCCACCAAATTTGGACCAAGTCAAATGCAGTATTCTGTATTTTATCAACCTCTTGAGTTGTATTTGTCCAAACGGTGCCAAACCTCCGGTGGAGAAATTCAAGGGATAGCGCTACAACTTTTCTATTTTCTCTAAAGCGAGATAAGACTATCTGAAGGATGAAATGCATCGTGCAAGTGGATTGATGAAATCTGTGTGCCTAAAACCACCTTCCAATTTTCCTATAAAAGGGCACCAAGGGAACCTCATTTTCAAGTTAGGACAAGGAGTGAAGTGCTGACAATTTGGAGTCCTAGAGGAGTCTCCTAATCACCTTGGAGGTTTTGGAGGCCCCTATCCTCATTGGGGGATCAACAATGAAGAAGGAGTCCAACCCGAGCTTCCTCCTCCTCCCGATGTTGAGCTAAAAGTTGGGTGTTCATTGTGAGGGAGCTACACACATGTCAATGGATTTCTGATGCATACACTAGCTACTGGTTTGGAGTAATTTGGGTGTTTAAACATTTCATTCCATGTATCTTATTTTATTTCAGATTTGAATGCTTGATTTGATACATGTGAGTGTTATGCTGTTAATTTCTAACCGATCGGTGTGAGGTTTTGAGTGCATGACTTGTGTTGTTCCGATTGGACATCACAAGAATCCTTTTCATACCCAACTTATTGAGATTTAAATATTATTTGTAAGCTCTTATTCCATGAATATGTACTGGACCTTGACAATACGATTGTTACGTCAAGGATTGGTCCTTAATGCATTGAAATAAAAGCTTAGGAATTAATCGGGATTCCAATTAATTACAACCAAAGAATATCTCAAAACCTAAGATGAATCTCTATGAAAAATGAAATTGATATATGTGTAGTGAAATCACATCATCTCTTTTATCTCATATTTCTCAAAATCCACTTGGTCACTCATCTTTTACTCTATTTCAACTAAGTCATTGTTTTAAACTATTTTCAAAATCACCCCCTCTCTTAGTCATTTTTATTAAAATACACACTCTAAACCTACCAACGCTCCTTGAGAGATGACCTAAGGTCTTCCCTAGACTATAAATCAAACTTAAAAATATAATCAATTTGACGGGTCATGACAACGCGGTCAAATTTTTTCACCATTGTCGGGGAGCGCTTTGGTTTTTTGTGCGTGTTTTTGATAATTTTTTGTAATTTTTGTGAATATTTGTTTGTCTTATCTTCTACATTTGCATTTATTTTTGTATTCTAATTTATTTAAAGTGTAGTTTCTGTGTAAGACGCATTCTACTCCAGGAGACCTACAAACTTTCAAACCCGAACCGGAGAGTGTCCAACATCAACGAAACCAAGACACACAAGACCACACTTTGAAGGAGGAGACATCAAATCTTAAAATTCTTCTTGATCCTTATTCTTCTTCTGAAAACAAAGTTAAAATTGAACATAACTTGTATAACATGGATGAAAATAATAGAACACTAAAAGAACTAACCTCACCTGATGTTGATATCCGACCCACTTACATTCAATTACAAGGCGAGGCACCCAATTTTGAACTAAAATCTAGTTTAATTCATTTATTACCAAGATTTCATGGACTTCCTGGAGAAGATACACATGAGAATTTAAAAGAATTTCATATTGTATGTTTAACATTAAAACCTTCTAATGTGGATGAAGAACAAGTAAAACTTAAGGCATTTTCATTTTCATTAGAAGACACAGCTAATGATTGGTTGTATTATGTTAATTCACCTATTAGAGGTTGGGCGGACATGAAACAACGTTTTCTTGAAAAATACTTCCCAGCCTCTCAAGCTGCAACAATAAGGAAAGAAATATGTGGGATAAGACAATCTCAAGGAGTAACCCTTCATGAATATTGGGAATGATTTAAAAGATTGTGTTTAAGTTGTCCACATCTCCAAATAAGTGATCAACTTTTAATTCAGTATTTTTATGAAGGTTTAATCCCTATTGATTGAAACATGATTTATATTGCTGTAGGTGGTGCACTAGTGGATAAAACCCCAATCACTGAAAGGACCCTAATTGAGACCATGGCACAGAACACTCAATAATTTAGTTCAATGTCTAGTGTACCCATTCGAGGTGTCCATGAGGTGCAAAGTACTGAATTCGAGAGGAAGGTGGACACAAAGTTTGAAGAGGTGAGTACCCTTCTACGACAACTTGATATTTCTCAAGGGAAATTCCAATCTCCTACTCCCATAAATTGTGGTATATGCTCTTCTGATACACACTATTCTGACCAATGCCCCCAGTTGAGAGAAACTTCTGAGAGTTGTGAGGCAATATTCCCAGGACGCCCCTATAACCAACCCATTAGGCAAGAACCTTACTATCCATCCAACCCTGGGTGGAAAGGAAACCAAGCCTATAGTAAAGGGGGTATTCAAACCAGCCTCATCAACCATGGAACCAACCAGGGCAAAGTATTCATCAACCACCACCACCCATAAATTTTCAACCACCCCAAAGGCATTTCCAAAAACCCCCTCAAAAAACTGAACCTATCCTAGAAGATATGATGAAACAAATGGATTACAAAAATCTCCAATTCCAAAAAACCACCCAAGCAGCCATACAAGACCTCAAAACCCAATTAGGCAAACTAGCTAACTCAGTGGGTGAAATCCAAATCCATGGATCTGGTAAACTACCATTTCAACCACTTGTCAACCCTAGGGATAAGGGAAATGTTAGTGCCATCACTCATAGGAGTGGAACTCAACTTAAAAGCCAAATGAACCCTCCATTAGAGTCATCCTCTCCTAAGGGAACCACCATCACATCCACTGAAAAAGTTTCAAATGAGATGGAACCTTGTCTTGAGAGAAGTCCTACCAAAGGAACGAGTGTGTCTATTGATGAGTTACCAAGCCCAATAATTCCTCTTCCATTTCCCCAAAGAGCCACCCAACCAAGTAAACAAAATGAAACTTAACTTGATAAAGAAATCTTGGAGACTTTTAAAAAAGTACAGGTTAACATTCCGTTGATTGATGTTGTCAAGCAAATTCTGAGATATGCAGGGTTTCTGAAGGAGATGTGTACCCACCGAAGGCGACTTAGAGGTGATGAGGAGGTGATCTTGGGGAGGAACTTCTCAGCATTGATACAACCATCACTTCCCACCAAGTGCAACGATCCTGGAACATTCTCGATTTTGTGCACCATAGGGGAGTATTCTTTATCCAATGCTATGATTGATTGGGGTGCTTCTATTAATGTGATTCCTCACTCCATATACTCTTCTTTGCAGGTCGGTGAAATAAAGCCCACAGGAATAGTTGTTCATCTTGCAAATCTGAGTATGGCACACACTTAAGGTGTGTTATATGATGTTCTTGTGAGGGTTCAAAATTTAATATTTCCTACTGATTTTTATGGGATAAAAATGGAAGATGATAGGATGAATGGATATTCCCCAATTATATTGGGGAGACCATTCTTAAAAACCACCAAATCCATAATTAAGGTCCATAATGGTATATTATCTATGGAATTTGGTGGTGATATAGTCCATTTCAACATCTTTGATGCCATGAAGCACCCCTTAGAAGAACATTCCTCTCTCTCAGTAAATTCAATTGATATACTCCCTTCCCCTAAAATCACTTCATTTGTTTCCCATGATCCCCTTTCTGAATTTTCCTCTTTGATTGAAATTCTTGGAAATGAATCATGTGTTGATTGTTGTAGTGGCATAGGAAAGTGTCATGCATGTTTATTAATGGATAATTTCTTGAACACGGAGGATCACATGACCATCGATGATACTGTTATGCTTGTAAAATCTAATTCCTCATCTGAGGATGATACCATTTAGCAGTTAGATGAGATTAGTGACCTCTCACTTTCGCACACACTCCCATCAATGCAAAATGCACATGAATTGGAACTAAAGAAACTACCTCAAGATTTAAAATATTCATATATTGAGAATGGAAACAAGTTTCCCATCATCATTGCTAGTTCACTCCCTCCTAATCATGAATTGCGACTACTTGAACATTTGAGGGAGCATAAACAAGCATCGGGATGGACACTTGCAGACATTCATGGTATTAGCACATCAATTTTTACACATCATATTTTATTAACTGATGAGGCTAAACCAGTGAGGCAGGCACAATGTCGACTGAATCCAAACCTCTTATAAGTAGTTAAAAAGGAAGTAACAAAATTAATTGCTGCTTGAATCGTTTACCCCATCTCTGATAGCCAATGGGTCAGCCCCGTTCAAGTAGTTCCAAAAAAAACTGGCCTAACGGTAATTAAAAATGAAAACAATGAAATAGTTCCAACTCGTGTGAAGAGTAGTTGGCGTGTCTATATAGATTATCAATGACCAAACCAACACACTAGGAAGGACCATTTCCCCTTTCCATTCATTGACCAAATGCTAGAGAGGCTGGCGGGGAAGTCCCATTACTATTTTCTTGACAGGTATTATGGATACTTTCGGAACCATATTGCCCCCGAGGATCCGGAAAAGACAACCTTCACTTTCCCCTTTGGCACATTTTCCTATAGAAGGATGTCATTTGGCATATGCAATGCTCTGGGTACTTTCCAGCGATGTATGGTTAGTAATTTTTTGGATTACCTGGAGGATTGCATGGAAGTTTTCATGGATGATTTTACTGTTTATGGATCCTCTTTTGATGAATGTTTAAGTAGTCTTGGTTCAGTCCTACGTCACTGTATTGAAAATAATCTTGTATTAAATTTTGAGAAATACCATTTCATGGTGCGACAAGGTATAGTTTTGGGACATGTCATTTCTTGGGATGGTATCCAAGTAGATAAATCAAAAGTGGATGTCATTTCTTCCCTACCATTCCCTAAAAATTTACGTGATGTGTGGTCTTTCCTAGGTCATGCTGGATTTTACCGTCGTTTCATTCATGATTTTAGTACGATTGCACTTCCCCTCTCCTGCTTACTAAAAAAAGAAAAAGATTTTGTTTTTGATAATGAATGTGAAGAAGCTTTTAATAAATTAAAATGGAGTCTCACATCACCCCCGGTAATCCAACCACCTCGGTGGGATTTACCATTTGAGCTCATGTGTGACGCCTCTAACTATACAGTTGGGGCAGTCTTGTCACAAAGGGTCGATCGAGCTCCACATGTTGTTGCCTATGCCTCACGTACTTTGGACCCTGCCCAACAAAAATACACCACCACTGAAAAAGAATTTCAATCCATTGTGTTTTCCTTGAATAAATTATGGTGATACCTCTTAGGGTCCAAAGTCATTGTGCTCTCAGACCATGCAGCCCTCTGGTATCTCATAAAGAAACCGTAAGCCAAACCACGTCTCATTCGTTGGATGCTCCTCCTTCAGGAATTCAATCTAGAAATTAGAGATAAAAAAGGAGCATAGAATGTGGTGGTAGACCATATCAATAGGATCTCCCCATCCTCAGACATTGTCTTATCCCCATGTATTCCCATTATTGATATGTTTCCTGATGAGCAATTGTACAAAGTGCAAGATGCTATTCCCTGGTATTCTGAAATTGTAAATTGTTTGGCAGCATCTTGCATTCCTACTAATTTCAACAAAAACCAAGTCATTCGTCTAAAACATGAGTTCGTTGGTACATTTGGGATGACCCCTACCATTGGCGCACATGTACTGATCAGGTCCTTAGGCGTTGTGTTCCTGATAGCAAGTTTCAGTCTGTCCTTCGATTCTGCCACACTCTTGCTTGCGGGGGCCACTTTGGTCCCCAACAAACTGCTCGTAAAGTTCTTAATTCTAGTCTCTTTTGGCCAACACCTTTTCGGGATTCCCATGAATTTTTTAAATCTTGTCCTCATTGTCAAAGAATGGGGAATGTCTCTAAAAGGAATGAAATGCCACAACAACCCTTGCTCTTTCATGACATTTTTGATATTTGGGGCATTGACTTTTTGGGGCCATTTCCCAATTCTTTTGGCAACATGTACATTATTCTGGCCGTTGATTATGTATCAAAATGGGTAGAGGCACGGGCCACAAGGACATATGATTCCAAAATAGTTGTAGAAATTTTTGAGAACTCATATCTTTTTTAGGTTTGGATTACCTAGGTTCGTTATCAGTGACTAGGGTTCTCATTTCTGCAATCTAACAATGCAATCACTTTTGCTTAGGTATGGGGTCGGTCATCAAGTTTCTACTGCATATCATCCACAGACCAATGGTCAAGATGAGGTGTCAAATAGAGAGGTAAAACAAATTCTTGAAAAAATGGTTCAACCCAATAGGAAATATTAGAATCTTAGACTTGATGATTCATTTGGGCTTACCGTACTACTTTCAAAACTCCCATTTGAATGTCACCCTATCATCTTGTGTTTGGAAAGAGTTGTCACCTCCCTATTGAGATTGAGAAATGGGCCTACTGGGCAATCAAACAATGAAATTATAATCATTCTAGTGTAGGTTCTCAAAGAAAGATGTTGATTTAGGAGCTAGAGGAAATGAGAAGAGATGCATATGAAAACTCCAGGATTTATATGGAGAGAACCAAGGCTTCCCATGACCATCCTATCCTTCATCGTCAGTTCCATATTGGGCAGAAGGTCCTCCTTTATAATGCAAGGCTGAAGTTTCATCCTGGTAAGCTTTGTTCCCGCTGGTTTGGACCATACATTGTTACTATTGTCTCTCTATTTGGTGTTGTTCAGGTTCAAAATGAAGAAACCAAGCAAAAATTCACTGTCAATGGGTAGCGGCTGAAGCACTTTCATGAACCCGTTCTGTAGTCCCCGATGGAGGAACTCCACGTTCAAGAACCACACTATGAATGACATCCACCAGGTTTTATCCTTCCTTCCCACATTCTCTTTTACTTCAGTGAGGACACTGCATAATCTAGGTGTGGGGGGGTGGATACATTCCTGAGATAGTTACGAATTTTCATTTTTTTCTCCTTTTGTTTTTTTTGGCCTTCTTTATGGTATTTTAATTTTTCCCCATCAATAATTTCAAAGTTCCATGATTTGGTGACCATAATCTGGGGAAAGTAAAAAACCATAACGAAGGCTAAAAAGAGTATTTGTATGAATTTAACATCCGGGAGTGATTTTAAGTGAATTGGTTTTCTGTCAATGATATAAATGGTCGTATCTATGTGAAAAAATTGAGATGATTGATGCCCATTATGTGAGTAGTTTTTGGGAAAACTGTGTCACTAATATCTCCAAAAAAATTTGCACCAAACCACAAAGTGTGATTATTTCTTACATAATATATGGTAAATATAAGTTGGGTTAATATTTTTCAGCTTTAAATGATATTTCCATACATTTGTTCCTTATCCGATCTGTTTCATTACTATACTAGATTGATCTATGCGTGTGTACCTAATGTCTGACTGTAGTACTCCCTCAAGAAAAATTTTGTGTCTTGGGTAGGTCAAAATCTACTCCTCGTCAACCTTTGATCTTGTTATAACTATTCCAATTAGTGTCGTGAGGAGATCAAACAAAGGGTTGAGAGATGAGTGTGAGATTTGTTCCAATTGAAACTTCAAAAAAATATATATAATAAATGAGTTGAGTGCTGAAATGTGTAACATATGGGGATATCTAGGCCGAGAGATTATGGTTTGACTTCTGGGAATGCTTAAATGAGTGGGTCTTGAAATATTATTGCCAAGGATGTAGGATAGGTTCGGTGAAAAATCATTTAAAGCTGAATAATTTTAAAATAACATATATTTATTTGATAGAAAGTGGAAATAATAGCATGGAATGGTTTTCACACACACACATGGAGAGTTAGTGTAACGGTTGGCCTTTGAATTCCTTGCTCATATTGGTGTCATAAATCTCTTTGAATTTTATTGTGATATGATTTTTGAGACATCTTTTTCCATTTTCACTGGGAAGAACTCCTTGGTGTGGTTCGTGCATTGATCACTTTACTTTAAATAAAATTTCCTCAAATGATATATCTTCAAGATGTTGGAAATATATATATATATTCATCATTGTATTTGGATATGTGACATTGCCCCGGAGTGCAAATGTTTAGGTGTGGGGGTGTGATCATACCACGATTCACTGTTTTATTCCACCCTTACACCGCAGTTTTGAACTAGTTTTGTAATGAATATTCCAAATATAATAATGAATTTCACTTTATGTTTGAATCAATCAATTAATTTTAATAAATATTAGAATGGGAACTGTTACTTGTTTTTATTATTTCAATGTAGGTGGAGGAGATTTGGAGGGCCTTGGATGAAGTGAAAGAAAAATGGGCCAAAATTGCATGGATCCATGGACATCTGTCCACTATTTTGCATATTACACGAAATCAGTGCATCCAAAAGGGATGAAATTTTTTCGGCCTGTCCAGAATTTAATAGGCTACATTTCATATTAAGGAACCCAATCCTGATTCGGCTTGTATGAGGCCCATCCGAACTGATCTGTCGAAGACACCGAATTTGGACCAAGTCAAATGCGGTGTTCTGTATTTTATCAATCTATTGAGCTTTATTTGTCCAAACGGTGCCAAAAATTCGGTGGAGATAGTCAAGGGGGAGAGATACAACTTTTCTATTTTTTCCAAAGCGAGATAAGACAGTCTGAAGGCCAAAATGCATCGTGCAAGTGGATTGATGAAATTTGTGTGCCTAAAACCACCTTCCAATTATACTATAAAAGGGCACCAAGGGAACCTCATTTTCAAGTTTGGCAAAGGAGTGAACTGCTGACAATTTGGAGTCCTAGAGGAGTATCCTAATCACCTTGGAGGTTCTGAAGGCCCCTATCCTCATAGGGTGATCAACAATGAAGAAGGAGTTCAACCTGAGGTTCCTCCTCCCGATATCGAGCTAAAAGTTGGGTGTTCATTGTGAGGGAGCTACACACATGTCAAGGGAGTTCCGATGCATACACTAGCTACTGGTTTGGATTTATTTGGGTGTTTAAACATTTCATTCCATGTATCTTGATTTATTTCAGATTTGAATGCTTGATTTGATACATGTGAGTGTTATGCTCTTAATTTCTAACCAATCGGTGTGAGGTTTTGAGTGTGTGACTTGTGTTGTTCCGATTGGACATCAGAAGAATCCTTTTCATACCCAACTTATAGAAATTTAAATGTTCTTTGGAAGCTCTTATTCCATGCATAAGTACTGGACCTTGAAAATATGATTGTTAGGTCAAGTTTTGGTCCTTAAAGCATTGAAATAAAAGCTTAGGAATTAATTGAGATTCCAATTAATTCCAACCAAAGAATTACTCTAAACCTAAGATGAATCTCTATGAACAATGAACTTGATATGTGTTTAGAGAATTCACATGGACCCTTTTATTTCATATTTCTCAAAATCCACTTGGTCACTCATCTTTTAAGCTATTTCAACTAAGTCATTGTTTTAAATTGTTTTCAAAATCACCCCCTCTCTTAGTCATTTTTATTAAAAATACACACTCTAAACCTACCAACACTCCTTGAGAGACGACCTAGGGTCCTCCCTAGACTATAAATAAAACTTAAAAATATAATAATTTTGACGTGTCATGACAATGCGGTCAAATTTTGGTGCCGTTTCCGGGGAGCGCTTCGGTTTTTTGTGCGTGTTTTTGATAAAATTTTTGTAATTTTTGTGAATATTTGTTTGTTTTATCATCTACGTTTGCATTTATTTTTGTATTCTAATTTATTTATTGTGTAGGTTCTGTGTATGACGTGTTCTACTCTAGGATACCTACAATCTTTTGAACCTGAACCGGAGAGGGTCCTACATCAACAAAACCGAGACACACAAGACCACACTTTGAATGAAGAGACATCAAATCTTAAAATTCTTCTTGATCCTTCTTTTTCATCTGAAACCAAAGTTAAAATTGAACATAACTTGTATAACATGGATGAAAATAATAGAACACTAAAAGAAATAACCTCACCTAATGTTGATATCCGACCCACTTACATTCAACTACAAGGCGAGGCACCCAATTTTGAACTAAAATCTGGTTTAATTCAATTATTACCAAGATTTCATGGACTGCCTGGAGAAGATCCACATAAGCATTTAAAATAATTTCATATTGTGTGCTCAAAATTAAAACCTGCTAATGTGGATGAAGAAAAAGTAAAAATTAGGGAATTTCCATTTTCATTAGAAGACACGGCTAATGATTTGTTGTATTATGTTAATTCACCTATTAGAGGTTGGGAGGACATGAAACGACCTGTTCTTGAAAAATACATCTCAGCCTCTCATACTACAACAATAAGGAAAGAAATATGTGGGATAAGACAATCTCAAGGAGAAACCCTTCATGAATATTGGGAACAATTTAAAAGATTGTGTTCAAGTTGTCCACATCACCAAATAAGTGATCAACTTTTAATTCAGTATTTCTATGAAGGTTTAATCCCTATTGATCGAAACATGATTGATGCTGCTGTAGGTGGTTCACTAGTGGATAAAACCACAATCGCTGTAAGGACCCTAATTGAGACCATGGCACAGAACACTCAACAATTCAGTTCAAGGTCCAGTGTACCCATTCGAGGTGTCTATGAAGTGAAAATTACTGAATTTGAGAAGAAGGTGGACACAAAGTTTGAAGAGGTGAGTACCCTTCTACGACAACATGCTCTTTCCCAAGGGAAATTCCAATCTCCTCCTCCCATACATTGTGGTATATGCTCTTCTGATACCCACTATTCCGACCAATGCCCCCAATTGAGATAAAATTCTGAGAGTTGTGAGGAAATATTCCCAGGACGCCCCTATAACCAACCCATTAGGCAAGAACCTTACTATCCATCCAACCCTGGGTGGAAAGACAACCAAGCATATAGGCAAGGGGGATATTCAAACCAGCCTCTTCAACCATGGAACCAACCAGGGAAAAGTAGTCATCAACCACCACCACCCTAAAATTTTCAACCACCCCAAAGGCCTTTCCAACAACCCCCTCCAGAAACTAAACCTATCCTAGAAGATATGATGAAACAAATGGCTTCCAATAATCTCCAATTCTAAAAAACCACCCAAGCATCCATACAAGACCTCAAAACCCAATTAGGCCAACTAGCTAACTCAGTGGGTGAAATTCAAATCCATGGGTCTGGTAAACTACCATCTCAACCACTTGTCAACTATAGGGATAAGGGAAATGTTAGTGCCATCACCCTTAGGAGTGTAACTCAACTTAAAATCCAAATGAACCCTCCATTAGAGTCATCCTCTCCTAAGGGAAAGACCATCACAACCACTGAAAAAGGTTCAAATGAGATGAAACCTTATCTTGAGAGAAGTCCTACCAAAGGAAAGAGTGTGTCTATTGATGAGTTACCAAGCCCAAGAATTCCTCTTCCATTTCCCCAAAGAGCCACCCAACCAAGGAAGCAAAATGAAACTGAACATGATAAATAAATCTTGGAGTCTTTCAAAAAAGTGCAGGTTAACATTCCATTGATTGATGTTGTCAAGCAAATTCCAAGATAAGAAAAGTTTTTGAAGGAGATGTGTACCCACCGAAGGCGACGTAGAGTTGATGAGAAGTTGAGCTTGGGGAGGAACGTCTCAGCATTGATACAACCATCAATTCCCACCAAGTGCAATGATCTTGGAACATTCTCGATTCATGTAAATTATGTTTTTATTTGAAAAGTTAATTATTCATGTTTTGAGAATTATTCTGATAAAATGGAGTTTATTTTTTGGATTCTACATGTTGGGAAATGTTTGGGCTGAATTTTTGGTAATTTTTGGAAATACCTGATTTTTTATGAATAGTGAAATACTATAATTTAAAAATTAAGTTAAATATAAGTTTTATGGTGTCATTGCTAATGTTTTGATAATATAAGCACACATATCTGTAACTCACATGATCTTATTACTATTTTTGTTCTTGGAATCATAATTACTTCTTGTCTTGTGGAAAAATAATAAAATAATTATTAAAATAATGTAAAACTCCTCCTCTCCTCCACTATAAATAAAACCCACTCCCCCCTCTTCCTCCCACACATCTCAAGCCATGAGCCTTGGCTATCTTATGCCCAATACTCCTCCCAAGATCCTTCAACACGTCCAATACCTTCTGGTCTCACCAAAAGGAAAAAACCAGTGGCCTTAAAGAGGATATCATGGACAAGAATCAATTTTTAAACAACCTCTTTTATTTTTGTTCTTTTATTTTTATTTTCTTTTCTATTCTTATTCATTACTCACCACCCTTATACAAGAGGCATGAATTATCCACAATCATATATATATTCTCTATTTTATTATGTTTATATAAGATTAACCATTAAACATATTCTCCTCTCACAATTATTCAAGAAATTAAAACACCATCTGTGATGTGACAATTTTCAAACATCGTGGATGATGTGATTTTAATTTATTATACTTCTTTCAAGACTGGTAATGAGAAATATTTTTATTGTTTAAACTTATTTTAATTTATGTATTATATCTTATATAATGTTCTGGAATGAATTTTTACACATTTTATTAATTTATAAAACAAAATGAGTTCATTATGACTGAAGAATTTCCAAAATGACCTAAACAAATATAAAAAATGTTTTCTCGAATGAATCATCCTCATGTAAGAATAAAAAAGAGATAAATGGTATAATTTATGTTTCTGAAAATATATAAATACCATTCTATTCCAATTTTAGAGTGTCATTTCTAATCGACATGAATATCCTTTATGAACCGCTCATGGAAACCATGTAAGTCATGCACCAAAAACCGAGGAAATAACAAAGTATTATTAATGAATGGGTGGAATGATGTTATAAATTGATCATGAAAGGACTTATAAACATGAATACTATTTTTTGAAATATTAACAACACTATTTTAAGTTTTATACAGGAGTTTTTACAAATATTGAAGTAATAAAAATTCGGGGTAGGGGAATTCTTAACCAAATTTACATTATTTGGGTTCACCTTCTACTTTGTTCATTATGTGGCATTGAGGTTATTTATGTGATGAATTTTTATTTATATTATGTATTATTATGTTTATTTAAAATGTATACAAATATACATTCTATTTTTTAATTATCAAGCTATTTTTTAAGGGACTTTCTTTTTAAAATTCTTTTAAAAGTTTCTTTAATGAAGTTCCAAAAGATTGTTTATATAGCATGAATAGGTCTTATAATTTCATGATTATTTTAACTATGTTATTTCTATTATATAATGACATGGAAGTTTTCATGAATATAATTTCATTATTGTGTGCATGGTTTTGAAATTTTAAAAGTGTTTTGTTTCAAAAAAATGGATTTTTGAAAACATTAATGTGTGTTTATCTAGGGTTCATATGAGTTTTCAAGTGTTTTATTCATGATATGTACCTTGGACATAGTTATGTTTGGTCGAGACCACTATAGCTCGTGATATGATGGGTTTTTCTCCATTATAGCTTAGGATTAGTTGGGTTGATCCCATTATAGCTCATGATATGACAGGTTGATCCCCATTATAGCTCAAGATATGTTGGGTTGAGCACATTATAACTCAAGATATGATAGGTGAGCCTCATTATTGATCTCTAATACATTGGGTACTATAGTGGTAAAAGTTGAACATATGTATATTCCATGTGTAAGGGTGATTGTAATAGTGTTATGATAAATATGTCCCAAGGAAACTATATGAAGTTTCCATGCATGTTAACGAGTTTTTATGAAAATTGTTTTATTGATTTTGATGTTATTAGTTAACTAACGACTTATTTCTTTATATCCCTTACTATGATTTTTGTGCTCATACCAACATTTTAAATTGTATTTCATATGATTACTTATAGGGTCAAATAACATTTTAGGAGCTACTATAGATGAATCCATTTAGATTTAATGTAATTATTTTTGTAAACTCAAATTCAATATATGTAAGTAGTCTAATTATCATGAACATATACTAGAAAAGGTCCTCATTTTTATAATATACAATGTATTTTTATTTATCTGTTATACAAAAAAATACTAATCATGTTTTTGTATTGAATCTGGATGTGCAGGTTTAGGGATATATATTTGGAATTAGAGGATCAGTCTAGACAACTTTGAAGATTAGATGTTGTCATTTTTTTATAAAAAATAATGTGATATTGTTAACTTTTAAACTTATAGTTAATTAATTACACATAATAAAATAATGTTTTTTCATATTTATCAATATGTAAATTCAGAAATATAGGTACAACGAATGAATTATGAGGGCCCAATTGATTTAAGGGAGGATAATGTAACATCATGATATCTTTAAAAGATACCCTAGGTGCTTAAATGAACTACTAAATACAATGTGTTATTTATAAACTAACCATTAAACATAATTTTTTCGCATCAGTGTTTTGAATTTTGAAAAACGGTTATACACGGTTATGATCAGTACGTTTTTTGGAGTCAGATAGAACAAACATAATTTTTGATGAAGAGTAACCTACCCTTAGGGAATAGTAACATACCCTTATTAATAGTAATTTACCCTTATAAATAGTACAATATATTTATAAATATTTACCTGCCCCTAATGAAAAGTAATGTACCCTTCCGAACAGTTACTTGAACCTTATGAATAGTAACATACTTTTATGAATAGTAAATTATGCAATGAAATTATAAATAAAATTTACCATCTTATAAGTTTCAATAGGATATAATTATGTCATAATATAAGTAAATAAAAATTTTAAAAATTATGGAATTAGTTTTGGTATTTTTGTAAGTCATATACATTTAATTAAAATTTTATAATTAATTTAATAATTTAAATGAAACACTATTCTCATAAAATTTAATTATAAATATTTATTTTTATGAATTATGATTATAACATAATTTTTATGAGTCTTTAAGTAATTTTAAAAGTGTTAGAAAATCATTTTTAATTTTAAAATTGTATTTTTTAAGTAAATTATGATTTTATTAAAAAATTAAATTAATCTTGTTTAGAAAAGTATTTTGATAAAATGGGGTTCTTTTTTAGATTCTACACATTGAAAATTAGATGGGGTGTATTTTTGGTAAGTTTATAGAATAAATGAATTTTTATTGAATAGTGAAATATGATAATTTAATAGTTGAGCTAAATACTTGATTTATGGAGTCATGGATGATTTTTTGTGATATAATACAACTTATATAGAACTCATATGCACTTATTACTATTTTTGGTCTTCGAATCATCACTCTTTCTTGTCTTGTGGCAAAATAATAAAATAATGATTAAAATATGGTAAAATTCTTCCACTTCTCCACAATAAATACCACCCACACCCCCCTCTTCCTCCCACACCTCTCAGTCCATGAGCCTTTCATATGTTCTACCCAATCCTTCTCCCAAGACCCTTTCCTACCTCCAAGACCTACTAGTGTCACCAAAAGGTGAAAATCGAAGGCCTTAAGGAGAATCTCAAGGAGAAAAGTTCAAGAGGTAAACATCCTCTTTTTATTTTGTTTCTATTCTATTAATTTCCTTTCTTATTCTTTTTCTTTCCTCGGCACTCCTTTTCCAAGAGTCATTAATGATCTATAATATTATATATATTATGGATTTTATAATGATTTTTTTACGAATCACCATTATAAATCTTCTCCACTCCCACTTATTCAAGAAATTAAAACATCATCTCTGATGTGTCGATTTACCGACATCGTGGATGATGTTATTTCAATTTTATTTACTTCCTTAAATAATGGTCAGGAAAAAAATCTTACAGTATAACTAGATTATAACTTATTTTTTATATCTTATAAAAGGTTCTAGAATGATTTTGTACATACGTTATAAATTTATAAGAAAAAATGAGCTCATTATGATCAAAGAATCTCCAAAATGACCTAAACAAATATCAAAAATGTTTTAATTTATGCATCATAGACATGTAATAATTCAAAAATATAAATGATATAATTTATGGTTTTGGAAATATATAAATAAAATTCCATTGAAATTCTGGAGTTCCACTTCCAATCGACAGGAATATCCTTTATGAACCGCTCATGGAAACCATGTAATACGCGCGCACAAAACAATGGAAATAACAACGTATTATAAATTAATGGGTGGAATGATATTATAAAATTATCATGAAATGTTTTATAAACAATTATAGGATTCATTAAAATATTAATAACACTATTTTTACCTTTATACAAGAGTTTCATACAATTTTGAAGTAAGACAAACCTAAAGTAAAGGTAGTCTTTAACCTATTTCCATTCATTGGGTTGACCTTCTCCTTTATTGATAATGTGGTATTGAGATTATTTGTGTGATTGTTTTTATATTATGTTTTATTATTTTTATTCAAAGTGTATACACATATCCATTCCATTCTATTAATTTTCACTCTTATTATATTTGTAAGGGACTTTTCATTTATAATCCTTTGAAAAGTATCTTTAATGAAGTTCAAAAAGATTATTTATATGGCATGAGTAGTTCTACTAATTTCATGATTATTTATTACTATAATGATCTAAGTATATGTTGACATGCTTTTTTTTAATTAATATGATTTCATTATTATGTTCATGAATTTTATATTTTAAATGTGATTTGTTTTAAAAATAAGTAATTTTGAAAACATTAATGTGTTTTGTTCAAGGGTTTAATTGAGTTATCAAGAGTTTTATTCATGATATGTTCCTAGTACATAGTTATGTTGGTTTTAACACATTATATATCATAATATTTTGTTTTAATCCCCATTTATATCTCATTATATATTAGGTTGATCCCATTATATCTTAATATATGATGGGTTGAGCCTCATTATACCTCAAGATATGTTGGGTTGAGCCCATTATAGCTCAAGATATAACAAGTGAGCCCCATTATAGATATATAATGCATTGGGTACTCCAGATGTTGAAGATGACCGAATGTTTATTCCATTTTTAAGAGTGATTGTAAGAGTGATATGATAAATATATACCAGGGAAACTACATGATGTTTCCATACATGTTAACGAGTTTTTATGAAATGGGTTTTTTTGGTTTTTTTGTTGCCAGTTGACAAATGATTTCATTTATTATATCCCTTACAGAACTTTTTTTTTCTCATCCCAGATTTTTAAAAGGTTTTTCATAGGATTCCATATATGTTCACAAAATTTTTAATGTTCTATTGCAGAAGAATCCATTAGTTATATAGTAATTATTTTTTAAAACTCTAATTTAATATATGTAAGTTATCTAATTATCCAGAACCAAAACTGAAAAAGGTCCCCATTTGTATATTTTACTATGTATGTTTTAGTCATCCATTATAAAAAAATAAAACAAAACATGTTTTACTACTAAATTCAAAAGTGTGGTTTCAAGGGTTTACAATCCATGTAGTAGAAAAATCAAAGTAAATTATTACAAATACATTTAAATAAATATTTTTCTGAAGAAATATTATGTAACAATAATTTTATGGTTAATAATAATTTATAATTTATTCTTAGGTATTTTATATTCAATTTCCAGTCGTATTTTTATTTCTTCAAAGTTAAGATATATGAATTTTTCATAAAATGACTATAATGGTATTTTATGTTAAATTGTAATATATTAAATTATATAAAATTTTTTAAAAATAAAGAAATAAGATATTATGCATGACATATTGTCTACATTTTTAAATTTTACTTAATCCAATTTTTACCTTTTATATAAATTTATAAACCTCTAATAATGAAATAGTTATTACCATGATTAAGATTAAAATTGGACAGCAAAGGGGTTAAACAAAATGGTATGGGTTTAAATTCAACATAAACCTATCCAACTATTTTTGGTTAATAGTATTTAAACCTTAAACTATATTACCTTATAAGCATTTCCCACTTGGTTCCACTTTTGAATGAAAAGTAATTTATTATATTTAAATTGTTTATGTAATTCCATGTGTGTCTTTTCCTTCACTATAAAGGGAACCACCACTCCTCTATTCTTAGAAAAATGAGAGATTTATCTTGAAAATAACATAAAACATCTATCTAAAAAATAATTATAAATTTTATATAGGTGATGGTGTTCTCAAAAGACCATCACTGGGGTCCCTAAGTGAATATCTAAAGGTGGTTCCACAAAGAACATCTAATCTTCTTATCAAACACTTTTCATGTTCATTTCTTATTATACCTTCAATAAATCACTTTATACAATATAATAAAATAAAACCAATATCATTAGATTATTAAAATTTTATTATTTTATGGTATTCCCTTTTTTTAATATACTCAAGCATCTAATTGAAAATTGAAACATTGCTCGTATGTACGTGAAAACTACCTCCTCGCTTGTAGATGTATTTTATTTATCATAATCACCTTACATGGATGATATATGTATATATAAAATTTTCTTTATAAAATTAATATCATTATAGAAATAATGAAACTGTATTGTATTTATAATAACTGGAACTTCTGTGATAAAACATGCATGAGATAACTAAACAGTTAAAACATGATAACTAATTTTACAAAAAGTTAGTGATGAAAGGGTAATGAAAGGGGCTTGGGATGTCCCCCCATGTATACTATTGTTTTGGTCTTCATATTTCCTCTAGCGTATCCTCTAGTTTCGGGCTTTGGATGTCCTCCTGTATACCCTCTTGTTTCGGTTATGGAATGTACTCTCATATACCCACTTATTTTAGGCTTTGCTTGCCCTCCCATGTACCCTTTGAGCACATAAAAAATTTATCATTTCTTAATGAATTAGAGTGAGATATAGGTCCCACAAATCACATAAAAAATCATACATACATATTCCACAATAAAATAAAACCTACATCATATCATGACCCCAAAAATATACGGGTTTCCTAAACAAAAACCATAACCTGTGATATTAAATGGGAATAATTAACATTTCATCACATAATAATCTATAGAAAATTGATAGGTTTTTTATTTATTTCATCCAATAATAACTGATGAAAATAAGTAAGATTGAGAATAATATAACTCATTGAAGATAAATGTATTTTTTAAACATATATGACATAAAAGGAAAATGAGTTTCATAAGATTATGACCCATGAATGAGAAAAGGGTTTCACAATTACAATGACATCAAGCATAACACATTCAGAAAATAATATGAATGGAACATTTAGAACATTTCTTATAAATCCATGAGTAATATCAAAATATGTTATATTAGATGAAATATAATTTTCAAATATGTTTCACAAAAAATTCATAATCAAAATATCATTTTTTGTCTTTGAAAAATGTTTTATAATGCCTAAAACCATTTCAAAATAATTCTCTAAAAAAATACCTTAAAAAATTATAAATAATACTTGAAACCATTTTGAAAAAAAATCCATGAAACCTTATAGAATTTTCTCCAAAACATTTAAAAAATCCTTGAAAACAAATTGAAAACCATATATGAAATATTGAAAATGTTTTGAAAAACATTTCATTGAAACTAATTTGATAACTTATCAACAAGTCTCTAAAACATTTTGAAAACCTTTTTAATTGAAAACATATGAAATAATAAAAAAAAAATTTAAAATAACTTCCTTGAAAATTATGTTTAAAAACATTTTCAAAAAAATTAAACTTTTAGGCATGGAGATAAATCTTCACAGAAATGATGGCATCTAAATATGTACATTCCATATGAGTTAAAAATAATCTTCCATTTGAATTACATAAAAGGTAAATGAAATTCATTGTTTGTAAAGTGAAAATAATATGCCTTTTAAAACATTTATAAAAGAAAAAAAGGGTAAAATTTTCTTTTAATTATTATAGGATAATAGTATAATATTCATGGAAATAATTTTTATAAAACATGGTTTTGAAGGAACTCAGCTTTCTGACCGAAGAAAGAGTTAAATTTATACTTATTTAAAAACATTTTCATAACTATATTATGTACAAAAGAGTGGAAAAATGGTACCAATATATGAATATAACATGAATATAAATTTTATAATAAATTTCATGAGTTTTCTTGATATATGTATCATAATATTTTATCAAAGGAAACATAACCATAAACAATCTTGAAAAGTGATGAGATTGTTCCAATAAACACTAACTATTTGGTAACATTGAACCATACTATTAATTTTTGGAAATGAATTTATATGAACTTTAAAATAACCTGAATATAAATTTATTCATGATATAAAATTTCAAAGGTAGCATATACACCTCATGGAAGAATACATGTTTATAACATGGATTGTGTCTTAGAGAAAGAAAATTGAGACAAAATCATTTTACCGATTAGGTAACTTTTTAAACATAGTCATAATGAAAGAAATATAATCAACTAGATATATAAATACCCATAAATTTAAGTATATGAATCATATAATACATCAATGGTCATTTTACACCCTACACAAAAGGAATCGGTGGTAAATAAAGCATGTATCTCACAGAATTAAAAAGTGAGACGAAATCACCTTACCACGTTTATTGAATCTTTTTATTCTCATTCAAACTTCAGGTATAATAAATATAAACTTTTTATAATTCTATAAAAAACCCATTTACATAATTTTAATACCATATAGGGTTTCATTATGTCTTTATATTACCTTCTTGTTACAATTCTATGTTAAGGTATAACTTTGTGTAATATCTGCTTTGTTTTACGTATGTGTATTAATTTTTTATATTTTTAGTCCTAATACATATAACATTATTTCAAAATATAAAAAATAATTTATATTAATTATATATTTTTTATAATAATTCATAAAATATATATGTATGAAACATAATACAATATTCATGGATATGGTAAGTTGTACGTACACATGAACACTATTTCAGTTTAATTATTGTGTTGAAAGACGAAAAGTAAAATAAATATATGTATATTTATGTATATATATCATAATTACAGTAACTTTATTTTATTTTATATATTCATTAAACCCATCCTTAATGAATTCCAGGTTGTGTATGAGTGAATCACATCACTTTGAGGGGGAGGTAGTCCATCATTCCTCAAATAAAATTAACATGTTAAAACAAAATGAAAAGTATAAATAAATGTTTTTTAAAAGAATAAATAATCTTAAAACATTATAAATTTAGAATATAAAACATATAAATATTTTTTACATCATAATTTCCTCCATAATATGTGGTAATGGAGAAATAAACATTCAACATTTTGGGAGGTGGTAGTTTTTGGTACACGCAAACTATTTGTTTGTTACCCATTATATTGAGGTGTGTGTAATTTTAGGTCAAAACCATGGCATAAAAACCTCATAGTATATTTAGGATATTTTTTGGTAATAAAAACATGGAATAATGTGTTTTGAAGGGGTGGATAAAGAAAATAAATGAAAGGAGCATGAGAGAAGATGTTACCTCTTACTCGGGTAACTCATTTTGGTTTGTGGAAAATAGATTCTATGGATTGATTTCGATTGAATGGGTTGATTAATGGAGGAATTTAGGGATGTTGAGAAGTGTGTTGGGTAGATCATGGGTAAAACAATGTTGTTTTAGATGTGTGAGGAAGTGGGAGAGGTGGTGGCGTTTTATAGGTAAGGAAATGAAACAAATGGGATTTTTGAAAACAAGTTTGGTGTACACATGTTCATACGTAAATAAATTCATACAGAAAAATAAAAAATAAATAATGGAAGTTTTACTGCCGAAATGTTTTGATCCAATGGTTATTGGGCAATTGTCTAGCTTATTTGGGCCACTAAGATTAATGGATGTTTTACTGCCAAAATATTTTGGTGTATTTTATAGCGCCAGACAAGTCATTGTTGTATGCAGTGAAAACCAAGTATTTTTTTGTGTGTATAAAAATCCATTTTGGTTTCCTGTGAAAGGAATGTTTGAAATAGTGTTTTAATATATATATATATATATATAACTATTTATAGTGTCATGTGAAATAAAAAATATAAATAATATTAATTAATTGGAAAATTTCACAAAAACTCAAGGTGTTAAATAATACCCCCTTACAAATTAATTTATCCATATAAATTAGTTTTGGTTATCAATGTTTTAATAATTTAAACTTCATTCATAGAATCCACATCATAAAAATAAATACTAAAAATTTCATTAAAAATGGAAATTTGAAAGACAATTAATTACCCAAAGTAACATATAAATAAGATTACAAATAGGAGAACATATGATAGAAGTTTAAAAATGGACTTGGAAGTGAAATATAACCATTATGTTCTAATGGAGAGTGATAGAGAATGTGGGCAGTAGAATGTTAACCATCACAAAGCCATAAATCTGCAATGGCCAAAGAGATCTTATGATTCTTGAAAAAAAAATACGAGATAAAAATTTTGGGTTCAAGACCATGTTTCCTTAAGTCAATGAATTTTCATGAAAAGATATACATTTAGGATTTTAGGAAAAAAATTCCCATTTGTATTTTTTTCGACCCACTTCACCATTTTCTCTAAAAAGGAAGGTGATTTTTTCAATCCTAAAGTACTAACAGATCATGAGACCCATGATATGCCAGCCCATTAGTTATCACCAACGCAAAGTAGTTTGAAATGTCTATCCAATATGAATAAATCCAAATGTGTTAAGATAAAACTTTAATATTACTGTATTCCACTAAAGTATAACTTAAAAATTCTATAATTGGTTATCCTTTTATCCCTTCCAAAATATAATCCACCATTTATTCCTTAGATAAAATCATATCTTCACAAAATTATTTTTATTAGAAACTTGGATCCATCCTTGTACTGATAGAATGAAAACCTTGATTTTAGTATTCTATAATCGATGTATGGAAAGATAATAACATGAAATATCAAAAAAGGATGAACAATAATACTTTCATACGGACTATTCATACAAAATCGAACATAATATTCCCAACTAAGGTGAAAGTATAAGTAATTCTTAATTATATTGGTTCACTTTGTCCATTATGATTGAATAATATTTCCCTTTTACCATTGTCTTCACAGGTTTTTTTGTCTTATCATTCACATTAGTCTGTGGATTAGAGAACTTGTTAGTGTAATGGACAAACTCCATTAAGTTGAAACACTAAAGTGTGGGAGGTTCATTTTGTGGGGATTTAGGATTATTTACATATGTATATAACTTCTTCCCATGAATTTGACAACCAGACTCTCGATTACCTTCCCTTCCACAAATAAATCATTTATTAGTCCTATTAAGATAGTTCCGTCCATTTTTTATCCCACAATATGTGCATAATGGAAGCCCCAATTTTATTTCACTGTAGTTGTTAGATTTTCCTTTGAACTCTATCTTCTTTTTATAATCAAAACCATGATATTGATACAAAACTCCAGCCTTCATTTCCAACTTTAGAGTACATATAAAAACTTCATCATAACTATTGTCCTCTTTTGTAGTTAATGCTTTTTGAAATTTAAGTTTCATACCACCAAATAATCGATCAAATTTTCATTTCGGTTCAGTGATATTACCCAAAGACACCCTCAGAAGCCTTGTAAATTTTTATTTATAAGAACAAACACATTATTTATCCTTATTTATAAGAACTATGAATTAATTTTCCATATTTTTACTAATTATTCAATGAATTTACTTATTAATAATATATGTTTTCTAACAAGTCTCAATATATTGATTCAATTTCATCTTAATATCTCATATACCTGATTAGAGTCAACAAATGATATAATTTATTTTCTAACTGATAAACATCCAAAATGAATTTCTCATGTTCTAAAAATTAGAAAACAAAATATAACATTTTAGGGGTACTGATCCATTTTTCAGTAAAAAATGAATTAGGGGTCCATATAAAGAATGCTGGAGTTTCTTCATATAGGACTCAACAAAAAATCTCCCTCATTTTCTCATTTGGGAATCTATCATGGTTCGAAGCTTGATAAATTTGGGTGAGTATAGCAATGAAACATTTCATTCCTGCTCACATAACATTTTTTTTATCAGTAGTAAAATCACTACACTATCCGATTTAATCACTAATAATGTGGTTACATCAGGTTCCTTCCCTTGAATTATACCATAAGCATAGAGTAAGAAATAACTATTAGAGTTAGGAACCACATAATCAGGAAAATATCTTATATAATGTCTAAATTGTGATATATTTCTTAAACTATGAACCCTTAGAATTATCCTAAGTTATTCATATCCATATTCTACTTAAATCCTTCATTATGTTTTGTAAAGATTTTTTGAATTCAAAAATCATATACCCCAGTAGTATCAAATCATTTGTGTATAAAAACCCATTTTCATGCACCAAATTACCCCATGTCATGTCCTAGACATCTTGACAAAGTTTTTACTGATATGTACATCTTTTCTTGAGCTACATCCACTTGTAGTATCCAGAATGGGAGATATTAAAGGAACCAATTACTCTATCCTTTACCAAAAATCTAGGACATTTTCTTAAACCTTAACTCATCTTTATTCTTGTCCTTAGATACATCCAAAGACATATCCTTATAAATATACCTAGGTATCTCACTTATGTTTTATCATCCTAGTTTCCAAATGATGACTAAACAATTTCTCTAATACCAACTATAGTGACCTATAATTAACATACATGGATATTAGATCATATTAGCCGAATATTTACTACATTAAAAAAATACATGCCCAGGGACTATTAAAGTTTAATTTCATTGAAATCTTTGAAACAAAATCATTTATCCTGGTGAAATATCTTTAAAATATCCTATAAATATCTCCACCATTATTTCTTCTACCTAAAATCTTTCTTTAAAATATGGAGAAATGAAACATAAGAATTGGGTTATCTAAGATGCTCAATAAGGATAAATAAAGGAAATGCATTCAAATAAAATGAAAAAAGGGTATGGAACATGAGAATAACATTTGAAGATCATACCCTACATATTAGAGATGATAATAACGATTGTATGTTCATAGGACATGAATCAAGAGGAAAAAAAACATAATCCATGAAAGCATAATTTACAAATTAAACATCGAATTGTAGAAAACACATAATAATATAATAACCCAATGTCATGTAAGACTTTCAAGTCCTTTGTATCATGTTAGGATTTTTTTAATAACCCATGTACCTACTTCGGGCCTGGGATTCCCTCTCATGTACCCTCTTATATTTGTCATTGGATGTCCTCTTGTGTACATTCTTGTTTTGGGATTCAGATTTCTTCTAGTGTACCCTCTTTTTTGGGGTTGTGAGGTCCTCATGTATACCCTCTTGTTTTTGGATTAGTATGTACTCCCATATAACCCCTTGTTTTGGTCTCGGGAAGCCCCCTATGTACCATTTGATCTCATAAAGCATCTATAATTATAGAATTCATTAGAGGTAGATATAGATCCCACCCATCCCATAGAAAATCCATACATACTACATCCACTAGAAAAATAATTCATCATATCCTAACACATAAAAATATATGTGGTTAATAAAAAAATCATAACCCATGAAATCAAATGGGTATAATTAACATTTCATCAAATCATAACATATGGAAAATAGACAAGTTTCATAATCATTTCATTAATTCATAAACCTTGAAAATAATTTGGACTCAAAAGAATATAAACCGTGGAAGGAAAAATATTTCATAAACATATAACCCTTGGAATAGAAATGGGTTTAATAAACATATGACCCATGAAAGTGAAAAATCTTGTATAAAGACCACGACATCAATCATTACCCATTCATATAATGAATATTAATGGATCCTTCAGATAATTTATTAGAAAGGCCCCAGTTACACAAATAGATGAAATTATATATGGAAAATAATTTTGAAATATCTTTCAAAACCTTTTTAGGAGTAAAATATCCTTTATTTTTTGAAAATTTATTTTTATTGAATAAAACCATTTGAAAATTATTTTCATAGAAAATACCTTGAATCATATGAAGAAGAATTGAAATAATTTTGAAAAACATTTTCCTTGAAATCATTTAGAATAAGATTCAAAAAAATTATTAAAATATTTTTCATTAAAAAAACTTTGAAAACATTTAATGAAATCATGAAAATGTAATAAAAAGATTCATTTAAAATGCTATGAAAACTTATAAAAAATCTTGAAAATGTTTTTAAAACCTTTTAACTAGAAAAATTATGAAAGAATCTTGATAATATTTAGATAAAAAATCTTTTAGAATTAACTTTAAAACATTTTGGTAAAAATTAAAAATTTAATCTTGTAAAGTAATCATCACAAAAATGATGGTGGTTAAATCTGTACTGTCCATACGAGGTTAAAAGGAATGTTTATTTTTACATGTTATATAGGTAAGAAAAGAGAGGTTTAATAAAAGACATAAGAATATTATTTTGAAAACATTGGTAAAATAAAAAAAGGATAAATATTTCTTTTAAATATTATTGGATAATAAAATAATATTCTTAAAACCCTTTTTATAAAACATGGTTTTTAAGGAACTCATTGTTCTGACCAAAGAGAGAGTTAGATTCATACTTCCTTAAAAACAAATTCATAACTATATTATGTATCAAAGAGTGTAAAATGGGTAACAATATATGAAGATATCAAGAGTAACTAGAGTATATTAAAATTCACTAATGTTCTTGATAAATGTATCAAAAATATTTCATCAATTAAATCAAATCCTAACCCATCTATAAAATTGAGGTGACTGTTTCGTTAAAATCTTACCACAGTGTAACCTTAAACTATACTCCCCATTTATGAAAATGAAATTACATGAGATATAAAATATCATGAATAGAAATTAATACAATATATAAAATTTTGACTATATTATATACACCTCATGAAAAAATATAGGTTTATAACATTGCATGTGTCTCAAATAAGGAAAATTGAGATAAAATAATTTTACCAATTTTTTATATTTCAAAACATTGTCCCAATGAAAGAAATATAATCAAATGGAAATATGAATACAAATAAATATATGTATAGGGAACATATAATACATCTGAGTTCATTATAAACACTACAAATAAGGAATGTGTGGTGAATAAAGTATGCATCTCTCGAAAATAAAAAGTGAGGTGAAATCCCCATACCTTGTGTATTAACTCTCATCATAATCATTAAAACCTCATGTATAATAAATGTAAATTTATTATAAATCTTTCATAGAACCATATTATTATTTCTAATACCATATATGGTCTGATTATGGATTTATATTACCTACTTATTGACAATTATATGTTAAGGTTTCACTTCGGGTAATATCCTCTTCAGTTTTTACTTGTTTCCTAATTTGTTATATATTTGGTCCTTATACTTATATCATGATTTAATGAATGGAAAAACAAGATCTAAATATAATTTATATTTATTATATTTTTATTATAATAATCCATAAAATATAAAAGAATGTGTAATAACCCAGAATTTATGTATGATGTTTTTAATTATATGGACTTTTTACGAGACAAAAAAAATGACGACACATGATTCCGAGGCCTGAACAGCCCAAAATGGATTTTTGAACATTTTTAATATACGTTCATTAATCGTGCAGCTGGGAATTTCTATCTTTTTAACCAGTGCTTGTATTTAAAATCTGAGGGCATCTTTAAATTCACAGTTCTGGGATTTGTTTAGGGAAATCATAACTTCAACCGTATAGGGTAAGCCAAAAAGGGGATTTTTTGACTTTTCAAAAAAAAGATAATAAATAACTTTTGAATTATTTAATTCTATTCTAATCGATGAGTAATGGATGGCAGGACCGTAGGGTAACATCTGGCATTAAATAAGACACATTTAATGCCTAGATCCTCTCATTATGTAACCACAATTCTCATGGATTAATAAGTTAGTTAATTAGGATTCATTAATGAATCATAATATTGAACAAAAATGGGGGTTAATTTCTTTTATTTAATCAAACCATTGGCATGGGATTTGGGGACTAATGAGAGGAACCTCTGACGAAATGCTGATAATTCCATCCTCCAATGAATAATGAAGTTTGGACAATGCCCATTGAGGAATCGATCCAGAGGTCAACAAACGATGAACGCCAATGCACGTGGATCTTCTTCTTCTTTTGTAAGTGAAGCCAACGTGTTCAATGTAGGGGGTTTATGCGTTTAATTATTCTCTATTCTCGTTCATGGAAAACAATATAAAAACGGATCAACCGACTAACAGGTTGATCCATGTTTCTATTTTTATTGCAGGAGGTCGATGCAACATTTCAGTATGGGGTTTTTATTGATTATTATTCTTCCCCATGTTTAAAATGCTAATGTGAAGGGAGTGGGCTGATCCAAAAAATTCTCAGACCCTCTTATGATCATGGTTTTGATGCGTTCATCATAGGCTATTGAGAAACATAGTGGAATGAAGAAATGAGGACCATGATGTTAAGGTGGTATCCTGGGAGGTCCTTAGACGCAGATGTGAATGAAATCAGACCACCGGAGTTTCACTGGTGGCCCGTAGAAGAAATGCCAGCAACAGGCCTTGCAGGCACCACGACAGATAGAGAGGCGGTCATCCATCACCGATCGCATTGAAGGTGAGTGTAAAACTGTGGAGGAGGAACTGGGATGGATTGGGAGATAGTGGGAGACCCACGTTTGTGGGTTCCTCCATAGAACAATCCACCAGACCGGTCAGATGGAGGGGTGGTTGTAGCATGGCGCCGCCGGTTGAACACCCAAACTGACCGAGTCCGTTCGTGGGGGGTGGGGGTGAGAGATGAGAAGATAGGGCAGGCCTCTAACATGGCGCATAACAGACAGCTCTAGCTGACCATTTCGGATGACCAGGAGGTGTCGCTATCCAAGAGAATCGGCCTGCATGCAGGCTGGGTTTCCAGGAATCTCAGACCCGCCGGTCGAGCCGGACTCGCGATCAGGTCGGACCTACACGTTGGGCCGGACCTGCAAGTCAGGTGACACCCACCTGTCGGGCCGGACCCATTTCCCAAGCTGGACCCTTGAACCGGGTCGTACTCATGGGCCAGGCTGGACCGGTCTGGCCGGACCCCTACCAGACCTGATCAGTCTTGTTACACTTAATCTGGCGTATATCGCAAAACTTGCATCCAGTTGATGCACTGCCAGCTGTGTTGGGACCCTTGGGCCGAGAGAGTCCTTTTGGGATACTCCACAAGGGTTTTAGTGAAATATACTGTATGGTTGGGTTGGATCAAACCTGAATCCAACTGGGCCCTCAGTATTAAAATGCATATAACATATAGACCATGCATCTGATTGACGCAATGTATGCTACGTTGGAACCCTTATGAAATGATGGTTCATTGGGTTACATCATTGTGGAGATTTGTGGATATTGAGGTATGACTTTTTGGGGATCATTTACTTATGACCTTGTGTGGATCAGCACTATACGACCCTATGTGGATCAGTGACATACAACCCTATGTGGATCAGTGACTTACGACCCTGTGTGAATTAATAGTAGCACAACCTGAAGAGAACCATCCCTAGATTGGACCATCGTGGATCATAAAACTAATACTCTAGTCAGATCAATGACTTATGAACATGTATTGATTATTACTAGTGCCATCCGATGAGGACCAGCCATAAAGTGGCCCATCGTCGATTAGCAACTTACGACCCTATATGGATCGATGAATTATGACCCTATTTGAATCAGTGTCATATGACCCTTTTTGGATCATTAATTGAATGAATTATTCATGGTTTAGTAGTGGAACATATTTTTTTTGACTCTTTCCTATGGGCGCACACATCCGTCTATGGAGGACGCGCAGCTATAGCCCCACATTCCATCTTTCCAAAGGCGGGCAGCATCCACCACTTTTTCAGGGATGTTTTCTCCATGATATAAATAGGATGATAGGATGTTAGTTCTTCCTTCCATGGATTAATCCTTTGAATTTGTCACCAAGTACGAGTCTCCTATATATATTTAATAGGTTGTTCATGAAACTATTCCTAGTGCCATATCTTCATGGAAACCAGTTAATTACACTTCTTCTGTCGGGACATTCCAAGGGGTCTGGTTAGGGAAGCAACCTACGGTCAAGGGAGTAGTCACATTGGGCATCACTAGTGTGTTTGGACACCGGGACACTGGCGTGTATGTCTTATATCCCTTATTATAGGGCTTCTCGAAGGTGCAGAACCTGGAGGCATCCCATGTCGAACGTGGGGAATCATATGCCATGGGCATGTATCTGAGGTTTTCCTTAGCTTCCCATGTTTAACATAGGTTATGCTATAAGATTAACTTCCAGTGGAGATGGATTGGACTAATCAGAACACAGACTGGAGTGGATCAGGTAGGTGAAACCCCTGGAGGGAACACTGATGTTAGGGCCAACATGTGGATGGCTCCCTGAATGTTGTTAAATGGAATGGAGAATGGGGTGGAATGGTCCCACCAGGATGTGGCAGCCTGGGTAAGAATTGGGATGGATGATGGGAGGTTCCATGAAGTGGGTGGTGAATGGGATGGAACCGTCAAGAGGATGACGATGGATTTGTTCTTGAGCCTCGAAGAGGCTTCCTTCGTATCCCCGTGGCAGAGAATCAAAGTCCATGTTGTCCATCTGATGACAGATTACTACCGATTGAGGTTTTCAATGGCTTACCACTGGATGGGGTCATAATGGATTGCTACTGGATAAGAGTATTAGCAGCTTATTGATGGAATGGGTAACAACGACTTACCATTGGATGAGGTCACAATGAATTATTGTTGGAAGGGGTCGAACAGACGTGAAGATGGTCGGAACGACCGATGGATGGTGGGCTTGAGCCTCGGGGAGGCGTTCTACATACCTTTCCTTAGAAAAGAACAAAGACATCATAGTTCAATATGGGTGTGGGGATTACACCCTAGGATGCCCAAGGTGTTGGTGAACCAACGTAAAGGGGGATGGAACATCTGAATGTTGGGCTTGAACCTCGGAGAGGCTTCCTACGTACCTCTCCTTAAGGAGGATCAATGTCCTCATAGATTGGGTTGGGAGTCAGTGAACCGATGTAAATGAAGACTCGGGGTCCAGATGGATGGTGTGCATGAACCCTGTGGAGGCTTCCTATGTATATTTCTTTGGAAAAGATCAATGTCCATGTAGTTATGATGAGTCTTGGCGTGCAATGACTTACCGCTGACTGGGGAAACAATGACTTACCACTGATTGGGGTCCACTGTTTAACGTCATGCAGGATGGGGGAGATCTGATGTGAAGGGGGTTCAAAACGACCAGATGTTGGGCTTGAACCTCAGAGAAGGCTTCCTACATACCTTTGCTTGGAAAGGATCAATGTCCTTGTAGTTCAAGTTATAGGGCACATTTGTGGGTTATGCTCTGAGGCGGCCCAAGGTGTTGGTGAACTGATGTGAATGGGGTCAGAGAGACTAATGTGTGGTTGGATTGAACCTCGTGGAGGCTTCCTACATACCTTTCCTTGGAAAAAATAAAAGACCACATAGTTCATGTTATGGGGGCTTGGTGCACCAAGTGAAGATGGTCGGGACTAATGGATCGTGGTGGGAAAGAACCTCAGGGAGGCTTCCTACGTACCCTACCATGGTAAGGATCAAAGACCACATAGTTCGGATGGTGTAGGGCTTATACTCTAGGCTTCCCAGGGAAGATTGCATGGTCAGTGCTTTCTCTAATCCCATGTGAGTCATGCTCGGTGTGAGAAACAAGAGGTAGTAGAGACTAGGCAATCACATCGCGAATGGTGCGTCTGTGGGAGGTGAAGTGGGTATTACACATAGTTAGTGGCCTAAAGAGGAAATAGGGGCTTATGAATGGTTATCAGCCCAGAAAAGTTGGGACTTACTCAAGGATGGAGGCATGGTGGCAAAGAAGCCCAGCGAGAGAAGGATTTGGCACCAAAGAAAGGAGGGGTCCGACGTCCATCCCTCCCCCCCACTATCTACTCCTTGGGACTAAAGAATAAAGGAGGATCAGGGATGCTGCCTCCTACAAGAAAAACTAGGGATATAATCTAGGATTGTTACCCCTTCCCCACGTAGGATTCATGGGGGGAAGTCATGTGATGAGGACAATGGTGCTTGGTAGTTTAACATCTTGTAGCTCGGACGATGTGGGTTCTCTCCGCACCCCTTTGACATACATAACCAGTACCCTCTGCACCTTGGTGAAGAGAGGGGATAGGAAACATCATGTCTTGGGGGTGTTACGGAGCGAACGATTGGGGGGTCCATGTTTGCATGGATATGGGAAAAAGAAATATCCATTAGTGTGCCTATGCGAAAATGCATGAGACAAAGCAACGCAATGGGAAGTATCTTCCATGGGACATTGAAATTACTCTGTGCAAACTGGAGGGGCCACATAGTGAATGAACGCGTGACACAGGTGCGTCGTGCATAATAGTGGTTTGAAGAAGGTGCCTCAAGAAGAGGGTAGCACTTGCAATTCATGTTAGAGAATGGGATGTGGTAAAATAGGAAGTATGCACACAAAAGGAAGGATTGGAGCACCAAGCGGATGGTGGGAACACAAGTGGGACTGGTGGCATGAAAGATGAAGGTGTTGCGCATAAAACAGGGGGTTTGCATGCAAGGTGGACTGGAGGGGCACAAGAAGTAGAATTTTGTGCACATCAGATGGGTGGGGTGCCATAAGACGGTGTTCATGGAAGTTAGACTGGTGGCGCGGAAGAATGTTGGACGTAGATAGGGGGCATGTGAAAAAGACGGGACCCCTTGTGCACAATGAACTTTGAAATTTTATGAGGATCTGAGGGCCTATTCGAAGGTTTATGCAAACCTATTACGAAACAACCATTACCTGAAGGCCACAATTATTTCTTGTGGTCGTAGAAAATGGGGTTTTCGCGCAACAATACATTGATTCATCTTTGGTTTACCTTCCCTGAAGAGAGGGGAGATAGTTTGTTTTATAGACAGAGTCCAAAAAGTGGCGCACATGGGACAGACACGCAAGGGGCATGCGTGCAAGGGACTGGAGAGAAAACCAAGGACGATGGTGCCTGGGGCGTGGACATGGGGCCGGCCATGGAAATAGGAAGCCAATGCCCCATTCTATGTGGAACCGGTCCCAATCGCGAAAACCCCTTTCGACGCCGCCTTGGGAGAGGAAGTGGTGGCCGGAGTAGTCGATGTGCAAATGGTCGTTCCTTGCCGCCTTCAGCGCAAAACGAGCCACGCACAAAGGCCGATCGTCATCACCTTCATCACGAAAATGGTCCAATGCGCACAAACCGCATTTTTATGACACCTTCAGTGCGGTAGTGGGGCCGGAGCAGGCAGTCATAGAGGGTAGAGTTTGGGCACCGAAGCGAAGGCTGACACACGACGGGTTGCGCGCTGATGGCTGCTTGCATGCAATTTTTCAAATTTTTCATGCCCCCACCCCCGGGCCCCAAGATATCATTTTCTTCATCCCATATTCATTCACAGCTCGTTCATCCACCCAATGGTCCCCCCTCCAGATTTTGGCGTTAACATATTCGCCCCTTAGAATCGGAGCTGAAAGGGAACCCGAAAGTCGGATTATGAGGGTACGCCGAAGAATAGAAACGAATTGCTTGGTGCCATGAAAAAACACAGATTCCGCGCGCAAGATGGTTGTGTGAGTGTGGAAGCTACGTCCATGCTCTATAAATAGGTAGAGGGCCCCCTGGCCCTAATTTTACTTTTTCCACGCCACTGGCTTGCTTGCTATCATGCGCGGAAAACTTACTCTTCCACCCGTAAGATTCCAGAATTGACTCCGAGTTTTGCACACCATCTTGGGTTTTCCACTCCTGTCAACCGTCTTTTAGTTCACCACTATTTTTCATGTCGATTCCCCTTTCTTTGGTACCGTCTCCATCAGAGTTCTAAAAATGGCCTCTCATTAGACTGATGCTGAGAGGGAAGTTTCCTGCTGCGACAAGAAGAACCCAAATGATCATGAACAGTCAGATTCTTCGCATGAGGTGGGTCACTTATGACAATAAAATGATTTTTGTCATGTTTACGCAAGATCAAAAGTACTACATCCTAAGCAGAATTATGCCCTAATGGAATTTCGGTTTTCTGGAAGAAGTGTTGATGCCTGGTTTTGAGATGGACACACCGTGGTCCTGGGTGACCCGCGAATGTAGTTTTCCAGAATTCCACATCAGCAACAATGACCATCATTCTAGGGAGACTCATAATATAGCATTATATTTCCTAAATCCAAATACTAGGATAGTGGCAGGAAGTGATCCAGTTCTTGAGGAATATCCCGCTATTTATTCCAGTATTTTCGGAAGCAGCATTACCGATTAGACAACGGGCTGGCAGGAGTGGGATTTCAGATCTGGGGGAAACATAACCAATGAATGGGCATAGGCGTACTGGGTACATCAGAAATGCGAGGAGTTTGGGCTATAGCTACGGGCCATTGGGTTTTTCGAGGCCGTTTTGATGTCTCAATTTCACTTCTACAGACAATAAGACTTAGTAGTAGAGCTGTTTAGTCGTAGGTTGCACGATACCAATACCTTACACCTCCATCATGGGAAGTTGGGTATCAGTCTGTGGGATGTCCACTATATCAGAGAGATCCCCTTGGAGGGCTATTAGTATGATGAGTTCCTTTCTACAGAGAATGTATGGGGGGATATGACCTGCACCCCGATTTGGTCATGGCACCTGCTGGAGCTCGGTAAATAGGTACTCAGAATAAAACATATCATAAAGCACATATCCTACATAGGATGTTTTAGTCCCTTCCCAACCTAGGACACTATCGTGAAAATTCCAGGTCAAGGGAAGCAATGCCCGAACACATCTCAGAGGGGAAATGTAGGATCATATTGGAAGATTTTGGAAATAGGAGAATACCAATCATGGGGATTTGGCTTCAATGAAGACCGAGACCAGAATGTGAGATATGAAGGGTTCCTCACCGCATTCTTGAGAGGTTTGTTGTTACCCGTGAGGGACACGAGGATGGGAGTCCAGCCGGGGATGCCGGTGATGGTCGGGATCATGGAGGCAAAGAACATGGTTAACCTAGGGGTACCAATATTGGATAGGCTATACAGTATCATAGGATGGATTTCAAGGGGAAGTATGCCCAGGAGGATATGCAGGCCATTCTAGATCCTCCACGGTTGGGTTGCAGCCCACTGTGGTGGGTATGACTTCCTAAATGCCATTCACCCCCTGAAAATGGTATGCGGCCATCCCTCTTGAACATCGATGGGATCCGCCCATTAACACTAAGGGATGACAGAGTCAATATCAAGATCGATAGCCACACTCATTTTGACCTCCACCCATTCAGAACCCCTATTTCCCAAATGGTGGATGATGGGCGGGTTCTGCTGGAGTAGTGGGACTACCTGCAAAGCATCCAAGGCGGCGTGCTGGTGGCCTGAATTGATGGAAAAATATTCTGCGAACCCTTGTGGTGACCAGATTTGCCTGGAAGTTTGAGTGTATGCAACAGATTCTTAGTAAAGTCTACACAGAGGTACGGGAAGAGTGGCATCACTTCATTCCCCTCTAGATATGGCAAATGTTCATGATAGTTGTCTTGGACGAAATCATTACTCTTCCCCCCACCGATGTCAGTGTCAGGCTATCGACAAAGTACGCTGAAAAATGGTTGAGGACGTACCCCAAGGAGATTCTTTATAAACGTGTTCAGAAAATCAAAAAAGCTAGTGCAGAGCCTAAAGAGTAGGATGGTCAGTGTGGTGTCATGAGAGAAGTGAGGCAGAGGACGGGTCGGGGGGCTAGCGCGGTGCAGGCCAGTACATCATCGGTAGGGGAAACGCATGCCGAAAGTGTGCCACTTCCCTCCAGGGAAGGGTGGTCTCATGCATGGCATCAGGGTCCAACTAGGGACCTCCTAGGGAAGCAACTCAAGTACCTCCTAATGCCGTATAACGATGCTATCTTCCCTTCTTTGTGGTCTACTTGGAGAATTTTGTGACAGTCCATGTCCACAAAGATTTGTGGTAGAGGTTGATGCATACGAGGCTCGATCTACTAGACATAGGGCACATCCAGATACTGGATAATGTAAACATTCATCGTTGGCACACATACCTAACTTCCATGGACATGTATGAATGCCAGCGTGGGCGATATGAAGAGCTTCATCTCCTGGTGAATGTAATGCTTGGTCAAGTTCAAGATCTAGAGAGGCTACTGTCCGAGAATGAAAGTGTAGAGGACGAAGATGTAGGAGGAAGAGGATATGAATAAGAAGAAGAAGAAGAATAAGAAGAATAAGAGGAGGAGGAAGGGGACCAAGTCATGGGTCTTGGTGGTGAGAGGCCTTCATGAGCTCCCACTCACTAGCCGAGTTCCTGGGAGAGTGACGAAATTGTTTTCTTTGATGCAGGACTAGTAGAGTAGCTCAAGGTATGGTTTAAACCTCATAGAGGTCTTCCTCATATATATATTTTTATAGTATTGATCAGTCAACCAAGCATTTTCCTATTCAGGAACACGTGGGAGAGGGTTCCTAGGAAGCATTCCTCATCCAGGTGTGGGTATGCCTGTGGAGACCAGGGAGAAACCTCAGGGGTCAGTCCTTGGGATTAGTCATAATGTGGAATCAATCTTGGATGGACTAGGTGATGAAGAGTCGGGAGGAGGGCCTCCCTCCAACCCCATTGTCCAAGAGGATCTTACATCGGTAATCGAGTTAACAAGCACTGAAGGATCTCCAGTGGCGGACACCACCATAATGACACAGGCTTTGGACACTAATACACTTGGCTCTTGTAAGTCCTTTCTCACGGGTTTTCCCTCTTTGATGGAGAATTTTTGTGAATCAAGATACTGATCCCAGATGTAGTGATCACAAGGTTAGAGGGATGACAAACCATCGAGTCTGGGACATCTGTAGGAGTGGGATGTGCAATAAAAATGTCGGCCTTTGCAGAAGCAACCATTCTAAGAGATCCTACTCCAGTAATCAGTGAGCTGGAGATCTCAATGAGGGATGATAGTGCCACCTGGGTGGAACTCCAGCCCGATGAGAGCAAGGTCACTAATGAGGTGGAGATTCCCAAAGAAGACCCTGCTGCTGACCTCCTCATTGCATTCCCAGACTATCGGCCTTCATATCCTTAGGAGATAGAGGATTCTGATTAGGTTGTGGTCGATGAAATCTGAATGATGCGTAAAAAAGGGTGGAAGTGTATCAATCACTTTCTCGGTCCCCCTCAAATGGAGTGGCTAAAATGGATGGGATCTCTCTAAACCTAGTTGCGCATTCTCTATACTAGAGGGGTGGATGGTCAATGTCTTCAATTGATAGTCTGTGATTACATGGCCGAGAAGCTGTGCAAGAGCAGCCAATGCTTTGACGTTGCCCGGTGTCAAGAAGAGTCGGGGAGTACCTGAGCATTTCTCAAGGTAGAAAAATAATTCCAACATCTCAAAGAATGAATTAAGTAGAATGAGGTATTCATTGAAAATTGCACTGAATTTTGTGGAGCAATTGAGGGCCCAGCTGGTGGACGCCCAAGAGCAGCTGGTGGAAGCGGGTCACCAAATGACCACACTCCAAACTAGGCAGGTGCAAGCACAGGCTAGTGTTAGTGAACCGCACCCTGCGGCTGCTGATGGAGAGATGTTTCTTAGGGGGTGGGTGGCAATCCTGGAGGCCATAATTCAAATGGTAGTGTCTCTAAAGGGATTTATCCAAGATGATGATCCATAAGGGTCATTTTTTGGTCAAACTCATGAACATATTTCTCCTTAATGTCTCTTATTTTTGAACTGCATGCATGGATAGATTTATTTTCTTGTTTGTTTGATTTAATGCATTCAAACACAATCCTGAAATAAGTTGAAATCCATTACTAAAATCATGTGGGATGTACCCGGTGTGAGAAACAAGGGATGCTCGCACTATTACTTCATTTGAGTGTAAGATCCCCAACCAAGCCTCGGGCACACTAGGTTCGAACAACCAATTTGGATTCCAAGAAATAAAAGAGTGAGACTCGAATGGAGAATGAATGTCTCAAAATAGTAGAATTACCATTTTCCCGAAGTGAGCCTATTCACAAGCAGAGTATCTCCAGGGGTGCTGGAATAAATCCAAACATAAGGAAATGAAAATTGTGAATTTCAATACCCTAGATTCGGAACACTGCAGGGGTGGCATGACAGTAACGGATAGTTGTTGACCATGTTCGAAACACAATATCCATATTGTATTAGCCTGAGATGGGGATGACAAATGATGTTCGACCACTGGCCGTGTTCGAAACATGGGGCATAACTTAGAATGTCATCCATTAGTCTTCCGGAACGTCGGCCCAAGACAGTAGGCAATCCATAGGTCGAATATCCATACTGTTAGGGGTTTCCTTTATATGTGAAAGAGGATGAGGGTCCTAATAAGGGGCACGCAATGTGTGTAATGTGGAGTGATGGTTAGTTCATATAGAATATGACCCTCTTGAAATTATGCTAAAATGGTGGAAGCTCATTAGATGGGCGCATCAGTCTGATAATGGAACATTCCTTCTTTTATACAGGTCCTCTTTGCTGAGGGAGTCTTCTCTTCCCAATGTCATCACGGGGCATCGCGAACTTGTTCAGGGAAAAGATGCAGTTACATGGTTTTCCACAAGGGGTCAGGACAAGGAACCTGAAATGAGAAGGAATAGGATTTATGAATCTTGGGGATAGACCCAAGGCGAAATTCCTGGGTGTCTCTAAGTATCCCTTAAGGATGGGAATCAAGCCATACATAGTTCTGGATGGGTGGCACGGTAAGGTACTAGTTCCAAGGATAAAAGGGGGGTGTGTGTGTATCCCTCGCACCAAAAGAAGTGGTATTTGATGTATCTTGTTTTTCCATCATGGTGAATGTGTTTTTTTTGTGTGAAGCAACAATCCAAGAATAAAACGCCCAAGAACCACTATAAAAATCAAGCCAAAGGAAGGCATTGACAAATTGTATGGTGTTTGACTAGTACCAAACATGATGTCCCTTGAGCGAGGAAATCACAATGCAGTGTCGTTTTCTGTCATGCGGCCTGGACAATGTTGTCTCAGTTTAAGGTCATGTGATAGGACCAACCACGCATTTTAACGTCATGCGGCACAGACGTAGTAAAAAAGGCTAAAGGGGGAATGTGCACGGTGCAATAAAGAATACCCGATGTAATGAGGACACGATCCCATACCACACCATGCTATTTTCCATGAAAGAAACCTTTGGCCAAGGGGACAAAAAGAGGTAAGTGTGTATGACATTGGAGAGGCTATCCCATAGTTAAGCTGGACCCAAATACAAGATTCCCGGGTGCTTCTATGTATCCCATAAGGATATGAATCAAGTTATACGTAGTTCTCACAAAGAGGCAATATGAAAAGATCTTGGTTTATGGTCTTAGAACATGGACCATGGAGAAGCAGGACTATTCCATTTAAGTGGATACCTTACCCTGATTCATAATACTACGTGAATCAAACTCAGTGTAGGAAACAAAGCTGGTTAAGTTATGTGTAATATGTAGAATATATGGAAAGTGGAAATCGGCGCGGGCCCCCGAATGATTGCCTTATCACGTCTTTCTCTTCCTAACATGCGGACGCGCACTGAGGAATTGTACCAAGAGTTTCAATATTCTGCATGGAAATGATGATGTGGACAAGGGTGTGAATCATGTAATCGACACTTTGGGCTTAATGGGGTTGGCGTGATGATGAATGATAACTGTTGACCATGTTCGAAACACGATATCCATATTGTGTGACTTAAGGTGGTAACAACAAATGAGCGTTAACCACTGAACGAATTCGCAATGCGGGGCTTGTATAAATTTGTTGCTTGAAACCCTTGAGGGAATTGGCTCGTAATGGTAGGAGAGCCTTTGGGCCTAGAATCCATGCCATTCGGGGGTCCCTTTGGGTGTGAAAGGTGATGGAAGCCCTAGTGAAGGGGAACACGAAGCCTGAGAAATGGGTGAAAGCATGTCCGGTCAGAATCCGACACTCTAGGTGATGAACTAGGGTACTATCGGGCACATTGGTGAATCACCGAAGAGGGTTAGGGGGGCCGAGTAGAGGGTCGCCAATTGGAAAAGGTTGATTATGGAATAATGGGATAGAGAACTCTCAAGGGAAGGAGGTACAAGGCGTGGTTGCTATAACACCTGACCTGAGTGAGAACATAATACCATACCACACCATATATTCCTCTCTCTGGGGGAATGTGGGCCAAGGGGCCAAGATGGGGCTGGACCTGAAGATGAGATTCTCTAGTGGTCCTATGTATCCCATGAGGATGGGAATCAAGCCACACGTAGTTTTGGAAATGACGCACATAGGGGTAAGATACCCCAAACAAGGGAGGTGTACATCGTGGCAAGTAACCCAATGTGAATGAGGAAAAAATCCCATACCACACCGTAAAATCCCATAAGAGTTAAGACTTGGTCCTGGGGCCCGAAATTGGGCACGCGAAGCACGATAGGTCTTTTTCTCACGATATGGATGATAAATAAAAGGAAGTATGTCTTAAGGGTATATGCGTGTCATGGTGAAATATCCTGACATGAATGAGGACAGAAGTCCGCTCCACTCAACACAACCCTAAAGAAGAACATGGGCCAGGGGCCAGAAAAGGATAAGGGGTCTGAGGAGGCCAAGAGGCCTGAGGATGGGCGTCCAGGTCGATGGTAGTCATATGACCTCTTGTGTGGTTACCGCCTCATCATAGCTCCTAATCCCACATGAGCGGTGCTTGGTGTGGGAAACAAGGATCCAGACTCAGTTCTCCCTACTATATAGTGGTCTAATAGCTGGCTTCACCCGAAGGGAGTTCGTCTCTCAGAGATACAATGAGTCATAATGGACCACTACACTCAATGTTTGGGACATCGTGGGGTGGCGATAATGACAAAGGATTGAGGTTGACCATGTTAGAAACACAGTGTCCCTATAGTGACCTGGACTGGGAACAACAAATGAGCATCGACCACGAACCATATTTGCAACGTGGGACTTGTATCAATTTGTTTCTCAACATCCTCGAGGGCGATGTTCTGAAGTGGTAGGAGAGCCCTTGTTCCTAGAATCACTATCATTCGGGGGGCCCATCTAGATGGTAAAGATGATGGATTCTGAATCAAAGTAGTGGGTGAAGCATAGTTATACCCATCTATGAAAGAGGCGAACACCTCCGGGGAGTGGGACGTACGATTGAATTGAGATGAGATCAATGTGAATGGGTGAAAAATCCTGCACCACACCATATTTCTTGACCCGAGAAAAGTTTCTGGCATTTGGGCTGGGCCAACAGACAAAATGTATGGGCATTACTATGTATCCCATGAGTATGGGAATCAAGTCGTACATAGTTCTTGAAGGCCATGCAGTTTAGCGCCGTATGGTGAGGATGTGGGAGGGTAGAATAACGGGGAGTGAGAACATGGTGTGACCATCATAATCCTAGCATGAGTGGGTCTAAGGAAGCTTACACCATATCATACAAGGATCCTCTAAGAGAACTATACCCAGGGGAATAGTCAAAGAGAAGAGTTTGGGTCAGGGATCAAGACAAAAATCATGAGCATTCCTACATATCCCATGGAATGGGACTCAAGCCACATGTAGTTATAAGGGTGCGGTTTAATGTCTCGTAGGATGACATATAGTTTAACGTCATTCGGAACGATTCAGTCTAGGGTCATGTAGGACCCAAATAGTTTACTGTCATGTCGGGCCAGAAAAACAAGATTTATGATTCCAGGGGTTGGACCCCAAGCAAAATGCATGGGTGTCTCTATGTATCCCATGAGATTTGGAATCAAGCCATATGTATTTCTTATGATACAGTATAATGTCATGCAGGATGATGCAGAATTTAATGTCATGTAGGATTGAACAGTTTATGGTCATGCTGGACCAGCTACCTCAGGAAAAGTATTGCCTGAGAAACTTGGCATTGATGGGAGGAGTTATACGCTCACCATCCATGGTCACCAGGGAGTATGCTCCATTGGGGTAAACCCTGTGGATTATCTATGGTCATTTCCATTTGTGCTCAAACATGGATGGTTTCCTACCAGAGATCATTGGCATCCAGAGGGCCAATACCAAGTCGTCTTTCTGGAAAGAGAGGAGGTGAACATTCTTGTTGAAGGCTCCTGATATCTTGTTCTGCTACCTTTCCAGATTGAGCTGGTCACGAAGCCTATACTAGTCAAGTTATTCCAATTCAGCCAAATGAATTTCGACTACCTTTTCTGGCGCCTGCTGGTCATAGACTGTTGTCCGTAATGAAGGAAGATAGATCTTGATGGGTAGGACGTCCTCAGCTTTGTACACCAGGGAATATGGTGTCACATGGGTGGAATTATGAGTCATCATCTGATAAGCCCATGGAGCATTGGGAAGCTTGTCCAGCCAACTCTTCTTATTATGAGAAACCATTTTTTGTAGAATGATAGAGTGAGATTTTTTGAACGCCTTGATCTATCCATTTGCTTGTGCATGGTAGCGGGAGGTATGGTTAAATAGATGGTTTAATTGGCATACAATTTCCTCATCTCTACTACTCAAAAGTTGGTGTTTTTATCGTTGAGGACGGCATGAGTAACTCTAACCTGGTAGATGATATTGGAGCTCCCGAAGTTGACAATAGAATGGGCCTTGACCTCCTTGAGAGGAACTACCTCTGCCCACTTGAAAAAGAAATCTGTGCCGGTTAGGATGAACCTGCACTGATGAGCTGTCACTAGTTGATATGGTCCCACGACATCGAGTCCCCACACTTCAAACATCCATGAGTACATGGTGGAGTGGAGAGGTTCTGTTGGCCGATGCATGAAATTAGCATGAATTTGGTATGTGTGACATCTCTTGGTGAACTCGATACAATCATGGATCATGGAGGGCTAGAAGTACCCCAGTCTCCGGATCTAATGGGACAACTTCGGCCCAGTCTGGTGAGCCCCACATGAACAAGCGTGAACCTCCTGCATGACCTGAGAAATCTCGACTCCTTGGATGTAATGGAGGAGAACACCATCAAAACCACACTTTTAGAGGATCTTCTCAAGACTGGGACCACTCTGGAGGGTAAACTATAGCGCGCGACATTGTATTTTCTCATGCTCTGCCCGATTAGCCAAGTGGAAACCATTTTCCATATACTCAATAAAGGGGGATCTCCAGTTGGGCGTCACTTCAACCACAACATCTGAGGAACCTGGGGGGTCCAGACATAGAGGCACTTGCAGCAAGATGGCTTACCGGCAGGCCGTTGTCATCATCCATGGTGATGGGAGCAATGACTCTTCGATGTGCCACGTGTATAATCAAATCATCTTACTTGGGTTCTGCAAGTGATGTAGCCAGGACAGCCTGTGCATCCTCTCGACCATTCTGAGATCGAGGGACATGAGTAACTTCTGGCCGAGATGGATATTAGGCCATTAGCCGGAGGGTGCACTCCAACAATGGTAAAAGCTCTGGCTTTCTAACGACGTAGTCACCGTGATTTACTTTATGACTAGTTTGGAACCCCATTTTACATGCAAATGGGTCACATCAATCTCAAGGGCCTGCTAGAGGCCAATGATAAGAGCCTGATACTCTGCTTCATTTTAGTTGTAGCCTTCTGATAGTAGGAATGAATATGGAAGGATGGAATGCACTGGGGTAATAAAGACAATACCCAAGCCTACCATGTTAAGCCTGGGATCATTGAGTCTCCTACCGGTGGGGCTCCGAGAAGCACCATCAAAGTGAATCTGCCAACATGGGATGGAATGATCTACCGAGATGATTGATTTGTTGGGAAAATATAGGTCCAGTGACTGGTCTGCGGGGGTTGGATGGGTAGCTAGGAAATCTTATAATGCTTTTCCCTTGATTTCCTTCTAAGTCATGAACCTGATGTCTAATAACAAGAGGATTACTACCCACCGTGCAAGACGGATGGTCAACATGAAGTTGTTTATAATGCACTTCATCGGGTATACCCGAGACACCAGTTGTTCCTCATGGTGTTGCATATAGTGTCTCAATTTTTGTACTGTGAATACCAGTGCAAGGCATCTCTTTTTTATGGGGGATTATCTAGTCTCCGTATCGAGGAGCATGTGGCTAAGGTTGTAGAGACTATTTTTCGTCCCCTCATTATTTTTCTGGGAGAGAAGGGCGCCATGAGATCATTCTAGGGTAGTCACATACATGGTTAGTGGCTTTCTAAATATGGGTGGCATCAGTACCGGAGGCTAGAGCAGGTATTGCTTTATTTCCTCAAACACGGTCTGGCACTGTTCGTCCCATTCGTGGTCAGATCATTTCTTCATGAGCCGAGAAAAGGGCCTACACTTGCCGAACAGATTCACAATGAATCGGCGTATGTAGGCTAAGTGGCCCTCGAAAAACTGATGCTCCCAAATATTTCTCAAGGGAGGCATCTGGCAGATGTCCCTCATCCTGTCTGGGTTGGTCTCGATGCCCCAGTACCTGACAACAAAGCCATGAAACTTCCCAAAGTTGACCACGAAGACACACTTCAATGGGTTCATCTTTAGGTGGCGGGAACAGAGGAAGCCAAACACTTTTTCAAGGTCCTTGATATGTTCCTGATGCTGGTGAGATTTGACCACTAGATCATCAACATATAATTCTACTATTGTCCTGAGGATTGTCTTGAATATGTGGTGCATGGACCGCTGATAGGTGGCACCTGCATTCTTTAAGACGAAAGGGCATAACCTGGAAAAAGAAATTACCTTAGGGTGCCCTGAAAGCTGTGGAATCCTCATCCTCGAGGGCCATTCAGATCTGTTTGTATCTGGATTATCCATACATGAAAGAGTGGGCTTGGAACCCAGTTGTAGAATTGATCATAAATTCTGTCATTAGAAGGGGAAAATGATTATTCAGACCATGACAGTTGAGATCTCAGAAGTCGATGCAGAATCTGATCATTCTGTTCTTCTTCCTGACTAGAACAATGTTGGCTAGCCACTTGGGGTACTGAACGTCCATGATGACGTTGTATCTGATGATCTTGTCAACTTTGTCCTCCACCATAGCACCCTGATAAGGGTGCATCTTCCTGGGAGGTTAGTTGAACCCACGATGATTTTTCGGGAGACTGAGGCGGTGGATGGCTACCTTGAGATATAGTACTAGAATCTCGTTGTAACTCTTGGAAAACACATCACAGTGTTGTTTTAGGAAGTCTATGTACCGCTGCTACTCTTCGAGTGACATGGAGGCACTAATCAATGGGGATCTCGGATCTTCCTCACTACCAAGGTTCCACTGTACCAGTTCATCGACCGTGGTAGAGACGCCCTCTTCAAAGGTGGGAGGAGCGTCCTCCAGATCCTCTTCTAAAATTATGGAGGGATCCCCATTGGGAATAGCTTCCTATGGGTTAGAGAATCCTGATGGGAGGTTGGTACCAGCCAGATTAGTAGTGGTCACTTCATCTGGAGATTCTGGTACTGCCAAAACCATAATAATGATGGCTGTCGACCCGATCCCATCTGGTATTCGGCCCAAGGGGAAACACTTGATGATATAAAAGTAATAGTGGCACTCTGGCTTGAGCCGGTTAATTATATCCAAGAAAAATAGTCATGTATGATGTAATATTGTTGCCATGGGGCGGACATCCCGATACCTTATGGGGGTAGGAGGCTCCGGGGTCACCTGAGGCTTATTGGTGTACGAGTACAAGGTGATTTCCCGTCGTCGCTTGGACATGGGAATATTCTTCCCTCATTTACTAGAGACAACAAAACATTTCCAAATTTATGGGGTTGAGGCCTCCAATCGATTGATTGGGAAGATGTAGGCGTTATCCAGACCTACCCGACAGTCAGTTGCAACCGTGTCGGGTTCGACCTCACTAGTCTGAATCTGCATATCCTTGCTCTTATAGTAGTCAGCATCCAGGTGGTAGGATTCACAAGATGCAAAAAGAGATTATTCACCTTTGAGTACACCTACTCGACCATTAAGGGAGTACATGAAGAATTAGTGATAAGATGAGGGGACCACCACGTGTAGGTGGAGCCATGGACTGCCCATCAATGCATTATACGTGGTTTCCTGGGAGAAAACCATAAACTTGGTGATGGAAACTAGGCCACAAAACTGGTTCTTCAAACGGATCTTACCAACTATGGTTCGCATTATCCTATCATATCCCTGGATTCTTAATTCGGAGAATGTTAGTTCATCTATGGATAACCCAAACTTCCACAGTGTCCGCGTCGGGATAAGGTTAATCTTGGGGCCGGTGTCAACAAGATAGCAGTGAACCTCCACACCGTTAAATTGGCCAATGATGTACAGTGGGCAGATGTTCCCATGTATGGGAGAACCTTCATCTTCTCCGGAGAACAAAATGAAGGCCTTACATTCAGCATTCTCGACTGCTTCAACATGAAAGGATTCTACAGTTGATACCTCCATCTTAAACTACAGGGGGTTCCATAAAGCCTCAGCAAGGGACTCATGCACATCTGATGACAGGCGAAGGGTCTAGAGGAAGGAAAGTCTCATTGGGATGCTGGAAAGGTGCTTGTAGAAATCATATTTCCACGCCAGGAACGAACTTCTTCTTTCAGGAGGCCACTCTGTGATAGGAGGCATGGAGGGCCCTACCAACCGGACCGATAACTGGCAGGTGCTGGGCATGTCCTGCCATTCACTAGTCAAATCCTGGAGATTAGCTGCGGGAGCGGGATAAAGACCAGACGACTAAGATCAGCATGTAGCAGGGCGTGGCTGGTCGTGGCATGGTCCTGGTAGGTCTACATAATCTATTAGCATAAACGGTGGTGGAGGCAGGTCCGATGACACCTGTTGAAAAGGGATTTCATGCTGAGCTCTGCACTTATCCTGATGTCTGGTCTTAGTGGCGTGCATGACCTAGCTAGAGGTTCTAACTGATATTCCTCGACGACCAATATGGTCTTGGATCCACCGATGTTGGCGTCAGCTAGGGACGTCAGGGAGGTTCGTCAGGGACTCCCTGTTGTCGAGAGTCATATAGGGATTTACCAACTCCACGATATTAACTGAAGCGTACCCTTGACTATCACATGAAGATTCATCCACTACTGGGCAGATTTTGGAAGGAATATTTATCTCAGGAGGCAATAAGTCACCAAGAGTGTTGGATGATGATGAAATTGGTGGGCCGCGTTGCTTTTCCATGCGCCACTGATGCTTGTTCTTATGGGAAGTGGCTGACCGAGATGTTGATTCAGAACTGGTGGTTGTGGCTTCTGAAGGCTCTGGTTGAATCAGGTGCTCACGAATGATACCATGGGCACATGAAACCGTTTTGTGAGCCATCTAGTCATCATAATTCTAAGACCCATGGTTGGAAACCTGCAGCCACCTGCCTTCGTCATTGCCTTCTCTATCCATCCTTACGAAGACACCCACCACTTGTGTTGGGGCTGACCCCAACCTGACTATGTTGCAATCAACCTAGTCATGAAGCCAGTCTTTAAACACATATCACTGTTAGAGGGTGTTTCCTAGGATCTGAAGATAGGGGCAGTAATTGTGGCGATCAGTGAGGTTCTCCTCCTCTGGCATTCTGCACTCATGAAAATGCATGATCCCTTGATTCAAGGCACTTATAAAATAACATGCAACCTGATTCTCATTGAACGGGTAGGTTCAGTTTCTTCTGTCTAGAAATGGGGGCCTTGGAGCCTACCCCTGAATAGGACCTGGAGGAGCCTGTCAAGGAGGTTGAGCCTATTTTTCCTACCTAGGTGGTGGAGGTGCATTCCATGGGGGCACGTAATGATTCTGGGGAAGCCGCTGCTTGGCTGGAGGATGCACCTGCGGTGGCGGGCCTCTGTGAGGCTGGAGAAGTGGCTCCTCCAGTAATAATTCCAACTGCCTAGGGGCCTCTATTTGGGCCACCTTGGTGGGTTCGGCTGTGGAATCCCTCCTTGCAGGTATTATAGGGGGAAACAGATGTTCCATGAAGGCCTATTATAGGGATTCTTGTTTGCACTGGGCCTTATCAGAGAAATCTCAAAATCCCCTAGGGTAGTTCTGGGTTATCAGAGAGAGAACTGGTTCTATTTTGACATTCCCTACGCACATCATTAGTAATTTCTCTTGAGTTAGTGGCATGTCAAGGGAGTATGTGAGCCCTTTCCACTGGGCGATAAAGTCTGGGACATGCTCATCAGGCCATCATATGCACTTGAAGAGGTATGAGATGCTCATTTTCTACATGGTGGAGCTGTACTTGTAGAGGAATTTCTTGCGAAGGTCATCCTAGCTGGTTACTAATCTAACGAGAAGCTGGTTTTACCAGATGAAATAAGGTCCCTCCAATGTCTGAACAAAACAGTGGAGCTCAGTATCCTCATGCTGCACTGGAGTCCCTAACATGGTCCCACACCTTGAGTTGAAGTGGGCTAGGTGCTACAACGGGTCCCTCATCCCATTAAAGAGGGAGAATGTAGGATTCTTAAAACCCGGACATTCTGACATATCATCCACCCATGCCTGATATGGCTTTCAAAAAGGAGGGATCACCACCTATCACGTTTTTAACACCTCAAGGCGAGCAATGAGTGCCACCACTGGATCATCTGGGTGGAAATCCCTATATTGACGGGGATCCCTAACCACGAGTGCATTGGCAGGTTCTTCAATGCGGTAAGGTGGCTTAGTAGCTCATGGAGCGGCTTGTGGGGCAACCTACGGGGTAGTTGGGGGAACCTGATCTAGGTTCCATCGATTTTTGCGCCCTTCTTGAGGGTTTGGAGAGACATACCACGCCCTCTTTCCATGAGTTCCATATATATCCCTGTCAGTGGGAGTAGTAAGATCAGGGTTGCCTGAGGGTAGCTCACAGAGGGGAAGTTGTTCCTGCCCCTGTTGTACTAGCCTAGAATTTCTGTAATCGCGTTGTTGCTCCGTAGTGCGTTCATCCAAGAGGTCATCGACCAAATTCTGCTGCTCAGCAAGTTGTTGGTGCAACGTGGCCTTCTCATGGTCCTCTATTTTCTGCACTAAGGTAGATGGGTTGTAGTGTTTGGTAGCTCCGACGTGATCTCTTCCCTTACCATAATTCCTTCTATGTACCAATGTCTCGGTGGGCGCATGTAGACCATGCAGGTTCCTCTACTGGCGAGTAATCCTTCCTAATGGGTAAAATAGTGGTTGCATGCCCTCGGTCGGTAAGTATCCATCGGAAACCTCCATCTCATCCTCCGTGTCCACTATGTCGGCCATGTTGATCATGACCCTTCTTGGGGGCATGTCCTCAATATCGCCTAGTGAGTCGGGATGCCACTAGATTGGAAAAAAGAGGAGGGTAGCATACTGCCCCAATCTATGGATTTTTAGGTGGGGGTAGCCTCCTTGATAATTTTTTCAAGTACCTTGATACTCTAAATGCAATGTCGTTGGAAGGCCTCAAAGTGACCTGGTGACTCAGGGCGCTGAGACATAGAGAGTGCGGCCAAATCGACAAGACAAAATTTCCCACTGATGACTTCAAAATGAACGTTTCTCTTATTATAAACCACTCACTGATGGAGAAGACTAAAACACATTTCCCAAAGGGTGTGGTGGAAACAATCAACTTCCTCCTGGGTGAGGGATTTCAGTATGCATAAATTCGGTGTTGTCACAGGCCAGAACTTCTTCGGGAAGTGATCCACCGCAACGATGTTACATAAGCTCCCAGGCTCAGATTCAGGGTCTATCCCTTGATTGCCCCCTTATTCAAATGGTGGTGGTTGAGGAACTAGAAGTAGTACTGAGGCTGATTGCTGGGATGGCAGGCTAGTCGGTGGAGAGTACGGTGAGCGGGTTGACTAGCCGCCGAATCTCGAGCTATCCTCTGAAAAGTGTAGAGACATGGCCGCTACATCATGATTTGATGGGATGATGGCCACAGTTTCTGGATTAGGGGATAGGGATTCTGGTCATAGTTCACACTACTACTCGCCCGCCATCCGTCCCCAGAATAGTTTTCTATGATCTCTTGTCGAGGTAGATAGCAATTCTGGTGACGATAGTGCCAATTGCATGACCGTAACTTGAGGGGTTTCGAGATTTTTATCCACCTGAATATACCTATGGAAGAAGGGGGAATCCTATGGACCTCACATTTCGGGAGTATCTAGATGAGGTGCCTCATCCCTACCCCTTCCCTTGACTCGAATGAGCGAGAGGAGGGTTCCCGCACTGAGTCGCACTCTGTCTCAGAGTCCGAGAAGAAGACTGTTTTGATAAATGTCCGGACCTTCCCATAATTCTTCTTATGGCAGTAGAAGAACACCTTCCTACCCCTGGGGTGGCTCTTTGGGACAAGTTTGATTTCTGACACGAGGTCCTTCGGCTGCATTGGTTCTAGGGCAGAGAGGGTTTCCACCCGAAAAAGACGGGGTGCACAGAGCACCAGGAAAAATGTAAAAAATGTCATGGGGAGGACCTCCAAGGGTAGCACTGGAGTGGGAAAGACCACCTCTAGAACTGGTAGAAGAATTGGGAGGATACCCACACTTGTTTTCCCTGGTGACCTCAGTATGAGGATGGTTTTTGTACCAGTCTAGTTGAACACGAGTATGACCTCTGTTCTAGGTGTGGGTGGAGTGAGGCTGGCCTTCTGCCCTATGGTTGATGAGGCGAGTTAGACATTCTCCAGATGCTAAAAGGACGTAGGGATGATCCCCACATTGAGGAGAGACCGTACGTGCAATGTCCTGATACCGGTGGTCGGGGGAAAGGGAAATGACCCCATACCCAGTGTAATGGGCTTGGGAGAGGCTTATGTACTGAGTATCACCATCGCAGGGAAGACCATCATTCAGATTAATGGTGGCAAAAGGTGTACCTCCATGACGATCCTTGAAGTGGGGAAGGCCCTTGCTCTCCATGGTAGTGGTATAAGGGGGACTGCTGTTTGGGGTGGTATCGCTTCGGGTTAGCTCGCGGTGACTACTTCTCATGCTGGAAACCAAGAGAGTTGACCCAGCCTACCTGTGGGGAGGTTGGGGCCTCGATCCGGGTCAGGCGTATAAGTTCCCCTACATAGTGTATGTAGGGGACTAATGATACACATCGGCGGTGGCTCAGGCCACAATATCTACCCACATTGATTCCCCTTGGCGGGAATCCTCACCTTGCGCCTGATGCTGGCATCGGGTCAAACAAACCGGAGCCAGTGGTGTAGGTACACGGCTTACCTGCTCCTCATCCAGCAGGACTGGGTAGCGGTGTTGACGCAAATGGGTGGGAGTCCTCACTGGGAGCCCCCAGAATGGGACTCTTGTTGGGCTGGACCAGACCTCAGCTACCTCATTTGCATAGGGCAGGGAATCAGCGAAGCTTTCCGGGACAGGCTCCCGAAATGGTTATATGTTGACGTGGGGAGAAACGACTCCCTGTGCGGACCTCGATGGTGGCATTGGAAATGAGGCACAGATGCCTCTAGATGCAGCTAGTCCATATCCTAGGTCAAGATTATGCCCTCTTCCTTGTAACGGCGCATGAGGTCGTTGATTACCCTCCGTTGAATTACCTCAGACAGGGAGAGGGGGCATGAGTGCCCCATGGTCATATATGTAGAGGCCATCATGGAAGAGGTGAAAAAACGTGTAACGACCATGTTGGAACTACCCATACCCTTGCATCGATGGGCAGGTGGTGATCGCATTCCTAGAGTAGGAACATGATTCCTGAAAGTAGCGAGATTAACTCGTCAGTGCTGAATGAAAAAGGAATCGACGACCAATGCTCTAGTGCCATCCTATCTTCCAAGAATAGTAAGAGGGATTCAAGATGAAAATGTCATATAATGGGATGTCAAACATTCTTCTACCCCAAAATATAGTGAGTTTCATGCCAGGCCCTCTATTTTCTTAGCGAGACCCGGTACCGGATAACTGGATCTGGTGACACGCTAATCCATTGATTCCTTGAGCACTAATAATCTCCATTTTGAGGAGAAGAACTTCTCACTGGGTTTACCATTTTTTTCTGACACATTCACTGGGGCATGAACATCTGTCTTTGGGGGATGCGCAACTGTAGCCCCACATTCCCACTTTCTAAAGGCGGGGGTCATCCGTCACTTTTTTAGGGACGTTTTCTCCTTGATCGAAACAGGTTTATGGGATGTCGTTTCTTCCTTCTTTGGATTCCTCCTTGGAATTGTCCACCTAGTCTGGGTCTCCCTTATTGATTTAAGACGTTTTTCATGAAACTTTTCCTGGTGCCATATCTTCATGGACACCAGTTAGTTTCCCAACTTCTGTCTGGACATTCCAAGGTGTATGGTCAAGGTAGTAACCTTTGGTCAGGGTAGTAGACATGCTGGGCATCACTGGCGTTTCTAGACGCTGGGACACTGGCACATTTTCTTCTGTCCCTTATTATAGGGACTCTCGAAGGCACAAAACCTCGAGGCATCCCAAGTCGAACACGAGGAATAATATGCCATGGGCATGTATCTGAGGTTTTCATTAGCTTCTCATCTTTAAAATAGGGCATGGAGCAAGTTTAATGTCCAGCGAAGATAGATCAGACTGATCATAACACCGAATCCAGCAGATCAGTTACGTGTAACCCCTGAAGGGAACACCGATGTAGGGGCCAACATGTGGCTGGCTCCCCGAATGATGTTAAATGGATTGGAAAATGGGGTGGCAAGATCCCACCGGGATTTGGTGGCCTCAGTAAGAATCAAGATGGATGATGGGAGGTTCTGTCAAGTGGGTGGTGAATGGGAAGAAACCATCATGAGGATGACGAAGGTTTTGGGATTGATCCAAAAAGAGGATTCCTACGTATCCCCGTGGCAGAGAATCAAATTCCACATAGTCCATCCGAAGATGAAATACCACCGATTGAGGTTTTTAATGGCATGTTGTTGGATGTGATCATAATGGCTTACCGCTGGATAATTGTATCAGTGTCTTACCGTTGGATAGGGTCACAACGGCTTTCCACTGGATGAGGTCACAACGGCTTACCGCTGGATGGGGTTGAACCAACATGAAGATTGTCGGAATGAGCGATGGATGCTGGACTTGATCCTCAGGGGGGCTTCCTACGTACCTTGGTGTAGCCAGGATCAAAGACCTCATAGTTTGGGATGGGTGTGGGGTTACACCCTATGCTTCCCAAGGTGTTAGTGAACTGACGTAAAGGGGGTTGGAACTGCTGGATGTTGGGATTCAAACTTAGGTAAGCTTCCTACATACCTCACCTTAGCAAGGATCAAAGTACACGTAGTTCGGGTTGGGAGTCTATGAACCGACATAAATGAGGACCTGGGGTCCAAATGGATAGTGGTCTTGAACCCCATGTAGGCTTCCTATTTACCTTTCCATGGAAAAGATCAAAGTCCTTGTAGTTTAGATGGGGCATGCTGTGCAATGGATTACCACTAATTGGGAAAACAACGACTTACAACTGATTGGGGTCCATAGTTTAATGTCATATAGGACAGGGGAGAACTAATGTGAAGGTGGGTTTGAATGACCAGATGTTGGGATTGAACCTCAAGGATCCTTCCTATGTACCATGCCTTGGAAAGGATCAAAATCCTCGTATTTTGGTTTATAGGGGGACATTTTGGGTTATGCTCTACGGCGGCCCATGGTGTTGGTGAGCCAACGTGAATGGGGTTGGAGCAACCAATGGTTGGTGGGATTGAACCTCATAGAGGCTTCCTATGGACCTTGCCTTAACAATGATCAAATACCACAAAGTTCAGGTTATGGGGGCTTGGTGCACTGATGTGAAGATGGTCGGGACCAATGGATGGTGGTTGGATTGAACCTCAGGGAGGCTACCTATGTACCCTGCCTTGGAAAGGATCAAAGACCACATAGTTCAGAAGTTGTAGGGCTTATACTCTAGGCTTCCCAGGGAAGATTTCATGGTTGGATCTTTCTCTAAGCCCACGTGAGTCATGCTCGGTGTGAGAAACAAGTGGTAGCATAGACCAGACGATCACGTCACAAAAGGTGCGACTGTGGAAGGTGAAGTGGGGCTTACACATAGTTAGGGTCCCAAAGAAGAAACATGGGCTTATGCGTGGTTAGAAGCCCATAGAAGTTGGGACTTACTATAGGATGGAGGCCTGGTGGCAACAAAGCCCAGCAAAAGAGGGATTTGACACCGAAGAAAGAAGGGGTCCGGAATCCACCCCCCCCCCCCCCCCACTCTCTGGTCCATGGGACTAAAGAAGAAAGGAGGAGCAGAGATATTGCCTCCTACAAAAAAAATCCAGGGGCATACACCAGGGTAGTTTCCCCTACCCCGCATAGGATGTATGGGGGAAGTCACAGTTTAATGTCATGTGATGCGGAAGATGGTGCTTGGAACTTTAATGTCCTGCAGCTCGGACGATGCGGGTTCTCTCCGCACCTCTAGGACTTACATAACCAGTACCCTCTAAACCTTGGTGAAGAGAGGGGATAGGAAACACCGTGTCTAGAGGGTGTTATGGAGAGAACCATTGGGCGTTCCACATTAGCGTGGCTATATGAAGAAGAAAAATCAATTAGCATTCCTATGAGAAAAAGCATGATACAAAGCATCGCAATGAGTAGTATCATCCATGGTAGTTTGAGATTACTCCATGAAAACCATAGGGGCCACACGTGGAATGAACGCATGATTCAGGTGCATTGTGCATAAGAGTGGTTTGAACAAGGTGCCTCTAGGTGAGGGAAGCACAGGGAAGGCATGTTAGAAAATGGGAGAGGTAAAATAGAAAGTCAGTACGCAAAAGGAAGGGTTGTGGTGCTATCTTGACGATGGGCCCCCAAGTGGGACATATGGTGCACAAGATGGATGTGTTGCACGTAAAACAGGGGGTATGAGCACAAGGTGGAATGGAGGCGTGCAAGAAGTAGGCTTGCTCTCATGTCAGACAGGTGGCGTGCAAGAAGACTGAGTGCGCAGAAGCCAGAACAGTGGCGCAAAAAAACGCCAGACATAGAGGGGGCCTATAAGCCATATGGGACCGCTTGCATGGAAATAACGTTGAATTTTTACAAGGATCTGAGGGCCCATTAGAAGGTGTCTGGGAACCTCTAGTGCAACAACCATTACCTAAAGGCCATGGTTTTTTCACAGGGTCATAGAAGACAAGGTTTTCACATAGAAGAGTGTCACTACGTCTTCAGGTTACCATCCTCGGAGAGAGGGTAGACGGTTTGTTTTATAGCTAATGTCCCTGGAGTGGCGTGCAAGTGACTGACATGCAAGGGACAAGTGCCCAAGGGACCAGTGCGGAAACCCTGGCCGATGATGCCTGGGGCACGAACACGAGTCCAACCATGAAAATGGGCGGTTGACGCCGCCTTCGGTGTAGAACTGGTCCCAGCCACTGAAACCCCCTTTCGACGCCGCCTTGGGTGAGGAAGCGGGGTCCAGAGCAGCTGGAATGCAAACGACCATTCCCCACCACCTTCGGTGCAGAACTGGGCCTGGCCACCCATACACGGTTCGTTGGGGCCTTAGGCATGGAACAATCCATGTGTAAACGGTCGTTCATCATCACCTTCAGCTCGGAAACGGTCTTGTGCTCACAAAACCCTTTTAGACGACGTTTTTGGTGCTGTAGCGGGGCTAGAGAGGTCGATCGGGGAGGGAAGAGTTTGGGCGCCGAAGCGAAGTCCGGCGCGTAATGGTTTTCACGCAGAAGGCCACTTGCACGCACTTTTTCCAATTTTGTACGTGCCCACCCCCAGGCCCCGAGATATCCTTTTCTCTATCCCAGCTTCAATCAGAGCTTGTTCATTCGCCAAAAGACCCCCCTCCTATGAATTTTGTTTTCAACAATGTCTCAACGGAATAAGATGATTTTGATTTACGACTAATCATCATTATTCCTGTTATTTAATTTATATACTGGGTGTGATATTTCTTTTAATTTGTGCATTGTGATTGAGATCATGCATTTTGGTTTTCCTTTTATGATTTTTGGGTGACCGTCATGGGGTCTCGGGGTCCCTAATGGGTATTTTTATATTCATCCCTTTATGGGCTTTTCCCGCACCTTGTTTTGTCTTGTGAAGACAAAGTACAACTTTGACCGAGATTTGGGTGCTAGGAATATATAGTGTATAGAGGTTCTTGGTTAACATGGAGATCCATATAGTCGATTTTTACCTACCCTTTAGGTAAGATCCTTGGAGGATGACCTCATGATTTACTATTCCTTTTATTTCTATACTTTATTTTAATTGGGTTTGTATACTGGACTATTCTACTTCAATTTACACTTTTATTTTAAGCAGTTATACTCTATTATTTTCTCTTGTTGTTTACTTGGTATGTGTGTTTGTAGTTTTAAAGTCAATTCCTTTCCTTTTTTTAGGGTTATTCCTTTCCACTGATAGTTTCCAACCCCTGGCCTATGAGAGGCGGGCTTAGGTTAGTCTCATCATGTGCCCTGGGGGACGGTATGTGAGAAAGTTGTTTCAAAGGAGTTGGTTCTACCAGAATAACTTAGATTATGGGTTTTCAATAGAGAAATAGAATTATGTTTCTTCATTTTGGATTACAGTTTGGGGGGTCCTGTTTTGGTGCAGTGAGCAAAACATCTATACACCAGGACAAAAGTATTTATTTCCAACTCAATACAAAAAAACATTGTTTGTGTGTGTTATAAAAATATTTTCTTATTGATCTCTTTTGAGTCAACTCTCCGGGTATATCTTGTTGACTGCAGCACATCTGTTTCATTATCGGATGACTCCATATAGATAGCCAGACATGATTCCAGTTATAGATCATGATGATGGCCCATTGGGAGATGAGGTTTTCGTGTAGGGCCCTCTGATAGCGATAACACCTCCGGGTGGTGTACCAACAACACCACTACCCCTAGGGAAGTAGTTTCCACCAGCCCCACCAGTATACCATGCACACCGACTAAACACATTTCCATACTTCCAGAGTCAGAGGCCTCTGAGGTTTTGAGGTGAGACATATCCATTGGAAAATGAGGACTAGCTGGAGGCTATGACTTGATTTTTCTATTTAGTTGGGACAATAGCAGACCAGATGGTGATCCTACCTAATAGTCTCTTACAAGGAACATTAGGGAGATAATGGAAGTTGATGCTCTAGTTTCACGATGAGGCGACCCTCACCTGGTTGGACTTTGAGATCCTCTTTAGGATAGAGTTGGTTTCAGTGACTCTACACTCTATGTATATTTAAGAGCTCTTGCACTTATATTAGGGAGTCCTGACTGTATCCCAACACTCTGTGAGATTCACTGACCTCTCCCATTACTTCACTGACATGGTAAGAAACCCTTTCATTAGGGATCGTTATTTTGAGTAGGGTCTCTGATGGGAGATTAGAGCATCAATGATATCGCTCAACATATCGGTGCAAGCTGGAGTGCTAGAGCAAGCACTTCTGGTGCAGAGCCTCCTAACTAAGTAGGCACTGACTGCAAGAGCCACCACCAGAATACATGTAGTTGAGTCATATATCGTAGGGAGTAGGTGGATGACGCAGAGTCCCAAGAAGTCCATAACTTCTAGTGTATGACCGCAAGATGTATGTTCGGAGGTGTGGAGTTCATCAGATAGAGGACGTCAGCAGAGGAGCAGACTGTGCTACTCATTCGGCGGGCAGGGTCACATGGCTCACGGTTGCCTGAACTTCCGCACCGATGATCATAAAATGGACAAGAGACCATAGATAAAAAAGAATATAATTGAGTGGGGAGGTTTTCAAGGTAGCAGACATGGAAGAGGATATGGTCATGCAGTAGACGGTGGGCGGCGATTTGAAGTTCTACCGCCACCACCTCTAGGTGGTCCACCCCGACCTCAGGCAATGGGTGGACATGGATGAGCTCAGCTTCAGGAAGATGAGGCCTATAATTATGGTGCTCTAGAGATGATATGTGGTATGATATTTGTCTACTATACCATAGATTCTATTCTTGTAGACACGTGTTCTAGTCACACATTAATTACCACAACTCTCGTTCGATGCTCAAAGAATCAGATAGATCCATTGGCTGGATCATTATGTTTAGAGACTCCTATGAGAGAGGATTCGATGATTGAACAATGGTTCCAACAGTGTGATCTTACCCTTGGAGTTGAGAGCTTCGGGTGAGATCTCTTAGTAGCAGTGTCGAGGCCTTACATCGTCATCATGGGTATGCACTAGTTTTCCACAGTCCATGCTCAAATCAACTATTTTAGGTGAAAACGGTGGTGTGTCTACGAGGATAGGATAGTGTTTTCCTTCTCCAGTGAGAAGGGAACCTTGGCAGCTCAGGATGGACTTTCTCGGAGGAGGGTAAAACTGATCATTCATTAGTTGGCTTGCCTTACCCTTGGAGCTGTTGAAAAGATGAGTCTGAGCTATCTTTTACTAGTGGACCAATATACTGGTGTATTTCCTGAGGATGTTCAGGGACTCCCTCTTTACAAATAGGTAGAATTATATATCAAATTCACCATAGGATGACACTGATATCTACACTAGAATAACATATAGAACCTGTGGAGCTTCATGAGTTGTGGGTACGACTGGATGGCTTGTAGGGGAAGGGGTTCATAAGGCCCATTGATTCTCCATGGGCAGCCTCGATTTTGTTCACCAAGAATGAAGATGAGAGTTTGAGGCTTCACGTTCACTATCGGCGCCTGAAATAGGTGACTATGAAGAACAATTATCCATTATTGAGGATTTATGATATCTTCAATATGACGAAGGGATCTCGGTGGTTTTCAAAGATAGACCTTAGATCAGGTCATCATTAACTCTGGGTACGAGATTAGGATGTACCGAAGACGGCCTTCATATGCCTGTATGGCCACTATGAGTTATTGGTGATGCCTTTCGGCATGACCAATTCCTCAATAGTGTTCATGGGACACAAGATTAGGATCTTCTAGCCTTACCTTGACCACTTCATGGTGGTATTCATTGACAACATCTTGGTTTACTTAGTGTGTGAGGAGGAGTACGCCACACATCTTCAGATTGTTCTGGGTACACTCTGAGAGCACCATCTTTATGGTAATCTATTGAAGTTATGGTTCTATACACAAGAGTTCCACTTTTTGGGACACATTATCTCAAAGGCTAGAGTTGCTGTGGATTTAGTGAAGACAGAGGAAGTCCTTTCTTGGGAGCCAACCAAGAGTGTGGCCGAGGTGCGAAGTTTCTTGGGATTGGCTGGGTACTACCAGAGACTCATACATGACATTTAAAGAGTAGAATCACCCTTTATAGTTTTGAAAAAGAAGAGAAAACATTTTAGGTGGATAGAGAGATTCCAGTAGAGTTTCGAGGATCTGAAGTGGGGACTGATGAGTGACCCTATATATAGGCTACAAGAAGGGGCCATTGGGTATGTAGTCTACTGTGATCCATTAGGTACTTGACTAGGATGTTTCATAATGTAGGATCAAGTGGTAATTTCATACATCTCATGAAAATTGAGATAACATTAGCCTAACTACTTTACCCATGACCTAGAGTTAGCAGTCGTGGTCATTGCCTTGAAGATTTTGTGGCACAACTTGATGGGTGACCTGTTTATGGTCTACTCTGATCAAAAGAGTCCCTGGTATATCTTCTCAAAGAATGACCAGAACCTGAGACAACAACTATGGATAGAGTTCCTCCAGGACAATGACATTGAGATAGTCTACACTCCTGGGAAGGGGAACGTCATGGAAAATTCACATAACAGGAGGTCTGGTTTACAGTTTCTGAGTGAGGTGATATAATAGCTAGCCATGTAATAGATATCCTTTTCCAATAGTGATGGATAATATTATCTCTAGTTTATGATAGTCAATCCCCCACTCCTTCAACAAGTCAGGGAGACACAACTTGGGGACGTTGACTGTGAAACATGACGTGCTTAGATTTCCTCAAGATAGGCTCCTAAAGGATTTTATAAAGGTGGGGAGCACATCATTGTTTTTATAGGATACACCATAATACAAGTGAATCTACAATAGGAGGTGTTGAGGGAGTTCCACACATCCCATTTGGCGGTACATCTTATTGTGGTGAATATGTGCCAGAACCTCTGGCATCAGTACTGGTGCCCAAAGATGAAGATTGTAGTGACAGAGTTCATTTCACGATGCCTCACCTTTTAGCAAGTGAAGCTCGAGAACCATGTTCCAGTAGGCTTGACTCATCCACTCGATGTACCAGAGTAGAAATGACATGGAATCACGATGGACATTGTGGCAGGGTTACCACATATATCCAGGGGCCCTAATTCCATCAGGGTGGTCAATGACCGAATCACCAAGTCTGCCCACTTCGTACCCATCCGAGAGCATGGATCATTAGAGGGATTAGGAAACCTCAACATACAGTAGATAGTAAATCTTCACGATGTTCCATATATGATCATCTTATATCATGACACTCGTTTTACGTCCCGGTTGTGGAAGGGATTGTAGGAGTCGTTTGCGACTCAACTACGTTTGAGCACCACCTTTCATCCTCAGATGGATGGTCAGATGGAGAAAACCATATTGATGCTTGAGGACATGATCTATTCTTGAGTCCTTGATTTTGGATGTAGTTGGTAGGACCACATTCCATTGGTGGAGTTCGCGTACATCAACAGCTTTCACTCCACCATCAGTATGGTCCCGTTTGAGGCCTTGTATGAGTGATCATGCTGATCACATCTATGTTGGAAATACCAGGTGGTTCAACACTTATGGGTCAAGAGTTGGTATGGGATACCTCCGAGATGGTGTTGATCATATAGGAGTAGATGAAGACTACACATAGTTGGTAGAAGTCGTATGCTGACAGAAGATGAAGACCCTTGGATTTTAAGGAGTGAGAGAATTTCTTCCTACAAGTCTCACCTCGATGAGGTTTACGGAGATTTTTCTGGGGCGAAAAGCTATTTCGGAGGTTCATCAAGACATTCTAGATCATGAGCAGAGTTGTTTAGGTGGCATACCACCTAAATCATCCCCCACAGATGCACATGGTGCATGACGTTTTCCATGTGTCGTAGCTAAGGAGATACATGCATGATGCATTGCACTTCATAAATTGGGGCCATCTCAACATTGACGATGGGGAGATGTTTGCAGAGTTCTCAGTGGAGATAGAAGATAGAAAAGACCAGGACTTTGTGGATGGTCTATTCTTCTAGTGCGCGTTCAGTGACAGCTCGGGATCCTCCTGGAGAGCACATGGGAGCGAGAGGCACATATTCATGCTCAATACCCCTAATTTGTTTTCTTATGCTTTGTTGTGGATTTTAGGGATGTAAAGCCCTAAGGTGTGGAGAACGTAATGACCCATAATTTTCATATAATTTTTTTAATTATATATAATTATTGGGACTGTGAAAATTGACAGCACGTGATTTCGAGACCTAGAGAGCCCGGAACAGATTTTCGATGTTCTTCTAAGGTATGTTCAGTAAATGGGTGGGTGGGAATTTAGATCTTTTGAACCGGTACATGGATTGATAATCCTAGAGAACATTTAAATTTGTAGTGCTAGGAATTTCTTAGGAGAAGCCTAACTTTGACCGGCAAGGGTCACATGAAAATTTTAGTTTTTGGACTCTTCAAAAAAAATCTTGAGTTATTTTATTCTGTTCCCACTAATGAGTGACAGATAATGGGAAATTTGGGTAACATAGAGTATTAAATAAGAGAAATTTAATGGCTTGATCCTCTCGTTGTGTAACTAAAATGTACATGGTTTAATATGAACATTAATTAGGATTCATTAATGAATCATAATAATGAACCAACATGGGGGCTAATTTCTTTTATTTAATAACACCATTGGCATGGGATTTGGGGACCGATGAAAGGAACCTCAGACAAAATGCTAACGACATCATCATCCAATGAAGAACGATGTTTTGATAATTCCCATTGACGAATTGATCCATAGGTCGACGTATGAAAATGCATGTGGATCTTCTTTGTCATTCAAAAGACAAAACAACATGTTCAAGGTAGGGGGTTTATGAGTTTAATTCTTCTCTTTTTTAGATCATGGAAAATACAAAGAACACAGACCAAATGACTAATGTTTTGATTCGTGTTTCGTTATTTATTTCAGAAGGTTGATGCATTGTTTCATTATGAGTATTTTATTGATTATTATTCTTCCCCATTTTAAAACATTAACGTGGAGGGCGCTGACTAATCCGAAAAAATCCCAGACCCTCCGTCGATCTCAGTTTTGATGTGTTCATCGTGGGTGAATGAGAAACACAGTGGCAAGACGAAACAGAGGGACACACAGTGAAGGTAGAGTCCCGAGAGGCCCTTGGGTGTAGACGATAATGAAATCAGACAACTAGAGATTCACCGGTGGCCCGTAGAAGAACTACCAACATGGAACCACCAGCGTGGCGGCACTGGAGACTGACCACGAAGAAGTGGTGGTGCCTGCAGGAACTGAAACCGAAAGGGAGGCAGGTGATCATCATCAGCCGACTTGAAGGAGGCTGGTGTATTGCAGAGGAGGCGTTGTGGCTCTGGATGAAGCTGTGGCGGATCCAACTTTATGGGTCTTGCTCTATATAGGTTCCCCAGACCAGTTAACTAGAGTGGTGGCGCCATACTGGAACTGCCTGTTGAAGACTGGAAGGGACCTAGTCCATTCAGGCGGGGAGATGAGCAGACCAATCTGGCATCTCAGCTAGAGCATAAGATCCAGCTTCTGCTGCCCATTTTTGAAGACCAGTCGGTGCCCTACTGACACTGCCATCCAGGAGAACCGGCCAGCATGTGGGCTGGGTTTCAAGGAAGGCCGAACATGCCGGCCATGCCAGGTCCATGAGTTGGGCCAGACCCATGAGACGGGTTGGAACCGCATGCTGGGTTGGACATGTGAGCTGACCCGGATCCGCTGGCTGGGTTAGACCCACGAGTCAGGCCGGACCCCTGATCCCATCGGGCCAGCCGGGCCATACCCCTATCGGTCTTATTACACTAAATTAGGAATATCTCGCAAGTCAAGAATCTGATTAATGTGTCTTAAGCAGTTTTTGGTACCTTGGGACATGACTGTACTTTTGAGAACCACCAATTGTGATTTGGAGAAATTTGGAGTATGCCCAGGATGGATTGAACCTGAATCCAACTGGGACCTCAATACTAAAATTCCTATAACATATAGACTGGGTGTCTAATTGATGCGCCGTTTGTTGTGTTAGAAACCCTAGGATAAATAAGTTATTTGGGTTACATCTTTTTGGGACTTAGTAGAAGTTGTGGTATGACCCTATGTGGATCAGCAACTTAAACCCCTATGTGGATCAATGACTTACGACTGTGTGGATCGATAGTAGCGTGACACGACGAGCACCATCCTTAGAGCGGCCCATCGTGGATCTGTGATTTACCGCCCTATGTGGATCGATGACTTACAACCCTGTGTGGATCAGTAGTATCACAACCCGATGAGGACCATCCTTAGAGGGGATCATTGTGGATCAGTGACTTATGACCCTGTGTGGATCAATAACAAATGACCCTGTGTGGATTAGTGACTTATGACCCTGTGTGGATCGACAATAGAAAAACTACTTTGTGGTTCAGAAGTGGAACATATGAATGGAATAATTTTATTTTTCTTTATTAATAATAACCATTATTCATGTTCATTATGTTATATACCTGGTGTGAGTTTTCTTTTACATTGTGCTTTGTGATTGAGATCATGCATTGTGGTTTTTCTTTTTGGAATTCTGGGAGACCTTCATGGGGTCTCGAGGTCACTAATAGGTATTTTTATACTCACCCCTACACGGGCTTTTCCCTCACCTTATTTTGTCTTGTGCAGATGATGGATAGGTATGACTGAGATTTGGGAGCCTGGACTAGATGGTGAACATAGGTGACGGGTTGACGTGGAGAGCCATAAAGACGAGTTATACCTACCCTTCAGGTAGGATCCTTGGCGGATGAAATCAAGAGATGTTCTTACTTTATATTTTACTTTCATTTAGTTGGGTTTGTATACTATCTTATTCTTCTTCAGTTCAATGTTTTACTTTTAGCAGTTATACTACACATTTTTCTCTTGTTTTTTACCTGGTCTGTGTGTCTGTATGTTTAAAGGAAATGACTTCCCATTTTTTAGGGTTATTAATTTCTGGTACTAGTCACAAACACCTGACCTAATGGAGGTGGTCTTGGGGTAGTCACGGCAAGGACCATGGTGGATGGGTCATGATATAATGATATAGAATACACCATTTATTGAGATGGTAATCAGTATGTATGCATGAATTTTAATTTCGATTAATTATCATGTTGAAAGAAATAATGAAAAAGACATATAGGTATATATATGTACATATATAACTATTATAGTAACCTATAAAATTTTATATACATAATATATATTCAATAAAATCATACTTAATAAATTCCATGTTTTATATGAATGAATCACATAACTTTGAGGGGGCAGTAGTCCAAACATCCTCAAATGAAATTATCATAATAACAAAAAATTGAAATTATAAAAAAATGTGTTATAAAAGAATTAAAAAATAATAAAGAAATAATAAATATAATATATAACATATGTAAAAAAAATTTATATCATAATATCTACCATGAGGTCCGGTAAATGAAAAAATGAACAATCATCATTTCGTGATGTGCTAGTTCGTCGTAAACATAAACATTATGTTTGTTTCCCATTATATAGTGGTGTGTTATTGTGGTGGTCGATCCCTTAACCTAAAAATCATATTATATTTAGTATATTGGGATTCTATACAATCATGGAATAATTATATTGGACGGGGTGGTGAAAAAATTAAAAGAAATGATCTTCAGGGAATATGTTACCACTTAATAGGGTAACTCCTTTTGGTTTGTTCGGAAAGGATTCCATGTATTTATTTCTGACCAAAAAGAGGATTAACGAAGGTAGGGATGGATTTTGGAAATTTAATTTGGAAGATATTGGCCAAACCTATGTGGTTTTAGAGGTGTGAGGAAGTGGGAGAGGTGGTAGACTTTAATAGGGATTGAAATGGACTCATTTGGAATTTTGGAAAACAAGTAAGGTGTACACATGTTCTTACCTAAAAAAAGTCAATCTAAAATAACAAAAATAAATAATGTAAGGTTTATGGATGAAATATTTATAGGAAATAGAGTTTGGAAACGTTTATAGGTCATTTGGTCCCCTAATATTAAGGTTTAGTCCATAATTATTCTTAATTTGACCTTAATCGTTGTGATTGATTTTAATCACATTTACTAATATTTTTGTTCAAAAATTGACATGATCTAATTATACTAGAATTATTATAATGATTATAATGGTTTATGTAAATTTTAAAAAATTCATTTCTTAGAAGTGGAAAAATTAAGAATAATTCTAATCCCGTAGACAGGACGAAATAATGGGTTTTTAAAGTAGAAAAATGTTCACAAATTTGTTATGTTTTTGTATTCAATTTCATTGTAAAATAGATTATAAGGACCTAAATCATGATAATAAATGTACAATTGATATAATTTTACCACAGAACAAATTTAAATTATATTTTTACATTAATAATCATTTAAATGAAAAGATGGTTATTAAATAAAATGCGGTATTTTTAACTATTTATCAAAAAATGATGTTTCTCCAAAAATTCAAAAAAACCACCCTAATATATTTTCAGAATTATAAATTATAAAAAAAGTATATTCTATCAAATTAAATTTCTATATGGGTCTAAAATTAATTTTTTTGTTCTTTATAGAAGGATATGAAAAGTTGTTCATTCACGAAAATTGTATTTTTAAACTTATAAAGTCTTTACAGAAAAATTATATTTTTCATTATCAAGATGTTTTATTTATATAAGACCATTGTAAAAATACTTGAAAATTATATATCACTATCCATATTACTATGTTTTTATGAATATTTTAAAACTAACTCATTTAAATAATTATAACAATAAAATGATGTTTCTCAGAAACTCCGTATTGCTTGTAACGTACGCCATGTCGGTGTTGCATGTTGCGCAAGCCAAGTCAGTGTTGCTTGTAGCCCAAGCCAAGTCATTGTAGTGTGTATCACAATCCAAGTTGGTGTCCTATGAAGGGAATGTTGGGCATAATGTTTTAATATATATATATATATATATATATATAACTACTTCAACTGTCATGTGAAATGAAAAATATCAAAGAGATAAATTAATTTGAAAAAAAATCACAAAATCTCTTGGTGTTACACCCCACTCTCATATGCATTATTGCTTTTTCCATGACCCGACCCCCTTACCCACCATCTTGGCCTATACACGGCCCACCCATCGTGCATTCCCAATTTTTTTAACCAATACAAAAAACATGTAATAAAAATGTTAAAAATATAAAAAAAATCAATAATTGAAATAATTAAACAAGTAAATTTTAAAATGAATAACTTTATAAAATGTAATTTTTTTAAAAAAAAGTAATTACTAATAAATTTAGTATATATATATCTAATATGAATATTAAAAAAATTATATATTAAAATAGATATATAAAATTAAAAAATTGAAATAATTAAACAAAAAAATTAAATTTTATTTTATTTAAAAAATTAATAAAAAAACTATTGTTAAAACAATTATAAATAAAAATTAATAAATTTATCATAAATATTTTAATTATAAATATTAATAAATAATTTATATTAAATATAAATATTGAAAATGAATAAAATGTATTAATAAAAAACAAATTAATGTACTATTAATTTTCAAAGTTTTTTATACATAATTATTCATTAATACATGTAATATCATTAAAATAGTAATATATTCATATATATATTTCTATGTATAGAAATATTTGTCAATATATATAATATTTCTTAAAATATGATGCATATATTACAAAATAGTTATGCTTACATTAAATAAGTCATTTATTGACTACAGAATGTTTTACAATTAAATGTTGTTATTCCTTAAAAATATTGATTAATTATATTTACTAATGGACTTTTAATTGAATGTCATTGTATTTTTCAATTTAATATATAAAAAACATGTGTTATATTGATTTCACACATACATGAATGTAATTGACACATTTTAATATACCACTCGCACACAAATAATATTCATGTAATTTATTCAATCTATAATTTTCATTTTAGAATTATAATTATTAACACAATATATATAATATTGTTTTTTAAATAGGTAAATTTTATCAATTTTTTTTACTCAATATATACTGTTTATTACTTTTAAATATTTTTTCAAATTTATTTATTTATAGTATTACATATTCATTAATATTCATAAATCTTTTTAAATATTTTCTGGTAATTTATTCATTTTAAATTTTCCATTATTCAATATTTTTGGTATTTTTTTCACATTAAATATATATTTATACTTTTTTATTAATTTAAATTTAATTTTTTAATATGGTTGTAATTAATATAATTAATATGTATTCATTACTATTTTAACATATATAAATATTTATTTTTAATTGTTTTAAAATTATCTATATAAATAATAACAATTATTCATTTTTTTAATTTTTTTTTATTATTAATATTATTTATTTCATTGATAGAAACTACACATTATATAATTTCATTTTTCAATTTTACATATATTATACTTGTATATATATACATTAATTTCACAAACATACAAATTTATGTAATTAATGAATTCTTATACTAAAACACAATCACCTAAAATATATGTAATTTATTCAAATTTTAAAATTCATTTTTTAATTTCATTTCATATATTTATATATTTAACATATTATGTTTTTAATAAATACATTTTATTAATTTGTTTTCAATATTTTTATAGTTATAATTAGTTATTCCAATTTAGAGTCTTTTTTTAGTTCAATCATTTTATAATATTTATTTATACATATTTGTTTACTATGTTTTAATATTTTCAGTATCCATTCATCCTCATTTTAATATATATCTATATATTTTAATAATATATTTGCTTTTTAAAACATTTCAATTATTTCAATATCATTAAAGTGCACTCATTTTTAATTATTCAATTTCAAATATTTTTAACATTCCTGCATTTAGGATTATATATTCATTAATAATGATAAAAAATATTTGTAAAAAAATATTTATAAATAAATATATTTAAAAATGTATATTAACTATATTTATAAAATTATATATTTATAATTATAAATAAATAAATAATATTTTTAAAATTTTGGCACATAATTAAAAACAGATAAATATATTTTAATATAATTTTAATATTATAAAATATATATTTATATAATAAATATATTCAATATATTTAAATTTTTATATACTTAATATATATATATATAATGATACAAATATATATAATGTTATAAATATATATAATTTTATAAATATATATAATGTTATAAGTATATTTACAATTTAAATTTTTTGTATATATATTTAAATAATGAATATAATTAGTATAATTATATTTAAATTTATATTTATTTATTAAATATATATATATATACTGTGATATAAATATATATAGTGAAATAAAGATATTTATAATTATAAATAAAGAAATATAAAGAAATATAAATATATAAATATATATATATATATATTCATATTTATAAATTTATATTTACTATATTTATAAAAATATATATCATTATTTATAAATAAATAAATATAAATTTTTTAAATTGTATTTATTGTATTATAAATAAACTATTATATATTTAAATCACTACATGTAAATAATAAATATATTGAAATAATGAAAATATTTAATATATTTATATATATTTAATATATATATATAAACAAATATATATATATACACAATGATAGAAACAATGTTTCAAATATATAAAATTATTTATAGATATATTTAAAAATATGTTTATTTATAAATATAATTATACATATTTATCAATGCTAAAAAATCACTCATAAAGAGGCCTTTTATCAGTACATATTATTTCAACAATGATAAAATACCTCTTTATAAGTGCTTTTTTAGAAGTACTGATAAAACCCATTATGATCTTTTAAAATAAACCCTAACTAAACCAATTTTCCTCATGCTTCTCAAGCTCTCATTGAATTATATTCCTACAGCTACTTCCCCTCGACCTTCTCTTGGATGAATTAAGCCTTAAATATATGTTATATTATTTTTTTATCGTCCTCTCTCATTTCTTGCTTTTTCGGCATAAATGGTGTGTTATAATTTGGTGTTATATTTTATTAGTGGTCTTGAGTTTCACGTTTAGCATATCTAATCATTCTCTATCATTTTACCCTCCATCCATGGTCTTCTTTCTACTCCCTCACTACATTATGCTATCTTCTAAACCATAGTTGGTTTCAGGTTCTAAATTTTAAATATCTCGATCCGTAGGGTTTTCATATACTATTGAAGAGAATATTTTCATCATTTTTAGGAACATTATGTATCTATGAATATTCCTTTTAGGTGATTCCATGTTTCCCACTTTTTCATAATATACCTTCAATAAATGAATTTCCTACCATAGTTTTATTTAAGAATTTTGTGTTTTTTGTGACTAATTGTTAGTGTTACATAAAAAATTTAAGAGTTAATTTTTTTTGTTTAAAAAGGGAGGTTTTCATATTCTAAAATTCAATTCAATTTAAATTTGATTCTATATTTTTTATATATCTGATTTAATATCTATAGAGTTTCCTTCAATGATTTTGAATATTTGAAATGGGTTTATATTTCTATGTGATTTATTACAGTATTCTGTTTTAAGGCTAATGTGTGATTTAATTTTTGATTATGGTTACATAAAATCCTATAGATTTTATTTGATGCTATTCCATCTCATGTTATCTATAATTTATGTATTTTACCATCATTGTGCTTTTTTATTCTTCTTATTACTAATTTTAATTGAAAGAAAGATAAAATTGTTTTAATATTTATTTTTGAAAACATATTAAATTATAAAAATGTCTAAAATAAAATTTAATATTATAATGATGTTCCTAATAAATTTTCTAAAGGATCATTTGGTACATTAAAAGCATAGATATGAATTATATAATTTTTAAAATGATTTAAAACAAATCATTATTAAAAAATTCTATTTTTATTTTATGTATAGGCCCATTTGGAGCCTTCATTAAATAAATCTTATTTCATTACACCATTTGAACCCTTATTCTAATCCCATGATAGTTTTCATAGGTGCATTTTTTATTGATATAGTGGATGGAAATACATGATTATGTATATGGGGTATTATAATAAAGGGTGTTTTGGAATATGGGATAGGGTTATATTCATTATAATTGTAACCTCACTTCTTATAAACTTCTTTATGGTAATCCTAAAAATTTTAGTTTGAGATTCCGGGAATGTTATTATTATGTCATGATTAGACCAACTAGAGTCCCTTTGGAAACAGATTGGATATTTGGGTTGGTGTTTGTCTGGATGATGGTTTTCTTTAGGGATGTGCTTCAGAATTGAGGATTTACAATCTGAAAATATATCCTATAAAATATATTGAAATTTTTTTTGGGTATACTCTAAAGTGTTCTTTATGTATGTGAATTAATTTAAGAATGTTTAATTCATAATTTATATATTGATGTATTTAGAAGCTATTATAATAGAATTGGTTATGTGATTTTCATTTTTTTTCCTTTTTAATGTCTTTGAGTGTTTGATTATTTCATATTTATAGTTTTCATGTGTATATATTTTTTTTTATTTCCATGTACAGTGATTTAAAAAAATATTAATTTTTAGTATAAATGATACTTATATTGTTCATTAAATTATTCTTATTATGAAATGAAATGATTTAATGAAAGAGTTAAGGTTTATTATTTCTTGAGTTACAATATATATTAGGTTTTTAATGTGAGAAAAAAATTATAAATGATTAAAGTTTAATTTTATTATATTAAACTGATTATTATTTTCAAATATACATATTTGTTTTCTAATGGGATATTTAAATAATTTTTTAAGTTTTTATAAATAAAATTTATCAGTAAATTTATTAATTGAGTTGCAATATTCTGAATAAAACAGTTTTAAGGAATTTGGAGCTAAAATTTTCATTGTTTCTTTCGTTTCAAAGGATTTCCTAGATATAAATGAGTATCCTTAAAATTTTATTATATTGAATTTTATCTATTTTTTGTCTTATTTGGGATATCTATTATTTGGTAATAAGTTGAAATTTATGGAAATAATGATCAAGGCTTGACCAATACTTTTCAATGGTAAACTTTCATGTATGATTTCAATTTTTCATTGTAATTTCTAAATATTTGAATTAATCACAAATGATATTTTTTTTATTGAAAAGTTATTTTCACATATAATTTCCCACTCCTTTAAAGCCCCACTTTGACTATCAATGATACACCACTTAGCCCACCACATACTGAGTGATGAAATTAATAAATAACAACTCCCCCACTTGATGGACTCACAACTAATAAGCATACAGAAACCATCCTAAAATTGACACATTTTTATTCCACACAAAGATTAATCAAGAAAATATAACAACACCAACAAGTACACCCCATGTATTTTATTTCCACGTCACCCTAGTGTCAAATGTTAAATTTTCAAGAATCATCACCGACAACATTGAAATGTTGGTACCTTTTATTATAATTATCTATAACATTCTCCTTTGATTATGAATATATTATATTTATTTATATAATTTTTGTACAAAGAAATATTTTATAAACCTAATCTGATTAATATGAATCAAAATGTTCAGCAAGCTAATTTTAAGACAAAATAGTATTAATATAGAGTGAAAGAGTTCAGAAAGTTTGTAATAGGGAATGCATATGACCCTTCTCAAATCCATTTTACGTGTTTAAGCTAATGTAATTGAAGGTAAAATTGATTGCGAGAGTTGGAAAATCATTTATTTTTCGTGTAAGAGATTAGAGTTATAAATTTTGGACTAACCACCGAAAAAAACTGCACCTGCACCCTGATTTGAATGATAGTGTAGTTTATGGATCAATAAATATGAATACAATTATAAATGATTATGAATATCTTACGTAAGATATAAAAATGGAAATTAAATATTACCATAATTATTCTCCAATTTTTTCTGTGAAGTGATATATTTTTTCTAACTAACCAATTTATACCAGTTTTACTAAATAGAAAACAGTTTATGTTGTATTACAATTATATAATTTGAATGTTGGAAGTAGATGGAGTGACACCTACTTTGAAATACTAGTTAGTCTCTTGAATTATATGATATAATAATAAAATGATCTTCCATATACAACATATGATGCTAAATGAATTTTAAGTTCAATGGTTATAAAAAAATACATTCTTGTAAAAATGACTTCAAACTGTTCTTCAATAACCATGAACCACTCATACAATTCCCAATGTGTGGAACATATCGATAAGATTAAAATAAATCAAGTAATTAAAATTTTTTCGGGAAATTTCCCATCATTAAATGGTTTAGAATACTATATGGATGTCAGGATACCTGGAGATAATTGAAATGGCCTATAGATAAAAGAATTAAATATGAGAAACCATGTCATCCAACAGACTCCCCATAGTGGAATAAAATTGATTATGAGTGTACTAAATTTGAAAATGAGATGGGGAAATTTTCAATTTCATTATTTATAGCTGGAATAAATCATATTGGTGTACATAGTAGTAGTCAAAGTACATGGAACATCATTTTGGTAAATTATAACTTTCCTCCATGGTTATGCATTCAGCACTAATACATTATGTTGTGTATCTTTATATCTGGACTCAAACACCCCAATAATGATATTTTTGTCTGTTTGGTTCCATTTATCTAAGATATGAAATTAATGTGGGATACATGTGTTTCAAGGTATGACTCTCATAGAAGGGAATAATTCACATATAAGGTCATGATGTACGGGGTGATAATTTAATTTTAATGTTTATATAAATTTTAAAAGATATATCATTAATGTAAGGTTTGGGTTTCACATTTATGAATAAATAACACAATCAATTTCATTGAAATAGTACTCGAAGAAATTGTTTTTAGTACATAAGTAATTTTATCCTAGACAACATAAATACTAATCCTGGAAAATAGAATTCATTGGGAATAATTAAAAATAGTGAAACATTGTCTCCACTAAAGGGTGATAAACTGCTCTATATAGTAAAAAATATTAAAACTATTTTGGGTAAACCATTTTTGAAGAGACTTAAAAAATCGGGTTGGAAAAAGATATATATTTTATTCTATTTACTTTTTTGGAATTGTTTTTACATAGGACATTTTCATGATGTCATAAATTTAGTGTAATTATATTTTATAGTGTTATTCTAATGTTACTAAATGTTTTGGAAAAAATGTCTTGATGGATAGTTTATAAATTCTTTACATGGGGATTCGGGGAGAGTTAGAATACGTGAAGTGTAAATGATTGACTTTTCTTCCTCCAACAACTTAAACTCTATCGAGAAAAAATTACAAATTTTACATTTTTTTAATGTTGTAAAATTTTAATAGGGGTACTCATAAAATATCAAAAGTATCATGTAAATGAATAATTTGAAGGTATATGTACTAAAATCACACAATTGGCATGTTTTTATACAATGTTTGATTCACATAAAATTCTGTTTCATTCTTACTAAAAATGTTTGAAAAAAAATAACTAGACTCTGATTATTTTTAAAACACATATATAGTAATGTTATATACACAATGATGTTTACAATCATGAATAAGTATATTGGAGTCAAATAATGTTAATTATAGATTTTTTTCCCACCATAATTCTTTTATATAGGGGTATACAAAATGGTTCACTTTCATGGATAGGTTAAACTATGCGGTCATGTCCTTTATAGATGGATGTACCCCATTTAATGTTATATTAATACTTTTATAGAGTAAAAAAATCCACGTTCATCCTAAAGTTTGTATTATAGAAAAACTTGTTGTTATGAAGGTTTTGGAATAATTTACCGATTACCTATCAAATTTTGATAGAATTGGTATCTTAAATTCTTATCATAGTGAATGCCTTATGGATGAATGGATTTCGGGAATATATGTTCATACAATTACCATCAAATAGTTAGAGAAATACCACATTTACATTTTTCATAATTGGAAACATCTTGATCAATAATTTGATTCCCACAAGGTCATTATTAGATATTTTAATCCATCACAGGATAAAGTATGGATATAAAATACTCATGATCTATAGTTTATGTGATCGTTTTGAGATCATATTTATTAGGGGTGTTCTAAAAATATTAAATCATTTATAAAATGTCATCGATGCATAGATATGGAAAAAATGCCAATGTTATTTCATACACTAGTTTGGTACTCAATGGTTATATATTATATGAAAATGAAAATGATGTACGCAATATAATGACGAAATTTAGAATTCCACTTATTGATAAAGTGACACACGTATCTAGTTCCGAGGATATAAATACTATTTATGGAAATATTTCATATTTCATTATTTCCAAATAGATATATTACTTGGATTATACAAAATTTCATTTGATGATTTTCTATTGAAAATGGGATGACAATAAGTATGGAGTTAAAGTTTATGGAATAGGCTTCACAAAGGTGAATTTAAGTGTGTATGGGGAAAATAAGAAACATTAATAATTGAATAATTACTAATTCATGTATTTTATATATCAAATCCATAAAAAAAAAGAATTAGTCAATTTTCCTTCTTTTGACAAAAACAACTATTGGTCAGATAAAAATTCAATAAAGGAGAAATTTTTTTGGGAGATCAAAACATGTTCATGAAGGTCCCAATATATAACATTTATAGTATAATATTGGGTAATAAAAAGAAGGCATTTCTATTGTCGATAGAGGATCCAAATCCCTTCGACCTTAAAAAAATGAGATCTCAATGATCAAGTTAGTTATTTTAGTATATTATGGTTTTATAAAAAAATAGTATGTGTTCTCTATTGTATTAATATAATATAAATTAAATTTTTGTCTAATAATACAGACAATGTCTTCTACACATGATGATGTAATCGATCTTGAGGAATAAAAGTTGGTTGATACTGAAAATTACAAAAAATGGAACTGTCAACATATTGTTGGAAAAAAACAAGAACAACACAACATAATAGTATTGACTAAAATTATCAATGATGGAATAAAGGCAATACAATTTGTGTTTTAATAGATTTATCTTCAAAAACCTATTGACCCTAATAAGTTAATGTTTATTAGTTATTTTAGGGTCACAATGAGGATGGATATGATGATTGATATATATATTCATGTAACCATTCCCATCCTATAACAATGAAACCCTTTTGTAATATAGTAAGGTAATGTTATGATATACTTTCTCAATTTTATCAAAAAATTACATAGTTAATCATTTTTTAATTTCAATTATTCATTTTAGAGTTCATTTATTTTGGATGATTTTCATAAGAAATATGTCTTCATGGATGCTGTGAAGTCGGATATTGGCTCCAAAACTATTCATACAAAGTTTCATATTTGGTTTGATGAGGGGAAAGTAAATCCATATCAATCAGTTATTTATGCACAAATAATAAATTAGTACACGTGGAATTATTTCGTCAGTCGTTGTGATTAAAAATAATTTTAGGATCACTTTTTTGAGAACATGTTATTTGAAATTATTAATTTTATCTAGTTTGATCCAAAATTATTAATTTTCAAAACAAAAATGGAGTTATGAAAATAAACATCATGCATTAAAACTAATGTACCCCTATCACAATGCATTAATGGGGTACCCTATAATTGAGAATAAATTGTTATGTATTTTAAATCAATAATAAACGTTATGTGTGATATGAAACAACATATGTTCATTTTTATATGCATTATAATGAATCAAAATCTGATGTCACTTCTATCCAACATCTTATGTTATAAAAGAGTGCCGAAGTAAATAATGATGGTAAACTAATTTATTAAAATAAAAAATAGGTATGGGAAAATTGTGCATATTTGACATAATAGTAATTAATTAATTTTTATAATAGTATTACATAAAAATATATATTTATGTTTATATATATTTTATATATTAAAAAAATATTCAACAATGGAAATAAAGGAAGAAAAGAACTTTTAGTAGCTTTGAGGTGGCTGGAATTATATGGTCATGTTAGAGGTGTGGGTTTTGGAGTGTCTTCAAGACTCAATTTATATATTAAAAAACCACAAGATGTTACATATAATATGATAATTGGATTTCAAGTGAAAATTTATTCTTTAAAAGATAATACTATCCAATCTTGTATGGAAGAAAAATATATGTGAAAGGATCATAGTGAACCTATAGTGGAACCCAGATCAATACATGAACAACCAAATGACCCCTATATTTGAGGCTAGTAATTACTCCCAAACACATACCCTACCCAAGGTAATAATTTTTTTTATTAATCATTCTCTTAAATGTGTGTCAAACAACAACTAATAACATTATATTACTAAAATTTCATAGGGTAATTTTATGTGTTTTTTATCTATAAAAACCAACACACTACCTTGTTTATAGGGGTACAATGTATAATATCCCATGAGAAAAAATTACACAAAAATTAACTCCCAAAATATTAAATGAGAGTGGGGATTGAAGTAGCTCAAGAGATGAGTGCTGAGATTGATGGTACACTTGATGATTTTGATATTATAATGGTGAATGATGTTATGGTATCATTTTTAGAAAGTAATTCTTATAATATAATAATGCAAGAGTTACATCCTTATAAAAATTAAATGAACCAGTTGTTGAAAAATGTCTGAAGTGTTGTAAGGTATTATAGATAGATAAAAAATTGGGAAACATAAGTTCATCTCATGAGAATCTTGTGAATCGGCCAAGAAAACAAAAGGGAATTCCAAGAGTACATTTCCCTACAAGTTCCACTACAACATATATTAGCATTAAAACTCTATATAGGCACCACATTCAATGATTTAGATATGGATTACATTTTATATTATGAATAAATATTTAGATCTTTCATTACATATGTGGTTAGTCATGAAAGTATAAATGAGATTCTTAAGATTCAATGGTTCAGATTTTATGTTGTGAATACATACATAAGGTGAATTTTCATAATATTATTATCCAATATATGATATAATATGTTCATTAAAATTAATAAAAATTCATATATTCTATAGAAATGTATATTACTACTATATAATAGGAAAACCATGTTGATCATGATTTGGATTCATTAATCCCTATATCATTTGTACAAATGAAATTTATCTTGGGATGGAATAAATTGATAAGAAAAAAGATGTGCTAAATAAGGAACATGAGAATAAAATAAAATATGATAGAATATTTTTCATGCCTAAAGTATAGGTGTAAAACATTTCAATCTAATCACATAAAATATATTTTTATTTGATTAATTACATATTTTTTAAGGAAACATTGGATGTTGATCACAATCAATATAGATTACCCAAATATTTACTTTTTTGGTTCAATGCATGGATTTTCATCGTAACGACCACACATGATGTGTATTGAGAATATCTAATTCCCTAAAATAAACATGTTACAAATAAAGATCAATTTATATGATTCATTCACTATTTTATAAAATAATTTTTTATGATAGGTAAATCGATAAATATAGTTTAAATCATTGTACGAGGTTCGTAAATGAAAATAAGAAGCATGTGGATTACTTAAAATGGAATCATATTAAGGTAGATATAGAAATATTTACCTATCAAAACATATTGTGAAACATTAAAATTATTTTAGTTAAAGTTTTTGCATTTTCTAAAGGAATATAATAACAACTATTATGGATATAATATATTTAAATTTGTAAAATATTACATACATAATCAAAATTCAAAATTCTCCAAAAAGTAAATTTACAAAGGTAATTAAAATTTCATTTCAATTATTTCTATGTTTTATTTTTATATATTATTAGTTTTACCAAGATATTTCAGAATATACGTACTCGATAGAAGAATGTATTTTTTTTAGAGATGATAGGGTAGTGTATATAGTATTGCAATATTAAGAGACATGAAATTCAGGTGATTGCTTATTTTTTATCAATTTTGGGATATGACCTTAGAAATATAGTTTGGGTGTAAATCATTAGTATCAGAATTCTTATATATTATTTTTTATCTATTTATCAAGAATAATTATAATGGATGTAATAAAATTGTTTATAAATGAATGGGAACAGTAAATGGTGTTATAATGTATACATTCATTATAAATAGGTGACTTCTTACTACTTATTTTTTTCATTTTATCACCATTTAAACATTTTTTTAGTTTATTTCCATGTCATTTTTATATAATCTTTATTTTTTAAAATTTACACATTAGTTCAAAACAATGTTACATTCTCAAAAAAAATCAAAATTTGATTATTTTGGTAATTTAGGATAATGATCCACAAGTCATTTTTGACATGTAGGAATTTACCACACATAAAACCAACTCATGATGTGGTAAGTATGACTTTATGTGGGTTTTATCAATTTAAAAGTTTCGTTTTATTCAATTTTTTGGTTGGAGTTTATAATTGAAATTTTAGTAAAAAATGAAAGTTACATACTTAAATCCGAGGAAAGACATTTAGATTGTCTATATACATTAGGAAAATAATCCATAAGTCATTTTTTATGTGTAAAAATCATCCACACACCAATATGAAATGCGGTGTGACTGTTTTGACTCTAAGTTTGTGTCTTCATTTTAAAATGATATTTATTAAAAAACAACATTGACAGACTAAAAACATATAAAATGCTTTCATATTGTCTTCATAATTTATGAAAATGATCCATAAGTCATTTATGACGTATGAGAATCAACCAAACCTCAGTCTAATACACTGTGTAGCAGATATGATTGAAATTGGTGGGGTTCGATTTAAAATCAAAATTTCATTAATGTATTCTTTCATATATATGTTTAATTAATTTCTCTAGATCATTAATAACATGTGAATCTGTTTCTTATATAGGTGGATTATATTTCTCAAGTTGGGAAGATTTGTTCAAAGCTACTTGTGTTTGTGAGAAATTTTACTTTGAGGCTATAAATGAGATAACAACAATAGGTAAATTATTCCAAAATTTATATCGACATCATGGAAAGGTGAATTACTACAATTTATTTAGTTAATTTTTCCATCATTTAAACTAATATTTTTTATTAATATACTTTCTATTTTTATCAAATACTTATTTAATTTTTTCACATTATTTTGTGAAGTAATAGTTCTATTCCAACTATCTAAAAAAATATAGCATAGAGAGAGCATGTTCCTTTCAGATGTAAGAAAAAACTCTATGCTACCTGAAATGTGAAGTGAATTGCAATATTTGTAAACAATGTATATAAACATCACGAAAATGTGATTTTCTAATAATTATTTAGTTATTTTTTCATTATATCATATACTATTTTTATGTTAATTTTATTAATATTTTGTTCTAGTACTTTAAAATTTTTTCACATACCTTTTGGAAAGTCATATTTTTTTATCAACTATCTCTAACTAGCCAAAAAAGATAAATCATGTTCCTTTCATATAAAAAAATAAAACCCCATTCCTCCTAAAATTTGGAGTGAATCCAAATGTGGGTCAATTATGTATACATACATCATTTAATGGTAAATTCATGCTAATTATTTAGTTAATATTTTCATCATTTTATCTATAATTTTAAATTTAATTTCCTTATCATTATTATCTAATAATTATTTAGTTTTTGTCATAGATCATTTGGGAAGTCATTTTTTAAGAGAATTCGTGTTCTCGTCAAAGACCAAAACACTAAATTTTTATTGAAAAGATGAAGGGTTACACAAGTATGTAATAAGGCATTTTACTGACATCCCTGACATAGAGGGAAATTAACTCAGGAGGGAGAACATCACTCCAATGCATCTCATGAGTAACACCTATGTTGGAAAGACCATCGGCGATCTTGTTAGATTCACGATAGGTATGAGTGGTGATGACGTTGATCTCTGAAATAAATTACAGGCAATCAATCTAATGTGAAGTGAGTGTCCAAGCCAAGTGAATGGAACCATTCAAATGGCCTGAATAATAGTAGTAGAGTCACTCTCTATCTAGATATTTCTCTAATTATGGTGTTTGGAAAAAGAAGTCGGATGAATCATGCTCATCATCTCAACTTCCAGGGATGAAGCAGTACCACAAGAGCCAAAGAAGCATCCTAGCTTCTGGCCGAGGTGATTTTTGAAGATATCCCCACAACCCGTTGGGCCAGGGTTGCCTTTGGAGGCTCCATCCACATTGACTTGAATCCAGCATGGAGGAGTGTGTTGCCAAAACAGTTCAAGGGTATGCTTCAGACGAGGGTATTTCCCGTCCACCCCAATGCGTCTGAGAATCCTAAAGTCACAAATAGAGTTTTTTAAATGATATTATTGAATTGAATCCACCTCATGAATGGCCATGTGGATTCTAGTTTTCCCTGCATCAATCTTGAATGAGATATTACAAAAAATAAAAGCATTTCTACCATACTAGATTACATGCAGGATTTCTGCAACCACTGCGGTAAAGATATTTTTTATTTCTTGAGAATATGCAACTTCTAAACATCATTGTAACTACAGTCTAATGGAACTACAATGTGACCATCTACACTCAAAAATGTCAAAGATATAATGCCAAAGTGCGGTTTCCGTGTCACAAGAAAGAAAATGGTTGTTTAAATCATCTCTATGTTGATTACACGTGTGGAATTTGGAGCAAAGATTAATCCCAAACAACTGAATGAAGGTATCCATGGTGATTCTATCATGAGAAATACGCCAAACTACCGTGAATCTCGAGTGTTTTAACCAGGAATTGTTGAATCTTTCTAACCAGGTAAAATTGTTCTCTACATTGTTTAACAAGTGATTATAAAAACTATTAGAATTTAGGATCCCATTATCCACTGGTTCCCAAATAATAAAATCAATCCAGATAGTGAAGGGATAATTGTCAACAATCTGGCAGACATTCTTAGGAAGATATTAAATCTATATTAGAAAGACATTTTTAATAGTATCATTAGTGTGGGGAGGAGGCTGGTTGTTGTCAAGTAAAGAGATTAAGGGCCAACCAGTCCAGTTATCAAACCAAAAATTAAGATCTGAGTTCCTATTAACCATTCATCTAGAGTTTGACATTATGGATATGATAGTTTTATTAATGGAAGGCCATATAGAGGATGTAAGAAAGTGCACATGATTATTTTTAAGCTTATGGAGAAAGCAGGACCTGAGAAACTTCGTAGAGGGAGAGTTGTTATGAATGAGGTTCCATGTGAGTTTAGATTGAAAAACATCAGTAAAACAAGATATTTTTTTAATCCCAATATCGCCTTTGTCAATATGTTTGCAACAATTAGCCCAAGTAACTGTTACCAATTTTCTCCCCAAAGCAATCCTCGTCCAAACAAATTTTTTAATAGCCACATTGATACGCTTGATAAGACTATTTGGCCTTTTATAAATCATCATAGAGTGAACAAGTTTAGAGAAAATGGTGGATTTAACTAGGCAAATTATCCCGGTCATCGAATGGTTTTGACCTTCCCAAGAAGAAAGCAGACGAAGTGTTTGGTCCGTGATGGAGTAGAAATAATTAGCCTTTGGTCTACCCCAGAAAATTGGGACACCAATGTAAGAAAAAGGTAAGGTGCCCTCCTTAACACCTAAAATATTGGTGGTATTAGTTTTCCTCCCCAGAGGAATGTTTTTACCAATGTAGATGTAAGATTTACTCCAGTTAATCTATTGACCAGACACTTCTTGATAATGGAGGAGAATGAATTTATTTTCTGAATGTTTCTTTCCTCCCCAGGGTAAAGAGAATTACGTCATCTGCATAAAGAAGATGTGAGGGGGAATTTAAATTTCCAGAAGTAGAGATGGGTTTGATGGTACCACTACCACAAAAATAGTTTTTCACAGTGCCCCCCTTAATCAGTGCTAACAAAAAAGCGCTGATAAAGGGGGGTGCCTTTATCAGCGCTAAAAAAATAACTGATAAAAGCACCCATTTATCATTTCTTTTTTCAGCACTGATAAAGGGACCCCCTTTATCAGTGCTTTTTTAACACTAATAAAGGGACCCCCTTTATCAGCGCTTGTTTAGTAGCGCTGATAAAGGGGGCGCCTTTACCAGTGCTTTTTTTAAAAGTGATGATAAAGGGTCGACTACAAAAAAAATTAAAAAAATATATTAGTATATTAATAAATAAATATAGTTATATTGATATAAATATAATATATAATTTTTAAATATATTTTAGGTAAGTATAAATGTACATTTACACACAATACACTTAATATAGAAGAAATTTAGTGAAAATGGATTCTTAAAAAATTTAAAAAATATTTTTAATTGATAATTTTCTAATTATTATGGAGTAATAGTTATTTAATAACAATTTAATGTCTAAAAAATTAAAAAAATTAAAAAATATACAAAATAAGTTGAAAACGCAACTCAAACTTCAAACGGCCATAACTTTTGATCCGGGTGTCTATTTGAGCTCTACCACATATCAAATCGAATCCTATGACAATCTCTACGTCGTTTTAACTTGGGAAAACCCCGTTCAAGAGTTTTTCGAAGCCAAATGAGGCCCAAAAGGCCTCCAAAACTGAGTTTTTAGTCGGGGTACCCAGATTTTTTAACATTTTGTGGATTTTCAGCCTCATTTAAGGGAGTATTATTTGATTTTTTTGGTGGGGTCTGAATTTATTCGAAGGTATTACATTCATATTGATATTATGTCTTTGAAATTTCATCATTTTTTATAATGCACTACTCTTTATAATCAAATATATAACAATATATACATATTTTTTATATATTCACACCTAAATATTTAATTATAAATATAAATAATAAAATATATTTACATATAAAATATATTAGATTTATCTAAATAATAACTAATATCCATTTTATTTAAAATAAAAATATATTAATATTTATATACCTATATATTAATCTAACTATATATATATATTAATCTAACTATATATATATTAATCTAATAACTATATATATATTAATATAACTACATATATATATATATTAGTATTACTGTAAATAAATATATTAATATCACTATATATATTAATATCACTATATATATATTAATATAACTATATATATATATATATTAATATAAATATATATTACTATACAAATAAATATAACTAAATTTATATATATATATATGAATAGAGATATATATTAATATAACCAGATATATATATTAATATAATAATATATATGTTAATATAACTATATATATATTATAATATAACTATATATATATATATTAATATAAATATATATTACTATACAAATAAATATAACCAAATGTATAAATATATATATATATATAGATATCATGAATTGGAAGACAAATCAAAATACAATAGTGGTAAAAGCTTACGCGCGCAGGGGTGAGGTCTCGAGTTCAAATCCTGGTGGATCCAGAGGCACGTGCACATGGGGGAATATGGGAGAAAGCACTGTTAAAGGGTGAAGGGGGTGCATGGGGAACTGTATAGGGTTAGAAAAGCACTATAAAAGGGGGCGATCAAGCTCTATTAAAGCCCCCCCGATTGGCAGTATATTTAATATATTTTTTAAAAAATTAATTTGTTTTTTAATTTTTTTACCCTATATCAGAGCTTTTAAAAAAGCGCTGATAAAAGGGGCATGTTATCATCGCTAAAACTAAAGCGCTGATAAAGGAAGCGCTCATATAGGGGTCTTTATCTGCGTTTTTCAGAGCGCTGATAAAGGGGACCCCCTTTATCTTCACTGTCTTTATCAGTGCTTTTCTAGCGCTGATAAAATCCGTATTTGTAATAGTGCACCTTTTTCTATAGCTTGAGTAATTAGCATACTAAGATAATCTTCAGCAATTGTGAAGAAAATCTCTGAGAAAGGGTCACCTTGTCTCACTCCCTTGGAGCAACTGATGTAACCTCTAGGTGAACCATTAATGAGGATAGAAATATGAGTCGAGTTGAATAATGTTTTTATCCTATTTGTAAAAGTGTCATTGAATCCAAACTGAGATACGAAATTATACATAAAATTCTCATCAATTGTATCAAGGGCCTTATCAATGTCATGTTTTATGGCCACATTCCCACCTATATTCTTCCTGTTTAAGATATTAGTGGTTTCAGAGGCAAGACAGAAACATTCCTGAATAGATCTACCTTTTATAAAGCAAAACTGGTTCTAGGAGATAATTCTATTACAAATAGAGTCCATGCGATTGGAAATAAATTTTGTAATAATCTTAAAGAGGGAATTTATAAGAGCAATGGGTCTGAAGAGTTGTATTTCATCAGCATTCTCATTTTTAGGAATTTGGACTAAGAATTGAAAATTGAGCCCCTGAGGGATGATGTCTCTAGAAAAAATAGATTTAACCATACTATGAATGTCATCTTGGAGAACATCCCAGTGTTTTTGATAGAAGCCATTATTAAAATCATCCAGACCAAGGGCACCATCCAGGTTGAGGCTGTGGACATTATCTTTAATTTCTTGATCTAAGGGTATGCTATTAAGAAATGTGTTATCCTCAGGTGTAACAAGCTTTGGAATGATGTCAGGAAAAATATCTTTATCAATACTAGTGCCATTGAAGATATTGTGAAAGTAAGAGACAATATGATTAGTGATAATTTCTTCAGAATCAATAATTTGGTCCCCTACTTGAAGATAGGCCAATTGAATATAAACCTTTCTATCTCTATGAAGAGCATTATAGAACTTATTATTCTTATCCCCATTATTAATCCAATTGGATTTAAAAAATTCCTTTCTAAGGTAATCCTTAAAGTTGAGCAAATTGATTATCTTAGAGGAAATATTAATTTCTTGTTTAGAGTCATGAGAAAAATTAGAAGAGGAATTATCATTTTGAAATTTAGTAAGCTATTTTTCCAAAAGGGTGATATTATTGTCAATATCATTAGATTTGGATTTACACCAGCATTTGAGAATATGCTTAGGAATTTTTATTTTTACCGGCCAGGACACTGATTCTTTTGACACTGGATATTATCCCAAGTGTTTTTAATGATGTTCATGCAGTCAGGATCAGAATACCAAGCGTTATTAAATATAATGGCATGTATGCATCTAGAAGTTTTATGGGAAAAAGAAACCAAAATGAGATGATGATCTAAGGCAATCCATGTTAAAGTGATACTAGCAACGTTGTCCCATTTATCTAGGGCATGGATATTAGTGAACTCTCTATCAAGCTTACTAGAAAAAATTATATTATAATGTTGTCTAAACTAGGTGAATTTTACACCCATTAGATTTATCTATGTCAAGTTGTTTATTTCAATGCAGCATTTAAATTCCGTAGAAGAAATAGAGTCATGTGCATGACCTATTTTTTCACTATGGTCTACGATAGCATTAAAGTCTCCAACAATGAACCAAGGTTGCTCGATAGAGCTAACTAATTGTGTGAGGTCATTCCAAAGTTCTCTCTTGTCTAGATATCTATCACAAGCATAGACAAAAGTGGTGAAGATTGTAACATTGTCAAAAATGTAATCACATGTGATAGATTGTTTTGAGCAGTTGTAAAGTCTAACATTCTGTAAGGCAGGATGAGAAAAAATCCATAAGGATTCAAGAAAATGTGAATTCCTACTTCTAATTTAGTTTATTTTTTCACCATTTTATCAAATTTTTTAGGTTATTTTTATTATCATTTTAATCTATTACTTTTTAAGTTTTATTTCATACTTATTTAGTTAATTGTTTCATATGTTTCATTGTACTATGACTCAAAGAGGCTGTTAGGAGTCCAAAATTGCAATTTTAGTTTAAAACATATGTCACTTAATTAAAATTTATAAAAAACACTCATATTTTCTTTGTAATTTAGAGAAAATTAATAGGTCATTTGTAATTTGAAGTTATAAGCCTCACCTTAAACCATCACACTATGTGATTGGTATGAATCAAAGTGCGTGTTTTAAATTTCAGTTAAATAGATTTTTGAAATATTTAAAGATGAGAAAACACATTCCTATTGTTATGATACTTTATAAAAATGATCCATAAGTAATGTTTTATGTTTAGTAATCATCCACTCCTCAATAAGACACATGGTGCGATCTGTATGATTTAAAGTGTGCATTTTTATTCAAAATTGATATTTTAGTAAAAAAGAAAAGTTACATACTCAAAACTAGGGAATCACATTAATTCTATTTTTATAATTTAGCACAACGATCCATAAGTCATTTTTGATGTGTTGGAATCATCCGAACCTAAATATAATTAATGATGTGTCTTGTATGAATAAAAGTGACCATTATTAGTCTAAAATTAATAATTTAGATCCAAATAAGTGTTGCTCCCAAAAAACTGTGAAAACACGCTCAAATTGCCTTGATAATTTAAGAAAATTATTCGTAATTCATTTTTAAAGTTTTTTAATTAGTCTCAGGTCAAACTGACACATGATGTAACTAGTATGGCCCAAAATTTGTGTTCTCTGTTTAAAACTAGATTTTATTAAAAACAAATGTGGCATACTAAAAAATAAGAAAACACTTTTTTATTTTTCAATACCTTAAGAAAATGACCCAAAAGTAATTTCGGAAATTTCGAAATCCACAGATCCTTAATATAACACATGGTTTGAATTATATTACTCAAAATCTGCAGTTTTAAATTAAGAAAGATATTTTAGCTGAAAATAAAAGTGACATACTCAAAAATGATAAAAAAAACATTTGGATTATTTTTATAATTTTGGAATATGATCCCTAATTAATTTTTCTACATGTATGAACCAGCTTCACCTAAATTTGATACATGGTGTGACTGACATTACTCAAAGTGTACGCTATCAGTCAAAAATTAAAATTTTATTTAAAAACAGGTCTCCATCATTGAAAACTAATATAATGCACTGATATTGTCTTGAATTCTTAGTAAAAATATTAATAAGTCGTTTTGACATGTTGGATTTAGTCTCACAACAAGAGACACATTATGTGACCAATATGACTCAAAGTGAATGCTTTCAGTTTAAAATGAAATTTTAGTAAAAAAGAAGAATGACATACTTGAAACCAAGGAAACAAATTCATATTGTTTTTATAATTTAGTACAATAAACCAAATATTTGTAGGATATTTATGAATCATCCACACCTTAATCTGATTCATAGTGTGATTGGCATAACTCCAAGTGTGTCTCTTCATTTAAAATTTAAATATTAGTAAAAAAGTAATATCACAAACTCAAAACAAAGTAAATTACTTTTTTGATAATTTAATAAATTGAACCATAATTAAATTATTATTTCTAATAATTATCCTCACCTAAATCTGACACACAATTTATCCTGTACAAACCAACATATCTTTTATCCTATAAAAATATACATATTAGGTCAAAATATCTATCAGACACTGAAAATTGAGAAAAAATTCTAATATTGTCTTAAAAGATTTTTTAAAAATATTCATAATTCACATTTTATGTATAAGAATTGCTATTACATCAATTAATTCACGATGTGATGGTATAAATCATAGTCCATGTTTTCAGTTTAAAATTTAATTTTAGTAAAAAATAAATTCATATAATCAATACTATCAAAACAAATTGTGATTATTTTGAGACTTTAGTAAAATGAGAAATATGTAATTTTTGGCATTTAGGCATCAGTCTTACCTCAATAATATTCACCTTGTGACTAGTATAACTCAATGTGTGAGGCTTTAATGAAAAATCGTCATTTTAGTCGAAATCATAAGTTTTATACTCAAAACTAATAAAACAAAATCAAATTGTTTTTGATACTTTATGATAGTGATCCATAAGTCATTTATTTGTTTATGAACCATAAAAAAATCAATATGACACACAATATTCCCTAAATAAATCAAATTTTCTTGTTATCTATATAAAATCAAAAATTTATATAAAAACACATATTACTCACTGAAAACTAAGAAAACATTCTCTAATTGTCATTATAATTTAGTAAAATATTCTATAATTTATTTTTGATATGTAAGAATCATCATCATGTAAAACTAACACATTATGTGAGCAGTGTGACTAAAAGTGCATCTTCTAAATTTAGAAAATATTTTTTATAAAAAAATCCAACTGACATACTCAAAACATAGAAAACACATTCATATTTTTTGATACATTAGGAAAATGATCTATAAGTAATTTTTTACATGAATAAAATATCTTCACCTCAATAGGACAAATGATGTTACTGGTATGACTTAGTGTTTATGTTTATAGATTAAAATGAAATTTCAGTAAATAAGACAAGTGAAAAACTCAAAACTATGAAAACACATTTTAATTGATTTGAGACATTAGTAAAATGATCCAAAACCCATTTTTGAAGTGTATGATTCATCCACACCTCAATATGAAACAAAATGTTCCCAGTATCAGTCAAAATGTATGTTTTTTAGTTTAAAATTGACATTTGCGTTGAAAACATGCGTCACACACTAAATATCAATAAAACCACCTCATGTTTTCTTTTTAATTTTTAAAATTTGTCATAATTAATTTTTTACATATAAGAATTAATCTTGAATCAAACTCACACACGATGTGATTGGTATGACTTAAAGTATTTTTTTAGTTTAGAATGATATTTTAGTAAAAAACAATGGTGACATAATAAAAACTAATTAAATGCATTCAAATTATTATGATACATTAGGAAAACAACCAATAAGTCATTTTTAACCTTTAACCTCAATTTAATGCATAATTCGACCGTTATTACTCAAATCATATAGTTAAATGTAAAATTGACATCTTAGTTGAAAACACACATCATGTTTTAAAAATTGATAAAAAAGATTCTGATTATTTTCGTACATTATTTAAATGATCCATAATTAATTTTTGATATGTACTAGTCCTTCACACCTCATTATGATACACAATTTTCATTTTATGAATCAAAGTGTCGGTTATCATTTTTAAATTGAAAATTAAGTTAATAATGTATTTCACTAAATGAAAATTGAGAAAATATGTTCATATTGTCTTGACTTTTTTATACTTTATCAACAATTTATTTTTGACAATGAGGATGTAGTATCACATCAAACCGAAATATTATTTGATCGATATGACTCAAAGTGTTTATTTTCAGTTTAAAATGAAATTTCTATTAAAAAATACAAGGGGAGTTCATAAAAACAATAAGATGTATTCTTTTTTTTATTTAGGAATAAATTCATATGTCTTTGGTGATATATAAGAGCTACCTTCACATCAATATGATGCATAGTTTTCTTGGTATGGATCAAATTTTATGTTTTTATTTTAAAATGAAATTTACTCATAACTAATCAAACACATTCGATTTGTTTTTATTCATTAGAGAATTATCCATAAGTAATTTTTGTTGGTTAAGAACTATCCATACCAATTCCAATAAATTATGTTCCTAGTATGTCTCAAAGTGTCTATTATAATTTTAAAAGAGGCATTTTAGTTAAAAACGTAATTTATTCAATAAAAACTAAGAAAACCCACTCAGATTGTACTGAGTATTTATGAAAACAACTCATAAGTCAATTGTGACATGTGGTAATCATTATAACATGAAACCGACATATGATGTGAATGGTATGACACAAAGTGTATGTTTTCTTTTTAAAATGTCATTTCATTAAAATAACAAGTGACATACTCATAAATAAGAAAAAACATTTTGATTGTTTTTATACTTTTAGAATATGAGAGATATGTCATTTGTGATGTGTAGGAATCATCTAAGCCTCAATTTGATGCATGGTGTGACTTGTATTACTCGAATTTTTCAGTTTTAAAGTAAAATTGAAATTTTAGTTAAAAAAACACATCGCATACTCAAAACTAGTAAAACACACTTTTAATGTTTGGATACTTTAAGAAAATTATCAAAATCCAATTTTTTACATTTAGGAATCAGTTATACTTTATTCTGATATATTGTGTTCTATGTCTGAATCAAAGTGTCCATTATAGAAATTAAATTGACAATATAGTTAAAAATGCATGTCAACCCCTTAAAATAAATAAAACACATTTAGATAGTCATGATAATTTTAGACAATCTAATATTCATTTTTGATATATAAAAATAGACTATGTGTCAATATAACATATGAAATGGCCCGATAGGACTCAAAGTATATGTTTTTATATTGAAATTAACACTTTGGGTATAATTTATTTCTTTATAGTGTTACTAAAAAAGAATTTTTTTCTTCTACAGGTGAATTATTTTTCTCAAGATGGGGTGGTTTGTTCCGCAATAGCCTAACTTGGGGATTGGAGCCAAATAAAAATGAACATTGATGTTTTTAAATATCTATGATAATTTTTTCTAACACATGTAATTGCATAAACCAATTTTGGAAATGTTTACAATATATTATTTTTATTGTGTTTGTGTTATAAATTTAAATTCAATTAAATTATATATTTCCAACATTGTATTTTCTATTTTTTTTCTTTAGTGTGTTGTAATTCAACAGAACAGTGGAGTAGTGTACCCCATTATCAATGCTATATAAAAGTTATGATTAAGGATGTTCTTTATTAGATCTATAAAACATTATGATAAAGGAAACTTTTATCTATTCTTTTATTGGACTTATAAAAGCCTATGTATTTTCATCATGCCCTCGATGTCAGTTTTTAACGCTGAAAATACCATATTTTAGAGATGTTAAAGGCCTTATTTGTTGTATTGAGTTAAGGATAAATGTAAATTAATTATAATAATCAATATAAATGGTTATTATTCCATTTTAATTTTTTTGTTCCATTGGTATTGGAAAATATTAGGGTCCATTATCTTCATTATCCCTTGAATTGGGGAATTGAATTGAATAATTCCTAAACTCTTTGTATTTGAATCCTTGAAAAATTGTTGGAGCATTAGATGGGACCTTTATTCCTTCTATTGAATTGACCCACCTCTTCATCTCTCTTATGAAAACATATTATTGATGTCCAATCCTTCTATACTTGTATCATTTTATTATTCTATCAAGGCATTCTATTGGGTGATTCTTACCACAATTATGATAAGTTGGGAGTTGAATATTCATTATCCCATAGTCATTTTTAGCTAATATTATATGAATATTAGTTGATGATCATGGGAATTTGTTATGGTTAAGATTATTATTCATAACTTGAAATAGTTAGGTGAGCATAACCATATGATTTTCAACATAAGATTCCATCCCTTTTGGATTTTCATTGGAAAAATCATTTCATTTTCCACTATATACCTTGTAAACTTGACCTGTCCTAACTAGAGCTATTAGTTAAATAAAAAATATATTAAATATCCAATTACACAAAAATAATTATTATTAAATTAAAAGTAATAAATAATAAATAACACATATACCATCACTTAAAAATTTATAGGTTCCAATATAGGTTATTCATTATCAATTTTCTATTAATTTCTATAACCATATCATAAAGTTGTGTCGAAATTCAACCTAATGGGATTTAAATATAATTTTACCTAGAAAATAATAGCCCAAGAGATTATAAAACTAGGTGTGTAGTTAGACCTCTTTTTTGTGCACCATGTAAGGATTGAATTAATATCCAACCTTCCTTTTAAGGGTTATTTCCCATAGATACATTGATTACAAATATTTTATCTAATTTTTAGTATTGGGACATGGATTTAATTTCTAGTAAAACACATAATATCTAATTTAATAAAATTTAAATATGTAATCCTATATTTAGAATTATCCTTGGTATTTTCAATAATGTTATCTCACCCTAATATCCAAATATCTCTAAACAAATCTCCAAAAATAAATAAACATTACTTTAAAACACTAAGGTGCCTCCAACCTGTACACCTAGATATGGTGATAAAAACATAAATTACATTCTTTGATACCAACTCAGGTAACACAAGCTAAACATGTCATTATTTTTCATTATTTACATAAGTCTATCATTAAATTTCAAAAATAATCTCATTATCCCAATAGATGGAGGTTAGTGTCTTTGAGGATAAGATACACAAGCAACTTGTTTTTTTAAATTAATGTTAATTTTCTCTATAATAAAATAAAACTAGAATCCCTTAAAAATTTATTATAAGTTATATTCATATTCATCACTTGGGTTATGGAAATATAACACAGGGTGAGCTCAAAGGCTCGGTAAGGGAAAACTTATCAAGGACTCATAATGGGGTTAGATTATTCATATTTTTTAAAACATAAATAGGGGAGATAAAAGGATAAATTGAAAATAAGAGTTTTGCATAATTAATGATATAATAGTAAATAAAATCAAAATGATCAAACATATACCATTGTATATGGGTGTAGAAAAAATAAAATAATCATTGGCCTTATAGATTAACATATGCATATTACATGACATTTAAATGTGCCATAAGAATAATCAAATGAAATCATAAAATTGTTTGAAATGGTGTCATTTATTATGTAAATTCATAGTATTTTTAACAAATATACTTATAATAATGTCCTTACAACAAACTTGGGAACAAATCTATCTTCAATTATGGACAATCTATAAACCTGAGAAAAATGATATCCACAATCAGGTACACTCAACAACCATGTGAAAAAACATTATCTACTATCCTTTCCACAAAACAATCTTCTGAACAATAAAATATTCAATTTGGCACAGATAATAAACTTCCTTATATCATGAGATATAAAAACTTATCCAATTAATTTCATAGTGATATTAGACCCCACCCATCAAAGTCTATACATATTCATGGAAATTCCTATCAATTATTCATCATTTTATGAAAAATACATGGAATAAAAAAGGGTTTATAAGGTGATTCACAAAATATAATGATATAGAAGATACATATTTTGGATTTAAATAGGAAAATTAATGATAAATAGAAACGAATATTTAGAAATCATTTCTGGAAATTTTCATAAAGAGAATAACATTTCAGTCACATTCAAAAAGATCATTTTTTATAATTTTTCATGATTATATTTTCAAAATAAATTTTGCAAGAAATCTCATTAAAGAATCCATCAAAATAAAATAATGTATTTCTATAAAAAATGTTTTGTGGAAGATAAAATATATGATCTTGAATGGGAAAACCATTTCAATAATAAAAATAACATTATAAAAACCCACATCCTTAAATCAGTGATAAGTCTTCCAATTGAAAAGTCGTAAAGGTAAATTTGAACATCACCAAAAATGATATATATTTTTATTTTAAAATAATATAAGAGAAAATTATTGGGAAAAAATATGATCCTAGAATATAAATATCTTATTTTAGAGTATTGGTATTATTATATACAATGTTACATTTTTACAAGAATGAATGTTTTCCAGGAAAAAGCATGGAATTAAAATTTTCAATTTCTATAGTGATAATAATAAATTATCATATAATAAAATCTTAATGTAGAGAAAACCAAGAATTTAATAATTAATTTCATGTAGATGCATTATAACTCCAAGAAATTAGGTTTGATTGAACAAAATCCCTTACAAAATTTGTATCTCTTGAATAGAAATCCGAAGAAAGATATTAAATGATTTGGATATTTAACTCCCTTAAATTTATTTAAATAATAATAAAAAATCAATTTGGTAGTATATATAAAATTATATAAAATAATCAATGAGTATGGAATATGTCTCAAATAAAGAAAAGTGAGACAGGAAACCAAATGACCTTGTTTACATTCTAAAAAAGAAAAAAAAGGTGAAACATGAAATATTACATTAATTATAATTAATCAAATATAATAATTATAACATCTTCCACATAGGTAGTATATACTATATATAAATACAAATAGGTTCACAATAAGAAATATGCATCAAATAAAGAAGTTTCAGACGAAAAACCCTTGCATTTTTTACTTTAGATGCCCATGAAAGAACACTGTCATCCTATATATAAAACATAACCATCACAAAAAAATTTAGAAACTTATTAATATCTACTACCCTAAATAATATTCAATAATAATAACTTTTTATACACTGATTAATTATTTATAGATTATTTTCAACATTATATGTTAATATTTTTTTATTATTTTTCATATATTTTAAATTTTCAATATCAATAACTAGTATATGATTCCAATTTAATCAGTCCTATATTATACATGTTATTATAATAAAATATTTATAAAAATTTATAAATTTATAATTTCATTCCATGACCATTATAGTTTCTTTTTTTGAAATAGAATTGGTAACAAGCCTGTTTCAATAATTTTTAACAGACTACATTAGGTATCTTAATAACATGTTAAATATTAATATAAACATTCCTAAAACATAATCTTGTCAAAAAAAATTAATTATATAAATATATTATTTTAATAATTAAATTATGATGTTGAGGGAAAATGATATATGTTAATACATGGAGGATGTTGTCGAATCATACACAAGGATGATATTTTCATTTTCCATTGATTAAATAATAGGTAGAAATTGATTTATAAATTCATAATATTTATCTAAAGGCAAATATAATATTTATTTAATAAAAAAACCTTTCAAACCATCCCTTTTAAGTTAGTTAATAAAAAAAGAACATGTATTACCGGGAGGTAGAAGTCCACACAAAACCTGAACGACATTTTCATTTTTCTAAGGAAAAGGAGGAAGATAGATAATTATTACTAAAATTATATAAAAAAATTTAAAAATAAAAATAATAATTATTTAATTATATTATAATGTTTCAAATATATTTAATATGAGGTATAAAAATAAAATAAAAAATAAAAAATATTTTTAGAGGAGAAAATAATTTCGCAGAAGAATGTGATTTATTCGTGGAAACATTGTTATTTTAGAAGGGATTTGGGAAATATTTAGGGAATATAATCTTGAGAATTTAGGTAATAATTTTTTAAGAAACAAATGAGGAATATTATATGGTATAATTTTAACTTTTTTTGAACTTTTATGGTGCAGTTGGAGGCTCTTTTTATAAGTAAAGTCAATTGTGTTTTTGTAAATATTCATAATTTTATATTAAATGTAATTAATTTTAAAAATTATGTGGCTTTGAATGTGGAAAATAATGTAGATGGGATGAGTATTTCTTAAGGAATCTCTCATCTAAACATATAATTGATAATTATTTGATATATTTTGTTATTTTTTCCTTTATTTAACTTATTGCCATAATTTTTTTTACCATGGTAAATAATATTTCAATATTTGTATCACATTTTAATGAAAAAAATAAAATTTCCATTATTACATAATTTCAATAAGAGGATTCAATAAATTAGAACTATGTTATAATATTAAAATTATAAAATTGATAAAATTTGTTTTTAAAATAATAAATTTATAATGGAAAAATCAGGTTTTAAAAAAATATTACTTATGTTATGAAAGATCAATTTTATGTTTCTAAATTAAACATAATTTTCTAAAAGAATAATTTTATAATTAAAAAATATTTGATTTAGAAAAATAAAATATATAATTTTTTATGTATTTGAATACCCTAATGGTGTAATAAATGTTAAATTATTAATGAAAATTATATTTCATAACATTCACCTAAAAAATTATCTCTTAAAAAAACAAAAAAAATCATCCAAAGTTAATATTTTTTATGTTCAATCCATAATTGATGTTCATTTTTTAAAATTAAAATTGGAAAATTTATGAAATTTACATTTAAATGGAAACGCAAAATATAATGAATATTTCATTCATAGATAAAATGACTTTTAAAATTATTAATTTTTTAATTCTAATTTCATATCACTTTTTAATTTAATTAGTGTTAATAAAATGTTCATGTCAATAATAATTTTTTAATCATTTATCTATAATACAAAAATTTCATAAAATAAAATTTTATTTCTCCTAAGAATTTTATTTCTCCTAAAAATTTAATTTTAGAAAAAAAACATTTTTATCATAAAATGAACTTATTAATTGTCTTACAATACCAATTGAATTTTAGAATCGAATTTTTATTAACAAATATTTGTTTCTATTTAAAATTAAAAATTTGAATCGTATAAAATATATGTGATATATAAATAATGTGTTATATTAATAAATAAATGATTATATAATCCTATATTCTATTTACATAACCCCTCATAATCTTTTCATAAGACATAAGGACAAGATAAGCACTAATGGTAGTCGTAGGTGGTAGTTAGGCTAACATGGATTTGATGGAAATTTAAAAGATCATAAAGTTCTTTTTAAATTTATTTCTCTCTAACCATAATTTTTTGAGTTTGGCTTAGCCTTGGTCTAGGGAAAACCCTATAGAAGCAACCTCCCTTTCAATATCTGATAAATGAAATTCCAAAGCAATACCTCTACTTTCCCAATGTCCTTTCATTCCATTTTCTACATAGATTTCATAACGTTGTTACATTTTTATATACCATCTAATTTAATTTCTATATTATAATGATCAAATTAAATAATATTATTTTTTGTTCCATGTGAAATAATCTATTTAATCTATTATTTTCATAAATGAAGATATATTGTATAATATCAAAGTATTAAAATTTTTGTGTAGTTTAGGTGTGAGGAGACCATCATTGACTGACTCTGGGTGTGGGATGAGCTCTATCCTATCATTTTATTTTGATGTTTGTACTATATTTTTATTATGGCAAATTAGAAAATTATGTATGCATGGTAATATTGAGGGACAATATTCCCATTAATGATTGTCTTGGGACTAAGATTTGGGAAATGTGATATAGGAACCCATTTCAGGTGTCCATACCTTGATGATCCCTAGGGGATATTAGTCGGTAACCCTAAATCATATTTAATATTAGGATAATTATTACTTGATAGATATAATGGTTTTTTCCTGGTATGAGTGTTCTGGTGGGAATAAGTTTTGGTCATCAGAGCCCAACCAAGGAAATGATGTGTGCTTGGGAGAGTAGTCAACCCATGATTACAATATATGAGGGTACATCATGTGGGAACTATTACACATGGAAATATGATATATGTTTTTATGGATAAGCATCATTCACCATATTGATATGATATATATTTCAATGGAGATATGGTATTACCCCCATATGGTATTGATATATGATTCTAGTGGGGGCCTTTATTCCCCCTAATGATATGAAATATTTTTCCATGTTGGGTCTCCTTCCCTGCATATAATATTGATATATGTTTTTAGGGATGAGTGTTATTCCCCTGATGATATGATATATGTTTCCATTGTGGGGTTTAATTCCTCACAATGCTGTGTCGATGAGATAGTTACAAGGAGGGATACATTTCTCCCTAATGGTTATTTGACTTTCTTAGAGACATCAGGCACTGGGCAATGTAGGTATTGTAGATAACTAGTGTCACATTAGAACCCAAGGATCGATGGTGGTCTATTTTATTATGATTCAATAATATTTTTTGGTGTTATGATCATATCACATTTTGAATACACTATACAAGAATGGTTATATTGGGGAAACCATTGGTAGTGGACATAAAATTTTTAACCACATCCTTCATGGGGGACTTTAGTACTTTAATACACGAGTAGTCCTACATATCATATATACATGTGGGATAGGTGATTAATATTTCATAATCAAGAGAGATATCATGGATAATGTCTGGAGATGATACTAGGTGTGTGACTAAATGCCAGGTTCTATTTATTTTTAATTATGTTTATGCTCATCTAGGGAATATATAAACAATCCACATTATATCTTGTTAAAAATTATTTCCACAACTTTATTCTACCCTGATATGAGCGTATAGTCCCCCCACAATATCACCTTAGAACCTTAATTCTAGTCCGAATCCATTAGAAAAATTGTTGGAATTTTTAAGGTAATATGGTGAACCAATCTAGTAAATATAAAATGAGAAAGGTTGGGATGTTATATTTTCAAAAATAGATTACTCTTCAACTTATTTATCTTAAAGATTAATAATTTGAATTCAATCTTGAAAAAAATAACTATTTAAAAAACATCTATTATTAGAACATAAATTTTAATAGAAAATGCTTCCTATGTTTTCTTATTATGATATTGTAATGTCTTTTGTATAATATTTTCATTAAAGGTTGTCTTTCTTTAAACTAAATAGTATATAGATTTTTCTATGATGTTTTTAGGAAATATACTAATATTTTCTCTATCAACTAGAATTATAACGTATAATGTAGATGTTTTGATATGTACACATAAATCTTGATTGATCATTGTGGTATGAAAATCATCATTTTTATCATTTGGAATCAATTCTACTTTGAGATTAGTTTATATAATTAGTATATTCATCGTTGGTGTGATTCTTTTACTTATTGAAACTTTATATTTTTAAGATTCATCTTTTAAGACCTTCTCATACATGAATTTTATTACCTTTTACTTTTATTTTTATGAATTTTATTAATATCCTCTCTAATATCATTGGATTATTTAGTTATATCATGTTATTTAGAAGGAAATTGTTTAAATTTTTTAAGATACTTCATCTTTTGAAAGGAATTTCCCTTCATTGATGGAATATCATTATTATGATATTATTCATCCTTCTTTTGAGATTCCACTACATTTCTTTGTGATTCATCAACCTATGATTTATCAGTTTATGTAGCATCATATTAAGGTAGAAATATTATAAGCCTCATCTATTCATTTATAAATGTGTAATAGAAGAAAATTATTTTCAAATTTCATGATTAGAATTTGTGATATTTCTAATATTCACAATAACATTATTTAAATATGAAAATTATAAAAAATAATACCCCATATTGAAATTAATAACATTAAATTCTTTTAATATGTCATTATTAGTGTGTATAATGAAATTTACATGTTTTACAAATGGGGATCTGGTTTCTTCTTTAAGCAGTTTCACTTCCTCTTCTACCACATTATTTTTCTTATCAACGTAATACATGGAAAAGAAATATTGAACAAAATTTGGATCGTTCTTCTTATTTTTTTGTTTCTTTCCCACTACATTAAAATTATGTGAAGACACTCCCACTTCCATTTTTTCTTCATTATATGTGAATTAATGTTTGGACTCTCCTTAATGTTCTGGTGGATTTTAATTTTACTTTTTTTTATTTTGAAATATATAAAGAGATCATCAATATATTTCTTACTCCATATATCCCATGATAAATAAATGTTTCCTAGTTAACCCCCACCAATTAAGTATTCATATTTTAATATCTTACCTCTTTTTTCATAAAAAAGAATGTATAACCTATGAAGCTTCTTGTATAGAAACATTCTAGATATTAAAAAATGGTTTTCTATTTCTTTCCTACAATCTATATATTATATAATACTTAAATCCACTCTTTAAATATCAAATAAATTCTCAAATAACATGAAACTATATAGATATATTTTATAAATCATTAAATTATTTGACTCACCCAACCTTTGTGCTACTATCAATTGAATGAATATCAAATTAAACAGTGTTGAGCATCCAACTAAAACATATGATTCTTTGAAAACATAAAAAAATTAAAATAAGTTTCTTAATTAATGAAAATGTTAAATTACTTACCTTGGATGATTTTTTTATAACTAATCATCGAATTTATATCATGTTCCATTCTAGACATTTTATAAACATCAATTAATTTCAACATAATATCATCTATATTTACATGTGATGATATAATATTTTTGTTGATCTAGTCTCTCACTTCGATGTTGATATAAAATTATCTTACATATCTATCAAACACTAGTTCATTGTTGGTGAATATGAATATTTCAATACAATTATGAGACCTTATAAGGTTCTTTTTGATCAGTTTTCATTCATTGATCCCTTTTGTATCAATCATGAATCCAAATATGATTTTCCTTTTTTCCACTAATAATTAATTTATTCTTTTGTGATGGTTCTCTTAACATGATTCCAAATTCTTCTTTAAAGAAAATTACTTTTTTATATATTACAATACTCTTCTCTTTCCCTTTCATACTAGATTGATTGGTTTTTATTTCTCATATAATCCTTTATCCTCTTGAATAACTAAATCATTTTCATTTAATGGATACATATTAATAAAAATAAAACAATTCAAAAAGTGATCAGGAATATATAATAATCTAACTTGTTTCTTGAGGATCACATGACAATAAAAAATAGATCACCTTAGAGAGAACTAATGAGGTTGTATAAAATCATCCTAAAAGAAACTCCATTTTTAAATAATTACTCAAAAATTATATATAAAATTTCACTATTAAATTAAAATAAAAATTAAAAATAACTTTTAATTAATTAAAAAGTGATCTTATATTGATTAAGAATATTAATAACCCATTATTTCCTGATCTAATTTTATGTTAATCAAGTGTTGCAAAGATAATGTAGCATTCATGGGCTATCAAAACATTGAAATTAAATGTGGAATAATTTTTCTGTGTCTCAATAATAACTTTTTTTACAATAATATTACACATTATACCTTTATATAGTGTAAAAATTTATTCAATTCTATATTATTTCTTAAAAGAGTGTAAAAAAGATAATCCCTTCCATGTGAGAGCCTTAGAAAATGTTGGAATTTTTTTTCAATACTAATATAAATATAATATTTAGTTCAATACAACATTAGGGGTTAACAAGTGTAGTGGAGTCCATAAAGGTAATTTTGGTTATCTATTGATTATCATATAATCATAATGCATACAACATTGAGGAAATTTCACAATTTCACCAAATGACATATATTGTCAAAATTATATATTTTTATAGGATGGTACTTCTTTAAGAATTGAAATACAATTTTATATTGAGTTAAAATTTATTATATATACTCTAAATTTTATCTTTTCAATTTATCAAGAAGATGTTATTCACTTTATAATGTTGAAATTTTAGGTTCCGGGTGCAGCGGAAGAAAGTTGGTGGGTCATCACAACTTCAATTGTAGCATTAACAACGATCTATTTGAGATCCGTCACGATGTAAAATGCTAGATCTTGGGAATAAAACGTTGAACGAAAAACAAAATAGGGATTCCTAGAACCATAGTGATAGGATCATCATATGTTGGTTATAATTAATTTAATTAATTTACAAGAATTACCTTGATGGAATTCTTTCTTCGTTGATGTCTCCGGTCACGATCCGATTTGATCCATCATTACATTGTAGAATAAATGTGTAGGATTCCTCTAGAATTGATCCACATGTGCTCTACGTATCTCTGGATGTCACTGAAGGGATATTCAGGTTCTAGCACAGAAGAACCTTCACTTGCGATGTCAGCCTTCGATTTCCTTGATCCGGTGGTGGAGGATCTCTCTCAGTCTTGAGAGCGTTCTTGGAGGAAAGAATTATTTCAGCCTTGAGAGAACTCTCAAGAATTATCATGTACAAAGATTAGAGAAAAGTGTTGGGGTTTTGAGGATATTTATAATTGGGTTTGAGGTTATAGAGTTTTGTCACTAAATAAACACGTTACGTGTTTTATGTATTTTATTAACTCTTATTGAAAACCCCCCATTTCGAATGATTAATTCCTTGACATGTGACCACGCAAATAATAATAAATATTATTTAATAAATTGATATCATTCCCTAAAAACCCAGACTGGAAAAACTATACACCTTGTAATCATTAATACATGGCGTGCATTCATTTTCCATAAAAATACACAACATGTATAATCAATATATAGGGATTGTACTTTTATTTTCCATTTTTATTTATTTCCTACAACAAATTTATTAGTCCTTGAGTAATATCTATTTGTTTCTTAAATAAATGTAACTGTATTACTCGCAAATAAATATGTATAATTTCATCAACAACATATTCTCTCGAATAACTAGTGTTGAATTAAATGTGATCACACATCCTTAAATAATTATTAAACCATAGTCGGGAATAATCTTGATTTACCTTGATAAATTAATAATTAACCGGGAGACATGGACACACTTAGTGTGTGACCCTCTAGGACTCTTTCCTGTTGGCATTGGGTAGGCTTGCCTAAAGACCATGATTATGGTCTAGCAATAGGTCAAGTCACCCAATAGAAAGAAGTTGATGCCACATTGACGTGTCACCTCATACAAATTCTTATCATGTAGTATAATCCCTTTGTCACAATATCTCGAATCAAGTGGGTTTCATGCCAGTGCCATCAACCCATGTGCTCGATTATTCTTTCTTTGATTTTTCATAATTGAACATGCACATACCTTAGCATGGCCATTGATTTATTTAGGCTATATAAATTCCATCAAATAGCCTGAGATATCTACTTATGTTATAGAACAGAATGGAAAAATCATTTCTCAAGTTATCTATTAATACAGTTTTACTTATGATGCACCCAACATATCCTACCTCACTGCGAACAACATGTCATCACAGTTTTCATCAATACATCTAAGTGCATGAGTTGTAATACCTATTAATAATAATCATAAAGTCTTAGGACCAATACACATGTCCACATAAAGGAACAACCAATGACACTATGAAATGTGGATTTCCTACTGGTGGGTCTCATTCTAATAATATCCTTCTAGATATTACTAAGGGTGAACACCAGGAAAAGGTGCCTCAATGTTTTATGAGTCCTCACCCCTAATGGCCTGTAATAATTGTGTCCCTCAAATAACATCATCCAACCATAGAACATATATTCAAGAATAATGTTATGGCACTTCCAGGTTCTCATTATAGCAGGGATCCACTATGACCCTTTAATACAAAAACTATCCTTAGGACATTATCACATGCATTGTCATGCAGAAGAATAATCAAGTTGTGATAAGGCTTTTATTAATTAATAAAGTACATAGTATTTGGTTCTAGGACACAAACTCCAATAGACTCCCACTTGGACTAGAGCCAACTTCTAACAACCTTTAACCCACCAGCTCTCACATGATATTCATGCTTCTTTTGAGATATGCCTTTAGTCATGGGGTCATCCACGTTATCTTCCGTGGAAACTCTTCTCACTGCAACTTCACCCCTTTGATATACATCCCTCAAGAGGTGATACTTTCGGAGTATGTTCATTGTCTATTGATGTGACCTTGGTTCTTTCTAAAGAGCCACTACTGTAGTATTATCACAATTAAATGTGATAGGATCTTTAATTCTAGGCACCACAACAAGCTCCTGGATAAAATTACGAATCTAGATAGATTCATAGGATGCATGAAGCTACAATATATTAGGACTCCACTGTAGAATCGGTGACTACTGGATTCTTTGAACTCTTCGAGCACACAGTTCCTCCATTGAGGCAGAAAACATATCCAGATTACGACTTCAGATCATTCTAATCTGTCTGAAAACCACTATCAGCATACCCTCTAATGACAAGCTCCTTGTATGCTCCATACACCAGGAACATATCCTTAGTTCTTTTCATATACATAAGGATAGTCTTAACAATAGTCTAATGATATTCTCTTGGATCTGGTTGATATTTTCCTACCATTATCAGCGCATAGGAAACATCAAGAATATTACATAACATGGAATACATGATGGATCCTATAGCCGAAGCATATGGGTTCTTACTCATTCTATCATTCTCCTATTGTGTCTGGGTACACATTTTCATAAAAAGATGTAAGCCATGTGACACTGGAACCAAAACCCTCTTGGATTGTTCCATACTAAATCTCTTTAGTATCTGGTCAATGTATGTACCCTGACATAGCCCAAGCAACCTCTTGGATCTATCACAAATGATCTTGATCACTAGAATGTAGGTTGAATCATCCATGTACTTCATGGAGAAACACTTGTTTAACCAATCCCTAATTGACTGTAAGACTTGTACATCGTTTCAAATAAGCAATATGTCATCAACATATACTACAAGGATAATGATAACATTTCCATTAAACTGCCTATAAACACATGGCTCACATTCATTCTTAATGAAACCATAATATTTTATGGCTTCATCAAATCAAATTTTCCATGACCTGGATTCTTTCTTTAATCCATAAATGGATTTCTTCAACTACAAAACCCGTTTGGCTTAACATAGTGTCACAAACCCTTATGGTTGTGTCATATAGTCATCTTCTTGAAGGTTCCCATTATATAATGTCGTTTTGACATCCATCAACCAAATCTCATAGTCATGGTAAGCTGATATGGGAAGTATGATTCTTATGGGTTTAAACATGGCAACTAGAGAGAAGGTTTTTTCATAGTAAATTCCTTGATGCTGTCTGAATCCTTTAGCCACTATTATTTCTTTATTGGTGCTAACTTGACCTTCCATGTCTAGTTTTCTCTTGAATACCCATTCTAATCCAACAGGAACTACATCAACTGGCTCATCGACCGAAACCCAGACTTCGTTCTGATACATGGTATCCATCTCAGAATTCACAGCTTCTAGCCATCTTGCAGCTTCTGAGCTTTATACTTCTTCCTTGTAGGAGAGAGGTCTATCATTTTCCAACAATCATGATTCACGATCCTCAGTGACATGAAACCCAAATCTCTCTAGTTCCCTTACATATCTTGAGCACCTACGCATTAATTTTGTTTCAAGAACCTCTTCCACAAGGACTTGTAGAACTTGAACCTATACCAACTCCTGTGTATCTTGAGCATCAACTTCATCGAAGTCAGTCTTGCTCCCACTATCCTTCTTAAGTACGTGCTCCCTCTCAACAAAGACGGATTGTCTAGAGACATTCACTTTCTTGTCTGAAGGGTTATATAGGTAATATCTTTTCGTTTCCTTGGGATATCCTATAAAGAGACACCCTGTTATCGATTAACAACAGTTGATTTTCATAATTTAATACATACATACCATTTTCTAAATGTGATATACCATAAAATATGTTGTCCTTATAAAAGATTCAACCCGTATTTCCAAACATGCATATAAATCCATCTATATCCAAACAAGATACATAAATTATGTTCTTGGTAACACTAGACACATAATAATAGTTATGTAAAACCAAAATCATCCCAGTCAGCAATGAGAGGTGGTAATCGCCAATAGCCAATGCATCCAACCTTGTACCATTGGCAGCTTGATGATCCACCTCCCTTCTGGAAATATTTCCAAATCTACTTGGTTCTTGCATTAGAATACATATGTGAGCCCTAGAAGCTGTATCTAATACCCAATGAGTAAAAATAGAAATATTACACTTGATAACGAATGCACTTTTAGCATCCCCATTCTTTTGGGTGCATTTCCTCTTCCAGTGGACTTTCTTGCCACACGAAAAACACAACGCCTCCTATTCCTTTCCCTGCCTCTAGATCTTCCTCTTAATGGAAGGATAGCACTTGTGGGATTCAAACAGTTTATAATTCTTTGGCCCCTTTTCCTTTTCTTCCTTTTCTTATTCACCATAAGGACCACGGGTTTGTCACTCCCTAGGTCCTTATCTTCTTGGAGAATTAAGGTCAGATGTTCTGATATACCCTTCTCATTGTTGCTCATGTGATAATTGGCAATGAAGCTGGAGAAGGTCTTCGGTAGTGATAATTGGATGAGATCTATATGAAACTTATCTGTGATCTTAATCCCTAAGATGTCCAGGTGTTCAATGTATCCAATAATCTTGACTACATGAGACCCAGCTGGAGAAGACTCTCCAGGCTTAGTTTTAAACAAAGCGTTGGTGATCTCATATATCTCATATCTCTCCTTCTCTTAGTAGAGATCCTTAAGGTGAGAGATCATGCTATACACGTCCATGTTTTCATGTTGCTTCAAGAGATCATTAGACATGGCCGATAGCATAAAAAAATGGACTTTTGTGGCATCATCAATGTGATTCGTGTAGAGAGATAGTTCCTCATCACTTCCCTCTTTTCCCGGACCAACTGGAATAGGCTCTTCTAACAAATACAATTTCCATTCGTGGTGAAGGATGACGCATAAAAACCTCTGCCACTCTTTGAAATTGGTGCTGGAGAGAAGTTTTTCCTTATTGAGTATGGTTTGAAATGATATATTTGAAGTCATTTTTCTCACTGATTATAAAAATTAAGATGATAAAAGGTTTAGTAATTTATTATAAAAATGAGACAACTAAATAAATTAATACTTATTAGTCTCCTACTATTTTATCAAAATCCAATATCCCTCACCATTATCTTTGGAATATTCTATTTCCTAAATATTCTAGTGGTATGGATCCATATTTCCCTTCACATTACCCTAACTAGTTTTGGTCATGCAACTTGAAAGGTTTTAGGTAGGCATTCCAAATGCCAACTGCATTAACTCGCAGCTCCTTAATCTGCTGAGTGGAATCCCAAATCCTGAAATCCTTTTATTTTGGATTTCCTCAACCTTTGCCTCTTGGTCACACCAAGTCCTGTTGTGGTAGTCAACCCTTGATGCAAACCAAGTCAAGTCAACCCAAAACCTTGAATTAGAATTCCCTGATAATTGAAAGCACCCAAACTAGGGTTGGTCATGCACTTTGAACTAGGGTTAGATTCTAACCAAGATTATAGAAGGCTATACCGACATAAAATTTATTTGAGGGATTTTATACTTATACGTAAATTTAAAATTTATTATCTTTTATTACATGCTTGTTAATATTATGTGGGTTATACTTATGTGATTAACCATGTCTAAGATAATATTTACGTATAAGGTGATTTTATTTTAGTTCCAAATTTCATGCTATTTTAATTCAACAATTGTGTGATCGTGACAACAAACCCACAATAAATAAACCATGAAACTGACATAAATAAAAATAAATGCTATGATAATGAGCTTTTTCTATTGGTTAGTTTATCTAGCGGTTGTTAAACTAACCCAAGAACAAGGGGAGAAACACCTTGAACCTTCGGGTTCATGTTTACAGCTTTCTACCTGTCCACCTTCGTATCACATTGGATTGGTTTCTCCTTGGCTCCTCACTTGAGCTGCCTCCACCAGCTTGGGAGTTCTATCCATTACATATGCATTTATCTCACAAGAAGGTGAGGGGTAAAAGGGGTTTTTTCATAAAAGAATCCTTGGGCGCGCATGCCCTACATATTAGTGAGGAGAAGGCTCGTAGGCAACAAATTTAGTTTATATAAATAAATTAAATGAAACCATTCATATACAATGGTCTTGGTCTAGCTCATGATCATCCATACAAGAAAAGATATTTAAGAATAAACAAAACATTCATTCAATTATTTAATCAATATTTTTTAAGATAAATCACTCTCGAATAAATTAATTATCTTTAATTAATAAATCCTTTTATCATAAACCCTTTTCTGAATTTTATTGAGATTCTCATCCATCATAATTTCAAACAAATAAATTCATTTAAAATTATCATAGTACATAACTTGTACCTTGGAGGTGACCCGGTGAATTTCCATTCATTATGAAGATGTTAAATCAGACCCATATATATAAAACCCCTATCACATGTTGTGCCATAGCTTTATGCCTGCACTATGGTACATGTGTCAATGATTTCTATAATATAATATTAAATTTTAATAAATATTCATAATTTGGATAAGTAAACGGTGTATAGTTCCAACTACACGACCTGTACATTTTGTTCAATGTCCATCCGAAGTACATAGCTGGGGACATGGCGTGTTGATGTACTTAGGAAATTTTGGAGTTCACGGTGTGTTCAGTGGGACACACACCATGTAGTTTCTGCGATACATGGTTTCTAGTTGGGAAATCCATGCACAGGGTAGAGGGTCCAACCCTCACCCAAAGGGACTACATGCCATGTTAAATTGGACCACAGGGCGTGTAATCCAAAAACTATGTGCCACCTGTCCCTGGTAAACACACAGTGTCATAAATAAATTAGATAGGATCCAATACACGTCCTGATTTGGTAGATCTGTCAAATCATTGATCCCAGACTACACAACGTGTACTTCCGAATACACACTGTGTATTCTGGTGTTGTATGACCAGGAGCGTTTGGTACCTATGGATGAGTTCATTTATTTTATTTTATTCAAAATTAAAAAAAAAAGTTTCTATAAGGTGAATGAGAAATGAGAGGGGAGGAACAGATATCAAGATTTGGATTTTTTAAGAACGATTAACTTGAATTGAAACAACTAAATTATTAAATTCATAAATCAACAATGAAAAAATAAATAATTTTAATCATTGATATGACCGCTCTGATATCACTTGTTAGTTTTGGGTGCTGTGGAAGCGTGTTGGTGGGTCGGCCCAACATTAATTTTAGCATTAACAACGATCAATACGAGATATGTCACGATGTAAAATGTCGGATCTTCAGAATAGAACAAAGAATGAAAAAGAAAAGAGGGTGTCTCAGAACCATAGAGATATGATCATCATATGTTTGTTATAATTAATCTAATTAATTGACAAGAGTGACCATGATGGAATTCTTTCTTCGTTGATGTCTCTGGTCATGATAGAGCGTGATCCATCGTTGCATTATAGAATCCAAGAGTAGGATTCATCTAGCGGTGATCCACACATGATCGATGTATCTCTGGACGTCACTGAAGGGATCTCTAGGTGTTAGCACGGAAGAAACTTTGCTTGCGATGTCCACCTTCAATCGCCTTAATCCGATGGTGGTGGATCTCTTTCGGTCATGAGAGCATTCTTGGAGGAAAGAGTTCTTTTGGCATTGAGAGAACTCTCCAAACTTATGGTGGAAAATGATTAGGGAAAATTTTTGGGGTTGAGAGGATATTTATAATTGGGTTTGAGGTTATATAGTTACGACAATAAATAAACATGTTACACGTTTTATTTATTTCATTAACTCTTATTGAAAACCCCAATGTCGAATGATTAATTCCTTGACATGTGCCCATGCTGATTATAATAAATATCATTTAATAAAATTATATTATTTCCAAAAAATCCTGCCTAGAAAAACTTCACACTGTTTAATCATTAATACACGACATGTACTCATTTTCCATAAAACTACACAGCGTGTATATTCAATATACATGGCGTTTAATTTTTTTTCATTTTTCATTATTTATTCCACCACATTTATTATTCCTTGAGTAATGGATATTTATTTCATAAATAAATGTAACTGCATTACTTTCTAATAAATATATATTATTACTTCTATAATAATTTTTCTCGAATAACTAGTGTTGAAATAAATGCGATCAGGCATCCTTAAATAATTATTAAACCACAGTTCAGAATAGTCATTATTTAACTTGTTAAATTAATAATTACCATAGATATATAGACACAATTAATGTGTGACCCTCTAGGCCTATTTCTGGTTGGTATTAGGTGGGCTTGACTAAAGTCCAAGATTACTGTCTAGCAACGGGTCAAGGAACCCAAGAGAAAGAAGTTGACACCGCATTGATGCGCCAACTAATAAAAATGCTTACCATGTAATATAATCCCTTTGTCACATTATCTCGAATCAAGCGGGTTTCATGCTAGTGCCATCAACCCATGTGCTCGATTATTCTTTCTTTTTCTTTCTAGAATTGAACTCTCCCATAGCGTACCATGTCCATGGATTTATGTAGGCTATATCAATTCCATACAACGGTCTGAGATATCTACTTCTGTTATCGAACAAAAGGGACAAATCCTTTCTCGCATTTTCTATTAATGTATTATTACTCGTGACACACCCAACGTATCCTACCTCACAGCGAACAATGTGTCATCATGGTTTTTTCAATACATCTAAGTGCGCGAGTTTTAATACCACTTAATAATATTCTTAAAGTTTAAGGAAAAATACATACGTCTATAGATAGAAGCATCTAATGACACAATGAAATGTTGATTTTTTACTGGTGAGTCTCGTTCTCATAATATCCTCCTAGATATTACCAAGGGTGCACACCATGATAAGGTGACTCAATGTTTTATGAGTCCTAACCTCTAATTGGCTGTATTATTTGTTTCCCTCAAATAACATCATCAGGCTATAGAACATATATTCAAGAACAATGTTATAGCACTTCCAGGTTCTCGTCATTGTAGGGATCTGCAATGACCCTTTAATCAAACAGCTATCCTTAGGACATTATCACATGCATTGTCACGCAGAAGAACAATAAAGATGTGATAAGGATTTTATTAATGAATAATGTACAAAGTAGTTGGTTATAGGCCACCAACTCCAACAAAAATATGTCACAAACCTCCAAATTTTAAAGAGTATATTTTTGGAAATAATTCAATGATAAACAATCTCTCTTATATCTATTTCATATAATTATTAATATTGATAGATTAAAATTAGATACATACAATGGTTTAGTGAATATATATTCTACATTATATTTGGTATCAATGAACTCTAAATAAATAGCACACTTTTTTACATTATCTAATATGAAATGATTTCATACTTTTATATGCTTATTTCCGTAATATTTGGATTGATATATTCGTACTGTGTCAACTCGATCATAACATAAAAAACATTTCATAATCTTAGAATAATATTCAATATATATCATAACAATACACACCCTAGAACAACAGAGGTTTAGTTTTTTTGGAGACTAGATATACAATCACCTTATTTCATGAAATATATTCAACATCTCTCACAAATTTCTCTAATTGTACACTTCTTATACATACCCAAAATAAATCTTTTACTCATAAGCCAGGGAATGGAAATATAAAAAATGGAAAACATATGATATATCAATCAATGATCATAAGTGATTATTAGATAAGTATAGGGGTGTGAAAACATGATCGCAACATAATAAAGTAATACTTAATCATTAAAATCACATTAATCATTAATCATGGAATAATTATTTTTAATTACAAAATACATAAGTCATATGAGTATGTAATCATCAATAACCTGTCAATAATCAATAGAATATATCATAATCATAATGAATATGTTCATGGAATAAAAATAATATTAGAAAATCATTTAATGAGTCAAGGGTCACTGCCAATATTATAATAGTGGGCTGGGTTCACTATCAATTATATCATTTCTTAAGTTAAGTTTCACTCCCAAGATTATCATATAGGAAAGAGTCCTTTACTGAACTGGGTTCACTCCCAATTCCAGTCCGTATTGTCTCATGAGATATCAATATTCACTAAATAAATTAGTGGGCTATATAATTACAATACCACCAATCACATAATGATAACCACACATATGTGTGGCATAATATAATAAAAACATTCATCATTTCATCATAGAATAACCAATTTAAAGGAAACTAGTTTCATAAAGATTTATTCAAGAAATTATTACTTCAAGAGAATGAAATATGTTTCATATAATAATCCTTTAATAATAATCATCATAAGATATCTAGAGTCTGAAAGTGGGTTATATCATAAGATCATAACCCTAGTAAATCTTAACAATCATTAAATTATATTTTGGGATGTCTTGACTAGGGTTCCACACACCGGTTCCCTGAGCCGGTCAGTCACATGACCTCAACCACACCTCCCCGCATGCTAGAGGTTGTCAACTAGAAGCGAGGGCCTAATATCCATCACGAGGAGACTATACCCAATGTATTATAGTTTCAAATCATCTGAAATAAATAAATAATTTCCAAATGATATATCCAAACAAGAATAAAATCAGTATCACATGATGACTAAAGCAAGAATACAATGCCCAAAACTAAAGAAGTAGATTTTACATTCCAAGTATGTGTCAAGTGTAAAATGAAGAACCCAAAGTAAATAAACTAAGAACTAAAATATTTTTCCAACACCAGGTATGGTTTCTTTATCCAAACATCATCTCAACTCAGCTATTTAAAATAGGTCTCTTTCTTTAATCTTTTACATTGAACATTACATCTATTCGGGTACCGATCTGGAGGCTAGAGTAGGGTTTGAGTGAAACATATTAGGCCTCCACCAATGGTGTGTAAAAAATTATACATTAAATAAAATTTTATAAAATTTTATAAATAATAAAATAAAAGAAAATAAGTAAACAATTAACATATTAAATTATTTGTTATTTATCCAAATAACCCCTAACTTCCCAAGGACACCCGAACCATTAATAAATTTATCATCTCGTGTTAGAGTTTAAACCGTAATAATATATATAATTTAAAAACATTATAAAACATTTTATTTAATTATTCACCTCATTCAATGTCACATCATGGTCATTTGGAACCACAATCAAATGTCATTCTCATTGGCATAGAACTGCACGTCTAGACCCCTATAGGTATTTTTGAGCCTTTGTACCTATCCCACACCACAATGTCACATGTGTATTTGGAGCCTTAGTTCCTAACCCACACTCTCTATCCCATATGGATATTTTGAGCTTCAGTCCATGTCCCACAACTATTAAAATTTATTTTTATTTGGATCCTCAACCCTTATCCCATACAATGAAAATCATATATGGGTATTTGGAGCCTCAGTCCCTATCCCACACTCTAATATCAATAAATCTCATATATATCACATATATCACAGTAATCAATAATAATGAACATTTTCCTTTTTTAAAAACACTCCTTATCATGGTATACTACTATAATTTATCAAAACAAATAGGTTTTTTCAATTTAATGACATAGAATAATATAAAAAATTATCCATTGAACGATTTTTCAACATTTAAATCATATAACCCACTAAGGTAATGTAAAACATCTCATAATTTCAATTGTCATCTAATTTATAAACACATTAATTAACCTATTACAAAAACCCAATTCCCATCAATTCCACAATAGTAATATCCTATTAATTAATTACCCAATTAATTAATACAATTCTACTAATTTTATAATCACACTTACCAAAATTCATTTTCCCCCATTCAACTCAATTTATAATCAAATGGAAAATTTATTAATATTTTCCATGATCCGATAAATTAATTTATCACTCAATTTATTCAATTAAATATTCAATTTTCAAACGTTCCCATTGAAATTTCACAGCACATACACGCAATTGGAATTCACAACTATGGGAAATGAATTTAGACTACCTAACACAAGATCATTGATAAAAGATCACCAATGGAAATCCACAATTGAAGTGAAACAACCATGTTCATGATAAATAATGGAATCTAAAATCGAAAATCAGATCTAACATAAAAATATTCAAGATCCATCAAACCTTTATCTAAACCCAATACCAATAGTGAAAACTCATCCCCTATTTTAAGTGGAAAGAGAGACATGGAGAGGGAGAAACCTAATCAAGAATAAACCACATACCCAAATATGTGCAGATCTAATAATATAGCATACAATTCACCATGAATGGTATTCGAGAGCCCTATGAATTCATTCTGAATCTCCCAAAAAATCTAGGAATTATTTTGGGTTGAGTTGGTTCAAATTTGGTGGAATTATGAAGGGTTCAGGTATTTTGAAACTAATTTTTAGAATAATTAAACCCAAAAATATCTTTTTATTAGATGGGGCATATAGTTTTCAAAAGAATGTAACCTAATTGTATTCCTCTCCTATGGGGGTTCTTGATTATGCATAAAAGATAACAATGTTTAACGAACCATGTTCAGACCATTCAATCTCTCTCTGCCTATTATTGTAAGGTTTGTTGGGGTAGAGAGCACGGTTTGAGGACCCTGTAAACTACCCAAAACCCCCTCCAAAACATCCAAATTTCCCCCAAACATACCCAAGATAAACCAAAAAATACATATACTCAAAAGAATGTATAATGTACCTATAAACAATTTTGATACATCTTCATAAAAGGTTATGATCTTAAAATATCCCACCATAAAAATTCTTTTCCTCAAGTCATAATCCTAGGAAACTTTAATACCCTAAGGTAAAAAAATCAGGTCAATAAGATGACATATATGATACTCTCTCCCATGTTTCATCCTAAATAAAGACTTGTTTCCCTAATACATGAACTATCAGCTTGGTATTTCACCTCCACAATTTCTCATTATGATCCAAATCATATATTGTATTCTCCTCAAAGGACACATCACTCCAAAGAACAACATCATCCACATTGATCACATGAGAAGTGTCAGGGTGATACTTCCAAAGTTGTTACATGAAAGAAATCATGCATAGGACTATAACTCTATGGAAGATTCAATCAATACACCAACATCCCAATTCTATCTATAACCTCAAACGGTCTAAAAAATATGATCACCAACATTCCATGTCTCTGAATCTTATGGTGACCCAATCCTGGATAAACTTGATGAAAAACACGATCTCCCAATGAAAACTCAAGTGTTCATCAACATCTATCATCATAAGACATATTCTTACTTGGATCCATAACCATACTCTTCCGAATCAGCTGAACCAACTATGACATCTTCTACACAAGACTCTATCCCAATAGCTCTCACTCACCTTCATTTGTCCAACATAGAGGATATATGAATGGCCTACCATAAATATACAAATATAATACCATCTTTATAGTTTCCTGATAACTATTGTTACAGTCAAACTCAAGGATCTCTTAGTGATTCACCCAAGTTCCACCAATGCTAAGAACTGTTGATTTAATAATATCCTCAAGAACCTATATAGTACATTCCAATTTCTCATCTATCTATGGGTGGAAATCAGTACTCAATTAATCATTTGTACCAAAAAAATTTGTAATCCCTTATAGAAGCATGATGTAAAATATGAGTCATGATTTTAAAAATACATTGTGGAACCCCTTGAAGATAAACTATCTCTCAAATGTACATGTATCTAATCATTACCACTAAGGAAGTATCTCATATGGGAACTAAATTTTCTACTTTCTTCAATCATTCCATAGTCCAACAAATATAACATTTCTTCTATGATTTCCTCAGAAGACCCACCAAACGGTCTATAGTAACATTGTCCCACTCCCATTCTAGAATTAGAAATGGATATAGCAGACCACCATGATGTTGATGCTCAGCCTTCACTTATTGGAAGGTGTAGAATCATTTCATGATCCATAATCTCTGATTTGTTTTCATAATAACCAATGCATTCATCATATGTTATTGTTCATTTTGGTCACACCTAGATTCACCATCCAATTCAAGGCATTAATTGATACATCAGCTCCTCCTGAATTCTCAAAACCTCCAAAATGGGATTCCTGACAAAAATTATCTCGTCCTTAACTATGTTCCAATCTGAAGGTAAATACCCACCATTAAGGCTATCCCTCAAGTCCAAACAATCTTTATACTCATACTGCATTTTCGTGATTTGACTCAAAAGTGTAAACTCCACCAAAACTAATGTGAGATCCATATTCTTCTAACCCTCATAAACCAAAACATGAATCTTATCCAATAGATTCATCATCTTCCACTCAGTAGTAGACTTTTTAACTTCTTGTGTTTCCGTTTTTCTATATAAATCATTTTCAAAATAGTTTCCTTTCTGGATCATATATGCTAAATCAAATTCGAATTACTATATACACTCAACACATTCCCACTACTAGAGATTAAAATATCATTTCTAAAAGTTTTTATTGAATCTATTGTGATCTGTATACACAGTGAAATTTTCACCAACAGATAATTTCACCAACACACAAAGGAATAAACCAATACAGCTAACCTGAGGTCATGTATTAGGTAATTCCATTCAGGTGGTCTCAGTAGTTGAGACCAATATGCCACAACTTGATCAACCTACACCTGCACTACTCCAATCCTGATCACTGATGCATCACAAAACACTCTATAATCCTCATATTTCTTTGGTAAGATCATGATCAGTGTCATTTTCAGGTACTTATTTAACTCTTAGAAGGCATTCTCATATACTCCACACAATTCAAAATTTCATCCCCTTCTTAGTCAAGCCTCAAATAGGTTGAACCAATCCAAAAAAATCTAGGATAATCCTTCGATTATAACCCAATATTCCAACAAAGCTATGGGGATCATTGGAATTATTAGGCTACTCGCACGAAACTATTTTCTACACATTCTCTGGGTCTATTAACACACCTTCCTCTGATATGATGTGACCAAATAACTGTACCGAATCAATTTTCAATTGACAGTTGAGATCTTGGATTATATCACATGTTGTCTTATTGTACTCATGAATATATAATGATATTTGGAATGATCATCATGAGTCTTGGATTACAACAACATGTTGTCCGAAAACACTACTTCAAATAGAGCCTATTATTCGTATAAGATTCTAATAATCTATGAAAAAACACTATTAGAGAAATAATTAGCCTGAAAACAATTTATATGAACTCATGTAGGTTATACATACTTCTAAAAGTAGTCTGATGTATGTCATGAGGTAAGACTCTCAACTAGGGGTACCTTGTTCTTAATTTTATCTTGGAGAATACCCATTCTCCTCTCAACTAGTCAAATATATCCTTGATATGTTGAATAGTTTACTAGTTCTTCATTTTTATTTGGTTATGCTCTCAATAATCAACACATAAGAACAGATTCCAATCATCCATTGGGAAAAACTAGAGAACCCTAATGTGATATACTCAAATAGATAAACCCCTTATTTATTGACACATCAACTTGAGTCTTAATTTCTTGAAGCTATATTAGAAGAATTATATATGGTGTAATATAAACTAGCTCATCTCCAAAATGAGCACCATCATAAATTCAACATCTCTCTAAGGTAGAAGCCCTGATAAGTCCCCATGAAACACATCCTAGAACCTATCCACTATGGATGGAAATGAATTTTTTTCACACCCCCATCATCCAGTAATAGACTATAAACCTATGCAGTGGCCTCCACCAGTTACTGATAAACTATCCCTGTATAGACCACCTTGATATCCCATTCTCCATGGAGAATATTATTGTTTCCCCCGTGATATACAAAAAAAAACACTCTCCTTCTGTAGCAATAAATGTGGTCTTAGTATTCCACTAATAATTCCATACTCATAATTAGGTCAAAGCCTAACATTTTAATGATATAAAGACCAATATAAACTGATTCTCCATGAATTTGTGAGAACACCCATTGTACAAATAAATTTCCTTCACCTATACTCCCAATTGATTTTCAATCATCGTTAGTTTACTTATGAGCTCCACCTACAGTCTCAACCCATTTCCAAGTTTTGAATATATAAAAGAATTAGAGGAACCAATATTAATTAAAGAACTATCTAGTGTTGAAGCTACCATAATTTTAACTCAAAATATTGATGGTCTAGGCTTGTTATCCACTGGTGTAGACTAAAAACATTCCACTACCACACCCTTCTTCCATGTGATGCATTGTGAGTCCCCTGAGCCACACCACTCCTATAATATATGTGTTATTTCATAGATATCCCTCTCCCACTACCTCGACCACCACATCTATTATATATATAACTTACAGACTGATATAATGATGAAGATCCCCTTACCATACAATGGTTCTTTATAGCCACTCCACCACCACCCACCATTTATGGGTTCCTATAGAATGACTATATATGTCCCATCTTATCAAAATCTTGTAACTCTAACAATGTTCTTGGAATATTTTTACAAAAGTGTCCCAGACTACCAAACTATTAGAAAATAACTCATGTAAGATCATGTGTAGATGATCTTTCCCCCTGGCCACTCTTATTTCCAATTCTTTAGTCAACATTATAAAAGTTATGCTTACTAATATCCAAATACACACCACTTGATCTTCCAGTAGAAACCAGCTATCATGCTCTGAAATCCTCGTTTTGGTTCCTCTCATATATGAGAGCCTCATCCACCACTTCCAAAACTAATTTAGACTGAAGATATTAACCTATGAAATAATTTCACATTTAAAACCATATTTAAGCCTCTTTTATTTGATAGCCTCATATCCAACCAATGATGGAGAAAAGCATTTAAAATTCATGAAGTATCTAGCATAGTCCACCATTGACATGATATGATGATTCTACCTCACAAACCCGGTTTCTCCCACTTTCCCAAATTATTGAGGGTAAAAGTGTTCCAGAAACTTCTTTAGAAAGTCCTTTCACTCCGTATTATCTAGTTGTCCTTCCTGAGTCTATATTTCCCCCTAATTATTCACCTGACCATGTAACATATAAGTACCCAATTTGGATTTATTCATAGTAGGAGTCTTTAAGTGGTCAATTGTAGTCTTGATGTACTATATCTAGAAATAAACTGCCTTAGGTATACCCTTTATGGTAATCATCTGAGGGTACTACAACTGAAACTCCCGTGTCATGTCAGATATACACCTCACAACCCAAACTGGTTCTCTTTCCCTAAACTATATAAAATAAGTAATGTTATCATGAAACTACTTTTTAAATTCCTCACGCTACAATATTTGTTCATTAGGTTCCACTAGTGGAGTATAATCTTCATCCATAACTTCCTATCAACCTCTCAACAAGCATTTTCATGGGGGAATATCTCTAAATTTCCAAAAACATGTCTCCAGATAACATAACACAACATTAATAAATTTAATATGATGGATTCGCATAAATCAATAACAATTTATCCCCCTTTTCCCACTACAAAGTAAAGAATGAGGCACTTTCAATATCCATAACCATTTAGGATGTTGGTAATGGTTAACAAAAGGTTAACTCATTCTAATTATTCATATTCCACTAAAAACCCATTTATTCACATATTACTTCATTTTAAAACATTCCCTTCCATATCAGGCACTATTTTCTGTTCAATTACACAGGCATGGAAAAATATTTCAATGTCAACAACTTACAAAAAACCCATTTTCCCACACGGTTTAAAAAATAATGCATGTCACAGTAATTCCAGAGATTTGGTAATTATTCATACATATTCAAATTTCATTCCATATCAAAACACAATTAAAATAAAAAAACATAGAAAAAAAATCAAATCACACAAAAAGTGCATCATCCAAGGTGAAATAACATCCCATTGTATCGTAAAACATTAATAACAACAATCCCACCCTGGGTTATCCATTTTACATGGGTCATCTACTCCCATTAATGAGATCTTTTCAAAGGCCATAATCATCTTAATATCCTATATACTATACCCAAATAGTAAGATAAAATAATTGAAAAAGAAAACTACCTTTGATACCACTTTGTAATGTACCAACCTGGGTGCCACGCATGATTGACTTGAGCTTGTCGGTCACACGACCTCAAGCATGCCTCCCCATGTACCAGAGGATTCCAACTACCTGTAAGTTTTTAATATCAATAATGGGGAGACTATACCCTCTTTATCAAAGAATCACAACAATATAAATAAATAAAAAAATATCCAAATTATATAACCATAACCAAAATTATACGAGTATCACTGTAGAGACCTGAAGCCTGTCGTACATGGACATTACATTACTTTTGCGGAATACTTAGTACATAACAAAAACACACACACAAGGATCGTAATAGTTTAGTGTCTTTGGAAACTCGGAACGTAATCTTCTAATCGTGGTGAAAGATCTTCAATATCTCCCATAAAGATCTTCCCCTTTTTTTTACCTAAAAACCTTTCTTTATATCCTGGGGAAAAGAAAACATAAAAGGGTGAGCTTAAATGCTCAGTAAGGGTAAACAAAAGAAAATCAATCACATCATATTCATAAGAACATAACTTTTGGAAATCTTAACCTGCAAAAGAGAGCATAATTTCATAACATGGGATAAATCATAGAAGTGAAATGTAATCCCAATAATCATAACTTAAAATATGAAACTTTTTGGCATACACACATAATCATAGAGAATCATTTCTTGTTAGTCAAGACTCATTGCCAAGACTATCTTAGTGGACAAAGTCCCTTTCTGAATCGAGTGACCCTCGTTTCAGTCCTGTTTCACTGAACCGGTATAACCTACCATTCCAGCCATGTCTATCTCATGAGATATAAAATCTTTACCCAATGCATTGGAGGGAGATATAGGTCCCACCCATCTCATAATGATACCATTCTTATGTGTGCCACAAAATCATAAATCATACATCATTGCATAACCCATGTAATAAAAATGGGATTCTTAAACAACATGGCATCATAAAACCATTCATACAAGATAAAGGAATTCATAAACATAATTCCATCACAACATAGTCAAATCAATAAAAAAATATGGATAGAAACAGAATCCTTTATTATCTTAGATGGAAAATAATTTTGATAAAACACTTGAATTGAATTCTTGAGGAAAATATCCTTTCTTCTTCAAAATCAATTTCTTTTCACAAAACATCATGCAATTTTAAAAGAAAGCGATTTTATTGAAAATAGTAATGAAATATTTTGGATGAAGCTTCATTAAAATAAGGCTTTATAAGACCGTAAAAATCCGTTTGTGCCGTATAAGTTAAAAAAACATTCTTCGTACTTTTATCAGAAAAGTCAAAAAGTACCTCGTACGACAAAAGATTCCTTTCATAGATATTACTAAAAACTCACCGAAGGGTAAAAATGGATTTAAAAAATTGTAGGTGGATGGAAATAATATTACATATTGATGAAACATGGATGTGGATGATAAAATACACCCCACTAAATACTTACGAATAAACAATCTCGGATAAAAATGAGATTGTGATATTTCCCTTACCTTAGGTCCGACTTGCTTTGTAAGTGTCCGAAACTCCTGTATAATGATTTAAATCATGTTATTGACTTATTACAGAATCATATTAATTGTTATGATATCATATATGGTTCACTTATGACATTATATTACCCGTTCTTTTCTAAATTCCATGTTAAAGAAGCGTTTTGGGTAAAATCGTTTCATTTATCGTAGGTGTTTTGACTTGTTGTTCTTGACATTATTATTACTTATATCATGATTTACTTACTTCCAGAATATAAAATATGATTTATATATCATATATATTCAGTATATATATATATATAATAGATAGATAAATGAAATGAAAAACACCGTTCATGGAGACGGTAGTCCGTACGTACGCATGAACGCTGTTTTCCTTTCCTTATTGTCTTGAATGGAAGTAAGTAGATGACATACATATATATATACATAAATCCAGTAGCTTTATAATGTCATATATTTCATTATTATTTCTTATATATACTTTATAATCATTCTTAAATGGTTAACATGGAGAATGAATCTCATCGCGTCGTGGAGACGGTAGTCCGTACGTACGCACGAGCGATGATATCATTTCTATAAATATTGAATTGAATTGGAGTGGATTATACAATATATCAGAATCAATATGATGTTTTAATAACTATGTATAGTTATTCTTTACACCATTATACCCATCCATGTAAGGTGGTGGTGGAAAATAGATTACACCACGGCGTGGAGACGGTATTCCGTACGTACGCACGCGCGGTGATTTCTTTTTCCGTAGGATGGATAGATGGTGAAATAGGGTTGTTTCATACTTATAATAACATATCAATATATGAGTGATACTGATGTTATTACTTCATAATGAAACAACCTAAGAAGAATAAGTGGAAGAAGAAATAAAGATGAAAGAATTGGTAACGGTAATTACCTCTTCTCTGAAGTGCCTCTTTGAGACCTCCTCTTAGGGAACTAAAATTGGTCTTTGAGGAAGACCAGAACCTCTAGGATGTTTCTAGGGAAGTGGAGAAGATATTTTGGCAGGGGTTGGCCGAGCTTGAGTGCTCAAATTGGTGTGAGGAGGAGGGGGAGGAGGTGTCCTTTTATAAGGGAGGAGAGGGGCACCTTAGGAATATCTCAAAATATTATTTTATATTAAAGTCAAAATCGGTTTATAATGGTTCCAAAGGGTCTTATTTCGAAGCTAAAGTGGGTATGGGTCGAAATCCTATCAAACGATAGGATTTAGACAAGTTTAGGGTATTATTTTAACCTTATCAATTAGATTTAACTCTAAGTTAATTAATTTAACTTTTACCATGTCTTTTTGTTTTCTTTCACTATATGGTTAATACACTTACTATAACATGCCAAACGAACCCCAAATTGTTTATTATTAGTATATATATCCTTATCTAAGTCATTTGTCCGAACCTTAGATTTTTAGGAATAAAATAACAATTAATAATATAATATTTTATTTAAAAACTATTTTGTGTCAATTTTGACACTATTTGATATATGATTTTTGTGAAAGTCATAACAGAATTATATGTTCGAAAAAAGTTGATTAAATCAACACTAATATATCATAGTAACCTAGAAAATTAGTGGAATTCATAAAAAGTCTTGAATTACATTTATTTTGGTATTTAAATTATCAATTATGTCAATATTTCATTGATAAGATAATTACTACATCATCTTTGTGTCATAAATAGATTAAATTATTTGATATCTAAAAATTACAAATAAAATACCATTATGTAGGAAATCTTTTTATCTTTCTAATTAATATTTACAATCGAATTTATCTTATGTATAACGCCATATTAAAAATGATTTACTTATTAAACTTTGATTTTAACTATTTTAACCCTTCTTTAAATAAATTAATAATAAATGTCCTAATCTAATCCAAGTGGGCCTAAATGGTCATATTTTATTCCTAAGTTTGTTTTTGGTAGAATTACACTTGTCCAATAGAATTAGGACATGTGTTAGGGTAATATTAATATCATATTTACCTTTAGTTACCCTATTTACTATTAACCGCGGTAAAAAAAGTAAAAAGTTACTATTCACCAAAAAATTATTTTCATCTCATTGAACCACATTTTAGTCCTTGATATTAACCGTGTCTCTCGGATTTTCGAAATTCCATTCACAGAAGCGGTAAAATTAAGTTTTATGCAAAATTCAGTTTTTTAACCTACCACTTAGTGGTTTCACTATTCATCAAAAATTGAAAGTTTTCAGAAAAATACCAAAATTTTACCCTAGGCTAATTTCGATATTCCGAATCCAAAAATGAAGTCCATTTTGAAAAATAAAATTTATAAAATTTCAAAAAGTGGTTATTACTATTCATAACGGCTAGTTTTAATAGCATATTGTTGTTTAGTGAAACTCGGTATTGTGTACGACGCAAGCTATCGAGGAAGGTCGTGATTGCGTGTAATGGAAGGAAAGTCAAGGATGCGTGTTGTGAAAGCTTCTTTTGGTGTAGCGTACAACACAAGACATTAATGAAATTAAAAAGAATATTTTTCATAAAATCTCGGGGTGTTACATTCTACCCCCCTTAAAATGAATTTCGCCCTCGAAATTCGTCGGGGTTATAAATGGTTTACTATTCGAAATTTTCTTTGATAGAAACCCACATCGTAAAAAGGAATACCAAAACATGGCTTTAAAAACTAAAGTATGAAATGTAACAATTACCCAAATAAACTAATCACTGGGTTTCCACATAGGTGAAAATATGGATATGGAAGAAAAATCTAACCATCATGTTCTGATGGAGAGTGGTAGAGAACATGGCTATGGAAAAGCCAGTAATCACAAATCCATAGATTTGTGATGATATAAGGTACCATCTGATTCATCAGGTATAAGATCACTAGGACAACATTTTTGGTTTTCAAGATCATTTCCCTAAAGTTGAAAATTTTCTTAGAATAAATACTTACTTTATTTTGGTACAATCTCACTGTTGTTCATGCCTTGAACAATTTCCTACTTCATCTCTTAAATAAATGAAGTTGAATTTGTTATTCATGAAGTGTTAGCAGATCATGTGATAGAATGACTGTTCATTCCATCTGTCTCAAACAAAAGGTTAGCAAAAGTTATTAAATATACATAAGTCATTCTATAGTGAGATTAATCATATACGGTTCCTAAAATGGACTTATACTTCATATATCATACTTCTTAATATAATAAAACTAGTTTCTACTAAACAGGGACTTCCTGTAGGTCAGTGGTAGGCGATAAAGGCCAGTCGCACTTCGGTTGTGGGTTCGATTCCCACAGCCTTGTCCAAAGCGATGGGCTGTCGCCCGTCCTACAGGTTGTCCTTTTTCTAAAGCTATATTACTATAACATCCAATCAATAATATCGAAAATCTTCTATCCTTAAACAATACTAACTTATGTCTAACATAATCCATTCTAATCTTTAGGCTTATCCATAATACTGCAGTCCACTCTCATAATATAGTGAAAACGATTACCAGAGATTTAATACCATCGTTGATCCCCATATATCATAAGATATGTCTTGTTGGTCACATTCTAAACATTCAATGTCCTTAATCATGTATTCTCTTGAATACCCATTGAACCTTAGTGAAAACATGAATGCAGTTAAACGTTAACACTTTCCACATACCAAAATCCTCAAAATTCTTTATAATCAAACCATGATATCACTTAGTCCTTATATCAATCATGAGCTCATGAATACTATTAAACATTTCATTTTCTCGTCTTCATTATGCGCATATCATCTTATTTACAAAAAATATCTCAATCACTTTGAATACCACATCAATAAATATTGCAATACTCAATGATACAACATTATTTTGGAATCCCATTACATAAACACTTAATCATTCCACCACATCGTTTTCATATTCAACATTGCCAAGAGTGATCGCATGTGATTTCCCTTTTTCCTTTTCCTTCAGTGGTTGCTCATGTTGATCATCACTAACCCTTGGATTAGGGCAATTATTAGCATAATGCCCCATTTCCTTGCACTTGAAGCATTGAAGTGTTGGTGGTGCGTTCTCTGCAGTGTTTGCTTTATTCACATCATTAGAAACCCTTTTTCCATTACTTCGACACTCAGCTGCTCGATGACCTTCTTTTCCACACTTAAAAAATTTTCTAGTCCCTTTAAGACAATCTCGACCATGCTTCTTTCCACACTTTGTGCAAAAGGAAACATTCATCTTCTTTTCACCATTATTCTGAGATTTCTCCTTGAACTCCATCTTTCGTTTCTTGTCAAAACCATGAGATGGATATGTAACACCAACTTCCATTTCTACCTTGATAGCACAACGCACAATTTCTTCATAGCTACTGAAGTCTCTTATAGCTAATGCCCTTCGAAGACTTGGTTTTAAGCCACTGAAAAATCGATCAACTTTACTTTCAGGTTAGATGATAATTCCAGAAGCATACCTTGCAAGTCTTGTAAAATTTGCTTCATAGGTACCAACAGATTCATCGTCCCTTTGCTTCAGTTCAAGAAACTCTTTCTCCATCTTTGTTCGAAGAATACGAGGGAAGTACTTACTAAAAAACAAGTTCTTGAACTCGTCCCATTCCATGGACTCAACATCTCTTGGCCTCGTATTCTTGATAAGATTCCACCATTGATCAGCTTCACCTTCCAAACGATATACTGCTAAGATGACTTTATCATGTTCAGAACATTGAAGAACTGAAAATATCTTTTCAGTAGTACTGATCCATTGTTCAGCCACAAGTGGATCAGAAGACCCACTGAAAGAAGGTGGACGTTGCCTCATGAAGGAATCAATAGAATATTGTTCCCTTCTCTGCTCATTTGGAAGTCCAGAATGATTCATAGCTTGTGTAAGTATAGCAATAAGATTTTTCACTCCATCTCCCATAACATTTGTTTGTTCAGGAGGGCAATCATTGCATTGTCCATTGCATTGATCAACACGGTTCCTTCGGGTTCCAGCCATCGTCTAAAACCCAAAAGAATAGTGTGAGAGGCAAAAATCATGCTAGGGAAAACAACATAATAAAGGGGGAGTACCTTCAATATCCAACATCTTAGGTTTAATTCTATGATCGTTAGCGTAATTCTATTACTATAACCTATACGGATACTTATCCCTAGGGACATCCCTAGACATACCTTAGAAATATCTCTAGGGATCTCACTAATGTTTTCGCATCCTAGTTTCCAAAGGTTGATTAAACCTTTCCTCTGATACCAACTGTAGAGACCCGAAGCCTGTCGTACATGGACATTACATTACTTTTGCGGAATACTTAGTACATAACAAAAACACACACAAAAGGATCATAATAGTTTAGTGTCTTTGGAAACTCAGAACGTAATCTTCTAATCGTGGTGAAAGATCTTCAATATCTCCCATAAAGATCTTCCCCTTTTTTTTACCTAAAAACCTTTCTTTATATCCTGGGGAAAATAAAACATAAAAGGGTGAGCTCAAATGCTCAGTAAGGGTAAACAAAAGAAAATCAATCACATCATATTCATAAGAACATAACTTTTGGAAATCTTAACCTGCAAAAGAGAGCATAATTTCATAACATGGGATAAATCATAGAAGTGAAATGTAATCCCAATAATCATAACTTAAAATATGAAACTTTGTGGCATACACACATAATCAGAGAGAATCATTTTTTGTTAGTCAAGACTCATTGCCAAGACTATCTTAGTGGACAAAGTCCCTTTCTGAATCGAGTGACCCTCGTTTCAGTCCTGTTTCACTGAACCGGTATAACCTACCATTCCAGCCATGTCTATCTCATGAGATATAAAATCTTTACCCAATGCATTGGAGGGAGATATAGGTCCCACCCATCTCATAATGATACCATTCTTATGTGTTCCACAAAATCATAAATCATACATCATTGCATAACCCATGTAATAAAAATGGGATTCTTAAACAACATGGCATCATAAAACCATTCATACAAGATAAAGGAATTCATAAACATAATTCCATCACAACATAGTCAAATCAATAAAAGAAATATGGATAGAAACAGAATCCTTTATTATCTTAGATGGAAAATAATTTTGATAAAACACTTGAATTGAATTCTTGAGGAAAATATCCTTTCTTATTCAAAATCAATTTCTTTTCACAAAACATCATGCAATTTTAAAAGAAAGCGATTTTATTGAAAATAGTCATGAAATCTTTTGGAGTAAGCTTCATTAAAATAAGGCTTTATAAGACCGTAAAAATCCGTTCGTGCCGTATAAGTTAAAAAAACATTCTTCGTACTTTTATCGGAAAAGTCAAAAAGTACCTCGTACGACAAAAGATTCCTTCCATAGATATTACTAAAAACTCACCGAAGGGTAAAAATGGATTTAAACAATTGTAGGTGGACGAAAATAATATTACATATTGATGAAACATGGATGTGGATGATAAAATACACCCCAGTAAATACTTACGAATAAACAATCTCGGATAAAAATGAGATTGTGATATTTCCCTTACCTTAGGTCCGACTTGCTTTGTAAGTGTCCGAACCTCCTGTATAATGATTTAAATCATGTTATTGACTTATTACAGAATCATATTCATTGTTATGATATCTTATATGGTTCACTTATGACATTATATTACCCGTTCTTTTGTAAATTCCATGTTAAAGAAGCGTTTTGGGTAAAATCGTTTCATTTATCGTAGGTGTTTTGACTTGTTGTTCTTGACATTATTATTACTTATATCAGGATTTACTTACTTCCAGAATATACAATATGATTTATATATCATATATATTCAGTATATATATATATATATATATAATAGATAGGTAAATGAAATGAAAAACACCGTTAATGGAGACGGTAGTCCGTACGTACGCATGAACGCTGTTTTCCTTTCCTTATTGTCTTGAATGGAAGTAAGTAGATGACATACATATATATATACATAAATCCAGTAGCTTTATAATGTCATATATTTCATTATTATTTCTTATATATACTTTATAATCATTCTTAAATGGTTAACATGGAGAATGAATCTCATCGTGTCGTGGAGACGGTAGTCCGTACGTACGCACGAGTGATGATATCATTTCTATAAATATTGAGTTGAATTGGAGTGGATTATACAATATATCAGAATCAATATGATGTTTTAATAACTATGTATAGTTATTCTTTACACCATTGTACCCATCCATGTAAGGTGGTGGTGGAAAATAGATTACACCACGGCGTGGAGACGGTATTCCGTACGTACGCACACGCGGTGATTTCTTTTTCCGTAGGATGGATAGATGGTGAAATAGGGTTGTTTCATACTTATAATAACATATCAGTATATGAGTGATACTGATGTTATTACTTCATAATGAAACAACCTAAGAAGAAGAAGTGGAAGAAGAAATAAAGATGAAAGAATTGGTAACGGTAATTACGTCTTCTTTGAAGTGCCTCTTTGAGACCTCCTCTTAGGGAACTAAAATTGGTCTTTGAGGAAGACCAGAACCTCTAGGATGTTGCTAGGGAAGTGGAGAAGAGATTTTGGCAGGGTTTGTCCGAGCTTGAGTGCTCAAATTGGTGTGACGAGGAGGGGGAGGAGGTGTCCTTTTATAAGGGAGGAGAGGGGCACCTTAGGAATATCTCAAAATATTATTTTATATTAAAGTCAAAATCGGTTTATAATGGTTCCAAAGGGTCTTATTTCGAAGCTAAAGTGGGGATGGGTCGAAATACTATCAACCAATAGGATTTAGACAAGTTTAGGGTATTATTTTAACCTTATCAATTAGATTTAACTCTAAGTTAATTAATTAAACTTTTACCATGTCTTTTTGTTTTCTTTCACTATATGGTTAATACACTTACTATAACATGCCAAACGAACCCCAAATTGTTTATTATTAGTATATATATCCTTATCTAAGTCATTTGGCCGAACCTTATATTTTTAGGAATAAAATAACAATTAATAATATAATATTTGATTTAAAAACTATTTTGTGTCAATTTTGAAACTATTTGATATATGATTTTTGTGAAAGTCATAACAGAATTATATGTTCGAACCAAGTTGATTAAATCAACACTAATATATCATAGTAACCTATAAAATTAGTGTAATTCATAAAAAGTCTTTAATTACATTTATTTTGGTATTTATATTATCAATTATGTCAATATTTCATTGATAAGATAATTACTGCATCATCTTTGTGTCATAAATAGATTAATTTATTTGATTTCTAAAAATTACAAATAAAATACCATTATGTAGGAAATCTTTTTAGCTTTCTAATGAATATTTACAATCGAATTTATCTTATGTATAACCCCATATTAAAAATGATTTACTTATTAAACTTTGATTTTAACTATTTTAACCCCTCTTTAAATAAATTAATAATAAATGTCCTAATCTAATCCAAGTGGGCCTAAATGGTCATATTTCATTCCTAAGTTTGTTTTTGGTCGAATTACACTTGTCCAATAGAATTACGACATGTGTTAGGGTAATATTAATATCATATTTACCTTTAGTTACCCTGTTTACTATTAACCGCGGTAAAAAAAGTAAAAAGTTACTATTCACCAAAAAATTATTTTCATCTCATTGAACCACATTTTAGTCCTTGATATTAACCGTGTCTCTCGGATTTTCGAAATTCCATTCACAGAAGCGGTAAAATTAAGTTTTATGCAAAATTCAGTTTTTTAACCTACCACTTAGTGGTTTCACTATTCATCAAAAATTGAAAGTTTTCAGAAAAATACCAAAATTTTACCCTAGGCTAATTTCGATATTCCGAATCCAAAAATGAAGTCCATTTTGAAAAATAAAATTTATAAAATTTCAAAAAGTGGTTATTACTATTCATAACGGCTAGTTTTAATAGCATATTGTTGTTTAGTGAAACTCGATATTGCGTACGACGCAAGCTATCGAGGAAGGTCGTGATTGCGTGTAATGGAAGGAAAGTCAAGGATGCGTGTTGTGAAAGCTTCTTTTGGTGTAGCGTACAACACAAGACATTAATGAAATTAAAAAGAATATTTTTCATAAAATCTCGGGGTGTTACAATCACATGATCACTAAAGCAGGAATACAATACCGAAAAATAAATTAGTAGATATGTCATGAAAAGTGTGTTTCTATTGTCAAATGAAAAAAATACACTGACAATTACATGTGGGCCACGAAACTAGGTGTAGTTACCTCATCCACACTTTATCCCAACTCACCAATATAACATAGGGGCCTTTCCATTATCCACTCCATAAAACATGAATTCTATTCATGTACGAATCTGAAAACCTGAGTAGGGTTTGATTATATATCATTAGGCCCCCACCTATAGCTTCTAAAACATTATCTAGTCATTAATAACATATATTGTAGTGAAAAGAATAAAATACAATCAACAAGGTAAACAATTTACATATTCAATTATTCTTTATTTAACCCCATAACAAATGGGTTCCCGAGGACAATCAATCCATCATTAAATACTTTAGCACATGCCAGAGTATAAACCATAATCACATATTCAATTCAGATTCCATTTTTAGACATGTTATTTAATTTTCCATTTCATTCAATCTCACATCATAGTCATTTGTAGGCATAGTCCAATTCCAATATCATGGGAATTGAATGTCGTATTTATCACCCCACATGTATTTAGACCCTCTTTTCATATCCCACACTTCAATTTTACATGGGTATTTTGATCCTCAATACCTGACCCATACTCATTATCTTATATTGGTTTTTGGAGCATCAGTTCCTATCCCACAATATTAACACATAAGTTTATTTTGATATTCGGTCCTTATCCTATAAAATAATAATCACTTATGGGTATTTTAAGCCCTGGTACCTATCCTAAATTCCTATATCAATAAATATATTATATTTCACATATATCACATCAATGAAGGATAATAACCTTTAACTTTTTTATCAACATTTCATAGCATGGTATAACATTATAATTTATCAAAACAGACATGGTTCACCAATTTAATCACATGGAATAATACGAACAATTTAACTTTAAACCATTTTAAATATTTAAAACATATAACCTATTATGGTAAATTCAACCATCTCATAATTCCAATTGTTAAATTATTAGAAAAAAAATTAATTTACCCATTAGAAAAAACCATATTCCCAATAAACTCAACAATCACAACATCACATTAATTAATTAACCAATTAATTAATCAAATTACAAAAATTTCTTAATAAAATTTACCAAAATTCATTTTCCCCATATTTAACTCAATTTATCATCTCAGGGAAAATCAATTAATCAATTCCATGATCATATAAATTAATTACTCAATTTATTTACTCAATTCATTATTCAATTGTCAAACATTGAAATTGAAATTTTACAACACATACATGAAATTGGAATTATCATCTACAAGAATTTAATATTGACCACACACCTCAAGACCACTGATAGACAATCACTAATGGAGATCCTAACTTGAGGTAGAACATCCAAGATCATAGTGAATATAAATATCTAAAATAAAAACATAGATCCAAGAACAAAAGAATAAAGATACATAAAACCTAGATCTAATCCCATAATCAAAAGAGGAAAAAATACCCTTTTTAATCCATAAATATATATGGTAAAAGAGAGAGATACCTAATTGGGAAGAAATCACACACCTAACAAGATGATGATCTGACAATATATCTCTTGATTCATCAAGAACAGTGTTAAAGATCCCTAATAATTCATTCATAAGCCTCAAAAATAAGAATAATGATTTAAGGGAATGCTTGGCCAACTTTGAGTGATGATCGGGGGTTCTAGAATTTTGAATCCAGATTTTGTAATAACTAAACATATGTGCATGATTTCCTGGAAAGGGGCACACAATTTTCCAAAATATGTTCCCTAATTGTGTCTCTCTGGTGGGAGTGAAATAGTACTCCTTATGGGGTAAAGGATTTGACAACCCATGTTCTAACCAAGAAATCCCTCTCAGCCTGGGGTTTTGTAGTTTTCTGGTTCATGTTGCGTGGTTTGGGAAAATCGTGCGCCAACCATGCAATACCCAAACCCCCTTCCAAAACATCAAAACTTTCCCAAAGAATACCGAACATAAAACTTAAACAAGATACAATAAAAAAATGAAAAATAGTACCTATAAATGAGCTATATAAATCACCCAAAAAGTTTTCAATCTTACATGTTGGAATTTATGAATATTACCTCTAAAAGGGCATTTGAACATTTATTTGAAAATTTGTAAAATATCCATATCATTCGGTATATTTTAAAAAATAGAAATTCTTTGACTGGTGAGAAAATTTTTATACTTGTTAATAACCATGAATATTATTAATTAATATATAAAGTAATAAGTATCTATTTTAGCATGAAAAATTAGTTTTTTTGGTAAAAATTAAAACATACATTCCTATTATATTTTTGGTAAAAAGTATAAGGTGCCTCATTTTTTAAATCATTTAGATGATAAATTTTAATAATTTCAAATATAGTTTAAAATTAAATTAAACCCCATTGGATAATATTAAAAACATTTATTTGAAACATTTTATAGTACATAGAAATGGGGGTGAAAAATTCCCGACTAAAGGGATAAATAAGGTCATTTATTTGTTAAAACGTTTTCTCAATAATTTTAAGTACTAAATAATGTAAAATTTAATGAAAATATAGAAACCCCAAAAATAAGTATACAAGAAAATATATGTATTTTAGAGTATAAGGATAATATAATTTTCCTTAATGAAAACATAACATAGACAATGTCGAAATGAAAAGAGATTATAACATAAATCTCTTACATCAAGTCTCATCTAATTCATATTATTTCAAATATCATATATAATAAATTTATATTTATTACAAACCTATTATATAACCATAATAATACATAAATTATAGTATATAAATCTATTAAATTTTCAATTATTTTTTAGTAATAATTCTCAATTAAAATGAACATTTATCTTTAAACATGAATATTTTCCATGTTTGTTTATGTTTGATGGTTCTAGTCCTTGCACATTGGTCATGGTTTTATCATTTACATTCTATTAAATTATTTAATAGGATCATATTTATTCATTATATACAATTTTATAAATGTTCATAAAAATAAATATTGAAAAATGATTTATATCACTTCAAGAAGATGGTAGTTCATACGTATTCATGATATATGTTTTTTAATTTTTAATTAGATATATAAGAGATTTAAAATAGATTTTAAATTAATGTAAAAAGTAAAATTATTGTGAAGATAATATTTCAATAATATTGTAATTCTCATATAAAATTTGGATGAGGTTTATGATGAAATACATATGAATAAGATTGGTAAGAACATATACTTAATTTCTGATGTCTTTTTTTATAAAGTTCCTTAAGGATTCTTGGACAGAACTTTTAGGAATACCAACACATTAGGGTCATGAATGAGGATGTTGAGAAAGTATTTAAGTAGATATTTTTTGAGATAAATAACTCAAGTGTTGTGGAAATAGAGGAGAGGACATGCCCTTTTATAAATGTATTTGGTGGAAAACATGTAAATACTTGAAAATTTAATATATAATATATGTCTTACTCAAGTAAAGTGGATAAAAAAATAAAAATCATCAAACATAAGAAGTAAAAGGTCATAATAAAAATATAAAATCATATTAAATCAAGTATTTCATGATATTTTGGACATTATCTCTTTGGTTCTCCCATATTTCAACCAATTTAACAATTTTATTGGTAACAATATTTTTTCCATGTAAACTATTTATTATGGAAAAACATATGTTGAAATTATTTAATTATATTAATTATCATAAATCTAAATATGGAATAAATTTTATTGGATTAAATTTCACTAAATATTAAAATTGATTTTAATATATGTGTGAAAATGATTAAAACCATTTTTAGACAAATTCATGTTTATGTATAAATCTAAATGTATACTTATTCATCAATTAGTGAAAGTAATTAAATGAATTTAAAAAAAATTTATTTAATATATTTTAGCACTTTGATATTTTATGATATATTACTCTTCATATAAATTTAATTTCACTAGTAGCTTATGATACATGCAATCCTGAGTCTAAATGAATAGTAATATAGTATACCATTATAACATATATATTAAATTGGATGAGAGAATAAGAATAAAAATCATAAAAAATTTAGTTATAAATATCATAGAGAAATAAAATATTTTGTTAAATAATAATTCAACATTTAGTAAATTTTTTATATGCTCCAAGAAAACGCGTTCTCTTAAAATGGTTTTTTATTTCTATTGGTGTTTAAATAATTAATTTTTTTCAATTCTAGAAAATTTATTTTAAAAAAAGAACTTCACTGTTTAAATAATCATTTAAAAAATTATATTAGTTTATAAAATTGAGAACTATTTGAAAACATTTTATTTTCAAAGAATAATGAAAATTATAAATATTTATTGAAAACTATTTTTTCATCATTTTACAATGTTTCATTTTTTTTAAATGAATTAAAATTAAATTTTACTCTTACATATTCTGAATAATCCAAATTAGGTCACTGTATTTAATTTTAAGTGGTATTTTTGTAGGAAAAATCTTTTATTGTTTACAAAAAAATTCAATACATTTTTCATCACATTTTTCTAGATTAATTTTAAATTAAATTCTACCACTTTTGTGAATCTAATTTATTAGAATAAATTTCATATTTTCAATAATAATTTAAAAAATATAATTATGGTGCTTTAATTTTTTTTTGAAAATTAATAGCAACAATTTGTCATTGTGGTTAGGGATAAAATGGATTTATTAGTGTTTAATCGAAGAGATAAGGATATGTTTTCCAATAAAAATTGTATACATACTATTTTATAATAATATGTAGAACTCATCATATCCAAGAATATAATATATTTCAATTTGAAAACTTTTTATTTAGTTCTATATTATTAAATTTTAATATTTTATCAAATTATAAATGTTTATTGTCCCCTACTTATAAGTTATTTTGTCTGTGAAATATCATTCCAAGGTTCCTTATTAAGGGATATAAAGCAGGATTACAAAAGAATAGGTAATCATCATATCCATCGTTTTTCCATCTATTTCTTCTTCCACCTCTACTAAATATATGGTATTAAAAATAAAATAATAAAATAATTATCCTCATTATTCTTTATTTTATTAATTATTATGGAACCTCCTATATTAACCATCTTTTCAATAAAATGGGATGTCAAATTATTGCTCTGGTGTGCCTGTGGACTATCACCTCTACATAGCAATACATTTCATGTTTCATCATTGACTTTCACGAATTGTTATTATGATGGTTATAATGTTTATTTAGGATAATTATGACATATTTATGATAATTAAATTAAAATAAAGTATCAAACTTCTTACCATCCAATCTGTTGTAAGATGACAATGTCAATCATACGTAAATGGGGACTACCACCTCCATAAAGAGATGCGATTATATAGTTATTTACAATTAACATGGATTTTAATAAGGATATTTTTAATAAATATATATGACATATAATATATTATAAAAATTATTTAATGATAAATTATTATTGACACTACTTATTTTTATTTCTTCAAAAATTGAAAACAGTATCCGTGTGAACACATGACCTACCATCTCCTTGAACAGTGTAGTTCATTGTAATATATCTACCTTTTATGAATGACTCTAACTATAAATATATAAAATTAATATTTATTATATTTATATAATGAATAAAATTACTCATATTATGTAACCATGATAAAATTATAAGGATTGAAACTGCTGAATCGAAATTCTAATAAAATTAAAATAGTTAACACTTGGAAATAATGATTCTAATAATGAATTATTAATAAATGGGTGTTAAAATGATTTATCTAGATTATATATGATATTATAAGGATGGAAATGACTCTATTATATAATTATAATAAATTTGAATTTATTATATAATTGGTTTTATTTATTTCAATGTAATTTGAACTTGATGAAAGTGACTTCCATATAACTATTATTTTTTGTGAGACACAAGCCATATTCAACACTTATTTATTTTATATAATGTATATACATTCTATGTAGTTGTCTTTTTACAATTTTCCTAAAAATTTGTGTATTTTTATAAAAATAAAAGTTTATCTCTTTCATAAATTTTTGATTTAAAATTTACTAGAGTGGTAAGGGTTTTATGATACAATACCATTGTTTTCTAAAACTATTTATGATTATGTTTCCAGGATGAAATTTAATGATCTTCCTCTCAATAATCACCATAATTTTTCAATCATCTATTTATTGGAGTAATTATTAGTTAATAGTACTTTTCCTGTATTTGATACTTAAAATGATTGGGAAAAATGTTTTTAATAAAAGAAGAATATATTTTATCTATATTGGGGAATTTTATTCATCAATGTCAGTGTTTTTTTAAAATAATTTCATTAATGTTATTAATAATATCCTATGTATTTTTATATTCATTTTCATAAATTTTATACATTATGAAATAAATTTAAACAAAATTTTCTTTTCATTTTCTACATGTGGTACATATAACTTTTTACAAAAAATTAAAAAAATAATATATCATCCACAAGATGAATGTAATTTCACACCATCATGACGGATCATATATTTTAATATCACATTATATGTTTAAATTTTTATTTTAAAAAAATTCATTTACATAATATGTTGGAATTTTTTAGATTTTAAATAATTTAATTAAAAATTATAAGGTTTTCTTCCTCCGAAAATATTCTATTAATATTTTAATGAATTTTTTCATTTAAGATAACTTCATTTGATGTCATTCTTGATTTAATAAGGTTTTGATTCAGTGAAATCATCCTTATTATTTCATTCGATGGTTTTTTATTATAAGGATGAGATGTTTATGAAAGCTGTTTATTTTACATATGTTATACTGTGATGAAAAATAGAAATGTTTATGAAACAAGTTCCCTTTCAATTAGTTACGATATATTATGGATGATTTATGATCTTGTTGAACAAATATGAATGAATTATGATTATGTGATGGGTTGGAATCAAATTATTTATAACTCTATTGTATTATTCAAATATGGATGTCTCATTAGACAATAAAGACTAAAATTGGGAGTGAACCCTGTTTCATAAGGGATTATAACCATTATGATAGCCTTGGGAGGGAACCGTTACTATAGATATGATGGAATGGGGAGTGAACCCAATACACTATTATAGTGTTGTAAGTGAAGTTGAACTAAGAAAATGATTATTTATTCTTATTTAAATGCAGAAAATTATATCTTATGTTAATTTTAAGCTCTCATGTATCATGTCCTCTGATTTCATTACAATTCATGTTTTATTAATTACGAAGATTTATTTCATGAATCAAGATTATGATCTATGATTTAATGGTAATGGTTTTCAAAAATTCTAATATCTTATTCTCATAACATTATATTCGTGGTATTCCTAAATTATTATTAAAATCTCAATTTTAAACCCTTATTGAGTATATGAGGACACTAGTTCTTTCATTTCCTTTACTTATGTTATAATGAAATTTTTTAAATATGATTTTTTAGGAAGTTTTTTAATTATGGAAAAATTATTGGGAGGTGATATAGATATCTTTTGAAAAAAAATTATGTATCAATGTTCCAAGAGACACTAAACCAATATAATTTTTTCATAGATCATAATGTTATATTTTGATTATTCAACTAATTAGATTTAATATTTGTGTATGAAATTTATGGGTCATTATAGTTGGTATCATAGAAAGGATTAGTTACCTTTGGAAACTATGATGCAAAATATTTATTGAGAACCCATAGGTTAATCTTATGTATAGGAAACATCATATGTTATGGTATAGAAAGATGTGTTTATTTCTAGAAAAATATCCATGTATGGATAATACATGTGGATATGGTTTTTATTATTTTTCATTTAGGGGTAATAAGATTGAAAAGATTTGGTATATTATATCTCAAATATAATTATTGTGCATGATGATTATTCTATTACTATTCACCTAGTTTCAAATTCCTGTAGGATATCCTCTAGTTAAATCAAATATTATTTTTAACCCATTTTGATCGATTTTAATAAAATATGACCATTAAAAAACTATGTTAAACCTAATCTATCATAGATTGAAAATAAAGTTTAATGATTTAGATATCCTATAAATTATTTTCCTTGATTATATGGTTTCCAAATATGATTATTTTTTCTCACACTATTATTTTTGGGTTTAGTCAATGGTTGGAACCTGGAGGAATGATGTTAATATTTAATGTGATAGAAAATGTAATTATTTCTCCCAAAATCAGAGAATTGTTATGATAGAAGGAATAAAAAATATTCTTATTATTCTTATATAAATTTCATAATTCATCAAACATACTTAATTCAAATAAAAATAATAATAAAATAATTTTATGTCGATCCCTTTATGAGAAATCATCCACTATCATTAAGTGGGTCCACTAATCCACTAGTTTATCGTAAATTGATTAGTACCATTTAAAATATATTAACCATTCACCAGTATTCAGAATATGAAAATTTTATTTTAACTATGTATCATTTTGAAGGTAAATTCAATCAATGGAAGACACTTAATAAAGTAATAAATGATGTAGTGAGAAATTAACACCATTAGGTGTGATGTTTTATGTAACTATAACAACCCTGCTCATTATTTCACACTTAAACATAATTTATTGCATAAAGTCTTCACTTGAAACACCATTGAAGATCTAAAGGTCTAGTTTATTTGGGGCTTAAGAACTTTACATAACAATATATACTATAAAACACAACATCTTTATTGATAACTTTTTTTACATGACTACAACATTCTTTCGTTCTTAGCATTACATGAGATAACCAGAAGACATGCATAACAAATGGTGATCTATAAAGCCCAGTAAGGGAGTAAAAGGGGAATTAAATGAAAAATATATTACATATTAGGAAATAGTAATATCAATTGAGCATAATAGAAATTTTAATATAAAGGCATGATATAGATTTATTATCATAACATGGAAATGTGGAATGAACATTTAACATGATATTAGAATTATCCAATGCTCAATGCATATGGAGAATGATTAAAACCTAGTTTAACTTTATTTACCATGAGTAAAAACTCATTTCACTTTACCTATCATGATACTAATCTTTACCCAATGCATTAGAGTGCTATCAAGGTGCACCATTCTTAATCTTTTCATTTCAGGCACAATTTTGCCACATGGATCATAAAACATGAAATTATTCAACATCATTATTTATTCCCAAATAAATGAATTTGGAATACATAAACGAAACTATATAATCAATATGTATATATGTGTAATGTTGAATATCCTTGATCGAGAAATGGGTATTGTATTCATTACAGAATGACTTTGACTTGGAAAATCATGGTGCAATTTCGGTAGTATAACAGTGTGACATAAGAAGTCATAAAAATGGTTGATGAGATAAAAAAGGGTATATCATAATAATTAAATAAAATTTTCAGTAAGGGGGTCATATTTATACATTTCCCAACATATTTAATTGTCTTTAGATTCATAATATAAAATAATTGCTTGAATGTAAACAGGGAGAGAGAAATCTATTAAGAAATTTCAGTATGGTAATGGCAGTACATGGGAGGAATTAATGTGAGATAAAGGGGTATATAATCAATAAAATATAAAGAGGAAAGTATATGGGGGTTATAAATCATACCCCGACATATTTAATTGAAAATAAAAGGTCAAAAAAATATAAATAAATTTGGACAAAATGAGAAAGGAAGAAATCACTTACAAATTATTGGCATGGTAACACGTGTACTTTAGAGGAATTAATGAGATTTAAATGGGTCTCCAATCATTCAAAAATAAATAGTAATGTATGGGGGAGGTTTAGGATCATACCCAAACATTTTTAGTTGTAAATGTAGGTGTATAAAAACATAATAAAAACATGGACAAATATGAGAGAGGAGGAATCACTTACTTAGAAGTGTGATCCCAAAGGCTTGGAGAGGCTTGAGAGAGGCTTATTGGGAGCTTGGGTAACCTTGAGAGGTTTCTAGAGATAGGCGTTCAGAGGTTTTTAGATCTACAAGTGCTTTTATAGAAGAGTTGGTGGGATCTTGTGTGAGTTTATATAGAAAAAGAGCGGGAATTATTTATTGTTTATGTTTTGGGAACCAAACATTTAACTAATAAAAAACACAAACCATCACACATTTTTTCCCATATTTTTTTCCAAAGGGGAGTGGAAAAAATTTTTTTACAAGGCAATGACCTAATTTATTAAAATATTAGACTTTCTTATTTGGAGGTGATTCATACTCTCATGGAAATCAATTTAATAAGTTAAACCATTTTATAAGTCTTGCAAGGTCAACTAAGGCACCATAAAATTAACCAAAAAAAATATAAAATAACATTATTTTAATTTTAAAACATTTATTGGCCAGAAATACTATTTATATTATTTTTTTATATCACTATTGGGTCATTATGATGTCATAAAACACATTATATAATAAAACAATATTTAATTTTTTCCCCAAAAATTCAACTATCTCAGAAAATTATGAGACCTTTACCATTGGATAATTTCAATTACCTGATTCCACAAAACACTTTATTTTATCTAACTAATTTTATAAATGTATGAATTTTTACTTTAAAAATTAAAACTGACATTTATCAAAAATTCGTGGATTTTGAAAAAAAATGGCTTTCAGACATGAATAAAAATTATAAATGTATTTGTAAAAATTATTCAATCATTTATATTTATCAAAAAGTGATTTAGTAATAATATTTTATTAAAATATTTTTTAATTTAAAAACACATTAAATCATCAAAATGTATTTCTTAATTGAATATTATATAAAAAAATATTTCTTCTTTGAAAACCATTTTCAAAGTAACAATAATTAAATAAATTTATATTATTTATTAAAACAAAAAAAATGCATATAATCATAGTGTTATGGTCTTGTTACATAACCCCTTATTACACCCACATAAGACTAGAGGGTATGGTGTTCAGTGGTGACATACTCTTGGGGTGGCTCAGATATCATCACTCGGGTGGTAATCTCTATCAACTTACACTTCTCATGTAGGTGGTTCTATTCAAGATTAATGTGTTGAATCTCATCTTAGGATTGTTCAAGAGTGAAGCCATATGATTCCACCTCATTTTCAAGATCTGAAAAATGGTCTTCGAATAAAGTAATTCTACTGGATGGGGCCATCACTTCCTTTGTCCGCGTAAATTTTATTTTTTAAATCCCTATATTTATACTAATCATGTGATCATTGTTCAAAAACTATATTAGAAACAGTAACAATTAATAATGGTATTTTGAAGAAAAATCATAAACCAATGAGGTTCATATATTTTATAACAATTTTACATAATAATACAATTAATTATATCAAGAGGAATTTTCATAAATAAAAGTTTGGGTCATTATAATCTTTCTCCCTTAAGAAATCCCCCCCTCATAATTTTCTTTTACCACTCTATAATAGATTAGAGTAGCTCTACTTCATCACTTCCTCTGATACCCACATTAGTTCTTCAAACTTGTTTTTTCACCACAACACCTTGACAAGGGACATTGTCTTATTACGTATAAATTTTTCCCTATGATCTAAATCTTCACCAGTATCTCTTCATAGAAGAGGTCATTCTCCAATGGTACCACCTCCAGATTGAGTACATGTGGTGGTTCAGGTATGTACTTCTTCAAGAGTGATACATGTAAAACATCTTGTACTTGAGATAGGTTTGTTGGGAGTGTTATTCGATAGGCCACTAATCCAAATGTGATCAAGGATCTCAAAAGGGATGATGTACCTTGGACTAATCATTCCCTTCTTCCCAAATCTCTTAACTATATTCCATGGAAATATACATAGGAATACCATGTCTCCAATGTCAAACTCTAGTTCTCATCGATGATTATTATCATAGCTCTTTTGTTGACTCTAAGCAGCTTTAATGTGCTGCTGGATGGTCTAAGCCATCTACACCATTTCATCGACCATTTACATACCTAAAAGTTTTTTCTCCCCAACATCGTCCCAACATGCTAGTGTTCTGCACCACTTGTTATAAAGGGTTTCATAAGGAGGCATTTTTATTATTGATTGGATATTGTTATTGTAAAATAACTCAACCAGCAAATGATATTGATTTTACCATCCTTTTAAGTTCATTGGGCATGATCTAAATATGTCTTATAGTCTTTGGATAGTCTGCTTAGATTGGCCCTTAGTTAGAGGATGACAATCCTTAAAGAAGTTCATCTTAGTATTCAGTGCATATTGAAGACTCTTCCAGAATATAGAGGTGTATCTTAGATCTTGATCAGATATAATCGATAGTGGTCTCCAAGTATCCCTTATACTTCTATGGTATATATATATTTGCCAGTTGATCTAATGATAAATCTTCCCAAATTGAAATTAAGTGTGCAGTCTTTGTAAGAAAATCCACAACAACCTAGGCAGAATTGTTTCTCTTGTATTTCTTTGTATGTCTAGTGAAAAATTCCATGGTGATGTTCTCTCAGTTCTATGCTGGTATGGGTAATGGTTGCATCATTCCGTTATACTTCTGCCTCTCAGCCTCCACTTGTTGATATACCAAGCACTTTGATGTATACACATTCATCTCCTTTTCATGTTATCCAACCAATATATCTCTCATAGATCTTGATACATCTTTGTTTTCCCTGTGTGCAAGGTGAAATTTCAACTATGTGCATCGTCCAAAAGTTCATTCTTTATCTCCAGATTTGATGGAAGACGTATTCTTGTCCCAAATTTCCCAATTCCTTCTTCATTAACGTTGAACTCTAAGGATTTTCCTTTTTTAGTAGTTTCCACTTTCTTATGAATTCTCACATAATCTTTTTGAGAATGCATTAACCTTTCCAAAAGAGATGTTTGATAAATAATTTGGGGAAGTAATGATGATGTTACCTTTTTTATGATTCCCATGTCCATATTTATCAAATCTACGAAGATTGGATCCTTTTCAATTCTCATCAATGATAGAATCGATGGGTCCTTTCTATATAGACTGTCTTCTACATTTTTCTCTTTTCTAGGGTGGTAATGGATTTAGTAGTCATTGTCTTTGATCAGCTCTAACCATCGTCGTTGGCGTATGTTCAACTCTTTCTATATGAATATATACTTGAGGATTTTGTGATCCATGTATATTTCACACTTGTCCCAATAGATGTAATGTCACAAAATTTTTAATGTAAAGATTACTACAACCGTCTCTAGATCATGTGTTGGATATGTTTTCTCATGAAATTTCAATTTCCTTGAAGCATAGGTAATGAATTTGTCATTTTTCATCAACACACAACCCAATCCCTTCATTGAATCATCACAAAATACCACAAAAACTTCTATAATTGTGGCTAGTGTGAGTATAGGTGTAATGATAAGACTCATTTTCAACTCCATGAATCTATCTTCACACTCATCATTTTTTATCAAACATTACTCCCCTCCGAGTTATCTTGGTAAGAGGGTTGTCTAATCAGGATAAATTTCACATGAATTGACAACAATATCCTGCTAACCCCAGGAAGTTCCTAATATATGTTACCGATATTGGCCTCAGCCATATCTGAATTATAGATGTTTGTGATGAAAAATATCTCATTGCTTGTGATGATATGACCCAAGAATGCGACCTCCTTTAACCATAACTCACACTTGTTGTACTTTTCATAGAGATTCTCCTTTCACAAGGTCTCTAGTATAATGCTTAAATTCTCCTCATGCACCTCCTTAGTTTTAGAGTGTATTAGAATATAATCTACAAAGAATACAAAAAATTTGATGATGTAATATCTAAAGACTCTATTCATCAAGTACATGAGGATTTTTGTAGCATTAGTGAGTTCAAAAGGCATTACTATAAATTCATAGTGCATGTATCTTGAATGAAAAACAGTCATGGGGATATCATTATTCTTCACCTTTACTTGATGGTATCCCAACTGCAGATTCACCTTGGAGAAGTATTGTTCTCCACGTAGCAGATCGAAAAAGTCATCAATTCAGGGCAGATGATACTTGTTCTTTATCATCATTTTGTTGAGCTCACGATAATCAATACAAAGGCACAATGACCCATCATTATTGTTGACTAATAGGACTGGTTCACCCCACAGTGAATCACATGGGAATATAAACCCTTTATTTAGATTCTTATGTAATTATTTATTCAGATCCTCAAGCTCCACAATATCCATTCTATACAGAGTCTTGGATATTGGAAATGACCCAGGTATAACATCAACTGATAATTCAACATCTTTTCTAGGAGGAAGACCATGAAATTCCTCGGGAAACACTTCTGTTAATTCCATCATAAAAGGGTTGTCTTCAAGGATGCTTGCTTCCTTAGACTCAATCATCTAACCCAGATACATGTTCTCATAAGGAATTAATATCCACAGTTGAGATGATGGTTCTAAAGAAGATTCATCTTCTTCTTTACACTTGTACATAATCGGGGATTTATTCACCATATGGAGTGTGATTCCTATCTCATAAAAATTTATGATGTATCTGTCTATGGAAATCTAATCCATACCAGGAATTTCGTCAAAATCCACCAAACAGAGTATGAAAAGGTTTCTTGAGATGTTCAATCCAAAAATAATGATAGGGGAGGAGTTATAATCATAGGTTTCATTGATTTTTACATTTTCTGTTCTCACTGAAATTATTAGTTTCATGTTTTTTGTTTGTGTTTGGATTGTTATATTAAACTTTAAGGATATAAAATAATGCATAAAACTAGAATCAAAAATTACATTCTCTATTATTGAATGAATTACTAGCGTACCTTTTACTACATAGTTTTCGGGGTTCACATCACTTTTATTGATGGAAGAAGATCACCCTTGTTTCCTTGGAGGTTGTTGGTCACCTCTATAAACCCTTGGATTAATGAACTGGTTTGAAAAGTTACCCGGATCCTTGCAGTTGAATCGATGAACAATGTATTGAGGGTATAAAAGAGTGGTCCTCTCTTTTTTCATAGCCTCTGGTTTTTATTGTTAGCAGTTAATGTCTAGGACCCCTTCTCTAAAACATCTAAATAATTTCCTAATCCCTTTAAGTAAATTTCCAAGGTGCTTCATTCCTCATATTTGGCAAGTGGGGTGCTAGATTTTCTTGGAACTGTTGGATTTATCCATCAGACCTCTATAATTGAATTCCAACTTATGCTTCTTATCCCCATGATACCCCTAAGATTTTCTGAACTTAATTTATATGTTGAGGGCTCATCGAACAATTTCCACTAAGCTCTTGATGTCACATATTGCTAGGGTTTCTGTAGGATAGGTTTTATCCTTCCAAATAAGCGGTCAACCTTGCATTCAGGGATAACGACAAAGCTAGAGGCATATCGTGCAAGCCTTGTGAATTTTTCCACAAATGCTCTGAAGGATTCGTCATCTTTTTTCTTGAGGGAAAGAAAGTCCATTTCCATCTTAATTTTGAGGGTGTGAGGAAAATATTTGTCGAATTTTTTTTCCAAAAATCTTTCCCTTCCCACACCTTGATCTCCTCCTCAGGCTTCATATTTTGGATCAATGTCCACTATTTATTAGCTTCAATATCCATACAATAATCATCTATAAGTACCTTCTCTTGTTCAAAACATTGAAGGATACAGATTATCTTTTCAATGGAGTTGATCCATTATTCGAAAATTGAGGGATGGAATGATACATTAAATGTAGGAGGCCTTTGTCTCAGGAAGCTCTCGATTGCTACTTGTTCATTCTTTGGGGGGGGGGGGATGAATGTTATTCTTGACACATGTTTCTATTAAAAACATTAGTCAACTGAGAGAGTATCCTAAAAAGTTCATGATTCTTACTCCCATCATATTGGGAATCTCAATAGAAAAATCGTCACATTGATCTTCGCATCAGTTGTTAGAATAATTCCTCCTTTTACTAACCATTAGCTGGAATAAAAAACAATGTTAGGGGTAACACATATTGGGTAATCCAAAGAAAAAAATGGTGACTTATAAATTATTTTTATTTCCATAACTTATGAGTTTATAGGATTAAATCTATGTTATCCATGATCTACTTCCCAACATATATTCTTAGGGGAATTGTTTATATTACCTTAATAATTGTTTGTATTAATCATATGAATTTACCCAAGTATATCCCTCAAGAGTGTCGTAATAAAGAGTGTATAAAGGTTCATTTTCGTGCACCAATTCCCATTTGATTCTAGCTCAAAGTAGTGTTTTCATGTTTTACCCCAAGATACATCTATGTGAGAGCCACCTCTACCTGCTCATATCCATACATGGATGTATTTTATTGATAAAAACATACTCAATGCTCACCAAAATTTAGGGATGTTTTTATTATTCTTAGTCTTATACCTTAGGCTTTCACTAGGGTTTTCTAATCCTAATCCCAAAAATAACTAAACCTGTCATCTGATACCAATTATAATAACCCTTCTATTTATCTCACACTTTAACATAATTTATTTCATAAAATCTCCACTAAAAAAACAAGATATAAGATCAATATGTATACTGTCTTTGGGGCATAGGAACATTAAATAACAACATCGAACATAAAACACAACAACTTTATTAAAAACATCATTTACATGACCACTATATTCCTTCGTACTTATCATTGCATGGGATAACCTGAGGACATGCATAAGAAAAAGGGTGATCTATAAAGCCTATTAAGGGTGTAAAAAAGGAATAACATGAAAATATAGTACATGTTAGTCAATAGTAATATAAATTGAGCATTAGAGAAATATGACCATAAAGGCATGATATAGCTTGATTATCATAACAAGGAAATGTGGCATCCACATTTAACATGATATTAGTATCAGATAAGGATAATTTCACATGGAGCATGAGTAAACCCTAATTTCACTTGATTTATAATGATTAAACCTTCATTTCAGTTGATGTATCATGATACTAATCTTTACCCAATGCATTGGAGCGCTATCAGGGTTCACCCTTTATAATCATTTCATTTCATGCATAAGTGTGCCACAAGGATCTTACAACATGGAATCATTCAACATCAGCATTTATTCCAAAATAATGGAATGTGGAATACATAGATGAAACTATATAATAAATATGTAAATGTACATAATGGTGAATACCATTGATAGAGTAATGGGAATGGTATTCACTACACAATGACTTTGGCATAAAAAATCATGGTGCAATTTCAGAAGCATAACGCGAGACATAATAATTCATAGAAATGGTTGATGAGAGATAAAGAATTATCTTTTCTTATGAACATGAAATGGTAAGAAAGGGGGTCATATAGATACATGTCCCATAATATGTAATGGACTTTAGATTAATAATATAAAAATAATTTCTTGAATGTAAACAAGGAGCGAGGAATGCCTTATAAAATTTCTGCATAGTAACATGTGTACATGGGAGGCATTAATGAGAGATAAAGAGGTATATAATCATTCAAACATAAGGGTGGTATTATAGGGGATTAGAAACATAATACCCAAAAAAATTAATTGAAAATAATAGGGCATAACAAAACAAAGTAATTTGGACAAAATAAGAAAGGAAGAAATCCCTTACCGAATTTTGGCAAGGTAACAGGTTTAAATTAGAGGTATTAATTAGAGAGAAATGGGTCTATAATCATTAAAAAATAAGGAGGGAATTATGGGGGAGGTTAAAAAACATACCCCAAACATTTTTAATTGAAAAGACAAGGGTATAAAGACATAAAGAAACATGGAAAAAAATGAGAGAGGAAGAAATCACTTACTTGGAAGTGTGAACCAAAAGGCTTGAGAGAGGCTTGAGATAGTATTATTGGGAGATTGAGTAACCTCGGGGGGGTTATATATAGAGTATGGTAGGGGTTTGGTCATGCTCCAAAGGCTTTGATGAAGTGGAAGTGGGTGCTTTGGTGCGTTTATATAGGAAAAGAGTGGGAATTATTTATTATATGGGTTTTGGGAACCACACATTAAACTAATAAAAACCACAAACCATCCAATGGTTTTTCCCAAAGGGGAGTGGAAAAAAATATTTTACATGTCCAATTCCATTCATATTAAAATATTAGGCTTGAATATGTGGAGGTGAGTCATACTCTCATTGAAATCATTTGAAAATGTTAAAATGTTTTATAAGTTTTGGAGGGTCCACTAAGGCACCATAATATTTAATAAACAGTTATAAAATTATATTATTTTTAAGATAAAAAATATATTAGACGAACATCCCATTTATTGTCTTTTATTACATCACTATTGAGTCCTTATGATGTAATAAAACATGTTATACATTAAAATGATATTTAATTTTTACCCAAAAATTCAACTGTCTCATAAAATTATGAAAAATTCACTGTTGGATAATTTTGAAATTCTAATTCCAAATAAATATTAATTTTATCAATATAATTTTCTATATTTTTGAATTTTTTCTTTTAAAATAAATACTGACATTTATTGAAAATTCTCGGGTTTTGACAAAAATGGGTTTCAAACATTAATAAAATCTACAATTGTATTTTGAAAAATAATACTTTCATTTATATATAATAAAAAGTAATTTATTTATAATATTTAATTAAAATATTATTTTACTAAAAAATCTGTTAATTTATCAAAATAGATTTCCTAATTGAATATTAACTAACAACAATTATTTGTTTTTTCAAAACCATTTACAAAGTAACAATAATAAAATTAATGTATATTATTTATTATATACAAAAATAATGCACATAATCCTAGTGTTGTGATCTTGATACATATCCCATTATAATATGAACATAAGACTTAAGGGTAAGGTGTGAGATGGTGACAAACTCTTTCGGTGGCTCGAATAACATCTCTCAGGTGGTAATATCTATCAACTACCACCTCTCCAGTAGCCAGTTCCATTCGAGCTTTACCCAATGTTAGTGCATTATTACATAATATTGGCATGATCACAAAAGATCAAGTCTCGAAAGGCTGATTAGTTTAGTAGCCTTGGAAACACTAGATACATTCATAAGTCTAAAATTACATCATAGAGTGAAAAACTATAACAATATAGTCTACATAGTCCACACTCATATCACCTCAGACTATCCCTGTAGGTCATTCATAAAATACTTCTTCGCATCCTGGTAAAAATAATACATAGAAAGGGGTGAGCTCAGATGCTCAGTAAGGATAACAATATAGTGGAAACATTCATAAATAAGCTTAAAAATTTAAGGCAATGTATAACTAAAACAAAATCCTTTTAAAATAGAGCTTCAGTATAATATGGTAGAAATAAAATGAAATAATTTCATTTACTTATTCACATGGATATTCTACCAGTCGAATAATCACATGCAATATCAATAACCACTTTCATAATGATGGAATGCATAATGCCAGACTATCATAACCACATAGTCAAGGCCTTGTCCCAAGACTTCAAATAAGATTTCGTCAAGGCCTTGTGCCAAGACAATAGTTTGTCTCATGAGACCTACCGATGCATCGAGTAGCTATAGCGGGCTCCACATGTCACTTACTACGTCCAATTCATTACTCATATGAACAGGTTTAAAAATAGCATAAACATTCATATTAAAACTAGCATACGAAATGTCAATACTTTCCACATAAACCATGAATGGTATAAAAATAACACATCTAAAGTCAAAAATATCATAAAACCGTCAATACAATACGGATGATTTGTATCATAATAAATCAACTTCAAACATGTTTAAAATCCATTAAAGTAATATGACATAGATGAAAATTATTTCAAAAAATCTTTGAGAGAAATATACCTTTTTCATGAAAACATCTAAAAGGCACAAAATTTAGAAAGTAAGACTTTTAAATTAATTTTTGAATCATATTGTCCCATACCACTTAGAATATTTTGAAAGTAATTAACATTTTAAAACATTCATGTCCATCTAAATAAATCCTTAAAACCATTTTGAAAACATGGACATTAATGATAATGTTTTAGAAGAATAAATATTTAAAACATTTAAAATTATGTTTTAGTAAACATTGAATTAAAATAATCCCTTTGAAAACTACTTTAGGAAACATGGACATGGATAGTAAATATGTCCCAGTAGATACTTACGTAAAAACAACCTCGGATAATAAAGAGATTGTGAAATTAACCCTTACCTTGTACTTTTACTTAGTAGAGGGTAGTTAAACCTCTTATATAACAGTTAAATAATTGTTATTAAATTATATAATAATCATATACATAAATATGATATCATATATGATCTTTTTATATTGCTTTATTAATAATATTTTAGTATTATCATCCATTCAGGTGTTCACTTACACATTTTATTTTATATGTTTTGTTACATAAGCCATGTTTGTTATCCATAGATTGTATATTATTCATATACAGAATTATATCAAGTCATTAGACAATATTTTTAATCATCAAATAAAAATTAGTCTTGAATGGATACGATGGGAAATTAATCCCATCGTGTTCGTGGAGATAGTAGTCCATACGTACGCACGAGAAACAATATCAATATTTTGATTTTAAAATAATATATATTTGGATGGTTTATCATATATACAGAATCATTGTCATGTTATATTTATTATTTAAATGAATTACACTTCATTGTTATACAAATCCAAATAATGATGTATTGAATAACAATAACACCATGACGTGGAGATGGTAAGTCGTACGTACGCATGTATGGTGACATGTCATTCAAAGGATGGATAGAATACTGAATATGGTTGTACCATATTTATAATGACATCAGAGTATATGGAAGATACTGGATTTATTATTTTAGAATGGAAATAAGAAAGAATTAAGAAGTGGTAGAAGAAAGGAACTTGAAAGAGGGTGGTGAAAACATTACCTCTTCTTCAGGTTCTTCCTTTTGATTTGATCAAAATGGATCCTTAGGTTGGCTTTATGATCAAAATAAGACCACTAGGTTGATGTGAGGAATGTTTATAGAATATTTGGTCAGGGGTTGGCTGAGCCAAAAGGCTTTGATGGTGTTAATTTGATAGAAGTTGGAGTTCCCTTTTATAAGAAGGGTGAGGGGCACCTTAGGAAAAACTTAAAATATTATTTTATAATAAATTAATATTCATTTTATAATGACTCCAAATTGATTTATTTCGTGGATAATATGGGGATGAGTCTAAATCCACTCAAACAATAGGTTTCAGACAGGTTTGGGTCTCTTTATTAACCTTATCTTTTAGTTTTAACTCTTAGTTAATTAGTTTGACATTTACCATGTCTTTTTAAATTATTATATTATATTGTTAATAAACTTACTATAAACTACCAAGATACACCCAAGTTTTCCATTAATGATACATCTATCATGATATAAGTCCTATTTCCGAACCTTATATTTTTAGGAATAGAATATCAATTAATAATATAATATTTGTTTTAAAAAATATTTAATGTTAATTTAGACATTATTGAGTATTGTGTTTTTGATAAATTCTTAACAGCATTATTACTTCAAAAAAAATCCTATAACTAATAAAAATATATCATATTAACCAATAAAATTATTTTAATTCATAAAAAGTCTCAATTTTCATTTATTTGGGTATTTATAATATCAATTCTCTTAATCATTCATTAATACGGTAATTACGACATCATCATTGTGTCATAAAAAAATTTAATTATTTAATGTCTAAAAATTATAAATAAAATACCATTAAGTATGAAATCATTTTATCTTTATAATTAATATTTATAATTGAATTTATCTTATGTATAACCCTATATTAAAAATATTTTAGTTATTAAACATTGATTTTAACTCTTTTAGCTCTTCATTGAATTAAATAATAAAAAATGTCCTAATCTAATCCAAGTGGACCTAAATAATAATATTTTATTCCTAAGAGTGTTTTTGGTCAAGATAAACCTGTCCAATAGAATTAGGACTTGTGTTAGGATAATATTAATATCATTTTTACCCTTAATTACACTATTTACTTTTAACTATGGTAAATAAAAGTAAAAAAGTTACTATTCACAAAAATTATTTTATTTTATTGAACCAAATTTTACTCCTTGATATTAACTGTGTCTCTTGGATTTTCAAAATCACACTCATAGAAGCAGTAAAATTATGTTTTTTGGGAATATGAAAATTCTCCTAGGAGATGGGTAAAAGACGGTGAAAAGTTCAATAAAATTATTATTTATCTAGAATTATTATAAACTGATACCAATGAATTAAATTGAACATATATAGGTATGATGTATCTAGTTTGACCTAAAATAAATTTAAATAAAATAACTAATTATTTAAAAAAAATCGGTTTTAAACAATAATTAAGTGTTTTTCACTATTCATCAAAAATTGAATGTTCTTAGAAAAAATACCAAAAATGCACCCTAAGCTAATTTCGATATTCTGAATCCAAAAATGAAGCACATTTTGAAATATAAAATTTATAAAATTTTAAAAAGTGGGTATTACTATTCATAACATCTAGTTTGATTGGTTGTGGTGTGTGTTAGAACTCAAAGTTTCATACAACAGACGCTACTGTATTATTGAAAGGGAAGCGTACCGTGGAAGCTTGGGGTGTTACATTATATAACAATTTTACATAATAAGACATTTAATTATTTCAAGAGGAATTTTAATTAATAAAACCTTGGGTCATTATAGTAACATCATGAGATATTAGTGCAGAAAACTATGTTCGAGAAAGTATTCGACACCAAACACCAAGCTTAAACAACCTGCAAAATATGAAACTAATATAGATTTGTAATTAAATTAGAGTGTTTGAATAATATTAACTAACTTATGAAATATATATATATATATCATACTCAATATAAATAATTGAAATTATTTTTGAAATTAATTATTTAATTGTTAGTAATGTAATTATGTTCTTCAAAAATATGTTTTCTTCAAGAACAGTTTTTATTTCTTTTCATTAAAAATACTATAATTAATTATTGGATATTTTAAAAAATTAATTATATAAAATTAAAATTATTTTTGAAACAACAATAATAAAATTTAAATAGGGTGAAAGTTTTAGAATTTTAAAAAGATATATATTTTTTAGTGAGTAGTTAAAAATGATGATTTTTAAAGATATAGAATTTATTATAAATAAATTAATAAAAAAATTATTTTTTAAATATAATTTAAATTGAAATAACTATTATTGTTATAAATTTCACCCACTTAATTTATTTTTCATAAACATCGTATTAAATTTTAGTATAAGGCTTTCTTTCGGTTTAAAACTAGATTTTTATAAAAACTATTTAAAATTGCATAATGTTTATCCTTTTTAATTAATCAAAAATACCATTAATAAAGAATGATTTATATTAAATTTATAGATTTTATATCAATATAAATTAATTATTTCATATATAATGATTATTATTATTCATAGAGTTAATATAAAATCATCTTTTTCTTGAAAAATATACTTATTGAGAATAAGCTACTTCATCCCGACTGTGGGAATAATTTTAAATTAAATTTTTACAATTATGTGAATTTAATTTAGTAAAATAGATTCCATAAATGGAATAATAATTATTTATATTATTTTTTATTTTTTATTTAATTTATTATCATAATTAATAGTGAAAATAGTAAATACGAAATATCACGGTTAATGTACAAATAGATTTACATGGGGTTACACAAAAATAGTATGTGTTAAATTTGCATAAGAACATGTATAAAATATATTGTATTACTGTATTTCTCCCTTATAATGTATCATTCACAATAATTCTCCATTGTTTCACCCTTTTGGAAAGTGACAAACATGGGTACACCTTCTTCATTTTAAAAATTAATGGTGTGCCACTCACCTCACTTATAAAAGCTCACCCATATCATATCCTATTAATAGATTAAAATCCATTTGAATCTTCCAATACCTAAAAAAAATTAAGTATCCATTCTTCTCATAATATAAACCTTTTTGGGTCATAAATACACATTATAAATAGATGTGGTGTTATCTAAAATGGGTGATCCGAGAAGAGGTTAAATTACTAACCATGAATGTTTTTATTTCTTCATCCAACTCCTGAATATTTTAATAAAATATTGTCATATGATAAAAATATTATCTAATTAATAATTAGATTCTATTTTATTAATTTAATATCCTAAATATATCTTTTCTTCCTTTAAATGGGATACAAATTAATCAATCGTGTTTACGATGGAGTATTGCTTTGTGAACTGATGTCAATTGTTTTTCACCATAGCCACTAACAGCGTGTTTTAATTACGTTTAAAGAGTATAGTTTATATATGTTACATATTTATGATTATGGAATTATTATATCTGATATAAATTCTTAATTTCCATTTCTGTTGGGGATATGAAAACGTCGCGCGTGTATATGGAGGACTACCACCTCACGAAGTGATGTGATTAGTTTTTCACTAACGGTTCACATGGATTGTAAAAATGATATAATAGATACATATATATATATATGAAATAAATGAAATAATAATGATATATATTAACTATTTATCATTCAATAAATTAAAGATATCATTTTTTTGTTGCACTAAAAAATGATAGTGTTGTTCGTGTATGTGTGGACTACCGCTTCCACGAAGTAATGTGATTATTTTATCATCACCACATAATAATAATGGTATATATAAAAATATTTAATAAACTAATATGATTTTTATAATATAATTTTCTTAGTATAATGTTAAAATAATATTTACTTTCTTTCTATAATGATCATTTAAAAATGGAAATGTTAATAATGCATACGTATGAAATACATTTCCCATAATCATAAAAGAGTTCTTTTTTCAAAAACATTTTTAATTTTGGTTTTAAAAGTATAACTAATGAATAAATATTATAACTAGGAAATGATTATTATTTTCTATATTTTTAAATAATGTCATTTGTGTCCATGATTATCATATTGAATTCGTTCTGAAATAATGAAACAAGCATCCTTAAAACACATGATATAGACTTAACTAATTATGTATTAAAATATTTCATTATAAATAAAAAAAATAAATGATTTAATTATAATGTTTTAGAACTATAAAATTTTCTTAATAAGTCAAATAATTTATTTAATCTTATTATAAAGGATATAAAAGACATTCAAGGAATATCTTGACTTGAGGTTATGTTTTTTCTCTTCTTGCTTTTACTTTTGTATGACATATGCTATATTCACCACTTATTTATATTATTTAGTTCATTTACTCACCCATTTACAAGTAATATCATGAATCTATCATACACTATGGTATTTTAGGGTTTAATTTGAATTATTTCATCCATGTTGATTTTACTAGATTTTTACCAAGTGGTAAACATTTTCATAATTCAATTTATTTTCATTAAGTTATATTACTTACTAATTGTATTTGATATTATATTATTATATCTTTAATTAATTTTTATTATATTATGTTTATTTCCAAATTTTTTGATTTAAATTTTATATACATAATAAATTCATTGATTAATTCTCAAATTCAATCGTACCATTATTGTAACGGTTATTCATCTAATATTGTATTTATTTGCAACATAAATTTATTTTATGCACCTATATTAATTTTTTGGGGGTATATACTTTCCTTTTTCATGTTATATCAAGAATTTAATTAAGTTCATGATATTTAATATTTCATTTGATGTTATTAGTTAATGGGGATTACAATGGAAGGGTTTCCAAAGCAGAAATGGCTTTATGTTATAATATCATTTATTTTTGAGATTCATTTGGTTGAAGGTTATATTGGAGGAAATAATATTCTCTTATTTCATTGAACCAAATTTCTTTCCTCTCCAAATGTTATCAATTTGGTTAATATTTTTTATTTCCATTTCATTTCTCTGCGATTATAGAAACATAAAGAAATTAATTTTTAAGTGATACTGATATTTATTTTTTCTAGATCAGCTCTATTTCTATTTCATATCCATGTTTTCTAAAATATTTCCCAAAAATATACTTTCTAAAAATAATTATTTTATAATATTATTTCACATCATCATTGATCTTATGTTAAATTTTTTTGAAAGTAAATTTATTTATGTTTTCCAAATGAGTCACTTTTGGATCCATTTTACAAAATATTTTGAAAAGAATGATTATTTTAAATATTTAAAGCATGACCATTTTTTCCTGCTATATGGGCCATTAATTTCTCTGAACCAAAAATTTTATTTTTCCAAATATTTTTTCAAATAAAATGTTTTTTCCAATATTTCCTTAATTTTTAGTTTAAAAATATTATTTTCAAAATGATAATTTTATTTTCTTTATAAATTTATTTGATGAACTTTTAATGGTTTTTCTATTCATCAAAATAAACAAATAATATTGTCTCTTGTGATCCAATGGGGATATTTTTAAATGATACCTACCTATTTATTTCATTGGAAGAATCAATATTATTTCAATGATATTGTTATGAGACACATTTTTTCTCATGGGTTAATCATATTTCAATGAGATGGTTATGAAACCCATTTAATTTCAATGGGTTAATCAGGTTTCAAAGATATTTTAAGGGATTCCATTTTTATTCCATGGGATAATCATTTTGCAAAGAAATTTTTATGTAACCCATTTATTTTCAATGGGTTAATCATGTTTCAAAGTGATTTTTATGAAACCTATTTCTTTTCCACTAGTTAATCATATTCAAATGACATTTTCATGAAACAATTTAACTTCATGGGTTAAAAAATTTCGAAAAATAATACTTTTCTATCTATGCGTTTCTAAAGAAATGAATTTCAATGTACTATATTCATGAACGGTACTTGAACATTATTGATAATTATGGTTATTCACTATTAGTTTCTGGTGAGACTGATATAAAATATATGATGGGTATTCCTGGTAGAATCAAGTGAACTCAATATATCTTATATAATGGGCTTACCTAGATAGGGTCAGTTGAGGCAAACATATATAATGTGAGGGGTTCTCCCAGATAGTGCTCCAATTCATCGGTAAATGTTCATTGTCTTTAAAATAAATAATGAGGGAGTTACTAGAGGGATTATCCTATGTATTTTTTAGGGGTATATTCATTTCTGATATGAGATTAAAATGGGTTATGAAGATGATGTTCCAAGATACCAACATATTTTCATTATGCATGATACATGTTATAAATGTTTCCTTTAATTAGGATTTACATCACATGGTTAATTATTATTGATTCTTAGTAATATTTCTTTTCTTAAATTCTTATTTCATATTTCAAGATTACTAATTTAGGTATTTATGGGTATTACTTCTTTTATGAATTTTTAATGCACACTGATTATGTTGTTATAACCTTTTTCAATTCTTATTCACATTGATTACATTAAATTTTTAATGATTATTTTTTCCCATACTGAGATTTTGAGTTCACCCTTCTTATTCTTCATTTTCCCCAGGTTATCAACAATGATGTTGACTAATTAATGTCTACAGAAAATTCATTTAGATAATGATGATGACCTAATATAGAATATGAATATATGGGTATAGTTAAGAAAATTAATCTCATAAATTCATGGGTTTTGTCTTTGTAAATGCTTTTTTCATTCACTAAAACTCTAAACATTAAATTTTATTTGGATTATAAGTGATCCAACATTTTACTGTTGATGATGAAATTTTGGGATAACATAAATTGGATCACCTTTATCATTATAAAATCTAGATACAGAAAATTTTGGATTTTAGCTCTAGATCATGGATTATGGGTTTGGTGATATTATATTTGTTATTAGACAAACTTTTTAGATAAAATTTAGATTAATATGTTATCATGTGAGTCTAAATTAAGAGTTAAGAATTCCATAATAGATCCATGTGATTAAGGATTATCATTAGTCCAATGTCTTCGCCACCTCTTTTGAGGTTATTTGGGAAATAGGGTTATTTATTTATGGAATGATTTAATTTGATGTTTGGGTATTATTGTTGAATATTGGAGATTAATGACATGATGTTTTATTCATTTTGGTTATTATCTTACAATGTTATAAACATTTTTATTATTATATTCTAAAGATATGAGGAGTAAAATTTTATCCTTTCTATGGTTATTTGTTCCTTTAAAATATTCTTTTAGTTCTTCATCTATGAAAAATTCATCTTGAATACTCATAATTTAGAGAAAAGATGAGACTGTGGTGAAAATTTTAAAAAAATGTTGAAAGTATACACATCAAGTATATTTTGTTATGAACATATTATTGATGGAAATATAATCCCTCAAAATCTATGAAAATTATCTTAAGAAATATTTCTTATATTACCATAATTTATAATGATATCAATGAATTATTCCACACCTCTTTGGTTTGTAGTATTTTTGGTTGTTAACATTCTCTTGATCATTGAATTTCTTGTTATCAATTATCATTATAACTATATATAATTATTTGGGAATTATTATTTTATTTTATGTCCAAATCTTCACTTCCAACTATGTTCTCTTATTTTGAAACCAATTATGTGTTATTTTACATGACCATCTATAAGGACCCGGCCTTAAAAATTACATAATATTGAGTTTTAGTCACGAATTTACATTCTTTCTCGTTGTGGGTCTTTTCAGGTTTAGAGTTTTAGATAATTATTCCATAAATAGAATTTTAAAAACCAAATATTACAAATTGGACCCCTCTAATTAGTATCCATTTATTAAACCGTATATTTATTTTTAAGTCAAACCGTTATTTCATTCCTGAAAAATCTTCGGAAAATTCAATTTAAATTTTCCCTTTCCCTTTCCCATTCTATGGAAAACTTTTTTTAATGTGGTATGAGCATTGAAAGTTCAATTAGGGATATAAATGAACGAAATATGTTAGTAATTTGAAAATATGATAGCCCATAAAATATATATTTTTTTACAACAATGTTCGTTAAGAAAAATTAACAAAAAAAATCACATGAAAAACACTCATTTTTATAAAATAAATTCTTTATAACCTATATAAAGAAATTAAAAACCCTTCTAGGTGACATATAAAATCACATTCATAATCCATTTTAAACCCATGACAGATGTATGTAGAGCCCTGTTAAACCCATATGAGAAACCCTTTGATGACTCATCCTTCATTCCTATTATGAAAATGTAAATTATTCAATGCATTGCAGCGCTATACAGGAACACCCATTGTTTAAGCTATAATGGGTTCACCCGATGCTATCTAGTTTTCCCCATCGTATAAGCTGTAATGGGTTCACTTGGCTCTATTTGGGTCACCACATTGTATAACCTATAACGGGATAACCTGATGGAATCTCGCCAAATCTATTTCTCATGTATATTTCTAAATTTCCATATCTTGAAAAAAATATTTATACTTCCACTTTTACATCATAAAACATTTTAAAAATCTTTTAAACTTGTAGTAAATCACTTTTGGATATCAAAATATCCTTTTCTTTAAAAAACAAATTTTCAATATAAAAACCAATTTTTCTTCTGAAAAAACATTTCACATACGAATATATCAAAATAAAATGAATAAGTGCTTTTTAGTGAATAAAAACATGAATACTTATAATGAAATCATGACATTAAATAAATTTATCATGGAAGAAAAGTCATTGTTGTTGTGTATGTTAAAAAATAGGGCATTCCTTTTGTTTTTTTTTAAAATGTTTCTTATAAATAATGTAAAAACATACTTTTGAAAACCTTTGAAAATAAATTAAAAAGTGCCATAAAATTTAATTTATAAATATATTTTTTCCTTATAAAATATTCATAAAAACTATCAAAAAACATGGATATTGAATAGAAAGCGATTTTGAAAGAAAAACATTAAAATATGATTTTTTTAAGGAAAAATATTTTATCGCCCTAGAAATAGTTGAATCATAACCCTATTAAAGAATAAAATTATAATAAAATAAATACCATTATAATAAATAAATTAATGATATAAAATGTAAAAATGGTTGGTATATTAAATTCCTAAAATAAAATAGGTGTATAAAATCAAGATATGCCTCAATATTTGGAAATTCAGACGAAGTCCCCTACCATGAGTCTAACATGTCTTGCGTGTGTTTGTATTATTAAATAAAAAACTTATAAAATTTATTTACATTCTTGATAAACTATTTAATTTTATTATTAATTTTATTTCACCAATTATCATGTCATATAAAATTACTTAATCATTCTTGTTTACATTAGATGTTTTTACTATATTCAACTTATGTGTCAAAAATGAATTTGGTTGGTTGAATATGTCCAAAGAGGTCATTATTTATAAATACAAAGAATAATAATCATAATAAAATATAATTTATATAAATAAATTATAATTTTAAAAATAGTCATGAAATATGGTTATAAGAAATGAGTTAACATTACAATCTTTGAGACAGTTGGTCGTGCCTATGCATGAGTAACGTTTCCTTTTTTTAATGACCATTATAGAAAGAAGGTAAGTAATATTTTATCATTGTAGAATAATAATTATATTTTAAATACCATATTATTTAGTTATGTATACTTATATATATATATATATATATAACATTCATGTGATTTGGTGATGAAAAGATGAATCACATCGCTTCGAGGAGTTAGTAGTCCACACATCTACGAATGACAGAATCTCATTTTCAATGAGTTAAAAGGTAGAAAAAGATTGATATATTATATTTCTATAATGATAAATATGTCATTAATATGATAAATATTTCATGTATATCATATATATTAATTATCATTCCCATTATTACCATCTATGTAATGCGTTAGTGAGAAAAAAATTTAATCGCTTCATGTGGTGGTAGTCTGCCGTACACACGAACAACATTTATCATATCCCATATGGAATAAAATATATAAATATTTATTTACGATATAAGTATTATAGAGTTATAATTATTCTAGAAATATCATATATAAATATTAGTCGCATCATCATAGCTAAACTTGATAGGTGGTAATGGAAAAATGAATGACACCTTTCGTGGGTCAGTAGTCTGACGTACACACGAACAATGATTTCTTAACCAATTTGAGGGATTATTGTTTGGTTTTTCATCATAAAATTAACATAATAAGATATTAATTTATTTAATATACCTAGGACATTATATCATCAGTTTTTATGTATATTTCAATGGGTGGGTAAAGAAATAAAACAAAAATATTTGTTCGAGAATGTTATCTCTTCTTTGGGTAACTCATTTTGGTTTGAACCAAAGGCCTTCTAACGCACAATTTTTTTCAATTTTAATAAGTATTGGAAAATATTTAGGAATTTTATAAGTTATTTGGGAAGTTAATTTATTAACCAAATAGGTTTTAATGTTTGAAGAGGGGAGGATATGCAGTGGACTTTTATACTTGAGGTGAGTGGAAAACCTATATTATTTTGAAAGAGTGGATTACACCCACATTGTTTATGTCACTGGGTCCTAGGAATGTCTCATTATCGATCATAGATGGGATAAGGTCCAAATATTTCCATAAAATGGGTGTTGTAAATGTTTTTTTCTCATTTATACACCCTATATTTAATTTTTATCCATTAAAAAACTTGTTTGTTACCTTAATCATTGGGATTAGTTTTTTCAATTTTAATAAATAATTATTTTAAAAAAAATATTTTTAATTAGAATATATTAAAAATTATTCACATTCCATATATTTAATCAATTTTTCCAAGTCATTTTACATAATTTTCCAAATTTAATTGATTATTAATCCTGCAAATGCGGTTAGATGGTGCATTTTTTGGAAGGCTTTTTTTTATAAAAGGTGATTATATATTGACTCTTTCACAATTTATAATAATTTCATTAAAATAAATTTATATTAAAATATTTTATCTATAAATTTAATTTAAAACATTCCCCATTATGGTTTATTTTAATTAATTGACATGGTGAAACATTATGAATTTTAAAATAATTTTTATAAAAACCTCTTTTAATCCAGAAAACAATCTTTTACTAAAAAATATATATATTTGTTTCAAAATTAATTAAGTGGTATAAATATACATAAAAAAATATAAGTTACTTTTAAACATTTTCAAAACATATTGGTACTTGAAAATTACTTAATTTATCAAAAAAATCATTTTAAAAAAATTGTATTTTTCACTTTTCACTAAAAAATTACAATTTTCCCAAAAATCCAAAAATTCCACTCAAATAAAAAAATTTATACTATTTTCAAAAATTAAATTATTATTTTAAAATTAAAATTATATTATTTAGTATTTTATCTATTATATACATCCTTATAAGAAATGAGTTTATTTAAATTATATCATTTTATTAAAAGAATTCTAAATATTTTTATAACTAAAATAAATATATAATATTTATTAATAAATATGAAAATATTTTTTCCGATCATTAACTAGGTTTTTATATACTTCCCCCCATTATAAATTAAATCTATACAATTTTTTCCCATATTAAACAATTGGAGATATCATTCCCTCATAGCATTATTAAATTCCCATGATGCCTTATGTTCCATATTGTTTTTTCATAAAACCTTAAACTAGTTAATCACATTATTCTGTACCAAATTCTATCTACAGTCAAGAATATTGTGTTTTTCATTATAAATTTTTCCTTTAAACTAATCTATTTTTGGTCTCAAAATAATGGATTAATTGGGAACACATTTCTTTAACAATGAAACATGAAATACATTGTGTACCTAAAATAAACATCGAGGTAATGATACTCTATAAAAACTGATCCATCTTTATCTAGAATTTCGTATTGTAAATAAACTAGGTACTCAAATTCCCTTTCTTACCAAAATTTATGTTACTTTTCCAAAGATAAACATTGATAAGGACATGTAACCTACCATGAAATAAATATCTTTCCTCTAGTTATACGCACAATTTTTATACCTTCTATGAGATATCCTCAAGTTTAACTGAATGAACTACACATTCTATTTTATCACACACTTTGTTTTTATTTTTCCAGGATGGTAAAGAATCAGGCAATCATAATCCCTTTTAAGTTCCTTCCATCTTATCTATATCATGTTCAATTTTTTCTAATTAAACTTATACTTACAAATTTAGAGATCATTGCATATGTAAAACATTACTCCATACAAATGATGTGTCAAAGTTTTTAAAAAAAATACCACATAAGCTAATTACAAATCATTTTTAGGGTATTTTAACTCACATTGTTTCAACTAACGTGAATTAAAAGTAATTAAAAGAACATTTTTCATTAGGAAACCACCAAATTCCTTCAATGAAGCATCCCTGTAAATGAAAAATTCTCTATTTTTTGGAACGCATGTACAAAATTGTACATTCAAAAAACATAATTTCAGTTCCTAAAATTCATCCTGAAACTCTAATTTCACTTTTAATTTAACTAATTTTTGATTTAATTTAGTTTGGTGGATAAAAAATAATAAATATATTAGACAAACCACTGCTAGTAACCCAGCAATCCAAGAATACTAAGAATCTCTATGACATTTTTAGGTCCTTTATAATATTTGAAAACATTTTTAGCTTGTTCAAATGTTATTCCATCTTTAGAAAGAATATGTACAGTGTAAAATTCATTGAAATCAAAACTCATAATTCATAAATTTCCTATACAGTTTATTTTATTTGAAGGTTTTCAAAACCACCATTAAGTGATTTTCATGTTCCTACTTACTTTTCCAATATTCCAAAATTTCATCAACAAACAAAACCAAAAACTTTTCCAACAACTCATGAATAATTCTATTCAAAAGGTTCATAAATATAGTAGGTTCATTATATAACCCAAATGGCATAACTATAATCTCATAATTCTAATATCTCATCTAAAACATATTTTTCAGAATGTATTCTTCCTTCACTTTCAATTGACGGAACCCCAACCTTAGGCCAACCATCAAAAAATAATTATCCCCAAAGAGATGATAAATTAAAATATTTAAATTATAAAAATAGTATATTTTAGTAAACATAATGTTATTAAAGGCTCAATAATCAATTAAAAGTATTTTTGAAAAATCATTAATTTCTTTTAAAAAATAAGAACATCCTATGGAAAAGATCTTGGTCAGATGAAACCTTTATCTAATAACTCATGTAATTTATTTTTCAATTAAAAATGACCCCCTTTAGCCATTTTATAAGGGTTTTTATAAATTAGAATATCATCATGTACAAATTAAATAGTAATATCAACCTCTTTATCAAAAATTAATCCAAGAACATCATTCAAAAAAACATACATGTATTCATTTACTACAAGAATTTCACTAATTTGAATAGTTTTATTATTTCCCACAATATGATCTACGTGACTTTTATAGCCATGTATAATCTATTTCTCAGCTTCTTGGTACGTTATAAAGGTAATTAACTCATTAAAATAACATTTATTACCTCTATAGTCTATCATAGCATGATAAACTAAAATATAATTCAGGCCAAGAAAGATATCAAACTCCAATATGGTCAGTTGAACAATATTTTCTGGAAAGGCTAACCCACTGATAAATATTGGAAGATTTCTATAAACATTGGTTTCATTCATAATTCTACCCCGAGTTTTCACCAAAAGTTATTACTAACTTTCATGATGGTATATTCATAATTTAAATGATAATTTATAAAAAAATGAATGTATTTGAGGATCCAGAGTCAAATAGGGTATCAAAATTATTCTAATACACAAGTATCATACCCATCACCACTTAATTTTATGGACCAGCAACATTTATTGTAGTAGAAAATTAATTTGACACACCCTTGTGATTCCAATCATGAATATTTCCATCCTGTTCAAATATCTTCAGACACATGTTAACATAATGACCAAAAATATTACTACTAAAACACATCACCATTGGATGGATACTATTTACCCCATTCTTTGGTTTTCATAACTATTTTATTCAGATTCATAAGCCTTGTGACCAAAATAAACACGCTAGAGACACTTCCAATTCCCCGTACAACATTCCTTGATATGTTCTATTAAAAGCCTATAATGTTTTTTGAGGATTACCTCCAAAATTTTATGTGGTTGCTTCTCTAGTTCTTGTAAACTTAAATATTTCATTTTATTAACATCTTTGCAAACATATGTGTCATAAAACTCCATCTCAACTTTCTCAACACAATAAACCACTTTCTCACATTTTTTAAATTCTCATGCAACAAAATCTATTCTAAGTATTAGTTTCAATCCCATGAAAAATATATTAATTTTTTTATCAGTGTCCCCAAGAAAATCCATCACATACCTATCCAATATTGTGATGTTTTTTTTTCATATACAGCTATACAATATTCATCTTTTTTCTATTAGTTATATTAATTTTTTTTTCTATCCATAGTCAAAAACCATTGGAAAATATTTCTCAAGGAAATTTTCCTTAAATGTTTCCCATTTCATGTCATAATGATCATCTTTCTCTATGGGATTCTTAACCAAATACTACCATTTATCAACTTCACCATCAAAATGATAAATTTAAAGAGTTACCTTTTGTTATTCTACATATCCCATGGAAAAAAATATCCAATCCAGTGAATTAATCAATCATTTAGAAATCATTGGTTCAAAGGATCCACAGAAATATGGGGGTCTGTTTTCTTATGAAATTAAAAACAATAGATATATTCCTTCTTGGTAAATCTTGTTCCTCTCTAGAATGGTTGTGAACAAAATTTATATCTTTTGTTAACTGATCCATCAATTTCAAAAAAAAAAAATTTTATTCCAACCATCATACAATGTTGATTTCAAATAAAATTTTCTTCTTGGTGCATTCTGACTTTAACTTCAATGAATCTATTGTGAAAAAAATATATTCAGAATATAAGTATTTTATATGAATTAAGAAGTTATTATTTAAATACTATATCATTTTAACTTAACCATAACCTAAAATATTTTCAGGGTATGTTATTGTCATTATCTTAACCTCTAATGTAATCTAAACTAACATATGATACCAGCTATAAGGAACCATCCTTAAATATTACACAGTCTTGATTTTAATAAAAAATTTACTTTCTTTCATATTTAGTATCATTAAATGTTTATTTTTTTAGTGATTTAGCATAGTACTCATAAGTTATGATACCATACAATATAAATTATAAACTTCATTTTTGCATGATTTTTTCTACCATTTAAATGTTTATATAAACAAAATATTTCATTCATGAAAACTTTTCACGTCACTCAACTAGAATTAATCCATTACGCTAACCATCCTATGAAAAAAATTTAAAAATGTTGGATGGGAAAAATATCAAAAAGGGGTATAAAAGAATGAAAGCTGTTAATCTATTTAAAATATAAAAAAAATAAAATATTTACCTTTATAAAAATGATTTTTTAGAAAAAAATAAATCATTTCACAAGAAACACACATATTTTTCACAAATAAATCCTTTAATGACCATATCAACCAAATAAACCCCTTCTTGGTAACATATATAATCACTTTCATAATAGATTTTAAACCTATTTCAGAAGTAACTAGATCCCAGTTAAATCCATAGTAGAAACCATTTTTTAACACCATCCTTCAAGCCTATTAAGATAAGGAGCATTACCAAATGTATTAGACATATATTCGTGCACACCAATAATTTAAGCTATAACATTCCAACCCTACGCTATTAGGGTTTACCCATCATATAATTTATAACATTCTCTCATGAAGCTGTATGGGATTCCCCATCCTATAATATTTTACAGGCTCACTTGGTACCATTTGGGTGCACCAGTTTCTCTTTTATAACTCTCAATTACAATGTTATGTATTAAAAAAATTCTTCTTCATCATTTACATAAAACTTTATTTATAAAACCCTTTTAAAATCATAATAAAATCGCATTGGGATATCAAAATAAAATTTTCTTTTAAAACCCACTTTTCAATGAAAATATACACTTTTCTTTTGAAATACCATTTTCAATACCAAAATAACCAAAAAATTGAAAAATATGTTTTTAGTTAAAGAAGACATTAAATTTTACAAAAGTAAGACATAATTAATAACTTTCATGGTAGTAAAAAAGTCATTAATTTCATTTATGTTTATAATAAGATATATCTTATATCATTTTTGAAAACATTCTGTATAAAAAAAGTAAAAATATTCATTATGAAAGCCTCATAAAATTAATTACAAATAAATATAAAATGTACTCTATAAAAATTGTATTTCCACCTAATTTGTTTCATAAAAATAATTTAAAAAAAAAGTTGGGATCAAATATAAAGAGAGTGTGAAGGAAAATAATTAAAATATGACTTTTAAAGAAAAATTCCCTTATCACATTAGAAATATTTTAATCATAATCCCAATAAAGGTATAACATTAAAGACCTATTAATACCATGAGAATAAATAAATTCAGGATATAACATGTAAATAGTACTATATATACTCCTTATAAATGGATATAGGTATATAAAATCAATATATTCCTCAATGAAAGAAAGATTAGATGAAGTCCCTTACCTTGAGTATGACTTGTCATGTGTGTCTTTATATTCATGAGTATTAAACATGTGTTTATTATTTACTTGATTGAGAATTTTGTTCAAGTTTATCCTTATATTTATTTCACTTATTACAAATCCATATACAATTACCTAATCATTTAAATTTACATCGGATGTTTTGACCATTTTCATCTTATGTGTTAAAAATGACATTGTTAGGCTAACTATGGTCAAAGTGTTCATTATTTTAAAATATATTCAAAAACAATAATAACATAACTATAATATTTATATATCAATTAATACTTGAATAATAATCATGAATGTTTTATATCAAAAATGATCAAATGTTTCAATCATAGAGATGGTAGGTCATATATATCCACAAGTAACATTTCTATATTTAAATGATCATTATTGATTAAGGAAAGTAAAATTTTATCTTTAAATAATGATATTTAAATCATAAATATAATATTATTTAATTATATATATATATTTTTCATTATAGTGATGTAATGTTGAAAAAAGGAATCACATCACTTCGAGGAGGTTGTAATGCACACATCCACAAATGACATTACCACCTTTTCAGTGATTGAAAAGATAACCATAACATGATATAATATATTTATATAATGATAAATATTTCGTAAAAATCATATATATGTCATTTATATAAATATATACACTATATGTTCCCTTATTAGCATATATGTAAGGCTTTAGTGAAAAATGAATAACATGGATTCACTAGGTAGCAGTCTGTCGTATCAACGAACGATGTTATCATATCCCATATGGAATGGAATATATAAAAAGGATATATATTAAACAATTACCTTATAGTTATAATTATGTTACAAATATCTTTTATAAATATTAGATACATCATCATACCCAACTGTGAGAGGTGGTAATAGAAAAATGAATGACATTGTTTTGTATGGAGGTAGTACATCAGACACATGAATGACGGTTTCATAACCCATTTGATGATAGTGTGTATGGTTGTAGGCCATGAATTTAACATAAAAAAACTTATTATATGGAATATAATTATTTTATTATATAATCCTTGTATAAGAATAATTTAAGGGGTAGAATAAAGAAATAAAAATGCTCATTGGAGAATGTTAGATCTTCTTTGGATAAATCCATTTAGTTTTCACCAAAGGGCTTATTTGGTTCACATTATACACAAATTAAGGATTATAAGGAGAGATTATAAAATTTTATAATTTTTTTGTAGGTATTTAAATAGAAAAGTGGTTGAAAAGTGTGAAGAGGTAAGAAGAGGTGGTGGCCTTTTATAAGTGAGGTGAGTGGAACACTGGTATTATTTTTAAAAGAGTGAATTCCACCCATGCAATTTCAATTTCTACAGGATCTATGATGGTTATATTTTCTATAATATATGTTTTATGTTCTCAATGTGGTCATAAATTGGTGTTGGATAATTTTGAGGTCATTTATAAACAATATATTCGATATTTAACCAACAACTAAACTCGTTTTTACATTAATCATTGTGATTAATTTTAACTATTTTTAGCAATCATTAGGGTCAAAAATTATATTTTAATTCTTTGAAATTATAAATTATTATAATTAATAATATTAAAACCATATTGAAAAATTAAATTCACATAAGTGGAAATTTTTAATTTAATATTAATCATGTGAACGCAACGATATAGCGGGTTTATTAGAAGAGTATTTTTTTAAAAAAATGTGATTATATGTTTACTCAATGATTAATAATAATCCTAACATGAAACTAAATTAAAATTTAATGATATATAATCTATAAATTTATAATAAAAAATTCCCTATTAGGGATTATTTTAATTTATTTAAAATGGGAACCGTTAGGCATTTTCAAACATTTTTTTTTGAAAAATGCATTTTTAAACTAAAAAAAATACATATACTAAAAATGAGTATTAAGTCAATTAAAATGTGAATAAATCGATTAAATATAAAACAATAATTATTATTTTAATTTAAATCATATTCACAAAATATTTGGACTCTTAAATTACTTTATTTATAGAAAATAAATGACTTAAAAAAATAAGTATTTTCTACTTTTCGTTGAAAAATCATTTTTTCAAAAAAATAACAAAATATAACTGATGTTAAATTTCTATATTCTTATTTAAAAACCGATATTAATATTTTAAAATTATTATTCTATATTTTATATATTAAACTTTTAAATAAAACCTTATATGAAGAGAGATCAGTTAAATTATTTCCTTTCTAATTTATAAATTATATGATATTATTATAACTAATATAACTATATAATTCATATTCATAATTATTAAAATGATTTATTATATTATTAACTACATTTTTACACCTTCGTACATCCCGTTATCTTTTATCATGATTATATTTTATTAACCCTTTTGATGATGTAGGTTTATAACAAAAGTATTTCCAAATATCCTACTTTTCATTAATGAGATAAAATAGAATATTGATAATTAAATTTATCAAAATATATGATTATGGAGGACCATTTGATTATATAAAATAAAATATATTTTCAATAGGGTATTTAATTTGCAACACTGAAATTAATGGACCTGCGAAATATATAACTATTTTAACATAGCCATTAAATTTCCAGGTATGAATAGTATTAAATACCTTATTATATATATATATGTATATATATATATATATATATATATTCAAATTTCAGATATAATATAAATAATTTATAATGTTTTAGTAAATAATAATCAATATTTTAGTAATGTTAATTTATTCATTAAATATAGGTTTTTTTCAACAATTGATTGATTTTATTTTCATGAAGAAAATATTATAATTAGTTTTTGTAACTTTTGTAACATTATCTCATAAAATGAACTCAAATTTTGAAATCATAATATCAAAATTTATTTATGGGAAAAATTTTTGTGTTTTTTTTTAAATATTAATTTTTTGATAAATATTGAAAAATACTTGTATTTCTAAAAATGCCTTTTATTTTAGGTAAATTAATATTTTTAAAAGTTACATTATATTTTAACTATGATTTAGAATAACATAAGTATTATTTGGTTCTATTTAATTCCCTTAATTTCTTTTTTATTAACATCATTCTATATTTTTGAATGGGGTTTTCCTTGGGTTTAAAAACTGGGGTTTTGAGAACTTTTTTAAAGTAAATAATGTTTATCCTTTCTAGTTAATTAAAACAAAACCTAAAGAGTAATTATTTAAATTAAATTTATAGGTTTTATATTAACAAATATTAATTTTAATTCATAAAATGTATATTATTTTTCTTTGAGTTAATTAAAATCATCTTTTACTTGTAAAATACACTTCTTGAGAACCATATTTTTTGAATCATCTACAGGTTTAATTTTAAATTTCACTTTTAAAATAAAATGAATTAAAATTTTAAAATAGATAAAGTAGATTTTATTTTCATTATTTATATTATAAAATAATGTGATTTTAATTTTTTACCATTAATAGTGAAACTAGTAAAAATTAATTACAACGGTTAAGGTAAAAATAGATTTATTAGAAAGTAAAACTAAACAAATTAGGGATAAAATGACTTAAAAACTTGTATAAAATATATTTTATGTCCATATATAGACCTAATATCGTATAAGGATATAAAATTATTCATTTGACCATTTTTTCATGTGAAAAACATGGGTACACCTTTTTATTTTCAAAATTTACAAGTTTTCCACTTACATGACTTAGAAAACGCCACCACTCTCTTCTTCTATATACAATATAAAATCAATTTGAATTGGAATATATTTGAAAAATCACATTAAAACATCCTTAAAATCATCCTTGAATCCATGGTTTGGTTATAAATACATTATACGAGTACTTTAGGTATAATCATAAAGAGGTAGTCAGAAAATAGGTAAATTATCAAAAAATGCATTTATTTTATTTTTCCAACTTCTTAAAATATTATTCAACAATTATAATATGATATAAATAGTATATAATACATATTTATTTTTTATTATATTAATTTCATAACCAAAATCGATCTCCTCTTCCATCAAATGGGATAAGAAATCATCATTCTTGTGTATGGAAGACTACCGTATTGTGAACTGATGACATTCATTTTACATAATCATCTCATATTATTTTAATGATGGATTAAAATATAAATTATATTTTAAACTTATTTATAATTTTAGAGTTATAATATAAAATATATCTTCTTACTTTCCATTCCTTGGGGGATATGACAATGTCGCTCGTGTGTACAATGAACTACCGCCTCACAAAGTGATGTTATTCATTTTTCACTAATGATTAACATGGAAGATAATAAGGATTAAGTTATTTAATAGATTTTAAATAAATGTATTAATTATGACACTCATTACATATTTATAATTCTGAAAATATAATTTATCTTTTTTTCTTATATTGAAAAATGAAATTATCATTCTTGTACTTGTGGACTACCTCTTACACAAATGGATTTGATTCTTTCTTATAACCAAATCACAAGAATGATATATATAAGAATATTTAAAAGATAATTTTTTATTTATGATATTATTATCATTATTAAAATTTAAAATAATACATATCATCTTTCTTTAATGACCAATGGAAAATTAAAATGTTACTAATGTGTAAATATGAACTATTGTCTCTATAATCATAACACAATTAATTTTTAAAAATATTGTTCCATGATTAGTATTAAAATTATAATTGATGAGTAAATATGGAAATTATTTAATTATTATTATTATTGATATTTTGAAATAATTACCTCTTTGACCATGTCCATAATACTTAATCCATTTTAAAAAAACGAACCAAGCATTCTAAAAAACCTATACATAGACCTAACATATTAAGTATTATAATATGTCATTATAAATAAATAAAATTAATTATAGAAGTATAAAGATTTAAAACTGGAAAAAAATATGAAGAAATTATATAATTTATATTATATTATTATATAGGAGTTAAAGGATGTACAAGGAATGTCTGGACTCGAGGTAAGGGTTTTTCTCACCTCCCTTTTACGTCTTTGAGACATATACTTTATTCACCACTTACTTATATTGAGTTTTGTATATAATGATCCTTTTAAATTCAATATATTAATACATCATACGTAATTTTATTTTATGGCTCAATTATAATTACTACATTTAATGATATTTTAATTTAAATTTACCATGTGGTAATGAATTTCAAAACACAATTTATTTTAATTAGGTTATATTACTTTTTCTTGGTATTTTATGTTATATTATTATTTGTATAATGAATTTTGAATTTGTTATGTCGTATTTAAAACTGTTTTAAATGTATTTAAATTGTATACACATAATGGATTATTGATTTACTCTCAAATTCAATGGTATGATTTTTTGAAACGTTTATTTATCTCAAATTATCTTTTTTTACATAATACATTAATGATATGCACCTATATTATTTTATGATGTGTATATGATTTCCTTTGAAATTTAATATAATGAAACATCATATATTAAAAATATTTAATGTTTCACTTGATTTTATTATCTCATGAGTCTTATGATTGAATAGTTACTAATATAGTAAAGGATTTATATTATAATATATTTTATTTTAAATATTCTTTATGTTTAGGGTTAAATTAGATGAAGTCGTAAGATATTATTTTATCAAAACACATAATTTTAATACATACAATTTATGAATGAGTTTAACATGTTTTATTTCCATTTCCTTCCTCATTGATTAAATAAGCATCAATAAAGTCATTTTTAATTGATACTAGTGTTGTATTTTCCTCTAGATCTCGTATCCTTCTCTTTCATATCAATGTTTACAAAATATTTTCAAAAATATTTTTCCCACAAATAAATGTTTCCCTATATCAATTTTACAATGTATTTGAGTATATTTAAAAATATTTTGGAAAAAAATTTATGAATGTTTTCCAAATGAGACACTTTTAAAACCCTTTTATAAAATGATTGCAAAATAATATTTATTTTTAATTTTTACACCATGATTGTATTATCCCACTATCATGTACCTTATTTTCATTGAAACTTTCATTCTATATTTACAATTTATTTTTCAATTAAAATTTTTTTTATAATATTTTTTAATATTTTAAGTGATTTTCAAAATGATAAGGTTATTTTCCTTGTGAATGGTTTTGATGATCTTTTAATTTTATTTCCATTCAAAAAAATCAACAACCCTTGTTGTTAATTATCCTCAAAAAGAGATATTTTGTAATGATTTATTATTCATTATTTCTCATGATGAATTAAGGTTCCTTCAATGGTATTTTAATGGAATTTATTTCATTCCCACTTTATAATCATGTTTCAAATAGATTGTTAGGGAATCAATTTCTTTTTTACAATTTAATCATGTTTCAAAGATATTTTTATGTTACACATTTATTTTCCATGTGTTAATCATATTTCAGAAATGTTTTCATGGAACCCATTTTTTCATGTGTTAATCAATTTTCAAATATATTATCATGGAAACTAATTTTTTCCCATGTTAATCCTGTTTCGAAGATATTATCATGGAAACCATATCTTTTCCATGGTTTGATCTTATTTTGAAAATAATAACTTTTGTTTCAAGGTTTTTATGATAAAATTAATGCTCTATATACTGAATTAATGAAGACTAGTTTGAAATTATTAATGATCCAGAGTGGGCCCAAATAGCACCAAGTGATCCTCATATGGCTTATATGATGGTTTTCCCCAGATAAGGGTCTAATGAAATGTGTAATGATCATTGACTCTTGTGTAAATAAAGTGGGGAAAACTGGAGGGTTTCTTCTATGGATTTAACTAGGATCTATATATTTCTAACATGAGCTTAAAATGGGTTATAGAGATGATGTTCTAAGATACTGAAACATTTTCACTATACTTCTTATGGGTTATGAATATTTTCTTGCATCAACCATTATATCACATGGTTCATGATTATTTATTCTTATGAATCTTAGTATTTTTAAAGACTTATTCTTTATTTTATTATTGGGGATTTAGGTATTCATAGTTATGAGTTAATTTATTATTTTCTCGTGATCTCTAATAATATAATCATAACCTTACCCATTTCTAATTGACATTGATGAAATTCAATCTTAATGCTTAGGTTAACCTTTATAGATCATTTGAGCTCACCCTTCTTGTGTTTCCTTTTCCTGAGGTTATGAATAATTATATTTAATGATGTATGACTAGAATGGTTTCATTTTGATGATTATGATGACCTAATACAGAATATAAAATTCTAGGTTTAGTTTGAAAATAATTTTTTAATGTCAAATGTACTATTTATGTAATTGTTTTCTCGAATTATCTAAAAATCTAAACCAAATGGTCTTTGGGTATGAATGTAATCCATCAGTTTTTTTATGTTTTTATTTAATGAATAGGTTATTAATTATCATTATTATATATAGAAATCTAAATTTTTGGATTTTAGAACTATATCTAGGAGTGTGGGTTATGTGATGTTATAATTTGGGAGTTTATTTTAGAAAAAAATTAAATTCCCTATATTAATCAAAAGATAATAGAGATAGAATTCATTGACATAAAGTAGTAGGATTATGAAACCATTAGTGCCTACAAGGAATATTTTACAATAATTTTGAGGTATACTTTTAGTATTATCATCCATCTTGAAAATATAATTGATCAATTATTTAGTGAAATAAAACCAAGTCTCCAAAGGGAGTTATACATAAGAGACTTCATTGGATATGAAAAACTAATTTCGTATACTATTAAGGAGTAATTGCAGATTATACATACCTATCAATAAAGTTGATTTCTTAAGAAAATAAATATTTAATTCAATGGAAAACAAATAATTATAACTTAGGGAGGAAAACAAGGTATTTTATTTGTGCTTGATGTATGGAAGGAATCATGGAAGAAAATAACTTAAGGGTCCTGATAAATGTCTTATGTTTGGAAAGGAAAGGAATTTAGAAATTGAATACTAAAGTGATGGGAAGAATAAATTCTCTAATGAAGGAGTTAAAGTACATTAGAATTCATCCCCAAAACACTGGTGTTTCAAATGAACGGTGTAAGGGAATTATGATAAACAGTTATCAAATATAATTTTTAATGAATATGATTAATGTTGGAAACCTATTAAGACTAGATAAAATTATTCATATCAAATGATCACTATTTCTGATGCGGGTACAATAATAGAGTTGTGAAAGTCAGACTTATTATCCACTCTAGAGCTGTTAAAATCTTATTTGAGTAAGGATCTACCCACTCTTTTATTTATGAAAAATTATATATTGGTATCATAAATCCATTTCAACGATTTGATGTTGAATTAGTAGTGGAAACCTATAATGGTATGATCATCACATCCCAAGTCGATAATTATTAGCTGATTTATTTTTTAGGGAATTAGATTCCAAATAATATCATTAATCTCCCACTTACTAAATTTTATGTCATTTTGGGCATGGATTTTGATTCTATAAATAAACCCAAAATCAATTATTTAGAAATATAGATTAAAATTTATATTTTGAACAAACCTATGACCATAAATTGGTTCCATGATAAATAAAAACTTTAATAGAAAAAATATCCATTATATAGGTATTGATTCTTATTCAAAATATGTTTCTCTGTCATATGGTTGTGTATAAACTCAACATCGATAATATGATTATTAAAGGAGTGTTTTTTGATGTTTTTATGGAATATTTTACAAGTATTCTACCAAATCATAATGTTTAGTATTCAATAAAACTGATACATAGTTCTATAACAATTTAAAAGACTCTATAAAGAATGTCCCATTAATTTCATTGATGGATTTAATAGAAAAACTCTATGAGAATATTTATAAAGGATTCATTTAACCAAGTGTGTCACCATTAGGTGAAAACATTTTTTTGTTAAGAAGAAAGATAGATAAATTCGACTCTACATTTATTATGAAGAACTGTATAATATCATTTTCTAGAATAATTATTTTTTACTCTGTATTGATGATTTTTTTAATAAATTATGAGTAGATCAGTATTTCTCTAAGATTTATCTTTGATTTGGATACTATCAGTTGAGTTGCAGATGTGAATACATGCCCATAATAGTCTTCTATGTGAGGTAAAGACACTATGAATTTATAGTGATGTCATTTAGTGTTACTAATTCCCTTCCTTTATTTAGGTATGTAATGAATAAAGTATTTATATATTATCTTGATCAGTCTATGGTAGCCTTTATAGAAATTATTCTTATATATTACAAACATAAAGAACAATATAAAGATCACATGTAGATTTCACTGAACACCGTAAGGAAGGAAAATTTGTATGAAAATTTTATAGTGTTTGATTTTCTTATTAATGTATTACTTTTTACATCACATAATCTGAAGCGATGTTTTATCTTTTTATCCATCAAAGAAATAATTTATTGAATGTTGGCCTAGAACAACCACTATGACAGATATCTATAGTTTTTTTAGTATTGATACATATTATTAATTCAATATAGAGAACTTATTATGAATTTCAAATCCAAACACCATGTTAACTTATAAGGGAACCATGTTCCTTTATATAGTTAAATGAGAATTAAATTATAAGGACCAAAATATAAGATTAGTCAACATTCCCATGCATACCCAACCATATAGTGTAGAATGGTTTGTGATCTTTAGTTAGGTATTGAAGAAGTTAATTTGATGTATACTCATGAATAATTACATGGTGATAGATTATGCCACATGAAAATTGAATGTTTATGAGAAAAATTACCTAGCTCATGATTTGGAGTTAGATATTGTAATTTTTTCATGATGATTTGGAGGAATTATCTTTATAGATAATGATGTGACATATATGTCAATAATAAAAGTTTAAATTATGTATTTACTATGAACTAGTTGAATATTCCATAGAGAATATGGTTGGATTTAATTAAATATTGTAACTTATAAATATATTACCACCATAGGGAAGTGAAAATGGTGGTCAATGATTAGAGTGAAAAAGATATTTTTGTCATATCTATGATTGGGATTAAAAATTATTTATTATTTATTTATTTTCAAATCATATATCTAAAAATCATGATGTAAGGGGATAAATCTTATCTTTATCAAATGAGTTTCAATAAACTATCTAGGTTATGATTAAACAGATATCGAAGAAAGATGTAGAGATACAAAATAACGTAATAAATGTTCTTGAGTTTAACCTTGATTATGATAGAATAATAAGGTTCAGAAATTGTGTTTGTGTGTCTCATCCATACCAGATTTGAAAATGATATATTGGATGAAGCTCATAGTTTATAATTCTCTATTAATCCTTGAAGTATGCAGATGTATAGTGATAGGAATTAGTATTTAAGTTTTGAAAACATATAGAGAGAGATTTTAAATTATGTATCTCATATCTTATTGTGATAGAATGTTACAGATTAACTATACAATTATAATGGGATGTTAAAACCACTACCAATACCATAATGGAATTCGAATAACATCTCCCTTGTTTTTTTCATCAGATTCCCTAGTACATGTTAAGGCCATAATGATATTTTGGTTTTATTTGATCACATTAAGAATACATCACACATAATATCTATGGGATAATATTTCTCTCTTGATTATATTTCCATATTATACATTAAGGAAGAGGTGATCTTGCATGGATTACTACATTCTATTGTATCTATTCAGTATCTTGGTTATACCTTGATGTTCTAGATATGTCTTTTGAGTAATATGGATTCAGATATTTGTTTTAGTACTTATAATCATCCTCATACATATAGTGAGTCTGATTGAACCATTCAACCCCCAGAGGATACTCTATGGTATTGTAATATAGATTACAAATGATGTTGAGAGAAACACCTTCCTATTTTTGAATTATCTTACAAAATTAGTATTCACTAGATTATTCATATTTCCCCATACGAATCCCCTTATTGAAATAAGTGTATAAATCAAACATGTTGGTATTATGTTGGAGAAATAAATCCACTTGGACATGATTCAGCTGATGAAATATCAAAGAATATTAGATCTATTCGGTAGCACATCAAGAAAACTCATAGTCAACATAAAACGTTTATTGATAATAATTTGATAAATATGGAATTCAATGTTAGTGGGAATGAAATCCTATAAATTTCTACATAGAATAAGGTTATGATATTTGGAAAGAATTGAAATCTAATCCCTAGGCCTGTTGTACCCTTCAATATTATTGATTGATTCTAGATGGTACCTTAATGCTTGGTGATTCCATCTAATATCTCTGAAGTTCATGACATGTTCACTGTATATATTCTAAGAAAATATGTACATTATCTTTCACACGTACCAAATTAAAAAATTAATGCCACTATATCATAATCTTTCCAAAAAAGAATAACTATAATAAATATTATAATATATAAATAAAGTGTTACAGAACAAAATTACTCTCATGGTTAATGTTCCCTAAAGGTATTTTAAATTTGAATAAGTTTTTTAGGAACCCAAGGATTTGATGAAACAATGAAATCAACAATTTTTTATTTCATAGTTATCAAATTTATTTGGATAAATTTTTTCTAATGGTTCTATAATGTAACACCCTGAGATTTTGTGATATATTTCTCTTCAATTTTTTTATTTCATTAATATCTTAACATACACCCATCCCAGAGTCTACATGAACTGTAATATTGTATAACATTATAACATATCCACAAAATTGGTTATGTGAATAGTAATAAAAAATTTGATAATTATTTATAGATATTATAGTATATTTAAATATATTTTTAGAAAGGTACTCTTTTTTATTAATGTATTTATATTTTTTAAAAATACAGTTTCCCTAAAAAAATGTTTTTAATTCTTTTTTTAAGAAAATTACATAATTAACATTTAAAAAATTTAGAAATTTATTTTGATAAAAGGAATTTTTTTAATAACCATCATGTAAAAATTATTTTAGAATTGAAATCTTTATAATTTTATGAAATATTCATTTTCAACAAATAAGGAAAAATATAATTTTTTATTGAATGATGAAATTTTGTTTCAAGAATTTAAAAACATGTTTGTCATTTGAAAATGAATTAAAATTAAAATTAGTTAACATTAATTATTTTATATCAAATTAAGGTAATTGGAATAAATTTTATGTTGGATTATTGTATACAAACTCTTAAAACATAAGAAAATATTTTTTCTAGAAAACAAATTTTTGACATTTTTTGTGGGATTAAATTTAAATTAAATTATTCCACAAATATATATTAAATTTGATAAAATGGATTCCATATTAGGAATCATAATATCCAAAAAAAATTGATTCCACTTTAAGGTTTGGTTATAGTGAATAATATAAATAATAAAAAGTTGACATTGTGATTATGGTTAAAACGGGTTTACGGTGGTATTAAACCAACATATTATTGTATGTTTTTCAAGTAAACATTTAGAAATCCAATTGTTGGGTGATATTTATTCAATATAATTTCAAAAATTAGATTATCTGTCGAGACCCAAAGCTTGATGTACATGGACATTACATTAATTTTGTGGAATACTTAATACATAACAAAAGCAGACACACATGGACCGTAATAGTTTAGTGTCTTTGGAAACTCGGAAAAATAATCTTCTAATTGTGGTGAAAGATCTTCAATATCTCCTATAAATATCTTCCCCTTTTCTTTACTTAACTAAAACCTTTCTGTATATCATGGGGAAAAGAAAACATATAAAGGGTGAGCTCAAATCCTCAGTAAGGGTAATCATGGATAAAATAAAATGAATCATATACATTTGAACTTAAAAACATGAACATAATGTTTAAACATCAAAATATTTAGCAATGACATAAAACATGGAAGTACATAAGGCATAGATCATAAAGAAACATTAATCATGATAAAATATTATGGGAATAAAACATTTAATTGTGGAAAAACATTAATCACATGATATTATTTCCATTGTAGCTAAGGCATTGCTGCCAAGACCATCTTAGTGGACAAAGTCTCTTACTAAACTGAGTTTACTTGCCGCTCTATCCCTGTATTACTGAACCAGATTTACTTTCCATTCTAGCCATGTCTATCTCATGAGATATAAATTTTTACCCAATTAATTAGAGGTAGATATAGGTCACACCCATCTCATATTGAAATCATTCTTATGTGTGCCACAAAACAATCATAAATCATTCATCATAAACCAAAGAATTAATTGGATTTCATAGACATCATCTCATCATAACATAATTCATATAAAACAAATGGATATCATTTCATCATACTAAAATTGAAACCATATAAATAAAAGAGACATTATACTTGAACCATACACATATGAAATAATTTCATCTTAGATGGAAAATGGTTTTGATAAATCACTTGAAATGAATTCTTGATGATAATATCATTTCTTCTTGAAAATCATTTTTTTCAAAAAATTCCATGAAATTTTAAATGAAATAGATTTTGTTGAAAATAGTCATGAAATATTTTGTAGGAAGCTTCATGAAAATAAGGCTTTATAAAACCGTAAAAACTCTTTCATGCTGTATAAGTTAAAAAACATTCTTCTCGTACTTTTGCAGGAAAAGTCAAAAAAATACCTCGTAACATAAAAAAATGAGAGATTCCATACATACCATGTAGTAAAAGTAAAAAATGAGTAAAAATGAAATTAAACATACATGAAAACATTTCTATAAAACATGGACATGGATGATTAAAATAACCCCAGTAAATACTTATGAATAAACAATCTGAGATAAAAATGAGATTGGAAAAGATATCTCTTACCTTAGGTCTGATATGCTTCATACATATCCGAACCTCCTGTATAATGATTTAAATAATGTCATTGACTTATTAAAGAATCATATTCATTTTTGTGATATCATATATGGTTCATTTATGACTTTATATTACCCCTTCTTTTGTAAATCCAATGTTAAAGCAACGTTTTGGGTAAAATCATCTTATTTATAGTACGTGTTTGGACTTGTTGTTATTGATGTTAGTATTACTTATATCATGATTTAATTACTTACTTAATATAAATCATGATTTATATATCATATATATTCATTATATATCCATCATATATGTGTATTTATAATAGTACATAACATATGGAGGTAAGAAATAAAATGCACCGTTCATGGAGACGGTAAGCCGTATGTATGCATGAACGCTACTTTAATTTGTATTTATTATTTTAATGGAGTAGGTATATTATAATTCCGGTATAATATCATATATAATATCATTACCCCCATCATTTATACATCCCACATAAGGCACTAACGAATCACATCACTTTGAGGGGGTAGTAGTCCTCACTTCCTCAAATGAGATTATCGTATTTTCCAACTATGGAAACCATACAGGCTTGATATAATTGGGAAGTAAAGAAAAATAAGGAAATAATAAACATAATATATATCATATATGAATACATTGCCATCATAATGGCCACCATGAGAGTTGGTAGGAGAAAATCGAACAATCATCGTTTCGTGAGGCGTTAGTTTGCCATCACAGAAACATTATGTTCTTCATCCATTAGATGGAGGTGTGTATAAGTGTAGTTAAAATCCTTCTCATAAAAAAATCCTAGTATATTTAGGATACTTTTTTTTACAAAATAAGGGATTAAAATAGTTTAGGGGTTGGATAAGTAGAATAAAAGAAAACAACTTAAGATAAACTATTACCTTTAATTTGGGTAACATCCTTTGGTTTGAACCAAAAAGACTTCTTGAAGTGCCTTATGCCTAATGTAAGGATTATAGGGGGAGAATATGGATGTAGGGATCTTAGTTGGGCAGATTTGGGACGAGCCAAAAGGCTTGATAGGTGTGAGGAATTGCATATAAGTGGTCTCCTTTTATAAGGGAGAGGAGGGGCTCTTTAGGAAAGTGTGAAAACATTATTTTATTATAAACTTATATTCGGTTTCAAGAGGTCCAAAACACATTAACTTTTAAGATAATATGACTCATATTCTAAATAAAATCATCCCATAAGAATTTTACAGGTTTTGGATAATATTCTAATAATTATAATCTTATTTATTTAAATCATTTATTAATGAGGTAAATAATGCATCATTATTGTGTCATAAATAATATAATTTATTTGATATCTAAAAATTTTATAACAAATACCAAAATTTAGGAATTATTTTTAGCTTTCCAATGAATATTTATAGTAAAAAAGATAATTTATATAGCCCCTTATAAAAATTAATTAATTAAGGATTTTTGTTAATGCCAATTTTGTCTTTACATTAAATTAATTAATATAATGTGTCATTGTCTTTCATAAGTGGCTCCATGGGGTCCCAAAATCGACCCAAGGATGCCCATGGTAGGCCATTACTCATCCAAAAAGGTTTGTACAAGTGTTAAGTTAATTTTGAATTATTATAATATACTTTTAACCTTGAATTACACTACTTACTTTTAACCGTGGTAAATAAAAGTAAAAAGTTACTATTCACCAAAAAATATTTTTATCTAATTGAACCAAATTTTACTCCTTGATATTAACCTTGTCTCTCGGATTTTAGAAATTCAACTCACAGAAGCGGTAAAATTAATTTTTATGAACAATTGCAAAAGCTCCTTGGAGGTGGGTAAAAGACGGTGAAAAGTTCAATACAATTTTTATAAATCTAAAACTATTATAAAATGATTCCAATTAATTTCATTGAAATTATATAAGTATTATGTATCTATTTTGACCTAAAATAAATTTAAATCAAATAAATGGTTATTTAAATAAAAAGTCGGTTTTAACCAATAAAACTCAGTGTTTTCACTATTCATCAAAAATTGATGTTTTTCAGAAAAATACCAAAACTTCAGCCTACGATATATTTGATATTATGAATTCAAAAATGATGTCTATTTTTTCAAATTCAAAACATAGAAGTGGCATTAATTAATTTTAAAATTAATTCCCGTTATTAAAACAAATAGCGTGTTTTTAAGAAACAATAACTATCAAAAGATCATCATTTGTTTATGCCCAATTTCAAAGTGAAATTAATTCTAATGACCAACATTGGATTAAATGGTAAAAATATATTCTAATTACACATTAAAATTAATTAAAAAGATATTCTATCCATATAAATTATTGCGATGAAAACAGTTGTTTTTAATTAAAATATAGCATGTTTTTACTTTTCATCAAAATATGAAAGTTATCAGAATAATATGAAAATTTTATCGAAATTAAATTTTTATATCCTAATTCCAAGGAATAATTTTATTTTGTCAAATTGAACTTATAAAAATGTAAAAAACTGTATTTAAAGTGGGTGGGCCATTAAAAGGCGACAAAACTGCATTTTTTTAAAAATACTTATTTTACCCGAAAATTTTATTTTGTTCTTATACCATGTTCTAGAAAATATGTAAGATGAATAATAAGGTAATAAAATTAAAAATGTAGTTAATACTATTCATAACAACTAGTCCATAATAATATTACAACAATATATCGTTGTTTAGTGAAACTTGATATTGCGTACAACACATGCTATCGAGGAAGGTCGTGATTGCGTGTAATGCAAGCCAAGTAAGGGTTGCGTGTTGTGAAAGACTCATTTGTTGTTTCGTATAACATAATCCAACCATATTACATTTATACATTGAATATATATATATATATATACACTCAATGTTGCGTATAATAACTACTATCATAATTTTGTGTAACATGATCCAAGAATAGTGTTGTGTATACTTTAAGCTAATATGGTGTTGCGTATAGTGCAATGTAATCTTAGTGTAGCGTACAACACAAGACATCAATGAAATTAAAAACAATAATTCTCATAAAATCTTGGGTTGTTACATTCTACCCCCCTTAAAATGAATTTCACCCTCGAAATTCATCGGGGTTATAAATGGTTTGTTACTTGAGAATTTCTTTCATAGAAACCCACATCGTAAAAAGGAATGCTAAAACTTAATTTTAAAAAGTAAAGTATGAAACATAACGGTTACCCATATTAACTAATCACTAGGTTTCCACATAGCAGATCATAGGTGAAAATATGGATATGGAAGAGAAATCTAACCATCATGTTCTGATGGAGAGTGGTAGAAAACATGGCTATGAAAAAGCCATCAATCACAAAGCCATAAATTTGTGATGATCTAAGGTACCATCTAATTCATCTGATAGGAGGGCACTAGGACAACATTTTTTGGTTTTCAAGATCATTTCCCTAAATTTTATGAATTAAAAGAAATACTTACATGATTTTGGTACCATCTCACTATTGTTCATTCCTTGAACAATTTCAACATCATATCTTAAAGAAATGAAGTTGAATTTGTTATTTGTGAAGTTCTAGCAGATCTTGTGATAGAATGATGGGTCATTCCACCTATTTTAAACAAAAGGTTAGCAAAATTTATCAAACATACATAAGTCCATCTATGGTGAGTTTAATCGTATACAATTCCAAAAATGATCTTATAATTCATCTATCATACCGCTTAATAAAATAAAACAAGTTCCTACTAACCAGAGACTTCTTGTAGGCCAGTGGTAGGCAATAAAGGCTTGTCGCACTTCGGTTGTGGGTTCGATTCTCACAGCCTTGTCCGACGCGATGGGTTGTCACCCGTCCTGCAGGTTGTCCTTTTTTCTAAAACTACACTATTATAACATTACAGAAATAATTTAAAAAAAAACTTCTAGCCTTAAACAATACTATCTGATGTCTGACATAACCCTTTCCAATCTTTAGACTTATCGAAAATACATCTGTCCAATCTCATAGTATACAGAAAATTATTACTGGAAAGATTACATCACAAGATCATGAATAACATCATTTATAATACGATATATCTTTTTGGTCACATTCCAAACATGTGAATTCCTTACTCATGTATTCTATTGCAACATGGATTACCATAGAACCTTAGTTAAAAACATGAATTCTGTCAAAAGTTAACTCTTTCCACATACCAAAATCCCAAAAATTTTATATACTCAAACCATGATATCACTTTGTCCTTATATTAGTCATTAGATCAATGATACTATCAAACATCTCATTATCTATTTATCCCTTAATTATGCGCACATCATCTATTTTCCAAAAATATCTGAATAACCTTTCATGGTTACCGGTACCATTCAACATATACTTTCAAATAATTTTGGAAAAACGATAGTGTAACAATCCTTAGATGTCTCTTTATTCCATAGTACCATTACCTATACAACATAACTCTTGATAAACACAAATCATTCCACTACCTTCTTAAATCATTGACCGAGCTTGAAAAATTATTTCATCTCACATATCGTTTGTAGTCTCTTCATCATCATCAATATAAATACTACCCATACGACCATGATGATTCTCTTCATGAGACATTACCTTATGGAATTGGTTTGCATAATGCCCGCACATCACTCATTTAAAACATTTGACCATTGTTGTTGTCTTAGAAATACCATTATCTTTGTCCAATATGTTAAGTGAAACTTTTCCATTGCACATACAGGCTTTGTGTCCTTCTTTTCCACACCCAAATCATCTTCCAGTTCCTTTGATACAATCTCCTTGATGCCTCTTCCCACATGATTTACATAGGGGAAATTGAACTTTCTTTCCTCTATGATCATCATGAAACTCCATCTTTCTCTTATTAGTTGAGTCAGGAAACTTACCAAATTTGAGTTTATTGATCATATTATGAGATTGTGGATTCGGCATAATAATGATGTTTGGACTTCCAAATCCCATTTCATTTGGTTTCTCATGAATAATATCATTCCATTGTCCATCATTTTCTTCATTAACATGAATCATGTTGTTTCCTACCATTCCTTAAAACCCAAAAAGTATAGTATGAGAGGAAAAACTCGTACTAGAAAAACAACATATTCAAGGGGAAGTAATTTAAATATATAACATCTTAGGTTTAATTCTATGATCGCTACCATAATTCTAGGACTATAACCTATACATATACTTAACCTTACAGACATCCCTAGACATACCTTAGAAATATCTCTAGGGATCTCACTAAAGTTTTTGCATCCTAGTTTCCAAAGGATAACTAAACTGTTCCTTTGATACCAACTATTGATACTAAAAGATTGATGTACATGGACGTTACATTAATTTTGTGGAATACTTAATACATAACAAAAATAGACACACAATGACCGTAATAGTTTAGTGTCTTTGGAATCTTAGAAAAATAACCTTCTAATCATTGTGAAAGATCATCAACATCAACCATAAAGATCTTCCCCTTTTCTTTTCTTAACTAAAACCTTTCTTTATATCCTGGGGAAAAGAAAATACATAAAGGGTGAGCTCAAATGCTCAGTAAGGGTAAACATGGATAAAATAAAATAAATCATATACAATTGAACTTAAAAACATGAACATAATGTTTAAACATCAAAATCTTGAGCAGTGACATAAAACATGGCAGTATATAAGGCATAGATCATAAAGAAACATTAATCATGATAAAATAGCATGGTAATAAAACATGTTGTTGTGGAAAAACATTAAGAACATGATATGATTTTCAAAGTAGCCAAGGCATTGCTGCCAAGACCATCTTAGTGGACAATGTCCCTTACTGAACTGGGATTACTTGTCATTCCATCCCTGTATTACAGAACCGGATTTACTTTCCATTCCAGACATGTCTATCTCATGAGATATAAATATTTACCCAATCAATTTAAAGGATATATAGGTCCCACCCATCTCATATTGAAATCATTCTTACGTGTTCCACAAAACAATCATAAATCATTCATCATAACCCAAAGAATAAATTAGATTTCCTAAACATAATTCCGTCATAACATAATCCATATAAAACAAATGGATATCATTTAATCATAAGAAAAGTGAAACCATATAAATAATAGATACATTATACTTGAAACATACACATATGAAATAATTTCAACTTACATGGAAAATGGTTTGATAAAGCACTTGAAATGAATTCTTGAGGAAAATATCCTTTCTTCTTGAAAATCATGTTTTTTAACAAAATGTCATGCAATTTGAAAAGAAAGATATTTTGTTGAAAATAGTCACGAAATCTTTTGGAGGAAGATTCATGAAAATAAGGCTTTATAAATCCATAAAAACAATTTCATTCTGTATAATTTAAAAAAATATTCTTCTCGTACTTTTACTAGAAAAGTCAAAAAAGTACCTTGTAACGTAATCAAAAGAAAGATTCCTTACATACAATGTAGTAAAAGTCAAAAATGGGTAAAAAGGACTTTAAAAATACATGAAAACATTTCTAGAAAACATGGACATGTATGATTACAATAACCCCAATAAATACTTAAGAATAAAAAATCTCGGATAAAAACGAGATTGGAAAAGATATCCCTTACCTTAGGTCTGATATGATTTGAACGTTTCTGAACCTCCTGTATAATGATTTCAATAATTTCATTTAATTATTAGAGAATCATATTCATTTTTATGATATCATATATGGTTCACTTATGAATTTATATTACCCGTTCTTTTGTAAATCTCATGTTAAAGCAACGTTTTGGGTAAAATCATCTTATTTATCGTACGTGTTTGGACTTGTAGTTATTGATGTTAGTATTACTTATATCATGATTTAATTACTTCTATATTGTAAATCAATATTTATATATCATATATATTCATTATATATCCTGCATATACATGTATTTATAATAGTACATAACATATGGTGGTAAGAAATAAAATGCATCGTTAATGGAGACGGTAAGTCGTACGTACGCATGAACGCTAATTTCATTTATATATATTATTTTAATGGTATAGGTATATTATAATTCCAGTATAATATCATATATAATATCATTAACCCCATCCTTTATACATCCCACATAATGCACTAACGAATCACATCACTTTTAGGGGCGGTAGTCCGCATTTCCCCAAATGATATTATCATATTTACGAACTATGGAAACCATAATGGCTTGATATAATTGGGAAGTAAAGAAGAATAAAGAAATAATTAACATAATATATATCATATATGAATATAGTGCCATCATAATGGACACCATGAGAGGCGGTAGGAGAAAATCGAACAATCATCGTTTCGTGAGGCGTTAGTTTTCCATCACAGAAACATTATGTTCTTCATCCATTATATGGACCTGTGTGTAAGTTTAGATCGAATAATTCTCATGATAGAATCCTAGTATATTTAGGATACTAGTTTTGTTACAAAATAAAGGATTAGAAGAGTTTAGGGGTTGGATAAGTAGAATAAAAGAAAACAACTTAAGAGAAACTATTACCTTCAATTTGGGTAACTTCCTTTTGTTTGAACCAAATGGACTTCTTGAAGTGCCTTCTGCCTAATTTAAGGCTTCTAGGGGGAGGATAGGGATGTAGGGAGATTATTTGGGCAGAGTTTGGACGAGCCAAAATTCTTGAGAGGTGTAATGAATTGCATAGAAGTGGACTCCTTTTATAAGGGAGAGGAGGTGCTCTTTAGGAAAGTGTGAAAACATTATTTTATTATAAAGTAATATTCAGTTTCAAGAGGTCCAAAACACATTAATGTCTAAGATAAGATGACTCATATTCGAAATAAAATCATCCAATAGGAATTGGACAGGTTTTGGATAATATTTTAATAATTATAATATTATTTATTTAAATCATTTATTAATGAGGTTATTAATGCATCTTTATTGTGTCATAAATAATTTAATTTATTTGATGTCTAAAAATTATAAACAAAATACCAAAATGTAGGAAATATTTTTATCTTTCCAATTAATATTTATAGTTGAAATGATAATTTATATATCCCCTTATAAAAATTAATTACTAAATGATTTTTGATAATGCCAATTTTGTCTTTACATTAAATTAATTAATCTAATGTGTCATTGTCTTTCATAAGTGGCTCCATGGGGTCCCAAAATCGACCCAATGAATTCCATGGTCGGACATTACACATCCAATAAGGTTTGGACAAATGTTAAGGTAATTTTGAATTATTATAATATTTTTTTAACCTTGAATAACCCTATTTACTTTTAACCGTGGTAAATAAAAGTAAAAAGTTATTATTCAAAAAAATATATTTTTTATCTAATTGAACCAAATTTTACTCCTTGATATTAACCGTGTCCCTTGGTGTTTCTAAATTCAACTCACAAAAGCGGTAAAATTATGTTTTATGAACACCTGCAAAAGCTCCTAGGAGGTGGATAAAAGACGGTAAAAAGTTCAATACAATTTTTATAAATCTAAATTTATTATAAAATGATTCCAATGAATTTCATTGAACTTATATAAGTAATATGTATCTAATTTTACCTAAAATAAATTTAAATCAAATAAATGGTTATTTTAATAAAAAGACGGTTTTAACAAATAAACTTAGTGTTTTCACTATTCATCAAAAATTGAAGTTTTTCAAAAAAATACCAAATATTCATCTTAAGCTATATTTGATATTCCGAATTCAAAAATGATGTCTATTTTTTAAAATTAAAAATTTATAAGTGGTATTAATTAATTTTAAAAGTAATTCCCATTATCAAAACAAATATCATTTTTTAAGAAACAATAACTATCAAAAGGGCATCACTTGTTTATGCCCAATTTCAATGTGAAATTAATTCCTATGACCAAAATTGTATTAAATGATAAAAATATATTCTAATTACACTTTAAATCCAAATAAAAATATAATCTAGCCATATAAATATTATGAAGAAAAAATTTGTTTTTAATTAAAATATAGCATGTTTTTATTATTCCTCAAAATATGAAAGTTATCAAGATTAATTTGAAAATTTTGTCCAAATTAAATTTTTATATCCTAATTCCAAGGAATAATATTATTTTGTCAAATTTAACTTATAAACATGTCAAAAACTTGATTTAATGTGGGTGCGCCATCAAAAGGCGGCAAAACAGCATTTTTTTTAAAATACTTATTTTACCTGAAAATTTTATTTTGATCTCATACCATGTTCTAGAAAATATGTAAGATGAATAATAATTTTATAAAATTAAAAATGTTGTTAATACTATTCATAACGGCTAGTCTATAATAATATTATAACAATATATCATTGTTTAGTGAATCTTGATATTGCGTACAACACAAGCTATCGAGGAAGGTCGTGATTGTGTGTAATGCAATCCAAGTCAGGGTTGCGTGTTGTGCAAGACTCCTTCGATGTTTCATATAACAGAATCCAACCATATTTCATTTATATATTGAATATATATATATATATACACTCAATGTTGCGTAGAATAACTACTATCAAAATTTTGTGTAACATGATCCAGAATAGTGTTGCGTATACTTCAAGCTAATACGGTGTTGCGTATAGCACAAGGTAATATTGGTGTAACATACAACACAAGACATCAGTGAAATTAAAAATGATAATTCTCATAAAATCTTGGTTTGTTAAATTATCTATCCATTTTGAATAATTATTCTTTATTATGACTTTATTAAATTTTAATATTTTAATAAACTCTAAGAGTTTCCTCTCACCAACTTATAATAGGACACCCCACCAATATCTTCTTTGCACTGATTTAATCCAAAAATATCTACAAAACCCTATAAAATTATCTTATTAAAATTTATATACATGTGTTAAAGGTTCTTTTCTCCATAAGATAATATTCTTAGGGTCCTTTAGAAGGGTTCTAAAGGAGGCCATTCAAAGAAAAAGACGTAATAATATTACCCAACATCTTCCTAGTTATTTGTTCTTAAACCCATTATAAATCTATGGTATTAATTATAAAATTACAAATTATGTAACATAAATAAGATAAAATTATAATATTATTTAGTTACTACCATTATTCACCCTGTTTTCCAATAAATGATAAGCGAAAGTACGACCTATACATATATGTGGACTACCGCCTCCACTCATTGATACAATTCACTTTCTATATCAATATTTCATGAATGGTTATTATTATTGGTCTAATGGATATATATACATAATTTATAATATAATAATTCTTCTGTAATTATCATATCATATCTAACTTCTTACCTTCCCAACATTTGAAAATTTATAATGTCACTGGTGTGTATGTGTGGACTTCCACCTCTACAAAGCGATGTGATTCGTTTTTCATTTACCCTTTATATGGACAATAATAATAATATATTTAATAAATATATTTGATATATTTGATTCAATAATGATTCTATAAATTTTAATTTTTAATTATATTTCTTTTTCTATATATTTTAAAAAGTGAAAATATCCTTCATACGTACGTACAACCTAACATCTCCACAAACGGTGTAGTTCATTTTTATATATCTATCTTTTAGGGTTGACCCTATGTATATATATATACATATATATTTTTATATAATTTAGATATATGTTATTTATATCATTATTAATATTATGGATATGATATTACAATGATAAAATTACATATATCAGAACTTTTAAACTAAAAAACTCATTCAAAAAAGAAACACTTAACACACAAAAATGAAGATTTTAAAAAAGAGTTATTAGAAAATTGGTGTTTAAATTTTATAGGTGGATAATATATGATATTATAATTATTTATATGAATTTTTTTATTTATTAAAAATAAATTTAAATTTTTACAGGAGGTTAGAATGCTTTATATGCATGTTGAACTTGACGTAACGTATTTTCATCTTGCTTTTGTTTATGTGAGAAAAAATCCATTTTCACCACTTATTTATTTTATTTGTTCTATATACTGCACAAGAATTCATTTTTTAATAATATAATGAAAATTATTGGGATTTATATATCCATATAATGTTCTATCATTAATTTGGTTTTTATTTGAAAGTTGTCAAAGTGGTTAGAGTTTTATATTACAATCTTATTGCTTACTAGAATTTTTTATAATTATGTTTCCAATCATATAAATTCATTAATTAAATATCAATACTCTCATGCATTTTATTATTCAATGTTTATTCAAGAAATTATCAATTAATACAATGATTTTCCCCTCTTCTTAAATTAAAATTATTGAGAAAATATTTCTAAGAAATTAAGACTTATTTTTTCTTTTCTGAGGATTATTTTTCTTCTATGTCCATATTTTCTTAAAAATATTTTCGATATTGTTTTTTCTACACTCCATTATTTTATTGTATTTATATTTTTAAATTTATTTTTTCTAACAACTTACATTTCATAAAAAACTGATCTTAAATGAACCATGATGTACTATTAAATATTAACATAACTATTAGAATAGTGATATGACCATTAAAAATAGTAATCTCACCATTATAATAATAACCTCCCCTTTGAGAGTATAGATAAAATTTTCATATATCATAAATTAGAATATTATTTATTTATATCGTGTAATGGGTAAAAAATGTTTTAAAAAAGTCAAATTAAGTGTTTTTATTTTTGTGAAATATAAAATTTTATTTTTAAAATAGTAATTAAAATAATAATTTAAAAGAAAATTAATTTTTATAAAATATATTCATAAATAAATGTTATTTTTCATTATAATTAAAAGATATTTTTTGAGACCATAATTAATTATTCAATGTGTCGTAAAATCAGTTGTAGTATTAAAATCTATATTTTTCAAATAAATTATGATTTTATTTAAAAATTGAATTTATCATATTTAGAAAATTATTTTCGGAAAATTGTGTCTAGTTATAAAATATACATGAAAAAATGGTTAGGGTTATTACATGGGGTTTTAATAAAATAGTTTAATATTTTGTGACTGGTGAAGTATGATAATTTATAATATTTAACATTATAAGTAAATAAATGAATTTTCGAGTCATGTTTGTGTCATTGATGATGTTATTGGATATTAAATCTACCTCACATTCTCTAGTTACATTATTTAGTCACTTAAATCAATATTATTGATAGTATTATGCCAAATTAATAACTTAATGAATAAAATAATCCAAAAAAACACACCTCTCATCCACTATGAATACCCCCTCACCACCCCTTCTCCAAGATCTTTATAGTACTTTTAAATTTAATATATTATTCCATAATCATCTACTGAACCTCATCCCAATGTTATGGTTATTTTGTCTCACCAAAACACTATTTTCAATTCCTTAAGGGGGTTCTTAAAGAGATGACACTAAGGAAGTAAAAACCACCATCTTTCCCTTTTATTTTATTTTATTATTCTTCCTTCACCTAAACTATAAATTTTTGATTATTAACTCCAGTTTCATATATATACTATAATTTTATTTTGTTAATGGAATATCCATCATCATGTTGCATATGTTCGTTTACTCTAAAAATTTAAACCTCGTCTCCAAGGTGTCGATTCACCGCCTTCGTGGATGAAGAGATTTCATTTTTCATAAACACAATCAAGTATGGTCATAAAAAATTTATGGTTAAATAATATTATAATATGTGTGTTATAAATTATTTAACGTTTTTAACTAGTATAAAAACAAAATATAAAATTAAATTATTCATGTAGGTTATGGCCGTAAAACCCACCAAAATAAAGTAATCATTTTTCATTAACATTTTTTATAATGAATTATCCTTATATGATATAACCAAATTATATAATATACCATTAAAAATAGTATAATTTAATTAATAATAAATAATTTGACATATGGAAAAGTTATTCTCATTTGAAAAGAACACTGATAATTATACATAATGTAATTCACCATAAAACCATGAAATAGACACTCCTGGAACTATGAAATTCTAAATTATAACTCATCATAATAGATATATATTGAAATAATAAAATTGTAAAACATATATATATATATGTTTAATTGTTAATGAATTAAGTAATTAATATGTATAATTTTATTATCCTGGATATTATGTAAAACTGTTGAATGTGTTCTGACATAAGGTAAGGGTTTTCTCATCACACTTTTATTTCTCTGAGATATGCCTTATTCACCATTTATTTATTGTGAGTGGTGTATGTGTAACTTCATTTAATATATCATATCATTAATCTATTTATCTTCATGATATTTAATGTCTCATTTGATGATCATTAATTTGATGGGATATATAGTTCAATAGTTTTTCACTTTGGTATGGAAATTCTTAACTAAATTTCAATTCTTTAGGTTAAACATATACTTGAATGATTATTCTAGGATATAATTATGTTCCAACTAAATTTTGATTATATTAAGTTGAATTTGATCTTTCTTATTCTATATTTACAACTAATACACATAATTTATTCATTTGGTTAACGCTAACACATTCTTTTAAAAATACACTTTTAAATGTTTCTAATTATCGAAATTTAAAAGAAATATTTTTTTAAAATATACTACCTAACTATAATTTCTATCCTTTATTCTCATTTGATAATTTATATAGAATTATTTGATCATTTTCATTCCTTCCTCATTATTCTCAAGATTGGGTTTTAATTTCATGTGCATATCTTATTTACCTTACCTTAATTTTTAGGAATATTTTTTATAGCTTTAATTGTACTTTTTCCCTCCCTAATCATATGATCTCACCAATTTCTTATGTTTTAATTTTCACAAGGAATCCAAAAAATTTATTATGACTGATATGTTTGGCTAATCTATGAGAATAATGGTGTTCTCTATGGATTCTCTATTTGTATTTTATATTATAAATTATACTATATAATTCATATATGTATCTATTTGTCAAAAAATACTAAACTATTCAGTCCTTTGTGATATGATTCATTATAATCATGCTAATGAAGTAAAAGAAGGTAATAGTTCAAGGATACTAGGGTCTATATCATTACATTTTAAATATTATCCAATAAATGGAAATAGAAATAAATTGGACTATATAATATCATTGATAGTGGGATGCGATTTCCCGTATCCATTCTAGTCTATCCACATATCTAACGAGTGGGGATATATTGAATCATTTGAGTATCTCAGAAAAGGGTGGGTAGAGTTGTGATATTCCCACCATGGAAAGGATGAGATCTAAGATGAGTTTCTACAACTTTCACTCTATTTTTTCAAGGAGATTATTTTCTTGATTCTGGTGCTACTAGAGGATTTGGGTCTCTTCTTTAAACATCTTATTCAATCCCAACATAAAAATATATTTAACTAGAATCCATGAAGATCATCATTTCTATTATTAGCATCGATAACTTCATAACATTAAAATATCACTATTGGTCTGTATTTATAACCATTTTCCATATAGTCTTTCTCTCCCCAGAAATCTGAAATGTGAAGAAGGGACTATAACCATACCAAGTTTGGGTTTTTTGGTATAGAAGGAATTAACTCCAAATCCTTGATATCTCCACTTTTTATTGAAAAAGTTAAAGGAATATTTATTTTATCATACAGAACATGAACAAAATTTTCTATCATCATAACTACTAAAATATTTGAATACTCTTTTATATTCTTTCGTAGTTATTTCAAAAGAATGTAATTTCCATAATATTTTGTAAAATTTTAAATTTTAATGGTGAAATTTAAAAAAACAATGGGTATTTTCTCCAAAAAGTATTTTTTTAATCTTTTAAAGTAATTTTTTGTTTAATATGACATCCTTTTATGTTACATATTCTTTACTACAGATCTGGTCAAATGATATCGTCCTTATAATTTAAATGGATGTATCATGATTTTTATAATGATATTTTTTGGAAACCCATTTATTTTCAATGGGCCATGTTAGGATGAATTGCTGAAATGTTTATTAAAATTGTTTCTTTCCATGGATTATAATAAATGATAAACGATTTATGATTATATAAAACACAAATGAATGTATTTTCATAATGTGATGGGTAGTCCCAAAATTTATAGTCCTATAATGCATTGAGAAAACAATGATATCAATTTTGTTAATTAGTATTGTAATGGGGTTGGAACAGAATCCATAATCATAGTCTTGTAAATGATCCTTGACTAAGGAAATTATTTTATATGATTATGTGAATTCCACAAACTTATATCTTATGAAAATATTATGATCTCATTGCTCATGCTCCTTGATTCTTTTAATATTCATTTATTAGAAACATCCATGATTTTTTATGACATCAAATTATAATCTGTGATATGTTGGGTCTGATTTTTAAATGTTAATATCATGTTATCATATATTTTGGCTCATACTATAATTAAGTGAATATTGATATCTCCCATGTTTATCCTTATTGAGCATCTGATCTCACCCTTTTTTATATTTCCTTTACTTCATTTATGATAAGATATTCTATTTATAGTATGTATAATATGGTTGTTAGTTATGAACAAACTTGTGTGTGATAAAGAATATTTATAATGAATAAGATTTTTTATGTATCTATATTTTTAGAGACACTAAACCAATATGATTCGATCATGGATCACAATGTTATGTAATGAATATTAATAAATAATAAATAACATTTATATATATGAAATTTATTTGTGAAAATATATATAATATATTCATTTCATTGAAATCATTAATTAGTAGTGATTAATTTAAATTGTTACTATACAAAACACTTGACACATTAAAAATGTTTTTTAGAAGAAGTATAGTTTTTTATGTGATAATTAGTCTATTTTCATATTAACCAATCTATACCAAAGGAATTAACTTTATAAATGTATAAAAATACATTTTCATAATATTTTTAGTCTTTTTTCTACCCTTCAATCCAATGGTTCGGTGAAAAATTTCACTTTTAATAATATTATTTCAATAGTATATAACGGTTTATTTAAACTCGACATTTTGTGTAAAGGAATCCATCAAATAAATTTAACTTATTTAAAGAAAAATATATCTTAAAATCATATATTATTACAAAAATAGTTAGAACATATTATGGGAACTCTTTTATAATGAATTTGAAAATATACTAATATTTATCTTGTCCATATTGTTTATGCACGACAACTAGATACTACAACAAACTCTTCCTAAATAGTAGATAATGAAACCAAGTATTTATTCATTAATATTTATGAAACAAAAAATATTCCATGAAATTGATTCATGCCACATGTAATCTTTTTTTTAATTGAAACCAAACTATTCATAATTTTTACATCATAAAAAATTAAATATTTATTACAATTATAGAAAAAAAATTGTGGGTAATTACCCATTTTACAAAATTGAAACTCCCTTAATAAAGATATTAAGTTTGAATAATTTTGCTTTAATTTCAATATTACATATAATTATAATTTTTACAATAAATTAAAACTTATTAAAATCATATATATTTGGTGATTTATTTTTGAAATTTCGTATTAGTAATATATTTTATAGTTTTTATTTCACACAATGTATATCTATTTATCAAAGGTATAATAATAACTTCACTTTAGTTTAAAAATATATATATCAATTAACTATTTAAATTAAATTATTAGAATTTAAAAATACCCCATTATATCTATTATATATATCAAATAGAAAAATGTAACTTGATTTATAACATGAATCAAACAATATGGCCTCAAATATGTGAGTGGTGAGTTGAGTGTTCCACCCCGATCCCACCTCTAAAAAGATAGGTAACAGTGACTAACACCAAGAAGGCATAAATCACATTATTAGACTTCTCTTAATTAATAAATCTAACATATTTATATTACCCCAATAGAATATATAATAATAAAAAATAGAATTTATAGAAAACAATAACATTATATGCTTGCGACACATGATAAGCATCCAATAAAAACTATAAAATGAAACAGCTAAATGAAAAGAAAAATAAATATGTGTAATAACCTAAAACATTTAAAGACCTTAGAAAAATAATAATAGTAACTCTACATCACTATCTCCCAACATGATTAGCTTCCACAATGCCCTCCACTAAGAAAAAATATTTTTTAACACTACCAACTCTGTGTCCATCAAGGCCACCTTTGAACTATGTGTCATCTTTAAAAACATGAAATATATGGGCATAAATCCTATTAAGGGTGAGTATAAAAATAATTATATATATACTATAATGAAAAAGTAAGAAATAAAACCACATTTCATCTCAAAATCAAATAATTACAAATAGGTTTTAGGAAATAATTCAACATAGAATAAATGAAAATCTTAGTCTTTATACCTCATATAAGGCCCCAACCTTAAACCTTAATTAATATTTAATTAAATGAATAATTCACATTGAGGATATTTTTAGGTTTAGAGTTTTAGAGAATTAGATCATAAATCATGAATTACATTCCACATTTAAAGAAAGTGGTTACATAAAAGATAGTATTCATTTTTTCCCAACAACGGAAACATATTTAAAATAAATCTTGGATTCTATCTTGACACTTCCTTGACACTGTCATCATATCATGCACCTTTCCCTTGACCTGTGAAAAACATTTCAAAAACATGGGATGAGCATAAAAATCCCAGTAAAGGATACACAAAGAAGGAAAACTGTTAGTTTTTCAAAAACAACAAGTATGCCATGTGTACATTACCAAAGTAATACTTTTCACCATTATGAAGCAGTAAAAACTCGTCACTAAATAAAATATCATTAATTACCCTTTTGTAACCAAAAGATTACCATAAAACCCATATAAATAACATATAACATATAAAGGTAACTTGGGATATAAACATACTTAATTGAAATAACCATACGGTCGATTTCTATACATACTTAATGGAATAACCATATGGCCGACTTCCATACCCAATGCATTAGAGGTTATAACGTAACCACCCGTCCTGGTATTCACACCACCACCCGTCATATGGTTTATCACGTAACAACCCATCGAATGCCCAAGTACCATTATAAAATCATAAGATATTAAACAAATATAATGGAAAGAAAACATTTCCACACTTTGATCACAATATATCACATAAATATATTGACATAACAAATCCATTATAAAAACCATTTTCAATACCAAAATACATAAAAGAGTATATGGTATTTATTTCATTTTAAAAGACATTACAGCTTGTTGAGGATGCCAAAGACCAAATAATACTCACAGAGACGGAAAAGGTCGTTGTCACCGCGTACGTTAAAAGAAACATTCCTTTTTGTCGTTTTGTAAAACGATTCGTATAAAAATAATCCTTTTGAATAAAATTAAAAGCCATAGGGGTTTATACACCGTATAAAAGAGAGTTGTGTATAAAACAAAATATGCTTTAATAAAAGGAGATTGAGACGAAGTCCCTTACAAAGTCGGTATCCTCATATTTAGGATAAATCAATTACATGATTATGTGTGAAAAATATGAATACACAAAATATAAGTGGATATTAAGTGTAAAAAAATATAGGCCATTCATACATAATCTTGGAAAAACAAAACCAATGACATAGATATTTAACTCAATGAAATGATATTGTGTTATGATTTCCGATACAAGTTCGTCTAAATGACATAAGAATTTATCAATGAGATGATTATGTGTATAAATAGTATATCCTCACAATGGTTTGTGGAAACTACAACATAGAGATTACACACATAATCTTGGCATAATAAAATCAAGAAGTAGAGGTTTAACCCAAAGAATTGAAAGTGGGTTAGGAAGTTCCCTTTACAGAAATTCGACAGCCCAATGACGTCACTTCAAAATTCAGAAAATGAGTTGATGAGAGATAAAAAGCGTATCTCATCACTTGGAAATAAAAGTTACATAAATAATGATATATAAGAACATATCCCAACATAATAGTACGTGAATTAAAATACATAACAAAATAAGTCTTTTAAAAAGAGGAGGGTGAAAGGTTCCCTTACCGACTTTGGTAACTTTCGAAACATACACCCCATTGAAAAAGGGTCATACAATGAATATGTAAATACCCATAAATGAAACTATATTACAAAAATATTATAATAATGGGAAGTAAATACACCACTCAAAGGAAATGGTGGTAAATGTAGCGTAAATCTCATGGGACTAAAAGTGAGATTAACAATCCCTTAAGAAAACTCGGCAGCCTAACGGCGCCACTTAAAACTTCCAAAAATGGATTGATGAGATCAAATAGAGTCTCTCATAATATTAAATTAAAATGTTAATCAAGATGAATATAAAATAGAATCCCCCATAATAACAATGATAAGCTTAAAATAAGTGACATAAAGGAGAGTACTTAAAAAGAAAGAGAGAGGTTAGATCTCTTACGAAAATTCGGCATCCTAACGGCACCACTCAAAACTTACAAAATGGATTGATGAGAGAAAATAAGGTCTCTCATCATATGAACATAAAAAGTACAGTAGGATTAATATAAATGAACATACCAATCATAAGAAATATGAGCTTAAATGGAATGACATAAAAGAGTGTACTTAAAAAGAAAGAGAGGGGTATGATCCCTTACCTCAGTTCTGACTTGTCTTGTTCGTTTCTTTATATTCCTGAATTATAAAATTTGGTCAATTTATAATTTCTTAAGAAACTCTTTGAAATATTATTATTCAGTTTATATAACATATTATAATGTTATAATAATTTGTTAATAATGTGAGTTCATATCAGACGTTTTTGTCGATGTTTGGTACATGTGTCAAAAATGAACTTGTTTGAAAATGATTGTCCATGTAGTTATGAGTAAATCATTTCCATAATAGTATTAGTGATTGAAATATCATATATATCCAGTACATATTAATTTTATACTACTCCATAACATTTGGATATAAAAAGAAATGAAATTCTCCCTTCATGGAGATGGTAGGTCGTACGTACGCATGAACGCTACTTTCATTTCATCGTCATATTAATGGAATTAAAATTAATTGAGATATCTATATTATAATTACAGTATAATATATATGTTATATAGGTCACATATGTTCATTAATTTCATTCTTTACACATTCCATGTATTGCATGAACGAGTCACATCACTTGAGGGGGCGGTAGTCCACACTACCTCGTATGAAATTATCGCATTTGCACAACATTAAAAGCATAAAGGAATGTTTTAAATATAAAATTCAGAAGCATATAGAAAACATATATACCATATATATCATATATAATGTATAGTGACATCATAATGGCCACCATTAAAGGTGTTAAAAGAAGATTTAACAATCATCGTTTCGTGAGGCAGAAATTCACCAACCACAGAAACAGTATGTTCTTTAACCATTAGAAGAAGGTGTAGTGTAGCTCGAATCCTTCACATAACAACATCCAAGTATTTTGAAGATACTGTTTTTCTTACAAAATAAAGGAATAAAATGATTTTAGAGGGTTGGAGAAGCAAAATAAAGCAAAAGAACACAAGTGAAGACATTACTTTAAAATCATGAAACTCTTCTTGATTTGAGCTCAAAGGCTTACTTGGAAAGGATTATGCCCAAAGGCGAGGCTTCAATGATGAATAGAGGGATGTGGAGAGATGAAATGGTCAGGGGTTGGCCGAGCAAAAGGATTGAGAGGTCTGGGTAAGGTGGTAGAGGTGTGGGCCTTTTATAAGAGTAATGGAGGGGCACTCTTGGAAAGTTATAAAATATTACTTTATTATAAAATTATTTTCAGAATTTAAAGGTTCCAAAAGGATATATTTCGAGGATAAGGTGATAAGGTTTCTAAATACACCCATCCAATATGTTTTTGACATGTGTAGGTCTTAGATTCTACATTATCTTTTCATTTTATTTAAATCATTAAATAATGAGGTATTCGTTGCATCATCATGGTGTCATAAATAATTTAATTTATTTAGTGTCTAAAAATTATAAAAATAATTATCATGATGTAGGAAATCTTTTTAGCTTACTAATTAATATTTATTGTCAAAAATATGACTTTCATAACCCCATATAATTTTTTTTAGTAAAACAACAAATGTTTGTGACATTTTAATTTTAACATTAAATAAAAAGGTATTAATGTCATTTTCCAACAAAAGTGGCTCCATGGGGTCCCCAAGTTGACCCATGGATTGTATTGGTCGGACATGACACATCCAATGATGGTAGGACATGTGTCTAGTTCATTTCATATTATTAAAACATTATTTTTACCTTAAATTACACTAATTACCTCAAATTGCAATTAATAAACTTAAAAGTTACTATTCACCAAAAAATTATTTTAATCCCATTGAACCACATTTTACATCTTAATGACAACCATTCATGTCGGATTTTTGATATTAAAATCATAGAAGTGGTAAAGTGTCATTTAAAAAAAATCAGTTTCTTTAACTACCACTTAGTGGTTTCACTATTCATCAAAAATTGAAGTTTTTCAAAAAATTACCAAAAATTCACCCTAGGCTATATTTGATATTCTGAATTCAAAAATGATGTCTATTTTACAAAATTAAAAACATATAATTTACATTAATTAATTTAATAATTAATTCCTGATGTCAGAGCAAATAGCGTGTTTTTATGAAACAATAAGTATCAAAAGATTGACACTAGTTTAAGTCCAATTTCAAGATGAAATTAATTCCAACGACCACTATTGGATTAAATGGTAAAAATATATTATAATTTCACTATGAAACCAATTCAAAAGTTAATCTAATCATATAAATAAATTAGATTAAAAAGAGGTTTTGAATTAAAATACAACATTTTTCACTAGTCATTAAAAAATTTACATTATCGGAAAAATATCAAAAATTTAAACAAAGTAAATTTTGATGTCCCGATTATAAAGAAGAATTTAATTTTGTCAAATATAACACATAGCATTTTCAAAAAGTGGATTTAAAAGTGTTTTGTCATCAAAAGGCGGTTAATTGACCTTTTAAAGAATATTAGAATGTTTACACTTAAAATTGGATTCATTCGCATTTTTAATCTTCTAACATTTATTGTAAAAAGTAAAAATATTTGACAAACATATATACTCATTTTGAAATTAGTTTTGTTCATTCTCGCCATTATAACGGCTAGGCATTAACTACAATTTAAAATAATATTATTTTATTATTAGAGTGCAACGTAAGATTCCAAAGAAACGTGTTGTTGCGTATTGGGTAGCCATCGAGCATAGCATCCGCTTTAAAGTTATATTAATATTTTATTCACAAATGTGGATAAATGTGAAAAAGTCATATTCTTTATTTACCTGGGGTGTTACATCCTTCCCCCCTTTTGGGAATTGCGTCCTCACAATTTTAAAATTGGGCTTGGAAACTTCATTGAAAATCCCACATCGGAACAAGAGTCAGTAAAACTATCACTTTAAAATAATAGAATAGAAGTACAAAGGTCACCCAAGTTATCCCATACTAGGATTCCAAGTATGAAAATATAGATAAGGAGGAGAAAAAAGGGTTATGTCCTGATGGAGAGTGATAGTAAACATGTTTAGGAGAATGTTAACCACAAAAAAAACACAAACTTGTGGTGGGTTAAACGGTATTTGATTCCCCAGTAGGAAAAGTTAATAGACAACATTTTTGTTTTAAGTTACTTTTCACTGAGGAATTTATTTTTGATCTTAATGAAACATACTTACTTGTCATGTTGAATTTCATCTTTTACTATATTTCTTACACAGACTCATACTTTCCCGCAAATGATGAGTATTTAGGAAGACTTGTTTACATTAAGAGAGCTATAATCAACCAATTGAGAATCACCTAATCCACAAAAGAGAACTATATATTTCCCATGTCTTTAGACAAAAACCAAAACCAAAAACAAAAAAGGTTAGTATGAGATCAGATAATCCAAAAAAGGATCATCCTTTATAAAAAGAAAATATATTCTTAATCTCCAAAATTTGTCCAACAAATCCCAAAGTAAAATGAAGACCATTTGATAAACAATTGTCCATAAAATTAATCAGATTAAACCAAACTAAAATTGAAAACCAATTGTTTGAAGGATTTAATCACGTAGTCTTCCATGGTACAAATTAACTTTTATCACCAAATAACATCATTTGCTCTTAAATTCTCATATTGAAAAGTAATTAACGTATTCACATATCCTCCATGATAGGTTAATAATTTCCATTGATAACCCAAAATAAAAATAATCTTGATTCCTAAAATTATCTAACTAAAAAGAATTAGTCAAAATAACTAGGGGCTTCACATAGTCCAGTGGTAGGTGATAAATACCAGTCACACATTGGTTGTGGGTTATATTCTCGCAGCTTTGTACGACGTGACGGGTTGTCACACGGTCTGCGTGTTGTCCCTTTTTCCAAAACTATATAATTATTAAAACATTCCCCAAAATGAGATAAAATCTTAAAAAATAATCATAACATATTTTAACCTCAAGTTTATCTCATGCCTTTCATTTTCCATCATAACATATAATAACCCATAATTACCTCAAAAGTAAGGATCATATAAACCCTATTGGTTACCTTTATAATTATTACCTGAACTTCCACATCGATTGGCCATCTCGTACATGATGCATTATAGAACATACCAAGGTTCAAGTTGTTGATCATGACTCCCTGATAGTTGGTTTAGAACAACCATGAGTTTCCCCATTGAATCCCCCATTTCATCTGGTCTCTTAAACAGAGAACCTCCACAGTTTCCTTCAAACCCATTGTCACTTTGGTGCATGCTAGATCCATCCATTTACTAAAACCATAAATGTTAGTGTGAGTATAGAAACAAAATTATCATTTACTAATGAGGAAGATAAACACTAAGATATACTTAATCATTCATTTTATCTAAAACTAGCACTCTTTCTAAAATCCTAGCCATTATGGTAATGTCACTTATGCTTAGAGAATACCCCAACCTCTAAAGTTATCTAAACCGACCTTTGATACCAACTATAAGGCCCCAGCCTTAAACCTTACTTAATATTGAATTAAATGAATAATTAAAATTTAAGATATTTTTATGTTTATAGTTTTAGAGAATTAGATCATAAATCATGAATTACATTCCACTTTTAAAGAAAGTGGTTACATAAAATATAATATTCATTTTTCCCAACAACGGAAACATATTTAAAATAAAACATGGATTCTATCTTGACACTTCCTTGACACTTTCATCATATCATGCGCCTTTCCCTTGACCTGTGAAAAACATTTTAAAAACTTGGGATGAGCATAAAAATCCCAGTAAAGGATCCACAAAGAAGGAAAACTGTCAGTTTTTCAAAAACAACAAGTAAGCCATGAGTACTTTAACCAAGTAATACTTTTCACCTTTATGAAGTAGTAAAAACTATTCACTGAATAAAAGATCATTACTTACCCTTTTTTAACAAAAATATTACCAAAAAACCCATATAAAGAACACATAACATATAAAGGTAACTTGGGACGTAAACATACTAAAATGGAATAACCATACAGTCGACTTCCACACATACTTAATGGAATATCCATATGGCCGACTTCCATACCCAATGCATTGGAGGTTATAACATAACCATCTGTCCTGGTATTCACGGCACCACCCGTCATATGGTTTATCACATAACAACCAGTTGAATGCCCAAGTACCATTATAAAATCATAATACATAAAACAAATATAATGGAAAGAAAAAATTTCCACACATTGATCACAATATATCACTTAAATATATTGACATAAAAAATCCATTATAAAAACATTTTTCAATACCAAAATACATAAAATAGTATATGGTATTTATTTCATTTTTAAAAACATTACGGCTTGTTTAGGAAACCAAAGACCAAATAATACTCACGGCGACGGAAATGGTCGTTGTCACCGCGTACGTTAAAAGAAACATTCCTTTTTGTCGTTTATTTAAACGCTTAGTATAAAAATATTCCTTTTTAAATAAAATTAAAAGTAAAAGGTGTTTATACACATTATAAAAGAGAGTTGTGTATAAAACCAAATATGCCTTAATGAAAGTAAATTGAGACAAAGTCCCTTACAAAGTTGGTATCCTTAGATTAAGGATAAATCAATTACATGATTATGTGTAACAAATATGAATACACAAAATATAAGTGGATATTAAGTGTAAAACAATCATAGGCCATTCACACATAATCTTGGAAAATCAAAACCAATGACATAGATATTTAACTCAATGAAATGAGATTGAGTTATGATTTCCGATACAAGTTCGTCTAAAAGACATAAGAATTTATCAATGAGATGATTATGTGTAGAAATAGTATATCCATAAAAATTTTTGTGGAAACTACAACATAGAGATTTCACACATAATATTGGCATAATAAAATCAAGAAGTAGAGGTTTAACCCAAATAATTGAAAGTGGGGTAAGAAGTTCCCTTACAGAAATTCAACAGCCCAACGACGTCACTTCAAAATTCAGAAAATGAGTTGATGAGAGATACAAATGGTATCTAATCACTTGGAAATAAAATTTAAATCAATAATTATATATAAGAACATATCCCAACATAATAGTATGTGAATTAAAAGACATAACAAAAGAAGTATTTTAAAAAGAGGAAGGTGAAAGGTTCCCTTACCGACTTGGGTAACTTTGGAAACGTACACCCCATTGAAGAAGGGTCATACAATGAATATGTAAATACACATAAAGGAAATTATATTACACAAAGATTATAATAATGGGAAGTAGATACACCACTCAAAGTAAATGGTGGAAAATGTATCATAAATCTCCCGGGACTAAAAGTGATATGAACAATCCCTTACGAAAACTCGGCAGCCTAACGGTGCCACTTAAAACTTCCAAAAATGGATTGATGAGATCAAATAGAGTCTCTAATCATATTAAAATAAAATTTACAGCAATATTAATATAAAATAACATCCCCCATAATAACAAGGAGGAGCTTAAAAGAAGTGACATAAAGGAGAGTACTTAAAAAGAAAGAGAGAGGTTAGATCTCTTACGAAAATTCGGCAGCCTAACGACGCCACTCAAAACATCCAAAATGGATTGATGAGAGAAAATAGGGTATCTCATCATATGAACATAAAACGTACAGTATGAGTAATATAAAAGAAAATACCAATCATAATAAATATGAGCTTAAAAGGAATGACATAAAAGAGTGTACTTAAAAAGAAAGAGAGGGGTAGGATCCCTTACCTCAAGTCCGACTTGTCTTGTTCGTTTCTTTATATTCCTGAATAATAAACATTGGTCAATTTATAATTGCTTAAGCACCTCTTTTAAATATTATTATTCAGTTTATATCACATATTATAATGTTATAATAATTGGTTAATAATGTGAGTTCATATCAGACGTTTTTGTCGATGTTTGGTACATGAGTCAAAAATGAACTTGTTTGAAAATGATTGTCCATGTAGTTATGAGTAAATCATCTCCAGAATAGTATTAATGATTTAAATATCATATATATCCAGTACATATTCATTTTATACTACTCCATAACATTTGGAGATAAAAAGAAATGAAATGCACCCTTCATGGAGACGGTAGGCCGTACGTACGCATGAACGCTACTTTCATTTCGTTGTCATATTAATGAAATTAAAAATAATTGAGATATATATATTATAATTACAGTATAATATATATGTCTTATAGTTCACATATGTTCATTAATTTCATTCTTTACACATTACATGTATTGCATGAATGAGTCACATCACTTGAGGGGGCGGTAGTCCACACTTCCTCGTATGAAATTATCGCATTTGCACATCATGAAAAGCATAAAGGAATGTTTTAAATATAAAATTCAGATGAATATAGAAAACATAAAAACCACATATATCATATATAAAGTATAGTGACATCATAATGGACACCATTAAAGGTGTTAAAAGAAGATTGAACAATCATCGTTTCGTGAGGCAGAAATTCACCAACCACAGAAACATAATGTTCTTTAACCATTAGAAGAATGTGTAGTGTAGCTCAAATCCTTCACATAACAACATCCTAGTATATTTAAGATACTGGTTTTGTTATAAAATATCAGAATAAAAAGAGTTTAGAGGGTTGGAGAATCAAAATAAAACAAAAGAACACAAGTGAAGACATTACCTTAAAATCGGGTAACTGTTTTTGATTTGAGCTCAAAGGCTTCCTTGGAAAGGATTATGCCCAAAGGTGAGGCTTCAATGATGAAGAGAGGGATGTGGAGAGATGAAATGGTCAGGGTTTGGTGGAGACAAAGGCTTGAGAGGTGTGGTTAAGTTGGTAGAGGTGGGGGTCTTTTATAAGAGAAAAGGAGGGTCACTCTTGGAAAGTTATAAAATATTTCTTTATTATAAAATGATTTTCGGATTTTAAAGGTTCCAAAAGGATATATTTATAAGATAAGGTGATAAGGTTTCGAAATCCATATATTTTACATTATCTTTTCATTTTATTTAAATCGTTAAATAATAAGGTAATCGCTGCATCATCATGGTGTCATAAATAATTTAATTTATTTAGTATCTAAAAATTATAAAAAAATATCATGATGTAGGAAACCGTTTTGGATTTCTAATTAATACTTGTAGTCAAAAATATGACTTTAATAACCCCATATAATAAATGTTGTAGTAAAATAACACATGTTGGTGACATTTTAATTTTAACATTAAATAAAAAGTTCTTAATGTCATTTTCCAACCAAAGTGGCTCCATGGGGTCCCCAAGTTGACCCATGGATTGTCTTGGTTGGCCATGAAACATACAATGAGGGTAGGACATGTGTTTAGGTCATTTCATATTATGAAAACATTATTTTTACCTTAAATTACACTAATTACCTCTAATCGCGATTAATAAACTTAAAAGTTACTATTCACCAAAATATTATTTTAATCCCATTGAACCACATTTTACATCTTAATGAAAACCATGTATGCTGGATTTTTAAAATTCAAATCACAGAAGTGGTAAAGTTTCATTTAAACGAAAAAGCAGTTTCTTTAACTACCACTTAGTGGATTCACTATTCATCAAAAATTGATGTTTTTCAGAAAATTACCAAAAATTCACCCTAGGCTATATTTGATATTCCGAATTCAAAAATGATGTATATTTTACAAAATTCAAAACATATAAGTTACATTAATTAATTTAATAATTAATTCCCGCTATCAGAGCAAATAGCGTGTTTTTATGAAACAATAAGTATCAAAAGATTGACACTGGTTTAAGTCCAATTTCAAGATAAAATTAATTCCACCGACCACTATTGGATTAAATGGTAAAAATATATTCTAATTTCACTTTGAAACCAATTCAAAATATAATATAATCATATAAATAAATTATATTAAAAAGAGGTTTTGAATTAAAATACAACATTTTTCACTAGCCAATAAAAAATGAACATTATTGGAAAAATACCAAAAATTTACACAAGGTAAATTATGATGTCCCAATTCTAAAGAAGAATTTTATTTTGTCAAATATAACACATAAAATTGTCAAAAAGCGGATTTAAAAGAGGTTCGTCATCAAAAGGTGGTTAATCGACCTTTTAAAGAATATTAGAATGTTTACGCTTAAAATTGGATTTATTCGTATTTTTAATCCTCTAACATTTATTGTAAAATGTAAAAATATTTGACAAACATATATAATCATTTTGCAATTAGTTCTGTTCATTCCCACCATTACAACTGCTAGGCGTTAACTGCAATTTAAAATAATATTATTTTATTATTAGAGTGCAACGTAAGATTCCCAAGAAACTCGTTGTTGCATATTGGGTATGCCATCAAGCATAGAGTCCCCTTTAAAGTTATATTAATATTTTATTCACAAATATGGATAAATGTGAAAATGTCATATTATTTATTTACCTGGGGTGTTACACCTCATCTCCAAACAAATAGTATTATGAATGAAACATGAAACTCACAAATCACTACAAGACCCATATCACCTAAATTAAAAATATCTCCAAAAATAATGTAACATCAAAAATACATCTTAGGAATCATAATGGGAGGAATTTAATTTTCATGTAGTTAACATTAGTCAATAGGGTACCAAATCTAATAGAGAGCCCTCATCTCATTATGTGGAATGTGCTTTAGTTGAGGAGGTTTTCTACTCAATAAGTGGAGGTGATAACTCACCCCAATACACGCACACACACACCAAAGTGGGGATACATAATCCACTATGTGTATAGAGTACCTATTACCTAGTATCAATGTGTCCTTGAAGGGGTTAATGAAAATGTTCTTACTCCAAACATCTTCCCCACACCTTTTCACCATATTTTTGAATCTAAATAACTCAAAATATATAAAAACTTCATAAATAACTCTTTATGGGAAAAAAATATTCATCATTCTGTTCTGTGTGAAAAATTATCCAAACGAACAAGTTTATTGTCCAATTTTGACATCTCGGCGAAGAGATATAGAAGCAAATGAGAATTCCATGTACAATAAATCTACTCCTTTGTATATAGTGTTTGATCCTTAGGAGATATGAAAGTGTGTATTATATTTTTACATTAATATGGGGTCAAAATGCATAGAATTTTCTAATTTGGTACATGTAATGTTGGGATCAAGGGCTAGCCAGGTGTACACATCCATTAGAGACCGAGTTGAGCTACCACAATGCATAGAATATATACCATCCCACACAATATATGGGGAAAGTGTTTTAGTTAGGAATATATCATAGTGCACATTGATTCTTATACTCTCGAAAAACAACATGCAACTAATAATTACATATCACATAACATTAATCATCATTTATAAACCTTGGCCTACATGCTAAAATGGGACATGATGTGTGTTAGGGACCCACATGTCAGAAAATAATTAACATTACATTAAAACATTAGAAAATCCACAGGAATCGAACATGGCATGTGGTTTATAGACTACATTTTATATAGTTCAGTTTTCTTATAGATCCAATTTACATGGTAATTTCATCACCATTAGTGTTGTTTCTACATTAACTCATTCTTGGTGCATCATCCACCACATTCATCACACCTTTAACCATCAATCCTCTCCATCAACCCATGTTCATCACTATATCCTACAATTCTTCACTGCCATCCTCACCTATGCACCCTCATCTAGCCATACCCTCCCCATCACAACTTATTCATAACATTCAAACCTAAAAAGGTGTCTCACTAGACTTTTTTTAACCCAACGATTGTCTCAAGTATCCAATATAAAATTTCTTGTGGTTATGAAGGATAGTGGTAAATTTACATATACAATAGACATGGGTAATGGGAGATTAATAGGTCGATGGCCATTTGGATTCCTATCACCAAAATAATTGTTGATTGGGAACATGAATTCCCTCTACAAATTTTAATTTATTTCATTTACATAAAAATGTCTACTAAAGATTGATATGGATGAAATAAATTTTCCAGAAAAAATTATATCATTATTTTAAAAAAATCCATTTTTTATTGTAGTAAATAAAAATAAAAATCCATGCTGATAGTATAATATAATTTTTAATGGATGAAACAAACATAATTAAAATATAATAATATTAATAAAAAATAAATAAATAGTGAGTTATAATGAATCTATAAAAATTAATTATAATAAACATTGTGAGAATGAATATTTAATAACTCGTTGATCATAAATTTGACTAGAAAAAATTATTATATACTAAATTTCATGAATAATGATATGTGTTAATTTTGAAAAATCTCAATCTTGATATTAATCCACTAAATCTTTGATGATATGAGCTTGATCAGTAAACAATTTCAATACATCTATGGAGAATGAGTCAACTCTCTAATAATCCATGGAAAATACTCCTAGTGATTATATTCTAACAGTTTCTCAAATAATTTATAATATGTGAAAATTATATTTAAATTTAGTTTCTATAGTTGGGGATAGATAACCAGGTAATTTAAATAAAATTCTGAAAAACCCACAGTCTTGGGATCAAACCACGAATATTAAAATTACAACTCTCAATGGAAAACCCTCATTTTAGATTCAATGTGGGTTTAAATTTTCTAAAAAAGACTCTATTTATTATAAATTATTATTTTAATTATTATGGAGTATGAAAATTAATATTTTTGATATATTAAATTCATTTTCCTTCCATTTGATGATTTCTTAAAATGAATTGTCCATGTTAAACCTCGATATTTTAAAACATGAACATCATGTTTGATAGTGTGTATGACACACAAAACAAATATTATAACATAATATAACACCCCATGACATTAAAATATATTTTTTTTTATTAAATCTATTTTTTTCTTGCAATGCATGAAACACATGGTTTAAACGCAACAAGAAACTATATCAAAATAATATTATTCAAACATGACCATTACAACCTAGACATTTAGATGAATGTATGAATAGTGATAATTGAACTATGAAAATTAGATTTTTAGAAAAAATTATAAAATAAATTTAATTTTTTTCTATTTATTATAATTATATCAAATAAATTTACAATAGAAAGGGATGTTTTTCGGCGAACGATGTATTTTTATGTAACTAGGATTAGTCATGATTTGTGTAAATAATTTAAAATTAATTTTTTATACTGATAGAAATCTTTTTACAAAATTAATCTAATTTTTGATATATATATTTCAAAATTTTCATTGGGTGAATTTTTGGGATTTTTTTCGAATTATTTTTTGACGAATAGTGAAAAATATTGATTTATATCGATAAATTTCTTTTTATTTAAATTTTTTATAAATTTAAATTTATTTATAATTAATAAATAATATTAAAATTTAAATAATTTTGTTAAATAGAATCTATTTAATGATGAACTTTGATATTAGATCATTGTATACTTACAAGAATTTTCTCATGGGAAAAATGTTATTTCATCACGCCTATAGTATAATTTTAAATTGAATTCTGAAATTTATGTGAATTTCATTTATGAAAATGGATTTTATATTTGGTATTATATAATTTATATTATAAAATAATGTGAACATAATTTTTTGACCATAATCCTTAGTGAAAATAGTAAAAATTAATTATTTTGGTTAATGTAAAAATTGGTATATAGGGGGTGAAAATAAGAAGATCAGGTTAAAAATGAACTAAAACATTTAAAAGCACCATTTTATTGAAATATTTAGGCATTATAGCCTCTAATGATAGATAATTACCCATTTTGTTGGCTATTGGAATGAGGAAAACATAGGTATCACAATATCTTTTCAAAAATTCCATGTGTGTCCTCTCCCCTACTTATAAAAGGCTACCCACTCTCCTCTCCTATTCACACATCCAAAACACTTTGGATCCACATATAAATTTCCATATATCTTCCTTAATTTTATCCCCTCATCCTATTTGCATTATTTTGATTATTAATTTCCCCTGTGAGGTATCTTGGTAAAAAACTAAAGAGGGTTCTCTAAAGAAGCGGTAAATTTATTTAACATGAGTAATTCATTTATTTATAATAATAAATAAATAAAACATTATTAAACTATGATAATATAAATAAAGAAACATATTATTTACCATAATATATTATTATGTTAATTTAATAACTTATATCCATATCCACTTCCATCAAATGCAAAATGAACCCATCAATCGTGTGTATGGACTACCGCCTCGCGAATCGATGTAATTCCTTTTCCATCGCCAACTTTAGAGGATTGTTATAATTATGGATTTAACATATTAATATAATATTTATACAATTATTATACTTATATAATTATTACATCAAATATAAATTCAAACTTTCCATTCCCTATGTGATATGATAATGTTGCTCATGTGTATAGTGGACCACCTCCTCACAATGGGATGTAATTCATTTTTATCATACTCTTTAAAATAATGGTAGTGAGATTAATGATAATTAATATATGAGATATTTATGATATAACCATACCTATGAAAATATAATATCTTTTATATCTTCATACCTTCCAATTCTTTGGAAAACAACAACATCCCTCGAGCATTCCTGTGGATTACCACCAATACATAGCAATGTGAAATGGTTTTTCATTTTATTTTTTAAAGGATTATAGTAAAGAAGTATTTGATAATATAAATTCTAATTATGACATAATAATTATTATATATGTTTTAAATAATAATTATTTTTATTTTGTTCCCTCCATCGATAAAAATGGAAATTGTGTTCACGCGTACATACGACCAACCATCTCCGTGAATGGTGTAATACATTTTATATCTTTAACATTAATATATTAATATAAATATATATATAAGGAGTATATATTATATTTATATAATTTTTAAATTATTTATATTATTCTAACATGATCAAATTAAAAGTACCAAAATTATCGAACTGAAGCATATCTAAAAAACAAAGCAATTATCATCTAAAATAGTAATTTTATCAAAAAAATATTAATAAAATATTTATAAAAGAATATAAGTAGATCATATAATGTGTGATATTTATGATCCTTGTTATATAATATATTTACAAAAAACATATATTTATTATATAGGATGTAAGGATACTTACAACGGATGTCAAACCCAAGGTAATTTTTTCTTGTCTCACTTTTACTTCTATGATACATACACCATATTGATCAGTTTTTCCTTTTTGTGGGGTATATAGTGACCCTTTTAATATCTTATATAGTTAATATATTTATTTTCATGGTATTTAAATTTTTATTTGACATTATTTCATTCATGGGGAATATGATACAAAATTACCAAAGTGCTAAGGGTTTATTTCAAAATCCCATCATTATTCAGGATTTCTTTTGATTAAGTCTCCCTTCAAAGAATTAATTTATATATATATATATATTAAAATAAGTATATATTATTTAACTCTAGTTATAAATAAACTATTTCACAAAATAGTATCATTTTACACTCATGGGTAATTAAAATTCTTGATAAAATGTTTTTAAGATAATCCAACTTTATTTCTCTCTTCAGTCGAAAATCCTTTTTCATCAAAATGAATGTTTTTAAATAAGTTTTAAAAAAATTATCCTTTTTCAAATGAATTATTAAATATTTTTTTACCCATTTTTACTTTTTTCAAAAATATTAAAGGAAATTCAAAGTAGTATTTCTGAATAAGGGTCTTTATTGAAAATGTGAAAGGAATCATTATATTAATATTGCTACATAAACAAAATTTTCTTCCATCATAAAAAATAAATGTTTTAAATATTATTTTATAATTTACAATGGTTATTTTGAATGAAAATTATTTTCAAAAGGTTTTGTGAAATTATTTTTTTAAAAGGTGATTTTTAATGTTCAATGGTTATTTTCCTCAAGGAAGATTTTAATGACAATTTTAAGGTATTTATTTTAATTGATGGAAACATTAATTTTCTATAATTATGATCCACTATGGGTATATTTTATTGATATCATACTTATTATTTATTTGGATGGTTTATGATCATTTTGACTGAGGATATACAATTTTTTTACCATTCACCATATTATTCGGTATAGTTTATGATTATGTTTATTTGATTGGTGTATGTACTACCATTCTGTATGTTAATATTTTTATAAAAATAATAATGTTTATTATATTACACACTTTTAGTATATAAAATCAATTATAATTATTATTTCATGGGTGGGTCATGTTTATATATAGTCCATTGATGCATCGACAAGTCTCGTGAGACAAATTTGTTAGCCAATAGAGATGGGTTTCTACCCACTAATTTAAACACTCTTATGAATGGTCTTGATAGTATGTTTCAGATACCAGATATTAAGAATTCCATTATTTGGAGATCAGATATTACTTTGATATTATTCTTTTAGTTAAAATCTCTATAGATATGTTCCAAGCTTATGTGATTATTTATATGGAATTATTTGATAATCATTTGTTTCTTACATATTATACTCAGTTTATTAATTAAATTGGATGTGTTTTAGTTATTTACCTTTCCATATTGATTAATATTTCTTATTCGTGATTTCTTTCATTTTATGGTTACCCTTATAGAGAATCTATGATAACCCCTTTATTATGTTCAATATTCCCCATGATAGTAAGAAGTGTTTTTTATTAATATTTTTGGATACACTATGAGGAATAATGGTGTTCTCCAAAAAAGATTTGTGAATTTTATGTTTTAAGTAGTGATGTGAATTTCAATTATGTATCAAATTCAATAAGATTCAATTACTATTTGGCCCTTCGATATGTGGTTTCTTAAATCTTATTCTAATGTAATAAAGTTAAAAATGTCTCTGTTTTACTAGATTTAGGGTCGTTATAGTTTGTATCAGATTAATTTTAGTAGAAACTAAAGGAAATAGATTTAGAAAACATAGATTAGGGAAAATAACCCAATGATAGATATTGAGGATAAGTATAGAATAACATATTAGAATTTTGGTAAAGTAGATATTATGTCGTTTTTTCAAGAAATACATTCATGTCTGGATACTACTAGTGGATGTGGTTCTAGGAAAGATGTACATTGAGATAATAACTCTGAAAAAGTCATGTTGAGATTAACTCCAAGGTTACCTAGTACATAATAATAGGACTTAATAAACACCTAATTTGACACCCATAGGGGATATTATTAGGTTAATTCACATTTTTTATTCAAACCATTATGAAGGGGATTGAAATATATATATGACTTTAAAACATTCCCAAAGTAACCATTTTTATGATTGTGAGATTAGAAATGAACAAAGTTTTTGATTTATGTTATGTATTTCACTACTATATTGATTTTACATTACATTTCATAATTTTATGACCTAATATAGAGTATTAAATTATATATAAATGATTAATAGATTAAATAATGAGAACTGTATCAATGCATGTAGCTCGTATAGAGATTTCCCTCCTTGGAATGATAGATAATTTGGAGTTGGAGATACAGCTGGAATAGAATAAATCGTAACAATATTGGGGAAAGTGATTCAGGTTACGTTCACAAACCTTTCTCCTATAGAGTAACCTTTTGATCAACCATCCAGTGTAACAATGCTAGACCACCTGATTCAGCCAAACCCCCCATTATTCAATTTGACTATAAATCTATTTATAGTATAGAAATGGATATTTTTCTTAGGGAAGATATTTTTCTCTTTGAGAATAAATGAAAGGAAGAAATATGTGACTATATTTTATAATCTTTATAGATATATAGATCAATGGTGGACCTTGATTAAAAACACTAAAGAAGAATTAGAAATAGAAAACATGGAATGGAAGGATTTTAAATTACACTTCTTGGAAAATTATTTTCCTCAGGGGCAATGTGTAGTTATGGAGAGACAATTCTTGATTCTAAGACAAAATGAAGATGAAAATGTTTCTAAGTATGAATGCGACTTTGTAAAGTTAGAAAGAATTTTTATAGACTATGTACATAATCTAATACGAAAATGTGAATATTTATTTGATGAGATTAAGCCAATTCTTGGATGGGTGATAATATCCCAAAATTTATCATCGTATGATGACATAGTATCATTTGGTATAACAAATGAGATATAATTCCCGATGTATTATGTATTATTTCATGACCCTCTCACTCCAAAGACACTATAATGAGGGGGAGAGATAATGACCCTTATGTCTTGCTTCCAGTAGGCCCTAGGTTTTCGACTAGAACTCGGTGTATAAAAATATCATATATATGAAGAATTACCCTCTATAAAATAAATAGGATTGGGAGATAAGATGGATCATCCACAAAAAAAATTCATGAAACAAAATAAAAATAAATCCAATAACCATCCAAAATGAATGTATAAATAGAAGTGAATAGATATAATAGAGTCTCCAATGTAAATACCCATATTAAAGATAAAGTAGAGACAGAATAGCTATCTAATGAATAGATATATTAATACCCAGCACGGTCCATGTAATCCTCCTAGAAACCTTAAAATGGTTTTATCTACAAAAGGTGAGAATACAATTATAGTCACCAGGAAAAACTCAAGTCTCTCATGCCCATGTAAAACAAGCATTCTAATGAACCAATGAGAAAACATAATAACCAAACAACACCAATCAAGGTATAATAACCATCCCAACCTCATCAAGGTACCATTTCCAAATAATAAAATATAAGTAATATAGTATACTAAGAGTCATATCGATATGGGTTCCCCATGTAACTTTTACACTGGTATGTTGCTCTCACACCCAATTTCGTACATCGTGGTGCTCACATATCTTCTGTATACCACACCGCACTACAAGAATGATTACTACACATCTCGTATGAAAACACCTGGTCTATAATGCAACCACCTCCATAAACAAAGTAGTAGGGAATCATGACAGTGTAGTAAATAAACCTCATTCCCTCCTCATACCGTAAACAACCCCACCAGATGTTTCCCTACAAGCACGGTCACATCTTGCCCGAAAACACATAGGTTATCACATCCCACCTGAAGACATCTGGGATTTCACAACCACCATCTAATTCACTAACACACCATAGATCATCATAGCCTATGAAATACCTACATCTTCTTGAAGAGAGAGTGGGAAAGACAGGGTACCTAGACATCCGTATATTTCACCGAATATTGGGAAAAACACCCCCCACGTGACTATGAGGGTTCCAACACATAGTGCACGACATGGGTGGGGTGAATAAAAAAGTATCAAGAATATACAAGTATATATATATATAAATAATATCTAATACTCAATACCAACTTATAGGTTCACAAACAAAACTACCAACTCAAAACATCATCACATTTTCTTCCACCTCTAAATGAATAACACCACACATTAACCCAAAAACCATATTTCACATTTCTGACCTATTATAATTTAATTATTCCATTATTTTAATTATTTAGCATCAACCACTATTAACCACACAACCCACCATTTAATTATTCATTATCCATTTTCCACCAACAAGAAAAACCAAAATATGTCATTTCAAACATTATTAAACAATTATTTATTCATTACATAAATAATATGGAATCTAGAACATAAAAACCACCACCTTTCCCCCCCAAAATCATAGCCAAACAAACCACCTCCTCACCATCCAAAAATCATGGATTAACAAACCGCCCTCTCACCACCACAAAAGTATAGAAAAAACCCCACCTCCTCCCCACCCAAAATTCACGTCCAATCAAACCAAATATCACACCACAACCCATTTCAGCCACACATCACCACAAATCAAGATCATTTTATGGATTTAAAAAGGTTCTTTTATTATATTACAATTTATTTTTGGGGGTGTTATCGCATAATCCATAATCTAGGGGAAACCATTTCATTAAAAAAGTATAAGTAATTAACCAATATCCATTTAGGTTGATATCACAACAATCACAGCAGTCACAAAATTCAATATAGAGATATCTAGAAAAAACATATCCCCCAATAACCATAATTTTCAGCGAGGTATCAAGCACATACAATTCATAATATCACAAATAATATCGAGGCTACAAAATAATGTGACTCAAACCCAATTTTATTATTTCAATTAAATTAACCAATTATTTATCTTTCATTAAGTTAGCACAAAAAAACCCATAGATATAAAAAATTAATCCCCTACCACATGATAAACAAATAATGGGGAATTAGGTAATACCTACCACAAAAAAGATTTTCAACTTGTTGGGCCTCATAGAGAGAAGAAGAATGCCAGTAAACCACAACCACACCATGATAAAACATGGATACACCAACACCAAAACCTAATACCATCAAAACACATTCCATCACACACCGTAAGCCATAAAAACATCACCACAACGAATCCCCAGGAGGGGAATGTAATAAAAACCCACCAAGATGGGAGAAGAACCTACCACAGATTAACCACGAATTTCCAATGAGATACCACCTGAACTAATGGATCAAAGAGAAAGATGGTTTGAATAAATAATTGGGGAAACTAGGGTTCATCTAAAGGGAGAGAAAGTAAAATACATTATCTAATGAATAAAAAATTGGAAGGAAAATAATTTTAAATCTCCACTGGTTCGGGGGCTTATAGGACGTGTAATCTCCTTTCACATCATATAATCTATGGGGTTCAGTTTAAAAAAAATGTGTTGCCCTTTTTTTATTTAACCTTGAAAATCTACACATCGTGAACCAGCCCTATAAAAACCGTGAAACCATCTTCCACATCGTGTAACACACATACACAATGTGTATTTACTATAGTAGATCTTATTCACCTCAAACTCACATGAAAACTCATAAAACCTCCCAGGAATACCTCTAACAACTAAAACCAGAAAATTAATGGACCAAGATGGAACGGACCGTTACATAAAATGCCTCTTAAGAAATTCTAATCCTAAAGAATCTAGAACAAAGACCAGATGAAAAGGGGTCTGAAAAACCATCCCATGAGATAAATTTCAAGGATCTCATCATGACTAAAACACCACCACCATCCAAACATGCCAACCCAAAATGGCCACAAACACTCTAGACAGCCATGTCACCAAAACCACACAAAGCCTCCTCTCACTCAACCACACTTCCACATAACCACTACAAAATCATCTCTACCTCGTGGCATCTTAAACCATGAACTAGTACAACTATCAAACCATACTATCTCGAACACATGAATAAGATAATTCTATCCTCCTTATGAAGATACTATCTTCTCGGGGTGGAACTAACTCACCCACATGGTTTATTCGCATCATAGTTAATGTGTCTCGATTAGGAATTTGTTCCACTCCATTTCATATGTTAGGAAATTATCACACATATCACCACACACATCATAATCCAAGGATAACATCACATCTCATAAAACCAAAGGATCCAAACATTACATCCAAAAGCAAAACATATTAATGAAAAACTCAAAAACACTCTGGGTACTGGGCAATCTTCTGTATCTCTCACTCTCAAGTAATATCCTATGGACCACCATGACTCCACACTATAATAACCAAAGGAATGGTTCATCTGAATAAAAATTTATCCTGATGATCAAGTATATCTACTTGTTTATCCACAAATTTAATGTAATCCTTGGTAATAAACTCTCCCTAGTCAATGACATGGGAGTCATTGTGATGATACTGATGAAAATGGGAGATGAGGAAGACATTATGGATCCTATTTAACTTTAGTGGAAACACAAAATTGTATTTCACTTCGCCAACTTGCCCCAACAGCTCAGAGATCCCAACAAACTTGTGATAAATCTTGCACCCTATAATAATGCTTCTCTACCCACATCAAGGGGAAACCTTCAATAACACATGGTAACCAACCTCGAGCCCCATAGGCCTCCTCCAAAAGTCTTCATAAGACTTATATAGGTCTTGAACTACTTTCAACCTCTCACAAACGATTAGAACATTTTTTTCATGATATACCCCACATCGGGACCCAGAATAGTTGTTTCCCGATCACTTCCCAGAACAATAGTGAATGAAACTTTTTTTTGTACAAATCCTCAAATAGATCCATGAAAATGGAAGATTGAATATTCATTATTTTAAGAAAACTATAAAAAGGAAGGTTTCATACCCAATATCAACTTATGTTCTAGAATTATGCCCGCAACATATCCTCCAATGTTTTGACAGTCCATTCCATATACCCATCTTTCGAGTGTTGGAAAGAAGTGTTGAGGCATAACTAAGTGCAAAAAGAATGTCACAATTCTGTCCAGAATCATGAGGTAAAAAATCCATCCAGATCCAAGATAATAGACCTCGGAAATTCATGCAACAACACAACCTCATCCACGTACCTCTTGGATAAGTATCTAATCCACCCAACTTCTTTATTGCTAAAAAGTGGGATGATTTCATTAACACATGCATGATCACCCATATAGCATCACAACCTCCCTACCCTCTAGGTAAGACTAACACTAAATCCATTGATATTTCATCTCGTGTCCACTTGAGCACATCCAAGGGCTGTAACAATCCACCATGAGCATGATACTCTGCCTTTACTTGCTGGAAAACCAAGCACTTTTCCACAAATTCTGTCACTGCCTCTTTTATCTTGGGCCACCAAAATCGATTCCTCAATACATGGTAAATTTTGAAAAATCATGGTTTTACCACCAATGTTTAGCTATAGAACTCATGAACTACTCTATCTTGCATAAGCATCAGAATAAAAAGCCTCTGAGGAAACAACAATGAGTTCTGAATATCCTATAAAAATCCCACTAGAGAATCACCATGGCCAACATGATCACGCATCACCTCTTTATATCGGTCTCTCCACTGAGACCCTTCCGGCTAATAAATCATAGAAGACTACATATTCAACTAAAAAACATCCTCTACCATGATCTTATCTTTCATCTATTTAAAAGGCCTCTAACTCATCCATTGCTCTCCAAGAATCCCAAGATTACTAGAGAACATCCTTTTGTGGAATTCCTCTCAAATCATCAACCAAAATAATTCTCATTTCCTGAGGTGTATGATATTTCAAAATCATAATCTTGAAGAAAATGCATCCATCTCCATTTTTTAATGTACAAAATCAAGTTGGGAAAATATATACCTCATGCTCTTGTGATCTGTAAAGACCACAAAGCCCTCACCAATGAGGTAATACCACCAAAAATTTAAAGAAAACACATCCACTTCCAGATCTAGATCTTGGGGTGAGTAGTTATGATTTTGGGAACATAATATTCTTGAACAATAAGAGATTATTTATGTTACTACATTAACAAGCATCCCAAGACCAAATAAGAAGCATCACAGAAGGTCTCAAACAATACACCCTCCCTAGTAGCTAAAGCACTGGAGCACTGACAATCTTCCCTTTTAGGAAACCAAACACTACATGGAAATTCTCAGTCTATAAAAAATAATGGCATTTTTTGTTCAAAGATATTAACGGGGTTTTATCTCAATGGAAATCAGGTACAAACCTATAATAATAGCCTACGAGACTAAGAAAATTGTCAACATCTTCCGCGTTGTTAGGTGCTACCAAAGAAATAACTACTTCAAACTTTGACGGGTCTACATCCACACCATGCTAAGACACCACATACCTGATCAAATGAACCTATTGTGTCCAGAAGAAACATTTGGAATATTTGACATAGAGCCAGTGGAGTCGAATAATGTGAATGTCAACTCAAAGATTCTTGACATTATCTTTTTATGGATTTGAGTAGATCAACATATCATTGATGAATAGGATGACTAACTTATCTAAGAACTCATTGAACATGGAGTTCATAAGACCCATGCTCATGGATGGTGTGTTCATAACACCAAATGACATGACAAAAAATTATATGTTCACATACCTGTATCTGAAGGAAATATTTAGGATATCTACCTCCATCACCCTCAACAAGTGATATCCAGACTGTATATTGATCTTAGAAAACCAACATTCCGCTCTCGGTTAGTTTAAATGATCGATAATCCATCTATGACAATAACAGTTCTTGACCATCACTTGATTTAACATCTATTAGTCTATAAACAACTTCATACCACCATCCGACTTCTTTGTGAACAACATTGGATCAGCCAATGGTCACACACTAGGACAGATAAAAACCTTCTACATTAGATTATGTATCTGAATCCTCAACTCAGGTAACTCATAAGGTGTAATTCGACAAGGATCCATCAAAATTGGAGAAGCACCAGGCAGCAAGACTATTTTGAACTCAACATCACATCGAGGGGGTAGCATCACAAACTCCTCATTGAAAACGTCAAAGAACTCCCCAACATCCATGGGAATCTATATCATCCCATAATCCACTAATTCTAATAACATATCCGAAAAAATAAGGGTCTTCACACACCGACTTCCCACCAAAAAACTCTGATCACCATTAAAAATCAAATGTTGGCCATCCACATCCAAAAACATGAATCTCATTTAGAATAATTTGATAGCAGCATGTTCAAAATACAACAATTCGATGAAGAAAATAACCTCATTTGGAAACATAAATAACAAAAAAATATTCCCATATGACTGATGATTCTCCATAATTATTGTATACCATCAAAAAACATCAAACAAGATGGTCTAGCCTTTGAATCACGTAGTCAACACCAGGGGCATGAGAAGCCTCATTATGTATGGTCGAAGAGAATAGGATACAGAAGGTGGAAAAAAGGTGTGAAAATCATTAGAATCAAACAACTCACAAAAAATGCTACTAAACAAAATGACCACACCTCAAATGATCTCCGTCCACTATGGAACGTCTTCCTCTAATACATGCAACTAACCAAACCAATCTCTTATTCCACTCTATTGATGACTACATAAAATAACACACATAGTCTATAGTCCTTGAACATAATGAACATCATGACATTGGAATCTACCTACCCCATATCTCCTCAGGGGAGCATAAGCTCGGTGCCCCTATTCCTAAAACAGAATCACTAGCAAATGCTACTGAGGATGAAATTGAACCTTTCAACCACTATGAAACGGTTCTGGGGGATCTAATGGGCACTGGCTCTATCAATTTCAATGAATCCCACAATAATAAAATAATAGTACAAATATCCCCAACATATTATAGAAACCACTCACACTAGAAGGTTATAAATGAATATGTTTTGGTCGACTCTCTGCCAGTTGATACCATAAAGGTCCTTGCACCTGTGACATGCCACTAAAAACTCTTCCATTTGAAGAACCGTTCTTGCTATCTTCTTGCACTGTACCTCCTCATGACTACATCCACTAGATTACATCTACTTTATTTTGAACCTCTAATTGTAGATTCACTATAAAAGGAGTAACTACATACTACATAGAATGAAATATTTCTTCAACAAGACATCTCACACGAGACTCTACATTTAGAAAAACATCTGAAAAAAACAAAGTAGGTCCTTGAACTTGATTCCTTTGTCCCATATAGAAAAGATCTCCTTTTAAAGGGAAATAAGATCATACATATTTACTGTCTTAATGGATGGTGAAACAAACTCTACCCGGAACTCCTTTTGGAACTCATCACACAAGACACATGTCTCCTTCCTCTCCCCAAGATACATCATCCACCACTGACATGTAGCTACTCTTACTTGACTGACTTCCAAAGTGACCAGGAACTCTGTCAGGGCCTGCATTGAACTGAAAATCAGAAGCTCTTCTAGGTAGCTCTCGGTCTCCTTGCCTGAAACAATATCTACATACTTCACTTGATCTTGTCTATGGAAAACATGAAACTTCCCCAAGAAAAGATCATCCTTCTCAATCAGATCAATACTTTAGTGATCAACCTTATTATCTTACTGAACCTAAAGTTCATGATTTACTTGTGAAGGAAGAATGAGAGCCATATGTAAAAGGAAAACATGGATTTCATAAGCTTGGTTAGTATGTAATTTTTTTAAGATTAATTTTAATTCATTTAATTCATTTTTTCAATTAAACATTCCCTAAAAAATCCATTTCAAACAAGAACGCAAGTCATTATGATGCATGTACCTTTCCTAGGTCTCTACCCTATAGTCATGTCCATAACACTTGGTCATTAATTAAGCTCAAAGTCTCTGCACTAGATCACAAGAGTTCTTAAAATCCCATGTCCTAAATGGTCTCTATAGCCTATGTCTTGCACAAAGGTCATCTAGAATTGTCTACATACCACCCCATGAAATCCTCACTATGCCTAACTCCAAATTCCATCTTATCACTCAAACAGCACCTTGGATATCACTCTATCATAACCCCCTCCCTCCAAAGATATTACAATGAGGGGAGAGAGCTAATGACCCCCCCCCCCCCCGTGTTGCTCCTTCGATAAGCCCGATGTTTGAGACTGCCACCGAGTGTATAAAAATCTCATATATGGGAGGAATTACCAATAATAATATAAATTGGATCGAAAAACTGTATGGATCATCCACAAACAACTCTAAGAAAAAATATAAAAAAACATTCCTTGTAAATTTATTAATATAACTGATACATATACAATAAATTCTCTAAGGTAAATACCTAAATTAAAGCTAAAGTAGGGACGTAATGGCTGTCCAAAGCCCTAAGATAGTAATACCCAACACGGTCCACATAATCACCCTAGAAACCAAAAAATAGTTTTCTACACATATGGTGATCATACAAGAATACTTAGTAACAAAACATAAGTCTCTCATGAATATGTGAAATAATCATACTAAAACAATTATGAGAAAATAGAATAACAAAATATCACCTATCATGATATACTAACCATCCCAACATCACAAAGGCACACTAACCAAATAAAGAAAACCATGTAATATAGTATAATTTGTATCACATCAGTAAGGGTACCCTACACAACTTTCCAATAGGTATGTATCTCTCACACCCAATGTAATATATCTTGGTTCTCCAATCTCATCCATATACCACACCACCCCATAATCACTGTTGAAGCACACCTTTCTCGGAGAAACATTTGCTCGCCACCCCATAAGTAGGTACCCAAGACATCTTGCCCGAAATCAGCTGGGTGATAACACAACCACCACCAAAATCTATGTGGTAGGGTATCATGAACAAGTAGGAAATGAACCTTGTTCCCTAATCCTACCATGAACGACTCAAAAAAGAATCCTTCACACAAGTACGATCATCTATCACCCAAAAACACTTGGTCTGTCATAACTTTCCTTAAGACACCTACACCATCAAAACCACAGTATAATGCACCAAAAGACCTCCATCCATCACATACAATGAAATACCTACCTCACCTAGAAGGGAGAGAGGGATAGAGTGGGTATTCATTCATATTTACTCCTCACTAGATGTTGGTAAAATACCCCTTCAAGACTATGTAGGTGCCGGGAAATAGTGTGCAATGTGGGTGGGGTTCATGTAAAGATCACAAGAATATATATGTACATATATGTTTATAATACCAAACACTCAATCCCAAACAATAGGTTCACAAATAAACCAACCAACTCACAACATCGTTACTTTTTATCCACCTATAAATGTATAACACCACAAATCAAGACACAAATCTCATTCCACATATCCAACCAATTATCATTTACTCATTCTACTCTTTTAATTATTTATAATCAACCACATTTAACCACAAATCTCACAATTTAATTATTCATTAACCATTTGCATCCTATTATCCAAACCATCCCATGTCATTTCATAAATTATTAAACATTTATTTTTTCATTCCATCACTACTTGGGAATATATCATAAAGAGACCATCACCTACCCACCCCAAAACATAGAAAAAAAACCACCTCCTCACCACTCCAAAATCACGGCTAAACAAACCACCTCCTCACTGCCCCAGAAGAATTGAAAAAAATCCACCTACTCACCCCACCCCCCAAAAGAATGGACAAACAAACCACAAATAACCCCACACCCCATTGCATCCACACATAATCATCCCACAAGAATGGCCGCACACTACCATGCATAAATATCATTTTAAATATTTAAAAAGAGGATTTTATCCCATTTCACTATATTTTAGGGGTGTTATTACACAATATATAACCAAGGGGAACCCATTTCATTACCCAGTTATAATCAATTAAATAATTTACATTTAGGGTGATATAACAACAATCATAACTATCACAATTGCAACAATATAGATATCCTGCAAAAACAAATCCCCCACCATCCACAATTTTCATCTGGGAATCAAGCCCGTATAATTCACAATATCACAAATAATATTAAAGATAAAATATCATGTACATCAAACCCCAATTTACCCCTTCAAATAAATCAACCAAATATTTATATTTTATTTGTCTGGAACATCCATAACCCATAAATAAAAAAAATTAAACCTCTTCTGCATGATACACAAATAAGTGTAAATGAGGTAATCCCTAACTCAAAGAAAATTTGTCGACAAGTTGCGCACCGTCGAGTGAAGTAGAATTCCCAAAAACCACAATCGTACCATAAGAAAACATGGATAAACCTAAAATTCAACCAAAGTACATAAAAACTATATCCCATCAGACACACCAAACCTTAAAGACATCTCCGTAGTGAATCCCTTGGAGAAGAATGGATGAAAAACCACCAATAAGGGAGAAGAACTTATCACAGATCAACCATGGATGGACAAATAATAAACACCAACACCGAGATTTCAATGGGGGTGGAAGAGGGATTGAATAAATCCTTAGTTTTCTAATGTTTCTTTCAAATTTATATGAATAAGAATCCATGACCGAATGAATGAAAATTAGGCTGGAAAAGAATTTTTAAAATGAACTTGGTTGGGGGTTTACATGGCGTGTAATCCCCTTTCACATTAGGTAATCCTAAGGGGACAATTTTGTTGGAAAATGCATCACCTTTTTTATTATTTAATCCTAAAAGTATAATCATTTTAAACTATCCCTAGACAAATCATGAAACTAACATTCATAGTTTGTATTATATTTACATGATGTTTATTTCCTGTAGCAGCTCTGTTGCACCTCCAACTCCCATGAAAAACTCCCAAAACCTCTCCCAAACACCTATGACAACCAAAAAATGAAAATTAATAAACCTGGAGGGAAAGGAACATTACATATTCAAAGGGATTTATGAAAATAAAAGTATGGTATATAAAAATAGTGATAAATGGAAGAAGGGAAAGATGTAATTTCCCCCATGTAATAATTATCGAATGAAACACCCTAGTACTTTCTTGATGGGAAATGTGGATTTATATGAGTATGGAGAGAAAGGTGTCCATTATTTTTATTCTAAGGGTAGGAAATAATTCTCCAATGATCAATACATCAACAGTAACATGATGGGTCACAACAAAAACGAATTCGATGTGATTCAAAGAAATATACCTTATAATAAACTAAAGTGACAATTTTAATCTTATGATATAACTATAGAAGAAGTGTATTATAAATTTGATTATGTTTGGATCCATAAATTATGTTATATGATTATTATTATAAATGATATTTTTTTATAATAAATATGACATGTATAAGGATTATAATACAATACTTTTCGTTACGGATTTGAGAGGATATGTTGAATGGTATGAATGACAAAGAAAAGTGATTCAGTGGAAAGTTGAGATTCTTGGAAAACACATGATTGAAGGAAAATAACCATTAACATGTTATCTATTTTGAGATAATAATGATAAAGACATGTTTATGGGATAATATTGTTGACCTTGAAATTGGTTAGAGATTTGATGATTTACATTATCTTTGTTGGACTTTACTACATGTTTGGATTGATGGAAATTATTTAACAACCTGAGATTCTATTTTTGGAAGCATGTTTGTTTTAATTAATTTTTTATAGTGATCAAGGCAATAATATATTTTGAATGTGACATTAATAGCCACTTTATATCGTCTGGGGAATATAATGTTGATTTAGTGACATTCTTTCTAAAGATCTAGACATCGAAACTGGTTATACATATTTTGTATGGTTCTCAAGGAAAACTATATATGGAATGTATCAAGTCGAAATTTGGGTGATATTGGATATCTTTTTCTAACCATTTTAGTTTTTGAAAAATATCTAGTGACGGGAGGAATGTCTTGTCATTCTTTTATTGAGATAATGATATAGTAAATATTAATTTTAGTGGTTTATTCATTAACCTTCTTATTGGATATTAAATTTTTGAAGTAACATATTAATTTTTAATTGATCAAAGAAAAACCATAATATGAAATTAAAATTATATTTTATGGTGATCTTTATCATAATAGTAACAGAATACCTTGAGTTTAGCAAAATATTTATAGAAAATTTTGTCATATTACTTACATTTTTTGAATAAATGGTATTTTGAATCATCAAATTTTTATTATTTTAAATATCTCATCATCATGTTCTCTATAACTCTTTATTAGTTAATGTGAGATAATATTATCTTTTATGTTAGTGTTTTTATTCCCACCAATGTTGTCCAACTTATAAACATAGTAACGTTTTATTATGGATGACCTTTGTATTTGTATTTATATATTATCAAAAATATTTTTTATTAACCACTTTTTGATGTGTTTTTACAATAAAATTATCTTCAGATATCAATCCTATGATTAATTGGATCAATATTAAATGGTAAGGATGCAATTTATTTAAGGATGTAGAATGTAACACCATGAGATTTTAAAAGTGGAACATTATGTTTGATAGAATGTATAAAATGACCCAAAAATTTTATAACATAATATAATACCTTGAGTGTTTATGTTATATTTATTTCAATTCAATCTTGTTGATAGCTTTCAATTCATTTTATGCTGGGTTTAAATGAAACTAGATAATCTATTAAAATATTATAATTTGTACATGACCACTATAAATTAACCACTAAGATAGAGGGTATGAATAGTAACAACTAAATTATAAAAATTATATAGAATACACAAGTCTAAAATAAATTTAATGCTTATATATTGATTAGAGATAAAATATGAACCATTTGAAAGAGAAATAATTTTTTTATACCCAAATTGTATTTTAATAAAAAGTGGATTAGTCAAGATTTGCGCACAAAATTTAAAAATCTATTTTACCAGTTTTTAATATTTATTTGAAAATATGAAATTAATTTTTAAAATAAACATGTAAATATTATCATTGGGTGTATTTTTTTTATTTTTGTAAAAAATATTGTTTCTTTATCAATAGTGAAAAATATTGATATTTGTTTAGAACTATCCTTACATATAAATTATTTAAAAAGTTAAATGTTATTTTATGTTAATTTTAAAATTAAATTAGTTCAAGTATCTTAAAAATTAACTATTTTAAGTCATTTGAATAAATTACATAATTAATATTGACATTTAAGCATTCTATACTCAATAGAATTTCCACTTTAGAAAACAACACTTTCATAATGTTTATGGTTTAATTTAAAATTGAATTATGATAATTATAAGATTTGACTTTGGAAAAAGGGATTAAATATTTGAAATATTAATAATTTATTTTATATAGTAATGTGAAATTAATTTTTTAACATAATAAATAGTGAAAATTTCAAAACATAATTACTTTGGATAAGGTAAATATGGGTTTACTAAGGTGTTAAACTAACATTATTATGGATAAATATGAACTAAAACATTTCCAAAACCCATTTTATATCCCTATTTAGGCCTTATAACTTCAAAATCTCGTGAATGGACCATTTTCCAATATTTTTTATGAGAAAAATATTGTTATCAATTAATATTTTAAAAAATTCTATGTATGTCATCTCCCCATCATATAAGTGGTCACCCCCTCTCCCACCCTCTTTAAACTTACAAAACCATTTTGTTCATCCAAAACCTGCTCTAATACAAAATTTAATTCTTTAAAAAAATACTATTGGCCTTATAGTTATTATTATTCCCTCATAAGAAGGATTTCTGTATAAAACTAAAATAATATCTCTGATGAAGAGGTAAAATTATTAATTGTGTGTATTTGTTTATTTCTTATTCAACCTCCTAAAAAAAATATTAAACTATGATTATATAATAAAAACAATGTATATTTGTATATTTATATTTTATTATCATAATTTAAAAACCCATATCCATCACTACTTTAATCATATTTGATAAAAAATTGTTGATCGGTTGTACAATGGACTACTGGCTCACAAACTGATGTAATTAATTTTCCATCACCACCTCTAAATGATTTATGTAAGTATGTATTTAGCACATTTATATGATATTTATTACATTATTATACTTCTATAACTATTATATCACATATAACTTCTTAAATTCTATTTCATAGAGAATATGATACCAACACTCGTGTGTATGGAGGACTACCTCCATGCATAGCGGTGTGATTCATTTTCCACCTACTTTATACATGAAATATATTAAGTTAAAAATTTAGAAAAATATATGCAATTTTTATGATATAATTTTTTTTTGAAATATAATATCTCATATACTTCTTACTTTCTAATCCTTCGAAAAAAATAATGTCGCTTGTGTGTACGTGTAGACTACCACCTCCATGCAGTGATGTGAAATGTTTTCATTTCGTTTTTAAATGGATGGTAATAAGGACTTAATTTATTAATATAAATGATATATGTGAATTATTAATTATTAATTATTTACTTTTTTTCTATCCATCGAGAAAAATGGAAATAGTGTATATTTATATGTGCGGCCTACTGTCTCCATGAACAATGTAGTCAATTTTCTATATCTAATATTAATATATATATATATATAAATTGAATATATATGATATTTATATCATTTTTTATATTGTTTATATGATTTAACAATGATATATTTAAAATTAAAAGTACTACTAAACAAAAATATACATGAAAAATGATGCAATTAACACCTCAAATAGTGATTTTAACAAAAAAATTATTAATAAACGGATGGTAAAATACTATAGGTAAATCATATATTAAATGATACATGTGATTATTTCTAATTATTATATTTATAATAAACCAATATTTATTATACTAGAGGGTGAGACACCTAATAAGGAAGTTGAGTTCAAGGTAAGGGTTTCTCGTCTCACTTTTACCCCATATTCACCACTTATTCGTGTTGTGTGGTGTATATACTACACATTTTAATATTATATATCATGAATATATTTATCTTCATGGTATTTAACTTTTATTTTTTGGTTATTTCATTCATGGGTCTTATGATTTATATGTTACCAAAGCTGTAAGGGTTTATTTCTCAATCTCATCATTATTGTGGATTGTATTTTAAGTCTCCTTTTGGTGGATTATTTAATATTTATATATTAAAAATCAATTTTATTATAAAATGGTTATTTATGAACATTTTAATTTAACATTACAATTTTAAACTATTTATTACTTAAAATAATTTTCACAAGGTTTTTAAGAAAATTCAACTTTATTTCTCTCTTCAGTCAAAAATAGTTTTTCATCAAAATCCATTTCTTCTAAAAAATCAATATTATTTAAACATTTCCAAATGATTTATTAAATAAATATTTACCCATTTTGAATTTTTCAAAACAATATTAAAGGAATCTTCATATTGTTTTTGAAACAATTATCATTTCATTTTTATTTAAAATGTGATTGAAATATTCGTCTAAAAATGTATGGAATGAAAATAATATCCCAACAACATATCCAATAAATGTTTAATATTATTTTGTATATTTTTAGATGGTAATTATCAAGGAAAATTATTTTAAAAAAGTTTTGTAAACGTTTTGTTTTAAAAATTGACCTTCAATGTGCAAAGGTTTTTCCCATAACAAGGTTTTTAATTACATTTTTGTGTTATTTATATTCATTGATTACATTAATCCTTTTTTTTATTTATGATAAAATAGGGATATATTTTTTTATATCATAATTACTCTTTATTTTTATGGTTTATGATCAATTTAACAGAGGATGAAAAATTTTATTACCATTGACCATATTATTCTGGATGGTTAAAGATTTCGTTTATTTGATTGGGGTAAGTATTAACATTATGTATGTTATATATTCAATATGAATGTTTATTTTTTTTACATTTCACCCCTTTCAGATTATAAATTAATTGTATTTATTATGTGATGGGTGGGGCCCATTTATAAATAGCCCCTGGATGCATTGATAGGTCTCATGAGGCTAATTAGTTGGCTAAATTAGACCGATTTCTATCCAAATATTTAAACTCTTCTGTTTATGGTCTTTAAAATATGTTTTAAATGTATGAAATTATTCTTTTTCACATTATATGAATATTTATTTACATGTGATTATTCTACTAATCATAATATCTATAGACACGTTTCAATATTATGTTACTATTTATATGTCTTTATTTTATAATCATTTACTTCATCCATATTATGATTATTTTATTGATTAAATGAAATTTGTTTCTGTTATTTAAATTTCCATATATTGACTATTCTTATTTATTAATGATAGATTATACATTACCCTTACCCTTTTGAGTATCTGAGCTCACCCTTTTCTTTTGTTTTATTTTCCCCAGGATACTATAAAGGGTTTTATAATTGATATATTTGGATACACTCTGAGGAATAATGTATTACATAAATAAAACACTATGTGTATTTTGTGTTTTCAAATTTAATATGAATTTAATTTAGGTATCTATTTTACCAATACTAATAAACTATTCATTCTATGGGGATGTGATTCCTTCTATCTTATTCCAGTTAATAAAGTAACCATCATCATCAGGTTACTAGATTTGAGGTCATTACAATCCATATGAACATATTAATAAACATTTTTTAAAATATTTCAACTGATTAAATAAATAAGATAATTCATTGTAGGTTCACCAATTTGAATAATTTTTAACAAACTTGAAAATATATTATATTATTCATTAGACTCATAATTATTTTAGGATTTAAATATAATGACGTTGATATATATTTGATATATAATAATTTATTTTTAGTACTTATTTATAAATAGTTTAATATCCCCCACACCATTATCAATTTTTTTCTATAATAGAAACTAATAAGTCCACACATTAAAATCCTAGGGTTCCTATTATAGTTCATATATGGGTTTAATTGGATTGAATACATGTTGAGGAGTTTTATTAATCTCAAAATCTGTGAGTTCTCATATATAAGACTTTTTTTAAGAGAATGCATTTCCAAAATCACTCCTCACATCAATATAGTATATATTGAATCCCTTATATGTACAAAATTCTATAAGAACTCTAATTAATTATTTTCTTCCTACTAAAAAAATGTATATCATTATGTTAATCCCACATTGTGATGAATTGTATTTTTTTCAATGATGTAAATATACATGGTATCATTATTTTTTTAATTAATAATCTTGGAAGTTTAGTGAAGTACCCAACATTGTCACTGAGAATAAGATGGTATAGTGACGTTCTAAATAAATATTCTATCATTTCATTATGTGATAAGTTGACATAGATTGAATAAAATCTTGAAGAATGAAGTTGGAAGTACCCTACTATTTTATCCGTGATAATGTTTTTTTTTTCAATACGGAGGAATTATTATCTGAGTTACAAAAATTAATGATTTTAAAAGAATATACAAGGGAGATTTTTCAACTGTAGAAACTATTGCAGATCCAATTATATGGATATGGGTTACAGAATGAGTGAATTACATTCTATGATAGGCAGAGAGTATAATTTTGTTAATTTTTTAAAGGATCATTGAATTGTAAATTTGAAACATAGAGTCTATTGTAAGAATTAGTTGTAATTATATTTAAATATTATAAAGAAGTTTATGAGTTCCATTGAAAATAAATATTACTGAAATTTATATTTCTATGAAGAAATTTAATTTTCCATAACTAGATTTATTGAATGAGTTACCCATATCTGGAGATAATTTATATTTTTAATATTTCAAAATATGTATGAATTAAAGATAATATACAATATTTAGACAAGTATACATTGGAATTTGAAGAATTTCATTGTTGCATATGTTATCATACAAAGGATAAAAGATGAAAAAAACATTAAAATAATTCCATGGAGATGAGTTTTTAATAAAAATAGAAAAGGAAAAAAATTATGTTAATATGTAAAGGTTATCATAGTAAATACACAATATAATTAATAAAATCAGAAATCAATGAAATTAATTGGAAGCTCCCTATAATTTATAATAGTAACACTTTATTTTATATCTTTTGTTGAAAATATATTAGGTCCATATTTTTATACATAATAGAAACTAACTCACATTTAAGAGTCTTTATTTTGGAGATTTATAAAATATTAAAAATTGAAAAAAAATATGTTTCAAATAATGATAAAAATATATATACATTATAGAAACTAATTAGAATAAATTTTAAAAGTATAAAGAATTATTTTGATATGTAAGGGTTGACATCCAATATTTATTGGTATTCAAAACATAGTTAGAATTTAGAAAATTATAGAATCATACTATGATATGAAAAGGAATGGTCACAAATATATAAATTTCATAATAGTGTCAAAGTTAATACAAAATGGTTATTCCTTTCAAAAAAATGTAATCATTAGGGGTTTAAATCTTCGAAAGTAATATTTATTCAGATTATGATAACTCTATTATTCTATGATTTAAAAATAATTATTATGGTTATAATCATGATCCATTCCAATATTAATTGTGACAATGATGGGATAATATTTAGTTACTTGAATATCACGTTTCTAATAATGATTATTCATTACTTAACGATAGACGAGGATATTAATATGAAAAAGGTGATAATGTGGTGAGAAGAATTCCATATGGGGTGTGTGCTGAAGATAATGTTATCGTATATCTTCTCACTACAATGCTATAATTTTAATTTTAAAAACAATGTTGGATAGAGATAATAGATTATGTCCCGCAACAATATGATATGACATGAAACAATATTATTTTCCCTTGTACATGAAAAACATAATCATATAAATTGAGAAGAATCCTCATGCAATAAATTTATTTTGTATTTTATAATGAAAACACAAAAAGAGTAATGTATGTATTATGGAGAGAAAAATACTTGATAAATCTATATATAATGTTGTTATTAGAGGAAAAGACTTAATATGATACAAAAGATGTTAATTATGATCATTTAAAATAATTTTTACTCTGAATGATGATGAATTAACACATGTTGATATTTAAAGGGGATTTATGTTAACAAAAATGAAAACTATAAAACAAGTGGCATTCTGAATATATAACAAATAGAAGAATACAAATGAACATACAGAAAAACTAAACTGACTACTATACTAAATATTCTATTTGTCAAATATACAGAGAACCAATATTTCACACACTGTGGGATTATACCTATATATTGAAGAAGAAATATATGAGAGAGATAGGTTGACTTGTTTCTATTGATTATCATTTAGGAATAAGTATAAAAATAACACTAACTATGAAATCCTAAAATATATATATGAAAGAACGAATGAATCTTATTATTCCATTATAACATAATTTTATATCCCTCCCATGATATTGTTACAATTTTAGTAAGCATTAATGACATGAGATACACAGTTTAATATAATTTAAGGGGACCATTCCAAATAATATATTATGAATTGAAGGATGAGTTGATGATAGAGCTTGTTAACAACATGTTGGTGATTTTATGTAATTATTTTTTTAGTAAATATATAGGTTCAAGGTCATGACCATTATTGATATTCATCTTGATAAAAAAAGGGAAGATATGTATTTCAGATAACAATCACCGTACACTGGGGATATAGCCCTCTATCATGGAGTAGAACACTGTTAAAAAATATTATTATTCTATGTGTTTATTATTTAATAATAATATTAATTTCATGAAAAAAAATATTATAGAGAGAGATATCCATTTATTGAATAAATATATAGGTTAGAGAGGGGAATGTATTTCATTTTCAAAACAGTCACTCATATTAATTTATACCCCTCCTAGCTTTATTTCGTTGAACATTGTAAAATAACAATTCCTATTTGATCCATGGTTCAACACAAATTTTATTCTCATAAATTGCAATGATTTTGAGGTCTTATGTGTTTCTTCATAATATTCATTATGTGAAAACTTGTTGAAGAAGTATCAACTACAAGTAGTAATGATATCTATTTTAGGATTGTAAATAAAAAATAAAAGTTATAATTGAAAATTATAAATATATAAACTATTTATTATGAAGAGTAAGGTAAATTATTTTCCCTGTGATATAATCCTTATGAAGATATAACTAGCATTGAAGAATAAAAATGGGTCTTTTAATCAATAACTACAAATATTCATAATAATTTTACATCGAAAAACTCAAATATTTCACATTAAGATGAGGTAAAAAATCTCTTATCACAACTATACTCTAGGATAACCAAGCACAATGGGGAGGAAAACAACTCTATGGATTCATAAGATAAATTTGTTGCTTCTGAAAATGAACCCTTAAATATTTTTCCCAAATAATTAGTCACATTTATCTTTATCATATTTATAAATGTGTATAAGGAGATGCCAATAAGCCTGTACCCAAGTGTTATAGGCTTCTTCTTGGAATTCAAAAGACCCAGGATCAAATCTAGGTAGGAATTAATTTCTAGGGGACTGTAGAAGTACTGTAGTAGGGCACTGTAGTGGGACTGTAGCTACCGAGAACTATAGCGCCGAAGGCACTGTAGTAGGTACTGTAGCAGCGAAGATATTGTAACAGGTACTGTAGCTGAGTAGGTTCTGTACCTATTCATAGAGGGGTCCTTTGGGCCAAAAAATGGTCTCTCAAATCTTGAATTCAGGCCACATGGCCTTGGGCCTTTGGGCTATGTTTTGGGTCTCCCATTACCCAGTCATAAAGAGGTCTTTAATATAAATAATAAATTGAGTCTTTAGCACTAACCTTTTAAAAAATTGTATGGGGAGGTCACCCATCTTGAGGAGTAATTATAAAATTTGGAGATTTATATGGAACAAAGAGTGGTTATTATTTTAAAGATATCCAGATAAATCAAATCCAAAACTAACTTGAATATGAATATTAAATAAAAGTTCCCTAAATTTAAAATTCCATGTCTTTATACAATCAAGGATAAGTATAAATATAATAAAGGGATTGAATATGAAAATTCATTTTTAATGTAAATAAAAAAGGCTTTCATTTATGTCCAAAATTATCAACATAAAATAAAATTTAAAACTATAAAGGAGCATAATAATATATTATAATAGAAAGAAAAGGTGCATGATGATAATATTGAGATAATAATAAATTAGGGTGAATATTTATTGATGTAAGTAGGGGATAATAAAAATATCTTCAACTTGAAGCATCTTAAATTCGAGGTTAAACATGGAAATATGTAAGAGACTGAGGTTTATTCTTCACAACAACATGAGAGAAGAGTTTTTGTTATACGTACTTCAAATGATGATTTTGTGTCAAAATAAATCTACCCTATAGAAAGGTTAGAATTAGAAAATATTATGCTAAATTTATTGAAATATCTAAACAAAAGGTAACCATTGATCGAAAAAACATTTCAATTAACAATTTCTTCCTGAAATGTGTAGGATACAATAACAATGATAAAAAATAAGTTGAAAAATGATAAATACACCACAACATGAGTGTTCAGTGAAGGTTTTTTTATATACATTCTTCTCCAATGAAAATCTTAATGGGGAATAATAAATTAAAAAAATATCAATGAACAAAAGTTATAGAAATTCTGTTTATGGGTATAATATTAAGGTTTTTTGGGTACTATTGGAGGAGTGAAAGATTATAGGAAAAAGACACATGACTATTGGTATAATATTTTATCCTCAAGATTTAAAAAAACCCCTACATGAATATTGAGAAATGTTTCAATTATATAAGATTCATTAAATAAACCTATAAATCTATCTATCTCTAATATAATTAAATGTCATACAGATATATCTGTAACTTTTAATCAAAGTGGTCATAGTAGAGATGAAATCTTGTTTAATTGAATGATGTTTTTGGAAAACAAATTATAGAATATAATGACATAAATTCATAATATTAGGGGAAGTTAAATTGATTGAACCTTGGATTATAAGAAAACGAAAAAATTCACAAAAAACCTATGAATAGTGACAAATATTTTTCAACAAGTCAATAAAATTAGTTTTATTATGTAAGATGAAGATATAAAATGGAATATTGATAAAAGTCCATGATTTATTTTATTAATTGAAGAAAGCATAGTCAAAATAATTAATAAATCCATGATATAGTTAATTATAATTTATTTGAAGAAGAAATCCAAGAGCAGTAATATGTAGTTTGTGAGAAGTTTTAATGAAACATTAGCAGGATGTCCTATGAGAAACCATGTGGACGAACTAAAGAAAATAATTTTTTCAAAGGATTTACCACTATTTGAATAAATTAAATAGAAATATAAATAAGGAATGAAAAAACAATAAATGAACCTTCTATAAATATACAATAAACATATCATGAATAAGATTAATCTCTTGACAGGCTAACAAAACAGGATTACATAAGGGTTCTTCACAATTTTTTAAGAAGGTGAATTTAAGCTGGTTAAGACTCAAAGGATTGTTGGAACGTATTTCGAGTTAAATACGATATTATAAATATGAATGATATAGTACAAAGAAATTCATGTTATAGGATTCTTGAAATGGAATAATTAATTACACATAAGGAAGTTTTTGAAAGAAATAAGAAACTATGATTCCAAAACAAAACATTGTCTTAAAAATCAGAAAAGAAGTCTTCAAGGGTTCTTATAAACATGGAGATTAATATAAATGATATTTTTTTCGAACAAACTTGTTACCTTATTTCTCTCACTAAATAAAAATGTATCTCCACCTTATTAATAGATAATGTGTATTTTTTCCATTTAGGGAATTAAAGACAATATATAATTAATGGGGAGAACTAAAAAATTTCACATAAACGAATAACTATTATATGTACAAATTATTTCACCATATTAGCTTGTTATAGAGATTTTAATTTTTATGATTATTTTATAGAGATATTAACCCTTATGAAGTAAAGATGAAATGTATCCCTTTAGGAGGAGGAATTTTTTGTAAGCTTCTAGAAGTTAATATTTCATGTCAATCTCGAATTTTCCAAAGTACTTGAAATGATTTAACTGAAAAGGTATGTTGCATACTCTGTCATCCTTGTTTTATAAGAATAAATTATAATGTTCATAGTGATTAGTTGAATTGTTTGATGATATGAAAATGATAAAATTAAGGGATATTTAAGAAACATTACCTTCAATGTTATTTAATTTTCTTAAAAAATATATGAAAGATAATAACAGAAAATTTGGTGGAAATTATCATGAAGACTTGTTAAAAAATTAGTATCATCCTCAAAATATTTGAACAGTAAATAAGAATGAAATTATTATTTGGTTTTATATTTTTATTTCATTGTAGATATATTTTTTTCTATATTATACTTTATTATTTTCTACATCGATCATGTCTCATGTGGACATAGAGTTGTATAATTGACAACATGTTTATCTAAGTGAAATGATACCACACACCTTGTAATTTATTTATATTTAATTATATTAAGGGGAGAATAAAATGGAAGGAATACATATTGAAATTATTTTTTTATATTTTTATTTAAGAAAGATAAAAATGGATATTGTAGAACCCACTTGGTGATGAGTTATATTTGTTTTTAATATGAATTATGTTAATATAAAATATGTCTATATATTTTGAATAAGAATCATGGATGGTCAGTGAATTAACCAAACAAATTGATGAGATATGAATGATAGGTTATGTTACCAAACAAGATTTCATCATATCATTAAGTGATTAGTTGAAGAAGATTTAAGAACATATTGAAACTTGAAGTTAAAATTTCCCCCATGTTTCATCTATGATGATGAATATATTGAATAAGGAGGAGTAATAACAATGTCATTTCCATGAATTGTTTCGAAAAAGATAAAATTGAGATACTAATATTAGAGATACATTTGAAGACCTATTCATATTAAAAATAATTAAGGAATGAATTAATAACAACAGTCAGAAAATGTTTCTCTTTTGTTAATGTTTAAAAAAGGTCATTGAAGTGTGAAGTTACTACTTGAAAAGTCATGTACAAATCAGTTTAATCATATTAGATGAGTTTTTTGAATAATATTAGTTCTATGTAGTGTGAATACTATTGAATATTACATATCTATGAGGATTTTTTATGGTTTCAATTTAGATTTATTGAATTTCTAGAAGTTACAAAAATCCAAAGATGATGTCAGAATAAACTATTTACCGAATAAGTATTCATTAAAGATAATCCAAATGATTTTATGTAGAAGATAATGAAATTTTTAGAACTTTAGTATCCTGGATGTAATCATTTGAAAGGTAATAGATATAGAATTCTAGAAGACAATCATATATAGTAGATTTATTAATATATAGAAAAGAAAAAAAATATGTTAATATATAATGTAAATTATATAAATTGCATAATATATTTCTCTAAATATAAAATCTCAAAAAGTCTGTGGAACCTCCCTATGACACATAACAGTAAATTTATGGGTTATAAATCAAATTATTAATGTATTTACGTCTCATTGTTATAATTAATATTTATGCACTTGTACAAAAATTCTTTTTGTTATAGATCTATGATTTGAGGAAAATTGAAAAACATTACGTGATATATAATGGTAAAAGTCATTATTTAAGGGTTAATTGTGAGAAAAAATTAACGAAGACTGAATCTAAACTATGATATGTATGATTGAGTATCTAATATGTAAGGGTATTTAAGATCCATTGAAAATTTAGAAATTAAACACTAATAATATGATATGTAAAGTTTATATAATTGATAATTAAAGGTCATCAAAATATAAAATGTGATACATGAAGGTCATTACATTGACAACAATTTGAGACTTCTATAAATATATATTTTTTATATTTTTTATTTAAATAATGTAATATGAATGACTAAAAATTAAATATTTAATTAATTAATAATTCACTATTAGGGGTTGAGTGAGACCCCAAACATGGAAAAACTATTCATAAGATAATAAAATTAACAAGAAATAACTTATTTATTCTGAAATAATTTAAATAAATTAATATCGTACATCATATATAATCTCTATCTGAAAAGAAAATCATTCTTTCTTATTCTATATCTAAAAAATTCTACAATGTTGGTTGACATTTTTTTAGAATCCTTAAGGTACTCTTCCATCCTAATATTTTCTATATGGATTATTTATATATTCCTCATTGATTTATATATCATGATTATGTATATAATCGTGATTAAATAAAAAAATTAATTTGATTGATGTTGTACTAATATTTAATTACTTAAATGTAATATTTTCAATGGTTTTTAACAATGATTCACGTAAATATTAGGTTTCTAATATGAATAAGGTGGTCATTACATGTGGATAAGAAATCAACATAGTTTTTAATGAATAGAATGTTATGGGAGAGCTAAAAATCATGATTTTATACCATGAATATTAGTAACTATTCTAGAAATAGATAATAAATTTTTTCATTATTTAATTGAAGATGATAAATTATAGATCATTCCATCTCATGAAGAAGAAAATCCAACACTATGAGAAGAACCTTTATGTATTTATTGTACCACTTCAAGTTATAATACAGATATGGAAAATGTTATACATGTATCACTAAGAGAGAAATCCATGATAATTTTGAATATCATGTGGTCATAAAACACAGATATTAAATTTTAAAATGTAATTAAAACGTGCACTGATAGATCATGTTTTAGAATCTAAAGCTTTGGTATGACCTAAAATGTAATGACCCAAAGTTTTATCCATGTAAATTCTATTATTATAATTAGGTCTCATATTACAATCATATAATATTACATATAGAACACAATACAATCTTTTTAAATGAATAATTAGTGATATAAATGGTATCTCTAGAAGTTAAGGAACACATACAGATGAAATAATAACGTCACCTTTGGAATTGTAACGTGACAATTATGAATAGTAAACCGGACAATGTAATAGTAACCTCATCAATGAATGTATAAATAAGATTTACCCATCATATAAGTGTCTATATGATATAATTATATCATAGTATAAGTAAATAAATATTTTAAAAAATATTAATTAAGTGTCATAATTTTTTAAGTCATGTATATTTAATTAAAATATAATGATCAATTTAATAAATAAAATGAAAATTTATTTTCATGAAATATATTCATAAAATAATATTTTGATTTCTTATGATTATAAGATAATTTTATGAGACCTTAATAAAATTTTCAAAGTGTTAGAAAAAGAGTTTTAATATTAAAATTTGTTTTCTTCAAGTAATTTATGATTTTAATTAAAAATTAAAATTATCATATTTAGAAAATAATTTTTAAAAATTACAGTTGATTTTTTATTCTAAAATTCTAAAAATAGTTATGGTGATGTTTTGGGATTATTTTGAAAAACTTAAATTTTCATGAATAGTAAAATATGATAATTTATGGTACATATAAATTATAAGATAAATACACTACTCATTGAGTCAAGGATGATATAAGAAACATTGGTTAGATCTCAAAGGATATTATTACTGTATTTATTCCCAATAATCATCACTATTTCTTCTCTTGAGAAAAATAATAAACAAATGAATTAATTATTGAGAAAACACTCATCTCCTCCACTATAAATACCATCCCTCACAAACTCTTCTCCTCACACCTCTCAATCCTTTTAACCTGTATAAATTATACTCAAATATATTCCCAATAATCTCCCCAATGTTTAGGATAATGTGGTCTCATCAAGAGACCAAAACCTCTTTCCTAAGGAGGCTTTTAAGGAGGATAAATTCAAAACGAAAATTCCTCTTTCTGATTCTTTTATTTTCATTAGAAGTTAATTTCATTTATTTTTCTCTCCTCAAATACCCTAATAAAAATAGTATGATAAACCTAGTAACTTACATATAATATAATGTTTTTATGATAATTTAATGATTCATCATAATCTCTCTTTCTCCATCCTTTTATACTAAAAATGAAAACGTCATTTGAGTTGTGTTAATTTATCATATTCATGGATGATGAAGTTTTAAATTTATATTACCCCATTGAATGTTTGGTCATGATACCAATTTATTGTTTGAACCAGATTATAATATATGAATTATATCTTATTTAAGGTTTTGGAGTCATTTTTTTGTCATGATATTAATTAATAATAGAAAATTATTTTTTTGTGATCGAGAAACTGCCAAAATAAACCCATACGGTTACCATTAACAATTTATCTAATGATGTGTTCTTATGTTATAAAACCATATTATATAATATAAATTTAATGACTTTAATATCATTAATGAAATATAGGTTCAATTATAGATGATTAACACCACATTACATGACCATTTATACATGTATTCAGGTAAATTGATCATGAAAACCAAGGAAAACCAATTCTCCAATGCAATGAAATTGAATCACATAACCCATGAAAAAGGTCACAAATGAACTTAATTAGGTTATAATAAATAAAATTCATGTAGAATAGGTTTTTTAATTAATAATTAATGGATATAATCTGATTATCTATCACAATATGATCAAGTGAAGGACACATTTTTACTTATGGTAAGGGATTCTACCCAAACCTACATTATTCCTTCAGGTTATTATTTATCTCTTTTTACCCAAATAAAATTCTCTTTTCTTTTCATGTAAATCTTATAAATACTATGTTCATTTTACAATATCATGTATAAGTATCTTTTCCTCCTCCTTCTTTGCAGATATACAGGTTTTATGTGGTTCCCTTCTCAGTACATCCCAATAAGCAAGCCGTTTTAAGAAAACTACCTAAATTATTACCCATTTTAAAGTGAAATACATAACCTTTTTTAGGACACCATTTTTTTATAAACCAACTAATTTAATTATGAAAACATTCGTAGATCAAATATTTCTTTAAATAAAATATTAATCCATTTCAATTTTAAATGATCTTTGATATTTTCCTTAAATCACGCTAAATTGTTTTAATTCTACAGTTTCTGAAATACACTTTTTACATGTTATCACTCCAGTTTGCATCACCTATCATGATATATTCCTATTATAATTTATTAATATCTATTTATGATTTAATTACTCTATTTATTATACAATATTATGTTACACCCATTTATTAACATATATGACATGATTAAGACACCTACTTATTTTCATGGGTAAACTATATGTTTATGTTTGATTACTTACTTTTGATTATTTATGTGGAAAAAATATTCATGAAAATGTTACAATAGGTGAACCCAAATATCACTCGAATGAATTGGGTAAAGTTTACTCTCATGAGAAGTTATGTGCAACTATCTTGGTTGTTAGCCTTGACATGTACTCCATATGCAACAGTTTTATTGGTTTTCCTTAACTTCTGATCCCATATGGGAAAAGAGCCATGAATCATGCTTCAATATGTTCAAAAAATCATGAATCATGATCCTATATGTTTTATTACCATTTAACCTTGTTAAATTCATGTTTTATGTTGCTTTAACATTATTATGATTCCATGTTTATAAGATCCCATTTTCTATGTATTAAGATTATTTTTGTTTAGTTCCTTTTTATGTCATAATTTTGTGCCTTCAATCCCATGTTCTAAGATTTATTCTTATGATTATTCCCTCACTTTTATTTTTAGATCATCCCTTTTTTTCATTTTCTCCTCATGTTATCCTATGATGATGTTTGAGCACAATAGAAGTTAGGAGATCAATGTGTATATTAAATAAATATTGTTTTTATGATATTTAATTATCTACCTAATCTCCCAAGACACTATAGATTATAATCCTTGGTTTGTAATATGATGGTGGATTATGTCTCAATTCATTTAATGATATATCTAGAAGGCTAGGGTCTTCATATTTGGTATCAAAGTAATGCCAAGTTGATTTGGAGATTAGAAATAGAGCACTTTAGTATGAACCTTAGAGATAAGACTAAGTATAAGATAACATCCCTAAATATTGGTATGTATAGAGTAATGATTTTATCAATAAAATACATCCATGTCTGGATATTACAAGCGGATGTGGTTCTGGCATAGATATTCCTAGGAGTAATAACTTTGACAAGGTGTTCCAAGCCTGACTCGGGGTAACCTGTTGCACGGTAACATGCCTTACTGCAAACTGGGTTTTACACTCCCGAGTGTTATTATTTTGTAAATTCATAAGATAGTTATGTATAATTATTAAGGAAACAAAAAAATACCATAAGAATATATATTAATAAACTGTTGAAGGATAAACTAGATTAAAACCTAGAGAGTCACAAGTTAGGATATAATTTTCCTTTACGAGATTATCATTTTATGTTCAAAGTTTCCACTTATGCTTATTATCTAAGTATTCAAGCCCCATGGTTTAACTTTATTTTTCTTAGTTAATTGTGGAAAATTGAGAACACATGCCAATAATAAATGTGATATGGAATGTGATTATTTCCCTAATGATATTACAAATATGAGGGGAATGGGTGATCAAAACATTATGACAATACTCACTCAAATAGATCACGTTCTGAATAATAACAAGAATCATATGTAAATCCCTCCTTCTCTAAGGAAATACAATATTTCTATTCAATTATTGATGAGCCAATGTCCTCCCATGTTTTGTGGATCTTCTAATCTCCTCCTCGTGGAATAATGGATTAACTCCATTGAAAATTTATTCTATGTCTTCTAGTGCTCAGAAAAAGATAAAGTTTCTTTGACGGTCTATAATTTTGATGAGGAAGAAAATAAGTGGTGGACATTGATCATGAAAAAAAGTTCAATGAGTAAATTGATTCCATGTAATGGGAAGATTTCATGAAAATATATTTTTAAAAAATATTTTCTCCAAACCCTATATCTCAAGATGGAAATTTAATTCCTCAAACAGAAGAAAAATTAAGATGAGTCTATCTGGGTGTATGAAGAAAAATATACATTGCTTCCAAGGTACACCTCCAACATTTTCATGAACACCATAAAAAAGTTTGATCAATTATTTAGCATACTAAAGTGGATTTTAATAAAATAATTAGTGATATGAGACATTGATAGCAATAAATAAATTGTTCGTTGCGCCCTTACATTTTAAGTTGAGATTGGGGACTCCTAGTGGTCTCATGGGCCCATTGAAAAAAGTGGAAAATGGAGTCTAACATGGGTGGATCAGAAAAAAAAATCCCATGATGGAAAGAATACTAAACATCCCATGTGTCAAAATTGTGGGAAGAAGCATCATGGGAACTGTTTAAAGGGAACTAAGAAATGATTTAAATGTTGAAGAATATAGAATCTGGATAAGAAATAATGAAGGGATATGAAAAATATGAAAAATATCACTAATTTGGATGAATAAGGGAATGTTCAGATCAAAACTCAACATGTAGTGTAGTGTTTCAAATACAATGAACATGGGAATTTTTTAAATCAATAACCTAATTGTAGGGGCGTTAGAGGAAATCAACAACAACCTCCAAGGCAACAAGGACGGGAATATGATCTCACTACTACTGATGTGGAGCCAAACAATGAAGTGGTGATAGGTATACTGGTTCTTCATTCAAGTGTAGTGAAATTACTACTTAATTCTATTTTATTTCATTATTTTTTATCTTGAATTTTTAGTTAAAATATTCATTCACCACCTCAAATATTGGGTGTTGAGTTGTCTTTGAGAACCGAAAATGGGGAAATTATTTCATTCATAGTATATAAATCCTCCTTGGTTAATGTTTTTGGACTAAAACTCTCATAAAATCTTATCATACCCCTTTTAGTTGAGTTTTATGTTATATTGGAAATGGATTTGCCATCTTTATACAAATCCATAATCAACTTTTGGGAAAGGGTGATAACTCTTCACATCCTGGAAAATCCTCTAATCCTATACAAGTGAAAGGGGGAGGATGAATCTTCTTTAAAATCAATATCTCAAGTGTGGATACTACTGCCTTGTAAGAAAGCATATATGGCTAAAATTTTGGAGAAAAAAAGAGATAATCACGCTCGGAGACATGCCCATAGTGAGGTATTACAATTATGTGTTACCTGAAGAGTTTCCTAGTCTTCCTCTTCATCGAGAGGTTGATTTCTCAAATGATCTTATTCCAAGATATCTACCTACATAAAATGAAAAATATATAATGGCTAATGAAGAGATACAAGAGATGAAGAATATGTTATGTAATAATCTAAAGAAGGATTTTATACCCATAAGTGATTCACCATGGAGTTTACTAGTCCTCTTAATTAATAAGATTGATGGATCAATTTGCCTATGCATTGATTATCATGATCTTAATAAAATCATGATAAAGAACATGTATCCCCAACCATGGATAGATGACTTATTCGATCAGATATTTGAAGAAATTTATTTCTCTAAGGTGAAAATTCAGTTGGGATATCAACAATTAAAGGTGATAAAGGAATATATTCCCAATACTACCTTTTGAACGAGGTATAGAAATTATGAGTCCTTAGTGATGCCCTTCAGAATCACTAATTGTAACATCCATGATATTTATAGAATAATACATTTTCATATCTATTAATATATTTGAATTATATATTAATTTTAGTTTAAAAGGGACACTATATATTATAGAGTACCTAACACATAACAATGGGTTTCTCCAAAATATTATGTTGCACACAACACTGAGTTATAAAGAACAATAATATGACAATAATATTATTATTTTAAATGGTAGTTAATGAATAGTCGTTGTATTGGAAGGAATAAACATAATTAACTATATTATCATTGTACATATTTTTAAAAAAAATACCTTTATCCAATAAATTATAGAGTCTTTAAGTGAGAATGAATCCAATTTTAAGTATAAAATACTCTAATATTTTCAAAAGGATGTTTTACCACCTCTTGATGGAGATCACTTTTTAAATCTAGTTTTTCCTTTTTATATGATCTATTTAAAAAAATATACTTCTTATTTAGAATAAAGACATCATAATTTACATTGGTTGAAACTTCGGTATTTTTCTAGTAAAATTCATATTTTTATGAATTGGGAAAATGATGCATTTCAATTCAGAACTTCCTTTTCATCTAATTTATTTATATGGGTATATTGACATTTTAATTGGTTTTAATCATTAATTGGATTATGTTTTTATTATTTAATCCAATTTTGGTCATTAAGCATAATTTTACATTGAAATTGGATATAAACACATATCAATCTTTTGATAGTTTTTACTTCTTAAAAATCGGCTTTCTATTTTTGACAACGAGATTTAATTTTAAATTAATTTCCGCCAATTTTGTGTTTTGAATTTTTAATAATGGATTCCATATTTTGAATCATAAGGTACAAAATCTATAAATAGGCACCTTTATTTTTGGACATTATGAATAGTAACTTTAGTAATTATTTCTTTACCCTGGTTAAAATGTAAATTAGGTAAAAAAGGGTAAAAAAGTAGTATTATAATAATAAAAAACTACCTTAACATGTGTCTTATTCCTAATATTTGAAATTTGGCCGACCATGACCATATTTGGGTTTATTTTAGGATCCCATGGATCCACTTGAGTGTGATAATTACATGTTATCATAATTATTTTAAAGTTATGAGAAATATAAGATAAACATATATCTATTTAATATAAAAAATTACGGTGGGGTAATATAATTGATCTATTTAACTATAAATATTCATTAGAAATCTAAAAATATTTCATTCATCATGTTTTTTATTTATCATTTTTAGATATTAAATAAATAAATTTATTGATGACACAATGATGATGAAGTGATTAACTTGTTAATCAATGATTCAAATAAATGATATTATAAATATTTTAAAAAAATCATATTGAAAATTTTGATTCCATACAAGAAATTTATGGATGATCATTACAGTGAATCTTTTATTTACTATAGTTTTTTCGAATGAATCATGTTGTTATTACTTTGACAAAAAAATTACTAAATAGTGTAAAAATTGACATAAATGAGATTTTAAAAAAATACTATTTTTAAAATGATATAATAGTCATAAATATCATAGATTCGTCCAATTGACTTATATAATTTTAAAAATTTCATTAATGATCTAATTAATGTTCTCTTGGAATTTTATTTTAACCATATTAACATTATAGTGTAAAACGTACAAGAGGACATGGTAAGAGTTAATTTATTTAATAAATGGTTAAACACAAAAGACAATATTAAATTTGTGATCTAAACTTCTCTAAAACCTATTGGTTTAGAGGATTTAGACCAATAATCATCTTAACCTCGAAATATATCACTTTTTAACTATTATAATTCAAAAATCAATTTATAATAATATAATATTTCAATAGTTTCCTAAAGTGCCACTCCTCCCTCTAATAAAAGGACACCTACTCTACCCACTTTCTCACACCTCTAATTCCCCTTTTATAGTCCAAATTATGCTAAAATAATATCTTAACATCCCAACCTTACTTCTAGAGGACATACATTTGGAATACAAAAATTCAAGATATCATTTTGGCTCAAATCAAAAGGAGTTACCCGATTTACTAATAGCATCTTCTCTCAAGCTCATTGCCTTTAATTTTCTTTCTCTACTCACTATGCTCTTCTTGTTATATAATTATATAAAAAACACAATTATCCTAAATATACTAGTATGTTTTTATGGGAAGGAATAAAAAAACTCTTACACACACCTCCATCGAATGGATACAAACATATTATTTCTATGTATGGTGAACTATTGCCTCATGAAATGATGACTATTCAATTTTCTCCTACAACCTCCCATGGTGGACATTGTAAAGACACTTTATTTATATATGATATATATTATATTTATATTGTCTCTTTTATTTTGTAATATTTATTTACAACAAACCTTTATTCTTTCCAAAATCAGTAAATACGGTAATTTCAATCGAGGTAGTGTGGACCACCGCCCCCTCAAAGTGCCATGACTAGTTCATGCCATACTTGGAACATATAAATTAAAGAGTTAACAAAATTATGTAACATATATAACATTGATATTAAAATATAATTATAATACACCTATTTTTCATTTATTTTTCTTTCTATTGATTTGATAAAGAAATGAATGTAGTGTTCATGCGTACGTACGACCTACCATCTACATGAAAAGTTCATTTCATTACATATCTACAAATGTTATGGAATATTATGAATACATATATATTTTATATATATGATATTTAAATCACGAATATTATTCTGAGAGATAATGGACTTCTGGCCCAATGGATAATTTTCATCAAAACAAGTTCATTTTTAACTCATGTACTGAACATCAACAAAACATCTGATATGAACTCAAATAATTAACTAATTATTATAACATTGTAATAAGTGATATAAAATGAATAAGAAAAATAAAAATGTCTCTAAATAAATTATAAATCACCCTATGTTTATTATACATGAAATTAAATATTGAATGATAAAGTTGCATTCAAGGTAAGGGACTTCGTCTCAATCTCAATTCATTGAGGTGTATTTTGATTTATATAAGACCTTATTTTATGTGGTCTTCGTTCAACCACATTAAATTTAAATATTATTCAAAAGTTTTCAAAAGGAATACTTTTTTACAAATATTTTTACTAAATTGAAAAAGGAATTTTTCTTTTAAACATATGCAGTAACAATGAAGTTCCACCACCGTGAGAATTATTTGATATTTTGATTCCTCTACAATCCATAATGTTTTTAAAAGATAAATAAACACCACAAACCCTTTATTGGTATTTTGGTATTTAATATGGTTTTGATAAATGATTTGTTATGTCAAAATCATGAAATGATCTATTGTTATTGCAATGTGGAAATGTAATTTTTCCTTTTTACATGTTTTATGTGTTATAATTATGTTATGGTTAAGGGAGTTGCTTATGTATATAGGTGGTTCTGTGATAAATGGAGGGCAGGTGAGCATGTGATAGCTTTATAATGAATTGGGTAATGTGATGGAGGAAAACAATAATGTTTCTCCTATAAGATTTAAGGAATATACATTGATGGTTATTCCAAACATAACCACGAAGGATAATCCCAATGTGGCTACGAAAGCTACAAATTTTTTATGATATGGATTCCATAGTTACTTTAACAATTTCTGATTTCTAAAATGTTTTCATTATTTATATAAATTCATGGATTTATAAATATTCATATACTAAAGTTTTCATTCTTTATTTTTTCCCTTACTCTGTTTTTATGCTCATCCCTTTTTTGAAATGTTTCCATAGGGTATTAGGATGAGTAAGATAAAGGAAGAAGTTAATAAAAAAATTTATAAAGAAAAGAAATCATGTTTTTGAAAGGTTTTTCTTTTCTAGAAAAAAAAAGATACTATTTTTATTGAAACCAATTTTATGATTATGGGATTATATGTACTAATAATGCCTTAATTCATTAAAACTATAAACCTGAAAAGATCCTTGATGTGAATTAAAGTGAAATTGTTGATTTATCTTAAGATTAAGTCATGTTTAATGTCTAGAGAAATATATTTGGTATCCCCGGTCAGTTTAGATAACTTCAAGGGTTAGGATATTGTTAATATAATATCTATAAATTATTTTTACTTTATGGTAAAATTGATATAGAATTTTAGGATTTCCATGTTTATTTATAAAAGATATGTTTGTTCCAAATGGTTTCTATAGAGAAAATAGGGAAGCTATGCTAGGAAAAAATCCAGAAGACAAAAAACCATCCAAATTAGCAACCTGAGATGGTTGGAATCAGAACTGAACAGTTTTTTGTAGTGATTGTACAGTTGAATCATGATATAAAGGGTGATGGTATCCATGCACGAGATCAGCAAGATCATCCATAGAGGAACATGTCAGTAGTGTATAATTTCATGAGGCAATGTCCTCTATCATTCAAAGGATCATTTTACACCTTGAAATATGAAGAATAGATAAAATATCTTGAAATCATTTTAGATGTTTTGCGGTGTTAAAAAATTAAAAAATTTAGTCTTTTTATTTACTATTTTGATGGTTACCCAGATTAGTGTTGGTCTATGGTTTAAATATTATGTATAATGAGGTGATTCACACCCTTGTTTGGGATGTATTCAAAGGTATGTTTCTTGAGAAATATTTTTTTATGATGGTTCAACTAAGGATAAAAAACTATTATAGGAATTGAGGTAGTAGGATGACTTAGTGGATACTTATGAAGTAAAATCCACTCAACTAGAAAGGTATGCTTCAAATTTCATATGGGGTCTTGATAGAAAAATAAATTTTTTTACTCAGGATTAAATCCAAAGTATTGAAGTCCATTAGCTTATCATGAGTTCAAAATTTAGGAAAATTTTGTTTCATGTTCATAGAAGGTGGAAATGGAGATTTTTGATGATTATGTGTTCTTTGAAAAATATAAGAATAAGAGACCAAGGTGGCATATGAAAGGGAATAACTCTTAAAAAAGTTATATAGAAAAAATGTATGTTTACATTTTGTAAAAATTGTGGTAAAAACACAGTAGGGAATGCCTTTTGAATTCTGGTAAGTGATTCTAAGGTTGTAAAATGGGACATAAGGCTCATAATTGAAGTTAAATATATCTAGGTAGTGGTAATACACAATCATATTTTCATTCTGTAAAATTTTTTAAGTGAAATTGGATGGGTCATTAGGAAAATGTGTGTTCGATGGAGAACTCAAATGATGGAATGTTTCTAGACTACAAGAAGAAAGTAGTGGTGAAATCATTTCCAAATACTTTGGAATATGTTGGTCCATTAAATGTAGTTGTGTCATGAACATTGATGGTTTGTTCAGATTATACCAATGTGTTGTTTGATTTTCGGTCTACACATCCGTTCATTTCTAGGAACTTTTCTAGTAATTTTTGAATTCTATATCAAGAAATGAATCTTGAACTTCTAGTTAAAACACCTGGGAGAAATGTTTAGAAAAAATTAATTTATAAGAACCTTCTTTATCATTATTGGTGGAACTAATCTACCTAGAAACCTAATAATTATTTTCTAGTAGAGTTTGATGTTATTTTGGGTATTAATTGTCTTTCTTTTTATTAGCTAGGATTGACTGTAGATCTAAAGAGGTTTTTTTTCAAGATAATTTCAGTTTATGTACAAGGATGAAAACCTTCTTTTGATAACATATTTGGAAGATAAGAAACTGTTAAAAGATGGAAATGAATATAACCTTGCACATATTGTTGAAATTAAAGTAACTTTTCAGATTAATGATGTACCAGTGCTAAATGAGTATGTTGATTTTTTTCTGATTAGTTTCCTAGTATAATACCAGATTCGGAAGATGAATTTATTGTATACTTGGTTCTAGATGCTATTACAATTTTAAAACACCATTATTGAATGGCTGAAATTGAACTTTTAGAGTTAATAAAGCAATTGCATAATTTATTATATAATAGTTTTATTAAACCTAGCACATAACCAGGGTACTCTTGTCTTGTGTGTTAAAAAGAAAGATAGTTCAATGAGACTTTTCATTGATTATAGAGCCTTGAATAACATCACTATTAATAACAAGTATCTTTTGATTCATATTGATTATTTGTTTGATCATCTCTATAGAGCTCTGTAGTTTTCAGAGATTGACATGAGGATGGGGTACCATTAGTTGTAAGTAAAATAATCAAACCTTATGAAGACCATGTTTCATACTAGATATGGATATTATGAATTTTTATTTATTACTTTTGGGATAACCAATGAACCTATTGTATTCATAGATCTTATGAATAGAATTTTCTGTGATTTCTTTGATAAGTTTGTGGGTGTGTTTATTGAAGATATTTTGGTGTATTATAAAAGTAAAAATGAGTAGAAATTTGATTTAAGGGTTTTATTAAAAATCATAAAAGAAAAGAAATTGTATGAGAAATTCATCAAGTGTGAGTTTTGGTTACCAAAATATCTATTCCTTGATCACATTCAATCTAAATATGGCATAACTATTGATCCATTTAAAACAAAACTTGTTGATGAATGGACAAGACCCAAAAATATAACCGAGATTCATATTTTTATTTGTTTAATAGGTTATTACCAGTGGTTTTTTGGGAAAAATCATGGTTATCTATCCCACTAACTAAGTTAACTCAAAAAGGTGTTATGTTCATCCAGAAAAAATAATGTGATGAATGTTTCCAGGAATTGAAATGAATATTTGTGAATGCTCTAGTTTTTTCACTGCCTTTAAGAAATAGATAATTTTTTATCTAATGTAATACTATGTTTAATGGACTTGGTTGTGACTAATGAATAATGATCATGTAATTTATTATGCTTCAAGCCAGTTGAAAACACTTGAGTAAAATAATGCTACACATGATTCGGAATTAGCTTTTGTTGTTTTTGCATTAAAATTTTGGAGTCATCATCTTTATGGAATTAAATGTAAAATATATATTGTCCATAAAAGTTTGAAGAATATATTTACACATAATGAAATGAACATGAGATAGAGAAGATGGTAGGAATTAATCGAGGATTATGATTTCATAATTCATTACCATCATGTAAAAGTGAACAATGTGGTTGATGCATTGAGTTGGAAAAGTAATGCTACATTAACTATTATATGTTTGGAATGTGATCTTTTGATTGACGATTTGATGATATTTTTCATGGAATTAGCTGGTGAAGGAAATATCTCTATTTTGTTTCAAGATTCAGTGATATTCTCTCTGGTAGACAAAATAAATAAAGCACATAAAGAATAAAATTAGTCGAATAAAAAGGAAGAATTGGTTTAGAATGGTATGTTACTTGAATTTAACATTGATGAAGACTGTTTTTTGAGTTTTGTAAAGAGGTTATGTGTGAATTTTAATTCGCAGTTGAAGAAAGAGTTTTTATGTAAAGCTCATAGTTCCTTGTTTTCAGATCATCCTTGAAATACTAAGATATACAGAGATCCTTGGGAGTATTGTTGGTTGAATGGAATGAAATGAGATATTGCCGACACTAACACGAGATATTTTATTTATCAATAGGTTAAAGAAAATTGGAAGTTACCGAAATGGATGCTTCAACATTTGCTAGTGCTAATGTGGAAATGTGAAAATGTGTCCATGTACTTTATAGTGGGATTATCAAAGACTTCTCAAGGTAAAAATGAAATCTAGGTTATTGTTGATTGATTGACAAAATCTTATAATTTTCTTTCTATTCAATATACTCTGTCTCTAGATCAAATTTCTTGATTGTATATTAAGTATATATGTAGGTTACATGGAGGTCACCTCTCTATTGTATCTGATCATGATCCCATGGACATTTATAACATTTTAAAAAGGCATTCAAAAATCATTGGGAACTAGATTAAATTTTAGTACTTATTTTCATCCTCAATCATATTGGTAGATAGAACGAACAATTGAGACACTGGAATTTATGATATGTGCCTATTCAATGGATTACATGGGAAGTTAGGAAAACACAATTTCTTTGGTTGAGTTTTTTTATAATAATATTTTTCATTCTAGTATATAAATGGAATCATTTGAAGCATTATATAGAAATCAGTGTCGAACTCTATTTTTTGGGATGAAGTAGTTAAAAAGAAGTTGATGGGACCAGAATTGGTAGAAGAGATGGAAAATATTTTTTTGATTTAGAAGCACATGAGGATAACTCAGAGAAGGCAGAAGAGTTATGCGGCTAACCGTAAAAAAGATCTTTCTATTGAGGTATGGTATTATGTCTTTCTCAAAATTCTCCTTGTAAAAGTGTGATGTGTTCTGGTAATAAGGGAAAGTAGTGTTATTGGTTCATAGAACCTATTAAATCATAAATAACGTTTGATTAGTTTCTTATATAGTGGATTTATCTCAATTTTTATCCCAGGTACATGATGTTTTTCATGTTTCAATATTGAGAATGTGTTTATCAGATCTATCTCATGTTTTGAGTCTAGAGGTAGTTCAATTGGAGGACAATATTTCTTATGACGAACAACCAATACAGATTCTTGAACATAGAGAGAAATTGTTACAGAATAAGGTGATTCATCATGTAAAGGTTTTGTGAAAAAACCATATGGTTTAAGATAAAGTATCAGAATATGAAAATTCTATGAGGGATAAATACCCCCACTTATTTGATTTTTTAATACAATTTTGAGGAAACAATTTCCAAAAGGATGGAAAGATGTAACATACAAAGTATTTGTAGAATAATACATTTGCATATCTATAAATATTTTTGAATGAAATGTTAATTTAAGTTTAAAGGGGACACTATACTATAGTGTACTCTACATGTAGCAACAAGTTTCTCTGAAATCTTACAATGCACACAACACTGAGTTGTATGGAAATATAATACAAGAATAATATTATTATCTTAAATGGTAGTTAACATAATACCATTGTACTATAGAGAATTAACATAATTAAATATATTAATATTGTACATATTTTATAAATGTTTTTATATTTATCCATTGAATTTTATAATATTAAAATGAGAATGAATCCAATTTTAATCATATAATACGCTAAAATTTTTGAATGGTTTTTTACTCCCTTTTGATCGATAACCATTTTAAAATATAGTTTTGTAAATTGTATAAGTAATATTTTAATAGAAAAACATATTCATCATAATAGAAACATAAAAAGTTACTTTGGTTGAAATTTTGGTATTTTTCTGATAAAATCCATATTTTTGTGAATAGTAAAAAATACTGCATTTTAATTCAAAACCTATTTTTCATATAATTTATTTATATAGTTATATCTTTATTTTAATTTGTTTTAAAGTGTAATTGGATTATTTTTTTATCATTTAATCCAATTTTTTCCATTTTATGTAATTTCAAATTGATATTAGATATAAACGCATGTCAATCTTTTCATAGTTTTTACTTCTTAAACACTCGTTTTATGGTTTTGATAATGGGAATTAATTTTAAACTAAATTATTCCAATTATGTGTTTTAAATTTGGAAAAATGGATTCCATATTTATAATCATAAAGTCTAGATTTTGTAAATAACTACCATTTATGTTTTGACAATATGAATAGTAACATCAGTAATTATTTTTTTATCATTGTTAAAGGGTAAAATAGGTGAATATGGGTAAATAAATAAAATTATAATAATTTAAAACTACCCTAAAATATGTCTTAATCCTCTTGGATGATATTTTTCAGACCCTGTTCATTCTGGGGTCTATTTTATTACACCATGGAGCTACTTGTGTGTGATAATGACATGTAATAATAATTAATTTAAAGTAAAGAGAAATATAACATAAACATGTATCTTTTTTCTATAAAAATTTTAAGGAAGGTTTATATAATTGATATATTTAACTATAAATAGTAATTAGAAATCTAAAAAAAGTCTTAGATCAATTTATTATATTTATAATTTTTAGACATTAAATAAATAAATTTATTTATGACCCAATGATGATGAAGTGATTACCTTATTAATTATGGATTCAAATAAATAATATTATAAATATTAAAATAAATATAATTTAACTTTTTGATGCCATAAATTAATTTTATGGATGATTATGACATGTTTTATTTTATTTAATGGAGTTTTTTTGAATTAATCAAGTTGTTATGACTTTAACAAAAAAATTACTAAATAGTGTCAAAATTGAAATAAATGAGTTTTTCAAACAAATACTATTTTATTAAATGATATAATAGTCATAAAAAATCTTAGATTCTTACAAAAGACGTATATAATGTTAAAAATATCATTAGTTATCCACTTAAGGTTAATTTGTAGTTTTATAGTATCCATTTTAACCATATAATGTAAATAATATAAGAAGACATGGTAAGAGTTAATTTATTTAACTAAGGGTTATATTTGTGACCTAAATATTTCAAAAACCTATTGGTTGAGTGTATTTTGACTCATAGTCATATTATCATCTAAAAATATCACTTTGGGATTATTATAATTCCAAAACCAATTTATAATAAAATAATATTTCAAGACTTTCCTAAAGTTGTTCTCCTCCCTCTTATAAAATCCAACCACCTCTACCCACTTACTCACACCTATAAAGCCCATTTTATCATCAAAATTCATCTCAAATAATCTCCAAACATCCCTCCCGTCCTCCCAGAAGTTGTAACATGGGATTAAGGAAATTCAAGAAAGCCTTTTGGCTCAAATCAAAAGGAGTTACCTGATTTAGTGGTAGCATCTTCTCTCATGCTCCATTCATTTATTTTCATTCACCAATACATATGATCTTATTATTCAATGATTACATAAAAAACCCATATCATAAATATACTCTGATGTTATAATGATAACTCTTCTAACTAAACTTATACACACCTCCATCTAATGGATAAAAACATATTGTTTCTTTGTACAAAAAACTATTGCATCAAGAAACGACGACTGTTCAATTTTCTCCTACCACCTCTCATGGTGTGCATTATGATAAAAGTTTATTTATATAAGATATATATAATATATATTTTTTTTCTATACTTATATAATTTATATTTACAACATTCTTTTATTCTTTCCAAAATCTGTAAATATGATAATTTATTTGAGGAAGTGTGGACTACCGCCCCCTCAATGTGATATGACTAGTTCATGCTAGTAATGGAACACATAAAGGAAATTATGTGAAATATATAACATATATATTTTATTGTAATTATAATATTCCTATGTATAATTTATTTTTCATTACATTAAAGTGACAAAGAAATGAAAGTAGAATTCATGAGTACGTACGACCTACCGTCACCGTGAACGGTTCATTTCATTTATTATCTCCAATTGTTACAGACTCTTATATATACATATTATATATATATATATATATATATGATAGCTATATCACTAATTTTAATAACCCCGTTTTTGCTACGAAAGACATTGGAATATTCTTGATGATATTCCAGAGCAGCGCCTTCAGACGGCGTGCAATTCCAAGCCCCGGAGTGGCCGGAATTAATTTTTCAGTGCATTCACACTGGAAACGCCAAATAAATGGGATAACTTATAAATAGAGTTCCAGATCAGAGATCTGAGTGTACTGATGGGTCCGAAATGGGGTGTTTACTCTTGGAACGACATAAAACTTGTCGGCGTGAGACGTTTGGACCCCTCGCCCGATTCTGGAACGTTAAACGGATTAATCAATTAATTAATTAATTCGTCTGGTGTTGAAACTATAGTATCTCTTAGACGGTGGCTCGGATTGGGAAACTTCAGGCACCGTTGTGTTCGGAATGTGCTGTTTACCCTAGGAGGGGTATAAGTTTCACGGGCGCGGGCCGTTTGTGAAAAATGGCCCCAAGGGCGTTTTTGTAATTTAGCGGCTTCAGACGTTAAATTTTATAACTTTTGAGTGGGGTCTCGGATTAAAATTCCAAGAATGCCGTTGTGCTTGGGATGTGTTGTTTACCCTAGGGGAGGCTTAACCTCGACCCCATCGGGAGTTCGGGTTCGGGCCGATGGGCGGGTGGTTAAGCGTTTTCTATTTAAACGCTTAAGTCACCCACACCCTCTTCCTCTCCCTCACCTGGAAAACAGAAAGTAAGAGCTCTCCCCCTCCTTCTCCACTTTGGCGAGACAGCTCCGGCGAGGCGTGGTGGCCGGCGGATCTTCGCGAAGCTTCGGGCGAAGCCCCGCGAGGTAGGGTTTTGTCGCTTTCATTTTCTATTTCCATACCTACTTAGAGCCCGAATTTTTGTATCAAATCTCTATAGATTTATCAAAAAAATCCATGAATGCGAAGTGTATTTTATTCTCCTCCTGATGCTTCTTTCGGATTTGGTTTTGGAGTTCAGAGGAACCCGCAATCATTCGTCGAAGATGGCGGGTTTGCGAAGGAGATGTGGGGCGTTCCGGTGGGTAGGCGCGGTGGTCGGCCATGCCAGGCAGCGGCGCGGCGAGCCGGGCGGCAGGTTGTGGCGGCTGGGTGTGTGAGGGAGACATCGGGCTGGCTTCGGCAGGCGGCATGCGGCAGGCGGTAGGCGGCCGGGCGGCTCCGATGTAGGGCGGAGGGGGGGAACCGCGTGGTGCGCGACCCCGCGTGCTGCGCGACCGTGACCCGCATGTCGCGGGTCACTGCTGGGGAAAGGAGACCGGCCTTGACGGCCGGTCGAAGGATTTGGCCACGGCCAGCTGGTCGCGGCGGACTGAAACGGGCCCGCGGCCGGGCCGGTCCGGGCCTAGGAAGTGCCCCCCCCCCCTCTTTGAATTTCCACCTCCCGTAACTTTTGTTACGGGCGTCCGTTTTGCATGCCATCTGTGGAAGCGCAGACCTTGCGTCGTGGGGAACGTTTTGAGATAGTTTCGGAAATTTTTAATTTCCGAAACGAGGGGCCTCGGAGGCGCGACGCGTCTTTAAGTGAACGAGCGTTTTTCCGGTAATCTTGTTTTGAGCGGCGCGGACGCATGTGACGTCCGCTTTGAGTGCAGTCAGTTGCGTTGGGACCCTGGCGCAAGGGAGAAGGTTTCCAAGGCGGTTCCGGGCGTTGAGGCTGAAGTTGAGGTGTGGGCCCCACGACCCATCTTTTGAGCTGCGTGTATCTTTTAGCGACTTTTTCCTCGGACGTCCGTTCGGGGCGTGCGAGCAGTCGATGTTGGGTGTTTTTCCGAGGGGATTTCAATGACACAATCCGCCCGCCCTTATTCGGCACGATGATGTGGGACCCATGAGGCTCATTTGGGCGTCGACGGTGATTTTCCATCTTTATCACTGGGTGACCGTTTTGGACAAGTGAGTAGTCCAGCTTGTGTGCTTTTTCGAGAAGATCACAACGGTGCGATCCGTTCATTGTGTTTTAGGACCGGGATGTGGGTCCCACGTGGCACCACTCGTGTGCGGTTCCTCGGGATGCATCTTTTTCTCCGGATATCTGTTGCACTCATGTGGGTAATTCTTTTGACGTGTTTTCTCGAGGGGATCGCAATGGTGCAATGCGCCCGACTGTTTTCGGGGCCGAGGCTCGGGACCACGGGACACCGTTCGGGCGTGAGGCGGTGTTGGTGACTTTTCCGTCGGGTATCCGTTGGAGGCGAGTAAGTAGTCGATCTCGCGTGTTTTTTCACGAGGATTATAACGGTGTGCTCCGTTTTGTTATGTGGTGCCTCTTGCACGATCTTGTTAAATGTGGAAATGTGGAGGTGCCCCGGTGGCGGTCCTTCTACAGTGTTTGAAGCGGACCTTTGGTGAGTGATCGTGTGCACTCCCGTGTGAGTGATGTAAATACTTGAAGTGATGTGGTTGGCCGTGTTTGGGCCTTTGAGGTGGAGTTGTTACGTGACGCCTTCGCGTTGACGTTGGGCACCGTGTGCACGATAGCCCTTGGGCTGGAGACGTGGTATACTCTGAGAGTATACGAGAGCGCTTGGAGGTACGTGTGGTTCGTACCTGAGATGTCTGTGCGCTTGATTGGGGTTGACTTGGGGCCACACGTCGTGTGGGGCCCAAGTGCGTGTTGTGTTCTGCTTCGCGTACTTAGACATCTCGCGGAGTGAAGGGTCCCTCTGTGTGTCTGTTTGACCAGCAGGGTGGAGTTTATTTCCCCTGGCTTTGTGCTCGTTTGTTTGACCAGCAAGGTTGAGTGGTCTCCCCCTGGTTTCGCTCTTGATGGTTTGGCCGGTAGCGGTGCTAGTGACACCCAGTGCTGGAGCAGACGCTGCACCTCTTTTGGGAGAGTGGTTCTGGAGTTGGGTGGTTGTGCGACACCCACTCCCTATTCAGTTGGCTAGTGTTGTACCCTCATGTAGAGATGGCCAGAGCGGTTCTGAGTTTTACCCTCCAGTGGGGCTGGGCAGTGGGTTACTCATCGAATTCCTCGGGCTTACCCTCCAGCAAGGTTGGGCAGTGGGTTGCTCACTGACATCTATGGTTTACCCTCCAGTAGAGACTGGGAAGTGGGTCACCCAACGCTCTTAGGGTTTACCCTCCTGCAGAGACTGGGAAGTGGGTCACCCGACACTATTAGGGTCTACCCTCCAGCAGAGACTGGGTAGTGGGTCACCCGACGACCTCTTAGAGTCTACCCTCCATTAGGGCTGGGCAGTGGGTCACCCATCGTCTAGCCCTAGGTCTACCCTCTAGCAAGGCTTGGTAGTGGGTCGCCTGTCGACTTATTTCAGGTCTACCCTCCAGCGGGGCTGGGCAGTGGGTCGCCAGATGATGTGATCTGGTTTACCCTCCAGCAGGGCTGGGTAGTGGGTCACCCAGTATCTTATTATGGTTTACACTCCAGCGGGGCTGGGCAGTGGGTCGCCTGATGATGTATTAGGGTTTACCCTCCTGCAGGGCTGGGCAGTGGGTCACCCGATAACTGGATATGAATTATCCTCCAGCAGGGCTAGGCAGTGGGTCATTTGTTGGCATTCCAGACTTAGTCCTCTCTACCAGGCTAGTCTGTGGCTTTTCCTCCATGTTTACTGGAGCGGGACCCTTGGTTATATGGGTCAGTGTTGTGACAACTTGACTTTGAGGAGACCTCTCGACTGCAGGGTAGTGATGAGGTGTGGTTTGACTTTCCTATAACTCTCAAGTACGAGGGGCCCTTTCCCCATTGAGACGCATTCTTGTGAGGCGATCTAAAACCGTGCAGGCGAGTCAGTGCCGCCCAAATCGGATAGTGTCGAAGTGCGGTGATTGATCCCCTTGGCTTGTAGTTTGGGGCAGGCATGCGGGATTCTAGGCGACGATGATGGTTATGTTTGGGACTGTTGGCTACTCTTTTGCTTGGGCTGAGCTACGGGATGGAGATCCCCTTACGACGATGTTTGGGCTTCTTGATTGAGCAAATGGATATGTATATACCTTGTTTCCGGTACCCAGTTCATGGGTTTGGTTACTCTCCTTCCAGGTAAGGAGAAGACGCGTGGGGTATGCCACGTGCTTTCCGTGTCTAGCTTCTCGTGGTTGGACGAGTCTAGTCTCCTGTTATAGGCAGTGAAGACTCGATGGGAAGTTCATCTTCTCACCATTTCCAGCTCCTTGTGCCTGGACAAGTCTACTTCCTTCCTTTTGTTGGGTTGAGCTGTACTCTTTACTGCACCCTCGGTTGGACCCCTTTACTTTTCTGTTCGCTCTACCGCTCACCCTTCGGTACCTCCTTTGATTCTCCCTCGAGCCTTCGGGGTATCCTTCTGAGTATTTTTATACTCATCCCTACTTGGGCTTTTCCCGCACTTGGTGTGCCCTTGTAGACGACAGACAGGTGGAGCTTGGGAGCTTGGACCACGTGCGGTGGTTGTGGCCGGGTTCCAGGTGGGAGACCCGTCAGCTGTTTCTTTTTGTTTAACTGTTGCCGGGTTGTGGAACTTTTTGGTCGGGCTTGTGTTTTTCCCCTTTCTTTTCAGCTTGTACTTTGTACTGTTAGAGGTCGATGCACTCTGTGGTTTATATATAGTAGTTGCTCTTTCCTTTTCTTTGCTTGTCTTTACTTTTACTCTGCACTGTTGCATTGAGTTTGTTGCGTGTGTGTGTACAGGTGCTTAGGAAAAGGCCTCCCCGAGTTATTGTGCCTTCGGCGCTGGTCGCCAGCCCCTGGCCTATGGAGGCGGGCTTGGGGTAGTTGTGGCTCGAGCCCAGGTAGGTTCGGGTCGTGACAAAGTGGTATCAAAGGTGGTTCGTTACTTGGGGCATTGTACGGACGTCCCTAAAAGAGGAATTGGTTGGGATTTAGGGCAACAGTGTTAACGTGTCTCGAGAGCGGCTCTCAGGCCAGGGAGTCCAGTGACGGTGCGACGGCCGACGTATCCATTCACCAGGACCTTGATAACCCGCTTGTCGACTCGGCATGCTGAGACACTTGTTGCAGGGAGAATTTGTTTGTGCATCACATAGGATTTAGTCTTTGACTGTCCTTCTTGGGTCAGATCCCCATCGTTGCTATTGGTATATACATATATGCTCATCTGACCATGACACTCATTGATAATTTTCAGGATGTCTCTGCGAGGACAGCCATCCAAGATATCAGCCTTGGTTCGTGACCACAACCCTGTGAGCTACGAGGCCACAGTCCAGAACCCATCATGCGAGCCCCTTTCTCCGGGTGGGCTGGTAGCAGCACCCCCACCTGTTGAGCATCAGGTAGTTTCAGTAGAGTAGGATGAGCTTGAGCCCAGGTTGAGCGCGCTCCGTGAGTTCCAGCGGCAGAGACCGCTGAGGTTCAGTGGTGAGCCAGACCCTCAGGCAGCAGAGGTTTGGCTCGAGGTAGTGGTTCACCTTTTCAGGCTTGTGAAGATGCCGACAGATCAGAGAGTGGCTTTGGCTGCCAGCCTTTTCCGTGAATCGGCTTGGCGTTGGTGGAGTCTGGTGACTCAACTTCTTGAAGAGTTGTCGCTTTCATGGGGCGACTTTCAGTTGTTGTTCCGTGAGGAGTTTTTCCCCTCCTGCTTGCGCTCTTTTCAGATTCACGAGCTCCTGCAGTTTCAGTAGGGAGGGATGACGGTGGCTGAGTATGAGGCTAGTTTTGCATACCGTGCATGCTTTTACCTGGACTTGGTCCATGACGACAACTTCCGAGCGCGGAAGTTTGAGGAGGGTCTCTGCCGAGAGATTCATGCTGTCAGAGTACCCTTGGGCATTTCCATATATGTCGGGGTGCTAGAGCATGCGCTGGTGACAGAGGGCTTCCTGTCATGTTTTGCGGTTGGTATTGGCAGTGGGTGCGACGGAGTTGGGACATCTGTCATAGCTAGCAGGCGCCGGAGGATCGGACCTCGATGCAGGTGGCCTTCCCACTGCCGGTTTCGGAGACGTGGTCGTAGACCACTGTGGCGAAAAGGCGCAAGGCCTCAGCCGACGATGCCCTTCTGTGAGTGGATCTCGGGCCATGGTCGTACACCACAGTGGCACCGGAGTGCACCAGGGAAGCCCAGAGAGCGCCGGTCCTATGCTTGTGATGGGCGAGGTCACTTGGCACGAGACTGCCCGACCTGAGTTGCTGAGAGTTTCGGGCAGGCAACAGGCGCACCACCACGGTAGGGGCAGCTCCTTGATCGGAGTAGTGGCCAGAGAGGTGGTGCTAGCAGAGGAGCGGGAGGAGCTTGAGGTGGGGGACGACGTTGCGAGATCTCCCCATCACCACTAGGCAGTCCATGCCAGGCTCCAGGAGCTGACGGTTGGGACCGCGGGTAGCTGTGAGCTTTGGATGTCTACGATCCTGCAGAGCATGGGATGGTGAGAGGTACCCCTTTCGAATCTTCTACTTTTTTCAGTATAATTGTTAGACTCTGTGTGTGAACTCCTTTCCTCCCTGCTCCTTTTTTGATGTGTTACCAGGGTGACGCAGGGCATCGGGTGTAACCCTGTGTTGGTAAGAAAAAAAGGCGTGAGACCTTTTCCTTTAGTCGATGGTGTTGGATCCTTTGCTTCTGAGCGTGTAAGAGAGTCTTGGTTAAGAGATGTCGACTGTGAAATCTTGTGTGACCATATGTCCTTGGGTGCTTCACCATATGGATATTCTGATGGAGGGAATCACCGGGCCTTGTTCTAGGTGCGGGCGGTGATTCCAGTCGCGGCATGCGATGTAGAGGCCTGGTCGGGGATGTGAGCTACCCCCGAGAGCCTTCAGGCCGCTTGAAACCGTGCAAAGGGATGGAGAGGTACCCTACCGCCTTGCCCTAAACCCAAAGTCTGGAGTGGGTGTACGACATCGGAAAGGTACGACCTAGCATGAACAGATCAATCCTTTGGTCTGTGTGCGGTGACGTAGAGCTCTGTGTGGGTTCTTTTGGGTATGAGGAAGCCAGGTGTGGGCTTAGTACCCTGTGTTGCTCCCCAGTTATGCTTTTCGGGGACGAAAATCTTGAAAGAGGGAATGATGTAAGAACCTGGTTTTTTCTAAGAAAGGCTTTGGAATATTCTTGATGATATTCCAGAGCAGCGCCTTCAGACGGCGTACAATTCCGAGCCCCGGAGTGGCCGAAATTAATTTTTCATTGCGTTCACACTGGAAATGCCAAATTAATGGGATAACTCCTAAACGGAGTTTCGGATCAGAGATCCGAGTGTACGGATGGGTCCAAAATGGGGTGTTTACCCTAGGAACGACATAAAACTTGTCGGCGCGGGACGTTTGGACCCCTCGCCCACTTCTGGAACGTTAAACGGATTAATTAATTAATTAATTAATTCGTCTGGTGTTGAAACTATATTTTCTCTTAAATGGTGGCTCGGATTGGGAAACCAGGGGCACTGTTGTGTTTGGAATGTGCCGTTTACCCTAGGAGGGGTATAAGTTTCGCGGGCGCGGGCCGTTTGTGAAAAATGGCCCCAGGGGCGTTTTCGTAATTTAGCAAATTCGGACGTTAAATTTTATAACTTTTGAGTGGGGTCTCGGATTAAAATTTAAAGACCTCCGTTGTGCTCGGGAGGTTTTTTTTACCCTAGGGGAGGCTTAACCTTGACCCCATCGGGAGTTCGGGTTCGGGCCGACAGGCGGGTGGTTAAGCGTTTTCTGTTTAAACGCTTAAGTCACCCACACCCTCTTCCTCTCCCTCACCTGGACAATAGCAAGAATGAGCTCTCCCCCTCTTTCTCCACTTCAGCGAGACAGCTCCGGCGAGGCGTGGTGGCCGGCGGATCGTCGCGAAGCTTCGGGCAAAGCCCCGCGAGGTAGGGTTTTGTCGTTTGCATTTTCTATTACCGTACCTACTTCGAGCCCGAATTTTTGTATCAAATATTTGTCGATTTATCAAAAAAAACCCATGAATGCGAAGTGTATTGTATTCTATTTCCGATGCTTCTTTCGGATTTGGTTTTGGATTTTGGAGGAACCCGCAATCATTCGTCGAAGATTGCGGGTTTGCGGAGGAGATGTGGGGCGTTCCGGCGGGTAGGCGCGGCAGCCGTCCATGCCAGGTGGCGGCGCGGTGAGCCGGGCGACGGCTGGGTGTGCAAGGGAGATGGCGGGATGGCTTCGGCAGGCGGCAGGCGGCAGGCGGCATGCGGCAGCCGGCCGGGCGGCTCCGGCGTAGGGCAGAGGGGGGGAACCGCTGGGTGCGCGACCCCGCATGCGGCGCGACCACGACCCGCATGTCGCGGGTCGCTAATGGGGAAAGGAGACCGGCCTTGACGACTGGTTGAGGGATCTAGCCGCAGCCAGTTGTCCACGGCGGACTGAACCGGGCCCGCGACCGGGCCGCGGGCCGGCTGAGGGCGGACCGGCCGGACCGGGCCAGTCCGGGCCTAGGAAGTGCCCCCCTTCTTTGAATTTCTGACGCCCGTAACTTTCGTTACGGGCGTCCGTTTTGCTGGCCATCAGCGGCAGCGCGGACCTTGCATCGTGGGGAACGTTTTTAGATGGTTTCGGAAATTTTTAATTTCCGAAACGAGGGACCTCGGAGGCGCGACACGTCTTTAAGTGAACGAGCATTTTTCCGGGAATCTTGTTTTGAGCGGCGCGGACGCATGCGAAGTTCGCTTTGAGTGCCGTCAGTTGTGTTGGGACCCTGGCGCAAGGGATAAGGTTTCCAGGGCGGTTCCAGGCGTTGAGGACAAAGATGAGGCGTGGGCCCCATGACCCGTCTTTTGAGCTGCGTGCAGCTTTTAGCGACTTTTTCCTCGGACGTCCGTTCGGGGCGTGCGAGCAGTTGATGTTGGGTGTTTTTTTGAGGGGATTGCAATGATGCAATCCACCCGCCCTTCTTCGGCACGATGGTGCGGGACCCATGAGGCTCGTTTGGGCATCGACGATGATTTTCCATCTTTATCACCAGGCGACCGTTTTGGACATGTTAGTAGTCCATCTTGTGTGATTTTTCGAGAGGATCACAACGGTGCGATCCGTTAGTTGTGTTTCGGGACCGGGATGCAGGTCCCATGTGGCACCACTAGTGTGCAGTGCCCCGGGATGCATCTTTTTCTCCGGATATCTGTTGCACTCATGTGGGTAGTGCTTTTGACGTGTTTTTCCGAGGGGATCGCAATGGTGCGATTCGCCCGACTGTTTTTGGGGCAGAGGCTCGGGATCATGGGACGTCGTTCGGGCGTGAGGAGGTGTTGGTGACTTTTCTGTCGGGTATCTGTTGGAGGTGAGTAAGTAGTCGATCTCGCATGTTTTTCCATGAGGATTACAATGGTGTGCTTCGATTGGTTGTGTGGAGCCTCTTGCACGATATTGTTAAATGTGGAAATGTAGAGGTGCCCCGGTGGCGGTCCTTCTACCGTTTTTGTAGCGGAATTTGGCGAGTGATCGCGTGCACTTCCGTGTGAGTGATGTAAATGCTTGAAGTCATGTGGTTGGCCATGCTTGGGCCATTGAGGTGGAGTTGTTACGTCATGCCTTCGCATTGACGTTGGTTGCTGTGTGCATGATAGCCCTTGGGCTGGTGACGTGGTATACTCTGGGAGTATACGAGAGCGCTTGGAGGTACGTGTGGTTCGTACCTGAGACATTCATGAACTTGGTTGGGGTTGACTTGGGGCCACACGTCGTGTGGGACCCAAGTGCGTGTTGTGTTCTGCTTCGCGTACTTGGAACTCTCGTGGCGTGGAGGGTCCCTCTGTGTGTTTGTTTCACCAACAGGGTGGAGTTTATTTCCCCTGGCATTGTGCTCGTTTGTTTGACCAGCAGGGTTGAGTGGTCTCCCCCTAGTTTTTCTCTCGATGGTTTGGCCGGTAGCGGTGCTAGTGACACCCAGTGCTGGAGCAGACGCTGCACCTCTTTTGGGAGAGTTGTTCTGGAGTTGGGTGGTTGCGCGACAACCACTCCATGTTCGGTTGGCCAGTGTTGTACCCTCCTGTAGAGATGGCCAGAGCGGTTCTGAGTTTTACCCTCCAGCGGGGCTGGGCAGTGGGTTACTCATCGACTTCCTCGGGCTTACCCTCCAGCAGGGCTGGGCAGTGGGTTGCTCACTAACTTCTAGGGTTTGCCCTCCAGCAGAGATTGGGAAGTGGGTCACCCGACTCTCTTAGGGTTTACCCTCGAGCAGAGACTGGGAAGTGGGTCACCCGACGCTATTAGGGTTTACCCTCCAACAGAGACTGGGCAGTGGGTCACTCGACGCTATTAGGGTCTACCCTCCAGTAGAGACTAGGTAGTGGGTCACCCGACGACCTCTTAGGGTCTACCCTCCAGCAGGGCTGGGAAGTGGGTCACCCATCGTCTAGCTCCAGGTCTACCCTATAGAAAGGATGGGCAATGGGTCGCCTATCGACTTATTCTAGGTCTACCCTCCAGCGGGGCTGGGCAGTGGGTCGCCGGATGATGTGTTATGGTTTACCCTCCAATAGGGCCGGGCAGCGGGTCACCCAGTATCTTATTATGGTTTACCCTCCAGCGGGGCTGGGCAGTGGGTTTCCTGATGATGTATTAGGGTTTACCCTCCTATAGGACTGGTTAGTGGGTCACCCGATATCTGGATATTAATTACCATCTAGCAGGGCTGGGTAGTGGGTCATTTGTTGGCATTCCAGACTCAGTACTTTCTACCAGGCTAGTTTGTGTCTTTTCCTCCGTGTTTACCGGAGCGGGACCCTTGGTTATATGGGTCAGTGTAGTGACAACTTGACTTTGAGGAGACCTCTTAACTGCAGGGCAGTGATGAGGTGTGGTTTGACATTCCTAGAACTCTCCAGTACGAGGGGCGCTTTCCCCACTGAGACGCGTTCTTGTGACGCGATCTAAAACTGTGCAGGCGAGTCAGTTCCGCCCAAAGCGGATAGTGTCGAAGTGCGGTGATTGAGCCCCTTGGCTTGTAGTTCGGGGTAGACGTGCGGGATTCTGGGCGACGATGATGGTTATGTCTAGGACTGTTGGCTACTCTTTTCTCGGGCTGAGCTACAGGACGGAGATCTACTTATGACGATGTTTGGGCTTCTTGATTGAGCAAAGGGATATGTATATACCTTGTTTCCGGTACCCACTTCTTGGGTTTGGTTACTCTCCTTCCCGGTTAGGCGAAGACGCACGAGTTATGCCACATGTTTTCCGTGTCTATCTTCTCGTGGTTGGACGAGTCTACTCTCCTGCTATAGGCAGTGAAGAGTCGACGGGAAGTTCATCTTCTCACCATTTCCAGCTCCTTGTGCCTGGACGAGTCTACTTCCTTCCTTTTGATGGGTTGAGCTGGACTCTTTACTGCACCCTCAGTTGGACCCCTTTACTTTTATGTTCGCTCTACCGCTCACCCTTAGGTACCTACTTTGTTTCTCCCTCGAGCATTCGGGGTATCCTACTGAGTATTTTTATACTCACCCCTTCTTGGGCTTTTACCGCACTTGGTGTGCCCTTGCAGATGAAGGACAGGTGGAGCGTGGCTTCAGTGGAGCGTAGGAGCTTGGGAGCTTGGACTGCGTGCGGTGGTTGTGGTCGGGTTCCATGTGGGAGACCCGTCAGCTGTTTCTTTTTGTTTACCTGTTGTCGGGTTGTGGCGCTTTTTGGTTGGGCGCATGTTTTTTCCCTTTCTTTTCAGCTTGTACTTTGTACTGTTAGAGGTCGATGCACTTTGTGGTTTATATATAGCAGTTGCTCTTTCCTTCTCTTTGCTTGTCATTACTTTTACTCTGCACTGTTGCATTGAGTTTGCTGCGTGTGTGTGTACAGGTGCTTAGGCAAAGCCCTCCCCGAGTTATTGTGCCTTCTGCACTGGTCGCCAGCCCCTGGCCTATGGAGGCGGGCTTGGGGTAGTTGCAGCTCGAGCCCGGGTAGGGTCGGGTCATGATACTAATAATATTCTAGAGATAATGGACATATGACAACATGGATAATTTGAATCAAAACAAGTTCATTTATTTACTCAAGTACCGAACAACAACAAAACGTCCCACATAAACTCAAATAATTATCTATTTGTTATAATATGGTAATAAGTGATAGAAATTGAATAATAAACATTAAAAATGTTCTAAATAAAATATAAATTTACACAAGTTTGTTATTTATGAAATTAATTAATGGATAAGATAAGCCGGATGAAAGACAGTGGATTTCGTCTTAAACTCATTTCATTAAGGTGTATTTTGATTTATATATGACTTTATTATATATGATGTATAATCGAACCCTTTGACTAATAATTTCATTAAAAGGTTTTCAAAAGGAATATTTTTATGAAGTGTTTTAGTAAATGAATAAAGTAATATTTCTTTTTAACGTATGTGGTGACAAAGACTTTTCCACTACTATGAGAATTATCTGATATTTGGATTCCCCTACAAGCCGTAATGTTTTAAAAAGAAAAATAAATACCATATAACAATTAAATGAATTTAATTATTGAAATATTTTTTGATAAATGATTGATTTTTTCCATATCATGAAATGAACTATTGTTATTGTAATGATTAAATGTTAAATTTTCCTTTATGCATGTTTTATGTTTTTTGATTATGTTATGGTTCTTGGTAATTTATTGCGTGTACGAGTGGTTCCATGTTAAATCATGGGTGGGTGAGACTGTGATATATCTCTAATGCATTGGGTAACATTACAGAGGTAGATATTAAAATTTATCCTAAGAGATTTATGGAAAATATTGTGATGGGTATTCCAAAAACATCGATGAAGGTTACTCCCTCAGTGGTTATAAAATATATAATGTAAATATGATATGGATACCTCAAGTTACCATTAGGATTTATGATTGATATGATGCTTTCGGGATTCTTATGATTTTATGGGTTTATTAATATTCATTGAATAATGTTTTCTTTCTTTATTTTGTCCCTTGGTGATTTTTTACGCTCATCCCATGTTTTTTTAAAAAGTTTTTTAAGGGTGTAAGGGTGAGTCAAATAATATAAGAATTAAATTAGACTTTTATCCTAAAAATGGTTCTTTTATAGGGTTTTCTATAGAGTAAAAAATTGATACTATTTTGATAGTATAATATTGTATGATTATGGTATGATATGTATTAGTAATGGCCTAATTCTATAAAAATATAAACCTAAAAAGATCCTTGAAGTGAATTAACGTCAAATTAATAACAAATATCAAGATTAAGTAATGTTTTAGGGATAGGGCCTTATACTAATTATTGAACTATTTTCCTTGATTTAATTAATAGAGTCTTTAAGGATTACCATGATAAATATTTTGTAGTCTTTGTTGATGATAATATGATATATTCCAAGAGCATGGAGGAACATGAGAAGCATTTTAATTTTGTGATAAAGACATTGAGAATGGTGAAAATATATGGAAGGTACAATAAATGTGAGTTTTTGATGGAGGAATTATCACTCTTGGGGCCTTTTATCACAAAAAAAGGATTTCTCTAGACCCTTAAAATAAAAAGGAAATCGAAAAGTGGCCTAGGACAACATCTGTAATAGAGATCCATAGTTTTCAAGGACTAAATGGGTATTAATAATGATTTTTAATAACTTATCATGATTATCAAACTCAATGAAAAAGATAACATGGAAGGGGTGATGTTTTTATTGACTCAAGAATGTGAGGAAAACATTAAAGATCTCAAAAAGAGGTTATCACTATGCATGTAATTACAATCCCAACAAGTGGAGAAATATTTTTATTGTATGTAGATTCTTAAAATAATTGGGTAGATTGTATACTAATGAAAAATGATAATGTGATAGCCTATGCCTTAAGGAAATTTAAAATTCATGAGGAAAACTATCCCATGCATGATCTGGAATTGGCAGCTGTGATATTTACGTTGAAAATTCGATGGAATTATCTATATGGGGAGAAATGGGAGATATATACTGATAAAAAGAGTCTCAATTATATATTCACATAGATAGAGCTTCATATGAACAAGAAACTATGGTTATAGCTCATAAATGATTATTGATACTCAGTCCACTAACATCTGGGTAAGGAAAATAAAGTAGTAGAATATCTAAGTAGAAAGGATCCTATATCTTTATTAATGATAAGAATTTACAAGGATCAGATATTCTTAAATTTTAATAGGATAGACAAAGGAATAATTATGTTAGGAATATCATCAATCCATTCTCAAATTATTTCTCAACTATCACTTAAAGAGAAAATAATTATTCATAAAGAAAAGATGTAGAAATTTTGAAAAGGGTGGAAGGTATTAGAAACGAGGAATCCTATAAGTTAAATGTTAATGAGGAAATAGTTGTAATATTTTTGTCATTATTATTTGTAACATACAATCCAAAGATAAATAATGATATTTTGAATGATGCATATAGGTCAACCATCTCTATTCACCCAGGGAACAAAAAGATGTATCGAGATTTCTGGAAGAATAGTTGGTGAGACAATATGAAGAAGTAGATTACATAATATACATCAAAGTTCATAGTATGTCAACAATTTAAGGATGAAAGAAAAATTTCTAAGAGGATGATGTAGAAAATAACCATACCAAAATAGAAGTGGGTGAAAATTACCGTGGACTTTGTTAATAGACATATATGGAAATCCAGAGGAAATAATGTAATATGGGTCATTGTGGATTGTATTTCCAAGACAACACACTTTATCAAATCTTTATTGGACTTTTCATTGAATAAAATTGCATGGATATATGTCAATGAGTATATAAGTATGCATGGAGAACCACTATTGATTATATTTGATCAATATTTGATGTTCATCGTGAAGTTCTGGAAAAGTCTCCAACATTCTCTAAGCCCTGAGTTGAACATTATTATGTCCTATCACACTCAATCTGATGGCCAATCCATGTGAACTATTCCGAAATTGGAAGAAATGATGAGATCATGTTCTATGGAGTTAAAAGGAGTATGGGACTAACATATTACACTAGTTAAATTCTCCTATAACAACAGTTTCCACTTTAGCATCCAAATTGAACTTTATGAAGACCTTTATTAGAGAAGGTGTAGAACACCAGCATGCTTGGATGAAGTGGGTGAGCATATGCTTTTAGGACCATAAATGGGAGATGAAATTATGGGGAAGGTAAAAACCATTCACAAGAACATCAAGGCATCCCAAAGTCAATAATAGAGCTATGTAGAGAATCATCAATGAGACCTTTAGTTGAATTGTGGAGGCATGGTATTTCTTAGAATATCTCCATGGAATAATGTCATGCGATTTAGTAAGAGAGGAAAGGTATGTCCTAGGTACAATATCCCCTTTGAAATTCTTGTTCATGTTTAAGTTGTGGCCAATCGACTAGAACATCCACCTACAATTTTTGATGTTCATGATGTATTCCACGTATCCATCATAAGAAAGAATGTAACAACCCAATGTTTTATCAATGCAATTCCACTTCTTATAATTATGTATTATAGTGTAGTAACATAATATTACATATAGAACACAATTTAATCTTTATAAATGAATAATGAGTGAAATAAAAGGTATCTAAAGATGTTAAAGAATACATACCGATGAAATAGTAACTGGACCTTTAGAATAGTAATGTGGACCTTATGTATATAAAACTGGACAATGTAATATTATATTCACCAATTAAAGTATAAATAAAATTTATTCATCTTATAAGTTTCAATGTGATATAATTATATCATAGTATAAGAAAATAAATATTTCAAAAATTATTAATTAAGTGTTGGTTTTTTTGTAAGTCATATATATTTTATTACAATTTTATGATTAATTTAATAAATTAAAAGAAAAATTATTTTCATACAAATTATTCATAAAATAATATTTTCATTTATTATGATTATAATATAATTTTACTTGATCTTATTTAATTTTTCAATGTGTTAGAAATTTAGTTTTAATTTTAATTTTTTTCATTAAATATTGATTAAAATAAAAAAAATTAATTTTAAAAATTTAGAAAATTATTTTAAAAAACATTGAGTTCATTTTTAAATTATACACATATAAAAATATTTAGGGTGAATTTTTCTAATTTTTCCGAAATACATTAATCATTTTTGAAAAGTAAAATTTGGTAATTTATAATATATATCGATTATATGTTAAATACACTATTTATTGAGTCATGGATTATCTAAGAACTATTATTTCTAACTCATATGATCTAATACTTTTTTAGTCTCAATAATAACCACTATTTTTTAACCTGGACATAATATTAAACAAATGAATTAAATATTGAGAAAACACTCCTCTCCTCCACTATAAATATCCCCCATCACCACCCCTTCTTCTCACTCCTCTAAATGTTTGTTTCTTGTCCAAATTCTACTCAGATATCTTCCCAATCCCCACCGCCACATCCATGATCTCTTGGTATGATCAAAAGAAAAAAAACATCTTCCCTATGGAGTCTCTCAAGGAGTATAAATTCTAGAGGTAAATTCCTCTTTTTGAATTTGTTATTTTCATTTCAAGTTCCTTTCTTTTCTGTTTCTCTCCTAAAATCAACTTATAAAAATGGTGTAATAAATAAATTGCCTCAAATATAAAGTGATTATTTTATTCTAATGTAATAATTTATCATCTTCTCTCTTTTCCCCTCCCTTTATACTAAAAATGAAAACATCACCCAATATGTGTTAATTCATCACATTCAAGGATGACGAAGTTATCAATTTCTTTTACCTTCATCAAGGGATGGTCATGAGACCATTTTTATAGTTTAAACAGATTTTAATATATGTATTATATCTTATGTAATATTATAGAATCATTTTTCATTGAATCTATTGATTTATTAAACAAAATGAGCTCGTTGTGATCGAAAAACTACCAAAATAAACCCAAACGATAATCATTAACTATTTATCTAATGATTAATCCTAATTTTATAAAACAAAATGATATAATATCAATTTAAAAACTGCAAGATCATTAATTACCTAAATTTTCAATTCTAGAGAATTATCCCCACCTTACATAACCCTTCCTATATGTATACAAGTAAACCGATCCTGAAAACCAAGGAAGGTCAATGCTCCCAAGCACTGAAATAGAATCTCTTAACCAATAAAAATGACCATAAATTAAATTAATTAAGTTATAATAAATTAAATTTATATAGAATATGTTATTTAATTATTAATAAATGAATCTAATTTGATTATCCAGGACAATAAGATCAAGTGAAGGACACCTTCGAACTTAAGGTAAGGGATTCGACCCGAACCACCATTATTTCAACAGGTTATCCTTTCACTCTTTTTACCCAAATAAAATTCAATTTTATTTTTATGTAAATATTATAAATACTATTTAAATGTTAAAAACTCATTTATCAATACATTTTCATCCTCCTTCTTTGGGGATATACATGTTTTAATTGGGTCCCTTCTCCATAGTTCTTGATAAGAAATCCGTTTTAAGGGAACTTCCCAAATTATTACCAATTTTCAAGTACACTCCATAAATTATTTTAATCTAATATTATTTTTTATAAAACCACTCGTTTTATTATTAAAATATCCTTTGTTCACATATGGTTTTATATAATTTAATAGTCATTTTTTCATTTTAAATTATCTTTGATATTCTCCTTAAGACGCACGAAATTGTTTTTATTCTAATGTTTCTTAAATATGCTTTTTACATGTTATCACTTCAGTTTTACATAACTTATCATGATATATTCCTATTATAATTAATTAATTCCTATTTATGATTTAATTACCTTCTTTTATGGACACATTTATGTCACTTCAATTTATTATGCTTTATGAAATGATTAAGATACCTGGTTCTTTTCATTAGTAAACTTTATTTTTTTTGTTTGATTCCTTAAGTTTGATTAATTATATGGAACACATATTCATGAATATTTTTATAATGGATGTAACCATATAGAATTCCAATTGATTGGTTAATTTTTCATCTCATGAGATTTTATGTTCAATGGTCTTGGGGGTATGCCTTGAATCGTGCTCCATGTGAAACAGTCTTGGTGGTTAGCCTTGACTCATGATCAACTATGTGAAATAGGCCTTGACTCATGCTCCTCTATGTGCAATGATTATTGAATCATGATCCTCTATGTGTGATGATTCTTGAACATTTCTAATGTCATGTTCTATGATGCTTGCACCTTACTATGATCCCATGATTATAAGATATCATTTTCTATATGTTAATATTTCTTTTGATCCATGCCTTTTTATATCATTTAGTTATTCCTTCAAACCCATGTGCTAAGATTTATTCTTATGATTAATCCTTTATTGAACTTTTTAGCTCATCCCTTTTTTTATGTTATCCTTAAGTTATCCTATAGAGATGTTTGATCCCAATGGAAGTTAGGAGGTCATGGTGTAGATCAAATAAAAGAAGCTTTTTGATGATTATTTATTAACCTAATATTCCAAGGCACAAGAAATTATTATTCTTGTCTTGTAATATTATGTTTAATTATGCATTAAATCATGTAATGATATGTTACAATGGATATAGTATATATATAAATACTGAATATGTCTATATGAGAATTTAAAAACATTGTGACCTATCATCCAAAAACAAAAATAAGAAACAAATGAGATACTTCATTTAGCTCTCATTATAAATAAATTCATGTACATATTTTGTTACTTTACATTACATCCAACAACATTTCTATTTTTATCCATTTATTATATTAAAATTATTTTTCCATAATTCTCTCTACCATGGGTTAATTTAGAAATAAATTCATTAAAACATTCCACTTCATCCTTAAATATTTATTCTTATTAAGATTCATAACTATTTCTACTTGATTTAATATTTCTTCAATTTTTAACATATCGAGAGAGATTGTTATTTTTTAATTACCTTATATTGGTTCTTTTTTAATTCCCTACTTGTAAAATTATTGTTCATAATATCATATTTTTGAATATCAAAAATTTTATTACCTCATCTATTCATGAATTATAAAAATAAAAAACATCGTCATAATCACTTATGTGATCAATACATTATATAAATCATGGTTTTTAATATTTATTTCTATTCTTATATTCACCACATGAATCAGCGTGATCACTATAACTATAACAGGCCCTTTGTTCTCTTTTCTAATTTAATTTAAAATTCATGAATTTACATTCATTATTTATATATTAGTATTTGGGACTTATATGTTATTTTTTCTTATATATAAATCATAAAACATAAGAATATTTTAAATTAGAAATAAAATCATATTTATATTTACCTCTCTGGTTGTCTCTTTCTAATGATATTCTAGGACACTTTTTATAACCTCTTGTTGATTTTGTAATTCCATTAACACATCATTTTATTTTTTGCAACTCATAATAACTAGACATCGATTAAATTTTAAAATCGCTAATGGATAGAACATTAGTAGATTTAAAGGCATCAAATATTTTATTATTGGTTTCCAATTCTATTATATTTTTTGTAATTATCTTATATTAAAAAATATGATCAACTCACCTTATGTGTAATCCATTATGTTTTTTACCACATCAATAAAAACCTACTTAGAATTACGAATATTGGGTATTTCTCCTAGAACAACTTCCACTATCATATAATTATCTATTTTATCTTTTAGTGAACTCATTCTATCCATAGTTCTTGTTAATCTATATAACTTATTATCATTATATTCATCGTCATAAATTTTTAAATCTTGGTACTCATCTCAAATATTTCCAAGCATTGTTATTTATGGCATGTTTATCCTAGAGTGATTCACTTGTAGTATTATCTATATGTCATGAGATTTTTTACATGTTGAGACAAAGAAAAATATGTTTCAACTTGTAGAATAAAAAATAATATTCAAAGATTTATAATTTATAATGTAATTAGATATATTGTAACTAGTAAGAGTTTTAAGATCAACCCCATGAGGTTTGTAAGTTTTTAACTTTCCTGGGTAATAATATATAATAGATTATGTTTTTTGGTTATTTGAAATTTGAAAACCCCAAAATAATAAAGTTCTATGATTCAAAATAGATTCAAAAATAGTTTTTCAACAATAGTTCAGGATTGGTTGAACTATAATATTAAAAATTAAAGTCAATAAATCAGAAAAGATATTGAACACATCATTTATAAATAATTAAAAAAAATATAACACACTCTTTATGAAAACTGTCACGACCCATCCCAGTGGGGCCCGAGCCGCAACTCCCCAAGCCCGCCTCCAATAGGCCAGGGGCTGGTGACTTTCACCGAGTAGGCATGATACTAACATGGGAGGCATTTCCTATAAACCTGTACACATGCACACACATCTCCAAGACAACAAAGCTGAAAAGTAAAAACTACTAAAAGGAAAAGATGCATGCATACACTAAAACCCAACCAATAGAGTACGACATGGAAGTAAAGTACAATAAAGTAAAACCCTGGTCCAAAAGTACAAACCCACCAAAAGAAAGTCTGCAACAAGTCCAACCTATAGAGAAAGGTACTGGGACTGCAACCCGTCGCCAAAGGAATGCACCTCAGCCTGTTTGATCTCACTGAGCACCGTCCGGTCCTGGTCTTCCTAGAATCCTGTCAAAGGCTCGCTCGTCTACACAATACACAACACGTGCGGGAAAAGCTCGTGCTGGGGTGAGTATAAAAATACCTAGTAGCACACCCCAAAAGCCACAAAGGAAATATAACAAAGGAAAATACCACGAAGAAAGGTACGGTCAGTTCTACACAGTATATGTCTGCTAAACATATAACAAGATTATCCAGATATACTCATACACATGCAACCATCACGAAACCACCACTAAGATCCAGCTCAAAGATTCCACTAAGCATAACATCAGAAGAACACACTCCTAGGTATGAAGAGAGAGACATGAAGTACTCGTTCCTGGAGAACACACTCCACAAGTACCTTGGGAGCAAGATGCTCAGATGAGGATCATAGCCAAGTCAGGGGGTGATTCCAACAACTCAGTCTGAGCTAATCCTCTTAGTATAGGATCGGAGCCCTGGTAAAGTTGGTGAAGTTGATACCAAGAACACTACCTAGGGTTCCAGGAATTAATAGAGGATCCGGTAAGTCTCACAGAGGGGATTCTAATAACTCTATTCCGGGAGTTCTGCTAAAGGGATCATACTTCTGTATAAATGAATTGATACCAGAACCTTCAGGGGATTACCAAGGGTATGAACACTAAGAACTAGTCCAAGTCATAGAAGGCAAGTGGCTCAAGAAATGAATAAAAAGTTACATGGTGTGTAGTATGGTTACAGACTTTGTTCCTTGACCCTAGGTACTGCCATTGTAAATGGCCAATGTCCTTCATTCAAGCTGTGTAAAACCAAACTACACGGCGTGCAGAAAAGTACACATCGTGTTCCTTGACCCCGGGTGTTTCCCGTGTAACTGGCCCATGTCATTTGGCTTGTTGGATAGAAAACAACTACACATCGTGTAGAAGAAATCACACGCCGTGTTCGATCACCTGGGGTCGCTCCATGTATGCTGGCCATGTTCCCGTACACAGTCTCTGCCCATGTCTGTGTCGCCTGCCCGTGTACCAGTACACGTGGTACCCTGTGTATCTGGCCGAGTCTGGCCGGGGAGGGGTATACATGGCGTGTCCATGGTCGTGTACCTTTCCCATGTCTGTGTACTCCTGGAGTACACGCCGGGTTGTTCGGCGAAGAATACACGTCGTGTAGCCCATACTACACAGCGTGTAGTCGGGAATTTTCTAGAACCGTCGTCTTCCGCCGTGCGCCTCGGCTAACCCTCCGGATTTTGATCCAACCTTCTGATCATCACGAAACATTGGATTTGGGGTCGTCCCACCCCTATGAAACTGATTCCTCCGGTTTTGGGCTTCCGATCTATGTTGAAAACACATCCCGATCCATCCGCACAAAAACACCCGAAGAATGGGAACGCATGAACCACACCGATTCATCTGCCACCATCGCTGTCGCACCTCCTCTAGGTCGCCTTGACATTGGATCTTTGATTTCTGATCATTGCATCGAAAAACGAATGTGCAACGATCGATTTCATCCAAGAACACGTAGAACTCAATGAAGAATGCGAGGGGGGGAAACAGGAATCAACAAGAGGGGCGAACCTCGATCGTTATTCATGATGATCTGGGTTTTTTCCGTTAGATTGAAAACCAAAACAATCTCTAGAATCAAAGCCTCAAATCCCCGCATGAACCCGTCCCGCAAGAACGATCAACCCGTGGGCTAATCTATTCATGGATTAGTCTGCATTCATCATGGAAATCAAAAAAGGGGGAAAGTGAAATCAATAACAATCATCCTACCTGGATTTCGTGGAATTCATTGGTGAAGATCCGGTTTCCGAGTCGTCGTCGCCGGCGAAGCTCGTCAAGAACACCGTCGCCGCATTGGGAGGCTTCCTCCAGGAACTCCAGAGCCGCCAAGGGTTTTCAGGGTTTTGGGGTTTGTAACCCTGGACCCTGGTGCAAGACTCTATTTAAAGAGGATAAAATATATTTGGTGAAACATATTTTAAAAATATCTCTCTGCAGAAACAAGATTTAAATAAAATATTTTTATTGAATATTTTATTATTGTTGCGTCCAAAAACCAGATTTCACCACCGACCTGCGCCGGGCAATTTTAGGCCTCGCCTTAGGTAAAATCGCAGTTCTGAACGTAATGGAACCCTCAGATTTCTAATCTTAGCACCCGTTCGGGAGTTATTCCACTTTTTCAGGAAAACCGCATGCGCGCGTAATTTAATTATTAAATTAAATTCAAACATTTGTTTCGGGCTCACCAGGCCCCAGAACTGCACGCAGTCTAAGAGCCTGGTCTCAAAATAATTCCCATATAATATTAAAATAATACATGGAAAAAATCTGGGACATTACATCACACCCACCATAGGGATTTTACGTCCTCGAAAAGCCAAAACAAGGGATACTCAAAAATGTGTGGGTAATGCATGCGAATCTGAGCCTCCCGCTCCCACGTGCTCTCCTAGAGATTCCCGTGATGCCACTGGACACGAACCAATGGAATAGCTCACCCACGTAGGATATTCTCCTGCCGATCCTCGATCTCCACTGGGTACTCAGCAAAAGTCGCTCCATCATCGATGTCCAGCTCACCCCAGTTGATGACGTGTGATGGATCATGCACGTACCTCCGTAGCTGCAACACATGGAAGACGTTGTGTACCCACTCCATCTGAGGAGGTAGAGCCAAGCGATACACCACCTCGCCAACTCTACTCAAAATCTGAAAAGGGCCAACGAACCTCAGAGATAGCTTGCCGCCTCGGCCAAATCTCCACAATCCTCGTCGAGGTGAGACCCGAAAGAACACACGGTCTCCCTCCTAAAACTCCAAAGGCCTCTGCCTCCAGTTGGCATAAGACTTTTGCTGAATTTGTGCAGTATTCATCTGCTCCTGGACAACCTGCACCTTCTCTGCAGTAGCTCTCCCCATTTCTGGGCCCATGAGTGTTGACTCTCCCGGGTCTGTCCAACAAAGTGGTGACCTACATGGTCGCCCGTACAGAGCCCCGAATGGTGACATACCAATAGTGGAATGATAACTGTTGTTATAATAAAATTCCACCAGTGGTAGGTGATCCTCCCAGCTACGACCGGATTCATGTATGCAAACTCGTAGCATATCCTCCAGGGCTTGGATGGTCCGCTCTGTCTGACCATCAGTCTAGGGATGAAACACTGTGCTCAAGTGTAACTGAGTCCCAAAAGCTTCCTACAATACCTTCCATAACCGGGATGTGAAACGAGCATCACAATCTGAGACGATCGTGGAAGGTACACCATGAAGTCGAACTATCTCCTGCACGTAGAGGCATCCCAAGCTCTCTACTGGAATTTGCTCTCGTATGGCTAGGAAGTGGGTCGACTTGGTGAGTCGATCAACGATCACCAAGATGGCATAGTGTCCCCTGTACGTGCATGGTAAACCCAACATGAATTCCATGGATATCATGTCCCACTTCCACTCTGGCACCTCAAGGGGCTGAGTCAAACCTGCTGGAACCCGGTGCTCAGCCTTTACTTGCTGACAAGCAAGGCACCGAGAAACAAACTCTGCGGCACTCTTCTTCATCCCTGGCCACCAGAACTGATGTCGGAGGTCTTGGTACATCTTTTCCATGCCTAGATGCACCGCCAAAGGGGATGTATGGAACTCCATCAGAACCTCCTCCTGGAACGTCACTGGTACTACCGTTCTCCCTCTGAAAAGGACAACGTGCTCCCCTACTTCTGAAAATCCATCAGCCGCATCACCTGTGGATATCTGAGCACGGAGAGTCTCACAGCTAGCATCCTTGCACTGTGCATCCCTGACTCGCTGTAAGAGTGGAGGGGTAACAACCATTGACTGAAGGTAATATTCCTCATCTTTATCCACGAAGGACAACTGTAAAGAGGCCAACTGCCTTGTCACCTTATCCAGCAACTGCAAACTAGATTTCCTACTGAGAGAATTTTCCACCACGTTCCCCTTCCCAAGAGTATAAACGATCTCAAAGTTGTAATCATAGAGGAACTCAAGCCATCGCCTCTATCTCAAATTCAGATCCTTCTGAGAAAAGATATATCGGAGACTCTTGTGATCAAAGTAGATGGTAAACCATTCACCCATCAGGTAGTGCCTCCACATCTTCAATGTGAAGACTACCACTGCCATCTCAAAATCATGGGTCGTGTAGTTCTTCTCATGTGGCCTCAACTGACATGAGCCATAGGCAATCACCTCTTGCCTCTACATCCGGACACAACCAAGCTCGGTTCCTAATGTGTCATAGAACACTATGTACTCAACACCTTCCTCTGGTAATCTCAAGATCGGGTCACTCGTCAGACTCTGTCTCAACTATTGGAAAGCATGCTAGCATCTCTCGGTCCACACGAAAGGCTGTCCCTTTTGGGTCAAAGATATCATGGGTGTTTCAATCCTGGAGAAGTCATGTATGAATCTCTGATAGTAGCCTGCTAACCCAAGGAAACTCTGCACCTCCGTCACGCTCCGGGGTGGCGCCCATGCTAGCACTACCTCTACCTTGCTGGGTCCACTTGTACACCATCTGCTGAGATAACATGCCCCCAAAAGTGGACCTCCTGTAACCAAAACTGAGACTTCGAGAGTTTCCTATACAACTGGTTCTCTCAGAGTGTGTCGAGAACCATCCTTAGGTGTCTCACATGCTCCTCCTCAAACGCAGAGTACACAAGGATATTATCGAATAAGACCACCACAAACTGTTCTAGATAAGGCTAAATGATCTGGTTCATTAGTCCCATGAACACTTCTAGGGCATTCGTAATGCCGAAGGGCATCACCAAGTACTCATAGTTACCGTAGTGACATCTGGAATCTGTCTTCGGTATATCCTCCTCCCGTAATCGCAACTGGTGATAGCCTAATCATAGATCAACCTTCGAAAAACCATCGTTCCCCTCTCAACTGGTTGAAGAGGTCATCGATCATCGGTAGTGGATACTGGTTCTTCACGGTCACCTGATTTAAGCGTCGGTAATCCACACACAGCCTCAAGCTCTCATCTACCTTCTTGGCAAACAGCACTGGGGCTGCCCAGGGTGAAATGCTGGGTCTCACAAAGCCCTTCTTCTGCAAGTCTTCCAGCTGCATCCTCAACTCAGGAAGCTCTGCATGGGCCATTCAATAAGTTGATGCTGATATCGGGGTCGTACCGGGTTGTAACTCAATTCAGAAATCTATCTCCTGACGGGGAGGTAGTCGGGGGACATCCTCTGGAAAAACGTCCTCGTACTCATCCACCACTGCTGCAAACTGGAAACTCATAAAATCTACCATGCCAAGGGCTTGGCTAGCCAACTGATGTGAAATCGGTTGTTCCCTTCTATGCACGAGTCCATCTCGCGCTACCTGGGTCTCTCTTTCACTGACAAAATAGAACCTTGTCCCATCACTGCGGACACACCGCACCCTTTGTCTAAAACAATCAATCTGGGCATGAACTATGGATAACCAATCCATTCCAAGAATGACATTGTAAGGACTCGACACTACCACCAAGAGGTTCCAACTGAAACCCTCGCCTCCAACGGTCAGGTCACACTACCTAAAAATGTGTGTGATCTTTGAATCTTCTCCAGTCAGTGTTTCTAAGCGTAAGGGTCGAGTCAATGGATCAACTGGAATCTCAAGGTCTCGAACAAGATAAGTAGCCGGAAAGGAATGACTAGCACCTGTGTCTATCAATACGGCATCCAAAGTATAAAAGACACAGATAGTACCTCTAATCATCTCGGGAGTACCTGTGTCATAGGCCTCTGCCACCTGCAGCTGTCTTTGCCTCTGTCCACCTGCTCCCTGAGCCTGGGGTGGACCACCTAGGGGTGATGGTGGTAAAGGGTCGAAACGCTGACCACCTCCAGCTACTCTAACAGCTCCTCTGCAACATCCACCACCTCGTAGATCTGTGTACTCCACATGTTGCTTCTGCCTCGGTGGTCCATCCACTGATCCCATGTCAGCAGTATGGCGGGTCGGAAAATCTCAAGCGAGATGTCCTTTGCCTTCACATGAGTAACATCGCCTCTCTCGAGGCTGGATGGATGCGCACTGGGAACCTTGTACGGCTGATCCCCTATCATGGGATCTCCTATGGAAACGTCTCCCGCGCCTGGGTCCCGGACGTCGGCTCCTCGCCACTGATGTCTCTACTTCATCTCGCCCACTACTGACAACTGTCAGCTGTCCCTGCTCCGCCAGGAAGATCTCAACCATTAAAGCCCGCTCGAGCACCCCAGTATATGCAGGAATGCTCATAGGGTTGATGCTAGCTCGGATATCTCTGCGTAAGCCCCACTCAAAATCCCTAGCTCTGAAGTGCTTATCTATGACCATATCTATCGAGTACCGCGAGAGGTCGGTAAACCTCAATGAATAGTCATCCACAGACATGGTTCCCTACTAGAGCTGGAGAAGCTCTTGTATGCGTACTACTCTCAGGGTAACCGGTGAAAAATCCTCTCTGAAGAGATGCTCAAACTCCAACCATGTATGTGTCGCCTTGTCATGAGTCTGGATGACCAAGCTCCACCATCGCCCTGCCGAGCCCTGAAGAAGGCTCGCTGCCAGGATCACCATCTGGTCTCCTAGTGTCCTGACCAAACAGAAGACTCTGGCCACCGCCTCAAGCCAGTCCTCTACTGCCTGAGGGTCAGGCTCACCTCGAAACATGAGGGTTCTCTATCTCTGAAACTCGTGGAGGGCGCTCAGCCTGCGCTCCTCCTCCACAGGTACAGCAGGCGCTAAACACCGCCCCACAGGTGGTGGAATAACTGGCAAGCCACCTAGTGGTAGAACTGGGGGATCTGGTCCCTATATCGAAGCTTCATCACTGAGGGGGTCACCCTCATGATCGAGCTGTTGGATCCTAGCGGGTGCGTGTCGTGGAGGCATCTTGTTTAAGAAACACGATGTATCATAGTCAGTGAGTATATCTGGATAGCTGAGTCAAGAAGGACATTGAAACCACAACTCATTCTTATATGATGCATGTACCATTATTTTTTCCCATGCAACTAGTGTTTTCATGTTCCGAGTCGAAAATCAAGTTATCAGATTCTTGGTGTATGGATACGCCAGCCGCCGCACCAACACTAGGGTCCCTGGCCTGAGATCCGAACTCGAAACACTTAACACGGTTTCCCCAAACCAACTCATAGACTCTCTGTCCTAAGGGAGAACCGAACACCTCTGATACCACTCTGTCATGGCCCGTCCCAGTGGGGCCGGAGCCGAAACTCCCCAAGCCCGCCTCCAATAGGCTACGGGCTGGTGACTAGCACCATGTAGTCATGCTACTAACATGGGAGGCATTGCCTATAAACCTGTACACACGCACACACATCTCCAAGCCCATAAAGCTGAAAAGTAAAAACTACTAAAAGGAAAAGATGCATGCATACACTAAAACCCAACCAACAGAGTACAATAGGGCTATAAAGTAAAGTAAAGTAAATCCCTGGGCCAAAAGTACAAACCCACCAAAAGAAAGTATGAAACAAGTCCAACCTGTAGAGAAAGGTACTGGGACTGCGACCCGTCACCGAAGGAATGCACCTCAGCCTGTCTGATCTCACTGAGCACCATCCGGTCTGCTCCTCCTAGAATCATGTCAAAGGATTGCTAATCTGCACAAGGCACGACACGTGCGGGCAAAGCCCATGTAGGGGTGATTATAACAATACCCAGTAGGACACCCTGAAAACCACAATGGAAATACATCAAAGGAAAATACCACGACGAAAGGTACGGTCAGCTCTACACAGTATATGTCTATAGAACATATAACAAAAATATCCAGATATACTCATCCACAGGAGACCATCATGAAACCACCACTAAGATCCAGCATGAAGATTCCACTAAGCATACCATCAGGAGAACACACTCATAGGTCTAAAGAGAGAGACATGTAGTAATCATTCCGGGAGAACACACTCCACAAGTACCATGGTGGCAAGATTCTCAGATGAATATCACAGCCAAGTCATGGGGTGATTCCGACAACTCATGCTGAGCTAATCCACTAAGCAGAGGATCGACGACCTGGTAAATTTGTTCATGTCGATACGAATAACTCTACCTAGGGTTCCAGGAATTAATAGACGATCCAGCTCTAAGTCTCACAGAGGGGATTCCAACAACTCTATTCAGGGAGTTCTGCTGAAGGGATCATACTCATGTATAGAGGAATTGATACCAGAACCTTCAGGGGATTACCAAGGGTACGAACCCTAAGAACTAGTCCAAGTCACAGAAGGCAAGTGGCTCAAGCCATGAAGAAAAAGTTACACGGCGTGTAGTATGGTTACACGTCGTGTTCCTTGACCCCAGGTACTGCCCCTGTAAACGGCTCGTGTACTTCATTGAATCCATGAAAAACCAAACTACACGATGTGTAGAAAAGTACATGTCGTGTTCCTTGACCCCAGGTGCTGCCTATGTAACCGGCCCGTGTCATTCGGTTTGTCTGATATAAAACAACGACACGACATGTAGAAGAAATCGCACACCGTGTTCGAGCTCCTGGGCTCACTCTGTGTATGCAGGCCATGTTCCCATACATAGTCTATGCCCGTGTCTGTGTCGCCTGCCCATGTACCAGTACACGGGGTACCCCGCGAATCTGGCTGGGTCTGGCCGGGGAGGGGTATACGCTGTGTGTCCATGGTCGTGTACCCTGCCCGTGTCCGTGTAATCCTAGAGTACACACCAGGTCATTCACCGACGAACACACGCCATGTAGCCCATACTACAGGGCATGTAGTCGGGAATTTTCCAGAACCGTCGTCTTCCTCCGTGCACCTCGGCTAACCCTCCGAATTTTGATCCAACTGTCCGATCATCCCGAAATTTCGGATTTGGGGTCGTCCCGCCCCTAATAAACTGATTCCGCCGGTTTTGGGATTTCTATTAGTGTTGAAAACGCATCCCGATCTGTCCGCATGAAAACGCCTGATGAACGTGAACTTCCGAACCGCACTGATTCATCCGCCGCCTTCGTCGTTGCACCTCCGCTGGGTCGTCTTGACATTGGATCTTTGATTTCGGATTGTTGAGTCAACAAACGAATGTGCAACGATCAATTTCCTCAAAGTTTGCGTAGAACACAATGAAGAACGCGAGAGGGAAAACAAGAATCAATAAGAGGGGAGAACTTTGATCGTTGTTCATGACGATCTGGGTTGCCGCTGTTAGATTGAAAACTGAAACAATCTCTAGAATCAAAGCCTCAAATCCCTGCATGAACCCATCCCACAAGAACGATCAACCCGGGGCCTAATCTATTCGTGGATTAGTCTGTGTTCATCATGGAAATCAAAAACGGGGTAAAGAGAAATCAATAACAATCATCCTACCTGGATTTCATGGCGTTTGTTGGTGGTGATCCAGTCCCCGAGTCTTCATCGCCAGCGAAGCTCATCAAGAACACCGTCGCCGCGTTGGGAGGCTTCCTCCAGGAACTCCAGAGCTACCAAGGGTTTTCAGGGTTACGGGGTTTGTAACCCTGGACCCTGGCTCAAGCCTCTATTTAAAGAGATAAAAGATATTTGGTGCAGCATATTTTAAAAGTATCTCGCTACAGAAACAAGATTTAAATAAAATATTTTTAGTAAATATTTTATTACTCTTGCATCCAAAAACTATATTTCACCACCGACCTGCACCGGCCAATGTCAGGCCTCAACTTAGGTAAAATCATTGTTCTGAACGCAATGGCGCCCTCATAGTTCTGTTCTGAGCACCTGTTCGGTATTTATTCCACTTTTTTCAGAAAAACTACACGCGCGCGTAATTTAGTTATTAAATTAAATTCAAACATTTGTTCCGGGCTCACCGGGCCCCAGAACTGCACGTCGTCTCCGAGCCTGGTCTCGAAATAATTCCCATATAATATTAAAATAATACATGGAAAAAATTTGGGACATTACAAAAACTATACTCCATGATATGTGCATATTACACTATGATATTAACTTTTCATAAATATTCACTATTTATTAAAAATTTCCTTTTCTGAAAAAAAATCAGGACAAAATCAAAAAAAACTATTTTATCAGGAATTAGATCCAGATACAAACACATACCTTTTCAATAGAGGTATAACTAGTATAAGGATTTTCTTATTGGTAGGAATATAATTAAAATAATAATAATGACAATTTAAATTAAAATAAATAAAATAATTACAGATTAATAACTACTAAACTATATTGGAATATTGTAGTGTGAGTGAATATTTATTTTTTTATTAAATTGACAATAAAATTTAGCAGCAAAGTGAATGTGGTAGCATGATACTTGTTTAATGATCTTAGTTATTGGTAGTAATTTTGTTTCCTTATCCTTTAATAAACAATTTAGAAAAAAATTCCCTCATTCCTAAATCCAATGGTTTCTATGTTTAAGATTAATGGTTTACTCTCACCATTTCCAAATTCTATTTTACCCACAGGTTTATAAATAAAAGTTCACTTCACATGTCACCAAATTGTAATGCATTGAGTTATTAATTTTATTAATGAGTTGTTGTTTTATTTCCTATCAATAAGATTATTTTTTGAGTACTTGTCAATGTAATTATGAAAAGGTGACATATTGGGTTATGGAAGTGAAAAGGAATTGAAGGATATTCCCATAAGAGTTGGGAAATAAAGTATGTACCTGTGAATAACTGGCAGGAGAGATTTGATGAGCAACTTATACGTCTAACATTTATTGAGAAGGTTCTCAAGCTAATGCCATGGGTCAAATATGAGAAACTTTTATAAATTGGTTACAAAAGAATTGGTCATGTTGTAAGAAGAAAAGTTTTCTAATAATCGATGTGTTGTACTTGTATAGTTTTCATTAAAAAGATAAAAAAATCTTTTCAATGTCCTATACAAGCAGTCTTGATGTATGAAAAATCCATCCTTGGAATATTGAGCTTAATTTTTGAAAACATTAACGAAAACACTTAGAAAATGGTTTTATAAAGTCTTTAGATGCTTCAAAGAGAATTCTGGTTTATTTGAGAGAAGTTTGAAAATATTGTATATGTTGAGAAAGATGAAAATCCTAAAGAATATGAATTTTCCTATAGAATATATTACTTTTTCATGGTGTATGAATTTTTTGATATCGCATATCTTTAAAAGAGTTATTTAATACTCTTCACATTTTATATGACTTTAGTAGAAATTTAGATGACTGTATTTACATGTTAATCTTTGAGTTATGTTAGAAGTTATTGTACTATATGATATTGAGATAGTCATTGTACATCATATGACATTCAAGTCATATTAAATTAAAAATATTCTATTTGTTTGACATATGTAAGCCTAGTCAGATTAAATTACTTCTTTTATATGATTTTGAATGCCCTATATGATTCGTTGATCTTTTCATGTTGCTTATGTCTGGTGTATATATTTGTGACATTCAACATACAAATTAAAATTAGGGTGTAAGGATTTAGAAACACACATGTATTTAAATCCATAATAAATTAAATGATCTTATAGAATTTAAATTTTGATGAATAAAACCAATTTCAATGTTTCAAAATCTTTTATCTAATTAATCTCTCATAATCCATGATGAATTATTATTAAAAATAAGATGACCTGATAAGAGATAAATTTATCATTTCCATGTCTATTTTTGGCTTTTAAATAAGAATATTTGAATGTCATCATTAGGTATCAAAATAGTTAATTGAATTTTCCAATGATTGAAATGTTCATAAAATGTTATATAATTAAGATTTTGGATATATTTATTTTAAAAAAAGTAATTAGGTTTTTGAGAAGAAGGATAAGTTGAGATATATTTCATAGAATTTATTTTATCATAATTTAAATAATTTCACAAAATTTATGAATCTAGAACTATAAGAACTAATAAATTGGTGCATGAATTGTGATTTTAGGGAATTAAACATCAATAATGATTTTATGGTTCAAGATTAGGTTTCAAATATTTGAAATATTTTCTTATTTTTTGTTTTGATGTGTTTTTTCACTATAAAAAAGTTCTTCATGTCAGAAGTTACTAGAAGTATCTGAGAATAAATTTTAGTCAACTGAAATAAATAGGTAATTAGTATGGGGTGTTTTTAAACATCAAAAACAGGTCATATTGATTATTTCATTATATAATTTGATGATGTGACTAAATTAATAGTTTATTTTTTAGGAAGAATAATATATTTTGGTAATACTCAATGAAACATCTATCCTAAATAAAATAAAATTAAATATCTACATAAACCATATAATTAATGATTCCAATTATTAATTGTTTCACAAGGGATTGTACTTTATTTTATTGATTATAGATATTTCAAGTATTATTACAAAACATATGGTCATGTTTTTCAATTGATAATTAAACTATCCGGGTCTTACCAGCTTCAAATTATAGATAAAAATAATCAAAAAATATTGTTGTGATGTTCCTAAACAACCTATATTAATTCAATTTTATTTTCACCAGAGTAGTCTTTATTCTCATATACTTACACCTACTCATGGAATGAAACAATATTTTATGGACCAACACACCTAAAAATTTATCTTAATGAAATTTCGATGATTTTTAAAACTGCATTTTGAATTAAACATGATTTTATGATATTTAATTGAATATTTATCACATGAATCAAATTATTTGTTCTTACATTTCTTGAAAACTTATGTTTTGAGAATTATTAATTATAGGAAGAAATAAAGTCTCTAAAGTATATCCAACATTAATCTTATTCTCAAAAACTCGGTGATGTTTTTCTCAACCAAAGAATCCTGAATAAAAGTTATTTATACATTAATAAACATCTCTGAAACCATCCAATTTAACTCTCTATTTTGATCAAAAATGAAATATTGTAAATATTCTCATTTTGGTTTCATTAATATGTTGAACATTGACCACTCACTATAATATCATGTTCTCTTATTTTGATCATGATTATATCGTCTAACTTGGGATCTTCAGGGTGTTAAGAAAAATAGAGAACATCTCAGGCATCACCACAATTGGTTTTCTTATTTAGAATTTAAATTCAATAAGATCATAGAAAATCATATGACATTAAATCCAAACATTTCTCTAATTTAGTATATCATGCTTTAATGTTATACAATGGATTTATAAATGACCCACACTATCCAGATGTTATAATAAATACTCACCAAGTCATATTAGGTGTCTAACATTATGAAAAGGTGATAAAGATATATGTATGACCCAATAAAAGTTATAAACATAAAGGATTATCCATTTCATAAAACATGAAATTCATAAAGAGTCCATAGACTGTCTATTATTCATACAACAATTTATGGTCTGATGCGACTCAAAGTCTATTGCATAGAGACAATTTCAAACATGTTTCTTATAAAGTCATGTGAAATTAATAGTTTTATATGAAATGACATTAAAATCATATGAAATAAAAATATTCATATTCCCATAACAATTCAAACACATGGTAGAAAAATTCATATTCTCTAAGACTTTTCAAATTTTCTCATCCTATACATCATTTTTAGACTTCTCTCAAATAAACTTGTTAGATCTTACAATCATATCAACCCATTAAAATACCCTCATTTAATTTTGTTCTTTACATATTTAATTATCAGTTAATTTCAACATGCTATGGAAGTATCTTCTGCATTTAAATCTATTTTCTCTAAGCCTTTGAAGATGTTTTTTATCATTATTATGATAGTAGTGAAAATATATCCATTATAGAGATTAAGAGCTTGTCTTTATACTTCCATATTTTTTAAATTTTTTGCAACTATTATGGTGAGTGATTACCATCTCTAAAATATTACAGTTTATGGGTTTCTGATTGAATTTTCGTATCAAATTATTCAAGGATAAAAACTATAAAACGCAACTCTTATAGGATGTTACATCATTTCTTTTGGGTGAAAAACACATAACACATTAGTTTTCATAATTAAAATGGCATTTAATTAAGAAAAAATTTTATTTAAAATAAATATAACTTCAATAAAATATCAATTTAACCACCACCTATGATTTTTTGTGAAATTCGAAATTATCTTCAATTGTTATTTTAATTTTTCTCTCTCTAATTAATAATAAATGGAAAAGGGGGAAATTATATTACCCCATTAATTAAACTATGAATACAAGGGTGGGTATTTTTGTCACGCACATTGAAAATTTTATCTTAAAAAATAAAGTCTAATCCGATATTCAACTATTTATAAATATGATCATGAATGTATTGTTTCATACAACTATTTTATTTTATTTTTTACCTATAAGTTTTCAGTTTAATATTCAAACTTTAGTAACTATGAATTTTGATCATAATTTAATGTAGTAACTTATTCAAAACGTAGTGGAATGGATTAATTAAAAATAATAGAAGATAAATAAGAGTGTTTGTGATAGAATTGAAAAACTAATAGAAAAAAAAGATCTATTAAGGAAAATTGAGAATTGGTTGAGCTTGTGAAAGTCATATATGGATTTTTTGTTTAAAAGAATTTAAAAAAGTATAAAAACCCAGCTAGTTATACTTTTATTGAACTAATATGTATAGAAGTAGTTTGAGCAAGAAGCGAATAAGAATTGAGTAAATATGAGAAGACCTATTCTATAGTGTGAACATTCCTAATTATTCTCTGGGTAAGATAATTTAGGATTTTTATTTTAATAATAATGAAAAGGGTTGACATATATTGAAGCCTGTAATATATCTACAAGTAGTTAAATTTATTAGATAATTATCTAAGGGAGAGTGAAAAAAATGGATTCTGAAGAAACTAGAAGTTTTGCAGAGAGAAGTAGACATAGAGTTTCATGAGTATTTCATGAAGTATCTTATACAATAAAATATTATCAATGCTTGAAGAAGGAGAAATTCTCTTATGGGTCAAGATTCAACACTAGAAATATTTAGTTGTCAATATCAAGAGGAGAAGGAGGAAAATAAATATTAGATGGTGGTATTCTATCTTGAAGGAGTGAAATGATTTATTTAATGGATAAGATGTGTAATATTTTGAACAGAATAACCCATATAATATGGTGAGAGAGTGGATTTGGAAAACAATATTCTACTTCCACATGAATTTATAATAATCCCTATAGTGTAAAATTCATGGACTAGGATAATAACTGGGTACACTAAAGAGTTAGATTTTAAAGAGGGATAAAATCTTAAAAACCCATGTTAATTTATTTGTTTATCGAAATTACATATAAGTGTATGTTTTGTCGAATAAAAAAATATACAATAGTCATAAACAACATCATAAGATCAAATTAAAAAGGGTTTTAAAGGTTTAATGAATAAATTATAATTTGATATAAATTTGACAACACTCGATTCACCCCTAGATGAAACTATAGAGATCTATTGGGACTCATAGTGTGTTTTCACTATTAATTTAAATCCTAAAATTGTAATTCTATAGGTGGAATTATTATATGATACTTCATGATGAACCATTAATGTTCTAAATTTCAGCATGTTTCAGAACATGATATAGTGTTCCCTCAACATTTTTGTCCCAAATAGTCTCTCAATATTATATTAAAGTATTAATTTTCTCTCATGAAAATCCATATCATGATATTAGTGTTTATATATATGATGCATTAACTTATTTTTAAAGTTTCTATGCATTCACCCTATTTATTTGGTCGTTATACTCTATTTTACATGAAATGTTATATCAGCATAACTGAACTTATGTTGATTTCAAATGAATTGGGTTGGTATTATGTTAGCAAAAAACCTAAAATATTATTAGCCTTAAACATATTCACATAGGAAACTCTTATTATTCATTAAATGATTTATGATTCAAAATATATCAATATGATTTTGATCTTTCTAAAAACATTTAATATACCTAGAAACATAATTTATCAACTTATAATAAAACTGATAAATATCATATAAGTATGAAAATAAAACATTGAGATTCAAGGAATGGAATACAAAAAACAAGGGATCATAAGATCAATATGATATTTCCCTCTCATATTAATAGGATATGATGCATGATTCATTGATACAGGTGTTGTGTGAACATCCAATGTAAATTCAATTAACTTATTTATTTTCTTAATGTACAATGAATATGAATTTCTTACCCAGACAAAAATATACATCTAAAATGTAAAAATAAAAAAATCTAATAAAAAACTATAACCATTAAAAATTAAAAATGATTTTTGTACTTATCAAAACAAATATATTATAATTAGATCAATGATCCAAAAAATTATGATAAAATAAAATAAGAGATTCAAATATCATTGGACAAGATTTATTATAGATTATGAGAGATAAAGTCTAGGTGATTAGATTCTGGATGAAGGAGACTCAAAACTAAAGAAGATACCTTTGTATTTTTAGGCTATGTATCATTTATTCATGAAGGTTTATCCTAATCATAGACAAAGTATATTTTTAGAGGAATTAATATCTCACGATAGTTAATTAGGAATTTATATGATGAATAGTGTATTATATAGATAAGTTTTTGGTTGGGATTTCAATCATAAATAGATAAATATAAAGAAGACATCCTTGAGTCATGTCTTCAAAGGTATCTTTATGATGATTCTGATGTCATTAACTATTGTGAATTGGATATTGAGGAGAAATAAATATTAATATTGGGTCTAGTATATATTCATGATCATCAATATAAGTGTTTTGTATATTTTTCATTCCATTTGTAAACACCTTATACAGAAATATTTGTTTAGAAGAATATATATGGGATAAATAGTAAAAGATGTACATTCAATGACCAGATTTATTTTGAACCTTAAATATTATTTGGAAGTTAAAATTCATTATGATTTGATGTAACTGATGTATTCCTTTATCTTATCTGAGATTCTTAATCCATTTAGATAATAATATCCCTACTTCATTTGTATCACTCACAATAGTAGAGTTTCCATGTTTTTTTATTCAAGGTTTTTTTCATATTAAGGAGAATAATTTTTTTAATCGGTATATAATATAGTATTCCTAACATTCCTGGACCAATTTTTTATGATTTTTAGGTATTACATATGATATGTGAGATTTTATAGGGGTATTCTAATGGATGAACTAAATTTTATTTTTTTGGGAAAACCATATAGTGGTTCATTGTTTATTACATTATGGTCTTCCTATATTTATCATCCTTAATGAAATCATCACATTAAAGAGGTCTTGGTTATGATAACTGGGTTTATAGAGTAATTATCTACTATGATTAGATAATTCCATATTTTTTTTTAAATCCATTGTTTTGAAAAGTAAATGGTTTATGATATTTGAGGACATTGAATATTAAAATCATTATGGTCCTAAAATAATCATTCATAAACCTAAACAATGAAGTTTTTTTTGAAAACCTTATTTTAGTTTATTCTAGCCAATTTTCAATATAAATTCATGAATCGATTTTTCTTTTTATTTTATCCTCCCTTGAATTTAGAAAAACTAAATTGTTGTTAGCTTCCTTATGTTGTTTTTTGAGTTCCTTTGGTGAATCCTTAGCCCCATACCTTTTTGGGATCAAAATCTCTTTATCTAAGGTACTTTTCCTCATATTTATTTTTTCCTTTTACTTATTCAAGATTTACATGGTTTTATAGATGGTAGATAATTAATTATTATAATAGATGATTGATGTGAGGATGATTGGTTTTAGATATGTTGGATGATATTCATTAGAACATGGGAATTTGGGAATTTAAAATCATCATTTTAGAGGAATGAGGGTTTTATCATTGTATTGATATTGGTGATTAAATAATTTTAAAATTTCATACTATTATGAATATAAATTTATAATTCTTTATCTTTCTTTTATTGGATTATTGGTATTTTCATAATTTATATGTGCTAAATTTATTCTATTTAGGTGTATGGATTTATTAATGGGGTATATATGATATTGTTTTAATGGTTGGGGCCAAAACATCAATTTATTATTAAAACAAAGACATATTTTTTGGGTAGAGGGATACCCATTACAAAGCACGAAGTTCCAAGGCCAAGTGGCTTGAATAAAAGGCTTGAAAATATATTTTTGTACCAAAGGGCCCATTGGTGAATAGTACCACTATTGTACCCGGGATGATATAGTACCGTTGTCGCTATAGTACTACTAAAATAACTTGGGGATTCCCCCTGCAAAGATTTGATCCTGAGTATTTTGTAAGGTATGTGATGGTCTAATATAAAAATTTTAAGGAAAGTAAAATTTTTTTAGTTTTTTTTAGCTGGTAATATAGAAAAAAAATTTATAGATAAAATTCCATATTTTTTCTTTTATAAGAATTTTGAATCAATTAATGGGAGAATTGAAGAATTGTAATGGTGTGGGGTTAACATGTTCATAAAATAATTTTTGAATAAATTTAATAAAATTACTAGTTAATATATATGTTAATGGGTAAAGTAAAGTATATACAATGAATTTATGAGTTTAATGAATTGAGAAGTTGATAGTGTATTATGTTAAAATTAGAACATGTTGGTATTAAAAAATTTATGTGGTTAAATTTGTTAAATAATGTGGTATGAAATAAATTTAATTTATTTTTAATTTAATAATATAATTCGAGAAATGATATGTCTTTAAATGGACAAGAGTCAAACCCCTTTTATTAAAAAAAGGAGACACACCTTCTTAACTGGAAAGTGGGAGAACTCATTACATGACCTGAAGTAATAGTGGATTAGAATCCCAATACATGGCCCATGTATTTCCATTTTGCTGAAAAGAAAACCTTAGGTTTCATTAGCATCACTACCTACATAACAGCCTTGTATCACCGGCTTCATGTGTCACCACTATTTTTATAGTCAGCATGTGTCAACATATCCATCACATAATATATCATAAATCCCCCAAAAGGCTTGATAAGATTCAAACTCTAGATAATTAGATTAGAAGGCCGGTGATAAGTACAACTGAATAATGGCTCATTTCATAATAAGAACGGACATGGGATAAATGATAAATGATTAATAAGTGAAATGAGTTGGAACTTTGTTTGGTTAATGTGATAAATATTTTATGTAGATAGATGTGGAATCACTATTTTTGTAATGTTATAGTGTGATGATGGTGTAGTTATAGAGGTGGTTTGATGGGATTTGGATACTAGGATTGTATTATGCACTCTTATATGTATCATTATATTTTTTTATAAATTACACACCATTATTTGAGTAGTTTAACTAAATTTCTGTTGATATAAGGTTTTATGTACTAGATAAAATATCCAAAAATCTATGATGTGTGTAAAACAAATGGCTAACTACTCCCCCTCTCTCAAAATTCCTTTTATAAATAGTTTATTTCTATGGAAGTGATAATGGACGTAATTTTTTGTCACTATTGTAGTGATAGTGGTTGTGATATGTAGGGGAAGAAATTGTGGTTTAATATCAGTATAAGGTTTTGGAATGGGGTTATGGTAAGGGATGAGAGGTTAAGGACATATTTCATTGGGTTATGAGAGGAACTATATCAGCGGTACTATGGGTGTGTGGTATCTCCATTTCCATGTTTTCATTAATTAGTATAATTTTATTGTATATGGATTTATAGAGTATGTCTATGGTGAGATAGGTTGGTTGATAATCCTTGATGATGCATGAGGTGGTTTCATTGTTTATTTTTTAAGTATTTAGTATACTTCTTCTACATTAGAGGGATATTTTCCATAGATTAATATAACAGGTATAATTTAATGATCACCCAACTACCATATATAATTTTTGTAAATTTATATAATCGTTTAAATAATTTGAGTGAACTTACTATATTTTTGCATTATTTATTGGCAAGTATATATTACAGGATTATTTTATTGTTTTTCCTTATTATTTTCGATTTTTGGAATTAACATTAGAGATACGATGATCTTTTGTTTTATATGAAATTATTTGAATCATAATATTATTTATCTAATTTATGGTTTTTATTGTTTGTGGTGTGAGTTTGGATTTGTGTTTTTCCTTATTTTCTTACGATTAAAGAGGGTATTGTCTCCCATTTTACATGTCATATAGCCTTGGTTATAGTTTCCAACCCATGGTACACTAAAAATTTCCTTTTATGTTCAATCTCAGCTTCACTACTAACCCAATAGAGGATTTCATGGAATCATTCCATGAAAATCACTATTATATATTCCCCCTATAGCCATGGTTAAAACCAAGGATTATGTAGCCAAAAATCATCATTATAAGTATAGATATATTTTATAAAACTAAGGATATAGGTTCCACCAATATATTTCTCTAGTCATAGTTGAAAAAATAATTTTTCTTGTATAACAAATATATTCATGGTTTTTAAGAACCATGACTATAGATCATAGGATTTTAGATATAGTTACAGTTTCAAAATTAATTATTAAAAAAATATATATAATGTTTTTTAAAAATAATTATTATATGAAGGCTGTGTGTAAGGTTTTAAAATTCATAACTAGGTGTTTAAGTTTTTCTTGAAAAAAATAATATCCAAACAACCCAAACCTATTTAAAAAAATCTATATCCAATGTTAATCAAATCAATAAATTGAAAATTCAAAAAAATAAAAATATACTTTATAATCCTCCCCAATTATTATAAATGAGGAATTTATCATTAAAAAAATAAAAAAAATACACTCATATCTAATTTTAAACTAAGTCCATTTCACTATTATATATAATTATTCATATATATTCATGAAAATAAAAAAAAGTTACAGTTTGAATATTAACACTAAATCAAAAATATAAAACTCATTTCAACTCATCCTTATAAAAAAGTTTATATATGTACCTAAAAATAATTTTTTTGAGAATAAATATGAAATATAAAAACATATTTTATTCCAAATATTCTTCAAATAAATATATAAAAAATTCAAGTCTCTCTTAGTGAAGAACATTTTCAACACAATATATAAAATAAATGTTGTATTAAACATAACACTAAATAAATAACCCAGAACTAATCAAACAATTTATATGAATTTTTTTAAAAAAAATCCTTACAATGAAACCATTATAATGTACTCTTGATTAAATAATTGGAAACGTATACCATGAATTAAAAATCAAATTTAACCCAATATAAATGTGAATTTATACTTTAAAAACTACATCATAAACCCTTTTGAGGCCAAACTCATTCTAAAATGGATATCAAACAATCATCTGTTGTTCTTATAAACTACATATTTGAAAATAAAATTTTCAAATCTCAAATATTAATCATATTCCAAATTTTAGGCATGAAACCAACCATTATATCCTTATAAAACATATAAACAACTTATGTTTTCAAAACATCTATTTATTTATTCATGATTGTCCAATTTTAAGAAAATAATAATTAAAAAACATATAAAAAATTTATTCATAAAATATTATCAAATGATTTCCATCTAAATTTATGGTTTTAAAATTAATGGTTAAAAAAAACATAATAACATTTCTATTATAATTGACAAAATATTTTGAACTTAGAGTTGTTAGTTCCTTTAAAAGAATATTTAATGTAATCTAATAGCATTAAAATTGAACTTACATCTATTATAAGAAATTCATCAAAAATAAATAGTCAATTCCATCAAGTAAATGAATCTAAAAAAATTAAAATATTTTTTTCACATTAAATCTCAATAATCACATCGAATATAATTGTTAAAAACACTTTTAAATTAAAATTTTAAATTTTCACATAATAAAATGGTCCCATTAAAATAAGGGATTTGTTATACCCATGAATCCAAAAATAATAATTCTATAAAATGATGAATTATTAACTATTCCCTCATATCATAAAACAATAACAGAAAACCAATCAATGACATATTAATAATGAAAATCCATTATAAGACAAACATTAATATATCCATTTAAATTTTACCTAAAAAGATTTAATGTTATAGTTAATTCAACTAAATTAAAAATTGATTCTTGAAATTTATTGGGAATTTAACTAATATACTACACTTTGAGATTTTGACAAGGTAATAATATGTTTTTTTAAGTTAATTATCTATCACATTCTTCACCTATAAACATCAATAAAAAATAGAATTACTCAGTTTATGAATTGAATTATACACACATTATTATATTATTCTATAATCATTTTACTTTCAATATTAACATTTCAATCTATAACTTTTCAATATTAGGCTTCAAACTCTAGGGTTTATTTTATGTAAGAACAAAAAAACCATTATCATATATAAAAATAAGTATATAATAAATAATTTCAAATATATAAATACATATAGTAAATAAATATCAATATAAAATAAATTATTTGGGTAATGTGACATCACTACTTTTGATATTAATTTTCCAATAATAAATTAAGTTCAAAATGATTGGTAATAGTTGAAATATTTTGATCAATGTCTCTAATATTAGTAGGATCACATATAGGAAATTTATGTAACGTAATATCATTTGTACTGTCATAAAAAAATATATTGAGTCATTATTCGAAAAAAACACACATAATTAAGTATTAAATTGCTCTACTTTATATAAAACTTCTATTGTAAGAAATTCTAATATTCCAGGTTCATCATTTTGATGATAATGATACATGTACAGTACTCTGAATCCATATTTTCCAATATAAATCCTTTATTGAGTTAATATATCAAACCAATTCTATTTCAATATAACAACTCTACCTTGAGTGTAATAATATAATTTAATTACTTTATCCACTACTATATTATATTATAAAATAGTTAATCATGGTTTTTGTCACTTTTTGTAGTATATCAGTCTATTTTATCATGTGACATTAAACCATTATTTTGATTTTTCATGTTTATTAAATTTTAGTTAATAATGAACTTTTATTCATTGATAATAATTAATTTACACTCATGTACCACAATATTATAACCAAATGACTGTTCTATAAAATCATGAGATGCTTCACTACTATATAGACTCTCATCCAGATATATATAAAAGTTTCACTAATATTATTAACCATAATCAAGCTATAATTAAAAGGAATATATATATATATATATGTACTTACATAAGATTTAAACCATGAAGTTAACCTATATATTTGTAACTTATCCATACTTTTAAAAGTTATGGAGTTTTGTGTTCTATTTTTAATTTACTTATGATTACTATAACATTTTAGAATCATAAATCAATAACAGAAACATGATACAAAATTAAATTACATTATGTTTGATATTATTTACATGAGGTATTCATCCATGAATTTATAATTAATAAACACAATATGGTGAACCATCTATCACTCTTTATGTCTCAAATTAATAAATTTACGTGAACCTAGATCTCCCCTAGTTATGGATGCTACATAAATATTGGCTCAATAATATTATACTCAAATGATCTTGGTTCTAAGGTGAGCGTTACCATCAAATTTATTAAAGAAAATTAAACAAAAATGTATGGAATTAAAAGGAATTGTTCATATATGGGAGTGTGTTACACCCCTCATATCTTCATCGACCAAGGGTGTACAAAAATATGGGGTCTTAAAGGATCCCATCATGATCATATCTAGGATTTCACTCTTTAAAAATTCATCCTCCACTTGATTTAAATCTCTATAGACATTAGATACAATCTGATATTATTTCATATAATTGGTTGATCTTACCTCATATCATAATTTTGTATATTCATATAACATAAATTCATGCACTTATGGGCTAAAACCCCATTAATAATGGATTTATATATATTTTAATTTTTTTGACATAAGAATTTATGTTTTATATTTTTATTTTAGTGGGATAAATATACTGAAAATAAAGAGGACTACCATGAAGAAACTATATCATAATTATAATAATATGATAATATATAGATGTGAAGATTGATTGGGAAGTTATTTTTCTAATTCATAAAAAATAATTGGTGTATATTGTTATATTTTTTTTATAATATTTCAATTAAAACATTTTGAAAATATTTCTCTATATAATTTTCATAAAAAATAATTGTTACACTTACATTATATATTTTTATGTTTCAAATGATTATTGGAAGAAACTCATATAACATGTAGTAGTCATAAAATTTCACTGATTTATTTTAATCTCCCTATTATTGACTAATTTAAATATGTTCTCTAAATAACTATCTATAAATTTAAAATATGTATAAAATATTGAAATATTTTCATCTTAATAACTATTTTCACAAAACATGCATGAGAAAGATTCTAATTATTTGAATAAATTAGTTTAGGACGATTTGTTCTTAATTAATCATTCATGTAGGTCTCGACATACACTTAAGTCAGACTTTTATCAATTGATATTTAGGATTATTTCATGTAATAATTTAACAGATATTTTTTCAACCAGTGACACACCTAACAAATATTGTTACATATTTGATGAAAAATAATGTAAATCAAAGAAAATTTTGATAAACTCCAATTGAAGTGGTTATTTTTGTTCATACTCTATCACATTGTATCAAGATTTTCCCCCTTCCAAAATAGAGAACATAATACCTAAATATCTTATAATAATTAATCATTTGACTTATTCAATGGTGATTTCTATTTTTTAAAAATGTTATCAAAATTGATTCAACGATTTTTGTATGGATGTGTCATCAATATAAAAAGATGAAGTCCCATGAAACTAAAACTCTATAGAAGTTTCATTCTTCAATATCATGTATTTTTTCAACATATTGGACAAGATAGTTTCTAATTTTGATCCAACTAGACACTATTACATGGGAAAGAAAATCATTTATAGTCCATATATTATTGGAACACATTAGAAATGACTCATTACTTGAAGCATCATTTGTAGGAACATGAAAAATCTAAAACCTATTTAACTATGGTACTAGTGGTTGAAGATATACATCAATTTCATTCAAATGATCATTCAGCTGGAAAATCTAAATGTTCGTGAGAGTATATGAACTTTTTATTCTCATCCACGGAATAATATATATATATATATATATATATATATATATATATATGTGACATGTACCGTGTGTTTTACTAATCTATCAAAATTAATTAAAACCATAACATGAAAATTATTATTTGACATTATCTATCCCAAAAAAATTATGACTTCATTGTTAAACAATTATCATGATAATAAAAATTTTGGGAGTAAGAAATGGTTACTATTTTCAATTTTTCAATTATATCTAATAATATATACTATTTTTGCAATCATAAACATTAATTATATGCTTTTTATAAAAGGGGAGTGTCACATAACCTTCATGGGAACTTGAGGTAGTGTTCTATACATATTTGGAATCTATATACAAGTAAAAAACTGCTTAAACCCATTTCAAGAATAATTTTCATTTCAGTTTGATAATAAATCATTAGTTTAAGAATATATTTTATTATCAAATATAGTCAATTAAATATGATGCCTCATAGTTGTTTTTTGGAATTTTAACAGCATCCAGAAGAAAACCATCAGAAATATTAATTATATAGTTAATCACACTGTAAAAAATATATATATCATTTTTATATGAAAAAACATGTCATTATTTCAGGTTTTTGGATCTTGACATAACAAATATAAATCATTGTATTAGCATCCTCCATCACCTTCTTAAATTTATCAGTGTAATAATTATGTAAATTTGTGAATGAAAATGGAATGGAATTTCCATTCATTTAATAAAATTTAGTTTTGGATGCACATGTAAGTTGAAAATGAAAAAAAACTAATCATATATTATATATTATACAAAATAACTTCAAGGCCTTTCAATATTTTTTGGTTGTTTTATATTTCTCTTTTATGATATCATACCACATATTTTTTTAAAAATATTTATCTAGTGATATGATAACTTACAACATCATTAGTAAATCACAGTCTTCTAACGTATTTATAATATAGACATCAAATAAGCCCCTTCCCCTCGAATGAATTACTGAATAAGAAATCCAATGACTTTTCCATCTAATTATAAAACTCATTTGAACCATTATTAAGAGAATATATACATCTTATATACATTATTATTTCCAGAATATAATTATATGTACAATAAAAAAACATAGTTAATCAATTGAATTTATTTAAAAAGTTATAATTATATTGATGAAGTATTTTAAGTAATGAATTTGTCAAAGTGTATTGCATAAATGTTTTAAAATTATATAAATTTATAAATAGTTAACAACATATATACTTTATAAATTGTGAAATTATACTTTTCAGAATTAAAATTTGTGAATGTATAAAAGTGTAAATATGTTAATAAAATTGAAACTTTATACATGTATAAAAGAATAAATTAGAAATTTATAAATATTTATACTAGTATGGAAAATTATAAACATATTAAAGTATAAAATTATACAATAGTTAATAAAGAATATATTTATTTTATATGCATACATAATTTAAAAATGTATATAAATTTCTAAAAGTATATAAAATTATACATATATATAATTTTTTAAAATCATAAATAATTTAAAAGAAGCATATTGTTCTATAAAATTATAAAACCATACATTTATACAGTCATAAAAAATTATGAAAATATAAAAGTTAAAATAATTTATAGAAAATTAATAAAAAATTATATTGATATAATATGAAATACTATAGAATTTTTAAAAGTACATATAGGTATAAAAATAATATATATAACAATGAATATAAAAATTATATTTTTAAAATTATTAATTTATATTATTTAATATTTATGAATATTTAAAATTATTGATTTATATTAATAAAACCAAATGTAAATCTGAATTAACATCCCAAAATAAAATCCATTTTCATAAAAATAAATCCTTTGAGAACTACGAATAATGATGGAAAATAAAAACTAAAAAATAAAAAACCGTAATTTATACTAGCAATATAAGAGATAAATTTATGTTAATTAAACATATCATTAATCTTGTAAATTTTATCAAAAATCAAATAGATAAGTTATAATATAAGTCTTCAAGGAGGATTCCAAAGGGAGGGGATGGTAAAACAGCAAGGGTACCACCAAAATGATAACCAAGATTGTGGAAATTATATGTCAATGGTGTGTGAGGATTTCAAAAGGGAAATGATGTTAGAATATGTAAGAGTGTTAGTATGTGTCATTGGGAATGGGTGGAGAACATGTAGATGGAGAAAGAAGGGGTGGTTTTTTAGTTGGGAAAAAATTATTTCTATTTTTACTATTTTATAAACCCTAACAATTGGACTTTTACGACTAAAGTCTAATTAAAACTATAAAAATAATTAGTCAATCATTAAATCATTATAAAACTATAATAATATAACATCTATTTTTATAGTTTTTATGATTTCCAAAAATATATTCATGACTATAGGATAAATAATTTGTATTAAATTGAAGTTAGTCATTTGAAGAAAAGTATGACATAAAATGCTTCTTTGACCCATATATATAACATATGTTCTTCTAATTATAATTATAAAATCAAAATTATTTATAAAATTATAAAGATTTAAATATTTAATATTCATTTTTTTATGATTTTGGAGAATTTTATAATCCATTGGTCTATTCATGAAGGGTTTTGGAGTCAATTTAAGTTATTGACTTAAAATTGAGGAAGTTAGAACGTGATATGTCCAACTATGGATAAATGATATTTTTTCCAATTATAATTCAATCACTATCAAAATACATTAAATAATGGTTTGAATATCATGAATAAAATATATTAATATGATTTTTAAGAATCTTATTCTCCATTAGTGTTTTATTCTGTCATTGGATTCATGAGAAGTTGGAAACATAATAATGAGATGGATATAAGAAGGTGCATCTACAACTGAGGATAGATTATTTGTCTACAAAACAATTTCTTTTATTTAAATAATTATACAGTTTTATTTGAGTCTATAAAGATATTTAAAAAACTACAATTAATTTTTACCTAATTTGGAGGATGATTAATGGTTTTTGGTTAAGTATAAAAAGAGTATAGAATATATATTTTGTCTACGGTTTTTTTCCAAAAACATAGGTTTCATGTACTTTTCGACCATAAAATATATAATTAAATTTTGATTTGAAATATTTCATTTTTATCCATATATTTTGTATTTATATCCAATGTTTAATAATATCGTCCAAATTTGTGGACCAAATGTTAAATTCATTAAATATTGAAATCTAATAGAAGTAAAAAAATAATTTACATATTTAATGAGGTGAATCAAATGAATTTTATGACCGCATTAGAGGTTAATAAAAATATGGATTAATAAATAAAATTTTCACATTTAATAATAATTTTAATTCATTATGAATAACCTAAATACAATTTTAATTGAGAAAATTATAGTTTAAAAAATATTTCTAGAACTTTTTGATGGAAGAAAATGTATCATCAATGGGCTTGGAAATATGTTTTCTTAACATGAATTATTTAAAATGGGATTTCAGTTTTATATTAACGACTAGTTTTTATATACCATATGGGTTTTTTGAAGTTATTTTTTACAATAGGGGTCACCAAAAATCCATTAATCAATGCAGGGATCTAATATAAACTAATAAGAAGTGGATCTCAAGAAATATTCTATTCAATATTAGGTAATTGATATCCTTTTAAGGGTTTTTTCTCATATTTCAAATTTTAAGAGATGAAAATAAGAAATTAAATCTTTGTAAATAGTGATTAACTATAGTATAAGGTAAATAATTAGGTAGAGACATCCTTGATGCGATTTTTGATAAATTATGTAAAAAATGTGATCAAAATCACCAGAAGATTTTTTCTAATTGAAATAGTCTCTAGAATTCATTCAATATGATATGATCTACAAATATTTGTCAATAATATTTAATTTCTTGAATAGGTTTCAATTATTTTGAAATTTTGATCAAGTGAAGTTCATATTGGAGTTATTCAATTAAATTTATTAATGACCAAGGGGAGTGGTTTTCTGTATAAAGAGGTTATTTTCTCATTATGGAAAATTATGGAAAAAATCTAGTTATTTTAATTAATACCTTATTTATACGATTCATCAAATACATTTTGTCATTTTATTGTAGTTATGTGGAAATAAAAACAGATGTTGAATGAATTTCATGAAATATAATTCCATGAACATCCCTCTACTTCTGATACTGGTTGTACATGAAAAATTAATAGAGTTGTCTAAAGTGGTATATCTCACACTCTACCCCAACAAAAATAAAATCTTTGAAAATGTTAAACATTTCAAAAACCCATGTTCTAATTTTTTTTCTTTAAATTCTAGTGTTTCATTGATGTGGTCTAATGGGACTCTATTAAAGGAGTCAACAATGGATCCATTCACACTTACTAAAAATTTGGGTAAATATATACTGATAAAAAAATCAAAATCAGGTTATAAAGTCTATTTCAATGCCCATTATCCTATCAATGTTCATTAGACTATACAAGATCCTCAAGTTGTATTAGAACCAAATTCTACCAGTATGATTTTTTTCCATCATCTTATATAGGTTTTGCATATTTATTTCATAAAGGAATATATATACTATATTAATTGTAAAGGTATAGCAACTTTTTGATAAAATAATATATTATATATTAAATGATTGGATTAATCCTTAATTTTAATCATTTGGGATCGATATTTGATCATCTATACATTTATGATTGGCTCATTCAATCTATAATAGATGTTATAACATGGTTAATTGAAATAACATTTAATATAATGATCATTCTAGAAATGCATTATTTTTATTAATCATAGAAAACGAGATAATTAATTATATGGGGTGTAAAATATCTAAATGAAATTTAAAAAACATTCATAGTATTTTTAAAGATGAAAATAAGTAAAATGTGAATCGATAATAGATTTTTTAAAAAAAGTTTGATTATTTACGAATTTTTTATGATATATTTACCTGTAAGAATAAATTCATGAGAACCATATATCAGGTTTCTAATATGTTATTACTAAATTTGGAAAGATATAGTGCACCAACTAGACATGTTGTATATATTGATTCCATTAACCTCCTACTGGAATTTGTGTTACTAGTAGTTTCTTTAAATTCCCCCATTTTATTTTTGCCATTTGTGTTACTATTTTTCATCACTCATGCATTTGATGAAAATCATATTTTTACTTTAGGTGTTTAATGCCTCATTTTGTAACATTCGTTTCTTGCAGTGATCATTTTATTCATACTTTAGCTTCCCTATATTTCCCTAACTTAGTTTTGTGGCTCATATATATTGAAAATCCCTTATATATTTATGTCACTACAATTTCTACACTAAATCATGACACCATCATAAATAGCTCACCAAAAGTTGGATCCTTAAAAATCAGTGTATTAGATTTGTAAAGAAGATTCTTAGCCCAAATCACTACATTAACTTTCACTTATTGAATACATTACTCCAACTCATAAAAAAATCATCTCATTGAAAAAATCATGTAAGAGAAATAAAAGTCTTTTACATGGATCAAAATTTCATCTGGAATCAATATGTACATGAATTAAAAATATTCTTTTCATCATAAGTACAAAGTTAAAATCTATTGTCAGTGGTAATCCATGTTGATCACTAACTCATTTGAATTATTGACACCTCATAAATTTATTCCCCCCCCCCCTATATGTAGAGGATCCCTCCAAAATTTCAATTTGTGGTGACTTATTACATTTGTGGGTGCCCATACATTTAATCGTGTAACTAATGACTCCACGTAGACTTACATGGTCTAACTTCCTATCATCAGTAAGTGAATAGTGTTCCATGAACCTCACCCTTTTCCAAAACAAAATCATTCCAAGGATGATTCAAACACTCATTTCATATTTCTAGTAAGATAAATACCTATAGATATTCCAATGAGTAAACCAAAATTCTAATAAATCATTAGATATTTACAATCTAGTGAGAAACTCAATTCCATTATGATGATTTTTACTATTTCTTATCTGAAAATGATGAATATTTTTCTAAAATTACTCCTACTTGTAATCATATTCTACTTCTTAATGATACTTTATAAGACCCAAAAATATACCACTTGAAGATTGCTTTAATGGTTCTAGGACCCCCTCCAACACCTCACTTGGTTTTAATGCTCCACATTAATTTCATCTCTATTCACCCAAGTTAAACCAAGGCATAGGGTTACCTCTGGATTTCCTAAAATATAATATTATTGAACATATCTATCAAATTATTTAATTTTTGTACCTTTTAAACTTTTATCACTCCATCTTCATGAAACTTATAGATATAATATTACTTCATGTTGATGTGCTTCATCCTCATATAAAACATCAATGTTTTGTCCATGTTTATTTCACTCTAATTATCATAGTATACTGAGACATTTTCCTGGATATTTCTGAGATCCATAGTTAGATTTTTCAACAACACCATCTTATTTATTTCTATCATGTCCTTAACATAGTATACATCCATTGTGTAATGTAAAATAATTATTATAATCTTCAACACCCAACATAACATGGTTCTATAATGGTAAAGACATACCAAATTATTCTTTTATATGAATCTGAGTCTCCCCTAAAATCTATGTCAATATAACAAACCAAAAAATCAACATCTTTTAATTAATGTTTTATATCTTCCATTACTTAAAGATATTTTAAAATCCTCTTTACATATTTCCAATGATCTTTATACAGATTTGACATCATCCAACTAAAAACTCAAACTATATAGGAAAAATAAATTCAAATATACATTATGGAATACTTGAGACTTACATCTGTTGATTCATATGTAATTATTATCATGTGATTCCCCTCTTATTTTTAGTTGCTATTATTCCATTAAGATTCTAAAGTGGTAGAAAAGATTAGTCAAATAGATTTTCATATGGCCATTGCATGTTTTTCTATGATCATTCAAACATATTATTTCTAATATGAAAATAAAATTTTGGTCTTCTTATTTTACTCAATCCCCATATATATGTTTTTACTCTATAATAGTATTTCCTTCATTTCAAACATCCTCAATAAGTTTTCATATTCTCTTTAATTTTTTGGTATTTTGGACCTATTGGAAGAACATTATCCACAAATATAGTAGAATGATGAAATTATTATCATTATTCTCTTTATGATAGAGATAGGGATTTTAGTTTGATTACATAAAAACGTTATCATATATGAATTATTAAAACCTCTAGTTAAATTAACTTGTTAATTACTTCAACCCATAAAATCATATACTGAGTTGAAACACCATTTCCTCATTTTTTAATTCATGAATATAATGTTTTTTATTTATATATATTTCTTCCTTAAGATATTTATCAAGAAAAGTCATATTCATATCCATTTTCACCAAATATAATCATCCCAACGATGCTAAGTTGATCATGATTTTGATGATTGTGTTTTTGACAAGTAGGGAGTTTATTTTAGAAAATGCATGGCCTTTATTTTTCTGAAATCCATTGAGAACTAGTCTCTCCTTATACATTTAATTTTATTAAATTGTATCTTTTAATATAAAACCCCAGTAGTTTTCATGTTCCCTCTTTCTGGTGGGTAAATTTGTTAGCTCTTAAACATTATTTGTGTGAAGTGAATTCATCTCCTCCTTCATGCCTAACTATCACTATCAAAAATCACAATGGGTAGCCACTTATTTTAGTATTTCTAGTTCTATACCGTCCATTATAATTATAAAGTTGAAGACAAACCCATTCCATTATATCGGTCATCTGACCCTTGTTGATCTCAAAAAATCTATATATAGTTTTATTATTTCATAAAATAAATCCTCTTTAATTTCATACTATATAAATATATTCTGATCCATTATATTTCATGAGATTTTAGCTATAACTTATATTGGTATTATTATGAAATTTTTTAAGATTTACTCAAAGCATTCATCTCAAATTTCAAAAATTTTGATAGAATTGTATCAAACTAAACTATCCAGAAAATTTTAACTTATGGTACATTCATTATAATCAACTTGATTTTATTTTGTCTCTTTTATTTCATATCCCTTTACCATTACGTTTTAGTCCACCTATAGGACCTTTTTAATGAAGATAAAAATTTTACATCTGATTATTTTTCACATTTCATAATATCAAAGTCAAAATCCATGTTATTCATATCCATTTCATATAAAGACACATGGAGAATATTTTTCTTCTGGATTATTTATATCATTGGTATTTAAAATAATACCGGCTAAACTTTTAAAGACATTTAAGTGAAGAAAATACAGTGAATTTATTATCAATAAATTTTCTTATATATTCCACCCCATTTATGATTAGGGGTACTGATAGAACTTATAATTTCAGATCCTACATCTTCTACCTAAAACACCGTTAAAATTTTGGAATGCATATTTTTTCTTCATGAATTTTCCAACAATTTCTGATTTATCAGTTCATCTATGAAATTTTAATCAATCATTCGCAATATATTTCATTAATGTGAAATTACTATGTGTCTATAAATGTTCCTAAAACATGTTCTTTTCTAATAACCCTCATTTTAAATTCATAATCAATTTTGATTGTATCATTTTAATCTTACTACCATTGATTAACATTGCATAAATAGTCCAAAAACTTCATATTTTTGTTTTAAGAAATATATCCACACATTCCAAGTGACATTCTCAATTAATGATATGATGTATTATAACCCTCTATGATATTTGACTTGGAAAAGTCCCTAGACAGCCAAGTTCACAAGACCTAGATTATGGCTCTTTAGTTTTCATTCATTCATATTTTGACTCACATTTTGTATCTTACCATGTATATTACTCTCGTAGTTTCTAAATTCAGAATGATCTGCCTTTAGTAAGAATTATTATATAGAACATTCATTGATTTCTCATAGAGGATCCCAAACTGACAGTTCCATGAATCTATTTTTTCTAATATATGATGTCATAGAAAGTATGTCTCACATTTAACTTTGAGTCAGATATAATGATTTATCTGTTACACATGTCCCTATTACAAAATATCCCTGATTAATTTTCCCCATTATATAAATAAATATTGTTCCATATTCATCTTCATCCCACTAAAAAATTTAAATGAGTATCATATGGATTCATAGAATATGGTGAAATTCCTATAGCATAAAAAAATTTCCATTATTAAATTTTTCATTGATATCTATATTCCCCCATGATATCAATAAATTTTTAATCGATCGTATTTGGGTTTCCAAATATTTTGGCAACATATTTTTTTATGTGTCACTTTTTACCCAGAGAGTGGTAACATGCTCTGGGTATATTATTCCATGTATTCATTAGTGTTTTGTAAAATATAATTATATTTTCACTACATTATGTCATTGATTCAATGAACCTTGTTCCTTTATAAGTTTTTCTTAAAAAATTATCCAAAGGCTCTCGACAATCCTTCTTGAGATGAACCTTGTTACATTAGTGAAATCACACAAGTCTTGGTCATGTACATTTACCTCTATTACTCCCCCTTGACTTATCTTATGATCATATATGGCATTTTTGATGGGTTTTCTACCATTTTCCCTCTATTATAATTGAATTTCCATATTATGCTTAAGTCTTCCTCATTTAGATCACTTCATTCAAAATAAAGTCTCAATCTTCTTCGAATATCAACTCAAAGTTTTCACATTGGTATCTTATTGTCAATAATATTCCCTCCCATGATTCAAATAATGATAGAAATAATAAAATAACCCAAAAATTATCTATAAATTTTTATTTTACATATTCATGCATACTATTAATCAACTTTAAATCATTTACAAGAACAACTATTGATCATCCTTTTAATAGAACCATAATGAATTTCCCTTGTATTATGAACACAGTGTTATAAGATTCATATATATATATCTTATAGGGATTACATTAAATCCATTTTTAAATTATTCACTAAAATGATTAAATATGAATTCGAGGATAAGTTCGTCCACACAGCGTGTAACTCATTATGATCTTGTATTTCCCATTCATTTTTCCTAATTTCATTATCTTTGAACTATTCATTAGAGATTTTAGATCTTTTTGGGTGAGATAGTCTACTATTTTTATCCTCCAGTAATTAAAATCATTCCCATAAAATTTACTAATCTAGAACCTCCTATATTTCAATGTTCTCCCCTTTCGATATGATAATTCTTTATGAATTGAGGAATATCTAAGAAAGAATTAAAGTTACCTAAGTAGTTTTTTAGGTAACCATAGATCCCTTTTAGAAAACTCTCCATGTGTATTTGAAAGAAATGTTTGAAAATACTAATTGAATTCCGAATAATGAATGTTTTCCACTAGAATACAACTCTAGTAGAAACAGTTTAGTGGACATTGAATATTCATAATATAAATTTATGAGAAATATGAAGGATAATATTCACGCTAATGAACACACTAAATTGAAAATACCCGATCATTAATAATCCAACTAATAAAAACATTAAATTGATGTTAATAAAAGAAATAATGTAAATGAAAAATAATATTTTTCATTGTTCGGACTTTCATCCTATATCAATGAAGAGAGGAATTGTAATTATTCATTTCATCTTAAGAATAAAGTTTCTATCGCTTATGACTATGTGTCCACATATATCACTAAATCATATGAATTATTTATAACTCATAAAAGTGGTCTCACACCTTAGATATAGAGGATACCACAAAGTCATCCAATAGAACTAACTTTATAAATTTAATGGAACCCATCTTTTGCGAAATATAATTGTTGAATCCCTATACCATTACTTAGTCTGAATCCCTATCATAGGTTATAAAAACATATTCAAAATACTTAATCCCTTTATGAAAACTACTTAACCATGTTTGATTCAAATGATTGATGCCTCCTTTAGATAATAATAACACTTGAAAATCTTCTAATGAACAAACCACTATAAACGGAATTCATCATAAGTTCAGGAGAATTAGATAACCTCATTTTAACTATTTTAAATTCAATTGTATATTCTTTAACAATACTTAAGAGTTTCCCAAAAAATAATTTTAGTAATATTACTATAGTTCTTAAAGAGACTTCACAAAACACAATAATCTTCATATATGGTATTAAATACACTGATTATGTAGGTATGCCACTCAAATGGAATTATTAGTATATGGAAGTATCCTCCCATTTCTTTTTTGTGATGTATACTCATTTTTTTCTATCTTCATTATTTTTTATTAACTATAGGTTTCATACCTTTTGATTTTTTTTATTAATGTGAAAATAGGTTATTCTAAATTGATTCCAATTGCATCTATTGTGTGATATTTTTTCATTTTTTTCGTTCTATTATACAATTCAATTTTTTGGTAATGTCTAGATTGATTTTTTAACACCTTGAAAGGGATAGATACCCTCTATTTCCCCATTTCGATTTTATGGCTACCCATTCTCCTTGATTATTATGTCATATATTTTTCAAGCCTTCAATTCCTTAATGAAAATAACCTACAGAGCTACCTAGAATCAATGTTTTCAATAAAAACCCTCCAATGAAATTTATCCTTGACATACGTAGAGAATAAAAATTTTAGGATTATGTTTTAGTCTTTATCCTATAATTTGGAACTTCTTAAGAGACTAAATTGTCGTTAAATCAATTATCTTCTTCCCTATGTGTCTTTATTTATGAGGTTCATTAAAATAAATCCACATATATATGATTCCAATTGTTCTTTATTTATATTTTTTTAGTTTATCCATGTATAGAGTGGACGATTTAGTGGTCCATTAGTGATCTTAATATTTCTATATAGTGTTTCTCATTTCCATTAACATTTATTTATATATACTTTTGAGAAAATGGTTAAAATTATAGTTTTTCAATCTAGTTTTTCAATTATATAAAATTTGAAACTTCTAGAAATTTTCATTGAAGAAAAAAATTGATGATGATGGTAATTAGAAAAAAAATGTTTCATCATGAAAATGGAAAAAAGGGTTCTTTCAGGAGAAAAGGAATGATAGTAACTAATAAAAAGTAAAGGAAAAAATTAATTCCTAAAATATAACTCATGAATAATTGGAAGATATAATTTATTATAATGATAACAATAATAACAAGAAATAAATTTAAAATTTTGGGATTTAATGATTCCATATATATATGTGGAAGATTCTTCAAGTGATGAGGAAGTGTTTGGTGATGAATATGGATAAAGTGAAACTGGATAAATTTGTTGATTGTATATTATTATATGTATCAAGAATATTAATGAACATAAAAATGAAATCACTTTCAAAAATAATTATTTCAACTAAAATGATGTATATAAATAGGTAATTAATAAGAAACCATAGTTCTTGAATGAAATTGTCAGTTTAAAAGGATTACTCACTAGAAAAAATAAGACTATCACTAATATGACTTCAAGGATTGTCTCTAAAGAGGTGTAATTCCTCACACTCTAATAAAAATTATTTATATATGAAAAATACTTTTAGAAATTTAAATTTTATTATTATAATCCCATATAATCTATTGGAGATTAATATTAATAAATAGATAAATAATTTATAGAAATAAGGAACCTTGTGAATTTATTCAATTAAAATGTATCATATTACATGATCAAAAATTGTATAGTGTATTTTATTTTGATACAATACCACACCTAAGAATTTTGAGTTAATGAAAATATACCTTCCAAGTTAAGTGGTCATTAAGACTTAACCGGAGACATTTTTTGATTGTTCATTGGTCTAGAGGATAGAATTTTCAGCTCATATATCCCTTTTAGGGTATAATTATTTTCCAATGAGAGAATATATTAAATATTTATCATATGTTCATGATTCCTTCCCATTAATAATCCTTGTTTCCCATAAGAAATCTATTGACTAAAAACATTAACTTAAGAGGAAACAACATATGGGGATTAATCTATCACTTGTTTAACCCAAGAATTTAGACACACTATAGATTAAATTAATATAGGTGGAATAAATAGGGTTTATACCCATCAAAAGAGGTATTAGACTCCTATGAAATATCTATAGACATTATTTTGAGTTATGATAGGGCCCCTGATTGGTGCTTATTAAGTAATCATATTTAGGTAATCAAAACCCATGTATTTTTATGCCACAAAATGAGTCATATTACCTTTTAAATTCTTGTGATTAGGGCCATTGTGGGGAATTTTATGGTTGTTTATCCACAAAAAAAATAAATGAATCTTAAGGTCATGTTTCTAAGTCCAATTCCAGTTAGTTCAAAATCATATGAAATGGGTGTTGTACTATGTTGTTTGAATTCATGAAGAAAATAATACTTTGGGAAATGTACCTATAAATAGGATTATGTGTGACTATTGTGAGGGTAACCTTTTTGATTAATTATGGAGGATGATCCAAATGAAGGTATGTTGGGGAAATTGTGGGATGGATCTCAAATCAATGTATATATGGAAACCATGAAGAGTTTTCAACTCAAGGAATTTGATAAAAATAATATGCATATCTTCACTCAAGGTATGTGAGGAGAATAAGAGGACTATAATGAATCAAGGTATTAATGAGGGGATTACACATTAGCTTCACAATCTAGTTCAACCTACTGTATGACTTGAGTGATGGTGGTTTTTGGGGCTTATATTGAATTGGAGGACAATAATTATATTGGGATTATTGAGTGGTAAAAGGATATAGTCATTAATGATGATATCATTGGAAATTACACCTATTTATAGGCCCATATATGGTCTTATACCTATCTATCTATTGGTAACTAGATTTAAATTTCAGACTTGAAAGGTTGGTACTTACATCCAGTAAGAGGCCCAAGATATAAATAGATATATTGAGATTGAACCTCAATGATGCATGTTATGTATCATAGTTCATATGAATTAAATATTATGTAGTTTGAGTTGAATAGTTTTAATGCATCTGTTAGGTTTGGTCTTTTAAGTTTAACATCATGTGGCAAGGACACATGTCTTGTGAAAGGGGAGACACCAACACATTAAGTGGGGTTTGTTCATTGGTCCACTCTTTCTATTTAATCATATTTATTTTTTATTAGATAATAGATAATATGATTGGGGATTAGACCTAGTAGTATCCCCATGATATATTGGCCATACCAATGATTTAAACATGGAGAATGAAATTAAATAAGTTCATTTGGTTTTATTTTTCCCATGTAGGTGACTTGAGTAAAAAATTTACACGGTAGAGCATTAGTTACATTTAATTGGGTTGTTTCTTAATAAAGTTTAATTGAATGAAAAAATGATTAAAATCCATGAACTATTGGTTATAGGACTTGATCTTCCTTATAAACCCCAACTTCATATAGCTCTAGTGTTCTATGTGAAGGCTCATGTTTTTCCTAGGGAATGGGTTAAAGGTCACTCATATAGGGTTTTACATGAGAACCCATTGAGAATGGTGTTTATATGAATTTTTAAAGAAGGATAAAAATGTAAATTCTCCGTAAAGGAGACTTATGGTTATACTCACTGAGAAATCCTCACTAGCATGCTTTATAAAGGAGCCTCACTTACGTACTTCAAGAAGAAGCCTCACGGACATACTTTGATAAGCATCCACATGGTCGAGCTTCGTGAAGGATCATAATGATAATTATTTATAAATGAGACACATAGGAAAACTTTGGGAAGTTTCCTCGTGGGGGTTCTTCACTTTTAATCACTCTTATACTTTTACATGATAATTTCTTGTGTGATTTTACAATGGTTTTGCAACATGAATTGTTGGATTATAGAGGAAGGTTTTATTTATTGAAGTGGAATTTTTTCTTCATATCCCACCATAGTGTAATATGTATTTGTAGATGATTTTTGGATTCCAATTATTTACATATTTAGTTGGAAATGATGAAATAGAACATGTGGGGACTACATAGACCTAAAATAAAATGAAGACACAAAGGGAATAAAAACAGATGAAAGAATCAAGTACTTTTGAATATACTATGTGGTTTTGAAGGACATTAATTTCATTGAAAATCCATATGTGGTGGGAATTCCATTAATAATTTTCTTTCATTATAAAAGTAAAATCTTCATAAAATACACAAAAGATTAATCCATAAGTATATTATGGTTATGCTAAGATTTTTTTGAGGCCAAAAAATTCCTAGAAATACTAAAATAATGTTTTTATGGTTTTAAACCCCCTTTTAATCAACAATTGATTAAATACCAAGCATGCTCCAAGCGGTGGGTTATTAACTACACATCATTGGATGAACTAATGTATTTATGATCTTTTTCCTCAAATTTTTAAGAAATTATATGACACATAGATATCCCCTTGGTATCATCTTCATGCACGGTGATATATTTCAACCAACACTTTACTTGGGTTATTCGAATGATGGTTGTATAAAACATGAATATTAAAGTTTAGGGAACACATTTTTAGTTCCAATAATATGTTTATGTAATGGAAAAAGGATTATATAGTGGTAAAAAGGTGAATTGATTCTTCAAACTAAATAAAAATATGGATATTATCTAAAAATACTATAGAAGAATAAAAATATTCAATTTCATAGTGGGAGAGAGAGGTAGAAATAATGTCAGATAATGAAATTAGTATTATGAAGGAAGTTAGGATAATTTACAAAAAACTATAATTCAAATAAATCATATCATTTGTGTGTTTGAAATTTATAAGGACAGCAAAGGTAGTGGACTAGATGGAATAATAATTCAACAAAGAGGTTTAAATTTCAACGATACGGTTTTTAATATGAATATATGGTTTAATAGATTTTTTTTGTATATAACAAATCATATCACACGAAAATTAGTGATTTTTATTTTATTGGGGATCAACAAAAATATTGAAGTAAATATCTTTATAGAAAGTGAAACACTATGTTGAAGTTAGAATTATCTGTAGGTCACATAAAGTGAGATATAGGAGGTGTTAGTAACAAGTTCAGGTAAATAATGACTGTCTAACTGATCTTATAAAAAAATAGAATATAAAGCCACAAATCATTTCATTAAGGGTTAGGTTTCATGTAAAAATGTATGATAGATGATGTATTTTATAAAAAATTAAATTATAAGAAACATTGGATTTGGTACAACATTTTCTCTTTATAAATAATGGGTGAAAAAACTTCTCAGAGGCAAGGAAATGTATAATAGAGGGATTATCATATTCACAGATGATGTTTCCTTAATAATAAAAGGTTTTGAGAAAACTTTGATTACAAAAAATCCCAAATTAAAAAAAACATTCTATTTTTTAATAGTTTGAAATATAAATATTGAATATTTATTTATTATGAAACTTTATGAATGAATTAATGTTTCAATATGATTAATTATTTATAAAGATCATATTATATGGTTTCATTTTTAGAAAATGGAATAAAATAAACTGAAATTTTTTCTATGTTGGAGTTAAATATAATTCACTTTATATTAGCATGAATGATGGAAATTCAAATGGAATCTGATCATATTCCATTTAAAAAACACGAGGAAGATTTTGTTAAATGATGTTATTATTAATGTCCATATTATTTAAAATGTAAAATATATTCATTTGATATATTATGTAAAGAGAAAATAGAAACTATAACAAAAAATTTGTTTATATTATCATACAACGAATGCTTGATCTTGTTTATAAAAATGATTGTAGGCTAATAACCAAAAAGTTTATAAATAGAGATAATTAAATCATCAAATTTGTTAATTTTCCATCAATATTTAATTTTTGTTATTTCAAGTAAATCAAAAACCTCTGAAATGTTTATGATTTATTAGACTATAGCTTAAAAATAAATAGGACATGTCATAAAAATTTTCAAGTTCATTAATAATACTAGAAATGTGACTAATTATTTTCACAAATACCTTTAGAAGAGTAGAATAAGGTATATGTAAAGGTATCAATAAATTGCATGAAAATTGTTTCTTTGAATATTATAAATGAATCTTTTTGTATATAGGAATATTATTTTCAATTAATCATGAATCCTTGAGGTATCATTTTATATATGTAATTTTAATGTTTGTTTATATTAAAAATCAACAACTCTTTTAACCACACACAAACATGAAACTATAAGAGATATGGAATTGGAATAATCCTTATTTAAAAAACATTTATTTCTCTCGTATCCCATGCAAGATCAAGGTGAAGGAAAATCATTTGGGTATATTTGATGACCAATCATATAGAGGTATATTTGTTGGGTACACAACCAATATAATCAATTATAATTGTATTAAAAAGATATAGACTAAAATTATTAGAATATTTGATTTCATATTTTTGAATACAATTAAATTAGATGAAATTATATTTAGTTCAGGGATAATATTGAAGACACACAAGTTCAAATTTAAAAATAGCATGAATCACTAGATTAAAAAACATTATATAAACAATGATGATGAAAAATATATATGTTAATTTCCAATGATGATGTGAGATATCCTAGAATAAATCATTGAATAATTAATGAACATGTAAAATATGAAACATGATTGATGATAAGGATGAAAATGATCATACCTAGAGATTCTTTAGGAAAGTGACTATTATAGGCTAGATATATAAGGTAGAACTGGTATTTGTGAAAAAAGATATTTATAATAAAAATTAATTATATTATAAAAAATACATTAAAATTTATTGAAAATGAGATATGGGATATTATCCATAATATAAAATAGAATAATTAAATTAGAGTGAAGTGGTTGTTTCTAAAAAATCAATGATCAATGAAAAATTTCATGTAACATGGAATTAATCATGTTCAAGGGATACTCTCAATTGTAAATTCCTTAGGGAATCCCCAATCTAGTTCACCTAGATTATGACTAAGTGGGATATTTAATATCTCATGAACATATCCCTATACTCTAGATGATTCCAAATATAGGTACGTATTGACATAAACAAGTGAGTAGACTATACCCTCAAGTGTGGATATCTATCAAAACACTTAAAATTAAATAATGATAAATAGACATACTTTTAAAATAGAATCATATGATAATAAAAATGGTTAAATATAATCCATCAATAATTTTTTACATCATGATACATAAGAATGAGCCACTGCACATTTCATGAATCCTAAACATGATCTCTCATGGTCATATCATATAAATTAGTTCCAAAAAGAATATAAAACAAGATATATCCACACAAATAGTCTAAATCCCTAACCAAATCCCATATCCCAACTCCAACCATGAAACACCTTCTCATCCATTTTAAGTTATAAGGACCATTCCCTTACATTGATCATGAAACATACAGTTTACTTGAGAAACAAAATTTCTGAGAAGGGTGTGATTACAACTCAATAGTCCACCACAAATAGTGTCTCTAACAAGCCTTGAAAACATTGGTGCATGATCAATATGATATTCTAATGAATAAAATAACGAAATAAATAATCGCCACATAGAATTGTCTTAAAACCCATTTGTGACCATACCTTTATCATCAAGTGTTGGAGTAGGACTATATACCCATTGTTTGAACATGAACCGATGACAAATGTAACATCACTCCTCTTTTAATAACCATGGTTAATTTGATATCACCATCATGTACCACTTGGTGAATGATGTGACATTTTCACAAGTTATCTTGGTAATCAATCTATCACTTCATAGAAACACTAGTGGAAGAGACATCAATAGATTAATAAGGCATCATCAATACTATATAGATAATAAACTACCACTACCCATGCTCATGTGGATTATATACCATTGTTCCCTAGTTTATGTGGATGAAACACGATCACGACATCTCAAATATGTAGATTATATTTTACCTATATCATGTTAAAGGATGATCAAATACCACCATCAAAAGTCTCATTGTGGATTATGCACCAACGAGATAACATCCATAAGTAGAAAATGAACCATCGATGATATCTTCTATGTGGAATATGTATCACTAGTATCACATCGCAAGTTACTAATACACCATTGACATTAGATCTCATGTAGGCATAGTACAACCGAAATAGGTCCCCAAATGGATAATGTACCACTAGGTTCGATCTCATATTTCGACGCTACTCCAAAAAGATGAAATCTCGTATTAATGATATAAAAATAATGCAGTATCCAAAATTAAATGAGGTTCCATAATTTCATCACCATCAAGGTGAAACATAGACCATTTGCTAACTCTTGGTGGATGAGATTCCACCTTATAGTAATGGGGGATGAGGTACCACCACTAAACATTCATAGGTGGATTAGGCACCACTATATACCAAGAGTTTATAGAAAATAAATGATTTATCATTTATAATAAATATCAATAATCCATAATTAATTAACCTAATAAGGGTTATATGCTCAATAAAATAACCTGGTCAAAGTAAAATTCCTAGGCCTACTCACCCTAGTCCAACACATTATCAATCCTGTTCTCACCATAGGATACACTATGAAAACACATGTGGCTCCCAGGGAAAAGTGTCCTATATAGATCATGCCTCTTAAGTTTATATTCAAGATTCCATAACAAAACCCATGTATAAATCGTTCATCATTGGCCATATAATCAATGTACACCATTCATGATATCACTCATAGGTCTAACAAGTCAATTTATACCATAGGTAGTAAAGAGTTTAGTTTAAATTAAAGTATATGCAATGTAAGAAATTTTTTGACATCCATAATTTCATACAATTCATTTCACACATGTATAAACTCATAAGAAATGGAATTCCTAGTTTGACCTATTAGGGTTCTTCTTGTTGAAATCCTCCATCTAATTTAACGTTAATTGAAAAAAATTAAGAAATCAAAAAAACACATCAAATTAGGTAATACCCAAAAATATATGTAGAAAAATTGAGAGGTCGAATGAAAGGATCAAATAGGAGAATTGTCCTTACTCGAGAAAACTTCTTATAATAGTAGGTTCACAATTTCAATATCATATGAAGAAAGAACAACTTTATAGAGAAACAAAAAATATAAAATAAAATGGGAGATCATGCACCTAATATTATAAAAAAAATTGTGAAAATAATTGATTCGTAAAATTGTAGTACCTTTAAATTTAATTTACCTAAAACCCTTAAAAATTAAAACGGGCATGTGTTGCAACTTGAACACAATAGCCACCAGAATGTTCCCATGACAAGATCAACCATAAGGCATGATCCCTCTGAACAGGAAGTAGAACCATTCTTCTAAGAAGAACTAAAACCCCAATCCCCAAGAAATTATGGCAAAGCCACACCCTCACTGATTAGTGCTCTTATACTATTAGATCTTTAGTTAATAGACCCCACCCAAACTATGTTGTTCCCCATGACATATTTGGATCCATGGTGCACCCCTAATGTACTATGTCATGAAACCAACCCCCTTAACCTTTTCTCCACAATATTGTTTGAGGGGTCAAAACCTAACAAGCCACTTATGAAAGGATTTAATCGTATGTAGTGTAAAAAATACTCCTATGAATCCCTCACCTCAAATTAATTGGCATCTATTATATCAATATCCTCAAACTTGAAAAAAAATATAATACTTTTCAAAACCATAAATTACTCTTACAAAAAATCAACTATATCATATCCAACTTAAATTTGATATAATTATCATCTTCTATAACATCATAATGTTGAATCCATCATGTTTTGTTCCATTATGGCCACCTATAGAAAATATTTTATCCTAATCTTAGGTGAAATCCCTTGGAATAGACCCTCAGGCCCCTTGCTACTCCTACATCATCCCAAAAACAGCATAAAACATGTGTTTAGGTGAAACATAAATCAAATTTATACCACATATATATGAGTGGTTTTATAACCTCTCCATTATATTTAAAATCATCCCCCAGTTTCACTACAGAGCATCAATTATCCTCATTAGTGATAATATCCTTCTACTACATCTGAAAATTTGAATATCATTCCAACAACAACTCATTGATATTATTGTTCTTCCAATACAAAATAACTAGGGGGATAATATTCCTTATTATATACTTAGGACTCTAATATACTATCCAAATGGTTTCCCTTCAATTGATACATCTGGAAATAGTAAAACATCATCGATGTTGATCACATGAAAAGGGTCAGAATAGTATCTCTAAGGTTGATATGCATGAAATACATCATTCATAAAACTATATCATTAAGAGGAAATAATTTATATAATGTTAGAATGATATTCCCAATAAAATAAAATGTCTATATATGATTGGGCTCTAACATACCCTACATGTTAATATGAATGTCTCCCAATTGAGTTGAAACTCACAAGAATACCTTGTATCCCACATCAACCTCTAAAGGATGATATTTTTTGTAGGAATAGTTTCAATAATTTCTCTGATAAGTCACCAACCTCATTATGATAATCTATATATTCTTGTAATCCTCCTACACAATACCCATATAGAAAAACACTTGCTCCACGACCTATATCCAACATAGAGTTGATCACTATAGTCATCCATAAAAATCCTAAAAAGGATCCATTCGAATCAATACTGGATAACTATTTTTATAGGAAAATTAAAAAAGTGTGAGATAGTTATCCAAGAACCAAAGAAATCAAGGATTTATGAACAAAGTATGTCCTCCAAAACAAATTAGTATTATAAAATACTCTATTTATCTAATAAGGATACACATTTCCCAAATTAACTTGTGTATCATGCACCTTATATAACCCTTTCTAGAAAAATGATGTAAAATAGGAATCTTGATCAGAAATAATTCTATAAAAAAACACCATAGAGTTAAACTATCAACTAAAAATATATCCTTTTCAATTTATCAAGTGGGGAATTTATGTTAGGAATTCACATGTTGATAGGTTAAATATTATAAAATGAACCCTTCTTTTTTATTTTTTATCTTGAATGAACAATATTGTCTATATAATGACCTAAAGTTTTCAATGGAATCCCTTATTATAATTATGTCATATAATAACATGATGTCACAACACAATGAACTAATATGTACTATGTGAACTTTAAAAATAAGTTTGTCACTTGTGTGTTTTTTATTTTAAAAACGTTCATCTTTAATTGTGATCAGTAAGTGATTTAGAGTCTGATAAAAAAACATAATTTTTTATGAATAGTAATATACCCTTATGAATAGTATCATACCTTTATAAATATTAATGAATATTAATGAATATATAATCATCCAAAAAATAGAAACTTCACCCATTAATGTACAAATACAATTTAGACATGTTAAAAGTGAAAAAAAATGAACATAGTATAAGAATTGGAATTTTTGTATATCAAAAATATTATATTTACAATTTTATGATAAATATAATAATTTAAAATGGATATTTAGTTTCATAAAATTTAATCATAAATTTTTACTTTGTTGTCTTATGGTAATAATATAATTTTTTGGGACCTCAATTAATTTTTCAAGGTGTTATAAAATGAGTTATAGTTTTCATGTTGATTTTGATGAATAGATTATGATGTTATTTTAAAATAAAATTAAAATATTTAGAAAATTATTTTCAAAAGATGGAGTAAAATTTTAAACTCTACACATTTAAAAAAAATTAGGGTGAATTTTTTGAATTTTTCTAAAATTCATTATTTTTCCATGATTAGTAAAAATACAGTTTTGAGATTTCAGTATGTTGGATGACATCATTATGATATAATAATTAATATAAAATTATGGTAAACTTTTGTAAAGTAATATAAGATATTAGGTGTCCCAAAAGGCTAATTACATGGGAAAATATCTTGGTCAAGCCCATGGTTTTGCAAAAACCACTAATGTGGTTACCTTTGAAATTAATAAAAAAGCCTCTCTCTTTTACTATAAATACCAACTCTTCCCTTGATTTTATTTCACTCAATATCCATATTACTCAACAATATGGTGGTTTTACTTCCCTAGGAGTCCCCCAAAGGTTCCCAGAATCCCCCAGGGTCCCAACCATCACGTTTTAGGAGTTACATCACAAGGTAAGGGAACCTTTCACCCTCCTCTTTTAGTTAAAACTTCTTTTATGTTATCTCATTGAATTAATATTTTCATATGTAGGGGTTTTATTTTATGTATCCCTATTAATGTAATTTTTTTAATATTATGAGATACCCTCTTCACTCTCATCAATTCATATTATGAAATTTTAAGTGACACCATTAGGCTTCAAAATTTTTATAACTGATCTCTCAACTTTTCTTTCATTTTCATGTTTATCTCTTTTATTTTTCTTTCATCACCTCCTTTAATCCAAATGATGTGATGATTACATTACATTAAATGTATTGGAATTTTTCCAAGATAAATTAATATGTCATCATCATCTCTCATTTCCCATTCAGTTATACTAAAATGAGAACACCATCCGAGACAGGCTAATTAACACATTCAAGGACGACGGGCTTTTAATTTCCTTTATCATCTTAAATTATGATTTTGGAAACAATTTTATTCATTAAATAGACCATAATATATGTATTATGTATTATATATGGTTCTGGAATCCTTTTGTACACATTGTATTGATTTTTAAAACAAAACATGTTCCTTGTGGTGAAAACCTGCCAGTTAACTGAAACACTTATCATTAAATAATGAATACAATGATTCATCTTCACACCAAGTAAAAAATGGAATTTAAAACCATATAACCTTATGGATATTAAATAATATAATATATCTATAATTATTTACATCCACCACCATTTTACAAGATTTACTAAACAAGAATATAAGTGAAACGATCATTAAAACCAAGGAAACAAATGGACCCGAACAATGAAATTGAACCTCATAACCAAAAAAAATATAATGAATGAATTAAAATAGGTTTTACTAAATTTATTACTAATATAATAGGTTCGGTAATTATTAATTAATGAACCTAATTTTATTATTCAGGTCGTTAATATCAAGTGTGGAATACCATCAGACTTAAGGTAAGGGATCCTCTCTATTTCACTTTTATTCAAGAATTTACTCTTTGTTATTCCCTTTTATGTATAATTCTTAATGTTCGAGTATAATTTCACACCATCCTAATTATTTCCTCATGATTTATAAATGATGATAACTCTATTTATCTCTCATTATGACCTCTTAATTACACCTGATGCTATGCCGATATTCCGTATGAAATTCTACCAGAAATGCCATTATTCATTTAGGTTGCACTATCTTTCTTTTTACCCAAAAGTGGTTGTCTTTTATTTTAATTAAAAAATTATAAACTTTGTTTATATGCTCAAAAATCATGTTTTAAGAACCATCACTCATTCTTTTTTGGGGATATACATTTTTTAAGTGATTGCCTCCTTATTCTTCCCGATAAGCAAACCTATATTAAGTGAACATCTTGAATTCTTACCCGATTTCAAGTGCACTATATCTAAGGTTTTAAGACACCATTTTATTTATAAAATCTGTCCTTTTGATTTTAAAACCTTCTTATTTCACTATTGGTTTTTTATAAATGATTCTTCCCTTTTCTATTTTAAAGGCTCAATAGCATTTTCCTTAAAACTACTCAAAAATGTTTTAGTGATAAAGTTTCATAAATAAATTTCTGACATGTTGTCACTTTTTCATGAAATCACTCACCATGATACATTCTTACTATCCCTGATGAATTTCCATGTATTTTTTAGTTCCTTTCTTTCATGTACACTTTTATGATCTCCCATTTATTATGATTTATGATGTGATTGTGATACCCACTTCTTTCCATTGGTACCCTTATGTATATATATGGTTAATTATGTATGATTATTTATGTTTCAAGAGTGTTCATGAAAATGTTTAGATTGGTGTACCTAGATAGCACTCCAATGCATTGGGTAAAGTTATATCTCCTCAGATGTTATGTGCAACAGTCTTGGTGTTAGCTTTGTCTTGTGCTACTATGTGGAATGATCTTGGTGGTTATCCTTGAGTCATACTAAAGTCATGTTTTATGTTTATGCCACAATTTTATGATTCCATGTTTATATGAGCCCATTTTTTTTATGTTATGATCCCATACGTTCTATGATTTTGATATCATTATGTCGCACCTCCTAACTCATGTTCTCAAGGTTTATTATTATGTTCATTCATTTACTGGGATTTTTAGCTCATCCCTTTGTTCATATGTTTCCCAAGGGTATCCTATGAAGATGTATGAACAAAATGGAATTTAGGAGCTCATTATGGAGGTTAAATAAAGAAGTGTCTTTTAACCCCATGTTTTATGTTTTGTGTACCTAGTTTTCAATGACACTAGACTTCATGATCCTTAGCTCGCACTCTGTTGTATAATTATGCTTAAAATCCTGTAATGTTATATGTAAAAGGATATGGTTTATATAATTAGTATCATAGGATTGTCTAGTTATTTTTAGATATTAGTAATAGAGCACTTCAGTAGGAACTTTATGGATAAGAAAATGTATAATAAAACATCCCTGTATTTTGGTGACTATATAGTAAGCGGTTTATCAAAAAAAATATGTCCATGTCTGGATACAAAGAGGTAAAGCTGTCTCTAGTGTAGATGTACCTAGGAGTGAAAACTTCGACAAAGAGTTTAGGGATTAACCCTGGGTATCCTAGTACAAGACAATGGGAATTGTTGCACTCTTGGTATTGAAACTCTTGGGGGATATGCCTTGGTAATTCATGAGATTGTTATAAAACATTATCAAGGGAAATAAAAACCCCATTAGAATATAATATAAGTATTAGATCATGGATAACCAAGATTGAAACATAGGGAATCACAAGTTAGGAAATAATTCTCCTTTAAAATTTTATCCCCTTATGTTCAAAGTTTCTTTTTTTATGATAAAAAGATAAGTATTAAATCCCTATAATTGTATGTTCTTTTTCTTAGCTAATGGTGGGAAATATAACAACATGTTCCAACAATCAATGTGAAAGTGAATGAGATGAATTCCCAAAGGATATGCCTGATATGATGGAATGGGATCCCAAAAAATCATGACATTACTTGCACTGTTATCTCAAGTTATGAATAATAACTTTAATAATGTGCAACGCCCTCCTCCTCCAAGAAAAGAGCAATTTTCCTAATAATCATTCATGCGGAAAAGTCCTACCATGTTTAGAGGATCTTATGATCCCTGTCACGAACTAGGTCGGGTGGCCATTCGACCCAGTGCCTGACCCGGTCCGCAACATGGTCTGAAGGGCGTTCATAATCCCCACGAGCTGGCACAAGTGCCCAGGTTTCATAAGTAACAAGTGGGAACATATAACCTGAAATAAAAGATAGAAAGACAACTAACAATATAAACAACTGAAACTGGAAACACACAATCAAACACGACTTTAAACTATAAATAGGTTTAAGGTTTACAATTTGACTAAAAACTCAAAGTGAACATCAACAATGATAGAAAACTAAAACTCCAATACCAACCTCTATGAGAAGACTATCACCAACTAGAACCACCATCACTAAGTTAAACAATTCAACTGGGAGTACAAAAGAAACAGAAACTACATACACCAAAGGTGTATGTAGGGTGTGATCCAAAATCCCAGTAGGATGTCACCCAATATAAGTTTCCACAAATAATTATTAAACAACAATAAATTATCAATTTTAATTAATTAAAGAATTAAATTGTTCAACAGTTTTAAAGATAACAAGATTGAGGAAAACAGTTTCAATTGGAACAACATAAATTAAAACACACACACACAACCTTACATTTTAAAATAACTAATGTGTCACACTGATGAGTGTAATGTAACCTATCTGCACCAAATATGGGAGAGGCCTTGTGGGTGTTAGCTAGAATGGGTCCCTAGATCTCCGTGTCTTGGTGAAACGTGGAATAGAAGGCCACGAACCTCAGAATACATGGCTTAGAAGGCCTCCACCCTCAGAAAACGTGGATTTGAAGGCCATCACCCTCGGAAAATGTGGCTTAGAAGGCCATGACATTCAGAAAACGTGGCTTTCAAAACCACGACCCTCAGAAAAGCATATGTTTAGTTAGTGTTGCAATCGTCTGTCCTACCAGTGAAACTGGGTCGAGTCACCTCTGGAACACTAGTCCACCAGTCATGTCCACCCTCCGAGCTACATGGGCTTCCCAATTTGTGCTCAAGAAAGTTTCAAGTTCATGGAACACGTCACACTTACGCATAAAAGCCCAACATGGCACTTACACATGCAAAATCACCATTTTCACACCCAAACCCCCTTTTAAAACCATACGCACACCAAAAATATTTTCAAAACATAATCTTCATAGGTTACATACTCAATTAAACCCCCTATACAATTAAAAGACACTTATCATTAAACAATCTACCACTTACACATATAAACACCATTTTGGAATAAGGCGCACACTAAGTCATTTTTCAAACATATTTCACACCATTTTCATAATTAAGTAAACCATAAAAAACTATAAATAAATAGAAAAAGGGTGTCTCATGTTTTTTCACAGACTAAAGTAACCATTTATAAATTCAAATGCATTCGCACAATCCACGCACTCAAATAATGTTTTAATGTGTGACCTGCACCACCCAAATAGTTTGATGGAAAAAAACATTATACCATATGAAATCAAAATTTCATAAACAACATAATTTCACAAGAAAAAAATAAAATCTTAAAAAAAATTAAAATAAATTTCTTGGCGTTAACCACTAATCTCGCACAAACCACTCTTTTACGACTAAACACGCACGACGTCATGCCAAAAATACAATGTTCATCACTTTCAGAAGTTAATAAGCTAACTCAATATTTTAAAAATCACTAAAAACTAACTAAATAAAAGTTTACAATAGATAACATACACGTACATAAACATGCTACTAGGAATATCAATGCAAATCAAACTCCAATGAAAACTCACTTCACACTAAAAAATTTAAGTAAATAACATGTTTAACAAATTAAACATGAAAATTAATTTATGAAATAATGATTATACAAGGAACCACCTACCTCGGGTGTCGAAGACCTCATAGACATGGTGTGAAAAGACCGTCGCATGCCAACCACACCTCAAACGAACCCAAATGTAAACTCTAAACCAGAAATCGAACCAACAATAGGCAAAAATCAGACCCTAATTAAAACCCTAAATGCTAAAAACCCCAAACCCCAACCGAGCATGATTAAAACTCTAGAAAAAAGGAGGAAATGATTACCTCGGTGGTCCGCACCTGTGACGAAGGGAGCGGAAGGCTGCTGCAAGAGTTCGGGAGGCTGTCCTAGAACATGGGAGAGGTTCCAGATGTACACCGCGTGGGAAAAATCCATCTAAGAATGGTTGTGTGACCTTGGGTTTGGGAGCGTAGGTTTTTAGAGGGAGGTAGGGGAGGAAGAGTGCTGGCCGGGAGGAAGGTGGATGATGGTCAACCCCCAAGGCGATGCAGCGAGTGTCCAGAAGGGCGAATGAAGGTCTGAGGCAGTCCGAGGAGGGGGGAAGATGGTTCGATGGCTGGCCCAAGGTGCTGCATGATAGGGAGTGTGCGAGGTTGGGGAGGAGGCAAGGGCGTGAGGAGGAGGTAGGAGTGGGGGCTTGGGATGACGACGTGAGTCGACCTAGTCGAGGGTCGAGGAGGCGGTGCGACTCTGGAGAGGGGAGGAAAGGGAGGCGGCGCGTAACACAAGGGCATGGTCGGATGGGTGTGTGGCTACTGAGCTGAGCAGGTTTGCGCGATGGGTTTCCAATGAGGAAGAAGAGTCCAGTCGGATGCTGCAAGGTGTGGTCGGTCCAGCAGACAACATTGGTGAGTAGGCCAAGGGGAGTAGGGGGGTTTGGCATAGCTTGTAATGGAGGCGGGAGCTGGATGTGTGGTTGCTAGGGTTTGAAGAAGAACCCGAAACACACAAGGGAGAAGGAAAATAAAACGCATCAGAAGAGAGGGAAGGAAATACTTAGAATAGAGGTAAAAGAAAAAAAGAAAAAACAATGAAATGAAAATTTAGGGGGAATGAAAGAACAAAATAATAATAATAATAATAATAATAATAATAATAAAATGCAACCAAATAAAACAAAAAAAAGGAATGCAGTAATGAATATAATAATAATAATAATAATAATTTAAATTTTTTAAATATAAAATTCCATTTTTATTATCATTAAAAAACAATTCTATAAAACATCATTTTATTATTTCTATTTTAAACCGTCGGGAAACCATGCGGTTACCGTGCCCAAACCATAAAAAAAATTAATTAGATGAAGATATTTATATTAATAGCTTAATAATTTTTTTAATATTCTAGACAGTGATAATAATAATCATTATCTTCAAATATATATATATATATATATATATATTTACCATTAGAACATTTCATTATGTTAATTTCATTTTTCTTATTTTATTTTATTTTCACATTATTATTAACTTAATTTTATTAATTTATTATTAATTAATTTTATTTAATTAATTTAAAGTATGGAAGGTCATGCGGTGAATCAAGCGAGGCCGCGTGGCTTCGACAGCGGCATGCTGAATGCAGTCAAGGCCAAAATGCTCATTTATCTATGAAAAACCACAGTCAAGTTTTCCATGCATTTCAAATATATAAAAAATAAATAAATAATATTAATAATTAGAAGAATATAAAATTTTAAGATAAAAATAAAAATTAGAAACAAGACACAGTGCGAAGTCCGGGTGTGACAATTCTCCCCACCATAACGCTTTCCCTCCCCGGAAAGCCACAGTTAGGATCGAACCGCAAAGTAGAAAACCACACTCCCTTAAGGTTAAAAGAGGATCCCCATAAACATCATACAAAGAAAAGAAAATGCACCATGCTTAGAGAAAATGAATTAAATGAAAACCTAAAAAAACTCGTAAAAAACTCTGATATGTGTCACCTGCCGCAAAGAGCTGAAACACCTCCAATTGATTGTTTAAGAAAAGGTGCCCCTTCACCCATGGAAACAATCATCACAAGTCGAAATACCTCAAGCACTATTAAACAAAAACCACACCATTTGACTGGAACGAACCCATAAGACCTAAACGCATCCAAGGAACACTCTTATCACTCACCACCTAGCCATCGTTATGAACATAATCAAAAGGTCAACATGGGGAACCCTGAAGGGGCTCCCCTCCATTAGAAACTTACCAATGCCTGAGATGAGATTGGAAAACCAACACGGGGAGGCCCAAACGAACTCACCACCATTGAAACTAACAGAAGATAAAAAACTTCAAAATTTTATGTTAGTGACCAAACACCCCACCACAAGGGGCTGGGAGGGAGGGGCCCGACTACTTGGGTGCCAAAACCACAACCTAAGACTTACCATCATCTTCACATTCCCGGATTAGTACTATTCAAATATAAGACCAATTTACCCAATAGACCCCATAAGGACCACCAAAGAGATTATGTTCTATCGGACGCAACCCCCGGGACTTAGGTAATGTGATGACCACAGCTTCACATAGTCACGGAATCCTTACACAGAAAAATGGTTCATTAAGAATAGAACAACCACAGAAAAAAATTTATATCGTCTTTACATTCAACACTGATGACAGTAATAAACTCGTGGTCTAATACACAATAAGGGTTCCTGACTACGTGACATCATTATTCTGAGGCCTATGGTTGGAGCCATGATGTTTGAAGCATCTCATGCCTCGCAGTCAGGTATTAAAGACACCTGAATGGAGCTTCTCCTTTTTGGTGCCACATTCAACCACACGACAATCGAGACGACGCCAACAAACACAACATACCCCAACAACCAAATAGTCCATCGCAGAACATATACTAGGATTGTGTTTTAGATGATACACATGCATCACCTCTTCATATTCACCAAGAGACTTCAAATGGAGAGACGCACAATGAATACTCCCCTTTGAACAGAAAAATTAGAACTCCCGAAGAGGAGGACCCACCCCTTTGAAAACAGCGATTCTTGACGAATTCTCTGAAATCCACCCATGCTCTTCAAAGAAAACTCACACTGCAAGACGTCACCAGACATGACTCGTGCAGCCGATGAAAGCACTACAAGACATTCAAGACATCATTCCGCACTGATGGCTCTAAAACCCCATCAACCTTCCCTACTGGAATTCCTTTCTCTATTTCCAGGGGGACCTTCGGATACAACAGTGTCAAACTTTATACCCGACGACTCAAACAACTCAAACAGACCTAAACTCCTATCAACTTCCCTCATTTCTATCATCCTGATGCTAGAGGATTCGCTTAGCCGAAATGAAGAAGGGAAATACTTTTCACTATCACTAAAAATAGAGTCCTTACTTTAATAAACTGTAGGACCATCCAAAGGAGAGTTGTCCATGGACGCACTTCAATCATGTTGTAATACTTTAGGGGGGAGATTCACTAATTCAGAAAGAAAACCTTGGACCCAATCAAACTTGTCCAGTGGTGAAGACATATTGAAAGCGAACACTACATGGGCAGAGGGAACCACTATAAGGGCTTCCCGAAAAACATCATGAAAGAAGCCACTAACCACACCCTTTCAAACCATCTTACAAATAATAATTTAAAATCAAGGCACAAATCAGTCAGAACAGATCCTCGACTCAAAACGCCTCACATCTGACATTTCCAAAACACAAGGAAACACCTCAAAATCACTAGTTATTAACAAACTGAATTCTTATTTAACAAAATTTTTTGAAAACAAGCAGAGTTAGGGGGATTCAAAAACACCAATGGTGTCCCATGGCCTCGCACATGCATGTTCTCGTGCCACACCGAAAGCCACCTCATATCCATCCAGGATTCCATCCACTTGTTCCATTGAACACTTCCCTTTCTATATACACTCATGCATGTGGTTGCCCACGAGAACACCAAGGATCAAAACCAAACCTTCCCAATTTTTCAAAACCAAAACATTCAACCCACACATTTCGAACCTCATAATCATTTCCTTTTTAAACTGCACTATTTTAAAAATATTTTCCAAGACCAAATCATTTTTTACTTAAAAATAAAACTTCCATGAATCCAAAACAAAGAGACGAGGGATGATTCAAGAGAAGACTAGTGTCGAAAGTTGACTGAGACATACGGTTGGCCGCCATATGCCAATCACACCACTACCACAGAGAGTATTCAAAGACAGCATCCCCATTCCACAAGGCTTGCCAAACCATGCGAGCTCACTGGGACCACTGACCCTGCTCCCTTTTCATTCCCCCTAGACAAGATTAACCGCAAGGAAAAAAAAAATTAGGCAAACATCAACTTAATTTGGAAACTCGTGTCCCGCCAAATGGTGTACTGGCTAGGAACCTTACCTGTTGCCAGGACGTCGAGTCCCGACAAACTTAACTATGGTCTACCATGACTCCATCCCAAAATAACACATCCCAAGATAGAAAACCAGCTCTGATACCATTTTGTCATGAACCAGGTCGGGTCCCCATTCGACCCGGTGCTTGACCCAGTCCGCGACATGTCCTGAAGGGTGTTCCCAATCCCCACAGGCTGGAAAAAGTGCCCGGGTATCATAAGTAACAAGTGGGAACAGTTTACTCGAAATAAAACATAGAAAGACAACTAACAACATAAGCAACTAAAACTAGAAACAGACAACCAAAAACGCCTTTAAACTATAAACAAGTTTAAGGTTTACAATTCGACTAAAAACTCCAAGTGAACAACAACAAAGATAGAGAACAAATACTCCAATACCGACCTCCAGGAGAAGACCATCAGAAACCAGAACCACCATCACTAAGTTCAACACTTCAACCTGGAATACAAAAGAAATAGAAACTATATAATCCCAAAGGTGTATGTAGGGTGTGATCCAAAAGACTAGTAGGATGTCACCAAATAAAAGTTTCCACGCATAATTATTAAATGCAATACATTATCAATTTTATATAAAGCAAGAAGTAAATGCTTGAACAGTTTTAAATAAAATGAGACTAAGGAAAACTGTTTCAATTGGAATAACTTAAATTAAAACACACACACCCCCTTACTTTTTAAAATAACTAATGTTTCACATAGATGAGCGTAAAGTAACAAATGAAAACCAAATATGAGAGAGTCCTCATGGGTGTTAGCTAGCTTGGGTCCCTAGATCTTCATGTCTTAGTGAAACATGGCTTAGAAGGCCACAAATCTCAGAATACGTGGATTAGAAGGCCAAGAACCTCAGAAAATGTGTCTTAGAAGGCCATGACCCTCAGAAAACGTGGCGTAGCAGGACAAGACCCTCAGAAAACATGGAATAGAAGTCCACGACCCCCAAAAAAACATATGTTTATTTAGTGTTGAAATTGTCAGTCCTGCTAGTGAAACTGGGTCGAGTCACCTCCGTAACACTAGTCCACAAGTCTAGTCCGCTATCTTAGCTACCTGGGATTCCCTCTTTGTGCTCAAGCAAGTTTCAAGTTCATGTCACACGTCACACTTACGCATAAAATCCCAACAGGGAACTTACACACACAAAATCACCATTTTTACACCCAAACCCCATTTTAAAACCATACACACAAAAAAAATATTTTCAAAACATAATCTTCATAGGTTACATACTCAATTAAACCACCTTCACAATTTAAAGAAACTTATCATTAAACAAACTCCCACTTACACACGTAAACACAATTTTGAAATAAGGTTCACACTAATTAATTTTTCAAACACATTTCACAAAATTTTCTTAATTAAGTAAACCATAAAAAAATTATAAAGCAATAGAAAAAGGGTGTCTCATGTCTTTGCAAATACTATAGTAACTATTTATAAATTCAAATGCATTCAAACATCACACACACTCATACAAAGTTTTAATGTGTCACTTGAACCACCAAAATAGTATGATGAAAAAAAACCTTATACCATATGTAAACAAAATTGCATAAACCACATAATTTAACAAGCCAAAAATAAAATCTTATAAAACAATTTAAAATAAATCTCTTGGAGTTAACCACTAAACCCACACAAGCCCCTCTTTAACGACTAAACGCGCCCGACGTCATGCCAAAAATATAATCTTCAGCACTTTCACAAGTTAATAAGCTAACCACATAATTTCAAAATCACTATCAACTAACTAGATAAAATTTCACAACAGAAAACACACAATGTACATAAACATGCTAATAGAAATTTCAATGCAAATCAAATTCCAATGAAAACTCAATTCATGGTAAAATAATTAATTAAATAAAAAGTTAAAAAAATTAAACAAGAAAATTAATTTATCAAATAATGATTAGACATGATACCACCTACCTTAGGTGTCGAAGACATCACAGACATGGTGTGAAAAGACCGCCGCACGCCAACCACACCTCAAACGAACCCAAAGGTGAACCTTAAACCAAAAATCAAACCAACAATAGGAAAAAATCAGACCCTAATTAACACCCTAAATGTCAAAAACCCCAAAACCCCAACTGAGCATGATTAAAATACTATAAAAGAGGAGGAAAGGATTACTCAGGTGGTCTGCACATGCAGTGAAGGGAGAAAAAGGCAGCTGCAAGAGTTCAGGAAGTTGTCTGTGCACATTGGAGAGGTGCTGGAGGTACGCCGCGCGGGAAAATCCATCCGAGAAGGGTTTCACGACCAAGGGTTTGGGCATGTAGGTTTTTAGAGGGAGGTAGGGAAGGCAGAGCATTGGCCGGGTAGAAGGCGGACGGTGGTCGGCCCTCGGGGCGGTGTAGCGGGTATCTGGAAGGGCGAAGGCGGGTCTGAGGCTGGCCAAGGAGGGGGGAAGATGGTCCTATGTCTGGACCTAGGTGTGTCATGACAATGAGTATGAAAGGTTGGGGAGGAGGCAAGGGTGTGACGAGGAGGTAGGAGTTGGGGCTTGGCGTGACGGTGCGAGTCGGCTTGGCTGGGGGTCAGGGAGGTGGTGTGATGCCAGACATGGGAGGAAAGGGAGGTGGTGTGCGGCACAAGGGCATGGTCGGATAGGTGTGTGGCTGCTGAGCCGAGGAGGTTCGCGCGACGGGGTTCCAAGGAGGAGGAGGAGGTCGATCGGAAGCTGTGGGGTGTGGTCGGTCCGGCGGACGACACCGACAAGGAGGCCAAGGGGAGAAGGGGGAATCCAACGTAGCATGCAATGGAGGCAGGAGCAGGATGTGTGGCTGCTAGGGTATAAAGAAGAACCTGCAACACACAAGAGAGAAGGAAAAGAAAACGCACAGGAAGAGAGGGAAGGAAGGAAGGAGAATATAGGTAAAAGATAAAAAAAGATAAAAATGTAGGAAAGGAAAATGGAGGGGGGAATGAAAGAACAAAATAATAATAATAATAATAATAAAATAAAATGCAACCAAATAATGAAAAAAAAGAATGAAATAATAATAATAATAATAATAATTTAAATATTTATAATATAAAATTACATTTTTATTATCATAAAAAAATTAATTCTATAAAACTTCATTTTATTATTTATATTTTAAAGTGTCGGGCAACCATGCAATTACTGCATGCAGCCCATAAAAAATTTAATCGGGAGAAGATATTAATATTAATAGGTTAATAATTTTTTTATATTCTAGACACTAAAAAAATAATTATTATCTTCAAATATATATATATATATTTACCATTAAAACATTTCATTATGTTAATTGAATTTTTCTTATTTTATTTTATTTTCACTTTATTTTTCAATTAATTTTATTACTTTATTATTAATTCATTTTATTTAATTAATTGAAAAAAGGGACGGTCATGCGATCTATCGAGCGAGGCCGCGCGGCTTTGACAGTGGCATGGTGAATGCTGTCAAGGCCAAAACACTCATTTATCTATGAAAAACACCAATCGGGCTCGGCCCGCATTTCAAATATATAAAAAATAAATAAATAATAATAATAATTAGAAGGAAATAAAATTATAAGATAAAAATAAAAATTAGAAACATGATGTAGTGCGATGTCCGGGTGTGACAATTCTCCCCACCATAATGCTTTACATCCCCGGAAAGCCACAACTAGGATCGAACCCCAAAGTAGAAAACTGCACTCCCTTAAGGATCAAAGAGGATCCCCACAAACATCAAGTGAATAAATGAAAATGGACAATGCTTAGAGGAAATGACTTAAATGAAAACCTAAAAAACTCATAAAAAGACTCTGATATGTGTCACCCTCCCCAAAGAGCGGAAACGACTCCAGTTGATTTTTTAGAAATGGAGCCCCCACACCCACGGAAACCAACTTCACAAGTCAAAATACCTCAAGCACTATTAAAAAACCACACTGTTTGACAGGAACGAACAAACAAGCCCTAAACGCATCCAAGGAACAGTCTTATAACTCACCACCTCACCGTTGTAAGGAACATAATCAAAAGGTCAACATGGGGAAACCAGAAGGGGCTCCCCACCATTAGAAACATACTAATGCCTGAGATGAGATTGGAAAACCAACATAGGGAGGCCCGAACAAACTCCCCACCATTGAAACTAACAGATGATACAAAACTTCAAAATTTCATTTCAGCGACCAAACACCCCACCATAATGGGCGGGGTGGGGCCCAACTACTAGGGTGTCAAAACCACAACCTAAGACTGACCATCTTCATCACATTCATGGGTGAGTACTATTCAAATCTAAGATGGATATGCCCAATAGACCCCAAAAGGTCCACTAAAAGATATTAAGTTCGATGGGACGCGACCCCCGAGACTTAGGTAACGAGATGACCATGACTTCACATAGTCACGAAAACCATATGCAGTGAAAGAGTACATTCGGAATGGAACAACCACAGAAAACAATTTAAATTCTCTTTACATTCAACACCGATGATAGAAATAAATTTGTGGTCTCATACACTACAAGGGTTCATGACTACGCACCAAATTCACTCTGAGGCCTATGGGTGGATCCCTAATGTTTGAAGCAAATCATGCCTCGTAGTTAGGCATCGAAGACTCTTGAATGGAGCTTCTCTTTTTTGGTGCCACACGCAACCACACTACAATCGAGACGATGCCAACAAACACAACATACCCCAACATCCAAATAATCCCTCGCGGAACATATACTAAGACTCGGGTTTAGATGATACACATGCATCACCTCTTCACCTTTTCTAAGAGACTTCAAAAGGAGAGATGCACGATGAAAACTCCCCTTGGAACAGAAAAATAAGAACTCCCTAAAAGGAGGAAAAACCCCTATGAAAATAGGGATTCTTGACGAATTCTATGAAATCCATCATTTCTCTTCAAAGGAGAACTCTCGCTGTAAGACATTACCAAACATGACTGGTGTAGCCGATGAAAGCACTACAAGACATTCAAGACATCATTCAGCACTGATGGCTCGGAACCCCCTTCACCCTTCCTTGCTAGAATTCCTTTCACCATTTCCAGGGGGACCTTCAGACACAACGATGTCAAACATTATAAATGACGACTCAAAAAACCCAAAGAGACCAAAACTCCTATCAAATTCCCTCGCATCTATCATCCTGATGCTAGAGGATTTTCTTAGCCTAAATGAATAAGGGACAAGACTTTTCACTATCACTAAAAAGTGAGAGTCCTTACTTAAATAAACTGGTGTACTGGCCAATGGCGATTTGTATGTGGCCGCACTTCAATCATGTGCTAACACTTTAATTTGAAGGGGGCATATACTAATTAAGAATGTAAACCTTGGACCCAATAAAACTTGTCTAGTGGTGAAGACATACAGCAAGTAAACAATACATGTGTAGAGGGAACCACTGTAAGGGCTTCCCGAATCACTTTTCTAAAGAAACCACAAACCATACACTTTCACACCATCTTAAAAATAATAATATAAAATCAGGGAACAAATTAGTCAAAAAGGATCCTTGGCCCAAAACTCCTCACTTCTGACATTTCCAAAACACAAGGACACACCACAGAATCACTGGTTATTAACAAACTGAATTCTTATTTAACCAAACTTTTTGAAAACAAGTAGAGATTGGGGTTTCACAAACACCAATGGTGTCCCATGGCCTCGCACATACATGTTCCCCTGCTACACCGGAACCCACCTAATATCCATCCAGGATTTCATCCACTCATGCCATTGAAAATTTATCTTTCCATATACACTCATGCATGTGTTTTCCCATGAGAACACCAAGGATCAAAACCAAACTTTCCCAATTTTTCAAAATCAAAACATTCAACCCACACCTTTCAAACCTCAAAATAGTTTCCTTTTTAATTTTCTCTATTTCAAAACATTTTCCAAGACCAAATCATTTTTTACTTAAAAATAAGATTTCCGTGAATCAAATACAAATAGAGGAGGGATAATGCAAGATGTGAATAGTGTTGATGGGTGACTGAGACATACGGTTCGCGGACATACGCCAATCACACCACTTCCACGGAGAGTATTCTATGATAGCGTCCCCAGTTCCACATTGCTTGCTAGACCCTACGAGCTCACTGGGACCACTGACCCTACTCCCTTTTCATTTCCCCTAGACAAGATTAATGAGAAGGAAAAAAATTTAGACAAACATCAACTTAATTTGGTAACTCGAGTCTCGTCACAATGTGTGCCAGCCAGGAACCTTAATCATAGCCAGGATGTCGAGTCATGACAACCTAAAATCCATTCTACCATGACTCCATCCCAAAATTACACGATCTAAGAGAGAAACCCTCCTCCGATACCATTTTTTCACGATGTAGGCTGTGTCTCCATTCGACCCAGTGCCCGACCCGGTCTGCGACATGGACCAAAGGGCGTTCCCGATCCCAACAGGTTGGCACAAGTTCTTGGGTATAATAAGTAACATGTGGGAACGGTTTACCTAAAATAAAAGATAGAAAGACAACTAACAATATAAACAACTGAAACTAGAAAAAGACATACAAACACTCCTTTAAACTATAAACATGATTAAGGTTTACAATTTGACTAAAAACTCAACGTGAACAACAAAAAATATAGAGAACTAAAACTCCAATACCAACCTCCAATTTAAGACCATCAACAGCCAAAAACACCATCACTAAGTTCAATGCTTCGACCGGGAATATAAAATAAACATAAAATACATACACCCAAAGGTGTATGTAGGGTGTGATCCAAAAGCCCAGTAGGACGTCACCCAATAAAAGGCTCCACGCATAATTATTAAATGAAAATACATTTTCAATTTTAATTAAATCAAGAAGCAAAAGCTTGAACAGTTTTAAAAAAAATGAGATTAAGGAAAACAATTTCAATTGGAACAACTTAAATTAAAACACACACACACCCTTACTTTTTAAAACAACTAATGTGTCACACTAATGAGCGTAAAGTAACCAATAAGAACCAAATACAGGAGAGTCCTTGTGGGTGTTAGAAAGCTTGGGTCCTTAGATCTTGGTGTCTCGGTGAAACATGGCTTAGAAGGAAACGATCCTCAGAATACGTGTCTTAGAAGGCCAAGACCCTCAGAAAATGTGGCTTAGAAGGCCACGACCCTCAGAAAAGCGTATGTTTTGTTACTATTGCAATCATCAGTCCTGCCAGTGAATCTGGGTTGAGTAACATCCGGAACACTTGTCCACTAGTATAGTCCACCCCTCTAGCTACTAGGGCATCCCGCTTTGTGCTCAAGCAAGTTTCAAGTTCATGTCACACGTCACACTTACACATAAAATCCCAACAGGGAACTTACACATGAAAAATCACCATTTTCACACCCAAACCCCCTTTTAAAACCATACACACACAATGAATCTTTTCAAAATATAATATTCATAGGTTACGTACTCAATTAAACCATCGGAACAATTTAAAGACACTTATCATTAAACAAACTACCACATACACACATAAACACCATTTTGAAATAAGGTGAAATCTAAAAAAAAATCAACCACATTTCACACCAATTTCATAATTAAGTAAACCATAAAAAATTATAATGAAATAGAAAGAGGGTGTCTCATGTCTTTGCACAGACTAAAGTAACCATTTATAAATTCAAATGCATTCACACATCACACGCACTCAAATAATATTTTAAAGTGTGACCTGCACCACCCAAATAGTTTGATGGAAAAAATATTATACCATATGAAAACACAATTTGATAAACCACATAATTTAATTGGCCAAAAATATAAGCTTATAAAACAATTCAAAATAAATTGCTTGGCATTAACCACTAAACCGACACAAACCCCTCTTTTACGACTAAACGCTCCCGACATCATGCCAAAAATACAATGTTCACCCCTAGCCCAAGTTAATAAGCTAACTTCATAATTTAAATATCACTAACAACTGACTAGATAAAATTTCACAACATAAAACACACACATACATAAACATGCTACTAGCAATATCAATGAAAATCAAACTCCAATGAAAACTCACTTCGCAATACACAAATTAATTAATTAACATGTTAAACAAATTAAACATAGAAATTAATTTATCAAATAATGATTAGACTTGGAACAACCTACCTCATGTGTTGAAGTCTTCAAAGACATGGTTTGAAAATATCATCACACGCCAACCGCACCTCAAATAAAACCAAAGGTGAACTCTAAACCCGAAATCAAACCAACTATAGGAAAAAATAAGACCCTAATTAACACCCTAAATGAAGGAAACCCCAAAACCCCAACTGAGCATGATTAAAAACCTAGAAAATAGGAGGAAAGGATTACCTTGGTGGTCCACACCTGCGGCGAAGGGAGCGGAAGGCCGCTGCAAGAGTTTGGGAGGCTGTCCAAGCACATTAGAGAGGTGCCAAAGGTACGCCGCGTGGGAAAAATACATCCTAGAAGGGTTGTGCAGACAAGAAGTTGTGCAAGTAGGTTTTTAGAGGGAGGTAGGGGAGGAAGTGCACTGGCCGGGTGGAAGGCGGACGATGGTCGGCCCTCAGGGTGGTGCAGTGGGTGTCTGGAAGGGCGAAGGTGGGTCTGAGGCTTGCCGAGGAGGGGGGGAAGATGGTCCGGTGGTTGGCCCTAGCTGCGGCATGACACAGAGTGTGTGAGGTTGGGGAAGAGGAAGGGGCCTGATGAAGAGGTAGGCGTGGGGGGCTTGGTGTGACGACACGAGTCATCCTGTTTAGGGGTCCGGGAGGTGGTACGATGCCGAACAGGGGAGGAAAGGGAGGCGGCACACGACACAAGGGTCTGGTCGGATGGGTGTGCGGCTGCTGAGATGAGGAGGATCATGCAATGAGTTTTCAAGGAGGATGAGGTGGCCAATCAGAATCTGTGGGGTGTGGTCGGTCCGGCAGATGACACAGGCAAGGAGGCCAAGGGGAGCAGGGGGAATCTGGCACAGCTTGCAATGGAGGCGGGAGCTAGATGTGCAGGTTCTAGAGTTTGAAGAAGAACCCGCAACACATAAGGGAGAAGGAAAAGAAAATGCATGAGAAGAGAGCGAAGGAATGAAGGAGAATATAGGGAAAAAGAAAAAAAGAAAAAAAAAGAGGGAAACAGAAATGGAGGGGGAATGAAAGAATAAAATAATAATAATAATAAATATTATTATTATTATAATTATAATAAAATGAAACCAAATAAAACAAAAAAAATATGCAATAATAATAATAATAATATTATTATTATTATTAATTTAAATAGTTATAATATAAAATTCCATTTTTATTATCATAAAAAAATATTTCTATAAAACATCATTTTATTATTTCTATTTTAAAGCATAGGGAAACCATACGGTTACAGCACGCAGCCCATAAAAAAATTAATAGGATGAAGATATTAATATTAATAGGCTAATAATTTATTTATTTATTATATTATAGACACTGATTATAATATTCATTATCTTCAAATATATATATATATATTACTAACATTAGAACATTTCATTATGTTAATTACATTTTTCTTATTTAATTTTAATTTCACCTTATTATTCAGTTAATTTTATTACTTTATTTTTATTTAATTTTATTTAATTAATTGAAAATAGGGAAGGTCATGCGGTGTATCGAGTGAGGTCGTGCGTCTTCGACAGTGGCGCGTTAAATGCTGTCAAGGCTAAAATGATCATTTATGTGCGCAAAACCCCGATCGGGCTCGAATCGCATTTCATATATATAAAAAATAAATAATAATAATAATTAGAAGAAAATAAAATTATAAGATAAAAGTAAAAATTAGAATCATGACACAGTGCGAAGTCTGGGTGCAACAATCCCCTTCTCAAGGAATAGTGGATTAACATCATTGAAAAGATATTATCTATCCTCCAATGCTTAAAAGAAGAGAGCGTTGTGAGGTTGGTCAACCATTTTGATGGGGAAATAGATTAGTGGGGGACACTAATCGAGAATATAATGTCCTATGTGGAAATTGATTCCATGGATTAGGAAGAATTCAAGAGGATATTGTTCAATAAATATTTTCCTCGAACCCTCCGTCTCCAGATAAAAAGAGAGTTTCTTAGGCTCAAGAATAAGGAAGATGATTACATCATTGTGTATGATAAAAAATTTACAAGGCTTTCAAGGTACTGATATAGCTTTTTCATGAACACCAAAATCAAGGTGGATCACATCTTTACCAGACTAAAGCCGAGTATATGAAAAAAATTAGAGATTTGAGACTTCGACAGTTATGAGGATATTTTCTGCTGGGCCCTCAAGGTTGAAATGGAGATTGGAGACACTCAGTAGTCTCATGGGCTTATTGACAAGAAGCATAAAATAGAGGAAAAAATGGGTGGTATAGCAAAAAATACCCTGATGTAATGAAGTCTGAATATCCATCTTGTAAACATTGTGGGAAGAAGAATACTGGGAACTATCTAAAGGGAACCATAAATTGCTTCAAATGTGGAAAGCTGGGAAATCTAGCCTAGAACTGCCAAAGGGATATGAAAAGTTCTGCTAATGTGGAAAAAGATAGGAATGTTCAGATCAATTCCCATATAATTGTGTAGTGTTACCACTACAAGGGGCATGGGAATTACGAAAATAATTTTTCTATTCCAAGGGTTGTTGGAGTAAATCAACAACAACCTCCAACACAACAAGTAAGGTCTTATACTATCACTACTACTGTGGTCAATCCAGACAAAGATGTAGTGACAGGTACACAAGTTATTCATTCAATATTGGTGAACGTACTATTTGACTCGGGTTCTGCCCATTAATTCACATCTTTCATGTTTAGTAGAACTATTCAAACACCACCTCAAAATTTTGAGGACAAGTTATTTGTGAGAACTGCGAATAGAGAAATTATTGTGTGCATGGTTTATAACTCTTCCCCAATTAATGTATGTGGACTGAACCTCCCATATAATATTTTCATACTTCCTTTAGTTGAGTTCGGTGCTATCCTGGGTGTGGGTTGTATATTTCTATAAAAAGCCAACAAAAACTCTCAGGAAAGGAAGATCACTCTTCACATCCTGAAGTATCCCCCAATTCTTTACAAGTTTAAGGAGGAAGATGAATCTCATTTAGAATCATCACATGAAGTGTAGACATGTCTTCCTTATGAGAAAGCAAACCTAGCCCAAATGATTGAGATAAAGGAGAGAATAATTCTTGAAGACATGCCTATCATGAGGGATTACACTAATGTATTCCCTGAAGTGTTTCCTAGTCTTACTCCTAACATTGAGGTTGGGTTATGAATTGAACTTGTTCCTAGATATCTGCCTATATCAAAGACACCTTACAGAATGTCCACCGTTGAGCTAGGAGAGATGAAGAACTAGTTATAGGAGAATCTATAGAAGGGTTTTATAAGACCTAGTGCTTTACCTTGGGGTGCACCAGCCCTCTTTGTCTAGAAGAAGTATTGATCAATGCGCTTATGAATTTATTATTGTGAGCTCAATAAAATCATGATAAAGAACAAGTATCCCATTCCAGTTATAGATTACTTGTTCTATCAACTTCATGGGTGTTGTTATTTCTCTAAGTTGGACCTTCGGATGGGATATCACCAATTAAAGGTGAGGAAGGAAGATATTACCAATTATTCCTTTTAGATGAGGTATGGACACTATGAGTGCATAGTGATTCCCTTAGGACTCACTAATGACCCAACAATTTTCATCTATTTAATGAATAGTGTCTTTAGAGATTACGTTGACAAATTTGTGGTAGTCTTTATTAATGATATATTGATATTCTAAAAGAGCAAGGAGAACCATGGGGATTATTTTAATATTGTGTCAAAAACATTTCAAAAGGAGACGTTGTATGTAATGCACAGTAAATGTGTGTTCTCGATTGAGGAAGTATCATTCTTGGGGAATGTTATCACCAACAAAGGGATATATGTGGACCCTTCTACAAAAAAGGTAATTAAAGAGTGGGCCAAGACAACATCTGTAACAGAGATCTGCAACATTATGGGTCTAGCTGGGTATTATTGATGATTTTTGAAGAACGTTTCATGATTTTAAAACCCAATGACCAAGATGACATAGAAGGGAGTAACGTTTTTCTGGACAAAGGAATGTGAAGACTGTTTTTAGGAGTTGAAAAAGAGGCTAAGCACTATGCTACTACTCAGACTCCCAGTAAGTGGAGAACTCTTTGTAGTGTAAAGTGATGCTTAAAATAAGGTCTTTGGATTTGTGCTAATAAAAAATGACAAAGTGATATCTTACTTTTCAAGGTGTCTAATAATCCATGAGAAAAACTATCCCACACATGATCAGGAGTTGACAGTCGTGATCTTTGCATTAAAAATCAGGTGGTATTATCTCTATGTGGAGAAGTGTGGGATATATACTAATCACAAGAGTCTAAAATATATATTCACACAAAAATAGCTTAATATCCACAATCAAAGTTGGATATATCTCATCAAGGATAATGGCTGCTCAATCCACTAGCATCCCGGCAAGGAAAACAAGGTGGAAGATGCTCTAAGTAGAAAGGATCACGTAACATTATCAATGATGAGAATTTAAAGGGATACGATCATTTTAGATTTTCTTAGGATGGATATGGGGATCATTAAAGGAGGAACATCATCAATCCTTTCTCAAATAATTTCTCAATTGTCTCTCATAGAGGAAATAAATGATGATTAAGAAAAAGATGTGGAAATTTAGAAAATGGTGGAAGCTGTCAGAAATGAGAAATCCACTGATATTAAAAATGATGAGGAAGGAGTTATAAAATTTGGATCACGATTACATGTACCATCTAATCAGAAGACAAAGAAGGATCTTCTGACTAACGCACATTGATCAACCTTCACTATCCACTCAGCAAGCCCAAAGATGTATCAAGATCTCTAAGAGAACTTTTGGTGGGACAATATGAAAAGGGAGATTGCGGAATATGCATTAAAGTGTCTGGTATTTCAACAAGTGAAGGATAAATGATAAATTTATAAGGGGATCATGCAACTAATACCCATACCAGCATGGATGTGGGAGAACATAACCATGAAATTTGTCACTGGACATCCAAGGACATCTAAAGGAAACAATGCTATATGGGTCTTTTTGGATCATCTTTTGAAGACAACTCACTTTATCAAGATTCGAGAGGACTTCTCATTTGATAAAATTTCACTGATATATATCAAAGAAGTGGTAATGCAGCATGGAGTACCAATATCTATTGTATCCAATAATGATCTAAGATTCACCCAAAAGTTCTGGAGAAGTCTCTAACAAGCTCTAAGAACTAAACTGAACATCGGTACGACCTATCATCCTCAAACTAATGGACAATATGATCAAACTATTAAGACACTAGAAGATATGTTGAATGCATATTCTATGGACATAAAAGGAGGATGGTACCAACATCTTCTGTTGGTTTTATTATCTTACAATAACCATCTCCACTCGAGCACCCAAATGGCACCACACAAAGCCCTTTATGGTAAAAGGTGAAGAACACTAGCATGTTGTGATGAAGTCGGTGAGCATAAGCTTCTAGGACCTAAAATGGTCGAAGAAATGGAGGAGAAGGTGAAAACCATTCAACAGCAAATTAAGGTAGCCCAAAGTCGATAGAAGAGTTATGTAGAAAATCATCGATGAGCTCTTGAGTTCAAAGTTGGAGACATGGTATTTCTATATATATCCTTGTGAAATAAGGTCTTGATGTTTGGAAAGAAAGGGAAGTTATGTCCTAGGTACATCGGCCCCTTCGATATCCTTGACCGAGTTGGTGTTGTGGACTATCAACATGCACTTACACCTATCATGTCTAATGTACATGATGTCTTCATTGTATCATGATTAAGGAAGTACATTCCAGACACTTCACATGTACTCTCTTAAGAGGTGGTACAGTTGGAGGATGATCTTTCATACGAGGAGCAGCCAGTGATGCTATTGGATCCTAGACATATAGTTCAACGTAACAAGACTACGCACCTGGTCAAGGTATGATAATGGAACCATAAGTACGAAGATGAAACATGGGAACTGGATGAATAAATGAAGGAAAAGTACACACACTTGTTTTTGCTCTAGATTGTAGACTTAGATTTCAATGGTGAAATTTCTTAACAGAGGAAGAATATAAGGACCCAAAGTTTTCAATGGAATCCCTTTTTATAATCAATTATCTATACTAAAGTTGGCCTTTTCCTACCCTACGTGTCACCCATCCCTACCTTCATGTCACCCCATTTCCTATTATCAAATTTTTTTCTCTACCCAGCACTCGCTCATGATCGGGATTCTCTTCCTCCCGATTTCACAGCCCGCTCGTGCTATCGCTTACCCCACCTAGGGTTCCACTGTCGCTCCGTCCCACTTCTTCCTTCTGCCGCAGATTCCTCCCCCTTATCCCGCAGCCTCCTTCTCCTAATCCACCGTATCATCCTTCTGTTTTATTTCCCTCCAACTTTCCATACTCCCTCCCGTGACCCAATCGGCCTCCCACAACGTGCTCTCCCGATATCCCTCATAATTAGGGTTAACGACTTCTGAATTCCTTCGAGCATCCGACATCCTTCGACCTTTGTCCACTCCTTTTTAGTAGCTCCGGTGACAGAAACTGGTCTTCCTGCCCGCACGCTGTGCCTCCTTCCGATCTGGTTTAGGGTTACAAGGTACTGGCATGATTCGACAAAAAACTTTGAGACAGACTCTGCCTCTTTTTAGTCCCACCTCTCGCGACGCCATTCGGTGACTGGTACACTATCTACTGTTACCTCTATATCATAGTTTCATTCTACCGGGTGGCTTCAACGAAGGTCAACGAAACAGCAGTCCGGCTCTTCGCTACGCCGACCATATTGCTTCGTCCAGGTTCAGATTCTCAATACGCGAGCTCTTTTCGTTGAATAGATGTTTAGATTAATCCATTCTACTATATGATGTCTGAATGACATCTTCTAGTATTTATTTTCATGTATATGTTGTCTCATTTTTCTAATCAGTATGCAACTTCAATCCATGTATGGGTACCTTTTACTGCATTACATTTCATTCAAATTTCAGATTTTCTTATATATTTTCAGTCTAATTTATACCAGTTTCTTTGATGGTGCTATGACTATGGTTCATTGCAACAATAGGATAGTGCTTCATGAGGTTTACATGTTATTTACTCCCACTCGCAATTTCACAATTTTGTTCATAGGTTCTTCGACGTCATCCTCCTCCATCTCTCAATTTCATGATCATTCTTCATCATGTTCATTCTCGCTTTAGAACCAATCGCAATTTCAGACGGCTATTCAAAGGATTTTGGGGTTTGGAATTTCAACAGACGTCACCTTCCCTTCTCGGCTCTCTTCCAGCATATATTATTCCATCCTACATCATCTTCTCACTTCAGTTATTACCATAACTACCTACTAAGAAGCCTAAATCATTAGATCTTCATTTCTGGTATCATTTCAGTTCTATATAGGTTAATCATCGTTCCTTACATCAAATGTTTCTGCTGATTTTTTTCATTTTTAATTTCGAATTTTTAAAATGGTGGATAGAAGTGCAGCAGATGGTTATCATTATTGATCCTTGTGTTGATATTTATAAAGACTGAATTTTGCTATGTCAAAATTACCTATTTTGAGTCTACAGTGGCCAAAGGAGTAGGCGAGAGTGTGTTCTATACTGTTTTAACAAAATTTATGTTTCAATATCCATTATGATAAAATCTGAATCTAAAGAGTTGATACTAAACATTTCATCAATGGGTGAGTGAGGATTTTACACCCCTGGCATAAGGCATTTCACTAATTTATTAGGTATTTTTTTATTATAAGAATGTTAACAAGTTCTTATTTTTTCTTCTAATTTTTTCAATTTTTTCCAAATAGGTCCATCTTTTATCCCATATAGGAATGTAGATTCTATTCATTATTATTTTCTTATTTCTCGATTTGATGAGTATGTATGATTCCACTAGAGTCAATGAAAATTGTTGGTTTTCTGTGGTTATGTGTTTCACATCATTTTCCCTCTTTGAAACTTTCTTTCCAAGCTGTGAATGTAGAACATTAATGTGGCTGGCAAGAAAATGGATTCAATGAGAGGATGTAAGAACCCTGGATTAAGTTATTTCACTATTTTATTATGTATTATTTTATTATAAGAGGGTTAAAAAGTATATATTTTTTTGTCTAATTTGTTCATTATTTTTTCAAGCAGGTGCAACATTAATTATGTATAAGTACGCGGATTCTATTCCTGATTACTAGACTATTTTCCATTTTTATGAGTATGTATGGAGTTACTGGAGTCAATGAAGATTTACTCGTTTCTATATGTACTTGTTTCACATCATTTCACCTCTTTGATAGCTCCTTTCCATGCCCTGAATGTAGAACATTTATGTGTCTAGCTGTAAAAGGGAATCAATGACCATGTATTGATATTGATTTTATCACTTGGAAATTTTTTTTTCTATCTTTACATATTTTTGAATTAAACTCCCACATAATGGAAAAATATGTGATGATTTTAAATATTTGGTTTCCATACGAACTGTTTCTTTTTCAGGTGGTGGTAATGTTTTTAATTTATCACCAAAGAAGTTTGTTTCGAAGGTGTGTGGGGGAGAATTAGGTCAGTGTTTCCATAAATACTATTTCACTTATGATATGAGTGTTTTACATTCAGGGTGTTTTACATTCACTGTGTTTTATACTGTTTAAAAAAATATGTTTCAATATTCATTATGTTAAAATCTGAATCTATGGATTTGGTACTAAACATTTCATCAATAGGTGAGTGAACATGTAACACTCATGGCTTAAGTTATGTCACTGTTTTATTATGTATTTTTCTATTTGAAGAGGGTTAATAGGTTCATATTTTTTTTCTAATTTGTTTAGAATGTTTTTTTTTTCAAATAGTTCCTTCTTTTTTTCAATACAGGTACGCAGATTCTATTAATGATTACTATCATGAGTATGTACAGAGTTACTAGAGCCAATGAACATTTCTTCTTTTCTGTGTGTACGTGTTTTGCATCATATTCCCTCTTTGAAACTTCCATTAGAATCCATGAATGTAGAACATTAATTCACTGGAAGAGGGAATCAATGATAGGATGTAACACCCTAGGCTTAAGTTATTTTGACTATTCTTTAATTTACATGGATACTGTTCATTTAGAGAAGCTTGTCATTCCTTAGGATAGTGTTTCTATACACACTATTTCATTTATGATATGAGTGTTTTACATTCATGGTGTTTAACATTCACTGTGTTTTATACTGTTTAAAAAATATATATGTTTCAATATCCATTATGTTAAAATATGAATCTATGGATTTGGTACTAAACATTTCATCAATAGGTTAGTGAACATGTAACACCCATGGCTTAAGGTATTTCACTATTTTATTATGTATTTTTTTTATAAGAGGGTTAATAGGTTCATATTTTTTCTAATTTTTTCACAATGTTTTTTTTCAAATAGGTCCATCTTTTATTCCATACAGGTACGTAGATTCTGTTAATGATTACTATCCTGAGTATGTACGAAGTTACTAGGGCCAATGAAGATTTCTGCTTTTCTATGTGTATGTGTTTTGCATCATCTCCTATCTTTGAATCTTCCTTTCCATGCCCTGAAAGTAGAACATTAATGCACTAGAAAAGGGAATCGATGATAGGATGTAACACCCTTAGCATGAGTTATTTTGAATGTTCTTTTATTTACGTGGATACTGTTCATTTAGAGATGCCTGTCATTCTATAGGATTACTTCAAGATGAAATTTAGTATACTAAAGATATAAAAGAAGCATTTGTTTGGGAAACATGAGATTCATTTCACATGTTATTTTATCATATTTTGTACGAGTTGTTTTCTCATATGGTTTTGTCATTCGTTGCACAGGTTGTATGGAATGAAACATGACAGCTTTTTTCAGAAGATGTGTTATATGTACAATGAATGAGGTTATAAATAGAATGTACATATATATTTACCCCTTATATATGCATGCATGACCTCCATAGTTGAGTATATTTTCATAAAAGTATTTTTCATTAGTCTATTTCTTCATATGTCACCACATTATCTCATCCATCGTCATTATTTTTTTAAGGTGCACTAATTTTGGCTGGGTTATGCATTGTAGTCCTGTTGATAGTTTGGAATCCCATAATAGATCAAATGGGAAGAATAAAGACCTGAGATAGAATCTAATGTAACCTCTATAAGAGACTCATGGGCGGCGTAGGGTAGCGACAAAGGTGCGTCATTCACTGAATTCTTGATTTCAAGTGATTCAAAATCATTAGTTTATGTGTTCCGATTGTTTTTCACTTTTTTCCAACAATGTGAATTTCTTTCTTTTTATATAATTATTTTTTTAATAACAGTTATATTCTTTACTTGTATTTTATGATTTCATTATATTCAATGTAATAAATATTAATTTAGAGTTTCATTCTGTGAATTTATTTTTGTTTTTGATCCCTTCCCAGTATTCTTACGGTTAGATTCCTTAAAAACATCTATATCAGTAGCACTAACAGTATCAAAATCATGGCTATATGGATCTGTATACAAGGTCTTTTTGCAGTTCCCTTAATCGTGTAAAAATCCACCTGGAAAGCCTGTATATTTTTTGAGTTAAGATCCTCACCAGATATCATAGAGAGTGAATGAGAGGTCTGTTCATGGTCAGAACAAGCCACCAACTCCCACTTCTATGGACTGTACTTATCAGCCTGAAATTTACCAGGAGACATATCCAATCCAGACAGATTGAGGGTTTCTACAGCCCCCAATCCCAAGCTAGGTTTCATCGAGTTTTATTCCACCATGTGTATGAGCTTCAGAAAAATTGAATAGCCTAGATAAGTCTCTTCCTCACCATGCTGGACAAGGCTTCCCCCCTTAGACCTATTCCGGGTCTTCTCAATCTGAATAGTCTTCTTCATAGCTTCCCCTTTTTTCCCATCTATTGGATAGGATGTCGGAAAAGGACCATCTATATTAGCCATTGAGAGTTTGATTTAGACCTAAGAGACCCCAGTTTTTTAATCATCCATCCCTTGGTATCGAGTCAGTTACCCCTTTATTTCTATCTTATACTCAAATGGTTATTCAGTAGAAGTATTCCCTTGAGTTCCAACATTATGTTTGGTGACTGCACTTTTTCAAGACTTGAGGTTCTGAGAGGCATCAATCACAGTTTTATTTTTTCTCCCTGGGAGAGACCCCCTTTCCTCATCCGTAGGGGCATTTATACTTCCTGGAACCACTGGAATTCTTTAAATTACCTTGAAAAAGTGAGAAAGAACAGATCGAGGTCAAGATTCTCATGCAACTATTGTTTCCAGATTGTATGGAATCTTTCTCATGATGATCTGCATAGTCATGACCCTCACTTTCTCACATAGAATCACTTCTACCGCTCGCCTTATATCCCATATAATTTCCAATTTAAAAGAACATTTAAAAGTTCATTCCCAGTATCCATTGCATGCCTCTTCATATGAACAACTTCAATTTCCACAATGGAATCATCAGTATGATTTCCCCATAAAATAGGATCTCTCAATGTTGACACAAGAGGTTTTCTTCCATCCCTTTCCTTTAAAGCATCTGGATTTAGTGTCATGTCAAGGTCAACCATACTAATAGCTGGAACCATTGAATTTGAAGCAACAATCCCATTCGTCAAAAAATTAGAATTAACCATCGGTTCAACATCTTTTGTTCCAACAACCGACCATGCCTTCCCATGTTCCTTGACCTCCTTCCATATCATTAGAACAAATCAGTCCTTAATGCCTTTGGAGTCATTGTTAAATGGAAATTTGAAATTACAGTTTCACCTTGTCTTAATACCTCTAAATGTTTCAAATGCATTATTATCTTTATGCCCCATTTCATTCAGGAATAGGTAGCCAATTCCAAACTTATGGTGCCATATTCTTGGAACATTTAATGATTCATACCAGTACGTGAAATATTTAGAAATATTGCAGATAATTTGACATATGGTATATGTATTATTTATATTATCCATTGTTCATATGAATATTGTTCTGACCCATCCTTTTTTATTGTATCATTCTTTTGAGTGGAAGAGGTACCTGTATATTCTCTTGCTTGTCTCCATTTATTAAAGAATCATATTTCTATTAATCATCTTCCCAACTAAATTTTTAGAAGAATTTTATTTTACTTTAGGGAAATACTAGTTCAATATGAGTTCTACAAGAATTTTTTTCTTCCTTTTTCTTTTCATGTAAGGATCTGAACGTTTTGAAGAAGATTTCAATTAAAAGTTTCATTAATGCCAAAAAATGTTTTTAAATGCATTATGTCTGCTTGTCAATATATGTGTTCACTGTAATTTTCTTCATATTATAAGATTCTATAAACATGAACCTTTTCTTAAATTAATTATTACTACTGGTAAAAAAAATTCTATGTTTTAAAAATTTAATTATTGTTAACTAATGTTGAATACTAATTAAATGCATGTGTAAATTAAAATAGTATGATCGAAACAAATATATTTTGATAATATTTAATATATATGATATCCAAGCATTGTTTCTATCAACCATAGATATTTACATAGATAACTAAAAGTCAAAAATGGAGAAACACACTTTACTGGAAGGCTTGTCCAACGCTGAAATTTCTATCAGTGAGTAATATTTTTTTTCAATACACACTAACTATTACTTGTATTTACTGCGAGTTTTCATTCAATATTTTAAAACATCTTTTTTTGGTATCCCAATTACCCTTATAGAATTTTCTATCAGGTTGAAGTACCATTACATGATCGGGTTTGAAATAGGAATGGAATGAAAAAAACGCTTGCCTCTATACAAAGATCCAAACATTGGCAATAAGATGGATTCCAGAATTGGAAGTTGGGAAGGAAAGACATTTTACAGACCTACATATTTAGCACCAATGTACACAAACTCTAAAAGCATTACCCATTTTTAATGTTGTCAGAAATGTTATTACAAAGAAATAATTTTCTATAGACAAGTTCTTATTTTCCATTGGTTTCAAAAAAATTTGTAATATGTTTCCATCACAATTTAATTTATAATGATTCAATGTTGATTTTCAGTATTTCTTATTTCAAATTTATGATACATCATTTTTTCTTATTTCTCAATGGTGAAAATAATGTCTCGTTCCCTTTGATATATACTTAATGATATATCTTCTTTTTTTGTATCTTTTTACATAATGTTATTTCATTTTCATTCCTTTTCATATATATTTTTCAATACATGTTCTTATATTTCATTTCATTCATTATTATATATCAAATAAGCTATAATTTTAACATATTCTAACTAATTTAATTATTAACTACTCAAACTATTAATACATTTTTGAAAATTATATTTGAATAACAGCATCGTGCGTATGCACGAGTGAGGTACTAGTTATGTCATATAATAACAAGAAGTCACAACATAATAAACTAATAAGTACTATGTCACCTTTAAACAATTTTTTTTTCACTTGAGTGTTTTTAATTTTGAAAAACTGTTATCTGCAATTATGATCAGTAAGTGATTTGGAGTCTGATAAGACAAACATAATTTTTGATGAATAGTAAAATACCCTTATAAATAGTATCATACCTTTATGATTGTAATGTATATTAATGAATATAAAATCAGAAAAAAAATAGAAATGTCACCCATGAATGAACAAATACAATTTAGACATCTTAAAAGGGAAAAAACAATCAGATTATAAGAATTGCTATTATTGTATGTCAAAAATATTTTATTTACAATTTTATGATTAATATAATTATTTAAAATTGAAATTTATTTTCATACAATTTAATCATAAATTGTTAATTTATTTTCTTATGGTTATAAGATAATTTAATGGGACCTTGATTAATTTTTCAAGGTGTTATAAATCGAGTTATAGTTTTAAGGTTGATTTTGTTTAATAAATTATGATTTTATTTTAAAAAAAATTAAAACTATTTTGAAAACTATTTTTTAAAAATGGACTTCATTTTTGAATTTTACATGTTGAAAAATGGTTAGGTTGAATTTTTTGGATTTTTTTAAAATAATTGAATTTTCCATGAATAGTAGAAATATACAGTTTTGAGTTTTTAGTATGTTTGATGACTTCATAATGAAGTAATAATTAATAAAAAATTAATTGTAGACTTGTGTACAGTAAAATAAGAAATGAGGTGTCTCAAGTGGTTAATACCATGGGAAAGCCCCTGGTTTTGCAAAATATACTAATGAGGTGTCCTTTAAAATTAATAAAAACTTATCTCTCTTTTACTATAAATACCCACTCTTCCCTTCCTTTCTATTCATTAAATATCTATATTCCAAGAATATTTGGTGTTTTACCTCCCTAGTAGCCCCTCCATGGTGTCCTAAAGCCACCAAGGTCTCAACCTCCATGTTTTAGGAGTTACTCAACAAGGTATGGGATCCTTTCACACTCCTCTTTTAGTCAACACTTCTTTTATGTTATCTCTTAGAATTTCAATTTTCATATATTGGGGTTTGATTTTATGTATCTATATTACTGTCCTTTTGTTTTAAAAATGATGAGATACCATATTCTCTCTCATCAAATCGTTTTATGAAATTATAAGTGACGCTGTTAGGATAAAGAATTTGTATATGGGATCTCTCAACTTTTCTTTCACTTTCATGTTCATCTCTTTTCTTTTTATTTATTCATCTCCTTTCATCCAACTATTTTTATGACTCCAATACCATACATTTAATGAAATTCTTTCATGATAATTAATAATTCTTCATCATCTCCCTTTTCCATTTCTTTTATACTAAAATGAAAACACCGTCTAAGATGTGCTAATTTACCACATTCTGGGACGATGGGTTTTCAATTTCCATTATCATCTTAAAATATGGTCATGAAACCATTTTGATGGTTTAACTAGACCTTAATATATGTATTATGAATCATCTATAATTCTGTAATCTTTTAGTTCCAATGGTTTTCATTTTTAAAACAAAACATGTTCCTTATGATCAAAACTGCCAATTTACCCAAACAGTTATCATTAAATAATGAATATAATGATTCTTTTTCAGACCAAGTACCCAAATGGAATTTATAACCATATAACCTTATGTATATTAAATAATATAATATAACTTCAATTATGTACAACCATCCCTATTTTACATGATTCTATGAACATGAATATTAGCGAACCAATCACTAAACCTAGGAAACAAATGGACCTGAACAATGAAATTGAACTTCATAACCCATCATAAAGTTATGAATAAACTCAAAGATGATTTAAAAAATTATTTAAATATTGGATAGGTTCTGTAATTATTAATCAATGAACCTAATTTCATTATTCATGTCGTTAATATCAATTAGTGAATATCATCAGACTTAAGGTAAGTGATCCTCTCTATTTCAATTTTATTCATGAATGTACTCGCTGTTATAACCTGTTATGTAGAATTCATAATATTGGGATATGATTTCACAACTTCATAATACCACCCTCATGATGTATAAAATATGATAAATCCATTTATATCTCATTATTACCCCTTAAGTACTACTGGTACCATGCTGATATTTCGTAAGGAATTCTACCCGAACCACCTTTATTCCTTCGGGTTGCACTATCTTTATTTTTACCCAAATAAAGTTGTATTTTATTTTAATTAAAAAAATTTAAATTATTTTTATATTCTCTAACTCATGTTTCAATATCCATCCCTCATTCTAGTTTAGGGATATAAATGTTTTCAAGTGATCTCTCTTTAATACTTCTCGATAAGCAACCCTATTCTAAGGGAACATCCCGAATTCTTACTCGATTTTAATAGAAATCTATATTATGCTTTAAAAAACAATTTTGTTTATAAAATCTTTCATTTTATTTTGAAAACCTTCCTTGTTTACTTATGGGTTTTTATAAATGATTTTCCCTTTCTTATTTTAAAGGCTCAATATTATTTTCGTTAAAACTAATCTAAAATTTTTTAATTCTAAAGATTCATAAATACTATTCTTACATGTTGTCACTTTTACTTTACATTACTCACCATGATACATTCCTACTTTACCTTATTAATTTCCATGTATATTTTAGGTCCCTTCTTTCATGGACAGTTTTATGATACACCCATTTATTATTCTTTATGACATGATTGTGATAACCACATCTTTCCATGGGTACACTTATGTTTATGTGTGGTTGATTATATATGATTATTTATTTGGAAATCATATTCAGAAAAAATTTAAGATGTGTTCACCCAAATATTCCTCCAATTCATTGGGTAAATTTAATTCTCATGAGATGTTATGTGCAATGGTCTTAGAGGTTAGCCTTGGCTTGTGCTACTATGTGAAACGATCTTTGCAGTTAGCCTTGACTCGTACTAAATTTATGTTTTATGTTTTTTCCACATTTATATGATTACATGAATAGAGTAATACATTTTTATATGTTATGATTCCATATGATCCATTTTTTTATACCATTGTGTTATGCCTCTTAACTCATATGCTCAAGCATTATTCTTATGTTCATTCCCTTACTGAGCTTTTTAGCTCATCCCTTTTATTCATGTGTTTCCCCAGGGTATCCTATGTAGATGTATAAGTAAAATAGATGTTAGTATCTCATTATGGATATTAAAAAATGAAGTATTTTTTATCCCCATGTTTTATGTCTTATTTTTTATGTACCTAGTCTTCAAAGACGCTAGACTTCACGATCCTTGGCTTGCAATCTGATGTATAATTATGCTTAAAATAATGTAATGTTATATATAAAAGACTAGGGTCATTATAGTTTCTGAATTTAATTATTAATATTAATTATCCTTGGGTGAATATCATATATCAAGGCTTGTGAATCCTATAACAATTCCCCACACTTGCTCACATGGATTACCATATGACCCTAGACATAAATGGCCACATAAAAATCCAATGAACAATCTGGTGGAAACTTTCCAAAATATATATTATACCTCATCACTAATTATTATGACTATTTATGACTCTCTTTATTCCTATCATGGATTGAGCATAAAATAGCCCAGGATGTTGTAGTCTCTCTAACATGATACTCCAAAAAATCAAGATACATCATAATGAAGTTGGTTGTCACCCACCACTCATTCATATTAGTAAATTCAATATTGTCGTAATTCATATGAAATTGTTCATCAGAAAAATAAATTCCCTTTACTAGGGGTATATTATTTATAAAAAACCAAAAAATACAGGTACTCAATCCACCTCCTCTATTAATAGTTTAAGACCATCAAAGAACATATATTCATATGGAACTTTTTGTCAGTGTGCATTGTTAATCTCTGACCCAAATTTTAGTGATGCCAACATCTCAGTACATTGTCCTATGCTGGTAGATCTATATCATTTATCTAGTAATTTTGAGCATGCAGCCTTATTTTATGTGATCCATATGTGATTTCAAACCCATTCTTTATTATAACCACAGTAAGACGAAATTATAATGTATCACACTATAACATTTAGTTCTTACCCATATCAGGTGATATTAGGATCAATACAAACATTAATCTCCCTTTAAACTCCAAAAAGTTTCTCTCAAACAAGTCTGGCCACAAATTCTACTCACACTTTTTAGTCTGATCTATCACTGGCTCTATGAGTCAAGATAATTTCTAAATAAATCTTTTTAATAACCTACAAAACATAAGAAAATATGAATCTTAAATTTGTTCTTAGGTCACCATAAAGAAACTACATCCTTAATAATATCGAGGACTACTAATATACTTTCCTCAGATATCACATGTCTTAAGAATTATACTATGTTCTTTGAGATATTGGCATACAGTCTATTTTCTCTCAAAATACCTACAAAAATCATTAGATATCATTCATGGTCGTCCATCATTAGTAATTATACCATAAAAATTAAATGAATATGACTACAAAAAAGTAAAAATATGGATTTAAGACTGTATTTAATAGGTCCATAACTTACATGAATGTATTCTTCAACCCAAATAGAATAATAAGATAATCATATAGATCCAACTTAATCCTAAAAATTGTACCCATATTATCATAAGTCCTCACTCTCAATTGGTGACACCTAGAAATTAAATTTATATTTGGGAATCATCTAACTAATCTTAGCTGATTTAATTAATAATCAATAAGATTAATAGGATTCTGATTCTTAACTATCATTCAGTTAGACTTCTTGTAATCCACCCACAAACACAACAATCCTTCAGCCTTATATGTGAAAAAATAGAATCACTCTCAGGGGATCTTCATGAGTAAATACATCCATATGACACTTAAGCTTCATGATAATTTTTAATCACTTGAAAATATTTGGATCCATACTATAAGATGGAATGTGTTGTTGTTCATACTTGACATAAGCTTGATCTTAAAGATGATCCCGAACATGGTTGGAAAACCCATTAAATACTCAGGGTACATTTCTTGGAACTAATTGATGAAAAGTGGAAACATATGATAGAATTTATCCTCATCTATTTTAATAAACACTAGAAAACTAGGCCAATGTCTCCCCCGATTAAAGATGGATGGATCCCAAATAACCTACCAAGACATCTCACTGACCATATAATCAACCTTTGTATACATGAAGTATACTCATCGATGATAGAAGTCGATGTGTTCTTGATAGTGAGTCGTACAATATATACCTAGGATCACATTAAAACTATTAATATTTAACACAAATAAATACAAGGGATGATGATACTCAGTGATCATGAGGGCATGAAAAAATCATTAATAAATACCCTTAGATAAACCCCTAAGAGAATATTAGTAGACAACGACCTATACAAATACTCTATAATAATAATCAAATATAAACAATTTGAGTAGATATGAATGTCTATGAATAAAACATATCAAATAGAATAGAAAATAAATTTAATGACACTATAAATATAACATTAATTGTGGATGGATCCCAACCATGAATTTTAGGTGTCTAATTGATTGTGTGAAGCTGGATAGATCCTTAGATTGGAGATCTCATCACCTAACTCCCATGATGTATATCACTATACTATCACAGATACCCTTTACTTTAGGATCCATTCCCTTCTCTATAACCTTAATAGAAGAAGGATCCTTAACATCCCAACTATTATGGTGATTTTTGGCATATCCTTGAACTTTTTATATGATCAGAACCACACCCAATGTCCATCTATAGTATGATTCCACATTACCTTCATATATTTCCTACCTCCTTATCAGAGTGTCAATCCTTCACTGACATATCAAAATTAGAATGAATATCCCCCTATTGTCCCTATAACAACACTATACTGAGGATCTCCCTCTCAAATTAATTTATGTTCACCTACCTTGGAGAATATATCTATCACAACCCTCGTGATACTTTTTAACATTTTACATTCTACTACCCAAATACTATCTCTTGGCCCTAGTATAAGAATCATGATTCCATGACGACCCCACCATAGTCTAGTTCCAATTTTTATACAAGTCTTCATTCAGAAGCTTCAAAAATATATTAGTTATAATATATTAAAATAGGATTGAATAGAGTACCCCATTACATCCTCAATACACATGACCATATTAGTCTCATAAACTACAGTTATAAGAGAAAATCATAGTAAATTAGAAAAGAAAAAGAAATTATACATTAAAAATAGTCTTCTTTTACTTGATTCAATAAATATATAGATTTTTCATCCCTCCGAGTATATAGAAATAATTTCCCAAAGAAACAAAACCTGATGTTCATCCAGGATATCCCCATATTCTGATATACCTATAGTAAAATATCTCATTTTCACTTTTTATCCCCTAAAGCATATAAGAGATTTGATTCATCGGACTCTCAGGGAGTGACTCAAGGAGATTAAATATAGTCTTTATAATCACTATCTAGAACTCAACAACTACTAGTTAACCATCACCAATAAAGAGTGTTGGATGTTATAGTCTAAACTCCAAAGTTAGGTTAAATATGATTATCCTAACTCTTGGAGATCCATTCCCCATGGACTATAGGATGTAAATAGATCTCTCAATGATCTATTTATTTATTACATTATTAGGTGAAACATGTGTCTATGGATCTAGTTTTGGTTGGTAATGCTCATCCGCTCCCTGCTGGTGCACAGTGGGAGTTAATCATAGTGGCATATTACTAAAATTATAAGAAAATAGATGAATACATTTTATAATTGGTATAATATCATGATTTATGTTAAGAAATAATAGGAACGTTCAACGTTATCATATATACAAGACTTATAATATCATGATTTTATTGATGTAAACTAAAATTTTCCCCAACCTACCCACTCTATGGTCAATAAAAATCTCACACATGACCACATGAAAATCATAACATATCCCATTAATATTTAAAATTAGTAATTATTCTAGTTGAGTGCTACCAATATGTTATTCAAGAAAACTGTATATATGTTTTTATAGACAATTTAAATGTACCCACCCTATATAGTAACCATAAAAACAATCACAAGTAAAAGTAAAAATAGCATAGGGTCCATATGTTCCAAAAAAATGATACATGATCACATGCCTCTTTACACCCCATTCCAAGATTAGAAACCCCATAAATCATAATTCAATATCAAATTCCATTGTATTCATAAATGTAACCTAGATGTAAAATAAAAAAACAAATAATAATAGTTTTTTGTTTGGTAAGATATAATTATCTCATACATAGGTTAGCTACTCCCCATAACATGTTTCATACCAAGCCTTGACAATACGTTATCTCTTGTATAATCTAACCCTGAGCATATCACAATAAAAAAATTAATATCACAACACTATGCAGTATCATCAGTCTGGTTTCCCAATATCATGACTAAATTGAATGATATGTGCCTCAAGTGCATATCCTTGTTTTCCAGAGGCTACTAAATACTAGTGAGGGAAAATATATATTGTTGTGAAGTTTATAACCTTAGGGATAGATTAAAATCATAACACAGTAAAATAAATAACAAATTATTATTATCCTAATACAATTGTTTTATAAGATAATCAAAAAAAACTAAATCCCAACTAATAATAAATATTGACACCATGCTAATTATAAAAAGAGTGATTGTACATGCCATACATGTAATACAACATAAGATATAACTATCATATGCAGATCATATATTATAGGTTTTACTAATAAAAACTAGTGATATTAATATAATTAACCTTGATCCCTAGATTGTTCTCATATCCCAACTCCAAACATACATCACCATCTCAACAATCAGATTTTGTTGGACCAATTACACTGCCGAGGTCACGAAACATAAATTCTTCTCAGGTACCATCGCACCTGATTAGGGTATAATTAAATCTTATTACATCACCAGTAATTATGTCCCCGACATGCCTAAGAAATACAAGATTATGATTTATATTAAATTTTATAAATAAATTAAATAAATAAACCATCACCCTAAATAATTCTTTTACCTAATCATGTGTGACTAAATCAGTTTTATCTACTGTAATAATGGGATGATATTCCAATGTTATGAACTATCCAATATGATGAAAGATAATACACCCCATATATAATAATTAGGGTGAATGATATATCATAATCAAGTACCACTTTGTTAATGATATATTACCATCACAGTCCATCTACGTAATTGATCCATCTGTAATATTATAACACTATAGAACAAGACATTGCATTTTTAATGGGGCATCACAGAACTAAAGTGGATGATGCACCCCCAATAACAACATAAACTTTATATATATAGATATTAAATCATTTAATATAAACATTCATTACATTATAATAACACATTCATGTGGATTATAAAGATATAGTGTATTTTGAAATATGGAAACATAAACAACTACTTAATATGTGAACTACATGATCTCTCGATAGGTTCTTCATAATTATAATACTTCTTAAAAATATCATACATATAAATTTATTCATAACATAGGTAAAATAAACATAATAATGGGTAATCTAAAATTTATAGTAAAGGTAAAAAAAAGTAGATACCTAAGAATAACATGACAAAAAGTGTATGAAAACATGCGTATAAAATTTCAAAACCATAGACTATATATCAAATATCATAATATTGAGTCATGAAATAAATATTAGAAGTTCTTAATAAATGAATCACAATGAAATAAAATAATAACAACCATGAGATCATTACATTTTCATAAGAGCTTGAATTGTGGAATACACATAAGAATTGTAATTCATTTTCATTTTAGTTATGGATAATTTATAGGGCTACCATATTAGAATGGTCTCACCCTCAATACCATTATAGTTGCCAATGTCCACTTCCTAAACTATCATAGTGGATAAATTCTCTTAACGAACTGGGATCACACCTCATTCCAGCCCTATTTAACTCTTTAGATATCAATCTTTTACCTAATGAATTGGAGGTAGATATAGGTACCACCAATAATATACTTAAAATAATATATATTTGTGCCAAAATATCATAAATCATAAATCATATTATAACCCATGAAATGAAATGGCCTTCGTAAGATATTCATCATATCAGATCCCATGAAATGAAATGTGCATCATAAAATATTCATCATATTTGATCCCATGAAAATAAATGGTTTTCATAAACATTTCAACATATTATAACCCATGGAAAAGAAATTTATTTCATAACCATATTTTCATTATAAACATAATCCATCTAGAAAAATAATAAATATGGTATTATTGGAGAATATGTCCTGTAATAATCATTTTTATCAAATGATGTCATCAAATATGGAAAATAAGTTTGAAGGAAAATAATATGGATCATTTCTTGAGGAAATAACATTTCATTTAAAACTAAAATTTTAAAACTAGATATTCAAAAACTATTTTGGAAATTATTATTATTTTAAATGAAAATGAAAACTAATAATGGATTATTTAAAAATCCGTTAAAATTTTTATGGATGAAAAAATTCTTTACACTTTGAAAGCACTTTTTAAAATATAAAAAAATGAAATTACATTTCATTAAATATAACCTTTTAAACTTATGAATTATTATTTAAAAATTTATTTTTTATGATTTTGGATAATATCATTAATTTTATATTGGTTAAAACAAATATTCCTTTAACATTTTAGGTAACGTCTAAATGGGCCCTGTTTTTTAAATGCACATAAAGATTTATTTTTAAAGATTTTGTAAAAATTCATACATAGTGAAATACGGATTCGAAAAATCTTCGGATAATAATTAAATCATTCATTAAAACATTTTTATTAAATAGGGACATGGAAGAAAAAACATTCTGATCAAAGAGAGAAATAATATTAGTTTTCTTTAAAAACATTTATTTGGAATATTGAGAACATAAAGAGATAAAAATTAAAGGAACATATATATTTTAAGGAAATAACTATAGGGAAATATATTAATGATTTTACTGAGATATATATTATTATATTTCAACATCATAATAACAAAGGTAAAAAACATCGATAATCAATGAGATTGTATCATAAAAATCATACCACTGGGTAACATGAAATCATAAGCCCCGTGAAAGAATAAAATAAAATTAAAATTAAATTACAATGAGAATAAATAAATTAATTATTATACAGGTAAAATGGGTTTTATATACACCTTGTATAATATTATAGTTGGATGACATAACATAGGTCGTAGAGAAGACAGTTTGAGAAAGAAACAGTATCTCTTTGGGAACTTTTGAGATGTAAAACCCATGAAATAGAGATTCTAAAATAGATATTAAAATACCCATAGATTTTAGTAAAATTATGCTTAACTAAATTCACGTGAAATATATACACCAAATAAATGAAATAGGTGGTGAATATGGCATCTGTCTCAAAGAAAATAAAAGTGAGACGGAAATCACTTACCTCATGTACGGGTTTCATTTGAACCTCCTATATAATAAATATATGTTTTTAATACATCTATTTCATACCCTTAACTATATATATCATACCATTTATGGTTCAATTATTACTATTTTTTCCCCATTTATTAATAATTTTTTATTAAAATCGCATTTTGAGTAATAACTACTTTGTTTTTCAGGTATGTTTTGATTGGGTATTTTCAATCCATTTAAATTGATTTTTGGTTCCACCATCTACATATTTTTCAAAATTATTTAAATATACCATATATATTCAGTATATATTAATTTATATTAATCCATAAATGGTATAGATAGAAAATAAAATATATCGTTCATGGAGACGGTTGCTCATATGTATTCATTAACGTTGCTTTAATTTTCAAGATGGACGAAACGTAATGACGATATATAATTTAATACCCTTATACGATAATTTTAATTCAATTCATCAAATATTTTAATTAAATATATCTTTACTAAATTCCATGTAAATCTGTAGTGAAAAATGAATTATGTCACTTAATGAGGTGGTAGTCCACCATTAACACTATCGATGTAATCATATTCCCACAGAATGGAAAGAAAAAAATTATATGTTATATTATAACTAAATATGTATAATTTATTCATAAATATAATATTTATATTTATAATACCTAATTATATACATCCATTAAAGGTGGTGATGAAAATGAATTTCATCGGTTCATGAGGTGGTAGTCCATCGTGCACATGATCGATAGTTTTGTTTCCCACTTGATGGAAGATGAGATGGATGTAATCCATGATATTAACACAATAACATAAAATTAAAAGATTTATGATAGAGTTTTTATATTTTATTTAATATAAAATTATTGAATTGGTTAAAATAATAATTAAAAATAAAGAGTTTACTGAAGAAAATTATCTTCCCTTAGAACAACCCACCATGAATCTCTTATTAAGGAACCTATAGTTGGTCGTTTGGGATGACTGAAAACTCTATAAAAAGTCTAAGGATGTTGGGAGGGATTTTGGTAGTTGTTGTTTTTTATCCAAATAGATTAATATGTATGCATAATATATGATATGATAGGTCTTTTTATTAGTGGTCAAAGGTACCCACTCGGAGACTACATAGAAATTTCACAAAAGAATCCAAAATGATAAATCCATTCACATAAAAAAACTTCCAAACGACCCAAGTTTATATCTTTATAAGTATCATATAGATATATTTCCATAAAATAGGATTTTTAAATGTTTTTATGAAAATATTCCCCTTAGAATTTAGTTTAACCCCTGGTAAAATCATTTTAACCATAACAATAGTAATTAATTTTTTATATTTTTATTAGTCATATTTAAAAAAAATTGTAACGCCCTGACACCTCTAGACCGAAGTAGGTGCATTACTAATTACACTGGAATGATTACAAGGAATCAAATCCTGAAGGACCGAGTAATTTATTCATCTTGAAGAAACTAGATACATACATGTAACTCATACTGAACTGCAAAAGGTAAAAAAATACAACACATAACAAAAACTTATAGATTGCATCCATGATAACTCAATAAATGGTCTCCTCTTCATAACCTGTTGAAGGTTAACCAATGAATGGGGAGATATCAAATGCTCATTAAGGGTTAAAAATAGTGGAAGCATGAATCAATAATAACTAAATCATAAAAAATTATGCATTGTCAATATGGAATGGTGACTAAATGAAGAACACATGCCTTTAATAAACTGATAATGTAACTACATCCATAGGATTTTTCACAGTGAGAACCTCATGGATAGTAACAACTGAAAATGAATAAAGATATTTCTTATTAATTGGATTTCATGTATCTGGCACATGATACCATAATACGATTGAAATGGTTTAAGTCTATGGGTAGAAACTTTTATGATTTTTGGAAACAAAATCAAAGGGTTTGTCACCAACTAATTTGTCTCATGAGATCTATTGATGTATCGAGGGGATATATCGGGCCCCACCCGCCACAGCATGTCCAAATAATTCTTTATATAATGATTTAATATAAGTACAATATTCCTTCTCAATATAAATATATATTTGAGGATACGGATTCATCAAAGGATGTTGACATAAATAATGATACTTTTAAATGAGACCACTGGAAAAATTTTGGGGAAATAATCCTTAAACTTTTCAAAGTGTCTCATACCACCTTGAAACATTCAAATAATAATCCTTTATATCATCATGAGAATAAGAAGACTCTTGATATGATATAACATTCATAAGTACATACACCACAAGAATTAAAAAAGTGGTAAACAATGAATATATCTCTTAAAATTTAATGTGAGATGAGAAAAAACCTTTTAACATTAGAAAGAAGAGTTCTCTTGGGAAATCATTTATATTTTCCATAAAATCGGATTGTAAAAATTAATATCTGAGAAAATGAAAGACTAGGACTGTAAAATTATATTTTAGGCATAAATGATGTCCCAGTGAATTCAAATCCTGTAAAAACGGATTTTAAATAATCTTTAGAATTAAAACATTTTAGGGCGGTCAAAAGAATTCATTAAAGAGATTTTAAAGAGAAAAGGAATGTTTTATTTCATAAAATAAAAAATAAACCCAAATAGAATTTAAAATGTGTTATTGAATAAGATAAAAATTTCTTAAAACTTATTATAGATTGAATATCATAATAGGTAATAATTTTAGAAGTTCCTTGAATCAATCTTTCATTTTAAATGAATTTTAAAAAGATTATTTTAAACAGGTAACTTTACACAAAATAAAGAAGGATTATTATTGGTACACATATATAAGACATTCCCATAGAATATATGAGGGGTAAATTGGAATAAAATAGAATATTATTGAGGTGAATAGAGAATAAGATCTACCCGAATGAAAAATGGAGGTTTGGATGGAAAACCTCCATCGTTATGCAATCAATCGATTTGAATGCCCAAAAATTAAGAATCAAAAATGATACATTGACTAACATGATAAAAAATAGATTCTTATTAAGAAACATAAATGGGAAGTAGACATACAACATACACAAGTAATAGTAGTGAATAAGTAAAATCTCACAAAAAATGGAAGTGAGATGAAGGAACCCCTTACATTAAGTCTGAATGTGTTCCTCTCTTGAACTTAAGGTCCTGGAATATGAAATTATACACATTAATAACTTGATTAAGAACCTATTAGATATGTATTTAGTTTATCCTAATTTTTCTAGTTTTTTCCATTATTGATATGTTATTATATTGAATTTCGTCCTTCTGGATTGTTCGTTTTCTTTATTTTCATAATCGGTTCAGTTGCTATTATATAGTAGGGTTCACGTGGAATGAATGTAGATTTCCACAATTGAAATTAAATAATATTTTTGTACATCCATACGTTTTAATGTTCATTTATATCATTTGGTTTACATATAATGGGGATGAATCATTAGATGAAATATTAATGACATTCACTTAGATTATTTTAGCGGTATTTTGATTATTAGGAACTTTTTTGGTCATGTGTTTTAATATTATGTACATATACTGGTTTTTGAATATTGATTAGGTTATAATAAATATATTATAGTCTATTTAAACAATAAAAATTGTTTCATGACCAGTAATGAAGGAGAAATTGAAGAACAAAACTTCATCGTCCACGAAGGTTATAAATTTGAACCTCATGGACGTCGATTTCGTTTATAAAAGTAAAAAAAGAAAAGAGTAAGAATATTGATTATGGGTATTCCATTAACATGATATAATTCAAGTATATAAATGATACTAGATTTATCAGGGTCTTTTGGATATAGAAGGTGGGGGTAGAAAAAGAAAAGAGATGAACTTTAAAATAAAAGGAAAGTGGAGAGATCCATTATGAAAATTCAGCAGCCAAATGACGTCGCTTAAAATTTCATAAAATGAATTGATGAGAGAAATAGTGTGTATCATCATATATAAATAAAAAGGACATTAATAGTAATACATAATATAAATCCCCATAATATGATAATGGAAAATCAATAAGATAACATAAAAGAAGTGTTGAATAAAAGAGGATGGTGAAAGGTTCCCATACCTTGTAGAGTAACTCCTAGAACATTAAGGATGGTACTATGGGAGCTTAAGGAAACATTTTTAGGACTCCTAGAGTGGTAAGCCCCCATATATTCATGGATTAGGGAGTTGGAATGAAGGAAATCAAATGGATGAGTGCGTATTTATAGAAAAGATATGGAGTTTTTTTAATAATTACAAAGGGACACATCATTAGTGGTTTTTGCAAAACCATGTGTTTTCCCATGGTGCTTGCCCATGATTTTAACCACATGGGACACATAATATCCAATTGTACTATAAATGAGTCAACCTTCCTTTTATTTTTATTATTATGTCATTATGATGTCATTAAACTACTGAAAACCCAAAATCGTATTTTTACTGTTTACTAAAATTCAAGTATTTTAGAAAAATCCCAAAAATTAACCCTAACCATTATTCGACATGTAGAATTGAAAAATGAAATACATTTTCGGAAAATAATTTTCTTAAATATTTTTAATTGAATTTTTAAATAAAATCATAATTTATTCCAAAAAAATCGACTTTTAAACTATAACTCATTTTACAAGACACTGAGAAATTAATTATGGTTCTATAAAATTATCTTATAATCATAATAAAATAAAATAACAAATTGTTATTAAATTTTATGAAAATAAATTCTTATTTTGAATTATTAAATTAATCAGAAAATTGTAATTTAAATATTTATATCATATAAAAATACCAATATTTATACTATGATCATTTTTTACCTTTAAGATGTCTAAATTGTATTGATAAATTCATGGTTGAAGTTTCTATTTTTGATATATAATTTAATTTTATTTACTATTCATAAGGGTATGCCACTATTTATAAGGGTCTATTACTATTCACAAAAAATTATGTTTGTCTTATCAGAATCAAAATATCTTACTGAATGCAGCCGTGTATATTAGTTTTTAAAAATGTAAAACACAGAGGTGTAACAATTATGTTTACTTTACTAGGTTGAAATAAAGTTGTGTTTTGTAGAGACATAGTGTTTCATGAATTCTATAATAAATCTGTTCGTAAATTCTTGGGGTGTTACATTAATCTCTCTTTAATAAAATTTTGTCCTCGAAATTTGTAATTGAACTTTAAATGTTAATGGTTGAGATGTGAAAATTCCCTTGTGAGAAACCCACATCAAGAATACAGTTAAAATATCCTCTTAATAAGAGGAAGGGTAAATTCATCTATTACTACAAAAAAACATTCTAATTGGACAGTAGGGTAATGGAAGAATAATCAAACAATCATGTAGTGAAATTGAACTAAAAAACATCATAAAATGATCAACTTAAATCATTTACTAAATGGTTAAAAATTACAAAATATAATTATTCAACACATTATAATGAAGGAATCTAAATTTCCTAGAGGAACTTATCATTAACCCTTAATCAACAAGAAGCTTCTCTAAAATTTACATTCAAAAAATGTGAATAACAGCATCATGTATCCTCTTGAAACATGGTAATAAAATGAATTACCATAAAAACCACTTCAGAAACATGCATTCCATTTTAGTCATTTATTAAGGTACATGATATTGGATATACTCCTAAAATCCAAATATTCTGTAAACTCCATCGATGATAGCATAGAACACTTATTGAAAAGTTAATAATAAATTACAAGGTAGTCAGTACTTATCTGAATCAATTATTTATTCATCATTATCTCAACATGATATATATATATTAAGGGTGGTCTTTCCCTCGATCATTAGTTTTCTATAAAGTTTAACTTTTTACTGAATCGCTTCTCCTTTTTACCATTCACCATATGACCTAAAATCCTTAAGTGGAATAGTACTATAGTACAATCCTTATAAATTTCATAATTCTTAAAACTAGTAAAATACTAAAAAAATTTAAATGACATTACTCTTGAATAAGAAAATTAATCATTCTACATCATCTATGGTAGCATCATAACTTGATCATTATCCAATATCATCATTTAGGGTATATTCCTTTGACGATTGAGACATTGGTTCACATAGTGTCCCGTATCCTTGTAGGTGAATCATTGTACATTGGAAACAATTTTATTACCCTTGAAATCAAGAACTTGGTTTCCTTTTTATCCAAACTTATAGAAAACTCCCATTCTCTTTAAGCATTTACCATGGTGATTTTTTCCACATTTTTCACATGTGGGAAAACACTTCCTTCCCTTCTTACCTTTATCCTTGTATTTCTCTAACATCCTATCGTTCTTTTTCTTCCCTTCAAATCCATAGGACTCCAATAACACATTATATAACTTTTTAACTCAAGCTATTATTTCCTCATATGATAAGGATACTTGGGATAAAATCTTCCTTTAAAAAGATGTCTTTAGACCATTAGCGATATGATCCTTCTTACGCTTCGCATCATGTGCGTTGGTAAAGTTTTTATTCCTTCTGCTAAGATCCCTTTATAATCAATTTATATAATATATATTAGCTCATAAAATTATGAACTCTCTATGACTCTATACATAGTATAGTAGATAACATAATTTTAAGCATCGTAAATCCTAGAACCATATTATTTGGTCACATTGGGGCATAAATCCTTCCTAATAGTGGGTAAATGAAATGTGAATTATCCTAATCATATCCCTTGGGAGTTTCAAACCAAGAGTGCAGCAAGGCCCATTGTCGTGTATTAGGATACCTTGGTCCAAGCCTAAAACTCCTTGTCAGAGTTTTCTCTCCTAGGTACATCTATGCCAGAGCCACCTCTACTTTTTTTATCCATACATGGATATATTTGCAAAAAAATATCCACACAATCTATTCCTTACCAAAATTATAGGATGATTTTGTTTATTTATCCTCATTGACAATATTAGGGATTTGTTCCCTAACCTACATTTTCTAAATCTAGTTCCCAAGGTTTCTACTAAACCTCCTCTAATACCAACAGTAATGCCTCGACCCCTCAAAACTAGAGTTGGTGCATTACTAATTACATTGGCATGATTACAGGGAATAAAATCTAGAAGGACCAAGTAGTTTAGTAGTCTTGAAGAAACTAGATACATACATGTTACTCATATTACATTGAGAAAGGTAACAAAATCCCACGCATAATAAAAACTAGTAAGCTGCATCCATGAGAACTCAATAAATGGCCTTATCATCATAACTTGTTGAAGGTAAAAAAAATTAAGGGGTGATCTCAAATGCTCAGTAAAGGTTAAAAATAGAATAATCATGAATCGATAATAACTGAATCGTAAACAATTATTCATAGTCAATATGGAATGGTGAGTAAATGAACAATGTGAGCCTTTAATAAATTGAGAATGAAACTACATCTATATGTTTTGTCATATTGAAAACCTCAGGGATAATAATAACTGAAAATAAATATTAATTGGATGTCATGTATTTGGAACATGATATAATAATACCATCTAAGTGGTTTAAGTCTTTCGGTAGAAACCTGTCTGATTTTTGGAAACAAACACGAAGGGTTAGTCGCAAAATGATTTGTCCCATGAGACCTATCGATGTATCGAGGGGCTATAGTGAGCCCCACCCACATCTTCATGTCTAAAGAATTATTTATACATATAGTTAATACATGTAAAATATGCCTTCTCAATATCTATATATATTTGATGATACAGATTTATCAAAGGATGTTGACATAAATAGGGATACTTTTAAATTAGACCATTGAAATTTTTTTGAGGAAATAATCCTTAATCATTTCAAAGTGTCACATAATACCTTGAAACATTCAAATCATAATCCCTTAGAATATAATGAGAATAAGGAAACTCTTCATAGATATAAAAAAGGGTAGTATATACCCCATAAGAATTAAATAATTTGTGAACAGTGAATATATCTTATAAAATTTAATGTGAGATGACAAAAATCCTTTTTTACTTTAGAAAGAAGAGTTATTTTTGAAAATCATTTATATTTTCCAGGAAAACAGATTGTAAAAATTAATATCCTCGAAATTAAAAGAACCGCACATTGAAATTATATTTTAGGCATAAATGATGTCCCACTGAAGTGAAATCATGTAAAAACTAATTTTAAAGAATCTTTAAAATTAAAACATCTTAGGGCGGTATAACGAATTCCCTAAAGAGATTTTAAAGAGAAAATATTGTTTTATTTAATAAAATCATAAATGATCCAAAATATAATTTAAAATGTGTGATTTAATAAGATAAACAAGGATTAAAACAAATTATAGTGTGAACATCAAAAAAGGTAAGAATTTTAGAAGTTTGTTGAATCAAGCTTGAATTTCAGAAGAATTTTTGAACGATTATTTTAAATATGTATCTTCTACAAACATGATGAAGGGTTCTGATTGGTAAACATATATATAACATTCACACAAAATTTATGAGTGTTACATAAGAATAAATAATAATTTCATTGACGTGAATATATAATAATAGCAACCCGGATGAAAAATAGAGGATTGGGTGGGAAACCTCCATCACTTTGTAATAAATCTATTCGAATTCCCCAAAATTAAGAATCATAAAATGATACATTTAATTCCATTATAATAAAGAGATTAATGATATGAAACATCAATGTGAAGTATACATACAAAATACTCTAGTAATAGTATTGAATACGGAAAATCTCACAAAAATGGAAGTGAGATGAAGAAACCCCTTACCTTAAGTCCGAATGTGTTTCTCTCTTGAACCCTAGGTCCCGGAATATGAATTATAATAATTAGTAACATAATTTAGAACCTATTATATATGTATTTAGTTTATAATAATTTGTTTTAATTAACTTAATCCAATATTGATATGTTATTATATTGAATTTCGTTGTTCCAGAGTGTTCGTTATCTTTATTTTCATAATCGGTTCACTTGCTATTAAGTAGTGGAGTTCAAGTGGAATGGATGTAAATGTCCAGAATTGAAATAAAATAATATTAATGAACATCTAGAAGTTTTAATGGTCATTTATATTATTTGTTTTACATGGAATGAGGATAAATTATTAGATGAAATATTAATGACATTCACTTAGATTATTTTAGTAGTATTGGGGTAATTAGGAACTAGTTTGGTTGTGTGATTAAATATTAGGTACATATACTAGTTAATGAATATTAATTAGGTTGTAATACATATATTATAGTCTGGTTAAACTATAAAAATGGTTTCATGACTAGTAATTAAGGATAAATTTAATAACAAAACATTGTCATCCACGAAGTTTATAAATTGGAACCTCATGGATGTTGATTTCATTTATAAAAATATAAAGGAGGGAGTAAGAATATTGATGATGGTTCTTCCATTAACTTCATATAATTATATTTTATTGATGATAATGGATTTATCATGGCCATTTGGATAGAGGAGGTGAGGAGAGAAAAAGAAAATAGATAAACTTTAAAATAAAAGGAAAGTTGGGAGATCCCTTGTGAAAATTCGGCAGCCTAACGGTGTTGCTTAAAATTTCATAAAATGAATTGATGGGAGAAAAATGGTATCTAATAATTTTGAAATAAAAAGTACAGTAATTGGAATACATTATATAAACCCCCAACATATGAGAATGGAAAATTAAATAGATAACATAAAAGGAGTGCTGAATAAAAGAGGGTGAAAGGTTCCCTAACCTTGTAGAGTAACTCCTATAACCTAAAGGCTGGGACCTTGGGAGATTATGTAAACCTTATGAAAAATCATTTAGGGGTAAAAACACTAGATATTAGAGAAATGTGTATTTTTAATGAATGACAACGAATGGATGAGTGGGTATTTATAGAAAAGAGAGGGACTTTTTTAATAATTTCAAAGGGACACCTCATTAGTGGTTTTTCTAAAACCATAGGATTTTCTAAGGTATTTGGCTTTCTTTTTAGACAATTTGGACATATAATATCCTGTTATACTATAAAAAATTCTACCGGCCTTTTATTTAAATTATTATTTCATTATGATATCATTAAACTACCGAAAACTAAAAACAGTATTATTACTATTCACCAAAATTCAAGTATTTTAGAAAAATACCAAAAATTAACCCTAACCATTTTTTGAAATGTATAATACAAAAATGAAATCCATTTTATGAAAATAATTTACAAAAAAAATTATTTAATTTCTAAATAAAATCAAAATTTATTCCAAAAAAACATTTAAACTATAACTCGTTTAATAAGACCTTCAAAAAATAATTTAGGCCTTGTAAAATTATATTATAATAATAAGGAAATAATGTAAAAAAATTTACTACATTTTATAAAAATGCATTTCTATTTTAAATTATTAATTTAATCAAAAAATTGTAATTTAAATATTTATGTCATAGAAAAATACCAATACTTATACTAGGATCGTTTATTCACTTTTAAGATTTTTAATTATATTTATATATTCATGGGGGAAGTTTATATTTTTTTTATGGTTTAATATTCATTACTATTCGTAGGTTTATGTCAATATTCATAAGGGTATGTTGCTATTCACCAAAAATTAATTTTATCTTATCAGACTCTGAATATCTTACTGAACAAAACTGTGAATGTCAGTTTTTCAAAATTCAAAACACAAAGGTGGAAAATTATCATTTTAATTGACTAGGTTATAATAAAGTGGTGTTTTGTAGAGAATTAGTATTTCATGCATTCTATAATAAATCTATTTATAAATTCTTGGGGTGTTACAAAATTAATTTTACCTTATTATATAATATTTTCAATTATTATTAAAAAACTGGAATATAATTTTCCCAATCAAATTAAAATAACTGGAAAATTATAATTTCTAATTAAACTCGCAAATGGGAAAAAATCATGTTTCCAATGAAAATGTTTTCAAAAGATTAAAATGATTTTCTATAAAATTTAAATATTAAATTGATTTCAGTGACCTAAATTGAATTATTATATATGTAATTGAAAAAAATTACCATTAAAACCCATTTTAAAATAAGGTTTATCTTCTAAATTATTATATTCAAAATGCATTTTTTAATAAACCCGTATTTTCCCTATTTATCGAAAAAATTTCTTTTTCAAAAAATTATCAAAATATTAACATAATATAATTTTGACATGATGACTTAAAAAATGAAGTTCAGTTTTTCAAGTACATTTTAAAAAATTGAAAAAATAATAATTTTAAAATATGTGAGAAAAATGTGACAAAGCATCCTTTTTAAAAAGTACACTTTTTAAGAATAAAATTAAATTTATTGTTGTATTTTAACTAGAAAACAGATAAGATTAATATTAAAAAAAATGATTGAATAATATATATATCATTAAAAGAATTCACCAATAGTGTTTTATTTAATTTATTGAGATAAAACATGTTTTTTGACATGAATATATTTTTTCATAAAATTATTTCCTTTATTTTTGAATGGTTTTAGTTTTCATCTATAATTAATTGGTAACCATTTAATTATTTTTATATAAATGTGTAGAGAATATATTTTCTTAATTTATTTTAATACTATTCATACTCACCATTCCAATGGATAGAGTATAACAATCATATTAAATAATAATATTTCGATAGTATATTGTGATTTCATAAACTTGGGGTTGCATGTAGCATATATTATCGAAGAAATTAAATTTAATTGGAAAAAATCCTAAAATTTTGGTGGTAAATTATACCCCCATTAAAAATAATTTCACCATTTAAATTCTAACACATTAATAAAAATAATTTAGGATACATCTTCCTTATTACATCCTTATGTTCCCATATAGGTTCCTCAAGTTTGTGGTTTCATGATAAAATGTTGACCAAGTGAGTGGTCTCTTTTTATAAAACATTCAATCTATGATCTGTAATCTCAATAAAATTTTCCCCATTACAAATATCTTGATCCATTGGTATGACATCTATGTTTAGTACGTATTATGGATCTAGTATGTTCTTCCTCAGTAGAGATACAAAGACCACATCATGAACCTGAGAGAGGTTAAGTGGGAGTGCCAAACAAGAAGCTACAATTATGATATGATCAATAATTTCAAAGGGGATGAAATTCATAGGGATTAGGATTTCCTTATTTATTCCATTGATAAAATCATAGAAACAAATTCTAACCTGATTTAAATATTATTTCCTATTAGTTATTGTTAGAATCATGATTTTATTTAATTTGTTCAATCCTTAAATTATGTTCAATATATCTAGAATTATCTTTCATTTCTTTATAAATATTAGGTTCTAATAGATTTCATTCTCTAACTTTATTTCATCACATTGTATCTCTACACTTATTTCCAAATTTGTATTCATAAGGTCCCATTTTAATATTTTGAGTGAATGTTATTATTGTAAGAAAAAAAACAAGGGGAATAAGGTGTTTATCCAAACTACCTTTGAGATACCTAGAACAAGATACTACCATAACCATTAGGGTTTGAATTTTTCTATAAGACTGGCCATATATCAGAGGATGACATAAAGATCTGAATATCAAATCAGCATTGATATTTTGCTAAAAAAATCTATAATTTTGAGGTAAACCTCGGATCCCAACCAATCATAATGGAATGTGGTACTCCATGCATCCTTGCTACATCCTTGATAAATATCATCCAAAGCTGATCTGTAGAGAAATATTCTATGGTACTGATAAAGTGTGTTTTCTTTTTAAATAAATTCACTACAACCCATATAGAATTGTTCCCTTTATTCATTTTGGGGAATCTAATGAAAAAATCCATGGTGATGTTTTCCTATTTTCGGTCTGGCATGGATAATTATTAGAGCTTACCCTTAAACATTTTTATCCTATCCTTAACTTTATGGCATACCAAATACCATGATCCATGCTGAACAATATATCCATTCATTTTTTTGCAACAGAAGTAATATTTCATGTAGTCCATTTGTAGTTGTTATACCCTTTTCATCCTTCAGTTGTGGGATAAAGCCCCATAGACATCCTAGATGTGACAGGTTGTCTCTTGGTATGTGGGTTCTCCTTTTTCCAAAACTATATCAATATAATTCCCAATTTGAAATAACCCATATTTACCCCAATAGAAAAATTAATATAAATCCTAAAGGTTACCAATACATTTAATCTTATCCAAAAAATGTAGAGGTATTCTTTCTCAAATTAATTTTTCTATAAAACATATACAAAACCAAAGCATTGTATTTCCATAAATGTAACCTGAACCATCCTTAATCATCATAAACTCATCACATAAAATATCAAAAGTGGTGTCGATGACATTGATATTATTCTCGACCTAGAACATCGAAACCCCTGATGGTATCCATAAATCTTATGTTAATCATAAATATAGGCATATATGTTTACAAAAGTAACATAATCCATTGATGTTTCATGCTACTTATAACCAAAATACCACTCGTTTAATACCTATACATCATAATTATTGAATATGAATATATAAATACATAAACCATTTATTCCATAAATAAGATCTTATATTATATAAAAACATTTCCATTGGAAGTTTAGGTTCATCCTTTCAATACTATAATATCATATGTGATTTCAATATTCAATAATCCATGTAGAGGGAGATAATCAATGATTAGAATCACATCAAATATCACTAAATGTTGAACTATAAGATTTTCAATAGACTCATTCATACAAAATCAAACAAGAAATTCCAAACTAAAGTGTAACATCCTGGATAAATGAAGAATATGAAATTTTCATATTTATTAATATTTGTGAATTAAATATTAATTTTACTTTAAATGGGTTTCTATGTTCGATAGCGTACCTGATACGCGACAACGGGTTTCTATGAAATCTTTCGTTGCACACTAATAATATAATAATATTATTGTAAACAGCAGTTAACTCATAGCTGTTGTATTAGAGTGAATGAACAAATCTAACTAAAATAAGATTATAAATGTTTTTTAAATTTATTTACATATATCCAGTAAAATTTAGAGGCATAAAATGTGAATGAATCTAATTGTAAGCATAATTTACATTAAAAGGCCGATTTTCTTCCTTTTAATGATGAACCCTATTTAAATACAGTTTTGTTCACTTTAATACATTATTTTTGAACAAATAAAATCCTTCTTTATAATTGGGACATCAAAATTTACTTTTTGTAAATTTTTTGAATTTTTTTGATAAAGTTCATTTTTTTAATGAATAGTGAAAATATTTTATTTAATTCAAAACTATGTTTTAATCTAATTTATTTATATGGTTATATTATCTCATTAATTGGTTTTAAAGTGTAATTAGAATATATTTTTACAATTTAATCCAATGTTGTTCATTGGAATTAATTTCACTTTGAAATTGGACATAAACAAGGGTCAATCTTTTGACAATTATTGTTTCTTAAAAACACGCTATTTGTTTTAACAATGGGAATTAATTTTAAATTAATTAATGAAACTTCTATTTTTTGAATTTAGTAAAGTAGACACCATTTTTGAATTTGGAATATCAAATATATCTTAGGCTGAATTTTTGGTATTTTTCTGAAAAACTTAAATTTTTGATGAATAGTGAAACCACTTAGTAGTAGTTAAAAAACTGAAATTTTCATTTAAATGAAATTTTACCACTTCTATGAATTGAAATTCAAAAATACGACATACGTGGTTTTTATTAGTTAGTAAAATTTGGTTCAATAAGATGAAAATAATTTTTAGTGAATAGTAACTTTTGACTTTTATTTACCACAGTTAAAGGTAAATAGGGTAATTCAAGATAAAAAGAATATTATAATAATTAAAAATTACCTTAACACTTGTCCTAACCTTATTTTAATGAGTAATGGTTGACCCTGGTCATATTTGTGTCGATTTGGGTACCCCATGGAGCCACTTATGAATGATAATGACACTTTAGATTTATTAATTTAAAGTAAGGCAAAAATGACATAAACAAAAATCTAATAGTCAATTAATTTTTATATGGTGTTATATAAGTCATATTTTCTACTATAAATATTATTTATAATGATAGAAAAAATAATAAATGATTATATTTTTTTATAATTTTTAGACATCGAAATAATTAAATTATTCATGACACAATAATGATGCAGTATTTACCTCATTAATAAATGATTAAAATATATAAGATTATAATGATTAAAATATTATCCAAAACCTATCCAATTACTATTGGATTATTTTATTTCGACCATGAGTAATCTTATCATTTACTCTAATGATTTTTGGACCATTAGAAACTGAATAGAATTGGATAATAAAATAACATTTTCACACTTTCCTAAAGAGCCTCCCTTCTCCCTTACAAAAGGAGACCAATTATAACCAATTCATCACACCTCTAAATCCTTTTGTCTTGACCAACCTCTGCCCAATTATTCTCTCTACATCCATCTTCTCATCCAAGAAGACTTACCTTAGGCATAAGGCACTTCAAAAAGTCCTTTTGGTTCAAACCAAAGGAAGTTACCCAAATTAAAGGTAACATTTCCTCTTAACTTCTATTCCTTTATTTTACTTATTCAACCCCAAAACTCTATTTATTCCTTTATTTTATAACAAAAAAATTATCCTCAATATACTAGGATGTTTTTATGAGAATAAGTTTAACAACACTTAGAAACACCTCCATCTAATGGGTGAAGAACACACTGTTTCTATGGATGGGAAACTAACGCCTCACGAAACGATGATTGTTCGATTATCTCCTACCACCTATCATGGTGGCCATTAAGATGGAACTGTATTTATATATGATATATATAATGTTTATAGTTTCCTTATGATTCTTTATTTTACATTTATATCATACCTTTTATGGTTTCTATAATGGGTAAAGATGATAATTTCATTTGAGGATGTGCGGACTACCGCCCCCTCAAAGTGATATGACTCGTTAATACCATATGTGGGATGTATAAAGGATAGATTTAATGATATTATATATGATATTATACTGAAATTATAATATAACTCTATATCATTATGTTTTAATTCCATTAAAAAATGAAATAGAAATGAAAGTAGCGTTCATCCGTACGTACGGCTTACCATCTACATAAACAGTGCATTTCATTTCATATCTCCAAAATGTTATGTACTATTATAAATACATATATATACTGGATATATGATTTATGTTATATCTAAATTATGAATATAATTCTGTAGATAATGGACTATTGACCACATGGACAAGTTGTAATTATAAGGTGTTCATTTTGGACTCAAGTACCAAATATCAACCAAACGGCCATAATTAATTTAAATGATTGAATAATGTTTATAACATGGTAATAGGTGATATAAAAAGGATAAAAAACATTAAAATGTTTCTTAATCAAGTATAAATTATCTTTAGTTTATTATTCAGGAAGAACAAGGAACAAACGAGTCAAGTCGGACACGTGGTAAGGGATTTTCTTATATCACTTTTAATTCCGTGAGATTTCCATTTTTCGCCACTTATTCATTGCATGTGGTGTATTGTGTACTTACATTTGATATATATTAAAAATATTCTCATTATATTCATGGTGTTATATGATTCATTTAGTGGTTATTAACTTTTGGTCATACAACACAGTTTATTTCAACATGGTAAAGGGTTTCATCTCACTTTTTATTCCCATGAGATTAATGCAATATTTGCCACTATTTCCTTTTGTGGGATGTATGTACTGCCCATGATTGTACTATTTGTGTAATATAATTTTATTTATGAGTATTTAAATCTTCATTGTATGATCCTTCTTTCATGTGGAACATGTTTTGTAAGTTACCAAATCGGTAAGGGAACCTTTCACCCTCCTCTATTTAAAAGACTTCTTTTTTGTTATGTATTTTAATTTACATCTTATTATTATTGGATATGATCTTATATATCCTTATTGATTTCAACATTAATTCCAAGTGATGAGATAACCTTTTTTATCTTCAACTCTTTTTCTTAATTTTAAAGTGACGTCGTTAGGCTGTCAGATTTTTATAAGGGAACTTCTTGACCGAATTTCAATTCTTTGGGTTCAACTTGTACTTGTTGAATATGTCATTCTATGGATATGTGTGAATGACCTATGATTTTTTTACACTTAATATCCACTAATATTGGGTGTAGTTATATTTTTCACACATAATTATGTGATTGATTTATCTTTAATTTAAGGATACCATCTTTATATGTTATTTCATCCCAATTTACATTTCCACTGAGATTTCATTGTTGTTATGAACCAATTCACTATTATATGGTGTATATACTATCTTTTTAAATATTATATCATAAATTCATTTATTCTAATGATATTATAAATTTCTTATTAAATGTTATTCTTAAATTATTTTTATTCAAGCGTCTCTATTTTTGTTAAAAAACTCTTTAACTAAAATAACATTTTAAATGTTTAAAATATTTATTCTTCTGAATATTTCTCATTAATGTCCCTGTTTTAAAAATGGGTATAGGATATATTTATATGGACATTAATTTTTTCAAATGATAATAAATTTAAAATCGTCAAAGTGGTATAGGACACTTTCATTCCAAAATCTATTTTTAAATGGTTTTGAAAATTATTTGATAAAACATTGTTTATTTCAATATCTTGATTTGATATATTGGAATGTGGAAATGTTATCTTTACTTTATACATGTGTTATATGTTATGATTATGTGACATTTATTGGGTATTGTTTACTTATACGGGTGGTTTGGTGATAAACATAGGGTGGGTGAGCCTGAGATAGCTCTCCAATGCATTGGGTAATGTGACAGATGTAAACATGATGTTTCTCCTAAGAGATTTAGAGAATATATTGTGATGGGTATTCCAAGTGTAAATCCCTACATAGCTGTGATAGATACAATGTATGTTTGATATGGATTCAATAAGTAACCTTTTTGATTAATAATTTGTGTGTGTTATTCATAAATCTTATTATTTCATAAGGTATGTTATGATTGAAAAATATAGTTACATTGATTTTTATTTATTGTTGGGAAAATGTTTTCCTTCCTTATTTTATAACCCTTACTGATATTTTTATGATCATCCCAAGTTTTTGAAATGTTTTCAACAGGACATAAAGAAGAATTGGGTCAATTATTGGATCAAGAAAAATTCATGCTATCTAAAATATGGAACTAGACATGTTTCTTTTGAAGTGTTTTTATTTTATAAAAAAAATGGATACTGAGTAGTAGTGTCTACATGTAATATTCAAGTGGTTATGTAATAGTTACGGCATAATTCTCTAAAATTATAAACCTGAAATGATCATCAATGTCAATTATTCATTTAATTCAATATTATGTAATGTTTTGGGCCGAGTCCTTATAGTTGGTATCAGAGGTCAGTTTAGATAACTTTAGAGGTTAGGGTATTCTTTAAGCATAAATTACATTACCATAATGGTTAGGAATTTAGAAAGAGTCGTATTTTTTTTGATAAAGTTATGAGTTTTAGATAACATGAATAATTATATCTTAGTATTTACTCTCATTATAAGATATTATATGATGATTTTACTGATATAATCACACTTACCTTTTGGTTTTTTGTCAATGGTTGGATCTAACAGGCATCAAAGAAACAATGGATGTGAAGAAAACTATTACGGTTTTCATAATGAGAAATTGAATGAAATGGGAGCTACAATGAGAACTCTTGTGGTTATTCTCAACCAACTATATGGAGTCATGATTGACCACATGAACCATGGTGATTTTTATAAGGCATCGTATATGAAAGAAAAAAATCCCCATGGATGATCAAGTAATAATCATTAAGGTATGTATATTCAAAAACCTATGTTTCTTGGATGTGGATAGAAACACCTAGGAAAATGTTTCAAAGGGACTAGAAGATGCTATAGATGTGGAAATCAAGGTTATGAAGTAAGAACCTTCCATGGAAAAAAGAATCATCTAGTTGACTCTAGGAAAGAGAAATAAGTTCTTTATGAGGGATCAATGGAATGTTTTAAATGTGGTGTGCATGTTCATTATACAAACACTTGTACTATGAATAAGTTTCGGGAATGGGATCACCAGGATCATACAAATATTTTTTTACCAATACCAAATTCCATTCCAATTGAGGATGATGAAACTGACAATTACCAATGAAATGTATGGATTATTTCATAACATATGTTTTCATATTATTGAATCTTTGGATATTATTCATGATTCTGTTTGTAGGAAATAAGTATTTCCGAATTAGTTGAAAAGTAATGGTTAATGGATCATTAATAATATTGAATGAGTAATAAGTAAACATATAAGGGATTCAAGAGTTATGGTAGATTTTAGGATAGTGAAATTCATAGAAGTATTAAGGCTCTTTTGATGATGGGAATTACATTAGAAGACTTTTTATAGTACGTGTAACCCTAACGTTTGTTATATGAACATGTTATTCAAGGAATAATTATCTTTTATTTTGTGGATATAGTTATAAAGAACTATTTGGGTTCATATGATCCTTGAATTTGAGTAAATTATAGGTTAATACATTTTTGGGATGCAAAATAAAAGTTATTCGATAACCTTCATGGTTAAGATGTGTTATGGTTATTTTTGAAAAATTTACCTCTTTTTGGGAATGATATAAAATTATATAGTTTTTGAAAAAAAATACAACACACGGACCATGTGACAACCCATCGCGTCGGACAAATCCGTGGGAATTGAACCTGCAACCAAAGTACGACTAGTATTTATCACATACCACTAGACTACGTAAATTCCCTGGTTTTTATGACTAATTCTTTTTAGCTAGATGATTTTATGAATCAATAATAAGTCGATTTTGGTTTATCTATGGAAATGATTAGCCTATCACGGAGGATATGTGATTAGGTTAATTACTTTTAAATATGAGAGTTTAGGAGTAACTAATGTTATTTGGAGATAAATGTTAATATTTATATTGGTAGACTATGTGATTAGGTCATTTTGAGATATGGGTTTCAATCTTAGTTTAGATTAATTTGATTAATTTTATGGACAAATGTTTATTGAATGGTCTTTGATGAACTCTGAGTTTTCATTGAAAAAAATTGGAGATTAAGAGTAGTTTTTCTTTTTGTAAAAGATTATCCTTTTTGGGGATTATCTGATCTGGTACTAACCATTTTGGTTTTGGTTTAGGTCTAAATACATGGGAAATATATATTTCATCTTTTTAGGATTATGTGATTCTCTCGAAGTTTATTATAGCGCTCTTAATTTGAAAAAAAATCATCCTGAATACTCATCGTTTGAAGAAAATATGAGGTTGTGTTAGAAATCTAGTAAAAGATGAATGTCTACATGACAAGTAAGTATCTTTCCCTATGTTTTTAGTTAAGCTCATAAATAAATTTATCCATGAAAATTAACATAGAACAAAAAATGTGTCTGTTAACTTTTTCTACTAGGGAATCAAAGACTGTTTAACCCATCACATGTTTGTGATTTTCAGGTGGTTAACTTTCTCTTAAACATGTTTTTTATCACTCTTCATCAGAACCTGGTGGTTGTTTTCTCCTCCATATCCATGTTTTCATGGAATCTTAGTATTTGTTATCTCAGGTAACCTTTGTACTTATCTTCCTTTATTTTAAAGTGATAGTTTTATTAACTCTTTTTTTGATGTGGGGCTTTCAATGAAGTTCCCGAGCCCAATTTTAAAATTGTGAGGATGCAATTTCAAAAAGGGGGGAAGGATGTAACATCTCAGATAAATGAATAATATGAAATTTTCATATTTATTAATATTTATGAATTAAATATTATTTTTACTTTAAAGGGGTTTCTATGTTCGATAGCATTCCCAATATGCAACAACAGGTTTCTTTGAAATCTTACGTTGCACACTAATAATATAATATTATTATCTTAAATGGAAGTTAACTCATAGACATTGTATTATAGGGAATGAAAAAAACTAACTACAGTATGATTATACATGTTTTTTGAATGTATTCATATTCATCCAATAAAATTTAGAGCCTTAAAATGTGAATGAATCTAATTTTAAGCATAATTTACATTAAAAGTCTGATTTACCACCTTTTAGTGGCGAACCCTCTTTAAATATAGTTTCGGTCACTTTAATACATTATTTTTGAAAAAATAAAATCTATATTTAGAATAGGGACATCAAAATTTTCTTTGTGTAATTTATTGGAATTTTTCTGATAAAGTTCATTTTTTAATGAATACTGAAAATATTGTATTTTATTCAAACCCGCGTTTTAATATAATTTATTTATATGGTTATATTATCTCATTAATTTGTTTTAGAGTGTAATTAGAATATATTTTTACTATTTAATACAATTTTGGTCATTGAAATTAATTTCACTTTGAAATTGGACATAAACAAGAGTCAATCTTTTGATAGTTATTGTTTCTTAAAAACACACTATTTATTTTAACAACGAGAATTAATTTTAAATTAATTAATGAAACTTTTATGTTTAGAATTTGGTAAAATATACACCATTTTTGAATTTGGAATATCAAATATAGGTTAGGCTAAATTTTTGGCATTTTTCTGAAAAACATCAATTTTTTGATGAATTGTGAAACAACTTAGTAGTTGTTAAAATACTAAACATTTCATATAAATGAAAATTTACCACTTATGTGAATTTAATTTCAAAAAACCAACATACATGGTTGTTATTAGTTAGTAAAGTGTGGTTTAATAAGATGAAAATATTTTTTGGTGAATAGTAACTTTTGACTTTTATTTACCGCGGTTATAGGTAAATAGGGTAATTCAAGGTAAAAATAATATTATAATAATTCAAAATTACCTTAACACTTGTCCTAAACTTATTGGATAAGTAATGTCCTACCATTTAAATCATTGGGTGTATTATAATACCCCATGGAGCCACTTATGAATGGTAATGACACTTTAGATTAATTAATTTAAAGTAAAGGAAAAAATGACATAAACAACAATCTATTAGTAAATTAATTTTTATATGATGTTATATAACTCATATTTTAAACTATAAATATTATTTAAAAATATAAAAATATTTACAACATGATAGTATTTTTTTATAATTTTTTGACATCGAAGAAAATAAATTATTCCTGACACAATAATGTTGCAGTATTTACCACATTAATAAATGACTTAAATAAATAAGATTATAATGATTACAATATTATCCAAAACATTTCAAACTACTGTGTCATTATTTTATATCGACCATGAGGCATATTATCTTTGACTCTAACGATTTTTGGATCATTAGAATCCAAATATCATTATATAATAAAATAATATTTTCACACATTCCTAAAGAGCCCCTCCTCTCCCTTATAAAAGGAGACCACTTCTAACCAATTCCTCAGACTGATAAAGCCTTTTGGATCGTCCCACCTCTACCCAATTAAGCTACCTACATCCCGATCCTACTCTTAGAAGCATTACATTGGGAATAAGGCACTTCAAGTAGTCCTTTTGGTTTAAACCAAAGGAAGTTACCCAAATTAAAGGTAATGGTTCCTCTTAACTTATTTTATTTTATTTTACTTATCCAACCTCTAAACTCTTTTTATTATTATATTTTATAACAAAACCAGTATCCTTAACATACAAGGATGTTTTTAGGAGGATTATTTTAACAACACTTACACACAACTCCATCTAATGGGTGAAGAACATACTGTTTCTGTGGATGGAAAACTAACTCCTCATGAAATAATGATTATTCAATTATCACTTACCACCTCTCATGGTTTCCTTTAAGATGGAAAAATATTTATATATGATATATATTAAGTTTATATATTATTTATGCATCTGTATCATACATTTATATCATACCTTTATGGTTTCCATAATAGGTAAACACGATAATTTCATTTGAGGATGTGCGGACTACCACCCCCTCAAAGTTTTATTACTCATTAATACCATATGTGGGATGTAGAAAGGAAAGATTTAATGATATTATATAATATTTTATACTGGAATTATAATATACCTCTATATCATTATGGTTTAATTCCATTGAAATATGAAATATAAATGAAAGTACCGTTCATGTGTACGTACGACTTACCGTCTCCATGAACGGTGCATTTCATTTCTTATCTCCAAAATGTTATGTACTGTTATAAATAAATGTATAAATTGATATATGATTTATATGATATCTAAATCATGAATATAATTCTGGAAATAATGTACTATTGACCACATTGACAACTTGTAATTATAAGGTGTTTATTTTTGACTCATGTACCAAATATCAACCAAACGATCATTATTAACTTAAATGATTGCATAATGTTTATAACATGGTAAAAGGTGATATAAAAAAGATAATAAACATTAAAATGGTTATTAATAAAGTATAAATTAACTTTAGTTTATTATTCAGGAAGAACAAGGAACAGATATGTCTAGTCAGACATGAGGTAAGGGATTTTCTTATATCACTTTTACTTCCGTGAGATTTCCATTTTTCGCCACTTATTCATTGAATGTGGTGTATTTTGTACTTACATTTGATATTTATTATCATTATTATCATTATATTCATGGTATTCAGTGATTCATTTGGTGTTTATTAACTTTTGGTCATATTACATAGTTAATTATAATGTGGTAAAGGGTTTCATCTCACTTTTTATTCCTGTGAGATTAATGCTATATTTGCCACTATTTCTTCTTGTGTGCTATATGTATTACCCATGATTGTACTATTTGTGTAATATGATTTCATTTATTAGTATTTACATCTTCATTGCATGATCCTTCTTTTATCTGACGTATGTTTTGTACGTTACCAAATAGGTAAGGGAGCCTTTCATCCTCCTCTATATAAAGGACTTCTTTTTCTTATGTCTTTTAATTTACATATAATTATGATGGGATATGTTCTTATATATCATTATTGATTTAAACTTTATGTCCAAGTGATGATATACCCTTTTTAAATCATTAACTTATTTTCTTAATTTTAATGTGACGTCGTTAGGCTATCAAATTTTTACAAGAGAACTTCTTAACCCAATTTCAATTCTTTCAGTTCAACTTGTACTTCTTGAATATGTCATCATATGATAATGTGTGAATCACCTATGATTGTTTTACACTTAATATCCACTTATATTGGGTGTATTTATGTTTTTCACACATAATTATGTGATTGATTTATCGTTAATTTTAGGATACCATCTTTATAAGGGATTTCATCCCAATTTAAATTTCCACTAGGACTTCATTGTTGTTATGCACCAATTCACTATTATATGGTGTATATAATATCCTTTGACATATTATATCATTTATCCCTTTATTATCATGATATTATAAAGTTATGATTACATTTTATTCTCCAATTATTTGTATTCAAGCGTCTCTCTTTTTGTTAAAAAACACTTTAACTAAAATATCATTCGAAATGTTTTAAATATTTATTCTTCTAAATATTTCTCATTAATGTCCATGTTTTCAAAATGGGTTTTAGGATTTATTTATTTGGAAATTAATGTTTTCAAATGATAATTAATTTAAAAGCATCAAAGTGGTATGGGACACTTTGATTCAAAATTCTCTTTTTAAATGGTTTTGAAAATGATTTGATAAAACATTGTTTATTTCAATATCTTGATTCTATATATTAGAATGTGTATGTGTTATATTTATTTTATACATGTGTTATATGTTATGATTATGTTATGTTTATTGGGCATCTTTTATGTATACAGGTGGTTCTGTGATAAACCTAGGGTGGGTGAGCCCAAGATAGCTCTCAAATGCGTTGGGTAATGTTATGGTGGTAAACATGATGTTTCTCCTAAGAGATTTAGGGAATATATTGTGATGGGTATTCCAGGTGTAACTCCCTACGTAGTTGGGATAGCTATAATGTAATTTTGAAATAGATTCCATAAGTAACCTTTATGATTTATTATTTGTGTGTGTTATTCATAAATCTTATAATTTCTTAAGGTATGTTATGATTGAAAAATATTGTTTCGTTGATTTGTATTTATTGATGGTCTAATTTTATCCTTCCTTATTTTATAACCCTTACTAAGATTTTTATGCTCATCCCATGTTTTTGAAATGTTTTCCAAAGGACATAAAGATGAATAGTGTCGAGGATGGGATCAAGGAAAAGTCATGATGTTTAAAATATGGAACTAGACATGTTTTTTTTAAGAGTTTTTATTTTATAAAAAAATGGATACTGAGTAGTAGTGCCTACAAGTATTATTCAAGTTGTTATGTAATAGTTATGGCCTAATTAACTAAACTCTAAACCTGAAAAGATCCTCAACGTGAATTATTCATTTAATTCAATATTACGTAATGTTTAAGGTTGGGTCCTTATATAAAGGGTGAAAGATAACTTCCCCTAATTATCATGATTTAATTAAAATATTTTGATTGTATGATATTTCCTTTTTTTCCAATGTCTTCTTATTTTATTATGTATTTTCATACTCATTATTTTTTGGATTTGAGAATTGATTCACATAATGCTTAAATTTCATACTCATGAAGCACTGGAGTGTGGGTGGTTCATTCTGTAGAGATTTATCTCAATTTTCATTATTATCACATCATTTCATCATTTGACTGCACTATGACCATCCATTATACACATAAAACATTCATCAATCCCTTTAATACAACTTCCTCTATGTTTCCAACCACACTTCAAGAATTATGAGAATATCATCATATTATCCCCATGGTTCTTAGTGTTTCCCTTAAACTATATCTTTATTTTCTTATCAAACCCATTTCATTAATGGATAACTCTATTTTAACCATGAAGGTTCATAGAATGATTTATTCATAGCTACCAAAGTTCCTTATGACTAACTCCTTTTAGATAATTGGTTTTATTCCCCCAAATAATTAGTCATTTTTTCTATCAATCCTTATGATTAAACTAAAGTTATACCTTGCAATCCTTGTGAAAATATCCTCATATTCACTAATATATTCATTATCCTTTTTCTAATCTCAAGGAATTATATTTCTATATTTTTACATAGAGTAAGAGGGAAGAACATACTGAGAAATATCCCATTAAACTCAACTAATTACATAGATTCTTTTTCATCCTCCTTCCCCATATTCATAATAATGTTCCACCATTCATTTTTTCAGCTTCCAAATAATAAATCACATAGAAAAATTTTCCGGATATGATCACGGGATAAAAAAAATATTGTCAATGGTGTTAATCCATTTCTCATCCACTTGCTGATAACAATACCCAATAAATCAGGATGGATGTTGTCTCAGAAAAAATTTAATTGAATAGTGTTCCTCCTTTGATCATTTAAAAGCTTAGTACGAATCATGACTTGAGAATGTTTTGTGAGAACATAAAAAAGGTTATACATCTCGTATCCCATTGCATTTGGTTTCTCTTCTGGAAAATCATTGAATTTTTCATTACATTAAGAATTTACATATTTCCTTCGGGTTCCATCCATTGAAAAAAACCAAAAACATAGTGTGAGTAACAATACTCAATGTGTTAAACCACATGATCATTAATAATCACTTATAGGATGTCTAAATAAAGACACATTATTTTTAATATAATAAATATTAGGTTTTTTCTAGACTATTCATGATAATAATCTATTCTAATCTTTCATGATAATATTTAAAGAGTTGGTGTTTTTTCCAAAAAATATCCTCCATGATTGTCAAACCAACTTCACAATAAGTCTCATTTTCATATACAAGGTAACACTCGATTCAATCTCAAAGTTCCTCTCATAGAATTTTTACCCCTAGGTATATCTTTTATAGAACCAAATCCACTTGTATGTTTTAGACAATGTTTTATTTCTAGAAAAACACTCAATAGATCCTTCACCAATATTCCATTATATCTCATATATATATAGTTACTCTTCGTCTTATCCTTAGACATCACTAGAGATCAAACTATGTTTTTCTAATCCCTATTTGCAAAGGTTAACTTAACCTATCCTCTAATACCAGTTGTTGAGACCCAAAAGTTTTATACTTATATGTCATATATTTTAGATGGTCATTCTGTACATTTCTCCAATGTGCAGCCAACGACCATAATGGTTTAGTGCCTTTAAATTATAGATAACATAAAAATGGGTTTATATTTGAACTAAAAAATCTCCCACTATGTTCTTCATAATTATCACCCTTCTTAGGAATATTGTGCATAATAAATTTACTCATAACTGAGGGAAAAGAAACATAATAAAGGGTGATCTTAGATGATCTGTAAGGGTAAAAAGGGAGAAACATAATCATAACATGATTATAAGTGTGTGATTATATGATCATAACATTTGAAAACAATTCCCCTGATATCAATGATTGTAATCTTGATTAATGGAATAAATATTGGAAGTACATAAGGCATGAATCATAATGAAATCAAATAACATGATCCATGAGAGTATAACATTAAAATAAGTCATATAATTATGTATACCCATAAGTATATAAAGTTATTTATTTAGTAGTCAAGTCTCATTTCCAATACTATCATAGTGGAATAGGTTCACTCCAAAAATTGTTTTTGTAGTGAAGGTTTACACCAAATAATATCATTATAGAAAAAGTCCCTTACTGAACTAGGTTCACTCCCCATTACATTCATTTTTATCTCATGAGATATCATTCATTAAAAAATGCATTGGAGGAAGATATAGGTCTCACCCATCATATAATTAAAATCATACATATCTATGCCATAATATTAAAACAAATCATTATATCAGAACCCATGAAAAGAAATAGGATTCATAAAAAGTTCCTCATATTGGAACCCATGAAAGTAAATAGGAATCATAAAACATTCATCATATCATAACCCATGAAAATATATGATTTTGATAAACATTTGATCATAGCATAACCCATGTAAAATAAATGGGTTTCATAAATATATTTCCATAATAAAAATAAATCATCCATAGAATAAATAAATATAGTATCATTGGGTCATATTCCTAGTTTATATTATGAAACATCAAAGGATGTCATCTTACATTGAAAATTATTTTAAAAATAATATCTCTTGGGACATTTATTGACAGAAATAACCATTATTTTAAAGTACATTTTTAAAACTACATATTCAAAAAATATTCTAGAAATACTTTTCTTTTAAAATAACCACAAAAACATATAAAGGATTAATAATTCCATGGCTATCTTCAATGAAAAGGATTTCACAATTTATTTAATTTCCAAATAGTGTATCTCAAATTGTAAAGGTTGTCTTCACAATTATTTTAAAAATTCCTTATAGAAAACAACCTTTACAGTTTGAGAAACACTATTTGGAAATTAAAAAAATTGTGAAATCCTTTTCATTGAAGATAACCATGGAAAATTATAAAGTATTACTTAAATCATTGAGTTAACATGCTTGTGGAAAATACCATTCATTTCATATAGGTTAAAACATATATTCGTTTCATATTTTTTGTAAAATCCAAATTGTCTATGTTTTTTCAAACAACATATAGATTCCATAAAATAAAATAAAATGTAAACAAATTTGAAAATGAAATTAAAATGTTTTTAGAAAATAGTAAATAAAGTTATTTAAAAAAATTTTAGAAAAAATGTATGAGGAAGAAAAATAGTTTACAACTAAAGAGAGAAATAAAGTCAATTTAAAAAAAAAATATTTTGCAATCTTGAGTACATAAAGAGGGTAAAATGAATTGAACACATGTATTCTCATGAAATAACCAGAGTAGAAGATAATTCATGAGTTTCTTGATACCTGGATCTGAATATTATATCATCAAAATCATAAATATAGACTATCTTGACAAATTATGTCATTGTATCCTGAAACTATTTCCACTTTGGTAACATTGAATCATAATACCCGTGAAATAATAAAATTAAATGAAACATAAAATATCATGAAAATAATTGAAGTCATCATATCTTATTTCAAAGTGTTTTTATATTCACTAGTATTATAAGATAGTTTCATACCATAACATATATCTCAAAGATAAAAAATTTAAAAATAAATGTCATACCACTTTGGTAACTGTTGAACTATAAACCCCATAAAAGAGATATTATAAAATAGAAATTTAAATACCCATAAATTTCAGGAGAATAATAATAAAATAATTTCATGGGTACTGTATACACCAAGTAAATGAAACACATCGTGAAGATGGAATGTGTCTCATAGAAAATAAAAGTGAGGTGAAAATCCCATGCCTCATGACTCAAATTACTTCAAACATGTTAAAACATCCTTTATAATAAGTATAGGTTTGTTATACATATATTAAATATCCCTAAATATATATATCATCCAATATATATTTTACTTATGAATTTTTATTACCTCTTTATTAATAATTCTTTGTTAAAATCACGTTTCGAGTAATAACAGCTCTATTTTTCATATATGTTTTGATTTGGTATTTTCAGAAAATTTACCTTTATCATTATTCCGTCATCTTTAGAATTTTAATGATGGTATAATTTTAATATATTTTTATACATATTTTTATTTTATGTTTATATATATTAATTTATAAATGTTAGATATATAATTTTAAATACATTATTCATGGAGACGATAGGTCATGCGTTTGTATGAACGCTATTTTCATTTTCTAGAAGGATGAATCGAAAGAAAGTTAAATAATATGTTACCCTTAAATAATAATTTTTTTAATATGTATCAAATATTTTCATTAAAAATTTCCTTATTACATTCCACGTAAATCATAAGGGGTGAATGAATCACATCATTTCGCGAGGTGGTAGTCCTCCATACACATGAGTGATGTTATCGTATTCTCATGGAATGAAAAGTAAGCAGTTATATGTGATATTTTAATTAATGAAATATATTTATGTCATAAATATTATTAATTTTTTTAAATATATTATTATATTCATCCTTGATGGGTGGTGATTGAAAACGAATTACATTATTTTGTTAGGTGATAGTCCTCGACCCACACGATTAACAGTTTTGTTTCCCACTTGATGGAGGTGGAGATGGATGTCAGACATTAAATTAACATAATATATACTTTTTATATGTTATATAGTTTTTCTATTATATTTTTATTTATATAAAATTAATTAATTTGGTAATATAATATTTAAAAAGAATGACTTTAGTTAAGGAAATTACCTTCGCTTTGGATAACCCCCTTCGGATCACTTATTAAGGACACTATAGTTAGTCATTTGGGATAAAAAAAAGACATAGAACCTGGATAAGGATGTTGGGAAGTTACTTTTTCTTATTTTATTCAAGAAAAAGTGATTTATTACTGAGAATAAAATCAGAGAGTTGTTGTCATTTTATAAATAGGTAAGGGAACCAAAATTGAAACGACTTGGATATTTCCTAAAAGATTCTAAAATGAAAAAGTCACTAACATGAGTAAATCTTCCACATTACCAAATATTAGAAAATGGGATGTATACTATTGAAATATAGTCAGAAAATATGATTTAGAAAATTTTTTATGGAAATAATATGCTTATATTTTTTTTAACCCATGGAAAACTAATCTTTAACTTAATCACAATAATTCATTTTTAATGTTTTTACTATTCATTTTGGCCAAATATTTTGTTGAAATTATTATATAAAACAAATTAATATGATTATTATTATTAATTTTATTTATTCTATTTTATCAAATTTCATTCACATAATTATAGAATATTAAATGGAAATTAAATCCATAGGTGCAATGAAAATGTTATTTTACAAAAAGAATATTTTCATAAACTTTAAAAGTTTTTAAATATAATTCAATAAGAAATTATTAAAATGACCTAAATTTTATTACTATATATATATATAAATATATATATTATAACTATTTTTACTTATAAATAAATATTAGAATTAAATTTATCTTGTAAATGATTTGAATAAGAATTTTATTTTTTAATTAACCAATATTTTTCATTATTCATCAAACAATTTATCTTTTCTAGAAATTATCAAAAATTCAATGTAAGATAATTTAGAAATTATGATTCCAAGAATGAAGTCATTTTTTAAAATATATTATATATAATTTAAAAAATAATAACTTTAAAATAAGTGTGCAAAGGTACTGTAAAACTATCTTTTTAAAAAAATATAGTTTTTAAACATACAATTTCATTTATTTTTTCATATTCCCAAAAAAACATATAAGATGAATGGTAAAAAAATTATTTAATATATTATTTAAAAATTTCACTAAAACAATCACCAAAATATATTTATTTAATTTATTAAGATGATACATTCCTTTGAGAATATAACAAGTTTCTCAGGTTAAAACATTTATTTTCAAATGATTTTTACTTCCATATCTAATTAATTGGTAACCAAAGAATTAATATTATATACATGTTTAATCCATATATTTTCATAATTTAGTTAATATTATTCATACCCTCTATTCCAATTTCTATAATATAACTATCATATTAAATAATAATATTTTAATAGAATGTAATGTCTCGCTAAAACTCGACATTACGTATAACCCAATCTATTGAAGAAATTATATTTCATCAAAAAATCATAAAATATTTGGGTTTTACAATATAATACCCATGATATGGTGAATATATTCCATTTTCCAATGGTTGAGTTGGATGAAACAACGCCAACATGTCTCAACAAGGTGGATGATAAACTACTGATATCATTAACACGGTGGAAGGAGTACAACCATCCCAAGTCTTCATGTGGATCATACACCACTAAGAAAACATACATAGTTTTATTATGAACCACCAATAATTTATTCTTATTAGATGATGACCCCCTAGTATCATATCACAAGTGGTTGATACACCACCATCACTAGATATCAGGTGAATGATGTACTGCTGATTCATGTCCCAAAGTCAACGATATACCCCTAGGATGACTCACATAAGTAGAAAATTAACCACTATCATGGAATAAAATGGTGTATGTGTTTTTTCAATCTCATAATCCTAAATTTGTACTTAAGTTATCACAAAATAATTATTTTGAAATTTCATTTTAACAAAAATAAAATTCTAATTGTGTTTTCAAATACATAAAATTTTTAGATTTAGTTTTTTTGAATGAAAAAGTCACTTGTATGTTTTTAAAATGACATTGCATTTAAAATTATATAAAATTATCAACCCCCGTATATTTTTTCCTAAAATTGATAAAGTAAAATGATTTAAATGTTCTAAAAATGAATTCATATGTGTGATTTGTAGTATGTTGTACTTGACATCACATTGATTAGAAGGGACACTTTGTGTCAGATTTATATCAAATATTAATAACTCTTATCTGATATAAGTGATAATTTTTTCATGGTAAATTAGGTACTTACTTATTTTATTGTGTATTGTTAAGATCATATAGCTAAATTTTATAGGTACAATGCTGAGGATTGGGAATAAAATATAGATAATAAAAAACTCATATATAAAGGATCATTATAAAATAAAGAAATGTAAATTTAATGGAATTAATATAATAAAACATTAAACACATTTATTATAACTATATTTTATTATTTAGTGTCATATAAAGCTAAATTAAAATGATGTGGTGAAAGATAAAATTTGGGAATCTATATGTGAAGTTAAAATTTTCATTGGTGATTGGTTGTGATAGTAGAAGTGATTGAAAATATTTCAAAAAAATGTTATCCACAATTTATTCGAACATATCATCATCAATTATCACATTATTAATACAAAATTACATCTCTGAGGACAATAATTCACATATGTTTCAAAAAAATGAATAACTAATAGATATATTGATTATTTCATTTTTCTAGAAAACATTTAAACATTGGAATTTTATATTTCAAGTGATACCACTCTAAAAAGAGTAATAAGTATGTATTTTCATGGATTATAATATTTTTCATTGAATTTATTGAATATTGGGATTAGATTCAATGAATTTACTATTTGAAAATGTGATGTAGATGTGGCATTATCCTAAAACAATCTTATGTGCAAGCTAAAAAATAACGAGTGACCTTTCATTGTAAAATGAATGAGTTGTTATTGTTATTGAATTTTATACCATGAAAGATAATTAATCTTATTGTAATGATTCATTTCATAAAATCTCATAGATCATACACATAAAAATTCATTTTCATTTAGTGGATTCATTTTATAAATGTTGAAAATAATTCAATGGGGGAAATTAGAGAGACCATTCAAGGATTTCAATGAATCATTCCACTTCCGAATCAATAATTTTTACTAAGAGAATATCTTTTCTAAACATAAACATGTTATAATGTGAATATGTTTCAAGAATCATCCCATTTAGAGAAAACTATGGAATAAAGTGAGTTGAGTAAGGCTTCATTGTATCTCCACTTAAATATCATGGTTTAGAGTTTTATTTTGTTTTCTTTGTAAATTTGAATAATAATAAATATTTATAGAATCTAAAATGATTTTAATTAATGCTAATGGTCAATGGGGTGATTTTATTATGTTTAGAGGATATTAATTATTCCATTTGATGAAAAAGTGGACTAAACATGTTTTATCCACCAATATACAAAGAATATGTCTTCCCATTATAAATATTTCATCATCATTTTTTGTTAATGAGTAATGTTATATATCATTAATATTTTACACTATGAAGATTTTAAGAGTATTTATAGATTTATTAGAGAATTTATAATATCATTCATAATCAAGAAAATGTTTTAAGTTGAACATGAGGAGGAAAGAGCATGTTATACTCACCCACGGAATGACCTTATGTTTTTTCATTATAATACCATCATTTATAATATTTAACAAATTATATGGATTTCTAACATGATTATTACATGATAAAAAAATTATGATAAGTTTTCGATCCATTGGAACATTTTTTTATTGTTGTTTCATCATGATAATTCATCCACTTAACCTTGATAAGGATAAATTATTATTTTTTCATCATCCAGCGAATAAAATTTGGTGATAATAAGCTTTTTAGTGGATTTAAATCATTAAAGAGTGATATTTGAGTCTAAAAAAGTTTATTAAATATTTCACAAAATATTGAGAACATTTTGAAGTAATAATATGAATGTTGATACATGATTAGAAGTGAATATAAAATATTTTATATCAACCATTAAGCATGGAATATATGTTTGATGGCCTTTTTGACTAGGCAAATGACAGATTTAATGACAGAGTTCTCATGAGAACATGAAAATTTAAAATATATAATTTAACCTAAACTAAAAAATATTTAAATATGGAAATTAAGGGTTAATAACACTAAGATCAAAGTTAGTATTATGTTATATGGATTCAACCAATTATAATGGAGATATAAAATGTGAGTGGAGAATATAAAGCAAAAAAAAGTTCCTGTGTTTATTATATAAGTGTTAAGGTTATAAATTTGAATTAAAATTCTATGTATATTATGTTTTTAATGGTTTTTCTGTACCCATCCATTAAAAGTTTCAAATTTTATTAATTGTTGTTGTGGTATTAAATTTTATGGATGAGTCTTTGGTATAGTACACAAATAATAACCCTGGTTGAAATAAATTATTGGTTATGTATTTTTTAAATTAGTTATTTAAGCATTGAAACCATAAATTTAAATTATAATGTTTATAACTATCATGTTATCCCCTGATTTTGATTAGTTCTATGTTTTATCAATCTCAATATCTTGGTTCTGTGACTCAAAGTAAGAAATATTCAAAACTTCAATCACAATATCATCTAAAAAACAATTCATAAAATAAATTCAATAAAATAACTACAGTCATGTTAAACACACATCATCCATAAAATTTAGAGAATACAAAATTAATAAAATGACCATACATCATAGATCTATAAATTAGGAAATTAAAAACATGGAAACATTAATAAAACCCTCAGATCTATGATGATCCATCAACATCCCTTCGATTCGAGATAATTCTCACTCAAATGGTACCACACTACACCATAGAGTATTTTTTTATTCCCTTATAAGGTTAAATAAAATTTTAGTGTTTTATTTGATACTTTATGGACTCCCATTCATATTTTATTATCAATACCCCTTTAAAATATGGTAATTTTTAGTCGAATGTGTGGTTAAGATATTTGTGAGATATTAACAGTTTGAAGACAATAATACTAATGATCTGTACTCCAATGGATGGTTTTTAATGATTCATAGCTATTTAACATTATTTTTATCCTGTTATGCTAATCATTCAAATGTATATAGATGCCCTTTTTCATGATGAATGATTACATAACAATATATCTTAGTTTTTAGATCACACCACACCTCAAATTTATTGGTATTTACCTTATCACACCTTCAAATCCTGAATTGTTATTATGGAAACCATATCTTTGAGAAATGTTCCTAAAATATTCATTTAATAAAATAAAATACATATTATATTTTATTTTAACCATTTTAATAGGAAATTAAATTGAAACTTTAATAAATAGAATGGGTGTATCAAATAGATAACATTAAGCTCCAATTAAGTTGAAAATGAATAAAACTCTATTTGATAAAATAATGAACATAAATCAGACCTCTTATTTTAACAATAATATACGATCCCAATGATTAAAAATAATTTCAATAATTTGAAAATTATTTTTTGATTAAAAATTAAAAAAATGATATAAATAAAAAAAAGATAAAATAAAAAAAATCTATATTTTTATTCATTGATTTTCCCCTAAATGATAACATTTTATATTATCATTGGGTCCCATTTTTTATCCCACCCATAATGCATATTCAAATGGATGATAAGGTTTCATATTTTTTAACCACCACTTATGCTTGATGCCAAACCATGTTGATGAATAAGCAGACTTTAGATGGATGAGGTGGTAGTTTGAAGTATCCCTACTTTGTGGTAAAAAAACAAAATTTCATCTTTGTTTCTTCAATGGATCTCATATCATCCACCTCCCTTTCAAAATATGGTGTATTCCATTCTTTTTTCATGGGAGGTGGGAAACATATATATTGTTCCTCCACATGATTCCATGATCCTCATTTCTAATAATCTAAATAATCTCAAAAAACAATCTAGATCTAGTGAGATGTTAGTTATGTTATAAATAATAAATAGATATTAAAATTTAGTCATACAATGATATTTTATCTTCCTTTTTCTTTTTACCACAATGAAAAATAATATAAAAAAATTTAGTCTCATAAATGTAAGGGCTATCATCATATCATTCTTCTATAATTAATATAATGGTTTGATATTCTTTTTCAACATGTAAGTATCCCTCCCTACCATTTTGAAAATAAAAATATTCAAAAACTATATAGTTATGGTGAATAATTTCTATGAAATTCCCTTATTCTCATTTTTTTTGTGTATAAAATTATTATACTAGTTTAATCATTCATTCACACTATTATCCCCCAAAAAATATGATTTTATGATGGTGTTAAGATCTTATTGAATTGTACTAGTTTAGCTTTATATAAATATTCTATCAGGGATAAAAAAATTTATACTAATCTTATCACGTGAATTATATGATGGATCAAATTTCAATGGTGGTGGAAATCGGATCATGTCATTGTAATCATTCTACCCATAATTATAATTCCCTTGTTAAGTAAATTTTTTCAACCCCAATAATTATCTATAGAATCTTGTAAATTTATGGTATTAATACAATGGTATACAGAAGACTCCTCCCTGAAGAGTCTATGTCTAGTGAAAGTGTAATGAGAAATCTCATTTAAAAAATTTTCATCTAAATATCAAAATGAATCTCATGATTTAAATGAATTACAGTTAGATCCTCATCCAAGATCAATACACTTGATTTATAGTTATATATAAATAAAAAAGTAACTTATTTTTTTTCTAATTCAATTCAAGTTCATAATTGATTCTATAATTACATGAAGAAAAAAAACTAGACTCCTCAATAAATAAAAACACATTCTTTATAATGCTCTAGACATCGATCATGATTCCTCTAGTTCTAAAAAAATATGATTTTTAATTCCTTTTATGTATGAATCACTATAGAATTATCTTTATAATATTTGAGAGAAAGGGGAGATCCTCTATAATTTCATATATAAAAAATATTAGAGGTAATTTTACAAATGAAGATCTTCTAGGGTTCATGACTTCATTATATTTTATTATATTTTTTATTAAATCAATAAAGTTATATATATCCAATTATATGTACTTAAGAAAAAGAAAGACAATATGTTACATATTAAGTAAATTCTTATTTATTTAAATGTGACATATTTATTTGATATAACATAATTAAAATTCATAATTATGTTAATTTATATAAAATATATACCATGTAATAATTAATTAAATAGTTTTATTTTAAAACATATTTCATTGAATTTGGACCACTAACTTGGCCCAAGACCACCCGATAATTATCAAAATCAAATCCATAACATAATTAGACCCCATTTGAAAAAAACAATTATTTTAACTTATTTTAAAATTAAATATTTTGAATATCTTCAAAAACTAATCTAACTCACATAACCTAATTGTAACACTCTAAAACTCTAAAATAAGAAAATTTTATTCCATAATGTTTATGACACACAATACTAAGATTAGAATAAAATATAACACCCCTAGACTTTAAGTCAAATTTATATTTAAATAAATTCAATATCTTAAATATCTTCCATTACATGAACAATTTATTTTATCTTCTGTTACACCCAATGATGAATTTATCTTTTTTTACATGCAACTATGACTTTAGCATGTGTTACACACAACAAAGAGTTTAAATGAGATGTGACATATTATTAATATGTTATTATTTAATATGATATCCATAACCAAGAAATGAAAATGGTTGTAATGAATATTACTATCTAAATTATGAAAAATAATGGTTGTTTATTAACTATAAATAAAATAAGAATCATTTAAATTAAAAATAAATATTCATGAAAACTTTATTTTTCTAGAAGGCAGTCCAGTTATGCCTTTTCAACCTAAGTTGAAATTAATTTTTACCAATTTTGGAAAATTTATTTGATAAAATTTAATTTAATTTTTTAAATCAGAATATCAAAATTTGTTGATGCAGAATTTTTAGGATTTTATTTGAAATTTTTATTTTTTGATGAATAGTGAAAATATTGAATTCCAATTGAAATGAGCATTTTATTAGAATTATTCATACTGTTAAATTATATTTTGAATTGGTTTAAAAGTAAAATTAGTTAAATTTTTGTATCAATTTATCTAATTTAGCTCGTTATAATCATTTTCATACTGAATTTTGATTTAAAAACATTATAATCTTTTGAACATTTTCTCTTTAAAACCCAGCTTCTCATCTCATTTGTGCGACTAAATTTAAATTTAATTCTTCCAATTATATGATTTTAATTTGAAAAAAAACTTAATACGTATATATAATTAGGGTAATTATTATTTTTTAATATTTTCAACATTGTTTTAGTTCATAATAATTTTTAAATATAATAAATAATATTTATTGCAATTAAGGATAAAAGCAGTATTTTTGCAGGTTACATATGACTGTGTTAAAATTAATTTTCCATGTATTTTTTATTTTTATTTGATAAATTTAATTTAATATTTATATTAGTTAGTTTCATATTATCTAATAAGTATCATAATATTTTAGACTTAAATTTTTAATTACCATAGTTTAAAAAATTAACTACTCTAGTGGATACTAATGTTGTAAAAAGGGAGGAAACTTAATGTCTAAGGATTAAAATGTTTAAAATGTGTTTTTCTGTATATTGGAGTTGTTTTTATACAATATAATCCTTCAAATCCATTATTTATCAATTTTTATCCATATTATGTTATAGTGACCTTTCATTATTGAATAATTTTGGGCATTTAAAAAAATATCACTCCTCTTAAATTATAAAAGGGATCTCACCCCCTCTCATATTCCCAAATCTAAATACATTTTTGTTGGCTAAACCCTACAAAAAATAGTTAAACATTTACATACCCCATCCTCTAATAGTTATATTTGGTAGAAAGAAAAACTATGAAGGATTTTTATAAAAACCTAATGAGTTTACCAAACGAAGAGGTAACATTCTTCAACAAGAATTTTTTTCTTCCTCCACCTCATTAAATTATAATTAAACCAAGATGATATAATAAAATAAGTATCTTACATATACTGATGTATTTTAATGTTAAGGTAATGATCAAAAACCATATCCACATCCATGAAATGGGTTACTAAATCATTATTCATGTATAAGATGGACAACCATCTCACAAACCAATGTGATTTATTATTCCATTACCACCTATAACAGTTGGTTATGATGATAAAAATAATTTTTATATAATTTTTATAAAATAATTATACTTATGCATTAATTAAATCATATATTCATTTTAATTTCCATTATTTGGGGTATATGATAACGTCACACATTTGTACGGAAGACTACCGCCTCACAAAGTGATGTTATTCGTTTTTCACTAACACATTACATGAAATGTAATAATGATAAATTTAATGAATATATGTGATACATGTGACATAATAATTATATTCATCGTATAATTATCATTCATAAAAGATAATATATCATTTTATATTTTACACAGAAAAATAATAATATCATTTCAGTATGTGTGGACTACTTCCTTCTCGAAGCGATGTGACTCTCTTTTCATCACTACGCCACATGAATGATATATGTAGGTATATTTAATGAATTAATATGTTATATTTGATATTATTAAAATTATTTAATTATAAAAAATTACTTTCTTCCTTTTGATAATGATCATTGAAAAATAGAATCATTACTTATGTGTACGTACGACCTACCATATCCATGATTATAACATAGTTTATTGTTTATAACCATCATTAATGATTAGTTTTCAAAAAATTATTGATATATATAACATGAAAATTATTTCATGATTATAATTCAGGATGTGATGTAACTATATAGTTTTCATAACAATCAAAACATTCATAATAAAGAATGAATGAGAAAAAAAGGTAGTTAACACCTAAAACAATCAAAATAATGAAAGATTATTAATTAATGGGTGATATGATGTTATAAAAGGATATTATTTGATATTATAAATATTAATATGGTTATATAATAAGTTACATAAATTTTTAAAACCACTATATAACTGGTTAATGAATTTTCAACCAAAATGTAGCGTGCATTAAGAGATTCTTTCTCAGTTTCTTTTCATTAAGGTAAATTTTTATATTATGAACCAATATCATTTATATGGTGTATATACTCCCCATTTGAAATGTAATATTATGATTACATAATAATTACTACTATTTCTTGTTTAAATTTTAATTATTACATGCAAGTAAATTTGACTTAAGAGTTATAACAGGGTAAATATTTTCATAACTAATTTTTTAGGTTATAATACTTCTTTGTCGTCTTTGATATTATATGATTATGTGAGAAATGACATTTAGTTATCGTACATTATATTTCCACTTATGTTTTGTGTATTTTTGGTTAATATACATAATCCATTCATTGATTGATTCTAACTTCAATTTTATGATCATAGTATGGGTTTATTTCAAAATATAATTTTAATCAGGATTGTGTATAACTAAATTTCATTTGAAGGAAATTATTTGGTAATTATTAAATAAACCCTTTAATTTTATTATACTCTGGTTGTTTATAAACTTTTTCATGTAATATTACCATTTCCCCATTCTTTGGTACTTAAACTGATTAATAAAATGTTTTCAATAAAATATGACTTTATTTCCCTCTTTGTCCAGTAATATATTTTCTTCCAAACTCATGTTTTCAAAAATAGTTTTAAAAAATGTTTCTATCGTTTTAAAAATAATTTTTTGAAGTAATTTTTACCCATATTTTCTTTTTAGATTTTTTTATTGAATATTCATGTCATTTTCAAAATAATTCCCATTTGGATTTTTCCTAAAAAGTGAAAAGAATATTTTTTTAATACATACGACATGAATGGAATTTTTTTCCATAATGACCACCCAATGTTTTAAAGATTCATTTATAATTATAAAAAAATTAAAATAAAATTATTTTATGTTTTGTTTTATACATTGCGTTTTAAAAAATCATTTTCAAAATGAAAATGATATCTTCCTGAACTAAGTTTTTAAAGATAGTTTTATGATATTAATTTCCACCAGTGAGAAAAGGCCCATTATTCTTACTCAAATGGGTATATTTTGCATTGATATCATACTTATGATTCTTATGGTAGGTTTATGATCATTTTAAATAGGGAAATTATTAGCAATAACTTCCATGATTTTTTTTATAATCATTAACTTTCCCCTGAATTGTTAACTTCCCAATGGACATTAAATTTCACCTAAATATCTATATTATTTATCATGGATATGTTTGTTGTATAAAACATATATTATTTATACATAAGGTTTTATATATTAAATGATGTTTTTTATAATGGTAGATATTATAAATCTATATTCCTTACTCAACAAATACAATTAATGATGAGGCACATTTTTCATGAATTAAATCGATCATTTTATATATGAGGATTTCTTTGGACATAAAGACACAAGTGGGGAATAGCTATACATAAACCCTTAATGAATCAATTGTATCATAAGGAAAGTTTGTAATCTAATATAAAATCATTTGGCTAAACCGAATGAGTTTTTACCCAGTAGTTTAAAATTGTCTTAAAGTTGGATCTTGATGGTAAATATGTTATGTTCCTAAATCATGACATCTAATAATTAATGGTTTCCTTCATTAAGATTTTATTTATTAGTATCCATGAGATTTTCACATTTATATTATATATTGTTGAATTTAATTCTTAGTTTACTAATTAAATGGAATGTGTTTTCAGTTATTTACATTTCCAAAGATTATGCTAGCCAGTTATTAAAATGGAATGTGTGTTCCAATATTTACCTTGACTTATTTTTCATTCCTTATTAATTATTCTCTATTTATTCATTATATATTTTTTTGTACATAATGGTTACTGATAATTTTAGCATGACCTTATTTTTTCCCTTTTCCCAAGATTACATGAAGTGTACGATGATTGGTATGTGTAACTATTCAAGATGGAATAAATTTATTATAAAAAACTATTTAGTAATTTTTGTTTTCAAATGTAATGAAAGAATAAAGTATGTATCTCATTTACCAAGACAAATATTCTACTTGTTCATTTAGGATTATATTTCTTGTATCATATTCCAATGTAATAAATAATACATCAGCTTTGGGCTACTGGGGTTGTGTCGATATAGTTGGAATCAATGGGAGTTTGTAGAAACCTTGGGAACTAGAATTTGGGAATCATAGATTATATATCATAAAACAATGATTTAATTTTAGTATATATGTAGAAGGTCATAAAATAGTTTTGTTAAAGTATATATAATGTTTTTTTTCAAGAAATGCATCTCTATCTGGATACTATAGTTAGACGTGGTTTTCGTACAAATATACCTATGATTAATAAGTCTGAAAGGTGTGCATTTGGCTCGACCTGATTGTCACCTAGTGCCTGAAAATGAGTCTTATTGTTCACATAGTTTGACACTTCTAGGGTATATACGTAGGTTAATTCCCATTTTCATTATAAACTATTATGAAGGATTTGAAGTAGGGATACCCTAAAAGAAGTCATGTTTATCATTATGAGATCAGATATTCATAATTTTTTTTAATTTATGCTAAGTATTTAATTAGTTTTGGGATTATAAATTATGTTTCATAATTATATGATCTATTATATTGTATTCAATCATTTAAAAATGGAACCTAGAAGAAGGAATGGGAACCACATCAATTCATGTAATCCAAATAGTAAGAATGATCATTTCATTGATGATTTTAAGGAAATATTTTGAAAGGTGGCTAGTCTCCCAAACATTATCATCATATGAGGATATAGTATCATATGCTAAGAATATAGATAAATAATAATCTAAGAATTATTTATTTAAAGGTAATCCAACAAATAACAGGATTATAGAGAAAACTACATAAGGTTAATAGGGGAAATAAGGGGTTTCTACATGTTATAATTATGGACAGAAACTCCCTGATATTTTATTAAAAGGAAGATGAGTTTTTTATATGTGTGGAGAAAAATTCCACCATTATTATGATTTTAGGGGTATAAAAAAGTTCCTATAGTAAAATCCTACAACAGTAAGAAGATGGGACATTAGGAAAATTAATTTCTCAATCATTAAAAGAAAATAACTCAAAATAAGAAAATGTATCTTGGTCAATCTTCTTATATTTACAATGAATATGTGGAATAATTAATGTTAATCAGTTTGGATTAAAGAATTATTCCATTTTAGTATTCTATTAATGATATCATGGATATAAAAAAATAAAATGTATAAGTATTTTGTTATAGTACTTTCTCATTAATGATTTGAAAGTGTATATTGAACAGTACTAATGACTAAGAAATATGATTCAATTGAAAGTTATACTTTTGGTAAAAACACATGATGGAGGGTAATATAACCCTTAACATGTTCCTAATGTTGGGATAATTTTTTTGGGATAATGATCAAATTATTATAGATAATGTAAATTGGATAGTATGGATTACCTTTGGACTGATAAATGATTTGTTGAAAATAGGTTTATACTATTATTGATGGATTTTATAACATCACTAGATTTTAAAGAATATATCTAATAATATATGTTTAACTTATTGAATAAGACATTATTCATGTTTTCAATATGGTTTTATGGTAATTCATCTTATTACCATGACTCAATAAAATACATGATAAACTTATTCACATTTTTGATATATGATGTATTAAGTGAAAAATCATGTTGTTTTTGGGATTAATGATAAGTTCATTTAGGAAATTTAGTGACCTTATTTCAAAATTTATGGATTTTAATATTTTCTATGGGCCATAAGTTTAACTATTTATGAAATGGTTTATGTTGAACTTTGGAATAGGTTTTAGATATTATTGTATTACCTCCCCTATAGATATTTATGCATATAGGATAACATGTTCTAACCATATTATCATTCAAAATTAGTTATAGATATATATAAATAATTTTCACACTTTTTGGGTATTATGATCCATTAAAAGTGAATTTTATAGATTTAGCTATAAAAATTCATTTTTGGATATTCATTTCTTAGACTAAACAATGAATTTGAAATTGATTAAATCACAACCAAATGATGAAACTGTGATTATGAAATAGAAATGAATCATTTAATTATATTTCCTTATATTATAAGAAAATAAAATAACTCATCAACTTTGGTTAAAATGATCTTAGAACAAAAAATTTATCATATTTCCTTCATATCTTTTGAATCAATTAGTCTTTGAAATCATCATCGGTTTATTGTTCTAAGGCCCTTAACATTCCATTAATCAATCACATGATATTGATCAATGACCTCCGTATCTCTCATTAATTATTTATGATTTTATTCCATTTCCAAATCTTCACTTTCCACTAATTTTCTCTTGCATGGAAACTTAGTAATGTGTCATTCCATCTAACCTTTGTATTTCCATTTCTATATTATTAAGATGATGGGTTACTAACCCTTTTTATAATGTTTATTTTTGAAAAAAAATCTGCAAATATCAAAACCTTGATTGCTGAGATTAATTTAAAATTGTTATGATTCAATTTATTTATGGTGGATAGAATGTAACACTCCAAAATTATAAAATAAGAACATTGTATTTGATAGCATGTATGACACGAAACACCAATCTTAGAATAAAATATAACACAAATGGGTTATATGATATATTAATTTATAAATATATTCAATATCATTAATGTCTTAAATTAAATAAAGCTCTAATTTTTTCTTATGTAATATGTAACAATGAGTTTAGCTTGAGTAACATAAATCCTTGATTTTAGCAAGTGTTACACACGACACCGAGGTTAAACGAAATGTGACTTTTTATTAAAACACATTATTTAATTTGATAGGTATCACTTAGCTGTTGGAATTAATGGAATTAATAGAACTAAATAAATTATGGTAATTATGGTAATATATTATCTATAAATAAAATAAGAATCATTTAGAATAAACAAGAAATTTTTTATGAAAAAATGTATTTTAAAAAAAAGAGGGTCTAGTCACACATTTTTCACTATGTAAAAATTAATTTTTAAAACTTTTAAAGAATTAATTTGTAACACCCCAAGCTTCCATGGTACGATTCCCTTTGAATAATGCAATTTCTTGCATTGTACGCATCTTCGAGATTCTAACACACCACAACGAATCAAAATAGATGTTATGAATAGTAATACACTCTTTTTGAAATTTTATAAATTTCATCTATCAAAATGGACTTATTTTTGGATTTGGAATATTGAAATTATCCTAGGGTAAAATTTTGGTACTTTTTGGAAAACTTTTATATTTTGATGAATAGTGAAAATTACTACATTTTAATTAAAAACAAATATTTTAATCAAAATAATTAATAATGATAAATTATGAATTTTAGTGGTGTTAAAGTATATTTATAATATATTTTTACCATTTAATACAATGTTATTCATTGGACATAATTTCACATTTAAACAAGACATAAACAAGTGTCAATCTTTTGATAGTTATTATCTCTTAAAAACCCACTTTTTGTTTTAACAACGGGAATTAAATTTAAATTAATTTGTGCCACTTCTGTGTTATGAATTTAGAAAAATGGATTCCATATTTAAAATCAATAGGTCCAAATTTTGTAAATAGGTAACTTTAATTTTTAGACATTTTGAATAATTACTTCGGTAAATATTTTATTCACCACGGTTAAATGGTAAATCCGGTAAATAAGGGTAAAAAATAATATTATAATAACAAGAAATTACCATAAAACGTGTCCTAAAATTATTTGTTGATACATGTCCGACCATGGGCATATTTGGGTCGATTATGGGACTCCATGGAGCCACTTGTAGGTGATAAGGACACTTTATATTAATTAAGTTAAAGTAAATACAAAAATGACATAAGCATATATCTTTTAGAAAAACAATTTTTACATAGAGTTATATATGTTTTATTTTTCACTATAAATTTTTATTAGAAAGATAAAATTATTTCCTACATAATGGTATTTTATTTATAATTTTTAGACATTTAATAATTAAATTTATTTATGACACAATAATGATGCAATATTTTCCTTATTCATGAAAGAATGAAATAATTGGTATTATAAAAGTTAAAATAAATATAATTTTATAGTTTATATGTCATCCACTAATTTAATTGGGAAATATGACATGTTATTATTTCTTATATGATTTATTTTTGAATTAATAAAGTTTTTAAGACTTTATCAAAAATAAATTATTAAATATTGTCAAAAGTGACATAAATGAGGTTTTAAAACAAGTATTATATTATTAATTGATATTATATTCCTAAAAAGATAATTATCAGCCAAAGGACTTATATAATTATATTTTTATCCTTAATGGACCACTTTCGAGTCACTTGGATGTATATAGTATGTTTATTAACTATATAATATAAAAATACAAAGTGACATGGTAAATGTCAAACTAATTAATTAAGAGTTACAACTAAAAGATAAGGATAATATAATGACCCACACCTGTCTAAAATCTATTTGTTGAAAGGAATTTTACCCATCCCCACCTTAGACTTTGAATAATCCACTTTTGATCCATTAGAAACCGAATATAAATTTATTATAAATTAATACTTTATGTTTTTCTTAAAGAGCCCCTCCTCTCCCTTAGAAAAGGACATCACTTATAACCAATTATTAATACCTTTAAAGCCTTTTGGATCGGAAAACCACTACCCAAATACCCTCTCAACTATACTCCCTTCATCCTAGAGGCCTTCATTTAGTCATAAATCCAACCTAAGGATCCCTTTAATCAAATCAAAAGGAAGAACCCGAAGAAGTGGTAATGTTTTCACCACCCGTTTTCAAGATCCTTTCTTCTCTAACTTCTTCTTCCTTTGTAATTTCATTTCTAAAATAATAAATCCAGTATATTCTATATACTGTGATGTTATTATTAATATGGTACAACCATATTCAGTATTCTATCCATCCTTTGAATGACATGTCACCATAAGTGTGTACGCACGGCTTACCGTCTCCACGTCGTGGTGTAATTGTTATTCAAAACATTATAATTTTGGATGGGGATGATAATGATGTGTAATTGATGTAAATAATAAATATAACATGATAAATATTCTTTATATATGATATAACATCCAATTATATATTATTTTAATATCAAAATAATGATATTGTCGCTCGTGCATACGTACAGACTACCGTCTCCATGAAAGCAATGAGATTCATTCCCCATCGTATCAATGCAATTATAATTCTAATTTGAGGATTAAAAATAATGTTTAAGGACTTGATATAATCACGTATATGAATAAGATACAACCTATCCATAGAAAACACAGCTTATGTAACAAAATATATAAAATAAAACGATTAAGTTGACACCAGAAACGACGATAATACTAACAAAACAATGTTAAAAGATCATATATGATATCATATTAATGTCTATGAATCTTGTATAATTTAATAATAATTATTTCACCATTATACATGAGGTTAGCCTACCATCAACCCAGAAAAAGTACAAGGTAAGGGTTTATTTCACAATATCGTCATTATCTGAGGCTGTTTATATGTAATTATCTACTGGGACTTCTTTATCATCCACATCCATGTTTCTTAAAAATGAATTTCAAAACATTCTTACTATTTTATATACTATGGGTTAAAGTCATTTATACCCTTTTTTAATTTTTATAATATGTTTATAAAGACATTTTTCTATCATCTTCCAAATAAGTTCCTTTTTAACCTTTTCAACAAAATTAAGGTAAGAATGTCCTTTTTTTTAACTTATACGGCGGGTGAGGCTATTTTCTACCATTATAAACTTATTGAAGATTCCCTTAAAAGTTTTTAAGAATATTTTCAAAGTAAATGTTTTATTTTATAATAATGTGACTCTTAAATGATTTCAAAATAGAAAGATATATTTCTCTAAAAAAGGTTTTGATTTCATCTATGTCCACATCCTATGATGGATTTTATGTTTATATGAAGTTTATTTATTATGATACAAAACATACATATTGTATTGAAGGTTTTGTGATATGCTTGACTGTAGATGTGCTATTTTTATACCATTAATGGTTTATGGTTAATGTGTTGGCATTTTGTAAGCAAGTTTTAATATGAATGTTTATGATATGTTTAAACCTTTTCATATGAGGAATGTATTGGACTTAGTAAGTGGCGGGTGGTGCCCACTATAGCTCCTCGATGCAACGGTAAGTCTCATGAGACAACTATACGTGGAAATGTCCAAGGCCCTTTCCCATTTTTATTTATGGTTTTGGCCGAGGCCTTAATCTTTTTTAGACGTCTTGACTGAGGCCTTGACAAAATGTTTCAGAATGTATGGCATTATATATTCCCTCATTATGGAAATAATATTGATGGTTCTTGTGGTCATTCGACTAGTAGAATACCCATGATTATGATTTATTATGGCATAATTTACTCAGCTCATATTCTTTCCATAAAATTATTCATGTTTATTATTGGTAAAGGTGTGTGGTTTCAATTATTTACCATGATTAACATGTATGTTATTTTCCACTGTATTACTTACCCTTACTAAGCGTTTGAGCTCACCCCTTTTCTTATGTTTCATTTTCTCATGATATGAAGAAGTTAGTTATGAGTGACCTGTAGGTATAATCTAGGAGGCTTGGATGTTTCTAATAAAATATGTGTGTGTTGTATTTCTCTTCAAGTTGTAATGTTGAACTTATGTATGAATCTTGTTTCTAATAATACTAAATTGATCGGTATTTTGAGACATGATTCCCTTGTGATCATGCCAATGTTATTTAATAATGCACCGACTCTGGGTAACTAGTTTCGGGGCATTAATGTTTGTATCAGAGTAATTTTAGTACAAACCTTGGAAACTAGATTCCGATAAACTCTTATTAGAGCACATAGCCCTAAGATAGACTTTGAGGATTAGTAAAGAAGACCTTCCTAGAATGTTGGTATTGTAGATATTTTGTGAGTTTTCCAAGCAATACATCCCTGTCTGGATATGAGCAGGTAGAGGTGGCTCTGGAACAGATGTACCTAGGGGTATAACCCAAAAACACCACTTTGAGCTAGACTCGAATAGGAACTGGTGCACGACAACAGGCCTTGTTTCACTCTTGGTTATGACACTCCTAGGGGATATACTTAGGATAATTCTTATTTTCATTATAAAACATTATTAAGGGTTTATGACTTTATACATCCTCAATGAAAACATTTTCTTATGATTATCGATTATATCCATAAATAGTTCAATTTATGTTAAGTGTTTTACAAGTATGGAATTATGTATTTTGATTCATAAACTGACCTAGATTATGTCATTATTTAGAAATGGTGCCTAGTGGAAGGAATGGAAACTGTATCAATACACTCACTCTTTTTATGAATTTCCATCCTACTCAAGATAATTATAGTGGAGATGGTGATGAAACTGGTGTTGATCAACTAATCACCATACTAGGTCCACTCACTCAGGTTATGAATAATAACCTTACCCATATAGAGCTCCCAGTTCCACAGTGTGGAGGATCAATATTAGATCTCTTCGCGAGGCAAAAACCACTGAAATTCAATGGGATTACAAATCCATTAGTGGTTGAGCAATGGATAAATTCGTTAGAGAAAATATTCCATGCTTTGGGGAGTAGTGAAAGGGAAAAAGTTATCATGGAAGTTTTCCGCCTCACTATAGATGCTGATCAATGGTGGTCATTGATTCAAAACACAAAGGAAGATGATGAAGTGTCAAATATGGAATGGAGAGAGTTCAAAGAAATTTTCTAAGACAAATACATTCCTCGTGACCATTGAGCGGATATGGAAAGACAATTTCTTGAGTCTGAGGAAAAAGGAGGATGAGAATGTCTTTAAGTATGAGGCTAACATTAAAAGGTTAGCAAGTAATGATGCAGATTATATACGTAACCCAAGAAGTAAGATTTATTGTTGATTTGATGTGTTAAAATCATTTCTCTATCAAGCATTAGTATCACAATCCTTCTCATCATATAAAGATATTGTCTCATGTGCTATCAAGAAAGAAAAAAAATCACTAAGTCTTATGACTTTAAATCAAAGTAAGAGAAGAAGAGATCTTCTGAACACTCTGGGAAAGGAAATAAGGAATCAGGGAAGAAGGGAAGAATTTTGTTTCCACAGTGTGATAATTACAGAAGGAAGCACCCTGGTTCCTGTCAAAAAGGAAGAGGAGTTTGCTACAAATGTAGACAGAAAGTTCATCTAGCTGGTGATTGTAAAGGGAGGAAAGATTCTACCAATGTTGAATGATACAATTGTAGAGAGATGGGACATTGTGAAAATGAATTTCCTAAGCATTATGGAAACATACCTCAGAAAAGTCCTAGAGATCAAGGACAAGCTTATGCAATCACTACAACTGAGGTTGAAGCCCCGGAAGATGTGGTGGCAGGTAATTTAATGGTTTCCTCAAGTTTAGCAAATGAATTATTTGATTCTGGATCACTACATTGTTTTATATTATCCTAGTTTTCTAAGAAAATTAGATATTTCCAATTTGATTTAACAATGTAGTTTCCAGTCAAAACTTCTAAGGGAAGTATCATTGCTATGAAGTTCTGTGAATTAGTTCCCATTAGAGCATATAAATGTTCTTTATCTGTTGATCTCATCGTCATACCTATGATTGAGTTTGATATAATCCTCGGTATGGATTGTCTTTTGGACAATGATGTGAATATTTATTTTTAGAAGAAGGAGGTTACGATTTTTGATGATGATGAGAAGTAACATATTATCTTTAGAGTAGAATTGTCACCACTTGATTCTTATATAGATCCACCCCTCGTAGCTCAACTAAATTCAATTATCGGGAATGAAGGGAATGAAATAACTGTGGATAAGGAAAGGAATGTTAAAATAGACGATGTACCTATTTTGAGATAATATGTTGTTGTGTTTCCAGAAGATTTACCTGGACATCCTATTGAATGAGAAATTGAGTTTTCCATTGATTTAATTCTTGGATCAAGGCTCATATCAAAAACCCCTTATAGAATGGCCACTGTGGAATTAGTTAAACTAAAGAAACAACTAGAGTAATTGAGTAATAAGGGATTTATTTTCCCTAGTGTCTCTCCATGGGGAGCCCTGTCCTTTTTTTTAAGAAGAAATATGGATCTATGAGGTTATGCATTGACTACAGGGAGATCAATGCAATAAGAATAAAGAAAAATTATCCCCTACCTCACATTGATGATTTATTTGACCAATTTCATAGAGATCAATACATTTCAACGATTGACCTTCGATCTATATACCATCAGTTGTGCGTGAAGAAGGAAGACATTATGAAGATAGCATTTCGAATCAGGTATGGGCATTACGAGTTTACAGTAATTCCTTTTGGGATGACTAATACAGCCTCTGTTTTCATGGATCTAATGAATAGAGTTTTCAAGGAATATCTTTATGACTTTGTAGTGGTATTTATTGATGATATCTTGGTTTTCTCCAAAATCTAAAAAGATCATGGAAATCACTTGTGCATTATATTGAAGACTCTGAGAAGACATTAATTATATGGGATGTTTAGGAAGTGTGAATTCTGGATTCAAGAGATTTCTTTTCTTGGCCATATTGTCTCTAATGATGGAATATCTGTGGATCCTTCTAAGACAAGAGCAATCCAAGAATGTCAAGCACCGATGAGTATAACCGAGGTATGCCGTTTTGTTGGTTTAGTAGGTTATTATAGATGTTTTGTCCAGAATTTTGCATGATTGGCTAACCCATTAATGAAGCTCACACGTAAAGGGGTTACATTTGTTTGGTCAATAGAGTGTGAAGAATTTTTCGAAGAACTGAAGAGAAGATTATTCAATGCTTCTATATTGACTCTACCATCAGGGAATGGGGGGTTATTTATTTATAGTGATGCATCGAAGAAAGGACTTGGTTGTGTTGTTATGCAGAATGATAGAGTTATTGCCTATGCATCACGACAGCTGAAAATTCATTAGCAAAACTATCCAACTCATGATATTGAGTTAGCTACTGTAATCTTTTCATTGATGATTTGGAGACACTATATTTATGGTGAAAAATGTGAGATTTATACTGATCACAAGAGTTTGAAGTATATTTTCTCACTGAAAGAACTCAACATGAGGAAAAGCAGATGGCTTGAACTACTCAAGGATTATGATTTCATGATACACTACCACCCGAGGAAGGAAAATAAGGTGGCAGATGCTTTGAGTAGAAAGGATCATGGAGTTTTGAACAAGATGTGAGTTGAAAAGGATCTTATATACATGGATCTATTGAAGATGGATATGGGAATCACCATAGAAGGTGAAACATCAATTCTTTTTCAAATGGTCACCAAACCATCTTTATTAGAAAGGATAAAGAGTTCTTAGACTGACGATGAAGAGTTTCAAAAGAAGATTAAATCTATGAATGATGGGAGATTGAGTGAATTTGTGTATGCAGATAGAATTTTGAAATTTGGGAGGAGACTTTGTGTTCTCGATATACCTGATCTAAAAAGGGAATTTTTGGAAGATGCTCATAGTTCAAATTTCACTATACACCCTAGGAGCACCAAAATGTATAGATATTTGAAGGAACATTTTTTTTGGGATAACATGAAGAGGGAGATTGCTGATTTCATGCCAAGATGTATGGTTTGTCAACAAGTTAAAGCTGGAAGGCAATAGCATAGTGGAGTATTGCAACCTCTTCCCATACCTGAGTGGAAATGGGATAATATCATGGTGGACATTTTCATGGGACTACCAAAGACTCCTAGAAGTAACAATGCTATATGGGTCATTGTGGATAATCATACCAAGTCAAAACATTTTATTATTATAAGGGAAGATTTACCACTTGAACGTCTAGAAAGACTATAAATTAATGAAGTTGTGAGACTTCATGGAGTACCCCTATCAATTTTTTCTGATCATGATCCCCATTTCAATTCAATATTATGGAAAAGTCTTCAGAAATCCTTGGATACTGAACTTTGTTTGAGCACTACCTACCACCCTCAAACAGATGGAAAATCAGAATGGACTATTCAAACCTTAGAAGACATGTTAAGATTTTGATCACTTGACTTTCAGGGTATGTGGGATCAATATTTACTTCTTGTGGAATTTTCCTATAACAATAGCTTCCATTCAAGTATTCAGATGGCACCATATGAAGAGTTATACAGAAAGAGATGCCGCACACCAACCATTTGGGATGATGTTGGTGAAAGAAAACTTGTAGGCCCAGAACTGGTGGACGAAATGATGGAAAAGGTAAACGTAATCTAAAACCACATCAAAGCATCTCAAAGTAGGCAGAAGAGCTATGCTGATAACAGAAGGAATGATTTGGAATTTCAGGTAAGACATCATGTTTTATTGAAGGTATCTCCATGGAAGGGAGTTATACGTTTCAGCAGGAAGGGAAAATTGAGTTACAGGTACATCGGACCTTTCGAAATTCTAGAACGAATTGGGGTTGTAGCTTACCGTTTGGCAATGCCACCAAATATCTCTCAAGTTCAAGATGTGTTCCACGTATCACTATTAAGAAAATACATGTCTGACCCAATGCATGTACTCAGTTACGAGGAATTAGAACTGGAACTCGATATATCTTATTGCGGAGAGCCTGTCAGGATTCTTGATACTAGAGAACAAGTGGTGAGAAACCAGATGACTCGTCTGGTAAAAGTTCTATGGAGGAACCATAAGATAGAAGAGGCAACATGGGAACTTGAGGAACTTATGATGAAGAACCACCTGAGTCTTTTTATATAGTAATTTTCTAGAAATTTTGAGGATGAAATTATTTGAAGGAGGGGATAATGTTACACCCCAAGCTTCCACAATACGATTCCCTTTTAATAATTCAATAGCTTGCATTGTACGCAACTTCGAGATTCTAACACACCGTGACCAATCAAAATAGCAGTTATGAATAGTAATACCCACTTTTTGAAAATTTATAAATTTTATCTCTTAAAATGGAATTTATTTTTGGATTCATAATATCGAAAATAGCCTAGGGTAAAATTTTGGTACTTTTCGGATACCTTTTATATTTTGATGAATAGTGAAAATTTCAAAATTTTAATTAAAAACAAATTTTTAAATAAAAATAATTAATATTAATAAATTATGCATTTGAGTGGTTTTAAATTATATTTAGAATATATTTTTACCATTTAATACAATTTTGGTCATTGGATATAATTTCACATTTAAACCAGATATAAACAAGTGTCAATCTTTTGATAGTTATTATCTCTTAAAAATACGCTTTTTGTTTTAACAATGGGAATTAATTTTAAAATAATTTCTTCCACTTATGTTTTTTGAATTTATAAAAATGGATTCCATATTTAGAATCATGTGGTCTAAATTTTTTAAATAGTTATCTTTTATTTTTAGACATTTTGAATAATTATTTCGGTACATATTTTATTTACCATGGTTAAAGCGTAAATCTGGTAAATAAGGGTAAAAATATTATTATTATAATAATAAATTACCCTAAAATGTGTCCTAACCTTATAGGTTGACACATATCCGACCATGGGCATCTTTGGGTCTATTTGGGGTCCTCATGGAGCCACTTTTAGGTGATAAGGACATTTTATATTAATTAAGTTAAAGTAAATACAAAAAAGACAAAAGCATATATCTTTTAGAAAAACATTTTTTACATAGGGTTATATATGTTATATTTTCGACTATAAATATTAATTATAAAGATAAAACGATTTACTACATAATTTTATTATATTTATAATTTTTAGACATTTAATAATTAAATTTATTTATGACACAATAATGATGCAGTATTTTCTTTATTAATGAAAGAATCAAATAATTGGTATTAAAAAAGTTAAAATAAATATAATTTGAATGTTTTGATGAAATACATGAAATTTATTGGTTAATATGACATGTAAGGATAACTTAAATTAATTTTGTTAGAATTAATAACGTTTTTAAGACTTTAGAAAAAATCAATTATTAAATATTGTCAAAATTGACAAAAATGACTTTTTAAAACAAGTAATATATAATTAATTGATATTTTATTCCTAAAAATATAAGGTTAGGCCAAATGACTTATATCATGATAGTTGTATCATTAATGGACCACTTGGAGGTCTCTTGGATATATATAGTATGTTTATTAATTATACAATATAAAAATACAGAGTGACATGGTAAATGTCAAACTAATTTACTAAGAGTTAAAACAAAAAGTTGTGGTTAATATAATGATCCAAACCTGTCTAAAATATATTAGTTGAAATAATTTCGACCCATCCCCACCTTATACTTTGAATAATTTACTTTGGAGCTATTATAATCCGAATATGAATTTATTATAAATTAATACTTTAAGTTTTTTCTAAAGATCCCCTCCTCCCCTTTATAAAAGGACACCAACTCTAACCAATTCTTCATACCTTTAAAGCTTTTTGGCATGGCCAAACTCTTCCAAAATACCCTCTCAACTATCATACCTTCATCCTAGAGGCCTTCCTTTAGTCCTAAAGCCAACCTAAGGATCCCTTCTGATCAAATCAAAAGGAAGAACCCGAAGAAGAGGTAATGTTTTCACCACCCTTTTTTAAGTTCCTTTCTTCATTAACTTCTTCTTTATTTGTTATTTCCTTTATAAACTAATAACTCTAGTATCATCTATATACTGTAATGTTATTATAAATACTTTACAACCATATATGGTATTCTATCCATCCACTGAATGACATGTCACCATACGTACGTACGTACAACTTATCGTCTCCATGTCGTGGTGTAATTGTTATTCAAAACATTATTATTTTGGATGGGTATGATAATGATATTTAATTTATTTAAATAATAACTATAACATGATAATGATTCTGTGTATATGATATACCATCCAATTATATATTATTTTAATATCAAAAAAATTATATTGTCACCCGTGTGTACGTACGGACTACCGTCTCCACGAATGGGATGAGATTCATTCCCCATCATATCCATGAAATTATAATTCTCATTTGATGATTAAAAATAATGTTTAAGTACTTGATATCATTCTGGATATGAATAAGATACAACCTATCAATAAATGTACCAAAATATATAAAAGAAAACAAGTAATTTAACACCCGAAATGACGATAATACTAGAAAAACAATGTCAAAAGATTATATATGATATCATATTTTTAAAGACCCGAAATTTGCATGGAATTTTTTTTCCTAAATGCTTTCGATTTTTACGAGTCCCTGGCTTCTAATGGCGCTTGATTCCGACACCCGATGTTCCCAGAATCATTTTCTGAAGTTTAGCTCAGGTACGTTTCGTGAACGAACGAGCGGGATTTTCTATCTTTTGAACCAGTTCTCGGAATTAAAATCAGAGGGCACCGATGAACTCAAAACACCGGTAATTATCTTAATGTGATCCTTACCATAGTTGTGTTCTCAATGGAGGAGAAGTTAATTATTGGGGTATTATTTAAGAAGTAAATTAAAATTGTCAGAACAATTTTTATTTTTTAAAGAGGTTATTCCCTCCCATGGGTAGTTAAAGGTGGGTCCCATAGCCACCTAACTACTCTAGTGTGGCTGTTAGAGGGTTGGGGCCCACATGATCCCCAACTATTTAATTTCCTTTAAACTCATTTAAAATCCCCTCTTTAAATTTTCAACCCCTCCATTAAATGTCAATCTCTCCACCTCACTCCATTAATTCATGTCAACCCGCAAATTAATGAGGATATTTCCTCTTTTTCCCTTTTTTATTTAATTTCCAACGCTTTTAATAAATGGGGACCTTCCCTCTCCATTCCTTAATTGATTTTCAAAACTTTTTATTTAATGTGGTGATTTAATTTTGGGAGAGTTGCTTGGCGCGTGTAATAAAATAATAGGAGGAGCCTATTATTTCATTAAGGGGGAGAGCTTTCGCTGTGTGAGAAAGATCGAGAGAACTCTTGAGGTTTCAAAAGAAAGTCGACCTCTGACGAAGAATGAAGAAGAACTCGAGTTCCTCAAAGAACAATGACGCGCCACCAATCCTCTTCTTAGAGACAAGAGAGGAGACGCTGCTTCCTCCTCGACGCACTCCAACGACGCCTAAGAACCCTTTCCCCACGATGTCGTCTACCACGACGCCAATGTTCATCTTCAATTGTTGAAGTAGGGGAATTTGAACATTTCATTATGTGATTTATACCCTCGAAATTGCATGCAATTGTTGGGTGATGTTTTGAACCACTAATGCGGTAGGTACGGACTAACGAGCAAGTCCAAACCCACCGCTATTTTGTTCTTGATGGGCGGAATATTTGGAGACGACGAAGCGGGACCGAAATAGTGATTGGAGGCCTTAAAAGTGATTTATGGGTCCTGAGATGACCACAAGCGCAGACGAGAGCAAAATCGGACCACCAGAATGACTCTGGTAGTCCATGGAAGCCCCCGGCAGCGTGGCGGTGCCGGCGGACGGAGGCGGCGGCCGGCCGGCTGGAAGCGGCGGTGCGCCGGCGCGCCGCTGGCAGAAGCCTACTGTGGCTGAATCCACAGCGTCGAGGGAGGGATCTCGTGGCCTCTAGGAATTCAAGGGAGCCAGCGGCGCCACCCTGGCGCCGCGTCCGCGGAAAACGGGGGTCGCGCCCCCACTGGGCTCGCTGGCCGAGCCAGCGCACCCCACCGGCCGAGCCAGGGCGGGTAGCACGGACTGGGCCATGCCGGCGGGGCTGGTCCGTGCCCTACCAGGCTGTAACTGGACCCGGGTCAGGTCAACCTGGTTCGGGCCGACCCAGGGGGGTTGGGTCGGGTCAGACCAGGCCGAGACCCCAAATTGGACCGTTTTTTGGTGTTTTGCCCATAACATAAGCTAAGGAGATATGATCTACGCACTGTCAATTGCATATGAATCCTTGGATTGACATGGTCATTTCAGTATATTACAATTGAGGTTTCAGAAAATTTTGCATATGGCCGGGTTGGTTCAAACTCGAAACCAACCGGGCCCTTGGAGCGGAAACGCTTAAAACTTAAGTACGGGACGTCCGTTTGATGTTCTGTCAACTGCATTGAATTCCTCTTGATGAAACGGTCCTTTTGTATTACTCCGCTTGAGGATTGGACACAACTGGATTATGGTCGGGTTGGTTTTAGCTTAAAAATCAACCAGGCCCCTGGGACGGAAAAACCAATAACTCTCAGACTGGGCGTCCGATTGATGCATTGTCTGTCGCGTTCGGTTTCCTTGGACGAGACCGAACATCAGGATACATCAACTATAGACTTTATGAAAGTTGATGTATCGACCCCTTGGCTCGAGGAGCAGACCCTCCCAGAATCGAGCGTGCTGTGTGCGAGAACCCTAATGCTGGCTACGACTATGACGATGACGATTGTACTTGGATACTTTGTGGGTTCGGAAGCGAGGACGATTGTTCTTGGATACTCCGTGGGATCAGTAGCGATGATGACTATACTAGGATCCTCTATGGGTTCGACAGCGATGACTACAATTCTTGTATCCTACATGGGTCGGGCAGAATTACCTCTGTACTTTTATCCTGAGTGGGTCTGGCAGAGTAGCTGGTCTTGTATCCTATGTGGGTCCGACAGCTTAGCTGGTCTCGTATCCTATGTCATTATGATAGATTAGATGAATCAGTGACTACATCTGATCATCTCTATCGCTATATGAAAGATGTATACATGTGTGAGCTGAGTCTTAACTTTCAATCATTATCATCGATGTGATTGACTTCTTTCCTGTGTAGACTGGGTTGTAATTGGGCTCAGGAGCTGGAGTTGAACTGTGATTGATGACTTAGGTATATGTATGGGCATATACCTAAGTAGAGTTGGTCGATACTTCGTGATTGTATCTTTCCTTTGTGGTTTATCCTTAGTGGATTCTGGGAGACCTTCGGGGGTCTCGGGGTCCCTACTGAGTATCGTATACTCACCCCTGCACGGGCTTTTCCACACTACGTTGTGTTGGATGCAGACGATGGATAGCACTGATCGTGGAGGATTCCTATGGAGATGGATGGTGCCTGGAGGTGGACCACCTAGTGAGGCGTGCACGGAGTGGACGGACGAACCCGAGGTGCCGAAGAGACCATCTATACCCACCCTTTAGGTGGGATTCCCGGAGGATGAATCGGTGGTTACTGCTTCACTTTACTATTGTTGTAATTTCCTTTTCAGTTGTACTGTACTTTCAGTTGGGTTTGTATACTTGCCCATTTACTTTTCTGTACCTACTTTTTTACTCTGATTTACTAGGTTCTTACTAAAATTGCATACTCTATTGTGTGTGTTACTTTATAAAGGCAATGCCTTCCCTTTTTGGGGGGATTTACGCCTTTGGTGCTGGTCGTCATCCCCTGGCCTCTGGAAGGCGGGCTTGGGGTAGTCACGACACAGGCCCCGAGGACAGGTCGTGACAAATTGGTATTAGAGGAGTCGGTTCTACCGAAGAACTAAGGACTCCAATCTTTCCTTTTTGTGAAGAAATGGTGTTAAGAGTATTGAGTATGGTTTTCAATCGAGGGAGTCCAATGTTGGTGCAGCGACTGACGTATCCATACACGAGGACCCTAACCTCTGATTTCTGACTCAGTGCACGAAAACACTAATTGCATGTGTGTTTCCTTTCAAAAGTTTTTTTTGTGATTACTTTGTGTTAGCTCACCAGGTATACTGTTTGACCGTGGCGCACCTATTTCTTTTCAAGATGGCCCCATGGAGGCAGCTAGCTAGGGTTCCGAGTTACGTGTGGGATGGAAGCCCACTGATCGACGAAGACTCAGTGCAAGGCCCCATTACAGCGGAGGCACCAGCAGTACCACTACTCGCTGGTCCACTAATCCTACCTACCCCAGCAGCGGAGAGTGAATGCCAATTGAGTGTGTTGCAAGAGTATCAATGACCGAGGCCACCCAGGTTCCACAGAGAGATGGATACTCCGGAAGCCAAGGATTGGTTGGAGGCTATCGCCAGAGTCTTTAGATTTTTAGGGACACCAACAGACCTTATGGTGATCCTTGTCGCGAGTCTCCTACTCACAGCAGCAGGTAGATACTGGAGCCTGATGCTTCAGGTGCACGATGAGGCATCACTACTTTGGAGGGTCTTCGAGAGCCTCTTCCACTCAGAGTTTGTTCCAGCCACCCTCTGTGTGGTGTGCATCCAGGAGTTATTATAGCTGCAGTATGGCAGCATGTCAGTAGCCCAGTACTCAGCGAGATTTACCGACCTCTCGCGCTACTCAACAGACATGGTACATGACCCATTCTTCAGGGACCAGACCTTTGAGTAGGGACTGAGGCATGAGATCAGAGCCTCGACGATTCCCCTCAATATTCCGAAGCAGGCGAGGGTGCTGGAGGGATCCCTATTAGTGGAGATCTTTCCCGCTGAGTAGCCACCAGCAGCGACACCCACTAAAGGATGGCACGGAGCGGGGTCTTCTACACCCGACAGTCGACAGATGTCATAGGGGTCCAAGCGGACCAGTCTGTCAGGTGGGTGACCTCCAGATACAGGTTCGGCTGTGTGGGGCACATGGCGCAGAGCCAACCTTACGAGGAGCAGACAGTGCTATGCATGCGGTGGGTAGGGCTACGTGGATCGTGACTTCCCGACCCGCCTTGCAGATGAGCAGCAGACAGTGGAGGGACCTCCCTGGTAGAGGAAGAGGTTCGACCATGGCGGTCCGCGGGGAGCAGGCGGACAAGGAATAAGAGCTGGTTGACCAGCAGGTGGTGGATGACGCTTAGATTCTCTACCACCACCACCCCCAGGAGGTCCACCCCGACCACAGGGAGCTAGCGGGCATAGGCAGGTTCATCTCTGGGTTGTGGAGGCTTACGACCACGGTGCACCCGAGATAATTCTTGGTACTATCTATGTCTACTCCACCCTTGATGGAGTTCTTATAGACATAGGTGCGAGTCATTCTTTTATTGTTTCTGCCGTTGTTCGGAGCTCGGAGATTCCGACAGAGCCATTGGCTGGATCCTTATTCCATTCCATTCTATTTTTTAAAAAAATTTGTCAAAAAAGGCCAGGACCAAAGCATCCGTACAAAGAGAGAGAAAAAAGAAAAAAAAAGAAAAGAACCAGACAAGATAAAAGGAAAAAGAAAAAGGATAAGAGAAAGAAAAACAGAGGCTACGGGGGCCTGAAGTAATGGAGGCCGAGAGCATCCCCTCTGATGATGTTAATCCCTGTTGCTTTCAGACTGAGAGAGGTATGAAAGAAAATGTCCTCCAGGCCTGGTGAGACTATAGAAGCTAGGTAGTCCGCAGCTTTATTGCCCTCTCTCCAGGTATGAGAAACTCTAGTTATAGTACCCAAGAGACCCCGGCACCTCCGGGTAATGTACTCGATAGACCAAGGAACGCTCCCGATTCCCTGAATGGAATTTGAGAGTATCAGGGAATCCGTTTCCACTTCCGTTAGAACCACTCCCCTTTTGATGCATTCCTGGAGGCCTACCATCAAACTCTTCGCCTCTGCAAGGAGCGGAGTACCCGAGCCCAACCGAATGGAGAAACCAAACAATACTGAACCATTATGATCACGAACGAGTCCCCCTCCTCTGGATCCTTATGGATAGATACTCCTACGGGAGAAGTCTCGACGATTACGCACTGGTTCTGGCAGTGTGAGCGTACTCTAGGAGGCAAGAGCATCAGCTGGGATCATTTTGTAGCGGCATCAAGGCCTTACGACGTCATCTTGGGTATGGACTGATTATCTACAGTCCATGCTCAGATCGACTGTATTAGGCGCAAGGTGTGGTGTGTATGAACATATGGTACTAGGTTCACCTTCACCGGTGAAAATGGAACCTTCGCAGCACATGATAGACTCATGCAGAGGAGATGGTAGCTGATCTCACATCAGTTTTCTAGTCACATCCTCATAGTAGTTGACGTGCGGAGTCCAAGTTTTCCTGTTGTGGTGGATTAGTATGCAGACATTTTTCCTGAAGATGTTCCAAGACTACCTCCTCGCAGGGAGGTAGACTTCTACATAGACATGTACCCAGGGACATCACCCATATTTACTCCAGCATATCGGATGGCTCCCTCCGAGATTCGTGAGCTGCGGGTATAGCTAGAGGACTTACAGGGGAAGGTTTTCATCCAACCTAGTGTTTCACCCTTGGCTTCTCCGATTCTGTTCGCCAAGAAGGCAGATGGGAGCTTGCGACTGTGTGTCGACTACTGTCGCCTGAACCAGGTGACCGTGAGGAACAAGTATCTACTTCTGAGGATTGATGACCTCATCTATCAGCTCAAGGGAACACGATGGTTCTCGAAGATAGACCTCAGGTCAGGTTATCACCAGCTCAGAGTTTGAGACGAGGATGTGCAGAAGATGGCCTTCAAGTGTCAGTATGGACACTATGAGTTCTTGGTCATGCCCGTAGGTGTGAACAATGCCCTAGAAGTGTTCATGAGTCTCATGAATAGGATCTTCTAGCCCTACCTCGATCGGTTTGTCGTAGTCTTCATTGACGACATCCTGATTTACTCGAATACCGAGGAGGAGTAAGCCTACGACTTACGGATTATAATGGATACACTCTGAGAGCACCAAATTTATGGTAAAATCTCGAAGTGCCATTTCTAGATTCAATAGGTTCACTTCTTGGGGAATGTCATCTCAGCGGCAGGAGTTGTTGTAGATCCCACGAAGATCGAGGCAGTACTTTCTTGGGAGCCACCCAGGAGCATAACGGAGGTGCGGAGTTTCCTAGGTCTGCCTGGGTACTATCGGAGATTTGTGCTGGACTTTTCTAAAGTTGTAGCACTGCTTACAGCTTTGACGAAGAAGGGGAAACCCTTTGTGTGGTCAGAAAGATGTCAGCAGAGATTTTAGGAGTTGATGTGAAGATTGACCAGTGCACCTATCTTAAGAGTTCCGGAGGAGGCCGTAGGGTACGTAGTTTACTGCGAAACATCAGGGAACAGAATCGGGTGTGTCCTGATACAGGAGAAAGCAGTGATCGCTTACGGTTCACGGAAGTTCCGGCAGCACAAGCAGAACTACATTACCCATGACCTGGAGTTAGCAGCAGTGGTCTTCGCCCTGAAGATGTGGCATCACTATCTGATGGGCGAGCGCTTTTACAGTCTACTCTGACCACCATATTATTAGGTACATTTTCTCATAGAAGGACCTGATCCTGAGACAGTGGAGATGGCTCGAGTTCCTCTAGGATTATGAATTTGAGATTGTCTATACTCCCAGGAAGGGGAACGTTGTGGCGGATGCTCTCAGCAGGAGATCGGGCATTCAGCTACTTGGAGAGGTGAAGGAGCAGTTATCCACTTTGTTGATATCCTTTGTGGTTAGATATGGGGTAGCCTATCTACAGTCACTCACATTCACTCCTCCACTACTTCAGCAGGCCAGAGAGGCACAACGTGGGGACTTTGACTATGAGGCGCGACATGATCAGATATCCTCAGGGCTGGCACCCGATGTATTTTATGAAGGCAGGGAGCACGTCATCCTCTTCTGGGGTTGTACCATGGTACACATTGCACTAAAGGATGAGGTTATGAGGGAGTTCCAAACTTCCCCTCTCGCGGTACATCCATAATTAGCGAAGATGTATTAGGACCTCAGATTATAGCACTGGTGGCCGGGTATAAAGAAGGTTGTAGCATAGTTCTTTTCTCGATTCCTCACTTGTCAGCAAGTGAAGGCAGAGCACTACGTACGTGCAGGCTTGGTACATCCCTTAGAGGTCCCGAAGTGGAAGTGGGATGGGAAATCCCTGGATTTCATGAGGGTACTCCCATGTACTTCCAGAGGACACGACTCTATCTGGGTTATTGTCGACCGACTCACCAAGTCGGCCCACGTCCAACCGATCAGGGAGTAGGGCTCAGTAGAGAGCTTGGGATGCCTCTACGTCCAGGAGATCGTACGACTCCATGGTGTTCCATCATCTATCATCTATGATAGAGAATCTCTCTTTACTTCCAGTCTTTGGAAGGGGTTACATGAGGCTTTTGGGACGCATCTACGCTTGAGCACTGCCTTTCACCCTTAGACAGATGGTCAGACGGAGAGGACCATTCAGACACCCGAGGACATGCTCTGTGCATGTTTCCTTGACTTTGGTCGTAGCTGGGAGGATCACCTACCCTTGGTAGAGTTTGCGTACAACAATATCTACCACTCCACCATTGGGATGGCACCATATGAGGCACTGTACGACCGACCTTGCAGATCACCTCTATGTTGGACCGACCCTGGGGAGTCAGCACTCATAGGACCAGAGATGGTTCTGGCTATGACGGAGAAGGTGCAGATCATCTAGGAATGGATGAGGACTGCCCAGATTAGACAGAAGTCCAATACTGATAGGAGGTGGATACCACTGGAGTTCGAGGATGGCAACCACGTTTTCTTATGGGTCTCACCTCGACGTGGATTAAGGAGATTTGGCTGTGTCGGTAAGTTATTTCCGCGCTTCATCGGACCATTCCAGGTCCTCAACAGGGTAGGTGAGGTGGCTTACCGCCTTTCCCTTCCACCTTAGTTGCACTAGGTTAATGATTTCTTCCATGTATCTCAGTTGAGGAGATACGTGATTGACCCAACACATATCATCGACCATGAGGAGTTGGACATCGATGATGAGGCGACATTTTTGGAGGTCTCGGTCGAGATCAAGGATCGACAGGAGAGGTTCTTACGTGGGTGGTTGATTCCTCTATTGTGCATTCGTTGGCAGCATGGGAACCTCCAGGAGAAAAAATGGGAGCGGGAGGCTCAGATGCGTACTCAGAACCCTCATTTATTTCCCTAGTTTATGATGTAGCTTTAAGGGGATGTAAATCACTGAGGTGGGAGTAATGTAATGACATGGAATTTTCAAGGGATTTTTTTTCATAAATTCTTTAGATTTTTACGAGTCCGTGGATTCTGACAGCACTTGATTCTGAGGCCCGGTGTGCCTAGAATCAATTTGCGAAGTTTAGCTCGGGTACGTTCACTGAATGAATGAGCGGGTTTTTCTATCTTTTGAATGGTTGCTCAGAATTAAAATATAAGGGCACCGATGAACTCGCAATGCCGGTAATTTCATAACTTGATCCTTACCGTAGTTTCATTCACAATGGAAGATAAGTTTATTATTGGAGGTTTATTTAAGAATTAAATAAAAATTGTTGGAACGATTTTTATTTTTTAAATAGGTTATTCCCTCCCATGGGTAGTTAAGGGTGGGGCCCACAACCACCTAACTACCCAAGTGTGGGTGTTAGAGAGGTGTTTCCCACATGATCCCCAACTATTTAATTTCCTCTAAACTCATTTAAAAATCCCTCTTTAAATTGGAAACCCCCCCCCCATTAAATGCCAATCTCTCCACCTCACTCAATTAATTCATGTCAACCCACAAATTAATGAAGATCTTTCAACATTTTCCCCTTTTTATTTAATTTCCAACACGTCTAATAAATGGGGACCTTCCCCCTCCATTCCTTAATTGATTTTCAACATGTTTTATTTAATGTGGTTATTTAATTTTGGGAGAGTTGTTTGGCGTGTGTAATAATATAATAGGAAGAGCCTATTATTTTATTAAGGGGGGAGAGCTTTCGTTGTGAGAGGAAGATCGAGATAACTCTTGGGGTATTGGAAGAACTCCGACCTCCGATGAAGAATGATGAAGAACACCGGTTCGTCAAAGAACAACGATGTGCCACCAATCCTCTTCTCCGCGACAAGAGAGGAGACGTCGCTTCCTCCTCAGTGCACTCCGACGACGCCTATGAACCCTTTCCCCACAACGTCGTCAACCACAATGCTACCGTTCATATTTAATTGTTGAAGTAGGGGAATTTTGACATTTCATTATGTGATTTATACCCTCGACATGGCATGAAATTGTAGGGTGATGTTTTGAACCACTAACGCGGTGGGTATGGACTAACGAACAAGTCCGAACCCACTTCTATTTTTTTCTTGATGCGCGGAATATTAGGCAACGACGAAGAGAGACTGAAATGGAAATGGGAGGCTTTCGCAGTGATGTACGGGTCTCGATATGACCGCAGGCACAGACTGAAGCAAAATTGAACCACAGAAATGACTCTAGGGGCCCGCGGAAGCCCCCGGCAGCCAGGGGCGGCGGCCGGCACCGGCCATCCGCCTAGAGACGGTGGTGCCCTGGCACACCCCCGGAAGAAGCCCGCTGCGGCTGAAGCCGCAGCGGCGATGGCAAGATCCCGCGGCCACGCGGGATCCATGGGAGCCAGCGGCGCCACCCTGGCACCGCGTCCGTAGAAAACGGGGGGTCGCATCCCCCGCTCGGCTCGTTGGCCGAGCCAGTGCACCCCCCCCCCCCCCCCCCCCCCCTCGGTCGTGCTAGGGCGAGTCACGCAGACCGGGCCAGACTGCACCCCACTGGGGCGGACCTAGACCTGGGTCGGGTCGACCCAATTCGGGCCGACCCAGTGGGGTTGGGCAGGGTCGGTCCGGGCCCAGACCCCCACATGGGCTATTTTTTGGTATTTTGCAATAACATGGGCTACAGACCTTTGATCGACGCAACTTCAGTTGCATATTAATTCTTGGATTGATACGGTCATTTTTTTATATTGCACTTGAGTTTTTGGCAATGTTTGGGTATGGCCAGGTTGGTTTAAACCCGAAACCAACAGGGTCATTGGAGCGGAAACGCTTATAACTTAAGGGCCAGACGTCTATTTGACGTTCCGTCAAATATGTTGAATTCCTCTTGATGAGATGGTCCTTTTGGATTACTCTTGAGGTTTGGACGCATTTGGAGTATGTTTGGGTTGGTTTTAGCTTAAAACCCAACCAGGCCCCTGGGATGGAAAAGCCAATAACTCTCTGACCGGGCGTCCGATTGACACATCGTCTGTCGTGTTGGGTTTCTTTTGACAAGAAAGAACTTCGGGATACATCAAATCGGGACTTCATTACAGTTGATGTATCGACCCCTTGGCTCAAGGAGCAGACCCTCCTAGAATCGAGCGTGTTGTTTGCGGGAACCCTAGAGCTGGCTGTGAGTACGATGATGATGACTATACTTTGATCCTCCATGGGTTCGGCAGCGAGGATGACTGTTCTTCGATCCTCTGTGGGTTCGACAGCGATGACGACTATACTGGGATCCTCTGTGGGTTTGACACCAAGGACTACTATTTTTGTATCCTACGTGGGTCCGATAGTATGACTTATGTACTTGTATCCTGATTGGGTCTGGCAGAGTATCTGGTCTTGTATCTATGTGGGTCCCAAAACTTAGCTGGTCTTGTATCTTATGTGGGTCCAATTGCTTAGATGAATCAGTGACTACATCTGATCGTCTCTATCACTATACGAATGATGTATACCTGTGTGTGTTGAGTCTTGACATTCAATCATTATCATCAATGTGATTTACTTCTTTCCTGTGTGGACTGGGTTGTACTTGGGATCGGGAGCTGGAGCCAAACTGTGATTGATGACTTAGGTATATGTATGGGAATATACCTAAGTAGAGTTGTTTGATACTACGTGATTGTATCTTTATTTTGTGGTTTATCCTTTTTGGATTCTGGGAGACCTTCAGGGGTCTCAGGTTCCCTACTGAGTATTGTATACTCACCCCTGCATGGGCTTGCCTACACTACATTGTGTTGGATACAGACGACGGACATCACTAATCGTGGAGGAGTCCTATGGAGCTGGACGGTACCCAGAGGTGGACCACCTAGTGAGGCGTGCATGGAGTAGATAGACGGACCCGAGGTGCCGAAGAGACCATATGTACCCACCCTTCGAGTGGGATTCCTGGAGGACGACTCGATGGTTGCTGCTTCACTATACTGCTATTGTAGTTTCCTTTTCAGTTTTACTATACTATCAGTTGGGTTTGTATACTGGACCATTTACTTTTCACCACCTGCTTTTGTACTCAGATTTACTTATTTCTTACTACACTTGCATACTCTGTTGTCTGTGTTACTTTATAAAGGCAATGACTTCCCTTTTTTTGGGATTTGCGCCTTGGGTTCTAGTCGCCAGCCCCTGGCCTATGGAAGGCTTCGGGTAGTCACGGCATGGGTCCTGAGGATGGGTCATGACAATATTAATGTATATGATTCTTTTATAATTTAATAACAATTATTTCACCATTATACAGGTGGTTAACCTATCATCCACCAACGGACATTACAAGGTAAGGGTTTATTTCACAATCTCTTCATTATCTGAGGTTATTTATATGCAATTATCTACTGGGACCTCTTTATCATCCACATCCATGTTTCTTAAAAATGTACTTTAAAAAATTCTTACTATTTTATAGACTATGGGTTAAAGTCATTTATACCCTTGATGACTTTTTTTAAGATGTTTATAAAGGAATCTTTCCGTCATTTTCGAAACAAGGTCTTTTTTATCCTTTTCGAAAAAATTATGGTAAGAATGTCTTTTTTTAACTTATACGGCGGGTGCAGCTATTTTATACCATTATAAAATTCTCAAAACATCCCTTACAAGGTTATAAGAATATTTTAAAAGTAAATTTTTTATTTTATAATTATGTGACCCTTAAATGATTTCATAATAGAAAGAGATATTTCTCTAAAAGGGTTTTGATTTCATCTATGTCAACATCCTTTGATGTATTTTATGTTTATATGAAGTTGATTTATTATGATACTAAACTGCCATATTGTATTGAAGTTTTGGTGATATTTTTTACTGTGGATGTGCTATTTTTATACCATTCATGGTTTATGGTTAAAGTATTGACATTTAATATGCTAGTTTTAATACAAATGTTTATGATATGTTTAAACCTTTTCATATGAGGAATGTATTGGACATAGTAAGTGATGGGTGGAGCCCGCTATAACTCCTCGATGCATTGGTAGGTCTCATGAGACAACTAGACGTGGAATTGGTCAAGGCCCTTTCCCAATATGATTTATGGTTTTGGATGAGGCCTTAATCATTTTTAGACATCCTGGCCGAGGCCTTGACAAAATGTTTCAGAATGTCCGGCATTATACATTCCCTCATTATGGAAATAATATTGATGGTTCTTGTGGTCATTCGACAAGTAGAATACCCATGACTATGTTTTATTATGACATTATTTACTAAGCTCATATTCATGCCATAAATGTATTCATGTTTATTATTGGTAAAGTCATATGGTTTAAATTATTTACCATGCTTAATATTTATGTCATTTTCCACTGTATTACCTACCCTTACTGAGCATTTGAGCTCAACCCTTTTCTTATGTTTCATTTTCCCAGGATATGAAGATGTTAGTTATGAGTGACATGCATGAATAATCAAGGAGACATGGATTTTTCTAATGAAATATATTTCTGATTTATTTCTCTTCAAGCTGTAAAGTTGAACTTATGTGTGACTATTGTTTCCAATAATACTAAACTGATCGGTCTTTTGAGATATGATTTCCTTGTGATCATGCCGATGTTATGTAATAATTCACCGAATCTAGGTAACTAGTGTCGGGGCGTTACAAAATTCAATAAAATGGACGTAATTTTTTAAATCATAATATCAAAATTATCATTGGGGGTATTTTTTGGATTTTTCTGAAAAGTTTCATATTTTGAAGAATAGTGAAAATGGTTAATTATAATTAAAAATTATTTCTTGTATAAATTATTTATAAAGATAAAATTTAATTTTGAAATATATTTAATGTAAAATTAGTAAAATTATATATTAATTGATTCAATTTAGGTCATTGAAATCATTTCTCATTTATAAATTTTATAAAAGAAAATTAAACATTTTAACATTTTCTCTATCAATACTCGCTTTCTCGTCACGTCAAAGTGAATAATTTAAAATTACATTCTACCTATTTTGAGAATTAAATTTGATTAAAATGATTCCGTATTTAGAATTAGGATATTTAATATTAGTTAATAAATTAAACTATGTTTTTTTCATAATAATTAGTAAAGATTATAAAAATTAATTACTACTGTAAAGGTTAAAAGAGGCACTTTATCACGTTACATGTGATTTTGTTGATATTAATTTTCAACATACAAGAAAATTACTATTTGTTAAATTATATTTCTTATTTATAGTTAGTAGGTCAAGATTAACTAATAAGGCTCAATTTATTTAAGGATAAAATATTTATTTACCTGTGTTAAATAAACTATTTACCATAGTAAAAAATAAATTGGTAAAAATGGAGTAAACTTAATGGATAAGGATTGAAATGTTTAAAATGTGTGTTTTATTTTGTGGAGGAGGTGTTTCTTGACCATATAATATCGCCACAACATTATTTATCAATTTTGGATCTTCATGAGGTGAGGGTGACCTCCCATTATTTAATACTTCTCAATATTTATATAAAATCCACTCCTCCTCAATTATAAAGGGAGAACTCACTCCCCGACATATTCACACCTCTTAATACCTTTATTTGGTTCCCTAACTCTGAATATAATAAGTGGTTTCTCATGACAGTTGTCTACATGATCTTAAGCATTCCTCTACATATTCCCAAGGTTGTCGAATAGCAGTGAGGGCCTAGAGTGTGTGTGTGGGGAGACTATTCCCTCATGATTTAAAATGTATCATTGTAGTAAATAATATCTGGAAAAAATTATAAGTAGTAATAAATAAGAAATGATTGAATAACATATCTTCTAGATGAATTAACTGATAGAATATAAATAAATAATATATACAAAATGATGATTATGATCATGTCATGTAGCTATCCAAAATCAGGATCATGGGATACAAGGGAAAAAAATAATATACCACTTGCAATACACAAACAAAAAAAGGATCAAATGATTCCACAACTATAATTATGATCATAGGCTTGGTCTCGTCTCCCTATACTCTACCCTAGTGAAAAATACAAAGCATTAGAAGCTACATGCTTACCTCTACCTTCACCTACAATCAAGAAGTCAGCATGGGTACCAAGGGTGGACTGAGTAGTGTGTGAGACATACTCAGTAGGCCACCACCAACTGTTTTTATAACAATCCAGTATGTGCATAAAAATGAGCAATGTGAAATTTCATAATAAATACAATGCAATAAATAAATAAAAACATTGAACCAGGTTCCTCATGGGTACCCGACTGACACTACCTACTTCAGCCTAATCCAAATATCTCTTATTATAATTCAACTATTAAGGATATAATATAAATGTTATAATGTTCTGAAGAAATCATGTATAAATATTGGACCAAACCCAATCATGTGATTGGTCTTGGTGGTCATGCCCTTTTATCTGATGAATTAGCATTCATGGAGTTAGACAAAAGAAATATATTGAATTACAAAAATGGATTCTTGGGCCTATCTAAGGTTAATCATGTCAAAGAACCAAAGTATCACACCATGAGTGAAATAAATACAAAACACTATAATATTCCATCCATGGAGGGATATATATGGAATCACAGGTATCACTCTTAGTGTGATGCGAAGATAATAACCGCATAGTCTATCCCTAGTATCTCACATAGGGGACCTCATATCACTTAGGGAGTGGCCTAACCATATTTCCACCAATCTCATTCATAGTGACTACCCTAGGGAACTAGTATCACTCATAATGAGGTTGAGAATCTTAATAGTGATCCCATCCTTGGAATACCAAGTATCGCTGCCGGTGAATTTACCACATGTAATCAAATTCAAATTATAAATCATGATGAGCCCGTCGAAGTTGATCCATAAATATAATCTCAAGTATCATTATTTTCATGAATATTATGGTAATGTTATCTACCATAAACTTATATCAACTAATAAGTAATTAATACCATAACACATTAATCAAGTTATTTAGTTCATTTAAATCAAGAAATTTAACTATGTAATAATCTTAAGTGCCTAACACAATGCAAAATCATATTTCATTGACTCATTTCATATTCCTAAATATTTATTACTAGGGAAATAAAACACCTCAATTGGTTTTTTATCAATATAAATCAAATGCATATTTAGGCCTTTAAGGAAGGGTGCACCCATGGGGTGGCTCTGGTCGAGGTGATCAACCAGAATTGTTGATTTTCTATAAGCTAGGAAATAGTAATCATGTGAAAAAAATTAATTTAATTTAACAATATTTATGTATAAGACACCAACAGAGTCTAAAATTAAATATAAACATGAATAATATAAAGTCAAATAGCCTTAGGAAAAATAACTAGAACACCTACCTTAAGCCCGAAGCGCTCCCCTCATCTAGTTTCAACCATTGAATCAAGATGGAAATGATTAAAACAGAAGAATAGAACAAAACGTTGAATATAGGGTATATTATCTCACACCAAAATATCTAAAAACAAGAGAGGATAAATGATATAAGGAAGTGAGAGGAATGAGGATATTACCATTTTTGATCCAACGCACCTGACAGTGATGCAAACAAAGCTTTTATAAAGGAGATATGAAAGAATATAGGCAAGACATGGAGGGGGTTCCATCAAATGGATTCTAATCCTGTTCGCGAAGAAAAACATGGATCTATAAAAATGAGAGATTTCCCACCTAAAAAAACAACCTCATAATTTTAACATAGTGTAATGTTTTTACACTGTGTAAATCCTATGTTTTTACCTCTCGAGATAATCCCAACTCACGACGTATATGGGGTTTAACCAGTCCATTAAACATCATATAAATAAAACATGTTTCGTATTCTAATTAAATGTAATATATTTATTACATTCCATGTATTTGGCCTATAGACAATCTCCATCGCATTTGTTAAATCATTTCATGAAATGAACTGACAAATCCTTTGGTATGGTTTCTGGGTTTAATGAAAACTAAAAAAATGTACATCGCAGAAAGGAGGATAAATTACAACCTCCATCACATAAAACAACATTTCTTGGTTTTCCTTATGTGGGTGGTAAATCATAATTTGAGAAATGTTATAGCTACAAAACATGTACATCAGTTTCTGTCTCCCATGTCTCATCCTACACATAGCCATGATGATATGGTACACAGACCAGAGAAACTGATCTGCCTTATAGATCCTTCATTTTGTGATCAAATATACATATCAAAGGCTCTTAAAAGGAAGAATATGAATCCATTTTAGCATTATCATGGTCAAACAAATGAGATGGTTCAAAATGAAAATGGTGAAGTAGTGATGTGTGGAGGACATCGTGTTTGGCATGGTACCTCTGAGGTAAATGCAACTGATATGATTCCAGCCTGACTCACTCAATGATATCAAAAGGATTGAAATAATGATGAGATATGATTCCCTAACTATATATTCATCTATAACCCAATATATTCAAAAATCATAGAAATACATAATGCAACTCCTCAAACACTAGAGGTCATCAAAATAAATTGTTATAATAATTATTCCTAAACTGATCTATAGCCATAAATTTCTCAATCAACTTCAAATCATCTAAAGTATTCTAAATGAGGTGAGGAACCAATAGTATTGTATCACCTACCACTATCCAGAACAAATTCGAACGACATGACCTACCGTAAATGGCCTCCAAGGGATCCATTTGAATCATATATAGAAATTTTTATTATACGAAAAATCAATAAGAGATATATGTTTCTCTCATGAGCCTCTAAAATCATCAAAAACATTCTTGGAGAAAGTCCTCTAACCCTTTTATCACCCACTTGGACTTCAATTCAGTCTGAGGGTGATACGTTGTACTCAAGAGTATTTATGAACTTGATGCCTTTTTTAACCCTTGTTATAACTACAATGTAAAGAAAACACCTTGGTCAGATATGATCAGATGAGGAAAAAAATAAAGGTATTCTATTTTTAAAATATAAATCCTCCAAATATCATCAACTAATAATGTATCATTGATATGTATGAATTTTATGAACATGGTTAACCTTTAGATGATAACATATACTACATCGCAGCCTTGAGGGGATCTTGGAAAACCAATCCCAAAATCTATAGTGGCAGCATTCTATTTTCACCCAGTGATGGATAGAGGCTATATAAGTAAATTAAGTTGATGGTTCTAGGCCTTCACCTACTTGTAGGTGGAAAAATCAATGATAAAACCTATAATATTCCTATTCATACCTAAACATCAATACTGATGATGTATGTCTTAGTACATCTTGAAAACCCTAGTGTGAACTGCCCGAACAGAGGCACGATATTCCCATATAAACAATTTATGTTTGTAATAAGAAACAAAAATACACCCATGGAAGTTCATAATCTCACTCTCATTGATAAACCGACCAGGAAGTGGGTTCTTACCTAAGAAAATAACAATAAGGGCAAGTCCCTCATAATATGATAGGTATCTCATCCACACATGTTCCCAAAGGGAGGATTTCACTAATATATCTTTTAGAATAGTCTACCAATTAAATTCATGAACCACTAGGTACATCCCAAACAAGAAATTCATAAACTACCACTCACTTCGTTCCTCATAGATATACTTTATCCAAGTCTTTTGGATCTAAGGATTAGTCACAACATTACCATATCTGGTTTTACTAGCAGGCTCAAAATCCAACAATTAGATGTACTCTACCCACCTATGCTATATAATATTCATATATAAATTTTTGGAAATGAATTTGACACATTTATGATCTATGTAAACAATCAATCATTCCCAAAATAGATAATTCATATAACACCAAAAAGCATGAACCATGATCAGTCGATCAAGGTCATGTGCATGGTAAATCTCCTCCTAACGTTTAAGCTAGTAGGACCCATATGAAACAACTAGATTTCCCTGCATCATAACTACTCCCAGCCAAATTTTTTAAGAATCAAATTAAATAGTAAATTTTCTACCCATCTTTGGTAGAATCAGGATCGACATTGAAGTCAGTATCCCTTTCCACTTTTGAAACTTCTCGGTGTGATAAGTACAGCATGTATATTATAAAATAGTAATATAAACTCCAAGGAATTATGTATATCAAACAAATTCTTGGGTTACTACTAAGAAACTACAGCTCTCACCTTCTCTAGATCAATGAATACACCTACCTATGAAATTATATTACCCAAAGGGAGAAAATTATCGATCCAAAAGTGGAATTTGTAAAGCCTAGCATATAGATGGTGCTCTATCATTATATTTTTAATGATCTAAATATAGTTGGTGTGGTTTTGTCCAGCTAAAGAATACACCAAAATTTTTATAACAAAGGCTTCAATGAATAAATCTAGCTATCAGTGGATACCCTAATTCATCTGATCCATGAAAATGGTGGGTGTGTCTGTTAGACCGAACAACATAACCGGGTACTCATAAAATCCTTATCTACTTTGGAATGTTAGATGGGGTATTTATAATGATCTTACACGCTCCTTGGGGTATCCTAATCTCCAATCGAACTTAGATAAAACAATCTCTCCTAAGTTCTGGTAAAGGAGGTCATCTATATGAGGTAATGGATACCGGTTCTTAAGAATATTATGGTTTAACTATGGGTAATCCATTCACAACATGAGGGTACCATTTTCTTTCTTGGATAAAAGTACATCTGAAACAAATGATGAAGTATTGTGTCTCAAGAAATGATTTTAAAAATGAAAATGATATATTTCTCAAGAATGGTTTTAATGATATTTTGGTTATACTACAATTCATCAATGATAATAACCATTTATTCCTACTCTAATGGGTATATGTTTTATTACTACCATCTTTATTATTCTTATAGATGTATCATGATCATTTTTACGATGGAAATTACTGACATTATCTTTCTTGAATCATTTTTGTAGTCAGTAACTTTCCCTTGAATTATTCAATTTCATATGGACATTAAATTTTCCCTAAATATCCATTTTATATATCATGTATATGTTTTTTCTTAACCCATATATCATTCCCAAATATGATGTTTTACATTTTAATTTATTTTCTTATCTATGAAAATAATTATAAATTTGTATTCCTTCTCATACAGATATTTGATGATAAGTCCCATTGTTCATGAATTAAATCAAATATTTGATATATAATGAATTATATGGAATTTAAGACATGAGAGGGACCTAATTATAGATAGCCCCTCAATGCATTAGTAATCTTCTGATGTGAATCAGTGAGCTATAATAATATCAGTTGGCTAAACCAGGCAATTTTATACCCAGTAGTATTAAACTACCTTGAGGATAGATAATGATGATAGAGTATCATGTGCCTCCGATAGGACGTCCAAAAATTAAGAATTTCCTTCATTAAAAATTTATTTATTATTACCTATGATATTTTCACTACCATATTTTCTCTAGAATAATTTTATTCTGAGTTTATTGTTTAAATGGTATGTATTTTCAGTTATTTCTCTTCCCTTATATTATGATAGTCAATTATTAAAATGTAATGTGTGTTAAAATATTTACCTTTCCATATTTGTTATTCCTTATTAATTATGATCAATTTATTTATGATATCTTCCTCTTTACTAAACTCTTACTATGAATTTTATCTAGAACTTATTTTTGTTCATTTTCCAAGGATTCCGTGAAGTATTCTAAAATTTATATGAAAGGATTTTATATAGGTAATAATGTCTTTGTATAAAAAATTATATTATAATTTTTTTCCTAAAATGTAATATAAGAGTCAATTATATATCTTGTTAAACATGACTACTAAACTATTTCGTCCATCAGGATGTGGTTCATTGTATCTTATGCCAATGTAATAAATCTAACACTAGCTTTTGGCTACTAGGGCGAGGGTTCCACCCTAATTTTAAATACCAAATAATTATATTTTGATCAATATAAAATGAATATATATTATCCCACAAACCAATACTCACACTAATATATCACATAAATTCAGCTGAACAATTTGTGATTCTAGATATATCTAGTTTATGAACATCCAATAACCATATCTAAAAGTAATTAGGTCTAACCAAGTAGCCAAGAGTGGTATATAGGAAAATATTATGACCCCTACAGAGAAAAGTAAAAGGTATAATAGAAACAAACTTCTTATAAATATAATTGTATAATATAATCCAATCATCTATCATTATCTCATGAAGAAGGATGTATAAATGTCTCATCATTTGTAATGAACTCAACTAGACAAGAATGATGGTATCTATACATCCCACCACTACTAATTATAACTACATATCACCATGACTTGTTTAAATGCTGGTTTCTATACATCGTACAACTACTTACTCCTCATGTCCTTCATAAACCAATAATATATCCTAGATATGTATCAATAAATCTAGGATATTATTAATTATTACTCATTTTAGCTTTACTACAACCCCTTGATATCTATTAAACAAAATTAAAGCGAAAAGTAACATAAAAATTAGTATATAACATTCAGTGTATGATAGATCTGATTGATGTATAAGGTATTCAACTGAATATTTCGTTCTCATCTTGTATCTTAGGACACATCTTTTCAGCGATATTCATTACATGTAACCAAGTTAATATTCCTTTACTTAATTGTTCAATATTTTATATTTTCAATATTTTATCAATATATGTACATTCACTTAGTCCAATCATTCTCTTGGAACTATTTCTATTGATTTTGGTCCCAAAACATAGAATTTTCACATTGATCATTTATAGAAAATAATTCACTCAACTAATTCTATAAAAGATATAAGGTGCGTATATAGTTTCCCCTTTAAAAATATTATCAGCATATATCACTTGGAACAATGTGGTTATCCCACTAAAATTCTTGTAGATGCAGGACTCAAATTTTTTTATAATGAAACTAAATACACATGTATCCTTTTAAAAACAAACATTTCTTGGTATGGATTCTTAGCATGAACCATAAATAAATATTTTAACCATGAATGATTTATTCTTCTTATTTTGTATCATGAAACCTTATAATTGTTCCATATAAATATATTTCACTAGTTTCCCATTCTGAAATGAAATTTTTATATCCCTCAACAAAGTATTATAAACATGGTAACTTTCTATGGAAAGTAGAATTGAAATAGTTTTAATAACAGAAAATAGGGAATATATTCCATAAAATTTCATGAAATGTTTTTTTATTAAACCTTAAGTAATCAATCATGAGTTTTAGGAAATGAATTATCATCCATGTACAAATTTATCTGGAAGACTTATTTTAATCTAACAGGATTCATTTTAGCTTGAGTATCTATTAATTCTAAACATGATTTAGGTAAATGTAATATATTTATAAACTCAAGAATTATTTCTATTTATTATATTTTTTATCATTTAATTCACACTTATAGATTATTTTGTTCTTACTCTTAATGAATAATGTTACACCTTCATTAGTGATAATAATTCTATGTCCTCTAGTTCATCAATTACAATTGTTGAACTACCTAGTGTGTATATATATAATAAAACTTATTCAAATGAGTCCTATGTCTTTTTTTCCTAATATTAATCTCTTAAATTATATGCATCAACTTCATATAAGTCTTTCATTCTTCTATTATATGTTTTTAAGATGTTTTATCATTATAAAAATATAGATTATCTTTTAACTATGAAATTTTTATCAAAAGGATTATATGGGTTATATAAATTTTCCATTAGGAGAACCTAAAAAGATTCAATTTATTCTTTTAATAAATGTTTATTTCTTTGGTAATAATTAATAAACACTTTATATACTCATACATGAATAAATTAAAATTCAGGATTCATTCCATGCCATAACTCACATGGGACTCCATTTACCACCTATGTTGGAATATAATTAAGTGTTTATGTCATTTTTTGAAATTAATATCCATAGATGGATAATGGAAGTATTATAAGAATCCATATGATAACATTATGTCTAACAAGGTGAGATTACACATTTCACATACACTATTTCATTGACGTGTGTAAAAAGGATTGAGTTTGTAAATTATTCCACACAATTTAAAATAGTTGATAGAGAATTTGTTAACATAGTCTTCACCAAGATCTAATTGAAGTTTCTTATTATTTTAATAATATTAATTATCTAATTCAATTTTTTTCTGTAAAAATATTTAATGCAAAAATATTTTTGAAACTTAAATTAAAAATATCCATATCAATTGATGTTATCTTAAAACATTCTAAAATACAATAATCTGCCTCTATATTCCTCAAGAAATGGTTTACAGACATCTATGTGAACAAATTCAAAAATCTATGTGGATTTTTAATTTTTTTTCCTCTTGAAATACTTTTATTAATATTTATATGTAAAAAAATAAAGAAAATATTCATGTGTTTTAACTTCAAAATAGTAAAATTTCTTAATTAATTTAACTTTTTCAATCGCTTCTAGTGTAGCAAAATGATATTTAAAAATAAAAACATCATGTTTGAAAGCATATATAAAAACACATCAACTATATTGGAAGAAAGTATAACAACCCTAGACTTTATGATATATTAATTTTAAAATAAATTCAATATCATTGATAGCTTTCAATGCACAAAACACCATGTTTAAATGAAATGTGATACTCTATTAAAATATTATTATTTAATCATGACCATTATAACTCGGCTGTTATGTTGGAGGTATGAATATAAATAACTAACTTTTTAAATTTATATTATTTATACATGTATAAAATATATTCAATTGTTATATATTGATTATAAATAAGATAAGAACCATTTGAAAGAGAAATAAATATTTTCTGAAAAATCGTATTTTTTTAAAAGGTAGATTTCTAACGATTTTTTATCACAATTTAAAATTAATTTTTACAATTTTTAGAAACATTATTTTAAAAAGAGTATCATAATTTTTTTAAATATACTTCTCATAATTATATTTGGTTTAATTCTTGATAATTTTCTGAAAAGATTAATTTTTTTAAAGTATACTGAAAAATTGATTTTAATTGAAAATTGTCTTTTCATTTCAATTTTTTAAAATGTTAAATTATATCTAAAATAGTTTTCAAAGTAAAATTTGATATATAATATTATATTTTTACTAATATTAGTCACATGAATCAATTTCATATTTAATTTTGATATTAAAATAATGTATACTTATGATACTTTTCATTTTGGAAACCTGCTCTTTGGCCACATCTGCAATTTAACGTTAAATTGAATTCTTCGATTTATTTGAATTTAATTTTGAAAAATGGATTCCATATTAAGAATAATCATTATTTATATTATCTAACAATGTCAAATTAATGTTTTTTCATAATGAATAGTGAAAATAGTAACAATTAATTACCATGGTTGAGGAAAAAATGTGTTTATCATGGTGTTAAACTGTTAAGATAAGGGTTAAAAATGGCCTAAAACATTTTTGAAACCAATTTTGTGGAATTATTGAAACCCTATTACCATTAAAATTAGATAATGACCATTCTGTGGCTTTTTTAATAATAAATACTTTGGGACCTCTTTATATTTTTTAAAATTCCATGTGTGTCCTAACCCCCACCTATAAACGGCCATCCCCTCTCCTCCCCTCAATAAACTTCCAAAACCATTTAGTTATTTTATTCCCTGAAAAAAAAACCTTCAATTACTCACATAACCACATCCTATATTACTTTTTTATCTTAATACCTCCGAAAAATCATTTAGTTATTAACATAAATTGGCTCCCTAAAGAAGTGGTAAAATTCAAAAATATGCATATTTATTTTATTTATTATTCACACTCCTTGAAACCTATTTAAAATATGATAATATAAAACACCAATATCTCATAAATACTAAGATTATATTATTTTAATGTAATAACTTATATCCATCTCCACTTCCATCAATTGGGAAACGAAGCTGTCAAACGTGTGTGGAGTGGACTACCACATCACGAACCGATGTAATTTGTTTTCCATCACCACATTTCAAGGAGAAAAATTATTTTGGATTTAACATATTTATATGATATTTAGGACATAATTATATTTATTTAATTATTATATCATAAACAACTTCTTACATTCAATTCTATGTGAGATACAATAACATAACTCGTGTGTATGGGGGACTACAACCTCGTGAAGCGATATGATACATTTTTCAATTAATCATTACATGAAAGGTATTCAATTTAAATTAAATGAATATATGTGATATTTATTATATAAATATAAATATTTAATTATAATATCACATATAACTTATTACCCTTCAATCCATTGGAAAATAACAACGTTTCTCGTGTGCATGTGTGAACAACTACTTCTACATAGCGATACGAAATTTTTTAAATTTATTTTTACAAGGATAGAACTAAGGATGAATTCTATTAATATAAATTAAATATTTGATATTATTATTATTATTTAACTTTTAATTAATATTTATTTTTTTCCTTTAATCATTTGAGAAAAATGGAAACAATGTTCATGTGTACGTACGATATACCATCTCCATGAATAGTGTAATCCATTTTCAATGTATAATATTAATAGATTAATATAAATACACATAAAATTAATATATATGATATTTTAATCATGTTTAAAATTATATATATTATCTATCCATGATCAAATTATAAGGTGAAATTTTACTAAAGAAAAACATATAAGAAAGATGAAGAAATTATCAATCAAAATAGTGACTTTAACAAGGAATTTTTAATAAATGGGTGACAAAAGGCTATAAGCAAATAATATTTGGTATGAGATATATTATTATGGTTTTAAATAGATTTATAATAAACCTATATTTCTAATATTAGAGGTTAAGACACAAAAAAGGATGTCGAAGAAATTGTAAGGGTTTCTCATATCACTTTTACTTTTGTGAAACATACATCATATTCACCAATAATTCATTTTATTGGTGTACATAATTCCCATTTTGATATTTTATGTCATTAATATATTTATATTTATGGTTTTTAATATTTTATTTTATTTTATTCCATTCATGGGGCTTATGATTCAATGTTTACACAAGTGTTAAGGGTTTATTTAACAATAACATTAATGTTAAAGATTGTTTTTGATTAAGTGTCCCTTAAGATAATTATTTGATATTTCAATATTTAATTCAATATATTTTCCTATAATATGGTCATTAATTAAATTTTTCAACCAATATTCCCATTTTTTCCACTATTGTACTTCAAATTATTGAGGATGATTTTCTAATGAAATCTTACTTTTTATTATCTCTTTGATCAAAAATCCTTTTTCATCAAAATAATTGTTTTTTATAAATGTTTTCAGAAAAGTTTTTAACCATTTAAAAATTATTTATTAAGGAAAGTTTCTCCCATTTTAATTTTGGTCAAATATTTTTTAAATGAATCTTCTTATCATTTCCAAAAAATGTATCTTCTATGTTTTACCAAAAATGTGAAAGGAATATTTGTTTTAACATGTATTCCTTGAATGAAATTACCGTACATCATGTCCACTCAATATATTAAATTTTATTTTTTATGTTTTAAATGTTATTTTAAATGAAAATAATTTAAAAAAAATTACTTTTTTATTTTTAATGGTTTTTATGAAATTGCAATGGTTATTTTCTTTAATAAATTTTTAATATATTTTTTATCATATTTCGATACATTGATGACATTAACCATTTATTTTAAAAATAATACACTTTGGATATATGGTATTAATATCATTACTATTATTTATTTGGATGGTTTGTGATCAAGACTGAGAATATAAAATTTTATTACCATTAACCATATTATTCTAGATGGATTATTATTAGGTTTTTTTTGAATGGGTAAGTATTAACATTTCATATGTTAGTTATTCAATATGAATTTTTATGTTGATTATGTTTCACCCATTTCATATGAGAAATTAATAGTACTTAGTAAGTGAAGTGTGAGCCCCATTATATATATCTCATCAATACATCTATAAGTCTCATGAGATAAATCAATCGACCAAATTAGATGGCTTTGTCCCAATATATTTAAACTATCTTGTGAAAGGTCTTGACAACAAGTTTCATATGTATGGAATTTTGAATTATCCCATTATAAGATTAGACATTAATTTCCACGTGATTATTTGATTAATTAGAATATCCCTGGATAATATTTAATCTTGTGCAATTATTTATTTAGATTTATTTTATCATTATTTATTTCCACCATATTATTTTTTGTTTATTTACAAAATGGAATGTGTTTTATTTATTTACCATAACATATTGACTATGATTAAATTATTCACGATATATTCCACTATATTATTACCCTTACTAAGAATCTGAGCTCACTCATTTTTTATGTTTAATTTTAAAAGTGATAAAAGGGAGAGTTTTTTTATTGATATGGATAGATGAACTATATGTAATAATGGTGTTCTAAATGAAAAAACATTGTGTAATTTATGTTCTGATATTTAATGTTAATTTCTAATATGTATCTATTTTTCCACGACTACTAAACTATTTTTTCCTTAGAGATGTTACTACTTATATATACTGCCAATGTAATAAAGTAAGCATCGACTCTCGGATACTAGAGTTGAGTAATTTACTAATTATATTAGAAAAATTTTATTAAAAATATTGGGAACTAGAATTTGGAATTCACATTTTAGGGAATATGACCCTATTGATTAATTTTAGGATCATTCTAATTATAGGATAACTTTCTATTGTGTTTTAAGGTATATATAATGTAGTTTTTTTTATAAATGCATCCCTTTATAGATACTACAAGTGTTCATGGTTATGTAATATATTTACCTATGAGTAATAACTCTCAAAAGGTGTGTTAGGGTAGAATAAATATTGCCTGGTACCTGACATCAGGCCTTACTGTGCACCTTGTATGAGATTTTTAAGGGATAATATTTTGTTAATTTAAAATTTCATTAAAAACCATTAAAAATTATTTTAAAATATTTTTATGATGTAAAAAACATTCCTAATGAAACCATGTTTATGATTATGAGATTAATTATGAATAAATCTCTCAATTTATATTATTTTCTTCACTAGTATTGGGATTGTTCATTATGTTTCATAATGTTAAGATCTAATATATAGTATGAAATTTTTTATAATGTTTACCTAGTGGAAATAATGGGAACCATATTATTACATAGACCCCATGTTTAAATTTACTTCCTAGGAAACACAATGATGATAGACTTGGATTTATTTCTAGAACTAAGAAAATCATAACCATATTTGGGAAGATGACTCATGTTATGTGAAATAACCTTTCTGGTATGAGGAATCATTCTAATCCACTACATGGTGTAGTAATTTTAGAATTTTTCATGTTTTAGGAAACTCCATCATTCAATGTGACTATAAATCCATTTTTAGTTGATAAATGGATAAATTCTAGGAAGGAGGCACTTCATTCTTTGGAAATCTATGAAAGGGAGAGATTTTTATTGGTAGTTTATCATCTCTCATGAAATGAAGATTAAGATTGGTTATTAAATAAAAACACTAGATATGAATAACAAATATAAAAAATGGAATACAAATATTTTAAGGTATTATTCCTGGATAAGTATTTTTCTCATGAGAAACAAGATAATATGGAGAGACAATTCCCAAATGAAAGATATAAGTCAGATGAAAATATTTATAAGTATTAATCTAAATTTATAAGGTTGTTACATAATTATACAAACTATGTAAAAAATAAAAAGAGAATGATTGACTACTTCATTGATGGGTTTAAGTCAATTCTTCTAAGGGAGCTAGCTACCCCAACATTCTCATCATATGAGGCCATTGTATAATTTTTAAAAATACATATAAATAAGTATCCATGTGTAATGGTTTCAAAGGGATTAAATATAAAAAAAGGAAGGTAGAGAAAAATATCGATAAAGGGAATAATGTAAATAAGGATTTTTCCCTATGTGAATTTTTTTTAAAGAAACACAATGGTACTTGTTTGATGGGAATGAGAGTTTTCTACAAGAGTGAAGAAAATGACCACTATGATCATGATTTAAAGGTAAAAAATGAGGTTTCTGATTTCAATTGCTTCAACTATAAGGATTTGGAGCATATGAAAATGAATTTCCCAAGCATCAATGGAATATACCTCAGAAGAATATAAGGGACCAAGGTTAATCTTATGTTATTACTATAGATGAATTTGAAATATTAATGTTGTTTTTTTTTCATTCAATAATTATGTTCTATATGTAATATTATAAATGATATTCTATAATATATATGGACTGCACTACAAAATTTTTATTTATGTATTTGAGATCACATGTTGAATGGAACCTATGAAAAAAAAGTGATGTCGTGGAAAGTTGAACATATTGGAAAACACATGATTAATGAAATATATCCATTAATATGTGTTCTTCATTGATATAATAATTATAATAAAATTTTTATGGGATATTATTGGTGACATTGAAATTGGTTAGTGATTTTATGTTTTATGTAAACTTTAATGGATTTTACTGCATGTTTGGAATTAAGGAATATATTTAACAAATCTAAGAACTTATTTTTAGTATGATTCATGTTTTCATTATTATTCATTGTATATAAAGGTATTGAAACATTTGTAATGTGACATTAAGAGGACATTTATATTTTTTAGGGAATATAGTGTTGATTTAGTGGCCTTTCTTTTTAATTTGGTCAGAAATATTTTGGATTAGCCTTAAGGTTAACTATTTATATAATTGAATAAGTTGAACATTTGGTGTCATTGGATAACTTTTTCTTACGATTTTCTTAGTAAACATAGGAATAATATCTTGTTACACTTTTATGGATTTTATGATGCATTAGAAGTTAATTTTAGTTCTTTAGGAATAATATAATTCATCTCGGATATTCATTTCTTTGTAGTAATAAATGAATTATAGTTAAAGGATGAAATTTTGCTTAATACGATTTTAAATAAGTATATTTTCTAGTATAATCTCTCCTAATAGTAAAAGAATTATTCAAATTTAAAAAATAGATCATGAATGAAAAATTTTATACCGTTAACTTCATATTTGAGTTATAAGATTATCTATTAACTAATCACATATTTATGGTTTTGAGGTCCTCAAATTTATATTTATCACACAATTTCTTATGACCAATTATCATTGTAACTCTCTACAATTATTTATTCTTTTATTTCATGTCCATACCTTCATTTCCCACTAAATTTATCCTACTTTGAATCATAGTTATTTGTTATTTTGAATGAACTTTATACTTTCATTTCTCCATTATCAAGAGCATGTTTTATTAACATTTTTATGAATGTGGGTTTCCAAAATGGTATTTACTAATTTCAAACCCTTAATTTATTATATCAATGTTAAATTATGAGGAGAAAATTTATTTAATGGGGTATAATATAACACCCTAAGATTTTAAAGAAGGAACCTCAAGTTAGATATCTTATATGACACACAACACCACTCTTATAAGAGAATATTACATGTTGAAACTTTATAGTATATTACTTTTTAAATAAACTCTTTATCTCTAGTATCTTGTGAGGCATGTAAGACTAAGAATAAATAAAATGCGACATGCTATTAAAATATTATTATTTAAACATGAACATTATAAATTAGTCATTGTGATAGTGAGTATGAATATTACTAACTAAATTTGGAAACTTATATGTTTTTCACCTGTATAAAATATATTAAATGGTTATATATTGATTATTAATAAAATAAAAAAATTAAATAGAAAATTTTTTTTTTAAAAAACTATGTCTTTCTCAAAGACGGATTAGTAACACTTTGAGAACATAAATAAAAATTAATATTAATCAATTTTAGAAAATGTAGATTTGGAAATAAAATTTATTTTTTAATATAAATTCCCAAATTATATTTGGGTGAATTTTTTGGATGTTTTTGAAAAGGTAAATTTTTTATGAATAAGGAAAATACAGGTTTTTATTGAAAACTGTATTTTCATTTAAATTGATTACAAAGTTAAATTATATTTTAAATTGGTTTTAGTGAAAATTTAGTTCAATTGTATAAAAATTTAACAAATTTAATTTATTGAAATAAATTTCATGTTTAATTTTTATATTAAAATATTTTATACTTATGAGAATTTTTTTATTGGAAAACCGCTCTTTCGTCGCGCTTGGTGTTTAATTTTAAATTAAACTCTTCTAATTAGATCAATTGAATTTTAAAAAATGGATTAAATGTTTTTAATCAGAATAATTTATATTATTTAATACTTTCAACTTAAGTTTTTACCATAATGAATAATAAAAATAGTAAAAATTAATTATTGAAGTTATAATAAAAATGGGTTTATAAAGAGTTAAACTAAGATGATATGGGCTAAAAATAACATAAAACATGTCCAAAACAACTTTCTACAAAATATTTAGATCTTATAACATATAAGGTCAGATAGTGACCTATTTTTAAGTGTTTTCATGAGAAAAACTTGGGTTTTACATTATCATTTCAAAACATCTATATGTGTACTCTCTCCAACTTATTAAAGTGCACCTCCTCTACTCCCATATTCACACATTTGAAACCACATGGTTCAATAAATGCATAATAAAATACCCTATTTAATTCCAATCCAACATCAAATATATTTTATTTTTATTTTTAATCCCTCATAATAATGATATTTCAATAAACCTAAAGAAGCTCTCCGAATAAGAGTTAAAATTCATAAACATGAATATTTATTTTATATCTTCTTACACCTCCTTAAAAAATTAATAAAATATTATTATATAATAACACCATTATATAATATATTTTATTATTTTATTATTTAAAATTAATAACCCATATCTGACTCCACTTCTAGAAAATGAGAAATGAAATTGTCGATGGTGTGTACAATGGACTACCGCCTCACGAACCGACATAGTTTATTTTCCATCACCAGAATTCAAGGATTTATATAATGATGTATTTAAAATATTTATATGATATTTATGAAATTATTATAATTATTTAATTATGATATCACATGTAGTTTCTTTCTTTCAATTTCTTTTGGGACATGATAATGTTTCTTGTCTGTATAGAGGACTGGCACCTAATGAAGCGATGTGATTCATTTTTCACTTACACTTTTTTTGAAAGGTAGTAAGGTTAATGATAATGAATATATGTGATATCTATGATCTAAAAATTATTCTTTAAATATAATATTTCATATTACTTCTTCACTTTCAATCCATTGGAAAAACAATAACGTCTCTTGGGTATATGTGTGGACTACCTCCTCTACGTAGTGATCTGAAATGTATTTTATTTTATTTTTACATGGATTGTAATAAATATGTATTTGACTAATATAGACTATAAATAGGAAATAATATTTATTCAATAAAAATAAATTAATATTTATTATCCTTCCAATTTATCTGTCGATTAAAATGGAAACTTTTTATATATCTACATACATCATACAGTCTCCATGAATGGTGCAATACATTTTCTATCTATAACTTTAATAGATTACTCTAGATATATATATTAAATGTATATGATATTTATATAATTATTTAAAATACGGATATTACGTAACTCTGATAAAATTAAAATGACCAAAATCACTGAATAAAAACATTCATGAAAACCAAGAAATTTTCACTCGAAACAGTGATTTTAACATAAAATTGTTAATAAACGGGTGATAAAATACTATAATTAAATCATATATTTTATGCTATATATTGTTATATTTATTTAATATATTTAAAAATAATATATTTTCATTATAATGGAGTTTCATACACATACTATGGAATTAAAACAATATGTAAGGGTGTCTGGTATCACTTTTACATCTGTGGGACATACGTTATATGCAACACTTATTCCATTTTTTGGTTTATATACTGAACCTATAGATGTGTTATATCCTGAATATATTAATATTAATGGTATTTAAATATTCATTTTTGTTATTTATTTCATTGCGATTTTTATTAAAAAGATACCAAAGTGGTAAGGGTTTATTTTATAATCTCATCAATATTCAGGATTATTTTTGTTTTAGACTCCCTTGGTGGAATTATATCATTTTTACATCTAAAAATCAATCTATTTTATTATATTATGGTTATTAATGAAAACTTTAAATAAATTGTACCATTTCACCACTATTTGGAATGTAAAATGTTTGAGGATTTTTTTTTAAAAAAATATGAATTTATTTCTCTCTTCATCTGAAAATTATTTTTCATCAAAATCCATATTTTATAAAAATTATTTCAAAATGTGTAAATAATTTCAAAAATTATTTATTAGTGAACTTTTTAACCATTCTTACTTTTTAAATAATGTTATAAAAATATTTTTCATGGCATTTTCAAAATAAATACTGTTTTGTTTTACCGAAAATACAAAATGAATCTTTATTTTAACCTATATGTCTTGAATGAAATTTTATAATATCCTAAAAACTAGTGATATAAAGATTAAATTACAATTTCCAAATATTATTGTTAAATATAATTATTTTCAAATAAATTGGTGAACTTTTTAAAGGTGTTTTATAAGTGAAAATGGTATTTCCCTCAAAATTGTTTTTATTAACAATTTTATGATATTTCTATTCATTGAAGACATAATCCCTTTATTTTACTTATAATAATGCAGGTATATTTTTTATTTGAATAATATTTTTTATTTATTTAAATGTTTTATGATAAATTTGAATAAGGATATACAATTTTGTTACAATTATCTATATTATTCTCGATGGTTTATGATTATGATTATCTGATTAGGGTAGGTATTAAGATTTTATATGTTATATTTTTTAAAAATATTTATTCTGATTAAATATCATCCCTTTCCTATATGGAATGAATTGTAATTAGTAAGTGGGGGGTCTGGACGAGTTATAAATAGACCCTTGATGCCTTGACAGATATAAATGGGAAAATCAGCTAGCCAAATTATGTGGGTTTATACACATAGATTTAAACTCTCTAGTAAAAGGTCCTGGTAGAATATTTAAGATGTCTGAAATTATGCATTACCTCATTATGGGATTAGTTAGTGATTTTCATGTGATTATTTTATTAGTAAAAATATTCATTGATAATTCTCATGTTTATGTGATTATTTATATGTCTTTATTTGATCATCATTTATTTTAATCATATTATTCCTAGTTTATTGATTAAATGGATTTTTTTTGGTTATTTACCTTTTTATATTGGTTTTTTTATTTATTCATGATAACTATTGTTGTACACTTACCCATGATGATCATCTAATCTCACCCCATTCTTTTGTTTTATTCTCCCTTAGATACACGGAAGTACTTTTAGATTGATGTGGAGGGATACACTCTGAGGAATAATGGAATTCGCAAATAATAAACTTTTCATATTTAATGTTTTAAAATGTAATTTTAATTTCATGTATATATCTTCTTCACAAAGACTAGTATACTATTTGATCCTTTGGGTTGTTATTCTTTGTATCTAGGTCCATTTAAATAAAGGAACCAGTAGCTCCAGGATACAGGAGTCGGGTCTTTATATAATGTTTAAATTAAAAATATAGTAATTGCACAACAAGATCTAATATGATTCATTTGAATTGGATAGATAATTTATTTCCATCACAAGATTTTATAATTCAATTTTATATAAACAATTATTTAAAAATTCCAAGCCACAATATAGGTTCTATTTTAAAAAATTAGTGTTTACTTCAAAGCATGAAATAAAAACCATTATTTTTTAAAAAATATATGAAAATAATGTTTTTGGTGGTATTTGACACATAATAATAATTATTAAATATAGAAATCGTCCTACTAGGAACATTTCAATGATAATATCTTATTTATAATGAAAAAAATCTAGCTCCATTAGTTGCTCAATGATAAACCTCACATCTTACAATAATCCGGAATCACAGGTTCTTGAAGTAGATTCTTATCTTTGAATATTTTTAATTATATTATAGTTTTTCTTATAGTGGTCTTTCTTTACACAAGGAAAGAAGATAAACTCATATTCCATACATTATCTTTGAGTCTTTGATATATTTATAATACAATTAATATGTGTCATTGTCTTCTATTTGTTATCTTAATATTTTTCCTCTCCTTACTCGTTATAAGAACAAAATGCTAAGTTTTATTCATGTCAATATCTAATTGGTGAATAATTAATAAAAATTTTGGTAGATTATTTTCCCTATTATTCAGGTTAATGTCAATGACCAAATAGATGAAACAATATGATATATATGAAAGTAGGATATTAAAGGACAGTTATTTATAGATATTAAATCTAAATATTTTATCAATTATTGTACTTATTTATCTTGAACATATGAGGACTATGATTGGTTCTAATAACACCTAGGATCTTTGGTTTATTTGTGTACATTTCTATTCTATTGGTTTCATTGTCATCTTGATAGTTAAATAATTATTTTTGATTTATTATAATTAGATTATGTAATTCTTATCTGTAAAATGTTCATGGGAAGATGTTTGGTGTTTTTTGGGAACTTGGATTAGTTTCACCATATTATAGAGTGTCACACCCTAATGGGTGTTATTTTAAGTTCAATGATGTTGTAACATAGATAATTATTCCATTCTTATGTTCTAGGATATTGAGGGTAGTTTTCTTCTTAGTTTCTAAAGTGTATAGGATAGATTATGATATTTTTAGTTTATTATGTCTCAAAGTAGATGGTTATTCATAGAATGATTAGTGATGTTTGAAACGTGGAATACATTAGGTTAATCATACATATGATAAGTTGTGTTATAGAGAGGGGTGTCGTATCCTGAGGGTTAATTATGAAGAATTGTCAATATGTTTCAGGATAATCGTATGTAATAAATATTGTGTCATAGAAGGTAGTGTTACAAGATTTTATTGACCTGGGTGTTTTAAAAACCATGGATTGTTTTTTGGTGCAAATTTGAACAACCAACAAATGTGGAATGAAAGTTCATATCACAACATAACATGATTATTTACCAATAAAAAAAGTTATTGTATGGGTTGGAAAGTTTTGATCTTATTTCATTCTATAGAAACTGCCTCCACCCATGTGACTCCATGAGAGAATTTAAAAAAATTCTCAATATATTTTGGATTATTATGAGTGTAAGATCATTTTTTGTCATCATATCTTATAAATCCTTTGATTTGGAATTGTAAATTACCTAACCAATTTTTTATCTAGAATATATGAATGCATCTTATGACCCAATGATTTAGTTCATTTAATTGAGAAATTTTTTTTCCCTTTATAAGACATATGGAGAATTGGGAATTGGTTGTGGTATAGTTGTTGTGGGATTATGTATTTGAATGTAGTTTTGCAACAAGGTATATTGATTTGAACTTACCCTGATATTTTATAATTTAATGAATTATGTTATTAATTTTTATTTATGAAATTATTATTGTTTTTATGATACCATAAGATTTCAAAATATATTTTCTTTTAAATAATCATTGTATTTGTATATTTATACACACACAAAACAAAATTAAAATGGTATTCAATAGACTATATTGACATTATTAATAAATCATATGAATAATAAAACATAGATAAAAAATTTATTTTAATCAATTAGAAATGAAAACAAAATTTCCTTAATAACATTATGATTTTAAAAGATACTATTTCAATAAAAGATGTTAATATTTATTATTTTATTTTCATTAAAAGAAAATTTTAATAATTTAATAATTTTAATTTTATAAAAATGAGTATTATATTTTGAATTTATAATTTATAACTTATTTTAGTGATAATTTTCTTGATTTTTATTAAAAAAAATAAGTTTTAGAAAATAGTTCAAGATACATTATATACTACATCCAAAGCGTTTATGACCCTATTATGAAGTAGGTATAACATAAAAACATATAAAATATTTCTCATGATCAATTATTAATGTACGATATAAAACTAAACATTTTTAAACACCGTTATGAATTTATAAAACCTATGTTTATCATTTTATGAACATAAGTAATGTTTTCCAATAAATGAAACTATTTTTTACCTTTTAATTTAATTATATATAATTTTTTTTTGAAATTTAATTTTTTTAATACATTTCAATCTTAATAAATTTTTTTTATAATAATCCAATTTATATCATTAAAGGAAAAAAATTGATAATTTTGTTCGATTGATTAAATTTAAGCCTAAAAATACATTTCTCTTAAAAGTTGGCTTTTATGCATTACAGGCACTAATTTTTAAAATGGTTTTTACTAAAAAAATAGATTTTATCTAAAGAAAATATTTCATATTTTTAATAATTATTTAAAAATTATTTAATATGTTCAATTCTATTTTTAGGCATTAAAAGTAAGATACTATGTTAAGAAAATAGTTACTCTGATAATATCCAAAAAGGGTAAAGGTGTTAAACAAAGGATTAAAAGTCCAAACGTGTTTATAATTGAATTTTGAAGGATCTCATATACCAAAAACTTTAACAAAAATGTTATTTTTCATTTTTAGTCATCATGACATGTGAAACATGTGCTTAAATTTTATTAAGTTGAAATATTTACCAAAATATCATTCTCAACACTTTTAAATGGATCCTTTTACCACCACTTCAAGGGAACTATAAATTTAAGTTTCATTTTTAGAATATAATATATTATAACACCCAAAAATAATCTTTAACATCTATTTTCTTCTGGTTATATTAATTTATCTTATGTCCTCCATTTTTAAGGAGTCCAACAAGGGAAAACTCAGATCCTCAATATGAGTTCTAATTTTTACATAAATTATTTTTCTTTTATATCATGCTATTATTAATAAAAAAATTTCATTCCTATATAATAAAATCAGTATTGTTTTTATAATTTAATTTATTATTCTAATTGAATAACTATTAACCACCTTGCAACTTTTTCATTAAGAAAAATTAAATTTTCATTTATGTTTGTACGAACTACAACCTCCACAAAGTAACATATCTCATTTTTACAAATACATTATTTATTATTTATTAAATTATCATAAAATATTATTCAAAAACAAAAAAAATATAAATTAAATCCTTATGAATATATAATAATGATAATATTCCAAAACAAACCACTTTTATAACCATACTTATCCCTTAATTATGTTATGTTCATGTTTGGTTCTGTCTAACTACCAATTTGAAAATTGTATAAAATAACAACATGAATTACAATAATAACATAATAGCTTATAATATTTGATATAAATAACTAAATAATGGTTTTTTTCTTAATGGTTAAATTTATATTTAACTCTTTAACTAATATACCAATGTATGTTTGTTAGAAATCAATAAATTATACTAATCGCCAATATCATTTTAAGGATTGTAACCAAAAATACCATAGAAATAAATTATAAAGTAATTAATAATTAAAACATATAAATTAGAGTACCATTATTGATCTATGAATGATGAAATTTGGGGTAATAATGAAAAACATCCATGTTATAATGAAACTAGTTAAACAAGATCAATATTACTCTTACAAAATATTGAAAATAGATAATAACAAAGTAACATACATGTAAAGAATAATTTAAAATGAATTTTATAAAGGGTTATAAATATTAAATATGTTATAAAACATTTTATTAATATATTTATTTTTCTTATACATAAGATTTTGGTTCTTTAATGAAAATTAGAAATTAAGTTATGGGTTTTGTTGTCTCATTTTGAAATCCATGAGACATGTTTGATACACTACTACAAAAAAAATTACACCATCATTTTTTACATAATTTTTTTTATAACTGGCGTGAAAAGCTGTAAAATTGATTTATAACATCGGTTATAATATAACTGACGTTAAAAATGCATTATGTTGATTTATCACGTCGGTTATAAAAGAACCGAAGTGATAAATCCATTATCTTTCTTTATCAAGTCTGTTATAAAATAACCAACGTGATAAAGCCTATTATTTATGTCGATTATATAATAACTGACATAATAAATGAGTTTATCACGTTGGTTTTTTAAAACTGACGTGAAAGTTAAAATTTCAAATCGTGCCAATAATGAGATCAGTTTTTTTACAGTGTGGGAATGAAATTTTCAATTGCCGCCAAATATTTCGAGTACTGTGACTTTATTTTTAAGAAATTTTTTCTGATTATTCACGTCGGTTATATAATAACTAACGTCAAACATAAATTCTTATGACTTTTTCACGTCGGTTATATAAGAATTGATGTGAAAAATACATTTTTATGACTTTTTCACATTGGTTATTAAATAACCGATGTAAAAAATCACTAAAAAACATGTAGTTAATTTCCTAATATTCTATTTGATGGATCCTGGAGCTCAAACAGAGTTACTGATCAAAAGTTATCGCCATCGAAATTCAATCACCTCTAAACAGAGTCTTAAAGAATGTCAACTTCTGATGGTCATAAATTTTGATCCGTAACTCCGTTTGAGCTCTGCGACTAGTCAAAACGAAGCTTGAAAAATTATCTACATGTTTGTAAACCTTTTTCACGTCATATATTTAATAACAGACGTGACAAATTACTTTTAAAGTTGGATATTTAATATCTGACATTAAAAATCAAATGAAAGTTTATTTTTCAAGTCGGATATTTAATAACCCATGTAAACAATGTTTACAAACATGTAGATAATTTCCAAGCTTTGTTTTTACTAGTCGCAGAGTTCAAATGGAGTTACTGATCAGAAGTTATGTCCATAGGAAGTTGACATTCTTTAGGACTTCGTTTAGAGGTGATCAAATTTTGATGGCTATAACTTTTGATCCGTAACTCCGTTTGAGCTCCGGGACATGTCAAATAGAAGATTAAGAAATTAACTACCTGTTTGTCATCGATTTTTTATGTCTTTTATTTAATAACAGATGTGAAGAAGTCATAAAAATGTATTTTTCACATCTATTCTTATATAACCGACTTGAAAAAGTCATAAGAATTTATTTTTCAGGTTGGTTATATAATAACCGACGTGAAAAATTAGAAAAAATCACTTGAAAATAAATTTTCACTATATGAAATATTAGGCGGCAATTGAAAATTTCAATGCCGCATTGTAAAAAATTTGATCTCATTATTGGCGTGATTTGAAATTCTAACTTTCACGTGGGTTTTTTTATAACCGACGTGAATGATAAGTTTTATATCCAACAAATGCGGAATTTTATTATTTTACAGCTCAAAATTGAAATTTTTTATTGCCACCTAAAACTTTTAATACCGCATTTTCTTTTACCATATCATTTATATGTTTTCATTATACACATGTGGTTAAAATTTTTTATGATCATTTCTTTCAACCATCACATGAATCCAATATTTCTTTTTTTTTTGCGATCTTTTCAAGGTATTGGTTCTTATTTTTCCATGATTTATCTTTTTTATGAATAGTTTTCTTTATTATTATACCATTCAGTGATTCTTATTTTATTATAATGAATAATAATGTTTTGTATCATGGTAAAACTACAATTCATTCTTCGGATTCAAAAAATTCTTTTATGATGAAGTTCTTTACTCCGCTATCTCATCAAGGCATTCGTTATTATTTTTCCACGATTTATGTTTTTCATGATTAGTTTTCTTAATTCATATACGATTTAATGATTTTAATTTTATTATATTGAAAAATAATGTTTCTTATTAGGGTAAAACTACAAATCCTCCATCGGATTCATAAAATGTTTTTAAGACGAAGCATTCATTGGCTCATTTAATGTTTCATCGGAAAAAAATATCAATCTTCTGATAGTTATTACTTTTGAACCAAAACTCCATTTATCTCTACAACCTATTAAATCAAAGCTCGCGAAATTATCTACAATATGGTTAAAAGTTTTCACATTAGTTATTAAATAACTGACGTAAAAATGCCTTTTAACGACTGTTGTTTAAAAACCATCGTGAAAAATAGAGTTTAGTCATCATTTTTTAAAACGAACTGTATTTTACGTTGGTTTTTAAATAACCCACATGAAAAAACATTTTTCACATCGGTCAGTAAATAACTAACATGAAAAAGTTTTTTTTTACGATTTTCACATCAGTTATTTAAAAACATACGTGAAAAATAGAGTTTCAACGTCATTTTTTTGAAAAATGGATGGTTATTCACGTCGGATTTTAAATCACCGACGTGAAAAATATTGAAGAAAATATTTATAACATCGGTTAATAAGTAACCGAAGTAAAAAAAATATTTTTTACGTTGCTTTCAAACACGTCGGTTCAAAACTGACGTGAAAACGGAAAAATAACCGACGTAAAAAACTGTTTTTGTACAAGTGATATTGCGCACCATTATTTATTTCCTATCGTTTATTAACTATACCATATTAGTCGAGTATAATTAATATACCTCATTTCAAGATATTTTAATTTCCATTTCATATTATCCCACTCGTGTTATTTTAATTCTTACATTCCCGTTATCATAAGGGGTTTTTTTCTGAAATTAATTTCTTAAGACATATTTATTACAGTGCACCTTGGTTTCTTTAATATGGTGTGACTAATAAAAAAATATTATATTTCACTATATTTATCTATTTAATGGGGTTTAAATATCCATATGACATTATTTATTTATATTTCCGTTAATTAAATAGATATCAATGTTTTAAGGGTTTTATTAACTAAACACCCTTCATTGAGATATAATTACTCTTCTTGAATTTAATTATTCTATTCTTACTTGATTATAATATTAGACATTATTTTAAGTTATGTTCTCTAACTATATCTGATAAATGAAACATTTGATTCAAATCTTCCCCCTCAATGAATTTATTTCCCACTAAAATTATATCAATGTTTTGATTAATGCACATCCTCTTTAATAATGTCTCCCCTTCTTAACCATATTTTTATTTCCCATCAATTTTATCAATTTTATTTTGAAACATAATTATGTTTTTTATTATATGACATTCATATTTCACGTATAATATTTTAAAATTTTGTTTTTGTAACTATTTTTACAATTTCGATTTTCAACAGAGTTATTTTAAAATATTTAAAACTTTTTCCATGTTTAGAAATCAAATTGTTTTATCTTCCACTACCTAATTTTTCTGATAAAAATTATGAATTATTCCAAGGCTCCATTATTTAAGATTATTTTTGAAATTTAATTTTTTAAATCGTATTTAAATCAAATTCTTAAAAAAACATTCCACGGGCTCTAGTAATGATAATTTTGTATAAAATTAAAAAATTTTAGAATGTTTTCACTATTCTTTTCAAAAACCACTATGTATAAGATCCATTATTTATTATTATTTTTAAATGTGACCTTTTAAAAAAATAATCACTTCACATTTTTGAAACGATTATTTATTTTCAAGTGCATCATTATTTATATATCATTCAAAATATTGACTCTAAAAATGCTTTATTTTCAAATAATCAAAAGTGGCCTTTTCTAAAATGATTTTCCAAATCGAATTATAACATCATCACTTAGGTAAAAGTTAAAATAATTTTCTATGATTCTATTTTATGATTCCACTACAATCCCTAAAGTAATTATTTCTTCGTATTTTATATTTTATAAACCAGCCAATAATTTTTCATATAAAATACTCTTTTAGGGGGAATGAATTTTTAGGTAACTAATATTTACATTCATGTGGTCAATTTTGGTGATACCTTGTGGAAATGTTATTAAACCAATTTTAATTTCCATGGTTTATTTATGATATATTGAATTATTTAATTCAATTGGAATACATATGTATGGATAATTAACTATTGGGGTGCTATATCACTTATCAATTAATTGTTAAATTTTTTTCTTGAGATAATGATTTTGTGTGTGGTTATAATTACAGTTTAGATATGATAATAAGTTTTTTCCTTAGTATAATTGGGGTTTATATATGATCATATGGTTTTTCATGAGTATAATTATAGTTTATCAATACTTATAAAGTTCCGAATGAGTATATTAACAGTTTTACTATGCTCATAAGGTGGTGTGTGAGTATGATTGCATTTTATAAATGCTTATAAGTATTTTTAGGAGTATAATTGTGGTTAATCTATGCTCAAAATATTTCATATAAACATGGTATCATTTTCCATTGTTCAAAATGTCATGTTTTACTATACTTATGACACATTTCTATGTCATTTTCCTATTATTATGATCTATGGTTCATGTTTATTATCTCACACCATTATTTCATGGTACGTCTGTGTTCATTAGATATTACATATCCTTTTGTAATGACTTATAGAGAACACTTGTTATTCCATGCACTCGTAATAATATATTTCTCCCATAATCATGTTTTCCTATATTCTTATGATCTTACACTTGATTACATATAGATGCATATTTTTCTTTACTGAGCATATGAGCTCAAAATATTATTATGGTTCCATACCCTGAGTTATAAAGATGAGTATAACCTATGAGAAGTTAATGATGGATTATAACATGGTAAAATTATGGAGAAATTTTCTTTAGTATAATAATATATTTTTCTTATGTGGATATTAATAAAAGGCACTAAACCTTCGATTCATGGGATTATGTGTTTATTTTGAGATATAATATTTATTGTTTTGAAATATATGTTGGCTTAGTTTGGGAAATATCACTTTTTATCAAATACATTGTTTAAGGTATTTGTTTTTAGAACCAGATTGTACAGTGGTGGTCCAGGTTCTTCAGATGGTATCACATACAGGTTTGTATATTTTTTGGTATTAGTCTAGACACTCCCAGGATATATCATTTGGTTAGTCAAATTGTTTTGAAAACCCAATATAATGAATTTAAATGTTCTGTAATTTGATGATGAGTTATCCAGATAAAAAAATAGGAAAATTTCAAGAGATAACCCTGGTCATATTAAAGGAGTTATAGGTTAGTCCATTTATAAGGGAGTTAAACCAAAAGTATAATATATTGAAATGAAGGTGTATTTAGAGAAATAAACTTAATAATTAGTATTCATATTAATATAATCATTTACTATGATTTTTTGATACTATACTTTCCTTTTTTTTGTATTATTCTATTGGAAACACGATCAATAAAACAAATCTTTGAAAGGTATTCCCCTAAGAACCCCTGAAGAAGAATATTTGGTATACATATTTTTGTAGACCTACCAATGATAGTGAGGTGGATATCTTAGTAGAAGATATATATTGAGTTTCTTATGGATAACTTAGATTATTTATTTAGTGAATGATAACTAAAATTATCTGTATAAAATTTATTTAAGTTGGGGAGAATGTAACACCCATATATTTTAGGATATATTTTCCTTTAAAATAAAAATTGCATCGATAGATTTATACACCAACATCACCAATTGAAAATGAACAACAATATACCAAATTGATATTGTTAAGGAAAAAAGAAAAATAAAACCTAAATTAAATAATAAATTTATTCAATTATAAATTCATCAAAAATTCGATTAAGAAAACATAAATCTTTAAATGTTTGTTTTTTTATACAAGCATTTTTTCATTATATATTTTATTTTCATTTAAAAAAACATATTTATAAAATTAAGAAATTTAATTAGATAGGATGAATATAATTTTTGAATTTATAATCCATAAATTATCTATGTTTGAGTTTTTTAATTTTTTTTTAAAAAACAAATTTCTTAGTGAATAGTGAAAATTAATTTTTTAATGAAACCATAGAATTTATGAATCAGTCGAGAAGAAGTTATAAACTAAAAACATATAAAATATTTTTCATGATAAAATATGTATATAATTTGAAAAAAAAAATCACAATTATAAATTTATAAAACATCTTTTTAACACTTTATAAACTTAATTAATGATTTTCAATAAATGGAAATCCTTTTGGTCCTTTCATTTAATTAAAAAATATTTTTCAAATTTTCAATTATGGATTTATTTAAAATAACAATATAATTTATATATTCTTTAAAAAAATTATTTCATTATAATATTATAAATTAATAATTTTATTCTACATATAAACTTCAACCATAAAAATACTTTTTTTTCTAAAAATGGGTTTCTACTTGTTACATGGGATAATGTTAAATAAATTCTTACACAAATAAATTTTATCTAATAAAATTTATTTAAAATTTGGAACATAAAGGAAAAAAATAACATAATATTCTTTATTTTATTTTTATAAATTAAAATTATATTTTATAGGAAAAAACCAAATCATCATGGTAAAATCAAAAAAAGGGGAAAAGATTAAATGAAATGATTAAACGGCCTAACGTGTTAAAAAAAATATTTCTAATTGATTGGTTTAGATTCTAGTAGACAAAAAATTATATAAAATCTCTTGTTTTACATTTTGGAGTGTTAATTATATATGAAACATTTTTCTCACAGGTTTTAAAAGGGGCCTCTCACCACCACTTCAAGTCCACGATAAATTCCAAAATACATTTGAAAATCTTACCTATTTTGATACTACATAATCCAATTTTAATTCTTAAAAATTTTGGTGATATAAATTTATCCAAATCCATCTATTTCTACATATTAAACTTAAGGGAAAACTCACGTCCTCAACGTGGGTACAAATTTTTCACTAACTTCTTTTTTTCTAACATAATCTCAAAAATATAATTTTTTACCATCTATATGATTATATCATTACTTTTTTTATATAATATTATTATTCTAATGTAATAACTATTATTCACCTTTTCGCTTTCCCATTAAGGAGAAAAATCATTTTGTGTGTGTACAGACCATATCTTGTACAATGTACCGTATATCATTTTTCATCATGTTTCTTTTTAATTTATTATATTATATTAAAATATGACTCATAACCTTAATAATATATAAATAGTATAATTGTAATTTTATGATAACTATAATATTTCATAATAAACTATTACTATAATAATACACATCCATTAAGTATGGTATGTTTATATTTGGATTGGTATGACCACATACTTGTATAATGTATAATATAACATAGTCTAAGACTATTATAAATCAATTACGGATAATATATGATTTAAATAAGTAAATAATGATTTTATTTTTTTTCTTTAATGGAAACATTAATATTAAACTCATTAATTATTATACCAAATTTCATTCATTAAAAATCATTCAAATGTGATCATTAGTGATTTCATTTTAAAGATCATAACCAAAACTCCCAGATAATGAAATTATAAAATAATAAATAATTATTAAACATAAATTAAAATATCATTTATGATATTTTAATGATTATATTTGGGAGAATAATTTAGAACAAAACCACTATTACTATTTTTTTAAATGATCAAGATTACTCACACGCGATATTTAAAATATATAATAACAAACTACTTTACATATTCTGAATAATTCTAAATGGGGTTTATAAAAGGTAATATATATGATTAAGGTTATTAAATAGTTAATTAAGATAGTAATTTTTTCGAGTTAGGAGTTCTAGTAACTTTGTTGGAAGTTATGAATTTAGGTAAGTGTTTCTTCCTCTCATTTTCAAATCTATGATATGTGTATGATATTTCACACCATAATTTCTATTTTATGGTATCCATATTATATTATTTTTATTATTATGCTACCACTATCATCAGGGGTTATTTTTCTCAAATTTAATTTTATGATACATAAATTTACTGTGCACCATGGCATATTTTATATGGTTTGATTACTACCTATGAATATATTTTTTCATATTAATATAATTCATGTTCCTATTAGAAAAAATATTGTATTATTTCTTTAAATGAACTTTTATTCAACTGATACCAATGTTTTAATTGTTTTTTTAAAATTAACACCATTTTTGAAGTTATAATTCATCGTATTGAACTTCTTTCTTTAATATTTGGTTTCTTCCACTGTAAGATTTTATTTCATTGTTTTACATCATACTCTATGTGTAAAATGGAATATTTGATTCAAATAATCCTCTTCAATGAATTTATTCCCCTTAAAAATTATATCATTATTAAGTATAATTCTCATACTCATTAATGACGGTTTCTCCTCCATTTCAATATTTTCATTTCCCATGAATGTTCTCCATTATATTTGGAAAATTAATTATGTGCTATCTCAAGTGAACTTCTTATCTCCCTTATCCTATTTTAAAAATGATTTTTTTATTCTTTCTACATTTTGGATTTTCAAAAAGTTATTACAAATTTTTTTAAAAAAATTCTACCCTTTCAAAATCAAATGTTTTATCTTTCGATCATTAATTTTTTTGGATAAACTTTATGTATTTTTGAATAAATAACTATTGGAAACTATTTTCAATGAAAATTCATTCCAAATTATTCACAAAACATTTTTAAACCATCATTTACATATTGAAGATTATTTTTATGAGTAAAAGTTTTCAAAATTCTTTGTCTTGTATATTTGGAAATATTTATGTATTTTTCGTGGCTACGTTTTAGAATATTATTATTAAAATTAATTTTTTTTTCAAAATTATTCCACCTCAAATTTTTTAAAACATTATATATTTTAAAATTTTTAATTATTTATATTTCTTTCAAAATATTTATTTTTATATTCCCTTCTTTTCAATTCCTAAAAAAGATTCCTTTCCAAAAATGACTTTTTCATGTGACTTATTACTTCATCATATAAACCAAAGATAAAATAATTTTTTTTTAAAACACTTTTATGATTTTACTAGCATCAATAAAGGAATTATTTCTTTGGAATTTATTTTCCTGAACCACATTCAAAATTTTATATTGTAAAACTCTTTTGGGGTGGTTGATTTTTTTGGGTTTCAACCATTCAAATTATTGAGGTAAATATTAGTGAAACCATTAGAAAATATTGTGAAACTTAATTATTTTAAATATATTATTTATGATATAATTAATGATTGATTTTAAGTGGGAAACATATATATGGACGATTAATGGTGGGGGTCTTATATCAACCTCCAATTTATTGGTTATTGTTTTATGTCTCATGTGATAATGATTTTTGTTTTTGGGTATAATGGGAGTTTAATTATGCTCAAAAGGTTATATGTGGGTGAAATTTCTGTTTATATATGCTCATATGGTTTCGTGTGGGTATAATAGTAGTTTATCAATTCTCTAAAGGTTTTTCATGAGAATAATTATTATTTATGTAAACTCATAATGTTGTTCATGAGTATAACTGTTGTTTAGTTATGCTCAATAGGTTGTGTAAGAGTATACTGGTTATTTAGATATGCTCACAAGGTGGTGTATGAGTATAATTAGAGTTAAGTTATGCTAAATATATTTTTCATGAGTAAAATTAAAATTTAACCATGATGATGAGATTATGTGTTTACATTATCTCGTTTTTTATTATTCACAACATCATGGTTTACAATATTTATACCACATTTCCATGTCATATGCCAATTATTATGATTCATGGTTCATGTTTATTATATTTCAACCATATTTCATGGTACATATTTTTTCATTTGATATTACACGTTCATATATCATAAATTATGGAAAAATATTGTTATTTTATGTAATTTTAATAAGATATTTCTTGCATGCCCAAATTTTCTGATATTTATGTAATATAACCCTTAAAGTTGTGTTGATAAATTTTTCCCTTAAGGGGCATTTGATATCAACATGTTTGTATGTTTCAATTACCAAGTCTATAAAGATGAGTATAACCTATGAGAAGTCTATAAGGGAGTGTATTATTGTTTTAATATGGATAAATGATCATGGGTATCATAAAATAAGTTCTTTATCTAGATGATACTCAAAGAAACTAAATTGTAAATTATTTTTATTTTTTGTTTATTATGAGATATGATATTTTAGTTATTCAAGACTATGTCAGTATACTTTGAGATATATGACTTTTAATTAAATATAATGTTTAAAGAATTTATTTTTAGCACCTGATCATGGAGTGAGAGTCTAGGGTGCTTCAGTTTTATTAATATGACATTAGTTTTTTCAAATTATTTATTTTCAAACTATTTATTATTATGAGAAATTAGGAATTAGAGTAGTTATTTTGAAATAGGAATTTCTTAAATGGTTTTGAAGCATGAAAAATAATTTTCATGAATTCACTCGTTTCACATATACATACTGGGTTGATATTTTTATTGTAAATATCTATGTTTTATAAAACAAGGATTGGTAGATTAGAGAATAAGAGTGTGTAAAATATTTAGGCGATTCTTGATTTAAAAAATCTATGTTTCATATTGTGAGGATAGGTGATTATGGTCTATGATTAAAAAAATTAGGCATCACTCCATTGGGATAATTGTCACAGTCATTATGGTGACAATTTCATGAACCATATAAAAACACTTGAGGATGTGACATTCAACTTAGAAAGTGATGTTAGCAAGAATTCAAAATAAGAATAAAATATCATCACTTTTTTAGGATGGTAACATGAAATAGAGTTTCCCTTTAGTAATTCTATAACACCTTAACATGGTAATGGTATTTTAGGATGGGAAATAGGCTTGGTTATGTTTCTGTGTTTACTTTTATAATTGATCTATCCATATTTTAGATTTTGGTTTTTTTCCTGAAAATATTTTATTATCAATTTATTTTGTTTTAAATTTTTTTTATTCATGATTTTTTTCATAGATCATGGAAATAATTATGCATGAATATGTTTGGTGAATAGGTTTTATTCCACTTGGTCTTCTACTAACCCCTTGAATGTTATCTTTTATATATTTATAGGTTTAGTTAGTTTTGATTTAATTAAATGGAAGGTTTTATAGTTTTTTGTTAGTGATGAATCATAGTTCTATCAAAGTGTTATATATATGGATCAATGGGATTGCGGATGAGATTGATTCATGGCATTATATTTGTTGACAGGGATTATATTCAATTGGTTTCAATTTGGTTTCTAAAATAATTTTGATAAAATTATATTTTCTTTTTTTACACTTTAATGATTATGTTCAAACTATTTTGTTAGAAATGTTTCATATACACGTGAATGGTCATTAATTTTAGTTTTATAGTTAAAATAATTCTCATTTATTCCATTGTGTCTATTAATACTTTTCATTAACTTAAGGTGATCGGGGTGTGGTTGAGGTTGAGTGGAACTCTGACTCTCATCTTGGGAATTAGGCCTGTGTAATGGTGTATTACCATGGGATATCAAAGAATATTTTTTTGGAGTAAGTATTAGGAAGTCTAATTTTCATGGTGAATTGGGTGGTTTGGATTCTAAATGCACCTATATAATGTATAGATAACTCCTTTATGAAATAATCTAAGTTACTAAGTATTCAGAGTAATGGAAATGTTATAAAAAACATTATAGGGTTGTGTTTTCACCTTAATCCTCCCATGTAGAATATTTTGGATTTCATTATAGATATGGGGTTTGGGAATGAATCACCAAACATGGTTTTGAATGAAAATACTTCTCATGTAAAAATGTATTTCTATGGATTTTTTTCATTGATCTTTCCTAGATGGATATTGAAAAGGTAAGGGGATTCAATTAAATTAACCCTTTATTACATTGATACTGATTGAAATAAAATTAACTAATTATGGAGTTCCACCAAGTTATAGTTTTAGGTGAGTAAATAACCTTGGTATTGTAATTTTGATGTATTTACTCATGTGTAATAGACTATTCTACCTTGTATAGATATTGTAGAGTGTGGAAAACGAATATATAAATTTTCACCTATTAATCATTTGTTGTTGGGGGTGATTTTTAAGGCTTTCTAGATAATTGATAGGGGTGTAGACTACTACATATAGTGGGGGATGGGAAAGGATTTATATAGATACCCAATCCTATTTCACATATCATTACATAACTTTTTACATAAATATATAAAAAACACCACCTAGATATCGAGAGTCATAGTGTCTTTGGAAGACTAGGTTCAAAACACAAAGTAAAACTAAAATAAATCATTTCATATTCCCTGTATTGAGCTCATAAATCCCATTTATATCCATAAACTATATAGGATATCCTACGAAATTACATAAATAATAGGGATGAGCTAAACATCCATGTAAAGGAATAATAATGATAATAAAGAATAACATGTGAGTCAATAGGCATAACATAGTATCATAAAACAAAAGGATCATGAATAATCATATGGTAGTATAACATAAATAACATGGAACCATAATACCATTTAAATGTAAAAATTTTGTAGAAACATAAAACATGAAATAAGAATTTTGCTGTGGTAAACTCTCAAGAATATATCACATTGTGGACAGAGTCCATTATATATTAGGGTTACTCCCTAATCCCATAAATAGAATCTCATAAGACAAAAGAATTATCTAATTAATTAAATTTTTATTTGGGTTTTTATATCATAACATGTACATGATTATGTGTTCTATAGATCAAAACAAAACATACGACATAAAAATAAGAATTACACCTGAAAAGAAATGGGATCCAAAATCCTGACTCATTTCACAATCAAAGGAAATTTTAAGAACATTAAAAGGAGAAGGAGGAATTAAATAAGCAATATTTTCCTATCAAAATAAATTATCATAGGTATAAATGTTTTTTCATTTAAAAAATTTCATGATAAAGATTCAAGGATTATGTATAGAAATCAACCTTCAAAATTGTGTTTTATGGAGTCAGTTAAATACTTTATAAAAAATGAATAAACATAGAATTTTCATTTAAAAACATAGAAAACCACAATTTTTGAAAAACATATCCCCTTTTAAAATTATATCATTAATGGTTATAAACAATTCAAAATTTAGTTACATAAAAGGATAAATGGATAGAAATGTTCTCCTTCATCAGGTATGATTTTAATGAAGGCAATTGAGTTTTTAAATTATGGAATGTATAACCCCAAAAATGAAGGGGTAAAAAACTATGTATATTTTAAATATACATATATACATAATATATAATCATTTAAAAACCTAAAAATGAGATAGTATGTGATTTGGAGAGAGAAAGGTCATAACCCAAATAAAACAGGGTGGTTCAGAGAGTTCCCTTGCCTTGCTTCCAAAATCATTTTTCAATAAAACTTATCATCCTAGATAGAAAAAATAGATTCATTAATTATTTAATTAAAAATATTTTCCATCTATAGTTTATTTAATGAAATTATTTTATGTTCATTTACAATAATTTCAATGTGATATAGTGTTTAATTTCCCGGTTTTGGGGGATAATGTTTCATAGTTCCAAGGCCAGATCACTTGTGGAACATTATTGATGTTGTAATAGAATTCGAATAAAAATTAGAAGTGGAATGAAATGGTATTCATTTTCTTATACAAATTTAAATGGTTAAAAATATATATTTGTGTTGCAATATAGGTATGCTTTTTTTCGTAAAAATGTTGATGTTATACGATTAGATTATTAAGTTGTTTTACTAACAATCATGAACTATATTAAATTTATTTATTCAATTATTTTTACTTTATTATAGAACATGAAATAAGTTCTAATATAAATATTACCATCTTATTTAACTGTAATAATATTTTTATGACTATACCTAATGGTGGTGGAGAAAAACGAAGTGCACTATTCGTGGATTCGATGAACCAACCATATTGTAAACAACATCTTCATTTAAAACTAAATTGAGGTGATGATATAATATGGATATTAAACCATAATAATAAATTATAATTGTGTTGAGGATACAAATATTTATATTTTTCAGTGTATGGAGAACATATGGTGGTGGGAGAAGAATAATAAAATTTAAAGAGGAGAGATAATATTATTACCTCTTTATTTGGTTGACTCTTCGTAGGCTACCCAATAAACCATTGTGAAATTATATTTGGTGATAATATAAGAACTAGGAAGTAGGTTATATTTTTGGGAAGATAGTTTTTTATAAATTTTATAATATGAAAGGCTTATATGATGTGAGGATAAGGGGTGGTAAGGGGTGGTATTTGTAAGGGGAGTAGAGTGGTGGTATTGGAATATTATATTCATTAGTTTATAAATATGGATCTATATAGACAATAGTGGGGATTATTGTTACTATATAAAGTAATTTATTCATTTTATTTCTAACTAATGATTACTTACGTCATTCATGACTCATTTCAGCATGTATTTTACTTATAATGTAAATTATAATATATTTTCGTAATTCACTATTCACTAAAAATTCATCTATTTTAAAAAAAATTACCAAAAATTCCCCATTATAATTTTTTGATGACTATATTACAAAAATTAAATCCATTTTAGGAAAATATGATTCAAAATATTAAAATTCTAATTTTTTAAATAAAATCATTTTTTACTTAAAAATTTTCAATTTTAATATTATCATCAATTTTTAACACTTTGAATCATTACATAATATATCATAAAACAATATTGTCATTATATAAATAATATTATTTTATTTTATAAAACTATTTCATGAAAATAAAATTTCTTCTAATTAATTATATTTTATATAAAAATTCAAATAAAATATTCATGTTTTATAAAAGTACACACTTATTTTATAATTTTAAAAAACAATTTACATGAATCATGATATAAATATGTCATATTTTAATTTTATAATATATATAAAAATTAGTTTACAATTAAATAGGTGATGATACTACTCTTATAATCAATTTACTATTCTTAATGGTTAGATTACTATTTTAATGATCCAATTACTATTCCAACGGCCAGATTTGTAATGGTCACATAGGTTCTATACATTCTATAAATACATTATACTTAAAGAATTCTTCATTAATGTATATTTTCTCTCAAAGTTATATTTTTAAATTTTTATGTTGAATATCTCATTACTAATATATTTTTCATTTTTATAGTGGTGTTCTATAGTGTGGTTATTCTATTGGATCGATAATATCCAAATTTTCATATTTTTTATCCTATTATTTTATTTTCAGTTCTTATGTTAATGTTTATTCAGAAAATTTATTTTCATTTTCATATAATAAAATATTTTTGGATCTATCATTTTTGCATTAAAATTATATAACACTAAATATGAGACAATTATATAATCATTAGGGAAATTACATTGATAGTAAAATTTCATTGAATTATTTCTCCTTAAGAAATTTCAATCATTAAATTTCATTTCTACCACTAAGATAAAAATAGGTTATGGTACTTTTTCTTCATCATATACTCTAGTTCTTAGGTCATCACCTTGTACTTATGGTTTCATCACAGTACTTTGACTAATTGAGTTGTCTTATTATGTAAAACATTGTCCCTATAGTCCAAGATCTTCCCCGACTGATCCTCATAAGAGAGATTCACATTTTTAGTTGTACCACATTTTAATTTAGTACTTATGAGAGATATGGTATATACTTCCTCAGGAAATATATGTATAACATGTAAAGTACTTGAGATAGGGTTGGTGGGTGTGTCATTCGATAGGCTAAAAATTTGATGTGATCAAGAACCTCAACTTAGATAATCTACCTATGAATTAGCTTTCCTTTCATTTAAAATATCATGACTATATTCCATAGAGAATGAGTGATTACAATTTATCTCCATACTCAAACTCTAAGTCTCATTTAATATTTTTATTAACGTTTTTCATCAACATTGGGATACCATGATGTTTTTCAAAATGGTATTAAACTTATCTAGAATTTATTTAATCATATTCGGTCCCAGAAGCTTGTTTTTATCAATTTCATCCATAAAAATGGTGTTCTAAATCTCATCCCTTAAATTGATTAATATGAAACCATTCGGATTCGATAGTGAAAGATATTATTTTATGGAAACTAAACTAGAATAACATGTTGATCCCATTATCCTTTAAATTCCAACAATTATTCTCTAAAATTTTCTCTCAGTGTCTTGATAGTCTTATTATATTGGTTATCAATTTGGGGGTGATAAGTCATAAGGAAGATAAACATAGTGTTTAGATCATGTTGAATAATTTTCTAAAACTTAGTGGTAATGTTGGATCTCAATAGTATACAATTGATAGTGGTGTTCCATATAGCCTCACCAATTATCTAATATATATACTTTCAAGTAGATCGAGTGGGGAGACCTCTAAAATAAAAATTAAGTGATTATTATTTATAAGAAGAACTGAAATAACACATATAGAATAATTCCCTATGGATGTCTTTGGAATACATATAACAAAATATATAGTTATGTTATCCCATTTTCATGTATTTATTGGTAATGGTTATATGATCCATTTAGATATTTTCCTCTCTAAATTCACATTCTAACATTCCATGACCTTTCATGTATATTGATTAATATCCTTATTTTTATTTACCCATAAATAGTTCTCTCAGGGATCTTGATATATCTACAGACTCTCTAGTTGGATGGAGAAGTTCGATCTATGTCCATCATTCAACATCCCCTTTTTTATCTTTGGATTTTATGGTACACATATTCGTGAACCAAATCTTACAACTCCTTCTTCATCATTTTTTAACTCTGAGTATTTCTCTTTCCTTATAACATCCACCTGGTTTTGTATTTCCATATCATCTCTTTGATCATCCTTTATCCCCACAATAAGGGATAGTTGAGTAATTATTTGAGAAAGGAATACTAATTTTTCTTCCTTTATTACTTGTATGTCCATCTTGTGCATGTATAAAATGATTTTATTCATCTCATTTATCTTTATGGATACTGTTAGAGGATTATTTATTCATAATAATATGAAACTTTATTCACATTCTCAAAATGGTAGTGGATTGATCATTCATAATCCTTGATCATCTCTAACCATTTATGTTGTAATATATTATACTTAATCTATGGGAATATATACATGAGTGTTTTATGATCTGTATAAATTTCACCATTCTCCGCAAAGAGATTATTCTGCTAAATTTTCAACTGATAATATTGCTATATCCAACTCTAGATCATGTTTTAGGTAGTCATTCTCATATACATTCAACAACTCTTAGGTTTCAATTATTAATTTATCATTTTCCATCATTTCATATCCAGAGAACATCTTCAAGGAACTATTGTATACCATGAATAGTCCCCCACATTTGGGTAGTATAAGTACCAGTGTTGTTATAATCCTCTTTTTTGATTCCTTTAATCTCTCTTTATATTCATATGTCCCCAAAAACATTACTCTATTCCAAATCATCATGATTGGTAGATGAAAAATTCATAATAATATTATAAAAAATCATCAATAATACCCATCTTGTCTAAAGAAACTATAGATCTACATTACATATATTGTTTTGGGTCACTTCTCAAATGCAATTGTCTTAAAAGGGTCTCCAGATATCACTTTCTTACTGAATACTTTCCCCAATAATGATATATCCATTATCCAGGACACCAGTTTAATGTAATTTTCATTTATTTTCTCATTTTACAAAGTCCTTATAAAAGTTTTGAAAAGATCATAATGTCCCTCTTTTCTATAAGAATGTATCATAATATCATTTAATAGGGATACCAAAAAAAATTCAAGGTGACCTCTAAATACTCTATTCATTGAGTGTATAAATATTATCATATCATTAGTGAGTCTAAAGGGAAAATCTGTGAACCCAAAGTTTCCATACCTTGTTCAAAATTTAGTCTTGAGAATATCATTCTTTTCACCTTTAATTGGTGATATCTTTACTAAAGGTCTGGCTTAGGGAAGTATTAGACCGACCTATTTGATTTATCAGTTCATCAATCTATGGTAGGGGACCCTTTTTTTATCATTCTTTTTTGAGAATATTATAATCAATGTATAGATGCACTGACCAATCCTTCTTCTTGATTAATAAGACTAACACACCACACAACGAAGAACTCAGACATATAAAAACCTTTTCCATATTCTCTTGAAAATACTTTTTCATTTATTTCAAATCAATGGTGTAAATTCTATGAGGGGTCTATAATATAGGAAGAGATATGGGTATATGGTCAATTGATATCTCAACCTCTTGATCGAGAGGAGGGCCAGGAAACTCTTTAGGGAATACATTTGTATAGTCTCTAACAATGGGAATGTATTAAAGAATGATTCATTCATTTGTCTCAATCATTTGAGCTAGATATGAATACTCATAATCGAATAATATCCATGACTGAGAAGAATTTTCCAAGTGAGATTCATCCTCCACCTTACATTTGTAAAATATCATAGGATAACTCAAGATGTGTAGAGTGATCTCCCCCTACCAAAAGTTGGTTTTGGATTTATATAAGGACAATTGATTCATACCTAATAAAGAATAATATTACATTAAAGGATGTGTGATAATATTTTATGGTAGGTTCTGTCTAAAAAAAGGGAGGAATTATATAGTCTGGATATAATAAATTCTCTATTTTTCCTCTCACAGATAGCTCAACCCCCATGTTTTGAGGTGCTTCAGGGATAGTTCTACTAATCGTTAATGATATAATATATTTTGATGAAATTGAATTAAATAGTGTGTTAACTATTCTTAAATGAAAAACCGGTGTGCCTACCACCAAATCATTTTCAGGATCCATCACAGTAGTAGTGATAATAAATTCCCTTCCCTGATCATTAGTCCTTGTATTTTTTTATCATTGATTTTCTCAAAAAACCCTTGGATTAAGTCATTGGATTGTATAATTCATCCATTCCTTATATTTGAAACATAGTACCATAGGCTGACTATTGATATTAACCTTCATTTGTTCTATTTCATTTTCTGATTTCTTTATCTCTCTTTTGTATTTATTATCCCTAATCCAATATTTTTATACATGTAATGTCTCTTATTTCCCCTAAGATTGTTTTTAGGATTATTCTACCCTCACTTTTTAATCATAGGATGTTGAGTTTTTCCCTCAATGGTGTTTTTCCTTTTATCCTCCCAAATTATGCTCTATTTTATAATTTTTATCTCCTTCACCATGATACTATGGTTGTGATTCCCCAAAACTTTTTCACACGTAATAATAATATTATGGTGTTATTCTATTTTATTTCTTACATTCTAAAAACATATGAAATAAGTAGAAGGTATTTTATTTAATAAAACACCAATGTGTTTACATTACAACAAAAACATAGGAAACCATACTACCCAAAAAAACTTATTAATAGTCCTATTATAATTACATGGAGATCACCCAATATAACAAAAACCCATAAGAGATAGTAAGGTTCCTTCAGATCAATCACAATTAACATCAGTATAGACAAAGCCATGGAAACCACATTGAGAATCAGTGGAATGATGTGCACCATTTTTCACCAAGTTGTACCAAATATGGAACACCTTTATACATTTATTTATCAGGCCTTAATCTGACCGTTACATCTTGAAGTGACCGTTGAATTTCTAACAGCAATAAGTATAGTCGTTGGTCTTTCTTTGGTATTAAATTTAAATATCTATGTAAGATTAGTTTTCCAAAATAATTAAGGTATCTATTGAAATCATAACTTTAAAAATATAAACTCTTTTATAAATATTTTATCTACACTCAGTATGATTTCAAAATTAGGTATGTATTTCAAATACTATTCGAATATTTCAAATATTATGAAAACCTTTTATAAATGTGATCACCCTATGTTTTCAATCTGTTTTATTTTACAGGTTTAGAATATTTGAGTCCCTATATTCTGTGATTTCTTAATTAAGTCATTTTTGTTCTGTTTTGAAGGAAATTCAATAATTGTATCTGATTCTCCAAGTCCTAAACCAAAAAGACCCTCTCTAGTGGAACATTTGTGTGTGTTTTCAGCTCTCCTTTTATATAAAATAAATTTACACACCATGGTTTCAACGAAACTACACTGGCTTCAGGGCAGTCCGAGGATAGGGAATAACAGTTGGTATCAAAGGATAGGCTTAGATAACCGTAGGAAATTATTACAATCATAAAAACATTTTTATGTCTTACTAATTAGTCGTTTCCTTAAACTTTTCAGATGGCTAACGAATCACTCCTTATATCCCTTTCGAATGAAATTTTAGAAACCATAGCGACAAGGGAATATTTAGAAGGATATGAAACTTTTTAGAACCTTCGTTTATCATGTCAACATCTCTATCGTGTGTCTAATTTTCCCCATGTACTCCAACTTCACCGGGGATCTAGTTTTGATTACCTTTTGATGATGTAATCCCAACTTTCCTTTTATGCACGCAAGGGAAGGTATTATGAAGCTCTATTATGATAATTCACCTTGCCCAAAAACTTCTTTTCACTAATGAAATTCTAGGAAGATTCACAAGAGGGTGACCTACATGTAGCATACCTCTGCCAAATTGTAACCTACGGACTTCAAGGTCAAGTCATGGAATTCAAAATTCTTGAGGATGAAACTACTCATTTCATTATAGACAGAAAGTTCAATCAGACATCGCCCAACTCCAAACCCTTTCATTCTTTCCATTTTTGTAACATTAGATGCCCATATATGAATAATACAAACTACCTATGCTACATTTGGACCTAGGAGATTGATAAGTTTGGAACTATTTTGGGAATCTTTTTGACTAGAAATTGGGGGATTCTCCAACACCGGTGAATCCGGTGAAGTGTCCTCTTGGAGGAAATTTGGAAATCCATACTAAAGTTGTGATAGTCAGTGAGTAGTTATATAACACCATGGGTTTATAAACCTTGTATTACAGAATAATGTTATGTGTTTAGATACATTATCAATTTTATAAAAATAAAATTTTTATTTTGTTATGGTTATACCTCAGCTGAATAAAACGTATCACATGAAATTTTCATATAGAATATCTGAGTTCACCAACTAATATCCTAACACTTCCTAGAAAACTTTTAGATATTATACTTGTCAAGAAGTTTTCAAAGGAATAACAACCCTATGCAGACTTATGTCTAACCTACAAACAACTCCCTCAAGTGTCGAACCACCCAAACATCCTCTATATTTCCCAAGGAAACAATCATGACTATTATCATATTTCAATTTAACAATTTTTAGAATATAGGCAAAGAGGAATGTATCATGAAGATCTTTTTCTATGTTTCACTTTGACTGATAACTACCGATTTGTATGTAAATTTCTTGAAGCTGCTTTGGATGGTGACCATCAACCAGCCTACCCAATCCATGTCCTGAGTTTTAGTATGTACAGGGAACTCTACGACATCAATATTTTCAAGAACAATGTGGTGTGTTGGATTTATTGGGATTTAGTCCACTCTGAAATCTATGACCTCCACACTTCTCATGCCTCTCTATGGAAGTATGAGTGCTTTAGGCATAGGTTCGACCCTAGAAGTTCATAGTGTGTTTGGGCCAAGGAAATCAAGGAGCTCAATTCTACTTTAGGAATCCACCTGAGGTCATCAGCACCCTACCCTCAGTGGTGTTCTTGGTAATGGGACCTTGGGAGGTGATGTGAGTCTAGTTTTTCTAGTGTGTTTTGTACGAGTATTTTTGTTTTTTGGGGACGCAATTCATTGAATGGGGGATAATGTGATGCCCCAAACCTTTTTCACATGTAATAATAATATTATGGTTTTATTCTATTTAATTTTCATACTTTTTGAACAAAATATATGAAATAAGCACAAGGAATTTTATTTAATAAAACACTGAAGTGTTTACATTACAAAAAAAATAATGGAAACCATACTACCCAAAAATACCTATTAAGAGACCTATTAGAATTATAGGGAGACCACCCAATACAACAAAAAACCCTTGAAGATAATAAGGGTCCTTCAGATCTATCACATTGAACATCAGTATGGCCAGAGCCATGAAAATCGCATTGAGCATCAGTGGAATGATGTGCACCATTTTTCACCATGTTTTACTAAATATGGAACACCATGATACATGTATTTATAAGGCCTTAATCCAACCATAACCTCTTGAATTGACTTTTGAATTTATAACGGATATAAGTATGGTTGTTGGTCTTTGTGTTGGTTTAAATTAAAATATCTATGTTTTATTAGTTATCCAAAATAATTATGGTATGCATTGAAATTATAACATTAAAAATTTAAAATCTTTTTATAAATATTTTAGATACACTTAGTATGATTTCAACATTAGGTAGGTATTTTAAATACTATTTAAATATATCAAATATTATGAAAAGCTTTTATAAATGTGCTCACCCTACATTTTCAATTTGTTTTATTTTATAGGATGAGTAGATTTGAGTCCCTCTATTTGGTAACTTCTTAATGAAGACATTTTTGTTCTATTTTGAAGGAAATGTAATTATTGTATCTGATTCTCCAGGACCTAAACCAAAATGACCCTCTCAAGTGGAACATATGTGTGTTTTTTCAGATGTCTATTTATTTAAAAAAAATACACACCATGATTTTAATGAAACCACATCGGCTTCGGTGCTGTCTAGGTCTGGGGCGTGACAATAGAGATTCTCCAACCTATATCTCAACCTTAAAAGAAAAACATAAAATTTATTTAATGCTTTCAAAATCTCAAATTTTTAAATCTCTTTTTAGACCCTTATTTAATTCATTAAATAATCCATCTAACATGCTTTTTGTCATAAAGACAAAGTCAAAATTATACCATGAAAACCTAGTGAAATTTTCCTCGTATTCCATGATAGAATTATCTTCCTTTTTCTTCATTATGAGGAACTCCCTCTCTATAGTAAGGTAATGATTTTGGTTAAATTACTTATTGAAAACTATTTTCTTAAAATATTTCCCAAACAATGGAATATATTTTCTCTTAATACTTCATATTCTTGGTTAGATTCCACCAATGATCATATTACTCTTCCATGAGATAAATACCCAATATGAATTTATCTTCATATGGACATTAGAGGGTAGAAAATATCTTCTAAATTGAGTTAATTGATTATTCCATGAGGAGGGGATCAGAAGAACCATTAAAGGTATGAAGACTTTGTTTTATAAAGGACTTGAACAAAACATTATCTTTCCTGATATAAGAATAGACTTCCATATTATTTAAGTCAGTGTTCATAGATTGAGTTACTTGAGCTTGTACTTCCATGACATTCTCATATCCCTATCCCATAAGCTTAGGGGTCGCATTAATATAGTCATCACAAATACAATAACATTCTTTGGGACTGTAGATATCTTTTTAATCCATTGTAAACTCTTACTCTTCTCTTTCCTTTTGGTTTCTATGTTTTGAACCACATTTTGGTCTGGTTTGTAGGTTTTCTTATGGGTGTTTGGGATATTTGAGTCGAGTTGTGTTGTTTTACCAGGAGCACATCTTGCATCAAGTCCCATCTTTTCTTGGTTCTCTATTTTAGGGAGCTCTTGGTTTCATTAGTGTTGTTTCAGGTGTTATATTCTCTTTATGGAAGCTTCAATGGTTGGGGTTTGTGGTCCATGTGAGGATGAGTTTCTCTATTATGTCCATAGTCAACTTCAGACACTCCTCTAGCTTCTTTTTCCTTAACTTCTCTCCATGTTGATATGATATGGTAGATTCAAGGAGTCTTTTTTATGTTATATTTGATCATTAATTGGTTATCTAGGAGGTGTTTCTAGTGTTGTGTTCAATCTGAGCTATAGTGTTCCTCACTAGACGATGCAAATCGTTGGTGAATTGGCATCCTCATTTTTCTATGGGGACTCATGGGATTAGAAGAAGGATTTACTTCTTTTTCAAAATTTTAATATGGGTGTTGGATCAGTTTTAGTGGTTCTAAAAGATTCCTTAGAAGTTTCTAGCTGATTTGAGTATGGTAAAAATGTGGTTCTAATTTCAAGGCTCGATGAGGATCGAAGGTATGGATAGGAGGTCTTGGAAAAATTCATGCCTCATTGTTGCGGTCTTTAACAATTCCAAGTCATCTCTATATTAAGATTTCATCACTAACGTACCAGTTTTTCTAGTTCGGTGGTTTTAAGGATGTTTTAGTATGTGGTCATCTTGCTGTTGATGGGGTTTATGCCAGCTCGACCTACAGAGGCTATGTCCCATATAATTTTAAGGTTCTATTTTAATGGATGTATGTTATTTTGTTCCTCATTTCAAATCATATTGTCTTGTTTAGTTTTGATCCCAAGGAATGGTTTTACTAATGGATTTGGTTTAAATTTGAGGAAACCACTCCTACTCTGGCGTGAAATTGATGGTCCTTGGTGATAATTGTTGACCTCACCTGTTTTGATAATCCCAATTATGTGTTCATATATTATGATACTCTCAATTACTGATGATCTACATTTTAATTCTTTCAAATCAGTGATCAAGTTAATCTCGATTATCCTTGTTTATACTATCTTTGAAACAATTCTAAGTCAAATAGATGTGGGTTGCACGATAGCCAGAGCTACCGATAGCCAGAGATACCGATAGCCAGAGCTACCGATAGCCAGAGCTACCGATAGCCAGAGCTATCGATAGCCAGAGCTACCGATAGCCAGAGCTACCGATAGCCAGAGCTATCGATAGCCAGAGCTACCGATAGACAGAGCTACCGATAGCCAGAGCTACCGCTAGCCAGAGCTACCGCTAGCCAGAGCTACCGATCGACAGAGCTACCGATGCACATAGAGCTACCGATGCACACAGAGCTACCGATGCACACAGAGCTACCGATGCACACAGAGCTACCGATGCACACAGAGCTACCGATGCACACAGAGCTACTGATGCACACAGGGAGCTACCGATAAGAGCTACCGATAAGAGCCATTGATGAGTTTGAAGAGCTACCGATGGAAGATCCCTACATTGAGTCAACTGTACACGTGTACAAGCAAACAGCTACCTATAATGAACTGTGGAGTCAAATCCTATATCCTTGACCCTATTTGTTTATTATACTAACGGTTACATTTGTTAATTTTGATACATTTAATGTTATTAAATGATTTGTGTTGCCATTTCTGGAAACTGTACCAAGTAAGACCAAAAAGTATAATCATTCCTCCTCAGAAATACAAAAAGGAGTGGCATAAAAAGGACAAAGGGTATGTATCAAAAAGAGAGGATACACTAGACTACTACTTGCGATCAAGCTCAGAAACGTGCCAAGATCAACTGGAGAACTTTCACTCACGAGACTACTACTACCAGCCTCCAGAACATAGAGCATACATTGAGCAATCTATGAAAAAGATGAACCACACAAAACTCATCATTCTTTGAGCTAATAAGCAAGCTGAACCTCGAACTCAAGGAAGCAGATGATACTCTGTTTTCCAAACAAAAACTAGAAGAAGACTCAGAAGGAATTCTAATCAACAAAAGGAGTCAAGAGCTGCACGAAGATCACTAGAGCCATTTCTAATCTCTAAATCTTTATCTCTGTGATTTAATTTTTACATTACGAGCAGTGTGTGTTATCTTTTGTATTTTACACACACACTGTCTCCTAAATCATAACTGGAGGATTTGAAAATCCTCACTCACTATCTTTTCATTCCTTTTCCCACTGTGGATAGTGGTAGAGGTCGTGTGTGACCTGGACAGCTAGTTTCTGTTGTTTTGTTTCCCACGGATAACAGTGGTAGAGGTCTTGGACCTGGACAGTTGTAAACTGTTGAACCCCGATCCAGGGTGTGGATCATCCTTATATAAGCTTTTGAGAGGACTAAGTCTCGGCTTGAGACTGAACCTCTTGGTTAACTCCTCTGTGGTTTTAGTTAAAGTTTATATCCATACAATTCATATCTATTTCATATTCCGCTGCTATTACTTTGAAATATAATTTGCCTTCAAAGCTACTTTGATAGTTAAACTCGCAAGTGTTTATATTTATTATAGATCAGTAAGTTAGTTTCAAAAGTTAATTTAATCATCAGATTAAGTTAACTGAGAACTAATCAATCTTTGAGAAACTAATTGAACCTTTATAATCTGTATAAATTCACTACAGTTTAATCTGTTTTTGAAATTGGGGGATTTTAATAGAAATTGTTTTTAGCAGAAATTTTAATTGGAAATCAATTCACCCCCCCCCCCCCCACTTGAGTGTCCACTCCGACCAACATTTGGTATCAAAGGGTTTATTAATCCCTTCTAAATTACTCTGTTTTCAACTGTGATTTTAATTGTATTTTAAAGTTCTTAAAATTTCTGTTATTTCTAAATTTTTATCTCTTTAAATTTTGTTTATAATGGATAACAGACTTGAGGGTGCTGCTACTAACCGGCCACCTTTCTTTAATGGAAATAACTATGCTCAGTGGAAACTTAAAATGAAAATTCATCTAGAAAGCATGAGTTTTGATATTTGGACTGCTATTGAATCTGAATATAAAGTTCCCACTACTGATAGATCTACTTGGGATGAACCTACAAAGACTGCTTACAATAATAATTGTAAAGCTATGAATGCTCTGTACTGTGCTCTAGGAGATGAAGAATTTAATAGAATTTCTGCATGTAAAACTGCTTTTGAAATTTGGGATACCTTGGCTGTTTCTCATGAAGGAACAACCAATGTTAAAGAAATGAGATTAAACACTTATACTATTAAATATGATAATTTCAAAATGAAGCCTGATGAACCTATTTCTGACATGTATCTCAGGTTCAATGAGATAGTAAACACAATGAGATCACTTGGAAAGATTGTTCCAGCAAAAGAACAAATTATGAGAATACTGAGATGTTTGCCAAATAGATGGAAAGGTACATCCGTTTCAATTAGAGAATCCTGTGACATTGGAACACTGCCTGTCAAGGAGTTAATTGGTAAGTTGATGATGTATGAAGAAGAGCTTAAAGTAAATAAAGAAGAATATGAGGAACCCAAAAGAAAATCTGTAGCATTTAAAACAACTGCCTTTAAGAGTAAAGACAAGGATAAACTACAAATGGAGACTGAAAGTTCAATGAGTGAAAATTCAGAATCTGATAGTGATGCCGAGATGGCTCAAATAGCCAGGATATTCAAGAAGTTTTATAGGAAAAATAAATTCTTTAGGAAAACGAATTACAAAGGAATGTATGATCAACAAGGCAAATGGAAAAAGGATTGGAAGAAGGCTGACAGGACTGATGAAGTTGTTTTCTATGAATGCAAGCGAAAAGGACATATCAAAGCAGACTGTCCAAAGTTAAAATCCAAAAAGAAATATGATTACAAAGACAAGAAGTACAAGAAATCCATGAAGGCTACCTGGAGTTCTTCAGAAGACATCACTAGTGAACCAAAATCTTCGGACTCTTAAAGGAATCGAGTCAACATGTGTTTCATGACAAATAATTCTGAGGTAACATCTGACACTCCTATTTTAAATTCATATTATTCTAGAGATGATTTTGATTCTAGAAAAATGTCAAAATCTGAACTATTTGAGTACTGTGATATGTTGGAAGAAACCTGTAATGAGATTAAAGACAAATACAAAGGTTTAAAGAAACAGTATGCTTTAAGTGTTAAGCATAAATCTGATCTTGATATAGAAAAGGAAAAGAATGCTCAACTACTAATGGAAAATACAGAACTGAAACTGTCAAATGAGCAACTTAGAAAGGACTTAGAAAAATTCACAAATGGAAAGGATGCTTTAACTCAAATGCTAGGAAAGCAAGTTGCACCTAGATATGCTACTGGTTTCGGATACCAACCTGGACAGAGACAGTTCACTAGAACCTGATTTATTCCTAAGTCTGAAATTTTTTTTGCTAGTTCCAGTTTTGGAAATTCATATGCTTCAATAGGTTGTTCACTTGGTTATAGACCAAATAAAGTTTATCTTTCAAAATCTATTGTTTCTGTTAATTGTATGGGACCCATAAAACAAATTTGGGTACCTAAGGCCCTGATTGCTAACCTGTCTGGACCCAAGAAAATCTGGGTACCAAAGTCATTTCCTGTTTAAATCTGTTTTATAGGAGACCTGCTTGAAGAGCTGTCACAAGAAGATATGGTATTTAGACAGTGGGTGCTCAAGACACATGAATGGAGATTATTCTTGCTTCAAGAGCTTAATAAAGGTTGATGGAGGTCATGTCACCTTTGGTGACAACTCTAAAGGAAAAATCATCGGCCTAGGCCAGATTGGTAACACTGACTCAGTATTAATTTCTAATGTTTTATTCGTTAATGGACTTAAATATAACTTTCTTAGTATATCTCAATTATGTGACGATGGTTTCAATGTCAAGTTTGAAAATGACTCATGTGATGTTTTTAACTCCAAAAACTCTTTAGTATTTTCTGCTCTAAGGAATGAAAATGTTTATGCTGTTGATTTAAATTCTTTAGCCAAACAAAATATTTCTTGTTTGAATGCTTTTCATAAAGAATCTTGGCTATGGCACAGAAGATTAGGACACTGCAACATTCACTCACTTATAAAACTGGCTAGGAAAAACTCAGTTAGAGACTTACCTAAGTTAGAATTCCCAAATGACAAAGTGTGTAATCCCTGTCAAAAGGGAAAACAACACAAAGTTTCTTTTAAATCAAATAAAGAAGTCTCAACTTCTCAACCACTTGAGTTGGTTCACATGGATTTGTTTGGACCATCAAGAGTTTCTAGTTTAAATGGGAAGCACTATGTCTATGTCCTTGTAGATGACTTTTCTAGATATACTTGGGTGTACTTTCTAGATCACAAAAGTGAAGCCTGTCCTTACTTTATTAAATATTCCAAGTCTGTAGAGAACCTTAGTGTACTTAAGATTAAAACCCTAAGAAGTGATCATGGTCGTGAGTTTGAAAATCATGAGTTTGAACCTTACTGCTCACACAATGGCTATAGTCACAATTTTTCTGCCCCTAGGACACCCCAACAAAATAGTGTAGTAGAAAGGAGAAACTGAACCCTTCAAGAAATAGCTAAAACCATGCTCAATGAATATGAACTGCCTATTTACTTTTGGGCTGAAGCTGTTAATACAACTTGTTATGTTATCAATAGAGTCTTGATCAGACCTATTCTTAAGAAAACCCCTTATGAGTTGTGGAACAATAGAAAGCCTAAGGTTAATTACTTCAGAGTTTTTGGTTGCAAAGTCTTTATACTTAATACTAAAGATAATCTGGATAAGTTTGCTCCCAAAAGCGATGAAGGAATTTTTCTGGGTTACTCTATTTCAAGTAAAGCTTATAGAGTTTTCAATAAGAGAACCAAATGTGTGGAAGAATCTGTTCACATCAAATTCGATGAAACTGATCCACATGAGCCTAAAACCTCTCTTGAGAATCTTGAAGAATATTTGTCTATTCTGGACCTTGATGATAAATCTAAAGAACCTGTTATAAAAACATCCAGTTCTGGACTTTCTCCAGAATTTGCTTCTGTTGAACCCGAACCTATAGATGAACCTGAAGTTTCTAGTCCAACCTTTACCAAATCGACTAAGATTCTAAAGAATCATCCTTTAGATGTTGTTGTTGGTAATCTTGATAGAGGAACACAAACTAGAGCTTCTCTAAGGAACCAGGTTGAACATCAAGCTTTTCTGTCACAGCTAGAACCCAAAAATATCAATGATGCTATCAATGATGAATTCTGGGTAATAGCCATGCAAGAAGAGTTGAATCAATTTGAAAGAAACAAAGTCTGGGAATTAGTTGACAGACCCAAGGACACCTTGATAATAGGCACAAAATGGGTTTTTAGAAATAAAGTTGATGAATCAGGAAACATAGTTAGAAACAAAGCTAGACTAGTTTCACAGGGATATAGTCAAGAAGAGGGTATAGACTATGGAGAAACTTTTGCACCTGTAGCTCGACTGGAAGCTATTAGGATCTTACTTGCATATGCATCACATCTGAATTTCAAGTTATATCAAATGGATGTCAAAAGTGCATTTCTAAATGGTTTTATAATTGAAGTTGTTTTTGTGGAACAACCACCTGGATTTACAAACCCTCATTTTCCAAATCAAGTGTTTAAACATTCTAAAGCTTTATATGGTTTAAAACAAGCTCCAAGAGCTTGGTATGATAGACTCAGCAATTTTCTTATTTCAAAAGGTTTTACTAAAGGGATCGCTGATCCAACTCTCTTTATTAAAAGAATTTCTAAAGATGTTTTAGTTGTATAAATCTATGTTGATGATATTATATTTGGGTCTTCTAAACACTCTTTATGTACTGATTTTTCAAAAAGTATGCAAAATGAATTTGAAATGAGCTTAATGGGAGAGCTTAAGTATTTTCTTGGTTTTCAAATTTTTCAAACTAGAGATGGAATTATTTTATATCAAAATAAATATACAAAAGATCTTTTAAAACGTTTTGGTTTGGACAGTATTAAGGAAAGTGAAACTCCTATGAGTACTACCTGTAAATTGGATACAGATGAAACTGGGAAACCAGTGGATCAAACCAATTATAGAGGTATGATTGGTAGCTTACATTATCTTACTGCTAGTCGACCAGACATCATGTTCAGTGTTTGTATGTGCGCTAGATTTCAAGCTAATCCTAAAGAATCACACTTACTGGCTGTTAAAAGGTTTTTTAAATATCTTAAGCATATTTTACATTTAGGTGTGTTTTATCCAAAAGGACAATCATTTGACCTAATTAGCTATTCAGATGATGATTTTGCTGGATGTAAGTTAGAAAGGAAGAGCACATCTGGAACATGTCATTTACTTGGTAAATCCCTAGTGTCATGGTGTAGTAAGAAACAGAACTCAGTTGCATTGTCTACTGCCGAAGCAGAGTATATAGCTGCTGGTAGTTGCTGTGCACAAATTCTGTGGATGAAACACACTTTATTGGACTATGGATTTGAGTTTAAACATGTTTCAATTAACTGTGACAACACTAGTGCAATAAACATATCTAAGAACCCTGTATCTCACTCTAGAACCAAACACATAGATGTAAGACATCATTTTCTGAGAGATCATTATCAAAAAGGTGATATTACTCTTGAATTTATTGGCATTGAACATCAATTGGCCGATATTTTCACTAAACCTTTAAGTTCTGATAGGTTAAGTTACATTGGGCACGAGCTGGGGATGATCAATTCTCACCAATGTTGAAATTCTCACCGATGATCAATTCTCACCGATGTGAAATTCTCACCGATGTTGAAATTCTCACCGATGATCAATTCTCGCCGATGTGAAATTCTCACCGATGTTGAAATTCTCACCGATGATCAATTCTCACCGATGTGAAATTCTCACCGATGTTGAAATTCTCACCGATGATCAATTCTCACCGATGTGAAATTCTCACCGATGTTGAAATTCTCACCGATGATCAATTCTCACCGATGTTGAAATTCTCACCGATGTGAAATTCTCACCGATGTGAAATTCTCACCGATGATCAATTCTCACCGATGTTGAAATTCTCATCGATGCAATTAATTTTAAAACTTCTGTCTGCCGCCAAGAATATGAATCGTTTTATTTTTAGGTTATTTTACTTTATTCGTATTTATGATTCCTACATGATAAAACTAAGCATAAACCGCTTCTCACTCCACCGGACCCAGAACCTTTCACCTTTGAATCCTAGCTCCCTAATCGACTAAGAACCCTAAATCCGCGATGGAAAAAACCAAGATTCCTGCCAGCAGAGATGACAGTGTAGAGCCTAAAACAAAGAAGCAGAAAGTGCAGCAAGAAGCTCATGGAAGTAATGTCAGAACTAGGTCGGGAAAGCGACCAGTAAACCCTCATTTGCAGAATAGAGATATTGTGATTGAAAAGGAGCTATGCGTAGAATGGTTGCTACCAAGCAAATCGTTGGTGCTTTCAATTCTGGAAAATCAGAGAAGGGTTGATTGTTTTTCAAATAACAATGGTCCCTACTACCCGAAGTTAGTGAAACATTTCTACGAATTCATAAGCTTCGAGAAGTTTGAAAATGAGAATCGGGTAAGTTATTTTTTAAATGGAAAAGAAATGTCGTTTTCTTCAATAGAGTGGGCAGAATGTTTAAAAGTCCCACATGAAGGTGTATCCGGGTATGTCTCAAGAGCAATTCCACCTACCAGTAACATCTTTGACTATGAGACCGCTTTAAAGGAGCTAACGGGTAATGGAATTCAAAGTCAAGTGGTTGCTACTGAATTGGATGGAGAGAACAGACTGCTTTTCAAATTTGTTCAACATGTTTTGATATCGAGGAGAGGAGATTTTTCTAATCTGAGATATCACGATATTTATCTTCTACATCTGTTAAGACATGGTGTGAAAGTTAATCTGTGCAGACTGTTGTTGAATCAAATGGAGGACATGATTAGGCCAAAATCAAAGACTAATGCCTTATTCTTTGCCAAAATGATCTCTATGATGATAAAAGTGAAAGGGATAGCTGAGTCTCAGGATGAGACAGTTGTAGTTAAGAATAACTTCTGTATCACTACTACAGTTTGTAAGTACATGAAAATCAGTTGGAACCCGTGGAAAGGAGAATGGGTCAGTGATGACCAGAAGGTGTATGATAAATTTAATCTTGTGGATTATCCTTCAAGGCCAAAAGATAAAACAGATCCAGGTTTAGGATCTGATGAAGAGGATCCCGAGTACAGTGATGAGTCAGAAGAAGAAGAAGAAGAAGAAGAAGAAGAGGAAGAAACTCCTATGGATATTGGAGGAGATCCAGACTTGCCCCCAAGTCCTGTTACTGAGCTTGTATACTCAAGAAAAGGAAAAGTAGAGGAAGTGTTATCTATTCATGAGGAAGACCAACCAGTTCCTCAGCAGGAAGGAGAAAAAGAGAATGTATCTGAATCATCTAATTCTACTAGGTTGAATCTGAGTCCATTGATTGAAAACTCAGTTGTGCCTACTGATGAAGTAGAAAAAGAAAGAGAAGAAGTTTTACCTGTTTCAGAAAACCTCCTTACTGCTACTGAGATGGAAGTTGTTGTGGAAGATTCTGATGAAGAAAGGCCAGTAGAAAATGTAGTTGTTGTACATAGAAATGCACCCATTGAGGGGGAGCATCATTCCAATCTTGGAAATGTTACAGTGGCTATTGAGTTTGAAGACTGGGTAGAAGACCCAGGTTTTATAGTCTATGGTTTGGATTATCCTGATTCGGATAATGAAGTAACCTTGAATAGACCAAAGATCACCTATGACATCAATTCTGAGTTATTACCTGATGATATGGTCCAAGTACATGATTTAGATGTGCTGAAAGAAAATCTCAAAGTCAGTTTTGTAGAAGAAGTAAAGACAATGGAATCTTTTTTAGTTTCCTCGATTCAATCAGTCATGAATGATTCAGTTGTCAGCTTAGCTTCTGCAAGAGTATCTACTACAGTTGCTCCTAATGATTTTGTTACAAAGTCTGATCTTGAATCCCTGAAGCATGAGCTAAAATAATCATTCAGTGCCTCAGTTAGTGAGATGAAGCACTGTTTTCATGAAGAAATGAAGTTGTTAGAACAATCTCTTGAGCTTTCTCTTGGTTTCAATCTGTCAACGTTTATGGGTGAGCTAATGGAAGCAGTCAAAGAGTGCCAGACCCAATCTTCTAGAATAGAAGCAGATCTTGAAGCCTTAAAGAAGTATGTTACTACTTTAGATTCTTACATGAGCTCAAAGCCTCAAGCTGACAAGGATTTAGCCTATGTGAAAAGTGTTGTAAGCCAAATGGTTTCAGTTTTTGAAGATTTCAAATCTTCTATAAAAGATCATGTTAAAAATCAGGACTCACAACTGCAAACTTTGATTTGTGGCTTGACCAAAAGTTTCAAAGAAACTGTATCCTTCTCGGTTGGTCCTCTAGCTTCAAAACCTGCATTTGATTTGAATCAATTACGAGCTATGATGAAGGAGGAGCTTGGTTCTACTTCAACCAGTGGCTCTATGGACTCATCAGATCTGAGCCGGGTAGTGCTCTCTACAAGAGACTCAGTAAGGGAAATTATGAAAATCGTCCACGACACTATGAAAGAGGCCTCTGCCTCTCAGGAGGAAATCAAGAGCAAGGTGGATTATTATTTCCAAAGGATTTTTACCAAACAACAACTCACCCATCATTTCACGCTGATGTTGGAAAACATGATATTACCCCCTGTAACTCAAGCCTTCCGAGAACAAGTGAGCAAGCTAAGAGAGCTGACTCCTGCCTTAGAAAAAATTATGGAGAATAAAGATGATTTTATATCTGCTATGGAAAGAGGAGGAGGAATCATTATGGATTTCAGAAATCTGTTACTGCCCTTTTTGCATGTTGATGCTAGACCAGTTATTGTCCCTCCTGCCTTGCCTGCCTCTACTGAGTCTCCAGTCCAGATGACTCCTGCTCAGGCCATCCGAAGCCTCACACCTATGATCACTCAACAACCTTCCCAATACAGGCCAGGCACTGTATCAGTGGCTCAGCCTCCTGTGATCATTTCTGGGATTCCAAAGCCCTCACTCACATCCTCACCACCTGCCTCCTCTTCTGATCCAAAGGGAAAATCACATGTTGAAGATCCGGATTGCTGAAGTGTCCAGGCTGTCTGATAGGAAATCTTTTTTTCTTTTTTCTTTTCTATTATGTTTATGTAAGTTTTTTCTGGTCTAATACAAATGCTTTTCTTTACACTATCTCTGTTTCTCAGTTCTCTCTCTCTGCTTTCCCACTTTTTGATTATCACAAAGAGGGAGAAAACTATAAAGGGGGAGAAAATATAAAGAGAGGAGAGGGAAATATCAAAGGGAAAAATTCTTTTTGAGCCTTTACTACTATTCTTACATTTCCTTCCTTGGTACCAACTCTTTCAAAGCTTATCTCTGATATTATTGTATTTAATACATCCTATGATAATTTTTGATCTATTTCATTCTATTACTATTTCCTATATTTCCTCTGATTTCCTTCCTTGAGAAATTAGAATATAAACGTTATATTCTCTTATACTATTCTCACTATTTTTGGTCATATCATAAGTTGTGATTATAAAAAAGGGGGAGATTGTTGACCTCGCCTGTTTTGATAATCCCAATTATGTGTTCATATATTATGATACTCTCAATTACTAATGATCTACATTTTAATTCTTTCAAATCAGTGATCAAGTTAATCTCGATTATCCTTGTTTATACTAGCTTTGAAACAATTCTAAGTCAAATAGATGTGGGTTGCACGATAGCCAGAGCTACCGATAGCCAGAGCTACCGATAGCCAGAGCTACCGATAGCCAGAGCTACCGATAGACAGAGCTACCGATAGCCAGAGCTACCGATAGCCAGAGCTACCGATAGCCAGAGCTACCGATAGACAGAGCTACCGATGCACACAGAGCTACCGATGCACACAGAGCTACCGATGCACACAGAGCTACCGATGCACACAGAGCTACCGATGCACATAGAGCTACCGATGCACACAGAGCTACCGATGCACACAGGGAGCTACCGATAAGAGCTACCGATAAGAGCCACTGATGAGTTTAAAGAGATATCGATGGAAGATCCCTACACCGAGTCAACTGTACATGTGTACAAGCAAACGACAACCTATAATGAACTGTGGAGTCAAATCCTATATCCTCAACCCTATTTGTTTATTATACTAACGGTTACATTTGTTACTTTTGATACATTTAATCTTATTAAATGATTTGTGTTGCCATTTCAGGAAACCGTACCAAGTACGACCAAAAAGCATAATCATTCCTCCTCAGAAATACAAAATGGAGTGGCATAAAAAGGACAAAGGGTATGTATCAAAAAGAGAGGATACACTAGACTACTACTTGCGATCAAGCTCAAAAACGTGCCAAGATCAACTGGAGAACTTGCACTCACGAGACTACTACTACCAGCCTCCAGAACATAGATCATACATCGAGCAATCTATGCAAAAGATGAACCACACAAAACTCATCATTCTTTGAGCCAATAAGCAAGCTGAACCTCGAACTCAAGGAAGCAGATGATACTCTGTTTTCCAGACAAAAACCAGAAGAAGACTCAGAAGGAATTCTAATCAACAAAAGGAGTCAAGAGCTGCACGAAGATCACTAGAGCCATTTCTAATCTCTAAATCTTTATCTCTGTGATTTACTTTTTACATTACGAGCAGTGTGTGTTATCTTTTGTATTTTACACACACACTGTCTCCTAAATCTTAACTGGAGGATTTGAAAATCCTCACTCACTATCTTTTCATTCCTTTTCCCACTGTGGATAGTGGTATAGGTCGTGTGTGATCTGGACAGCTGGTTGCTGTTGTTTTGTTTCCCACGGATAACAGTGGTAGAGGTCTTGGACCTGAACAGTTGTAAACTGTTGAACCCCGATCCAGGGTGTGGATCATCCTTATATAAGATTTTGAGAGGACTAAGTCTCGGCTTGAGACCGAACCTCTTGGTTAACTCCTCTGTGTTTTTAGTTAAAGTTTATATCCATACAACTCATATCTATTTCATATTCCGCTGCTATTACTTTGAAATATAATTTGTCTTCAAAGCTACTTTGATAGTTAAACTTGCAAGTGTTTATATTTATTATAGATCAGTAAGTTAGTTTCGAAAGTTAATTTAATCATCAGATTAAGTTAACTGAGAACTAATCAATCTTTGAGAAACTAATTGAACCTTTATAATTTGTATAAATTCACTACAGTCTAATCTGTTTTTGAAATTAGGGGATTTTAATAGAAATTGTTTTTAGTAGAAATTTTAATTGGAACTCAATTCACCCCCCCTCTTGAGTGTCCACTCCGACCAACAATAATGATGGTGGATTTATGACAACAAGGTTTAAGGGGTCTTATGTTTTTTATTATTCAATTCTGGTGGTTATTAGGAAGTGACAAAGATGGTTGTAAACGCATGTGGATAATAAAAAGTGATATGACTATAGTTGATGCATTTTATTCAAGGATTGAGGTCTCCTAGAGTTTCTTGTTACTGATTAAGTGTTTTTGAATTTTATATTTTGAATTTGGCATCCTTTTGATGTTTAAATATTTCATGGTGTTTTTTGTTACCACTCAAACATAAAGTGGATTCTTGAATATAAAAAACGGATTTGGTCATGCACCAAGTGAAGATCAAGTTATTATCCAATCCACCATTTTGTGGTTATTAACCCTAAGTATGGTTTAACAAGAACTGCATCATCTTTTATTAACTATATAGGGATGCCATTTCTTAGAAACACTCACTCTATACTTCACCAAAATTTCAGGATATTTTATTATGTATAGAATTATCCCTAGGCTTTCTCACTAAATTATTATTTCCTTAATTATCAAAAGTAACCTGACCTTTAACTAATGTCAACTATATTGACCCAATCATTTTCCACATATCATTACATAATTTTTAACACAAATATCCATTAAACAAAACCCATAGATCGAAAGGAATGGTGTCATTGGAAAACTAGGTTCATAAAAAAATAAAACTAAAAAATATCTTTATTTCATTATCCACAATGAGATTCTAAATCCATTTTATATTATAAAACTATATTGGATAATATAGTGAAACAAATATATAAAATGGGTGAACTAAAAAACTTGGTAAGGGAGTAAACATGAAAATGAAACTAAACATGTGAGTCAAAGGTCATAACATGGTATAATAAAAAAGAAGTATCATAAATAATCACATTGGAGAATAATATAAATAATATGTAAACATAATATCATGGATACATATGAATGCGGTAGAAACATAAAACATGAGATAAGCATAAGTCAAGTTTAACTTCTAATACAACATCACATGGTGGATAGAGTCTCATCATGGATAAGGTTTACTGCCTATTCTTATACATATAATCTCATTAGATATAAAAGTTACCCATTGGGTTTTGTTTCTTATCTAAGAAAACTCATCGTAAAATTTGAATGATTAAGTGTTCCACAAATGAAAATAAAATGTATAGAATAAATATAATAATTTCCCATGAAAATAAATGGATTGCAAAATATTTCCTTAAATTTCAATAAAATAAGATTGAATAAAAATTATGATGAGAAGAAGGAATTAAATATTTTAGAAGTTAATATCTAGTTAAACAATTATAATTTTTAAATTTTGTTTTTATTTAGAAAACATCATGATAAATTTTAGTTAATTTGGTTAAGAAATGAACCTTTAAAATAGTTTTTTAAAGAATCGGTTGAATACTTTTGAAGAAAGAATGACCATAAAATATTTCGAAACTAGATTAAAACCTGAATAGTTATCCCTAAAATATTCTATTATTTAATTAGATCATGAATGTTATTGATGATTTTAAAGGAGTCTATATAAAATTATCAAGGGATAAGGAATTACTCTTAATTGGGTTTTATTTTAAAAAAAAGTAAATTGTGAAATAAACTTAAGTAAAGTGTAAAACTATCAAAGGAAATGAGAATATGATAGGTTTATTGAGCGCACTGGGATTCACTGTTTAATTTTCACCCTTACACCACTGGGCTAAACTAGTTTTGTATTGAAGATTATAAAAATAATAAAAAATTGAACTCCATGTTTGATTCAACTATTCTATGTTTATTACTGTTAAAAAGTGAAATGATATTTTTTTTGATAATTTCATTGAAGGTGGAGGTGATTTAGAGGGCTCATGATGATGTTCTAGAAAAATGGGTCAAACTGCATAGGATTCATGCACACGAGTAGACTCAACTACATACTGCTACTAAATCGTGCATCCAAATGGGATAAATGTTTGTGGGATGGTCTTTAATTCAATGGGATACATTTCAAATGAAAAAAAACCCAAAGATAATTCGGTCATCTGGTGGCCAATCTGGACTGATATTTTCCGCACACCAAATCTGCACGAAGTCAAAAGTGGTGTGAGGTGTTCTGCCAATATCTCAAGCTGTGATAGTCAAAATGGATCCAAAATTAAGTAAATATGTTCGGGGGGTGGGGATAAATCTTTTTAGTTTTCTTTAATGTGAGATAAGACTTTCTAGATTTCAAAAACCATGAACCAAGTGTTTCTCGAAATCAGGATGCTCAAAACCACCTTCTAATTTTCTGATAAAATGGCACCACTGGATCCTCGTTTTTATGTTGACCATGATGAAAATATATGGTATTTTGGAGACCAAAATTAGTCCCCTCCTTTTCAAAATAGTTCTTGAGGCCCCTATCCTCATAGGGGGCTCATGGATGAAGGTGAAGTTCCACCTGAGCCTTCTCCTCCTCTCAATGGCGAGCTAAATGTTAGATGATCATTTCAAGGGAAATACACATACATGGGAGGGTGTTCTGGAACATGATACACTAATGGTTTTGTGTAATTTTTGTGTTTATTATTTCACTTATTTTTTATCTAATCATGTTTCTCCTTTAAATTCATTTCATGGGTTTAATTAATTGAACCTCTTTTCAATTCAACACCGATTGTGTTGAAATTTCAGTGGGGAATATGGGTTAATCTGATTGGGAAACAAAAGGATATTATTTATCTTGCACATATAAAAGATATTAGTATTATTTCGTATCCTTTAATCTATTCTTGTAGTCCGAATCTTGACAACATGATTATTGTGTCAAGGGTTGGAACATTGTGCAACGTTTTAAGAGGCACAAGGGGAATCAAGATCTTGACAACCCTCACCCAAAGAATTAAAAAAACAATGTGAACATTTCATAACAATGAACTATCAAATATTTTTAGTAAACTTAATGTCATATCATTCTCTCATAATTCTAAAATCACCACCATATTCTATCAACTATTAAACTCTTTAAGTTAAGTTATTTTCTTAAAACTGTTTTCAAAATCACCCCCTTTTTAGTAATCTTTATTTAAAATACACACTATATTCTACTAATTCTCCTTGATAGATGACCTAGGGTCTTCACTAGACTATAAAATCATCTATAAAACATAATAAATTTTACGTTTCATGACATCACGGTAAAATTTTGGCACGGTTACTGAGGAATACTTTGGTTTTTATTGCGTGTTTTTTATAACATATTTTTAAAATTTGTAAATATTTATTTACATTTTCAATCCTTTTCTTTTCTAATAAATTTGTTGTATAGGTTTGGTGCATGATGCGTTCTATTCTATGATATTTACCTCCTTTCAAACCCAAATCAGAGAGGATCCTACATGAGTGACACCGAGACACAAAATAGAACCCTTTGAAGGAGGACACACAAAACATCGACACTCTTCTCAATCCTTCTTCCTCTTCATCTAAAACCGACATTAAAACTAAAATAAACATGTATAACATGGATGAAAACAATATAAAACTAAAATAACTAACCTCACCTGATATCTATATCCAACCCACATACATTCAATTACAATGAGAGAAACCCAATTTTGAACTAAAATTTGGTTTAATTCATATTTTACCAAGATTCCCTACAATTCTTGGAGAGGAACCTCACAAACATTTAAAATAATTTCATTCTTTCTATTCTACATTAAAACGAGAAAATTTTGATGATGAATAATTAAATCTAAGGGAATTTCATTGTTCATTTGAAGACACTATAAAAGACTCGATTTATTATGTTAATTCCCCTATAAGAGGTTGGGCGGACATGAAACACCTTTTTCTTGAATAATATTTCCCAAACACTCAAACTGCAGAAATAAGGATGGAAATATGTCTTATAAGAGAATCTGAAGGGGAAAACTTCATGAATTTTGGGAAATATGTAAAAGATTATGTTTAAGTTGTCCAAACCACCAAATAAGAGATCAACTTTTAATACAATATTTATATACAGGTTTAATTTTTATTGATTATCACATGATTGTTGTGCCACAATTGGTGCACTAGTAGATAAAACCCCAATCAATGAAATAAACCTGATTGAGAACTTGGTGTAAAACACACAGTAATTTGGTTCATTGTCTAGTGTACCCATCCGAGGATTCCATAAGGTGAAAAGTACGAAATTTGAGAAGAAGGTGGACACAATGATTGAAGAGGTAAGTACCCTTCTTTGAAAATTCTCTCTTTCCCAAGTAAAATCACAATATCCTCCTCCCATCCATTATGGTAAATTCTCTTATGATACCCATTACTCTGACCAATATCCTCAATTTAGAGAAACTTCTAACAGTGGTGAGGAAATATTTCTATACCACCCATATAAACAACCCTTTAGTAAATAACCTTACAATCCATCCAATCCTAGGTGTATTCAAAACCAATCATATATACAATGGGGTGTTCCAACCAGCCTCAACAACAATGGAACCAATAGGGTCAGAGTATTCATCCACCACCACCACCCATAAATCCCCAACCACCCCAAAGGCCTTTCCAAAAAACCCAAGCCTAGACTACAAGATATGATGAAACAAATGGATTCAAATAATATCCAATGACAAAAAACCACTCAGGCAGCCATATGAGTCCTCAAAACCCAATTAGGCCAACTAGCTAATTTGATGGGGGAAATTCAACGTCACGGGTTAGGTAAACTACTATCTCGACCATTTATCAACCATAGGGTAATTGTAAATGGTAGTTCTATTACCCTTTGGAGTTTAAAACAACTAGAATGTAAAATTTATTCACCATTAGAGTCATCTCTTCTTGATGAAACCTATATCCCAAAAATTATAAATATTATAACTGATGAAAAATTTGATCTTGAGAGAGGCCCTTCCAAAGGAAAGTGTGTGTATGTCGATGATTCTCCTAGAAAACAAATTACTCTTCTATTTCCCCAAAGGTCCGCCAAACCTAGAAAACAGAAGGAAATTGAACTCGATTAGGAAATTTTGGAGGGTTTCAAGAAAGTGTATGTAAGCATTCCCTTGATTGATGTTTTGAAACAAATTCTAAGATACGTAATGTTTTTAAAGAATATGTGTACACATCGAAGGAGAATTCATTGTGATGAGAAGGTATGATTGGGGAGGAATATCTAAGCATTGATAGAACCATCACTACCTACCAAATACAATGATCTTGGAACCTTCTCGATTCCATGCACCAAAGAGATGTATTACTTTTATAATGCTATTATAGATTTAGGTGCTTCTATAAATGGGATGGCTCACTTCATTTTCTCTTCTTTATAGTTCGGTGAACTAAAGCCCATTGGAATAGTCCTTAATCTATAAAATAAAATTATAGCGCACCCTTCTGGTGTGTTAGAGGATGTTCTTGTGAGGGTGAAAAAAATAATTTTTCCTACTGATTTTTATGTGCTAAAAAATGGAAGATGATAGGATTAATGGACATGCTCCAATTATATTGGGGATACCCTTCTTTAAAACTACCAAAACCATAATTAATTCCCAGAATGGTATATTATCTATGGAGTTTGGTGGTGACATTATCCACATCAACATCCATGATTCCATGACTCACCCCTCAGAAGAGCATTCCCCTCTCTGTTTTAATTCAATTGATGTACTCCCTTCCACATAAAGAACATCGTTTCGTTCCCCTAATCCTGTTTCTGGGTTTCCATCATTGATTGAAATTCTAGGAAATAAATCATGCATTGATTGTTGTAGTGGTCTATAAAAGTATCTTACTTTTTTATTAATTGATAATTTCTTGAACACTAAGGATCCAATGACCATCGATGATGTTGTTAAGCTTGTAAAATCTCATTCCTTATCTAAGGATGATACCATTGAGCAGTTAAATGAGATCAGTGACATCTAACTTTCAAAAGCACTCCCATAAATCCAAAATCCACATGAATTGGAACTGAAGCTACTGTATCATGATTTAAATTATTCATATATTGAGAATGAAAACATGTTTCCCATCATCATTGCTAGTTCACTCCCTCTTGAGCATGAATTACGACTTCTTGAAATTTTGAGGGAGTATAAACAAGATTTGGAATTGTCACATGATGAATTTTATTGTATTATCCCATTAATTTTCCCGTATAATATTTTATTAAATTATGATGATAAACCAATGAGGCAGCTACAATGTTGACTGAACCCAATTCTCTAAGAAGTTGTGAAAAAGGAGGTAATAAAATTATTGGCGACTGGAATCATTTTCCCCATCTCTGACAGCCAATGGGTTAGTCTTGTTCAAGTAGTTCCTAAGAAAATGGCCTTATAGTAATCCAAAATTAAAACAATGAATTGGTTTCAACTCATGTGTATAATAGTTCACATGTCTACATAGACTATCATCGACTAAACCAACACACTAGAAAGGACCATTTACCTTTTCCATTCACTGACCAAATTCAAGAGAGGCTAGTGGGTAAGTCCCACTACTATTTCCTTGACAGGTATTCTGGATGCTTTCAAACCCATATTGTCATTAAGGACCATGAAAAGATGACCTTCACTTTCCCCATTGACACATTTTTATATAGATATATTCCATTTGGTTTGTGAAATGCTTCATGTACTATCCGGTGTGCATGGTTAGTATTTTTTAGAATTACTTGGATAATTTCATTGAAGTTTTCAAGGATGATTTCACTATTTTTGGATCCTCTTTTAAGGAATATTTGAGTAGTCTTGCTTTAGTCTTACATCACTGTATTGAAAATAATCTCATATTAAATTATGATAAATGCCATTTCCTAGTGCTAAAAAGTATATTTTTGGTAAATGTAATTTCTGGGGATAGTGTCCATGTAGATAGATCAGAAGTGGATGTCATTTCCTCCCTACCATTCCCTAAAAATGTATGGGATGTGTGGTATTTTCTAGGTGATGCTGGATTTTACCATCATTTCATTCATGACATTAGTAAGATTTCTCTCCCACTCTCCCATTTACATCAAAAAGAAAAAGAATTTTTTCTGATAAATAATGTGAAAACTATTTTAATAAGTTAAAATGGAGTCTCACTTCACCCCCGGTAATGCAACCACCTCGGTGGGATTTACCATTTGAGATCATGTGTGATGCCTCTAACTATGTAGTTGGGGAAGGCTTATCACAAAGTGTCGATCGATCTCCACATGTCATTGTCGATACCTCATGTACTTTTGACCCTACCCAAGATAACTACACCACAATTGAAAAATAATTCATTTTCATTGTTTTTCCTTGGATGACTTCAAGTCATACCTTTTGGGGTCCAAAGTAATTGTGTTATCACACCGTGTATTCCTATGGTATCTCCTTAAGAAACAAGAAGCCATATTATGTCTCATTCACTACATTCTACTCCTTTAGGAAGTCAATTTATAAATTAAAGATAAAAAAGAGCAGAGAATATAGTGGCCGACCATATCAGTAGGATCCACCCATCCTCAGACATTGAATCATCCCCCTATATTCCCATAAATGACATGTTTCTTGATGAGAAACTGTACCAAGTGCTATATGTTATTCCTTGGTAAGCTGAAATTGTAAATTATTCGGTAGCATCTAGCATTCCTACTGATTTCAAAAAAAACCATGCTGACTTCCTAAAACATGAGCCCCATTGGTATATTTGGGACGACCCCTACCTTTATCACACATGTAGTGATCAATTACTCAGGTGTTGTGCCCCCGATAGTTATTTTCATTCCATCCTTGGGTTCTACCACACTCTTGGTTGTGGGGGTCACTTTCTTCCCCAACGAACTGCTTGCATGGTCCTCAATTCTAGTCTGTTTTCACCCACATTGTTTTGGGATGCCCATGGATTCTATAAATCTTGTTCGTGCTATAAAATAATGGGGAATGTAACAGCCCATGCTCTTACATGAAATTTTCGATGTCTGGGGAATTTAATTTATTGGACCATTCTCCAATTCATTTGGGAACCATTAAATTCTTCTGGCATTGGATTATGTTTCAAAATGGGTAGAGGTACGAGAAACATGGAATAATGATACTAAGAAAGTTGTGTAATTTTTTAGAACCCAGATCTTCTATAGTTTTGGATTACCTAGGGTCATCATTAGTGACAAGGGTTCTTGTTTCTACACCTGAAAAATGCAATCACTTTTGCATCGATATGGGTTCATTCATATAGTGTCTACTACATATCACCCACACACCAATGGTCAAGCCTAGGTTGCAAATAAAGAGGTTAACCAAATTCTTGAAAAAAAAGGTTCGACCAAATAGAAACGATTGGAATCTTAAACTTAGTGATTCATTATGGTATTTCCATACTGATTTCAAAACCCCCATTGGCATATCATCATATCGTCAAGTGTTTGGAAAGAGTTGTCACCTCCCTGTTGAAATTGAGCATCGGGCCTACTAGGCCATCAAACAATGCAATTCTAATATTTCTGGTGTATGTTCTCAAATAAATTTTCATATTCAGTAGAATGGGGAAATGATAATATATTCATATGAGAACTCATAGATTTATATGGAGTGAACCAAGGCTCTCATGACCATCTCATCCTTCATCGTCAGTTCCACATTGGGAAGAAGGTCCTACTCTACAATTCAAGGCTTAAGTTGCATCAAGGTAAGCTTCGTTCCCACTAATTTGGACCTTACACTGTTACTAACTTCTCTTCATTTGGTGTTGTCTAGGTTCAAAATAAAGAAACCAAGAAAACCTTCACCATCAATGGGCAGCGGCTGAAGCACTTCCATAAATCCATTTTGGATTCCCCAATGGAGGAAATCCATTTTCAAGAAGAAATCTATGAATGAAACTCACCATATTGTATCCATCCTTCCCACCTTTTCTTTTTATTATAGTGTGGACACTACACACTTTAGGTGTAGGGGTACGGGTATATTACTAGGTTTGTTAGGAATTTACATCATCTTTCTTCCTTTTCTCTTTTTAGCTTGCTGAATTTTATTGTAAATTTCCCCCATTTCCCTCCCTCTCACCTTTTTTCTATAATATTTCTTTTTTTATGCCCACTTTACCATGGAAAATTATGCCAGTTTAATCATGTATGTTATTAAAAATTCATGTGGAATGTCCGTATTTCATTTTTTTTAACATTCACAAAAAATTCTGATGAAATGTTCATTTTAGCCAGAATTCAGTACTATAGTGTGACTTTATTTTGAAATATATTTCTTTTTATATGATATAAATTTTTTATCATTTAGAAACCTTTGAGAAGAATGGTACCCTTTTTGTGAATAGTTTAAGTGAAAATTGTTCTACTTAATCTCTCTACACATCTTTTCACCCAACCACAAAGTGTGAAATTTTCTTGCTTAATGTATAGTGAATATAAGTTAGTTTTATTTTTCTATACTTCCCAAAATCATTTTCCCATACATTAGTTTTTTATATGATCTATTTAATTATTATAATATATTGACCAATGCATGTGTACCTGTTATCCGACTATTATACGCCCACAAAAAAACAAAAAAAAATGGGTTGTATATTTGGAAGGTCAAAAACCACCCTTCCTTGAATTTTGATCTTGTTATAACAATTGCAATTATTGTCATGAGGATATCAAACAATTGTTGGGAGAAGAGTGTGAGATTTTTTCCAAGTTCATCTTTTTTAAAAAATGTGTGGAGTGATGAAATGTTCAACATATGAGGATATCTATGTCAGGATATTATTGTTTGACTTATAGGAATTTTTAAATGAGTGGGTATTGAAATTTTTTTGGAAAGGATATGGGGACGGTTTGGTAGATAGGATCTTGTAAGTAGACAATTATTAAAATAACTTATATTTACTCAATAGAAAGTGGGAAGAATAGCATGAAATGGTTGTAACAAACACATGTAGAGAATTAGTTACATGATTAACTTTTAAATTATTTTCTTTTATCAGTATCATGTATCTATTGGAATTTCATTTGGATACAATTTTTGAGAAGCTTTTTTCCGTGATCACGATGAATAACTCCTCGGTGTTATTTTTTCTTTGATCACATTTCTATCAGGAATTAAATTTTCATTGAAGGTTAAATATTTATGAAGTTGAAAATATGTAAATGAATTATTTTTTAAAATATGAATTTTCCCAGGAGTGAAAATGTTTAGGTGTGGGGGTGTGATCGTACTGTGATTCACTGTTTCACTTTCATCCTTACACCACTATGCTAAAGTTGTTTCTTATTAAAAAGTAAAAAAAATAATAACAAATTTCACATCATGTTTGGTTCAATTATTTTGTGTTTATTACTTTTAAAAAAGGGAAGTGATACTTTATTGATAATTTTATTGAATGTGGAGGTGATTTGGAGGGCCTATGATGATGTCCAAGAAAAATGGTCCAAACTATGTAGGATCCATGCACACTAGTGGACTCAACTGCATACTGCTCCTATATCGTGCCTCCAAATGGGATAAAAGTTTGTGGTCTAGCCCTACATTAAATGCAATACATTTCAATTGAAGAAACCCAAATAAAATTCGGTAATAAAGTGGTCCATTTGGACTAATCTTTCCATCACACCGAGTCTGCATGAAATCAAAAGTGGTGTGTGTGGTGTTCTGTCAATATCCTGAGCTATGATTGTCCAAATGGAACCAAACTTGCTGTAGAGATATTCAGGGGTGGGTCTACTATGTTTTGGTTTTTTCAAAAGTGAGATAATACATTCTGTCTATCTAAAACCATGAACCAATTTTTTTATCAAAATTAGGATGTTAAAAACCACCTTCTAATTTTCCTATAAAATGGATCTTGGACTCCTTATTTCTAAGGGTACTGGGAAGAAAATATTTTGGTTTTTGATACCCAATTGAGTCCTATCCTCATCCAAGAAGTTCTGGAGGCCACTATCTTCATAGGGTGATCATTGATGAATGTGAAGTTCTACTCAAGCCTTATCTTCCTCTCGATGGGGAGCTAAATGGTGGATGATCATTTTGATGGAGCTACAAAAACATGGGAGGATGTTTTGTCACCTGATACTCAACTGGTTTTGTGAAATTTTTTTGTTGATTATTTAACTTCTGTATTATATAAACATTTCTCTCCTATGAATTAATTTCCTGGGTTTAATTATGTGAATCTTTTTTCATTTCCACACTGATTGGGTTGAAATTTCAAGTGTGAGACTTGGGTTGTTCCAATTGGAAAAAATAAGGATCATCTTTCTATCATACATACAAAAGATATTATTACACTTTGGTAGATTTTAATATGTTCTTGAAGTCCAATACTTAACAATATGATTGTTGTGTCAAGGGTTGGTACTTTTTGAATTTTTTTAAGAGGCAATAGGGGAATCGAGATATTGAAAACCCACAACTAAAGAATTAAACAAAACCATGTGAAATTTTTAGAACAATGAACTATCCAAGGTGTGTAGTGAACTTGATGTGATATCCTTATCTCATAAATTATATTTACTCGATCTAAAGTTGAAATAATATCATGAAATGGTTGTCACACACACACGTGGAGAATTCGTGACATGATTAACTTTTAATTTTTTTCCTTTAATTGGTATCATAAATATCATGGAATTTAATTTGGATTCAATTTTTGAGAAACAATTTTCCATGATCGCTGATAATAACATCTCAGTGTGATTTTTCTTTGATCACATATCTACCAGGAATTAAATTTTCATTCAATGTTAAATATTTATGAATTTGGACATATCTATATGCATAATATCTGAAAATATAGCTTTTCCCAAGAGTGAAAATGTTTAGGTGTGGGGGTGTGATCACACTGGTATTCACTGTTTTATATTCACCATTACACCACTATGTTAAACTAGTTTTGTAGTGAAAATTATAAAAATAATAACAAATTTAACTTCTATTTGATTCAATTATTTTTTTATTGTTACTGTTAAAAAAAGAAATTATACTTGTTATGATAATTTAATTGAAGGTGGAGGTGAATTGGATGGCCCATGATGATGTCCAAGAAAAATGGGCCAATCATCTTAGTATCTATGCACACTAGTGTAGTAAACTTCATACTACTATTAAACACTGTATCCAAATGGACTTCAATTTTGGGGGCTGGTTCTAAATTCAATGGGATAAATTTCATATGAAGAAATGAAAAGATAATTCAGTCTTTTGGTTTCCCAAATAGTGCCAAACAATCAGTGGATCCTTCGGTCAAAAGTGTTGTGTGGTGTTCTGTCAACCTCTCAAGATTTTATTGTCCAAATAGTGCCGAACATTTAGTGGAGATATTTAGGAGGTGGGGAAAAAAATTTAGTTTTGTAAAAGTTATATAAGATTGTATGTCCATCGAAAACCATGAACCAAGTGGATTCTCAAAATTAGGATTCTCAAAACCACCTTCCAATTTTTCTATAAAATAGATCCTTGGGATCCACATTTTTAAGTGGAACAAGAGGAAAAGATCTAGTATTTTGGAGACCCAAAAGAGTCTTGTCCTCATCCAAGTAGTTATGGAGGCCCCAATCCTCATAGGGGTATCATGGATTAAGGCGATGTTTCACTCGAGCCTTCTCATCCTCTCAATAGAGATCTAAATGAAGGACGATCATTTCAGGGGAGCTACACATACTTGGTAGGAAGTTCCTTCACATGATACAATACTGATTTCATGTATTTTGTGTGTGGATTATTTTACTTATGTTTTATCTAAACATGTTTCTCCTCTGAATTAATTTCTTGGGTTTAATTAAGCAAACCTATTTTCATTTCAAAGCCGATTGGGTAGAAATTTCAAGTGGGAAACATGGGATGTTTGGACTAGGCAACACAAGGGTCATCTTTCTCTCAAAAATACAAAAGATATTAGTATGCTTTAGTATCCTTTAATCTATTCTTGAAGTCCAAACATTAAAAACACGATTTTTGGGTCAAGGTTTGGTACTTTGTGGAATGTTTTAATAGGAAAGAGGGGAATCAAGATCTTGACAACCCTCAACCAAATAATTAAACAAAACCATGTATAATTTTTAGAACAATGAAATATTCAATATGTGTAGTGAACATGAAGTGATCTCCTCTCTCATAATTCTTAAATCACCAACTTATTTTATCAACTATTAAAATATTTAAGTTAAGTTATTTTCTTGAACCTGTTTTCCAAATCACCCCCCTCTTTTTTTAATCTTTATTAAAAATACAGGTTATAATCTACTAACTCTCCTTGAGAGATGACCTAGGGTCTTCCCTAGACTATAAAATCATCTAGAAAACAGAATCAATTTGATGTGACACGACAACGCAGTCAATTATATTTAATATGCATATATATATAATTTATTAGCAATACATAACATAAAAGAGTTATATAAATTTATCTATAGAGATAAATTTCATAACCCAAATAAAATACGGTGGTTTTAAGAGATCCCTTACATTAGTCCCATAATCATTCTGCACTTTCAATTATCATCTTTTATAATCAAATTATATTAATTAACGAATTCATAACCATTTTCATATATATTTAATTTATATAATTATATAATGATTACTTACAACCATTTCAATGAGTTATAGTGTTTAATTTCACTATTTTTAAGGTGTTCATTTCATAGTTCCTATGTCGGATCACTTGTTGATAATTATTGAAGTTCTTGTAAAATGAGACTAAAACTCTATAAGTAAAATGAAATGGTATGGATTTCTTCACAAAAAATTATATGGACCCAAATATCTTTATGTTTTCTAACATATGTATGATTAATTAGGTAAAAACATAAATTGTATATGGTAAGTTCATTTAGCGATTTTACCGACCATCATGAACTAATTTCATTTTATTTAACTAAATTATTATTAATTCCTTTCAGAACATGAAATAATTTATAAAATACTTATTATAATATTATTTATGAATAATAATATCTTTATTTTCATCTTGTAAGGTTGTAGAAAAAAAATTTGTTTTTAATAGATGCGGTGAACCCACCATATTGTGACCAACATTTTCATTTTACAAAAAAATTAGGTGATTGTAGAAGATAGATATTACACCTTAATAATACCATATAATTATATTTATGATATTGATGTTTCTAATTTTAGTTATATTGAAAACATATGGCGTTGTAGAAGAAGAATAAAAATGAAATAGGTTTAGCTAGTAATTTTACCACTTCTTTTGATTGTCTTTTCTTAGGCTACCCCTTAAGGATCTTTGATAATGAATTTAGTGAGACCAGTGGCCCTAAGATGTGGGGGAGAGTTTTGGTAATATAATTTGGTATAAATATTGAAATATAAAAGGAATGAAATTTGAGAGGATAATGGGTTATATTTATAAGGGGAGGAGAGCGGTGTTTGTTGAATATTATGTTCCTTAGTTTATTATATTGGCTCAATACTTTCAATCATTTACATTATTATGACTATATAGAGTAATTTGAGCATGTGATTTTGAAATAATTGTCAATTACATCATCTATGACTCATTTATTTTTGTATTTTTCTTATAATACAAATTATCGTATTTTGTCATATTTCACTATTCACCAAAGATTCATCTATTTTAGAAAAATATATAAAAATCACTCAAACAATTTTTTGATGTTTATATTCGAAAAATGAAATATTTTTTTAAAAATAATTATCTAAATATTATCATTTTAATATAATATAATATTAGTCTTTAACCGCATTTTATGAAAAAAAAATATTTTAAATAATAATATTTGTTTTAATAATTTAAATGAAATATTTATGTTTTATAAAAATTCAAACACTTATTTTATCATTTTTAAAACATTGTTTTACTTTTTTCATGATATTAATATGTTATCGTTTAATTTATAAAATAAATAATTGTTATATTATATGTCCATAGTTGAGGATACAATTCTAACAATTAAGATCCTATTCAAATGGATAGATTAGTAATGGTTAAATGGGTTAACGAATTTCTATAAGTACCTAATATTTCATTCATTCTTTATTCACTTCTATTTAATCTCAAGGTTATATTTATTTTCACTTTAAATATTAATAAATTATTACTAATATTTTACTTCATTCCTATAGTGTTTCTTGTGAGTGTGGTTATTTCAGTGGATCGAGTATATATAAATTTTTAAATTATAGTCATTTTGTTTTATATTTTTATACTATTTTAATATTTGAAATTTTTATTTCAATGTTTATTCTCTAAAAGTTACTTTCAAATTCATATAATATAGTTGTGTTTGTTCTATCATGTGTTTTACGGGTATAATATAATACAAAATATAGAAAAATCATATAATCATACAAGAAATTCCATTGATGAAATTCTAGGTTGTTAAAATTAATATTTCATGAAGCATAACCCCCTACCATTTAAAGGGTATGTGGTAAATTAGCAAGTAAAGGATTTTCTAGAGAATAAGAATTGAATCATTATGTTTATATGAACTCTAGGGACCTTTAAGGTTAGGTTTTATTAGTTTATACCATAAGGAAATATATGTAAATTGTGGGAATCCATTGGGGAGACATGAATGTTTAATGATATTACCAGGATGGGGTTCTAGAATATTTTTAGTGATCATTATTTTCCTAAGGAGTTGGGTATTATATTGGTTCAAGAGTTTTTTTTAATCAAGAAGTGTGGTAATTTAATTATTGAATACTCTTCTAATTCATATCTTCTCCTGAGGTTTATGGTGGAATTGATGATGAATGAAGTTATAAAAACCTAAACATTTTAGATATTTCTATAAATAAATATTCAAGGATAATTTTGATTAAACTACTAAACTAAGTGGTGGTGGTTAATATGTTATTATTTAAATAGATTTATATAACTGATTTGAAGAAGGGGAGATCCTTCATTCCTCAATAAAATGGTGGGAAACACTCTTTTAGAAATAAGAAGTGGAATAGGGACTCCTAAGTGAGGCCGAGAGGAGTTCACTCATAGGGAAAGAGACAACTATAGTGCTTCAGGTGTGGTGAGGCAATGCACCCAAAATCTATGTTCCAAAATCCACCATGTGTTGGATAGTAATGTGGGATACATGGACACATTAGTAAGTTTTAATATTGATTCATTGAGTCTTGAAGTAATGTATAATATAACCATATGCATGGATATGATGTGTAGAGTGAGATATCCAAACTAGCAGACTAGAGAACACATAGAAAATTGGGAAAGACTTGGTAGTTATGGAATTTTTCTCCATATATGGATTAGTGAAAAATCTTTATTATAGAAAAATAGTAGAGAGAAATTGAGTATAAAATAGGGTCACCATTGGTGCGGGGTTCCATCATGATAGCCTCCACTCTTATTTCAAATTTTTTTAATACTTATACATTTTATTCTTTTATCTTATCTCAATGGGGTTATTTTATATGGTTTCACATGGATTTAATATTGTACTCAAGGTCTATTGACTTTATATTGGGTGAGATATTAGGGGAGGGGTTAGTATGTTTGGATTATTAGATCAGGATCAGTGGAGTTGTGATCTAATGGGACTTATTAGTTATTGATAAAAATATTTATGATCACATCCCTAAGATGGGATAGTAGATCTAGTTTAGGGCCTAGATTTATTTATATAGCTAGAAGATTCTATTTCCAAGCCTCTATGGGGATATCAAAACATTCATGTAAGATTCATATGATCATTCTAGTATGAAGAGACTAATAATGGGAGTGGTTGGGTTATTTTCTTGTCAGTTGTGGGGTTGGTTTGTTGTTATACAAATGTAATGGGCCATATTTTACTCTCAAGGTTGGTGGGTAGATATCTAGATGTATTTTCAATGTAATTTTATAGGTTAAAATTCATGATGAAACTGTAATTCACTATTACATTTTCCCATATTAAATACTATTTTTATACCCTTGTAACATATGGTTCCAATGAAGTCATGGGATTAGAAGTCACAGTTATATGACCTTGAACAATAAATGGGTCATTTGACCAAGTATTTCTTCATGGGTAGAGACTATGTGGTTTTATAATTCCAATAGTGGATTTTAGATTTTTATTGACTATTGAAGGTTTAATGAATATATATTAAATAATAATTATCTTCTATTATAAATTGAAAAGAAATGACCAACTAAAGGGGGGACATTTGTTCCCTAAGATAATCCTCTACTCAGTTTATCTCCATCTATGGGTGATAGAATAGGATATTCCTAAGACAATTTTATATATTTTATATAGCCATTAGATGTTCCTGGTTATGTGGTTTAGAGTTTCTTATTCCCATGTGGTCATCATGGATTGATGGACAGTATTTTATAATGGTACTTGGACTCTTTTGTAGTGGTGTTTTTGGATGAAAGTTTTATTTACCCTAAAATAAATGTGGATCATGGGAGGCTCCTAACGATTGTTTTGGATACCTTGAATGATCATTATTTGTATACAAGGTTCTCCTAGTGCTATTTTTGGATTCAAGAGGTGGCATTTCTGGGGAATGTGACTTCTGATAGAGGAATATTTATTGACAATAAGAAGGTTAGAGTAGTGATGACTTTAGAGAAGATGGGTAATTTGTTTGATGTGTAAAATCTAGTAAGCATTGATGGGTACTATTGGAGGTTTGTAAAATACTTATCTAAGTTGGCGTAAACCATGATGGATTTTACTTGGAATAGAGCCAAGTTTTTATTGATAAAGAACATCAATGGGAAATTTGAGGAGTTGAAGAGGAGATTGAATTCAATACAATTTTATGTTCTTATTGGGCTATGAGTTTTTTATAAGGTTTATTATAACACATATGTATTCAGATTGGGATATGTATTTCTATAGTTATGAAAATTTATATAATAGAATTCTAAGATGTTGAGGACCCATAAAAAGAATTACCCACCCCAGGACTTAGAAATTCTAGTGGCATTTCATGCTATGAAGATTTGAATAAAGTAACATTTAAGTGAGAGTCTTTTGGTGTATTCAGATCATAAGAGTTTAACGTTCATATTCTACCTATAATATCTTAATTTTAGGTGGCATAGATGGGTAGACCTATCTTTTGAATCTTAATTTTTAACTTATGTATCTAGCAAGTTAAATTTCATGGTTAATGATTTGAGTATGTTTCATATTACTCAGTTTATAATGTACTCTAGGGAGTAGTTTTATCTAATGGAATTTCTAGTATATATTCATATAAAGGTTGTTTAGATACCTATTAGTGTAGTTTTCTCTACCCTAAACATGTTTTCTAGGAAATCAATGTGGGTGAAAGTATGTTAATTAACTACTGAGGAATAAAATAGAATAAACAATACCACTGATGGTGAGTATAATATTAATGGTTTTTCAATTAATGTATAGTTATTTCTTTTTTAAAGGGTTAAGAGTTTTGTCAGAGAGACTTAGAAGTCAATCCCTAAGGGATTTCCACCACTCGAGTTGGGTAGTTCATCCAAGAGAAACTTGATTATACCTTGAAATTCATAATTAGTGTTTGTGAAATGTCATGAAGAAGGATTTAGAAATGTTTATTTCTTAGTTCTTTAATTTCCAATGAGGTAAGGTGGAGTATCAACAATAATAAATGATACTATAGCAATTACCAGTGAATACAGAGTAATGGGTTGATATCTTGATGAATTCCTGGTTGGATTACTGAGATCTCTAAAAAATTAGGGTTTTGTGATGTTTATTTTAGATGGGTTTTTTCAGTCGACTTGAAGGATCAGTTATGGAATATCTTTTTCTCAGTGAAGTTGTGGCAGTGGTGGTTTTAAATTCAGATTTATTAAATTTAGGTTGGTTCAGAAGTGTATTCTTATAATGTATTAGTATATTTATCTTGTACCTAAACCATATATGGTACTTATAGAATATTTACTTTGTTTGGATTACTATTGGGGGATAACTAATTTATATAAACATCCAATGGTATTGAGTATTTCTATATGATATTAGCAATGGGGATAGTGTAATAGATAGACTCTCACATTTCTTAGAGGTTGGTATGACTGGATGATCGGCTAACACTCTATATATATTTAATGGTAGGGACACCTTTTTTGTGTATTAATGTATTGATATTTCTGATTTTAGTAATCCACAAGACTCATTTGTCATATTTTGTAATATTTTTCTTTCCAATAAAATAGAATGCTATAATTTTTCTCCCTTATTCATAGGAATTTTAGTTCAAAGTATATAAAACCAAATTGATATTTTTTTCATTCATTTAAATTTATTGTATGAATTTATTTAACATATTTATTAAACGGGGAAGAATATTTATTGAAATTTTGTTGTAATTTTTGGGAATATATTTCATTTATTTTGTAGAATACTAATTTCTCTATAGTTACTTCTAGAATCTATGTCTTCCAGTGTGATTTTAGATTAACCAATTCTAGTAGTTGACTATAATAATATTGAAGAAGAATTATCAATAAGAGGTATTATAAGGGTGTTCTACATGAGGCTCAATATTTTATTTTATTTTCATGTAACTTTCTATTTCTCTAAAAAATTGATTTTAAGTGGGAGAATTTTTTAGAAGGATTGTGTTAGATGATGGAAAGGTCTTGGTTGAAAAATTCTATGGAATAGAATTATTATTTTTGAGAATAAATATTAAGTACTAACTCATTTTTAAAGATATAAATTTTTAGTGTAAGAGTTTCAAACAAGAATTAATGGATAATGGTTAATGGGAAAATATGGATTCAAAGGAACTTGGTGTGATATGGATGTCATTACTCCATAATGTGGCTTTGAATATTCCAGAGAAGTCTTATGCAGTTCAGTTAATGGTTTCCATTGCAGATATACATAATAAACCTACAACATAAAAAAAAGTGTGCTTGATGGGATGGTTATTCAACATGAGGTTATTAGAAGGATGGTCCATAAAAATATTTTGAATCAATTCAACTTAATCGAGAGCTAGTTGGAATCTATAAAGGATTCATTTGTATATGATATTTGGGTGATTCTATTATTATCATACTTAATGGAATCATGGGAATACATGGTTAAAACAATGGGTATTACAAGTGGAATGAATGAAAAAGAATCCACAGAATTTTAGAACTTGTTCCTCAATGAGGAGCTCTAATGGAATGCGAGTTTATATTATCTCAATCTTGTTTTAACTATAGAATGAATGGGATGATCAACTCATCAAAATAATTGTAATAAATTAGAGTTGAAATAAAGGGAGTGGAATAGAGTTAATTCTTCTAGGACTGTGCCAATTTTTTTGAATTATAGAAAGAATGATCAGCTCAAGATTGATTTTCAGGATATGAAGATAACCTTTTGAGGGGTTTTATCTAGAGAGCATAGTGTAGTAGTAGATAGTAGTGAAAATATACATTCCAATGTTTCTACTCAAATGGAATCTTGGATCATAGATTCCAAATATTATTTCTATTCCACAAGAGAAAAGGGATTCATGTAAAATTATATATCTAGAAATTAGGGATGAGTGGATATTTCTAATGATGAAGCTCTTGGAATTGTATGGAATGGAGAAGTGAAATTTTAGTTTAAGAATATATTTGTTCTTATAATGAAGGAAATTTAAAATCATCCAGTCTTTAGAAGAACCTAATTTCATTTAGTTAACTAGGTGAAGTATTTTTCATAAGAATATTTTTGGAAAGAGTGTGGATGATTACTAAAAGATCTCTTGTTATACTTATAGGTGTAAAATATTATTCATTGCATCTGTGTAAAATGGAAGTGGGAGGTACACTTGGGTGAAAATAATCTTTCAAATTTTCCAACATTGGAATATTATGTTTGCGAACCTCAATGATTAAAGTAAGAAGATTCTAGTAGATTTATTCATTATGAATAAATGTCAATAATAATTCAGAATGTGTGAGAATTTTATACTTTGAAAGAAATAAAAGGATTCATTTAATATTTTTAGAATAAAAAAATGTTTGATGTTGGATTTAGTACATACATATTTTTTGATACATACCCTTGTTTATTCTCACGGAAAATAAAAGTACATGGTTTCCTTCATTGATGATTCTACAGCAAAAATTATTCATATAAACTATGAAACATATTATTAATGTTTTTGTTATATTTATTCAATAGAAGGCTATATTGGGAAGAGAACGTAGTGGAATGGTGAAACGTATGAGGTCAAAAACAGTGGTGGGTTTACCTGAAAGAATTTTTTAATTGTTTCAAGCATATAGGGATGCGGTATGAGAAACATATTTTAGTAACACCTAAAAAACATGATTTAACTGAAATAATTAATCATATATTAATGTATTGAATAAGAATTATTTTTTAAAAATAAGGTATTGTTATGTATTTTTGGGAAAAATTAGTGGGAACATCATCATTTTTAATCAACAAAAGTCTATCTCCACTAGTACTATATCATTTACTGAATGAAATTTGGTATGAAAAAATTCTAAAAGATTCTAATATTATAGTTTTTATAAGTTATACCTATAGGAATTTTGGTGAAAAATAAAGATATAATATTGAAAAATAATTTTTTCCATGACTCTCTTTATGATATATAACATGAAGACTTTGGTTTTATGAGTTGTAGTAATGAGAATACAAAATTTTTCATAGATTATAATGTCATATTAAATGATAATATCTTTTGATAAGATCATAATTTTAATGGAAATGAGTTTATGTTTTCTAATTCAGCTCAAATTTACATTGATCTAGGTGGGGATTATAAAAATCGCAAATTCGGGAATGTTCATTTGTATATGAGATTATCGAAAGATCGCATGTTATAAAAATCATAAAGAGTGGTGTAAAAAGTTCAGAAGATCATATAGTATAATAAATATATAAAATATTAGGGATGATGAATCTTGATCAAGATATTTAAAAGGTGATTGTCTAGAAGTTATAGATATAGAAGAAGCTAATTCATTTGTTAATTTATAGATATTTCCATGGAATTGGTAGTCGTTGTTGAGGTTCGTAAAAAATCTTTGTTTCTTTATTTTAATGGATTTGAGAGAATTAGAATGTCTAAAATATGTGGATAATCAATGTGATTCTATAAATTATGAGTTATAATTATAGGATTAGTTAGATTAACTACGAGTGAATAAAATATAAGATATGACATAATTATATAAGGGAAGAAATCATTGGAGAATTAGTGGTTATTTTGGCTATTTGAAGAATCTGACATATGAAAGAGATATAAGGAATGGTTGGTTATGAAAGTGTTATATTCGGAGGGTATTGACTTATCTAGAATATTTTGTCGGGTGTTAAATATACTACCATTATAACTGTTTTAATCATTCTTTCGTATAGAAATTTATACCTTAAAAATTAGATTAAATGATGATTTTTAATTATACGGATTTAGAGGAAAAAATTATTTGAAGCAACCAGTAGGTTTTGTGGATAAACAGAATCAGGACTTGGTGTGAAAAATGAAAAGGAATTTTTAGGGTTTCAAAAAAATAATCATGGTGTTAGAACCCAATGTTTTATTCATTCATATAAGATAAAGGTTTCATGCGAAGTAACTTTGATCATCAGTATTATAAGAAGTGGTTTAGAAAAAATGACTTCACTATATTTATCTTATATGTGGATGATATACTATTGATAAGTCTGAATTTCAGTTGATTCACAATTTGATGGAAGATTTTTATGAAATTTTTCTGATGAAAGATCTTAGTGAAGAAAATAATATCTCGTAAATAAGGATTTTATGAGATTATAGACCTGAAATATTGATTTTATCATAGATATATTACATCCATAAGATCATTGAGAGATTTTTAATGATTGGATGTAATTTATTTTTAACTCCTTTCAAGAGTCACATCAAACATACAAAAAATAGGCACTATGAATAGAAAAATAAATAAAGTTCTGGGTGAATATTTTTATGCTTTATTAGTTGGAAGTTTTATGTATTCTATAATATTAACTTGTATTTATATTGTTTGAGAAATTGGAGTGGCTATTCTATTCATTAAAAATACAAGGAAATATCATTGCGATGTTTTAATGTGGATTATTTTGTATCTCAAATGATTGGGAGGTACAACACATAATTTTGGATATGATGATATGTTACTTGGTTTTATAGATGTAAACTTTGGAGGTAATTCCAATTATCAAAATAGAATAACATGATTTTTTATCACTTTATGTAGAACTCTGGTCAATTGGATTTTTAGGTTAAAATCTATGATTTTACTCTCTACAATAGATGTAGATTATGAGGTTGTGATGGAAGTTATCAATTATTTGTTGTGGTTAAAGAATTTAGTGAAATTATATATATTCAATATGGGTAAAAGTTTTCTTTTCTATGATAATCAGAGTTCAATTAATTTGTATAAGATTCTAGTGTTGCATTCAATAAATAAACACATTGATCTAAAGTAATAATAAATCCAATAGATGATGGAATTATATTATCTCTGATTGATAACCCTTATTAAATTGATATTTTGAAGAGGGATCTATAAGTCCATAGAAACATAGCTAACAATGTGAAAAATATAGAATACAAATATGGAGGGATAGTCAGAATATATAATCTAGATTTTAACCAATCATGCATGCTCTATTTTTGGAATATTTTTTAAGGATACCTTATTATTAATGGATCTATTTTAAAATAATCAATTTTTTATATCAACTGAGATTTAACCATTTGATGATTTTAATGAACAACCATGTTATCTACTATTTTATTGAGTCGAGGAAGTATAGGGTTACCTTATGTAAAATAACATGGTGTATAAGATTTTAGAGTGTGTTGAAATAATCCAGAATATTGTGAAAATGAATATATTCATTATAAATGTTATGCATATTGAGGAATAAAAACCCTAATTTTTTATGTGGGTGACTTAATTTTCCTAGATTTATCACCTATACTGTGAAATAGATGTCTTTGAAAGTGGGATAAATTGATTCCATAGTTTATGATACCATTTTAGATTATAGAGAATATCATAGAAGTGTCTTATCAGTTGGTTTTTTCGAAATATTATAAGGAGATCAATAATTATTGTCTTATCTCCCACTTCAAGTAGTATTAGAAAGACACCGATCTCGTTTATAGATGGGAAGATGTTGAGTTGGAACCATATGCTTCTTACACAAAAATACTGATTCGAATTATGGATTCCTAAGAAAATTTTGTTTGGGGGATGGGTATTGTGTTGGTTCAAGTTCTATGGAAACATGTTATGGTGTAGGAATATACCTTGTAAAGGAAATATTATAAGTGAAAACTATGGTCAAATTTGTTTTTTAGGGAGGATACTGGATAATTTCTTTGGAAAAAAATTCTAATGGTGGAGACAAATGTAACACCCTCAAGTTGAGTTGGGACTTTATTCATTTCCATGGTTTCATTGTGATCTTGAAAATTAATGAATTGTTTTTTATATATGATAATTTTCTTCTAGTTTTCTTTGCCTTCAGAGTTGGTCAAAAGGTTTTTTAGTGTTTTTTAGATGGAACCTGACACCATTGTACTATGACCTAGGGTACGATACCACGATAAGAATTTCTGTAATATGGATCATTCCAAAATATATAAGATTGTTCCATTATCATATTATAGGTTTTTGGAAATAGATTGGGCCCGGGTGGATATAGTTTTCATGAGACGATAAGATATTTCAAAGTCACTCTATATCAAAGTGTATATCTTTTCATGGTCTGATAAGTGATGGTTGAACCATTAGTTAACTTAATTTACTCTAACAGAGGGTCGGTCTCCCCATAGAGAGAGGTTTTTTTCCATTAGGTTTTTGTAAGATAAGGTATAAAGGTGTTTTTGATTAATATTATAGGAATATTATGGTGTGGTTTGTGGTGTTGCGTTTTGGACTTGACCCAACACATTTTAAAAACCATGATATTTTTTTCGAGAAGTGGTTGAGAAACCTCCCATTATTTCCTAAAAGGTATTTTCAGGATGAAATATATTTATTTTCCCTTTAATATATGTGAATTTGTGGGGAAAATTGGGCTATATAATTTTATATTCTCTTTATTGCCCCCAGGAAACCCTAATGGATAAATTTGGTGATTTCTTGATCTCTTTTAGATGATTATGTGTGTAATATCCATGGATGATCATGGGATTTTAGTACTATTAGGATTTTAATTTTTAAATTAATCCTATATTTTTATTTTTACCTAGGATCTAATGATGGATCTTAAAAAGAGTTGATTTTATTCATTTAATTAAGAATATAGTTCTATTTTAAATTTTAATTTGGATAATTGCAGCTTATCCATGGAATAAATAGATTATGATCATGGAATAATTAGAAATTACATTATTAGGTTGGTTAATTTGAACAAACCCTTGAATTTTATAATTTAATTAATTATGTGATTGATTATGATGCTTTAAATTATATTTATTTTGTTTATAATATATTGGTTTGGGAAAATTAGGTTCTGGGAAAACTAGGGGTTTTATGAGAAATTGGGAATTTAATGTATTATTTTAAAATAGGTATTTCAAAATTGGTTGTGAAACATGAAATAAAATTTTCATGATTTCCATGGGTTCCTAGGTGTTTATATGATGGGAATTTTTCTAAAATATATATGTTATATACCAAAAGTATGGGAGTATTATTGGGTATGTGTTTATGTATAATATGTTGGAATAGATTTTTTTTAAACTCTTTGTTACATACCATGAGAATGGCTGGGTTATGCAGTTAGAGTAAAACCTATTGTTTTAAATCCATGGGTATCGGTAGCCTAATCGTGGTGGTGATTATTGATAGGTCAAAATGCAATACTAAAGGTGATGAAGTTCACTTTAGGTCGGTAATTTAGATAGCATTGGATAGAGGTATGAAATAGAGTCTCTTTATATGAAGGGAATAGGAAACAAAGTTTCCATTTTGTTAGTTTGGAACACATAACATGCTAAATTGAATTTAGTATGGGAAACACAAATTGTCCTCAAGGAAATTGTAATTGTTTTGTATAATTTTGAAATTGGTGCTTCATTATTTGATATAGTGGATTGTTTCCTAAAATACGGTTATTATCAATTAATTTAGTTTTCAAATTGTTTATAGACATTATTAATTCCCTATTCATTAAAATACATGTTCATAGGGGAATTTGAAGTTTAGGGTTTATCTTACAGGTTCTTTTACTCATCCTATGTGTGTGCACATCGATGGAAATTTAGGTTTAGATTGTTTTGATTCTGTTAAAGAGGAAATTTTACATTTCACCAATGGTGGAGTGTCATAGTTATAATGTTCTTCATTGTTACATTATGTCCCTCACTAAACTAAAACTTGGATTACATTATGACAGATTGACTTGATTTGAAATAAATGTCATTCTCCTTTAACTCTTCTTATTTGGATCAACATTTTTGTTGGTCTTGAACCACCTCCTAAAATTGGGAACTTCATATTTTATAGTGAAAGTAAGGGGTACCATGGGTGATAGGATATATAAAATAAAACATGGAAATGAAAAAACATAAATATTAATTGGATTAAATATGATGGATAAAATATAAAATTTAATTTAATAAAAATTATTTCATAAAATTACTAACAATGTGATAAATAATGTTGAATGAAATAAAATTTAACAATCATGTGTTAATTTTTTGCGTGATCATTCACCATAAAGTGTAAATTGATATAAATTAAAATAAGACATCGAGTAATCACAGTTGTCTAAAATAATAATTAAGATTATTAAATTAATCTAACAATTAATTTTCCTATGTTGTGTTCCTTGATATCCGTTTTGAAAATTACATTTTATTTTTAGAAATAGAGAAAAAAATAGATAATCAATCATAGTCATGGTCCACATGATGTATTTGATGTAGTGTGTTGTTTTATTTTATTTTAGGGTGAAAGGAAATTTGAAAATGATAATGAATGGTGGAATTTCTAGGTTTTTTACCACATGTAGTTGGAATGTGGTGAAACCCCTCTCCTCTATAGTGGATCTTATAGTCACCAGAGCGTTATTAATATCTATTTTTGACTCATTTTTTTCCATAAAACGTTTTTTCATGTGTGTTTTTTCCATTTTATCCTAAATGATAAACATCAATTGAATTTTATTAAATTAAATCAAACTATAAATTATAGTTAGTTTTTTTTGTTTTACCACAAAATAAAGGATGAGGTTCCTATTTGAAATATTTCTATCTAAATATAAAGTTAAATTTATTGATTTAAAAGAGTGAAAACTTAAACTACATCTACAATTAACACACATAAATTATAATTAAATATAAATCAAATTATTATACCAGGTAATTTTTTTTGATTTGATTCTCTCTCATCGTTAATATAATTATTTCTTCAAGAACTCACACTAGATTTTTTCCTATAATTCCAAAATGTGATATATAAATATTGGGATATCAGTCTTGGTTTTTCACATGATAACAGAAAAAAAATTCACCTTCCCACATCTAATGTTGACCACATCTAAACCTCTCTTAAATTATATCTCTATATCATAAGACAAAGGGAGAGTATCTATAATTCTATATATGTCAAATAACATAGTGAATTTGTTAAATGAGACCGCTCTAGGAATCTTAGTGTCATTATTTTCTTTTTAATATATACGTTGTAGTTAATTAAATTGATAAAACCCATTTTATTTTTTTAAATCAAATAAAGACCCCATGTCATATATTTAATAAATATTTATTTATATTAATGTGACACTATCATTTTGTATTACATATTTAGTGTTAGTAATAATTTTTAAGTGATATAAAATATATCCCATGTAGTAAATAATTAAATTTTTAAATTAAAAAATCATGAAATATGGATCATTAACATATCCCAAGACCTCCCTATAATTAGAAAAATATGAACCATAAAATAAATAAACATGTTATAATAAAATTTTACAATCACTTATCTAACCCATCCATGAGAGATAAATCCAAAACATTTATTTTGATCTTGAATAACTTTTTATTATATTACAATTGATATACTTTTATAGATATTATCCCATAAACTAGGGAAAATTATATTCTAACAATTAGATTCAACCAAATCAAATATGATTCAAGATGTGATTAGTATTAAACTCTTGAGACCCCTTAACTCACATTTTATAATTATAACCCACAATGTAATGGTGATGTCTAAAAATAAATCATAATCCATGTAGAGTAAGAGAAAATTCATAAGAGAAACAACCTTGAAATGAAGACAAATATATAATATATACCAATTTTTTATACATATCTCATCAAGAATAATGAATAAATTTGGTATCCTTCCCAATTATTTATTTATATTTCTTTAAATTATCAAAATAAACATTCTTATAATCCATATTTTCATGAATTTTTGATACACTACTTCATCTCAATAAAAGGTGTAGAGACATGTTATACTATAAATTGGAAGTAAAAAATTATTTCTTGATTATTTAATTAATATTATTCCACACATAAAACACTTTATGTGAGGAACTTTTACATAAAAATAAGTTTCATGGATTTCATTCTGCATCTTAGTACGTGAATCATCATATGCATTAATAATAATATGAAGTCCAAGGACCAATATAGAAACTTATAGATACCCAAATCCATTTTATTATTATTATTAATATCCACATTATGGTAAAGTTCTAACCTCACATCCATCGCCAGACTAAAAACCGAACAACCAAGATTAGAAAAAGCCACCAAATTCCTACCAATCACAAGATTAAAAAAAACTTCTTTGTGCAAGAAATCAAAAATTAGGATATCCACCCAAAAATCCACAATCCAAATTTGAAATTCAAACATAGAAACACCACCTCAAGAAGTGATCCGCCTCAATCCATGCCCCTAGGAAACATTATAAACATCACTACACTTATGACACCTACCAGCCATCTTCCACTAAATCTTGAAACCAAAACATGAATAAATACCTCTATAATCACTGCCACATCATTATAATAATCTAAAGAAGGGAACCTAAGAAAAAAATACCTCATCCACCAGATTCCCACCAATCCCCAAAAAAAATCTCTGACCGCCTCTGGGAAATAAAAATCAGAAAACATCCACAAAATCCACACTGTCAAAAAACTAGTACACAACCCACATCCAGGAAAACACTATAAAGACTCTCATTTTAGGGAAGACAATCATCCACCCAAACAGCACATCACAAACCCTCATAGAAGACCACCTCACCAGCTTACCATGGGGAGAGGTATAAATAGGAATCCAACACAAATTTAGCTAACTAAGGCTTCAACAAAGAATGAAAACCTTTGATCGGTGATGCAATACCTCTGAATCACTCAACAAACCCAGTGATATGGAGAGTTAAATTCACTACATCAATCCAAATAAAATATTAAAAAACAAAAAAACCCAAAATGATATCAAAAACCTTCTATAAAGGACCAAAAAACAATGAAGAAGAAGAAACTGAGATTGCAGAATGGGGGGAAACACATGTAAGTGAAGGTATAATGCCACAGTAGATGGGGTGGTCTACCACAAATGGAGTGGAGAAAAAGAGGCCGACTGAAAAGAAGTTGTGACATAAACTTCTAGTGGAAGAATAGAACCCTAAAAAGGGGATAAAAGAAGTTGAGAGAGACTGAGATCACTGAGGGAGTGAAGATCCATTCTAGATGACATGAAACCAACAAAATTGAACAGCCGCAAGAGTAGGAATAAAAGACAAGAAAAGAGAGAAGTAAGACACGCCTCAGATGGAGACGAAGTGAAAGACGTGATGGAGAGGACAGAAACACCATGAGATATTATAGTAAAGAGGATGAGGAGAGGAACTGAAGATGGGGAAGGAGAATGATTCAATAGGAATGGAACCCTAGAGTCTGAGAGTAAGAGCTTGATCGGAGAAGGTCTCCATCTCTTGAAACTTGTAGATAAATGTATCAAATTACACATAAATCAAGTGTATTTTATATTGGATGGTATATACTAGTTATCTATATTATTTGATATCATAATGTGTGAAATTCATGATAATATTGCCAAATAATTATAATCTCCCTACATATTATAGTTGATAGACCCATGTACAGTATATGTTCACTAATAGGGGTCAATTAATGAACGGTGATTTTTTATGTTTAATATTTCTTATGATATAAAATACCATAACTTTTTCAATTTTTTGATCTCACTTATTAATTCACAGATTCAAATTAATTTAAAAAATAATGATATTTGATATACAATGTTCACTAATAAAAATCAAGAGTTAATTATTGACATGATCTCAACTCGCATAAGACTGTAACATTTCATCCTAGTTCACTATAATCAGCAATCGAACTGGTGGTGCTACATGACTTTAGGAAAACCTCCCCATACTTAAATTATATTTACTACCAGTATGGGTCTAATGATAAATATTAATATTTTTAAAATAACACTATGTTCGATAATGTATACAACATGCAACACGGAGTTTAAAAAAACCACTATATACTATTAAAATATAATTTTATAAATTTTACAATTATATCCTTGACATTAAATTTTGTGGTGTTAATATAAATAACCTCATTTTGAAAATTAATTATGGATGATAAAATAATTTATATTTTTGAATAAGAAATTAATTTTCGATAATGTCTTTATAGGCTTTGAAAATATATTATTCTCAAAAAATAATTTTAATTTATTTTTTGGAAAAAATAATAAATTTCTTTCCTCTAACTTTTAAAATTTCTTTTATAAAATTAACTAAATTTTTTTAATCAATATTTCCAAATTTCTTTAGGTATAAATTTTTTTCATTTTTCAATAACATTTAATTTTTTTAATAAATAGTTAAAATACTTGTTTTTATTAAAAACTATATTTTTTTAGTCATTTGAAAAGTTATATTTTATTTTAAAAAGGTTTATAAGTACCATTTGTTAAATTAAAATATTTTCAGTACAATATATAACATTGTAATAAATTTCTTATTTAATTTGGATATAAAAACATTTTATACTTAATGAATCATTTTTTCATAAAACCATTTTTTATTGCGTCTGTCAGTATAATTTTTCATTAAATTCTACAAATTATGAGAATTTAACTGGTAAAAAATTATTTCTTAATTTAAATGATAATAATTAATATTATATAATAAGTTGAAATTAATGTTTTTATAATAAATTGGAAAAATAATAAAAATTAATTACCATGGTTAACTGATTTATAGCGGTCAAATTAAAAATATAAGGGTTTAAATGACCTTAAACATTAAAAAATCTAATTTATGGACATATATATCATATTTCATCTAATATTCAATAATGATCCATTTTGGATCCTTTTTTCATGTTTAAAATGTGGTTATGATTTTTTATTTGTAAAACTACCATGTGTAACCTATCCCCCACTTATAAAAGGAAACCTCGTCTCCTCTCGTATATACACATATAAAGGATTATGGTTGAGAAAAACCATACCCATGTACCATTTTTAATTTCTTCACCATCACCTAGATTCCTTTGTTATCATAAATCCAATCTATGGAGGATTTAGGTATAATCCTATAGATGTTGTTGGAATAAGATATATTGTTCTTAATTGAGAATCTTGGTTTTATTTCTTCTTCCACATACTTCAAATCTTAATAAATCCTTATGATATAAACACATCATTATCACCCTACTATGATATTATTTATTTAATTTAATAACTTAAATCTGTCTCCTCTTTCATCAAATAGGAAACAAAACCATCTTCTGTGTGTACAACAGACCATCGCCCCGCAAATTGATGTAATTTGTTTTCCAGTATGAACTCTCTCATATATATATTATTATGGACATAAAATTTATATACGAATTTAAATAAATATTAATCATTATTAAAAGTTAATATACCATTTAATTTCTTTCATTACATTCTATGTGAAATTGATAATGGTGTTCTTATGTATAGTGGGATACCGCCTCACTAAGTGATGTGATTCATTTTCTTATTTACACATTACATTTATAGTATTTGTAATTTTAGTTAAATAAATTATATTATATTTATTATAATATGATAATTATATAAAAATAATGTAACACTTAACTTATTTCCATCATGATCATTGAAAAATGGAAATGTTAAACATATGTACGTACGACCTATGATCTCTATAATTGTAATATAAATCATTTTTCATAACCATAATTTATGGATACTTTAAATAGTATAATTTGTGTATAAGAATTATAATAATTTTATTATTATTATTCTATGGATTATTGAACAATGACCCATTTGACTATAGTTAACACATCGATGTCATTTTTAAATTATAAACTAAGTATCCTCAAAACATCTGATGTAGACATTAAAAATTAAATAATTAAATAAAGAATAAATATTAATGAAATTAAATGTTTAAGTATTAGGGGTTAAACATGAAAAATGTTCTGAATAAAATTAATAATAAATATAATTTTATTATACATGATATTCAAGGCATGAACAACAAAGTCTATACTCAATGTAAGGGTTTTATCTAAAAACATCCTTCTTTGAGAAACATGTTCTTTTATAAACCTAATTTAATTTAAATTGTGTATATACGGAACATTTTTATAGTATATCATGAATCATTCATACTTCATGATATATTATGTTATAATTCCTTAACTTCATTTATGGTAGTTTTGATTCAAAATATTCCATGAAGTTCGGGTTTATGTTTCAATATCATTTAAATAAGGATCATTTATTATTGAATTCTCATTGTTGGAAATTATTTGACTATTGCCTAATAAAACACTTTAATTTTATTATTATCTATTTATACATGAAATATTCAAGAAATAGTACCATTTTTATCTCTTAGGTACTTATAATTATCATGAAAATGGTTTTAGGAAAATCTTACTTCATTTCTCCCTTAGCTCAAAAATATTGTTTCTTCTATATCCGTGTTCTCTAAAGATATTTTCCAGAATATTTGAAAAATTCACCAAAATTTTATTAAATAAATTTTTTCCATGTTTGAATATTTATAAAAAAAAATTAACGTAATCTTCATGTTTTTTCTAAATTTTTTACTTTTTAACCTTTTCATTACAGTGTAAAAGGAAGAATTTTTTAACTTATATAGAATGTATGGAATTACCCACCATCCAGACCACTAAATTATTTAGATTTTCCTTTATAATTTTCTATGGTTCGTACTTTAAGGAAAAAAAATTTGTAATATTTTTCAAATTTTCATATTTTCAAGAAGTGGTTTCAAAATGAAAAGTGTTCTTTCATCCAGAAATATTCCATATAAAATTTTAAAGAAATTTTTATTAATGAAGAAAACCATTCATGGTATGAATTATTTCTAAATTATGTATATATTTATTTAACATATATACCAATATTATTCTCCCTTAATTTTATGTGGTAATAAAATCCATATCTTCATTTACAAAATTTCATCATTATGTGATTTCATTTGACTATGATATGCGGAAGGATTATGAAACCCATTTTATAACCAAGGGTAATTCGTATGTTATGACTTATAATTGATTTCATTTATGTTTCACGCAAAAATAGTGAACATGTTATAATTTTTTCACCCATATAGGATTAAACTGCATTGGATAAATCTATTGTCTTGTGAGGAATTATGTGTGGTATTAAAAAGTAACCCTTTTCTGTTATGGTAATTTTTTACCCTGTGATATTGTCTAGGTAGTTATCCTTGACTCATGTTCTTGTAATGTAATATATTTTTGTCACATTACATATAATTCCATGATATTCTGATACCATTTTCTTTATGTTATTCTTTTATATGATTACCGCTGATCCTCATCTCTATGATGTCATGTTACACCTTTCACTCAAATGTTATGTTTCCTTGTCGTTTTTATTCTCTTATTGGGATTTTAGCTCACCCCTTTTGTCTATCTATTCCCTAGTTTGTACCATGAATTTTTAGAAAATTGGAATGATTTATAATCTCATTATGTATAATAAGATAATAAAGTTTTATTTTTATTCTCACTTTTAAGTATTATGAATAAACTCTTCCAAATACACAAGGCCTCGTGATATTTTAATTGAAATTAATAGGTGTTGGTGTTAAAAAAACAACTAGTGATATGTGTAAAATTATTGGGAATCTATAGTTGGTATCCAACAAAGGTATATTTATTTTAAGTTATTAAGGATAAAATAATTTAGTGAAAACCCTAGGGTAAAATATAAGGATAATACTATGTACAGAAAAAAAATATCCAGTAATTTTGGAGTGAGTGGGTTCCAAGAAATTAAATCTATGTGTGGACACTACAAGTGGATGTGAATCTAGAACAGTTGTACATTGGGGTAATAACACCTAAAATGAAGAATTGGGAATGACTTGATCGTCACTTGGTGAATGGTAATGGGCATTTTAGCACACTTGGTTCGACACATTGAGTTAGAATGTATAGTTTTATAACAAATATTGAAACCTAGAAACTCATAAGTCAATATATGCATATCATTTATAAGTTAGACTGTATAGTTTTATAAATTTAATCTTTTTATGTTAATGCAGTGTAGCACCCTATGTTTTAGGTAATTAACCCTTTATTTATGTATTTTAAGTATATAATGTAATTGGGTTGAGTTTTTGGATGTTTGGATTCGATTTGGTATGATTTTGGGTATTTTTCAAAGGTTCAAAGTTCAAGTGTATTTAGTAGAAACCATACAACACCTCCCAGGAAACTATTCAACTAAAACAATGGGCATTAGTTAGGCCCATGGATAAGAGAAAATTTTGGAAAAACAGTGTGGCCACCTAGGAGAAACCATGAAAAAATTTATAGTTGGGAATAAAATTATTTAAGCATGGTTTTTCTAACCATGTGATACAACCATGAGAAGGGTTTTTATATTTAGTTTCTAGCACACAGTTAGAACACATTTTTCCTAACTATACACCCTAAGAGTGGAATGTGAATAATTAGATCCTAGTTTTTTATTTCTCACTCAATTTACTCCCATAATGCATTGATTTTTTCACTAATCACTTCATAAACTAAAATATTTTCTCTCCATATTATTTTGAATCCATTCCTCTAGATTCGGGAGGGATTCCTAGGTAAATCTTGTTCTGTTGGAGGCTGGATTTGTTGGTAAGTGATCGTTCTTGTTTTTTTTCCTATGTTTTTTTTTCTTACCTCCCTGGGATTCATGAATCAAATTTGTTATTAATATATTCATATTTTTTATTTCTATATTTTTTAGATATCATTTTTTTAATGGTAATAATATTTAATGAAATTTTATGGAGTTTCAAGCATAGTTTTTTAAGTTTTCATGTTGTTATTAATTTTCAACAAACATTGAGAAGTAGGTGGATTCATTATCCTTTCCTCTAGTTTATAACGTTATGTATTGAATTAAAATTTATTGAATTTCTTTAATTTTATTTTCAAATTTATTTTTGATTCTTCATGGAAAACCTCTTTAGAGACAGTTTTTTAAAATGATTGAAAATGTACTGTTTTTCAGAATTTGTATTTAGTTCATGATTTTATAATGTTAGTTTTAAAATTATGGTTTTGTTTTGATGCATGGAAATTTTTTGTTGAATTATTTTTAATAAAAAAATGTTTTATTGAAATGGATTGTCTTGGTTTTACATGGGTTTTGGCATATACGGTTGGAGTGAGTTTTTTTACATTAAAGAGATGTTGTGGAAGGTGTGTGTTCTATTGGGGAACATGGTATATGGTTACCTTATCACGACTTGGTAGATCAATGAAAACCCGCTCATGAGTATGGAAATATATCCTATGTATTCATGTGTGGATGTGTGGAGTTAAGGATTGGGTATGCCAAATTTAAATGTGAAAGGTTTTAAATACTTATATGGATTCATTCCATGGAAAAATAATTGGTGTGGAAAACTATTTTGGCTTTAATATAAACTACTATAAATTGTTTTGAACTATTTTATAAAAATGTGATAACATGTTCTATCTAAGTGGCATGAGTTAGGAATTCATTTGGTAAATCCTATTGAGTTTTATACTCACCCCCTTCTTGATCACTTGGATGTGTTTATAAATGATGTATATCAATACATAGGTAAAGGTAAGGTAACTCATTTCTTTAGTAATGCATTGTGATACCATGGGCATGGCTTGTGTAGTGGATCTTAGAGTAGGATGGGAGTTTCTAAGTTGATATCTTCCATATATTTTTTTGTCTTGGTTTCCGCATTATACTCATATAGTTTGTTATTGGTTTAGTTACACTTTGAGTTGAATTTACGTACTCATGCATCATATAATGGTTTGTTTGGTTTTGTCTTATTTTTTTTATTTTTTTTTCAAGTGAAAATCATCCTCCAAATTTGTATAAATCCCTTTGAATTTATTTTCACCCTTTAGTGTCTTTGGGATGTCACCTAAGGCCGAGTATCACCCTTTCCTTTTCCGAATACAATGGGTGAGGGGTGGTATGTTATGCCAAAATGGTTCAGTTCAGTGCGTAATTTCATTAATGAATCTTAATTGAATAATTATCAACTAGATCCTAACCATGTGATTTCATGGGATCACATTGAACTGGAGCTAGATGCTATATTGGTTTATATTCCAGATCATATTGTGGATAGGAAAGGGAATATATTTCTTGGTAAACTCATTGGCCTGGTAAAGATTATTTGAAACATGGTCTAATTCAGAAATAATGGTGTGAATGTGAGAAAGAGATGGTTGAGAAATGGACTGAACTCTTTCATTAAAAATGTTGATTTAAAATTTATGGGGATGGAAAGACCAATGGTGGGGATAATTTTTCAATCCCCCTGGTTTTATGTGATTACCCCTTAATTTATGTATTTTAAGTATATAAAGTTATTATGTCGAGTTTGGGGAGATTTTGAGGCAATTTGGGATGGTTTTGGGGATTTTATTGAGGTGAAAGGTTTGAGAATAGTTAGTAGAAACCATGAAACACCTCTTAGAAAATTGTGCTACTCAAACAGTGGGAAAAAGGTAGTCATATAGTTAAGTGCATGGTTTAGCCAAACTATGCATCCACCCAAGAGAAACCATACATGGTTGGATAGAGGGTTATAACACAGTTAATATACAGTTTTTATAACTATGTCATCCTGCCATGTGAGGGGTGTTTAGACTCAGTGGATAGCATATGGTTAGCAAATAGTTTTCCTAACCATGCACCCTAACCATGAAACATGAAAAATTAGATCCAGATTTTTTCGAAATCAATGTATTTTCACCCTTAAATCATTACTTTTCATTAATTAGCTCAAAAACCAAATCCACTCCCACACTAGGATGTGGAGACCATTCCTCTTAATCCGATAGTGATTCCTAGGTGAATCTACATGCGTTAAAGATCAGATTTTTTTAAGTGATCATTATTGGGGATTTTGATAATCTTCCTTCTTATTATCTCACTTGAATTCATGAATCTAATCCTTTGAGGATAGATTTATTTTTTTATTCCTATATTGATTATATATGGTTGTTTTGTTTAAGGGGGGAATATCTGTAGGAATTTTATGGAGTTTCAAGATGAGTTTCTGAATTTTTTATTTTGTTATTCATTTTCACAAAACATTGAGAGGTAGGAAGCACCACTCTTGACTTTTATTGTTTGTAAAATTATAGATTGATTTAAAATTTATTGAATTTATTTAATTTAATTTTAAAATAGATGTGTGATTCTTGAAAGAAAACCTATTGAGTGACCGTTTGTGAAATTATGGAAATATTTCATTTTGTGGAAAATATATTTGGTTTATGATTTTAAAATGTTAGTTATAAATTATTGTTTAGTTTTTATGCTTGGAAAAAATTTGTGGAATTTTATAAATGAAATAAATATTTTATTGAAATATATTGGCATTATTTGGAATGGTTTTTGGCATAAATGTGTGCAGTGAGTTCATTTATATTGACGTGACCCTGTGGAAGGGGTGCGCTCCACTGGGAAACATGGTATATAAAACCTTATGAAAATATGGTAGGTTTGTGAGATAGAAATCATGATTATAGAAATTTCATCTGGTCATGAATGTGTAGATGTGTATGTTTATAGATTGGGTATGCCAAATTTAAATGTGAAATTTTTTAAAGACATGTTTGGTGTCATTCTATGGAAAAATAATTAGTTTGAAAACTATTTTTAAATTGATATAAACTACTCTAATTTTTTTTTAAACTATTTATATATATGTGATAACATGTTATATCTTAGTGGAATGGGTTAGGAAGTCATTAGAGAAATCCTATCATGTTTTATAATCACCCCCTACTTCAATAATGTGGTGCATTTACTGATGTTATATATTCTGAGACATGAAAAGTTAACGTATCTCATTTCTTCACTAATGAATTTCAGTACCATAGGAATGCCTTTTTTATTGGATCTAAGAGTAGGTTGGGAGTTTCTGAGTTGATGTATTCTGTGTCTTTGAGTTTTGTTATAAATGGTTTCTATGTTGTACTCAGATATAGTTTATTATTGGTTTGGTTACTCTTCGAGTTTTATTTCAATAATCATTCATCGTATAGTGGTGTTTTTGTTTTTACCTTATGGTTTAGTTGTTTAATTTTCAAAGATAATATTTTCCCCAAATTATTTATAAATCCCTCGACATTTATTTCTAGTCTTTGGTGTCATGGGGATTTCACCTAAGGCCTTATATCACCCCTGCCTTTTCCCAAGCTACTGGATAAGGGTTAGAATGTCACAAGAATTATCATTATATTTGTTTCATTCTTTATAGTCAATGGTGGGAAATATGAGAAACAATTAAAATAATAAATGGTATAGGAAAGGTAATGGTTTCTCTAATGAGATGCATAACTTGTTCAAAAAAATAGTAATACATATAGTAATAATTCTAAATGACATATATCTATATCTACAATTTACTACTAGAAGATAGTTGAATTTTAAATCCCAAAAAATAAGAGAAGGATGATGTCTTATTTAAGATAAATTTTTAAATGTGATAAAGAAAATAAGTCTTAATTTTTTAAATTTAAAAAATATTGGTGGAGAATCCATGAAAAATTGCTTACAAGAACTAGACGATGATTTATGTGTGTAAAATAAAGGAATAATGAAGCTAATTTATGAATAAAAATGAAGATTCATATTAAAAATATTTAAGAAAATAAATTAAAACCCAAGGTACCATTAACAGCTAAATTTCATAGATATGTTGAACTTTTTCACTATTCTAGTCAATTATCAAATACAAGGATTAATTTTTAGGGGACTTTATTATGAAAGGTATTGAAGTGGGATGATGGAATTATTATGTGTTGGAACTCAAGAATCATTTTCCTAAAGTATTTTCATAAATACTATTATGGTTATAAGAATTCCAAAACTTCTAAGGATTGTTCTGTAGTAATTTTTCTTTAAGCATTTTCAAGAATATGTTGAATGGTACTAATGAACTATAAATGTGATTTAATGGTAAGGTGATATTTTATGGAAACCATGTGATTTACGAAAATATAATATTTATTATTCTCATGATGTAACACCCCAAGATTTCATAGTATGTTATCTCATTAAAATAATTCAATGGATTATGCTACACGCAACAACGAGTTCGAGTGCACCACAACTTACCAAACTAATTGTTCAAAAAGCAGTTATGAAGAGTATAAACTAAATTTTTAATCTTATATACTCTATATAATTTTATCATCCATATTATGTGTTTCTTGGACATAATATAAGAACAAATTCATTTTTTCAGATAAAAGAATTATTTTTCAAAAAAAGGCAATTTTACCGCCTTTTAATGGAGAACCCTTTTTAAAACCAATATTTGAAACTTTTATATATTCAATTTAATGAAATTAAATTCTTCATTAGAAATGGGACATAAAAATTTTTTATGGATAAATTTTTGTTACTTTTCTGATAACATTCATATTTTAATGAATAGTGAAAAATATTATATTTTAATTGAAATTTTTTTTTTAATTGAAATGATTTATATTGTTAAATTATGAATTTGAATGGTTTTGAAGTATAATTAGATTATATTTTTATCATTTAATACAATTTAGGTCATTATAAGTAGTTTCATATTTAAATTCGACATAAACACATGTCAATATTTTGATAGTTTTTACTTTTTTAAAAACTCACTTTTTGGTTGTGACAATGGGAATTAATTTTAAATTAAAAAATGAAACTTATATGTTTTGAATTTGGTAAAATATACTTCTTTTTTGAATTCAGAATATCAAAATTGTCTTAGGGTGAAGTTTTGGTATTTTTCTGTAAACTTTAAATTTTTGATGAATAGTAAAAAACACTACGTTATTATTTAAAACCGACTGTTAATTTAAATAATTATTTATTTTATTTAAATTTATTTTTATGTCAAAATAGATATATAATACCTATAAAAGTTCAATGTTGTTCATTTGAGTCATTTTATAATAAGTTTAGATATATAAAATTTTATCGAACTTTTTACCGTCTTTTGCCCACCTCCTATGAGCATTTGCAAATTTGTATAAAACTTAATTTTACCACTTATGTGAGTTCAATTCTAAAAATATGAGAGACACAGTTAATATTAGTAACTAAAATTTGGTTCAATAGGATGAAAATAATTTTTGGTGAATAGTAACTTTGGACTTTTATTTACCATAGTTAAAAGTAAATAGGGTAATTAAGGGTAAAAATGATATCATAATTACCCTAACACATGTACTAATTCTATTTGATAAGTATAATTCAACCGAAAACAAACTTATAAATAAAATATGATCCTCTTTGGTCCACTTGGATTAGATTAAGACATTTATTATTATTTTATTTAAAGAAGAGTTAAAGGAGTTAAATTCAAAGTTTCATAACTAAACCATTTTCAATATAGGTTTACACAGAATATAAATTCGACTATAAGTATTCATTAGAAAGATAAAACGATTTCCTATATAATGGTATTTTATTTATAATTTTTAAACATTAAATAATTTAATTTATTTATGACACAATGATGATACGGTAATTTCCTTATTAATGAAATATTAAAATAATTGATTTTATAAATATCCAAATAAATGTAAATTAAGACTTTTGATTATTTACACTAATTTTATAGGTAAATATTTTATGTTAGGGATGGTTAAATAATTTTTATTCGATGTGATAAAGTTTTTATGTCTTTCAAAAAAATAAAATACTAAATAGTTTCAATATTGACATAACTACGTTTTTAAAACAAATATTGTATTATTAATTGATATTAAATTATTAAAAATACAAGGTTCAGAAAAACAACTTATATAAGGTTATATATATATTAATAATGAACCACATGGGTTTCTATTTTCTTGTTATAGTAATTTTATTAACAATATAATATAAAAATACAAAGAGACATGGTAATGTCAAACTATTTAACTAAGAGTTAAATCTAAAAGATATGATTAATATGACGACATAAATATGTCTAAAACCTATTGGTTGAGAGGTTTTCGACCAATACCCACATTATCCATGAAATAATTTATTTTTGGAGCCATTAAAAATCGAAAATTATTTTATTATAAAACAATATTTCAAACTTTTCCTAAAGTGACCCTCACCACTCTTATAAAAGGAAACTTCCCCTTCTATTAATTTCACACCTCCAAAGCCACTTGACTCGACCAATCACTGCCCAAATATCCTTAAAACATCCATCAAATCATCTTACAGTCCTTACTTTGATCATAAAACCAACCTAAGGAGCCCTTTTGATCAACTCAAAAGGAAACACCCGAAGTAGAGGTAATAATTCCACCACCCACTTTCAAGTTCTTTTCTTCTTCCACTTTCTCTTTTTTCCATACCAAAATTATAAATCTAGTACCACCTAAATACTATGATGTTATTATAAATATGTTAAACCCTTATTCGTTATTCTATCCATCCTATAAATTACAAAGTCACCATACGTGCGTTCGTACGACTTACCATCTCCACGTCGTGGGGTAGTTTGTTATTCAAACACTTTATTATTTGGATGGGTATAATACTGAGTAAAACTGATGTAAATAATAAATATAACATGTTAATTATTCTGTATATATGATATACCATCCAATTACATATGATTTCACAATCAATATAATGATATTTTCGCACGTGCGTACGTACGGATTACCGTCTCCACGACATGATGAGATTCATTTCCACGTTCACCATTCAACGATGATTATAAAAATATATATCATTAATAATTATGTAATATATGACATAATAATGATACAAGATATATATATATATATATATATGTACTTACATATATCTTATTCACTTAGTTCCGTTCAATACGACATGAAAACGAAAACAATGTTTATGCGTACATACGGCCTACCATCTCCATAAATGGTGTTTTCCAATTCATATATATGTATATTATACATATTTATATTCTAAATATATATGATATATAAATAATGTTCTGGAAGTATTTTAGTCATGATCTAAGTGATACAATCAAGAGTAACAAGCTAAAACATGTACGATAAAGAAAGCGATTATTACCCAAAATGTTAATTTAACATGGAAATTGTTATTAAATGGGTAGTATAAAGTCATAAATGAATCATGTATTATATCATAAAAATTAATACAGTTGTAGTATAGTTTAATAACATATTTTGGTCTTTTTAAAGGTGGGTAAACGTACCATCGGCTAAAGTAATGTACATGGTAGGGGTTAATTCTACAATCTCTTAATTATCCGAGATTTTTTTTTTGTGAGTATCTACTGGGACCTCTTTATCATCCTCATTCATGTTTCATAAAAATATTTTCAAAAGGAATATTTTATGGGGTTATGTAAGGGTCTCATTAACTATATCATCATATTAAATGGTTTAAATAATTATTCTTCTAAATCATTCTCATTAATGTCCATGATTTCAAAATGGTTTTTAAGGATTTATTTATATAGACATGAAGTTTTTAAAAATTTAATTCCTTTCAAAAGTTTAAAAGTGGAATGGGATACTTTGATTCAAAATTGTCTTTCCTTTATAAATTGTGTGATTTTTAAATGTTTTAATAAAAAATGGATATTTCTATCAAAGAGGTTTACAAATCATTTTCATCTATTTCAACAATATTTGAAGGATTTTAAACTTGTTTTAAGTTGATTAATTATGATACCAATCCTCCATATTGTATTGAAGGTTTTTGATATGTTTTATTGTGGATGTGTTATTTTTATACCATTTATGGTTTATGGATAATGTATTGACATTTTGTATGATTTTTTTAATATAAATGTTTGTGTTATGTTTAAACATATTCATATGAGGAATGCATTAGACTTAGTAAGTGATGGGTGGAGCCCTCTATAGAGCATCAATGCATCGGTAGGTCTCATTAGACAAACTAGTGTCTTGGAACAGGGCTTTGACAAAATTTAATTTGTAGACTTGGCACAAGGCCTTGACTATGTGGTAATGAAGTCTGGCATTATGAATTACGTCATTATGAAAGTTTATATTGATATTTCATGTGATTATTTTACTAGTATAATATCCATGTGAATAAGTAAATGAAATTATATGGCTTTATCTTTTCCAAATTATGCATAAGTTTAATTTTAAAAGGCTTTTTTTAATCTTATACATTACCATAAATTTTTATGATTATTTATGAAAGTTTCTGCAACACTGTTATCCTTACTGAGAATCTGAGAACACCCCTTTATTATGTATTAATTTCCCAGGTTTCCAAGAAGTGTATTATGATTGATAAGCAGGGTTGAGATAGGGTATTAATGTAATTCTCAAAAGATCATTTATATTGTGTTTTATTTTATAATGTGTAATGTGACATTCATGTATGTAATATATTTCCCCAGACTGCTAAACCGATCAGTCTTTTGTGACTTGATTCTTTGTAATCATGCAAATGTTAAGTAATAATACACCGACTCTGGGTAACTTGTGTCAGAGAATTACAGTTGGTATCATAGGAAGTTTATAAAAAACCATGGTAATAGATTTATATAACTCTAATTAGAGAACATTACCCTAAATAGGATTTGAGGATTAGTAAAGAAGAACTTCTTAGAATTTTGGTAATGTTGAGATTTTGAGTATTTTCCATGCAATACATCCCAATCTGGATACGAGTAGGTAGAGGCTGCTCTAGCACAGATATACCTAGGAGTGAAAACTCCGAAAAGGAGTGAAAACTCCGAAAAGGAGTTTCGGGATTGACCTGTGGTATCCTAGTACACAAAAAAGAGCATTGATTCACTCTTGGTTATGACACTCTTGGGGGATATGCTTAAGATAATTCACATTTTCATTAGAAGCCATTATTATGGATTTAGGAGTAAATATTTTCTCAAAGAAAACTTTTTATGTTTATATATTATATGCATAATATTTTCAATTTACATTTGGTATTTTACAAGTTTTGAATTATGAATTTCAATTCATAAACTAACCTACAGTATGTTTTTATTTTTAAATGGAGCCTAGAATAAGGAATGAGAATTACTGCAATACGCATGATCGAAAGATTAAGAAGGATCATATCTTTCATGGTATTAAGCCAACATTTAAAAGGTAAATAGTCTCCCACATAATCTCATCATATAAATAAATAGTATCATTTGTTAATAAGATAAGTAAATAATTCTATTAGTCATATGGATTTGAAGGGAAGCAAGAGAAGAAAATGATGGAAGAGATAAATATTGATAAAGGGAAGAGGGGAAAAATTATTTTCCAATATGTGATAACTATGGAAAGAATCACCTTGGTAAATGCTTGAAGAGAATTAGATTTTTTTATATGTGTGGACAAAAACGACACCATGTACGTGATTTCAAGGGTAAGAAAATGCTTTCAAATTTATAGTGCTTCATCTATAAGGAGTTGGGACACTACGTGAAGCAGTGTCCAAATCTTCAGAGTATTCCTCAAATGCTCCTATTGGATAATAATAAAGTTATGATACTACCGAATATAAAGAGGAATGATTAGATTTCTTATGTTGTTATTAATGTATTATTTCACTTGAGTATTTTAATAATGATGTACATGTTATAAGAATTATAGAGTTTAAAAGGATTTTATTGAGGTACTATTTCATTAAGCACTTGAGATTGTGTGGAACCAAGAAATGTGACTCAATATCAGGTTAAATTTTTGGAAAATATGTGTTTGTGAGAAATATAAACCATAATATGGTTTTGATATTGAGGTAGTGATTTTGGAATAATATACGATTGATTTGGATAAATTATATTGGATATTCTTGACTACCTTGAAACTGATTATTGATATGTATATTCCATAATTATTGTAGTTTACAACATTTTTGGATAGAAGGAGTATATCCAGTATTCTATAAGGAATAAGGGATCATGAATATAATATATAATGTTTTATTGTAATTCAGGGTGTTACAGTGTTTTAAAAGAATGCGTGATGAATGTATTCAAATGTTATTATGTAGAAAAAAGAATCTTCAGTGTGTTTACCTTCATTTTAAATTTTGGACAGTGAGTTTGGATAGAAGTATTATGGACAAGTCTAAAGGTTGGAATCGATTAAGTTTGACATTGGATACTATTGTTAAGGTTAAATAATTTCTTGAAACTATTTTTGGATTGTCATAAAAAGATCAACCAGGATGTCAGGTGACAACTCGTCGCATTTGGGAAGGCCGCGACACTTGAACCTACAACCAAAGGGCGACAAGGGTGGATCACCTACCCCTGGGACACATGATGTACTGGTTTTTATAATGATTTTTTTAAGAGTGTGACAAATTAATTATAAATTCCTTTTTTGCATCCCTATATGATTAGGATAAATAGAATATTTTTGAATTCTATTATCTTTTGGAGTGAAAGATGAATTTGTGGTAGCAATTAGTTGAAGGATGAAACTCTTCTTGTCAGGTATTTTTTTCTATTATTATATGAACAAATTTATGCTTACACATTATAGAAAAGATCTTAAAACCAAAAATGTGTTATCCTAATACCTTATGTTCTTTTGAACTAATGATATTTTAAATCGTCATAGATTGATGGCTTTGAGGCCCTCAATTGTACACTTGTTTGTTATTGATGGCCTCAATAATTCTCTATAAATATTTAGGTTTTTCCTACAATTATTTGTCTCTAATTTCCACCAATGTTCTCCTAATAGAGGTAATAATTTGGTGGTGAATTTTTCATTTCTCTTTCCCTCTAACTGAGACTAAATTTTATTAACCCAATTTCCAATGTGGGTTTTCCACAAAGGTATTTTTTTTATTTTTAACCATTTATTTTCAAAGAACATTTTAAAATTTTGAGGGCGAAATTTGTTGAAGTAGAGGGGAATTTAACATCCCAATATTTCATAGTATGTTATCTCATTAAAATAACTCAATAGCCTTAACTACACGCAACATTGAGTTTGAGCGCACCCCAACTTACCAAACTAACCATTAAAAAAGCGGTTATGAATAATATTAACTTAAATTTGAATCTTATATACTCTATATAATTTTAACATCCATATTATGTGTTTCTTTGACATAATATAATAATAAATTCTTTTTTTTTTTATAAAAGAAGTATTTTTTTCAAAAAATGAAATTTTACAGCCTTTTAATGGAGAACCCTTTTTAAAACCAATATTTTACACTTTTATAAATTCAATTTAATTAAATTAAATTCTTCTTTTGAATCGGGATATAAAATTTTATTTTAAATTTTATTTTGGTACTTTTCTGATAACATTCATATTTTTGATGAATAGTGAAAAATACTATATTTTAATTGAAAATAACTTTTTTAATCGAAATGACTTATAGTGTAAAATTATACATTTAATAGGTTTTGAAGTATAATTAAATTATATTTTTATCCTTTAATAAAATGTAGTTCAATATAAGTAATTTCACATTTAAATTTGACATAAACACATGTCAATCTTTTGATAGTTTTTACTTTTTTAAAAACACACTTTTTGGTTGTGACAATAGGAATTTATTTTAAATTAATAAATTAAAATTATATGTTTTTAATTTGGTAAAATATACTTCATTTTTGAATTTATAATATCTAAATTATCTTAGGGGAATTTTTGGTATTTTTCTGTAAACTTTCAATTTTTGATGTATAGTGAAAAACACTATGTTATTATTTAAAAAAGGACTTTTAATTTAAATAATTATTTATTTTATTTAAATTTATTTTTAAGTAAAAATAGATATATATAATACCTATATAAGTTTAATTTAATTCATTGGAGTCATTTTATAATAAGTTTATATATATTAAATTTTATCAATCTTTTTCCATCTTTTATGCACCTCCTAATAGCATTTGCAAATTGGCATAAAACATAATTTTACCACTTCTGTTGGTTGAATTTAAAAAATAAAGGAGACATGGTTAATATTAGTAAGTAAAATTTGGTTTAATAAGATGAAAATAATTTCTTTGAATAGTAGTTGTTGACTTTTTTTACCACGATTTAAAGTAAATAAGGTAATTAAGGGTAAAAATGATATCATAATTACCCTAACACATGTCCTAATTCTATTAGATATGTATAATTTGACCAAAAACAACCTTATTACTAAAATATGATCCTCTTTGGTTCACTTGGATTAGATTAGGACATTTATTATTATTTTATTTAAAGAAGAGTTTAAAGAGTTAAATTCAAAGTTTAATAACTAAACCATTTTTAATATAGGAATAAAAATAATTTAAATTATACTATAAATATTAATTAGAAAGATAAAAATACTTCCTACATAATTTTATTAAATTTTTAATTTTTAGAACTTAAATAATTTAATTTATTTATGACACAATAATGATGCAGTAATTACCTTATTAATGAAATATTAAAATAATTGATATATTAAATATTTAAATAAATTTAAATTAAGAATTATGATTAATTACACTAATTTTATAGGTTAATATAACATGTTATGGTTGGTTAAATAAATTGTATTTGAAGTGATAAAGTTTTTATGGCTTTTAAAAAAATCAAATACTAAATAGTGTCAAAATTGGCATAATTAAGTTTTTAAAACAAATACTATATTATTAATTGATATAATATTTATAAAAATCTAAGGTTCGGAAAAATAACTTATATAAGGTTATATATATTAATAATGAATAAAATGTGGTTCTCTTTTTTGGTTATAGAAAATTTATTAACCATATAATATAAAAATACAAAGAGACAAGGTAAATGTCAAACTATTTAACTAAGAGTTAAATCTAAAAGATAAGTTTAATATGCTGACATAATCTGTCTAAAACCTATTGGTTGAGATTTTTTAGACCCATTATCACTTTAGCCTCGAAATAATTCATTTTTTAGGCATTAGAAAAAGAAAATTATTTTATTATAAAATTATATTTCAATATTGTCGCTTGTGCGTACGTACGGAATATCGTCTCCACAACGCGATGAGATTCATTTTCACGTTTGCCATTCAACGATGATTATAAAAATTTATATCATTAATAAGTATGTAATATATGACGTAATAATGCTACTAGATATATATATATATATATATATACTTACATATATTTTATTCACTTAGTTCCGTTCAATATGATATGAAAACAGAAACAACATTTATGCGTACGTACATCCTACCATCTCCATAAACGATGTTTTCAATTTCATATAAATGTCTATTATAAATATTTATATTCTAAATATATGAAATATATAAATCATGTTCTGGAAGTATTTAAATCATGATTTAACTGATACAATCAAGAGTAACAAGCTAAAACACGTACGATAAAGAAAGCGATTATTACCCAAAATTTTAATTTAACATGGAAATGATTATTAAATGAGTAGTATAAAGTCATAAATGAATCATGAATGAAATCATAAATATTAATATGGTTATATTATAACTTAATAACAAACTATGATCTTTTTACAGGTGGTTAAACGTATCCTCGACTAAAGAATGTACAAGGTAAGGGTTAATTCAACAATCACTTAATTTTCTGATGTTGTTTTTACGTAAGTATCTTTTGGGACCCCTTTATCATCCACATCTATGATACATAAAAATATTTTCTGAAGTAATATTTTAAGGTTTTGTGGAAGGATTTGTTTAACTATATCATCATTTTAAATTGTTTAAATTATTATTCTTCTAAATCATTCTCATTAATGTCCACGTTTTCAAAATGGTTTTTAAGGATTTATTTATATAGACATGAATGTTTTTAAAATGTTAATTTCTTTCAAAAGATTCAAATTGGTATGGGACATTTTGATTCAAAATTTTCTTTAAATGTCTTCCTTTATAAATTTTGTGACTTTTAAATATTTTCATGAAAAATGGATATTTCTCTCAAAGAGGTTAACAAATCATTTTCATCTATATCAACATCCTTTGATGGATTTTAAACTTGTTTGATGTTGATTTATTATGATAAAAGTCTTATATATTGTATTGAATGTTTTGTGATATTTTTGACTATGGATGTGTTATTTTTATACCATTTATGGTTTATGCATAATGTATTGACATTTTTTATGCTAGTTTTAATACGAATGTTCAGGTTATATTTATACATTTTCATATGAAGAATGCATTGGACTTAGTAAGTGACGGGTGGAGCCTGCTATAGCTCCTCGATGCATCGGTAGGTCTCATGAGACAAACTAGTGTCTTAGCATGAGTCCTTGAAAAAATCATATTTGTAGTCTTGGAATAGGGCCTTGACTATATGGTTATGATGCCTGGCATTATGCATTCAATCATTCTGAAAGTGGCTATTGATATTACATGTGATTATTCAACTAGTATAATATCCATGTGAATAAGTATATGGAATTATTTGATTTTATTTTTCCATATTATATTAAAGTTTAAGTTTAAAAGGCTTTTGTTTTAGTCTTATACATTTCCTTAAATGCTTATGATTATTTATGAATGTTTACGTTATACTTTTATCCTTACTAAGCATCTGAGCTCACCCCTTTCTTATTTTTTATTTTTTCAGGATTATAAGAGGTTTATTATTATTGATAAGAAGGGTTAAGGTAAGGGATTAATGGCATTCTCAAAAGATCAATTATGTTGTGTTTTATTTTCTAATTTGTAATGTAACATTCATGTATGTAATCTATTTCCTAAGACTTTTAAACTGATCAGTCCTTTGTTACTTGATTCCTTGTAATCATGCCAATGTTAAGTAATAATGCACCAACTATGGGTAACTGGGATCGGGGCATTACACATGATGTTGAGGTTATTACAATCAATTAAAATTAGTTGATCTTGTGGAAAAGGATGAGCTTGATAGAAAACCACAGAGGTTTAAAAAGGGTGATCTAATGACTTATGTTATTTTTTAATATGTTAATAATATTATTTAGAACATTATAGGATCTAGGTGAATAATGAATATGATTATCACAATTTTTCCATTGATTTAGAAATAAGGACAATTGCAAAATGGGTGACAACTCATCACATCTTTCAAGGTCCTAGGGGTTGAACCCACAACCCAATAGGGACATGGGTAACTACCTACAATTGGCCTATAAGATGTACTAGTTATTATGACATTGTTTTTTATTTAATGGTTTTATGGATAAATAATATATTGATTTCGGGAAACAAATTTAATGATCAAATATTTTTTAATTTTTTAAGAATTTTGAAGTGATTACTGATATTTTGGAAAATTTTTAATTTTTTTGAAGTATATTTAACCATTAGGTATAACATGTGATTTGACTTGAAGGAATATTTGGGAAGATAATAATTAAATATTTGAATGTTCAGGTTATTTGGGATGTAAGGTTATTTAGTTATGGTCTGATTTAAGATGAACTTTTGATATAGAGGTTAATATATAGGTGTATTTATTTTTTAATTATCATACCATGTGATAAACATTTCTAATTTTCGATAAAAACTAAAGACAATAAGAATATATTAATATTTTTTTTTGAAACATATGACCCATTAGAATTTAATTATTATGCTTCATGTATGACATATTCATCTTGGTAACTCATTGTTTGGAGAAAAATATGATATTTTAGTGAAAAATAAACAATGAATATAATTATAATTGTAAATTAAATGTGCATCCTTGTATATGTAGTCCAGATGGTAAACATATCATTTAAAATTAGGAAAAGGGCCATAAAATAAAAATCATATTCGTTTTTTATAAATTGATGGTATCTTATTTCAATAAAAGTATAATGATATCTCTTAAATTTATCTTCATTCCAATTTCATTTTTTCACATCACACGAATGTTCACATATTTGGAAACATAGTTATGACATGACCTTCATATTTATTTTTTCTTCTTTTAAGAGGAAGTTTTATTTACTCTTTTTATGTTGTGAGTTTTCCATAAATAAATTTTCTAATTTTAAAGCCTTGATTACTGAACACAAGTTCAAATTGTGAGGATGTAATTTTTTTAATGGGGTAGATTATAAACCCCCATTTTTTTAAAAGAAAACAATGTAGTGTATACAACACACAACACTAAGTATAAACGTACTATGATATATTATTAAACTATTATTTTTTAAACATGAAAGTTATAACCTAGCCATTAAATTTGGTGGTATGAATAATAATAAACACATTTTTAAAATTAATTATTTATTGTAAATAAATTATATTGATAAATATGAACTTAATTCTTGGAAAATTCATTATAGGCTTTGAAATAACCTTTTTCTCAAAAAATGATTTTCATTTATTTTTGTGAACAAACAATAAAATTATTTTTTACCACTTTAAAAAAATATTTGGAAAAAAGATATAAATATTTGGAATAAAAAAATTAGAATTATCTTAGGATAATTTTTCTTATTTTTCTAAAAAAAATTATTAATGAATAATAAAAAATAGTAGTTTTAATTAAAAATTATCATTTTATTTAAATAACTAAAATAATTCATACATTAGAAAAAAAATTAAAATTAAATTTGGTTCAATTATTTTTTTATAAATCTATATTAGGTCATTTTGATTAATTTGATGTTGAATTTCTATATAATTTGGTTTTACACTTATGACAACATTTTCTTTAGAAAACTGTTTTTCATCATGTATGCAGGTTTAATTTTAAATTAAATTAATTCAATATTTGAATATAATTTTTCAAAATGTATTCCATATTTTTAATAATAATAATTAAAATTATATAAAAAGGAAAAATTAATTTTTGGCCATGATGAATAGTAAAATAGTAAAAATTAATTACTACTGTTAAGGTTAAAAACAAGTTTATCATGGGGATAAACTAAAATGATAATGGTTAATATGACTTAAAAATTATACAAATTGTATTATCTAGCCATATTTAGACCATATATCATCTTTGGTTCTATAATTATCCATTTAGGATCCTTGTGTCTTGTGCATAATGTGGGTATAACTTTGTCTTTTCAAAAACAATCTATGTGTCTACTCTCCCTCACTTATAAAAGGGCACCCCCTCTCCTCTACTATTCAAACCTATAAATCCTTTTTTCAATAACTGAAAAAATACCTTCTTTACATCATTATTCCTGTTCAATAGTAATTTTTTATCAGAAATAAAATCAAGGAATTCTTTAGTTATAATCTTAAAGAGGTGGTTTGAAGAAGAAGTATCATTATTAACTGAGAGAATCTTTTATTTATTTATTTTTAAACCTAATTAAAATATTAATCAATCATGATGATATAATAACACAACTATCTACCATATAATATGATTTTATTATATTATTTTCATAAATTATATCCATATCCTCTTCCATAAAATGGGAAATAAAACCAATATTTGTCTGTACAGCAAACTACTACCTCACGAATCGATTTAATGTTTTCCCATCATAAACGTTTATGACTGTTTATGATGATGGATATAATATTTATATAATATATTATGGAAATATTATTCATTATGAAAAATTAATATATAATATATTTACATATTAATCCATCCCTGAAAAAATGATAATGTTGTTCTTGTGTATAGTGCACTTTCGCCTTCAGAAATGATGTGATTCCTTTTTTTAGTATCACATTACATTGATGGAGTATGTAAGTGTATTTATGGAAATAATATAATGTTTGTTATTTTTTTATAATTTTGGAAACATAATATATAACTTAACTTCTTTCTATCATGGTCGTTGAAAAATGAAAATGTTACCCATTTGTATTAATTACTTGGCATCTCCATGACTGAAACATATTTAATTTTTCATAAATATAATTCGTGGTTATTTTTAATAGTATAATTCATGTATAAAATTGATAATTATTTCTTTTTTTATTATGTAGATTATATAAAAATGACCCCTCTTACCATAGTCAATACACAGATGTTGTTTTGAAATTTTGAACTAAGCATCCAGAAAACACCTAACGTAGACATAAATGATTAAGTAATTAAATAAATAATTAAAATAAATAAAGGAAATGGTTTAAAAATAATTGTTTATACACATAAAATTTTCATAAGAAAAAAATAATTGATATAATTTTATTATATATGATAGAAAATACATATACGACAAAGTCTAGACTTGATGTAATAATTTTCTCTCCGTGAATCGTTATTTAAGTCATATGTTCTTTTATATATCTAATTTCTTTTTAATAGAGTATATATTGAACCTTTACATATTATATCATGAATCCTTAATACTTCATGATATTATATATTAAAATTCATGTAATTGATGTGAGTTATTATTCAATGTTTACAATGTGGTAGGTTTTATCTTTCAATCCCATTTTAATAGGGATTTTTTATGATTGAGTTTATATTATAAGAAATTATTAGATAATTGTCTAATAAAACCATTTATTTTTTTATCTTCTAGTTATTCATGAATTTATCCTGAAATAGTACTATTTTTCTCTCTCTGGTACATAAAATTATCAAGAATTTTTTTTAAGAAAATATTACTTCATTTCTATCTTGATTCGAAAATCAATTTTCTTTCATATAAATGTTTTCTAAAAATATTATCTAGAATATTGTTCACATTCACCAAATGATTTATTAAATAAATTTTCACCCTGGTTTTAATTTTTATAAAATTTTAATAGGAAAACTTTTTTTTCAAAACGATGTACTTTTTAACCTTTTCATTATAGTCTAAAAGGAATGGTTTTTACATATATGGAATGTATGGAATAACCCACTGTCATATACAATCCATTATTTGAAGCTTCCTTTATAAGTTTCCATTTATTTTTTTTAAATAAAATTTTTTCTTTAAAATTTTTGAAATTATTAGAATCTGAATAAATGATTTCAATGTGAAAAGGATATTTTTCTCAAGAAAATTACTTGTAATATTTTAAAAAAAAAATCATCAATAACAGAAACCTTTGATGTTATGGATTCTATATAAATAATGTATATATTTTTCTCACCTATATACCTAGATTAATCTCCCTTACTTTGATGGGGTAATACATAAATTATTTTCATTTCTAAAATGCCTTTATTATGAAATTTCAATAGATTATGATATATGGGAAGATTAAGTAACCCATTTTTTTCAAGAGTATTTCTTATGTTATTCCTTATGACTAATTTATGTTATGTGGAAAACATAAATCATGAACATGTTATGATGGATGTGCCTATATATCACTCAAATGCATTGGGTAAAGGGTTATTCTTATGAGGAACCTTGTATGGGATTAGGGAGTAAACTTAATCCATTATTGGAATTTTACTATCATGACATATAATCAAGTTAGTTAGCCTTGACTCATGTTTATTTCATGTTATATGTTACTTCTGCATTTCCTATGATGTTGATCTATTTATCTTATTCTCTAATGTGGTTACCCGTGAGGCTTCTTTTATATAATATATTGTTATACCTTTGACTCACATGTTATGTTTCCTTATCATATTTATTATCTTATAGGGATTTTTAGATCACCCCTTTTTTCTATGTATTATACACATTATCCCTTATAGTTTTAGGATCTCATAAGTATTTGTGAGGTCATTATGGATAATAAAATAAGTATTTTTTATTTTTAGTCTCACATTTATGTATTTGAATTAATCATTTTAAAGACACTGGGATTCATGATATTTAGGTTGTAATTAATATATGTTTATATAAAAATCATGAGGTAATATTTGTAAAAGACCTAGGTTACTATATCAAGGGTGGTTTCATTGAGAGACTATACCACATTTATTCAAGTATAATAAATGGAATAGATAAAGAAAATATAGAACACATTAATCACACCATATTAAACATAATTATTAAATAAACTGAATATTATATAAAATGAAAATAAATCGTACAAAAATACCTAACTAATTACCCAATTGGTCAATTACATATACAAAAAAATTAAATAAATAAAATACAAGGATCCACTAATACTCTGATCCATTCCTTATCCTAATATTCTGCCCAATCTAAGTTATCCTTCTTGATAATCAACATCACAAGGCCTCTATTCAACTTGTACTCGCAACTAGTGAGAGTATTCTGAGGTACCTAGGCATAATTGTGGATCAATTAGTGCATAAGTATATAACTCAGTAGGGAAACACTAACTTAGTCCCATACTTAATTGGAAATTAAGTGTTATATGCATTTTACATGATCATATAAATAAATAAATCCTATAAATAATTAATTAATTAATTAACCATTACTGATCCATTGTTTTGTGACCATAAGAAACCAAACCTTATTTTCCCTATGTCATAGTGTCTCTAAGAACATCCCCAATATTGTTCCAACCATAATAACAACTTGGGGGTATCTGACCCCTATATATAGTGATAATGGCTCAAGGTATAAACTCACCTCATTATATAGAATAATGACCTAGAAAATAATATTTCTCAATATCTCAACATTGGGACTGATCCACCCTTATATGTAATGCTTCCTAGCATCTGACCCCTTATAGTCTATAATACTCGATCAGGACCGAAAAAGACCCCACTATCCCCAATAATCAACACATTACATGACTTATCCTATGCCCAAAAAAACATAAAATCGAATCCAAATCCATAGTATCCCCACTATTAGTATAACAGACCTCCCTAATATGTGATTTTTATTCTGTAACATAGAACTACCTATAAGGGGGGATTTATTTTGAATCAAAAATTATCCTATAAGGGGTGTTTCCCATTTCATGTAATGACCACCCCAATGGGATTGTTCCATGTAATTTATAAAAATAGAAATAAACAATGGTTGGTTCAATTCATAAACCCATTATCACTATCCACAACCCATCGACTCACACAAATGGTATAGGTTATAATGTGACACTTATAACCATATCTACCCATGTCTTAGACAAATATATAGGTTCAAATAAGATTTGGGGTTCCAACTAGGGTCCTATAAGTAATAACATATAAAATAGACACCACACTGGGTTCTCCAGGTCACCACACATTATAGGAACCATACATGGGACCCACTGGTCACATCTTATAAATGGGACCCTACATTGTTCCCTTCCTAATCCAACCTAAAACTAGGTTAAAAACTCATCACCCAGGGGTAGCATATTCTGAAATCCAATATCAAAGATCTAATTTATTTAAATAATATCAAGGGTCCTCATAAGGACTACCCTGGCCTCTCCCCTCAATTCATGCCACACCTCCACATGATTGTGGCTAATGCTCCCTCATAAGTTCCACTATATCACACTAAACTTGATCACACCTATCAATGGGTTTCAAGGTAAAAAAATCATTTTATTACTCAAACCCCTATCCATCGATGGGTGATGTATTAATCCAGTCACCTAGGGTCCTCAAGGTCCCTAGATGCCTTATGAAATCCATTTGCAGGCATCTTAATTTAATTTGATCATGGTTAAATTAATAAATGAATTAAACAATTAAATTTTTTAATTTATCCATTTATTTATATTTATAATTACTCTCCTATGTTTCAAATACCACATAACACATTCCACTAGGAAAAGAAAAAACCATATGGAATATAACAAGGACCACCTACCTTATTCAACATGATTTCCCATTTAACTTGGCACCTAACATAATATAGTTAAGCATGCCCAAGCCTCACCTCCCCACAACTAGATATCATCTATCTACATGAGGCTCTAAAATAGACTAATCATTGCTAAAAATTCATTATAGGGAAAATATAATTAATTTAAGTAATTAACATTTAAATTTTTCATTTAATCAACTAAGAATTATTTCTTAATTACTCATCAGGATGCCTCATCACAATGGAATCCCAACCAATATCCTCTTGGGTCTTTACAACATGATATCAGTCACATCTGAGGGAAACTTCCTAAAATATACCACCATTCACAAAATTAAAGTAATATAATTTAATAAAAAACAATAGAAAATTCAAGGATCAGTTTACCTAAACATATTTGATGATTTTCCATGTGAAGATGATGTTGTAGGATTTCCTCTAGTTAGGTTACATGAAATCCATTTATAATGAGAAAATTACATCATGAAATAGTGGAATAATTTGGTAACAATATCCCAAAGAAATTTAAATCTATTGAAACCAAATTAAAATAATAAAGGAGGGATTATTATGACAAATCTCACCTTAAATTATAGAAAAAAACAAACCTAAATCACAAAAAACCAATTGGATCCAAATATAAATATGGAAGGTATGTAGGCTTGTGTGCATGTGATGGGAAGGAAAATAGAGAATAGCTCTTAATAAAAATGCATTGGGTAAATCATTAATCTCACACTTTTAATAATTTGCACAGTTTGGCCACATAGTTTTCTAAGTTGTGCACCAACGGTGTGGTTGGAAATACCTAAGCATACACCTCTCACATGATTGAGATTAATGGATTACCAAACATTATTCCAATCATGTGATTTGTAATTTCCTTAACCTAAAAAATTCACATTTTAATCTGTAGCCTTACACGAACCAAGCACCATTCCCAAAGTCAAAAAAACATTCACATGGTTTACTCTGAGATCTTGCATGCTTAATCATCAAATATTAATTTACTATGATACTCAAGAATGTGATATAAAAATCTAACTAAAAAAATCCACACACTTAGGGTGAATATGATTTCTTCTAAACTATCCACACAAAACTTTTCACCAAAAATAGAAACTGTTCAAAACATTTAATAGATTACCCAAAGCTTCTAAGGCTTATCTGAGCACTTGTAGTAACTCTTAGTCCCAAACCCATATCCAAAAACATCACTTTCAAATGTTCCAAATCCTATAATTCCATTCCAAATCATGGTTCTAAAAATATCTATCAACCATTTTGAAAATCTAAAAAAAACTAAATTTCACCCTAAATGGATATAGGGTTTTACAACCTCCTAATGTCAACACTTGTTATCCTTGAAAAGCCTCGATGGTCATCCAACCAAACATCGAAATCCACCTTGTTCATAAATTCATGTTTAAAACACAAAGTTTCTTCCTTAAAAAAATTAACGCCCAAATAAAAACATTAAACATATAGTACTCAATCCACGAAAACATGATACATCACTAAATTCCAATAATGAAGATCCAAGATAGTGATCAATCATGACTATATATCATAAGATACCAAATTTTTCCCCACCTGTTTGATCATCTGACCCATAGTGCTCCCCACAATATGACTTGGCTCATAAACCAAATTTCAAACTATGTTTCCTCCTCACTATCACAATTTTCTACTAAAACTCCTTTCCAACAGTTCAATGACACACTAGGAATAGTTAATGACATAACACAGTTTAACACATATGTGCATTCCATTCAAAAATAAATATTAATTCATGTTTTACAACTCAAATTCAAAATGGATGTGTACCCACAATCAAAAGAACAAACCCAAAATCACCAACCATTCCTTGAAAATCCAAGACTAATACCCACAACATACCTGTAATGTCGAAAATGATATACTTTTACTCTAAAAAGATCATTAATATTACATCATAACACACAATCACAATCCCTTAAATCCTGAAGGAATTTTATTATAGATAAAACACAATCATTGAATCAGATACCCAACTCTTAGTGAAATTCCACAGCTGAAACACCAACTGGACAAATCCATTATCATGCACCCACCTGAGCATTAATGCATCACCTACCTGATCAACACATGAATTACTTTAAATTTTTTTCCCAAACATGTCTCCTATGCTTGGAATCCATCTAATATTTTGAATGAGGTCACATCCAACACTCTTCAAGGAATCCAGATGAATGCAGATCCATTAACTCACTAGCATCAAAATGCTTCATCTCCCAACCAATGGCCAATCTCAAAAAACCACAACCCTACCCACACAGTATTTGTATCAATCACCACTGATTTGATTGTACCCATATATGTGTATCCTTTTCATCACTCCACTGGGTCAATACCCTGAACACCATGTTACACTCTCTATCCATTTTGGAATATGATGAGTGGAAATCGCCAAACCTAATCTTACATGAGCATCAAGACATTAAATGATTAATCACACATTCTCAACTCATAGAAATAATACCCATGGTAACCACTAAAATCCAATCAATAACAATAGAATTCCATTTAATGGACAATGGTGAACACCCCACCATACAGCTTACCTTAAACCATTCCTTGATTTCCACCTTAATAAGTTCCATCATCAAAGAACATGTGTCACTCCTCCCAATCCACTCTCACCCAAATTGTCAACACTTGACACTTCAATCAAGGTTTAACTTTTATTAGCCATTCCATCACACCTAACACATTATTGATGTACCTTATACAATATTGGGACATTACCCATTCCATCTAAGCTTTAATCCAACATGATCGTAAGCATCACATCAAATCCCATTGATCCTCAGCTCACACATAGACAACTAATCACCAATTCATAATTAAAAATGAAATTTATAAAGACCCAATCCCTGGTAGCCTCGAGATAGTGCATACACTATTATATTGGTTCTAAATACAATTTATCACATCCTAAAGGACTGAATTATTTAGTAGTGCTGGAAAAATATGTACATACATAAACATATTATTACAATTGAAAACATATAATAAAACATAATATTTTATTCAAGAACATAATTATTCACTCTTGAATAACATTTAATTTAAATCATAATACACTTCCTCACATCTTGGGGAAAGGAATCACAAGAAAGGGGTTATCTTCGATGCTTAGTAAGTGTATGAGAATAATGTAAGCTAATAAGGCATGAATAATATGGTAGAAAAAATGAGGATAAAATAATGAAATATAAATAATCACATGAGATTAAAACTTACGCATAGTTATCATAACTATTTAAATAATCACATAGACATCAGTAATTAATTTCATAATTATTGAAGGAATGATTCCAAACATCTTCAACACATTTTCAAAGTCTCATGCTAAAACATATACATAAATGGGTAAGGCCTCATCCAAACACCCATCATGTTTTATATAAATGGAGATACTAATTCATCAGGGGTTCTATGTAATTTGCGGCCCCACCCATTACATAATATATCTAATTAATTCATCATATGAATAAAAAATACAACTCAACCATCATGCCTTAAAAATAAATAATTGTTCAAATTGGAAAAAATAGAATAGGAATGTCAATACATTCCAATAAAAATAGATAATAAACCATCCATAGAAATATGGATGATGGTATAATTAGAGTATATCCTCAATAAATCATGATATTTTTTAAAGTATTTTTACATAGATGAAAATATTTTCAAAATACCTATATAAAAGTTTGAGGAAAATATCATTTTCATTTTAAAATAACTTATTTAAAATCAAAAGAAATAAAAAATATATTAGATTTCATTTTATATAAAATAATCATTTGAAAATTTTATATTAATCATAATAGTATTTGGTGTTCGTGATAGATTTAAATTCTATTCATACGGTGTATGTGAAAATAATGATTCTTTTTGCATTTTTGGAATAAATTCTAAAGCACCTCAATCTGAAAATCGAAGTAAGATTTGTTGTGAACCATTTTGTAATGATTAAATCTTGGGTAAAGAGTTCATTAATAAATATTTTTTAGTTGTAAAAACATTATTTAAAATAATTTAAGGAAAATGTAAATATAGAAGAAAAAAATTCCCACTATGTTTAAAAAAATTCAAACTCTCTTAAAAACATTATTTTGGTATCTTGTGTACTTGAAGATATGGAAATGAAAGGAAAACATATAATTTATAGAAAAACCAATATTATAATATACTATATTTTATTTAATATTTAAATATCAAATACTTTCCTCATATAGGACTTAAACATAAACAGTCCCAAATAATGATGAGATTTTGAAATAATTCTTTATCTCAGGTATGAATTCCTTCATATGTGTTTTAACCTAGTTCATAATAAATATATATTTAATATAAATATTTTTAGAAACCATACTCATATATATCATACCATTTATGATTTACTTTTGACCTTTTATCCTTAGTTTGTTAAAAATTCTTAATTAAAATCGGTATTCTGTGTGATAATTTCTTCAATTTTTATGTTTATTTCGGTTAAATAGTTTTTATCCTTATAAGTTGATCCTATTTATATCATATAAATAATTTTAATTTCTATATATATATCATATATATTCGTAATATAAACATTAATATTCATCCATAAAAGTTATAGATAGGAAAAAATAATTGCATCGTTTATGGAGATGGTAGGTCGTATGTACGCATGAACATTGTCTTCACTTTTCAACACATGGAATCAAAGAAATGAAAATAATAATTAATGTTTACAGAATAATTATTATATTTTTTATTTCAGATATTTTTATTAAATCTTTTCATATTACCATCCATGTAAATCCCAAATGAAAAACAAATCACATCGATTCGTGGTGGTGGTAGTCCACATGTATGCACGAGCAACGTTGTCTATTTTCATTTGATGTAATAGTTGGTGGATAAAGGTAGTTTAATAATCATAATAATATTTCAGTATATTTGGTATATTTAAGTTATTATTTTATGATAAATACCATATATTTATAGGAGGTAAAGGAAGAAGTAAAAAAATAATGTGATTGGTTAAGGGAATAACAACTTATTTCTAAAAACTCCATTATATCACCTCATAAGAACCCTAGGGTTGGTCTTTTTGGAATAAGATATGATTTATATCATGGAAAAGGATATTGGTGAAAAAAGTTTGTATGGTTTTGTAGATATATATGGTTCAATGTGGTGTAATAACAAGAGAGAAGGGGTTTCCTTTTATAAATAAGTGAAGTGATACACTTGTAATTACCAAAAAAATTAAAATATAACTAAGTCATTATCAATAAAAATGCATAAAATGGATATATATTCTCTATAAATGAGTATATAGTCTAAATATCTTCAAAAAATTAAACTTATATAGGTTTTAGTGACATTTTAACCTTATCTCTTGTTTTGACCCCGTGGTTAACCAATTTAATTATTAACTATGGTAATCCCTTTTATAATATTAAAGGTTTATAATTTTAATTATAGTTAAATATTAGGGCATAAATGAGTAAGGTATTAAATTTAAACAATTTAAAATCCTACAGGTCCACATTCAATATTTTTATGATTTTTAAATAATTTAATAAAAATATTATTATCATAAAATATTATTATTACCATTTTAAAAACTATTCAAAAAATTTTACATTGAAAGAAACATGAAAAAGTATAGAATTTGAATATAATATTTTAACAAAAATATAATATTTTATTATTTGAAAAATGTTTGTTTCGCAATAGTTCACTAATATTTTATTACTTTTAATATTTTTTAAATAATATATTTTACATTACTATTAATTGAAAAAATATTATATCGGCGTTTCTTAAGAGTTTAATGTCAACATTATTCAAAAAATATATAAATAAATTACCATGATAAAAAAATTAATTTATCATTTTATTAAAATTTATAACCAGTATTTTCCTCTTGTTATCTTTATGTAATGATTTAAGAGATATTAAATTCAAGAGAGTGAAATTTTGTGTTTATTATTTCATAAAATTAATATAAATGTCATAATCAAACGAGATGAAACCAAGTGGAAAAATATTAGAGACATGGATGGATATGTTTTACCTCCACCCATAAAATAGTATAAATGTATGTTTTAGGATGATTTTAAGACCTTATCTCGTGGTTTTAACCCTATTTTACCCATTTTACCCTTACAGATATGACAAGTGTTTGCCATGGTTACTATTTATAATGAACAAAAATAAAAAGGGGGATATTTTCAAAATTTGAACATATTTATTCCAAATATGGTATCCATATTTCATGAATTGATCTTTATAATTTTAAAAAATCAATTTTAATATTAATATGTAAAACACAATTTTGATTTTCTTTTAAATGTGTTCCTAAGCATTAAAATGAATTTATCATTACCCTTTACCTCGTAAAAGAATTAGATGAATGTTAAAACAATTTATTTAATTTATAATATGTAAATTTAATTAAAACCATTCACTAATATTTATTAATTTAATTTTATTAGGATAAAAATACAATGTGTTTTAAAAAAATCAAAAAAATTATCTTTTTCTTTCAAATGATTTTTATTTTCTGTTCTAATATATTGATAGAAAATTAATTCATTTTATACATGTCTAACCCATAAATTTTTATAAAATTTGGTCAGTTATATTCATGCCCTCCAACCCAAAGTCTAGATGATAAATTTCACTTTAAATAATAATATTTAAATATTATATTGTGGTTTGTTTATACTTGGTGTTGTGTATAAAGAAATCTACCACGGAAATCGAGTTTATTTGAATAGAAATGTATTATAAAATCTAGGATTTTTACATTATACCCCCGTTAAAATAAATTTATCCATCAAAATTATGACACTCTAATACAAAAAATTGAGTATTCTTATGTCTCATCATATCCTGGGGTTCCCACATAGCTTCATAAAATTTATGGTTTCTACACAAAACATTCACTATGTGAGTGGTCTTGTTTCATAGAAGTTTCCCTCAACAATCCAGAATCCCCACAAATTTTTCATCATAGGATATATCTTTCTCCACTTTTATGACCTCTATGTTTAGAACATTTGAAGGATCAGGTATGTACTTTCTCATGAGAGAAACATAGAACAAATCATGAACTTGAAAGAGATATTTTGAAATTGAAAAGTGATAATTTACCATCCCGATATGATCAATAATCTGGATGGGTTCAATATACATATTGTCATGATTCACTTATTTTACAATATTTTCACCTTTTTCCATGGGTAAATTTATAGAAATACATTCTCACCAACTTTAAACTTCATATCTCATTAACGATTGTCAGTATAACTTTATTACCACACTAAGATTCAATTATGTGTTCTTGAATGGATATAACCTTATATTACATTCTCTAAACTAGATTAGGTCCCAATATATTTATTCATATATATTTGTTCCATAACATTGGAGATTTACACTTCCTTCCATAGAGGGATTCAAAGGGAGACATCTGAATACTTTATTAAAACCTATTATGTTATGAAAATTACATTAAAGGAATTGATCCCAACCGCCTTTTAAATCTATAAAGAAACCTCTCAAAATGATTTCTAGAGTTTTAATGGTCCTATTATAATAACCACATATCTAAGGATGATACGTAGTGCTGGAACTGAACTATGTATCCCGATCATGTTAAATACTAAACTAGAACATTGAGGTAAACCTCAAATCCCAATCATATATAATAGAATATTAGTACTCCATACAATCTTAATACTTAAATTATGTATAATATAGGAAGATGGAAAATATATAAATCTTCATTAATTACAATGATGTGTGTGGAATTCATTAAGTAAATGACTATTATATAAATAAAATTATGGAATTTTTATGTTTTGGGGAGTCAGGTAAAAACATCCATGGTGATATTTTCACATTTCTATTCTGGTATGGGTAATTATTATAGCATCCCCATATAATTCAGTCTCTCACCCTTAACTTTATATCATACCGGTCACTAAGATAAATACTCTACAATAACCATTTTTATATAATCCCATGAGAAATAATCTTTTAAATATATATACATCTTCGTACTTCCAAGTTCACTTCTTGAAAATGGGGCATTTGCGATTAGGAATTTGCAAAGAGATCCTGTTCGAAATTCCCTCTTGCAGAAAAGGGTGTCACAAATAGCTTCCTCGTGGATTTTTAAATTCCTTATTATGTCGACCCGTCACATATACTATTTTCAATGGGGTGATAGACCAATCTCAAAAATATTTGTCGAGTTTTGCAAACCTTTTTTAGGTCGGGTCATCACAAATACTATTTACAATGGGAACCACCACAAAAAGCCTTGCCTAGTTTTTGAAAGCATTTTTTGCTATAGGACACATCGTAAGAAGTGTAAAAAAGTTAAATTGAATTGAATAATAATACCAAAATTATTGAAATAATAATATTATTAATTGTAAAATAAAATAAATTATAAAATAATAAAATAATATTCATATAATAATAATAATATTGATAATATAATTATAATTACAATTATATTAATTAAAGAGTAATATTAATATTAATAATATAATAAAAAAATAATGAAAACCACAATATTCACAAAAAATATCAAAAAAATATCAAAATAAAATATTCAAAAATAATAATTAATCAAATAATAAAAAAACTAAATAATAGAATAACATAATAAATAAAATAATAAATAAAAAAAAATAAATATTCACAAAAATATAAAAAACACAATATATAGAATTGTAGATACTTAATATTACAAAAAAAATTACATTCAAATGTTTTATCATAAAAAATAAATATATCATTGATGTGGAGGTTCGTCTGAAAGAGTTGGAGAAGATGGAGATGATAGTGGAATAAACTCCATCCCTAAACCACAAGTCAGATGTCACATGTACTCCAACTAATTTTTCTTCTGCTACTGCCACAATCTATGCATCTCCTCTGACATCCTATTTAGATACTACTACTATCGTGGAACTCTTTCTGCAATTGTCGCTGTCATTAACACATCTACACTTGCTCCATATACATACTCTATATAAGCTCACTCTGAGATCGTAGCTGCTCCAGATACTGGGAAGTATATGATGATGACTCTCCATGATCTCCTCTCTAGTTGGATGCAGACATCGCAACAGTGCCATAATAATCCACAGGCATCAATAAAGAGCTGATACCAATAGCTCAGCCTTTCTCCAAGGAATATTGGGTCGCCTTCATCCAATTTTTCTCATCAAATCGGTTTGCACTGTTCCGAGTATTGGTCTTGGCATAACTCTCAGTCTGTTTCTGAGATGTCACAAGATCATATGACTCCTTCAATTGCAATCTAAAATTAAAATTGTAAAGATATTATTTTTAATTCAATTTTAAACTCAAAAAGAAAATATACTGACCACAATATGGTGCCAGAGAGCACCTCTAATCTCTCCAGTGGTCGGATCTCTATACATCCTCCTAGAAATGTCTAACTCCCTAATATTGGGATATTCTACTACCTATAAAAATATAAAATATAATTTTTACATTTAATGTCATAAAAAATATTTTAAAAAATTATTTACCATATTCTCCCTAAGCATACTGAATGTATGACTACCGGCTCATTGTGTCACCTCTTATCTCCCAAGATTTTGTTGACTAACCGATGATATCCTCTGAAATTGACCACCAATCCAGTGTTAACATAATTTATCCCAAATATGATATGAAATGTAATTAGGTTGGTGGACACGACAAGACTCATAAAACACTATCACTCCTTCTTTCTTCATTGCTTTCCATCTCAAATTGTGAAAAAATTAACTGTAACACTGACACATAGTCCCCTTATATTCCATCTAGATAGCATCGCACATGATCTCATCAATGAGATACCGTAAACCCTATAAATAATTTTTAATATCTGGTTATTAATTTAACTAATTTCAAAATAAATATTATTTTTTTACATACCCACCAATGATCTAATATTTGGTGTTTCACATCAACAGTAATATGATCCCACGAGACCCATGCAACAGAAAAATAATTGCGCAATATAACCCTCTTTTGTCCAGTAGATTTTTGAGTAAAGCTATGAAGAAAAGAAAAAATATTCAAACAATTTTTATATAAATAAACTATTTAAAACTAACTAAAATACACAAGTAATCATACCTCTTTACGTGTGGATCGAAGCTAAGATTTTTACATCACTTGGGGATAGGGTCAGGACTCATCAACAGCAAGACCACACCCTCTCCGAGTCCCTTGAGAACTGCTAGTAGTCAGAGGGTTTGGTGATCCAACATCCATCTCATCCAAAGGTAGATCATCTTCCTGCAACAGAAAATACAGATCCTCATCCATATGAAACATGATATGAATGTTTTTAGAAAATAGTTTAAAACACCTATTTTATATAAATATATATTATATATGATTATAACCATCATTTAACTTTGTTAATGTTAATATTCATCCACATATTCATGTCTGACGATGTCAATGCCTTCATATTCCTCTTCAGCATCATCAATTTCCATATGAATTTCAGTTTCATCATCTCTTGTCATATAAAATTCATTTTCAATATCATTAAGATCATCGTCACCATCAACCCTTAACTGTGGGGTTTCATCAATGATATTTTTGTCTCTTTGTGAAAATGAAGGATTTAGAGTAGTTTCTTAAAAAATATCAATTCGTTCCACTTCAGCGAAACCACATTCACTTTGACTAAACTGATTTTCCCAAGATTTAATTTTTTCTATGCACTACTAATCACTAATCTCTCTAGAAGTAGTACTATATTTTTTATAGTGAATTTTACATGCTTGATGATCCAATAAATGTGGTTCATTTACTGAATTAAGACTTTTCTATTTAATATAAATGATTCCATGGGTTGGATGAACATGCGAGCCTATCTCAATATTCAGCCACTAAAATTTAAACATCATTATATAATGATATACTAGATACCAAAGTTCAATAATTTCTTCCAATATGTTGTAAAAGTCAACTTAAGTATCTCTATAATGAGATCCAATCCATAAAAAACACTATTAATTGATTTTTTTGTTCCCCTTGTGCATGTTTATGAAATCAAAACCCATTTACCATATCTTGATTATAAGATTTAACCATTTTATGAGGTGCATTACTCAATACACATAATCTATTATCAATTTTATCATAATTTTGAAATACCTTAAAATTTGTAAAATAATTATCAATATAACAGATAATAAATTGATATTATATGTTAAACCAAAACTAATTTTTGTTAAAAAAAAATTAAACAAGTACAAAAAGTTTTTTTTCCAATGTTCTTTAAGAAAAACTGTTGTAATCTGTCGAAGTTGTTTCTTGATATGATTATCATAAAAACCTACAAATAAAATAAGATTAATTTTCTATAAAAAATTATAGAATAATTTATAGAATCACTCACTATAAAAATGGTGTCATTTCATCATAGTTGAGTAGACTATATGCATGATCTCTAAAATTTTCACCATATAAAGGTTATCATTCATTACTCCACAAAATCCAGGTTCGGGCTGATTAAAAATTGATAATTGATTTCTCATTTCCTCATCAACATGTCCCTCATTACATCCCATTCGATTTTATTTTTAGAGATATTAATATTGAAAGTAATGAGATTAGAAAAAATAAATTTCCTCATAAAAATAAGCTTATGTAATTGAACCTTCAATCGATACATTGTTACTTACTTTTTCTTCAATTTTTTCATGAATCTCTCGAATGGGTACATCCATCGGAACTTTACTAGAACTCCATATTTTTCATCAGGTTACAAATGTAATATCAAACTTTCTATTGATTCAAACAAATATAACAGGAAGATTTTTTCCAGTTTACATAAAATTAAAACAACATCTCCTTGCGGTCTGGTTAATGCATTATTGTCACTTTTCACTTCACAAATCTCAGAAAAAGTATGATATGTCTATAAGATAATCTCAAATCATAGAATTCAATAAACCTATTTATCCAATTGGTAGAATCATTTCCATTATAACATGACATTCATGGATTTTTAATTTAGTAATATGACCATTCTGGACACATCTTTCCAAATAGGAAGTATAACCATATAGAAGGAGGGAGACTTTGCATAGGAAAGAGTTTTCTTATTGGATAAAATTTAAGGTAATAATATTACTATTCAAAAAATTAACACATTAATTAATTATGTTTAATATTGATTTATATTTCAGATATTGAGTTTTCCTGCTGACTCTGTCTCTAAGGAAATAAGAGCTTTGGCTTTGGTCCTAATACCATGGTTCGTGACAGTAAATCAATTGTTATCAGTTGGTACAGATATGTTATCCCTGAACAAGAAAAGAACATGAGAACACAAATTTATGGTTTTATGGTTACTTCTACAGCAGACTGTTATGCTGGTGCATCATATAGTAGACCGCGATTTGAAAATGTAGGTCATTACGGTGTCGTTGAAAAAATAATAATATTGGATTATTATTCTCATGGATGAGTCATGATGATGATGTGTAAGTGGTTTGATTTGATGATGAGGCAGGGCACATTTATTGATGATTGTGGATTTTAAGTAATTGATATGACTTGCACTATTGCTACCGATGAACCTTTTTTATTGGAATTAATGGAGAAAAAACAAATTATGTCAAAGACCATCTTCAACCTGAATTTGGTGTCATTATTTAAGTAATTCCAAGACAAATTTTTGATGATGGTGAATATGGAATTTACACCATCCCTACTGGCACAGGAAAAAATCCATTTATTACTTTTGATGACTCCAATAGCTCAATTTTCTGAGTTGACTATGAACATGAAGTTGTGGTGGGAAATATATAAAGTCATCCATTCTTGTTCTCAATAATTTTGGTTTACCTTGACTTGGGATGTTAAGGTTGGTACTATTCAAATTGGTTAAATATTGATTACAAATATGTTGTATCTGACTTGACCATTATGTGAATTTTCATGGATGAGTCACACTATTAATAATCTTTTTATATTTGTAATAGGTTTCTTTAGAGGCCCTTGATGCCTAGTAACCTACCACTTTTGGGCCAAACGATCACTTACATCAGGTGTTGGTAGATGAGCACCCTAGTAGAGTACGCTACTAACCTGGGAATAGTATAGTTCTGATGAGGTATTGGCCCTCCTCAGGTACGAGTTTTAGTGCCACTGAGTTGCAGGAGGTTAAAGAATAGGGAAAATAGGCTAAAAAGGGCCATAGAGATGGCAGAACTGGCTGCTAGGGAAAACACTTCATTTATGAAACTGATGAAAGTTTTTCATTTAGCACTTCCACCAGAGGCCAGAACTACTTGTGGTTAATATATTTCATCGATGTCTTATATATATGGTGCACCAGGTGGCAGTTCTAGTGGTGGTCAATATGATGGTGAGGAGGACGCCGAGGCGGAGGAGGATGGCAATGAGGAGGTCGAGGATGAGTACGAGGGCGATGAAGAGGGAGGGGAAAATTATGTGGATGATGATGACGATGAGGGAGAGGGTGATGGTGATGGTGATTATAGTGATGGGGATGAGGGATAGATTGATCCATTACATTTTTTACTGATATTACTGACCTTTAATGTTTATTTATTTTTTGTGCCTAAATATATGTGTGATTATGTAGGTCATATTATCTTTATTTTTTATCTATAAATAATAAAACATGACTTGATGATTTTTTTTGACTGATTCACCCCTCCCCTAGACAGCCCCCACCCCCAGGACACCCCGCACCCCCTGGACACCCAGCACCCCCTGGACAGCCCTGCCACCCCCTGTGGACAGCCCGCCCACCCCCTAGACAGCCCCTCACCCTATGGTCAACCCCCCATCCCATGGACACCCCGTACCCCTGGATATCCCCGCCCACCCCTATGGATACCCACTGGACACCCCAGCCACTCCCATGCACATCCTTACCACCCCGTGGAAACCCCCTCACCCTGTAGACAACTCCCTACCCCTAGACACCCCGTACCCCCGGGAAAACCCCACCCACCCTCGTGGATAGTCCTCCCACCCCCTGGATAGCCCCTCCCCATGTGGATATACCCCTAGCCCCCTGGACACCATGTACCCCCTTGGACAGCCCTGTCCACCCCTGTGGATATCCCTCCTACCCGCCCTGGACCCCCTACCCCCCATAGCCACCCCCTGGGCAGCCTTCCCACCCCTTGAACACCCCTTACCCCCTGGACAGCCCGACCACCCACGTGGATAGCATGCGCACCCCCGTGGACAGCCCACCCACCCCTTGGACACCCTGTGCCCCCTGGACAAACTCACCCACCCCCATGCACAGCCCGCCCACACCCCTCGACACCCGCTACCACCCTGGATTTCTCGGGCACCCTCGAGGATAGCCCACCCACCCCCTTGAACACCCCACCACCCTGGACACCACCACCCCATGGACACCCCCACCCCTAGAAAGCCCCTCCAACCCACTAGACACCACCCCAACCCCTAGACACCAACCCACCCCAAACTCTACACCACCCCCTGGACACCCCCCCCCCCCCCGGACACCACCCCACCCCCCTGGACACCCGCAAAAACAACCCCCACCCCACCACCCCCCACCCCCACCCACCCCCGGACACCACCACCCCCCCTGGACACCGCCATGGACTGCCCCCCCCCCCCCCACCACCACCACCACCCTTGACTTCCCCCCACCCAATGGACAGCCCCCCCCCCCCCCCCACCCCACCACCTTGGATAACCCCCCCCCCCCCAATCCCCCCTCGACACCCCATACCCGCGGGATAGTCATGCCACCCCCATCTATAGCCCGCCCACCCGTCTAGACATCCCATCCACCTATGGATAGCCCCCACCCCCTGGACTCCCCATACCCCCACTAGACAGCCCTACCCACCCCCTAGACAGCCCCTCCCCCCGTAGACCCCCCCCCATGGGCACCCCACCCCCTAGACACCCCTACCCCTCGTGGACAACATGCCCACCCCTGGACACCCCGTACCCCCTTGGACAACCCCACCCACCCCCCGTGGACACCCCCTACCCACCCTGGACTGCCCCCACCCCCTTAACAGCCCCGCCCATCCCCTGGACACCCCCAACCATCTGGATAGCACCGCCAGCCCCATGGACCCCAACCCCCTGGGCAGCCCCCCACCTCTAGACAACCCCAACCCTCTGGACAGCCCCCCACCCCCGTGGACACCACCCCACCCCCTCGGACAGCCCCCCAACCCTTTGACCTCCCCCCAGGACAGCACCCCCTGGACACCCCCCACCCCCGAGACACCCCCACCCCTAGAAATCCCCCCCCCCCAACCCATGGACACCACCCCACCCCACCCCCACCCCCTTGGACAGCCCCCAACCCTTGGATAACCCCCACCCCATGGATACCACCCCACTTCCCTGGACACCCCCACCCCCTGGACACCCCCACCCTTGGAAATCCCCCCAAACCCTCTTGACACCACCCCACCCCAATACACCCCCACCCCCGCTAGACACCCCCATGGATAGCCCCCCCCCCCCCCCACTCCCCACCCCCAAATAACCCCAACCCCAGACACCCCCACCCCTCTGGACACCCCTACACCCCCTTGGACAAACCACCTGAAATCCCTAACCATCCCCCAACCCCCTGAATTTTGAATTGAATTCTTGATGTATTTAATTAAATAATGAATTATGTGTTAATGGTGTACGGGTATACTTGGTGTGTGTGAATACATGATGTAATTACCTTATGAATTATATGTTAATTCGGTATGTGTGGATATGTTAATTAAATATAGAATTGGAGGTATTCAGATTTATGTTTGAATTATGTGTTGGATGAATTCTGTATGAATTCGTACAGAATTCAATATGTATTATGCATGTATACTTGTTAATGGTGCATTGTGTTACTTGTTTTATTTGAATGTATTATGTAGATTTTCAAGCTTGCTAGTGGAATTGATGCAGCTGCACAAAGGGAGGCCAGCAAGCTGGCTAGCTATTGCAGGTATAAAAAAGATATGCCAACGGTTCACAACTATTGGCATATGTGTAAAAGAAGAACTTATACCAACGGGTTTATGTATAATGTTGGTATAAGTATATGCCAATGGTTTGTAAACCATTGGCATAGATAATTTTACTTGATATTTACCAACAGTTTCTGGAAAACCATTGGTAAAACTCTATACCAACAGTTTACACAATCATTGGTATAGAGATACTTCATGTTATTTCTCAAGTTTTAAAACTATTGGAAAACATTTATAACAATGGTTTACTGAAACCGTTGGTATATAATGATTTCTTTAGACATATCTGAATGGTTCTCATAGAACCGTTGGGATATGGCTATCCCTACACCTCAAGACCCAACGATTTGGAGAACCATTGGTATATTTTATACCAATGGTTTTCCAGCCTTTACCAATGGTTTTAAACCATCGGTGAAGCCAAAATTTCTAGTAGTGTTTCCCCAATATAGTTATACTATGTTCGGTTCTAGCTTTATTACCAACTCTATCATCTTCATATTTCCCAAGAGAGAAATCCCTACATATATTTCATGCATTAAAATGGTTTTCTTTCCATATTCTAGGAACTATTTCAAAATAATAGCATATACTACATTAGATCACAACAATGTGAATCAAAATTTATAATTTTGAAACAATTGAAAAACAATACATAATTTTAAATTTTATGCATAACTAATATCTTAATCATAAATGTGGTTTCTTTGGGAAAATTATCATATCATAAAAATATTTCATAATAGCTTGTAAGGAAAACTTTAATTAGCTCAAGAATATCCCATAACGAACCAACCCAGGTTGACCTTGAACTGGTCACCCGGCCCGATCCGTGACATGGACTGAACGGAGTTCCTAATCCCCAAGGGCTGGAAACAAGTGTCGGGAATCAAAGATTAACAATGGGGAATGATTTTTCCCTTGAAAAAAGATAACCAGATAAACAAAACTGAGGAAAAAATAAAAACTAGCAGCGGAAAGAAAAAATAAAACTGAACATACCTCCTTGTGACCTTCTAGGTCGCCATCCAACTCAGACTCAACCCTTCTCCAACACTGAGCAGCTAAACCAGGAACCTGAAAAATAACTAAACCTACAACTAAAAAACGATAGGCATGAGCACTGATATGCTCAATAGGGATGCCAAATATAACCACAGAATCCAAGGTCTCCTTTCCCGAAACAGTCCATAACCTCATGTTTGAAATACAAGTATGAAATTAGTATTTTCACATTTTAAAAAATAAGTAACCTTTTTTTCATTTAAAGTAATCCCAACACATGCTACATACCATTTCCAAAATCATTTTTCATTTTATAAATAATTTCTAAAATAGAAAATATCGAAGCGAGGCTAGAGTAAAACAAGTAAAAATGTGCAAACTGAAAATAAACTAGTGAAACGGAAATTGAACAAGCAATATAAATAGTCCAGTAACCATGGGTTATCCTAAACATCTCTAGAAGACCTTGGATGTACTCAGTTTCAGAATCACCTACCTGTATATGGTGAAGCTCCTATGTCTATAACCAACTGGCCACCCAAAACTGACCAATCCAGTGGAAAATCCTACATAGCCTAACAACAAATCCAGGGGGTACCAACCCATCTAATCAGGGTTGATCAGTAACTGTCACTCAATCTCTAAAAGATGCCCAATAACCCATGGTGTTTACAATGATACTATATAAGAAGGATTCCCTCACACGCGTGACTCATCTCACTGCACTTGCCTACCCCAAACAAGGACACTTAATTGGATAACCCATAAGCTATATCACCCCTATAGAAGTGCCCCAATACACACACACACACACACATATATATATATATATCATATCATCAGAGGTGGCAACAGGGCCTTCATTCCATGAAATCATTAAAACCATTTGATACCTTTTTCAAAATATTCAATTTTTTATATGGGCATACTATAATCAAAACGTCATTATTTCAAAGAATCCACACAAACATTACACTAAAGATGAATGTGCCAAACAGGCCATCACGTCACATCTATGTCCAAATAATTTCTCTAAAAACATTCAAAACTCTAACCTGACACACACAACATCCAAACACAAACCATTCTAAATGTTAACACAAATCCACCCATGAGTTGGAAGAGCCAAACGAGCCTTTAAGTACAAAGGATTCAAAATCTTTACCCAAACATCACCTTTTAATTGAATGTGCCAAATGGGCCTTTGAGTTACCATGTCTAAATTCATTTAACCAAAACATCTTACCAATACATCTTTTATATTTATAATTCCAAATGAGCCAAAACCTTTAGGAATACATTTAAAACCACTTATTTGAAAGAACACAAAATAACCTCCATCTTTTGGGATCCAAGAACCATTTTTTTAAAATCAAAATCAATCACACCCTTTATTTGAAATAACACCAACCCTCATATTGGAAACATCAATCCCTTCTCGGAATATTTTAACACTACCAGTATGCCATAACCACCAAACTGGCACACTCAAAATCCTCTTTTGAAAGAAAACGCACTCCAAATCCCTAACCAAATAAGTTTCGCAACTTCTACACAATTTGATAAACCAACTACCCAACTTTATAAAATACCATCAAGACTCAACCAGTTTACAAATAATATTATGAAAAAGAAAACCAATTTCTAAATAGTTTCCATAAGCATACCAAACAATGCATAAATAATTTCCATAAACAAACTGCACAATGTGTTAATGATATTATAACCATGTCAAATAAGTAACCCAAATAAAGAAAACTCCATGATAAACTATTCGATAGTAATGTGAAATAGATCGTCAAATTGATAACATTATCCACACAGCTTTTTACATCCACATGGCACAAATTTCATAATTACATATAAATTTAACTATATAAAATACTTCAAAACTATATCTAACAAAACCAATAAATCTGAAAACACTATAACAAATTAACTAATTACATTGATAGGATGCGAAACAAGTCAAATATTTAACTAAAATCAATCAAGAATTAAATGGATTTAATCATAAATGGAGACGTAGATTTGTCTTCCTCAACGGAAAGTGACTGCGAAGAAACTTTGATGGAAGGTAGAATAATCCTTTGCGGACTAACCGCACATACTGAAGAGTGATAAAAGCACATGTCACCCAACCTGCGATAGAATCAGGATTTATCGAAATTAAAAAAAACACAAAGATATAATTAAGCGAAAATAAATAAATAACTAAATAAATAAATGAAATAATAAATAAATAAATAAATAAACAAACAAACAAATAAATAAATAAATAAATAAATAAATAAATAAAGAAACAAATAAATAAATAAAAAAATAAATAAATGAATTGATATACAAAAGGTGGAGACGGTTTCAAGTAAGGGGTGATGTGGCCACGCAAAAGCATGGTAGAGGCATCGTGAAAGGGTGTTCGGATCACCGACGAGAGGGAGGTCAGAGGCAGTGGCTGGAGTGAAGACTGCCGGAGAGGTGGGAGGTCGCTGGGAGCGGGGTCTGGTTTGCTAGAGCAGGGAAGCCGACTATCCAGTGCAGGGCAGAGCAACATGGGAAGAGTGAGGGTGAATAGCAAGAGGTCAGACTACTGGGCGAGGGGCGAAGGCAACTAAGGTCGATCTGTTGGGCGAGGGGAGCTGGCCAAAGGTGGAGGTGATGGGCGGCGACACTGGGAGAGTAGAGGTTGGGGCGTGAGCAGGTGGTCACCCGGGAGTGGAGGGCGCTGGATAGTGCGATGAGGAAGGGCAGTGAGGCTGGGGGTTGGGTGTAGTAGGGGGGCAGAGCGGAGGTCGAGGGCCTGTGGCGAGGATGATTCTAAGCGGAGACTAGAGGAAAGGGCTAGAATGATGGGAAAGAGGTGAGGCGGTGAATGTGGGGCGCCTGGAGGTGACTCACGCAGGGTGCCTCATGCTGGAAGGAGAATGGTGGGTTATGTTTAGGTTTTTTTTTAATTTTAATAAAATAACACTAATTATAATAATAAAACTAATAATACTAATAATAATAGTATAAATAATATAAATATTATAAATAATGATAATATAAAATGAAAATAATAATAGTAATAACAACAATATTAATATTATTATTAACAAACATTATTTTTAAAAATTAATCCATTTAATTAACTAATGCTTAAAACCTGGAAACAACGCACTCATCGCATGACTAAAAATGTGCAGGAAATTTGCACACCTCAACGCAGTCCACTTTGGCACCCATACAAGCACCTGGGAAACCGCACGGTTACCGCTAACACTGCAGTGCATGTCCACGGGTCTGAAACCCTCTAAAAACATTAAACGTCAAAAATCTTAAACTAGGACCCAGCCCGATCCTTCATGTGAGAATGTGAAGCCCAAAAATAATAAAAATAAACATAAATTAAAACATCAGGGTGTGACAATTCTCCCTATCACAGACACTTTCTGCCTCCAAGAAGTCCTAAAGTCATACGTTTGCGAAGAAATGAGTCCATGCCAAAACAAAACCAGAAGAACTAAAGAAAACTGAGGATCTCGAGATGACATTACTCTACACAGGTCACTCTCAACCGATTCAGGATAAAACTGAAGCCCGAGGTTTATGGGAGAACATGAAGGGGTTCTCCCCACCTCAAGAACTGAACTAGATTAGAAATTTAACACCCAAACATATCACCCTGAGAGGGGGAGGTGGGTGATGTTGTAACTCCCAACCAATCCAAACTAACTTCGATATCACAAGTGAAAAACACCTTACCAAAACCTGGAACTCATGACCCAGAACAAACACTCCCAACACTAGGGGAAAGCCTCCAAATAGAACTTACCACAAGTAGTGAACCCGAGCATAACCCCAAACATCAGATCTTTCATAGGCACTTACGACTCCAAACGAGCTCCTCTAAACAAAAATTAAAACAGAAAAGTTCAAAACACACTTTTAAGAAACACACACAATTTAGAAAACCATGATCAGACAAACAAAAATGTTTGGATAACAACAGAACATGTCCGCCATAACTCCATAATAAAACAATTGACCTACAATAATTTCAAAACACTAATAGCAGAAAAACATGAACTGAAAGGATTTAAATGTTCAACTACCAAAACAGAACACAAAACCCTAATCGAGGCTTCACGCACCCGGTAACTCATGAATAGGTGCGAGCTTCACCCTGAGACCTATGGATGGGGTTCTAATAGCTGAAAAATATCTTTCCTCATAGTCAAGCACTAGAATCCTTTAGTCATAGCATCTTCTTCAGGCAACACTTCTGGAAAAACTTCTCTAGATGACCCAGACACCCACAATGATGACACATCTTCGGAGGGATGTGACATGATGGCTTCATGTGCCTGAACCAACCACACTGGTGGCACACCACTGAATGGTCTGATGAACTAGAATCCAAAACCACTACAGAAAAATCTTAAGAAATATGTCCCTCTGGTACACCCTGCTCGCCAGATGGGGAACCTTCACGAGCAACATGATTCACTAGATTGCGAAGCACCTGCGCTCTGGAGACCAACTCACATAAGAACGCCTCATCCACTAGCTTCTCGAAATGATGGCCTTTAGAAAGGAGCATCCACTACTGGATCTCTAGATGAAGACCACCGATGAAGAGATAAGTCTTCATCAAATCTTATGATGCTTCCTCTGGAGAAAATGATAGAATCTCCTTGAAACGGTCAACATATTCCTTCACCGTCCGTTGGCCTTGGTAAATACGCATGGGCTCTTCCATTTTCTTCATCTTCACCTCTTCAGGTATAAACCATCAGAAGAAGACATATTTAAGGACATCCCACCATCATCTCAACATTAAGTGATGGTGGGGAAAACAACTCCCATTCGTCCAGAGCCATACCTTGAAACAGACACAAAACCGCACACACTCAGACAACTTCAGGGGTTCTCACAACCCTGAAGACACCCTCGACCCCTTAAATTTCATTTAATGCTTCTATTGGACCTCGGTCACCATGAAGGATAGGAAATGTATGAGAAGAACCAAAACTAGGCATGACTTATCAGAAACCTTGGGGACCTTTCTGGGCAGCATTTTCTAAACAACATCTATAACACAGAACCAAACCCAATATTAAGCCGAAGCAACGTTATTTAAAGCACCAACATCTGAAAACAATGATCTCAAAAAAAGAACCCGAAAATACAAACACCACCCAAAATTCTTTTTTGAAAACTCCATTTTTATTATAGATTTCAAAACTGCATTCTTTCAAGGACATTTTTTCAAATATCAAACCCACTTTTCAAACCAATTTCAATTTCCAAAATTCATTTTCTCTGTTTAAAATTGATTTAGAAAAACAATTTCAAGCCTTTAGTTCCAAGTTCACACCCCATTATTCCCATGAACCATTTTACATGTCTTAATCTACTTTCATCAATACACACCAACATGCACTTCCTATGCATTCCCTCACATGTTAAATAATTCATAAAGAGTACTCAAGGTTTCACCCTAACCAAATCTCCACTATTTCCAATCAACCATCGGATTTTTAGACCAAGAGAATTCATTTTAAAAAAAAATCCTTTTCACAAATTTAATGCCATTTAAGAGAAATATTTCTCATTTCAAAAACCCTTTTCATTTTCAAAAGTGCACTTACACCCACAAGAACCAAGATAACACACAACTTGCATCAAATTACCGAAGTGAGGGACAATTAGTGATGCTTAACCAGGCGACATGGTAGTGAGCCATGCCCCAAGTAATAATCAACAACTAGGAGGAACTTAAACTGTGTACTCAAACTCCACATGGGTCACTACACCATGTGAAATCACGATGTGACATCAGCTTTCCTCTGTTGTCATCCTTCAATAAAAAACAAACCAGAACAAAACAAGGACTCAATTCCTGGACTACCAATGGCGACTCGAGGTTCAGAAAGGATGAGGGTTCATGACTTACTTCCCATACCTACCTATCATGTCCCGAAAATACTAATATCCATCTACTGGATACCCCAAATAACAAGGCCCTATTCTGATACCATTTTTTCATGATCCAACTTGGGTCAACCCTGAACCGGTCACCTGGGCTGGTTAGAGACTTGGCCCGACGGGCGTTCCTGATCCCCACGAGCTGGAAACAAGTGTCGAGCATCAATGATTTACTATTGGGAACGATTTGTCCCATGAAAAAAAAAAGATTACCAGATAAAAAAAATTGACGAAAAAAGTAAAAACTAGCATTAGAAAAAAACTGAACATACCTCCGTGTGACCTTCTAGGTCACCACCCAACTTAGACTCAAGACATCTCCAACACTGAGCAGCTGAACCAAGAACCTGAACAAGAACTGAACCTGTAACTGAAAAAAAATATGATTGTTGTGAGCACTGAGATGCCCAGTAGGGATGCCAAATATAATGACATAATCCAATGTGTCCTTTCCCGAAACTGTCCATAAACACAAGTTTGAAATACAAGTATGAAAGTAGGATTTTTACATTTTAAAAAATAAGTAACATGTTTTTCCCATTTAAAGTAAAGATAACACATGATACATACCATTTCAAAAATCATTTTTTCATTTTATGAATAAAGTCAAAAACAAAAAATATCAAAGCTAGGCTAATGTAAAACAAGTAAAAAGGTGAAAAATGAAAATAAACTACTCCAACAAAAAGTAAACAAGTAATGTAAATAATCCTGTAACCATGGGTGATCCTAAAAATCTCTAAAATATACCTGGATGTACCCGGTTTCGGAACAACCTACCAGCATATGGTAAAGATCCTAAGTCTATAACCAACTAACTGCCCTAAACTGACCAATCTAGCGACAAAGCCCACCTGGCCTAACAACAAAACTAGGGGGTACCAACCCCTCTAATCGGGGTGGATTAGCAACCGTCACTTGGTCTCTAAAAGATGCCTCAGATCCCATGGTGGTTACAATAATACTTTGTATGTAGGAGGCCCTTTCACGCGTGACTCATCTCACCGTACTTTCCTACCACAAACATAGACACTCCATATGATAACCCATATGGGATATCCCCCCTATAGAGGTTCCCCAATATATATACATATATTTATGTGTGTGTGTGTGTGTGTGTGTCTCATATTATCAGAGGTGCTAACTGGGCCTTCATTCCATGAAATCATTAAAACCATTTGATACCTTTTTAAAAATATTAAAGTTGTTATATGGTCATACAGAAATCAAAATTTTGTCATTTCAATGAATCAACACAAACATTACACTAAAGATGAAAGTTCCAAATGTGCCATCACGTCACATCAATGTTGAAATCATTTCTCTAAAAACATTTAAAACTCTGACCAGACACACACAACATCCAAACACAAACCATTCTAAATGTTAACACAAATCCACCAAGGAGTTGGGAGAGCCAAACAGGCCTTTAAGTTCAAAGTATCCAAAAGCATTACCTTAACGTCACCTTTGAATTGAATGTTCCAATTGGGAATTTGAGTTGACATGACTAAATTCATTTACCCAAAACATCTTACCTATATGGATTTTATATTTATAATGCCAAATGACACAAATCCTTGAGGAATTCATTTAAAATCGCTTCTTTGAAAAAACACAAAATAACCACCATATTTTGTGATCCAAGAACCATTTTTTTAATTCAAAATAAATCACTCCCCTTATTTGAAATAACACCAACCCTCGTATTGGAAACATCAATCCCTTATTGAAATATTTTAACACACCCACTATGCCATAGCCACCAAAGTGAAACACTAAGTATCCTCTTTCGAAATCAAACACACACCAAAGCCCTAACCAAATAAGTTTGGAAACTTTCACAAAAAATTTGATAAACCAACTGCCCAACATTATAAAATTCCATCAAGACTCAACTGGTTTACAAATACTCTTATGAACAAGAAAACCAATTTCAAATCAGTTTTTATTAGCAGACCAAACAATGCATAAATAATCTGCATAAGCAAACCACACAATTTGTAAATGATTCTATAACCAGGTCAAATAAGTTACTCAAATCTAGAAAACTCCATGATAAACTATTAGATATTAATGTGAATGATATTTTTTGATTGAAAACACTATCAAAATAGATTTTGACACCCACAGGACATAACCTTCATAAGTTCATATAAATTTAACAAGAGAAAATACTTCAAAATTATTTCTAGAAAAACCAAAAAATTTGAAAACACTATAACATATTAACCAATTGCATTGTGAGGATGCAAAAAAAGTAAAATATCTTACTAAAATCAATCAATAATTAAATGTATTTAATCAGAAATGAAGATGTAGATTCACCTACCTCAATGGAAAGAGACTGCAAAAAAACTCTGACAGAATGTAGAATAATCCTTTGTGGACTAACTGTGCACGTTGAACAGTGATATAAGCACACATCACCCAACACTTGATTGAATTTGGATTTATCCAGATTAAATAAAAATACCAAGATGGAATGAAGGGAAAATAAATAAATAAATAAATAAATAAGTGAATAAATATATAAATAAATAAACATACAAATAAATAAATAAATCAAATATCATATAAATAAAAAAACAAACAAACAAATAAATGAATAGATATACTGAAGATGTAGATAGTTGCCGGCAAGGGATGACGCGGCCATGTCAGAGCAAGGAAGAGGCATTGCACAAGGGGGTTCGGATCGCCGGCAAGAGGGAGGTCAGAGGTAGTGGCGGGAGTGATGACTGCTGGAGAGGAGGGAGGTCACTGAGAGTGGGGTTGGGTTCACTAGAGTAGGGATGACGACTGGCCTGTGCAGGGCGGGGCAACAAGGGCAATGTGAGGGTGAAAGATTGGAGTTCGGACTGCTGAGCATGGGGAGAAGGCGGCTAAGGTTGGGCTGCTGGGTGAGGGGAGTTGTACAAAGGTGGATGGGACGGGCGATGAGGCTGGGAGAGTAGAGGTCGAGGTGAGAGCGGGTGTCCGGCTGGGTGTTGAGGGCAGTGGCTGGTGCGATGAAGAAGGGTAGTGAGGCTAGGGGTCAGTTGTAGCGTGGGGTGGGGGGGAGGGCAGAGCGGAGGTTGAGGGCCTGTGGTGAGGGCGGTTGTAGGTGGAGGCTAGAGGCAGGGGTGAGGTTGAGGGGAACAGGGTGAGGTAGTGATGGGGGGGTGCCTAGAGGTGGCTCGCGCAGGGTGCCTCACACAAGAAGGAGAGTGGGGGGTCGGTTAGGTTTAGGGTTTTTTTTCATTTTAATAAAATAACAATAATTATAATAATAAAACTAATAATAATAATAATATAAATAATAATAATAATATAATTAATGATAATATAAAACCATAATAATAATAATAATAATAATAATAACTATAATATTATTATAATTAAAAAAAATTAAAACATAATCCATTTAATTAACTAATTCTGAAAACTGGGTAATCGCACACTCATCGCACATCTAAAAAAGAAATGCACGCAAATTGTGTACCTCACCGTAGTCCACTTTGGCACCCACACAAGCACCTGGGCAACCACACGGTTACTGCTAACCATGCGGTGGTCGTGCATGGGTCTGAAACCCACTAAAAACATTAAACTTCATAAATCATAAACCGGGACCCAACCCAATCCTTGACGCGAGAACATGAAGCCCAGAAATAATAAAAATAAAAATAAATTAAAATTTCGGGGTGTGACGTGTTCCAAACTAGGATCCCTATAAGGGAACACTCACCATGCATCGGAAAGATGGTCGATATATACTCAACCAACTCTTTTAAAGATCATTAATCCTAGATGTATTTGTTCTAAAACCACATCCACACGTAGTATCCAAATGTGGATTTATATTTAGGAAAATCGCATAATCTCTACCTTACTAATACATTATAATGTTAACTTATACTTAGACTCATCCTATAAGTTATTCATGGGGTTATGTTCCCCAATCTATGATTTAATAAATCTTGTTCAAAATGTTTCTATTGAACATTCTTTGATACCAACTATAAATAAATCAAACCTAGCAACCTATTGTTGGTTATTACATTATTACATTTGTTCTAAAAACAAGTGATCGTTTCATAAAGAAATTGATATTTTTGTATTATTGTAAAACTATATACATACTTAAACATGAAATTTCATTTTAAAACATAAAATATAACATAGTATTTTCTTTAATAACATTTTTATTCCCTCTAGAATATCCTGGTATATCAATCTTAGTACACTTAATAGAATCTTGGGTAAAGGAAATATAACAAATGGGTGATCTCAGATGCTCAGCAAGGGTATTTATACAATAGAATCTAATAAGGAATGAATAATATAGTAGAAAAAATAATGATAAAATAATGTCATATAAATAAACACATGATTTTGAAATTTATCCATGGATATCATAACTATTAAAATAATCATATAGACATGAATAATTAATTTCTTAATGATGAAATTCATAATGTGGTACATCTTATACATACCTTAGAGACCTCATGCCATAAAATTTAGAAGAATAGGTAAAGCCTCATCCAATTTCACAACTAGTTTTGTATCATGATACCGACCAATACATCAAGGTGGTATATGATTTTAGGTCTCACCCATCACTTAATAAGTTTAATGAAAACATTATATGAATAAACAATACAACTTAATCAACATGGCTAGAAAATCAGTAATAGTATTTATTCAAAGAACTAACATATACAACATCAACACATTTCTTTTTCAAACTAATAATAAACTATACAAAGATATATGTTTGATGGAGTCATTAGATTATATCCTCAATAAGTGATAATATTTAATAAATTATGTTTATTTTGACATAAATAATTTATACAATTGATGGAAAATGTATTGAATAAAGTAATATTTCCACATTGAAATAACTTATTTAACATATAAAAATTTCATAATATTAAGGATTTTTTTCTTTTAATGTAATATTTAAAACATTTAAAGTAATATTAAAATTATTATGTGTTCATGATGGGTGTAAATTTTTATTTGTGATTTATACATTAAAACAAAGATTCCTTTCACATTTTCAAAAAAAAGTCCAACGTACATCGTTAAAAACTGACAAGAATATTACTTTTAAACAGTTTAAAAAAAACCAATATGGGTAAAATTTTATTTAATAAATAATTTGATAATATTGAAAACATTATTTAAAATATTTCATGTAAAATATTAACATGGAAGAAAAATATTCTAAACTGAATAGAAGAACAAAGTCATTCACCCTTTAAAACATTATTTTGGAATATTGAGTAATTAAACAGAGGAAAATTAAAGGTAACCATATAATTTATATAAGTAAAACATTTATTAGAATATATATTGGGTTTAAGGTATAAATATCATATAATTTTTCTAGTAGAGACTTAAACATAAGTAGCCCCAAATAATGATGATATTCTGAAATTAACCGTTACCTCAGGTCTGAATTAATTTATATGTGTTAAAACCTATTGTATAATAAATATAAATTTAGTATACATATATTCTAGAACTATAATAATATATATCATACCATATATTATTTACATATAACCTTTTATAAACCTTTTAATAATAATTCATTAATAAAATCACCACTTTGTGTGATAACTACTTACATTGTATATATGTTTTGGTTAGGTAGTTTTGGTCCTTGTACTTTAATCATTGTTCGATCATGTACATAATTTCCATCATGATATATATATAATATATATTCATTATATATATATATTCATAATCATCCATGACAAGTAGATATAGAAAGATGAATTAATTTGTTCATAGAGACGGTAGGTCGCACATACGCATTAAAGCTCTATTCACTTTTCGAAAGATGGAATGAAAGAAATTTAAATATTAATTAAAATTTATAAAATCTGTATTAAATCATATATATAATATATATTTATTAAATCTATCATTATATCCTACCATGTAAAGAGGAAATGAAAAATGATTCACATTGCTTCGTGGAGGTGGTAATCCACATGTATTTACGAGCGATGTTATATTTTTCATTTCACGGAAAAGAGAATTGATAAAGGTGGTTTCATAATCATAATTAGATTTATATTTATTTAGGATACTTAATTTATTATTTTATGATAAACACAATATATTTATAGGAGTTAAAATAATATGTTTAAAAAATAAAGTGATCGGTTAAGGAGATTACCTCTTCTTTGAAGTAACTCATTTAGATCTCCTCACAAGATCCCAATGGTTGGTATTTTTGAAAAAAAATCACCTATATAATGTGACTGAGGATGTTAGGAATGTAATTTTCTATGTTTTGGTAGAGATATATTGGTCAATTTGGTGAAATGAAAACAGAAAGTGGTTTCATTTTATAATTACGGGAAATGACGCACTTGGAATTACAAGAAGGATTAAAATATAACTAAGTGTTCTAAAGAAAAAAACGTACAAATAGATATAGATTCATAGAAAAAGAGGATAATGATTAAATTTCACAAACCATGTAAATTTGGATTGTATTTGGTTCCATTTTAAACATTCTCATTTGGTTTAACCCCTTGGTTAAAAAAATTAATATTAACAATGGTAATGAATTTTTTATATTAAAGGGTTATAATTTTATTTATAAGATAAATATTATCTCATAAATGACCAAGGGATGAAATTGTAGACCATTTCTATCCTAATTAATCAATTTCAAAATTTTAATGAATTTTAAATTATTTAATACAATATTTTTATTCTAAAATACTATTAATGTAGTTCTAAGAACTATTTAAATAAATTTACTTTCAAAACCACATGATATAAATGGAATTCAAATTTTAACCATTAAAACATCTCTAATATGTTATTTTTATCTAAAAATTCCATCGATCATAATAATTCACCCAAATATTGTTACATTTAATGTAATTAAAATTATAAATTTTATTTTTTTAATAATTAATATGTTTGTTCAATTAAACATATGCATTATACAAATAAAACCATCCAGGGACTCAACCCTATGATCAACACCCCACACCCCCATTAATGAGTGAATTATTATGAATAAAAATTAGAAATAAATTACCCTCAGAAAAAAATATTATCTTTCAAATAATTATTTCTTACAAAAAATTATCCTCTTTTTATACATATGTAAAAACTTTTGATATATTAAATTTTAGAGAGTGACATTTTTTATTTATTCTCTCCTTAAATTAATATAATTTCATAATCAAATATAAATGGAACCAAGTTAACATGTATTTAACAATTGGATGGAAATGACCCAAAACCCATACATATAATTGTATAATGTCAAGTGTTGGGTTGATATTAAGACTTTTTCTCTTGGTTTGAACCCTATTTTACATATTTTACCCTTACTAGGGTGACAAATGTTTACTAAGATTACTATTCATACTGAATTAAAATAAAAGGGAACTATTTAAAAAATTCGAACCTAATGATTCCTAATATAGTATGAATTTTCTAATATAAAATATTTAGAAGTGGGAAATTCAACTTTAATATAAATATATAAAAATAAATGAAAAAAACTTATTTCAGTAAAATACATTTTTATAAAATAAAATGGATTTATTCTTATCCCATAACTAGTAAAAACATTAGATGAATGATAAAAATCGATGGAATATACAATATAAAGATTTTATTTAAATCAATCGCTAATAGTGAATAATTTAATTTATGAATATAAAAACACATTGTACACCTAGAAATATCTCTTTAACTTTAAAATGACTTTTTTTCATTTCTAATCATCTGATAAAAAAATATTTAATTTTACACATCTGTAGACCATAAATTTTTCATAATTTTGTTTGTCCTATTTATACACCCCATTTTAATGGCTTGATGGTAACTCTCACATTAAAAAATAATATTTCAACAATATATCATGGTTCATTTAAACTCAGTGTTGTGTCTAAAAAAACAATCAAAAAAATAAAATTTATTTGAAGAGAAATATATCATAAAATATTAAGGTGTTGAAAACCTTGATTAATGATCACATACTGCCTCAATTCCATATAACATAATGTTTACACTCCCATGACACCTAATTGTTGAAACCCACCTCATAATATCATTAGTTTCACTTCATTGAACTAGGTCTACCATACTCCAAATACATGAATTTCTCATCAAGCCATAATATTATTTGGTGATCCTCTTAAAAATAAAACATAACTCAAATGATAAGCTTAACCATATTCTTATCTTCCATCCAACACCATACTAAAACTAAAATTATCTATCCATGCTTGCTGCATGATTTTAAATTATATCCCAAGTCAAAAGGTCCTGGAACTTAACTGGACCCACCCTTGAGAATAGACTTGATACCAAAATTAAAATTACTCAAGAAATGTTCCCCATAAGAATGTTCATGGAAACATCATCATGCCAATCACAATCCCCTTCAATGGTATTAACATCCTCAGGTAGTTCATGCCCAATACAATCACATCTTTGAGGTACAGCCCACTTGCATCAACATTATCAAGGCATAACTATTCTTGAAATATATACCAGGTAGCACATCCCATTAACTAATCTTAACCTGAAGCATCTACACACACTTACATATCTCAAGAACTCACATGCTTGGGCTAACATCGTGCTTGGGTTTCCCTCATAATGAAAACTAAGAACCGACACACCAAAACACTGATTCACTTACCATAGTCACTAGGTCCTCCCAACAATTCTCTAATCCAAAAATCACAATGGGATACAACTCACGAGATAACCTACATGCTCAAGTCTTATAACCACATTGCATCGCATGTTCCAAAACAAAAAATATAGCGTATCGCTATTCAAAGCAGGCATCATGTTCTAATATCACTACCCACTCCTAGGGAACCCCTCCCCTCTAAGTATATATACTAGTAGATTAGTCCCTAGAGTATCTATTCATATCTCATAGGCATACACATAAACAATCTTCATCACCATAGTGTGATTTGTATCTAGTAAATCATAATAGCCCACCTCAATTAAGAAAAATTTCATTCCAAGCTATATGGAAAACCCCCATATAGGATGTTTCTGACACTTTATGTAACTGAAACTAAAGAATACCCTCCCCCAAGTCATTCCTCATCAAGGAATAAAATTCTTGTATCGATATACCAATTCTCCATGAATCCCTTACTGGAGGGATTTTACCATCATCGATATCAATCATCTCATCATAGAATCCACATAAGCAGCCTACAAAAAGAAATATGAAAATTATTCATTCCAACTGAGTATAATTTCACCAAGAAAATATATGGGAAAAAACTATAGAAGATTATGTTGACACCTTAAACAATTTTACGTTAAATTTCAATGATAATAATCACACATGGGTTGGAATATATATCATGAAGATCCTCTGTTCATACTCATGATGCATGAGATGCCTCTTGCCTCTATGATCAAGAGACAAAACCTATAATAAATCCCAAATTCAAACATTATGTGCATCACATGAGTTGAAAATCATATAATTGTAATATCGAAAACTAATAATAGCAATCCCAATCCCGTTGGACATCATATAGGATGAGATTTCATGATTCACCATCATTATATCCATCACATCATCTGAAAAAAATTTAAATATCCTAGATATCATATCCAAAATAGTAAAATAAGGAAAAATTAAACTATGATACCACATTGTACTATATTAACCCGATTCACTCTAATCAGTAACTGTACTACTAGTTCTATGTGTCTGAAGGTATGCATCCCTATACACGTTAGGACGTAGGCACATAGTAATTTTCTAGGGCAGTACCATGGGGAGACTATACCCTATGTATCATACAATCAATAACAAAATAAATAAACAAAATATCAAATAAATCCACCATATCATGGTTTTTATTATAAATTAATAATCCAAAAGTTCTATAATAAAATGAAAATAATTCATACATGCATACAATATTGATCAACCACTGGGATGATCACATATAATGAATAAATAAAATAAATAAAATAGAAGGCTTCATTGTGACTCTCCACCATACCTTTTTCAAATCTCCAACCTAATCTGAGCTATCAAGTTTAACAAACAACATCACTAAGATTATACCCAACATATTCCTATAGCATGTTAGAGACTTCATGGGTACACTAGTGTAGTTGTGGATCAAGCGGAGTGTTAGCACATTAACCAGTTGGGAACCACCGACATGGTCTCATACTTAACCATGAATATAGTATAATGTTGATTTCAAATTATTGTAGAAATAAAAAACTACTAGATATAAATAAAAAACATCATTGATCCTTAAATTTGTGATACCAATTAACTATTCCTACTTAGTTTAATGTCAAAGTTTCCATAATCATTTAATGATGACAATGCCAACCAGAATAAAAACTAGGGATTATTTCACATAAATATAAAATGATAACAATCAATGGGATAAAATCACCCTAGAATATATTATAACAATATGGGAAATTATCACTCCTGATATCTAAAACTAAGGAATGATCAACCTTAGTATGAAATGGTTCCAAAAAGTTAAGACCCATCAGTGTGGGAGAATTAACCACACTCAAAAAAACCTCACTAGCCTCGATATCTCTCAAGTGGTATGACTTATCCTCTTCCCAAAACCAATGTAAACATGTCTCCAAATAATTGGAAAGCCATATATTTTATAAACATTAATTCATGATTTATTACATAAATAGACACAAAATACAATCCAAAAATATTGTGAGGTATTCTGTATTTGGGTAATTAGATACGTGAAACAATAACAAGAATCATTGGTACAAAAAAATTATTTTAAAACTCTAAGACATGCCCTTATATTCCGTAGATCTTCTAATACATCACAGGCTAACCAGTGGACATACATATAAAAGGGGTCATATATAAAGCCTAGTGATGGAATAATCAAAGAATAACATGATGAAACTAATACATGTTAGTCAATAAGAATATCAATGAGACGTTAAAGTGGTGATATTTATGAATATGAACAATGAAACTTGATATAATATGATAAAATTATGGAAACATAGGAATGTGGAAACAACATAAAACAAGATATAATATGAATAAGTCAAGTATAATCACTGATAAATCATAACATAGTGTGCATAGTATAACCTATCATGTAGCATAAAAGGTAAATAATTAGATAAAAATATTACCCAATGCATTTAAGGGATATATAATTTTGGGCTCACCGGTCACATTCATATCATATACTTGAATTTGTGTGCAACATATATCATAAAATATCAGAAGTTATTTCATCAAATTTAAGTCCAGGATTAAGGAGTGTGAATTACATAATATTAATTAAACAAGAAATTATGGATAGGTAAATCTTGGTAAATACCTATAATTAGAAATGGGAATGGGTATTCAGAATAAAAAAGTTGGGCATGGAAAATCCCTATGTAATTTCGATAGCATAACAGGTGTACATAAAGGTTCATGGAAGTGTTTAATGAGAGTGAAAGGTGGTATCTCATTAAATTAAAATAAAAAGGGTGGTAACGTGTTCTGTAAGAACACATTACAACATGAAAATTTTGAAATCAAATTTATTAATATAGAGTGTGTACTTGAAATAAAATTGAATAGCGTAAAATCCCTTACCTTGAGAAGGAACTTCAAAAATCTTGGGAGTATCTTATTTAGATCTTTTGAAAATATTGGTAGATATTTATAGTAGTATATAGAGATTAAATTCAAGCTTGAATAATTTTGAGTGAAGATAAGTGGGATTTTGAGTGGGTATTTATATCAAAATAGAGGGGAATTATTTATTAATTTCTAAACATAGGTTTTGGACTCTATATAATAATATACTCAAAACCACAAACCATACCATGCTTTTCTCCCATGGTTTCATCCAAATAGTATTTTTTTCATTATTTTATAACTCCAAGAATTGAAGATATTAAAATAATACCATTTGTGGTGTGTAAGTGATTCATGTTCATAAAGAATTTATTTTAAAACATTAAAATATATTATAGGTTTTGGGGGATTCATTAAAGGTTAATGAAATTAATATAAAAACATAAAAAAAAATTATTTTGTAGTGAAAATATATATTTGGTTTCTTATTCATTTTATATAATTTATCACAAAACTTATCGGTCATTATGATGTTATAATACAAACTGTATGTCTAAATCATATTTAATTTTTACCCAAAAAATCGATTGTAACAGAAAATTATGAATATTTAATCATTAACTAATTTCAACATTCCAGTTTCAAAAATATTATTTATTTAATAAATATAATTCTCTAAATTGAGAATCTATATTTTTAAATTAAGAAATTAGTTACTATAAGATACATGTTTTTACAAAAAAAAAATTCATACCCTTATTAAGATTATATTGGACTTCATTAAATTATATTATAATTTTTATATAAATTAATATTACATAATGGTCATATTATATGGAATTTATATTTATTTAAAAATTAATTAATTTATAAAATGGAGTGTTAATATAATTTTTTTCGTATCAAAATCTAATTTTCATCAACTCATATATACTTGTTTATATAAAGTAATAATGAAAAGATATGAAAATAATAATTATTTTAATAAAACTAAAACATATACATTTAAACTAATAGGGACTAGATATTTGAACCCTTACTCCCCCGATGTATGTCTTAATGGTTAGGTGTGCGATGGTGTAAATTTCATGGGGTGGTTCGAAAAACATAGTTTGGGTCTTGATCTCGATAAACTTCAACTTCTCCCATAAACAGTTCTGCTCATGTTTCATTTGTTTAATTTCAAAATGGGATTGGTTAGGTAAAAATCAAATTGATTCCATCTTGATTTGAAGCTCTGATGATTGTGCTTCATAGGGTACAATCCTACTGGTTGAGGCCATCGCTTCTTACATCTATATCAATTATACTTTATCATAACCCTTAATATATACCTATCTTATTGATCACTATAAAAAGATATATTTTCAAATTTTAATATGATTAATAGTATTTTAAATCTAAAAAAATTTATTTTATAATGATCCAACATAACCAAAGTTGTGAATTTATTATCTTTAACTTCATTACTTAATAAGGAATTTATTTATTAAAAAAGGTAATTTCATTTATAAAATTTAGGGACATTTCATTGTTACCCCTTTAAAATTTTCACCCTAAAAATTCCATTTAATACCCTAAAATATATTAGGGTACTTCTACTTCTTCACATCATCTACTTCCCAGATTGCCTACTCAAACCTGGGGTTAAAACACAAAACATTGACCTGTTGATTTTTCTTATTTAGTATAAATTTGTCTCTATAAACTAAGATCTTCACCAACTAATCTTCGTATGAAAGATCATTCTACAAGGGTAACACTTCTAGATTGAATACATGTAAGGTGTCTGGTATGTACTTCTTCAAGAGGGATATATGGAACACATACTATAATTTGGATAGGTAAGTTGGGAGTGCAAGTTAATTGTACATAGCTCCAATGCGATTAATAATATTAAAGGGGATGATATATCTAGGATGAGGATTTCACTTCTTCCCAAACCTTGTGAGTTTCTCCCAAGGTAATATATGAAGGGACTCTTTATCTATATCCTGAAACACTAAATCTTGTTTAATATTGTCTACATAGTTTATCTATCAACTTTATCTGGATTTCATTAGATGATTAGTGGTTTTAACATTCTCTATCATATCATGGATAATATTATTCCCCTTATGTTTCATCTCTACAACATTATCCCATAAAGTTAGAGTCCAAAAAAATTTCCCGTATAGAGACTCATAAAGTGTTATTTGAATGCTTTAATGGAAACTTTTGTTTTATGAGAACTCCAATAGGGGAAGGTATTTATCCAAAAATTACTAGAAATGAACTTAACATGATCTCAACATACCCTCTAGAATTTTAACGTTTCTTTTAGACTGACCATATATATAAGAGTAATAAGTTTTACTGATACTCAGTTTTGTATCCAATGTTTATTAAAGACTTCTTTATAACCTTGAGGTAAACCTCTGATCTCAATCAGATACAATGGAGAGTGGAACTCTGTGAATTCTTATCACTTCTCTTGGGTATATCTTGGTGAGTTACTCAAGAGATAAATCTTCCTTGATGGAAATGAAATTTATTGACTTTCTATTGAGATCAACAAATGCCTACATGGTCTTATTTCATTTAGATGTCTTGGGGAGTACTATGAAAAAAATACATGGTTATGTATTTCTATTTCTATACTCGTGTGGGAAATGGTTGCATCATACCCTTATACTTATGTCATTTAACCGTAACTTGTTACCATACTAATATTTGAGATATAAGTTCTATAATATAACTCTTTATGTTATCTGGCCACAATTATTTCATTAGATATCTATACATATTAGTTCTTCCTTCATGAATAGAGAATAATTAGTTATATGAATCATCCAAAAGTCACCTCTTCGGTTAAGGTGTTTATGGTAAACATATTTGGGATCTGAACCTTATAACCCAATCCTTAGCAATGTTAAACTCAATAATATTTACTACCATTCATTGTATCTCCTCATCAACTTTTTAGTCCTGTTTGATCCTCTCATGATTGGATGGTTGATAAGTTATTTGAGAAAGGTAGAATGAATATCATTTTATTATTCCCATTTCTATATTTTAAAATTACAATAATATTAGATCCCTTTCGATCCTAATCATGCATAGGGATGAAGTATCATTCATGCTCATAGAATATATCACCTTTTCACCTTACTAGGATGGAAATGGACTAAACAATCATAATCCTAGATCATCTCTAACCACCTTCATTAGAATATAGCGATCTACTTTTGTGTGAATATATACATGAGTCTTTTATAATACTGATATATGTTATACTTCTCACCATAGTGATAATACTACAAATTAATTAATGAAAAGATCACCAGAAAAAAATTTGTATCATGGGTTTGGTAGTTCTACTCATGAACCTTTAATTGGTGGGAGGCATATGATATAACTTTTTCATATTGCATGAGTAAAAAAAGACTTTTTGGATGCATTATAATAAATAAAATCCTTCCCCACTAGTGGGAAATATAAGCATAGGTGGAGTTATTAGACTCTTATTTAAGTCTTTAAATATCTCCTCACATGCATCAGTCTAGAAAAACTTTACTCCCTTCGTTGTTATTTTGGTTAGTGGGCTTAAAAATTATGAAAGGTTTCTCACAAATCGACGAAAGTACCCATCTAATCAAAGGAGACTTTATATCTCTATCATAGATGTTGGTATAATCCATCCTTCAATTTAATATGTCATTAAAGGATCCAAATTTATTCCATTATTAGTGATAACATTCCTAAAAAATGTTACATTCTCCATCCAAATATTTCATTTTCTGTATTATACATATAACTTTTCCTTTCTCAATGTCTTTAGTACAGTATCCCAATGCTTCTCATGTCCATCCATAATTTAGGAGTAGACAAGAATTTTGGCTATAAATACTATAATAAATTTTTCAAGGTAATCTCTAAAGACTATATTAATTAAGTTAATGAATATAAATAAATGATTAGTGAGTCTAAATGGAATCTGTATGAACTCATAATGTATTTACATTGAATGAAGATTAGTCCTAGAGATATCCTCCTTCATCCCATTTACTTAAAACTATCCTGACTAAAGATAAACCTTATAGAATTAATGGGATCCTTGTATCTATTCTATAAATTAATAAATATGTGGAATAGGAAACTTTATCTTTATCATGATCTTTTTGACCTCACAATAAACAATGAAAAGGAAAAATAATCCACTTTCTTCTAGATAAAGAGGATTAAGGAACCCCATCATGAAGCACTTGGGCATATATACCCTTTATCTAGATTCTCCTAAAATATATTATTTTAATCTTAATGTTCCATAGTGGTAATTTTTTATAGAGTCTAGGATATTAGAGAATCCATGGGTATATGTTTGATTGAGTACCTGACTTATCTGTTTAAAAGAAGACCAAGAAATTCATCAAGAAACCCCTAAGAATATTCCTTTAAAATGGGAATTTCATCAAGAATGATCTTTTCCTTAGTGTCAATAATTTTTTTCTAGATATGGTTTCTCATAATACAATAGTATCCCTTATTCAGATGATTATTTTAAAGGATATTCATCCTCCTCCATGCACTTATATAGAATTGGAGGGTGATTCACAAAACAAAGGTGATTTCCTTATCTCGGTAATTTATGTTAGCTCTATATAAGGAATCCTAATTCATAACTAGAATTTCATTGCATTATTATAAATATAGTATTATAAGGCTCACATGAATGTTCATCCTGTAATCAAGAATAGTGGATAAGTTATATATTGGGGATGAAATATTTTCTCTATTTTTGTTTTTCACTGATAACTCTACTTCCATGTCTTGAGGTGGTGTTTGAGTCATTCTACTAAAATTTATTGATATGGAAGAGTGTGTGGAAACAAAATCAAATAATATGATTTCAATTATTTAATGAAAAACTAGAATAATTTTTTCCACATCATTTTCTGGATTTACCTCAATAGTTTTAAATCCATAAGCTCTCCCTTTATCTCTAAACCTTGGAAACCATTTTTGTTGGTTATCATCGACAACCCATATCTTAGTGCAATTATTTTCAATGTTTCCCTTGTTCTTGCAGTTGAATCATTAAATAAAAATCTAATAGTTTACTAGAACATTCCTTTATCCCATCACATTGGTGGGTTTCTCCCATGAGCACTAACAAGATCAGTTCCCTCCCTTCTCAAACCTAAATCATTTTTTTATCCCCCTTAAGAAATTTTTGGGATGCTTCTTACCTCACTTTTGAAAATTGGTATGTTGTAATTATTTTTCAATGTAAAATTTTTCCATCACTGACCTAGAAATAAACTACATTCTTCAATTCCAAACTCTAAACTCGTGAAACCCTTAAGATTCTCAGATCTCCATTTTTACTTTGAGGTCACATTAGAAAACTTCTTTATTTATTTCAAATTCCATACTCACTAATTTTTTTCTTATAATCATCTTTAACCCAATAATTATGTGGCCCACTTTACTTTCAGGGTTAATAAAAGATCTATTGATGAATCATGTAAGTCTTGTGAATTTTTCCTCATATTTCCTAAAGTATTTTTCATCATTTTTCTTGAGGAAAACCAAATCCTTATCTATTTAATGTTTGACATTATGAGGAAAATATTTCTCAAAAAAAAAATTCTCCTGAATTTTTTCTACCTCATCACTTTGATATCCTCCTAAATCATTGTATTTTTGATAAACAACAAACATTGATAGGCTTTTCCATAAAAATTATAATCAACAAATATGACATTATTTTTCTCAGGTTATTAAAGGAAAAAAAAATTATTTTCAAAAAAGTTGATCCATTATTCCATTATTAAAGGATTAGGAGATCCACTAAAATTTGGAGGCTTTTTTCAAATAAAGGCCTCAATTTCAAATTTCTATTTCTTAGGGGGAGGTGTGTTTCCCCCTGATTCAAGTTCTAGTTCAAAAATTTAGTTATTTGAGTAAGAATGGTCATAAATATCTCAAATCCTAGTCCCCCAAGATTGGTATCTTAGGTTGGTGGTCATCTCATTTTCTATCGCATGCATTATTGACTCAGTTCCTCCTATTTCCACTAATTGAAAAAAATAAAGGTAAAATTAGGGATGATAATTTTAAAACTATTACACACATAAAATGGAAACTAATGAACATTTAAGGGATAACTCATAAATTACTTACATTACTTAACCTATGATTTTATAGGTTTCAATATATGTTATCCATGGTCTATTTCCTAAAATTAAATTTTATGAGAATTTCAGTTCCCTTCTTGATGGTTCATAAGAATCATGGTAATTTGCTAAATAATATATATCTTTATTTTAAAATAGGTTCTTATTAAGTCCTATTTTTCATTCACCTAGTTTTGATCAATTTAATAGAAAATACTCCCTTTTTGAGGTTATTACCTTTAGGTGAAACTGTGTCAAAGCCACATCCACTCGTAGTATAACATAGGGTTTTTATTTCTTAAAAACCTCTTACACCATAATTTTCCATAATTTATGGATTTTTTTCAATGTTTATTTATATTCATAAGGCTTCCACTATTGTTTTATAATCCTAATACAAAAAAAATAACTAGGCCTTACTATGATACTGACTATGACAACCCATATCTTTTACAAACATTAACTCTAGATTTATTACATAAAGGCACACATAATAAAATACCAAAAGATAAAGAGGCATAGGTTCTTTGTATAAATATATATATTGAATAATAACATGAAACATGGCTATATAAAATTATTTAAAACATAAAATCATTCCTTTATATTCCATTGATCTTTTAATACTGCATAGGATAACCTAGGGATATACATAAGAAATGGGTGAGCTATAAATCCTAGTAATGGAATAATCAAAGGATGAATTGGAAAAAGAAATAAATATTACTTAAGAGGAATTTAAAGGTGACATTATATAGTTTTGAATCATAAACATAAATATCGAATCGTGATATTATATGATAATGTCATGGAAACATATGAATGTGGAAACAATATAAAACATGACATCCTAAGAATAAATCAAGGTTAACCATCGAGATATCATAACATAGTGTTATTAGTATAACTTATTATGCACCATAAATGGTATCTCATGATATAAAAAAATTCCTAATGTATTGGATGGATATACAATTTTGAGCCCATATTTCCCATTCATATCATGTGCATGCATTTGTGTGCCACATAGATCATACAATATAAGAACATATTTCCTCACATTAATCCTATTATTATAGTGTATGGGATAAATAAATTGAATTCCCAAATAAATTATTGATAAGTACATCATGATGAATAACTTTGACTGGAAATGGGGATGGCTATTTACAATATAAAAGTTGGGCATGGAAAATCATGGAATAATTTAGGCAGCATAATAGGTGTACATATGGGTTATTGGAATTGATTTATGAGAGTCAAAGGTGGTATATAATTACATGGGAATAATAAGGGTTTTAAATGGGTGTGTAAAACACATTAAATCGTGAAAAATATTAAATAAAAAATCATACTACAAAGATTTTCCTTGAAAAAAAAGAGCGGAGAGAATCCCTCACCTTTAAAGGGTGCTTCTAAAAGATAGAGGGGATATTATTAAGATCCTGGGAACACCATGAGAATTATTTATAGAGGTATAGGGAGAAGATAATATGATTAAATGGGTTTTAATTAGATAAGATTGGGATATTGTGTGGTTATTTATAGCGGAAGATAAGGGTAATTCTTTATTTATTTCTAAACATAGGTTTTGGACCCAATATAATAAAATAATATAAAACATAAAACATCCCATGTTTTTTGTTGCTATTTTTTACAAAACAAGAGTAATTTTCAATATTTTATAATTCCATTAACAAGACATATTAAAATAATATCACTGGTGATGTAGAATTGGGTCATGTCCATAAAGAATTGTTTTAAAACCACAAAATATAATATAGGTTTTGGAGGATTCATAAATGGTTTTTAAAATTAATAAAACATATTAAAAATATAATATTTTAAATATTAAATATATATTTGTTCATATATTCCTTTTATATCATCTATTACATCATGTTTTAGCTATTATTATGATATAATATAGACTGGTTGTTTATACTGTGTTTAATTTTTACCCAAATATTCAACTACCTTATAATATTATGATAAATAAACATTGGATAATTTGGATAAAATAATTTCAAAAAAAATATTTCTTTTATCAAAAAAATTCTATAAGTATGAGAATTTATACTTTTAAGTAAAAATCATTATTTATTGGAAAATTCATGCTTTTAAAAAAATAATATTTTTTTGACCCTTATAGTGATTACATTGGAATTAATTAAATTATAGTATAATTTTCATATAAATAAATATTATTTAATTATAATAATTTAAGAAATAAATATTTATTTCAAAATTCATGAAATTATCAAAAAGTGTGTTAATATAATTTTTTATTTCTTCATATCAAAATCTAATTTTCATCAACTCATATATAATTATATATACAGTAATATTGAAATGAGATAAACATAATCATTAATTTATTATGAATAAAATATAAAAATCTATTCTAATAGGGTCTACATAAGTAACACATAATTACACCAATGTGTACCCTCAGGGTAATATGTGTGATTGTGGATCTTTCTTGTAGTGGTTTGATGAACATGGTCTAGACCATGATCTCAATAAGCATGATATTCTCCTATAAACAGTTTCATTCGTTTTTTCAGTTTTTGAATTTCAGATTGGGTTTGGTCAAGGAAAAAACTCAATGACACTATCTCACTAGAAATATATGATAATTGAGCTTTATAGGGTATGATCCTATTATTCAATGTCATCACTTCTTCTGTATGTGACAATTAGAATTTATTATAACCCTTAATGTATACCAATATTAATGATCACTGTAAAATAGGCTATATAATACATTTTTTAGATGTTTAATGGACTTTCAAATTCGATTGGAGATATTTTATAATATCCTAAAGTGACCAAAGTATTGAATGTGTTTTATATAACTAAGTTAATTAATAATGAATTTATTCATTCAAAAATGGATTAACGTTTATAGAAGTTTGGGTCATTAAAAATCCATGGTATACCTATAAATAGTATCCCAGACATCCCTACTGGGGGATTTATCTTTAGTATCACATACCTCCCTTGAAAGGGAGTATTCTTTAGTTTCATAGTCCACCCTAAAAGAGGTGTTTTCCATTTCATGAAAATACCACCCTATGTTTTTTTACATTTCATTTATAAAAAAAATAAAATGTGTTATTTGAACTCCCGAAATCATCATCGTTTTCCACAGACCATCGGCTCATGTGAATGGTACGATTTTTAAGGTGACACTTGTAACCATCTATATCCATGTATCAAACACTCGACCTAGGGTCAAATAAGAGTTAGGAAGACTACTCAAGTCCCCTAAATCATAACATAGGAAAGACATGCCACGTGAGGTTCTCCTGGTCACTATATAGAATAGGAACCCAACTTGGATCCCTTTAATAATTTCATAGCAAAGGGGACTTTGTTGATTACTTTCATAATCCAAATAATTCTTGGGTTAAAAACCCAACACTCAAGGGTTTAACATTCCCCAACATAGTATGAATAAGCCAATGGATATAATGTATCACAAGAGTCCTCACATGTCCTAGCTAAGACCGTCTTCCTAAGTTATTCCACACCTCTATATGAAGGGGATAAGAATCCCACACAACGGACACTATATCACACTAAACCTAGTCACACCTTTTAAGGGGTTTTAAGGTAAAATAAATCATTTAATTACTAAAACACTCACCCATCAATGGAAAAGGTATTGATCTGGTGTCATAGGGTCCCCAGTGGCCCCAGATAGACTATTAATTCCATGTGTAGCCATTTTCATTTAGTTCGATCATAATTTAATTAATAAGATAATTAAAAAATCAATTTAGGCATTTAAAAATATATTTAACTTAAATGTAGATTGTATAAGGTGGTGAGGCCACATACCACATGTAGATAAGGAAAGCATAAACTTTATGGAATGTACTAAGGATCACCTACGTTATTCAATAAGGTTTCCCATTAAACTAGATCTATGATATCTACTACCTAAACCCATCCATGAATCCCCTCATCTCAACTGAGCATCATTCACCCACTAGAGGCTCTAAACCACACCAAGAAACACCACAAAATTAATTTCAATAAAAATATAATTTTTAATTAAATTTTTAATTCACTAAATTTGGAATAATTGACTGGTTACTCACTGAGTATCCTATTAATGTTGTTACTACAACTAACAACCTATAGGAGGTCCACAATGTTCTCATGGAATCATCTTTTTCCAAATCCCTAAGACACACTTCCATTCACGTCAACAAATTAATTTAATTTAATAAAAACCTATATAAAAGTCAAATTGTGTTGTACCTAAACTGAATCATTGATCCTCTATTTGTAGACAATATTATGGGAAATCCTATAGCTAGGCTACATGAAATACACATTATAACAGGTTGATTCCACCATGTTGGAGAATAATTTTCAAAGAACCCTAAACAAGAGAAAATAAAAATCAATATAAACCTAAGAGAAAGAATAAATGGTTAGGAGGGGTGAATCTCACCTTAAATCACTAAAGAACACACCCAAAATCACAAAAAATATAAAGGGAACCGAATTGGGTGATGGGAGGAAAGGGGGATAGATCGTGCACATTCATGGGGAAGGAAAAAAGGGATTTACTCTTAAGAAAATTTTAAGGGATCAGTAATTTTCAACATTTAATGATCCTTGCTGTTTTTCCACAATATTTTCCAAACCATGAACCAACCATGTGGTAGGATATTCCTAAGAATACCATTGTCTCATGGTTGATCTCCACGGTCTACCAAACTATGTGCTAACGATGAAAATTGGAACTTTCAAAGTTTTTAACATTTCATATGTTTTGTCTAAAATTGTTTTAAAACCATTTGAAAACACCATATTCTAACCAATATAACATGTTTTACTCTAATATATTACACAGTTATTCTTGAACCATGAATTAATCAGGTAACTCAACCAAGCATTATATAAATTGAATAGAAAAACTCCTCACACCCAGGGTGTGCATGGTTTCTCCAAACCATGCCCACAAAACAATGTTCCCTGGACCAAAACCCTCCCAAAATTCAAAAAAGTTACCTTAATCTCTCATTGATAATATGAACACCTAAGGTAATATTTGATCCCTAAACCTTGTCCAAAAACACCACTTTAGGATGTTCCAACTCTTAATATTATGTTGTTAATCAAAATTATCAAACAACCCTTCCACCAATTTTTAAATTCAATAAAAATCCTTTAATTTCACCCTAAAATGGGGATGGTATTTTAGAAATATTATATAATCCACTACAATACCTATTATGGATATAAAAAAATAGTCTACAACCTTTATTCATATTATATTAATGTACAAGTGTTTTATACTAAAAATTATCAACTAAGAACTACACAATTATCTTGTTCTATTGAGGCGTGGATTATCCTAATTCCTTTAATGATTGTCTCAAAAAATATTATATTACCCCCTCACTTAATCTCAATATAGAAAAAGGTTTGAATTATTTCTTTATTCCACACAAATTATAACAGTTTTCATGATCACACACACAAATAAAAATTGTGTGTAATATTTCTCGTCTACTTCTTATACTTGAACTGATACAAGTAATTATCATATTCTATATTCTTATTTTCTGAAATACACAACACACACCCTCTCTTATTCCATATTTTACACTGAAAAATGTTTCTAAAATTGTTTCACATATTGTTCCTCACTTTTTACTATTACACGCATTAAAAAATTAAAGTCCTTATTCTTATAAATCTTACATTTTAATAAAAACCTCAAGTATTAATTTGAATTTCAAATTAAAATCCATGCTTAAACATCCTTTAAGAACATATTATCTTATCCTCACTAATTTCTATCTATTAGAAAATTAATGACCTCTTAGTGAACATTGATACAATTAAAGACATTATAGATTAAATATTGATGTCCATTAATTTATAAAATTAGACATTTCATTAGATCCACTAAAATATATAAATATTCTATGACCATGGATAGAATCATGACATTTTATATGGAATTTTATACTATTTTAAACACCTATGACCTCCACAATGACATGTTGAATGTTGTTTAAATCTAGCTACACTAAAATTCTTCTAAAACTAATCTCAATACACCATATACCATGGAGTTTTCTCCACTTATTATTTCTAATTGGGAAACTTTACTTATAAACCGGCATATAGATCCTCAATTAAAACCACTAATAACTTCCAAAATACTTCACTTCTAATGAAAAAAAAATTTCTTGATATTTTATGGACTTATTAGAATATAGACAAAGAATGGATCATGGTGTGGTCATCCCCATTTTGATTCTTATAAACTCACTCTTATTAAATCAACATAATAACCTCTATGGAATATTCTATCTCATCATTTACCATAGGAGAACTTCTCAATTAAAATTCCATGTGAAATGAAAGTAAATTTTTTGATCCCCTTATTTATATGATTTTACATGCTCTCTTAAGAACCGCATAAAGTTCCTCTTAGATCCAAAATATAGGATGTACATTTTCCTCATACCACAACCTTAAAAATACTTGTATCCTTGGGAAAATTAATGTTTTCACTTACAAGACAATCTTCATGGCTATTTTACACATGACCATAGTGTTGTTATTTCATTATCATATTAAAAAATTTCAAACTCTACTCACCATGATTCAAACTTATTTTATATTATCTAGATCATTCCAAAATAATGGAATGAGATTCACCTAAAATGAATCATAATAAAACACCTGAGTTTTAACTAGATTAGTTTGTTAGAAAAAATATTCTAATGATGTAAACTTTATTTTATCTTCACTTATACTTCAACCATGGGCACAAAAAATCTCCAAAGAATTTTTGGGAATAATAATCACTCCCTTTGTATTTTTTACAAAACATGGAACATAAATCACTTAAAACTCATTAAACAAAAAATGAATAATTATTAAATAATTTTATGCATTTATAAGAAAACTCATGGTAGAAAATAGTAACATGGAATAAAAATATAAATTTTTCTATTAGATAGTGACATACATTCATTTCTTCACATCCCTTGATCCTCTTGATAACAATTCCAAAATCTTCTTCACTTATCCCTTGAGACTACTTAATTTAATTAGATAAGAATCAGGTTAATAATAATAGTAAATCAACTCCAATACTTAAATTAGTTTTTTCATCTATCCATTTAATCTATGTATGATAATTTCAAAAACAAATCTCACAAAACATGTTAAAATAATTATAAAACTATTTTCATAGACTTCCCCTTCAAAAAAACTATCTCTAAATGCATGCTCCCCTTAAATAATAGATTTTGGTCCCATTAGGTAAAACACATATAAATGGACCAAACCCCCAATATAAACTTCATAAACATTTGTGAATACATAAATGGAATTAAATATAATTTTATTTATGAATTCCTTCTATACCTTTTACAATAACAATTCATGTAACAAAATGAGGTAGGGGATTGAATTATCATACCTTAACCTTTGATGAATGAAGGCAGATAATTATTGTTCAACCTCTATGGATTAATATTAAACCCCCCTTTTACTGAAAACCACATTTATCATAAATGTTCTTATTCAAATCACATTTTATATTATGAGTACACATCTTCCTTTTAAATTTAGAAAAATTGATTTCTAAAGTATATTTTTTCTTACTGGTTTTGAATTCTTTATTTGAAGAACAACAACATTTTTGGTCTAAATTGGAAACACATTATTTAACCTACTTTCTCTAATATCTACTATATATGGTCACTTATTTATCCTTATTCTTGAGTATACAAGGTATTATATACATTCTAGAATCAAAATTCTTTATTTTCATTATAGAATCTTCTTTATTCTTAAAAGGTAATGACTTTTTCACAATTCCACCATCTTGAAATAAGTTTATTTGAGTATGTTATCCTATAATTGTATCACAACCATTCTTCAAATTGTTCATATAACATTGAATTTTCTCAAATATTAATTCTTGGGATTTATCACAATGTTGAGACACACTTATTAAAGTTTTTTTTAACCCATCTAGATATAATATGTTCATTATTTAAATTTTTTCTTCTATTGTGATTTTTTACAAATTCCTATGATATTGATAAACCCACCTTCATAAATGATCATTAATGGTTTCTTAAACTTCATAAAATATTTCAATATATTCAAATATGTTATCATATGATATCAGGGTCCATTATTTGGTATCCATGGATGTTTCCTCTTTGATGTTTCATGTGTAACTTCAATAAAAAATTCCTTCTCCTATCCTTTAAAATTATTATTTAGAGACTTATGAGTAATAAAATTCATACTAAAATGTTCTTATAATATTATGAGTAATTATTTATCAATTATACCCATCCGGTCACATCTTTTATAAACTTTTTCTAATGACTGTAACTCTTTTCCAACCACTAGTTTATAATTTCAAAATTTATTTTCGAACATTTTTCTTTTGAGTTGAGTTAATCCCCCTAAAAAATTCTCTCATAAAATATTATCATGTATTAATATTTTTAATTAATCCCAAATGAACCATGGTTTCAATAGAATCCACAAAATTTAATTATTCCTCTTAAAACAAGTTTTCATCCAGATATTGATACATTCCCTTCTACCATCCTATAACCATTAATCTAAGTTCATTTTATTGAAATAAATAAATTAGAAAAAATACCAACACTTTATGATTTATTTTAGAATCATTTTAGACCATTTTAAAATCACTAATTATATTATATTTCTATTTTAAATAAATACCCCTATAATTAGGATATTTCTGAGAATCATCTTATTTTCCATGAATCTAGTTTTCTTATTTTATGACTTTGAATCAGAACATTTACTAAAACATTAAATATCTTTTTCATTATTATAATTTTATAATTGTTAGTAATAAAAAATATTACCATTTTATGAGACTACAACACTTCTCGTAATTTTATTCCTTAATAATTCTATAAAATTGTGAATCAAATTATAAAAATGGAATTTATACCTATCCAATTCCTTTTCTACATTGATTAATTTTTGTTAGAAAATCTTGAGCTCCTTCTTATTTTATTTGAATTTTATTTCCATGTAAACATTCTAAATCTTACATTCATCAAGAAACATATTCAATCAACCAATATCATTAATGAACATTGAATCCATGTCAAAATGATAAGTGTTATTATTTACATATGGTTGATATCCTTTTTTATATTATTATTATACTTCTACAATTGAAAAACCTTTAAAATTCACTCTTTGAGTATTCATTTTAACATGAACTCAGTTTCAATATCATCATAACTTTCATCAATGTTGTAATATGCACCTGTAAAATCTGATTTATTCACCATTTTAATAAAAAACCTTTTACCATATTTGTTGTCTTTGTGTTTAAACAAGTGTGTTAATGATGTATTATTTTTGTTTTGTTAAATTATAGTCACCTCACATTTATATAAATTTAAATCGTCTAAAAAATTATGTTTTCAAAATTATAATTGGTATATGTGAATTGTTTAAAAAGTTAGTCACGTCATTTTTTTTAAAAGTGTTGTTATTTCATATAATGTAATCATATTGTTACATTTATTGATCTTTGAAATGTTTTAATAACACTTTATTAAAATTTAAGTGTATGAATTTTTTTAACATAATCATAGTATTAATCATTTATCAATTATTTTAAAAATATTGTTTTATTCTTTCATATATGTTATTGTATATAAATTTGAAAAAATTTATATATATATAAATATATATATTTTAATAATGCATTTTCTTCTCTATTCACGTTTATAGCACCTCTAGTGGAAGTAGTGTCTCCTTCAAGCATTAGTTGTATATCTATATAAACTCTACCTAACATGCTTTCAATGTTCCAAGAGCCCTTAAGAGACACATTTTATCACGACCAACTATATTAGCATCCATGGAATCTCGCTCAATTTTCACGATAGAATCTAGTAAGTTTTTACTACTTATAGAATGATCAATGATCTCAGTGATGACTCCCAACATCTCTCAATGGATTCCACTTTTTCATACTCCTCTGTGTGTCTAAAATACTACAAGAACCTACCATTAGGTTCTTTAATGTTACAAAAAATCCCCATCAACCAACATAACATGAATTCTTTTAATGTGACTATGTGTAATTTTTTAAAAGTGTTCATGAGTTATCTTATAAAGTAAAAGTGATGCTTGTTCTAGTGATCATGGAGATTTTTGAAGATATCATGAGTAGTATTCCAAGTAATTATGAGGGTATTTTAATTTACTATATAAATTTCAAAGTGAACACAATATATAACTTCAACCTACCTTGATATATTTTAAGCTACCATAATAACCAACCATGGTGATTCCAAGTTATCTTGATAAACATACTATAAATATTTCAAGTAACCACATGAGTTATATTTTAATATTACCACATAAGGTATATTTCAAAGTGACCATGAGGTATATTTCAAAGTGACCACTTTGGTATATTTTAATGTGATTACATGAGAATATTTTAAAGTACCACAATAGTATATTTCAATTGATCGCATATTATACTTGTTCACACAGATAGTATACAGATCATGGTGTTTCTTAGCATGGTAAGCTAAAAACCAAAAGGATTATCTCTCTCATGATTAATTCATTAATTTTATTATTTTTTGAAAAAATATATTTTCTAGCATTCTCTTTTTAATAATTATTTTTATAAAATCATTAACTAAAATTTTATTTAATCCATTTTTACTGTTCTAATGATATGTAAAATAAATATATATTACAAAGATTGTGTTGTAAAGTATTAGTAGAAAAAACATGGAAATACAGATATAGATAATAAATTTTAAATTATTTATTATATATTTTATTTTTTATAGCTTTTGATTTATTGAATCATTTAATGTTTGTGGGAGTGTTTTTAATTATTTTCAATATTTTAAATTTTTTCATTTGTTCTAATGATCATATTAGATGTTGTCTTAATGAGTTTAATGAGTGAATTAAAGTGAATGAATATTATTATTGAATATGCATGAATTTTTAATAGGTAATGAGATGTTTCCATATTTTGAATATTTCTAACTATTGAACAGCGGTGAGGAGTTTTGAAAACTCCTTTACAGAGAGAAACAAATATAACTACTGGTGATTAGTTAATAAATTGAGATTAAGTCATATAGTGTGAAAATATTTGATGAATTTTTTAATACATGATGAAATGAATTATTTTCTTAATACATGATTAGGATCTCCTACAACTATTGTTCCATTTATTCAATGACAAAGCTAATTCAATTGTCTTATCCATTACTATAGAAGTGATCAAATTTCATTAAGTTACATCATCTTCAATATCTTCTGATCAAGAATGGTTTTAAATATTTTGTGGTTTTGTTCATGTTATTTATTATTTAATCTATTTATAGTTGTGAGTGTCGGTTTATACTTTCCCAAACAAAATCATGTCAGTTGGTAATTCTACAAACCATAAAGAATGTTCATGTGTTGTGAATCTTGAAGAAAATATAGGATAGAGAAGGTCAAAACTCCTATAAAATTTTGAGTTTTTTCCTCCAGGTATTGTAAAAGGGAATGTGTATAAATAGTTTATCACAAATTTAAAAGTCAGTTGTATTAATGGGTACTAATCTTCTCACTAAGTAGAGAAGATTCAAGAGTAGACTACGATCATTATGATATGAACCAATATAAAATTAATCTATATATAATTTAGTTTATGTATAACAATATTTTTAACAATAAACTTCACTATTGATTCATATAATAATAATGTATGATTGATTATTTCTTTTAGATGTTTTAAAAGACCATTCACCCATACCCCTTTTGTATGTTATTTACATTTATATCGATCCAAAAACTAATATGACTAGGTGTAACCTTCTTAAGGATAGTATAAATCTACTGTTCTCATAACAATAATTGGTATCAGATCAAAATCCTTTTGGATATAGGTTCTGTTATCTATTTCTAACTATTAGGATAACCTGAATATCCTGGAACTATGAGTCTAGGGAATAAATATCTTTTCCTGAATAATGAAGGTATTAATGAAAATTTTGGATGGATACCCCAATATCCCCCATTTTTTATGGAATTCATTGTTGGTATTGGAAATTCCATATGGAATCAAAACTGAATTAATTATGTCTGTATAATTAGAAAATCAAGGAAACCCTATATGAGCTACCCAAAGCAGATCCAGAGACACTTTTAGGTAATGATATTGTAAAGTCTGTTTTTCATTATAAAGTAAATAATGTTATATACTATATTATAAGTATATGTGTGTATAGTCATGTCTCATAATGTAATATAGTCCACAAATTTTAGTGATGTATTCAATTTACTCATTATGGGACATATTAGATTATGTGAACTATTTTTGGAATGCTTCAATCCGAATACTATGATATTCATATGGGAAAAGATGATTTAGTCAAACATATATTCCATCAGTTTAAAAGTATTAAAAATGGTATTAGTTCACTTCATTAAGTACTAGATAATATATCTCTTATTGAAATGGTGTTTAGATAATTATAAAAAATTTAGCTTGCAAAGAAAACGACGGTTGAAGAAGGTGATAATTTTAAAGAGTATACCTTAGATAACTTCATTAGTTATTTACTATAGTATAAACATTATCTAAAAAATACTACCAATGAGGGGAATGAAAAAATATAAGGTGGTTATTTTAAATATAATCCTAATGAATCCTTAAACACTTCTGAATATGAATACTAGGATAGTGAAAATGATATGGATAATTTTTTAGAGTATTTTTTAAATTTTATGAATAAAAAATATGGAAAAATTTAGTTCAAAAATAAGTTATTAAAATAGTATAAGAAAGGTAGTAATATAAATAATAAGGATACATTAGAAATAAACTATACTGAGTGAAATAGGAATGGTCACATCATGATAGATTACGCCAAGCTCAAACATCCCAAGAATTAAAAAGAAAAATTTAGGAAATAAAAGAAATCTTTGTTTGGAGGATCGAATTGTTCCGATATTTCATACTCTAGAAGTTAATCAAGAAGTGAATAGGAGACAAGGAACCTTTATTTTATGGATACAAACTGTGTACCTATTTCATTTTTTAATCAATTAATAACTCTAACTAGTGTTATCTATAATGAAATATCTAGGGATGAAAAAACTAATTCTATTTTTTGTTTAGATTATAATTCTATTAATTATAAATTCTAATAACTTGTTAAGGATAATCATGAATCAAAAATGATAGTATCAAGATTCTTTAAACAAATATAGACATAAAAAATAAAAATAAGAATCTGGTTAAAGAAAATTAGTAAAAAGGGAATGTGATAGTATTAATATTATTGAATATATTTGTTTCATATAATGAATAATATATAAATAATTGTGATTCTAAGATGTTGAAACTAAAAAAAGGAAATAACAGACATAATGATTTATTGGTAGTAAATAATAAATATTAGTTAATAATGTTTTATTCTATCTTGGGTGAAATGAAATATGTTGAGAATGAATGCAATAATCTAAATCAAGAAAATAGAAAACTGAGAAATATAGATTTTGGTTCTAATTAAAAGGTATTTAATGATTTATAAGTTATTCAAAAGGAGAATATATATTTTAAAAAGGAACCATGTAATATTAAAAAACCTAATCTACAACTATTCAATGTAAAAAATAAATATAAATAAATTATGTCTATGATGAAACAAAAATATTACACGGACGGTTTTGGTTATAACTTTTTATCACCAAGGATGAATAAAACTGCCTTTGTTAAAATACCAAATGGAATTATTTCAAATGATAATTGTTTTAAATTTATAATTAAATATAATTATGTTAATGAATCTTCTTTGATATTTATATAATCATTTGGGCATACAATGACATTTATTTATAAAAAGGAATCTTCCAAACAATCCATAAATAGGTGTTTTATATTTATTTGTATTCAATAAATTTTCTACAACTAATCTAATTATACCCAACATAGAATGGGTACCAAAAACATTGTACATGATTGGTATATTTTGTAAAATATAACTAATAGGTCTAAAAGATTCATGGTATTAGAAATTGGATATTCTAGATACCCGACATGTGATATTTCAAAATTTCTATCTTTTAAGTCATGTGATAAAGGCCTAGTCACATTTGGAGACAACTCTATAGGTTGTATTAAAATTCATGGATTGGTTGAATTTTTTAAATCTATTATTATTTCAATGGTTTTATTTTTTATGTGGTCTAAAATTCAATTTAATAAGAATATCATATCTCTAGGATTTAAGATTAAATGTAATATTGTAAAATGATAAATATATTGTTTTGAAATATAAATATGTTTTATTTTATACAAATATAAAATTTAATCTTCATACTATTGATATTTCTAACCTAACCAAACAGAAAGTTAGGTGTTTGAATGTTATAGAAGTTGATGATATATTATGGCATATGATACTTGGTCAAGAAAATTTTATAATGTTTCTCAAGCTTTCAATTCATGAATAGTTTCTACAATTCCCAAAGTTACATACAAGTACATTATGTGTGATTCATCATTAAAGGGTACACATCATGAAGAAATATTTAAATATATGAGTGATGTTAGTACTAATAGTTATATTGAATTATTATATATTTACTTTTTTTCTAATACATCCTACTAGTTAAGGTGAATAAAATATATAATTACAATAGTAGATGATTGTAGTATATTCATTTGGATTTATTTCTTATATCATAAAAATGAAACTTTAAATAAATTTTGTGCTTTTTGTAAAATTATTCACAATTTCAAAAATCTATCAAATCATCTCTATATAAAGTGATATATGTGGTGAATATTTTATTTCAGAATTTCATAAATATTTTAAAGACAATGGATATAAGTATTTCTATTATTCCACTATGACATCACAACAAAATTGTTTGGTATAATGAAAGCATATATCAATTAAAGAAAAGGAAATAACAATGATTATATAGTTTAAAATTACCAAATATTTTTGGGCTTCAGCTATCAATTTAGATTTTCATGTTTTAAATACAGTCTCTGTTATACATTTTTTAAATGAAACCCCTTATGAATTTAATAAAGATTTTAAATCAAAAATTATATATTTTATGGTGTTTGGTTCTAAAGTTTTTATTTGAAATAAAAAAGATAATTTTGAAAAGTTTTGTTATGAAATTTATTAAGGAATATTTTAATGTTATTCTAACACCAATAAGGAATATATAATTTTCAATAAGAGACCATTAGTGGTTGAATAGTTTGTACATGTTAAATTTATTGAAATTAATGATAAAAAATAGAATCCATATTTTAATAAAGTTGATGAATAATTTAAGGAATTTAATTTTGGTGATGATAATGAACAAGAAAATGAAAATTCTTCAGTTGAGGGAGATAAAATACCTTCTAAAACTGATCCTAAAGAGTAAAAAACTATTAAATATCATCTTATTGTAAAATTAATTAAAACATTTATATCTCATATATGACCTAAAAATATGATTTAAATTACTATTTTAATTCTTCATTTGTTTCTTATTTTGTTCCTATTAATATTTATGATACTTTAATTGATTCAAGCTAAATTAATTATACAAATGAGAATTAAAAAAATTAAATTAATAAGGTTTTTAATTTGGTTTAATTACCAAAAGATAAAAAACTAATAGGAACTAAGTGTATTTTTCATAATAATCTTGATGAAGTTGAAAACATAGTTAAAAATAAAGAAAGAATAGTAGTTAAATGTATTTTCATGAAGAGGGAATTGAATTTGAAGATTATTTTTCTATTATTTCTTTGATAGAATATATTAGAATTTTATTAGAATTTTCTTGTCATGAAATAATTTCATATGGATTTTAATAGTTCATATTAAAATGGAATAATTTCTAATGAAGAATTTTTTATGTAACCCAATAAATTTGAAAATAAAAAATTTATAAATCATGTATTTGAAGTTAATAAAGATTTATGTCGTCTTAGGAATGATCCTGGAGCTTGGTATGGAATACTAACTCTTTTTTTTTGAAAAATTGTTTTGTAAAAGGAATGGTTTGTCCTACCCTATTTATAAATAAAGATTCAAGTGATATTTTGTTTATATAGGTATATATTGATGATATAATATTTGGTTTAACAATTTAATTACATCCTAATGTTTTTTATAAATTGATACCCAATCCACCCTTTTTGGGTTTATTACCACTAGCTACAACTATTCTAGATCCACATTAATTTGTATTCTCTAGATATGAATGTAATTTATCAAAAACAACTCACTATATACTTCTCCAATGTTAAAGATAGACTATTATACATAAACTCATCCAAAGTATTATCGATGAATTATTCTAGTATTAATACCCAAAAATAACCATACATGTCTTATATTTTAACTATAGTGACCTAATCATTTTACACATTACAAAAGATAATTTTTTACATAAATATTCAATAAACACAACCCATATATCAAAATACCTAATGTCTTTAGAAGAATAGGTTAATAATACACAATGAGACAACAATCATATTTGTTTCATTTTTCAAAATTATCTCTTAATTCATTTTTATCTTATAAAACATAATAGGATAACCTATTGAAATACAAATACAAAAGTTGTGAGCTAAAAACCACAAGAAAGAAATAAGCATGATAAAGAAGCATGACATATGAGTAAAAATGAATAGAATTATATCCTAAAAAAGAATGATTATTAATAATACCATGGTAACATAATATAAAGATCATGTAATCATAAGATCATAGTAATATAGGGATTTAATAGAAACATAAAACATGACATAATTATAATTTAGGGATAATTTCTAAGACAACATCACATGGTGGATAGGGTCTTATCATTGATTAGGTTTCATTATTAATCCCACACATATCATATCATGAGATATATACATTACTATATGGTTTATACTTTTATCCATGCATAACCATAATAAAATTTATGTTTTTATTTTTTTCCACAATTGGAAATAAAATGTTTTGTATAAATATAAGAAAAAACCCATGGAATGAAATAAGTTTAATAATCTTACCTCATATCAAAATCAAAGGATATTTCATAAAAATTATAATAAGGAGAAGGATTTAAATGTTTTGGACGTTCATATATGAATAAATAATTATATGTTTTAAATTTCTTGTTTAACTAAAAAAACATCCTCAGAAAGGGTATATGATTTGGTATAGAAGTGAACCTTCAAAATGGGGTTTTAAGGAATCAATTAAATAATTTGAAAGAAATAAGGAACATTGGGTTTTATTTGAATGCCAAAGGAAAAGAAGAATGGTAATTCCAAAAATATTCCTTTCTTTTACTAGATCATTAATGAAAATATATATTTTAAAATATTGTTATATATAAGTATTGAGTGATAGAAAATTTCCCCTTAATATGGTTTGATTTTAAAGAAAGAATTAGTGAAATAAACTTAAGGAAATTATAACCCCATAAAAATTAATGTATAATAAGTTATTTATATATGTAAGATATATATATAAATAATTTAAAAGCATTCAAAAATATGAAATAGTGAGATAAAGTGAGTTATAAATGCAAAATTCATAACCGAGAGAAAATAGGTAGTTCAAAGAAATCCTTTACCTTAGTTACAAAATCATTTTGTACTTAAACTTATCACCCCAAATATTAAATTTAGATTCATTAATTGCTTAATTAAAAAACTTTTACAAATTTATTTTATTTACTATAATGATATTATATTTATTTAAAACCATTTAAATGAGTTATAGACTTTAATTTCACTATTCTGAGAGCATGTGTTTCATAGTTCTAAGGTTGAATCAATTGTGGATAATTATACAAGTCATTTTATAACTAGAATAAAACCATATACCAGATAGGAAATTTTATTAATTTACTTCTAGAAATTAAAATGGTTTCAAATATCTATATGTGTTCTGATATAAGGATGATTCATCTGGTAAAAATTGTAATGTTCTATAGTTAGTTCATTGAGCAGTTTTACCGAACTTCATGATCTAGGTTAATTTTATTTAATTAAATGATTATTAATAAATTAAAAAACATTAAATAAGTCATAATATAATTAATATATTCTTATTTATCTTTATTAATAATTGTACAACAATCCATGAAGGTGGTGTTGAAAAACTAAGTGTTTTGTTCATAGAGGTTGTGAAACAACCATACTTTGAACAACGTGTTCATTTAAGAATAAACTAATGTGAGGGTATAATATGGATATTACACCATAATAATAATATATAAGTATATTTAGGATTCTTAAGTATCTATGTTTAGGTGGATGGATAACATATGGGGGTGGTAGAAGAAGAATAAAATTGAAAGTGGTTAGTCAATAAATTTACCTCTTGATTTTCTTTTCACTTATTAGGTGGCCCTTTAAGGACCCTTGAAATAGTATTTGGTAATAATATTTACACTAAAATGTGGGGGAGTGGTTTTGTAAGATAATTTGGTTGAAATTTTTCAAGATCTTAGCCTTATAATATGTGAGAAGAAGGGGTGGTGTGGGGTGGTATTAATATGTCTAGGAGAGGGGTGTTTGTGGAGTATTATACACATAAGTTTATTATTTTGGCTCAAGACTAAAAATAATGTAGATTCTTATATAAATATAAATTAATTTATTCATTTCAGTTAAAAATAAATGCCACCTATATCACCCATAACTCAGTTTTACTTGTTTTTTTAATAAAGGAAATTATTGTATTTTGTCATATTTCACTAATCCCCAAAGAATAAACTATTTTAGAAAAATATATAAAATATACAAAATTTTTTTTTTGATGTTTATATTTCAAAAATTAAATCTATATTACATAAAAAAATTACACATATAAAAATTTAAATTTTTTAATAAAATATTTATTTCTTGAAAATGCACAATTTTAATATTACGATCAAAATTATGAACCTTGGAAATTTTTCATATGGTATCATATAATTATTTTATGATTATAATTAAACATGATATTATTTTATAAAATGATTTTATGAAATTAATGTTTCCATTAAATAATTATATTTATTATAAAAATTCTAATAAAATATTTATGTTTTGCAAAAATGCAAACACTTATTTTGTATCTTTTAAAACCTTTGTCTACTTGTATCGTGATATAAATATGCCATAGTTTCATTTTATAAGATAAATAAATATTATTCTATAATTCCATATGAGAGGATACAATTTGAATTGTGAAGTTACTATTCCTAATGGCCATATTACTATTACCGTGGTTCAATTTGTAAAGATCATATGGATTCTCTTCTTTTTATAAATAACTCATTTTTATTTCATTATTAATTCAATTATATTTTATCACAATGTTATATATATTTACATTTATAAGACAAATATTTTATTAATTTTATTTTATTTCATTTCTATAGTGTTTCTCATGAGTTTGGTAATTTTGGTGGATACAGTATATCCAACTTTTCCAATTATAGTTATCTTCTTTTATATTTTTTATCCTATTATGATATATTAAATTATTGTGGACATTTTTATTCTCTATATTTAACATTAAAATTTATAGAAATAATATTTTTGGTTATATCATGTGTTTCATGTGCATTATATAATACCAAATATGACACAATTATATAATCAAATGGGAAATTTCCTTGATAAAATTATGGGTTGTTACAATTTATATTTCATGAAGTATAACCCCATATTATTTAAATTTGAGGTGGGACTTGATAAATTCATCCAGTTTCTAGAAAATAAGGATTGGATTATCAAGATTTTATGAACTCTAGGGACCATAAAGGTCATGATCAATTAGTTTTTATAGCAAAAATCCATGCATAAATAGTTGTAATCAAATAAAGAATTAAAAAAGGTTGATGATATTTATTGGATGGGATTCTAGAATATTTTTAGTGCGAATTATTTTCCAATAGAGTTGTGGCTTTCATATTCTTATCATCATTTGAAACTCAATTAGGGAAGTAATTCAATGATGGAATATACTACTAATTTTTATAGTCTCCTAATGTTTTTGGTGTAATTGGTGATGAATGATAATTTTAAAACTCATAGGTTAGAGATATGTCTATAAATAATTATTCGAGGATAATTTTTTTGAATCTGTGAACCTTGGTGGTGGTAATTAGTATTGAAATGTAATGTCATGACTTGATTGACTCTAAAACTAGCAGTCAGACCGATCACCACATGGCCTAAAGCACACCTCCTCATATTCTAGAGGCTACTGACTAGTAGTGAGGATATAACAATGGTATGGTGGGGATACTATACCCTAACTATTAGAGTGTCATAATGGTAAAAGAGATAAATAATAAATCAACCAATAGTAGAGGCAGTGCTAATGAATGACAAAGCAGTAGTAGATAAAACAAAGAAACTGAACAGTGGTGTCCAAAGCCAATGATATACCACCATCCATGCATTTCTAGATGATGATACATAGGATAAGAAATAAATATAAAGTATTCAATATATAACAAAGTATCATAAATATGCAGAATGAACCAAAATCACCTAGGGGTAACTCTATGAGCATCCTTATCTACGAATTAGTCATGTGCTCCTTACTCTCAGGTACAAGCATGACAGCACAACCAAAGATTTGGATCTCGTAACCAATGAGGTATTCTTTGGTACCCTAGTGAGATGTAGGTCCAAGAATGGTGTGAGATATACTGAGTATACAACCACCAATGGTTTCTAAATTTATTCCAGTTTGTGGATATAAAATACTGCATTGTGAAGGTATGATAGTTGAAGAAATAACTAAAAATAGAAAACAAGCCATCTTATCTTCCTCAGGGACACCTAACTGACCATGACTTATCCATCCTAAGATAGAATTCCTCAGAAAATATGGTCAAACTACATAGATATAACATCAGTGTAATAAAGGGTCATCAAAAACCAATACTAACCAGTATATAGAACCCAAGCATGTTATTTGGATCTGAATATGTGACCCTATAAAATATTTATGCATTATTAAATTCTAATATAAAGTCCATCAATATAATTTAATAGTAGGCACCCTAAGACCATCCAAGGAGATTTGAAAAGGAATCTAAAGTATCTATCCAGGGGCACTATAATTACCCAATCCCATAATAGTCCATCTAATGAGATCCATATAAGAAATCTAAAGTATCACTCTCGACATGGTCTAAAAACAAGAACAAACCTATGATCCCATCCCTAGTGTCTCACATAGGGGACTAAGATTCACTCTTGGATTGGTATAACTATCTTGACACTAACTCCATCCATGGTTACTCCCTAAGGGAACCAGTACCACCCATAAGGAGGTAGAGAAATCCGCACAGTGAGCTCGTCCAAGGTATACCAAGTATCAATCATGGTACACTATAGAAGAAATAAACTATATGCTTGTCCTTGGAATCCTGAAAAAGAAAATCCCAGTATCCCTCAAGTAGAAACACGGTATTAATATTCGATGAGACTATAAAAGTTGTTCCTTAAATAGGAACCTAAGTATCACTCATGATTTATGTGGTTCATTGATTCAAATAAAATCAAATAATAATAAGTTCCATGTCTATAAGAATGCTTCATCATAATTCAAGTATAAATAAATAAAGTGGACCATGTACTTAATCATACCACATCAGTAGACAAGTATAGTTTAATAGGGTCATTCCCATTTACCATTTCAATATAGTGAATAACAAGGCAATGAGCATAAGATTTCCTGAATTCATTATGTTTTACTTTCCATTATCAGGGAATAATATGTATTTTATAAGTTTATTAATGTCTGGTGGACTACCCATAGATAATAATAGCATATATGCAATGGAATAAGATAGATCATGCTAACATGCACTATATATAGAATCATGAGGTCAATTCAATAATAATTTTTACTTCACCACTTAAGATATGTTTTGTTCACTAAGGTATAATATAGTGAATTATAACATCCTACCACATTCCAATTAAACATCATGTTTAAATTTTATAATACATTGTACCTCAATGAGGGGTTTTATTAGAAAACAATTAATTAACTAAAAAAATTCAAGGGATTCTCCCTTAAGGGTGGTTAAAACTTGAGGTCATTGACCATCAAAAATTAAAAATTTTATATAAAACCTCTACAAAAATTAGCACACCAGGTTCTAAATATGTAATCCCATATTTAAGGTTAATCATATATAAATTCAAGAAAATTACATAGCAACATAATTTTAAAATCATCGAAACATTGAGTTAAAAAATATATACCACAAACCTCATAACAATAATGCTTCACTCTTCCAAACTAAGTATTTTTTGGGTCTGGTTTGAGATAAATTGAATAAATAGACAAACACCATCAAAATAGGGAGGATTAGCTCGCACCACAATTGCATCAATGAAATAATGAAAAATGAAGAAAGGAGAAAGATGGTTCAAGATCATACCAGGGGATAACCAATTATACCAACAACACTCGATTCCAACACTAAAAGAATGAGATCTCTCCATCCTGAGGACAATATAGGTGTAGGAGCTCAAGTGAGAGAGGGTGGTGTGCATGGATATGGATAAAAATAAGGCGGAAGAATAAAAGGAGGTAGGGTAAAAATGGGGATTTCACCCCATCAAATGAGGTGTGTGGTTTGGCTTCATGGTTGGTCAAATGGTGCACTAATTGTGCATGATACATTTCCCAATAAGGAGGCTCGCGTGGTCCATGCGCACTATTTGGGAAACTGTGTGCAAACCCTTCCCTTTTACTCTATTAATAACTTGTAGAAAATCGGATAGCTTCCTCGCGGGTTAGACTAAAATGTGTAAGACTTCTAGATCTATTGGATTAGCTGGATGGTTTCTTCTGGTGGGATTCATGGTTCCAAAAAAAAACTATGCACCATTAACAGCTTCTTCTGAATTCGAGTTTTTATATCCCACTACTCCCAATGATCAAAAAAACATTATAGACACCAATTGGAACTTAAAAAAATTCTAAAAACTACCAATTTAAATGTACCAACTTTCAGAATTATGTTCCAAACCACATTTTAATGAATAGATCATCTACCAAATGGAAAAAATAAAATTAACTTATAAATTTTACCTAGTTTAAAACACAGGATGTCACAACCTCCCCACCTTAGAACTTATCCTCTCAAATAATCATTATGGAAACAATAAATACAACACTTAACTTAGTTCGGTCTAGAATTTTCATTTTAAATAGTTTCATTGTGTTTCCAAACACCCAACACTCCTCCAAAAATCACTTCAAGCGTACAATACATAATCCATCAAAAATAAAGCAAACACTCATGTTCCAAACCAAAAAAATGAGACAAATATTACCTAATACCGTCTACAAGAGAAACAATCAAGTCATTATCTCTTTAATTACCCATCCAATGGAACTTCCCACAATAAGTCCAAGAATTTAAGGGTTTGTTTTGATTCATGGTATCCCCACTATAATAGTTTTCTATTCCAACATACCCCAAGAATTATAATGATTATCTTGGAATGACCATTAACAAAAAAAAATTAGTCAACTCCTAATCGACCTTATTTCTATAGGTAGAGATATCCTTTCACTGAAAAAACCTTAGCTGAGCTACTCTACACGTGACTCATCCTAACAATATTCCATGAACGGTTCACTGATGACTTCATTTAATGAAATAAAGGGAAACATGTCAAGACACCACTGGACAACTATCGTAAAAATGCTCAGTTTAGATGGATGGAAAATTTTAAAAAATAGATTTTGATATCTTTAAACTGATTTCTCTTAAGATTATTATGGTCACACTCACTTAAACCCATAATCAGATTTGGGTGATGTCTCTAGCCAAAAAATTCATTTATATTTTTTTCCTATCACAAACATAGTGTATACTTGGTCCAACACACTATGATTTTCACCCCTTAATCATCTTATCTGAGCCCAACTAAAGGTTAGGGTAACTATACAATCATAAACTAGAGTCCAAGGATTTCATCTTTGGTATCCCATACATTAGTGTTTATAAACGATATGTTAGTACATAGTCGAGTATCAACGTATCAAGAACACTGACTGAGACCAACGTGTCAGTTAAGTCAAAGAACCAGCGGGTGTCTATGAGTCCATCCAAGGCATTCCTATATAGGAATTTAGGCATCACTTAGTACTACTACACCCCTTAACATACAATGTTTTTTAAGTGTAACGCGCATGTAGTTCACTTACTAGGACCAATGGAATTGGATTTTAGAATGGCCTATAATTGATGTTATCTCGGTGTACTCAGATGATTTCATGATATGGGAAATGATCAATATTAAGTTGATATCACACTCAGTGGGAATCTAGATTCACCATGAAAACATGAGACACTCCAATTTTCTCAAGGGAGCAGTACTCGGTATGGTTTTGAACCAGTAGCCCAACAATTAAGGGAAATAATAGTCGAACCATCTCTGGTTGACTATTTTTGAACAAGCTCAGCTTCACATACTGATGTATCATCATTAACCAATCATAATTCCCTTACCACCTGAGGCATCATATTATCGCTTAATCATAACCACTGATTTCCTTCCCTAACTAATTATGTTATCAATGTTTTTATATATAGACAACTATTTCATCGTGGTGCTACCTTGAAACCACCAACATATTCTGAAACTCACCAACCCTATGGAAATTCAAGAGCTAAGAAGACCTTTTCCAAATGGTATTTTCTTGGTTTCACTCCCACTAATTGTTAAATATTCTATAATACATTTGAAATGATTTTCCCAGAATTGGGATTTTCCTAATCATTGTTTTTTAAGAAAGGGAACTCATCCCAAGGAAAATGCTCCATCGACCACTAACTATGGTTACTGAGTATGGCCAACATGCTTTCAAAAAGTGTTATACCGGAAGGATAGAAAAAATATCCATGAACAAGCACACTATGCCAAATTTAATATATATGTACATGTGACACTCCTCCTAAGTTATGTCCATGGGCGTCTGGGTAGTAGGTGAAAAATCCAAACAAACAGACCAGCGTGTCAAAACACATGATCTTCTAAGAAAATCAACCCAAATATTTAGACAAGTCGAAATTCCAATAAGGACTAGGTGAATCTACCTGGGAAATGGCTTGTGATTCAAATCATAAAATTTCATGTTTTTAAATGATTACCACCGAACTCAAATAGTTGACATAACATTTTATCAACTCGATGGGTACCATGGATATCAATTCACACTACCCCAATATTCTCTAGAAAAATAAAACATCCTTGATAATATACATAGGCTTATCAGTATTATGAATCCAATATTTGATGGATCATAAAAATAATTATACTAGAAATGTATTATTCCAAATGACCGTAATTTCAAAGATGATATAACAATTCGTCCATCACCAAAGAAGAAGAATAAGAAGATGAAGAAGAAGACGATGATGGGTCACATGACCTACCATGCGTTCATTATGCCCTAGTCATGTCTAACCCATTGAAACCGAGAATGACACATTTCTAATGCATGTAAGATGGGTCAGACTACCAAATGACCACCCATCTAGAAAATGATTCATTTTATAGACTAAACTTCCTAAACTGGAATGTGGATATCGAGTAGTACCACACACCTAAAAATATTCACAAGAATTTAGTAAATTCTTAATGTTATAAGGGTACTACCTTCCTTGGATATCCCCTAAAAAAATAGAAAAACTGAATTTTAATGTTAGTCTATTCCAATAATATTTCATTAGGCCCTATCGCCTATCATTTAGGCTCACAAAAACCTATGAAAAGTTACATAATACCATAGGAAATGATTTAATTATCATTCTAAGGAAATATTAAAGAAAATTTTAAACTACCATTACACAAGGTTGAAAGCTAAGAACATATCCTTAAAGTATTATTTCAACCGATTAACATACATACATTTTATCTTTAAGAATTTTAAATCTTATCTTAATCAAGTACTGATGATAAGGAAAAGATTGTTTAATACATTATTTAACTAAATCCAAAATTCATCATAGTAAAGTCATATTGAATTCTTTTTTAAAAATTGATATTTAAAAAATATCCTTTAATATTTATGAAATCTATCTCATAATCTCCTTTGATCAATTTTTTCCATGACGTTCTTAGAAGGGGAATTAGTTAAATAAAATGTGAATTATAACCAATAGAGTAAAATGTGCATTAGCTTGTAATTGGAATTTTAATTTGCATAGGCCTCATAAATAATAAGCTCAAATTGGGTAATAGGGTATTTAATTTTTTTTAAGGGGGGACTAATTGAGTAGGATGCCACCATACTTCTATATGTATCACTATATAAGGGTTTGTGGGAACTTTAAATAACTATTAAAATATGATATAAACATATCTCTAGGGTTTAATCACTAAGGAATAATATATAAGGGGACCTGTGAGGTTCCTATTATAACCAACTTGGGTCAATAGACCATAATTATTGATATAATTATTATGATCCAAACACCATTAGTTGGTTATCTTATAAGAAAAATTCCTCATCTAGAATACTTGGGCCAATTGTGAATTTGAGAAATTTATCCATACGGTTCATGATTCCCAATTCAAGTGGTACAAGCCTTTATGAAGAAAACAAATTAATTTGAAATCAAATTAAACATCTTATATATTTACAAAAGTCTCATAGTAGATCATCCAATGATATAATGGTTTGATTATATGGGTTTCCATTAACAAATTTATAAAGATCCCAAACACTTCATAAATTCAAAATTGGCTCCCATTTAATCTCTACCAACATGTTTCAGACCATCTAACCAATGGTACATGGATAAAACATGTCATGATTTTTTAGTTAAGGTGTAACCATAAATATACATGGGAAAACACCATTTAGGTTGATGTTGGAGCTTTAATAACCAATTGTACATCAAAATTATAACCATGTATGCTATCACTAGTAGTATGTAAAAGTGAAAACATGATAATAATCACAAAATCATAAAAAATACATGGAAATCTACTACTTATATAGGAAAAAAATACAAGCATGGTATATAGATAAACATGTTAATCATATCACTAAAATCAAAAAAGAATGATGTATAGGAGAAACTACTAAATAAATCACACATCACGTTATAAAAAATAATGATAATTAAATACCTAGGAATGTATAAACTAATCAACTAAATAAATCACCTAATATTAATCTATGTGACTGGAGTGAAGCATGTAATGATATTACCGTTCCATACTAGGCCAATGGTGAAATTCTATAAATCTCATAAATCATGAATTAAAAAAATTACACCAATAATTCAAGGTGAAATCATAATAAATTATAAAAATGAACAACATAATCAACAATCTCATCCCTAGATACTTAGAATTTTCCCATTACATTGATCGATCACTCCAAAGAACACTAATTTACCATGAACTGATACATTCCTATTATCCTATCTACTAACCCCAAACAATAATATTAGGAAATGAAAATCTCTGATACCACTTTTTAACATTTTGGACTAACAGACTATGAAACATGTAGTTGGACCACCCTCCACATGGCCTCAAGTGTGCCTCCCCGTATTCTAGTGGATACTGACTAGAATATAGGGTGTAATGATAGTATGGTGGGGAAACTATACCCTCATGATTGTAGTATCATAGTAATAAAATAGATAAATAATAAATAAACCTTAAATGGAAGAAGTATAAATTAATGAAAAAGAAGTGGAAGATAAAATTTAACAACTGAATATATGTCTCCATAACCAATGATGTTTCACCATGTATGCATGACCATATTATGATACACTGGCTAAGAAATAAACAAATAGGATGAGATATAGAATAGTATAAAAATATATAAAAAATAAACCAAATCCCCTAGGGATAACTCTATGAGAATACTGAGCCATGCCTCAGTCATGCGCTCCTAACTCCTAGGTACAAGAAAGAATTCACAACCAAATATCATGATCCTACAACCAATGAGGTCTTCTCAGGGTACCCCAGTGCAATAGAGACTTGATAAGGGTGTGGGATATACTCAGTAATCCACCACCAACTATGTCTAAATCTAATCCTATCTATGGATATAAAATAATGTAGTGTTCTGATATGATAGGTGAAAAAATAAAAAAAAATTAAAAAAGATAGCTCAGGTTCCTTAGGGACGCCTGACAAACCACACCTTATATATATTAATCCAAAATTCCTCTAAAAATTGGTTCAACCTGTACATATATAACATCAGTGTAATAAGTTATCACTATAAACCAAGCATCAAGAGTGGAGAGAACCCAAGCATGTAATTTATCAGGGCATATCCATTCTTAGGAAATAGTTATTATTTTATAGTTTTTAATATAAAAGTCACCATTAGAATTTAATAAGAGGAAACCAAAGTTTAAAAGCCAAGTATTAATGTGAATAAACATAAGATCATTTTTACACAATATATAAAATATTACACAAAAAGACGCCCAAAGAATGTATTAGTGTAGTGCCTTTAGAAACATGGAAATTTAAACACTAGTACATGAGTGAGATACATTATATCCCAATAGGATATCCAAGACTATAAACCCTATTATATATATCATATAAAAATATATCTTTATAACCTGGGGAGGGAAACATAAAAAGGAGTGAGCTCAAATTCTCAGTAAGGGTAAACAAGGAGACGTGTTAGCATAAACATGAGCATATGAGTATGAGAATGTGATCATCGCATTATAATATCATACCATTCATATCAAAGATCCTAAGAATGAGTCATAGAATAAAGTTTAATAATTTATAAGGCAATAATTGTAAAGAAAAAAAGAGAATTAACCATGAAACCATAACAAAGGAGTAATAGATAGAATTTTGGCATACACATAAAATTGTAATATCATTCCATATAAGTCAAGTTGAATTGCTAGAATTTATCCGGGAACTTCATTTGTAATAAACCTACTAGGAAAGACACATCACCATCCCCATTCGTAGTCCTTTCCTTATAATGGATCGGGTTTTCCCATCTTCCCATAGTGGATCGGGTTTCCCCATCTTCCCATAGTGGATAATGTTTCCCCATTTTCCCATAGTGGATCAGGTCTCTCTATATTCCCATAGTGGATCTAGTTTCCACATCTTCCCATACTGTAGCGGGTTTCCTCATCTTCCATAGTAGATCAATCTCATAGACTTAATTTTCATCATCATCCCATGAGAAATAAATCTTTACCCAATTTATTGGAGGGAGATATAGTCCCCACTCAAGTAATAATGAAATCATACTTATGTGTTCCAAAATATCTTAAAAATAATATTATAACCCATAAAATTAAATAGGTATCATAAACATGTAATCATATTATAACATGTGAGAAAAGATACAGGTTTCATAATCATTTCATCAGCATAATAACCCATGAAAGGAAGGTATCATAGTCAAATAACATATGGAAGAGAGATGGGTGTCATAAATATCATGCAATTAAAACATAAACCATTCAAGAATTAATATGAATTGTATTCTTGTATTGTGTCCCCAATAAAAATTAAAATATAACAAAGGATGAAATCTTAGATGGATTAGAATTTTGAAAGATCATTTGAAACATCTCTTACGAAAAATATCCTCCCACAAAAAATAATTTTCTTAAAACCATCAAAAAATATATTTACAGTAAATAAATATTTATAATTTCATTTAAAAATCTATTGAGGAAAATAACTTTTCTATTTTGAAAATTAATTTTTAAAACATAAGACAATTTGAATACATTTTTCTTTTAAAATACCTTTGAAAACATACAATGGACGATTTAAAATATTTTTGAAAAACTTTTTCTTTGAAAACACCAAGAAAACTCATAATGAAACATTGGAAAACTTTTCAAAAACTTTTTCTTTGAAAATAATTTTAAATCATAAAAATAAGGCTTGTAATCATTTTGAAAAAAAATTTAGTTGAAAACATATAAAATAATATTGAAAATGTTTTGAAAAAAAATAATTGAAAACATATAAAATAATATTTAAAACATTTTTAAACAATTTCTAAAAATAAAAAAAATTGAAAACATTTTTAGAAAACATGTTTTGAAAGAACACAGATTTATGATCGAAAGGAGAAATAATGTTGGATTTTCATAGGAACAATTTATTAATTATATTAAGTACCAATGAGTTGTTAAATCAGACTAATACATGAATAAATCATGATGTTTTATAGGGGAATAAAATTCATGAGTTCTCTTGAGATATGGATCATAATATTACATCAATGGAATCATAATCATAAACAATCTCGATAAAGAATGAGATTTTTTCAATAAACTCTCCCCACTTGGTAACTTTGAATTATAATCCCCGTGTTGGAAAATATGATTACATGTATCATAAAATGTTATTAAAATAAATATGTTCATGATATAACAGGTTAAATGGAAGTATATACACCTTGTAAAAGAATATTGGTGCATAACAAGGGATGTGTATCAAGGAAAGTTGAGACAAAATTATTATATCGATTTGGTAACTTTTGAAACATAGAACCCATGAAATAAATTTAATTAAATGGATATGTAAATAACCATAAATAAAATTATAAGAATTGTATAATACATAGATGGTTATTAAACACACCACATATAAGAAATAGGTAGTGAACATGGCTTTTGTCCAACAAAAAAATAAAAGTGAGATGAGAAAACCCTTACCTTAAGTCTTGACTATCTTCATACTCATTAAAAACACTGTTATAATAAATATAAGTTTATTATAAATCTACCAAATAACTATATTTTTATATATACTACCATATATTATTTCTTTATTTCTTTATATTACCCATTTATTAACAACTTCATTTTAATATTACGTTTTGGGTAAAAATCACTTTGTTTTTTTCTTATATTTTTATTTGCAATTTTTTTAGTCAACAAAGTTATTTCATGATATAAATAATGTAAAACATTATAAAAATATCATATATATTAATTATATAATTATTTATATTAATCTATTTGTTACAAAAATATTAAATGAAATACATTATTTTGAGAGACAGTAGGTCGTATGTACGTATGAATGTTGTTCCCATTTTACTGTCCTAATGAAAGAAAGAAAATAAATGACATATATATATATATGTAATATCATTATTTCATATATATCGTATAATTTTACTAAACCCTTACTTAATACACTCAATGTAAAGTTTTAATGAATTATATCTCTTTGAGGAGGCGGTAGTTCACACTTCCGTAAAGAAAGTTATTATATTTACACAAAATGGAAAGAATGAAGGAATGTCTTATATAATAATTATAGAAGAATAAATAAATCATAAAAATCACATATATATATATATATATCATATAAAAAGATAGAGTAAATCATAATTCCCAACCATGATAGGTGGTAAAGGAAAAACAAACAACATCATTTTTTGAGGTGGTTGCTCGCTGTACACAAGAACAATAATTTTGTTAACCATTTGATGGAAGTGTGTGTAAGTGTACGTAAAAAACATAATATAAAATATATATATATATTTATTATATTGAGGTTATTATTTGATAATGTAATAATAATAATTTAGGTCATGGAGAAATAAAATAATTGAAAGGATCTTAAGGGAGGATGTTATCTCCTCTTTGGCTAACTTGTCTTGGTTTGTACAAAAGGGATTACATGGTTGGATTCATGAAAAAATAAAGGATTAAATGAGTAAGGGAAGGATATTGGTAATTTAATTGTTATTATATTTTATTAACCTAATTTGTTTGATAGTTTTGAATAAGGGGGAGCGGTGGTGGCCTTTTTAAGGGAGGGATGTGACATACATGGTATTTTTTTAAAATGTTAGGTATAACCAAGTTTTCTTCCTATAAACCATAAAAAGAAAAAACAACTAAATATTATAAGGTTTATTTTCAAAATATGGACATAAATTTCGTTTTGGTCAGGTGGATAGGTCATTTTGGTGCTTATGTTTAAGGTTTACTCCCTTATTATGCTTAATTTTAGCTTAAACATTGTAATTAATTTTAATCAATTTCATGAATATTTTTGTCCAATGATTATGTTGATATTATTATAATATAATTATTATACTTATTAATTCAATTTATTTCCATTTTTCAAAATTATATTCATAGAAGCATAAAAATTTAGTTCAATGTTAATCTTAGAGACCTGGCGAGAAAGCAAGTTTTTAAAATGAGAATGTTCAAAAGTCGATTAAGATTTTATATCTGAATTCGATATAAAAATTATTCCAATGAAATTAATTGGATGAATATATGTATAATTGATCTATTTTTACTTCAAATACAACTTAATATAACATTTAACTATATAAATAAATTAGATGAAAAAGATGTTTTTAATTAAATTTCACTATTTTTCATTATTTATCCAAATATGAAGTTTCTCAAGAATATCCCAAAAAATCAACCTAATATAATTTTGACATTTTTAATTTAAAAATAAAGTTTATTTTATAAAATTAAATTTCAAAAAGTGTCTAAAAATAATTTTATTATTAGTCATAGATGTACATAAAAAACAATTTTTAAGAAAATTGTATTTTCAAACCTAGAAAAACATTATTGAAATTGTATTTACTATTATAAATATGAATTATCTATATAAATAAATTATAAATTATATTTAAAAATTATTTATTACTATTCATATTAATATTTTTAATGGCTATGTTATAACTATCAGGTTTAAATAATTATAATAATAAAATGTGGTTTCATATAAATTCAGTGTTGTGTGTAACGCAAACCAAGTAAGTGTTGTGTGTAGTGAAAGATTAAATTGGTATAGAGTATATAGAAATTTTTACTTAGTTTATATTTAAATAAAGAAATTAATGAATATTAATTTATTTGAAAAAAATAGTTCATAAAAAAATCAGGGTGTTACATTCTATGCCCCTTAAAATGAATTTCTCCCACAAAATTCATCTTGGTTATTAAAGGTTTAGTACATGAAATTTCCTTTAATAAAACCCACATAATACAAATTAATTCAAAAATATCATTTTAAAAATAAAATTTAGAGACATTACGGTTACCCAGATTAACTCATAATTATCTTACCACCTAATAGAACATAGGTGGGAAGTGAAAACCTAAACATGAAAGAGAAATCCAACTATTATGTTTTGATGGAAAGTGATATATAACATTGTTAAGAGAAACTAAACAATAAAAAGGCCATAACATATAGAGGATGTAAAATTTTTATCGATAACATATAAAATATTGATAACTTGACAACATTTTATTTTGGAACCCTTTTTTCTAAATCTTAATAATTTTCCTGAAAATATATACTTAAATGATTTTTGGAAAAAGTTTCACTTTGTTGTGCCTTGATCAAATTCCACTTCATCTATTATTCTAAGAAATTAAGGTGAATTTATCATTCTTAAAGCATTAATAGATTATTATATTTAAAAACATAACGATAGGCCCTTCCAACTTTCCTTATCATAATAAAATGTTTATCACAGGTTATCAAATATGCATAAATCCTTATATGGAAAGATAAAACATTAATATCTAAAACTTCATCTGAATTTTATCTTAAAACATTTCATAAATGGTTGACCATATGACCCTTATGAATTATGGAAGTCTAAAATTTTATAAATAATGTCACTAAATTTCTCAAAAATAGATTTGAGTTGATCCCTTGTATCTTATAAAGTTTCTTTTTTTTTTTTGTTTCATAAAAATTGTGAATACCTTTATCATGTATTTTCTTAGAACATGGTAATAACCAGAATTACGAAAAATTCTAATTTAAAACATGTAGGTTTCCTTATTCCAAATTTTACTGGATAAATTCCTTAAATCCAAGAACTTGTAAAAATCATCCATAATAACATAGTCTACTTTTCAACAAATAATTTATCCGTTCTGAGGTAATCAGTACCATCCAATTTACATATTCTTATCCAGTATATATTTAACCAAGCATCATTATCTCAACATTAGGAATAGATTAAGGGTTACTATCCCTTAACCAAAATATCACCTTTTTCATGAAATCACTTTTCTACCTCACAAGAACTATTCAACCTGTCCTTTTAAATCATAATTGAAAAACATAGACTAAAAATACTATTATATTTCATGATTTATATAATATAATATTTTAATTCCATAACATAATCACTTTAATCATCAAAAATTATTCATAAAACATCATTCTAGATTCATTAACTTATTCCTTAATATCTATATCTTAGAATATGAAATATGAATCATGTATTAACATTTATAAAAATCAATATGATCATGATTATCAAAAATACTATTATAATAGAGAATGCCTTTCATATGTCGTTCATGGTCTCTTCATCATCATCACCAAAACCATTACTTATACCACCTTGATAATTCTCTTCCTACTCCTACCTCAAAAGACATAGATTTTCATAATGCATATACTTTCCACATTTTAATAATTCATAAATTGATAATACCTAAGGGTGGGAAACATTTCCATCCATTGTGTTAACTGAACTTTTCATTTTCCATATGCAGTTACTTTCTTTGTGACCTTATTTTCCATAGTCAAAACATATTTCTATTTTTATGATATTTTCACTTGGGTGTTTCTTACACATTCTTGGCATGTAGGAAATTAAATGTTCATTCCTTGAGGGTCTTCATTACCCAAAATCTCGGTGATCTATTTTCTTCTCTTAATTTGTGAGTCCAAGAGTTGATTAAGGTACACATAGTTAATAATGTTCTGTGAAAACTGATTTAGAATATTTACAACATCCTTTACTCTAACAATCATCCCATTTGACTACACATCATCGAGATGTCTGTCACATTCATCTTTAGCCTAACTCCTTCTTGTTCCCACCATTGACATAAACCAAAAATCACCGAGTAAGAAATAGTTTTTATAGTTAGGAACTACATTATTATTAAAAACACATTTATAATGTCTAAATTATGACACCTTATTTAACCTATGACACCTTATTTTTATCCTAGGATATTCATAGACAACTTATTTTTAAATCATGCATTATGGTTTTTCAAGAGTTCTTGAAATTTCCAAATCATATCTACCAGTAGTGTCAATCCAACCGCACAATAAGATGCATTCTCATGTACCATGTTATACTCAAGAAAGTCTTGACATGCCATTTTGGATTTTTTACACCCATTTATATATATTCTAGAACCATGTCCACTTATATTATCTAGATAGGGATGTGTTTCTAGGAAACCAATCCCTCTATACATCATGAAGATTCCAAGACATTTTTCTATACTTTTTTATCCTTATACTTATCCTTTGGCATGTCCTTAGAGTTCTCACTAAGTTTTTCTCATTATAGTTTCCAAATATTGAAAAACCCTTTACTATTATGCCAACTATAACAACCTAGTCTTAAAGTACATAGACATTAAATCATTTTTTGGAATACTTAAAACATTACACTAACAGACACCCAAATACCATATAAGTTTAGTGCCTTTGGAATCCTAGAAATGTAAACACTAGTGTATGAGTGAGATACATTATCTCCCACTAGGTTATACAATAGTATCACCCCTCTTAGACATGTCATAAATAAAAGATATCTTCACAACATGGGAAATGAATCATAAAAACAGGTGAGCTTATATGATCAATAAGTGTAAACAATGGAGATATGTAAACATAAAAAAGAGAATAAGGGTATGAGAATGTGATCATAACATTATAAGATTATACAACAAATATCAAATATCATAAAAAATGATCATTTCATAAAGTTTAGTAGTTCATAAGGCGTGAATGATAAGAAAATCAAGGGCATAATCCATTAAATCATAACAAAGGTGTAAGACATGGAATTATGGTATACACGAAAACATGTAATATTATTCTCTATATGTCCAGATGCATTTCTAAAACATATCAGGGCACTTCATGGGAACTGCACCTACTAAGTGGGACACAACACCATCCCCTGTCATATTCCTTTCTTTATAAGGGATCGAGTTTCCCCATCATCCCATAGATGATTGGATTTTCCCATCATCCCATACTGGATCATATTTCTCGATCATCCCATTATGGATCGGGTTTCCCCATCATTCCATATAATATCAGGTTTCCCCATCTCCCCATAGTGGATTGGGTTTCCCAATATACCCATAGTGGATTGATTTTCCCCATTTTCTGATATTGGATCAAGCCCATCGACTTGATTCCAATTATTATATCATGATATATGGATATTTACCCAAACATTGGAGGGAGATATAGTTCCCACCCAAAACATAATGAAATCATACAAGCATGTGTCATAAGATCATAAATAATTATAGCATAACTGATTAAATGAAATAGGTATCATAAACATGTAATCATATTATAACATTTGGAAAAAGGGATAGGTTTCATAATCATTTCATCAAATGAATAACCCATTAAAAGAATCAGGTTTCATACACATATAACCCATGGAAGATAGAATAGTGTCATAAACATCGTCTTATTAAAACATAAACCATTCACAAAATAATATGAATGGTATTCTTGGATCATGTCCTTAATAAATCATAAAATATAACTATGGATTTCATCTTAGATAGAGAATTATTTTGAAAGATCACATGAAACATCTCTTATGAAAAATATTCTTTATTTGAAAATCATTTTCATAAAAAAATTTCAAAACTAAATTTCTTATAAACAAATCATTACAATTTTATTTAGAATATTTCTTGAGGAAAATATATTTTCCTCTTTGAATTTTTTTTAAAACATAAAACATTATGAAAACATTTTTCATTTAAAATAGCCTTGAAAAGTTATAAAGGAAGCATGAAAATATCTTTGAAAACATTTTTCCTTGAAAAATCCTTGAAATTAGTAATGAAATATTGAAAACCTTTTAAAAACCTTTTTCTTTTAAAATACTTTGAAAACATAAAAATAAGGCTTGAAATCATTTTGAAAATAATTTTCCTTCAAACCCAATAAAATAAGATTTAAAATATTTTGAAAGAAATTTTACTTAAAACATATAAAATAAGATTTAAAATTTTTTGGAAAAAGAAATCTATAGAATAAAAATTGCAATACCCTTTTAGAAAAAATGGTTTTGAAATAATACCTATTTTTTGACCGAAAAAAAGAAATAAAGTCATATTTTCATAAAAAAATTCTTAAATATTTTAAAAAGTGCAGGAAAGTGGTAAAAATACGTGAATAAATCATGAATATATATTGGGTAAGATAATTCATGAGTTCCCTTGAGAAATGTACCATAATATTTCCTCAATATAAGTATAATCATCAATAATCTTGATAAATAATGGCATTGTTTCAATAATCTCTTACAATTTGGTAACTTTGATTTATACTCCCAATGTAAGAAAATGAAATAAAATGTGGCATAAAATATCATAAGAATAATGGGGTTTATGATATTTCCAGAAAAATTTCATTACATGCTCCTTGTAAAATAATATTGGCGCATAACATTGCATGTGTCTCAAGGAAGGCAAGTTGAGACAAAATTATTTTAACAATTTGGAAAATTTTGAAACATAAACCCCATGAAAAAAGATCATCAAATAGGTATTAAAATTCATATTAATTTAATTATAATAATAATATAATACATAAATGGGAATTAAACACACCACTTTTAAGAAATAGGTGGTGAACATTGCTTTTGTCTCAAGGAAAAATAAATGAGAGGTATAAGAAAACCCTTACCTTAAGTCTTGAGTCTCTTTGTACTCATTAAAAACTAATGTAAAATAAATAAAATTTTATTATAAATCAACCAAAGAACCATATTCTTATATCTAATAATATATATGATTTTATTATGAAATTATATTATCTTTCTATTGATAACTTAATGTTAATCTTAATTTTCGGGTAATAATCACTTTGTTTTTCTTTTATGTTTAGATAATCTATGATTTTGGTTCTCATAGTTATATCATGATATCTAGAATTTAAACCATGATATTAATATCATATATATTTATTTTAATATTATTTATATTAATAATATATATATATATATATATATATATTAAACAAAATTTATTGTTTGTAAAGACGATATGTCATACGTATGCTTGAACGATGTTTTAGTTTTCTTATTGTAATGATAGAAAGAAAGTAAATGACATATATTTATATATATAATATTAATATAGTATAATTATTATTTCATATATATCATATAATTTTACTAAACACGTACTTTAAACATTCCATGTAAAGTGTGAATGAATCACATTTCTTTGAGGAGGCGGCAGTCCACACTTCCATAAACGAAGTTATCGAATTTATGCTTAATAGAAAGAGTCAAGGTATGTTTTATATAGTTATTAAATAATAATAAATTAATTATAGTTAATATATATATATATATATATCATATAAAAACATAGTGTTCATCATAATTCCTAACCATGAGAGGTGGTAAAGGAAAAATGAACAACATCGTTTCATGAGGCGGTTGCACGCCATACACAAGAATGATATGATCATTACCCATTTGATGTATGTGACATATAATTGTAGTTATAAACCTTAATATAACAACATCTTAGTATATGAAGTATAATTTGGTTATTATGTAATCATGTAATAAGAATAATTTAGCTGCGGAAGAAATAAAAATAATGGAAAGCAGCTTGAGAGTGGATGTTAACTCTTCTTTGGGAAACTAATTTTGGTTTGCACCAAAGGTCTTCCTTGGTTGGATTTATTCCCTATGTAATTCTTCAAGGATAAAGGTAGGTATTTTTTTAAGTAAACTGGGAAGATATTTTCCCAAATTATGTGGTTTGAGATGTGTAAATAAGGGGGAGAGGTGGTGGCTTGTATAAGGGAGGGAGGGGACACACTAGGCATTTTTATAAAAATTTAGGTATACAGATGTTTTTACCAAAAAAAAATTATTAAAAACCAAACTGAACTCAATAATATAAGGTGTATGGAATAAATATTTCCCAAAAAATGGTTTTGTACAATATTTTAGGTCATTTTGGCCCTTAATTTAATGGTTTAGTCCCTTGTTAAACTTTATTTTACCTTAATCACTATAATTAATATTAGTCACTTTCACTCATATTTTTTGCCAAAAATTATGTTTATATTATTATACAATAATTAGTATACTAATTACAAACATTTATTTCCATTTTTTTAAATTAAATTCATATATGTGGTAAAATTATGGTTAATTTTAATCATGCAGACATGGTAAGAAAGTAGGTTTTTAAAGTGATAATGTTCAAAAGTACATTATGTTTTTACATATAAATTAAATATTAAATTTATTCCAATAACCAAAATTTAATTAATATATATATATATTTTATCTATTTGTACTTTAAAACCAAATTAAAATATAATTTAACTATATAAATAAATTATACAAAAAAGATGTTTTGAATTAAAATTCAGTATTTTCACTATTAATCTAGAAATATATATTCTTAGAAAAATATAAAAAATTTACCAAAGATAATTTTAACATTATCAATTCAAAAATTAATTCTATTTTACAAAATTAAATTTTTAAATTTTAATAAAATTAATTTTATTATTGTTCATAGAAGGAGATAAAAATTAGTTCTTCTAAAAAAATAGTATTTTCAAACATATAAAGACTTTACTTAAAATTATATAACATATTATCAACACGACTTATCTATGTAAAACCATTATAAATTATATTTAAATATTATTTATTACTATTGATATTAATAATTTTAATGGATAGGTAATAACAATCACGTTAAAAATTATAATAATAAAATGTTTTTTCTTAAAAACTCAATGTTGCGTGTTACACAAGACAAGTCTGTGTTATGTGTAGTGAAATATTACCTTGGTATATATTATAAATAATTTTTTAATTATTTTATCATTAAATGATATATATCAAATAAAATAAATTTATTTGTGAAAAAAGTTTCCTAAAAACTCTAGGTGTTACACTGAGCCCATCAAAGGTGACCCGAAAAGGATTCTCAAGTATTGCTCTAGGGGGACTAAAATACCCAACTCTATAAGAGTTCTTCCAAGGATATTTATAAATTTAATCATGAGTATCACACACTTCATGGTGTGAAAATAATAAAAAACCTTTGATTTCAACCCTTGTATCTCACATAGGGGACTAAGTGTTGCTTGTGGCACGGTATAACCATATTTATACTGAGATTGTCCATGGTGACACCCCAAGGAACTGAGATCACACATAAGGAGGTAGATAAATCTACACGGTGAGCCCTTTAAATATATGTCAAGAACCAACCTGGGTCAACCCTGATCCGGTCACTCGAGCTGGTCCGCGACATGACCCGAGAGGCGTTCCTGATCCTCTCAGGCTGGCGACAAGCGCCAGTGCATCATCATAGGATGTGGGAACGATTTCGCCCAGTATAAATAAATAATTAGAGCAGCTGAAATAAAACAGAGCAACGTAAAATATTATAAACAGAGTAAAGTAACTAAACAAGAACAAAAGAAAATAAAACTAACTGAAAGAAACAACCACTATCTCTGTGTGACCTCGTGGGTCACTCTCCAACTCACGGCCAAATGTCGTCCACGACGAACACTACCAAGATTTAGCCTGCATAACACTAAAAATAGAAAGGAACTATAGGCGTGAGTATTAAAATTCAGTAGGCTATCCCGATATCTATTCCCAATGCACTAACTTTAAATAAAGAAATTTACCAATTACAGTTTTGAACTAAATATACAAAATATTGGTTTCCACACACACGCACTTTCATTTATAAAACAAGTATCAGTCCATTTCCCTTTTTAATTTTAAAAAAAGTTTAATGTTTGAATGTAATATCTATATTTATATTCAAATAATTTTCTACGAGCCATTTAGAAATCCAAACTTCAGTTATTAGCCAAAAAGGAAAAACCACACATAATACACAACACACACCAAGGGCAATGGAAAAAGTGGAAAACAGGGGCCAGGAACTAAACTAGACCTCATAACCGTCTGCCACATATAAATAAACACTAAAAGAAACATGGGTCAAACCTAGGAGATCGTGATCAATCTAGAACGTACTATACATCTGACTCATCCTGAAGGCATGCCCTAACTCGATGACGTCATAACACCCTAACACCCGTCATAGCCCTGCATGGCCTAACCGAGGGGCCCAATCCCCATAGCAGCAATAAATCAGTGTTCCCCTGCTATGGGGCCACTAGCTAGTGCGTAATCTAAACTAGTGCAGCAATCATTCTCAGAAGATTAACTCACTATGCCAGGTTCCCATGTCAACACATACAATAAAAAGGGGTGCATCCATAATGTAAATCAATCAGTCACGATGTACAAATATCACACACAACTCACGCAATCAATGCACACAAAAGATCACCCCATAGTAACCCCAAACTGATTTTTTTTCCAATATAATTTATTTCATTAAAGTGCCAAATGGGCCTTCACCAACTTTAAAGAAAACCTCATTTCTCAAGAAAACCCGAAAAGCTTATTCTGAAGAAACAGTTTATCTTTAGAACCAGGACCACATTTGAAATTCCGTAAATTATGTTTAAAGGCCAAACTGACATTCTTTCACTACAGAGTGTCCGCTCGTCAAGAAAATGTTTCAAGTGTTCGGTATAAAATAAACGGCTCTTTCCACACCCAATAATCATTTAAAAATTAATTATCCTATATTATTTATCATTCATTAAAATTAATAAAGTATCAAGCAATTTATAAATTCTAAATTTAAAGGTTATTTCAATGGGGGACCTACCTCAAGACGGCGCAATGATGGCGCAAGCTCAGAAACAAGGCGCTGCGATAGCGCTCACTAAGAAACGCCCCGCACGGGTCCTAGAAAGTCAAATCGACCCAAGTAAAATTTAATTAATAAAAATTTTAATTAAACCAGGGTATATATATATATATATATCAAATAAAAATATCAAATGGAGCATCAAATAAAAGGGTAAACACACCGGGGGGTCTGCGACAAGAAATAGACCGTCGGAGGGTGTCGCGCCGAAGGCAGCTAACTCAGAGGAGGGGGTGGCCAGAATGAGGCCACATCGAGGTAGAATGAGGGTGGCGTGGGGTCCTGGATATGGAGGCAGCAAGGTTGGGACTTGGGCTTTCCGTCGAGGGTGATCCAGGGCTGGCAAAGGGCTGGCAGAGGCGAGCGGTTTGGGGGCGCGGTTGGAAGACATCGGCGAGGGTGGTGTGGCACTGTTGGAAAAGAAATCTGGGGCTGGTTTGTTGTGGCAAAGATAACAGATGGGGTCGGTAGTGGCTGGGTCTGGCTAATAAGAGGGTGTTGAGCGCGCTGGCTGGGGTGCGGGCTGTTGTGCGGCAAGAGCCACATGCCGGGGGGTCGGGACATCATCGGGGCATCTTGGTGCATCGGTGGATAGAGATGAGGTTGTGGATGGCGATCGGATCTGGCGGAGGGTTTGCGGCAGGCTGGATGGGGAGCAAGAAGGCGTTGTGCAGGCGAGGAGCTACTAGCGGAGACGCGGGCGAGCGGTGATGCAGGCACGCAAGCTTCTGCGAAAGTGCAAGTGGAGCCTGGAGGACTAGGTTGCGGGGCTGCTGCTGGTGATCCGGGCAGGATGCAGGCACTAGGAGAAGGTAGGGGATGAGTCGCTGCACTACAGAGGGTGACTGGGATGGACAAGTCGGTGGGGACACGGGGTTGTGGAGGTGCTGCAGCAGGTAAGCCGCACCTGGCGGAGGGAAAGCAGGTCGAAGGGAAAGCCGGGAAGGGAGCCAAGGTCGAGGGCGCAGTGCAAGAGGAGGGGAGAAAGTGTTTCAACCCTCTAGAAGAGGGGATGCGCGTAGAAAAAAATAAGGGGGAAAGGAAATATGTGTGGAAGAAGAAAATAATAAAAGAAAAGAAGAAAGAAAACGTAAATTAAAAAAGTACAATACTAATATTATTATTATTACTAATAATAATAATAATAATAATAACAATAATAATAATAATAATAATAATATTATTATTATTATAAATTATTATTATTATTATTAAACGTTTTATAAAATTCGTTTCAAATAAATTTATTCTTCTAACTATTATTTATCTGAACGGTTAGGAAACCATGCACTCACCGGGTCGAACGCACGATCGCTACTAGCTGTGCGGTGACCACGCACCCACCCGGACCAGATGCGGGGTGACTACTAGCAGTGCGGTGACTGCGCACTGGCCCGAAACCCACCGAAAACATCAACACTTCAAAAAAAATTAAACCCGGACCCAAACCCGACTCTACCCAGAGTCATGGGACTGAGAAAAAAAGAAAAACAATGGGGTCTGTGGTCAGGGTGTGACAATTCTCCACACTACAGACACTTTCTACCCCCAGAAAGTCACCAAGCGAATAGTTGACACAACTTGAGTTTTCCCGCAGGCAAAATCATAGAGAACCGAGAGCTTCGGGGTGACCATTCCCAACAAACGTCACACTCGACCAATTCAAGTGAAACACTGCCCAAGATTGAGGGGAGAACATGAAAGGGTTCTCCCCCCCACAATAATTCACCAATAAAAAACCTTTGAAATCCGAACAAACCACCCCCGGGGGGGGGGGGGGAAACAAGGGAACTCCCAAATAGAACTCATTTATTTTCCCCACATGGACTGAACAACACACCTGAGACTTTGACGAAAAACTCGATACAGAACAACCCAACAACTTGAGGATGCGAAATTAACTCAACACCTCCCATTAATTTCACGAAACAATCACTTCCCAAACAAGCATAGCTAGGACCAACTCAAAATCAGAACAGGTCCATTATTCACGGGCCCACACCATTTAAAGAGACCAAACCACCTAAAAAACCACACTGAGAGCAGATAAAACCACTTGGACTGTGGGGGAACGAGATCATCACACCACAACAACAAGGATGAGTTTACGACGAAGAAGAGAATAGAACAAGGGAAAAGGAATTAACCCGGGGATAAGGAATTAACTCAACCCCTCACACACCGACCGAATAAAATCCTCACCGCAACCAGAGACTAGGTAATTCCTAGTTCAAACTCAGAAAGGTCCCCGAAACATCACCCGTTAATTTCATGAAACCAAACATCCCCCTAACGAACACAATTAAGACCCAACTCAAAATTAGAACAACCCGTTTATTCGCGGGCCCAACACCCTTCATAGAAATACAAACGATTTGGAAACACACTGAGAACAGATAAGACAGCTTAGACTGCAATAGAACAAGTTCATCACATCACCATAGTTATAATGAGCTTACATTAGTGACAAGAATAGAACAAGGAAACATTGGATATTTCCCTCCCAAAGCTAAAAACATTACACAGACCAAGATTTCACACACCCTCGGCAAATCCTGACTGTGCGCGAGCTTCACCCAGAGACCTGTGGCTGGGGCCCTGATAGCTAAAGCATCTCCTACCTCACAGTCAGGCATATTCATCTTCTGGTATCTAAATCCTTCTATTAGATGATTCGAACAACCACGATGGTCTTACATTTTCAATGGGATGCAACATGATGAATTAGAATGTCTGGACAAGACATGTTGGTGGTGCACAATAGAGCAGTTTGAAGAAATAGGAGCCGGTGTCGACGAGGATGATTTCATGGAGACAGGTTCCACCGGCCCGCACTCCTTTCCAGGTCGGGAACCTTCGCGGAAGTCGACCACCATTAATCACACCCAAAACTCTAACAATGATGAGATATTTCATATTTACTAACCCAGAAATGAACCCTCAAACAACTATAGGGTGGTAAAAACCTTAACTACCCTGGGAGTTCCCAACAACACGAAGACACACTATCTTTCAAAACAATACAACTACCTCTAACAGACTTCGACTACCTCGAAAAGCATGCAACAAAAAAAAGGAACTGAGAACTGAGCATAACTCATTAACAACTTTTGAAGGCTTTCTAGGCGGCATACCCATAACAACACGAAAAAACCCATCGAAACTAGCATCAAGCCAAAACTCAATCAAAGCAACAACATAAGCTAAGGGGAAATAGGACCATAAGAAAAACATATACAACACAATGAGAAATCACTTTTTCAAAACCGTTTTTTCTTTTCGATTTCAAAAACTCACCTATATAACTTTATGAACCATCACATGTGCGTTTATTCAATCTCGATCACATCCTCTGCGAACAAGTGCCCCCACGCACTTTCCATACATACCCATGCATGTGTGACCCTCTATAAGGAGTGCCAAAGTTCAAACACTTCTTTTTCCTTACCAAATCCAAACACATACCAAGTTTTTTTTCCAAACCGATACACCTCCTCTTTAAAAACCCACTTTAGTAATTTCAAAAACAATTTGCAAGAAACAATTTTCCATTTAAAAACCAATTTTACTTTTAACCCACACTCAAATAAACTTAGACTAAAACAAAACACAATCCATAATAATCCACTATAATTAGGAACTAGTACATATGTCTGACCCATCGACATAGTGGTGAGCCATGTCCCAAGTAAAGCATAACAATAGGAGAACCTTAAACCGGACATTTGGACTCCACATGGGTCACCACCCATTATGAGGCTGCAAAGTGAACCGATTCGCCTCCATTGTCATCCCTCAATCCGAAATGACCAAGGAAAAGTGACTCAAATCCTGGACAAACCCTTATAACTCAGGTCTCGTCACGAGCGGTGGTGATCAGGCACCGACCCGTAACCTACATCCTAAGCCCTGATAGTCCTAATCTCCATCTACTGGACATCCCAAATAACAAAAGGTGCTCTGAAAAGCGAGGTCCGCTAAAAGCCAACCAGCCTCTGATACCATTTTGTCAAGAACCAACCCGGGTCAACCCTGATCCGGTCACCTGAGCCGGTCCGCGACATGAACCGAGAGGCATTCCCGATTCTCCCGGGTTGGCGAAAAGCGCCAGGGCATCAACAGAGGCTGTGGGAATGATTTCGCCCAGTATAAATAAATAATTAGAGCAGCTGAAATAAAACAAAGTAGCGCAAAATAAAATAAACAGAGTAAAGTAACTAAACAAGAACAAAAGAAAATAAAACTAACCAAAAGAAACAACCACTATCTTTGTGTGACCTCATGGGTCAGTCTCCAACTCACAACCAAACGTCGCCCAGGGCAAACGCACCCAGGCTGTAGCCTGCACAACACTAAAAATAGAAAGGAACTATAGGTGTCAGTATTAAAACTCAGTAGGCTAGCCTGATATCTATTCCCAATGGACTACCTTTAAATAAATAAAGTTACCAATTACAGGTTTGAACTAAATATACAAAATATTGGTTTCCACACACACACACTTTCATTTCTAAAACAAGTATCAGTCCATTGCCCATTTTAATTTAAAAACAAGTTTAATGTTTGAAGGGAATATGCATATTTATTTTCAAATCATTTTCTGCGAACCATTTAGAAATCCAAACTTCAGTTATTATCCAAAAAGGAAAAATCACACATAATACACAACACACACCAAGGGAAATGGAAAAAGTGGCACACAGGGGCCAGCAACCGAACTAGACCACACAACCATCCGCCACATATAAATAAACACTAAAAGTAATATGGGTCTAATCTAAGAGATCGTGAACAATCCAGAACATAATATACATCTGACTCATCCTGAAGGCATGTCCTAACTCGATGATGTCATAATGCCCTGACACCCGACATAGCCCTGCATGGCCTAACCGAGGGGGCCAATCCCCATAGCAGCAATAGCTCAGTATTCTCCTGCGATGGGGCCACTAGCCAGTGCGTAATCTAAACTAGTTCAACAATCATTCTCAGAAGATTCCCTCACTATGCCAGGTTCCCATGTCAACACATACAATAAAAAGGGGTGCGTCTATAATGTAAATCAATCAGTCACGATGCACAAATATCACACACAACTCACGCAATCAACGCACACAAGATATCACCCCTTAGTAACCCCAAACTGAGTTTTTTTCCAAAATAATTTATTTCATTAAAGTTCCAAATGGGCCTTCACCAAATTTAAAGAAAACCTCATTTCTCAAGAAAACCCGAAAATCTTATTCAGAAAAAACCATTTATCTTTAGAACCAGGACGACATTTGAAATTCTGTGAATTATATTTAAAGGCCAAACTGGAACTCTTTAACTACTGAGTGTCTGCTCATCAAGAAAATGTTTCAAGTGTTCGGTATAAAATAAATGGCTCTTTCCACACCCAATAATCATTTAAAAATTAATTATCTTATATTATTTCTCATTCATTAAAATTAATAAAGTATCATGAAATTAATAAATTCTAAATTTAAAGGTGATTATAGTGGGGACCTACCTCAAGACGGCACAATGATGGCGCAAGATCAGAAACAAGGCGTGGCGATAACGCTCACTAAGAAATGCCCCGCGCGGGTCCTAGAAAGTCAAACCGACCCAAATAACATTTAATTAATAAAAATTATAAATAAACCAGGGTATATATATATATATCAAATAAAAATATCAAACAAAGCATCAAATAAAAGGGTAAACCCATCGGGGGGTCTACGACAAGAAACAGACCGTCGGAGGGCGTTGTGCCAAAGCAAGCTAACTCAGAGAAGGGGGCCGCCAGAATGAGGCCACACCGGGGTAGCAGGTGGGTGGCGTGGGGTCTCGAATAGGGAGGCAGCAAGGTCAGGACACGAGTGTGCCATCGAGTGTGAGCCAGAGCTGGTGGAGTCCTGGTAGAGGCGACCAGGCTGGGGGTGCGGCTGGTAGACAGCGGTGAAGGTGGTGTGGCGCTGTTGGACAGGAAAGCCAGGGCTGGTTTGATGAGGCAAAGAGAACAGAAGGGGTCGGCACTGGTTGGGTCTGGCCAACAGGAGGGCGCTGCGCGTGCTGGCCAGGGTGCGGGCTGCTGTGCGGCAAGAGTCTCATGCAGGGGGGTCGACACGTCGTCGGGGATTCTTGGTGCATCGACGGATAGAGATGAGGACGTGGATAGCGATCAGATCTGGAAGAGGGCTGGCAGTAGGCTTCATGGGGAGCAGGAAGGCGTTGTGCATGCGAGGAGATGCTAGCGGAGATGTGGGAGAGCGATGCTGCAGGCACACAAGCTGCTGCGGAAGTGCAGGTGGAGCCTGGCGGACTAGGTTGCGGAGCTACTGCTACAGATCTGGGCAGGATGCAGGCGCTAGGAGAAGGTAGGTGCCGAGTCACTGCACTACGGAGGGTGACTGGGATGGGCGAGCCAGTGGGGACGCGGGGATGCGGAGGTACTGCTACAGGTGTGCCGCGTCTGGCGGAGGGCAAGCATACCGAATGGAAATTCGGGCAGGGATCCGAGGTTGAGGGAACAGTGCAGGAGAAGGGGAAAAATTTTTGCGACCCGCTAGAAGAGGCACTTCTTGTAGAAAAAAATAGGGGGGAAAGGAAAACCACGTGGAGGAAGAAAAAAATAAAAGAAAATAAGAAAGAAAATGTAAATAAAAAAAGTATAATACTAATATTATTATTATTACTACTACTAATAATAATAATAATAATATAAATTATTATTATTATTGTTATTAAAAGTTTTATAAAATTCTTTTCAAATAAATTTATTCTTCTAACAATTATTTTTCTGAACGATTGGGCAACCGCACACTCACCGGGTCGAACGCACTATCGCTATTAGCGGTGAGGTGACCACGTACCCACCCGGACCAGATGCGCGGTGACTACTAGCAGTGTGGTGACTGCGTACTGGCCCAAAACCCACCGAAAACATTAACACTTCAAAAAATTTAAACCCGGACCCAAACCCGACTCTACCTAGAGTCGCGGGACCGAGAAAATAAGAAAAACATTAGGGTCTGTGGTCGGGGTATGACAATATATAACAGGTATCTCTCCCTTAGTAGTATAAAACAATTAAACTATAATCCCATCCTTGGTGTCCAGAAAAAAGAAAACACAAGTATCGCTCAATGTATAGAAAATTCTGAATATCCTATAATCCTATCCAAGTCATTACATAAAGAGGAAACTAAGTATCAATCAAGGAATTCAGTGTTCATTTATTCAATAAAAATAAAATTAGTATATTGGTCATGTCCATAAGAATTCCTTGTCATAATTTAAGTCTAAAGAAATAAAGTGGACAATGTACTTAAGTGTGAAACTTCACCAGATAAGACTACTATAATATGGATACATGCATTTTCCATTTCAATTTGGATAATAATATGCCCATTCCCATAAAATTAAATTTCATTCATTAAATTTTCATGGCCATTATCAATTAATACTAAGAATTGGATAAGTTTATTAAGGGAAGGTGCACTTCCCATGGTAGATCACACCATACATACAACTATATAAGATTAGCCATGCTAATATGAATTCCATAGAAAATCAGCTGGTTCGTTCTATAAGAATTTTTCATTAACCACTTAAGAGATGGTTTGGTCACTAATTGATAACATAGTGGAGTTTCACATCCTACCACATTCCAATTAATCATCATGTTTACATTTTATAATAAAACGCACCTCAATCAGGGTTTTTTTAGAAAAAATTTAATTAAATAAATAAATTCAATGGAAACACCCTTAATAATGGGTAAAACATGAGTTGCATGACCATAAAAATGATTAAATTTATAAACAAGGGTAACAAAAATTAATTCATTAGGTTCTAAAAATTGTATTTCACCTTTAAGGGGTGTCTCGTTGAAATATCAGTGTTCGTAATAATGACGTACTTTTTAAATAATTGAAACTTTGAGAGAAAATCTATATATCATCTACCTTATACCGAGTACACTTCACATGTCCAAAATAAATGATTGATTTTTTCTGGTTCTGTAGAAATCGAAGAAATGGAATAACTAAAAAAATATGGTGGAATATCATGCACCAAAATAACATAAAAAATAGTGAGAGAAATGATGAAAAGACTAAGAGGTGAGAATATTCTACTGATGGAAAACCAATGGGACCAATGACACTCTATTCTAACACCCTAAGAGAAATTAATCTTCATCCCTATGAGAGGAGATGAGGAGGATCTAGAATATGAGATGATTGTGTTTGTAGAGGAGGATAAAAAGAGGGAGGAATAATAAAAGTATGAAAGGTAAAATGGGGACTTCATCCCTTTAAATGAGGCACATGGTTTAGCTACATGGTTGTCCAAAACGTGCACCAAACTTGCTTGAGCCCCTACCTAAGAAGGAGAATCCAATGGTTCTTGTGCATTGTTTGGGAAACTATTTCTAAACCATGAAATTTACCTCTGTTAAGAGGCTATAGAAAAAAAGGAATGATTTTTCCACTCCTATCTCATGTATAAAATAAACTAGGCTGGACTTCCAGCTCTACAGGATCTACTACACAGTTTATTCTATTGGTCCACACTATTTCACACAAACCATGCACCCTTACTAGCTTTTCCCAGTTTTGAGTTTTCCAAGCTTGATTATCATGAAAATAAATCAAACACCTCATACACTCATTGGTCTATAAACCAAGTTTAAAAGCAACAAATTTGAGTGTCTCAACACTCAAAATTATATTCTGAGGCTCGGTTTAAAGATCATCCAGTCTACCAAATAGAAGAGAAATTCAAATTCCCTACAAAATTTTACCTGGTTCAAAGCACATGGAATCCTGGGATGTTTTTGTAGATGTGGATATAAATAATGTGAATATATAGAGATCATTAATTCTATAAAAAAATATAGGTAATGGATCTTTCATCCAGAAAGATGATGACTTGGGACTCTTGAAGGAGGTCAAAATGAGTTCCATCATAGGGAGGAGAACCACTTGTGTGCTTCTAGTGTGGTGAGCTAAGGCACTCAAAATATAAGTTCATAAATACACCTTTTTTTTCAGAAATGTGGGAGACATGGCCACATTATGAATTTTTTTTATTGATTCATTGAGGTTATCTATAAATAAGATTCAAAATAAATGCAGGGATCTGGTGTGTATAATGAGATATACAAACAATAAGACTTGGGAACACATGAAAATGGGGGAATATCTCACTATTAAGGTAATTTTTTATCCCTAGAAGGATCATGGAAGAATATTTATTAGATAAAAAGAGTGTTAGAAAATTGGGGGTTAAATAGGTTCATTGATGGTGTGAGTTCCATCATGATAACCACCACTCTTATTTCTAAATTTTTTTATACGTATACTTATCATTCCTTTGTCTATGATAAATGGTGTGATTTTTCAGGGTTTCATGTGGATTTGATGTCATAATTACTGTGGATTTATACTCTATTGGGTGAGATATTGTGTTATGGGATGGTTCTTTTGGATTATGAGATCACAATTAGTGGAAGTGTGATCTCAAGGAACTTATTAGTTATTAAGATAAATATGTATGATCTAATCACTGAGATGGACTAGTTGATCTAGTTTAGGACCTTGATTAATTTTTATCACTTCAAGGTCCTATTTCCAATCCATGATATGGTTATACAAACTATCATAAAAGAGTGGGATGTTTATGCTAAAAGGAAGCAGCCAATCATGGGAGAGTTTGGGTTATTTTTTTTTTACCATTGGTGTCATTGGTTCTTAGGTATAATGAAGGAATGGTTTATAATGTACTATTTAGAGTGATAGGTTGATATCTAGATGTCCTTCATGAGGAATTTTATGGGTTACTGTTCATGAGTAAATTTGATGTCACCACTACTTTGATTCCCATATCAAATCTTATTTTTCTAACCTCATATCATATTGTTCTAGAAGAGTTGTGGGATAAAAAGGAATAATTAGACAACCTTGAAAAATGCTTCATTATACCAAGTATTTCCCCTTGGTCAACACGAATTTAGTTTTCTATGAAGTTAAATAGTGGATTTTTGTTGTGTATTGTATACCAATGATTGAACTAATTGATGGTAGAGAATAAGTATCTACTATAATGAATTGAAAAAAAATTCCAACTAATGGGTCCTGTTTGTTCCATAAGATGAACCTCTAATCCGGTTATGTTCAGCTATAAGTGAAAGAATAAGATATTCCTAATACAAAATTTTATTTTATATTACCATTATGAGTTCATGGTCATTCGGTTAAGAGTTACCGATGCACATGTTGTCTTTATGGATTGATGAATTAAATTTCCTATTGGTACTTGGACACTTTTTCAGTGCTTCTGTGGATAAAGTTCTTATTTACTCAATAAAAAGTGAGGATCATGGGATAATCCTAAATATTTCTTTTGAAAACATGAATTAGAATTAATTTTATACTATGTTTTCCTATTGTCATTTCTAGATTCTGGAATTGAAATTTTGGGGGCATGTGGCTTCAGATAGAGGAATATTTATTGACCCTAGGAAGGATAAAGGATTGAGTTTCTAAGAGAAGCTGAAGAATTTTTTTGGGGTTTGAAATATCTTAAACTTTGTTGGTTATTATTGTATTTTTATGATGGATTTATCAATGTTGGCTTTGACCATGAAGGCTTTAACTTAGAAGGGAGTGATTTTAATGTGGAGAAATAACATCCATGATACATTTGAAGAGAAGAAAATGAGGTTGACTTCAGTAAATTTTTTAGTTTATACATGGTCGATGGTTGGTTATGAGTTTTATTATGACAAATTGTTTTTTGGATGGGATGTTTATTTCTACAAGAAGTAAAATTTATGGCATATAACTATAGGATGTTGAGGCCCCATGAAAATTATTACCATACCCATGACTTAGAAATAGTAGTGGTATTCATGATCTTAAGGGTTAGAAAAGTTACTATTTCATTGATAAGTTTTTAGTGAACTTGGATCATAAGAGTTTAAGGTATATATTCTTTCTGCAATATCCTAAATTGAAGTATCATATATGAGTAAATTGTCTTCAGAACATTGATTTTAAACATATATATATATATGACATGTAATGGAAATTTCATGGTCAATGATTTGATTAGGTTATAAATAACTTATAAAAAGAGGGGTTCTAAGGTGTAGTGGTATATAATGGGCTTTCTAGTATAGTTTCACATATAGGTTGTTTGAGGTACCTATTAGTGTAGTTATATCTACACTAAAAATGGTTTCAAATCAAGTAGAGTGGGTGAAAGTAAGGGTAATTCATTGTTGAAGAGTGAATGAGAATAAAGAACACCTTTAATGGTGGCAGGACCATCAATTTTTGTCTTATTGATGTGTAATTAGTCATTTATTAGAGGTTTAATAGTGTTTTTGGAGAGTCTTGGTATTGAATTCTTAAGGGATCGTCACCAATTAGGTTGGGCAGTCCATCTAGGAGCTACCTGAATATACCATGATATTCATCATTATTTTTGGTGGTCAAATATGATGAGTTTTGTAGCTATGTTTATTTAATGGTTCTAAAAATTCCAGTGAGTAAAGGTGGAGCATCAACTAGCAGAAAGGTTATTTTATCCATTATTGGTGCATACAAGGAAAGGTATAATATCCAAATAGACTCTATGGTTGGGTTACTAAGATCTATATGAAAATTTTTGGGTTTGTGTGAATTCTAATTTATATGGATAAATTAAGTTTACTGGAAGGAGTGGTTTTAGAGGATCTTTTTTTCACTAGAGTTTTGGTAGTGGCAGTTGTTCCTTTATGTTTTATGGAAGAGGGTTAGTTCATAAGGGGATTCACTCAATATTCTCAACATGGTTATCTTGTTCCTAATTTTTAATGGTACTTTATAAAGAAGGTGTTTGTTTAGTATACTTTTGTGAGGTTACTATATTATCAGAAGTGGCTGTAGAATTGAGGATTGGTACAAGAGATTGGTAGTGTGAATAGTGGAATGGATAGACTCTCACATTTCTCATAGGTTGGTCCAACCAGATGACTGAATTAAACTCTATATATATTGGAGGTTAGGTCCACCTTTTTTTATATGAATGTATTAATATTAATTATTGTTATAATCCACATGACTCATTAGTTACAATTTTCAATCCTTTACCTTCTAGTGAAATGGATTTTTATTTTGTTTCTCCCTTAGAAATAGATATTTTAGTTTGAAATATATAAATCCAAAGTGTTATTTATTTATTTCATTTACATTAATTACAAGAATTTTTTTTCATATTTATTAAAATGTTTTTATATTGTTTCAAAATAGTGTGGTGATTCGAGTGTATATAATTATTTCAATTAATAGAAAACAATTGTTTGGAGAGTTACTTCATAAAAAATATTTATACCAGTGTGATTCCTGATTGAATACATATAGTGGTTGAACAGAACCATAGTGAGTAGCAATTCATAGAAAGTGGTATCATAAGGGTGGTCCACATGAGAATCAACGGTTTTCTTTTCAGTTCAGTTAATATTCATTTTCTATGAAATTTTATGAATATTAATTAGAGTCATTTTTATTAGAAGTATGGTTTTGGAATATGGAAATGCGTGGATTGAAAATTTTTAAGGAACATACTTTAGATATGGAAAATTCGTATGAAAGACTATCTCATTCAGAAATATCTAGAGCTTCCATTGAAGGGTTTAAAACTAGAAGTAATGGATAAAGGTGAATGGGAAAGCTATATTAGAAGGAACTCGGTGTGATATTATTTTCATTATCCCATAATATGGCTTTGAACATTATAAAGAATAATACTATAGTGTATTTTATGGTATCCATTGTATATATTTATTAGAAATATACATCACATAATAAAGTGTGCTTTAAGCGAAGGTTAATCAGTAAGTGGTTATCGTAATAGAGATCTATATAAAATATTTTTAATGATTTCAACTTTATCTGGAGCTAGCTAGAGTATGAGAAGGTTTAATTTATATATAATATTTGGGTGATTCTATTCTTATCAACCTTACTAGAATCATGGGAATCTATAGTGAGAGTTGTGAGTATTTTAGGTGGAAAGAATGAAAATATTTTTACTAATGTTCATAACTTGATTCTTAATGAGGAGCTCTGAAGGAGAGATATATCATTTTTCCTCATGATGTATTAAATAAATAAGGAATGGAATTATTACCTCATATATATAATTATAAAAAATCATATATAAAATAAAGGGAGAGGAGTATAGGGAATCCTTCTAGGATTGGGCCTGTAACACCCCGAGATTTTATGGACTTTTTTCCAAAAAAAAAAATTAAATTTTGTTGTATTGAAATGAAATAAGTCAAAAATTCCATTCTCACATAACTGAATCATTATACATTACATGAAACATCAAATTTTTATAAAATAAATAGAAGAAAAACTTGGAGTATGTTACATGGAACACTTCCTTAGCATACGTTACACACAACACCAATGTTTCAATGAAACATCATTTTATTGTTAAAATTATTTAAATGAGATAATTATAACCTAGCTATGAAACATAGTAATGTGAATAGTAATAACTACTTTTAAAATATAATTTATAATGTTTTAACATAAATAAAACATATTGATAACAAAAAATATAATTTTTTGGTAAAGCCCTTATATGTTTAAAAATACAATTTCCTCAACTGAACTACTTTTAATTTCCTTTTATGACAAATAATAAAGTTAATTTTTGACACATTTATAAATTAAATTTTATAAATAAACGTTATTTTTTACTTAAAAATGTAAAAATTATTTTAGGGTGGTTATTTGGTATTTTTCTAAGAAACTTCATTTTTTGATGAACAGTGAAAATACCGGATTGTAATTCAAAACTACCTTTTTGTCTAATTTATTAACAAGGATAAATTATATTTTACATTGGATTAAAAGATTAAATAGAATTTTTTTTTATCAATTAATACAATTGATGACATTTTAATCAATTTCACTTTTAACTTGGGTACGAAAACATTGCAATCTTTTGAATGTTTTTACTTTAAAAACAGGCATTGTCAACCTGAAGATCGGATTAATTTTAAATTAATTTCTACCATTTATCTTATTTGAATTTGGAAAAATGGATTCCATATTTTTAATCTAATTTTTTTTAATTTCAAATATGGTAAACATTGTTTTTGACCAAAATGATTTGTGAATGTAATTAAAATTAATTACATCGTTTAATGTGAAATTAAGTTTAACTAAATACTAAACCATATATTTATGACCAAAAACGACCTAGAAACTAGTCCAAAATCCATTTTATGAAAATATTTTCACCCTATCCTCTCTTATATATATTTCTTTCCATTATTGTATCCACTTGAAATGTGAAAAAGTGTATGGAATTCCATTTTCAAAATATTACAAGAGTGTCACTCCTCCACTAATATAAAAAGCCTCCTCTCCTCCACTTCACTACACATCTCAAAACACTTGTGTTTGTCAATGATCTACTCAAATACCATCCCAAAAATCCTAATTTCCTCTTATAATACTATACTTTCTAATAAATCTACTCATGGAAGCCTTTTTCACAAACCAAAAGGAGACACCAGATTAAAAGGTATCGTCTTTTCTTAAGGCCATTTAATTTATCCACCCCCTCCACTCTATTTATTCAATGATTGTACAAAAACACCATTATCAAAAATAACCTAGGTTGTTTTTATTATAAGTTTAATACCTACACATACACACACTTCCATCTAATGAGTAACGAACACACTGTTTACGTTCACGTCGAACAACCTCCTCACAAAACACGGACTATTCATTTTTCCTTTACGTCCTCTAATGATGGACATTATGATGGACAATATATTTATAGATTTTATATATTATATTTATTATTTATTTAATCTTATTTAATACTTTTTAAAACACATATATTTATACCTTACATTTGGTTTAAATATGATAAATCTGTTTGAGGAACGGTGGACTACCACCCCCTCAAAGTGACCTGATTCGTTCACACACGACATGTAATCTTTTAGGGATGGGTTTAGTGAACTTATTTTATATGTGATATAATGATTATAATAGAATAATTATATATAAAAATATATATATACCTATTTTATTTACCTTCGTTCTTTCAATATGATAATAGAAACGATAACATGGGTCTCACATACATACTGATTACCATCTCCATGAACGGTGTATTCCATTTCATACTTATATATTATATAGATTATTATAATACAGATATAATTAATATAAGTGATATTTATATCATGATTTAAATTCCTTAAATCATTATATAATTATAAGAATCAAAGATATAACAAATTAAGACACATGCAGAGAACAAAGCGAATATTACCCGAAGTGAAACCTCAACATAAGATTGTTAAAAAGCGGGTAATATAATGTCATAATGAAATTATATATGGTATTATATATAATAAAGAGATACTGTAAAATATTTTTAATAAGCTTAAATATATTATGTCATAATATTGTATGATTACGAAGAGAGTCAAGACAATAGGTAAGGGGATTTCATCTCACTTTTTATTTATGTGAGATACATGCTTTATACACTACCCATTCCTTCTATGTAGTGTGTATACTGTCCATTCATGTATTCAATGATTAATATACATAAATTTATAGTTATTTAAATATCAATTTTATGATATTTATTTCAGAGGGTTTAGGTTTTAAAAGTTACCAAATCAGTAAAATAGTTTTGTATAAATTTTCCTTCTTTGAGACTTATGTTTTGTTATGCACCAAAATTATTTTTCAAGGTGTATATAATTCCATTTTACATTTTCTATCATGACTATAATTATTTTAATTATATTTTAATCTTCATTTAATTCCCTTTTTCTTACATGGATATTATGTCCCAAGTAACCAAGCGGTAAGAGTTTATTGAAACAATCTCATTGCTTTATGAAATTGTTAATGATTATGCTTCTTTGATGAAATCTTATGATATATCACTCAAGAAAACTATTGATCTTACTTATCATATTTTTATTAAAGTTATATCCATTTATTAGTACCATTTATCAAATAATTGGTACATAATATACTTCATAAAATTTTTAAAAGAAAATCTGACAATATTTCTCTCTTCGGTCGGAAATCTGTTTTTTTCTTAAAATATATATTCAGAAATGTTTTTAAAAAATGTTTTAAAGTGATATTTGAAGATAATTTTTAATTAAAAATGGTTTTAAAAATGTGTTATTATTTTTCAATATTCCTTTATAATTTTTCAACTCTATTTTCAAATAAAGAGTTTTTAAAAAAAATTATATTTTAAAAAAACATTTTTCATAGAAGAAAGGATATTTGACTCAAGAAATGATTTCAAAAGATCTTTCAAAATTATTTTCCATTTAATATAACATCCTTTGGTGTTACTCATTCCTTTTTGGGGAAATTATTTAATGTTTTCCATTCATATAATTTTCTCTTAATGAATTATGTTTTGATGTAATTGTGTTTATGAAACTTGTTTCTCTTTCAAGTGTTAAATAATTTTGAAATCCAATTATTTTCATGGGTTATGTTTATGGTTAAATTATTACAAAACCTATATTTTTTCCACAGTTTATGATATGATTACTTGTTTATAATACCCATTTCATTTAGTTGGTGATGATATGATTATTTAAGATCTTGTGGAACATGTATATATGATTTCATTAAGAGATGGGTGGGACCTATATCTCCCTCCAATGCATTGGGAAAATATTTATATCTCATGAGATATAAATGTTTGGAATGATAAATAACTCAGTTTAGTATTATAGGGCGAAAATGTGAAATGAACATGAATCAATATTATAGGGCTAGAATGAGGAGTGAATGCGGTGTAGTAATACAAGGCTGGAATGGGGTGTGAACCATGTTTAGTAAAGGACTTTGTATATTAATATTACCTTGGAAACAATTCCTTGACAACTATTGAAATAATTATATATTCATATGTGTCTTCCACAATTCTATTTTTTATTCTTTTGTTATGATTTTATAGCTTATTTTCTTTATTTCCTTATGATTCAAGTCTTATGAACTTATAATCTTTATTCCATGATTCATGTTTATGATTTTTTATATGTTGGGTATGATCTTCTATTATCATGATCATTTTATCATACCCATGTGATAATGATTATTCCTCTGTATATCCCTTGTTTAACCTTACGGAGCATCTGAGCTCACCCCTTTTTATATTACCTCCCCCCATTTTGTGAAGAAATGTATTATGTTTTATGTGTCTATGAAGGGTTCTAGTCAAAAATAACCTAGTGGGAGATGATTTAGCTCATTTATGTACCAGTTATTATGTTTCAATGTTTCCAATGGCACTACACTAGTACGATTTTTCTGAAATTTTTTATAACGTTTTAAGTATTCCACAAAAGTTATGTAATGGTAATGTATGAACAGTGAGGATCACTATATTTGGTATCAGAGAAAAGTTTTAGTTAACCTTCAGAATGTTGGATTATAAAAGCTTAGTGAGAACCATAATGAAATGTCAAGGGATAAGTCTAAGGATAAGGAAAAGTATAGGAAAATGTCTTGGAATTTTGTTAAATGGTAGAGTGAGTGTTTTCTCATAATAAATCTGTGTCTCAATAATACATGTCGATGTTGATCTGGAACAAATTTAATTAACGATAACAAGTTTGATAAGATGTTCTTGGTCTAACACCTGGTAATCGGGTACAAGAAAATGGGTCTTACTATACAACAGGTTTGACACTCCAAGGGAATATTCTTTATTAATTCACAAACTCTTCATGAATAATTATTAAGGATTTAAATATAATTTGTATATAAATAACCTAGGATAAACCTATGGTTTTGTAGATTTAGAAAGGTGTCATAATTTAAAAATCCTATAATTTATTTTTCCTGATTATGTGGTTCCTCAACATGATAACTATTTCTTACTCTGTGATTTTGCTTTTCTTCAATGGATGGATCCCAAAGTATCTTCATTAATAGTGATTTTGATGGAAAATTAAATGATTTTCCCCCAGAGAAACCAAATGCTATGGGATAAAAAATGGAATATGTCATTGCTATTCTCACCCAATTTTCTTAATCCATGAATTATGGTGGACTCTGAAATAAGAAAAGTAGGGAACAAAATTCCGTTGAATATTTCATGAGGCAACATCCACCTTCTTTAAAATAGTCTTCTGATCTACTTGTTACTAGAAAATGGGTCAATAATACTTGAAATTTATTCTTCATTATCCAGTGTTTGGATCATGAGAAATTCATTTTAGCTGTATATCAGTTAGAAGGTGAAGTAGAACGGTGGGGGATTCTAATCAAGTATATGGGGCATCAATGTGAGATTGAATCCATGGAATGGGATGATTTCAAGAAACTATTTTTCAGTAAGTACATTCCTCACATTCTTTGTACCAAGATAAAGAAATAGTTCCACGAGTTGAAGGAAAGGGATGATAAATCTGTTAGTACCTATGAGTAAAATTTCACAATACATGCAAGGTACACTTTAGGAATTATCATCCAACATAAAAGTAAATTTGATAGGTTCTTTAGTGTATTAAATCCAAGTCTCATAATTATTTTGACCATAAGAGGATTTTCTAGCTATAAAGATATTACGTTTCGTGAAATTGACGTTTAAATGGAGGATGGATTCACATATCAACCTCATGATTTTGACAAGAAAAGGAAGATTGAGTTTAAAGGAGACTCTAAAACCCATGGAGAAAAGAATATGAGTTTTTTATGATCTATATGTGGGAAGAAGCATGGAAGAATTTGTCTTAAGGGGTATGATAAATGTTTTAAGTAAATAAAAGAAGATCACCGAGCATTTTGTTGTTAAAATGATGGGATGAATTTTGTTAAAAATGCTAGTGGAGAAACATCCACATAGAATTAACCTCCAATGATTTAATTCCAAAAATATAAGGAGAGTTGAAATTGTAATAAACACTACCCAAACCCCAGGTTTGTTGATGATAATCAATTTCAATAACCTCTTGATTTGAGGTATAAGGGGAAATCTCATGTAATAACTATTTTTGATGAGGGGTGAGATAACAATGCGATGAAAGGTATACTTACCATCCATTCTAGAATGGATGATGTCTTCATTGATTCTTGATATACCCACTCTTTCATATCTAAATAATTTTATAATGGTTTTATGATTCCACAAAAAAAAATTACATATGGAATTAGTAGTGCAACCCCTTAATCATATGATGATTGTATTTCATGCCTATGATTCCTCTTTGGTTGATGTTTTGTGGTAATTTTCATCCGAAAAATCTTTTCATTATTCCTTTGGTTGAATTTTATATCATCTTAGTCATGGATTGGATTTCTCATCATAAATCCTACATCAATTTTCAAGGAAGGTAAGTTTTGTTTGATATTTTAAATCCTCTTATGATCATACATCAATGTGACAATATGTATGAACTTCCTATAGAGATTACATCTAGTGTATGGTTATTAATTCACATTCAAAAGGGTTGTTTTTCTAAAATGGTTGGGGAGAAAATTGGTATCGATGGTATCATTATTATTCTGGATTTTGTGGATTTATTTTTGGATAGGTTGTCTAGCCTTCCACCAAATCATGAAGTTGAGTTATAGATAGAACTTATACCTCGTTCGACACTAATATAAAAGTATTCCTATAGAATTTCCCTGACTGATTTTCTGAAATTGAAGAACAAACTCTATAAAAACCTTGATAGGGGATTCATTTGGCTATGTTTGTTTCCTTGGGGTGCAGACATTCTTTTTGTGAAAACATAAGATGGATCAGTGAGAATCTTCAATGATTATGAATAGTTTAACAATATCAAAATCAAGAACAAGTATCTTATTCTCCATATTGATGACTTGTTTGATCAACTGTGTAGAGCTGAATACTTTTACCAAATTTACCTTTATTCGGGATATCATTAATTGAGGGTCAATATAGAGGATATACACAAGATGGAATTTCTAACATGACATGGACACTAGGAATGTATAGTGATGCCTTTTGGTCTTACTAATTCCCCTGTTATCTTCATGGATTTAATGAATTTTGTCTTTAGAGATTACATTGATTAGTTTGTGGTAGTCTTTGTAGATGATATTCTTATCTATTCAAAGATAAATGAAGGGAATGAAGATCACTTTATAATTGCACTAAAGAACCTAAGGAAAGAGAAATTGTATGAAAAAATTATGAAGAGTGAATTTTGGCTTCAAAATGATTAATTTTTTGGTCACATAATCTCAAGATATGGTATAGTAGTAGATCCATCATTGACGCAGGCTATTGAATACTGGCTTAAGCCAACCTTACTGACTATGATCCGTAGATTTATTTATTTAGATGGATATTATCGATGCTTTGTGGAGAATTTATCATTAATATCTAATCATCTGACCAACTATACTTGGAAGGGTGTAATGTTTCTTTATATAGATGAATGTGAAGAAAATTTCAAGGAAATGAAGAGGAGGTTAGTCAATGCACCTGGACTTACATTAACCTATAATGGAGAAGGGTTTTTAATCTATAGTTATGCAACCAATAAAGGATTAAGTTGAGTTATTATGATGAATAAAATGGTTGTCACTTATGCCATGCAAAATTTTATTATTCATGAGAAGAATTATCAAACTCATGATTTGGAGTTAGTAGTGGTATTTTTTCATTAAATACATGGAGGCATTATCTTTATGGATATAAGTGTGATATATATACCAATCATAAAATTATAAAATATATATTCACACATATGGATTTGAACCTTCACTATAGAATACAGTTATATTTGATAAGGTATTATGACTTCTCAATAAATTACCACCTTCAGAAAGAGAACAAGGTGGTCGATGCTTTGAGTCGAAAGGATCATGGTATCTTATCCTCGATGAGGATCACAAAAGATCCAATATTTCTAGATGTGAAAATGATGGATCTAGAAATAATAAAGGATGGAAAAAAATCTTATATTTCTCAAATGAATTCTCAAACCTCTATCAATGTGAAGATTAAGGAGGTGCATAAGGAAGATGAAGAGCTACAAAAGAATGTCATAAATGTTCTTGAGTTGAACCTTGACCAGGATGGAATTATAAGGTTCTGAAACCATGTATGTGTTCAATCCATACAAGAATTGAATAAAGAGATATTAGAGGAAGCTCATAGTTCTTCATTATCTATTCATCCTGGAAGTATGAAGAAGTATACGGATTTGAAAGAATACTTTTGGTGGGATGGAATGAAGAGAGATATCGCAAAGTTTGTATCTTGGTGCTTTCTATGCCAACAAGTTATAGATGAAAGACAAAAGTATAAAGGGATATTGCATTTTTTACCCATACCAGAATGTAAATATGAGGATGTCACTATATATTTTTTTCATTTTACTACCCAAAACCCTTAAATGGTTTAATGCTATATGGGTGGTAGTCAATTGAATTACTAATTCAGTACACTTCATCGCTATCAGATAAGAATTATTTATGGATCAGTATGACAATATATACATTAGAAAAGTGGTAAGCATACATGGAGTACCAAATTAGATTGAATTAGATTGGAATATGTGGTTCAACTCAAATTTCTAGGGAAGTATTCAGAAATCACTTGACACATAATTGAGTTTCATCACTGCTTGTCATCCTCAGACAGATGGTTAGTTTGAAAGAACTATTCGAACCCTAGAGGATATGTTGAGATATTATTCTCTGGATGTCAAAGGTGGTTGGGATTAGAACCTTCCTATAGTTTATTTATATTAAAAAAAATAGATTTTAATAAAGAATTGATATAGAACCTTAAGAATTCCTATATGGGAAGAAATTTAGAGATCCAACGTGATAGGTTTAAGTTTTAGAAATAAATCTATTGGTACTTGAGATCACTTAAATGGGATAATTATAACCAAGTTGTTCAAAATAGTTGTATGAATATTAGTAACTAATTTTAAAATATTATTGATAATGATTTTATAGAAATAACAAATATTGATAATGAAAAATATAATTTTTGTAAAATTCTTTATATGTTTAAAAATACTAATTTCTCAACTAAAGTGCTTTTAATATCCTTCTATGTAAAATAATAAAATTAATTTCAGACATGATTAGAAATATAATCTGATAAAGTAAAATTCATTTCTGAATTTATGCTGTTGAAATTATCTTATGGATAATTATTTGGATTTTTTCAGGAAACTTAATTTTTTTATGAATAGTGAAAAATACCGGATTTTAATTCAAAATTGCATGTTCATTTAATATATTTAAGATGATAAATTATATTTTTAATTATTTTAAGAGTTTAATTAGATTATTATTTTATAAATTAATACAATTTAGGTCATTTAGATCAATTTATCATTGAATTTGGGTATAATAACATAGTAAACTTTTGAATGTTTTTACTTTTAAAACCTGCATTGTCAACCCGAATACGGGATTAGTTTTAAATTAATTTATACCACTTATGTGATTGGAATTTGGAAAAATGGATTTAATAGATAATATCATAATAATTTATAATTTCTAGTTAGGTCAAATTTTTTTTTACCAAAATTAATAGTGAATACAATAAAACATAATTTCACCGATTAAGGTAAAATTAAATTGAACTAAGGACTAAAGCATAAATTTAAGACCCAAAACGACCTAGAAACTTGTACAAGAGACATTTTCTAGAAATATTTCTACTCTATCCTCCATCTATAATTATTTATATTATTGGTACCTCTTAACATGTTAAAAATGTGTAAGGAATTTCTTTTTTCAAAATATTACAAGAGTGTCACTCCTCCACTATAAAAGGCCTCATCTCCTCCACTTATTTAAGCCTCTAAAAGCACATGGGTTCGGCCATTATCTACTCCAATGTCCTCCCAAAAATACTTACTTCCTTATATAATCGTAAATTATGATATAAATTGAACTTATTAATCCTTTTGGCACCAACTAAAAGGAGTTAACCGATTAAGAGGTAACAACTTCTCTCAAGCTCATTTCTTGTATACACCCCTCCACTATTTTTATTCCATTATTTTATAACAAAAATATTATACTCAATATAGTATTATGTTTTTAAGATATTTTTTGACCTATACATACTCACAATTACATCTAATGGGTAATGAACATACTATTTACATTTATGGCGAACTACCGCCTCATGAAATGATGATTGTTTATTATACCTTTACCGCCTATCATGGGGTACATTATGATAGAAACTATGATTATATATGTTATGAATTATATTTATTATTTATTTAATCTTATTTCATACTTTTTACAATATATATCTTTATACCTTCAATTTTATGTAAATATGATAATTTCATTTGCGAAAGTGTGGACTACTGCCCCCTTAAAGCGATGTGATTCGTTCACATTCTACATGAAATATATAAAGGTTGGGTTTTGTAAACATATATGAATATATGATATAATAATTCTACTAGAATAATTATATATATATAAATATATATGTACACATGTCACTTACCTTCTTTCATTCAATGCGATTATAAAAATAGAAACATCATTCATGTGTACGTAAGGCTTACCATCTCCATGAACGGTGTATTCAATTTTATACTTATATTTTCTATATATTATTATAATAAAAATATAATGAATATAAATTATATTAATATAATGATTTAAATTTTGTAAATCATGGTATAAGTATAATGACCAAATATATAACAAATTAAGACACATGCGAAGAACAAAGCAAATTTACCCAAAGTGAAACATTAACATAGGATTGTTAACAAGTGGGTAATATAAGGCCATAATCAATAAATATATGGTATTATATATAAGAAAATAATTATTTATAATATTTATAATAAATATACATTTATTATTCCAGAATCTTTATGTGTACAAATAGAATTAAGACGTAATGTAAGGGGGTTTCATATCACTTTTTATTTCCATGAGATACGTGCTTTATTCACCACCCATTATTTTTGTGTGGTGTGTATATTTCCCATGGATGTCTTCAATTATTCTTATAAAAATATATATAGTTATTTAATTATCCATTTTATGATATTTATTTCATAGGTTTTATGTTTCAAATGTTACCAAATTGGTAAAATAGTTTAGTCTCAATATTCCTTCATTGAGAATCATGTTTATTTTTACACCTAAATTATTTTTCAAGGTGTATATAATTCCATTTTACATTTTATTTCTTGAATATAATTAATTTTATGATATTTTATTCTTAATTTAGTTTCCTTCTCTTACATGGAGAGTATGATCCCAAGTAACCAAGTTGTAAGATTTTATTGAAACAGTCTCATTGCTTTTCTAGATTATTAATTATTATGCTTCTCCGATGAAATCTTATGATCCATATCTCAATAACACTCATGATTTTCCTTATACTATTTTTACTCAGTATATATCATTTTATTAGTATCATTTATCTACTCTTTGGTGCATAATATAATTAGAAAAAAATTAAGAAAATATGATTGTATCTCTCTCTTCGGTTGGAAATCTGTTTTATTTCAAAAACAGTGTTTTCAAAAAAAAATCAAAAAATGTTTTCAAATGATCATTGAAGATAAATTTCAATAAAAATAATTTTAAAAATGTTTTATTGTTTTCAAATCTTCTTTTTTACGTTTTTAATTCTATTTTAATGAAATTATTTCTCAAAAGTTTTATGTTTTAAAAAGAATTTTTCAAAGAAGAAATGATATTTTTCTTTAAAATGTTTTCAAGAGATCATTCAAAATTATTTCCCATATAATATAACATTTTTTGGTGTTAATAATTATTTTATAGGGAAATTATTCAATTCATTACAATCAAATAATTTTCTCTTAATATATTATGTTTTTATGGAATGATGTTTATGAAACCCATTTCTCTTTCACGGGTTATATTCTTTTGAAACCTGCTTCTTTTCACCAGTTATGTTTATGATGAAAAGATTATGAAAACTGTATTTTTTCCATTGGTTGTGATCTTATTACATGTTTGTAATACCCATTTATTTTATTATGTTATGATATGATTATTTATGATCTTGTATAACAGGTATGTATGATTTCATTATGTGATGGGTGGGACCTATATCTCCCTCAAAAGTATTGGGTAAATATTTATATCTTATGATATGGACATGGCTATAATGAGAAATGAACATGGTTCAGTGTTATAGGTATAGAACATTAAATGAACTCGGTTCTGTATTAGAGGGCTAGAAAGAAAAGTGAACTCATTTCAGTAATACAAGGCTGGAATGAGGTGTGAACCCATTTTGGTTAAGGAACCTTTCCACTAATATGGCCTTGGAGAATTTACTAGACTACAATAAAATCATTATACATTCTTATGTGTCTTAAAAAATTCCATATGTTATTCCTATGTCATGATTTCATTGATTATTTTATTACATTCTGTATGATTCTATTCTTATGAACTAAAAATATTTATTCCATGATTAATGTTATTGATATTTGATATGTAGGTTATGATTATATATTGTGATGATAATGTTCTCATACCCTTGTTATCATGATTATGATTACATATATCCCTTTTTTACCCTTACTAAGCATCTGAGATCACCCATTTTTATGTTCCTTACCCTAGTTTATGAAGATATATTATTATTGATGTGTCTAAGGGTGATAGTTGAGAAGAACCTAGTGGTAGATGATATAGATCATTTATGTTATAGTGTTTAGGTTTTCATGTTTCTAAATTCACTAGACTAGTACGGTCTTTGGGTGTTTGTTTATATAATTTTGTAAGTATTTTAAAAAAGTTATGTAATGTTAATATATGAAAATATAGGATTCCTATAGAGCCTATTTATTGGAATTGGAGACATAAAGTTTTTATCATGATATATTTTCATGATATTAATACATCCTAGAGAGGGATTGTATCTAGAGAACATAGTCTAGAATCTAGTGGAAATAAACATTTGAGTGTTTCTAATCAAATTGAAAATTAGATCATAGATTCTAGATATTCTTTCTATTCTATGGGATAAAAAGGATTCATGTCAAATTATGCAACTAGAAAATTTGGTAGAGTTAATCTTTCTCATGATGAAGCTATTGAAATTTTAAGGAATGGATAACTTAATTTTTAGATGAAGAATTAATTTTTCCTTGTACTATAGGTAGTGGGAAATTTTCTAGGTCTTTGAAATAAACTGAATTTAGTTGGTTATCTAGTTGAATTTTTTTCACAATAAATTTTGTATAAAGAGTATGGATGATCATTTAAAGATTTCTTATCATTGGTAGAGGTGTAAAAGAGAGGTCATTATATATAGGTAGAAGGGAAGTGGGAGGTACACCTTCTAGAATTTCATCTTCTAGATGTTCATAACTTTGGTATAATCAGTTTGAGAACCATAGTGATAATATTATGAATATTCTAAAAGATAGAGTCATACTGAATTAAGAACATTCAGACATTAGAATATATGAGAATTGTGTACTTGGGAAGCAATGGTGGGTTTCTTTTAATTTATCTAGAATAACTCTAAAATTTTTGAAGTTGTATTTGGTACATACATTTGTTTAGGGACATTACCTAGTTAATTCTCATTGATAATAAAGGTAATTTGTTACCAAAATTTAATATTATACAAGAAAATTATTTATATAGATTCTAAAACATAAAATTGAAGTGTTTGGAATCATTATTCAATGGAAGGCTATGGTAGAAATAGAAATCAGTAGAAAGATGAAATGTCTAAGTTCATTCAATGGTGTTGAATTTACTAGAAGTATTTTTTGGAATCACTATTGGAATAATGGGATCCTTAATAAAAATATTGATCAATGGAAACATAAAAAAGTGTTATAGAAATAATAATTAATTAGATATTAATGGATAGAATAAGAAGTATGTTGTTATATTCTAGTATGGCTAAGGAGTTTTGGGGAAACGCAATGGGAATATAAACATAACTAATCAATATTAGTCCATCGGTACCAGTAAGATTGAATTTACTGGAAGAATTTTTGTCTAACTAATTCTATAAGATGCTTGTTTTAGTGTTTTTGGAAGTAATTCAAATATTAATATGGAAAAAAATAAAAATAAAAATATTTAAGAAAAATATTGGGGTTGTTCTTCATACAATATAAAAGATGAAGATTTTTTTTATTCTTCTACATAATTATAATATTTTTTTTAAAATCCATAATGTGATCATCATTGAGAAGATATTATTATAAGATTATAACTTGAAGGAAAATGAGGTTGAGGTAAATGATTTTAATTTAGTTTAAGTTGATATTGGTGGGGGTAATGAAAATTAAAAATTCTAGAATATTTAGATGTATATAAGTATATCATTAGATCACATGTTATGTAAAGTAAATAGAGTGGTGTAGGAAGTTAGAAATATTATCTAGAAAAAGATATATCTTAAAGATCATGGACTAATGAAGCTGGATATTCTGTTTTGTAATATAATGTTCTGGAAGATACATTTATGGATGTAGTTGAATAATATGTTAATTTATGGAGATATTCATGGATTAGATGGCCAGAAGGGAGGTATAGAGATAAAAATTATTTATTACTTTTAATGGATGAGGGAGAACTAAAAATTTTAAAATAATAAGATACACTATTTGATTCTTGAAATTTGGAGTTAGCAATATAGAAGGAGTTATATTCATAATGAGTGAATAACATTTGAGAGCGAAAATAATTTACACAATTGAGGAAATAACCTGATAAAAAGTGAATATTATGGTTGAATTGAAAGGTTAAAATAAGGAAGAGGTATAATTAAATGTTGTTTGTGAAAGGGATTTCAATGAAAGAGGGTATTTATTTCTCTAAAATATTATATTTGGTAGTTAAATATACTACCATTGGAACTTTTTTAGTCGTGTTTTGTTCTAGCAATTTGTACATTGAAAAAATGGATGTGGATATGGTTTTTCTTTATAGGGATTCAAACGAATAAATTTATATGAAATAACTAGTTTTTTTGGATAAAAAAAGCAGGTCTTGGTGTGAAAACAAAAAACGAGTCTTTAGGGTTATAAACAAGCACCATAGTTTTCGAACCAATTTTTTTTAGACATGGAGGAGAAACGTTTCATACAAAGTAACTTATATTACTACAAATACAAGTAGTGTCTTAGTGAAAAAAAATTCATTACATTATTTTTATTTGTGGATGATATACTATTGGTGGGTCTAAATGGTTAGTTGATTTGGAAGTTGATGGAGGAATTGTATGGAATGTTTGAGCTATAATATCTTGGTGAATAAATTTTGTTCTGGGGAATGGGTATTGGATGTGAAAGGATAACCTAAGTCCTGATTTTATCATAGATATATTATATTTAATGATCATTGAGAGATTTGTAATAAGTATATGTAATTTATTCTCAACATCTCTCATTATTCACTTAAAACTTTCCAAACAATAGGAAACATGAATGGAAGAATAAATGAGTTACATGGTATAAGTTTTATGTGATTTAGTAGTCTGAAGTTTCATATATTATATAGTATTCTGTTGTCCGATTTTTTTTATGTAATGGGAGTAGTCATATGGTTCATTAAAAATCCACAGAAATAATTTTGGGATGTTTTAAGGTGGGTTATTCTTTATTTTAAGTTAATGGAAGGTAAAACTATTTGTTTTAGAGATCATGATCTATTACTCAAGTTTATAGATTCATAATTTGGGGGTAATTCCGATTCTCTGAAAATAAAAACTAGATACGATTTCAATTTTGGTAGAACCATGATCAGTTGGATATCTACATTACAACTAGTAATTTCACATTCTATAATAGAACATAGTTTTTGTTTGTGATATAATCTATCATAGATATGGTTTGGTTAGAGAATTTATTCTGGGGACTTAGATTTAATTTGGGGAAAGGGTTTCTCTTTTTTTATAATCAGAGTTCAATTCAATTTTCTATAACTACATTATTTTATTCAAAAAATAAAAAAATCGATCTAATGTATCATTACCTCTATAAGATGATGGAAAATATATAGTTAGAGTTGTGGAAGATAGTAAGAAAAAAAATCTATTAGACAAGTTCAACAAGAGTATGGTTCCATAAATACAAAGGCCACATAAAGCCTCAGTTGGGCTTGGGAAACTAAAAGAAGGTGGAGAATCACTATACACCACATAATTATAAGGATTCTTTCCATGGTTAAGGGAATGCTGTTTTTCTCTTGGAATTAGTTTTCATGTGGTAGAATTTTGGGGTTGTGTTAAATTTACATCAATTGAATAAAGTCAACAAACTAGAAGGAGTGGTTCTAGAAGATCCTCAATTCACTGGTTTTGTAGAATCAATGGTTTTTTATTTAATATTTATAGAAGAAGGTTTTGGATATAAGTTTATTTAGAAGTGTATTATATTTATTTTCTCATCATAGTGGTATTTTTATGGAATTGTTTATGGTACTTCAAGAATATAGAGGTTGTTCGGTTTACTATTGTGGTGTTTATGATTTACTAGAAGTGGTGGTGAAATTGAGGATTACTATGGGAGATTGACAGTGGTAATAATAAAATAGATGGACTACCACATTTCTCATAAGTCATAGAGACTATATGAGTTTATGATACTCTTGATATTTGGGAGTTTGAGTTTATATTTTATATGTAAAAAAAATATTAAGATTACTTGTTATAGTAATTTTCATGACTCATTAGTCAAAAATTGTTATATTTTCCTTTTTAGTGAAAAAGAATGATATAGTGTTTCTACTATGGACATTGGAATTTCAATCCAAACCACAAAAAAACCAAAGTGATCTTTCTTACTTTTTTTGCTTTCATTTCATGAATTTTATGTGGATTTTGAGAAAGTACATATAAAGATATTTTTAATTAGTGCGGGGTTTTGGGTGAAGAAATTTATTCCAAGTTCTATAAAATTAATTTTTAGGGAGTCTTCCAGAATATATTTCCACCCTTGGGATTCTGAATTTACTTCTTTTGACAGTTAATTATAATGATATTGTGGAAGAATTACCAATAAATCATATTGGTGCATTGGTGATTAAATAGGAGCTCATGAAATCTATGAATTTATTTATAATTCAATAGATATTCTCAATTGAAAATATTGAGATGTTTTATGTGTAAGAGATAGTAATAATTAATTGATTATAGAAGTATATTGTCTATTATTTATACTCATTATTCACTTTGAGGTTTTTAGAGGGATTTATAAGGACAATAGAACCAAGCTAAGGATGATGATGGAATACAATCCTCTGATAGACGGGAATGCATAATATGTTATCGATATTTTAGAGGATATTCTATAGGAATGCATACACTATTTTGGAAGAATATTCAAGGATCATATATTATTAATAGATTAATTTTACAATAATATCTTTTTATATCAATAAATATGGACCCATTTGTATCACTTTTTGATCAACCATGTTCCTCTCCATTTTATTGGGTTGAGGTGGGAGAGAGTTCCCTAATGGAGAAAGTATCGGTGTAATAGATGTCAAAGTGGGTTGCGACAATCCAAAAGAATATGAAAATTTAATATATTCAGTATAAATTTTATATATATCAAGGGAGAAAATACATTTAATTCTAGGTGGGAGACTCAATTTTCATATATTTATCACCAATATTGGGGCATAAACAGCTTGGGAAGTGGGGTAAATTGATGCTTTTGTTTATGAGATTATTTGAGAGTGTAGAGAAGATTATATAAGTGTATTCTTGGTTAGATATTCTCCATTATTAAAATTAGAAAAATATTGACTATTTTATCTTTTAGTTGAATAATTATCATCCAAATACTGATCATGTTCTGATATGGGGAGATGTTGAGTTTGGTATAGATGTTTCTTATATACAGAGACAAGATTGAATTGTGGATTCATGAGAGAATATCATTTTGTGAAGGATGATTTTTTTGGTTTAGTATCTATGGAAACTTTAGATAGTGTAGGAAGATACATTGGATATTGAATATGACATGTGAAAACATTTTTTTAAGTTGTTTTTTAGTAATTATATTGTTTAATTTCTTATGAAAAAAAGTCTGATAGTGGGAAAAAATGTAACACCCTGAAAATGAGTTGGTAATTTTTGTGCTCCCATATTTTAATCCTGATCTGGAGGCTTAAATAATTATTTTTAATTTATTAGAATGTTTTTTTAGTGTTATTTTCCATTAGGGATGTTTGAAAATATTTTTGGTGATTTTTTAGGAACTCGGCTAAGTTGTTGTATGATCTAGGGTGTCACACTATAATGGGTGTTATTGTAAGATGAATTTTTCCTTGAAAAAGAGGGGTTTTCATGATAAAATTATGGGTTAGTGAGGGTATATTTTGGTTAGGTGGTTTCAGGGTGGAGGAGAGACTAGGATACTTATGAGATTCCCAATAATGAAGTGAAAGTCCAATCATGGTGTGATAGGTAAAGGTTGTAGAATTGTGTAACTTAATTTAATCTTATATAGGGTTGGTTTCTCCATGGATATGGGTGTTGTTTCATGATGGTTCCTTAACATGAAGTTTTTATGTCTTTGGGTCAATCTTATATAATCAATATTATAGTGTTGTTAGTTGTGTTTTGTTGTGGTCTTAACCTAGGGTGTTTTAAAAACCATGGAATGTTTTTCAATGGGAGGTTGAACAACCATCAATTTTAGCATGAGGGGTCTTTTAATGATCCAGTAGGGTTATTTTCCCTTTAAAATATATTGTTTTATATGGGATATAGTTCTGTTTCTTTTCATATGCACTCAATCAACACCATTAAACACCAAGGGAAATTTGGGTCATTTCTTAACCTATATTGGATAATTATGAGTGTAATACCATTGTTTGGTCATCAAATCATGGTAATCCAATTATTTGGATTTTTAAATTCCTACCCTCTCATTATTTTGACCTAGGATATGAGAATAGATCTTCTAACAAATGGATTTATGTCATTTAATTAAGAATTTTTATTTCTCCTAAAGGGAAATTGGGATAATTAGCCTTTATCCCCAACCTAGTCATCATAGGATCAAATAATTTTCCTAAATTGCATATTTATGTAAGTTTCTATGAACTTAAACATGATTTTTATGATTTCAAAAATTCTGTGACTAATTATAATGCATGAAATTACAATTTTTTTGTTTATAATAAATTAGTTTGTGAAAATGAGGTGTTTAGAAAACTTGGATTTTTTTTAGAAATTGTAAATTTCATATATTATTTTGAAATATGGATTTCAAAAGTGGTTGTGAAACATGATGTGTAATTTTCATAAATTCCATGGTTTAGAAAGTTTTTACATTATAGTAATTGTTTGTAAATACCAATATTATATACCATAAGTAAGGGTTGGTTAGAGGGTGTGTGTGTACAATATTATGGTAAGGAATATTTTTTGAAAACGATTAGTTTCATACCATAAATATGGGTTTCTTATGGAGTGATAACAAAAAATATGGGTTTCATTCCATGTGTATTGGTGGAATATTCATGATGGTGACTATTGGATTGGTCAAAATGCATAACTTGAGGATATAAAGTTCACCTTAGGTGGTAGGTTAGATATAATTCGATAAAGGCATGAAATAGAGTCTCTTTATTTAAATGAAACCTGAAAAAAAGTTACCCTTTGGTTATTTAGGAACACCTTAACATAGTAAAGGGATTTTATAATGGGAAACATTGATTTTCTTCAAGGACATGGTTATATGTTTTGTAAAATTTTAGAATTTATGTATTCCTATTTGAAACTATGATTGGATTCCTAAAATACTGTAATTATCAATTATTTTGGGTTCTAAATTGTTCATTTACATGATTGAATACTCATTTCATAAAAATACTTATGCATGGGTTCGTTTGGAGTTTGGGGTTTATCACACTAGGTCTTGTAGTCACCCACTGTGTGTGAACATTGATGAACATTTAGGTTTAATGGTTATGATATTGGTAATAGAAAGGTTTTACATTTTATTAGTGGTTCCAAGTCATAATTCTATATTTTCTCATAGTTCCATTTTGTCCCTCGCCACTTTGTGATAACCTCTAGAGATTAGGGAAACACTTGAGGTCATATGAACCTATAACTGAGGTCTCAAGAAACTAGCACCCGGGGTGGATTATTATAGTTCCTTATCATATAATTCATATTAATAGTGAATTGGAGATCTCATATGGTTCATTCTTATATATATCTTGATACAACTCTTAAAATTTAGAAAACATGGTCCAAACACACTTGTACTCATGTTGCATCTCCAAATCTCTAGACATTGACAGAGACATGATCCATTTTACATCAAATACATACCTTATTTTTCTATTATAAGAATCCTTATCCACCTTACTGACTCCAAGAAGAGGATTAAATTATAGAGTGGAATCTAACACATAATATTTATTTTATTTTTAGGGTACTATGTACAAAAACTAAAGAAGATCATAGAAATTAATATTTGTGAGGTAATTTTATTTTTCCAATATTTTTCATACTGATAATGAGTTCCTAGTATTGTTGGTAATTATTTATAACAACATAAATATAGAATATTAATATTTAATATTTATTAATAAATTTTAATAGTAATTATTAATTTAATAATCATTTATGTCTAACATTATTTTCTCAAATATGGATATCCCAAACCATTGGGTAGTGAATATCCATTTTCATTGATATTATAGTAATAAAATATCAATATTTCTCTTATTTTAGTAAAATTTATGGTGATGTTACTATTTAACATCTATTAGGTAGGCCATAATCTAGAAAATATTGTTAACTCATTACTCCTTGTTTTGTTGATTGGATTTCTCAATCCATAAATCCTATAATCTTATTTTCTTAATACATGCAATAAAAATTCAACCAAGCTAGCTATAGTTAATTCTTTGATTCCAATTTCATTTAATTCATCCCATCATATTCATTAAAAATACCCAATAGATATAATTACCCTTAATTATTTCTAAATGATCACCTATATATATAGTTACATTCAAATTCAAGTTATGGAAGTCATGTAATGACTTGATATTTTCTTAATGTGATTTTTAATAATTTTAGCATAATAAATCCAATTTTTTCAAAGAATGAATATTAAATATTAGAAACGAGTTATTATATAAATAATTAACTAATTGAGATAAAATTTTTCTTATATATATTATTCAGATTATAAATAATAATAATTATTAATTATTAAATCTTTTTAGTTAAATATATTAATAACTATCCATCGAGGATAAAATAAATGTGATATTATCTAGTGTAAATATATACAAGTTATTTAATCTAGTTGTGATAAACCAATATATACCTCGATAGACATAGATCATAGCTTGACATAAATTGAAATAACCACCATTCATCGTTAACTCTCTTTATTTGGATCCACATTTTTGTATTTCTTAAACTTCCTCCTCAAAGTAGGAGATTCATCTTTTACAGTACAAGTAACGGATACCATGGGTGAGTGGTTATATAAAATAAATCATGTACATGATAACCCTCACATTATAATAGATAGATATATTATGGATAGATTGTAAAATTTAATTTAATATAAATTATTGTATAAAATTACAAACAATGTAACAAATAAACATAAATGAAGTCAAATTCAACACACATAGGCTACTGCTTCTCATGATCATTAACCATACAATGAAAATAGAAATAAATTAATATAAAAAATAAATTTATCCTAGTTGTCTCATATAATAAATAATATTATTTAATTGATTTGATTATTAACTTTTCCATTTTATGGTCCTTAAGATCCCATTTTTAAATCCCCATTTTATTTTATTTTTAATAGATAAATTTTTTAAAAAATACATAATCGAGAATAGTAATGGTCAAAATGATGCATGTAATGTAATGTGTTGTTGTGTTTGATTTTATATCATAATGTCTGTTGGAAAAATTTAATGGGGGACCAAGATCTATTTTTTCATTTGTAGTTGGGTCATGGTGTGATCCCTCCCCTCTCTAGTGACTTTTCTAGTCACCACAGAGTAATCATATCAATTTTTACACATTCTTGTCCATATAAACATTAATTTAAGTGTGGTCTTGACCATTGGAGTCAAAATGATACCCTTGATTTTAATTATAGTAAATTATATCTAATTATTAATTATAATTATTAATTTATGATTCTAACACCACATAAAGGATGTGATTCTAGTTTTAAATGTTTCTATATAAATATATTGTTGAATTTCATTATTTAAAGGAATGATAAATCAATTATCATCTAGTATCAACACACTTAGAATATAATTATACAAGAATAAAATTATTACACCAAGGAATTTTTTTATTTTATTCCTACTCATCTTTAATATCATTTTTTCTTATAGAACTCAAACTAGAGTTCCTCATGTGATATAAAAACCTGATCTATAAATCTTGGTATATGAGTCTTGATTTTTCATGTGATAAAAAAAATTCCTTTCCAAATTTTATGTTGATCGCATCTGAATTTATCTTGAATTATATCTCAATATCTTTACAGAAAGGGGGAGTCTCTATAATTCTCTCCCATTCAAACATCATAGATAATTAGATAAATTAGTCCCCACTATGGTTCATGGTGTCATTATTTTCTTTTTATAACTTGGTTTTAGATGATAATATTGATAAAATATATTATATTGACAAAAAACCAATAAAGTCCACTTGTCACGTGTTAAATAAATATTTATTTACCTTAATGAGATACAATCATTTCATATTTCTTCATTAATAAAACTAATTTTTTTAGTAATATAAAACATATCCAATGTATTAGATATTTAATTTTATTAAATTAAAATAATATTTCATGTGATTTGGATCATTAACATAGCCCAAGACCTCCCTATAATTAGAAAAATATAAACCATAAAATAATTGAACTGTTTAGATAAATTTTTTACATTCACTTATCTAGCATATGATTACTTTTGAATACCATGAGAGATAAATCCAACTAATGTATTTTTATCTTAAATAACTTTTTATTTTATTATTATTGATATAAATTGTATAGCTATTGTCCCAAAATTTAGGAAAAGTTTTATTCTAACACTTAGATTCGACTAAATATAGTATGATCCTAGATATAATTAGTGTTAAACTCTTGAGACATATTTACTGAGTGGTTGTATCTCTAACCAAAAAAAATGATTATGTATAATAATAGATCATAACCCTTATATAGGATCATAAAATTCATAATAGAAATAAAATTCTGTGAATGATAATATATAATATAAACCTGTTTTTTGGAGATATCTCATTAAGAAGAATGAATAAATATTTTATCCTCCTTAATTATTTATCTATATTTTTTAAATTATCAAAATAAATATTATTGTGATCAACATGTTCAAATATTTTTTATTGCCACTTTCATCTTAATCAAACTTCTAGAGGCATAATATATTATAAATATGAAGGTAAAATTAATTTCATGACTATTGAAATAATATTATACCACCCACGACATACTTTATGTAAGGTAATTCTCCATGAAAATTAGTTTCATGGTATTTATCATACATATAATTTTGTTGAGCATGAAATTCAAATAAGTGATTTTTATATTTGAGGGTATATCCTCTTGATCTCGTCTCTTAGATATCATTATATGTAAAATTGCAGAGAGTATTCCCCAATAATTATGATCTTAAAATATATGATAGTTGGTGGACCTAGGTACAATATAAGATTACTCAGAGGGGGTGAATTAGTGAATACTAATTTACCCTTTTTTATATTTCATAGTAAATCAACCACCATCACATTTTAGAGTGAGTTATCTCACTGTTTAACTAACACACTGAAGAAACAAACATTGATACTTGATATACAAACTTCACTAATCAAAATGAATAGTTAATCCTTTGTATGATTTAACTCATCCAATATTATAACATATTATTTTGGTTCACTCTAATATGTAATAATAATGGTGGTGTTACATGAAAATAGGAACACCTCCTCATACGCCGAAAGATACTGACTATTAGTGGGGGTCTAGGTTGGTATCATCGGGAGACTATACCACATATACCAACGTATGAGTAACAGTGAAAATAAACAAAATATCAAGAAAATATATCTATTATAGTAGAAAAAGTAATAAATAAACTGAAAATTCTATAAAAATAAAAAACAGTCATACAAGAATACCAGACTAATCGCCCAATGGGTCGATCACATATTCAGAACAAAAAAAAAAAGAAACAAAATGCAAGGAACCATTAAAACTATAATCCTTAACTCATCCCAATAACTAACCCAATCTATACTATCCAACTCAATAATCAACATTAGAAGGCCTCTATCCAGGTTGTTCTTATTACAATTGAGATTCTTCTCAGGAACCCAAGTAAAATGGTGGCATTATCAGGGTGTGATTACAAAACATAGTAGGGAACCACAAATTTTTTCCCTTACATAAATGTAAATTAAGTGTTATGTCCACGATACAGGCCAAAATAAATAAAAAACTATTGAAAATAAAAAAAATAAAAAATCATCGTTTATCATTAGGTTCATGCCCCCAATCGACTATACCTACTTCTTCCCATTTTGTATTGTATTTGAGCATGCCATGTTTAATGTGCCAACCATAAAAACAACTCAGGAGTCCTTCACCCTGCTATACAGTGATAGTGACTCTAGGGACAAACTCACCCAGGTATACAGTATAATAACCAAGAAAAATATCCATCCTAATATCTACACATGGTTAATTCACCGCCCTAGTATGCAATGGTTCCCAATAGATGAACCCCAGCTGTTCAGGAAACTAGACTGTTCATATCAAAGACCCCACAAGACATTAAAACTCACACATGGTAATACATATCCTCTTCCTAAAACCAATGTAAACTTGTCTCCAAACACCTTTCACCCCAACCAATAATATCAAATAACTTTATATTGTGTGAGTTTTCTTTAGTATCAAAGAACTTTTTATAAGGGGAGGTTTATTTAGAATAATAAATCACCCTAAAATGGTTGTTTTCCATTTCAATAAAATACCACACGAAGGTAAATTTTCTTATCATTTATAAAAAAAATAATGGTTATTCAAATTATTAAACCCATTTTCATTATCAATAACCAAACAACTTATGTGAGAGGTACAGGTTATAAGGAGACACCTGTAACCATCTCTATAAATGTCTCATACACTCTCTTGGGATCAAATATTATTTGGGGAACCTAACCAATTCCTCTATGTCATATCATATAAAAAAGACACTATAGAATAATAACCAAGTATCCACACAATGAGGTAACCTACTTGGGTCCCTATAGTCACATCAGTGCAAAGGGACTCTGCTTGATTCTTTTCCAAACCCAACTAACTCATAGGGTCAAAACTCATCACTTTGAGGTAGAACATTCCCCTAAATATTATCAATGAGCTAATGAATTTAAGGTATTTCTAGGGTACTCACATGTTCTACCTCGGATACTCTTCCCAATTCATCACATGCCTCTATATATAGGTGGAGAATGCTCCCACATGAGGAAAATAATATCACATTAATCTTACTCGCACCTCTCAAGATGGTTTAAGGTCAGAAAGATTAATTTAATTACTCAAAATCATGGACACTAGCAGTCAAGGTGTTAAGTTAGTTTCATAGGGTCCATAGTGTCCCTGGACACCATATGTATCCCATGTGTAAGAACCTTAATTTAATTATATCATAGAATAAATTAATAATCTAATTAAAAAATTCAATATGTTTATTTAGAAATTTAAATAACATTAAGGTCAATCGGCTAATGTGGAAAGACCATATACCACATGACACAAATCAAGGAATAACCCATATGAAATGTAATAAGGAGCACCTACCTTATTTAATAAAATTTCCCATTTAACTCGATGCCCAACATCTCCTTGATAAGATAGTACAAAACCCATCTCTTCCTAACCAGTCATGGTCAATTCACTTGAGTCTGTAATCACTATCATGAATTCCAACACAATTAATTATTGTAAAAATATAATCAATTTAAACAATTAAAAATTAAAATATAAATTTAATCAATTAGTCAATATTTCAGAATTACTCACCAGGCAGCCTCATCAAGCCTGAACCACAACCAACAACCTGTGGGTGGTCCACAACATTCTCCCAATATCATTACAAACCAAATACCTAACATACACCACTATTAACTTCTTTCAATTAATATATTTTAATGAAACAACTATTATAAAATTAATATCTCAATGTAACTTGATAGAATCGATGTTCTTCTATCTGAAGATGACGAAATAAGATGACCTCTATCAGGGCTTTATGAAAGTCTCGTCAAAGAAAAAAAAATCAACCATGGACTGGTGGAATAATCTAATTAAAATTACCTAAAATAAAATAAACTCAATCAAAATTAATATAAATAATAAATTAGGGAGGATTAGGATAAATTTACTAACACCCCAGTATTTTAAATGAAAATAATGTTCGATATGGCATGAAACCAGGATTCTAAATTAGTCATAATATAGTATACATTTATAATATAGGTGTTAAATTGTTGGGAATAAATAGATCTAAATAAATTATGAAAAATATATATTTTATACACTTATAAAATTAATTCATTGGTTATCATGGAATTAGAACTAAAAAAATAAAATTCATTTTAATGTTAAAGAAATGTTTTTCTAAAGAAAAACAATTTTTTTGTGTGAAATGTTTTATTACATTAATATATTAAATTAGAAAATATTGCTGAATTATTAAAATTTAATTTATATATTATATATTCAATGAATTTTTCAAAATTCATATAATATTTTTTTAGGCATTACATAAAAATAAATCCATTTTTATTCTTAAAATTTTGTTTTTCTGAAAAGTGTTTTTCATCTCGTTTTTCACTCTTATTTTAAAATTAATTTCTTCCACTTATAGAAATTGAATTTGGTAAAATTAATTAGATATTTTAATTAATTATTTTATAGTTTTGAAAATATATCTTTTTTATTTTTGGTCAATATATATAAACCATGGTAAAATTTGTCACCTTGGTAAAGGGTAAATCGGGTAAATTTGGGTTAAAAAAAGTTATAAGGTCATAATATTTTATATTATCTACTATTTTATAAATTTACTTTTAACCCTATCACCTTAGGATGTATATTAACATGTTTAATTAATATTTTTTCATGAAAATGATCAATATAATAATTAAATCAAATAAAGTTACAAAATGTTACTCTTGTGGTTGTAAATATTTATTATGAGTTCATATAGGAAAAAAACAATGAAGGAATATAAATAAATATTTTTATGTTAATGAAATTATTTTCATGATGGAAATTTATTTCTAATTTTTAGTAATTATGTTGTTATCTTAAATTTTTATGCAACGTTGATGTAGTATTTCTTCAATTAATAAAAAATTTAATAAATGGTATTAAAAATGTTAAAAGTAATATATTTTTAATGATTTGTAGTTTTCCATGAATTTTATAGATGGATATGATATATATATATATTTTTTAAATTATTATATTAAAATTCCAACTTTTTATTTATATCTATAAAGTGAAATTAAATTAATAGTGTCCAAATTTTCATTAATGAAATTTTATCAAATTAATATTTTATTAAATTATTAAAAATAAGAAAAATATTTAATGTGTAAAAGGAGGAAAATGTATGGTATAAATGGTCATCTCTTGGTCATTTATAATAATATTTTCAACTAATATGTACAATTATAATCCTTTAACAGTGAAAAAGACTCTACTACGGTTACTATTAAAATAGGTTAATTAAGGAGTTAAACCAAAAGATAAGGTTTAAAAAACCATGTAATCCTATCCAAATTTTATATGTTGATGCGATTTAAACCCTATAATATATTCTATTCAAACCACTGTACATTTTTAATCAATCTTCTTGAGAATTAATTTATTATAATTTAATTATTTTTGTAATACCAAAAGTTCACATCACTAAATTAAAAAAGGACACATCCTCTCTCGCTTATATACACCACTTTGAACCTTATATATCTCCTATACACTAAAAATACCTTATAAACATACTTATAAAAATTATAAGGGTTTGGGTATTCCCTAAAGACCATACCTAGGATCCTTAAGAGGATATCTATTAAAGTTCCTTCAAAGAAGAGGCAATTGCCTTAACCGATCAATATATTTTTATTTCCTATTTACCTCATATAAATATATGGTAATTATGATAAAATTAAAAATTAATTATCCTAAATATACATTAATTTTATTATTATTAAATCACCATCATCTCATGACTTTCCCATCAAATAAGAAGAGAAAGTATCCCTCGTGTGTACGGGCGGCTTACCATCTCCACATAGTGATATAATCCATTTTCCACCACCATATTTATTAGAAGTTAATTGTTATGGGTTTAATGTTAATAAATTGTAATTATTACATAATTATTATTCTTTAATTATAATATCACATATACCTAATTACCTTCCAATCCATTGTAAAATAAAAATATCACTCCTACGTACGTGTGGACTGCCTCCTCCACGAAGTGACGTGAATTTTTTTCTTTTCTGTTTTACATGGATAGAAATAAATATATATTTAATGAATATATATTATATAATAATGATTATATAATGTGTAATTATTCTTAAACATTCTTTTTTTCATCCTTCAAAAATTAAACTAGTGTTTATGTGTACATATGTTATACCATCTCCATGAACAATTTAATTCATTTTTTATATTAATAACTTTTATGGATGAATAAAAATGTGTATATAATTAATATATATGATATTTATATAATAATTAAAATTATGAAAATTATTTTACCCTGATTTAAGTATAGGTAACAAAATTATTGAACCAAAATATTCATGAAAAAGGTTGCAAATATCACCTAGAATAGTGATTTTTGATATATAATTGTAAATAAATAGATGAATAACAATAATAAGTAAATAATATATGGTTTTATGTATCTTAGTATGGTTGCAGAATATATTTAGAATAAATATATATTTATTATATATTATTTTTGAACATGTACAAAGGGATTCAGACCTGAGGTAATGGTTTCTTGCCTCATGTTTTTTATTGTAAGAAATATGTCATACTCACCACATATTTATTTTGTGATGTATATATAATTCCCTTTGATATATTATATCATGAATATTTTATATTAATGGAATTTAATGTTTCATTTGAAATTATTATTTAATGAGGATTATGATTCAAATTTTACCAAAGATGTAAGGGTTTATTTCACAATCACATCATTATTCGAGAATGTTTTTGTTTAATTATACTATAGAGTAATTTTTTGATATTTATATCTTAAACCCAATATATAATCTTTTAAATTAGTTAGTAATGTAATTTTCATGTAATATTACCATTTTCATATATTTGGTTCTTAAAATTATTGAGAAAATGTTTCTAAAGAAATATCACAATATTTTTCTTTTGAGTTGAAAATACTTTTTCTTATATATATATGTTTTCTAAAAATATTATAAATAATACATTAAACATCCTAAAAATGGGATAATTAATTATTCCTTGTTTTACCTCTTGTATTTTTTTAAATGAGGTACGTTTTTAACATTTTAAATAATTTGAATGGAATGTTTTTTAAATTATATAGAATGTATGTAATTACCCACCACTATGATCGCTCATTACTTTGAATCTTCCTTAAAAGAGATTCATGATTATTTTCAAAGAATTTTTTTCCTTATATTATGGAAATTTTTAGTTTTTGAAAATTATTTTCAAATTGAAAAGGTTATTTTCCTCGTGATTTTTTACTTAAATTTCTATGGTATTTATATTCATTAATGAAAAAACCTCTCATTTTACTTATGCTCCACTTGGGATATATTGTAATGATGTAATACTTATTATTTTGATGGAGGTTTTATGATAAATTTGAATGGAGGTATACTATTTTGATAAAATTTACAATATTAACATGTATGGTTTATGCTTATGTTAATTGACATAGGAAAGTATTTAAATTGTGTATGATTGTTTTTCAATGTGAATGTTTATATTGATTATATTTCACCCCACTCATATGAGGAATTAAATAAACTTGTTACGTGATGGGAGGGGCATTATATAGCCCTTATATGCATTGTTGGGTCTCATGAAACAAAGTATCTTGGATATTTCACTGAGTAATTATCAATTTATATAATGTTCCTAGGCATTAGGACTTGATGGTATATATATAACGTTTGACATTATGAATTTCCTAATTATGATATTAGTTATTGATTTCCTTGTGATAATATGATTAGTTATGATATACATATATAAGTTTCCATATCATGTGATTATTTATATGGCATTATTTTATCATCATTTATTCCTACCATATTATCCTCCGTGATCAAGTTATTAATTAAATGGTATATGTTTTCAAATATTTACCTTTTCATATTGATTATTACTTATTTATTCATAATAGATTCCATTATATTCATACCCTTACTTAGAATTTGATATCACTCATATCTTATGTTTTATTATTGATTTATAGGGATATACTAAAGGGAAAATGGTGTTCCCAAAGAAATTACTATATTGTGTTTTAATTTTTCAATTGTAATTTGAGATTAAAGCATGTATCATGTTTTAAAAATAGCTAAACTATTTAATATTTGGATATGAAATCACTTGTATCTTGTACCAATGTAATAAAGTAACCATCATCTCTGGGATAATGTAGATTGGTTCTTTTCATTTGGTATTATAGAAAGTTTAGTAGAAACCATGGGAACTAGATTTAGGAAATCCTAGATTTGGGAACCTAACCCATGTCTAACTATGATAATATGTCTATGTATATAATATCATACTAAAATTTTGGTAAGGTAGAGATTATGTAGTTTTCCAAGAAATAAATCAATGTACAGATACTATAATTGGATGTGGTTTTGGAATAGAAGCATCTAGGGGTAATAACCCTAAAAAGAGTCGGTCCATTATATCTTGTCCATTATTCTAGTGCATGGGGAGTGTTCCCTTACTGCATACCTGGTTTGAATTTCTTGAGTTATATTATTGCTTTAACTCACATTTTCATTATAAGCACTTATGAATTATTTTAATAGATAATAACTAAGGTTTATATCAGTTAAACTTAAGGTGTTATAGAGTCAAAAGTCAGTGTCATGATTTGGAAACCCTCTAAATTATATTTCATGATTTTTCACTATGATTATTATTATTGGCACTATAATTTTTTGGCTCAATCAATAGATGGCACCAGAGGGAAACATGTTATTGTTAAATGTGATGGATAATGTGGTGATTATGAGAAACCATATGGGATAATTTTTATAGTAGAAGATATTTTTATTTTTCCTAATTAGTTATCATGATATATGATTAAAAAATCATCTTAACCAACTCTTGGACACACCAAAGAAGAGAAAGATATAGTTTACTGAGAGAACATGTAGTAGACACCATGAAGAAAAGAAGACACAATTTCTTTCATGTCATAAATGTGAAAAGAGACAATGGATAATGCTTTAATGGAATGGGAAAAATGTTTTATGTGTGTGAAATAAGGGAGTAAATCAATTAATTATTGAAGAAAAATGAAATTTTTTATGTAAAGAATAAAATAAATCCTAAGGAGCCATTTTTATTTTATTTTATTATTTTATTGGAATATGCACATTATTCGAGTCAATTCTCTAATACAAGGGTTAAATCCCGGATCAAGGAAGGGCCTATGTTTTATAAATCGTTGAAGTGTAAGGATTGATGTGTTTATGTATTGGTATTTTATATTTATATATATATATATTTTATCAATGATATTATAGATATTTGAATCATGAGACATCTAAAGATTATTCCAAAATAGTTTTTCATTAAGGATTTGAAAACATATATTTAACAGTACTAATAACCTAGAAATGAAATTTAGTGAAAAGATTAATTTTTTTAAAAACACTTGATTCGGGGATTGATAACCCTTATTATATGTTTTAATTTGGGATAAAAAGAAAGTGTCTTCGGGTGAAAATTTTAAGGTAAGTAATGATTTTAAAGGTATAAATACCCCTTTTTACGTTTTATGTGATGGGAGTTAAACCTAGGTAAGAATATTTTGGGATACATTAATGGGAATACAACCATTTGGTTTAGTATATGTTTTTGTGAAAAGGTTATTTGGGGAATATTTATTTTTTGTTTTTTGTACATATGTTTAATGTTATTGATAACCTTTAAGGTCAATGTGATTTTTGAGGTTTAGTTATTTATGATATATTGGGATAAAAGTGTCCAAATAGTTTTGGTAATGTATCATATAGAAAACATTAGTAGTTAAAAATTTTATTTAATGATTAATGTTATTCTTAAGGATGGTCATAATATTCTTGGGAATTTTATGGTTTTAGAAAAAGGAAAACTTTTAGTTTGAGTGACAACCTATAACATCTAGAAAGGTTGTGGTTCTTGAACCGATGACCATATAGAGGTCATGTCTTGGTTAGTATGAAAAACATTTCAAATAATTTTATGGATAAAGAGTATATTGATTTTGGTAATAAAATTTTTGGATCAATTTTTTTTTTAAATTTTTGGGATTTTGAGGTTATAAATTAAATTTCATGAGGTGTTTTATTTGGTTAAAGTATATATAACATTTAGGATTAACATAAAGGATTATTTGGAAAGAATGATATTACATTTTTTGTGGTGTAAGATAAAGGTTGTGATATATCCTTTGAGGTTAAAACTTTAATTAGTTTTTATATTATTTTAATTTGGGATATAGGGTTATCTTTTTGTTAAATAATTTAATATGAAAACTTGATGTTGTTGTTCAAATTTTGAAATAAAATGTATTATCTATTCGTATGAAGGACTATAAATTTTGGGTATTGTCTTAACTTTTTGTAACCATTTCATTTTTGGTTAATTTATAAAGATGAGTGGAATTTATTTTTATCATTTTATAGATTATGCGATCCATTAGACGTTTATTTTAGTGCTTCACCCATAAAAAAATCATCTTGAATACTCATCATTTGGAGAAAAGATGAGATTGTGGTGGAAACTGCTGAAAGGATGAGATAATACTTTTTATGTAAGTATATTTCCTTATTTTTATAGTTTATATGGAAAATTAATTCTTAAACTCTTAAAAATGGATCTTGAAATAAAAATGTTATCTTATTGTTTTCATTTTTGATATATCGATCATCTTTTTTACGCCTATTTGGTTTATGGTTTTATGGTTGTTAACATTCTGATGATCTTTATATTTCTTATGGTCAATTATATTTATCAATATGAATAATTATTTGGAAATTACCCTTTTCGTACATGTTCATATTTTTACTTCCCACTAATGTTCAACAATTTAAAAATCTGGTTATGTGTTATTCTAGATGACCAATGTATTTCACTTTTCCATCTTATCCAAATGATGTTTTATTAACCTTTTTTACAAAGTGGGTTTTCCCAAAACTAATTTTATATTACAAAAACCATAATTAACAATCATAATTTCAAATTTTAAGAAGGAAATTTATTGAAGGAGAAATGTAACACCTTGACAACGTAAAAAAACTGTGATTTATAGCATATATTACATGTAACCCAAAGTCTAAATAAACCATTTTAGTATACCTTTATACCCTATCTATTAAATTGGTGGTTTTGAATAGGAAAAAATAAATTATGGAAATTTTATATTTTGTATATTTATAAAATAAATTCATTGGTTGTCAATGAATTAGGAATAAAAATTCAAATTATTTAAAAGTAAAAGAAATGTTTTTATGAAAAAAAATTCTATGTGTGAAAGGTGTTTTTCATAATAAATTAAATTTCGTTACTATTTATGAATTATTTTAATGAAATTTATATATTATATATTCAATAAAATGTATAAACATTAATATAATATTTTTTAGGAATGGGATAAAAATAAATCTACTTTTATGTTTAAAAAATATAATTTTTTAAGAAGTGGTTTTCAACATGTTTTGCAGGATTATTTTAAAATAATTTTTTTCACCTTTTAGAAATTTAATTTTTAAAAATTAATTAAATATTTTGAATCATGAGGTCTTTATTTGGTAAATAGTACCCTTTTATTTTTTATCAATATGAATTTTAACTGTGGTAAGATTTATCACCTCAGTAAAGGGTAAATTAGGTTAATCTAGATTAAAACTAAGTGATAAGGTCATAATATTTAATATTTATTATTATTGGATTTATTTAATACTAAAATTTTCACCATGGGATCTAAATGTTTTTTTTAACAGTCACTTTTCCATCAAAATGACTAAAATAATATTTAAATCAAAGAAAGTTACAAAATGCCACCCTATTGGTTTTAAATATCTTTTATGAGTCCATATAGGTAAAAAAGATAGTTATAAATGAATATGAATATCTATCTTAATATTAATGAAATTATTTTAGTTATGGAAATTTATTTCTAATTTTCTGTAATTATATAGTCACATAAAATTCATATACAATGTCAATGAAATATTTATTTAGGTAATAAAAAATATAATAAATAGTTATAGAAATATTAAAATTAATATAAATTGATTGAGTTATAATGTTCCAAAAAAATTATAAACTAACATGACATATTATTTTTTGTGATAAAGGAATATATTTGAATTCCATCTTTTTATTTTAGTTTTTTATGAAAAATTAAATGAATAGTATCAAAATTGACATTAATGATGTTTTATGAAAATTAATATTTTATTCAATAATTTATAAATCTTGAAGGAGTAAAATGGGTAATATTTGGTCAAAATTTCATATATTTCAAATTTATGATCCAACTGTGACATTATATGTAAGATTATAAACTTTTAATAGTGGAAAATATGTTACTATCGTTAATGTTAAAATAGGTTATGTAATGGTTTAAACCAAATCCTAAGGTTTAAAACACCACTTAAACCTATAAAAATTTTATTGTATGATCTTATTACAACCCCATACTACCTTATATTTAAAGCCCTATCCATTTTGAATCATTTTTCTAGATAATAACTTTATTTTATTTTAAGTATTTATGAAATTACCAAAGTTCCTCTCACCCCAATTATAAAAGGACACCTCCTCCCTCACTTATTTACACCACTTTGACCCTTATATATCAACCAAACCATGAGAACAATACCTAATAAACATTATTATCTACATTCTATAGGTTTTTTTATTCCCAAAATACCAACCCTATGATCTTTAATATGAGATCTAAAGGAGTTATTTTAAAGAAGAGGTGATCACCTTAATCAGTCACTTTATTTTTTTACTTATTTATTACCTACTATAAATCTATGGTATTTATAATAAAATAATAAATTAACTATAATAAATATAAAATAAAATTTATTATGATTATTAAATTATCATTATCCTCCTTCTTTTCCATTAAATGGGTTGTGAGAGTATTTCTTGTGCATATGTACGATTTACTATCTCCACGTAGTGAATAATTTATTTCCCACCGCCATATATCAAGGAAAGTTATTATGATTGGTTTACTGTTTACATATGATACTTATGACATAATTATTATTATTCAATTTTAATATCACATCTAACTTCTTAACTTCTTATCCTATGTAAAATAGAAATGTTGCTTGTGCATATGTGTGGACTACCACCTCCATGAAATTATGTAATTTGCTTTTCATTTCTATTTTACTTGGATAGTAATAATTATATATTTAATTAATATATATGGTAAATATTATATAATAATTATTATATAAAGGATAAATATTATTTACCATTATTTTTACTATTTTTCGAAAAATGAAAACAATAGTCTTGCGTACATACGATCTATCATCTCTATAAATGGTTTATTTTGTGTTTTATATTCATAAAATTTATGAATGAATATAAATTTGAATATAATTAATATATATGATATTTAAATAATTAATAACATTATTTACATTATGTAACCATGATCAACATAAAAGGACAAAAACTATTGAACCAAAACATACATGAAAAACAAAGCTGATATCACCCAAAACTGTGATTTTAATAAATAATTGTTAATAAACAGGTGATTAAAGTTTATAAGTAAATAATATAAGAAATTATATATATGGTTATGGTTATATAATAGATTTATATAAAATATATGTATATTATATAGGAGGTTCGAACTTGTATGAAGGGAGTTGAACTAAAGGTAAGGGTTTCTCATCCCACTACTAAATCTATGAGACATATGTCATACACACCACTTATTTATTTTTTGTGGTGTATATAATTATAATTTATATATTGTATCATGAATATTTTATATTCATCCTATTTATTATTTCATTTTATGTTATTGTTTCATGGAAATTATTATCCAAATGTTACCAAAGAGGTAAGGGTTTATTCCACAATCTCATCATTATTTGTGATTGTTTATCTTTAGGTATCCCATGGATGAATTGTTTGATATTTATATCTCCAACCTAATAAATTTTCTTTTATGATAGATATTCATAAAATTATCAAGTAATATTTCCATTACACTCTCTTTACTTAAATTATAAATAAATATTTTTTTAAGAGAATTTGACTTTATTTATCTTTTCAGACAAAAAAAATTCTTCAATATCCATGTTTTCTTAAAAACATTTAAACATACTCAAAGGTGTTCATTAAATAAAATTTTACCCATGATTTAATTTTTACTAATTTTTTTGAAAGGATTGTTATTTTCATTTTGTGAATGATTTACTTTTGGAAGCTTTTACAGTAGTGTGAAAGGAATGTTTTTTTAACTAATATTGTATGTATAAAATTACATATAATCATGACTGATCATTAATTTGATGATTCCATAACCATTTTTTGTGATTATCTTTTGACAAATTTTTTTTATAATATTCTGGAAATTTTTTGTTTTTAAAAGTTATTTTCAAAGTGAGAAGGGAATTATCAACAAGAATTATTTTAATGATAATTTTTTGATATTTCTAGTCATCAATAAAAAACCCTCATATTATGTATGATATACTAGGGATATATTATAATGATACAATTATTATTATTTATCCATATGGTTTATGAAAAGTTTTACTAGGGATGAATTTTTTTTATATCATTCCCTATATTACTCTAGATGGTTTAGGATTATGTTTATTTATTTGGGAAAGTGTTAAAATTTTGTATGCTAGTTTTTCAATAAAAATGATTCCCTTGATTATGTTTCAACCATTTTATATGTGGAATGAATTTTACAATGTAAGTGATGGGTGAGGATGGTTATAGCTCCTTGATTCATTGGTAGGTCTCATGAGACAAACTAGATTGGGTATTTAGATGAGGTCTTACCCATTTATGTAATATGTCTTGGAATGTGTCCCTGATTGTACATTTTTTGTCTCTAGAGTTATGAATTCTCTCATTTTGAGATGATTGATTTATGTCAATGTAATTATTTGATTAGTTATGATATCCATGGATAAGTTACAAGATCATGTGATTATTTATATGGAATTATTTGATCATCATTTACTCATACCATATTATTCATCATTCTTAAGTTATTAATTAAATGTAATTTTTGTCGGATATTTACCTTTCATTATTGATTATAACTTTTTTATTAATGGTAGCTTATATTGTACACATATACTTACTAAGAATCTGATTTCACCCCTTTCTTATTTTCTATTTCCCTATTATACTAGGAAATATTTTATTATTGTTATTTAAGGATATTCTAAAGTGAAAAAAGGTGTTCCTAGAGAAGTTACTATGTTGTATATTAAGTTTTAAATTATAATTAGACATTCAGTCATGTATATAGTCTTCCAAGACTTCTAAACTATTAGTTCCTTTAGTATGCGGTCATTTATCTTTGGTTCTAATGTAATAAAGTATCCACTATCTCTGATCTATTGGAGTTGGTTTCTTTACAAATATCACCTTAAATAACTGAATAACTCTCCTTAAATCAACCAAATATAGAATGATCTAAATATAAATAAAAAAAAAGGATTTCATCCCATGATCAGGTGAGGGGGAATGGAAAGGGGTAGAAATATTAAGAATATTTGTAGGAGAAATAAATAGTTTTTTACTTTTAATGATCTGTAAGATTTGGCAACATGATTTTCCAAACCGTGTTAACCACGTGGAAGGAACTACCAAAAACTACACCTATTTTATGGATAAGATAAATGGATTACCAAAATATGCAATAATCATGTGAATTAAAATTTCCTCGGTCTTTAACATTACACATAGTTTTTTACAACCATGTGTAAATCATGCACCATTCCCCAAGTCAAAAAAAATCACACGGTTTACTCTAAGATCTCACATCCTTAAACCTTAATTGTTCATTGACTATGAAAATCAACCATGTTATATAAAAATTAAACTAAAACCCTCTTAAAACATAGGTTATGCATGGATTATCCTATATTGTTCCCACCAAACCATGTACCCTAGACAGAAAGACTCCAAAACATTCAAAACATTACATGAAACTCTTAAGGCTCGTCTGAGAACTAGGGCATCTCTTGGTCCCCAAACCATGTCCAAAATGTGTTTTTAAAATGTTCAAACTCCTTAAATTCCATTCCAAATAGTGGTTCTCAAAAATAATAATCCACCAATTTAAAAATTTTAAAAAATTCACCCAAAAATGGATATAGTGTTTTAAAACCTCCCCATTAGAAAACATATTATCCTTAATAAATGTTGGTGGTTATCTAACTTAGTATACTAACCCACATCAATAACAAATTCATGTTTCAACCATCATGTTCCATCACTAAACAACAAAATCACAACCAAATTGAAACTTTAAACGTAGATAAATCAATATTCTGAAACATGAAACACCACTCAATTCCACTACTAAAACACCAAGACTATACTCACCCATTCCCTTCTATACAGATATAATTAAGGTTTACCCAACTATTTGATCATCTGGCCCAAGGCTCTCCCCAACATAAGGCTTATCTCATAAATAAAAGTTCAAACTATAGTGCCTCTTCGCCAAAGAAATTTACTACCAAACAACATTCTAAATGGTCCAACAACACACTTGACATAGTTTCTAACATACCACACATCAACACACATGAGGAATCCATTTGACCATGAATAAGGATTCTAATTTTTCAACTCCAAGTGAAAATGGTCATATTCATTCCACACATAATATAAGCCTATACCCATTTTCCTTGACTTAAAAATACCCATATAACACCCAAAACATACATATCTTATCCAAAATGATGTACATGATGTAGTTCTTATCCTACCACATCTAATTCCACTAAAAAATTATATTTACACCAACTCAGGATAAGCCTTTAACATGACATCATAAAACCTATTCATAATGCCTTAAATATTGAATGAATTATTTGATTAATTAAACATAGTCATCAAATCCCATAGCAAAATATCAATGAAATTCCATGGGAGAAACACCAACTATCAAAAATTATTATCACGCACCCACCTAAGCATTGATGCATCACCTACCTAATACAAACATTAATTACCTCAATTTTCATCTGGATCATGAACTGTTGCTCAGACTCCATTTTATTGAGTTCACATCCAAAATTATTAAATGAATCCATAAATATGTATATCCATTTACTCACTGGAATCAAAATTCCACATTGATCAGCTAATAGTTTATCTCATAAAACTGTGACCCTACCCACATTAGATTTTTATCACTCGCCACTAATCATATGCTACCCATATAGTTGTTTACTTACCATCACTCCACTGGGTCAAGACCTTGAAGACCATGGAAATTTCTTTATCCATTTCTACATATGAGTATTAGATGTGGTCGAACTGACTCTCACTCGAGCATAAAGACATTCATTGATTAGTCACTCCTTCTCGATCTTGGAAATGCAACCCATGATAAGAACTAAAATACTGTTAATATAAACAGAATATCCTTTCACATCCAAAAGTGAACACCCAACCATATGTATTACCTAAAACAATTCCTTGAATTCTACCTCAATAAGTTCCAGCGGCATAGAACATGTGTCACACCTCCTGAGACACTCTCACCCAATACATCAACCCTTGAAACTTCCATATAAGTTTTTCTTTGATTTTTTTCCATAGTACCTAATCTATTTTTTTGTATCATATAAAAAGAGGTATTTTACCCATTCCATTTAGGATTTGAGCCACTATGACCATAAGCATTACATCAAATCCCGTCGATCCTTAACTAATACGTGACCGCTCACGGATTCATAATTAAACAAGAACTATGTAAAGAACCCAACCCCAGTATCCCATATCTGGTGGTTAAATTATTATATTGGTTTTATATTAAATTGATCGAATCCCAAAGGATCAAATAGTTTAGTAGTCTTGGAAAATTACATACATACTTAAACATGAAATGAAATTTGAAAACTTAAAGTACAACATAGTATTTTATTTGATAACATAATTATTATCTCTATAATATCCTTTTATATCCACCATAATAAAATTATTAGCATCCTAAGGAAATTAAAAAATAATAATGGGATGAGCTGAGATTCTCAGTAAGGGTATGCGTATAGTGGAATCTAGTAACTCAGGAATAATATGGAAAGAAAAATGAAGATGAAACAATTTTATATAAATAATAACCTGAGATTGAAACTTATATTGGATATCATAACTATTAATATAATCACATTTACATTAATAAATTATTTCATAATGATAGAATTCATAATTCCATACATCTTAATCATACTTTCGAGGCCCAGTTCCAAGACATCTATATAAATTGGTAATGTATTGTCCAAATACCAAACACATTTTGTATCATGAGACCTACAAATTCATTGAGTGGATATGAAATTTTTCATCACCATCCATCAACAGAAAATTCCAATTAATTCATCATATCAATAAATAATACAACTTAATCAACATGCCTTAAAAATCAATAACTCTCTGTATAAGAAGAACGAGTTTACCGAATGTCAATACTTTGTCTAGTAAAAATATTCATAAGCCTTCTATAGAAATATGGTAGATGGTGTAATTATATTATATTCCAATTAAATCATAACAATTAATAAATTATGAGGAATTAAAATAAAATACTATAAAAATATCACTGGAAAAAATCTTGAGTAAAACAGCCTTTTCACTTTCAAATCACTTATTTAAATCATAAAAATTTATCAAATATTAAGGATTTCTTTATTTGAAATGAAACATTTAATATTTTAAAGTAAACATAAATGTTTTTGGTTTTCATGATAGTGGTAAATTCTATTTATTTTATTTATATTAAAACAAATGTTCCTTCCATATTTTTTGTAAAAAGTTAAAATTACCTCATTTGGAGAATGATAAAAAATTCATTTTTTAAACAAATTAAAAATTAAAACATGGATAAAATTTCTTTAATAAATCATTGTATTATAGTAAAAACATTCATTAAATAATTATAAGTAAAATATGTATAAATAAAAAAAATATTCTTGACCGAGTAGAAAAACAAAGTCAGCCTTCCATAAAAATATTGTTTCATTATCTAGAGTAATTAAAGAGAGTAAAATGAATGGAAAACCTGTAATTTGAATAAATAACCATGTGATAATAAAATATATTTACTTTAAGATGTAAGTATCAAATAACTTTCCTATCTTAAATGAAACATAAACAATCCTGAATAATGATGAGATTGTGAAATAAACCCTAACCTTGGGTCTGACAGCCATCATATCTGTTAGAAAATCATATATAATATTTTTAAATTTATTATAAATATATTATAAAACCATAATAATATGATATATTACTTAATTATAAACATTTATCACCTTTTTATTAACAATTCATTATTAAAATCACAGTTCTAAGTGATAACGGCTTCATTTTTTATGTATGTTTCGGTTCCTTACTTGTGTTCCTCATACTTTGATCATGGTTCAATAAAATAAATAATATTAATATTATATAAATATAATATATATTTATTAAAAATATATTTATAATCATCCATAAAAAGTAGATATATGAAAATGAATTACATCCTTCATGGAGATGGTTGGCTGTGTAAACGCAAGAATGTTATTTTCACTTTTTGATGAATGAAATGAAAGAATGGTAAATAAAAATTTACCTTTATAAAATAATTATTATATTATATATATAATATTTATTTATTAAATATATCTATATCACTATCCATATAAAGTATAAATGAAAAACAAATCGCATCGCTTAATGGAAGAGGCAGTCCACACATATGCATGGGTGATGTTATCATTTTTCATTTGATTTAAAAGAGGGTGGATAAAGGTGGATTAATTATAATAAAAAAATTTAAGTATATTTAGGATATTTAAGTTATTATTTTATCAAAAATTTCATATATTTATAATATTTAAAATAAGAATTAAAATAATAAAGTAATCCGTTAAGGTGGTTTTATCTTCTTTTAAATAACTCCTTTAGATATCCTCACATAGACCCTAGGTTTAGTATTTTGAGAAGAAAAAAACCTCTAATAAATGGATATGTATGTTGGTTAGGTATTTATCAGGTTTTTTTCAGATATATGGCTCAATTTGGTTCAAATAAAAGAGTGATGGTGTGTTATTTTAAAAGGAAGGGAAATTACACATCTGGAATTAAAAAAAGAGTAAAATATAACATAGTAATTATCAATATGAATGCATCCAAATGGATATATATTTGAATAAATTGTCTAAGAATGAAATATAATCTAGAAAAATTAAATTTATACAGGTTTTTGGTGTAATTTTAACACCTTTATTTTGTTTTAACTCTATGGTTGATCAATTTCAATCTTAACCGTGGTGATCATTTTCAATATTAATGGGTAAACATTTTATATATAAGGTAAAAATTGGATCCTAAATGACTAAGGTATTAAATTTTAAACCATATAACATCCTAATATTAAATTAAAATATTTTTATAATTTTTAAATAATTTAATAAAATATTTTTATCATAAAATACTATTTATGTCATTTTAAGAATTATTCACATAATTTGACTTTGAAGATAAAATCAAAACTGTAGAATTATAATATAAACTTTTAAAACATCTCTATTATATTTTTTTTATGTAAATTTTTTTTATCACAACATTTCACCAAAATTTTATTACTTTTAATATTTTTAAAATCATTTTTTTATTTTTCTGTTAATTGAATAAATACTATATCGACATTACATACTAATTTAAATTAATTATTAAATAACTAAAAATTATAAATAAATTACCATTATAAAAAAAATTAATTCATATTTCATCAAGACATTTATAACCAAATTTATCCTCTTTTTATCCTTTTGTAAAAAATTTAGAGATATTGAATTCAAGAGAATGACATTTTGTATTTATTCTTTTATTAAATTAGTAGAAAAGTTATAATCAAATAAAAAAGGCACCAAGTGGACATATATTAGATAATTTAATTGAAATTTGTGACCACCATCCATATAATAGGATAAAGGCATGATTTGGGTTGATTTCAATACATTATCTAATGGTTTCAAGACTATTTTACACATTTTACCCTTACCGTGGTGAAAAATGCTTTTTAAGGTTACTATCCACAATGTCCAAAAATAAAAGGGAACTATTTACCAAATTTTAACCTAAGAATTAAAAATATAGTATCCATATTTTATGATTCAACCTCTATAAGTTGAATAAATTAATTTTAATATAAATATTAAAAACATAATGAAGAGCTGGTTTTAGGAAAATCTGTTTTTAAGCCTAAAAAATGGATTTATTCTTATCCCATACCTAGTAAAAACAATAAATAAATGTTAAAAAAATTATCAAATACATAATATATAAATTAAATTAAATTAAATATCCAATATTTCTTAATATAATATATTAATATAAAAACACATCGTATGATTGAAAATATTTTTTTTAGAAAAACATCTCTTCAACCTTCAAGTGATTTTTATTTTCATACCTAATCAATTGATATCCAAAAAATTAATTTTATACATATATAAAAAATAAATTTTTAATAATTTCGTTATCCTTGTTCATACCCACTAATCTAATTACTATGAAATAACTATAACATTAAATAATAATATTTCAATAGTATATCATCGTTCATTTAAACTCAGCGTTGCATGTAATGAAATCAGTCAAAGGAATCAAATTTATTTAAAGATAAATATATTATAAAAGATCATGGTGTAACATTCTACCCACATTAAAATGAACTTTACCTAAAAAATTTATCACTATGATACAAACTACTGAGGAAAATTATATCGCATCACATCCTCAGGTTCCCATGAAGATTCCTCAAATTTATGGTTTCACCATAAAACTTTCACCAGGTAAGGGGTATTGTTTTATAATACATTATCTATATGATCTAGAATATCCACCAATTTTTCCTTATAATACATATATTTCTCTATTGGTATGAACTCTTTGATTATTATATGTAAATGATCAGGTATGTACTTTCTAATGAGAGATACATGGAACACATTGGATACATGATAGAGATTTGGTGTATGTGACATGAGATAAGATACCATACCAATATTATAAATACTATAAAAGGGACCAATAAATGTAGGGATTATATTTCCCTTATTTATGAATCTCATTACCCTCTTCCATGGAAAAATTCAGAGAAATACCTTCTCACTAACTTCTTACTCTAGGTCTCTTCAATGATTTTCAATTAAAAAATTAATTGACTCTACGATTACCTTATGTGTTGTTGAATGGATATATCCTTCTTTTACATTTCCTAAATTATATTGAGTCCCAATAGTTTTCTTTATGTAACTAAATTCTACCGTATTAGAGTTATACACTTATTTACATAGATGGAATCATAAGGAGTCATTTGAATACTCGAGTGAAAGATATTTTTATAATAAAATTAGACAAAATGGTGGTGTTTATATAGAATAACTTTTAAATCCATAGATGAATTTATCATTATATATTCTAGAGTTTTAAGGGTCCATTTAGACTAACCATCTATATGAGGATGATGAGTAGTGTTGAAACTCAACTCTGTAACTAGAAAATGCTAAATACTTTTCTGGAACATTGAGGAAAACATAAAATCCTGATCAGATATAATATAATGTAGTAATCCATGAAAATTTACCACTTCTTTAATATATAATCTAGAAATATTATTAAGAGATAAATCTTATCTGATAATAATAAAGTGCATTGAATTCACAAAGAAATTGACTGCAACCTAAAAAGCATTATGTCCTTTTGATGTGTTGGGGAGTTCAGTGACAAAATACATGGTGATGTTTTCCCATTTCCATTCTCATACGGTTAATGGTTGAAAAATATCCATATATTTCACTCTCTTAAACATAAATTACTTACATACAAAGAACTAATATACATAATTTGTAATATCTATTCTCCATATTATCCAATTAGAAATACTCTTTTAGATCTCTATACATTTTAATACTTTTGAGATGAATAGAGAATTATGAACTATGAGTTTATCCCATATATCCTTCTTCAAGTGTTGTACGGATTGGAAAAATACTAAATTCATGAAACTTATCATTCCATCATGATCATGTTTTAACTTGGTAACATTCCTCCCCTTCTTTTGTAATTTCACATCTTCCTTTGGTGCCTTCGTAATCCTCTTGCATATGGATGGTTGAAAAACTATATGAGAAAAATAATATCTTCCCCCCTTTCCCCATGATTTCAAGATCCATATTATAAAAATCAATAAATATTGGATCTATTTCAATCCTCATTATAGATAAACTTGGACGGTCTTTCCAAATTAGAGCATCATCCATCTTTTTTCCCTTCCCAAGGTGGTAATGTATTGAGCAATCATAATCATTACTCAAGTATAACAATATTTCTTTGAACATATCCAACTATTTATATATAAATATATACATTAATATTTTTTGATCAGTATATATATCAAACCTTTAACCATACATATAATTCGTTCATATATTCAAGGTAAAAATTACCGCTGCCAACTCCAAATAAATATTCGGGGGATTTTGATCATCATTTTTAATTAGAGAGAGATATGCTATCACAATTTCATTTTTCATTAGGACACGTCAATGTCCCTTGTTTTATGTATAAAAATAGATCAAAAACCCTTCTATACTGTAGGGTAGTGTAATAACAGGCATGATGAGCAACTTTTTCTTTAGTTCTTTGAAACTCTCTTCACAATGATCTATCCATAAGAACTTATTACCATTCTAAGTCTACTTAGGTAGTGGGTAAGATAGTCAAGAGAAATATCTCACAAAGAGTCAGAATTATCCATCAAACATAAGAAAAATACAAATTTTGATTACCATAGTTGGTGTCAGCCATGGATTAATAACTTTTGTATTTGAAGGATCTACTGATATACCCTCACTTTTGATTATATGACCTAACAATGAAGCATTCTAAATCCAAGATTCACACTTGGTAAATTTAGTAAACAAATTCTACTTCCTTATAGTATTCATAACAATTCTAAAATATTATTATTACTCTTTCATTCTATTTTAATATATAATAATATCATTTAAAAATACTACCAAAAACTAGTCAAAGTAATCTCTAAAATAAATATTAATTAAATACATAAATATTGTAGGATTATTGATAAGATAAAAAATAATTACTATAAATTCAATTTTATGATACCTCATATGAAAATATTTCATGGGTATATCCTCCTTCTTGATCTATAATTGATGATATCAGGATCAATGATTAATCTTGTAAAAATATAGATCTCCTAATAATTGATCAAATAGATCGTTGATACTTGGTAGAGGTTAATTGTTCTTAATATTAATCTTATTATGTTCCATATAATCAATGAAAATATGAATTGACCCATCTTTATTCTTAACAAAAAGAACATGTGAACCCCATGGAGAAGAATTAGTCTGAATGAATCCCTTATCTAGATTCTCTTGGAGTTTCTTCATCAATTACTTGAACTCAATCATGTATATTCTATATAGATACTTTTAAATAGTGGTAGAAACCTATATGAGTTCTATTGAAATATCTAATTCATTATTCAAGGGAAGACTATGCAAGTACTACAGAATTACATCATCACATTCACAAAATATTGGCACATTTTCATTATTGAGTTTCTCCCAACCCTTTTGAGATAAATAATCATCATGAATTGGTATAAAAACACATATTATGTAAGTAATTTTCATTGGGTTTTCAGGTTCATCCTCATGTTGATAGATGACTTAAGGTTGATTCAGAATATCAAATTTTACTTCCCTTCCTTGATAATTAATACATGATCTATATTGTGACATCCAATCGATCCCCAAAATTACATCAAATTCATATAAAAGAATAATAACAACATTAAAATGAATAACATTCCCAAAAACTTCTATTGAATATTAGTTATAGGATTGAGATGCAGGAAACCTACCATTAAGAGTTTTCAATGCCAAATCAATTTCAAGTTGTTCAGGTGGTTATTCAATACCCTTAAAAATTTCATCAGTTATAATAGAGTGGGTAGAATAAGAATCAAATAAAATATTTTTAATCTATGAGTGGATGATATGCATTCCTTTCACCATATCACTTGGAAATTCCACTTCAGGGGTAGTAATTTCATGATCTTGGCCTTTTCCCCTTAGCTTCATTTGTGGTAATTTATATTAATGTTTGGGGCATCATTTGGAGTAATTTACCATCACTTTATATTTAATTCATTTTAATTTTAAGGACTATCCCTTACCATTTAATTCATGAGCATGGTTTCCTTTTTCTCTACAATTAAATCAACCTCATTTACCTTTTAATAATGTACCATGGTGTTTCCTTCAATAAGTATCGCATGATGGAAAATTAATCTTTCTCATCTTCCCTTTATCTATTTTTTCCTTTTCATCCTCTTATTATCTTGATTTCCTTTGAATCCATGTTACATGGAGAATTATTTCCCTATATTGATTGAATATGATATTATATCCTCATATGATGAGAATGTTTTTGATACTAGTTCCCTTTGAAGGATTGTCTTAATCCCATAAAAGAAACTGTAAATATTTTTTTCTAGATTACATACAAAGTTTTTAACATGCCTTTATAACCTTTCAAAGTTATATTTATAATTAGAAACATTTTATTCTTCCTTTTTTGATATAATTGTAAATTCTCTCTATATATCTTCTCATTATTCAAATAAAATATATTTTTATCCAAGAAAATTATATTAAAATATTTTCTATCTATACAATATATTTCATACTCATCCTTAATGTTTTGAATAAATTAACATTATTGATCCTCATCCCCCTTGAGAAGATAAATATCCATGAAAACATTCTCCCTTTAATTACTTCCCAAAGAGAAGTACCTTTTCTAAAAAAAATGTATCCATTGCTCAAATAAAAATGGATTTTTTGATCCATTGAATGGTAGAGAAAATTGTCTTATAAAATGGTTTAAAATTATTAGACCATTTTTTGGATCATCCGGATACTCTATATACAAAATATTATTGGTTATCGCTTTTTTAGATACCCCAATATAGTTATAATATGTTCAGTTCTATCCCTAGCACCAACTCCATCTTCATTTTCTTTTCTAGGAGGAAAATCCCATCATATATTATATTAATTGATATAGTTTCCATTACATATACTATGTTCTATTTATAAACAATATCATACACTATATTAGATCATTTCATTATGAATCATAAGGTATAATTTAAAACTAGTGAAAAACATAACATAAATTAAAAATTTATACATAACTAAACTTAGAATCATAAACTTTGTTTCTTTGATAATACTCTCAAATAATAAAAATATTTTCAACTCTTGAATAAGGTTTTTTAATGAACATTTGAATTTACCCAAGTATACATTCTTGGAGTTTCAAACTAGGTGGATAGTTATGGAACACTCACCGTGCACCAAAATAGTGGTCAATATATTCATGACCAACTCTTTTCAAGTTTATTAATCCTGGATGCATTTTTAAAAAAACCATTTTCACATATAGTATAAATATATAGATTTATTTCTAGGAAAATAAAATAATATCTAACTTAAAAACTTTAGGATGTTTTCCTATAATTGGGTTATCCTAAAATTATTTCATAGGGTTATTTTCCATAACATATCTTTTACAAAATCTATTTACCTAGGTTTCTACTAAACATTCTGTAATGAAAACTATAGACCCTAACCCTAGTATCCTAGATATGGTCATAACTTTATTACATTTTATTGAGATACAATTTATCTCATCCCAAAATACATAATAGTTTAGTATTCTAGGAAAAATATACACATAGTAAAACCTAACATTACACTTGAAAACATAAAAATACAAAATTATATTTTCTTTGAGAACATCATTATTACCTCTGGAATATACTTTTATATCAGTTATAATACACTTCCTAACATCCTAGGGAAAGGAAACATAATAAATGTGTGATCTCATATTCTTAGAAAGTGTTTGAATATAGCAGAAGAAAATAAGGCATGAGTAATATGGAAGGAAAAATGATTGTCATATAATTCCATATAAATAATAATATGTGATTGAAACTTATCTATGGATATATAAAATATTCAAATAATCATATGTACATAAATAATTGTTTTCATAATTATTAGATTCATAATTTCAATCATCTTAAACTTATTTTCACAACATCATACCAAGGCATGTAAATGGGTAAGGCCTCAAAAAAATTCTCACACAGTTTTATCTTAGGAGACCAAATGATAAATCATGGAGATATTTAATTTTGGGCCCACACCTAATGTAATATATCCAATGCATTCATCATATGAATAAATAATATAACTTAATCAACATGCCTCAGAAATCAATAATCATCCCCATTGGAAGAAATATCATATGGAATGGTAATACCTTCCCCAGAAACAGTTGATTATAAACCATAAATAGGAATAGCTTGGATGATATCATTTGATTATATCCTTATTTAACAATAATATTCATTAAAGTATGTTTAAATATATTAAAATACATTTTGAAGATCATTGTAAAATTTCATAAGGAAAATATCCTTTTCACATTGAAATCACTTATTTAAAAAAAAAATTTCCAAAATAATAAGAAAAATATTATTTGAATGGAAACTCTATAACTTTTAAAGTTTTTGAAGCTCCTTTCGTCACAGAATATAAGTATTGTAAAAGGGGAATATCTGAGATCAAATTGATTCAACCATTGGACAAATATCAAAAAATTGACAATGGAAGGAATAATAAGAACATTCTATAAGGATCGGCAAGTTTTACAATGGTCGCGCAAGGACACTTGTGCGCCGCAATGGTCGCACAAGTACACTTGCACGCCACCATGGTCATGCAATTACACTTGTGCGCCCTAAGTAATAACCGCATGGGGCCTTCTCTAGCCTATAAATACTCCCGGTGGGCCCCCCATTTGAGGAGGAATTTTTTCCCGAATCCAGATTTGAGCTCCTGGTGCCCTAGTCTCTTCTCAAAGCTGTCGAAACACTTCTAAGGTAATTTCTTACCTAGAACGGAAGATATAAAGAGGGGGACGAAGGACTAAGTGTTGAAACTCATCAACACTTGTGCGCCTGAGTGGACATCCCTTAAGTTAAATGGCCACACTTGCATGCCGCCTAACTCCTTCAATAGAACTTGCGCGCCACTCTTATGGAAGAACCTCAAGAGGATTCTAAAGGCTTTAACCAAGAGTCACTCAAGTATTACCCTGCTGGTTAACTGTCGCGCAAGTACCCATGTGTCGTGCAGGTATACCTGCAAGACCATGACATTCGCGCCCACTCAGTACATGCGCGCCTGGTAGGACTTGTGTGGTCTTGCCTTTTTGGGTGCCCTTCTTGCCTATTTCACCCCTCTTAAGTCATTCCACCTCTCCTATTAAAGATTCAGTCATCAAGACACTCTTTAAAGCCATTTATGGCATGATTTATTGATTTGACTTCTTTATATGAAAGGAACTCTGTGGAAAATCTCTCAAAACCTAGTGATTTACACATCTTTATGTCACTAAAAATTGAGATTTCATTCATTCAACCACATCCTTTAAGATGAGAGAACCCCTTAACCTGGGCATCCTTTTCAGGAATAAGCCCCAGTAATAATTCTCAAATCTGGGCATCCTCCTTAGGAGTAAGCCCTAAGTCCTCATTAACATGGGCCTCCTTTTTAGGAATAAGCCCCAGTCATAATTCTCAAATCTAGGAATCCTCATTAGGATTAAGCCCCAAGTCCTCATTAACCTGGGACTTCTTTTTAGGAATAATCCCCAGTCATAATTTCTCTTAACCAGTCCTAATTTACAATTGATCTAGTATTCCTTCTCAAGAGTAAAACCCAATCATAAGTCCTCTCCTAATTTTGGCATCCTTTTCAGGAGTAAGCCCCAATTTAGAGTATGCAAATCTCCATAAATTACATATACCTTTATGGAACCAGTTCCTGGATTTCTTCCCTGAAGTAAATCCTAATCTTCATTTATCTGGGAAGTCATACATACATAAGTCCCACGTTATTTCTTATTATTGCATCTTTCATGGCACAATTTTCTGATTTTTTACCAATACCTATTATTTCTCACACCGAGCATGACTCACGTGAGCTTAGAGTGTAAAAGTAATTATGACATCCTTCTTTGAGCCATCAATCATAAACATCATACTCCCTTACATGAACTACATGGGATTTGATTCCTTTTCTCAAAAAAGGATATATAGGTAGCCCATCTGCGGGTTCGATCCCAACTCTGAAATAATACAAGTCCTTCTGAATGACAATAATCTTCAAGTGCCCCACTGAGTTGCTTTAAAACCAGCATGGTTATCATAATGACCAATAGACTTCTATATAAATGTGTCTAAGGATACCATTGATTAAGAATCTCTAACAAATACAGATGATTCTCTATCAATGAAGAAACTCGAATACATATAAAATATTATCTAAATTTCCTAAATATCAATCATTGATTGTCAGATCTAAAGGAAACCTCATTTTATACTTGGTAATATAATAAGGATTCACGAACATAGCTTAAATCTATAAAGAGAGTCCCGGAGTAGACAATAATTCTCCTCAAAAAGGTGTGATGAGTCCGACCTCCCATCCTCTTGACCAATGAAAATTTTTAAGCCTCATCAGTCTACAAAACAATGAGCGCCTACCTTTGGGAAGTAGGTCCAAATAGATGTGGAATCATTGGATGTTTCTGGTTCTACGAAAAAACCTATTATAAACCGATTGGATTTTTGAACCTTCAATCAAGGAGGTCATCCCCAAATTCTGAGGGAATCAAAAAATGGTGAACCTGACGTGAATCCTTAACCAAGTTAAAATGTTGTTTTACCTATTTGTTAGGCCCCTATTTAAAACTCAATGAGAGGGCCAACAAAAACAATCATTGACATATGTGCTCATCCAAAAGATGTAGTGGCTGAATTTATCTTGATTACGTCTGTTATATCAAACATGCACTCTTTTCCAAGATCCTCTGCATTTCAAGAATGGCTGCTCTAAAGTTCACACCTGTGAATACTGCTGCTGCAAATGCCACTGCTGCTACTCCTGATGGATCATCATCCGCTCTAAGGAAGAAATCACCTACTCAGTGTCTTCAACGCTGGGTGTCAAATGCGCTGGTTAAGGATTACCGTCAACACGGTACCATCCCAACTCTGAAGGCTGCTTGACAAGCCCTCCAAGTGAACAACTCACACCGATCGTCTGAACAATGAAGACCAGTGATCAAGAAACAGGTAGTGCTAACCACCGTCTCCAATCGTCTCGGGTCGTTATCCCAAGAACAAAATCATAATTCACTCCCATATTTTGAGGAGGTGAATGAGCAGGTCCCTCAGGGCCTTAATTCAAAGAATATGGAGTCCTTCCTGAGGGCTCCTATAAACAATCATCGCCAGACATGTGTGGAAGTGCGCCCTTAACATGATGAGGGTGTCAAATCCAGGCGTTCGGATCAGGTCCTCGAACCCGAGCAAGCAAGATGAATCGCCAGAGGCGAAATCCGGTTAACAGTGAGTAGGTTCTCATCTCTGCCATCTCCAGAGAAGTCCACCAACCTAACTTGGTGGCAAGAGACGAGCGGGCACACACACCTGCCCATTTTAATTCCGTTGTCTAGAAGAATCTTCTGGCAGCATCATGCCAATCCCGCCAGGCAATCCCGGTGGAGTACTATAGGCAGGAACATACACCTGTTTATACATCATCAGCTAGTCAGTAGGCTCATCTGACTACATATGATGGAGCTCGTCAACCACGTTCGGCGAAGTGCAATAAGCAGGCACATACACCTTCTAATACTAATCAAGCCTACCAACAGTCTCACTTGGTAGCACACAGAGAAGTCAGTCAGAAAGCTCCAGCGACAAACAGGAGGAAGACTCAACTCTCTGCCCCCACATTTGAGTACTGTCGGGATTCACTGACAGGAAAAGGAGGACAGGAGTAGGCACATACACCTACTCCAATCACAGAATGGACGTATATCCCCATTCCGACAGCTGAAGTCACCAAGAATATTTTATCAATAGTGAAAGAGCAGAAACAAATCCCTGCTCATATTCTGGATGCTTGCCAGGATATTATAACAGCTTCAGCATCATCTCACAGAAAGACACATAAATATATCCCTACCAGTGGAGTGACACATCAAAATTTCACTCTGAAACAGACACACACATTTTTTCCATTCCAAGAGTGTTGTAGGGCATACTCCCCTATATCATACAGACAACCAAGTTAGGCACATACACCTGATTTGAGTGGAGATCGTCAGCCTAACCTGGCAATCTTTACTGATCAGGCACATACTCCTGCTCAGAGTAGCCACTTTCATCAAAAAGTGGTTTCCAAGGTGAGTAAGAAGGCGTCTAAGAAAAATACCCACCCAGCACAGTCAGGAGATCAAGATCCAATCTATAACAAGGCCTTGCCCAATGATGGAGTTCTTGAAGCCTTCAGACAGTTATCTATTGGAATTTAAGATTCTACTCCCTCATTTCCCAATAGTGGGAACATTAATTATGAAGGTCTTCAACAGACACTTCCTCATAAATGATTTCTTCATGACAATTCAGTTGATCTCGAAGTTTCATCTTCAGATGAGAGTTATAATAACCCTCTGTGTGGCTAGAAGACCAAGGAGCAAGAGATCTCATCTTTTTCTGTAACCCACCATGGTGGTCCTCCCCATGATGATGAATTTTTCTGTGAAAGTCCTCTCCATAGTAGTTATTCACATTGCCCGGAAAATGCTATAGAAGAAAATGTAGTGCCGAGAAATCCCTCTTATCTTGAGGTACTTGCAAATGCGAAACCAGTCATGTCTGATGCTTCATCGCTAGTAGGTGAAATACTTTCTCAATCATAAGATATCCCAGGGTGTAGGTCATTCTCCAAACCACCCTTAAGTCATGCATCTTCTAGTTTAATCAGTGATTTCTCTACCAATCCTGTTAAATCCAATGAAGCAACAAGGAAGCACCAGCTCTAGTCAAAATAGGTATAAGAATATTCATCAAATGATAAAGAGGAAATGTTTAACATGAGAAAACAACTGGAAAAAGGTGAAGTTCCAGTCATGTTTTGGCCTTTGGCTAACTCTCAGTATAACATTCCAGAAATGTTGACAGAAGATGGAATTCATGATATTAGTCTCAACATATGGAAAACTCTTTGTCAGTTAAAAAAGAAAGTATTATCTTATGATGAATATGAAAATCATGTTAAGATAATAGAAGGGTTACAACGTCAGATTGATTTGGCGTCTCTATCAGTATCTCGATATCTAAAGGTTGAAAAGTAACAGAGATCCCTTCAACTTTCATGCATGGGAGCACTAAGAAGATTGCATCAGTTAATTTCCAATGCCCCATCTGGTATTCATGTTAGAGGATGGGGTGTTCATAGAGCACTACATTTCGCGGTACTCTCCAGTCAGCAAAGCCCGCCAAAAATGGTCTCATGCAATGTTATTGCCCATGACCGGCCACAGTCAATGGGCTTTGTTTGTAATCAAAATCTTACCCAAGAACAGGCCTCAAATAGTTCCTCTCAAAATCAGGAATATAGAGAACAAGTTGTTGAATTACTCCTGCATCAAGCAAATGAGAATATTGAATAGGCCTCTCGTATAGAGCAAGCACATCATCAAGTGACAGAAGTGTCGGAAATCATCCACTGGTCTTTTGAACTAGGTGATAAAAGTGGATACAGGTTAATGCATCCAGCTAATTTCCGGACTAAGGTTCGCAAGATCAGGAGAGATTTTAAGAAATTATCAGACATAGCATGTCAAGAGCCACCCCAGCATGCCAGACTGGGGAATCTTTTAAACCAACCCTCGGAATCAATAAATAGGATTCGAGAAGTTGAGAAGGAACAGCAGGAATAGCCCCAGTCCACCAGACTAGGGACTTTTTCAAATCATCAATCCCCTCCTCAGAGAAAGTCGGTCTTTTCTCGATTGGGGAAGAAGCCTTAAGAGGAATGAAAATCCAAATTATCAGGAGATTCCCTCCAAATTAAGGTTCGTCAAGAAGTTCCTGAGGGATCGAATCAACAAAAGGAAATGTCTCATCAAAGACATGGAAGAAGAAAATATGACAGAAATGCTGATAGGAGGGATGCGATGAATTATGCATCAGTCAATGTCATCAATTCCATTGTTGATGATCCACCAGATGAGGCTCGCTCAGGGGACTCAGATGAAGAGGTTCCTGCTCAAGAAGATGTATGCACCGACACAAATGAAGAAGGTGTGCGTACATGAAATCAAAGGGTTACTTAGAACCTAGGTAATCCTTCAAGTAACCCACTTCCCCCTCTCCAAAAAGGATCCAACAAAGGGAGGGGAAAGAATCAGGTTACATATCCTTCCTCTGGAGAAGTTCAATTGCTCTCACTAGATCAAAGGTTTGCACAACATGAGGGAGAAATGAAGGAATTAAGGAGGTTGAATTCAGAACTACTTCAGGGTAGTTTTCTTCTTAAGCATACTGGAGTCAGTCAGCCAAGGGAATTTTTTGCAGCTACTGAGATAGGTCAAGAATATCCTCCTCTATCAGTACACCCTCACAGGTCTAATCCTATGGGTCAAGTACAACAACCGTTGGCAGTGCTACCATCAGTTGCAGCACCAACCACCACATCTTTCTAAGCTCCAGTCATTTCACCTACCCAATCCCATGTTCAACCGGATGTTTCTCAAAAGTTAATAACTACAATGGATTCATTAACAACTCGGTTAGAGACTATGGAAGGGAAACGTGCACATTTTCAACCAGAAAAGAAAGTTTACCCTGAATGGATAGATTCAATCTCTCCTCCATCTAGTTTTGGAAACCCTGTATTCCCTATTTTCAATGGATCAGGCGACCTTGAATAGCATTTGACGCATTAAGTGTCATGTTGCGATCCTATGATGGGAACTCCAGAGCAGCAAGAAGTAGTGAAACTCAGATGCTTCATGCGAACCTTGCAAGGACTAGCTTTTTTCTGGTATACCAGCTTGAAATCCCAGTCAATTACCGGTTGGGAAGATCTCCGTCAATGATTTCTTCTTCAATTCAGCTCAATATTTCCAAAGACAACAATTTTTTATCTTAAAAATTGTAAGCAAAGGGAGAATGAAAGAGTCTTTGATTTCATTGCTCACTGGAAAGGGTTAACATATTCCCTCAGCCTAGCACTCCCTCAAGAGGAACTATTGTCAATCAGTGTGGCAAATCTATGTGATGAATTATGCACGCCGTTGATCCCTGTGAAATACACAAGAGGGTTTCGAGACCTTGCTTCAATCGCTCAACAGATTGAAGATTCCATTATACAGGCTAAGGCTAAATCTCGTGTAATTCCATCAGCTCTATGAAAGAGAATGGGTAAAGCAGAAACTGCTACAGTTATTCTTAAACAAGCACCTGTACCTGTTTCTACATCAAAACCTTCATCTTCTCAAAGGGATCCACCTCTTGAGCGCCAACAAAAAAGGCTGTTTCTTCCAGATGATCAAATAGATCAAAGATGAAAAAAATTTGAGGATTTGAAGAGAAAAACATACTCTTTACGAAATGAAAAAGTTAATGGTTACTTCATTTTGGCTCTGGAAAATAATCTGGTTCAATTTCTAAGGCCTAAGAGGCCAAATAAGGAAGTAGATTAAGACCGTCCCAATTATTTCCCTTTTCATCAAATGTTGGGGCATCCCATCCAGGAGTGTTTTTTCTTCAAAGACCTCCTGCAAAAGATGGTCGACTCAGGACAATTCGAACTGAAAGGTTCTTCAGCTCAGGTAGCATGTGTTACTGCTACAGTTCCAGAGGAGGAAGGAAAATGGCAAGAAGTCAAAAGCAAAAATTCACAGAAGTGTGTTGATTGGATGGTCAGAAAGACAATCAACCTAACTCATTCTATTTTGCGAACAAAATTAAAGAAACCGATTGTGTCTTCTGCCCTGAATGTTGTGGAAAATCCCTCTTCGTCAGAGGGAAGGTCCTCAAAGAAACGGCATGATTCAAAGAAAGAAAAAGAATCAGAAGAAGATGAGTATGTGTCAAAGCCTAAGTTTTCTTTGACTCTGGTGGACTTCATGCCATCTACTTCAAATCCACAGGCACCGCCCCACCAAATGGCACAGCCTAAACAGGCTAATCAGGAAGAGTCTTCATCAGAAGAACAATTAATCTACGGTTCTGTTAATATGATTCAATTAACAGATCCATATGCCAGTCGCAGTTTTGATTTCGATGAGCCTGAATTCCCTGTATCAAACAGGGGAATCAAAGGAAGTTCTAGAGGCTCAGGATACAGGGGAAAACGTGGATCTTTCAAAATCCACTATTCCAATTCTACCCCTGCTAGAACTGTGTACGCAGCAAGAACTCGTGGTAGAGCCCTTTAGCGAGCTCAGCAAGAACAAGCAAGTTCTTCTACCAATAGCAAATTCAGTCATGGCACAGTTATTTTGGAAGACTGGTTGAAGGTTCCATCTTCTTCCTCTCAGCAAGTAAATAGATCTAATCAGTCTAATCTTCCAAAACTAGAAATATTGCAAACTCCAATCCCAATACAAGATGCATCAACTTCCAAAACATCTGCTTCCAAGGTACCTGCTAAACCACATATTCCTATTGGGAAACGTGGGCCTCTGGATCAAAAGTATGATATATTGAAACACTTTTCCCAAGTACCAGCCATGTTATCAATTCTGGATGCTCTGAATCTGTCAAAAGATCTTCGGGAAGCACTCATCGAGGCTTTGTCAAGTCCTCAAGAGTTTGAAACTGAAATTGTTGCAACTGAAGTCTATCACATAGAGAATAATCCTTCAGAATTCCATGAAATAATATCTTTTACTGATGAAGATGAAGATGATTTTGTGCATGTATATATTAGACCTTTGTACATATCTGGAAAGTTCAATGGTGTACACGTCCTAAGAGCTTTCATTGACAATGGTTCAGGAGTCAACCTCATGCCCATTCGTACACTTAGTCGATTGGTCCTCACAGAATCTGATTTATCTTCTTCTACCATGATGTTACAAGGATATGATAAAAATGAACAAGAACCATTGGGCGAATTTACACTCAGAACTCAGTTTCGAGATCTTGTATCCAATTTAGATTTCATGGTTGTTGATCAAGACTCAGCTTTCAACATCTTGCTTGGAAGACCCTGGCTACATCAACATGTGGATATCCCTTCATCATACCATCAATGTCTCAACTATTGTTTCTATGGTCAAGTTGGGACATTGTATGGTGATAAGGCCCCATTCAAGACATGTGAGTCTCAATACATTGAGGCATAATTCTATCACATGAAGGGAAGGGAGAAATCCACAACAAAGGAGATTACCAAAGTTAATGCTCCATATGGTTTGGAGAAGATTCCAATAAATACATTTACACATGTGAGTACATATTATGTGTTTCCTATCAATCAAATTGACAAGATAGACCCAAATCAAAATACTCTTATGGAAAGATCTATAATGTCAATTATGGAAATCGAGCCAGACAACATGGGAGGAATTGGTAACCCACCAAGCAGTGATGAAAGCACAAATGGTGACGCCTTCATTTCATCAATTGAAATCCAACAAGTCTATACTTCGCAAACCAGGCCAGAAGAAGTTATAGAAACATCGGAGGTGAACAATGATGTCGATTCTCAATATATCATCTCCTCTTTATTACCCAAAGAAGACCCTTCATCATCAATCATGTCGGAAATGGAAGATTCTTCTTTAAGATATGCAAATTTTGACATCTCTTCTGATCATGAAAATTCTACTTTATCATCTACTATGCAAGTACAAACGAAAGAAATAACACATGATGAAGAAGAAGTGGAAGATCTCAATGTTGCTCCTCCAGCATTTGAAGAGGGTATCTCTACCACTGTGGATGAACTCAAAGAAATAAATCTAGGTACAAAAGAAGATCCACTCCCCACTTTAATCAGTGTTTCCATGACTCTTGAAGATCAAGAGATGTATATTTGTTTTCTAGAGAAAAATATAGATATATTCTCTTGGAACTATACAGAAATTCCCAGGCTTGGTCCTGATGTTTCTACTCATCATTTGGGTTTACCAGAAGAACATCAAGGATTTAAGAAAGCCGTGAGAAGAACACACCCAACTTATGCTTCCAAAATTGAAGCTGAAGTGGATAAGCTTATCAAAGCTAACTTCATCAGAGAAGTTCAATATCCCAAGTGGTTGGCTAATATTGTCCCTGTAAAGAAGAAGAATGGAAAAATTAGAGTTTTCATCGATTTTAGAGATCTTAATCAGCATTGTCCTAAGGATGATTTCCCAGTTCCGATTACAGAACTTTTAATTGATGAAACAGCTGGCTATAAAGTACTTTCCTTCATGGATGGTTATTCTGGATATAATCAGATCTAAATGGCCCCAGAAGACGAGGAATCCACAGCCTTCAGATCCCCTCAGGGTGTGTTTTGCTACTGGGTAATGTCGTTTGGATTAAAGAATGCAGGTGCAACAAATCAGTGTGCCATGCATCGTATCTTCAAACCCTTCTTAGGGAAGTTTGTTGAATTCTAGGTAGATGATTTGGTGGTTAAATACAAACAACGTTCTAATCACTTGGTTGATTTGGAAGTCATATTCCGAAAGCTTCGACAACATAATTTGAAGATGAACCCCTTAAAATGTGCTTTTGGGGTAACCTTAGGAAAATTTCTCGGCTTTATTGTACGCCATAGTGGTATTGAAGTCGATCATGAGAAGACCATGTCAATCCTTGGTATGTCAACTCCTCAAAATTTGAAAGAATTAAGAGGACATCAAGGACACATAGCCTATATTCGGCGTTTCATCGCCAATTTAGAAGGCAAAAGTTTACCCTTCACCAAATTGATGAAGAAGGGATTCACTTACCAGTTGACTAAAGAATGTCATGAAGTATTGGATATTCTCATGAAATACCTCTTGAGTACACCGGTACTCATTCCACCTGTTTAAGGAAGACCACTTATCATCTATGTGACAGCTCTAGAGCGATCATTGAGTGCCTTTCAGGCTCAAAAGAATGATGCTGGGAATGAAAACAGCCTCTATTATCTCAGTTGAACTATGCTTGAAGCAGAAACCCTGTATTCAAGTGTTGAGAAGTGCTAATTGGCATTAATATTTGCAGTTCATAAGTTGAGACACTACCTGCAACATCACGAGGTTCAATTGGTATCTTGCAATAACCCGCTCAAATTCATCCTTAGTCGTCCAATGCTTACAGGATGTCTGGAAAAGTGGGAAGTTATTTTGCAACAATTCAACATTCAGTATATGTCTCAAAAGGTGATAATGGGCCAAGATCTGGTTGAACACCCTCCAGTGGAAGACACATCTTCAGATATTGAACTCACTAATGAGGAAGTCTTCTATATTCAAGAAAGTCCTCAGGCATGGGAAATTTATTTTGATGGTGCTTCCAGAAGTTCAACAAGGAGTAAAATGGAAAATCCTCAATTCAACAAAGTTGGCTTAGGAATTGTGCTCATTTCTCCAGAAAATGCAGTGTTACCTTATTCCTTCTTATTGTGGGAAGGTGGTACCAATAATGAAGCAGAATACCAAGCTCTCATCGCAGGCTTGGAATTAGCCCTTCAAGAACAAGTGAATCACTTAAAGGTGAAAGGTGATTCAGACCTAGTAATCAAACAAGTCAATGGGGATTATGCCGTCAGAAAAGAAGAACTAATGCCTTTGTATGATTACGTCAGAGAGTTAATGGAGGAATTCCCTTTGGAACCAACATTTTCTTATGTCCCAAGATCACAAAATGCTAAAGCTGATGCACTGGTTAATAAAGCCACAACTCTGGAAGATCCAAATCGGGATGAGACAACCATCATTATTTCCCACCATCATTCAATTTCACCTTATGTTCGGATCAGAACAGAGGAAATTAATGAAATTAGTCCCATTCCTAAACTGTATGGTCATACTACAGGATGGATGTCACTTATCAGGGAATACCTTCAAAATAGAACACTTCCACCTGATAGAGCCGAGAAAGAACAAATCTGGCGACGTGTGGTCAATTTTACTCTTTATGATAGCCCAGATCACCTAGAGAAAATTATCTACAAACGTGGTTTTGATGGAGTTCTCTTCAGATGCATTGATGGGGAAGAGACAATGGATGTCGGGAAAGAAGTGCATGTAGGAGTCTGTGGTGCCCACTAGTCTGGACATAGACTGTCTGATCAGATTCCAAGGCTTGGAAACTTTTGGCCTTCAATGATACAATATTGTATTGATTTCAAAAATAAGTTTCATTCATGCCAAGTACATGCCAACTTCATTCATCAACCTCCAGTGTTGCTTCATATAGCTAAATTCTCATGGCCATTTTCCACATGGGGAATGGATGTGGTTGGACCTTACCCTTCGGCTACGGACAAGAAGTTTAAGTACATTCTTACTGCTACTGACTTCTTTTCCAAATGGGCAGAGGCAATACCTCTCAAGTAAGTCATTTCTAAATGCATTGTTAGATTCATAAAGTTTAACATCATTTCCAGATTTGGTGTCCCTCATACCATATTGACAGACAATGGCACCAACTTCTGTTCATCTGAGGTGAAGAAGTTGTATCAAGAATAAAACATCAAATCCAACCATTCATCTTGGTATCATGCAGCGGCCAATGGCCAGATAGAATCCTTCAATAAGACTCTTTAAAATATACTGCAAAAGATGGTGGATAAAGATAAGAAGTCATGGCCTGATAAACTATTTCATGCTTTATGGGCTTATCGGACTACCACCCGCACTGCAACGAAGTCAACTCCATATTCATTGGTATATGGAACGGAATCAGTCTTGCCAATTTAATTTCAACTAACCTCGCTCAGAGTTTCCATTTGTGATCAATCATCTATATATGAACAATCTCAAAAGTGATTGAATGAATTGGAACGATTAGATGAGAAAAGATTGTGCACTTTGCACCACTTGGAAGTCTATCAGAATCGAATATCACAAGCTTTTAACAAAAAAGTTCATCTTAGTTCATTCACTCGGGGAGAATTGGTATTAGTTCTTAGAACTCCAATGATACCAGGAAAGAAACCTCCCAAACTTGAGCCAAAATGGGAAGGACCTTACTAAATACATAGGGTCTACTCTAATGGAGCTTATTCATTAATCTCGATGGATGGATAACTCATCACTACTCCAACCAATACCAGATTTTTGAAGAAGTATTTTGTATAAACACGAAATATATCATCCTTGGTCCGGTATGACCTTAAACTGCACCACCGTCCAGCAATACGTTAAACTTCACCATCCACGGTCCATGCATATGACCTTAAACTATTCGCACTTTTGTCTAACATGACGCTAAACTGTATCATCCCTTTTTCGTCGAACATGACGTTAAACTGTGAAAAAAGTCCCCAATATGTCTACCCTGACGTTAAATGGTGTACTCTTTTGTCTGCACTGCTTGACATTAAACTGCACAGTCCCCCTTTCGTCCAACATGACGTTAAACTATATTGTCCCCATCGTCCTAACTACATGATGCTAAACTATACAAAACGTCCTTGATTCGTCGTGCATGACATTAAACTGTACTTTGTTAAGGTTGTTGTTACCTCTTGTTTCTCACACCAAGTATGACTCATGTGAGCTTAGAGAAAACCTCAATCATAACACTCTCTCTGGGATACTAACCATGTGTAAGTCCCAACAATATCATTTTTTAGGTTGTTGTCCCCAAGAACAACTTGATCGTTAATTCATTCTTTAATTGAACTACGCGGACTCTGATCCTTGCCTTCTAGGCTGGGTACATAGGCAACCTCCCAAGGTTCAAGCCCAAACCAATCTCTTCATATCGGTTCACCTCCATCTCATATAATGTTGATTCGTGAAACCACCCCTAGAATCAATATCTTTACATTGGTACACTTTCGTCCTTGTTATAAGACGTTAAACTATACAACACTTTTGTCCAGTATGAAAATAAACTACAATATTCTTTGAGACCCTCACCTGAGAGGGAACCATTATTTACATTGATTTTTCAAACATGTTTCATTTCAAAGACTACATGCATACATGGCAATTCCCAAACCTTTTATATTGGGTTAAACCATCATTGTACTAAAGTTCCCTTTCACCCTTCACATGTACGAACCAAATTTGTTCAAAGGGTATTTCTAGAACTATGTGGTCTTGATTCCCATCCTTATGGGATACGTAGTAACGTTCGAGTGTCCCTCAAATCCATCCCCAAGTCTTTGGGCCCAACCCCAAATTCAACTTTTAGTCCCCTGGCTGAAAAGTCCCCATGAAAACACACACTGTGTATTTATTATAATGGTCCAAGATCTATGACCCTAAACTAAGATCTCTAATCCTTTTTTCCCACATGACGTTAAACTATAGTTTAAGAACTATGTATGGCTTAATTCCCATCCTTATGGGATACGTAGTGAAGTCCAACATTTCCATTCAGGACCCAACCACAACATGATTATGGTTAGCATTGATCTGTGTATCTTTGTATACATTGGACAATACCCATATTTATGTGTCATAATCCTAACCTTAAATATTTTCAGATCTTCATAGCCCTTTTCTTGACTTTTAGTCACAAAAATGTCAAATTTCTGAGAGTTCTTTTACCTGACTATGCAGCACGTGCCCTTAGGCGGCCTTGCATAAACAGTCTACAAAACAGACTTGTCGGCCAAAAGATATTATTATTTGACTATGCAGCCAATGACCTTAGGTGGCCCTGCATAATTCAACCCCCTAACAGGTTTGTTAAATAATGGTAACTTCATTCATGGGAATAAAGCCTCTTTTTCCTTATTGGTCTTAAATGACAGTATGTAGGGATCCAAAAAAATATCCATCCTTAACATATTTGTCCCATATCCTTTGTCATGATCTGAAAGTATTCAAGTATATGGTTTATATTCTCCTTCCCTACGTTTGGGTTAGACCTTCGTAGGAGTAATATCCATCCAGTTCTTCGATAATCTTGTTTGGAAATATCTTCTTCATATTCAAGTAACTCTTTCCATACAACAAACTCTATACTTTGGAAAATTTGAATCTCCATAAACCTTCACTAGCTTTTAGAAATAGAAAGGTAAATTTCTAAGAGTTCTTTTGCCTGACTATGCAGTATGTGCCCTTAGGCAGCCTTGCATAAATAGTCTACATAACAGACTTGTTATCCAAAAGATACTATTTATTTGACTATGCAGCCAATGCTCTTAGGTGGCCCTGCATAATTCAACCCCCTAACGGGTTTGTTAAATAATGGCAACTTCAATCTTGGGAACTACTTATTCTAATACCTCTTTGCTCTTTTTCATATCATTCCTGAGATCCAAATATTCTTAAGTCATAGTTTACATTTTTTCCCTCAAACTTGAGTATGGTAATATGTTTTCAGATAAATTGTCAAGGAATTGAGTCAATTTTAATCCATTTCGGTCAAAGATATTTTGACCTTAAACATTAGCCTTTTTATTTCTGACATGCATGACTTTAAACTGCCCACAAAAGACAAAGGAACTCTAAATAAAAGTCATGTTCTAGCTCACTAAACATACATTTTGTATGATTTAGGTATTATTGAGAAATTAAAAGGTTCAAAGTTTGTAGGGTTATTTACCTTAATCCTAGTAAAAATCAAACTATGCTTGCTAGGCCCATTAGCTTAGGTAAAATTTAAAGTAGGTAGAAAAAGAATACAAGCACAAGTGATTGAAGATGAAAGCATTTTTTTCATTTGATGTACAAGAATTAGAGGGACATCCACAGATTGGAGTCTCTTCTCTTTTCCAATAAATTACAAAAGACTTTCAATGTAAGTCTTCATTTGATGTATAGCATCCCGAGCTTCATCTTTAGCGACTTGAAGCTCATGCACTTGACCAGCTTCACTATTCTAAGCTTGATGGAATGCCTTATTGGCATCTGCAATGGCTTTCATACCATTCGTTTGAACTCCCTCCAATGAATTATTGAGTTGATCAAGTTACCCAGTAACATCATCTAACTGTTGCTGGAGTTTCACCTACTGTACGACTTTTTCTTTGATTTTATGCTTCAGATCCTTCATCTTGGTAGCATAATCAGCCACAGCTCGGGATATCGTAACCTCAAATTCGCCGATGTTAACTGACAGTTTCACCCTGGTCAGATATTCGTGACACTTTTTCTCCTGCTCCCTCCTAAAGATGACCTGTTTCACCGCGGAATGGATCTTCTCATATCCAAAACCGCCAAGTCCTAGCATGAAAAACTGGGATGACAATCGAGGGATCTTTGATGATATCTCTTCTAAAGGCACCTCAGATATGATTTTCCATATTTTGTTTCATGCCTTGCATCATGAAAAGCTAAACGCTTTAAGCACCTCTGGGTTTGATTCAACATCATCATCATAGGGGGGCATGTAATCTGGGATTAATGCACTTAAATAAGTACCATGTTCTACTCTTTCCCCTCTGACCTGTGCTTCTTCGCTTTCAATTCCCGTTGGGGAAGAGGCTAAGGCCTCACCTCCAGATCTAACCACTGCAGTTGATGGCCCTACATAATTAATTGAAAGATTTGGTTAGCTTCAAAGGATAAAAAAAGAATCTATTGTCTTGGAAATTATGTACAAATCACAAATATTGTTATCCCTTACCCGACGGTGGATCAGCTACCTGAGAAGACTCCTCCTCATTTGTCCCAATCTCAACAGGATATTCAAGATGGGTATCAAGAGGGTTTACTGGGTTTAGATCTACTTGAGATAATGTTTCTGCAATGGTAGGGTTGACATCAATGTCCACACCCTCTTCAGGCATTGGCAGTTTAGCAGCTTCTATGGATGGAACTTCATATTATTTTCAGTCATGATTAGAAGTGTAAATTATAAGAAAATTTACTGGGTGAAAGATAACACTCATGCCCAAGGTCTTATAAGTGACATGATAACATGGAATGATCATAAAATTCTTCGAAAGATATGTCATGATTCATCATTTCATCCAATGATATTTTAGAATCCTGGTTAGTCTCACCAGTAGGAGCGTTGGATGTGTCTTCTTGGCGATTTACGTCATGTGGCCCCTGACTTTGGACAACATCTTCGGATAAAATCATGGCATCAATTGCAACAGCCGCCAGAAGCTCTAATGTAGGAGTTGAACCTGAAGTATCACAGAATAGAAGTCAATCAGTGTTTCGTTCAACATTTTTATGAAGCATTGATGACTTACCAGAAACAGGTTCTTCTCTTCTTGCAACAGCAGCAAGAGGAATACTGGGAACAGATGTTGGCTCTTCTCTAGGAGCGGCCAAGTCAGCTTGAATCTGTGATTGTTCCACATCACCCTTTTTAGTCATCAAAGGAGGCTCAGTCCTTTCCCTTAGAGGGGAAATTGAAGAATCCCCTACAATCCCAAGGAAAATGAGCAATCTTTTCATAGTTTAGGACTCATGATTATCTGAAGAACTTACCACTGCTAATGAAGCATTTAGCTATGGTCTTCTTCCTCCAATGTTTTTTCTTCCTTGGATTTTTGAAAGTATCAGCAGTCTCCATTATGGGTATCTGGATGGGAGAGGGGAAATCCATGTGCAACTCCGCATCCATGGCCTTCTATCCTGGAGATATCTTGCCTGGTTCGCGAGGAGATTCAGCAACAGCCCCGATGGCAGTACCACCAGGGCTATACTGTGGAGAAAGAACCTTAGTCATTTTGTAAAGCTACAAGATGAAGAAAAAAATTTCCTTGAATAACAAAGATTCGACTGAAATCAAGTTTCAAAGCAAATAAGGAAAGAAAACTTACATCTTCAGGAGCCACATACTCATGACACTCCTCATCAGTGGCGTCGTGATCCATCATTTCCTTCACCCTCTTGGTGATAGGGATAGAATCATTGGTGGAATATAAGTAGGACTTCAACTCTTTGACACAGGCTCTTACTTCATCAAGGTTATCCTTGAAATGAATATTCGCAGGAGCCTGAAGAGTCCCTATTCCCGGAAGACGCAACCCTTCACATAACTCCATCCATATAGTTTCAGTATTACGGTATACATCCCGCCATATCTGTATGGCCTCTGGTCATAGATATGCAAGTGTACCAGAAGGTTGTGAAGAGGGTCCTACAACCTTGGATTTTAATTTCTTTCTAGCTCCTACAACTATAAAAAGAATATGAAAACTTGTTACTCAATAAAGTTACTTGCAATTAAAATTTCCTCAATAATGTAACTCACTAAGAGTTCATGGAGTGGCTCTCTTGATTCTGACAGGGGGATTATATACGGCACGGGGCCGTTTTGACACATGTTGTATCTCCTGAAAATCTGATGAATCAGCCTCAGTTGAAGAACTCAGTGAACCAGCTTCAGGAGTGGGAGAATCACCTACCAACTGAATTGTTTCTTTCACAATGGTTCTCTTCTTCTTCCAAACCTGGTCAACAGGTTTATTCAATATGGCCTTAGGATATGATTCTATCTAGTTTTCAGCATACCATACTGTCAAATTGCTTACCGCTTTAGTATTTGGTGAGTCAAAGATTGCCCCAGTCCATTCCACAGCCATTAGCAGCCATAGTTGTCGAGCAACCATTGGATACTGCTCTGATCTGACTTGCACTAGAGAAGATACAATAGTTGTTTGCAGACACTTGAATTGGTGTGCAAATTGATATGGAGCATAGGCCTCACATATAATTTCCCCATCAATTCTGGTGGCCAATACACCATCTCTGCAGGCCAACATATAAGACTTCGGTTCCAAGCTGGCTGATCCATTGTCAACAAATCGCCATGTCGGCGAATTTCAATAGGGAAAGAAGTGGAATTCCTTATGCATACCCAGCCTTCTCCTAATATCATAATCATTGAGGTACAAAGGACAAATTATAGAGAAGGCCTGAACGTATGGCCTGAAAGAACTTCCAGGAATCTGTATTCCGTTTTGAACAGCATATTTCTGGAAGTGAGTGGCGATCCATCCCCATAAAACTTGGAATGGTCCCACTAATCTCAAAGGAGACTTACCCATATAGACATGGAGTAAGCTCCTGTGAATCGTTGCCAAAATTGGGGTAGCCAACCCCACCATCTTCCTCTCAGCCAACTTGGATGCGATAACAAAGGTCCCTGGCCTGACGCCTCCTTTCGAATCTCTAACTGGAAGAAGATAGACACTGATCCATAAGGCTAAAAATCCTTCCAGACGGGTCTTCTTCTGGATTTTATGATTCACTTCATACCCCCATTTCCCAAACTCTCCTGCTTCCAAAGTTGGACATAATGTGCCAGGAATACCTCTCTTATCTACTCTAGGGCAGCAAGTAGGATGAGTACAGGTGGGCCCCTTTTCCTTATTCTTCTTGAGAAACACATTCATCCATTACTCTGGATGAATATCCCTTCTAGAATAAGTCTTTTAAGTCTTTAAGATTTTGAGCTTATGATAAATCTTCAATAACTCTCGATCCAAATCTGGAGTCTTATCTGGATCATTCATGGTTTCCTTTGGAGGGACGAATTCGTCATACATATCACCCAGTATTGGAACCCCTGAGATCTTGTAGACATCCCACAAACTCATGCCTACTTCTCCATGGGTTATATGGAAAGAATTAGTTTCTGGGCTCCAGCGGCTAAGAAATTCCGGTGCAAAATTATCATTCCTATAAACATATGTCTGCACAGCCCAGACAGCTTCATAAATTGTAGCTCCCTTCAGATCCTCGATAAACTCTTCACAAGTTTGTCGCACCCAATAAGCCCACATCCAAGTTGGATTCACCCCTCCTTAAAAACGAAATTCCAATTTCTCCTTCCAGCCTTTGGATTGATCCATCTGAGAGTTTCGAAAGACTGAAGTATAACAATGTGGTTGCCGCTCAGGCTTGTGAAGTTTCAAATCTGGAGCACATGAGATATGATGCATTATATAAGCTTTCTTTACTGTTCCAGCATTTCAAAATGTTCCTATGATTGAGACATTCGCTAAAGAAAAGTTAGTATACGACTTAAACCACGAGGGCAGGAGATAGTTCTTTGCCTCTGGAATATTGGCATCTTGCAAGTGACCATGGCCATACAGAGGTAGATAAATGTTGTGTGGGTAATCATGATGATATTTCTTCAGATACTTAGCCAATTCCGAAAGAGTGCTTTCGCAGATGGAATAATAATCATGGCCAACTATTTCCAACATCTCATCAATTATTTTACTCGCCAGTTCATCATCTGTTCTGATTCTCTTTGGAGCCATTTGATCTGCACAAAAGTTGAATAATTAACTGTTAAAGAATGTTAATTTTTCATAAAATTTGTGAAGGATTTGAAGAAATTGGCTAAGTCATTAAGGAACGCAAGTTCCATAGTTGGCGCACAAGTATTCTTTGGTCACGCAAGTATTGGTCGTGTAGGTATCACCACGCAAGTCTAAATACCTTAACAACAGCGCAACACAAGAAAAAGAAGAGAAAACGAGCAAAACCTGAGATCCAAGATGCACGCCGAGATCAAGAAGTCTATGAGAGCTGAGTGCGTTGTGCGGAATGAAGACCCCTATTTATAGAAGCGGCCATGACCCTACGTGTCGTACCCTGCGCGATCAAAGGCCGTATCCCTGCGCACCAGACCCTGCGCGCCCGAAGATCATTTGCACGCCCTATCCTACGCGCCCCAATTTCCTTTTCATTCTCAATTTCCAAAGAGTCAAATCCTCTTTTCTCTCCGGATCCAACTCTGAGGGGGGACTTTTGTTGACGCTCCTTTCTTCACAGAATCTAAAGATTGGAAATGTGGAATATCTGAGCTCAAAGTGATTCAACCTTTGGACAAATATCAAAAAATTGACAAAGGAAGGAATAAGAAGAACATTATATAAGGATCGCGCAAGTTATACAATGGTCGCACAAGGACACTTGCGCGCTTCCATGGTCACGCAAGTACACTTGTGCGCCCTAATTAATAACCACTTGGGGTCTTCTCCAGCCAATAAATACCCCCGGTGGGCCCCCCATTTGAGGAGGAATTTTTTCCAGAATCCAGATTTGAGCTCCCAGCACCCTAGTCTCTTCTCAAAGCTTCTAAAACACTTCTAAGGTAATTTCTTACCTAGAACGGATGATCTAATGAGGGGGAGGAAGGCCTAAGTGTTGAAAATTATCAACACATGCACACCTGAGTGGCCAGCCCTTAAGGAAAATGGCCACACTTGCGCGCCGCCTAACTCTTTCAATAGAAGTTGTGCGCCACTCTTCTGGAAGAACCTCAAGAGGATTCTAGAGGCTTTAACCAAGAGTCTCTCAAGTATTACCCTGCTGGTTAACCGTCGCACAAGTACCCATGTGTTGCACAGGTATACCTGTGTGACCAGGACTTCCGCTCCCACTCAGTACATGCGCACCTTCCAGGACTTGCGCGCCCTTGCCTTTTTGGGTGCCCTTCTTGCCCATTTCACCCCTCTTAAGCCATTACACCTCTCCTATTCAAGATTCAGTCTTCAAGACACTCTTCAAAGCCATTTATGGCAATATTTCTTGATTTGACTTCCTTATCTGAAAGGAAATCTGTGGAATCTCTCTCAAAACATAGTGATTTAAACATCTTTATGTCACTAAAAATTGAGATTTCATTCATTCAACCTCATCCTTTAAGATGAGAGAACCCCTTAACCTGGGTCTCCTTTTCAAGAATAAGCCCCAGTCATAATTCTCAAATCTGGGCATCCTCCTTAGGAGTAAGCCCCAAGTCCTCATTAATGTGGGCCTCCTTTTCAGGAATAATACCCAGTCATAATTCTCAAATCTTGGCATCCTCCTTAGGAGTAAGTCCCAATTTCTCATTAACCTGGGCCTCCTTTTCAGTAATAAGCCCCAGTCATAATTTATCTTAACCATTCCTAATTTACCTTTGATCTGGGATTCCTTATCAGGAGTAAAACCCAATCATAGGTCCTCTCCTAATTTGGGCCTCCTTTTTTAGGAGAAAGTCCCAAGTTAGAGTATTCAAATCTCCATGAAGTACATATATCTTTATGGACCATGTTCTTGGATTTCTTCCCTGAATTAAATCCTAATCTTCATTTATCTGGGCATTCATACATACATAAGTCCCACATTATTTCTTATGATTTCATCTTCCGTGGAACAATTGTCTGATATTTACCAATACCTCTTGTTTCTCACATCGATCATGACTCACATGAGCTTAGAGTGTAAAAGTAATTATGACATCCTTCTTTGATCCATCAATCATAAACATCATACTCCCTTACTCGAACTACGTGGAATCTGATTCCTTTACTAAACAAAGGAAACGTAGGTAGCCCATCTGCGGGTTCGATCCCAACTCTGAAATAATACATGTCCTTATGAATGACAATAAACTTCAAGTGCCCCAATGAGTGGCTTTAAAACCAGCATGGTAATCATAATGACCAAGAGAATTCTATATAAATGTGTTGAAGGATACCATTAATTAAGAATCTCTAACAAATATAGATGATTCTCTATCAATGAAGAACCTCGAATACATATAAAATATTCTATAAATTTCTTACATATCAATCATTGATTGTCAGATCTAAAGGAAACCCTATTTTATACTTGGTAATGTAATAAGGATTCACGAACATAACTTAAATCTATAAAGAGAGTCCTGGAGTAGACAATAATTATCCTCAAAAGGTGTGATGAGTCCGACCTCCCATCCTCTCAACCAATGAAAATTCCTAAGCCTCATCAGTCCACAAACTAATGAGAGCCTTCCTTTGGAAAGTAGGTCTAAATAGATGTGGAATCATTGGATGTTTCCGGTTCTACGAACAAACCTGTTAGAAACCGATTAGAATGTTTGAACCTTAAATCAAGGAGGTCATCCCCAAATTCCGAGGGAAACAAAAGTAAGATATAATTTATTGGTTTTTCAAAATTTAAGGAAATTCTATTCATGTTGTGTATATTCAAATGATGTTTTCTTTCATATTTCTCGTGAAAATTCGAAAGTAACTCATTCATAAAATGATAAGAAGATTCATTATGAAACATTTTTAAACATTAAAACATGGGTCAAAATTTATTTAAATAAAAAATTATAACATTAAAAACGTTTTTTAAATTGTTTTAAGAAAAATATAGACATAGAAGGAAAATATTCCGGACTGAGTAGAAAAATAAAGTCGGTCTTCCTTAAAAAAATTAATTTGTTATCTTAAGAACTAAAAGAGAGTAAAATGAATAGAAAATTTTTATTTTCTAAAAATAAAATGTTAGAATAAAATATATTTGTTTTCATAATGAAATATCAAATAATTCCCCCAATGGAGACTTAAATATAAATAATCATGAACAATGATTACATTCGGAAATAAACCCTTGCATCAGTTCTGAATTCCTCAGTATATGTTTGAACATCCTATATAATAAATAAATATTTAATAATATATATTAAATAACCATACTCATATATATCATACCATATGAGATTTAATTTTAACCTTTTATATCCTTTGTAGTAATAATTCTTTATTAAAATCATCATTCTGGGTGATAACTACTTCGTTTATTATGTATTTTTTCTTTGAGTAGTTTTGGTCCTTGTAATTTGAACATGGTTCCATCATCTATAAAATTTTAATCATATTATAACTATAATATATATTAATTATATATTTATATTTATAATAATCCATAAAATTTATATATAGAAAAATGAATTACATCGTTCATCGATACGGTAGGCCGTACGTACGTAAGAATATTATTTTCACTTTTTGAAAGGTGGAATAAAATAAAGGTAAATAATAATGAATCTTTATAGAATTATTATCATATAATATATATTATATATATTTATTAAATCTATCCTTATTAATATCCATGTAATTTGGAAACGAAAAATGAATCGCATTGCTTTATAGCGATGGTAGTCCACATATATACATGAGCACCATCATCATTTTTCAATTTTTGGAAAAGAAGGTAGATAAAGGTGTTTTCATAATAATAATAAATTTTTAGGGTATTTTAAATACTTAATTTATTATTTTATGATAAATATAATAGATTTAGAGTAATTAAAATAATAAGTAAAATAAATGTTATTGGTAAAGGCGAATACCTCCTCTTTGAAAGAAATCATTTTGATCTCCACTTAAGGACACTCGGATTGGTATTTTGGGAGGAAAAAAACTTATAAAAGGTTGATAAGGATTTCTTGTAGGTATTTTCATAGGGTTTTTTTATTTTATATTACTTAATGTAGTGTAAATAAAAGAGAGAAGGGGTATCATATTATAAAGAAGGGAAATGGAAAACATGGGATTAGTAAAAATATTAAAATATAACTAAGTAATTGTCACTAAAAAATCTAAAATAGACAATGATTTGAAGAAAAATAGTATAAGTTCAAAAAATCTTCATCCATTTAAATATAGATATATTTAGTGTCATTTTAAACCGTATTTTTGGCTTAACTCCTTAGTTAACCAATTTTAATCTTAGTTGTGGTAATGAATTTTTAATATTAAAGGATAATAATTTCACTTATAAAGAAACAATTGGATCATAAATGACCAAGGGATGAAATTTTAGGCCATTTATAATCTGCATTTTCCTATTTCCATATTTTTATTATTATAAAATAATTCAATAAAAAAGTTCATAAAATACTATAAATTTCATTTTAAGAACTATTCATATAATTTGACTTTGAAAATGAAATTACAATGAAGTAATTAGAATATAATACTTTAAAAAATTTATAATATGTTATTTTTATCTAAAAACATGGAATAGAATAATTTATGCAATTTTAATTACTTTTATTATTTTTAAAATCATTTATTTTTTCTATTAAATTAATAAATATTATATCTCTATTGCATGAGTATTTAAAGTAATTATTTAAGTATTAAAGTTTAGAAATAAATTACCATGATAAAAATAATAATTCATATTTCAAATAAACATTTATAACTAAACTTATCCTCTTTTTATCCTTATCAAAAAAATTAGTGAAATTAAATTTAAAAGAGTGGAATTTTATATTTATTATTTGTTCAAATTAATAAAAAGTGATAATCAAATTAAAAATGAAACAAGAGGCCATATATTCATGAATTTGATGGAAATTACTGAACTCCACCCATCCAATATGATAAAGGAATGTTTTTTGTAGATTTTAAGACCTTATCTCATTGTTTTAACCATATTTTTCAATTCTACTATTACCGAGATGAAAAATGTTTACAAATGTCACTCTTCATAATGAAAAAAGGACATATTTATCAAATTTTAACCACATGATTCCAAATATGGTATCCATTTTCCAATATTAAATCAATAGAAGTGGAATAACTCAATTTGAATATAAATAATTATAATACAATGAAAAAATAGTTTTTAGGAAAATGTTTATTAAGCTATAAAAATGGAGTTATTCTAACTCATGAAAAGTAATAATATTATATGAATGTTAACAAAATTTACTTAATATAAAATATATACATTCCATTTAAATCTTTCACTAAAATTTTTAAATTTAGTTTATTTATATAAAAACAAAATAGGTTTATAAAAATAGCTTTTCAAAAAATACATATCTATTACATTCAAGTGATTTTTATTTTCATTACTAATCAATTAATAAAAAATTATTTCATCTTTTATATGTGTAAAGATTAAATTTTTTATAGTTTAGTTATACCTATTAATACCTTCAAATCAAATGGCTAAGCAGTAACTATCACATGAAATAATAATATTTCAATAGTCTATCACAGTTCATTTAAAATCAGTGTTCCCTATAAAGTAATATATCAATGAAATCATATTTATTTTGAGATAAATATATCATAAAATCTTAGGTTTTTACCCACATTGATTAATGAGTACATACTAACTTAATTCCACCTTACATAAAGGGTGTATGCTTCCATGACACCTGATCATTGAAACCCAACTTCCAATATCATTAATCACATGTCATCAAACAATTTTGACCATTATTACACTACATATATATTTCATCAAGACAAAACCATGTTTGGAAATCCTCTTATAAAGTGAAAATAAATATTATTCTAAGCTTAACCACATGCTTAGCTTCCATCCAACATCGTACTAAAACCAAAATATTCTACCCATGCTTGCCCAATGCTTTAAAAGTACAACCCAAATCAAGAGGGCCTGGAACTCAACTGGTCCCAACCTTGAAACTATATTTAATATAAAAATCAATACCATTTAAGATGATTTACATGTAAGAAAGTATAAGGAAACTTCATCATCCCTATATGAATCCCTACTAATGGCATTCACATCCTTGGGTAGAACATTATCAATCCAATCACTTATCAGAGTCACACTATTCCTATATCAACATTTTCATGGAATACCTATGCCTGAACCACATACCCAATATCACCTCTCATGCACTAATTTCAACCCAAATCATTTTCCCATTCATCCATCTATAATGGACTCACAATCCAAGGTTAATATATCACATGGGTTTCCCACATATGAAAAACTAATTACTAACACCCCAAAACACTGGTGTGTTTCCCAAAGTCACTAACTCCATCCACCTAGTCTATAAAAAAACTCACAAAGGGTCATAACTCACATAATTTCCAAAAAGATTTTATCTCAAACCCCATGGCATCACCTATGCCAAAACAACCACTCTAGGGTCTCACATGCAGGAATAACATTCTAATATCACTACCAACTTCTAGGGAAACCATACTATCTAAGTATAAATATTAGTATACTACTCCCTAGAGTATCTTGTGAAATCACATTGAAATACATATAAACAACTAGCATTGAACTATAATGATTTGTATCCAGTAAAATGGAATAACTTTATTTGGTTAAGTAAATTGCATTCCAATATATATATAGAAAAACACCATGTATGTTTTAGATGAAACTTTATGTAACTGAACATAAATAATAACTACCCTAAGGGTTTCATCTTCAAGGAATATACTATATGTATCAATATACATAGTCTTCATGTGTCCCTTATTAGAAGTATTTTACCATCATCACAATTGATCATCTCACCTTAAAACCCACGTGACTAGCCCCCAGAAATAAGTTTTCATAAATGATAGTCTAGTTGAGTAGAATACCACTAAGAATATATATAATAAAACACTATATGAATTTTTTTACCTTTAAAATGTGGAACCTCTATTGGTAGTGACAATAATCGCACACAGAAATGTAGGCATATAATGCTGATACTACGGTCCTACTCATGATGCATGAGATGAATCTTACCTTTATGGACAAGATCCATAATCCATAAAAAATAATAAATTGGAAAATATTTCATGTCACATGAGCCATAAATGTTCCTAATCTCTATCCCAATCTAAGCTATCCAGGTCAATAATCAATATCACTAGGCCTCTACCTGACCTGTGCCTAAAACAAGTTAGTGTTTAATAGGGTACCCAGGTGAAATGGAAGCTCGATCAGGGTGTGAGTACAAAACACATTTGTGTAACACCAACCCAGTATCATACATAACTATTAATATAGTATTATATTCATTTTACACGCTCGGATAAAAAAATAACTACTAGAAATAAGTAAATCAAAAAAATAAATCATCATCGATCCTTAGGTCTATTAGCCTAATTTACTATACCTACTTAGGTTAGTTTCAGAGTGACTCTGAGTATGTAGTGATGATAATGAAAACCAAAATAACAACCGATGATTATTTTACCTCATTAAATAGTGGTAATGACTCGGGTGATAAACTCTCCCTAGTATGCGATGTAACAACCTGGTAAAATCTCTATCCTGATATCTGAACTCAGGGAATGATCCACCCTATTATGAATTCAATACCAAAAGTTGATCCCCACCAGTAAAATATACTCAAACATGGCCACCAAATACACCAAAATCCTTAATATCTCATGTGTGGCATGACCTATCCTCTTCCTGGAACCAATGAAAACCCAACTCTAAACTTATAACAATCTCTATCTTTTCTAAAAATTAATTAATGATTTATTAAATAAATACATAGATAATACAATCTAAAAGGATTAGGAGTCCCAATATCTATTAGTAATTAGACACATAAAATAATAACCTGAAACATTAGTACAATAACATTTTTTAAAAACTCCAAAGCATGCACTTATATTCCATCGATCTTTTAATATTTAATAGAATAACATGGGAATGTACATAAGAATGGGGGGATCTATAAATCCATGTAATGGAATAATCAAATAATAACATGTTGAAATTAATACTTGTTATTCATAAGGCATATGAACGTGAAATTTAAGGGGTGATAATCATAAACATGAATAACAAATCATGATATAATATGATAACATCATGGTAACATAGGAATATAGAAACGACATAAAGCATGCCATTATAAGCGTATGTCTAGGAGAACCATTGATACATCATAATATATTGTTCTTAGGATATCCTCATATTTACCAAACATGGTATCTCATGAGATAAAAACTTTACCCAATGTAATTTAGGGCCATATAATTCTGGGATCATCTGTCACATTCAAAATAGGTCCATGCATTTTTGTGTGACATAGATCATAAAACATCATAACATATTTAATTAAATTCAATCCCACAATTAAGGATTGAGGGTGAAATACATGTAAGTACCCAATATATGAAGGATAAGTACATCTAGGTTAATACCCATTAGTTTAAATGGGGGTGGGTATTCACAATATAAAAGGTAGGTGTATAAAATCACAGGATAATTTAAGAAGCATAAATAGTGTATGTAAACGTATGTGGAAGAGTTTAATGGGAGTGATAGGTGGTATCTCATTTCAAGGGAATGATAATGTAGGTAAAGGGGTATATAATAAATACATTAAAAATTAAAAAATGAAAAAATAAATTTAGTACAAATAAAGTACATGAAATAAAAAAGAAAGATGAGAGAATCCCATACCTTGAAAGGGTTCTCTTAAAAGGTTGGGAGTAGATTATTTAGATATTGGGAACACCTTGAGAGGGGTTTAGATAGATAAGGAAAGAGTAAATTTGTTCTCAATTGTTTTTGAGTGAATATGAGTGGGATGTTGGGTGGGAAATTATACAAAAGAGTGGGGGATTACTTATTAATTTCTAAGCTTATGTTTTGGAATCTATATAATATAATAATCAAAACAACAAACCCAACAATGGTTTTTATCATTTTTTATTACAAATAGGGATGGTTGGAAATATCTTTTTAGTCCAATAACTAGAAATATTAAAATAATACCATTGGTAATGCATAAGTGATTCATGTTCATAGAGAATTGATTTTAAAAGCATAAAATATAATATAGGTTTTGGAAGATTCATTAAAGGTTTATAAAATTAATAAAATAAGTTAAAAACATTATTTAAAAGGATAAAAATATATTTGGTATTGGATTCCTTTTATATCATTTATTACACATCTTTTCGGACATTATGATGTCATAACATTGACCATATATTTATACTGTATTTTAATTTTACCAAAAAATATGACTATCTTAGAAAATTATGAAAAATTAATCATTGACTAAATTTAAGATTATTATTTCAAAAATAAAATTTATTTTATCAAAATAATTATATAAATATAATAATTTACACTTTTAAATAAAATACCTTATATACTAGAAAATACCCGTTTTTAATGACTATAATTATTTTATAAACTGTATAAATATTACATTGTACTTTATTAAATTATATTATCATTTTTATATAAATAAATATTATTTAATGATAATATTATATGAAAGTTACATTTATTTAAAAATTCATGATTTTATAAAAAAGCGTGTTAGTACAATTTTTTTGTATCAAATCTAATTTTTAATAAATCATATATAATTGTATATATAAAGTAATAATTAAAATACATAAAAATAATTATTATTATATTACAAAAAAACATAAAAAATAATACTATTAGGGTTTAGATATATAACCCCTTATTACACTAGAATACACCCTTAGGATAAGGGGTTTGATAGTGGAATTTCATTGGTGTGGTTCAGTGAACATGGTTTGGGTTATGATCTTGATAGGCCTGAACATCACTCGTAAATTGTTCTGATCATGTTTCTATTGTTAAATTTCAGCTTGGTCTTATTCAAGGGGAATTCCTAGTGTTTCCACCTCTCATGGAAGCTCTAATAATTAGGATTTAAAGGCTACTATCCTACTGGTAGAGTTCATCAGATATTCCATCTATGTCAATTAGACTTTATCATAAACCTTAAAATATACCAATATTAATGATCACTATACAAAACTATATTATCAATAGTTAATATGCCTAACCTTATTTCAAATCTGACCAGATATGATTTATAATGGTCTAAAATAACTAAAGTAGTGCATGTGACTTCTATAACTATATTACTCAATAAGGCATTTATTCATTAAAAATGGAATTTCGTTTATAAATGTTAAACTTATTATATTATTTCCCATTAAAAAAATTCCCTAAAAATTTCAATGCATACACTAGATGAGGGTACTTATGTTTTAACCCCTCTTTTGGTACCCATTTATCCTACTCAAACTTTTGGTTCTATCACAATACTTTGACTAGGTGTGTTATCTTATTTCATAAAGAAATTTCTCAATGATCTAAGATCTTCACCAAATACTCCACAATGAAGGTTTGTTCTCTAAGGGTACCACCTATAGATTCAGAACATGTAAGGGGTTTGATATATACTTCGACAATAGGGATACATGGAACACATCAAATACTTGGAATAGGTTAGGTGGGAGTACTACTTAATAGGCCATAGCTCTGATGTGATCAAGAATCTCAAAGGGATTGTGGTATCTAGGACTAAGCTTTCCCGTCTTCCCAAACCTCATGACATTCTTCCAGAATGATATATGAAGACACACTTTATCTCTAAACTCAAACTCTATGTTTCATCGATGAGTATATTCATCATTTTTCTATCTAAATTTTTTAGATTTCATAGGATGTTGAAGGTTTTGAACCTTCTATATCATCACAATAATAAGATCAGGTTTCTTAAGCTTCTTCTATCCAACTTTATCACGACATGTTGGAGTTTGAAACCTCTTCCCATATAGAGCCTCATAAGGTTCCATTTAAATTCGAGAATAGAAAAAAAATTATATGATAATCTCGAAAAGGAATGTTTTTAATCATAATATCCATGGAAATCTATTTAAGATGATCTCATCATATCCTCTAGAGTTTAAATGGTTCTTTTAGACCGACCACCCATATGAGGGTGATAAGAAGTACTAAAACTCATGTATGTAACCAGTTCTTATAGAAGGATTATCTAGAACCTCAAGGTAAACATTAGTTATTAATTAGATACAATAGAGAGTGGTACTCCATGTAGTCTCACCATGTTATCTTGTGTATATCGTGGTGAATTTATCAAGACAGAAATATTCCTTGATGGAAATGAAATGCACTGGCTTTTTAATGAGATCGAATACTACCCAAATGGTGAAATTGCCTTTAGATATCCTAGGAGTCCTGAAAAAAAAATTAATGGTTATGATTTCTCATTTCTATTTTGGTATAGGAAATTGTTTCATTATACCCTAATAATTATATCATTCATCCATGACTTGTTGGTATACCAAGAATCAAGATAAAAATTCTATAATCCCTTAATTCATGTTATACCACCAGAAGTTCATCTTTAGATATCTATACATATTAGTGCTTTATAGATGAATAGAGAATAATGAGTTATGTGTATTATCTATAAATTCCTACTTCATTTCTGGTTTCTGTGGGACACATATCTGGGTTCCAAAAATGATAAATCTTTCTTCAGTAAAAGTTGATCTCTGAAATATTCACTACCTTTCTTTGTAGCTCATCATCAGCCTTTTAGGCCTCTATGATTTTCTCAAGAATGGATAGTTCTGAATTTATTTAAGGAATTTAAGATGAATATAATATTATTATTCCCATTTTCATTCATTTCATGTACAAGAAGATTTTATTTCTTTAAATCATCATCATGGATAAGGTTATAAGATCCTTTCTACATAGAGCATCTACCACTTTGTTATCATTCCCATGATAGTAATGGATTGAAAAATAATAATCCTTGATCACCTATAACCACATTAATTGGAATATATTCATATAATTTTTTGTGAATAACTATTTGAGGCTTTTATGATCCATGTATATATATCACACTTTTCTGCATAGAGATAATTCCACAAAATATTTAATGAAATGATAATTGTGAACAAATATAGATCATGGGTTGGGTAGTTATACTTATTTATCAAGAATAATAATCTACCCATTTATAATTGTTCATGGTTACAAAATCCATGAAATTTGTTTGCATCACTCTATATAAAAAATCCTTCCCCCATGGTGGGAAGGGTGAGAACTTGTTCAGTGATTAGCCACTTCTTTAACTGTTTAAATATCTCCGCACATTCATCATTAAAAACAAATTTCACTCCCTTCTAAGGAAGCTTGGTAAGTGGGATTTACAATAATGATAAGTTTCTCACAAATCAATGATAGTACCTAGATAATCAAAGGAAACTATGAAACTCCATTATAGATGTTAGTCTAGTCCATCCTTCAAATTCCCATAATTTTTATGGATCCATAGATATTATTTTATTGGTTATAACATACCTCAAGAATTTTACTTTATCTATCAAAAACATTCATTTGTTATACTTTACATATAGCATTTTTCACAAGATATTTGTTACGGTATCCAAATGCTCTTCATGATCCTCCTTTAATTTAGAGTAGATAATATTATATTCTATAAATACTAATAATTTTTTTTGAGGTAATCTCTAAAGACTCTATTCATTAAGTCTATGAAGATAGATATATCATTAGTGAGCCTAAATGTAACTACTTTTAACTTATAGTGCATGTAAATTGTATAAATAATAGTCCAAGGTATATCCACCTTCATCACATTAACTTGATAATATCCCAACCAAAAATCCACCTTAGAGAAGTAATATGATCCAAATAACTAATTAATACAGTCATTAATATCTATCAAGGGATACTTGTTCATTAACAGAATTTTTTTGAGCTCATGATAATCAATGTTGGGGAACATTGACCTATCATTATTATTGATGAAGAGGATTGGCACACCCCATGTTAAAGCACTTGGGAATATAACCCCTCTATCTATATTATCCTATAGTTTCTTATTTGACTCTTCAAGTTCAATAGTGGTCATTTTTTATGGAATAATTTATATTTTAAATGATTTGGGTATGAGTTTGATTTTTAACTTTACCTATCAATTTGGAGGAAGATTAGAAAATTATTTGGGAAACATAGCAGTATATTCCCTTATAATGGGAATGTCATCAAGGGTGATCTTTTCCTTAGTCTCAATCATTTCATCTAGATATGATTTATAATAAGTAAATAATATCCATAAGTGAGATAATTATTCCAAAAGATATTCTTCCTCCTCCTTGCATTTGCATATAATCAGAGGGAAATTTTCATTACAGATGTTATTTCATTCTATCAGAAATTTATGTTGGCTCTATATAAGGAAAGACAATCCATACACAGAATTGCATTGAATCCCTATAAAGGGTGAATTTAAATGGATTATTGAAATTTATGCACAAAAATATGGACATTGTAGAAGTTAAATTATTGGGCTGCAATAATTTCTACATTTTCTATTTTCACTGATAACTCCACTTCCATGTTTTGAGATGGATTTTGAATAGTTATACTAAACATTCATCATATTAATCAATTTTTAAACCATAATGAAATAGTATTTTTGGTATTATTTATTGAAGAAATAGCATACCTATTACCACATAATTTTTAGGATCCACCTCCGCATTTGTAATGGCATAAAATCATACTTGCCCACTAGGCCTTTGAATTTTTTTCATCAGTTAACATCGACAACCCTAGTCTTAGTTCATTCTGTCAGAATGGCCTGAAGGCCTTCATTTTTTATTATTTTTTATAATACACCTTTCAAGGGGTGAGGTGGAAACTTTACAAGGCCCGAAGTCTAGAGACAATTACATGACCTGTAGGTCTTAGAGGAATCACCCAGACAAGACAACTTGGAGCTTCTCCTCCCCAGCATATGGCATGATATCAGCAATCCACCTTCATAGGGACGGTTTTCTAGCTATCCTATGAAAATTTGCACATTCCTGGTACCAATGCCAAATCCATAACTTCTCATTCTTCCAATTCCGGTTAGCTCTGATCCAGTGAATGCGCATAACATGAATCCTCCTCTAAATCCATTTCCATTAAAGTCAAACGGTTACATCTGCATTTCATGTGGCCCGAATGACTGGGGGTGGCCCAAAGTCCTTATGGTGGCCCTAATTCCTTGAGAATCTACTGTCCCAAAGGCCTTGGGTATCCTGAAAGCCTTGTAGGACCCAAGGACCAAACTGGTGGCCCAAAGGCCCCGATGGATGAATAGTTCCAACTGCTACATTGCTGAACAGAACCTACTTCATTGCCTACTACAATACTACTACAGTATCTAGAAATATTCCTCCACCTGGATTTGATCTTAGGTCTCTTGGATTCACCTAGTGAGTCCTCACCAACTGGGCTGAGGCTCATGTGCAAAACGTGTGTATGGTTAGCGCTCGACTCTCACTAAGGGGGCCCCGCCCTGCCCCAGAGTGCGCTGCATGTTCCCCAGCAAGGCATATGCCTTTGAATCGCTCTGTGCATAATAATCACAGTGTCTGAGTCTTGTAGGACTCGATCCTAGGCCATTTCCCATAGAGAGCGAGGGGTACCACTCGGCTAACACCACATGTGCACCTAGTCTTAGTTCATTGATTCACATATTTTCCTTATTCCTTGTAGTTGAAACCTTAGACATAAGTTTAGGGGTTTACTGGATAATTTATTTATTTCATCACATTGGTGGGTTTCTCCTATTATTATTCTCTATCTAAATTCCCTTCCTTACCACTCTTAAAGAATTTTCTTGTCCCCTTTTAGAAATATTGGGGATATTTCTTCTCACACTTTTCAAAAATGGGATGTTGTAATTTTTTTACACCATAAAATTTCTCTATTCCTACCCCAAAATAAAACACCATTATTCTCTTCTTATCTCTAGACTCATGAGACCCTTGATATTTTCCGATATCTATTTCAACTTTGAGGTCACATTGGACAATTTTCCCATAGCTTCTAAAGCCTTGAATCGGTAAATATTTTCAAGTAACTTACTTAAACACACCAAATAAGCGGTTGAATTCACTTTTACGGTTAATGAAAAATGATGGATAAGTATCTTACAAGTATTTTTAATTTCACCTCATATACCCCGATAGATTTATCATCATTTTTATTCAGGACAAGGAAATTCTACTTTAATTGAAGTTATAAATTTAAGGAAAATATATATCAAAAAAACATTTTCAAGAATTATTTTCACATCATCTCTTTTTTTCCACCTTATAATTCATATTTTTTTATCAATTTCCACCACTAATCAATTTATACATACATATGATTAACAAACATCATGGAATTATCTTAATAAACTAATTTAATGAAAAAAATAATATATTTTTTTTAAAAAGTTGATACATTGTTTTGTGATTAAAGGATCAGATGATCCACTAAAACACATATGCCTTTTTCACATAAAAGCATCAATTGTAACTTAATATTTATTTTGGGGATGTGTTATTTTTCATTGATTAAATTTTATATCAACAACATGAGTTAATTGAGTAATTATTTTCATGAATTTTTCAACTCCTTCCATTAATTTGGACATCTAAAATAGGTGGTCATCACATTTCCCATCACATTGATTTTTGACTTGATTCCTCCTATTTACAGCCATTGAATAAAATAAATGGAAACTTAGGGATGATAATTTTCAAACTATTATACACATAAAAGGTAATATTATGAGCATTTAAAAGACAACTCATAAATAACATAAATTCCTTAACATGTTATTTTTTAGGTTTCATCTAAGTTATCAATGTCTTATTTTCTAAAATAAAATTTTATGGGAATTTTTGTTCCATTCATGAAGGTTCATAGGGAAATTGTGATTTTACCAAATAATATACCCTGGGAGGGTAAAACTATGGGTATAGGAAATCCTATTAATCATGCACTAGGTGATGATTGAGTTAATACCCAATGCGCCCTTTTCAGGTTTATTACCTCTAGGCACAATTGTGCCTGAGCCATATCCACTTATAGAATCAAGAAAAGGATTTTTTTTCTTAGAAACCACTTAAGCTATAATTTACCATAATTTGGATAATTTTTACTATGTTTATCTATTTATCCAATGATTTTACTAATTTTTTTCAATTCATAATCCGCAAATATAACTAGACATTTCTATGATTCCAACAATGACAACTCATATCTTTTATAAACATTAATTCATGATTTATTTTATAAAGACACACATAATACAGTCAAAAAAGATAATGAGGCCTATTGTATTTTGGTATTTGTGTATATATAAAAATAACATGAAACATGGGTAAAAAATATTATTCAAAAACACCAAATCATTCCCCTATATTTCATCGACCTTTTAATACTGCACAGGATAACGCGGTGATGTGATTAAGATAGGGGTGATATATAAATCCTAGTAAGGGAATAATAAAAGAATAAAATGGTGAAAGTAATACATATTAGTCAAGAGGTATATCAAGGTTACCTAAAAGGGATGAGAATCATAAACATGAATATAAATTCATGATATAAGATGATAACATCAATGGAAACATAGGTATCTTGCAACACAGAAAACATGATATCATAAAAATAAGTTAAATATAACCACTGAGACATCATAACATAGTGTGTTTAGGATGACATATCATGTACCATACAAGGTATATCATGATATATTAACATTACCCAATGTATTTAGGGCTATATAATTCAAGGTTCACCTGTTACATTCATATCATCTACATGAATTTGTACTCCACATAGATTATAGAACATAAGAATCACTTTCATCAAATTGAATCCCATGATTAAAAAGTTTAGGTTATATACATGTAATTATCCAATTAAATAAGTATAGTTACATATGGTTGAATAACCTTGAGTGTAAATGGGGATGCCCATTCACAATATAAATGTTGGGCATGGAAAATCGTGGGATAATTTCTGTAGCACAACGGGTGTACGTAATGGTTCATAGAAGGGTTTAATGAGAGTGAAATGTGGTATATAATTACATTTTTTAATAAAGGTGGTAAAGGGGGTTGAAAAAACACATTAAAACATGAAAAATTTGAAATCAAATATCTTAATATAAATAAATTACTTGAAAAAAAAGGAAGAGGATAGATCCCCATACCATGAGAGGGCACTTCAAAAATATAGTGAAGAGAATTTTAAGATGTTGAGAACATCTTGGGAGGGATTTATATTATTATAGGTAGAGGAAAAACATGTTAAATGCGTTTTTAGGGAAGACTAATGGGAGGTTGGGTAGGTATTTATAGTAAAATAAAGGGGAATTCTTTATTAATTTTTAAACTAAGGTTTTGGATTATATTAATAAAATAATCAAAAAAACAAACAATCCTATGGTTTTTGTATATGGTTTCTACCAAATAGAATTGGTTTTTAGTATTTTATAAGGACAATAACAAATTAAATTAAAATAATATCATTGGTTATGTGGAATTGAGTCATGTTCTTAAATAATTGATTTTAAAATGTTAAAATATTATATAGGTTTTTCATGATTCCAGAAAGTATTATAAAATTAATCAAATAACTCCATAAAAATATTATATTAAATGGAAAATATATATTTGTTCATGGACTCCTTTTATATAATTTAATACAAAACTTTTTGTCCATTATGATTCCATAATACAAACTGTATATTTATATTGTATTTAATTTTTAGCCAAAAAATCGACTATATTAGAAAATTATGAAAAATTAAACACTAGATAATTATTATATGATTATTTAAAAAAATAATATTTATTTTATCAATAATATTATCTAAATATGATAATTTACACTATTAAATAAAAATTATTATTTATTGAGAAATTTTTTTTATGAAAATATAAATTTTCTTACCCTTATAAACATTACACTGGACTTCTATAGATTATATTATAATTTTTATATAAAAACACTATTTAATGGTAATATTATATAATAGTAATATTACATTCAAAATTATTTAATTTATCAAAAAGATTATTAATATAATTTTTTGTTTCATTGTATCAAAATATAGTTTTCATTAAATCACATATAATTATATATTGAAGGTAATAATGAAAAATAGATAAACATAATCATAATTCTTTACAAATAAAACATACAAATTCATACTACTAAGATCAAGATACACAACCCCTTATTACACCAAAATTCACCCGAAGGGTAAGGTTCCTGATGATGGCACTTTCTTGGGGTGGTTAGAAAAACATGGTTTGGGTCGTGATCTCAAAAGGCATGAACTTCTCTCAAAAATGGGTTTTGTCATGTTTTAATTGTTTAATTTTAGCATAATTTTAATTAAAGGAAAATCTAAGTCAAACCATCTCACTTGAATGCTCTAGTTTTTAGTCTTCATCGGGTATGATCCTACTATTTTAGAAAATTTATTCTTCTTTCTATGTCAATTAAAATTTTTCATAACCCTTAATATATATAAATATTAACAATCACTGTTCAATAGATATATTTTATAATGGTTAAAATTATTAAAGGTCTCTTAAATATGATGGGATATATTTTATTGCGGTCCAAAATGACAAAATTAGTGCATGTGTTTTCTATAACTACATTACTTAATAAGGGATTTATTCATTCAAAAATGTAATTTCTTTTATAAAATTCTGATTCATTACAGAATTTGTGAAATCCCCACCAACTACTTCACATACATTCCTACAGAGGTATTTTTCTTATGTATCATACACCTCCATGCAAAGGGATTTCCTTTTATTATCACATACCACCCTACCATGGGATGCTTTTAATTTCATGAAAATATCACCCCAAGAGAGTTTTCCATATCATTTTTACTAATAAAATGAATATAGGTGTATTCAAGCACCAAAACCCTTCATGGATATCCAAAACCCATCACCCCACATGAAATATTTGGGTTCTAAGGTGAAACTTTTAACCATCTATTCCCATGTCTCACACACCTTCCTTTGGTCAAATAATAATCAAGGAACCTACTCATGTCCCCTTAGTCATAACATAGGAAAGACACCCCACAAGGGGTTCTCTGTGTCACCACACAATTTTGGAACCCTACTTGGGTCCCTTCTATCACGTCATAGTTAATAGATCCTACATGTGTCCATTCTTAATCTAACTCATTCCTTGGTTCAAAACCCATCACTCATGGGTAGAACCTTCCCCAACTCAGTCTAAGTGAGCTAACAACTCTTAGGTATCTCGAGGGTCCTCACATGGAATATCTAAGCCACTCTTCTCAATTCATTCCACACCTCTATATAGTGGGGGAAAATAATCCCACATAAGTTCTATTAAATCACACTAAGCCTGGTTGCACCTCTCATGGGGTTCTAAAGCCAAATGGAATCATTTAGTTCCTTAAACCCTCATCCATCAGTGGCCAATGTATTGAGTCGGTGTCCTAGGGTCCTCAGTGTCCTTGGAAACCCTATGATGTCCATGTGTATCCATCTTAATTTAATTAGATCATTGTTTAATTAATAAGATAATTAAATAGTCACATTTATTCATTCAAACATATTTAACTTAAAGGATGGTTGCCTATGTTGGCGACACCACATACCATATTCCACTATGCAAAGAATAAACCATAGGCCATGTACCAAAAAACCATGCCTTATTCAATAAGGTTTCCCATTTTACAATATACCCATAATATACAATCTAAGCCCATCTAAGACTTGCCTCAGCTCAGCTGGCCTTGGTTCATCCACCTGAGGCTCTAAACTGCACCAAGAATCACCACAAATTAATTATAATCAAAATATAATTATTTAAAACAATTAAAAATTAAAATTTTAATTTAATAAATTATTAATAATTTTTTAATTACTCACAAGGAACCCTTAATTCACATGAACTATTACCAATAACTTGATGTAGGTCTGTAATGTGCTCCTGGAATTTTCTTAGTTCAAATCCCTAACACAGGTAACCATTCACATCATTAAAATAATTAAATTTAATGAAAATCATAGAAGATTTTATAGTGAAGCATACCTAAAATGAATCCATGAGCCACCATGTGCAGAAAATATTATGGGACATCCACTATCAAGGATACACGAAATTCCTATAATAATGAGATGATTCCACCACACTCTAGTAGAATATTCTAAGAACCTTAAACCAGAGAAAACAAAACTCAATAGAACCCAAAGAGATAAAAGAAAAAGAGGGATTATGGCTGAATATCACCCTAAATCACTGAATAACACACCCAAAATCAGAAAAATCCATAGGTAACGAAAGAATAATAAGGTAGTAAGGGGGGTAGTCTCATGAACATTTTAGGGGGAGGAAAAGAGGGCTTAAACTTAATAAAATCATGGGGATATAAATAATTTTCAATAATTCATTTTCGAAATGGTTTGGTTGCATAGTTTTCCTAACTGTGTTCCAACCATGTGGTAAGAACATCCTAAGAACATCCCACTCCCATGGTTGAGCCACATTGTATACCAAAGTATGTTCTAACCATAAGAATTGGCATTATCTCGACCTACAACATTTAACATGTTTTTTATATAACCATGTGAAAACTATAAGCCAAGAACCAAGTCCAACCAAGATCACAAAGTTTAATAAGAGATCTCACATGATTAACCTTAAACCATACACTATTCAAGTAACTCAATAATTTAATATAAAAATTGAATTGAATTCCTTCTCATGCTCAGGGTGAACATAGTTTCTCTTAAATAGTCCACATCAAACTATGTTCCCTAGACCAAAACCCTATAAAACTTCTAAAACATTACCCAAAGATCTCGAGGATCAGTTAAACACCCATGGTACCTCTTGGTCCCTAAAAAATGTTCAAATACATCTCTTTAATACATTCGACCTTCTGAAATTCCAATATAAATCGTAGTTCTCAAAATAAACCATCTACCAATTTGAAAATTTAAAAAATCCTAAATTTCACCCTAAAATGTGTATCAGGTTTTACAAAGACCATAAAATACACTAAAATTAACATCTTGTATATAAACAAGAAGGTAATATCCTCTACTCATACTATATTAACATATAATTTTTTTCTTCTAACAAGTATCCAAACAAAATGAACCATTGTATCTTATTATTGAGGCATAGATTATCTATCCTCTTTTAAAGATTATATCCCGAATATATAATAATACTCCCATAATTCATCTCTATATAGAGTATATTTGGATTCTTTCTTTCTTCCTCACTAATTTTCACAATTTTGATGGTCACACACATAATACAGTCATGTTGACTCTTTCTCCTCTACTATTTCCACTTGCATTTATACAAGCCTTCATTCTCTTCTCTCTTCTTTTTGTGTGTGCTACATTGTAAACACTATATCTTATTATATATTTTATACTGAAAAATGTTTATATAAATTTAACACATAGTGTTCCTTCATTTTATATACTACAAAAATTCCAAAACAAAATAACATATTCAAGTAAATATTATATAGTAGCAACAACTTGAATCCCGGATATGAATTTCAAATTAACATTCAAAATTTAACTTCTTTAAACTACTTCTCATCTTCTCCCACATCATTTTGATCTATTAGATCATTAATTACCTCTTAGTGATCATTGATATAATTGGAGACATTATATACTTAATATAAATGACTCTTAATTTATTAAATGATCGATATTATTAGATCCACTCAAATATGGAACTCTTATCTATCCATGGAAGGAACCACAACATGGTATATTCTATTTTAGAAAATTTTCATTGGCCATGACCTCTACTATAGAATACTAAAGGTTGTTTTAACCTATCTACACTACAAAAATTGAAAAATAATATCTTTACACATTATTCCATGGAATTTTCTCCACTTATTATTTATGAAAGGGAAATTTTACTCAAAAATAGAATATAGATCCTCATTTCAAACCCCTGACAACTTCCAAAAAAATTCACATAACATGGAACAACAATGTTAATCACCACAGTGACCTTCATAATGTATTTCAGCTCATTTTTTCCCATAGATAAACTTCTCAACCAAAAAACAATGTTAAATTCCAATAAAACTAGTGATCTATTTATTTTTTTTACGTGTTCTCCAAACAACCAAAGTACGTTATTTATAGAACCACAACATAGGTTTGATATTTTACTCAAAACACATCCTTTAAAACAATCATATACTCAGAAAATTCAATTATTCCACTTTTTATATTATCACCATGGGCATTGTATACATTACCACAATGTCATTATTTCACCATCACTTTAAAATCCTTCCAACTCCACTCTTCAAGATTCAAAATTATTTTATATTCTTCCAATCATTCCAAAATCCAGGAATGATCTTCATCTCAGATAAATCGTAATGAAACATAAGATTTTGTACATGATTTATGTATTAACAAAAAAATAAAACACTCCAATCATATCAACTTCATCTTCCCTTCACTTATATATCAATCATGGGCTCAATAATATCCAAAAAACTCTTAGGAAAAATAATCACACCCTTTTTATTTTTTAGAATCCAAGGTACATAAATCCATTTCAAAATCATTTCATTTAGAAATAAATTATTATTCAATAATTTTAATACTATATAAGAAATATCCTTGTAGGAAATAAGAGAATTTAATTATAATATAAATTCTTCAAAAAATAATTGGCTTATATTTATTTATTTATAGTACTTAATCCTTATCATAAAGATTCTAAATTAACTTCTCTTAGCCCTTGAGACCACTTGATTAAATTGGATGAGAATAAAATGAATAATAAATTAAAATAAACACAATCATTTCTATATTTTTTTAAAATTGTACCATAAACCAGTGTATTATAATTTACTAAAAACTTCCTCATAAAACATGTAAAAGTAGTTCAATTACTCACTTCACAACTTACCCATTTTAGAAACTATAACTAAATACATGCACCCTCTAAATAAGATATTTATCTCCCATTAAGTAGAAATATATCAACGTATTAATCCTTCTATATATAATTCCACCCATTTTGAATACATAAAAGTAATTAAATATAAAAGTATTTATTATTTATTTATCCCCCTTTTACAACAACAATTTATTGGAAAATATGAGATAGGGGTTGGAATATTCATGCCTTAGACATTAATGAATGAATGATGAGAATTATTCTTCAACCTCTTTGACATAATACTCATTTTTTCATTTAACTGACACTCACATTGATCATAAAATTTCTTCCATAACACACATTTCATATTAGGAGTACTCGTATTATATTTAAATTTAGAAAAATTTAATGATAACGTATCTTTTATTCATAATATTCTTGACTACTTAATTTTCAAAACATTAACATTTTTCTTTAAAATGGAAACACCTTATTTATCATTTTTAGTTCTCTTAAATATATGATCACTTATTTATATTTATTCATGAGTATATAAGGTTTTATATACATTCTATAATCAATAATCTCCATTTTCGTTATAGCATATTCTTTATTCTTCTTATAAGGCACCATATTCTTCACAATTTCACTAACCTGAAATAAGTTACCAAAAGTAGGTTTTCCTCTCATCATAACCCAAAAATACTTCATATTAATTATAAAACATTAAAATTTATAAAATATAACTTTATGAAAATCATCACAAGGTTGAGTAATTCTTATTTAATTGTGTTTCAATACATATATAAATAATATGTTATCCATTTCTAGGCTGTATTAACCTATGATTGTTAAACCAATTCCTATGATTTTAAGTGCACCACTAATATCAACGATCATAAATGGTTTGTTTCAATTGTTAAAAAATTTAAAGTGCTTAAAATATCCTATCATATGAGATGACGATCCACTTTTTAGTATATGTTTCCATTGTGGTGTTTTATGTGTAACTCAAATAATTAAAGCCCTATCATTTCCTTTTACATTCCTATTTAGAGAATTATAATTATTAAAATTCCTACTCAACTGTGCTAGTAAGATATAGATACATTATTTAGTAAGGATGTCAAGCTAGTCACATCTTCTAAAAACATATTTCAGTGATTGGAACTTTTTTTCTACCATTAGTCCAAAATTTCCAGATTGATTTCAAACATTTCTCTTCAGAGTAGAATGATTCCTCCTAAAAATCTATCTCGCATAACCTATAAATGTTTTGTAATATTGGTAATTAATACCAAATCCTCAATAGTTTCAATGGTATCCAAAAAATTTATACATTCCTCTTAAAACATGTTTTCATCTAGATATTGATACATGCATTTATATCATCCTCTGACCATCAGTGTTAGCACTATTTTGTAAAAAAATGGTAAAATACTAACACTTTATTCATTATTCTAGAATTATTTTTGGACCTTTTCAAATAACCATTTTTAGTAGTTTTCCCTTTTAAATATTTAATCCTAGAATTATTATATTTCTTAGAATCATCTTGTTTCACCATGAAACTAATTTTCTTATCTTATGACTTTGAATCAGAAAATTTACCAAAACATTATACTTCTATTTCATTATTTGAACTTTTCATTTTTTATTAGGCTTTAATCTCTTTATTCAATGATACTTCATCTTATTTCATAATTTTATTCCTTGATCAATCTCTAACTTCATGAATAGAATTTTTAAAATTGAATTTATACCTATCCAATTCTTTTTCTACTTTGATAAACTTTTATTAGAAAATCTTATGCACCATCTCCTTTTATTTGACTTTTATTTCCATGTAAATGTTCATATTCATATTCTTATTCTCCTATTTATAAATCTTAAAAAATCCACACTTAGAGTTCTCATTTTAGCATGAACTCAATTTATATCTCATCCTCACTTTCATCATTATTGTTGTCATCACTTATAAATTCCTCTTCAATTACCTTTATAATAAATGGTCTTTTACTATATTCATTGTTTTTTTGTTTGATCTTGTGTGTCAAAGCTTTATAATTCCATTTTTAATAAATTATAATTACATATCATTTATTTAAATTTAAATTGTCTAAACATTTATATTTTCATAATTTTATCAGGCATATGTGATTTGTTTTGAAAAATACACACATAATTTTTTTAAGTGTTATTGTTTTATATAATTTAATCATATTATTACATGTATTAATGTTTTAAATGTTTTAATAAAGCTTTATTAAGATTCAAGTTTACTAATTTTATTAATGTAGTCATAGTATTAATAATTTATCACTTATTTAAACTATATTGTTTTATTATATATATATATATATATATATATATTTGAAACCGTATATATATATAATTCTACAATGAATCGCCTTCTTTGTTCATGGATTCAGAACCTTCGATAAAAGAAATACATCCTTGATTCTTCATTCATATATTTTTATGAACTCTGCATGAAATGCTTGCATTGTTCCTCATCCACTTAAGACACCCAATGTATCATGATTGGCCATATAAAAATCCATGGTAGCTCCCTCAATTTACATGATAGCATCTAGTAAGATTCGACTTCTCATAGAGATCTCGATAAGCTTAGTGACAACGCCCAACCTCTCTCAATGGATTTTTCTTTCTACACACTTCTATGTTTGCCTGACACACTACATGAACCTACAGTGAGGTTATTTAAAGTTACCAAAAATCAACATCAACCAAAATTTCATGAATACTTTTAAAGTGACCACGAGTTATTTTTTAAAATTTACCATAAATTATTATTTAAATTGATTGCGATGCTAATTCAAGTGACCATGAATATTTTTAAGGTTTTCATGAGTTGTTTTCCAAGTTATTGTGATGGTATTTGAAGTTACTGTGGCTATTTCAAAGTGACCACAATATATAACTTTAACTTATCATGAGGTATTTTAAGTTATCATAAGAACCTAAAATGAGGATTCCATTTTATCATAGCGAACATACCATAAGTATTTTATATGATGTCATGAGATATAATTCAATGTGACTGCATGAGGTATATTTTAAAGTGACCACATTGGTATATTTTAAATTGACCACTTAATAATATTTTATTTAACCATATGAGTATATTTAAAGTGACCACATGTCGAACTTGTTCACACAGTAACTATACCAATCATGCACTTTGTCGAAATTGTAAGTAAACATACTGAACAGATTATACCCCTCATGATCAGTTTGTTACTTTTTTATTTTGTTAAAAATAATATTTTCCACCATAATTTGTTTTTTAATTATTTTTATAAAATGATTAATTATGAGATTATTTAATTTGATTTAATTGTTCTAGTTATTTATAAAGTAAATATAAATTATAATTACTTTGTTGTAAACTATTGGGTAGAAAATATCATAAAAATAGTTTTGGAAATAATAATTGTCATATCATTTATTTTCTTCTATATTTTTTATAGTTTTTAAATTTTTGAATTATTATATGTTAGTATGAGAATTTTTAATTTTTTGAATTATTTGAACAAATATAATTCATTCAAACAAGCATATTAGAAGTTATTTTATTGTGTTTAATATAGTAATTAATTCAATTAAATTTTATTAATGAGTATTATTGAAGTTCAAACATGTAATAATGTGTTTCCATATTTTAAATATTTTTAATCATTTAATGGTGGTGATGAGTTTAGAAAACTACCATGTAAATAGAAATTAAGATGATCATTGGTGGTTATTTGATAAATAGACCAAAGAATGCAATGAAAAGAACTTTGAAAAAAAATACTTGATAGAGATAATTATTTTATTGATACAAAACTAAGATGTTATGTCACAAATGTTCCATTAGTACGGTCATGATGCTACTTAAATTATTTCATTCATTGTTGTTGAAGTGATCAAAGATCATCAATCTACATCATCTTCATTTACTTCTAATCTCAGCTAGTTTTCATTATTTTTTATTTTATTCATATTATTTTTTATTTAATATGTTTTTAATTATGAGTGTCAGTTTATGATTTCCCGAATCAAAATAAATTCAGTATTGGTTATTATACTAACCATAAGTTAGTTTCTTATGTTGTGACTCCCAAATAAAATACTATTTAGATTATCTTATAACTCCTATATGAAGTCAAGTTTGTTTATCCAGGTGTTATAAATGGAAATGTTTTTAAAAATATATCACACCTTTAAAATTGATCTTTCATAGTGGGTATAGATCTTCTCATTAAGAAGAGAAGATTGAAGAGTGGACTGAGATATTTATGATCATATTCACTATAAAAATATTGCGTTCACATTTTAATTTATGATGCACTATATTTTGAACACTTCACTTCACTATTGATTCATAAAATAGTAAACTCTGATTGATTATTTATTTTAAAATTTTTAAAAGAGTATTCAACCCCCCCAGTATATTATTTCTATCTATCTTATTAGAACAATTGGTATCATAGGGTGGGGCCTTCTTAAGGATAATTTTTCATTGTTTTTTCTCATTCCAATAATTAGAATCATATCAAAATCCTTTAAGATATAGGTTTTGTTGTTTATTTTTAACTATTGTGTAACTTAAATATCCTTAAACTAAAAGTCTAATGAATAATGATCAGTTCTAGAAGATGGTAGGTATTAATTCAAATGATGGATGGATCCCAAAAAAGACCCAATTTTTTATATAGGTAATTATAGATATTGGAAAGACAATATGGAAATATACATAAATCAGTTGAGTGTTGATCATTATATAATCATGGTAAACCCATATGATCTAGCCAAATATAATCAATAGACTCTTATAAGTAATGATATGGTAAATTTTGTTTTGAATTATAATGTAAATAATAATTTTTACTATTCTATAAGTATAAGTATATGGAGTCATTCTTTAGCATGTAATACATCTCATGAAATTCGGATAATTCTTCAAGTTACTCATTATGGTATAGAAAATATTAAAAGAACCAAGCTAGAAATACTTTGAGTTGAATACTAGCATTTCAATATGGGAGAATATGAGTGAGTAAACCAGATGTTCCACTAATTTACAATCATTAAAAATGGTATGAGTGAACATTATGAAGTACTAGAAAATAAAAATCCTGATGAAAGGGTTTTAATAGAATTACCAAAAATATTTCATGAAAATAAATAGGTGACTGATGAAATTAAGTATTTTAAATACTATACCTCAGATGAACTAATTGGGTCTTTATTTCATTATGAAATTAAATTAAAAAATATACTCGATAAGTAGACTAAGAATATGAAAGGTATTTCTTTTAAATATGATTTTATTAAATCTTATAAATATTAAAAATCTAAGTTCTAGGATAGCGTACAAGAAAATTTTAGAAATATGTTTTTCATGTTTATAAAAAACAATACTGTAAAAAGGAGGTTCAAAAACGAGTATGAGAAAATAAATAATATAAATAAAAAGTTATTTTAGAATTATCCTATTAAAAGTGAAATAAGAAAGGTCATGTTAATAAAGATTTACCAAAACTGAAACATCCAACCAAATGAAAATAAAAATGGAGGAAAGAAAGAAAACTTTGTTTGGAGGATTGGGTTGTTCAGATAGTTTGGACTCAAGCAATGACTCAGGAAGTGAATAGGATACATAGAACCTTGATTTAATGGATACACATTATGAGGTATGTGATTCATTATTTAATCAATTAACAAATCCTACTAATTTCAATCATATTGTAATATATGAATATTAAAAAGAAACTATTTATGATTCATGTTCTTAATAATATTTTTTAAATTTTGAAGTTAAACAAGTGCTAAAAATGAGTAATTAAAAATGATATTATCGGGATTATTTAAAAATATACTGTCATAAAAATTAATAATAATAAGTTGGTTAAATAAAATTTGAATCTAAAAAAGAGAATGTGATAGTATCAATATTATTTAATACGTGTTTTTTCTAGAATAAAGAATATGAAATTAATTGTGATTTTGACATGTTGAAATTAAAAGAATAAAATGAGAGACTTAAATATTTTATAGAAGTAAATAATAAAGATTAGAAAATAAGGTTTAATTATATAATGTATGACTTGACTATTGTTGATAACAAATGTTAGAAGCATAAGAAATAAAATAAGAAACTAAGAAATATAGCTACTGGTTAAAATGAAAAGATCTGTACTAATTTAAAAGATATTCAAATGGAGGATATAGATTTGAAAAAGGATGTTTCTAATCTTAAAAAAATCATTATCTACTATTTTCAAGGTAAAAAAAAATGGAAAAATTATGTCTATGAATAAACCAATCTATTACAATAATGGTGTTTTATCACATTTTCTCACCAAGGATGAATAATACATACTTTTTTAAAATCTCAAAAGAAAGTAATTAAAATGTTTATTGTTTTAAATGTATAATGCAGGGAAATTATTCTCATGAATGTTCATTGACATATGCACAATCATTTGGGAATAATAATATATTTATTTACAAAAAAACATTAAATTGCCCACAAATATATGTTTTAAATCTATTTAGATTCTAAAATTTATTACTACTAATATAATTGGACCCAATATAACATGGGTACCAATACATTTTAATTGATTGATATTTTTTAGAAAATATTCCTTATAAGTCTAAAATATTAGTTGTATTTATACATCGGATGTTCTAGATGCATAGCATGTGATATTTTAAAATTTATATCTTTTAATTCATGTGATGGGGGCCTAGTTACATTTGGGTACAATAATAAAGGTCATATTAAAGGTATTCGATAGGTTGTTTTTATAAAACTTTTATTACATCAAAAGTATTACTTATATATGTTATAAAACACAATTTAATAAGTATATCACAACTCTATAATAATGGATTAAATGTAATATTTAAAAATGATAAATGTAAGGTTTTGAAAAATAAAGTTTTTTTTAAATAGAGAAAATAAAGTTTACATTATTTATTTGTATAACTTGACTAAACAGAATGTTATGTGTTTGAATATTGTTGAAGTAGATGATATATTGTGGAATTTGAGACTTGGTTATGAAAACATCATATTTTTAATAATTTTTCAAAGCATAAAAGGTTCTACAATTTCTAAAGTTACATATAAGTATGTAATTTATTTTTTATTCACATTTCAATAGTATTTATTATAAAGAAATATTTAAATTTTTGAATGTTGTTAGTACCATGAGATGCCTTGAGTTATTTCATCATAACTTATTTGGTCATATACAACCTACTTGTTTAGATGGAAAAAATATGTATTTTTAATAGTACATAATTATAGTCATTTCATCCATATTTATTTATTATCATTTAAAATTGAAACATTAAATACAGTTTTTGCTTCATATAAACATATTTAATTTTTTTTAAAATAGTTAAATCACCTCTATCAGAACTGACAGAGGTGGTGAATTTTTCAATTTATAATTTGATAAATATTGTGAATATAATGGATATAAGAATAATGTTTTTCCATAAGGACATCACAATAAAATTATTTGGTTGAAATAAGGAATATATTAATTCAGGAAATGGATATATTAATGATTATTGAGGTTAAAGTTTCTAAATATTTTTCGGCCAAATCATTCAATTTATATATTCATGTTATAGATATATTTTCTATTATAAAATATTTACATAAAACTCTGAATTAATTTTTAAATGGATTAAACCTAAGGTTGGATATTTTAGGGCGTTTGGTTGTAATGTTTTTATTTTAAATAAAAAAGTTAATTTACAAAGTTTTGATTCTAAAAGTGATAAAGAAATTTGCTTAACTCATTCTAATAATAATAAGTAATATATAGTTTTCTAAAAGATAAATTTATTAGTTGAAGAGTTTATGCATGTTAAATTTTATATAAATAACAATAATAAGTAGAATTCAAATTTAAATAAAGATGATGATGAATTCAAGGAATTTAATTTTAGTGAATATAACGATCAATAAAATTATAATATATCGGTTTAAGGGGTGAAAATATCTTCTAAAACTAATCCTAAAGACTTGATAACTCTTAAAGACCATACAATTTAAAAATTAATTGGAAATGTTGAATCTAGTATACAAACTAGAAAATCTATTTTACATTACTCTATTACATAAAAAAATTTCTGATTTAACGAATGTTAATATTAATGATGTTTTAATTGATTAAAATTGAAATAATTCTTTGAATGAAGAATTAAATCAATTTGAACGAAATAAATTGTGAAATTTGGATGAATTACCAAAAGATAAATAAATAATATGAACAAAGTAGATTCTTCATAATAATCTTGATAAAGATGGAAACATTGTTAAAAATTAAGAAAGACTAGTAGATCATAGTTATTACTAGAAAGAGACGATTGTATTTAAAGATTATTTTTCTCCTATTTATAGAATAAAATCTATTATAATTTTATTAGTATTTTTCTTATTTTCAAAATATCAAATTTTTTAATATGGATTTAAAGAGTTAATTTTTAAATTGAATAACTACAGAAGAAGTATTTTCTGAAAAACCACCTAGATTTGAAAATAAAATATTTCCAAATTATGCCTTTATATTTAATAATGTTTTATATGGTCTTAACCATGATTCTAGAGCATAGTATGAAAGACTAAATCAATTTATATTTAAAAAAAAATTTGTAAAAGGAAAGGTTGATCATATGTTTCATATAAAGAAAGTTTCAAATAATATTTTGATTATATAGATATATTTTGAGGAGATAATATTTGGTTTAAAAAATGGGTGACTTTGTAATGATTTTTTAAAAATTAATTACAAGTAATTTGATATGATCTTAATGGGAGAATTGAATTTTTTTTCTTATTTTAAAAAATTATAAGAAAAGATAGTGTTTTCTTAAATATATCTTAGTATGAAAAACAAGACGTTAAAAGTTTTTTCATTGATTAATGAAAGTATAGAAAAACACCTATAATTTAAAATTTAAAATTAGATTTGGATGAATCTGTAATTTTTTTATGTTAAATTTTTTAGAGAGATGATAGGGAGCCTACATTATTTGACTGCAGCTAGACCAGATATAATGTTTTTAATCTATTTATGTGTAATATTTTGGTGGAATTCTATGAAAACCCATCTTAAATCTATTGAGAGTGACATTAGATATATTAAAGAAACTATTGTTACTATTTTATTTCATTAAAATCATAATTATTTGTATTTATTATCATATTCTGATTCTGATTTTGGAGGTCGTATACTTGAGGAGAAAAGCATGATAGGTATGTGTCTTTTTCTTGATAAGAATTTAATTTCAGGGAGTTATAAAAAAATATTAGTTTTATTGATTATATATGAGACTGAGTGTGTTTCTATATATATTTATTTTTCTCAAAGTATATGTACTAAACAAAATTTATGTTATTTTAATATTAGTTTTGAGAAAAATCCAATTTTCTATGATAATTCTAGTGCAATTTCTATTTCTAAAAAACATTTGTAATACTCTAAAAAACATATAGATTAGAGATTTCATTTTCTAGGGAATCTTGTGAATAAAGAAGATGTTAGTTTCTAAATTGTTTCAAACGAAAAATAACTTTCTAACATATTCACTAAACCATTAGTTTTTTTAATATTTTAGAAACTGAAGTTTTAATATGTAATGTTTGAAGCTATATTTTATAAAATTTTGAATACATTTATTTTACAAATGCATTTATATAGAGGATATTTATGCATTTAAACATTATTTAAAAGGGAGAATGTATGAGATATTTATTTTTTTCTTTTTTATAAGTTTTAAACAGGGGAGAATTTTTTGAATGTTTAAATACATGTTCAGTTTAATAATTTACAAAAAAGGGGGAGATTTTTAGTTTTTAACTTTTGTATAAAGTCATTTTTATCATTTATTTGTCAAATTATAGTAATATCACATTTATTTAAATTTAAATTTTCTAAACATTTGTATTTTTATAATTTAACTTTTATATGTGAATTGTTTTAAAAATGTTTAGATGTACATAATTGTTTTAAAGGTTTATTGTTCTATATAATGTAATAATATTATTATATGTGTTATTGTTAAAATGTTTTAATAAAACTTTATTTTAATTTAATTTTACTAATTTTTTAATGTAATTGTAGTATTAATAGTTTTTCACCTATTTAAGGTATAGTGTTTTATTTTTTATATATAATTATTTATATATATATATATATATATGAAACATTATATATGTATATGCACTTCTAAAATGCATTATCATCTTTTTTCACTGTAGCATCACATCTGGTATAAGTAGTATAACCTTAAATCTTTTGTTGTATGTCTATATGAACTTTTCAAGACATTCTTGAACCATTTTTCATTCAATTAAGACAACCATCACATCATGACCAACCATCCAAGCATCCATGGAAGCTCGCTCGGTTTTCACAATACTATCCACTAAGGTTGAAATTCTCATAGCAAGCTCAACAAACTAAGAGATGACACCCATCCTCTCTCAATGGATTCACTTTCAGTGTACTCCTCCAATCATATAACGTGTTGTATGAACCTACCATGTTTTTCTTAAAAATCAACCATAAATTCTCATTAACCAACCGATGATGAATCCTTTTAAATTGATCATGAGTTATTTTTTATAATTGACCGTGAGTGATATTTTGAATTGACTACAAAGCTAATCTGAGTGACTATGAATATTTATGAAGTTATCATGAGTATTCTATTGAGATGGTATGTGGAGTATGATATACTCTATAATACCAAATATAGGATCGAAATAATATAGATACTGAATGAAGTATCTAATAATGCTCAAAATACAAGAGGGGGTGAATTGTATACTCAAAACAATTCCTTTGGAACTTTTAAAGGTGGCTATTTTTAACATAGTTAAACAAGGTAATTCACAAAACCTCTAGTTCTACACACTTCCTAGATTCTGGAAATATGATTTCGAGAAATTGAATCCGGAAAGATAGTTCCAGAATTGAAACTTAACAAAAGTTTACAAAGATAAAGATTCTACCTTAAATCATATAGAATCATACTAAATCAGAGTATACAAGTCTAACAAAGTATAAGATAGTTATACTTTACTCAATAATCAAAAATGCATCGGGAAACATGTAATAGAAAAAGTAAAAAGTAGTAAATCATTTAACCCAAAGAGAAGGGTATCCAACAACCTTGGATAAATGTCCCTTGATTTATACTTTCAAGAAAGTTTGTCTTTCCCACAATAGTGTAAGCCCTTGATACAAAGATCAGAGTCTGTTTTTCTATCCCTGCAAGACCTCAACTTCAAGGTAGTCGGAACCTCTATCTTCCTCAGCAAGGAATCCCTCATACTCAAGGTAGTTGGAACCTATGTTTTCCTATCCCTAGAAGTCCTCGATTGTACACAGAAACAATCATAATCGCACAAAGAAAATCTGAATAGAAAGTTCAGTATGTACAAAGCAATAAAGTCTCCCTCTCTCTAGAAATCACTTCAACAGCATGTAATATCTATATTGAACAACTTGTCATGATCTCTTTCAAATGAGATCCTATTTATAGGTACAACCCCAACGGTCGACTCCCTCCTCCAACGGTCATATTTTTCCTTTAATTTCGGAGGGACCTGTACATGTTTCACTCAACCAACAGTAAGTTAGTAACTAAAATAATGACATCGTTTTATAACAAAATCAATTGTAAACAAAAATATGGTTACATAACCAAAATCAATTACTATGAATTTAAGAAAATAAAAGTCTGTAGTCTAACCAAAAACACATTCGGTGTCTATAATACAAGGGTATTTGGATTCTGTTTTCTAAGGAATTTAGAACCTGAATTCTATAGAATTTTGGAGTTTGGATTTCATGGAAATTCAGAATCTGGATTCAAAATAATTCAGAACCTGAACTTACAAGGTTCGTAGTCAGAGTTCATGAGAATTCGGAGTCTAAACATAAAAAGTTCGGAGTCTGGATTCATTAGAATTCAGAGTCAGAACTCGTAAGAGTTCAGAGTCTGGATTCAGAGAACTCGGAGTTAGAACTCAGAAGAGATCGGAGTCTGAATTCAGAGAACTACGAGTCAGAACACAGAAGAGTTCAGAGTCTGAATTCAAAGAACTCAGAGTCAGAACTCAGAAGAGCTCGGTGTCTGAATTCAGAGAACTCAGAGTCAGAACTCAGAAGAGTTCGGAGTCTCAATTCAGAGAACTCGGAGTCTAAATTCGAAGTCTAAAAACAGAATGCTCTATATATAAGTATTAATGCTTCTGAGTTTTTAGATATGAAACCTAATTTTACACCTAGACAAGATAATGAAAAATGAAAAACATGATAAGGATAAATTTCCTTGTGGAAGGAAAATTTTCTTTATGATAATAAAACATAGGGTAAAATGAAATTTCTTTAAGATAAGGTGTTTTTGATTTTCAAAACAAGAAGGAATTGTAAAGTCATAAGGAAACCTTATTGACTCAATAATCTCCCCTAAGAATGAAAGAATGGAGAAGCCATAAGGAAAACCTTATTGACACAACAATATCCCCCTTTTTGGAAAGCACAAACATCCTTACGAAAAAGAATATAAGCACTTAGAAAATATTTTTCTAGACTTTGAAATAAAACTTATCTTCCTTTACATATGGACAATGATGAATATTACTAACTCCCCCTTAGGATTTGGAACACTAAGTATCATATTCTAGATTTTCTGAATGAGATTGTTCATTATCTTGAATATAGAAATCTTCGTAATAAAAACTCCCCCTTAGATAAACTCCCCCTTATGGATATTTCTTCTTTTCTTAGTATTCTTTTTCCTTTCTCCCCGTTTGTGATTTTCAAAAATATTTTGAGGGAATGGGAAAGAAATTATGGTACCTGAAAGATTAGTATAACACATCAAAAAGACAATCAACCAGACAAATTTTATTATGATTAAAAAGAATTTGTACAAGAAGAAAAGTACAACAAAAGATTGGATGGCAACACAGTTATACTTCCTTTTCTTTCGGCATCAACTTCTTGATTATAGACTTTAGCATTTTGATCTATTTATGATCTTCCTCTGCTCGCTTAAGAAGATGATCCTGATCCTTAGCTTTCTTCTCTAAAGCCTTGATTCTTTCTTTCTGAGACTTAAGAGCCTCTGCCTGAGCCTCCAGGACTTCTTCCTGCTTGACCATATTTTCTTCAATCTCAATTAGAAGATCTATTTCTCTCTTCTGTCTTTGGGAAAATGAATGTAATTTCCCATTCAAATCCTTTACTTCTTGAATTCATGTATTTTGTTCCAAAGTTATCTTTTCTTCAAAATAGGTTGTAATATCTTTGATCCTTCCATCTTCAATGTCAAAATCCTCTTTGAAACTATCATAGAATTCAACAATCTATCTCAAATCATCAACTATAATCTTTGAATAGCTAAGCACTTTATTACAATATTTTTTGTGGAAATTTTATTTGATGAAGAAGTTCTTGTTATTAACCTCAAACTCTACACACTTATCCATCACCATGGATATTGAATTCGATTTTTGATTCAAGTTATGTTGGAGCATCTGACATCTCGAGTCAATGCATGGAAAGATCGGAATGGTGTCAATAATATTCTTCAGTGATTAAATGAATAAATCATGTCCTAGGGATGATGATTCCTAATCTAAGACTTTTCTTGGTGAGGACTCTTTCTCTAGATATAAAAGCTTCATCTTTGAATATCAATCAGCTTCCTTCTTCTTTAAAACAACTTTAGTAGGTGTATCCACAACCACCTGTTTCCCTTTATCAGTTCTTGGAAGAGATTCCTCATCTAAAGATTCATGTTCACTGTCAGGTAGCTGAACAATATTATCCTCATTTACTTCTTCTTTCTCAGCTCTAGCCTCAGCATCTTCAGGATGAATAAAATGATGGTTATAACTTTCTTCCACAGAAATTTTTTTTACTGCATATTCATCCTTATCATCTAACCCAAGAGTATCAAGCTTTGATGATTCAGCTTGAGAAGTTCAAATTGACAATTTCTCAGATGGAATTTCCTTCTCATGAAATTCTTCCACTTTCTTAATCAAATTTTTTGTATCACATCTAATTTCAGCTTCTTCCTCAACTGCTTCGACAACTTCTTTTTCTTCAACAACCTTCTCCTGGACTTTTTCGAGAGTGATGACCTTTTTACCTGGGGTTTCAGGTAAAGATTCTACTATGAAGGATTCTGGTACTGGAATATTTTCAGATTCTTTCTTAGTATCCCTTAGAAGGGATTGCACAATTTTAGATTCACTCGTCTTCATCTTTAACTTCTTTTATTTAGCTTTCATCTCAAGCTCATCAACAGTCTTCTCTTTCAAGGCCTTTTCTTCTACAAGATCCAGGCCAAACTGTGGCTCTTCTTCCTTCTAGTTTTTCTTTTCTTCTATCTAAATTGCTACAACCTCATCTAGGTATGATTTTTTCTTCTTAGGTTTAGGAGGTGCGGATTGGGATTCTTTAGATTTTGGGGTTTTTCTTCTTCTTCCACTTCCGTCAACTTCCTCTTCTTTCCGGCCTTTTTGGATGGTTCAGCCACTTCTTACTTCTTTGGAACAGCTTCAGCTTCCTCCTCTGGTAAGTCATTGAATTCTCCTGAGTCCTTAGAAAAACCAATATTCATTCTCTTAAATTTATCATCACTTACTAACATGAATTTTCAATTCCTAGGCTTGGAACTGCAGGAATATTGAAAGACTCAGGGCACCGAACAATTAGATTAGAGAGGATGGTTGGATACATGATAATCTTAGCCTTTAAGTTTCTATTCTTGATATTCTTGATCATAATCAGATTATTCATGACCACATTTATCTTCCTCAGTGTCACCAGAAAATCTTGGATGTACATGTCGATCTTCTTCAAGGTGTCCTTATCACCTTTTATCAGAATGATAAAACCTTGAACCCACAATTCAAGGATCCAATTATTTTTAGAGAGGTGAGAAATCTTTAGAGTCTTGACATCAATAACACTGAGACACTCCATGTCTGTCACCTTTACAAGGCTTCATTTGACATCCGGCAACTTCTAGGAACAGAACATGGCTTCCCCTTTATATGGAATTCTAACCAAGCTAGATGCCTTTTTATATGAAAGAGCATAAGTCTTACTGTAGCTCTTAAAAGAAAACTTCTCTCTACCTTCTTCCTTGAAGAAACTAACTGATTCATAAAAATCAACAAGTAATTCCGGATATACCAAATCTTGATCCCTTGACTTTGATATACAGATACTCTCCCACCCATTGAGTTTGATATTTTTCGATATTATAGAATCATACTTGTTGAAAAAGTTCGGATGCACCCACCTTTCTTTATATACCAGCCACTCTAGAATTGGCTAGATAGTAGACATATCATCCTGAGAGGATTCTTCTACAGACATTTGGATTTGAGAAAACGATGAGATGTTGGGAATGGGATTATATAGAGAGTCAGAACATCAGCACGCGAGAGCTTGGGATCGATGTGGGACAACCATCGGGGGGTCCTTTATATAGGTTCTTGATGTGACAATTCATCTTCCAAACTCAATCCAATGGCTAAAAATAGTTTTGATCAGATTTGATGGTTGATATTATATCTGTAAGGAAATCCTGATAGAATCTGATCTTTTTAGGTTTTTAAGATATCATTTGGATTTTGGAAAAAGAGAATCCAAAAAAACAAATGAAAATACCAGCAAGTAAATGCTGATTGTGAAAACTTAATAAATGAAACATACCTTTCATATTACTAGAAAAATTATTCTTACTGAGGAAAATTATTCTTGAAGAACTTTAGATTCCAAAAAAATTTCATTACGGAAAAAAATTGAAAAACTGACTACGGGAAAAAAACTTCAATACGAAAAATTTTAAGGACAAAAATCTTCATTATGAAAATTTCAAGTATGAAAATCTTCATTACAAAAATTTCATGTACGGAAATATTTATTATGAAAATTTCAAGTACAAAAATCTTTATAATGAAAATTTCAAGAAAGAAAATCTTCATTACGAAAATTTCAAGTACGGAAATCTTCATTTCAAAGATTTCAAGTATGAAAATCTTAAAAACTATCTATGAAAGTTTTTGAAAAACTAACAAAAAAATGTACTCCACATATCAAAAGGAGTTGACTACTGTAGGAAAACTGGTTTCAACATAAAGTTAACAAGAAATATTACCTTACGGTTATCATTCATAACTTTTGTTTAATGTACTAAAATCTATCAGAAGGTAAAGATTTTGTGAAAATATCAGTAAGTTGATCTTACATTCTGATAAATTGAAGAATGATATCTCCCTATTGTGTGTGATCCCTAAGAAAGTGATGCCTAACATCTATGTGTTCTGCACGAGAGTGATGTGCAGGGTTTTTACTAAGGGCAATGACATTTGTATTATCACACAGAATTTGTGTTTTGGTAAAACTCATACCATATTATATGAGGGTGTGTCGCATCCACAACACTTGAGTACAAAAACTTCCAGCTACTACATATTCAGCTTCAGTAGTGGAAAGTGCTACTGAGTGTTGCTTCTTGCCAGACCAAGAAACTAAATAATCTCCTAAGAAATGACAAGTTCTGGTTTTACTCTTTCTATACATTCTACATCCACCAAAGTCAGCATCTGAAAAACATTTTAAAATAAAATAATTTCCAGAAGTATAAAAGAGTCTTAAATCCATGATTCCCTTTAAGTAGTGAAAAATTCTTTTCGCTGCCTTTAAATGAGATTCCTTAGGATTGGATTGATATCTTGCACATAAGCATACTGAAAACATTAATTCTGGATGACTGCCTGTCAAGTAAAGTAAACTTCATATCATACCTCAAAAAGATGTTTAATCTACTGGTTTCCCAGCTTCATCAAGATCAAGTGTATTTAAGGTACCAATGGGAGTACATATACTCTTAGTGTTGTCATATCCATACATTTTAAGAAGATCTTTAATATACTTATGTTGGGATATATAGATTCCTTGTGGTTTTTGAGAAATTTGAAAACCAAGGAGAAATTTTAACTCATCCATCATACTCATTTCAAACATATATTTCATTATATCTTCAAAGGAATCAGTTAAAGATTGCTGAGTTGAGCCAAATATAATGTCATCAACATAGATTTGAATAATCAAAACATTTTATTATATTTCCTTATAAAAAGGGTTGGATCTGCATTTCCCTTAACGTAATTATTTTGAAGAAAAAATCATGTTATTCTATCATACCAGGCTCGAGGGGCTTGCTTATGACCATACAAATTTTTGGTAAGTCTAAAAACATGTTCAGGATGTTTTTTGTCTTCAAAACCAGGAGGTTGTTCAACTAAAATTTCCTCTTGTACAAAACCATTATGGAAAGAACATTTCACATGCATTTGAAAAAGTTCGAAATTTAAGAATGCAGCAAAGGCAAGTAAGATACAAATAGATTCAAGTCTAGCTACTATAGCATAGGATTATTCATAGTCTATTCCCTCTTGTTGATTATAGCCTTTGGCAACTAATCTGGCTTTATTTCTTACTATGATTCCATTTTCATCACACTTATTTTTGAAAACCCATTTTACTCTTATAAAGGAATTTTCCTTAGGTCTTTAAACCAATTTCCAAACTTTATTCCTTTCAAATTCATTTAGTTCATCTTGCATGCCTTTAATCCGGTCATCATCACCTAAATCATCATCAATGCTTTTTGGTTCTCATTGGGAAAGGAATGCTAAATGTTATACATCATTTCTTAAGGAACTCCTAGTTTTTACAGGATGATTCACATCACCAATGATACTATCACTAGGATGATTCTTTAGAAACAACTGATTTGGGTTTTGTAAAACCCGTTCATCAACATAGGGTAGGAAATATTCTGGGTTAAATGCTTTAGAAATATTTTCTTGGGAATTATCCTTATCATAAGGATCTTCTATCAAGGGTTGATAATCAGTTTTTGAAAACACATCTGAATATATAAGATGGGGTTGTTTAAAACAAAAGGATCAGTTTCATCAAATTTCACATGTATTGTCTCTTCAAAAGTACAAGTGTTTTTATTGAAAACTCTATAATCCTTAGAAGTTGTGGAGTAGCCTAAGAAAATTCCTTCATCAGATTTTGGTGAGAATTTATGTCGATTATCTTTAGTATTCAGGATGAATACCTTGAAACCAAAAACATTGAAGTAGGAAAGTCTAGATTTTCTACCATTCCATAACTCATAATGTGTTTTATTAATAAAATTTCTAATTAAAACTCCATTTATAGTATAACAAACAGTACTTACAGCTTTAGCCCAAAATTGTTTGGCTACTGAATACTCACTCAACATGGTTCTAGTTATCTCTTGAAGAATTCTATTTATTCATTCTCTTTAGGGGTTCTTGGTGCTGAGAAATTGTGAGTAATGCCTTTTATACTACAAAAAGTTTAAAAATCAGAATATTTAAATTCTCCTCCATGATCACTGTGAATAGTTTTTAATGGAAGGTTTTTCTCATTTTTAACTTTGGCTCTAAAACATTTGAAATAAGAAAAATCTTCAGACTTCTTTTCTAGAAAATATACCTATATAAATCTATTATTGTCATCAAATAAGAAAAATACATAATATTTTCCACTAATGATTCTAGTTTGTGTTGGGACAAAAATATTTATATGAACTAACTGTAATGCATCAGTAGTTGAGACTTCACCGATTTATTTAAAACTTGATTTATGTTTCTTTCCATATTGACAAGGGTCACAAACTTTTGAAGAATCAAATCTATGCTCCGGTAGATCCTTAACCGGTCTTTTCTTAGAAAGTTTTCATATGTTTCTAATGTTACAGTGTCCTAACCTTCTATGCCACAACCAAGAATGATCTTCTATTGCACTAAGCAACGGTCGATCTTGGCTCCTAAGATCTTCTAAGTTTAGTGTGTATACATTCTCTTGCCTATGAGAAGAACAAATAAACTCTTCCTTGGAATTGTGTACTAAGCACTTATCATTCCTAAAATTTACAAGGTAACCTTCATCACATAATTGTCTTATGCTGATGATGTTGTGCTTAAGAACCTTAACAAATAAAACATTTGAAATCAAGGTTTTTTCAATAAGAATGATGTTACCTATACCAATAATTTCTCCCTGAGCATTATCTCCGAAATTTATTTTTCCTCCTTTCATCTTGATAATATTTTAAAAGTAGTTTTTGTTACCTGTCATATGCCGGGAACATCCACTATCAATGTACCATATATTGTTTTTGGTACTTTCTCTATTTTCATAAAAACAAAAGAGTTAGATTTTCGGAACACAATCTTTCTTGGATCTGAAAATTTATGAAATAAAAAGTTTAGGCACCCACATTTTCATAGAAAAATAGTTCTTATGAAATCCTAATGACTGAGTTTTGTTTAATGAACAACTTTTTTCCCAATTCCCATGACACTGACACTTAGTACAGAATGGAGCACTTTGAGGAACAAAAATATTTGTTAGTAAAAATCAGTTTAAAATTAGTATAACCAAAACCAGAACTATTCCTTAGAGGTCGTATTTGAGAATAAATTTTATCAAAATTTTCCTTACCTAAGGTAATGTTTGATGAACACTTCCTTAAGGAAAAAATTTCGGACTTCAGTTTGATAACTAAGTTCTTATCTTCCAGAACATTTTATTTTGAACTAGAGTTAGGCTCGAAACCATTTTTCTTAGAAATTACATTTTCTAGATCATTAGAAAGTTTATCCTTCTCAGAATTTACTTCCTCATGATTTTTAGAAATACTTTCAAAAACAAAAATTTTCTTATCAAGATCTTTAGAAAGATCTGATATTTCATTTGTGAGAATAGTATTCCTAGAATTTTCTTTATTATGATTTTTCATGAGTTTTTAATTCTCAATCTCAAGGATTTTGGAAATCCTAGAAACTTCTTCATAGGTAGGTAAAGTATTATCTTAATCAAAAGAAGATTCTTCATCTGAAGATTCATAATATTTATCATTACTATAATTTTCATTTAAGGAAATATTGGTCATTGATTCAGAATTGTGTACCTTAGCCATCAAACAATGATTTTCAATTGGTAGTCTGACTATTATACCGAGATTCCTCTGTCCAAAAGATTCGTAAACTGACGATTCATCTAAAGAGTCACCATCACTGACACTCCATGTGTCATTTGCTTTTAATAAATTCTTAGCTTTATATTTGAAGTACTTATTTTTGTTTCTCTCATAATTCTTTTCCTTTCTTTCTATTCTCTTGAGCATAGGAAAATCAGGTCTTATGTGTCTAGCTCTCTTGCATTTTTAACAAGTTACTTCTGAATATTTCTTATCTTTCTTTTCTTTCTTCTTATATCTGGATTGAAAGTTCTTCTGTCCAACAATCTTGTTCGTCCTTTGAGCAAGATTTGGTAACTCATTTTTTGAAGATTCACTTAAACTAAATTACGATTGAATAACAATCTTCTTAGATTTGGATCTAGTAAATCTCCCAGGAGTCTTGGCTTTCTTATGATTTGAAGTTGTAGTAAAAGAAACACTACCCTTCCCATTCTTCTTCTTAATTTTGTCAGCATCTCTCTTCATTCTAGTCTCATGTTGAAGAAGAGTTCCAAAAAGATCATCTAGAGAAATCTGAGTAACCTTTCTATTCTCATCAATAGCAGTCCTCTTGGATTCCCACTCATTGGGCATGATGTCTATGATTTTGTCAACATGGGATTCATCATCTAATCCTTTCTCACCCATAGATTGTAAACTATTCACAATTGTCATAAATCTTTGTTGTACTTTTCATATGGGTTCTATATAAGGAAAGAAAAAAACCATGATATTCAGCTATGAACATGGCTCTTCTAGTTTCAATCACTTTTGAAGTTCAAAAGTGTGTGACTTCAAGTTTATTCCATATACAATTTACTGCTTCACAAGATGAAATTTGGATATATATATTTCTAGTCATGGAGAAAAGAAAATTATTATGTACCTTATAATTTAGTTTATATTCATGCTTTTCTTGATTTTTGAAAGTACTAGCTTTCTTGTCCGGAATTTTATAACCTCCAGTAAGAATAACAAAATTGTCCACTCCAGTATTGATAATGAATGTCTACATACGATCTCTCCAATACTCATAATCATTCACATCAAAAATAGGTGGTCTTGTTGGATTTAGGTTGTCAATGGAACCAACATTGATTCCTACCATCTTAAATAAAACTTTCCACACAAACTTTTTAGTAATAAGAGTTTGTAAACAAGATAAAAATATTCCTCAGCAAGAAAAATATAGAACAAGATTATCTCTAAGCAAAAAGGAATCCAAACTTTATGAGTCCAAAAATCTGATTCCAAAAATATGAGTAAGATGAATTCTCTTCTGAATCTAATTGTGAGATTAATTCTGATTGAACCAATGCTCTGATACCAATTGTTGAGATGGTATATAGAGTGTGATATACTCTATAATACCAAATGTAGGATCGAAATAATATAGATACTGAATGAAGTATCTAATAATGCTCAAAATACAAGAGGGGGTGAATTGTATACTTTAAAAAATCCTTTGGAACATTTAAAGGTAGTTATGTTTAACACTGTTAAACAAGGTAATTCACAAAACCTCTAGTTCTACACACTTTCTAGATTCTGGAACTATGATTCCAAGAAATTGAATACGGAAAGACTGTTCTGGAAATATGGTTCTGGAAATGAAACTTAACAAAAGTTTACAAAGATAAATATTCTACATTAAAGCGTATAGAATCTTACTAAATCAGAGTATACAAGTATAAGGAAGTATAAGATAGTTATACTTTCCTCAACAATAAAAAATGAAGAAGAAAACTTGCAATAGAACAAGTAAAAAGTTGTAAATATTTTAACCCAAAGAGAAGGGTATCCAACAATCTTGGTTAAAGGTCCCTTGATTTATACTTTCACGAAAGTCTATCTTACCCACACTAGGGTAATCCCTCGATACGAAGATCGTAGTCTGTATTTTTATCCCCGCAAGCCCTCAACTTCAAGGTAGTCGGCACCTCTGTCTTCCTCAGCATAGAAGGCCTCAACTTCAAGGTAGTCGAAAACTCTATTTTCCTATCCCTGTAAGTCCTCGATTATACATAGCAACAATCGGAATCGCATAAAGAAAATCTGAACAAGAAATTTTGTACGCACAAAGAAATAAAGTCTCTCTCTAAAGATGGCTCTACAATCCCCTGGCTCTCATCTCTCTCTGGCTCACTCACTCTTGTAGGTTTTCTTCTCCCAGCTCGGCTTTTCCTCAACCTTCATTCCTTCCTTGAGCATGGCACTTCTAGGGTTTTATCCCCCGTTTTCTCTCTCACGGTTGGTACGCTCAGGTTTTCTCTTGGGTCTGGTCCTCCTTTTCGGCTTCAGTGATAGTGTGATGGATCCTTCCCGATTTCTTCTTCTATGCTCTAAACTAATGATCATCCAATCCTTTCTAGGTCATATTTGGAGTGTCTGATTCAAATAGTTTTTGGGCTTTACAGTTTGGCGGCCATGGATCTCCTAGCATCTCATTATTCTTCATTTAGGTTTTTGAACCCCCTTTTCCCTCATTTTCTTGTCTATTTACCTTTTTTCCTATGGTTCCTATTTTCTTTTGGGTTTATTCCCTGGTTTTATTTCCATATATGTTTCCTTCCTCTATTCGGTATTCAATTCTTTCTGGGAATGTTTTCAGATGGGTTTCGTCTCTTGTTTTTTGCTGCTGGTTGTCAGGTTGCGTCAAGGTTGTTTGTGATGGCTGCGCTTGTGTTGTCTTTATTCAATGTTGATTATTCTCGGAGGTTCTTATTTCTGTTTCATCCTGAAAATACCCACCTTTTCTCTATTCTGGATCTAAGAGTCCACTGTTCTCTCCGAGGTGGAGCTGTGCTGAGGTATACATGGTCTTTGGGATGTGTGTCTGAGCGGGAAGCTTCGAGAGGTTGATGGTGATGAGGATTAGATCATCGACGGTGAGGTTGGGTTCAGCTCTAGAAAAGATGGTGATGATTGTATGGTTTTAGTGGAAGATGCAATGCTACTGTGTTGTTTTTTTACATTTTGGTGGTGGATGTTGGAGATGCGGTCGACAGTGTTACCAAGATGAGGATGATGACTTTGATGATGTGAATGCATGATGGTCGTGATGTTGAAACGATGACAGGCCGATGATATGATGTTGGTGATGTTGTCAGGTTCAAGGTCTCCCCGTGGTGTGGATCGAGGTGGGTTGTTGGTGGTTCGATGTTGATTTTGGCGGTATTTCATAATTTTGGTTTTGAAATTTGAAATTTGTATCTTACATTTTGAACCAGTTGTGGATGTTATTCGTGAACTTTTCTGATCTTATGGCTCTCTTTTTTTGGTTCCACTTTTCCAAAAGTGGCATTTAATAAATTAAAATAAATTATTGTGGCTAATAAAGCCTCTCTCTAGAAATCACTTCAGTAGCATGTAATCTCTAGATTGATCAACTTTTCATGAACTCTTTCAAATGAGATCCTATTTATAGGCACAACACCAATGGTCGGCTCCCTCCTCCAATTGTCATATTTTTCCTTGATTTCGGAGGGACATGTACATGTGTCACACAACCAACAATTAGTTAGTAACAGAAAGCACGACATTGTTTTATAAAAAAACAAGTGTAAGAAAAAATATTGTTACATAACCAAAATCAATTATTCGGAATGTAAGAAAATAAAAGTTTAGAGTCTAAGAAAAAACACATTTGGTTTCTATAATACAAGGATATTCAGATTCTATTATCTAAGGAATTCAGAACCTGAATTCTATAGATTTTAGGAGTATATATTTCAAGGAAATTTGGAATTTGGATTCACAAGAATTCGGAACCTGAACTTACAATGTTCGGAGTCATAGTTCTTTATAATTAGGATTCTGAACTTACAAATTTCGGAGTCTAAATTCATTAGAATTAGGAGTCAGAACTCATAATAGTTTGAAGTCTGGATTCTGAGAACTTAGAGTCAGAACTCAAAAGAGTTCTGAGTCTGGATTCAAAGAACTCAGATTCGGAACTCAGAAGAGTTCGGAGTCTGAATTCAAAGAACGCGGAGTAAGAACTCAGAAGAGTTCATAGTCTGAATTTAGTGAACTTGGAGTCAGAACTCAGAAGACTTTGGAGTCTGAATTTAGAGAACTCGGAGTCTAAATTCGGAGTCTGAAAACAAAATTCTCTATATCTAAGTATTATATTTTTGTGATGTTTTAGATATGAATCCTAATTTTACACTTAGACAAGATAATGAACAATGAAAAACATGATAAGGATAAATTTCTTTGGCGAAGGAAAATTTTCTGTATGAAAGTAAAACATAGGGTAAAATGAAATTTCCTTAAGATAAGGTGTTTGTGATTTTCGAAACAAGAAGGAATGGTAAATACATAAGGAAACCTTATTTACTCAAAAATCTCCCCCAAGTATGAAGGTATGGAAAAGTTATAAGTAAAACCTTATTGAATCAACATATTATTCTATGTGACCATGTAGTTATTTTGAGTTACCATAGAAATTTCAAATTGACCTCAGGATATAATGCAAACCTACTGTGATGTATTTAAAGTTACTACAATAACCATCTGTGGTGATTCTGAGTTACCGTAGTGAACCTAATATAAGTATTTCAAGTGGCCTTATGAGGTATATTTAAAACTAACTGCATGAGGTATATTTCAAAATGACCACACGAGGTATATTTCAAAGTTATTTCATTGGTATATTTCAAAGTGACCGCATGAGTATATTTCTTGTAACCGCATGTGTATATTTTAAGTGAACACACTTCAAACTTCTATACAAAGTTAGTATAAAAAATGTGTGCTTTGTTTTCATAGTATGTTAACTAACCATAAGAATTATGCATCTCATGGAAAATTAATTATTTTTTAATTTTGAGAAAATATATATTCTCTTATATAAAGTATTTGTTGATTATTTCTATATACTGTTTAAATATATGTTTATTTAATTTGTTTTAATTGATCTAATTATTTTTAATATAATTTTATATTATAATGATTATGTTATATAACTATTTAGTAGAAAAACAGCATGGGAATAATTATAGAAATAAAAATTTTCATTTTATTTATTTTATAATGCTTTTTTAATAGTTTTTGAATTATTGAATCACTGCAAGTTAGTGGGATCATTTTTATTTTATTAATTTTTTAAAAAACTCTCATTTATTCTAATGATGATATTAAATGTTTTTTAATATAATAATTAATGTGATCTAATATTATTGTTGAATACACATGAAGTATAAATAAGAAATGATGTGTTTCCATATTTTAAATATTTCTAACCCATGCATATTTTTGATGAGTTTAGGAAAATCTCATGCAAATAGAAATTAAGATCATCATTGGTGATTAGTTTATAAATAGATACCCAGGCTTGTAGTGAAAAACAATTGGTGAAATTTTGAATAATTCATGAAAATAACTATTTTCTGGATATGCGATGAAGATATTTTGTGACTACTATTCGATTAGTGAGATCATGAAGCTTCTTAAATTGTGTCATTCATTATAGTTGAAGTGATAAAATATAATCAATCTACATTGTATTCAAAATCTTATGATCTCTACTAGTCTTCATTATTTTCTAGTTTTCTTCATGTTATTTTTTTATTAATCTATTTTTAATTATCAGAATCGATTTATGCCTTTTCCAATCAAAATATAGTTGGTATTGGTAATTCTATCAACCCAAAGGAAGGTTATCAGGTTGTCAGTTCCAAATAAAAGTCAAGTTAGACTAGGTCATGACTCTTATAAAAATTTGAGGTTGTACCTCTAGGTATTATAAAAGGAAGTGTCTATAAATAGGCTTCGCAACTTCAATAGTGATTTTTCTTCATGGGTACTGATATTCTAACCAATTAGAGAAGTTTTAAAAGTGTAATTGGATCTTGGTGATTTTAAAATACTATAAAAATATTGTGTTTATATTTTAATTTCCAATGCACTATATTTTTTACACTTCACTTCACTGTTGTGGCATATAATAATAAACTCTAATTTATTATTTCATTTAAATGTTTTTAATGAATATTCACCCCACTCCCCTAGTATATTAGTGTCATCTATCTTTATCTAACACACTAAATGACTCAAATTATTTTTCATCCTCACATCGATCAATTCAATTATTAATAAGTAAAAAATTTGTATTTTCCAATGTATATAAATTATTACCTTTCCACTCAAAAGAATATTATAATTTTTTCTTCTTTATAGAATTTCATGGTTCTTCATCCTCATAATCACTTTATTCATCTTCACATTCTTTCATCCTTGGATAGTTAGTAGTAAAATTTCCAATATCCCCAAATCTAAAAAACTTCAATGGTAACATCCCATGATATTTACCTTTAAATATTTTTCACACTTCTTGAAATGAAAGGAATAAGTCTCTCAAATTCCACTTTAATATATTCTTTATCAAAAATAATATTATGCATTCAAAACTATTTTTTTATACTATTTTACTTATTCAAATTCATTTACTAAATTTATCTATCATCCTTATTATTCATCTTGAAATATATTTTATTCTTGATTTCATTGGCAATTTGAATTCTATGAATATTATATAATGTAAGTTTACCAAGATCATGGTATTCGAGTATTGAAACATTCACAACAAAACTATCTAAAAAGATATGTAGTAACTTATCAACCATTGTAGTGCCATCCAACTTCTCACGGAATCATATAATGGTTCTCATAATCTCATTTACTCTAGTGAATAATCCATCTATTGATTCATCATATTGTACCTTGAGATTTTAAAATATCAATCACTAAACTTATAACATTTCTTTCTTAAAATTTCTATTACCTTTATAAATGTTTTACAAATTATCCAAAATAACCTATTCTATCTTGATTCCCTAAAAATTCATAAATTCCTTCTCTATGAGATTTAAAATAATGGATTTCATATATTGACTATTATTCATTAAATTTATCTAATGTACTACTATCATAACACTACCTTCAGCATGAGGAATAAATCCATTTGTGATATCCTTTAAAATATTCAAACTATTAAATGAAAGGTATAGCATTATCTGATCATTAAAAATATAATAATTATTCATACAAAAATTGTTAATCCCCTTATTTTTAATTTAATTTAAGTTTTTCTTATTTAAAAAATATTCAAAGACTAAATATTTAAACTGATGGGGAGACATTCTTAAGATAACTTAAACAAAAAATAGTTCAAAAATTCTTTAAAGTAATAACTTCAAAACCTTTTTATCTTCATAGTAAAACATGTTTCTCTTATACCAATTGATATACCCTAACATGTTATAGGCTCAGTAAGAGGGGGAAATCAATAAACCATGGTCAGTATTTCATTTTTATGATTTATTATAAAATCAACCTTCATCATTTATCAGAGTGGGATATCTGACTGCTTCACTCACACAAACTATGGAAAGAAACAAACAAGGACACTTGATGTTCATGTTTCACAACTCAAAACAAGTATTTAATACTTGGAATAATCTAGACTCACCCTAATATATATGATCCCCCAAAATAAACAACATTATCATAAGAAAGTAGGGTATATTCTACACTCATTATATAGGGATATATTAGTGTTGTCTTCCGAAGGGTTTCCAAACAAAATGCACAATTTTATTTCTCTATTAAGGTGGGGATTATTCTAATTCCTCTAATGATTTATCTTGAAAATATTATATTTCTCCTGTACTTATTCAATATATAGAATAGTTGTGACATTTTTCTTTCTTCGTCACCACTTCCCAAAGTTGTGATAATCACACACATAAACTATGTGTGTTTACTCTTTCTCTTCATCTTCTTCTTCGACTTACATTAATTCAAGTCTTATTACACTTAAATCTTATTCTTATCAACACTAAATTACATAGACTCTATTTTATTCCTTATACACTTCACATTATATCTTTAACTTTTTCTAAAAAAAATTCTTCACTTATCATTACTACATAAATTCTAAAAAATGCAAGACCAAATTCTTTTAAATCATGAACAGTACCTAAAATTTAAAATTTTAATTTTAATTTCATATTAAAATTACAAATTACAAATTCTTCAAATTATTATTAATTTATCGTACTTACTTTCGATCTATTGAACTATCCATGCCCTCTTAGTAACAATAAATATAATTTTAGAAATTATAGAGAAAATATGGAAGCCTATAGAGTTATTAAATTAGTCACTTCATAATATACACTCAAATATGGAACTCTTATATGACCATGGTTGGAAACAGAGAGTGTTGTATGGAAATTTTGACATTTTTCACTATCTATATCCTCCATGATGGTGTGTGTAATTTTATTTTAGTATAAATTCACTTATCTAATTTGAAAATATCTCTAAGAACTCTTTCTAGCATGGAATGTTCTATTTATTTTTTTAAAATAGTGAAATTTTAATCTCACAATGTTATGTACTGTAGAATATATCTCATAATTTCAAACCTTTGGGAATTATTATATTATTTCACTTCCCTCCTAGAAACCCTCTTCAATTGTTTGAGAACTCGTCAAAGTGTACACCAATAATTAACCATGGCATGGTGATCCCAATTTTGATTCCCAGAAACTTACTCTTCTTTAATCACTATAATGACCTCCACGATGTATTCTAGACCTCATTTTCCCATAAGGAAACATTTCAACCAGATCACCTTATATGGCACCCATAGAACTGGTGATCACCCCATTTTTATTTTATTTCATGTTATTTAAATCACAATGGTATAGTATTCATATAACTAGAGAATATGGAAGACTTATTTTTAAAGCCATGGACTAAAAATGACTATTTCCTTAAAATCTTACCAATATTTTCTCCCCTAATCATCTTCAAATCAATTTTATATATGGCCACAACATGGTGATATCACTATCACTTCAAATACATTAAAACTATACACTTAGATCTTCAAATGTATTTTATATTATCTCAATAATTCTAAATCCTTATAATAAACATCTTTTTAAATGAATCAAAATAAAACACCTAATTTTTTACATGATTTATGTGTTCATTACAAAATAAAACACACCAATCATATCCAATTTTTCTTCCCTTCACTTATTCCCCAGCCATGAGATCAACAATCACTAAATCAAATATTTGGATAAATAATATGCCCCTTTGGATTTTTTTGGAAACCAATGAATAAAAAAAATTAAAATTTATTATAATTATAAATTAATCATTATTAAATAATTCTAATCCTACATGAGTGAACTCAATGTAAGAAACAAAAATAATGAATAGTAATGTCATTTTATCTATAAAATATTGACTTATATTCATTTCTGCACATATCATGATACTCTTGATAGTAATTGAAAAATAAAATTCACTTATCACTAAATAACAATTAATTAAATCAACTAAGAATCAACTAGATACAAATTGTGAATTAACTACAAAACTTATTTTATTTTTAAAAACTGTCCCTTGAATCCATGTATGAAAAGTTCCCAAAAATTGATCACCAAACATGTTAAAATAGTTCACATGATGAATTCACAACATCTTACCCATTTGTGATTATATGAATGGAGTTAAATTTAAAGTTATTTATGTTATATTTATCCCCCTTTGAAAAAAATTATCAAAATAACAAGATAGTAGAAGGGATAAATCACATAGATTTTCCTTAGGTGAATGAAGATTTAGAATTTTTCTTCCACCCCTATGGATTGATACTAAACTCACAATTTTACTAAAAAACACTTTTATTATCCAAGTTTATCTTCAACTACCATTTATATTTTTAATAGTTGTATTCTTTTTAACTTTAGTAAAATGATAAGTTAAAGTCACTTTCTTCTTAATACTTCTAACTTCTTCATTTTCTAAACATTGAAATTGTAGTCCAGAAATAGAAGTAACTTATTCATCATTTTTTTCTATTTTTATATCTAAGACCAATTATTTAGCCTTATTAATGAGTTTAATGTTTTTTATACATTCCAAAATCAATAATCTCTATTTTCCTTACAATATATTGTTTGTTCTTCTTACTAGGGATCTTCTTATTCATAGTTTCCATAACATTAAATAAGTTTCTTCGAGTATGTTTCCATCTAATTACTACACATATATCCTTAATATTCTTCATAACACATTAATTTTTATAAAATATCACTTATTTTTATTCTTCACATAGTTGATACACACTTATTATATTCTGTTTCCACCCATCGAAAAATAATGTGTTCTCTAATTCCATATTCTCTTATCTAAAGATAATTAAACCAATTAATCTGATTTTGAGTGGCCCACCATTATCAAAGTTAATAAAATATTTCATAAAACTATTAACACCATTAAATAGATTACAAATATCCAAATATATGATATGAGTTTCTATTATGAAGAATCCATTGATGTTTTCATTATGATTTTTTGTGTGAAACTTCAATAATCAAATCCATCTCTTTTCCAATAATATTATTATTTTGAAACTTTTGAGTATTAAAATTCATACTCAACTTGGTTGTAAATACAATGATATATTATTCATCAAAATGACCTTACTATCCACATATTCTATAAGTTGCACCTAATAATTATATTTTTTTTAAACCCTTCTATCCAAAAATTTACTGATTTCTTTTAGACATTTCTCATCTGAGTAGGTTGGATTCCCCTCACGTTTTGTGTCCCATAGCCACCATACTTGTATTAATGTTGGTAATGAATCTAATATATTCATTATAAGTTAATAAAACCTCCATATCACCAACAATGTGAATAAAATTTATACTTTCCTCTTAAAATATGTTGATGTCTAGATATTAGCACTTTCTCTTATACTGTCATCTAACTATAAATATTGGATTATTTTTACAAACCAAAATTTTATTTTTATACCTAATAAATTATTAATTATTCTATAATCCATTATATCTCTTTTAAAATCACTATGTTTAATATTTTTATCATTTAAATTAATACTCATACAATTAACTAATTTTTGAGAATCATCTTTTTTTCCATGAATTATATTTTCTTCTCTTTTTTACATTTAATCATTCCTTTTTACCAAAACATTCAATATATTTTTTATTATTTTAATTTTATCTTTATTTTTAATCTTGAATCTCACATTTATATTAGGATTTAACTTCTTTCATATTTTTCTTCCTTGATATTTCTCCGACATCATGAACATAATTATGAAAATTAAATTTATACCTATACAATTCCTTTTGTTCATATATAAATATTTATCAGAAAAATATGAATCTTTATTTAATTTTCCTTAGCCTTTAATTCCAAGTCAATATTCAATATATTCTATTTATAAAGAAACTTCTTCAATCTATCAATATCATTAATCAACTTTGACTCATTTTCAAAATAGAAACTATTATTATTAGCATATAGTTTACAAAACTTATTCATGTCATTATTCTCCTCCTCCAATTGATAAATTTTCTAGACACACTATTTGAGTTCCCATTTTTTCATGAGCTTTATTAGTTAATATTACTCACTTTCATCGTAATGTTTTCCATCACTTTTGAATTCCTCCCTATTTAGCTTTGAAAAAAAAATAGTTTTTCACCATATTCAGTGGATAACTCTGATTGTTTATCATCCACACATCTTTCAGTACTATCAAGATTATATAAGAAATTATTTTATATAGATAAATTATTTCTTTTAATCTTTAAATAATATTTTTATATTTTATTATTCAATTAATTTCTTGGATATTTGTCTTCATCTTCACATTCTCTCCTTTAATATTCTTCTACACTTGTACATTTAGTAGCCACATGTCCAATACCCTTATAGATAAAATAATTCATTGGTAACTTCTCATGATATTTACCTTTAATTATTTTCATAATTCTTGAATATAAAGACATAAGTTTTTCAAATTAAACATCAATATATTCTTCATCAACATAATCCACTTCTTTTAAAACTGTTTCTTTTCTATTATTTTATTTTATCAAATCCTTTAAGGAAATTTCCTTATCATCCTTATTCATATTCATGAAAACACCCTCCTTAAAAATTAAATAGGAAATACTAGTATTATAAATATGATTTAAGGGAATTTTTCCAGGATAATGGTCTTTGTGTATTAAAAAAATTGCATTAAATCTACCTAGAAAGGTGAGTTGTATCTTCTCAATAACCATAGTGTCTTCCAACATCACACCAAAAAAATTGATGGTGCTCATAATATCATTTAATCTATTGAATAATTTATATAATGATTCATTATCTTAATTATTTATATCTTAATATCTTAATCTTCAAATTTATTTCTTTTATTTCTTGACTTTTTTATTACTTTTATAAATGTTTTATAACTTATCCCAATGACCCTTTATTTCCCTGATTCTCGTGATATTGAGAAATTACCTCTATAAAAGATATGGAGAAATAATATTTTGTTCATGAAAATAATTATTCAAATTCTTATTATCTATAATTATAATAGTAATAACTTTATTATGAGGAATATCTCCATTGATGGTATCCCCCAAAATATTTAAACTAATGGATATACGATATGGATGCATCTAATATTTTCAACTATAATAACTCCTCTCACCAAAAGTGAGAATCCACTTTTTCCACTAAACTCAAGTATTCAATATTTATAGAAAAAATAGAGACTAATTATTCCACCACAAAGATAGACTTTCTATAAAGAATTCAAACACCAAATGTGTTGAAATTTTCTTCAAAGTAATAAACTTCAAAACATCTTGATCTTCATAGGATAGCATGTTGATCTAATACCAATTAATATACCCAGGTACGGTATAGGTTCACTATGATGGAGTGAATCATTGAAAATTGGTTTTTTCTCTTTTGAATATTTCTTATGAAATCATCTTATGTCACTTATTAAATTTTGAGATCATACTACTTAACTCGCACACACTAAGGAAAGAAACAAGTAAAGAAAAGCAATGTAAAAATTTTACAAATTAAAATGAGTATCTATTACATAGAAGTATTTAAACTTTTTAATGACCATATGATCCACTATAATAAACAATATTGTAACATCTCTAGAATATACTGTGTTATATAGTTTATAAAATATGCAACACCAAGCTTAAACTAAACATGAATTATTATTATTTAAATTTTTTATTTATAACCTAGATCATAAATTAGGGGGAAAGAATAGGATTATCCAAATTAAGATATATATATATATATATATATGTTTACTACTAAATATAAATTTTTTTATTTTTTCTTAATAAATAACCACTCAATTTTTCAATAAATCCATTTTATACTTCAAAAATAGGTTTTCTTCAAAAATGGTTTCTATTGATTTTATATGAGAATATTATAAATAATTTTCAAAAAATTTGGAAATTTTATTTGATAAAATTGATGTAATTTTTTAAATCATCATATCAAGATTATCTTAGGGTGAAATTTTTTTATTTTTCTAAAAAAATGTATTTTTCAATAAATATAGAAAAATACGGATTTTTTATAAAACAGTCTTTTCTTTTCATTTAAAAGTATCAATATGATTTTAATTTGATCTAAAAATAATATGAGACTTTTTAAATTATAATAATTTAATTTATTTCATATTAATTATAATTATACCTTATTTTTATATAAGCCCATTTTTTGCTTAAAAACACATTTTTTCTAAAAACAATTTTTTGTTGTGTTTTGTAAATTTATATTAATATTTATTTATAAAAATTATAGGAATTTAATATTTAAAAATGTATCTCATATTTTTTTATTATGATGTCTAAATTTCTCAAATAGATCGCTTTTATTTTTATCATTATTTATAGTAATAGTAGTAAATATTTTTCACTTCAGAAAGGGTAAATCAGTTAATTAAGATTGATAAATTATTAGAAGGACTAGTAATACACCTAAACAATACTTTAAACTATTTTATGTTTTTGGTTTTACCATCATCATACAAGATTCTAATTTTTGGAAAAAATCCAGTTTTCTTCAAAAATGACTAATATATTATTTTAAGTAAATAAAAAGTCAAAAGTGTCACTTTATTTTAATATTTATAATATTTTGTGATAGGGATAAAAATGATTTATGTTACATTATAAATTATTATTATAAATATAAATTATTTTTTATCATGGTAGTTTATTTTAAATTTTTTGATGAGATAACTACTTTAAAGGTTTACACAACTTTGACATAGTGCTTGTGCAGGAAGTAGAAAAAGCAAGTAAATAATCTTAAAAAACTGAAAGTAATATTTTTTGAGTGAGTTATAGTGTCCAAATATATATATATTTATATATATATTAAATATTATGTATGTTTTAATTTATTTTTTTCTAATTCCATTTCAATCATTTTTTTTCAATGTCAGATTAAATGAATAGTGTCAAAAATGACATTAATGATATTTTATGTAAATAAATATTTTAATAAATTAATTAAAAATAATATAAATCATGAAGGAGGAAAATAATGAATATAAATGGTCTGAAATTTCACCCCTTATAAATTAATGATACAATTTTTACCTTATAAGTAAAATTTTAACCCATTAATATTGAAAAAGTCATTACCACAGTTAAGGTTAAAATTGGTTAACCAAGGGGTTAGACCAAAATATAAGGTTTAAAATAAATATTAACCTATATATATTTAATTTTATTATTATATTAAGAACATATACTCTTTATAGTCTAATTAATTTCATTTTGGAACCATTATACACGAGTTATCCACGTATTGTATAATAATATTTCAAGTATTTCCAAAAAAGAAATTGATTATATTTTATAATAAATAATATTATATTAAATGATTTAAAATTACTAAAAACCCTATATTCGTCCAATTTAATGTTTTATGGTTAAAAATATCTAAAATGGTCCATTTATGGGTCATTTTCCCTTTTATAGTAACAATCTTGACCCTTAAAGAGTAAAAATACATTGATATCATAGTAATTGTTAAAAGGGTAACTGAGGGGGTTAAAACAAAGTGATAAGGGTAAAAAATAATCAAAACTTGTTCAAATTTTATTGGATTGGATTATTTAGAATAATATGCATCCTATATTTTAATTATAACAATTTTTATCCACTTGAACGAGAAAATTAATATATATTAATTAAATACTTTATGAAATCCCAAGAATACTTCTCCCATCCATATAAAAGGGCAGCATATCTCTTCTCTACACACTTAAAAATCCATTCAGTTCTAAAAGTTATTAATAAAATCCATTAAAACATCCCAAATTACATTATAGTGGTCTTATTTTGGGTATAACCATATAGGGATTAATGGGTAAAAATGGGGTTGTCCGAAGAAGATGTATAGTTCATAACCGAACATTTTCATTTTATTTATTATTTTAACTCCTTAAAATATTATTCAAAATTTATAAAATAATAACACAATTATAATAAAAATACATATATTCTTTATTTTAATGTAATAACATATAATTATATCTTATTCCATCAAATATAAAATGAAGTTGTCATTCATGTGTACGGTGAACAACCCTAACACGAATCGATGTAAATCGTTATTCATCACCACCTCTCAACACTGGTTATAATGATGTACTTAAAGAATATATATGATATTAAGGGAATGATTATCATTTTATAAAGATATCACATCATCTATTTTATTAATTATACATCTATGTAAAAATGATAACATTGTGTGTGTGTGCGCGTGTGTGTGGACTAAAACCTCTATAAAGCAATGTGATTAATTTTTCATAACCAAATCATATAGATACTATATATAAGTGTTTTAAACTAAATAATATGATATTTATGAAATAATTATAATTATTAAAATGTAAACTAATGTATAACTTCTTTCATTCATGATCGTTGAAAAATGGAAATGTTACTCATGCATACATGAATCCTACTGTCTCCATGATTGTAACATGGTTCATTATTCATAACCATAATTCATAGTTGGTTTTGATAGAATATTTTATGTATGGATATTAAAATTATATCATTATTAATATTCTTTAGATGATGGAATAATTACTTATTTGACAATGTCCAACCCAATAAATTCATTTTTGACATATGAGCTGAATATCATCAAAATGTGTGATGTGAACATAATTCATTAAGTAATTGTATATGAAATGGTAATAAATAAAATAAAGGGGATAATAAACTTTTAAATGGTTCTTAGGAAAAAATAATTAAATTAGGATTATTATGCAGGAAGATAAATAATGTATGTGAGGAGTCACACTCGAGGTAATGGACACATTAATTTAAAAATATTATTTTATATGTTTTAAATATATATTTTTTAAAAATATATTATATGTCCATACTGTTAAAATTATTTTATTAATTTATGTAAATGTAATTAATTAAATTATCAAAAAATATTTATTTTTTACGTTCTTTCAATGGGATTCAAAAGGATTCTTTTTATGTATTTTATATGGAATGTTTTGAATTTGTTTAACAAAATGTGAAAGTAATGGTTTCTTTAACATATATTTCATGAATAAAATTTCCCACTAGTATTCGTTTTAACGTTTATAAATAATCCTTTAAAATTTTACAGTGTTATTTTTAAATAAAATCATTTACACAATTTTTTGGTATTTTTTCAATTTAATGTATTTTTAAGAGAAGGGCGCATTTCTCCCTATTTTTATGTGAAAATGGGAAGTTTTTTTATTATGGGTTCAAAAGATTTTTTCATGGGTTTATGATAAAAAGAAGAAAATATAAAAAAATTATTCATGATATGGAACTTGGGCATTATATATGATAACGAGTGATCATGATATAGCTTATACAATGGGTGATCCCAATATAGATAATATGATGGGTGAGGCCTATTATAGTTCCCTAATGCATTGGTTATTATACCTCTCCTTCAAAGGAAAGAAATTTTAAGTTAACCATGAATGTTTCTCCTTTGGATTTAACTAGCTCTAGTTAATTTTGACATGAGTTTAACTCATGTTATAAATATAATACTCTATAGTTCCCAAAATGGTTTCTAATTGCTTTCTATGAATTTTTATGTTTTTTTAGAAAATAGTGTGTTTTATATGTGTATATTATTTAGTTTATGAACTCAAAGAATAAAATGGAATATTTAAATATTTTATGGGTTTTCATGCTTTGATTATACTAATGAATTTCTTAATTTTATGTTCCTTACTAAGATTTTTTTTCTCATCCCACATTTTCAAATGATTTATCACAAGAATTAAGGATGTTTAGAATAGTTAATAAAATAAAAGTTATAGATATAGAGTTTTTCTTGAATTAATTAATCATGTATTTATAAGGATCTTATTTTGTGGGAAAAATATATATTATGTGGAAATATACACTTTAAATAGTTTTTCCTGATTCACTAAAACACTAATCCTAAAAGGTCTTTTGGTATATAAGTGATTAAATATATTTTTTATGTTGTTGAATGTTTTGGACGGATAAAATTGGGTCACACATATCAGTATTAAATACAAAAATTTATATATTATATTTTAAGAACTGGATTAGGGAGTGCAGACTCGGGGTTGTTATAGTTGTTAACAAAAAAGGGTTTAGACAAATTTGGATATTAGAATGATTTCTTGAGATTTTATCTTAAGAGTTATGGATACCATCATATGTTTATGATTTTAAGGATGATCATAAGTTCAATGTCCTAGAAAATGCTTTTTAGGTTTAAAGTGATGGGATTTTAAAGTGATTAATGAAATATTGGGAGGAGTTTTATTTTTTGAGGTATAAATAACCCTTAGGTTTAATATAAAGTACTATTTTAGGAAGAATTCCATTAAATTTTTTTGGAATAAGTTTAAAGCTATTGATAACCTTTAGGCTTTATATGATCTTTGATATTAAGTTAAATATCGGTTATTACAATTTTGGAATATATGTTTTATTATATATATATCCATGGGATCGAAAATTGATTTTGTGATTAAGTAATTAATATTATTTAGGAATAATTTCACTATTTTTGGAACCTTGTAAAATTAATGTAAATGTAAATTATATTGAATAATATGGTATTTTATTTGGGGAAAAAGTTTAAAATATAATTTTTTAAAAATATATGATTTTAATGTGGATTTTTGGTGATTTGGGTTATTTATGGAAATGATAACCATATCTCAGAGATTATATGATTAGAGTATATAAAATTTTGGGTATATGATTTTATGAGTAACTAATAATGTTTGGAGATAAATGTTAAATTAATCTTAGAAGAATAGTGATCAAATATTTCTGATTTTTGGGTTTTGAAATTGGTCAGGAATGTTTTGAATAATTTTAAGGTTAGTTATTTATCAAATTATCTATGATGAAAATTGGGTGTTATTATTGAGGATTTAGATATTAATATTGGATTTCGTCATTTAAGGTTTAGTCATTTTGATAATTATCTTATCTTGTGATAACCATTTTGTTTTGGTAAATTTAAAATGATAGGATAAATTGCTTGTTATCCTTTTATGGGTTATTTTATCCCTTAAATGTTTATTTCATTGTTTTAGGCATGAAAATTTTATCTTGAATTCTCATTATTTATAAAACAAAGATTAGATTCTAGTAGGAATTGATTAAATAATGAAATTATACTTATCAAGTAAGTATAGTTCCTTTTTCTATTGGTTTATATGGTAAATGAATTAATTAACTCTAGGAAAAGTATCTTGAAATAAAAATGTTATCTAATTAACTTCATTTGTGATGAATCGATGGTCTTTTTAAAACCTTGTTGATTTATGGTTTTGTTATCATTAACATTCTCACGATCATTCATATTCTTGTGATCAATGTTCTTTGTCACTCTCTACCATTATTTGGAAATTACATTTTCTTCTATGTATACAATTTCACATTTAAAAAATTTGTCCTTTTTGGAAACCAAGTGTGTGTTATTCGATATAACATTCATATTTTATTATCCCTTTTTGAAAAAGGATGTTTTAGTAATCCTTTCCACGATTTTGGATTTCAATAAATTTATTTTAAAATCTCAAACTATTGATTACTAAGACCATGTTTAAATTGTTAGGATAAATTTTTTTAAAGGGGGGATAATTTAATATCCTGAAATTTTAAAATAAAGACTATTTTCAATATCATACAAGATATGAAACACCAAACTTAAAAAACCCAAGAAATAGTATAACTTAAATGTTACAGTAATAACCTAACCCTTAAATTGGTGAAAATTAATAATATTAACCACATTATAAAAAATATATTTATATAAAGGTACTGATCAATTCAAATTTATTGATTCATTCTTAATAAATAAGCAATAAATTTTCCAATAAAGCCATTTTATTATTCCAAAATATGTTTTCTTCAAAAATGTTTTTTATTTATTTTAGAGATATAATATTATAATTAGTTTATAGAAATTTTAGAAATTTTATTTTATAAATATTATGTCATTTTTAAAATCAAAATATCAGAATTAACTTAGGGTGAAATTTTGAGTTTTATCTGAAAAGACTGATTCTCAGTGAATAGTTAAAATAATATTTTTTTGTAAAACTATCTTTTATTTTCATTTAAAATTATTATTATTATTATTTTATCTTAATTTAACATAATATTTATTTAATTATATATAATATTATTAACTACATAGTAATTATAATTATACTTTCTTTGGGTATAAGTCTATTTGTGTGCTTAAAAATACATTTTTCTAAAAACTATTTTTCATTGTATATTATGGGTTCATATAAAAATTGATTTTTGAACTTCAGTGAATTTAGTATTGAAAAATTAATTCCATATTTTTAATAAGGATTTTTGAATTTGGAAAGTATTTCCCTTTTAGTTTTGTTCATTTTGAGTAGTACTCGTAGTAAATATTTTTCACCTCTATAAGGGTAAATCAAATAATTAAGGTTAAAAATATTATGAAAAAATGACTATAAAAATTGACCTTGTATTTTATGAGTTATTTTCTAACATAATCATCCAATATTTAAATTTATGTTAAATTGTCACCATTTTCAGTTTGAAAATGACTTATATATTATTTGAAGTAAATATAAAGTAAATAATATCACTCTCTTTCTTTTAATATATATAATATTTTGAAAAAGAAATAAACATGATTTATTATCATTTATAAATGGTTGTATGAAATATAAATTATTTTATTTATTATTTTAATTTATTTTTAATTTTTAGGGATGAAATAATTACCTTAAATGGTTATGCAACACATACACAGTGCCAGTGCAAGCAATAGAAAATCAAGTGAGTAATCTTAAAAACCTCAAAGAAGTATTTTTTGAGTGAGTTATAGTTTTCCATGAAATTCATATATATATTACATATTTGGTATTTTTAATATTTTTTATTCAAATTATTTTATTTTCACGTTTTTTTCAATTTCAAATTAAATTAATAATGTAAAAATGATATTGATGATATTTTATGTTAAAAAATTATATTGAATTATTTAAAAATAAATAAAAAAACATAAAATAGGATGATTTTGATGATAAATTGTCTAAATTTTCATAAATTATCCATTCATGATCCAATTTTCTAATTATAAGTAAAATTATAACCCTTTAATATTGAAAATTTAATTACCATAGTTAATGTTAAAAAAATTTAACCAAGCGTTTAAACCAAAATATATGGTTTAAAATAATATCTAAACATATATAAATTTTATTGGATGACTGTATCAATACCTTATAATTCTTATATTTTAATTAATTCAATTTATTAACCATTTTAAATGAATTATTTAGATATTATATTATCATATTTAATGTATTTCCAAAAATTTTATTAATGATATTTTATAATAAATAATATTTTATTAAATGATTATAAATTAATAAAAAACATATATTTTCCCAATTTAAATTTAAATGGTTAAAAATATCAACCATTTTACATTTATGGGTCATTAATCCTTTTATAGTAACTTTTTTACCCCTATAAAGTAAAAAAAACTTTGATATCGCGATAATTGTCAAAAGGGTTAACGGGGGTTTAAACAAAGAGACAGGGGTCAAAAAATATATAAACTTATCCCAATATTTTTGTATGGGAGGATTATGATTCATCATAATAATATATTCTATGTATATTAATTTTGATCCACTTGAACATGGAAATTAATTTATAATAATTAAATACTTTAAGAAATACCAAGAGTTCCTCTCCCCTCATTATAAAAGGCCACCCTCTATCCTCTTCTCTAAACACTTCAAGATTTATTTAGCTCATAAAATCCCTAAACAATACCTATAAAATCCCTCACCACATTTTCTAGGTATTATATTGGGAAGAATACCAACCTTAAAGGGATTAAGGTGTAAGGAAAACAAAATCTGAAGAAGATGTATTGTTCTTAACCAGACATTTTCATTTTATTTCTTATTATAACTCCTTTAAATATTATTCAGACATGATGAAATAAAAAAATATATTCCATATGTTGAGATATTTTTATGTTATAAAATAACCTATATTCATCTCATCTTCCATAAAATGTGAAACAAAATCGTTGTTCATGTGTATGGTGTACCACCACCTCACGAACTGAACTAATTCATTTTCCATCACTACCTCTCACATATGGTTATAATGATGGAATTAATGTATACATATTGTGTTCATGACATAATTATTATTTTTTAAATATATTATATCACTTATTTTCTTAACATTCCAACCATTGAAAAATGATAACATCGTTAATGCGTACGGGCGGATTACCTCTTCCACAAAGCGATGTGATACATTTTTCATAACCACATAACATAACAATTTATATAAGTGTGTTTTAATAAATAATATTATATTTATGATATAATTATCATTCTATAAATATAATATAATACTTAACTTCTTTCCATTAAGATCATTGAAAATGGAAATGTTACTCATTTGTGTGTACGGCCTACCGTCTCCATGATTGTAACATAGTGCATTTTTCAAAACCAAATTTATTGGTTAGTTTTAAAAGTATAATTATCATATAAAAATTATAATTATTTCATGATTATTATTCTTGTATAATGGAACAATTTCCTCTTTTTTCGTGGTCAACCTTTCGAATTCATTTTGGATATATGAGCCAAATATCATCAAAACGTTCTATGTGAACTTATTTGATTAAGTAATTCTGTTTAAAATGATAATAAATAATAAAATATAATAATAAACCTAAAAAATGTTCTTAATAAATTAAATATTTATCATTATTTTAATTATTAAATAATATAAATAACATGTTTGACAAAATTATTGTATGAATGTATTTAAATTTAATTAATTTAATTATAAACAAAATTTTATAATTATATTTAATTTTTTATGGATTTCAAAAAAAAATGTTTTATATATTATATACAAAACATTTTGAATTTCATTTCAAAAGTGTGAAAGTAAATGTTTTATTTAACATATATGGCATGTACATAATTTCTCACCATCTTAAATTTTTATTGTCTTGAAGATTCCTTTACAAGTTTACAAAGTTATTTTTAAATAAAAACATTTCCTCAAAATTTTTAAGAATTTTTTATTTTGAAGAGTTTTCAATATGAGTGTGAATTTATCTCTATTTTTACATGGAAATGGAAAGTGTTTTGATTATGGTTTAAAAATATTTTTTCCTAGATTTATGATAAAAATATACAAGCTTAAAAATGATTTATTCCTGATATAGTACTTGAGAATTATATATAATGACTGGAGATCCCGGTACAACATATATGATAGTTGAGCTCATTATAGCTTTTATGATGTGTGATCCCCATTATAGATCAATAATACATTTGGTAATGTAAATTGTCTTCAAAGAAAAGGATTATAGAGTCAAATAGAAAGGTTTATCCTATGAATTTAACTAAGATATGGTTTTTCTTACATGAGTTTAACATGGGTTATGAATATAATTCTCTAAGTTTCCTAAAAGGGTTTATAATTCTTTACTATGAGTTTTAAATAATTTCATTGAGAAAAAATGTGGGTTTCATATAAGGCCCCAGCCTTAAACCTTACTTAATCTTGAGTTATTACAAGATTACACATTGATGATCTTTTCAAGTTTATATTTTTAGAGAATTAGATCATAAAACTTTCATTACATTCCACATTTAAACAAAGTGGTTACATAAAAAATAGTATTTATTTTTCCCCTCAATGGAAACATACTTAAAATAAAACATGGATTCTTTCTTGACACTTCCTTGACACCATCATCATTTCATGTACCTTTCCCTTGACCTGTGAAAATTATTTCAAAAAAACTTGGGATGAGCATAAAAAGCTCAGTAAGGGTTATAAAAACAATATGGAACGGAAACATGAGTTCATATATACATAAGAATGAAATCATACTTTACCCATAAAACATAAGCACTTTAACATACCTCACAAAATCATGAATAAATCATAGAAATCATAAGACATAAAAGGTAACATGATTCATTCATAACATTCTTACGTAGGGAGTAACCCTCTTGGTTACGTTTGGAATACCCACCACAGTATATTCCCTAAATCTCTTCGGAGAAACCTTAATGTTTCACTCCTTCATGTTACCCAATGCATTGGAGAGCTATATCGGGCTCACCCGTCCTTAGTTTATCACGGAACCAACCATTTTCATAACAATTCCCAAGAACCATAACATAAACGTATCACGTAAAACATTCATAAAGGAAACATAACATTTCCACATTTCAATCACAATATAACATTTTAGTATATTGAAATAATGAATCCATTCAAAAAGAAACCATTTCCAAAACCATTTAAAACATTTAATAAAGAGATTTTTGAATCAAAGTGTCCCATACCACCTTGAAGCTTTTAAAATTTTAAACCATTAATATCCATATAAATAAATCCTTAAAACCATTTTGAAAACATGGATATTAATAAGAACAAATAATTAAAACATTTAAAGCGATATTTTGGTTAAAGGGGGTTCTACCAAAATTAGAGACACTTGAATATAATAATTGAGGAATAACATTTAGTCAGAACTTTATAATATCATGAGAATAAATGTATTCATGATATGATATTCCAAAGGACAGTATATACACCACATAAGAGTGAATTGGTTCATAACAACAAAGAAGTCTCAATAGAAATGTAAAATGAGATGAAATCCCCTGTAAAGAAGGTACCCTTAAATTAAAGATAAATCAATCTCATAATTATGTGTGAAAAATATAAATACACCCAATATAAGTGGATATTAAGTGTAAAAAACTCGAATTACATTCACACATATTCAAATGAGGACATATTCAATAACTACATGTTGAACCCAAAGAAATCGAAATTCGGTTAAAAAGTTCCCTTGGTAAAATTCGACAGCCTAACGGCATCACTTCAAAATTAAGAAAATGAGTTGATGAGAGATAAAAAGGGTATCTCATCACTTGGACATAAAATTTAAATCAATAAGGATATAGAAGAACATATCCCAACATAATAGAATGTGAATTAAAAGACATAACAAAAGAAGTCTTTTAAAAAGAGGAGGGTGAAAGGTTCCCTTACCGACATGGGTATCTTTCGAAACATACGCCCCGTGAAAGAAGGACAATACAAAATTGATGTAAATACTCATAAACGAAATTATATTACACAAAGAGTAGAATATTGGATAGTAAATACACCACTCAAAGGAAATTGTGGCAAATGTAGCATAAATCTCACGGGAATAAAAGTGAGATGAAAAATCCCTTACGAAAACTCGGCAGCTTAACGGCGCCACTTAAAACATCCAAAAATGGATTGATGAGATCAAATAGGGTCTCTCGTCATATTACAATAAAATGTACAGAAATAGGAATATAAAAGAACATCCCCCATCATAACAAAGAGGATCTTAAAAGAAGTGACATAAAGGAGAGTACTTAAAAAGAAAGAGAGAGGTTAGATCTCTTACGAAAATTCGGTAGCCTAATGGTGCCACTCAAAACATCCAAAAGGGATTGATGAGAGAAAATAGGGTCTCTCATCACATGAACATAAAAATTACAGTAATAGTAATATAAAATAACATCCCAATAACAATAAAGATGAGATTTAAAAGGAATGACATAAAAGAGTGTACTTAAAAAGAAAGAGAGGAGTAGGATCCCTTACCTCGGGTCCGACTTGACTCGATCGTTTTTAATCTACTGAATAATAAACTTGAGTTAATTTCTACTTCCTTCAGAACCTTTTTCAATTTCATTGTTCCTTTTATATCACTTATTACCATGTCTTGAACACAATGTATTTATTCTAGTTAATAACGGTCGTTTAAACGATCATTGGTACTTGAGTCAAAATATGCTCTTTATAATTACAAGTTGTTCATGTATCTATTATATCCAGAGTTATAATCATGATGTATATATCATATATATCATATATATCCATTAAATATTCATTTTATACTATTCCATATCATTTGGAGATAAAAAATGAAAAGCACCGTTCATGGAGACAGTAGGTCGTACGTACACAAGAACGCTACTTTCATTTTTTTTCTTTTTCATATTAATGGAATTAAAAATAAATGATATATATATATATATTATAATTACAGTATAATATATATGTTATATTGGTCACATATGTTCATTAATTTCATTCTTTATACATTCCATGTATTGCATGTACGAGTCACATCACTTGAGGGGGCGGTAGTCTGCACTTCCTCATATGAAATTATCGCATTTACACAACATGAAAAGAATAATGTTATGGATTAAATATAAAATAAATAAGCATATAGTAAACAAAAATAACATATATATCTTATATAAAATACAATGACATCATAATGGCCACCTTTAAAGGTGTTAAAAGAATATTGAACAATCATCGTTTCGTGAGGCAGAAAATCGCCAACCACAGAAACAGTATGTTCTTTAACCATTAGACGAAGGTATGTGTAAGTGTAGCTCGAATAATTATTATAACAACATACTATTATATTGAAGATACTTTATTTGTTACAAATGAAATGAATAAATAGAGTTTAGGGGGTTGGAGAAGCAAAATAAAACAAAAGGACTCAAGTAGAGACATTACCTTAAAATCGGGTAACTCCCTTTGCTTTGAGCTCAAAGGCTTCCTTGGGAAGTCTTCTGCCCAATGTGAGGCTTCAAGTAGTACAAGAGGGATGTGTAGAGACAAAATGGACAGGGGTTGGCTGAGCCAAAGTATTTGGGAGTGTGGGTAAGGAGGTAGAGGTGGGGGCCTTTTATAAGAGGAGAGGAGGGGCACTCTTGGAAGGTAAAGAAATGTTACTTTATTTGAAAATGATTTTCGGATTCAAAAGGTCCCACATTGATATAATTCTAGGGTAAGGTGATGAGGGTTCTAAATCCACCCATCCAATAGGTTTTGGACATGTGTAGGTCATAGATTTCACATTATCATTTCATTTTATTTAAATCCTTTATTAATGAGGTAATCGCTGCATCATCATGATGTCATAAATAATTTAATAAATTTAATGTCTAAACATTATAAAAAAATTTAATTATTTAGGAAATCTGTTTAGCTTCTTAATGAATATTTCTAGTCCAAAAGATCATTTATGTATACAAAATTAAAAATATTTTACTTAGGTGATACGTTCTTTGTCACATTTAACATTCTTTAAAAATAAAAAGATAAAAAGTCACTTTCTCACAAAAGTGATTCCATGGGGCCCCCAAGTTTGGAACAAGGCTTCCCATGGTCGGCCATGTGACAACCAATATCCTTAGAACACATTTTTTGGTTATTTTTTATTATTATTATATTATCTTATTATCTTTAACTACCTGATAACTCATTAAGCAAGATAATTAAAGATAATTACCGTCGTTACTATTCATAATGTCCAAAAACAAAAGAGTCTTGATTACATAATTTGGACCTTATGATTCCAAATATGTAATCCATTTTACCAAATTCCAAACACAGAAATTGTAATAATTAATTTTTAAAAAAAACATCCCGTTGTCAAAACAAATAGCGGGTTTTTTAGAAACAATATTTATAAAAAATTTGGCACTTGTTTATGCCTAATTCCAAAGTGAAATTAATCACAATGACCATAATTGAATTATATGGTAAAAATATATTCTAATAACACTTTAAAACAAATTAAAAAGATAATATAACCATATAATTAAATTATATGAAAAAGCAGTTTTGATGTAAAATGCAGTATTTTTCACTATTCATTGAAAAATGAACATTGTCAGAAAAATACCAAAAATTAACCCAAGGTAAATTTCAATGTACAAATCATAAATAATATGTTTATTCTGAAAAATAGTGCTTATGAAATTGTCAAAAGTGGATTTAAAATGGGTTCCCCATCAAAAGGCGGTTAATCGACCTTTTAAAGAATATTAGAATGTTTATGCTTTAAAAACTGGATTCATTTGCATTTTTAATCCTCTAACATTTATTGAAAAAAGTAAAAATATTTGTCAAACATATATAATAATTTTGTAGATAGTTCTGTTCATTCCCGCCATGACAACGGCTAGGCGTTAACTACCATTTAAAATAATATTATTTTATTATTAGAGTGCAACGTAAGATTCCCAAGAAACTCGTTGTTGCGTATTGGGTACGCCATCGAGCATAGCATCCCCTTTAAAATAATATTAATATTTTATTCACAAATATGTATAAATATAAAGATGTCATATTCTTTATTTACTTGGGGTGTTACATCCTTCCCCCCATTTGGGAATTGCGTCCTCGCAATTTTAAAATTGCGCTTGGAACATCCTTGAAAGTCCTACATCGGAACAAGAGTCGGTAAAAAAATCACTTTAAAATAAAGGGAGATAAGTACAGAGGTCACCCGAGTTAACCCATACTATGATTCCAAGTAGGAAAATATGGACATGGAGGAAAAAACAAAGGGTCAGGTTCTGATGGAGATTGATAGTAAACATGTCTAGGAGAAAGTTAACCATAAGAAAATCACAAACTTGTGATGGGTTAAACGGTATTCGATTCTCCAGTAGGAAAAGTTAATAGACAACATTTTTGTTTTAAGTTAATTTTTATTGAGGAATTTATTTTTGAGCTTAACTAAATCATAATGAAACATACTTACTTTTCATGTAGACTTTCAACTTTTACTAGATTCCTTAATCAAACTCATATTTTCTCAAAAAGATGAGTATTTAGGAAGACTTTTTCGCATTAAGAGTACTATAATCAACTTCTTGAGAATCACCTAATCCACAAAAGAGAACTATATACTTCCCATGTCTTTAGACTTTAACCAAAACCAAAACCAAAAAGGTTAGTACAAGATCAGATAATCCAGAAAAGGATAACCCTTTATAAAAAGAAAATCTATTCTTAATCTCCAAAATTTGTCCAACAAAGCCCAAGGTTCAACGAGGACCATTCAATAAACAATTTTTCCATAAAATTCTTCAAAGTAAACCAAGCTAAGATTGAAACCCAAATATTTGAAGTATTTAGTCACATAGTCTTCCAAGTTAAATCTTAACATTTATCTCCAAACAACATCAGTTGCTCCTAAAGTCTTGTATTGAAAAGTAATTAACCTAATCACATATCCTCTATGATAGGTTAATAAATTTCCCTAGATAACCCAAAATCAACATACTCTTAATTCATAAAATCATCTAACTAAAAGGAATCAGTCAAACTAACCAGGGACTTCACGTAGTCCAGTGGTAGGCGATAAATAACAGTTGCACTTTGGTTGTGGGTTCGATTCTCATAGCTTTTTCCGACGCGACGGGTTGTCACACGGTCTGTGTGTTGTCCTTTTTCCAAAACTATATAATTCTCAAATCATTCCCCAAAAAGAGATAAAATCATCAAAAATAACCATAACATAATTTAACCTCAATTTTATCTCATGCCTTTCACTTCCATCATAACATATAGTAACCCATAATTACCTCAAAATTAAGGATAATATAAACCCAAATGGTTCTTTATAACTATGTCCACAAAAGAACAGATAACTATTCCTTGTATATAATTTTCATATATTAAACATCAGGGTTACACATAATATAAAAATTCTTCTAATGTAACCCCATCATCAAAATAGATTTAATACTCTTAAGAATTTCACCATAACTCTTGAAGCCCTTATATGTTGACATCTTACTCATTCAACATTCTTCATGATCCATTAACCATTCCTTTCCAACTTATTCTGAAATACTTCTTTCCTACAAACAAAATCATGAATCATATCCTAAGATTCCAAAATAGGAAAACAATAGTCATGAAATAATCCATACCTTTTATTGGTCATTTTTAGTTTCTTCATCCTCAATCATAATGGCATTAGGTATTGGTAAACGAACATTTGTACGATCTTGGTGATCGAATTCACGAAACTTCTTCATAGGACATGTGTTTTCATAATGACCATGCACACCACATTTAAAACATTCAATTGATCCCTCAGAAAGAACTTCTTTCCCTTTCCTCGAGTCAAATGGATGCTTCCTTTTTCCATGGAAGGTTCTTGCTTTATGACCTTCATTTCTACATCTATAGCATATTTCTGTCCCTTTGAAACATTTTCCTAGGTGTTTCATTCCACATTTTTGACACATAAGTTTTTGAACACACTTACCTTTATGATTATTACCTGTAGTTCCGTAGGGATTTGTTTCTCGCATATATGATTCCTTAGAGAAATCACCAAGGTTTAGGTGGTCAATCATGACTCTAGATAGTTAGTTGAGGATAATCACAAGAGTTCTCATTGCAGCTCCCATATCATTCAGTTTCTTTCTTAAAAAACTATCACAGTTTCCTTCACATCCACTGTTACTTTGGTGCCTGCTAGATCTAGCCATTTACTAAAACCAAAAAGGTCAGTGTGAGTATATCAACAAAACCATCATGTATTAATGAGGAATATAAACACCAAGATATACTTACTCATTCACTTTATCTAAAACTAGGACTCTTTCTGAAAGCATAACCATTATGGTAATGCCACTTATGCTTAAAGAATACCCTAACCTCTAATGTTATCTAAACCGACCTCTAATACCAACTATAAGTCCCCAGCCTTAATCCTTACTTAATCTTGAGTTATTACAAGATTACACATTGAGGATCTTTTCAAGTTTATAGTTTTAGAGAATTAGATCATAAAACTTGCATTAAATTCCACATTTAAACAAAGTGGTTACATAAAAGATAGTATTCATTTTTCCCCTCAACGGAAACATATTTAAAATAAAATATTGATTCATTCTTGACACTTCCTTAACACTATCATCATTTCATGTACCTTTCACTTAACCTGTGAAAAACATTTCAAAAAAACGTGGGATGAGCATAAAAAGCTCAGTAAGGGTTATAAAAACAATATGGAACGGAAACATGAGTTCATATATACATAAGAATAAAATCATACTTTACCAATAAAACAAAAACACTTTAACATACCTCACCAAATCATGAATAAATCATAGAAATCATAAGACGTAAAAGGTAACTTGATGCATTCATAACATTCTTACGTAGGGAGTAACCCTCTTGGTTATGTTTGGAATACCCACCACAGTATATTCCCTAAATCTCTTTGGAGAAACCTTAATGTTTCACTCCTTCTCATTACCCAATGCATTGGAGAGCTATATCGGGCTCACCCGCCCTTAGTTTATCACGGAACCACCCGTTTTCATAACAATGCCCAAGAACCATAACATAAAAGTATCACGTAAAACATGCATAAAGGAAACATAACATTTCCACATTTCAATCACAATATAAAATTTTAGTATATTGAAATAATGAATCTATTCAAAAAGAAACCATTTCCAAAACCATTTAAAACATTTAATAAAGAGATTTTTGAATCAAAGTGTCACATACCACCTTGAAGATTTTAAAATTTTAAACCATTAATATCCATATAAATAAATCCTTAAAACCATTTTGAAAACATGGATATTAATAAGAGAAAATAATTAAAACATTTAAAGCGATATTTTGGTAAAAGGGGGTTCTACCAAAATTAGAGACACTTGAATACAATAATTGAGGAATAAAATTTAGTCAGAACTTTATAATATCATGAGAATAAATGTATTCATGATATGATATTCCAAAGGACGGTATATACACCACATAAGAGTGAATTTGTGCATAACAACAAAGAAGTCTCAATAGAAATTTAAAATGAGATGAAATCCCCTGTAAAGAAGGTACCCTTAAATTAAGGATAAATCAATCTCATAATTATGTTTGACAAAAATAAATACACCCAATATAAGTGGATATTAATTGTAAAACACTCAAAGGTCATTCACACATATTCAAATGAGGACATATTCAATAACTACATGTTGAACCCAAAGAAATCAAAATTGGGTTAAAAAGTTCCCTTGATAAATTCGACAGCCTAACGGCATCATTTCAAAATTCAGAAAATGAGTTGATGAGAGATAAAAATGGTATCTCATCACTTGGACATAAAATTTAAATCAATAAGGATGTAGAAGAACATATCCCAACATAATAGTATGTGAATTAAAATACATAACAAAAGAAGTCTTTTAAAAAGAGGAGGGTGAAAGGTTCCCTTACCGACATGGGTATCTTTCGAAACATACGCCCCGTGAAAGAAGGACAATAAAACATTGATGTAAATACTCATAAACGAAAGTATATTACACAAAGAGTAGAATAATTGATAGTAAATACACCTCTAAAAGGAAATTTTGGAAAATGTAGCATAAATCTCATGAGAATAAAAGTGAGATGAAAAATCCCTTACGAAAACTCGGCAACCTAACGGCGCCACTTAAAACTTCCAAAAAATGGATTGATGATATCAAATAGGGTCTCTCATCATATTAAATTAAAATTTACAGCAAGAGGAATATAAAAGAACATCCCCCATCATAACAAAGAGGAGCTTAAAATAAGTGACATAAAGGAGAGTATTTAAAAAGAAAGAGAGAGGTTAGATCTCTTACGAAAATTCAGCAGCCTAACGGCGCCACTCAAAACATCCAAAATGGATTGATGAGAGATAATAGGGTCTCTCATCACATGAACATAAAAATTATAGTAATAGTAATATAAAAGAACATCCCAATAACAAGAAATATTATCTTTAAAAGGAATGACATAAAAGAGTGTACTTAAAAAGAAAGAGAGGAGTAGGATCCCTTACCTCGGGTCCGACTTGACTCGATCGTTCTTTAATCTCCTGAATAATAAACTTGAGTTAATTTATACTTCTTTAAGAACCTTTTTCAAGTTCATTATTACTTTTATATCACTTATTACCATGTCATGAACACTATGTAATTTTTTTAGTTAATAACGGTCGTTTAAACGATCATTGGTACTTGAGTCAAAATATGCTCTTTATAATTACAAGTTGTTCATGTATCTATTATATCCAGAGTTATAATCATGATGTATATATCATATATACATATATATCCCATACATATTCATTTTATACTATTCCATATCATTTGGAGATAAAAAACGAAAAGCAATGTTCATGGAAACGGTTGGTCGTACGTACGCATGAACGCTACTTTCATTTTTTTACTTTTTCATATTAATGGAATGAAAAATAAATGATATATATATATATTATAATTCCAGTATAATATATATGTTATATATGTCACATATTTTCATTAATTTCATTCTTTATACCTTCCATGTATTGCATGTACGAGTCACATCACTTGAGGGGGCGGTAGTCCGCACTTCCTCATATGAAATTATCACATTTACACAACATGAAAAGAATAATTTTATGGTTTAAATATAAAATACAGAAGCATATAGTAAACATAAATACCATATATATCTTATATAAAATACAGTGACATCATAATGGCCGCCTTTAAAGGTGTTAAAAGAATATTGAACAATCATCGTTTCGTGAGGCAGAAAATCGCCAACCACAGAAACAGTATGTTCTTTAACCATTAGACAAAGGTGTGTGTAAGTGTAGCTCGAATAATTCTTATAACAATATCCTAGTATATTGAAGATACTGGAGTTTTTACCAATGAAATTAATAAAAAGAGTTTAGGGGGTTGGAGAAGCAAAATAAAACAAAAGGACTCAAGTGAAGACATTACCTTAAAATCGGGTAACTCCCTTTGGTTTGAGCTCAAAGGCTTACTTGGGAAGACTTCTGCCCAAAGTGAGGCTTCAAGGAGTAAGAGAGGGATTTGTAGAGACAAAATGGGCAGGGGTTGGCCGAGCCAAAGGCTTTGGGAGTGTGGGTAAGGAGGTAGAGGTGGGGGCCTTTTATAGGGGGAGAGGAGGGGTACTCTTGGAAGGTAAAGAAATGTTACTTTATTTGAAAATGTTTTTCGGATTCAAAAGGTCCCACATTGATATAATTCGAGGGTAAGGTGATAAGGGTTCGAAATCCACCCATCCAATAGGTTTTGGACATGTTTGAGGGCATAGATTTCACATTATCATTTCATTTTATTTAAATCCTTTATAAATGAGGTAATCGCTGCATCATCATGATGTCATAAATAATTTAATAAATGTCTAAAAATTATAAAAAATATATCATGATTTAGGAAATCTTTTTATATTTCTAATGAATATTTATAGTCCAAAAGATCATTTATTTAGACAAAATTAAAAATATTTTACTTAGGTGATACATTCTTTGTCACATTTAACATTCTTTAAAAATAAAAGGATAAAAAGTCACTTTCTCACAAAAGTGATTCCATAGGGCCCCCAAGTTTGGCACAAGGCATCCCATGGTCGACCATGAGACATCCAGTAGCCTTAGGACACATTTTGTTGTCATTTTTTATTATTATTATATTTTCTTATTAACTTTAACTACCTGATTACACATTAATCAAGATAATTAAAGATAATTACCGTTGTTACTATTCATAATGTCCAAAAAAGAGTCTTGATTATATAATTTGGACCTTCTGATTCCAAATATGTAATCCATTTTACCAAATTCCAAACACAGAAATTTCAATAATTAATTTTAAAAAAAACATCCCATTGTCAAAACAAATAGCGGGTTTTTTAGAAACAATATTTATGAAAAGTTTGGAACTTGTTTATGCCTAATTCCAATGTGAAATTAATCCCAATGACCATCATTGAATTATATGGTAAAAATATATTCTAATTACACTTTAAAACAAATTAAAAAGATAATATAACCATATAATAAATTATATGAAAAAGCAGTTTTGATGTAAAATGCAGTATTTTCACTATTCATTGAAAAATGAACATTGTCAGAAAAATAACAAAAATTAACCCAGGGTAAATTTCAATGTCACAATCATAAATAATATGTTTATTTTGAAAAATAGAGCTTATAAAAGTTTCAAAAAGTGGATTTAAAATGGGTTCTCCATCAAAAGGTGGTTAATCGACCTTTTAAAGAATATTAGAATGTTTACGCTTTAAAAACTGAATTCATTTGCATTTTTAATCCTCTAACATTTATTAAAAAAAGTAAAAATATTTTTCAAACATATATAATCATTTTGTAGTTAGTTCTGTTCATTCTCGCCATCACAACGGCTAGGCGTTAACTACCATTTAAAATAATATTATTTTGTTATTAGAGTGCAACATAAGATTCCCAAGAAACTCGTTGTTGTGTATTGGGTACGCCATCGAGCATAGCATCCCCTTTAAAATAAAATTAATATTTTATTCACAAATAGGGATAAATATAAAGATGTCATATTCTTTATTTACCTAGGGTGTTACATTTTACGTGTTGAAGATAATATCAAACACTAAAATAATAACATGAGAAATGTAAACATTTTACAGGTTTTCATGTTTTTCATTGTACTAGCATAATTCTTAAGTTTATATCCCTTATTGAGCTTTACTTTTTTCATCCCACATTTTCAAATGATTTTTTCACTGGGACTAAGGATGAGTAGAAAGGTTAATAAAGTGTAAATTCAAGATGTGTAATTTACCAAGAATGAAGAAGAAATTTATTTGTAAATAACTATTTTTTTTGGAAAATGGATAATATATATAAATTTGCACATTAAATACTTTCTCCCTAATTATCTGAAAATATCAACCTAAAATTCTTTCGTTATGTAAGTGATAAAATATTTTTTCTATGATATTCTACATTTTTCATGGCTAAAATGGGTCACATTTATCAGTATCATAGATAGAAATGTTAAGATAAGGTTTTAAGCACTATATATATGAGTTCGGGTTCAAGTATATTATAATTATAAATATAATGTGTTAGGTATATCTTTTACTCATGATATAAGAATATAGAAATGTCGTATCCTAAAAAGTCTCTCAAAAAATGCATCATTGTTCTGTATTGTTGAGAAAGTGAAATCATTCTTCCTTAGATGATTTTCACTTGAAAATATTATATTTATCTCACATGTTTTCTCTATATATATTAATTATATCTTTTTTATTTTTTCAGCACCACTTATCATAGTTTTGATGATCACATATATTAGAAAATCATGGGTATACTTTCTATTCTTCTTATTCTTCATGCACTACTGCAAGTCTTATTCCTATTCTCTCTTATTTTTTGAACACTAAACTACACACGCTTTAAATTATTACATCTTATATGTTATAAAATATTTCTTGCATAGCAACAAACACCTAAAAGTTTGAATTTTAATTTTAAATTAAAATTAAAACTTCTAACTTCTTCAACTACTTCTCAACTTATCCCACTTAATTTTGATCTATTGGATCATCCATGAATTTTTAGTCTCAATTGATTTGATTACATATATTAAAGATTAAAAATCGAAGTCTCTTGAGTCATAAAATGATCCACATAATCATATATACTCAAATATGGAATTATTCTCTAACCATGGTTGGGGCCACAACATTTTATATATCATTTAAAATACTTGTCACTATCAATAGCCTTCACCATAATGTATTGAATATATTTTTTATCCAAATTCACTAGAATAATTTTAAAACCACTCTTAATACTCCTTATTCAAAGTAATGTTATCGACTCAGCATTTCAGACAAGTAAATTTTACTCACACGGTGACATATACCATGTTGTATGGCTCCTCGATTCAAACCTTTTACAACTACTAAATCATTTCAGTTACTTAGGAATAAAAATTCTGAACATTTCTGGGACTTCCCAAAATCACCAACAAGAATAGAACATGGTATGGTGATCCCTAATTTGATTCCCAGACACCTACTCTTCTTCAGTCACCGTGGTGTCCTCCATAGCATATTCTTACTCATCATTTTCCTTAAAGAAAATTCTCAACCAAAATTCCTTCCGAAATGCCTATAGAATGGGTGTTATCTATGTTTCTATGTTTTTATATATTCTCTAGATCACCAAATATTATTCTTCATAGAAACATAGAATAGGAAAAACTTTTTACTTAGATTAATACCTTCAAAAAATTTATTTCCTTGGAAGCTTCATTGTTTTCTCTTACAAGATATTCTCTTTGACTATTTCATATATAATTATGGTGTGCTTATGTCACCATCACTTTGAACACCTTCAAGCTCAAGTACTCAAGACTTAAAATTACTCTATGATATTATGATCATTCTATACCCATGTAACAAGATTAACATATAATTAATAACCCTAAAACACATGAGTATGAACATAATTTTATGTGTTGAATAACACACAAATCATATCCACTTCATCTTCTCTCCACTTCTTCAACCATGGGATCAATAATATACAAAAAAACTCTTGGTCTAAAAAATATCCTTACATACTTATTAGACTTCTATATCAAGACTATAAGATATTATTTTAATAATATTTTCATAAATATATAGGTTATAGTTGTAAACTTTTATAATCTATTAATGTAATAAATATTATTACTAAAATATCACATGGTACATATAGAATAAAATAAAATATTTGATGATGATAAAAAATGTATATATCAAATAGAATACATGGTTTGGTAATCAAAACTATGTAATAGTCTACTCTTTTAGCTTCAAAATTATACCATGTTCTTCCAGTAATTCCAAACCCATGGAATGAACTTCACCTAAAATGATTCATCATGAAACACATGAATTTGTAACATTATTTATGTATTAACAAAAAAATAAAATACACCAATCATATACACTTCATCTTCTCTTCAATTATTTTTCAGCCATAGGCTCAAAAATATCTAAAAAACTCTTGGTCTTAACAATATTCATGCATCCTTATCTTACATATGTTTCTAGACCATAGGATATAGTTTTAAGAATATTTTTATGAATTTATAAGTTCTCCTTATTAAGGTAAACTTCTATAATAAAGTAATTTAACATATAATATTAGTACACTATATAATCACACATGTATAATAAAATAAAATATTTTATTAGGATAGAATAATTATATATAAAATAGAATACATGGTCTAGTAATCAAAAGTACACAAAAAATTAGTTATAATGCATCAGCTCATCATTAAAGATTTGATGAATTTGAACCATGAAATTGGTCCCCATTAGTAGAGGGTTCTATAATTTCATACTTTTTAACCTAAAAATACATTTAAATAATTGAATTATACATGACTCATTAAGATAAGAGATTCCATTTTCTCATTTTTTTTATTTTTCAAACAAACAAGTAAAATACTAGGAAAAACAAAAAAAATCTTATATTAATTAGTCTAGGTGAGTCTCAATTCTAAACCATTGTGCCCTAAAAATGGTACCAAACACTTGATTTAACAATCACAATCACCGGTATCTTTAGGAATTATAATTTTTCATAAACTAAAAAACCACATAGTAATTAAAAGTAAAGATAAATCCCATAAAGCAAAAGGGTAGTCCTATGGGGATATAACTTTAACAAATTATCTAGGAGGTACAAAATGTTAGTATAAAACATTAAAAAACATATCTTGTGTTTGTTTTAGGAGATTTATGGTTCTATGTTTTTATTTGAATAAAAGGTGTATTCCAATTTTAGTGGTGTGATGGGATCCAAGTAATTCAAATAATCTAAATAAATTAATGTTCATTATGGAATTTAATGGTATGAATGATTCCTTAGTACAACACTAAAAACAATAACACTAGTTAAACTAAATGATGGGTATTATCTTTGATTTAACTGGTGTTTCATGAATAAAAACAATAAATTAAAAGGTTATAGAATAAAATGGTAATAGTATCCCCTAATATATATCATTATAGTATTTTATCACTCTTGTCTTGTTTTTTTAGTGAATCAAAGTAAGGAAGATATAAAAATTCAGATACACCACTATTCAAGCACAATTCATGGAAATAAATCTATTTTGATCATTACTATATTTTCAAATACACAAAATTCATCATATATTTAACATGATAAAGTAAGAAATTATCTATATATTTTAGATATAGGGATTGGTAATGGAAAATATTAAAATAATAATAAACACATGGTTATATAATGATCGGAAATCATCTCATTGGCCTAGGATGATCCTTATTTGGAAGGTACCTCAATACATTTTACAATTATTCTAAATATTCTATACTTAGATAAAAATCATGTTTTAAGTATCCTTTGACACTTCATAGAACCCCACATCATTTTACAAGATGAATACCTATTAAAAATGAATCAAAATGTGATTCAAAAGTGTATTTGGTTATGGTTGAGAAATGAAAAGTTTGTAGATCATGTTATTAGTCATGGATACTCCTATGGAATATTTTTCATGTTTTATAGTTATTTTTAATTATTTTAATCTCATTATAAAAATCATTAAAGTTTATCTATATGTATTTTGTTATGGTACATAGGTTTTGGATAACATGTCATGGTTTGTAGATCATACAACACTCCAATTAGTATATTTTTTACCTAAAAACATCGAATTAATAAATTATTATTTGGAAAATATTATTCCAAACAAATATTAAAAAATAACCAATTTAATGGTAATAAAACAAAAAATTTATTATATTTATACAATTTTTTAATTGAAAATAAAATAAAAAAATTAATACATAAAATGGTTAAATCATTAAATTTTTAATTTATACAAGATATATGTACTCAAAAATGTTAAATTTCTAACCAAGTTGAATCATCTTAAATCAATGTCTATATAAAAATTTATTACCCTTAAAAAAATCCCTAGTCGTAGTGAAAATGTTACTATCCAACCCAATCTATCTTGTCTCAATACTCTATATGTCTCGTTATAAGGTCCAAATCACATTCTCAGTTACCATAGGTTGATAAAAAGTTTCTTGGGCAGAATCCTTATTTTTTTAGAATGATTTCACCCTTTTATAGGTAAAAGAAAAAATGATTTTTTCTTTGAAATATAACATGTCAATTCTATATCATGATGATGTCTTTCGAATGAAATATAAAAATTCAAAAATAAGATACAATCAAAGAAGGCATGACATTAAAATGAAATAATTAATACATCACAAATAAAAAAGAAATAAAATATAAATATAACTAGTAACATTAATATACATCCAACCAATAAGTGTGTACCATCTACTTTTCACCTTCTTTAAACCTTGAAAAAATGATATCAAATATTTAATAACTCAAAGTGGTGTATTTATATTGACTATAATGAAGTAAATAAGTTATATATACATATATAGTGTGTGTATAGTTTGTGAACAAAAAACCCCAGTCATATGCTATTGAGGATATATGGACATCCTTTAAAAAATAAGGTCGGTCATTCTAGTTTAAAATATATATAATAAAATGGTATTTTTATTTTATGAAAACAAAAAACAAAATATTATAATATATATATATTCTTTTTAAAACATTATAAGTTACCAATATACATTCAAAACATATATTTTTATAAATGAAATTTTAAATAAACATAATTACATTCCATAGATTATATGAAGGCATAATGCATTACAACCTACAATTTTAATGTAAAGAAATATAGGACCCACATACCCAATCAATAATTTGGTGTAGGCCTCCATATAGATCATAATCCTAAACTAGTGGGGAAGTCACTAGTCAATACATAATATAAATTTTTTAGATGATCCCAAATAAAACTATCAAAATAATAATCCCAAACTAGTCTATCATATCCAATGCCTAACATAAACTAAGGAGATACTCTATGTAGTTCATAATCAAACCTAGAGACTATAATTGCCACAATAATCTCTCTTAACTACCCAAGGATTCCCATGAAGTCTTATATATTTAAATCATTAATAATCAAAAAATATATAACATTTCAAATACCTCCTTTTTTACCTCTAGACTCCCTTCAAAGAGATATTCTCTTTATAAAAATATCTACAAATAAGTATAACACAATTTCGTTTTTATATCCCATAAATAATGGGTTCACTTAACATGGGAATATTTCATATAATGAACCCACTTTGAATAATACAAAAACATATCTATATTTTGATATCATTACGAAATACTAAATATGGTATTTATAAATCATATTTTAACATCCTATGAAAAAAAATCTAAATAATTAATCATAAGAATACAATTGTAATATTATTGAGAATGTATTTTGAATATATATCATGAGTAAAATTATAAACCAATTTATGAAATACAATCCCCATGTCAAGGGAAAAAATGAACCAATAACATATTTATCACAATATCATCATAAATATCAAATGTAAATTATATCTTAATTAAAATACCATTTGAAACATATGAGTACTCATGGTTTGTTATATAAATAAAGATACGTAGAATCACCAACTAAAAAGGTATCAAATCAATAATAAATAATGTTTTCTACTAAAATAGATAAAGAAATATCCTTATAAGGTTATAACAATACCTAAAAGTAGAAAATGCCAAATCAATTTCCATACAAGAGAAACCCTAGGTCTCCATATACATGAGTGGAAATGAACATGGGAGAAATAGAATAGAAATTTAGAGTGGAGATGATTTGAAGGAACTACCATGGAAGAATCATCCAAAATGGTATAGAATCACTGAAGAGAAATAAATGGAGTAAATATCATGGGGGTTAATGCCTAGAGTATTCCTAAATCCATGGATAGAAAATAGAGACTCTAGTAACCTAAAATGAATTTATGAAAATAAAAATATTTAGGTTTTTAAAAGAATTCATGGTATATATACACAATTAGATAGATGGTATATATGCTAATAAAAAATTATTTTTAGTAAAATCATAGTGCATAGTTAGGGTAACAAAATGCCTTAATTTTATATATTAAAAACTCACTCTAAAACATAGAATTTTCATTCCCAACACTAAGGAAAATAATATAATGAATAAAAAATGAAATTCATAACTAAAACTAACATAATTGGTGTCATAATTCTTTCCACCATGCCACATTATACCCCTGAAAATTCTTTTTGAAGATAATTAATCAGACTAGTGTGAGGATATTTCACCCTTGTTTTATATTCTTGCTCTCATATATCATGATAATCATTCTTATAGTGGTACAAAATATAAAATAGTGGAATTAAATTCCTCCATAGTACTTTATCTTAATGATCAAGAATCTATAATGGTTACTCTATCAATGAATAGTAATTTTCTAATTCTAACTCTTCTAAAATTAAAAAATGATAGGGATCGTGATGATATTTCATTAACTAGGAAATGTAAAATACATTATGAATATATTTAATATAGGGAAGTTATTGTATCTGTCATGAAACATTGAAAAGCCTCTATATTGTCTCAAAAGGTCTTGCATACCATGGTATAAGCTTACACTTCTACCCGAGTCATCTATAATCCATTAAAGGTATAATTTTCAAATATACCTAAAAATAAACCGAAAAATACAATGGTCTGTAAAAATTAACAATATAAGATTTATGTTTACATTAATCTGTCAACAAAAAAATTGATTGAATTTTATTTTTCATATCTTGGATAATACTCAATCTAACTAAAGTATATTCACAAATATTAGCCTAACAATGAAGAGACCAGCGTGAACAACCATGTAAATCTTTATATGGAAGAATGTTTATATAATATTTGTAACTATTATTATATGAAAATATAACTGATGATAAATGGTTATCCCAAAATAATGGAAATCCAATACAATCCACAAACCATATCTTCCTAGATTTGAATCTACCTTTCAATTTGACCATTGATCTGAGGATGGTATATCGTACTGAGCTTCACCTAAGATCCCATATCCTCTTAAAGGAATTTCCAAAATAAGGAGTTAAACTAGTGATCTCTATCTATAAAGATCACCAAAGGAACACCAGGTAATTATATAATACCATTCACATACATGTTTTCATGATCGTTAGCTACTATATTATAGTTAATTGAAATAAAACGGGGTGATTTATTTATCCAGCCCATATTCACCCAAATATAATTTTTTCCACGAGGCTTATAACATGATTAAATAATAAAGTTTATATATATCTTATCCCATTTCTATGTAGGAATGTGTAAAGGTTTGATCATTCTACCAAACTTTTAGTGTTATTCATTCACTTGCTGAAAAGTGAAGCAATGATACATATAATTAATGTTATCCCTTCATATACTAGGACACAAATACTAATGTTTCATATCATAATACATTTGTGTATCACCTATATGAATAAACAACTAATAATGGTAGAAATATATCATCACAACCTTACTAAAGAAGATATGGTCCATATATAGAATGATGCCATCAGAGAAAAGATACCATTCAATAATGGTCTCCTAGCCATTTATAAACCCTATAATACACCATATTTCTAAAATTGATGGGTTATTAGGATGAATAAACTCTATAAGATTATGGGTAATCTATAAATTTTATAATTCCATATTCTTCTCCTATTTCACCTCAATATTGTAATCTGTAAAGAGGCTCATGAGTTTCCACTCATCACTAGATATCTTCACCACCTGAGATGGAAACATTATATTGAGGGTGTTTATGAAAGCATTCATGTTTCAAATAAAGGTTGTGTGTTTTATTTTATATATATTAATGGAACATATGTTAGAGATGATGAATTCTTATCATAGATGAATAAGTTGACAATCATGGTCTACTAAGATGTTTTTTGTTGGTGTGTGAAGATAATCAATGAGATAGTTGAAACAAAATCCAAATTTAGATCTAATTTTCACCTAAAAATAATATGATGCGAAGTAGAGAATGTTATGGTCATTGAATAAAAGGATATGGTTGTTTTTGAATGGTTATTAACATTGAAAAACGTAATATTGGTGTAATATGACAGTCATGGAAGATAAAACGTGGAAGTATTAAAGTATGTATAATGAATACTTAGAGTTTTAATAAATTAGAGGTATAGATTGGAAAGGAAAAGGAAGATTTTAAGATATTAAGATTTCATGAAGAATTATGTGTTGATATAGATTGTATATAGTTATGATATGATTGAATTATTTTTTATGGTATATCAAATCCTTGAAAGTGGTGTGAGAATTCATGTAGAATTTTGGGAAATTATAAATATAAGTTGATTAAAAAGGATTTTTCAAATTTTATGTAAGAGTAACTGAAAAAAATACATGTTTTGTATGATTAACTTTAATATTCAACATTAAATATATTATTAAAAATCTAGAAAATTAGTTTAATAATATTAAACTATATTTTTTAAATTATGTGTATGATAAACTCTAGAGTTTTAAATATGATGTATGAGTAAACTGTAGTGTTGTATAGATAGTTATGATGTGAATAGAGAGACCACACCACAACATCCATGAATATTAATAAATAAAATCTACATAAGAATAATATTTTTTAGATTATTCCACAATAGGTATATCATGTTGTAACCATACCATACATGGAGATTAGGAATATAGGATCTTGTAAAAACTAAATAGGTTACACCATGAGGTGGATGACTATATCATGAATGTGAATCCCATGAAAATTTGTTGTGATTTATTTGGTGATATATAAATAATTTTTCTAGGAATAATGGTTTCATAAAACAATACATGTTTGGATAGAAATATTTATGGACAATGACCCAATGATTTATGGAGAATAAGAACGAGATAACATTATGAATTTCAGATTTATGGGTAGTTGAATTGAGTTACCCAACAATATAGGATGCCACACTAAAAATTAGTGAGTGTAGAATTTTATAATGATATAAATTATAGAATAATGAAAGGTTCCATTAATTTAAAATAAAGTATTAAAGATATGATTTTAATTCAAAAATGGTTGATATGACCAGATTTTATAGAGGTTGAATCAAATTGAATGAGTTTATTTGACCACATTAAATCATGTGATGCATATAGAATGATATCGGAACATGAGATAAAGGATATTTGATCCAAACCATTGGTTAAATGTTTAGAGTTTGGAATTCATTATAAAAAATTACTATAGAAATTTTGTAAGGGGATAGAATTAAACTAATATATCTATTTTTTGGAGAATAAGAAGAGTGGGAGATCCAAGAAGAAGAGATTATTTCATTTATATATATTGTTAAAGTAAGGATCGTATAATTAGTTTCATTAATATATATATCTAATTAATAAATAATATAGAGTATTACATGAATAATTATAGTGTATAATTATTCTATATATGAAGGTGTGATCACTAATGTGTGTTTCATGTAAAGAGAAACATATTAACTCTCTAATTGAGGATTCATTATCATCTATACTTAGAGGTTTGAATGGATAGTAATGTGTAGATCATCTTCACATCATATCTAGACCTTGTGATTCCACAAGATGATTATGGAGATTCATTCATATATATAAACTTGCAAAATCATCCTTGAATTAGTGTGTAGAGGAGGAATAATATGGAGTGAACCATGGAAGGTAGTGTGTCATTCAAAAACACTTTCAAAAGGTAGTTCACCATGTCTTTGATTGAACATAATATGATCGTTTTACCACCAAATAGTGGGTTGAGTGAATTTGGGTACATCGGTGCATCACTTTGTGTATGTCATTTAGATATAACCCAACATGGGTAAATAAGGAAAAATATGTGTTTTTATATGCATTATACATTTCTATATAGGTGTTTTAGGATTTGGTGAGGGAATTTATATATGAATAATAGATTCAATGTGTTATTTACAATGAGGTAACAAGATCCAATGAAGTGTTGGGGTTATGTTAAAAGAAAAATTTTAAATCCGGTAAAACCCTAATTTACCCCCCCCCCTCAGGGTGCCTTAGAATATTAATTATAACCTGCTAGTCCCAAAAAGTGGTATCAAGGCACATATGTTTTCATTTAGAGTTCAATATATTTTATATTTATTTTTGAGTTATTTAATTTATGGTTTAATATATGAAGACTTGTATTTTTAATGGTGATCACTTTGATAGTTAGAAAATAGAGATAATTTGGTTTTTACAAGCTTATGGTGACAATAATGTGGAGTATATACATAATTATGTTGATCTAGTGATTCATAGTAAAATATTTTGTGATACAGGTAGAAAAAATATCTTGATTAGATTAAATAATAATGAGATATATAGAAAATCACCTCATTACACTACTATATTTGAGATGTAAAAAAGTTTCAATGAAATTTATGGGAAATCAGTGGAATCCAAGGATGTTGTGGAGCCTAAATTGGGAGAATATTTCGAATCCGTTAGTGTTAAATTATTCATGGATAATTTAGGTGAAATTTTTCTATTATAAAAGGTATGTAAAATAAAGATCAAGAATAAAAAGAAAAATATCGAGAAGGACACACTTATTAAGGTAAGTGTGATTGGATATGATGATAAATAAATTTCTAATAATTTTGTGTAAAGTTCTTAAAAATATAAAAATATGTATTCCACTGAGGATTTATAATGGTTACATGAGTATATTGTAGAGGTGGTGATTACAGCTAGTCAAAAATATATATAATATTCATGTAGTGATTAAGGAGAGACCAAATTCTTATGTGAAAGGTGGATCAAGGGGAGATTATCCATAAATATGATTATGTGTGCATGGAATATTTATATTTAGAGAACAATGGATTGAAAGAAGAGTATTTTTCCTTGGAATAAAACATTGGAATAATGGGTGAAAAATGAAGGGCTAAAGTGATATACATAGAGATGTTTCCCATGAATTAGATGAGAAAATGGAAAATTTGAATGGTCTTAAAGAAAATTTTATTCCTCTTAAAACATAATTTGAATAGAGTATCAAATCTAGTATATAAGAATGGTATAAGATAGATAACATGGATGTTAAATTTAAAGAGAAGTATATAAATATTATAAAACTTTAAATGATTTGAAAACATCAAATGGGAATTTAGAGATCCCGCCTATGGTAACCTTAACAAGTGAAGTTCATAATGTTGGAAATATGAAATTAGTGTCTAGATACAATTTTCAAATTAATGTTAAATATATGTTAATCAAAGATTTGTGGGACAAATTTATAATATTTTGGAGTTTTGGGACACAACATTGATGTGTGTCTAGAATCCAAATCAAATAATTTAGGAAAGATATCCACTACAGCATATTATCTATGACCTAGATATATAAGGTAATGTTTTAATGGGAGATGCTTATTTTTAATAACCGTGGACATATGATGAGGTACTATAGAAAAATAATTAATGAATATTAAATGAAAATAAAACTCATTTAAATGTCAAGTGAGAGGTAATTATGAAAGGAAGAAAAATATTTCACTTTGAGAAACATATTTATAGCACTAGTATATTAAAAGGAAGAGAGGAAGCAAAGGGTTCATTGTGAACCACTACCTTCTTCACAAAATCTCTTATGGAAAGAAAATAAATAAATTTGGAAGATGAATATGGAATTTTTCCCTTCTGGGAATAAGAATTTTGGATTCTTAAAGAGGGTTTTACCAAAGATAAATAAGTCTGATGTGATTTTAATGGCTATCAAGAAAAAAAATAATGAACTAATCCTAAGTGGTTTTATAAATTATACCATAATAAAGAGATAAATACTAGTAAAATAGTCATTATATAGTGGAGTAAGAATGATAAAGGATGTAGTGATGATGCATTAAAGGAAAAAAATTCACAAGTAGGATTAGTCTCATAATAGAGATAGTTTCCAAGATAAATACAATGGAGAATGAAAAAGAAAATGTCTGAAGTGATGTTCGTGAATGTGGTATTATCTAAAACAGGAAAACTAAAATGTATTATAAGAATCTTGTAATAAAATAATTGGTTCATCATTACTAAACACATTATTTTACTTTAATGAGAACTTCCCCTATCCCTGTGTATTTAATTTTCATATCTATTATTAGAGTGATTCAAGTTTAAAAGGGAGATATGATCCATGGGGTGAGTGTATTTTAAGGAGATGATTACATTTAAAGTGATAAAAAGTATCATCTAGAAATAATTTTGGTTTTAAAGGAAATCTAGTTGGTATCAAAGTATAATCTAAACATTTAAGTGGTGTCTTGTTAATTCAGAAATTAAAAGAAGTGATAAAGACATTCAAGTGATATAGAGCCGAAAGAGGTGTTAAATATTAATAAATAATTATCAAGTGGTATAAAGTTAAATATGGTGATAAAAAAATATTATCAAGTATATATAAAATTATTTCAAATACTTTATAAAAATTATGATAGAATGATGATGAATAAGTAATTTTTATGGAGGAGTTCATGTTTTATTTGTTTTTGATCAGACAAAGTCGTGTCATCTGATTTTTTTAGGAAAAAAAAGATGATAAAAATAAAATAAAATGGTTTAAATAAATTCTATATTTTTATTCAAGAGATTAATGATTCTATATGGAGTTTTTTCTTATTAGAACTAGATTCACCTAGAGAGGGGAGGTGAATCGGGGTGATAGATGAATTTAAAATTGTATTTGTAGTTTGGTTAAATTTATTTTTGGGTTGGAAGGAACTATATCTAGAAAAGTACTTTATTACTCATTCCTCTTGACCTCAAATATTTATAAAAAATATACATGGAATTAAAACAGCCATAGGAAAAAGGTATTTTTACTTGGTTCACTGAAAATTGATAGTCCAAGGAGAATATGTTGACATTGTGTTGGTGAAAATATAATCCATTTAGATTTACTATTTTGTAGGATAAAAATTATTTGATAATGATCACTTAATTCCAGATGCACTACCTTTACAAGATTTAGGGTTTGAAAACTCCTCACCAAAGGAACACTTCCTCTTCATCAACTCTTCACACTACGTTGATGAAGGTGCTTCCATAGTTTAAAGACTTTTTGGTATTATACAACATATTAGAATCATAGGTATTTTTCCTTGACTAAAAATAAAATCTATTTTCATCGTATTCTATATCTTATGTTAGCTAAATTCATTATTCCCATAAAATGAATTTTCTAATATTTTTTGTTCATTGAAATTATCCTTTCATGAAACACATTATTTTAAAAAACTCCTACATTCATGAAACTCTTAATTTCATGAAAATATGATATTGTTAGTTCTAACACAATAACCTTTCTCAAGAATATTTTTTCATGCAATATTAGCATTCATGATAAATAAGATTTTTTTCAAATACTATGTTTCTATAATACAGTTACTTATATATGTTCTCTCGTAGAACTCGGTGGTTTGTGTAACTCATTAATGTAACTTTAGACATTTTTGAATTCAAAGAATTTTACTCTTAAGAATATCCTGCAACCAAGTATCTCTCTTCATCCTACCATTAACTTGTAGGGATAGAGTATTTATAGGCAAATAACAACCCTTCACATAAGTTGGAAACGTTTCCTTGGCATAAATTCAATTCACAAAACTCTTCCCATCATTCTTCATTCAAGAAACTTTGCCTCGCCAAAATTACATTTTTCAAAAACCTTCTATTTTCCAACATAAATCAATTCTCAGAACTCTACCATGCCTAAAAAAACATGTCACCTTCAATTCAACATTGTATACATGTTCATGAAACATTATATTTCATGATTATTTATACTTTTACAATATTTCATCTAAAATATCTATGAATCCTTCTTTCAATAAACTTCTTAAACTTCAAAAAACATTTAGAAATCATCCAAATTTCTTAAAATGGATGCCTTTACTCCAAAATATGTCTATATCTTCCAGACCATGAATTTTATGAAACTTTTATCTCCCTCTATAATTTTTCTCCCAAATATTTGGAAAACACTTGGAAAAAATTCAAATTTAAGTTATTATTTTATGATTATTAATTCATGTTATGTTATTATCTTCTTAGATATGCTCTTATTTATTCAAAAAATACATATTGGACCAACTTCTCTAGATGAGGGTTAATTCCATGTCTTTCACAAAATATTACATCATTAAAAACTTCATCTCAGTGAGAATAATTTTTCACAAGAATCATTCTATTGAATTCATCCTTTAACATCTAAATATCACATTCGTGTTCTTATTATCTTCACCTGAGCAATAAACTATTGCCCACTATGGATTTATTGATGAACTTTACAACCTACTTACCTCACCTAATTCTACTAAAAAAAATTAGATATTAAACCATGTACTACTTCTTGTTCAATCATAAATCCTGATCATAACTTTCATATATGAAATTGACATCTTATTGGAATTTCTCTTCACTTAATTCTACATGACTGGGAAGTATCTTCATGTCTTCAATATATTCCTTATTCTATAAATAATAATTACCATTCCAATATTGTATTCATACTATATAAAATTGTTATTGAAAAAAATACAACACCAAACATAGGTTTGGTTCCAATTTTTCTGAACATTTAAAGTCTATTTTAGACTCATATGGAAATATGATAATATCTATGAAAAAATATCAATTATATAAATGATTAGTTTCAAGTGGTATGACTCAAAAACATTGTACTTTATTTATTATTCATTAATGATATTTTCTATGATTAAGGTCATAGGGATAAATATAAATCATTTGTTTCATGTGTTTTTATAAGTAAGTGTTTACAATAGATGTAATAGATGTTGTCGACTTATACTATTGTTTCTGACATTGATTTATAACATAGTAAAATTATAGCATCTATAAATAAAAATTTGTAAAGTGGTAAGTTCACGTGCTTAAAATCTTAAATATTGAAACTATTGTTTAAATAAATTTCAATCATGAAAGTGAAATATATAATTTATTTTGAATAGTTTGTATCATAAAATTATGTATAACTACCAAGTGGTAAATTAGAGATGAAAAAAGCATTAAAATTAGTTGAATGAACCTATATTTTTTTATGTGATAAAAATATATTAAAAAGATAATGGTTTTAAAGGATTTATAATTTAAAGGGAGAATTATAACTATCCTAATGTGGATTTATAAATAATTAACAATACTACTAGAAATTATTGGATCCTTGAAGTGAATTTCAATGGGGGTTCTTAATTTCTCAAAATATATAGTTTATTATAGCCCCAAAAGAGTATTAAAAAAGAGGAAATACTTGATAAGGATACCACTATGAATTTCAATGAAACTTTTTGGTAATATAAATGAAAACATTAGTGAAGTGAACATTTTAATTTTATTATCAAATTGGTAAGAATGAATGCATCATAAATCCATGAACTTATTTGAATATTTTTTGAGATGGATTGTGGAGATGGATTATATAGATAGATTTATGGAATAATTGACAAGAAAATAAAAAGGGGATAATTTTTCATATATTAATTATATGTTATATTTTTTTAGTTCATTGTGTATATGTTGGAGATGACGAATATCTATTGACAATTAAGAATCTAATAACTATAGTCTACTAATAGGTTTTGTGTTGGTATATGAAGATTATCATGGTGATAATTGGATAAAGATCCAAAAGAGGGTATAATATACACCTATATATGATATAATGAAATTAAATAATGTTTTTATCATTTAAAAATTTATGATGGATATTTCTAAAGGATTCTTGAAATTGAAATCATGAAATTAGTTTATGAAGATGAGCAGGGAAGATCATGAATGAAAATATTGAAGTTAATATAGTGATAACTTTGAGTTGTGACAAAGTGAAGGTGGTTTGACCTATAAATTCTAAGAAATATTTTCAAACATAAATATTGATTGAATAATATTTATCTAGTTTTGGTGGATCTTAAAATGGGATGACATTTTTTATTCTAGTTTGTCAATGATTTAATATAAGTGTGATCATGTATAGAGAATTTTGTAAAATTATAAATATATAAGATTAAAATGGATTTATCAAAAGTTATATCAGAGTAACATGAAAATAAAAAATATGGAATAATATTAAGATAAATATTCAATAATTTACATATGATTAAAAATATATAAAATTAGTTGTGAAATATTCTATTGTATTTTTAAATGGTATGTATGATTCACTCTATAGTTTTAAAACAATTATGAGTAAATGGTAGTGTTTTATGGATGGTTGAATCATGAATAAGGAACCCACTAAATAATGTTATTAAATAAGAATAAATCAATTTTTTTAAGAATAATTATTTTAGGATCATGTTGTAATTAGTATGTCATATTATAACCTTGTAAGACTTATAGATAAAAAAGATAGGACCATGTTGTAACTGAATAGGTTACACATTGAGGAGCTATATTGTGTTGTGAAAAGGTAAACAATTTAGTGTGGATATATTTGGTAATGGATATAGAATTTAACCATGAATAATGATTTCACACCACAACACATTTTAGGCTAGAAATATTAAGGGATAATGACCCCATTATTTCAAGAGGAGGAAGAGATTGCATAATGATTTTCTTAGTTTTAAGGAATGGAAGTGTTTTATACCATAACATGGGATGTCACACCAAAAAAATGGTTAAATCAGAGTCACATAATATGATAAAGGAGAGAATCATGTCGTGATTTGGTATATTATATAAAATACTGATTATTTGGTTTGAATTAAAAAAAATATGATATATTTTATGAGTTTTTTGAGGTTTAATTGACTTAAATGTGCATATGTGAGCACATTAAATAATGTGTCACACTTGGAATGATCTGAGAACATGAGATAATGGATATTTTATCTCAACCATTAAATAAAGATCTATAGCTTTCACTACATTATAAAAAAATACTATATCATTATTTATGGGGGAGGAACTAAACTTGCATATTTGGCTTTGGGAGAAGAATAAGAGAGGGGGAGATATGGACAGCCAAGAAGAATAAATGATTTTATGAATACATCTTCCTTGAAAAGGGAAGAATAATATAGGAAGTTTCATTGATATATATAGCAGATTAAAGAGAAAGAAAGATGAAATAAGATTAAATATAGTGTGGAATTTTTCTTCACCTATAGATATTATCACCAGTGTATTTTTTGTGAAAAATAACATATGAATGCCCTCATTTAACAGTCATTATAATATAGATATAGACTAGAGGAAGTGTAGTGAAGTGGATATCAACATCAAATCATATCCATAATTAATTATGTAAGGAGAATCTGTCACGACCTATCCCTCGTGGCCCGTGCCGGGATAACCCCAAGCCCACCTTCCTTTGGAAAGGGGTTGGTGACTAGCATCGAAGGCGTATTCCCTAAAACTAGGAAGGTGTTTCCTTTATAACTTGTAAGCACATACAACCAAGCACACAACAAGATAGGAACAAAAGTAAACTGAACTGTAAACAGAGTGAGTGCAGTAAGTTAAAGGGGCCAGAATACAAGCCAAACTGGAATGTACAAGTACAATTGTGATATAATACAACTGAAGAAAAGGGAAAGTCACATGTTGGGTCATCCTCTGAGGTTCCTACCTAAAGGGTAGGTACAGATCGCCTCCTCATCACTCCACATCCACCCATCTTTTCTACGTACTGACACGCCGTATGGTCCACCTCTAGGTATTGTCCAGTCCTGGTACTCTCAGCCTCAGTCAGCGTTGTCTGTCTTCTGCATTCAACACAACAAGGTGTGTTCATAGCCCATGTAGGGGTGAGTATAACGATACTCAGTAGGGACCCTCAACACCCTCAAGGTCTCACATAATCCACCAAGGATAAACGACAAAGAATGAGATCAACAGATATCCTTAATTAGTTATATTCCCATACATATACCTAAGTTATCAAGTAATCCATCTCAATCAAGAGAAAAACAAAAGGGTACTGACTCATCTCACACCAAGATTTATTCTTGGGGTAGTAACAAGTAACATTTTGAACATCTCATCGAACACCTAGGCTGCAGAAGAACTCCTCCTCTATCGAGTATAGTGGGTCTGCCGTGTCACATAGAGGCACTTCCCACTAACCTTGGACTGTGGAGGTACTCCTCCTATCGAGTACCGTGGGTCTGCTGTGTCACACAAAGGCGCTCCCCCTCCTGACCTTCTAAGGTACTCCTCCTGTCGAGTATCATGGGTATTCCGCGTCACTAAGGTGCTCCCCACCGTGGGTCTCCCGCATCACCAAGGCCCTCCCCACTGGGCATGTCGAGTCACTCCGAGTCGAAATGGTCAACAATTGTCAAGTCTGAGCCAGCCACTGGGTCTCTGCACTATGCTCGCTCATCTCTGGGAGGATCTTCTCCACAAGATACTGGTCAATACACTAACTACCATGAATTACCACGAAGAAGTTTCTCAAAGTTCCACCACGTAATAGGGGTCTCAACGTAATAGACGACGCGTCAATCTAATTCACAGTCTGTCAGTTAATAGCGTTTTAGTCTCGGGGACCCGGTTGGATTCGTGCTCGATCCAACCAGACTATTCCCCATCTCAATCCGAAACATAGCGGGGTATCACTCAAAGTATCCAACTCGCTCCAAGGTTCCCAATGCCACTGAAGGTTCATCTAACAGATGTCTGGTGCCAATGTTATGGCCAAAAGAATGTAATTGGGTCATAGTGGGCCCGGGTCTGATCTAACCCAGTCTGACTAACTCGGCCCCACCCGTTGGGTCCGGCCCAACATGCCGCAAAGGTGCCACGAGGGTGGCTTGGCCGAGGGGTACTGTGAGGGCATGGGGTGGCACGTCTCAGCCCGAGGCGGCTCGGCCATGGGAGGCACAAGACCGCGGGATGACTCGGCCACGGGGCGGCGGTCCGGTCGCGGGGCGGCGGTCCGGCCACGGGGCGGTGGTCTGGCCCCAATGAGGCGGTCCAGCCACGGGGCGGCTCCTCGGACATGGGGCGGTGTGGAACCGCGGATGGTGGTCGTGGTTGCGGTCAGTGTGGAGGTCTCGGGGCGGCGTCGTCACCTTCATCATGGTCGGCGGTGGTGTCGGTCACTATTCTCCTGCCCCAACCATGGATGGTTGTCGTCCTCCTCCTTCATGAAGAACACCACAAGATTTGCATAAGGGTCGGTCCATGTTTGTTTGGCCCGTACCCTCCGTGTTAGGGTGGTAGCATATGGATCAACAAGAACATGGAAGAAGAACGTCAAGATTTACAACCTCCCACAACGTTTCATTCCCAAAATGCCAAAAAAACCAAGGAAAGAAATTGGGAAAAAATATTCACACGCACATAAAACCCTACCTCAGGTTGTTTGTTGACGTTGGAGCGAAGAGAGAAGTCATAGTCGGCATTCGTCACACCCGTCACACGTCTCATTTCCCAAGCATGTTCGTCGGATTAACGTTCTATGATGGGGGTTATTCTTCACTATTGAATATGTCCACCATTGGAGGATGTCTCGAGGAAGAAGGTTGAATTTGAGGTCAGTGTTCTTCATTCAGAGAAGAAGTTCTTCATTGGTGAGCTTTCTCCAAGAGTTCTTCCTTTTTCCAATAGTTTCCCCCAATTATACCTATAAAAATAATTTTCCAACATTATAGAATAGTTGGCATAATTCAAATTCAGATAATTAATCACATAGGTTGGCATAATTAATTTTTTGATGGGTTGTCACAATTAATTAAGGAGGGTTGGCATAATTAAAGGGGAGGAAGCTCAAGAGACTCCTTCACATTAATGAGGGAGTTGAAGAGGTTTAGGACTTGGGTGGTCCCAACCACCATAACCTCTCAGGGGAGGTTAGGCTCGGATGGTCCCCACCACCATAACCTCTCATGGGAGGTTAATGTCTGGAGGTCCCCACTTCTCAACTTTTACATGGAGTGGTTACAACAAATAAAATAAAATATTTTCTTATTTTATTTTACTATTTCCTCAAAAAACCGAAAAAATTACTTTCACCCTCAACCAACTGCCATTGAGGTGAAAGTATTCTTAAGTGAATACTGGCACTGCGAGTTCAAAGATTTCCTTGGATTTCAATTCTGAGCACCGGTTCAAAAGTTAGAAAAACCCGCTCACACGTTTACTAAACGTACCCGAAAAAAAGTTCATAAATTCATTCTAGGCACTCCGGACCTCAAAATCACGCGCCGTCAATTTTCGCGGACACATAAAATTTCCATTTATTTAAAAAAATACTTAGAAATTTCGGGTCTTTACAGAATCCATTTCACTTATTAAGTATAAAGATATTTTCATGTCAATATACTAATGAAGACATCCCTAAAGAAGTTGAAAGAGGATGGAGAATAGGGAGTGACCCTTATGAGGTAGTTTGTTATTCCTAAAAACATTATAAATAATTTTTATTTGGAATAGAGGTACCATGGTGAAATTTTGTCCACTTAATAGGGAATATAGTAGATTTTGTTACACTTGAAAATCATTGTGTGTATGCTACTTGAATATAAACCAATTTGGGTGAACCAAGTAAATTACTGGTATTTATTTCTCTTTTACATTTTTATATATGTTTTTGATTTTTTGGTGAGAAAATTTGAAGGAGAATGATAGATTAAATGATTTCTTACTAATGATGGAAAAAGATATGATGGAGGATGGGGGTTAAAGTAAAAGAAAAAATCCAAATCTTTAAGCACCATAATTCACCACCACCACCCCCCTCAGGGCGCCTCTTTCCATTTATCATAACTTATTGGTATAACTAGTTCCCTATTCTAAGAGTATAGTTGAGTTTAAAATAAAATGTTTAAAGATATTCCACCCAATGAATTTTTCTAATATTCAAATACTTCTATGAGAATATGTATCTTAAAATTTTGTTGTTAGTATATATTATAAATTTCAAACTAAAAAGATTATGTCACTAACACCTCAAAGTGAGCACATCTGTAACTAATTAAAATTTATGGGTCATGTAGTTTTTTAGGTAGATGAAACTAGTTAAAACCATATTCAAAACATGATCATTATAAATGAGCACATAACCCAGAATCATGTTTGATGTATCACAATAGATAACATAAAATTCTTTAGGATCAAGAAAAATTATAATAGTGGATGAGGTTATTCTTTACTTCAATACATCAAATGATTCCTAAAATTCAGGACTCCATCAAAATTTCACCCATTTACTAGTGAGAGACATCAATAATGAAACTATCTTTTATAAATCCTTTAAAAAGATCAATATAAAAATGTTATATCCAAGAAGATCCATATCTGAAATACTTTTTTTGAACTTCCAAAAACATAATAGCTTACTCCTTATTAATATCAATAAATATTACCTATTTATAAAGAACATGTCCCAAGAAATTTACTACTTTTATTTATAAATTACACTTAGATAACATATTATACAATTGATGATCTCAACAAACTCCCAAAGAAATCCTTAAGTGATGATCATGTTCCGCCTCAGACATTGAATGAACTTATATTTCATCCATGAATAGTATGATAAAAGAGTCAGGATATTAGTGGAAGATATGATTCATAATCACCCTTAATGATGTATAATTGTTTTTTAAACCAAATGGAATCATAATATACTCAAGATGACCATATCAGCTTTAAAATGTAGTCTTGGGAATATCATATTTCTTCACCCTAATTTGATGATACTCAAACCTGGGATGAATTTTAGATAACCATTTCATCCTTTCTAATAGATAAAAATTTCATCAATATAGGGTAGAGAGTATTTTTTCCACAATTACTTGATTTAACTTATGCTAATCTATATAATGGGAAAAAATCTCATCATCTTTTGTAACGAAGAGTACAGAATAAACCCAATATGAAACAATGGGATGAATGAATCCTTAAGCCTTGAAATCATCACATTCAATCTTTGACTCCTATAATTTAGTAGGATATATTTGAAATTAATGTAATAATATAAGTTATATCCTTGGAATAATATTTATATAGAAATATACCTCCATCTTAACGTTCGACCCAAAGAAATCATCAAAAACCCCTTAGAAAAATATTTCTTGATAAGAGGAAGCTCATTCCTTGATTTCTATTCACCATTTTCCATTAAATGATAAAATAAATGGAATAATATTTCACTAACTTTAGGTATATTAATTCTATCTTAACTTGACTTTAGATCTCATTCCCCTTGAAATGGATAAACAAAATCATATGAAAAGACTAATACCACCATTAAATGATAATAATCAATAAATGATTTAAATTAAATCATAAAATTAATTACTAGAATGGTATGAAGGGTTATATTTAAATTATAATAAAATTACATGATAGATCCACTTTATAAATAGATACGATAAAAAATTAACAATATAAACTATGCTCTTTATTCTTCCCAATAAGATTCGATATGTCCACCAAATAAGGAATCAACTGAAATGGATAATTAAATAGATGCATAATTTGATCAAAGATAAATGAGTGAGAAGAACCAGTATCAAATAATGTAACATCTACAGATGATATAATAAGCACAGTACCACATACTATAATAGATCTCATTTCATATTTAGTGAGGGCATACTAAGTTTTAAAAAAACATTTGGAGTCTGGATGAGTTTTAAATCATATATTAAATTTATGATCACTTCTTAATTTATTCCTCCCAAAAGTAAATCCACCATTACCTATGTGATCCTAATTATATTATCCCACTTCTATAAAGGAATATCACTTTATATAAGATCTTCTCGAATCTGAATAATCTATGAAACATTTTTATGAAAGGTTTTCCCTAAAAAACATTAAGAGGTGAACCATACTAATATTAGAATTAAAATCCCTAGGAACTACTTATCATAAAATATTATAGTGTACATTTCATCCACATTAATAACATGTAATAGGTTTAATTCCCTCATGGTCCAATGAAGCTAACTGAGATGGAAACTTTGTACCACTATGTATTCCCCATCTAAACTCCTACTCCTACTTACCTTATATTCACAAAGAAGTTTCCCTCACTACCACTTAGAGAATGAGAAGAACCAATCATCCATGATAATATATCTGAATTTACCTCTATTATTTTTATGTATCCAACACTTTAGTATTATAAGGTTTTTTGAACAACAATACTTTTGATCAGATATGAGGTACAAGTCCCTTTTAAAAGCATCATTATTTCAAAGTATCTTTCATGATGTGATCTACTGTAAATGTAAATATCTTGGAGAACCTAGTCATATACTCTATGATTGTCCGGTTAACCTACTGAATACATAGGAACTCTCATGCCTTAATCTATTATGTAATTTATATTTCCTATATATTATTGGATTTTAATATTAATAAATACCTAATCACATATTGATTATTACTCTATATAGAATTAATGTGACAATGTACTAGAAAATACATTGTAATAAAAAGGTCATAGAAGTTCCCCATTATGAAGAGAACTTTTAAGTTCCATGAAAATATACATAAATATTATTCTATGGTTAAATAAAATCCCATTATGGGATACAACGTAGTTGCCTATAAGGTGTTAGTACTCGTAAGCAGATGATAATTCATCTCATGAAGTTATTACTCAGTGATATCTAAGATGGGATATTATTTGAATAAACCCACATGTAGTAATTATTTTTTGTTTATATATCATTGGATATTACTATTAGAAATTTTGTATAAAAATCCTTATAATGTATGATTATTATTAATGAATTTCATGAAAAAACTCACTAAAATTTATTGTCATAAATCAAGATGATAATTTTCTTAGTGAAGATAATTAAATTAAGAACATCATGAATGATGTGTTATTAATGAATAAGTAGAGGAAGAATTTTTCCCTTCTATATTTATAAGAAGTAGATTTCTCAAACCATTGATTGAAATGGAACCATCATTTTAAATTCCATGGTCATGGTGTAATGATGAGTTTATTTTAGATAGTTAATATCAAGAAAATACATTGATGACATAGGTATGGAACCAAGATGAGATATCATGAAAATGGATTATATTATAGAGTGAGTGTTCGTATGTGATTTATTTCAGTGTAACATATCCTCTTTCTATATGGGATCCTTAAACCATTGTTAGATAGTAATATTGGACTCTAGTAAAGTCATCCTAATGATACTGAGGAAAAGGCCTATAGGGTCACACATAGTGTTTCCTTTGATGTTAATTAAAAATTAATTATAAAGAAGTGATATTTATTCAAGATTTATTAAATGATCACAAATATCATATAAATACTTATTAGAAAAATAATTGTTTAATTATTTGAATATATAATGATAATTTATCTATTTTTATTCACATGGTAACAAATAATTTATTTAATTATGAGATATCAAAATAAATATTTTATTCACCGGACTGTGAATATAATATTTATTTATTTATTGAATGTATAATATTTATTTATTATTATTCTCAACGTAATAAAATTATTATTTACTAATAAATAAATTATTAAATTATTTTAATATTAATTTGAGCATTTTTTTTGGAATTCATTAAATTTTAATAAGGAAGAGAAGGCCCAGTTTCTAATCTGGTGAAAAATATTTATTTACTATAGTGTAAATAGTATTTATCATTATACAATTTATCATATATAATGGAATAAAATAATAATAATAATATTTTATATTATATGGGGTTCCATTGGATTTTAAAATATTTAATTAATTTGAAACCCTAACCCTGGGTCTAAAAATAGAATATAATGAGAACTATAATTAGTTGTTAACTGTCCACCAAATTCTCCTCCCTAGATAATTCTCTCTCAAAGAAGAAGGAATCTAGGGTTTCCTATCAATCTTGATAGATTCTCTCTTCCTCCTTCATTCCTCTTAAGTAGGAAATATCAAGATATGATTCTTATATACTAATGGGATCATGATTACAATAACAAGAGAAATTCAAGATGATTAGTACCATCATGGTAGCTCCTGGAGTACCATTGCTGACATTATGATATCAAAGGAGTATGTGTGTATCACCTCTATAGGGGGTCTACATTGAGTCCTCACCAACACAATGAAAATACAACTGAATGGTGTTCGGTTTGTCAATAATTGCATCGAAAAAATAATTAATGAGGGAGGTATTTCTCCAAACTGTTAAATTAATTTTAAATCGATTTGAAAATGATTCTATTTGGTTCTAATGAAAAAAAATTAATATTCTTTATAAAAAAAATTTGTTAGTTAAGGAATTTATCATCATATACATTACATATGATCTCTTGAATCTGAAAAAAAACATGAGTTGTAAATAGGCCTATAAGAGGAACATCCACTACATATAGAACCATCAACATATTAATATACTCTATGGCTATTAGGTTAACATACTGACTACATATGAACTCTCATTCCTTAACCAACTCTGTCATCTTAGGGTAAAATTTCTTAGTGGAGGAGGCTTTAAAATCTTTCTATAAAATATTCTCATGAATTTCTTCATAGACTATATACTCACAAAAAATATTATTTGGTAACTCAATCATGGATGTGTCACACTTCACTTATAAGGCCTTCGGAGTCTTTATTAATTCAACAATCCTCTAAAACTTCTCCATTCAATCATCTATTTCATGAGGATATTTTCTACCTTAGAAATTATGGAAGATTGTTCTAAAGAAATTCATGATCTCTATCTATAAATTTAGATATCCCAAGATTAGATTATTTTTGTATGTCTTGGATGTTTTGAACAACCGTCTCAATTATACTTTGATTAATTATAGTATTATCTAGTGGAAAATTATTCATCTCTCTATGTTATTGAGTTACTAGGACCCGTCTAAGAGGCATGACTCTTTAAATTTCTTGAAAATAAAAAAAATAAAATAAATTAAAATATTATTAAAATAATATAAAATATTGTAACTTTAAATATAAAACATCACATAAACAACTTTTAATATCATATAAACCCATTGGGGAAAACTTTTAAGAAAACAATAAAAAAAATTGATTCATGATTTGGTATCATGGTTACTAAAACCATGAATTAACCATGTAGATCTTATTAAATTATCCATAATAGGTTCCATGGTTATATAGAATGGGTTAACTACCATACACCCTAACTGTTCACCCTAGGATTTCTCTTTCTTTCTTTATTCCAAAGTTGAAATTTCAGAAAAAAAATTGTTAAACAATAGACCTTAAAATCAAAAATATATATTCCTATATATCATGGAAACTCAAGAATAATCATGAAAAGCATTCTCAAAATTATTATTTGTAACCTATCGCTTGATTTAAAATGATCCTATATACTTTATAAAATATTTCCTAAATAACATAATAATAACCAAGTCATGTAATTATTTTGTAATGAACTAACCTACACTATCCTATCTCGTTGCTTGAGTCATCTCATAATAAGGCCTGAAGTGAATTCCTGGACACCATAGGCTATAAAAAGTGACAAGAGAATAATTTATATGCTTCATGAATGATTTATCCCATTTATATGTAAAATACATATATTAAATATGCTCAAAAATCAATCATGGCCATTCCATAGCATGAAGATGTCATGCAAATTAAATAAACACTTTAAAAAATTAGACACCTCCAAACTAGACATAATATTAAAGTGAAATCAGTGATAACACATAAAAAAATACATAAAACAAAAACAGATCCAAACACTTTTATATATATCAAATTAATATCCTCAATATATAAAATAAACTCAAAATGGGTAAAAAATGGGATGAAAAACCTAAATTATTGAATACATGAGAGTGTCAAAAAATAACCAAAAGTATTTCAAAGCTAATCATATCCATGTGAAAAGTGTTTACCATTATCTTTTCATAACCTATAAACCCAAAAACATTCTATCAAACATCCATTGACTAAAATGAGAGCCTTTAATTTCCCTTTATCAAAAGAAATTAGGTCTACATACACACAAGTCAGGTATGTATGATGTGGGAAAAGAGACTAGTAGGATGCCACTAGGTTTTATACACATATTTTTGAAAATAAACCAGGTCATGATAGTTTGAAATATATATAATAAAAGTAATATTTTTAATTTTATTAAAGTAGATAACCAAAGATGATCACATGTATATTTTATTTTCAAAATAATACATATTTCATATGTCCATTGAAAACATTAACTCACATAAATGAAATTATAAATGAATCAGTTCCTTTAAATAGTTCATGTCAAGGACTTATGGGAGATAACTTATGGGCCTAAGGTAGGGAAATATTGGACCCTCATATTAAATCAATAAAATATGCACAACATACTATCTACAATATAATTTATAATATTGGTGAATTCGGTAGATAGTGTATAATATAAACTTGTGATAAGTGCCTAAATGGAAATAAAAAGTGAATAATCCTAAACTAGTGCATCTTATATAGTGCATAATATAAACTAAGGGAGAATATAGGTAGATTATAATCAAACCCAAAAATTATACTTATCACTAGAATCCCCTTAGCTACTAAAGTCTTCCAATGATGTTTTCATATTTAAAACATTAATAATAAAAATAATATAACATTTAAAACATCTCACCTCAAATATACCATAAATAAAAAAACCTTTCATAATTTTATGCATTCATCAATATAATATAATTTCATATTATCATCTCATAAAAAATGGGAACACACCACTTGGGAATTATTTTCTAAATAAAAAACTTTATATAATCCAAACAAATATTTATTCTTTCTAATCATCAATAAAAATATGGTATTAAATATTTATAAACCAAATTATATTATCTTATTTAAAAAATAAAATTATATTATTATAAAAGTAAATATTTAATTTCATTGATCACTTCATGTATAGGTACCTAGTTGAAGTGTATAAGTATATTATTTGATATAATTTGGAGTTTGAGAGGATTTGGGGTGAATTTGGATGAATTTAATGAATTTTCAAGCCTTTCATAGTCATTGAGATCATGTGTAATTCCAAGGTGGTACCATGAAATAGGTTGGGGTAGAATATTTTTTTCATTATCACTATACAATTTATTGGGATTTTGTATCATTAATTTGTAGGTTTTATAGATAGTAAGGGTTGTATGGTCACTGCATGATCATCCATGACCTTGAATCCAAGCTATATATCCACTTCATAATTCCCCCAAAACATGACTATTTACTTGATTTTATGGGGTTTGATCCCATTCTTCCCTGATCCCTTGGATCTCTCAACATTATAAAATATATGGGGGGATTTTTGGGAGGTTTTTTTTAATTCCTTCCCTAGAGATCTCATCACTCTTGGATCATGGTGCATTAGATATCTAAATCTAAGGTTAGTCCCTTTAAATGATTTTATCTCTTATTGTTATTAATTTCCCTTAGTAGAAACACTAAACAGGTAGGGTTTGGGTGATTTGGGTATGAATAGTGAATTTAATTTATGGTTTTTGGTTTTAGGGTTTTTATAATCTCAACGGGTTATTAGATCTTGGTTTTCATAATATGAATTTATATTTTTACTGAATGTGATGTGGGTGGATTATCATTTATTCCAAGTGAATGGAGATCCTATGGAATTGGTGTATTTTTCATTTACTTGATTTTATGTGATTAATTTTTTATTATTTTTAGCATATTTTTTGTTTATAAAAAACAATGTTTTAGTGTGAATGTTTTTTAGTAAAAATGAAGTGTTTGTTTTATAGGTGCTCTTTTATATAAAATGGTTTTATGATAATGAATTAAATTAAATGTTGAATTATGGCATTGTTTTTCCAAATTCATTAATTGGTTTTGATTTTATTGATTGAATTGAGTTTCCAGTGTTGGTTTGTGATTTATATTTATTTCTAATGTGTTAAATTGTATTGGTGATTATTTTTTTAAGGAATTATGTTTGAATCTTTGAAACTTCCACTTAGATATGGGAACCTTGTTAGTTATGGAAAGGTGGTGTGGTGAAAAATTCCTATTAGGTGTTGAGACCTTATCATTAAATAAAAGTTGAGGTTTGTGGGTAGTTATTCCCCTCATAAGTAGTAAATACCTAATTATTATGGTGACTCATAGTCTAAAGATTCCCTCGGGTCATGGTTATTCACCCAAGTGTGTGGGTTAGAGTTTTATTAGGTGTTTATTCTTCTTTTTTTTTTGAATTGTAAAATCCTAGTTATTTTTAAGCCTATATAGTTTATTTTGGTTAATTAATTGTTGTTTTATTTATTTTTCAAAGATTGCATGATTTTTACATTTTTATAAAAAACTCCATGGTTTGGGAAATTTTTTATAAAAATAATCTCATCTTGTTGGTTTTTAATATACATGGGTTGTATATATAGAATTGGGGAAATCCTATTGGGTCTAGTAATCACCCTCTATTCACCCACTTCAATGGACTTGTAGTATGTATGTAGTTTATAATGAAAAATGGTAATGACAACTTTTTTAATATTAGTTTTTTATACATATGGATCAAGAGATGTGATGGATGAGGGGTTTGGGTTTGTTAGATGGAACATAGAGTTTTGGAAGTCTTGGTGAATGTTATGGATTTCATTTTAGGGGTGTTACATTTTAGTGGCCTGATAGTCCTTACTTTTGGGTTTTAATACACATATGTATTTTATTAGGTTTCTATAAACTTATTTTGGTAATATATTTTATCACGCATAATTAGATCCTAGTTATTGTTGATTATATTTATGATGTATTGTCTCTTACTTGATGGTTTGGTATGTTTGAGTAATGGACACCTCATATATAAATTTTAGTTATGGTAAGAATGGGGATAGTGTTCTTTGAGGTTAAATAATCCACCAATGGTATTTTCTAAACCATAGGAATTTATTTCTAGCCTTTGGAGGTCTTGGGACAAACCTAAGTCTAGTAGCACTTTGAATCTATCCAGGTGAGTGTGAGGGGTGATGGGTTTGATCAGGATGTTACAGTGGTTATTAGTTATTGTATTTTGGTTGGTAGGTATGGATATAAGTTGGTTTGGGACTCATAAAATAGTTATAAAATGTGTATATTAGATCTTATAGTGAACCATGAGTCAATGGGAAGAGTCTTTATTCCCAGTGGGATTATTTAAATGTTTTCATTTAATTTTTTGATAAATTTTTATAACAAGTGAAATTTCGAGCTCACTGATTATTCCCATTTCAAACTAACTATTCCTAAGTTTTGAAAATTAATCAGAAAGGGATTTTTGAGTTGAAAAAGAAATAATATCATCATCATGAATTGAAATTTTTGGCACTAAAATATGTTATAGAGATGGATCAGGGTGTCCAACAACATTGTGGACATCATTTAACCTTGATGAGGAACAAAAATCACCAAAGGGGCATGCTTCGTGAAGCTCCATCCCGAAGCCCCTCACCACTACAAACGGAATGAATTCGTTAATTCGATAAGCTTTGTGAGACCACTATGAAGTAGTGGTGAAAGGTTATATGAGTTCGATGAACTCTGTGACCTCTTTAAATTAGTGTCAGAAGGCTCCATGAGTCTTTCGAGCTATGTGACCACCGTGAAGTTGTGATGGAATCCTTAATTAGTTAAATGGATACACCTCCATTTGTGAAGTGAAATTTATTTCACGGCGTGCCACTAAGAATCATGATACCTCATTTTCTATAAATATAAGTCTCACCCCCCCCCCCCAACCATATCAATTGTTACCCTGGCCATTCACCTTCTGAGATCCCATTTCATGAAGCTCCCTTTTCTCCAAGAACCAATGTGAAAATGTATCACCTAAGGTATTTGAGCATTGTGAACCATATTTCCCTTAGTTCCTATTTCCCTCCACTTAAAGTGGGGATTCCCTTCATGAAGCCTCATGATAATCAAAAAGGTAGGTGTCCTTTTTGAGAACTCGGGACATTGAAAAGAAACCATCCTTCAAAAATCACCCTCTAGGAACATGTAGACTTCATTCCTTAGTTGGTTATTCATTCTTCATGAAGATCCTCCCTTCATGGATACCCCTTTTACTATGCTTCTCAAAGCACCTTACTTTTTAAATATCCTTCTCTTTGAGAAGAATTAGAGATTTAAGAATCCGCTTTTAGCAAGGCCTTCTGCTTCATGAACCCCTCTCTCATGAGGCCCTCTAGGCTCGTACGAAGTGATTTCATGGTCCCTCAAGTGGTGTTTCATGTTACACACCATTTTGGTCTATTGTCATCTCTTGTTTCTCACACTAAGCATGAATCACGTGGGCTTAGAGTTTAATAGTGACTATGAAATCCTTCCCTTGGGCCGCTAACCGCCCGTAAGTCCCATGCCCCTCATCTCATATAATGTTAAAATACATCCACCCAAACTATGTGTACTTTTATCCTTCTCTCCTATACAGGGTACATAGTAAGAATCCCAAAAGTTCAAGCCCCTCCCTCCCTATAATCGAACTATTCCATTCATTTCACGTTGGTTAACCATCATCCCACATTATGCTAAAATGTATAACCTTGAACTACATTTTCTTTGATTCCCATCCACTGGGATATGTAGGAATCCTCTGTGAGGTCTAAACCCATCGAATGGTAAAATCTGGTACTCCATCCTAAGGTATGTGCCCTCCTGATGCGATACTTTTCCTTTTTGGTATGCATCTCTCGAATATGCCTCTATGAGGTGTTTGTATCCCCCTATGAAGCTAAACATGCATAATCCCCAACACAAACCATACTCCTTAAACCAAGAGTTCCCTCTTGTGATGGTCCACTAACCATTACTAAGCCCCAACATGTATTCAAGTCATTGTTCTTTATGTATGCCTTGATTCCATACCCCAACTTTGAACTACATAGACTTTGATGACAAGTCACTAGGATGCATAAGAATCCTCCCTAAGGGTTTATCCTATCACTAACTTCCCATCCTAATCCCTCCTTCAAACCTTTGTGTCTTGAAAAGATCATGCCCCAATCTAGAGGATCCATTTCCTTCAGGTCCACTATCTATGCACCCATTATCATGAGCTACTTCCTCAGGTGTCTTGTCACCCCCACCAGAACTATGTGGAAATCGATCCCTTCCTTCAATGTGGGGTGCATAGGAAACCTCCTCGTGGTTCAATCCCAACAACATCATATTCATGTCGGTTCCATCCTATTCATCTCATCCACCTGGGCAACTAACCACACATAATCCCCATCCATGCAATTGTTGCTTCTAATGGAAGCTTGGCCACTAACCATGTGAAAACCCAATTCCGCCCTTAGAAATGTGTGGATTTTGATCCTTTTACTCTATACAGGGTGCATGGGAAGTATCTCTAAGGTTCAATACCAGCAAAAGGTAAACCTTGGTGTCCCCTTTACCGGGACCTACCTTCTCTAGTTTGTCCTTTTTAGTGTCTCAATCATCCTTCACGGTGTGAAACCTTCCCTTTTTGGGAAACACCATCTAGGGTCCTTCCTCATCGGGAATTCTGATCCATCCATCCTATAAACTTCTTAGGTGCTCTCTTCTAAGGATGTACCCATCTAATCCACTCATCGGTGTTCTGATCAATCTGATCTACCTCTACTAGATGTTAAACTCATATAATACCATGTGTTAAACATGAGAATCTAAGGAAATACATGGATACATTCCTCTATAATAAGATTCCCTTAATTCTATTTCAGATGCCTTAGGATTTCATGCCCTCGAGAATCCCTCTCATAAGGGATAATTTAGGTGTACCAAGGTTCTGGCGTCCAGACATACCAGCGATGCCCCATGTGATAACTTCTCTGACCAAAGGTTGTTTCCCTAACTTAACCCCTTTAGAATTTTATGATAGAATCAGTTTAATTAACCAGTTTCCACAAAGTGATGGCATTGGGAAGGTTTTCACGAACAACATCATAATCTATGAGGGAGACCCAGACTAGGTGACGAGTTCCGAGGAGGAATCCACATAAGGAGGAACTAAAATCCAATAATCCTATTTTGATCAAGAATAATACATCACAGAAGATGTCATGAATTTCACACACCTTTGCAAAGAAGGAATGCGGGGTACAATGCACAGCCATGCGAATGCCAAACATGTTGAGGCAGTGCGCCCCAATGGAAACTTCAGAAATAGAAATGGTGATCCCAACCTGAAACTTTTCTCCTTCAACCATGGGGATTAGTAGAATTATAGATTTCATTAGATAAGTGTGTCACCATATCAATATATTTGGTGCCAAGTCCCACCAAGAAAATAGTGGGTCGGGCGTGGAACTCACCCAAATTTGGGGTCCTTAATTGTTGGGCATTTCAGTCTACGACATCGTCAATGTGGAAGTTTCTATCCATCCATTGATGAATGGACAATTCTAGGGCACTGGGCACTGCATTCATTGAAACGCCCTGACCCTAGTTACCCAGAGTCGGTGCATTATTACATAACATTTTCATGATCACAAGAAAGATCAAATCTCGAAAGACCTATTGGTTTAGAAGCCTTGGAATCACTAGATATATTCATAAAGTTTTACATTACATCATAAAGTGAAAAACTCCTACAACAACATAGTCTCCATATTTCACACTCATATCCCCACATAAAATCCCTGCAGCTCATTCATAACTTACTTCTTCACATCCTGGGAAAAATAAAACATAGATAATGGGTGAGCTCAAATTCCCTATAAGGATAACAATATAGCGGAAACATTCAAAAATAAGCATAAAATTTTAAGGAAATGTATAACTAAAACAAAAGACTTTTAAACTTAAACTTAAACATAGTATGGAAAAAGTAAAATAAAATAATGCCATTTACTTATTCACATGGATATTCTACTAATCTAATAATCACATGCAATATCAATAACCACTTTCATAATGATGGGATGCATAATGCCAGACTATCATAACCACATAGCCAAGGCCTCGTGCCAAGAAAACAAATAAGATTTTGCCAAGGCCTTGTGCCAAGACACTAGTTTGTCTCATGAGACCTACCGATGCATCGAGGAGCTATAGAGGGCTCCACCCGTCACATATTAAGTCCAATGCATTCCCATATGAAAAGGTTTAAACATAACATAAACATTCATATTAAAACTAGCATACGAAATGTCAATACTTTCACCATAAACTATGAATGGTATAAAAATAGAACATCCATAGTCAAACATATAACAAAACCTTCAATACAATATAGATGTTTTGTATCATAATAAATCAACTTCAAATGAGCATAAAATCCATCAAAGGATGTTGACATAGATGAAATCAAAACTCTTTCTAGAGAAATTTCTCTTTCTATTTTGAAATCATTTAAGAGCCATATATTTATAAAATAAAACATTTTCTTTGAAAATATTCTTATAAGCTTGTGAAGGAAGTTTCGAAGATTTTATTACGGCGGAAAATAGCTGCACCTGCCGTATAAGTTAAAAAAACATTCTTACCTTAATTCTGTCGAAAAGGTTAAAAAGCACCTTGTTTGGAAAACGACGGAAAGATTACTTTATAAAACTCTTATGAAAAGTAAAACAAGGGTATAAATGACTTTTACCCATATTCTTGTAAATAGTAAAAATGTTTTTAAATACATTTTTAAGAAACATGGATGTGGATGATAAAGAGATCCCAGTAGATTATTACGTATAAACAACCTCGGATAAATGAAGAGATTGTGAAATAACCCTTACCTTGTACTATTCCTTGGTTGGGGTAGGTTAACCTCCTGTATAATGGTGAAATAATTGTTATTAAATTATACAAGAATCATATACATTAATATGATATCATATATGATCTTTTAACATTGATTTGTTAATAATATCTTAGTATTATCGTTGTTTCAGGTGTTAACTTACTCGTTTTATTTTATATGTTTTGTTACGTAAGCCATGTTTGTAATGGATAGGTTGTATATTATTCATATCCAGAATGATATCAAGTCCTTAAAAATCATTTTTAAATCATCAAATGATAATTATACTTGAATGGATACGATGGAGAATGAATCTCATCGCGTTCGTGGAGACGGTAGTCCGTCCGTACGCACGAGCGACAATATCATTCTTTTGATATTAAAATAATATATAAATGGATGGTATATCATATATAAATAATAATTAACATGTTATATTTATTATTTACATGAGTTACACATCATTATTATACCCATCCAAATAATAATATATTGAATAACAATTACACCATGACGTGGAGACGGTAAGCCGTACGTACGCACGTATGGTGAAATGTTATTCAAAGGGTGGATAGAATACTAAATATGGTTGTACCATATTTATAATAACATCACAGTATATATAAGATACTAGAGTTATTATTTTAGAATGTTAATAACTGTAACACCCCAAGATTTCATAGTGTGTTATTTCTTCAAAATAATTCAATAACTTGCACTACACGCAACACCGAGTTCAATCACACCATGACTTACAATAAAAAGACATTCAAAAGAGGTTATGAATAGTATTATCTAAATTTTAAACTTTATATAATCCTTATAATTTTAGAATCCATATTATGAGTTTCTTAGATTTAATGCAAGAACAAATTCATTTTCAGTATTGCACTTTTATCAACTTTTAATAGTGAACCGTTTTTAAATACAATATTTTAAACTTTTTGACTAAATGGGGACATCAAAATTTTAAAATGAAACACCCCAAGCTTCCACGGTACGTTTCCCTTCGAATAATGCGATAGCGTATGTTGTACGCAACCTCGAGTTCTAACACACACCACAACTAATTAAACTAGCCGTTGTAAATAGTAATACCTACTTTTTGAAATCATATATATTTTATATTTCAAAATGGACTTCATTTTTGGATTCTGAATATTGAAATTAGCCTAGGGTGAAATTTTGGTACATTTCGGATAACTTTCATATTTTGATGAATAGTGAAAATTTCTAAATTTTAATTAAAAACAACTTTTTTAATCAAAATAATTAATAGTGATAAATTATGAATTTGAGTGGTTTTAAAGTATATTTAGAATATATTTTTACCATTCAATTTAATTTTTATCATTTGACATAATTTTACAATTAAACTGAACATAAACAAGTGTCAATCTTTTGATAGTTATTATCTTTTAAAAAACACGCTTTTTGTTTTGACAGCGGGAATTAATTTTAAATTAATTTCTGCCACTTCTGTGTTTTGAATTTAGGAAAATGGATTCCATATTTGGAATCAGTATGTTCAAATTGTGTAAATAGGTAACTTTTATTTTTAGACATTTTGAATAGTTACTGTGGTAAATATTTTATTTACCATGGTTAAAGGGTAAATCCGGTAAATAAGGGTTAAAAAATAATATTATAATAATACAAAATTACCCTAAAACGTGTCCTAACCTTATTGGTGGACACATACCCGACCATGGGCATCCTTGGGTCAATTTGGGGACCCCTTGGAGCCACTTGTATGTGGTAGGGACACATTATATTAATAAAGTTAAAATAAAAATAAAAATGGCATAAGCTTACATCTTTTAGAAGAACAATTTTTACATAGGGTTATACATGTTGGATTTTCGATTATAAATATTCATTAGAAATCTAAAAAGATTTCCTACATGATGATATTTTATTTATAATTTTTAGACATCAAATAAGTTAAATTATTAATGACACAATAATGATGCAATGTTTACCTCATTAATAAATCATTGAAATAAATAATAATATAATGATTAAAATATTATCTAAAACCTGTCCAATTCTTATTGGTTGATGTTATTTAGAATATGAGTCATCTTATCTTAGACCTCAATGATTTTTGGACCATTATAAACCGAATATAATTATAATATAAAGTAATACTTTCACTCTTTTCTAAAGAACCCCTCCTCTCTCTTATAAAAGGAGACCACTTCTACTCATTCCTCACACCTCTCAAGCCACTTGGCTCGTCCAAACTCTGCCCAACTAAGCTCCCCACATCCCTCTCCTCCTCCTTGAAGCTTCCCCTTAGGCAGAAAGCATTTCAACAAGTCCTTTGGTTCCAACCAAAGTGAGTTACCTAAATTAAAGGTAACAATTTCTCTTAAATTATTTTCATTTATTTTTCTTCTTCAACCCCCAAACTCTTTTTATTTCCTTTCTTTTGTAACAACACCAGTATCCTCAATATACTATGATGTTGTTATAAGAAGGATTCAAACTACACATACACACAACTCCATCTAATGGATGATGAACATAATGTTTATGTGGATGGCAAACTAACGCCTCACGAAACGATGATTGTTCAAATACATCTTACCGCCTATCATGGTGGCCATTATGATGGCACTGTAATTAAATATGATATTAATGATATATATTTTATATATAAGCTTCTGTAATTCCATTTTATTTCATACCATTATTCGTTTCATGTTGTATATACATACGATAATTTCATTTGAGGAAGTGCGGACTACCGCCTCCTTAAAATGATATGACTCGTTCATACCACACATGGAACGTATAAAGGATGGTGTTAATGAACTTAAGTAACATATATAAAATATTATATTATACTGGAATAGTAATATACCTATGTATCATTTGGATTCGATTCTTTTAAAATAAAAATTAAATGGAAGTAGCGTTCGTGCGTACGGACGGACTACCGTCTCCACGAACGCGATGAGATTCATTCTCCATCTTATCCATTCAAGTATAATTATCATTTAATGATTTAAAAATGATGTTTAAGGACTTGATATCATTCTGTATATGAATAAGATAAAACAAACATGACTTATGTAACAAAACATATAAAGAAAATGAGTAAGTTAACACCCGAAACGGCGATAATACTAAGATATTATTATCAAATCAATATTAAAAGATCATATATGATATCATATTAATGTATATGATTCTTGTATAATTTAGTAACAATTATTTCACTATTATACAGGAGGTTAACCTACCCCAACCAAGGAAAAGTACAAGGTAAGGGTTATTTCACAATCTCTTCATTATCCGAGGTTGTATTATACGTAATAATCTACTGGGATCTCTTTATCATCCACATCCATGTTTCTTCAAAATGTATTTCAAAACATTTTTACTATTTACAAGAATATGGGTTAAAGTCATTTATACCCTTGTTTGACTTTTTATAAGAGGTTTATAAAGGAATCTTTCCGTCGTTTTCAAAACAAGTTCCTTTTTAACCTTTTCGACAGAATTGAGGTAAGAATGTTTTTTTTAACTTATACGGCGGGTGCGGTTATTTTCCGCCGTTATAAAATCGTCGAAGCTTTCCATACAAGCTTATAAGAATATTTTCAAAGAAAATGTTTTATCTTATATGGATCTTAAATTATTTCAAAATAAAAGGAGATACTTCTTTAAAAAGAATTTTGATTTCATCTATGTCAACATCCTTTGATGGATTTTAAGATTATTTGAAGTTGATTTATTATGATACAAAACTTCTATATTGTATTGAAGGTTTTGTGATATGTTTGACTGTGGATGTGCTATTTTTATACCATTCATAGTTTATGGTGAAATTATTGACATTTCGTATGCTAGTTTTAATACGAATGTTTATGTTATGTTTAAACCTTTTCATATGGGAATGCATTGGACTTAATAAGTGACGGGTGGAGCCCGCTATAGCTCCTCGATGCATCGGTAGGTCTCATGAGACAAACTAGTGTCTTGGCACAAGGCCTTGACAAAATCTTATTTGTAGTCTTGGCCCGAGGCCTTGGCTATGTGGTTATGATAGTCTGGCATTATGCATTCCAACATTATGAAAGTGGTTATTGATATTGCATGTGATTATTCGATTAGTAGAATATCCATGTGAATAAGTAAATGGAATTATTTCATTTTACTTTTGCCATACTATGTTGAAGTTCAATTTTAAAATGCTTTTGTTTTAGTAATTCATTGCCTTAAATTTTTATGCTTATTTTGAATGTTCCGCTATATTGTTATCCTTACTGGGCATTTGAGCTCACCCCTTCTCTATGTTTTATTTTTCCCAGGTAGTGAAGAAGTAAATTATGAATGACTTGCAGGGATATTATGAGGGGTTAATAGTGTGGATATGAAGACTTTGTTGTTGTAGTAGCTTTTCACTTTGAAATGTAATGTAAAACTTTATGATTATATCTAGTGTTTCCAAGGCTACTAAACCAATAGGTCTTTCGAGTTTTGATCTTTCTTGTGATCATGCCAATGTTACGAAGTAATGCACCGACTCTGGGTAGCTGGGGTCGAGGCGTTACAGTTGGTATCAAAGGAAGTTCAGTACAAACCTTGGAAGCTAGATTTAGATAAACTCTGATTAGAGCACGTAGACCTAAGATGAACTTTGAGGATTAGTATAGAAGAACTTACTAGAATTTTGGTATTGTAGAGATTTTGTGAGTTTTCCAAGCAATACATCCCTGTCTGGATACGAGCAGGTAGAGGCGGCTCTGGCACAGATGTACCTAGGGGTGAAACCCGAAAACACCGCTTTGAGCTAGACTCGAACGGGAACTGGTGCACGACAACGGGCCTTGCTGCACTCTTGGTTACGACACTCCCGGGGGATATGCTTAGGAAAACTCTCATTTTCTTTACAAATAATTATGAAGGGTTTATGAGTATATACTTCCTCAAAGAAAACATTTTTATGATTATGGATTATATCCATAAATAGTTCAATTTATGTTAAGTGTTTTATAAGTATGGGATTATGTATTTTGATTCATAAACTGATCTAGTGTATGCCATTGTTTAGAAATGGCGCCCAGTAGAAGAAATGAGAACTCCAGAAATGCACATGATCCAGAGAGAATGAAGGATCATATCTTTCATGGTCTTAAGCTAGAATTTATAAGAGGAATAGTCTCCCATGTATTATCATCATGTGAAGAAATAATATCATGTGTTGATAAGATAAGTAAAGAGTTTACTGAGTCATATGGATTTGAAGGGAAGCAAGAGAAGAAAAGGATGGAAGAGAGAAAGATGGATAAAGGGATGAGGGAAAAGAAGAATTTTCCCATATGTGGTAACTGTGGAAAGAAACACCCTGGAACTTGCCTGAAAGGAATGGGAGTTTGTTATAAGTGTGGAGGAAAAGGACACAAAGTACGTGACTGCAAGGGTAAGAAAATGGTTTCAAATGTACAATGCTTCATTTGCAAGGAGTTTGGACACTATGCGAACCTATGTCCCAGTCATCAGAATATGCCTCAAATGATGTTATCGGATAATAATCAAGTTATGATACTACCACAGATGAAGAGGAATGATTAGAGTTCTTATGTTGATTATGTCAATTGAGTGTTGTATCAACAATGTACTTGTTACAATAATCATGGAGTATATAAGGATTGTACTGCAGTAATATTTCATTAAGGACTTGAGATTGTGTGGAACAAAGGAAAGTGACTCAATAACAGGATAAATTTTTGGAAAATATATGGTTGAGAGAATGATAAATCATAATATAGTTCTGATACTGAGGTAGTGATTTTGGAATAATATGTGATTGTTTTGGACAAATTATATTGGATATTCTTGACTACCCTGGAACTGATTAATGATTTGTATATTCCATCATTGTTGGGGTTTAAAACATTTTTTGGATTAATGAAGTATATCCAGCTTTCTATATGGAATAAGGGAGCATGAATGTAATCAATAAGGAATATGGTAATTCAGGATGTTTCGGTGTATTAAAAGAATACATGATGAAGGTATTCATATGCTATTACGGGGTAAAAAGGTTCTACATTATGTTTACCTCACTTATAAATGTTGGACTGTGAGTTTGGATAGAAGTATTTTGGATAGTTCTAGTTTGGATTATTTTGGATTGCCATAAAAGGACAACCCGGAGGTCGGGCGGCAACCCGTCGCGTCCGGCAAGGCTGCGAGACTTGAACCCGCAACCGAAGGGCGACAAGGGTGTATCACCTACCACTGACCCATGAGATGTCCTGGATTAAATAATGTAGTTTTTATTAAAATATCATGTAGATGAATTATAAATTCGTTTATTTTGGAACCCCTGTACGAATAGTGTAAATAGAATTTTTTTTACATTCTATTATCTTTTAGAGTGAAATATGAGTTTGTGGTAGAAATTTATTAATGGATAAAACTCTAATTATAAAGTAAGTATATCTCCTTATGATCTTAGCCAATCTCATAAATAAATTCCCCAACATTAATAAAAGAAACATAGAACAAAAAATGTTGTCCTAGATGGTACCTTAAATCATCACAAATTTATGGCTTTGGGATTTTTGGCCTTTTCATAGCCATGTTCTCTACCACTCTCCATCAGATAATTGATGGTTAGATTTCTCTTCCATATCCATATTTTCCTACATGGAACCCTAGTATGTGTTATTTTCGGTAATCTTCATACTTTCCACTCTTTATTTTAAATAGAGACCTCATTAATTCATTTTTCGATGTGGGATTTCAACTAAGATATTTTGAAACGTCAAAAATATGTTATCCTAATACCCTATGTTTTGTTGAACCGATGGTATTTCAAATCATCATAGATTGATGAGTTTAAGTACCTCAATTTTATACTTGTTTGTGATTGATGACCTCAATCACTACCTATAAATATTTACGTTTTTCCTCCAATTATATTTCTCTAAATGCCACCAATGTTCTCCTAATCGAGATCATAATTTGGTGGTGACCCTTTAATTTCTCTTTTCCTCATATTAAGACTAAATTTTAGTAACCCAATTTCCGATGTGGGTTTTCCCACAAATATATTTTCTATTTTCAACCTTTTATTTTCAAAGAACAATTTCAAATTGTGAGGACGCAATTTATTGAAGGAGGGGAGAATGTAACACCCCAAGATTTCATAGTGTGTTATTTCTTCAAAATAATTCAATAACTTGCACTACACGCAACACCGAGTTCAATCACACCATGACTTACAATAAAAAGCCATTCAAAAGAGGTTATGAATAGTATTATCTAAATTTTAAACTTTATATAATCCTTATAATTTTAGAATCCATATTATGAGTTTCTTAGATATAATGCAAGAACAAATTCATTTTCAGTATTTCACTTTTATCAACTTTTAATAGTGAACCGTTTTCAAATACAATATTTTAAACTTTTTGACTAAATGGGGACATCAAAAATTTAAAATGAAACACCCCAAGCTTCCACAGTACGTTTCCCTTCGAATAATGCGATAGCGTATGTTGTACGCAACCTCGAGTTCTAACACACACCACAACTAATTAAACTAGCCGTTGTGAATAGTAATACCTACTTTTTGAAATCATATATATTTTATATTTCAAAATGGACTTCATTTTTGGATTCAGAATATTGAAATTAGCCTAGGGTGAAATTTTTGTACATTTCGGATAACTTTCATATTTTGATGAATAGTGAAAATTTCTAAATTTTAATTAAAAACAACTTTTTTAATCAAAATAATTAATAGTAATAAATTATGAATTTGAGTGGTTTTAACGTATATTTAGAATATATTTTTACCATTCAATTTAATGTTTATCATTGGACATAATTTTACAATTAAACCGAACATAAACAAGTGTCAATCTTTTGATAGTTATTATCTTTTAAAAAACACGCTTTTTGTTTTGACAGCGGGAATTAATTTTAAATTAATTTCTGCCACTTCTGTGTTTTGAATTTAGGAAAATGGATTCCATATTTGGAATCAGTATGTAAAAATTGTGTAAATAGGTAACTTTTATTTTTAGACATTTTGAATAGTTACTGTGGTAAATATTTTATTTACCATGGTTAAAGGGTAAATCCGGTAAATAAGGGTTAAAAAATAATATTATAATAATACAAAATTACCCTAAAACGTGTCCTAACCTTATTGGTGGACACATACCCGACCATGGGCATCCTTGGGTCAATTTGGGGACCCCTTGGAGCCACTTTTATGTGGTAGGGACACATTATATTAATAAAGTTAAAATAAAAATAAAAATGGCATAAGCTTACATCTTTTAGAAGAACAATTTTTACATAGGGTTATACATGTTGGATTTTCGATTATAAATATTCATTAGAAAGATAAAAAGATTTCCTACATGATTATATTTTATTTATAATTTTTAGACATCAAATAAGTTAAATTATTAATGACACAATAATGATGCAATGTTTACCTCATTAATAAATCATTGAAATAAATAATATTATAATGATTAAAATTTTATCTAAAACCTGTCCAATTCTTATTGTTTGATGTTATTTAGAATATGAGTCATCTTATCTTAGACCTCAATGATTTTTGGACCATTATAAACCGAATATAATTATAATATAAAGTAATACTTTCACTCTTTCCTAAAGAACCCCTCCTCTCCCTTATAAAAGGAGACCACTTCTACTCATTCCTCACACCTCTCAAGCCACTTGGCTCGTCCAAACTCTGCCCAACTAAGCTCCCCACATCCCTCTCCTCCTCCTTGAAGCTTCCCCTTAGGCAGAAAGCATTTCAACAAGTCCTTTGGTTCCAACCAAAGTGAGTTACCTAAATTAAAGGTAACAATTTCTCTTAAATTATTTTCATTTATTTTGCTTCTTCAACCCCCAAACTCTTTTTATTTCCTTTCTTTTGTAACAACACCAGTATCCTAAATATACTAGGATGTTGTTATAAGAAGGATTCAAACTACACATACACACAACTCCATCTAATGGATGATGAACATAATGTTTCTGTGGATGGAAAACTAACGCCTCACGAAACGATGATTGTTCAAATACATCTTACCGCCTATCATGGTGTCCATTATGATGGCACTGTAATTAAATATGATATTAATGATATATATTTTATATATAAGCTTCTGTAATTCCATTTTATTTCATACCATTATTCGTTTCATGTTGTATATACATACGATAATTTCATTTGAGGAAGTGCGGACTACCGCCCCCTTAAAATGATATGACTCATTCATACCACACATGGAATGTATAAAGGATGGTGTTAATGAACTTAAGTAACATATATAAAATATTATATTATACTGGAATAGTAATATACCTATGTATCATTTGGATTCTATTCTTTTAAAATAAAAATTAAATGGAAGTAGCGTTCGTGCGTACGTACGGACTACCGTCTCCACGAACGCGATGAGATTCATTCTCCATCGTATCCATTCAAGTATAATTATCATTTAATGATTTAAAAATGATGTTTAAGGACTTGATATCATTCTGGATATGAATAAGATACAACAAACATGACTTATGTAACAAAACATATAAAGAAAATGAGTAAGTTAAAACCCCGAAACGGCGATAATACTAAGATATTAATATAAAATCAATATTAAAAGATCATATATGATATCATATTAATGTATATGATTATTGTATAATTTAGTAACAATTATTTCACTATTATACAGGAGGTTAACCTACCCCAACCAAGGAAAAGTACAAGGTAAGGGTTATTTCACAATCTCTTCATTATCCGAGGTTGTATTATACGTAATAATCTACTGGGATCTCTTTATCATCCACATCCATGTTTCTTCGAAATGTATTTCAAAATTTTTTTACTATTTACAAGAATATGGGTTAAAGTCATTTATACCCTTGTTTGACTTTTTATAAGAGGTTTATAAAGGAATCTTTCCGTCGTTTTCAAAACAAGTTCCTTTTTAACCTTTTCGACAGAATTGAGGTAAGAATGTTTTTTTTAACTTATACGGCGGGTGCGGTTATTTTCCGCCGTTATAAAATCGTCAAAGCTTTCCATACAAGCTTATAAGAATATTTTCAAAGAAAATGTTTTATCTTATATGGATCTTAAATGATTTCAAAATAAAAGGAGATACTTCTTTAAAAAGAATTTTGATTTCATCTATGTCAACATCCTTTGATGGATATTAAGATTATTTGAAGTTGATTTATTATGATACAAAACTTCTATATTGTATTGAAGGTTTTGTGATATGTTTGACTGTGGATGTGCTATTTTTATACCATTCATAGTTTATGGTGAAAGTATTGACATTTCGTATGCTAGTTTTAATACGAATGTTTATGTTATGTTTAAACCTTTTCATATGGGAATGCATTGGACTTAATAAGTGACGGGTGGAGCCCGCTATAGCTCCTCGATGCATCGGTAGGTCTCATGAGACAAACTAGTGTCTTGGCATAAGGCCTTGACAAAATCTTATTTGTAGTCTTGGCACGAGGCCTTGGCTATGTGGTTACGATAGTCTGGCATTATGCATTCCAACATTATGAAAGTGGTTATTGATATTGCATGTGATTATTCGATTAGTAGAATATCCATGTGAATAAGTAAATGGCATTATTTCATTTTACTTTTGCCATACTATGTTGAAGTTCAATTTTAAAAGGCTTTTGTTTTAGTAATTCATTGCCTTAAATGTTTATGCTTATTTTGAATATTCCGCTATATTGTTATCCTTACTGGGCATTTGAGCTCACCCCTTTTCTATGTTTTATTTTTCCCAGGTAGTGAAGAAGTAAATTATGAATGACTTGCAGGGATATTATGAGGGGTTAATAGTGTGGATATGAAGACTTTGTTGTTGTAGTAGCTTTTCACTTTGAAATGTAATTTAAAACTTTATGATTATATCTAGTGTTTCCAAGGCTACTAAACCAATCGGTCTTTCGAGTTTTGATCTTTCTTGTGATCATGCCAATGTTACGAAGTAATGCACCGACTCTGGGTAGCTGGGGTCGGGGCGTTACAATAACAAAGAAAGAAGAAGTGGAAGAAGAAAGGAACTTGAAAAGGGGTGGTGAAAACATTACCTCTTCTTCGGATTCTTCCTTTTGATTTGGTCAAAAGGGCTCCTTAGGTTGGATTTATGATCAAACTAAGGCCTCTAGGTTGTATTGATGGAAGTTGGGAGAGTATTTGGGCAGAGTTTGGCCGACCCAAAAGGCTTTGAAGGTGTGAAGAAATGAGAAGGAGGAGTGCCCTTTTATAAGAGGGGTGAGGGGCACCTTTGGAAAAGCTAGAAATATTAATTTATAATAAATTCATATTCGGTTTCTAATGGCTCAAAAGTTGATTATTTAAATTTTAAGGTTGGGATAGGTAGAAAACCACTCAACCAATATAATTTATACAGGTTTGGATCATTATATTAACCTTACCTTTAAGTATTAACTCTAAGTTAATTAGTTTCACTTTTACAATGTCTCTTTGTATTTTTATATTATATGGTTAATAAACTTACAATATACATCCAAGAGACCCCAAAGTGGTCCATTAAGGATAAAACTATCATGATATAAGTCTCTTGGCCGAACGTTAGATTTTTAGGAATTTAATATCAATTAATAATATAATATTTGTTTTAAAAACTCTTTTATGTCAATTTTGACACTATTCAAGAATTGATTTTTGTAAAACTAATAACAGAATTATTACTTCGAAAAAAGTTATTTGAAGCAATCCTAACATGTCATATTAACCTATAAAATTATTTTAATTTATAAAATGTCTAATTTTTTTTTATTTGGGTATTTATAATATCAATTATTCTAATTTTTCATTAATTAGGTAATTACTGCATCATAAATTTGTCATAAATAAATTAACTTATTTAATGTATAAAAATTATAAATAAAATATCATTATGTAGGAAATCTTTTTATCTTTCTAATGAATATTTACAATCGAATTTATCTTATGTATAACCCTATATTAAAAATGTTTTTGTAAATAAACTTTGATTTTAACTCTTTTAACTCTTCTTTGAATTAAATAATAATAAATGTCCTAATCTAATCCAAGTGGACCTAAATGATAATATTTTATTCATAAGGTTGTTTTTGGTCGAGATACACTTGTCCAATAGAATTATTACATGTGTTAGGGTAATATTAATATCATTTTTACCCTTAATTACCCTATTTTACTTTTAACCGCGGTAAATAAAAGTAAAAAGTTACTATTCACTAAAAATTATTTTCATCTCATTGAACCACATTTTACTTCTTGATATTAAACGTGTCTCTCGGATTTTATAAATTCCATTCACAGAAGCAATAAAATTATATTTTATGAAAAATTCAATTTTTTTAACTACCACTTAGTAGTTTCACTATTCATCAAAATTTGAGGTTTTTCAGAACAATGCCAAAATTTCACCCTAAGATATAATTGATATTCCGAATTCAAAAATGATGTCTATTTTACAAAATTCCAAACATATAGGTTGCATTAATTAATTTTATAATTAATTCCCACTGTCACAACAAATAGCGTGTTTTTAAGAAACAATATATATCAAAAGATTGATAATTGTTTATGTCCAATTTCGAAGGGAAATTAATTCTAATGAACACCATTGGATAAAATGGTAAAAATATATTCTAATTATACTTTAAAACCACTAAATAATATAATTTATCACCATAAATTATTTGAATTAAAAAACTTGTTTTTAAGTATTTTTCACTATTCATAAAAATTGGAAGTTCTCAGAAAAATTCCAAAAATTCAACTTAGGATAATTTCGATATTCCGAATCCAAAAATGAAGTCCATTTTGAAATATAAAATATATATAATTTCAAAAAGTCGGTATTACTATTCATAACGGCTAGTTTGATTGGTTGTGGTGTGTTAGAGCTCGATGTTGCGTACAACACACGCTTTCGCATTATTCAAAGAGAAGCGTACCATAGAAGCTTGGGGTGTTACATTCTCCCCTCCTTCAAATAATTTCATCCTCAAAATTTCTATAATACTTATCACATGAAAAGACTCGGGTGGTTCTTCATCATAAGTTCTGCGGGTTCCCATGTTGCCTCTTCCATCTTATGGTTTCTCCACAAAACTTTTACCAGACGCGTCGTCCGGTTTCTCAGTACTTATTCTCTCGTATCAAGAATCCTGACGGGCTCTTCACAATAGGACAGATCGGTTTCCAGTTCTAATTCTTCATAGGTTAGTGCATGCGTTGGGTCAGGCATGTATTTCCTCAACAGAGATACGTGGAACACATCGTGAACTTTGGAGAAACTTGGCGGCATTGCCAATCGGTAAGCTACAGCCCCAATTCGTTCTTGAATTTCGAAAGGTCCGATGTACCTGGGACTCAATTTACATTTCTTATCAAAACGTATGACTCCCTTCCATGGAGATACCTTCAAGAAAACATGATCACCGACTTGAAATTCCAAATCCTTCCTTCGATTATCGGCATAGCTCTTCTTCCTACTTTGAGATTCTTTGATGTCATTTTGGATTACCTTCACCTTTTCCATTGTTTCCTCCACCAGTTCTGGGCCTACAAGATTTCTTTCACCAACGTCATCCCAACAGGTTTGTGTACAACATCTATTTCCATATAACGCTTCATATGGTGCCATCTGAATACTCAAACGGAAGCTATTGTTATAGGAAAATTCTACCAGAGGTAAATACTGATCCCACATACCCTGAAAGTCAAGTGAGCAGGATCTCAACATGTCTTCTAAGGTTTGAATAGTCCATTCTGATTGTCCGTCTATCTGAGGGTGGTAAGCAGTGCTCAAATGAAGTTCAGTATCCAGGGATTTTTTAAGACTTTTCCAGAATCTTGAAGTAAAACAAGGATCACAATCAGAAACAATCGATAGGGGTACTCCATGAAGTCTCACAACTTCATTAATATATAGTCTTGCTATACGTTCCAGGGGTAGATATTCTCTTATAGCAAGAAAATGTGCTGACTTGGTAAGACGATCAATAATAACCCATATTGCATCATTCCTTCTAGGAGTCTTTGGTAGTCCCATGAAAAAGTCCATCGTAATATTGTCCCATTTCCACTCTGGTATGGGAAGAGGTTGCATGACTCCCCGAGGCAGTTGCCTTCCAGTTTTCACTTGATGAAAAACCATACATCTTGACACAAAATCAGCAATCTCCCTCTTCATGTTGTCCCACCAAAAATGTTCCTTCAAATCTCTATACATTTTGGTGCTCCCAGGATGTATAAAGAAATTGGAACTATGAGCATCGTCCAACAATTCCCTTTTTAGATCAGGTATATCGGGAACACAAAGTCTCTTCCCGAATTTCAAAATTCGATCTTCATACAGAAAGTCTCTCAATCTCCCATCTTTCACAGCTTTAATCTTCTTTTGAAATTTTTCATCATCGGTCTGAGAACTCTTAATCCTTTCTTGTAAAGATGGTTTGGAAACCAATTGAAAAAGCATTGATGTTTCACCTTCCCTGGTTATTCCCATGTTCATATACACTAGATCCATCAAAATTGGATCCCTTTCGATTATTATCACGTTCAAAACTCCATGGTCTTTTTTGCTCAAAGCATTTGCCACCTTGTTTTCTTTCCCCGGGTGGTAGTGTATCGTACAATCATAATCCTTGAGTAATTCAAGCCATCTCCTCTACCTCATGTTGAGTTCTTTTTGTGAGAAAATATACTTCAAACTCTTGTGATCAGTATAAATCTCACATTTTTCACCATAGAGGTAGTGCCTCCATATCTTCAAAGCAAAGATCACAGCTGCTAACTCGAGATCATGAGTAGGATAGTTTTGTTCATGAATTTTCAACTGTCGTGATGCATAGGCAATAACCCTATCATTCTACATAAGGACACAACCAAGTCATTTCATCAATGCATCACTATAAATAGTGAACCCATCATTTCCCGATGGTAGAGTCAATATAGGAGCATTGACTAATCTTCTCTTTAGTTCTTCGAAACATTCTTCACACTCTTTTTTCCAAACAAATTTAACCCCTTTATGTGTGAGCTCCGTTAATGGGTTAGCCAATCGGGCAAAATTCTGGACGAATCATCGATAATAACCTTCCAAACCAATAAAACTACGTACCTCAGTTATACTCGTAGGTGCTGGCCATTATTGGATTTCCTTGGTCTTAGAAGGATCAACAGAGATTCCATATTTAGAGACAATATGGCCAAGAAAAGAAATCTATTTAAGCCAGAATTCACACTTTCTAAACATCCCATATAATTCATTCTTCTCAGAGTCTTCAGGATAATGCGCAAGTGATTTTCATGATCTTCGTAGATTTTGGAGTATACCAAGATATCATCAATAAATACCACCAAAAATTCATCGAGATACTCCTTGAAAACTCTATTCATCAAATCCATGAATACAGAGGGGGCATTAGTCAATCCACAAGGCATTACAATAAACTCGTAATGCCCGTACCTGGTTCAAAATGCTATCTTCGGAATGTCTTCCTTCTTCACACACAACTGATGGTATCCAGATTGAAGGTCAATCTTTGAAAAGTATTGAGCTCCATGAAGTTGGTCAAATAAATCATCAATTCGAGGTAGGGGATACTTGTTCTTTATTGTTATAGCATTGATCTCCCTATAGTCGATACATAACCTCATAGATCCATCTTTCTTTTTAACAAAAAGAACATGATCTCCCCATGGAGAAACACTAGGGAGAATAAATCCTTTATTACTCAATTCCTCTAGTTGTTTCTATAGTTCGACTAATTCTATAGTGACCATTCTATAAGGGGTCTTCGATATAGGCCTTGATCCAGGAATTAAATCAATGGAAAACTCAACTTCTCGTTCTAGAGGATGTTCAGGTAAATCTTCCGGAAATACATCTACATATTCTTTCACAACAGGTACATCCTCTATTTGAACATTCCTTTCCTCACCCATAGTTATTTCATTATCTTCCTCCCCAATAATTTAATTTAGTTGAGCTACTGGGGGTGGATCTAGATAAGAATTAGGCGGTGACGATTCTGCTCTAAAGATATGGTGTTCCTTATCATCATCATCAAGAATCATAACCTCTTTCTTCTTACAATAAATCTTCGCATCATAGTTCGAAAGCCAGTCCATACCGAGGATTATGTCAAACTCAATCATAGGTATGACGAAAATATTAGTAGATAAATAACATTAATGTTCTCTAATGGGGACTGATTCACAAAACATTGTTGCAATGATACTTCCCTTAAGAGTTTTAACTAAAAACTCCCTTGTTAAATCAAATTGGAAATATCTAATTTTCTTAGCAAACTGGGAAGATATGAAACAATGCGATGATCCAGAATCAAATAATGCATTTTCTAAACTTGAGGAAACCATTAAATTACCTGCCACCATGTCTTTCGGAGCTTCTACCTCAGAAGTAGTGATAGCATAATCTTGGCCTTGATCCCTTGGCCTTTTCTGAGGTAAGTTCTCCTGACGCTAAGGACATTCATTTGCATAATGTCCCATCTCCCTGCAATTGTAGCACTAAACATTGGTAGCTTCCTTCTTCCCTTTGCAATCACGAGCTTGGTGGCCTTTTTCACCACACTTACAACAGACTCATGTTCCCTTCAAGCAAGTACCGGGGTGTTTCTTACCACATTTACCACAAGATGGATATTAAACCTTTCCCTTCTTCCCCTTATTTCCATTCCCAGATTGATCAGCAGGTCTCTTCTTCTCTTGCTTTTCTTTAAAGTCATAAGACTTAGAGAATTCCTTTTCGGTCTTGATAGCACATGAGGCAATGTCTTCGTACGAAGAGAAGGATTATGAGACTAATTCTCAACGGAGAAATGGTTTTAACCCATCAAAGAGATGATAAATCTTACTTCTTGGGTTACGTATATAATCTCCAGCATACCTTGATAACCTTGTAAAGTTAGCCTCATACTTTGTGACATTCTCATCCTCCTTTTGTCTCAGACATAGAAATTGCCTTTCCATATCTGCTCGATGGTCGCAAGGAAAGTATTTTTCTAAAAACAGATCTTTGAACTCCCTCAATTCCATATTTGATACTTTATCATCTTCCTTCGTGTTTTTAATTAATGACCACCACTGATCAGCATCTCCAGTGAGGTGGTAAACTTCCATGTTAACTTTTTCTCTTTCACTACTTCCCAAAGCCTGAAATATTTTCTCTAGGGAATTTATCCATTGCTCAGCTACTAAGGGATTTGTACTCCCATTTAATGTTGGTGGTTGTTGACTCATGAATCGATCTAACATTGATCCTCCACGCTGCGGATCAGGGTGCTCCATATGGGTAAGGTTTTTATTCATAACCTGAGTGACTTGTCCCAGTATGGTGATTAGCTGATCGACACCAGTTGCATAACCATCTCCACTATAATTATCTTGAGCAGGATGAAAATCCCTACATGGAGTGCGTGCATTGATACGGTTTCCATTTCTTCCACTAGGCGCCATTTCTAAACAATGGCATGAACTAGATCAGTTTATGAATCAAAATACATAATCACATACTTATAAACCACTTAACATAAATTGAACTATTTATGGATATAATACATAATCATAAAAATGTTTTCTTTGAGGAAGTATATACTCATAAACCCTTCATAATGATTTATAAATAAAATGAGATTTATCCTAATCATATCCCCCGGGAGTGTCATAACCAAGAGTGCAGCAAGGCCCATTGTCGTGCACCAGTTCCCGTTCGAGTCTAGCTCAAAGTGGTGTTTTCGGGTTTTACCCCTAGGCACATCTGTGCCAGAGCCGCCTCTACCTGAACGTATCCAAACAGGGATGTATTGCTCGGAAAACTCACAAAATCTCTACAATACCAAAATTCTAGGAAGTTCTTCTATACTAATCCTCAAAGTTCATCTTAGGTCTACGTGCTCTAATCAGAGTTTATCTAAATCTAGCTTCCAAGGTTTGTACTAAAATTCCTATGATACCAACTGTAATGCCCCGACCCCAGTTACCCAGAGTCGGTGCATTATTACATAACATTGGCATGATCACAAGAAAGATCAAATCTCGAAAGACCGATTGGTTTAGTAGCCTTGGAAACACTAGATATATTCATAAAGTTTTACATTACATCATAAAGTGAAAAACTACTACAACAACATAGTCTCCATATTCCACACTCATATCCCCACATAAAATCCCTACAGGTCATTCATAACTTACTTCTTCACATCCTGGGAAAAATAAAACATAGAAAATGGGTGAGCTCAAATGCCCAGTAAGGATAACAATATAGCGGAAACTTTCAAAAATAAGCATAAACTTTTAAGGCAATGTATAACTAAAACAAAAGCCTTTTAAACTTGAACTTCAACATAGTATGGAAAAAGTAAAATGAAATAATGCCATTTACTTATTCACATGGATATTCTACTAATCGAATAATCACATGCAATATCAATAACCACTTTCATAATGATGGAATGCATAATGCCAGACTATCATAACCACATAGCCAAGGCCTCGTGCCAAGACTACAAATAAGATTTTGTCAAGGCCTTGTGACAAGACACTAGTTTGTATCATGAGACCTACCGATGCATAGAGAAGCTATAGCAGGCTCCACCCATCACATATTTAGTCCAATTCATTCCCATATGAAAAGGTTTAAACATAACATAAACATTCGTATTAAAACTAGCATACGAAATGTCAATACTTTCACCATAAACTATGAATGGTATAAAAATAGCACATCCACAGTCAAACATATCACAAAACCTTAAATACAATATAGAAGTTTTGTATCATAATAAATCAACTTCAAATAAGCGTAAAATCCATCAAAGGATGTTGACATAGATGAAATCAAAACTCTTTCTAGAGAAGTATCTCTTTCTATTTTGAAATAATTTAAGAGTCATATATTTATAAAATAAAACATTTTCTTTGAAAATATTCTTATAAGCTTTTGAAGGAAGTTTCGAAGATTTTATTACGGCGGAAAATAGCCGCACCCGCCGTATAAGTTAAAAAAACATTCTTACCTTAATTCTGTCGAACAGGTTAAAAAGCACCTTGTTTGGAAAACGACGAAAAGATTCCTTTATAAAACTCTTATGAAAAGTAAAACAAGGGTATAAATGACTTTAACCCTTATTCTTTTAAATAGTAAAAATTCTTTTAAATACATTTTTAAGAAACATGGATGTGGATGATAAAGAGATCCCAGTAGATTATTACGTATAAACAACCTCGGATAAATGAAGAGATTGTGAAATAAAGCCTTACCTTGTACTTTTCCTTGGTTGGGGTAGGTTAACCTCCTGTATAATGGTGAAATAATTGTTATTAAATTATACAAGAATCATATACATTAATATGATATCATATATGATCTTTTATCATTGATTTGTTAATAATATCTTAGTATTATCGTTGTTTCGGGTGTTAACTTACTCGTTTTTTTTATATGTTTTGTTATGTAAGCCATGTTTGTAATGGATAGGTTGTATATTATTCATATACAAAATGATATCAAGTCCTTAAAAATCATTTTTAAATCATCAAATGATAATTATACTTGAATGGATATGATGGAGAATGAATCTCTTCGTGTTCGTGGAGACGGTAGTCCGTACGTACGCACGAGCGAAAATATCATTCTTTTGATATTAAAATAATATATAAATGGATGGTATATCATATATACAGAATAATTAACATGTTATATTTATTATTTACATGAGTTACACATCATTATTATACCCATCCAAATAATAATATATTGAATAACAATTACACCACGATGTGGAGACGGTAAGCTGTACGTACGCACGTATGGTGACATGTTATTCAAAGGGTGGATAGAATACTGAATATGGTGGTACCATATTTATAATAACATCACAGTATATATAAGATATTGGAGTTATTATTTTAGAATGGTAATAACAATGAAAGAAGAAGTGGAAGAAGAAAGGAACTTGAAAAGGTGTGGTGAAAACATTACCTCTTCTTCGGGTTCTTCCTTTTGATTTGATCAAAAGGGCTCCTTAGGTTGGCTTTCTGATCAAACTAAGGCCTCTAGGTTGTAGTGAGGGAAGTTGGTAGAGTATTTGGGCAGAGTTTTCCGAACCAAAAGGTTTTGAAGGTATGAAGAAATGAGAAGGAGGAGTGCGCTTTTATAAGAGGGGTGAGGGCACCTTTGGAAAAGCTAGAAATATTAATTTATAATAAATTCATATTCGGTTTCTAATGGATCAAAAGTTGATTATTTAAATGTTAATGTAGGGATAGGTCGAAAACCACTCAACCAATAGAATTTAGACAGTTTTGGGTCATTATATTAACCTTATCTTTAAGTATTAACTCTAAGTTAATTAGTTTCACTTTTACAATGTCTCTTTGTAATTTTATATTATATGGTTAATAAACTTACCATATACATCCAAGATACCCCAACGTGGTCCATTAATGATGAAACTATCATGATATAAGTCTCTTGGCCGAACTGTAGATTTTTAGGAATTTAATATGAATTAATAATATAATATTTGTTTTAAAAACTCTTTTATGTCAATTTTGACACTATTCAAGAATTGATTTTTGTAAAAATCATAACAGAATAATTACTTCGAAAAGAGTTAATTGAAGCAATCCTAACATGTCATATTAACCTATAAAATTAGTTTAATTTATAAAAAGTCTCAAATTATATTTATTTGGGTATTTATAATATCAATTATTCTAATTTTTCATTAATTAGGTAATTACTGCATCATAATTGTGTCATAAATAAATTAAATTATTTAATGTCTAAAAATTATAAATAAACTATCATTATGTAGGAAATCCTTTTATCTTTCTAATTAATATTTAAAATCGAATTTATCTTATGTATAGCCCTATATTAAAAATGTTTTAGTAAATAAACTTTGATTTTAACTCTTTTAACTCTTCTTTGAATTAAATAATAATAAATGTCCTAATCCAATCCAAGTGGACCTAAATGATAATATTTTATTCCTAAGGTTGTTTTTGGTCGAGATACACTAGTCCAATAGAATTAGGACATGTGTTAGGATAATATTAATATCATTTTTACCCTTAATTACCATATTTTAATTTTAACTGTGGTAAATAAAAGTAAAAAGTTACTATTCACTAAAAATTATTTTCATCTCATTGAACCACATTTTACTTCTTGATATTAACCGTTTCTCTTAGATTTTTGAAAATCCATTCACAGAAGCGATAAAATTATGTTTTATGAAAAATTCAGTTTTTTTAACTACCACTTAGTAGTTTCACTATTTATCAAAAATTGAGGTTTTCAGAACAATGCCAAAATTTCAACCTAAGCTATAATTGATATTCCGAATTCAAAAACGATTTCTATTTTACAAAATTCCAAACATATAAGTTGCATTAATTAATTTTATAATTAATTCCCGCTGTCACAACAAATAGCGTGTTTTTAAGAAACAATATATATCAAAAGATTGATAATTGTTTATGCCCAATTTCAAAGTGAAATTAATTCTAATGAACACTATTGGATAAAATTGTAAAAATATATTCTAATTATACTTTAAAACCACAAAATAATATAATTTATCACTATAAATTATTTTAATTAAAAAAAATTATGTATTTTTCATTATTCATAAAAAATGGAAGTTCTCAGAAAAATACCAAAAATTCAACTTAGGATAATTTCAATATTCCGAATCCAAAAATGAAGTCCATTTTGAAATATAAAATATATATAATTTCAAAAAGTATGAATTACTATTCATAATGTCTAGTTTGAATGGTTGTGGTGTGTTAGAACTCGATGTTGCGTACAACACACACTATCACATTATTCAAAGAGAAGCGTACCGTAGAAGCTTGGGGTGTTACATTCTCCCCTCCTTCAAATAATTTCGTCCTCGAAATTTCTATAATACTTATCACATGAAAAGACTCGGGTGGTTCTTCATCATAAGTTCCTCGGGTTCCCACGTTGCCTCTTCCATCTTATGGTTTCTCCATAAAACTTTTACCAGACGCGTCGTCCGGTTTCTCAGTACTTGTTCTCTCGTATCAAGAATCCTGAAGGGCTCTTCACAATAGGACAGATCAGGTTCCAGTTCTAATTCTTCATAGGTGAGTACATGCGTTGGGTCAGGCATGTATTTCCTCAACAAAGATACGTTGAACACATCGTGAACTTTGGAGAAACTTGGCGGCATTGCCAATCGGTAAGCTACAGCCCCAATTCGTTCTAGAATTTCGAAAGGTCTGATGTACCTGGGACTCAATTTACCTTTCTTACCAAAACGTATGACTCCCTTCCATGGAGATACCTTCAAGAAAACATGATCACCGACTTGAAATTCCAAATCCTTCCTTCGATTATCGGTATATCTCTTCTGCCTACTTTGAGCTGCTTTGATGTGATTTTGGATTACCTTCACCTTTTCCATCATTTCCCCCACCAGTTCTGGGCCTACAAGTTTTCTTTCACCAACGTCATCCCAACAGGTTGGTGTACGACATCTCTTTCTGTATAACGCTTCATATGGTGCCATCTGAATACTCAAACGGAAGCTATTGTTATAGGAAAATTCTACCAGAGGTAAATACTGATCCCACATACCGTGAAAGTCAAGTGAGCAGGATCTCAACATGTCTTCTAAGGTTTGAATAGTCCATTCTGATTGTCCTTCTGTCTGAGGGTGGTAAGCTATGATCAAATGAAGTTCAGTATCTAGGGATTTCTAAAGACTTTTCCAGAATCTTGAAGTAAAACGGGGATCACGAACAGAAACAATCGATAGGGGTACTCCATGAAGTATCACAACTTCGTTAATATATAGTTTTGCTAGAAGTTCCAGGGGTAGATCTTCTCTTATAGCAAGAAAATGTGCTGACTTGGTAAGACGATCAATAATAACCCATATTGCATCATTCCTTCTAGGAGTCTTTGGTAGTCTCATGACAAAGTTCATCGTAATATTGTCCCATTTCTACTCTGGTATGGGAAGAGGTTGCATGACTCCTCCAGGTAGTTGCCTTCCAGCTTTCACTTGATGAAAAACTATACATCTTGACACAAAATCAGCAATCTCCCTCTTCATGTTATCCCACCAAAAATGTTCCTTCAAATCTCTATACATTTTGGTGCTCCCAGGATGTATAGAGAAATTGTAACTATAAGCATCATCCAGAAATTTCCTTTTTAGATCAGGTATATCGAGAACACAAAGTCTCTTCCCGAATTTCAAAATTCCATCTTCATATAGAAAGTCTCTCAATCTCCCATCTTTCACAGCTTTAATCTTCTTTGGAAATTCTTCATCATCGGTCTGAGAACTCTTAATCTTTTCTAGTAAAGATGGTTTGGAAACCATTTGAAAAAGCATTGATGTTTCACCTTCCCTGGTCATTCCCATGTCCATCTTCACTAGATCCATCAAAATTGGATCCCTTTCAATTCTCATCACGTTCAAAACTCTATGGTCTTTTTTGCTCAAAGCATCTACCATCTTGTTTGCTTTCCCCGGGTGGTAGTGTATCGTACAATCATAATCCTTGAGTAATTCAAGCAATCTCCTCTACCTCATGTTGAGTTCTTTTTGTGAGAAAATATACTTCAAACTCTTGTGATCAGTATAAATCTCACATTTTCACCATAGAGGTAGTGCCTCCATATCTTCAAAGCAAAGATCATAGCTGATAACTCAAGATCATGAGTAGGATAGTTTTGTTCATGAATTTTCGACTGTCGTGATGCATAGGCAATAACCCTATCATTCTTCATAAGGACACAACCAAGTCCTTTCTTCGATGCATCACTATAAATAACGAACCCATCATTCTCCGATGGTAGATTCAATATAGGAGCATTGACTAATCTTCTCTTCAGTTCTTCGAAACATTCTTCACACTCTTTTGTCCAAACAAATTTAACCCCTTTACGTGTGAGCTTCGTTAATGGGTTAGAAAATCGGGCAAAATTCTGGACGAATCGTCGATAATAACCTGCCAAACCAATAAAAATATGTACCTCAGTTATACTCGTAGGTGCTGGCCATTCTTGGATTGCCTTGGTCTTAGAAGGATCAACAGATATTCCATCTTTAGAGACAATATGGCCAAGAAAAGAAATCTCCTGAATCCAGAATTCACACATGCTAAACTTCCCATATAATTCATGTCTTCTCAGAGTCTTTAGGATAATGCGAAAGTGATTTTCATGATCTTCGTAGCTTTTGGAGTATACCAAGATATCATCAATAAATACCACCACAAATTCATCGAGATACTCCTTGAAAACACTATTCATCAGATCCATGAATACAGAGGGTGCATTAGTCAATCCAAAAGGCATTACAGTAAACTCGTAATTCCCGTACCTGGTTCAAAATGCTATCTTCGAAATGTCTTCCTTCTTCACACACAACTGATGGTATCCATATCGAAGTTCAATCTTTGAAAAGTATTGAGCTCCATCAAGTTGGTCAAATAAATCATCAATTCGAGGTAGGGGATACTTGTTCTTTATTGTTATAGCATTGATCTCCCTATAGTCGATACATAACCTCATTGATCCATCTTTATTTTTAACAAAAAGAACAGGGGCTCCCCATGGAGAAACACTAGGGAGAATAAATCCTTTATTACTCAATTCCTCTAGTTGTTTCTTTAGTTCGACTAATTCTACAGTGGCCATTCTATAAGGGGTCTTTGATATAGGCCTTGATCCAGGAATTAAATCAATGGAAAACTCAACTTCCCGTTCTGGAGGATGTCCATGTAAATCTTCCAGAAATACATCTACATATTATTTCACAACAGGTACATCCTCTATTTGAACATTCCTTTCCTCACCCATAGTTATTTCATTATCTTCCTCACCAATAATTGAATTTAGTTGAGCTACTGGGGGTGGATCTAGATAAGAATTAGGCGGTGACGATTCTACTCTAAAGATAAGGTGTTCCTTATCATCACCATCAAGAATCATAACTTCTTTATTCTTACAATAAATATTTGCATCATAGTCCAAAAGCCAGTCCATACCGAGGATTATGTCAAACTCAATCATAGGTATGACGACAAGATCAGCAGATAAAGAACATTTATGTGCTCTAATGGGGACTGATTCCCAAAACTTTGTTGTAATGATACTTCCCTTTGGAGTTTTAACTGACAACTCCCTTGTTAAATCAAATTCGAAATATCTAATTTTCTTATCAAAATGGGAAGATATGAAACAATGCGATGATCCAGAATCAAAAAATGCATTTTCTAAACTTGAGGAAACCATTAAATTACCAGTCACCACGTCTTTCGGAGCTTCTACCTCAGCCGTAGTGATAGCATAAGCTTGGCCTTGATCCCTTGGCCTTTTCTGAGGTAAGTTCTCCTGACGCTTAGGACATTCATTTGCATAATGTCCCATCCCCCTGCAATTTTATCACTGAACATTGATAGCTTCCTTCTTCCCTTTGCAATCACGAGCTTGGTGGCCTTTTTCACCACACTTATAACAGACTCATGTTCCCTTAAAGCAAGTACCGGGGTGTTTCTTACCACATTTACCATAGGATGGATATTCAACCTTTCCCTTCTTCCCCTTATTTCTATTCCCAGATTGATCAGCAGGTCTCTTCTTCTCTTGCTTTGTTTTAAAGTCATAAGTCTTAGAGAATTCCTTTTCGGTCTTGATAGCACATGAGACAATGTCTTCATACGATGAGAAGGATTATGAGACTAATGCTCGATGAAGAAATGGTTTTAACCAATCAAAGAGATGATCAATATTACTTCATGGGTTACGTATATAATCTCCAGCATACCTTGCAAACCTTGTAAAGTTAGCCTCATACTTTTTGACATTCTCATCCTCCTTTTGTCTCAGACTTAGAAATTGCCTTTCCATATCTGCTAGATGGTCGCGAGGAAAGTATTTTTCTAAAAACAGATCATTGAACTCCCTCCATTCCATATTTGATACTTTATCATCTCCCTTCGTGTTTTTAATCAATGACCACCATTGATCAGCATCTCCAGTGAGGCAGTAAATTTCCATGATAACTTTTTCTCTTTCACTACTCCCCAAAGACTGAAATATTTTCTCTAGGGAATTTATCCATTGCTCAGCTACTAAGGGATTTGTAATCCCATTGAAAGTTGGTGGTTGTTTCCTCATGAATCAATCTAACATTGATCCTCCACGCTGCGGATCAGGGTGCTCCATACAGGTAAGGTTATTATTCATAACCTAAGTGAGTTGTCCCAGTATGGTGATTAGCTGATCGGCACCAGTTGCATCACAAGCTCCACTATAATTATCTTGAGTAGGAGGTAAATCCCTACATGGAGTGCGTTCATTGATATGGTTTCCATTTCTTCCACTAGGCGCCATTTCTAAACAATGGCATGAACTAGATCAGTTTATGAATCAAAATACATAATCCCATACTTATAAACCAATTAACATAAATTGAACTATTTATGGATATAATCCATAATCATAAAAATGTTTTCTTTGAGGAAGTATATACTCATAAACCCTTCATAATGATTTGTAAATAAAATGAGAGTTATCCTAAGCATATCCCCTGGGAGTGTCGTAACCAAGAGTACAACAAGGCTCGTTGTCGTGCACCAGTTCCCGTTCGAGTCTAGATCAAAGCGGTGTTTTTGGGTTTTACCCTTAGGTACATCTCTGCCAGAGATGCCTCTACCTACTCCTATCCAGACAGGGATGTATTGCTCAGAAAACTCACAAAATCTCTACAATACCAAAATTCTAGGAAGTTCTTCTATACTAATCCTCAAATTTCATCTTAGGTCTACATGCTCTAATCAGAGTTTATCTAAATCTAGCTTCCAAGGTTTGTACTAAACTTCCTCTGATACCAACTGTAACGCCCCGACCCGAGTTACCCAGAGTCGGTGCATTATTACATAACATTGGCATGATCACAAGAAATATCAAATCTCGAAAGACAGATTGGTTTAGTAGCCTTGGAAACACTAGATATATTCATAAAGTTTTACATTACATCATAAAGTGAAAAACTAATACAACAACATAGTCTCCATATTCCACACTCATATCCCCACATAAAATCCCTACAGGTCATTCATAACTTACTTCTTCACATCCTGGGAAAAATAAAACATAGAAAATGGGTGATCTCAAATTCCCAGTAAGGATAACAATATAGCATAAACTTTCAAAAATAAGCATAAACTTTTAAGGCAATGTATAACTAAAATAAAAGCCTTTTAAACTTGAACTTAAACATAGTATGGCAAAAGTAAAATGAAATAATTCCATTTACTTATTCACATGGATATTCAACTAATCGAATAATCACATGCAATATCAATAACCACTTTCATAATGATGGAATGCATAATTCCAGACTATCATAACCACATAGCCAAGGCCTCGTGCCAAGACTACAAATAAGATTTTGCCAAGGCCTTGTGCCAAGACCCTAGTTTGTCTCATGAGACCTACTGATGCATCGAGGAGCTATATCGGGCTCCACCCGTCACATATTAAGTCCAATGCATTCCCATATGAAAAGGTTTAAACATAACATAAACATTCGTATTAAAACTAGCATACGAAATGTCAATACTTTCACCATAAACTATGAATGGTATAAAAATAGCACATCCACAGTCAAACATATCACAAAACCTTTAATACAATATACAAGTTTTTTATCATAATAAATCAACTTCAAATAAGCGTAAAATCGATCAAAGGATGTTGACATAGATGAAATCAAAACTCTTTCTAGAGAAATATCTCTTTATATTTTGAAATCATTTAAGAGTCATATATTTATAAAAAACATTTTCTTTGAAAATATTCTTATAATATTGTGAAGGAAGTTTCGAAGATTTTATTATGGTGGAAAATAGCCACACCCGCCGTAAAAGTTAAAAAAACATTCTTACCTTAATTCTGTCGAAAAGGTTAAAAAGCACCTTATTTGGAAAATGACGAAAAGATTCCTTTATAAAACTCTTATGAAAATTCAAACAAGGGTATAAATGACTTTAACCCATATTCTTGTAAATAGTAAAAATGTTTTTAAATACATTTTTAAGAAACATGGATGTGGATGATAAAGAGATCCCAGTAGATTATTACGTATAAACAACCTCGGATAAATGAAGAGATTGTGAAATAAACCCTTAACTTGTACTTTGGGGTAGGTTAACCTCCTTTATAATGGTGAAATAATTTTTATTAAATTATACAAGAATCATATACATTAATATGATATCATATATGATCTTTTAACATTGATTTGTTAATAATATCTTAGTATTATCGTTATTTTGGGTGTTAACTTACTCGTTTTCTTTTATATGTTTTGTTGCGTAAGCCATGTTTGTAATGGATATGTTTTATATTATTCATATACAGAATGATATCAAGTCCTTAAACATCATTTTTAAATCATCAAATGATAATTATACTTGAATGGATACGATGGAGAATGAATCTCATCGCATTCGTGGAGACGGTAGTCCGTACGTACGCACGAGCGACAATATCATTTTTTTGATATTAAAATAATATATAAATGGATGGTATATCATATATACAGAATAATTAACATGTTATATTTATTATTTACATGAGTTACAAATCATTATTATACCCATCCAAATAATAATATATTGAATAACAATTACACCACGACGTGGAGACGATAAGTCGTATGTACGCACGTATGGTGACATGTTATTCAAAGGGTGGATAGAATACTGAATATGGTTTTACCATATTTATAATAACATCAAAGTATATATAATATACTGGAGTTATTATTTTAGAATGGTAATAACAAAGAAAGAAGAGGTGGAAGAAGAAAGGAACTTGAAAAGGGGTGGTGAAAACATTACCTCTTCTTCGGGTTCTTCCTTTTGTTTTGATCAAAAGGGCTCCTTAGGTTGGCTTCCTGATCAAACTAAGGCCTCTAGGTTGTAGTGAGGGAAGTTGGGAGAGTATTTGGGCAGAGTTTGGCAAAACAAAAAGGCTTTGAAGGTGTGAATAAATGAGAAGTAGGAGTGCCCTTTTATAAGAGGGGTGAGGGGCACCTTTGGAAAAGCTAGAAATATTAATTTATAATAAATTCATATTCGGTTTCTAATGACTCAAAAGTTTATTATTTAAATTTTAAGGTGGGGATAGGTCCAAAACCACTCAACAAAAATAATTTAGACAGGTTTGGATCATTATATTAACCTTATCTTTAAGTATTAACTCTAAGTTAATTAGTTTCACTTTTACAATGTCTCTTTGTATTTTTATATTATATGGTTAATAAATTTACCATATACATCCAAGAGACCCAAAGTGGTCCATTAATGATTAAACTATCATGATATAAGTCTCTTGGCCGAACCCTATATTTTTAGGAATTTAATATCAATTAATAATATAATATTTGTTTTAAAAACTCTTTTATGTCAATTTTGACACTATTCAAGAATTGATTTTTGTAAAAATCATAACAGAATGATTACATCAAACAAAGTTAATTGAAGCAATACTAACATGTCATATTAACCCATAAAATTAGTTTAATTTATAAAAAGTCCCAATTATATTTATTTGGGTATTTATAATATCAATTATTCTAGTTTTTCATTAATTAGGTAATTACTGCATCATAATTGTGTCATAAATAAATTAAATTATTTAATGTCTAAAAATTATAAATAAAATATAATTATGTAGGAAATCTTTTTATATTTCTAATTAATATTTAAAATCGAATTTAGCTTATGTATAACCCTATATTAAAAATGTTTTAGTAAATAAACTTTGATTTTAACTCTTTTAACTCTTCTTGAATTAAATAATAATAAATGTCCTAATCTAATCCAAGTGGACCTAAATGATAATATTTTATTCCTAAGATTGTTTTTGGTCGAGATACACTTGTCCAATAGAATTAGGACATGTGTTAGGGTAATATTAATATCATTTTTACCCTTAATTACTCTATTTTACTTTTAACCGTGGTAAATAAAAGTAAAAAGTTACTATTCGCTAAAAATTATTTTCATCTCATTGAACCACATTTTACTTCTTTATATTAACCATGTCTCTCGGATTTTCGAAATTCCATTCACAGAATCAGTAAAATTATGTTTTATGAAAAATTCTGTTTTTTTAACTACCACTTAGTAGTTTCACTATTCATCAAAAATTGAGGTTTTTCAGAACAATGCCAAAATTTCACCCTAATCTATAATTGATATTCCGAATTCAAAAATGATGTCTATTTTACAGAATTCCAAACATATATGTTTCATTAATTAATTTTATAATTAATTCCCGATGTCACAACAAATAGCGTGTTTTTAAGAAACAATATATATCAAAAGATTGATAATTGTTTATGTCCAATTTCAAAGTGAAATTAATTCTAATGAACACCATTGGATAAAATGTTAAAAATATATTATAATTATACTTTAAAACCACTCAATAATATAATTTATCACTATAAATTATTTTAATTAAAAAATTTGTTTTTAAGTATTTTTCACTATTCATAAAAATTGGAAGTTCTCAGAAAAATACCAAAAATTCAACTTAGGATAATTTCAATTTTCCGAATCCAAAAATGAAGTCCATTTTGAAATATAAAATATATATAATTTCAAAAAGTAGGTATTACTATTCATAACGGCTAGTTTGATTGGTTGTGGTGTGTTAGAACTCGATGTTGCGTACAACACACGCTATCGTATTATTCAAAGAGAAGCATACCATAGAAGCTTGGGGTGTTTCATTCATACTATCTATGATAATATCTTAATCTTATGACTTTATAGGACCAAATTTATTTGAACCCATTCACCTACCATCTATATATGTAGGGGTTGGGGCAATGCTAATGTAGAAATCCTGCACAGCTCCACCTTCACCATGACGTTTTCCTCAACCACGACCACTGGGCACCCATGGCCTATATCACCCTCATATTTTATCCATAGTAGGTTGATTGATACTATTATTTGGCAATATAAATAGGAAGGGGTCATCCAAATGAGGGGTATGACCAACCTATATCTATTGGCTCATGTACCTCGTCGTCCCCTCCTCCCCCAAGCGCCATGCACAGATTCATTTCTCCCCATACCGACATTCAATTGTTTCAAGAGCCTCTCCCCAAAGTACTCCCATGATTCAATCCATTACGCTAATGAAGTAAGGGAAGTTCGAGTCATCATGGCTTCAACTATCACCTGAGAGCTGCCAATGAGGGCTCCCATCTAGCCACAAAAATTCCACCATCTGGTTCCTTAGCACTACTGGAAAATAGACCTATCCCCACGGTTTTGTAGAAAACTGTGGGGATAGACCCCCCCTATACCCACGGTTTTGGAAAGCCGTGGGTATAGGTGTCTATTGAAGACCTATACCCACGGTTTTCCAAAATCGTGGGTATAGGGGGGTCTATCCCCACAGTTTTCCCAAACCGTGGGGATAGGTCCTGAAAAGTGACCTATACCCACGGTTTCCCAAAACCGTGGGTATAGGGGTACCTATCCCCACGGTTTTGGGGAAAACCGTGGGGATAGGTCCGGGCCAAAATTCCTATACCCACGGTTATGAAAAACCGTGGGTATAGGTCACTTTTGTGTGCGCGGGAAAGAAATTTTTTTTGGCGGGAATCCTATACCCACGGTTCTTCCCTCTATACCCACGGTTTTTATAAATATATTTAACTAAATATATATATATATATATACATATAGGTGATGTTAGGGTAGTGGTTAGACGCGGTGTTTACAGCGGAGAGGTCGCGAGATCGAAACTCGGCGCCTGCATTATTTTAGGACCTATACCCACGGTTTTGAAACCGTGGGTAAAAGCCGTTGACACCGTGACAATTGGATATGTTTCTGTGACATGGTGGCAGGACACCTATACCCACGGTTTTTGAAAACCGTGGGTATAGGCTGGGGACCTATCCCGACGTCGTTCCAGCCCACGGTTCCCAAAACCGTGGGTATAGGCTATACCCACGGTTTTGGGGGCTATACCCACGGTTTTGAACCGTGGGTATAGGCTGTTTTTTCAGTAGTGTAGGGCGAGGACCAGGTGTTCTATACCCATGCATCATAGGCCCTGGTTCGGCTGACTCTATGTGAACATCAGGCACAGGATCAGGAAGACACTCTTTATGGGGATCCATCTTCTATATTTTTAGTGCCCCATTCCACCAAAAATTTATACTATCAGATCCCTGTTTCTTTAGATCAGGGGAACTTCTATGCCCAATCAGGATTGAGGCCCCAACCACCCCCTGGGAAGGATGGTCTGACTCTTATGGTCACCAGCACAAGTAGAAAGTATTACATTCCAACTCATGATGATTACATTTAGTATAGAGGTCCTCCCCATACCATTGATGGACAAAGCGAAGGTCCTCCCCACTCTTATACTCATCATGGAGGTCCTCCCCATGCCACCATCACTAGTCTAGGTGGAATTTTTCCCAGTATTATTGAAACCCATCACAGAGGTCCTCCCCATGCCACCATCACTAGTCTATGTGGATGTTTTCCCAATATTGTTGACACCCATCACAGAGGTCCTCCCCATGCTTACGATCACAAGTATGAAGATTCTATCCACATTTCAGGTTATCAATGAGAAGGCCATCCTTGTATCATTACCAGCTTAAGCTGAGGTCCTCCTTTTAGTAGCATCAACCATAGTGAAGGTTTTTCTCACTTTTTTGCTCATCATCTTGGAGGTCCTCCCCATGTTTTCACCAGCTCCAGTAAATTCCCTCCCCACTCCATCACTCCCTACCTGTAGGTTCATCATGTGCACTAGTAAATAGACATGGAGGCCATCCCCATGTTCCATTCAACATATGAATAGGTTTTCCTCAGACCCCATCTCATCAAAGTAGAGGTCCTCCCCATGTTGAAGATCTAACATTCCAAGAAGGATAGTCCCATGGTAGGAGGGTGAACCATCATCGCAGAAGGAAGAATATTGAGAAGTTCCACGTCTTAGACAACCCATTCTTCTTTTCATATTCTGAATCATAATGCGACTCGATGATTGATCCTTCACCCCGATCCTCTATATTAGGGTCTGGGAAAGAAATTTCTATTTTAGCTTCATCCTTCCAGAAAGAGAGAACCACTTGATCCTTGAATCCCTCTGCAGGTATATGTAGGATGAGGTAGATTTGGCTCCCTTCTAGGGTCTTACTGTACAGTCCTCTCAACCATCGCCAGACTCACTCTCTACATCACGTGATATCAGAGTGAGTTATTTTGAGGTTTGGAAGATGAAGAACACTATCCTGGCCCACTACTATAAATCACAGCCCTTATATTGGAAAAAATGGTCGTTACCCCATCTTATAGGGGTGTGGTGATGCAGTCAGTACTGTCTCAGAGAGATAGCCTGTATGCAGTGGTTTTTCAATGTGTGCACCTTTCTCTCCACTGACCAGTATTCCACCACATCAGTCCCTATCAGTGTCATTTAGGGTTCCTCATCCACCCCCAGCTGAAGAATATGAAAACCAAAGGTCAGATCCTAATTTTGAATGATGGATTTTGTGGGACATTCTCATAGAGGATCATCTTCTCAAAATGTTTTGGTCGATCACTACTTCATACTTCATCATTCTGGAGCTGCTTACCCAGGATGAAGTCATGTGTTTTTTCCAAACCTTAAGGATGATTCACATATGTCTCCATCATCATCGATTGTATTATCCAAAAATCATGTAATATTATAATAACATTGGCTAGCAATGTTTCCTAGTAGATTTATTCATGCTTCCTATGGTTCAGCACCCGGCATCGCCTAATTATTGCCAGACTCATTAAAAACAATGTATTCAGAGCTTCACTATACTCCATAGAATTATTTAATAAGTGTATCTATATGTCTATATCCATAGTTGGGGGGTAGTATGTTGCTCTTCAATTAGTCCCATCCTACTTCAATTTGACTTGTTGGGTGATATCAAGGATATGCCCCCAGGCACAATCGTAGTAAACATGGATGACCTCACAGAGAAGGATTCTGAGGTAGGACTCATTGAAGAGACCCTACCCCCTAGGGTAGTGCCACTTTTATTGGATCCCCCAGGTGTTTTCATTCACCATCAATGACACTTCGCTTTGAAGACCCTAACAAGTTGTTGCCCCTCGGCTAGGACCCCAACAAGGGTAAAATACACACTTGGACTATTAATCCCTCTGACCCATCTAGCTCGATGCAAAAGATGGAGGATGTTCCCAAAAAAGTTGCATTTCTCCAACATCTTGTGGAACAGAAGAATGTTATTGATGGTATCCTTGTAGAGCGTGTAGTAGAGTGACATCCAAGCTATGTTTATCCTCAGTATGATCCCAAACATCTTCTACTGGGGTGGAAGGGGCAGTTACAGGTTCCTGTAACTGAGTATCCCCCAGTTGATCTCAACAACCCTACATATACTGATAGGATAGAGGCCTGAGCTTAAGAAAAGTGGTTGTGGTATGTATCACCAAATCTTCCCGAGTTTCATGAGAATCCTCTCTAAGAACCAGCTTTGCAATCCATTCCTCCATCGACCCCTCAAGTTGGTCTACAGGTCATCCCTCCAACAACTCCCCTGTTCATTCTACCAGCTTATCCATAAGCTACTGGTCCCACCTATCATGTTGAAGAACTCTCTAATGCACTAGTGATCAGGGATCATTTCCAAGACAAGAACGCGTTCTAGGATGATATGATGGCCCATTTCATCTCTCACGTTAAGGCCCTTGAAACCCAATAGGTGGAAGTCCCACCTGAGGGAAAGCCATACTTGGCATGGGTAGATGATATGCCAGAACCTTCGATCTTTGAGAATCGTACATTCTCCCCCTTCAATGGGAAGGGTGACCTCCTATAGCATCTGACCCACTTTATCTCAAGGTTTGGACCCATGCTGGGAACTCTAGTGTAGCAAGAGACCACCAAACTCTAGTGCTTCATACAAACACTAGAAGGGACTGCATTCTTCTGGTATAGTCAGCTACCCATCGGGTCCATAGACGGTTGGGATGATCTTTATAGAAAATTTTTATATCAGTTCAACTCCACCACGTGGAATACTAGTATCCCTAACCTCTTCAAGTACAAGCAAAGGACAGCTGAGCATGTTATAAATTTTTTCACTAGGTGGAAGGGCCTCATGTATTCACTTGACATTCTACTGACTCAATAACAGTTGTTGATAATTTTTGTGGGGAAGATAAAGACAGAATTAGTCCCCTATCTTATCACTCATAATATCCTAGGTGGATTCCAAGATTTTTCTATCAAGGATTAGTACCTAGAAGAATCCTTGTATCAATACAATCAGGCACACTGGTTGCCTACCAAATCTCCTAAAAGAAGAGAATTTGATATCGTTGTCATTATCGTTGGGTAGGTAGAGGCCCCCAGGACACTAGAGTTGTTGCCAGCAAAGCCTCCTCCACAGCCTTGTCGAGGGCCTTAGCCTCAAGGCCAGCCTCAGGTTTAACATTACCTGCCCCAAAATCAGTAGGTTCCACCATGTAATGCACCACCACCCAAGAGAGATAATCAGGTTATAGCTCCTCATCAGGGTCAGGCTACCATGGTCCCTTTACCTAATAGAAGAAACCATGTGTACTCATTTGATGAGTCACAGGCTCCGGGTTATTTCTATATTTCCTTGAATCATGGAATCCTACAGTTTCTAGAATGCAGGCGACCTTAGAAGGTTGATATCATCAATCACTCCAACTATTTCCCCTATCACCGGTTCCATGGACATACCCTAAAATAGTGCTACATGTTCAAGGAATGGATCTAGGACTAGGTTAAAAACAATATAGTCATATTAGGTCTGGCCCCAGCACAGGAGGCATGTATTTCTCCAAATCTAGATAGCGATAGCGAGTCTGAATGATTGTAGGTATCTATTTGTGGGTCTCATTCGTATGATGACAGGATGGATCGCAAGGTCATTGCTCGTGCTCATGGTGTCATCTATGCCCATCTGAATCAGCTCAAGCTTTCTAAATCCATTATTCCTCCACCCATCGCCACTTTACATCCTCTTCTAGGTCTTCCACCCCCTGGAAGAGCAGGTGCCAATGGTGAAAGGGAACGAAAAGTCCCCCGCCGGTGATGAAGTTGTCCCACACTCTCGATGACTTCATGCCCCAAAAGATAGGGATTACACCCATAATTATCCATGTAATAGAGGATTCTTCAAGAGACGATAAAGATTATTCCTCAGTGAATACTGTCGAGTTTTTAGACCCTTACATAGTTTCTGATGATGTGGACCATCATGGTGATCCTCCTAATGTCCTCGAACGATGTAATTTTCGATGAATCCCTAGATATGTAAACTATCAAAATACACCAGCTAGTGCTTTCATCCAATCCATGCATGCCATTGAGACTAGAAAATAGGCCCAACAAGAGCTTAGTATGCATAGTCCTCTCATCATATTTTTTCAGGCTCACGACCACCATCGTTTGTGTATCTCGTTTAGGAAAAGTTGCTGCCACCATGCTATGATCCACCACGATCTATTGTGGACATACCTCAGTCATCTAGTCATCAGCCGATATTCATTTTTTTTGTTCTAATAGTGAGCATAGGGATATCCCCAGCACTAGTTATAATCAATCGATTTGAAAAATATAATTAAGATGACCTGCCACATAGCAACATCCTATCAGAAAAAATTTACACCTGACATAGAAGTATGATGTGCTTAAGAACCTTGCCCGCATTCCTATAAATATCTCAATCATCAAGTCTCTCCTACTATATGAAGATATGTTTGAATACCTTGTAGAGGCCTTGAGAAGCCCCATCCAGTTTGAGATAGAGGTGGCAGCCATATATTCCTTTCATACTAAGAAAGATGAGCATGAATAATTTCATACCATAATCTCATTATTAGGAGAAGATGAAGTCTCTCCCATGTAGGGGAACATTCTCCCATTATACATCACTATCCAATTTAATGGAGTGGAGGTCCACCATTGTCTTTTTAAAATAGGTTCTGAGATCAACCTCATCCCAACATGTACTCACCGCATGTTGGGACTGTCTAATGCTGATCTGGATCCCTCTGACCTAAAAAATCAAGGTTATGATAGGACAGAGTATAGGACATATGGAAACATCTTTCTGAATACCCAGATCAGTGGCCTGATTACCAGCACTAAATTCATGGTCGTCTTATAGGATACTGCCTACAACACATAGATGGGTGGACATTGGCTCCATTTTCTTGCAGTAGTTCCTTCCTCATATCATCAATGCCTCAAGTACTCCCTTAACGGTCGAGTGGGCATGCTCCAAGGCGATTCATGTCCCTTTTCCTCTTGTGAATCCCATTACATAGATTCTAACTAATATAATATAAAATAAAAGATAGTTCACACCAATGATATGGATCACACTTCCCCTTCAGCTGACCCATGGATAGATCTAGATGAGGCTTTTATCCACCTGATTCACTAGTCGGAGGCCCCCACCCTAGACTTAAGGAGCTACTTTGTTGTCTCTGGAAAGAGTGATAAGAGTTTTCCCACGAATAAGTAACACTAAAATATCACTTCATACTCTTACACTAATTAGGATCAAGTCATATCAAATACCCTTACCCCTATAAGGTACCGGGATGTTCGCCCCATGGGAACAAAAATACGCCATACATGCTTGTGTCGTCGGGCTAGGTTGAACCGACTCAATCCAACCCACCACTACTAATTTGATATTATCAAGTGTGGTCCCCTCAGTCGATGTCCTAATGGAATCGGATCGATATCTTTTTTCTCCAGAGTGTTCGCAATGCATGAGTCTCTTAATAATGATTTTGTTGCTCTCAGTTCGGTGTCAACATTTCATTAGGATCAGCCAATTTAGAACTGTTTCATCTTTCTGATAATCTTCTCAATGTGAATTATGAGAAGGATTTAGAAGATGATCATCATGAATTTTATGAGTGTTTCTACACCATCATCAATTTGTTGGTATGGGTGAATCTAGGTACTGAGGAAGATCTGAGACCCACACTGATTAGTGAAGCTATGCCTGTAGAAGAGCAATAACAGTATATGGATTTCCTGAAGCAGCATTGGGATATATTTTCCTGGAGATATGATGAAATGTAGGGACTAGATCTTCAGGTCATCATCCACCATATCAGTGTCCTGAAAAGTTATCGTGGGTTCAAACAACTTCCCAGAAGAATGCACCCCTATCAAGGTTCCATGGTCGAGGCCAAAATTTAAAAAATAATCAATTCCAACTTATTCAAGGAGGTCTAGTACCCCAGATGGTTAACTAGAATACTTCCGATTAGAAAGAAAAACAAACAGATCAGTGTCTACATCAAATTCTGAGATCTCAACTATCACTATTCGAATAATGATTTTACCCTTCCTATGATAGTTTTTTGATCGATGCCACTACTAGTTTCAAGGCTCTCCTTAATGGATGGGTATTCTGGGTATAATTAAATATGTATGGCCCCCGAGGATGAGTATCCCACCACCTTTAAAGAACCACAAGGTACCTTATGTTACCAGGTTATTACTTCTATTATGAAGAATGTAGGAGATACCTATCATTGGTTCATGCACCACATATTGAAACTTCTCCTCAAGATGTTGGTATAATTCTATGTGGACAATTTGGTGGTCAAATCATGCCAGCATCAGGGTCATCTAATAGATCTTGAGAAAGTATTTGTCTTCATCTACTCCTGCCATCTAAAGATGAACCCCTTGAAGTGTGCCTTCATGGTTACTTATGGGAAGTCTCTCAACTTCATCATCAGATATAGAGGCATTGAGATCAATCTAGAAGAGATCAAGTCCATTAGTCAAATGCCTCATCCAATAACATTTCATAGATCTGAGGCTTCCACGGCCACTTAGCCTATATATTACAATTCATTGCGAATATGGATGGAAAGTGTAATACCTTCTCTAGGATCATGAGGAAATGTTTCATCAAATAATGGGATGAAGAATGTCAATTCTATTTTGAGGAGATCAAGAAGTACCTGCTATAGACTTTGGTTATGATGTTTCCCTCTCTGGCAAGTCATTGGTCCTCTCTGTGACTGCCCTAGAATGATCCCTTGGCACCCTTCTCACCCAAAAGAATAAATAAGGGACAGAGAACATTTTATACTATCTCAATCACATTCTTCTTGACATAGAGACCATATATTACTCTATCTAGAAGAGGTAACTTGTGATGGTTTTTGCAATGTAGAAATTGTGTCACTATCTCCAACATCACAAGATACAGCTTGTATCTCTTATGGATCTGCTAAAGTATATTATAAACCACCCTATGTCGACAGGTCATCTATATCAGTGGGTAGTTATTCTCCAATAGTTCTACATCAGTTTTGTCCTGCTGAAAGATATTATGGGTTAGGCGCTAGCATACTTCATTGCTGCCCATCCAGCTCCTGCAGTGCAGTCTCAAGATCTTGACTTTCTAGATGAGTTCATTCAATAAGTGGACCATACCATTCCATTTTGTAAAATGTACTTCTATGGTGCTCCCGGAAGCCCTGCCAGTATAAGGCTCAATGATCCCATAATCAATAGTGTATGCCTGGGTATCATCTTCATCATGCCCGCTCATGATGTCTTTCCATATTCATTCTTGTTATCTGAAGGTTGTACCAACAATGAGGCAGAGTACCAGGCTCTTATCACTAGTCTCTATCTGGACCTCAATATTGATGTTCCCCACCTGCATGTCAAGGGTGAATCTGATCTAGTTATCATGAAGATAAATAGTGACTATATTGTCAAGAATCTAGAGCTCATTCCTCTCCTAGAGCGCACTCGCCAGCTGATGGCCCAGTTCCCTCCTCTAACAGAGGTCACTCATGTTCCTCATCTAGAGAATGGTCAAGCCAATTACTTGTAAGGCCTTTCCACTTCTATCATAGTTCCTCTCCTAGACTATTTGATTATCCACATGGTGCATCGAAGGGCCATCATTCCCTTCAGTTTAGACGATGATGACAACCAGCAGGTAAGTCACTTTACTGGTGATGCCTCTACACCAGGACCTCCATGTCTCCCTACTATAGTATAAGAGACCCATAGTTGGATAAATATATGTTTTTATTACCTCCAACATGGAAATATCTATATAAGAAGATCCAAATGTGAGTGAATTCATCAGTGTGCAATGTAGTTTACCCTCCAGAGTGGTCCCAGCCTTGAGTATATCATTTACAAACATGGATTCGATGGATTTATCCTTAATTGAATTAAAATAGATGACATTTCTCATGTCATATAAGAAGTCCATACTAGTTCATGTGGACCTCATCAAGTAGGGTTGAAACTATCCCACCAGATTTGAAGATTGGGATACTTCTAGACCACCATGGTATGTGACTATATTGAGTTCTCCAAGACGTGTCATGCATGACATATACAGTAAAACTTTTTTCATCGACCACCAGAACCATTCCATACTACCAAATACTTCTAACCCTTTGCGATTTGGGGACTCGATATTGTGGTAACATATCCCCCAGCAACTACTCGCCAATGAAAATTTATCCTGACTACCACATATTTCTTTTCCATGTGGGTAGAAGTGATACCGCTCAAGGATGTCCTGGTCCCTTCTATCGTCAAATTCATGAGCTCTAACAACATCCACCGATTTGGATTTCCCCACTCTATTCTCACTGATAACAATACCAAATTTCGATTAGTCAAGTTGAAGAAACTGTATGCGAAGTACAGCACCTTGTCTAACCACACTTCTCACTATCATGCACAAGAAAATGGGTAGATCGAGGCGTTCAACAATACCATATCTAACATTTGAAGAAAATGGTTGGTCATAACAATAAGAGTTAGCTGGAAAAGATCCCAAATTCTATTTGGTCTTACGAGACGATGACTCGCAATTCAACCCAAGTGAACCCATACTCCCTAGGGTATGGGATAGAGGCAGTACTACCCATTGAGATCTGGTTATCATCACTCCATACAGCTATTTATGATCTATATATTCTATACAATATTTCTGAATTCTATCTAGATGAACTAGAATCCCTAGTTGAGAATAGGTTCTGGGCATTGCACAATCTGGAGAGGCACTAGAACAAGATAGCCAGAGCATTCAATAAGAAGGTTATTCTCCTCACCTTCCACCAAGATGACATAGTATTGGAACTACAGAGGCTAATGATACCTGATAGGAATCCCCCAAATTTGGAACCCAAACGAGAGAGTCCTTATATCATCCACAAGGTTTACCCCAATGGTGCATACTCTTTGGTCACCATGGATGGGGAGAAAATTATTCCTCCCACCAAATTCAAATTCTTCAAGCAGTACTTTGCATGAGGATCTCTCTTCTCCATCTGGGATACAAGATGTAAAACATCCCAACATCAACATCCCACATGACGTTAAATTGTACCCTCATCCTTATCGCATGATGTTAAACTTCACAAAATTCAATAACTAGGTATGTCTTGATTATTTACATATAATGATATGTTGGAATTCCTGAACATTTTGTCTTTAGGTCCATCCCTAGGTCTATTGACCTCTCTTATCTTTGTCCAGGTTGTAAGACATAAAACTGCCCAGCATCACCATCCCACATGACGTTAAACTGTACCCTCATCCTTAGTTCATGAAATTAAACTACACGACTTTAAAAAAAATATTGTTTGATTACTACCCTAGTAGGATATGTAATAATGCCCAAAATATTTGTCTTCAGGTCCATCCCCAGGTCTATTGACCTTTCCCTTCTTCATACAGGCTGAAAGACATAAAACTGCCCTGCATCACCATCCCACATGATGTTAAATTGTACCCTAATTTTTACAACATGATGTTAAATTGCATGGTGTTTTAGAACAATGTGTTTCTTGATTCCTACCCTCATAGGATACATATTAACTCCCATGCATTTATTATTTGAGCCCATCACAGGTTCAATACCCCCATTCTTCTAAAGAGATACGTGGTGTGGTAAGGGGCCTCATTTTTTCTCATTAACACCAGGTTAGTTACATCACTGTACTTCTTATACTCATTAGAAGATCCCCGGTTTTCTTATGTATTACATGATGTTAAACTACTACAACATCCTTAACACATGAAGTCAAGTGACATAGCATTCTAGAACTATGTATGGATTGATTACTACCCACACAGGATATGTAAGAACACCTGGGAATTTTGTCTTTGGGTCTAGCCTCAGGTCCCTTGACCTTTCCATTATGGTTCGAGTTCTACAACCTTACTGAGATCTCATATTTCCGACATGATGATACACTATTTTGTCCTTCCTTCAATGCATTAAACTGCATGGTAATTAGACGATATTCTTTATTTTCAACCCTTTGGAATGATTCTTCACCTGGGTGTGTGTGATTTATTGTGGAATTATTTTTTCCTCATTCACATCGGGTTTATTATACTACACAGTGTGTGTCCTTTTTGATATGTCATTTTCATCCCCCATCCTTACAACATAATGTTAAACTACATGACATTATAGAACTATGTATGGATTGATTCCTTCCCTCATAGGATTCATAGGAATAACTGAACATTTTTTTGGTTCCAGCCCAAGGTTCATCCACCTATTTTGCCTCTTTCCACCACTCGTCCTCTAGAGTCACATGTCCCTATCAGATCCCTCTATCCTATTTTCCTCATTAACTTTCTCATATGCACTTTGGTATGGGACTTAGAGTGTTGTATTCTTCATGGATGTTATCTCATTCCACCACCACGTTTCACACATCACCTTTACTTGGGTCTCCATCACATTTTACATCAAAAAGGGCCCCAAACGGTAAGGATGGTCATCCTTAAGTATCTCCTACCATTCTGGGACAACATCCTAGAGGATCATGAATGGAATATTGAGATATATTCCACCCACATTTCAAATATTATTGTTGGACGACCCCCAATATTTTTCCCATACTAGGACACATGATATGGATATTGTGTTTCAATTGCTATCAGTAGTTATCCTCTATAATTACACCAATCCCATTGAGCCCCTAATTTTGATCTCATTATTTACATTCCTTCTCAAATACTTATGTCTATATGGAATTAAAATACTCTTAGGTACCATACCCACATGCACCTTTACACGTTAAGTGGGAGGACCAGTGTCATGGGGTTGTCCTTGACTCCACACCTTTTTTCCCATATTGTCTGCTTCCATATGTCGTAAAAATATTCTCCGCCACTTGTTTCCCACTTGGAGTATAGATCGCATGGTATTAGGGGTTCTTAATAGGGTTTATGATTTCATGGAAGAGTCACACAACCTATGGTCTGAACTCTATGACCTTTAATTAAGAGTTCATGTCTCGTGGTCTAAGCCATATGACCTTAATCTATGTGTGGTTTTTTCGCCCAGGAATTTGTGATGTGTTGTCGACCTCTGTGGTCCTCATTCATGTAGGATTGATTTATGAAACTGCATTACATGTTTCCACTTCAAATATCCCATTCCCATGGTCTAAATCCTACAACCCTAAACTAGGAGGTTACATACCAAGAACGTGTAGTGTGGTGTGGACTTCTTTTGTTATCATTCATGTCTGATTACTTTATGGAACCACCACTACACATTTCTTTTTTAGGATGATCTGAACTCTATGACCTTAAACTAAGATCTTTAGTGTCAAAGTTCGAATGACATAAAACTATGTAATGACCTCAATTTTCCTCATTTTGGAGGATATATCCCCCTTTGTAATTGTCTATTTCCCATTCCATCCTTAGAGAACTACATATAGATTTATTCTCATCCTTATGAGATTCATAGGAATGACCAAACCTTCATCTGTGGTCCATCCACCATCCCCTTGATCTGTTTAGCCTCTTGGATTGGGTTATTCCAAGAGTACATGGAAGTGATTGATCCTCCTTGGTTCTCATTAACATTGGTTTTACAATAGCTGCTCCATGTACCTCCCTTGAGAGTACTCCTCTCAGCATCCATCCTTACCACAATATGTTATACTACATGGGTATTGCCCATGCTTCATGTGTCCTCTTTACTTGGGTCTCCATTGCCTTCTACATCCAAAGGGACCCCCAAATGGTATGGATTCTTGGCCTTAAGGCTTTCCTGCCATTCTGGTCCAACATTACAGAGAAACATGAATGGAATATTGAGACAAGTTCCACCCGCGTTTCAAATATGCTCAATAGTCGAACCTCAGTTGATTGTTCTTAACCCAGGAAAAATGATACATATACTTTGTTTCAAATGTGGACAATATTTATCCTCCATAATTACACCACCTCTATTGTGTCACAAATATTAGGTACAGCGATTCATATTTTCTTTCTCAATTGTTCTCCAACACCCATGATGTTATCCATATGTACATATGCATATATTGAGTAAAATGTTGACCTAGTTGGGATTTTCCCACCCAACATTTCTATCTCATGGTTATGCACTCTCATGTGATGAAAAAAATCCTGAAACCACTTCTTGTTTCCCACACTGAGCATGGATCAAGTGGGATTAGGATTCTTCGTAGGATCATACCCACATATGAAGTTGTGCAACCTCTTGGTCTGAGTTCTACGGCCTTAGAATAATATCTCTTTTTGTCCAAGAAATATTACTTTTTTCTATACTATCTTGTCCCACATGACTATAAACTATAATTTCCTTATCGTATGATGTTAAAATGTATGAACTGGTCCTGTCATATGACCTTAAACAGTGACACCAGCATCCTGGCCACATGATGAAAAATGGCACTGCATTGTGATGTTCTTAATTGAGAGGGCATCACCATGAGCACTAGTTGTCAACAATGTAATTTTTCAAAGCCTGCATGAAACTTGATTCGTTTATAGAATCTTGGACTTTTCATATTGTTTTGGTTGTTCAAAAAAATACATCGATAAAAGAAAAAATGATATATCAAATGTATCTTTTTCTCTTTGCATGGGTCAGAACTGGACAGTAGATTTCTTTCAAGAACTACATATGTCTTGATTATCATCCTGATGGGATATGTAGTGACACCCATATCATTTATCTTGGTGCCATCCTCACCATTATTTCCCCTTTTGGCTCTTTGAGCCTGGGTTCCCCTTTGATAATGTGTGATGTGGTGTGGACTTCCTCTATCCTCATTCACATTTGGTTATGTACCACACCACACATTTCTCCTTTGGGGTGTAAATGTCCTAGATGTATGACAAAAAACTGTGCCGCAACCCTCATTTTGACCACATGACGTTAAATTGAACAAAATTCAAGAACTGTGTGTGGCTTGATTCCCATTATTTTGGGATATGTACCGAAACCTAGGCATTTCATATTCTGGTCCAACCCCAGATTCATTGACCATCCTGGCACTTTGGCCCCAATAATAGCTCGAATCTTATGACATTAAAGTAGGAGCCTCATCAGGGTATGTGGTGTGATGTTTGGTGATAGGATTTCATTCTTTTTGGGTTTTGTCCCTACTATATCACATATGCCTCTTTTGTGTTAGTTCTTTGGAATTTGTATGATGTGTAGACCTCATTTGACTCATTCATGTTGTCTTTATTCCCTTTATGTCGTGCAATAATTCCATGCATAGACATCATGGTCTGTAAAACATGACTTTAAACTATTATTTATGGTCTATGTAGTATGACCTTAAACTTTGTGCAATGTCCTAGACATATGACGTTAAACTAAGTCATCCATAATCTATGTCATATGACATTAAACTACATATTCACTATCCTCAATTACATGATGTAGAACTAAAAGGCATCCTAGGACCTCATCCTGAGTGGTCTTATCCCACATTTCTGGTCATCTATTGCATTTTTTTCATCTTCATATATCACTCGGCATCCGAGATGATGCCCCATCGAAGATAGGTCTGATCTTTGTTCAGACCGATTCATCCACACTCAATGTTCTCCACACCATGGTGTCATAACTCTGAGAGTGTTAGACACCATTTGAACATTCCATCACTCCACTTACATGATTTAAATGACCCTTATTTGGATCCTCATCCACTTTCATGTCCTAACTAAACCCCTAATGGCCTGGTCCCATGCCATTTTAGCTCACCTACCATCCTGAAACAAAATTTTAGAATACATCAGAATACATTTTTGAGTTAGTCCCTATGTTTTAGAACTTAGTCAGTGATTGGACCTCGTTTTCTTATCCCTATTTCAAGATACAATATATTGATACTATTTTTTGAATATTGTCAATATTTGTCTCATATCTTCACACCACCATCACTGTGTTTTGATTTTTGGGTGTTGTGATTCACACTTCTCATTCCCCGTTGTTTAGACTGGTTCAAACGCCCCTAGAGTTATCCCGCTCATGTTCTAGAAACACAATCATAGAGTAAATTTGGCTATTTAGAGAACCCTATTATCAAGTCACATTACCCTCTCTCTCATCTCTAATATGTTGAGTTTCCAATCATAAAATAGAATACCTTGAGTATTTGATGATTGACCAGTGCTCTCGTATTCAAAGTGAACGATTATGTGGTCATCCCTTATTTCTCACACCACATGATCTTATTGATTGATTATAAGTTGTTTCATGGGTATATTAAATGATTAAGGTAAGAAATATTTCCATAATCAAGAAATCATGAGATAGATTTGTGAGTTCGTAAAAACACAGTCCCTATGGGTTGGCCCCTTCGGGGGAATGTCTCGGCTCCACCATTCATTGGAGTGTGGCATCTAAATTTTTTTTGTTGTCTCCTGAGATCCATTTCTTCCTCATTGTCTGTGGGGTAAAGCTTGTTATCCCAAATCCGTACTCAATCTTTCTCAGTCCAGATATCGTCCACTTTGCGAGATGCTCTCCTCAGCTATTCTCTGGCTTCTTCTAACTGGACTCGTAGTCATGATATGAGTTTTGATTGGGTGTTGGTGAAAGAATAACACTTGTTCATCCATGTTTCTAAGAATTGGATCTCTTGTTTAACTTCCCAAATCCTCTAAATGTATATAAACTTCTTCTAATTCTAGGAAACAATGAAATCATGGCCTCTCTTCCATACTTTCTAAGATTGGTTATCCTGGATGAGCATATGTTTACATAGTGCATATACCCATCTGGAACAAAACTCACATAGCCTAAGACAAAGAAATACCATCTAGATTATCCACTTTGATTGTAGGATGTTGTCAATGAAGCACTTCATCAGTTAATATGACTGGCAATGGACAGCCCAGATGTCCTATACATCAGAGGCGGACTCATCCAACTCCTCTGGATCTGCGAGTTGATAATCCAGGAATGCATCTAGGAGTTCATTATTAGTATATTCCTCTATTATTCTATAAAATGTTCTGGTTTCTATATCATGATTTTGGTCTTAATCAATGGATTCCACCTCGATCAGTTCATGTTTCACCCTACCAGTGGTTCCACCCACAGACGAGATCATCATGGTCTAGTCTGCTTGGGTGTCTGATTCCATGTCGATCAGTGTTCCCCTCAGGAAATGAGCTTCGGGGCCCTAGGTCATCCTTACTTTCATTACATCCACTAATTGAAGGATGTTTTAGATCAGGATGATTTTAGTTTACCTGGTTAGGTAGATCATATTTATGACTCTGTGAGGAGGAATACTTATAATGATCTAATAGTTTCTCATGAACTTGGGTTGTTGCTATTGGGACCCTAGGATGTGACCCCTTATATATCTTTGGGAGATCCAAAGATCTCAGATGAGACACCTCAGTTTCATATCCCTATTGGACCATGTGCCTACATCCATTACTCCACGAGATGGGGACTTTTATGCAAGTCTCTCATATATAGAACAAATTTCATCTAAGAAAATTGGATAATGCAAGCACAATCATAGAATAATGGAATGTCTTAGAGATTACCTCAAGAGTTTTAGAAAATTCTCCTAGCTCTGAGGCTACAATCTCACCTTCCTCCAAAGGGCTCCCTCTATCAGCATCTTTTCCCCAGGACCCTTCAAATCCCTTGGATAGAGGAATGTGTTCCACTATCTTAATAGTGGATAGTTATGGTGGAGAAGTTAAGTCGAGCAATACCTTCACCCAATTCTTCATTATATGTGGGGTTCCCCAGGAATGTACTTGTTCATCTAGCTTAGCCACATACTACTCCCCCTCTTCCTGGGACACTAGGAAGCTGTCCCTGGAAAGACCAATCTCTGGGAAATCCATCCTGGACTAGTTGAGATTGTCCCAAGTCTCAAAAGTACAGAGTAATTTCTTGTTGTCCTCCTAATCTTCCCACACCCATGGGTAAACAACATATTTAAGAATGTCCGCACTATTTAGTCTCTTCCTAGGAGCTTGGGTAGGTATTCTGTGAGATCATCTTAGTGGCCTCTGTTACTCCTAGTTCTGCCTAGTTGGATCCATTGGGTCTGTTTCTACTGATCCTTGGAGTAGGCCTTAGAATTACTAGACTTGGTGTTGTTTCACCCCCTCCACCATGACGTCATTTTTCCATTTTCCAAACCTAGCCTTGGGGTTGAGGGGGCACCCTATCACCATCTCGGGTAGTCCTTTGCTTCAACATTTCTCATGGGTACTCTACCTCCAAAATTTTTGTGTACTCCTAAATCATCCCAAAAGCGGTGGTAGGAGGATTCAATTCATTCGGCATCATCCCATCCTCTTGTGGGAATATAATCCACAGTTTCCTCATCACACTTGATTGATCCTCTTGACGTACTCCCAAGTAAACTTTTAGGGTTAGGCTCTCAGACACTTTTATTGCCTCGTGAAGCGATGTGGGGTATATGACTCACATATGGGATCCCAATCTACCCATGCTACTGGAACTCCTTTTTGAAGTTCCATGAGATATGATCGATGATTAATAGTCCCTTTTCCATCATCATTGAATACTCTTATCAGCAGTGGGAATGGATGGAAATTGAACCTGTCATCTCTCTAGATTTTGTTCAAAAATGCCATTGAGGTCATATTGATTGGGAAATTCCCCACTGCATTCAGAATGTTTGATAAATATTCTAACTTGGGAGGGGAAATGGGGTTCATATATTTGTACACCCTCATGTGTGATTCTATCCATCCATACAGAAAGTCAAACGGTCTGCATACACGTTGTGACTTATTCCCCTCACCAATGTTCCAAATAACCTTATATAGATTTTCCAACCCTGGGACCCCAAGATTGATGTGTTTCCCCATCACCATCATGGGTGAAAAAATGAATGTTCTCAGCCACACACCCATGTGTGCATCCCTGACTGACAGCATCCATTCACAAATGAGTGTGCAGATGTACCCTTCCAACCTAACCATTGGTTGTTACTTGGTGTTGAAATTGTACCCTCATAGATTACATTGATTGTCTTCTAGGATTCACTAGTACTAACCTTCTTTTCTACATTGAGCTTCCCTGGGACAGGTGGAGGTCCTTGGCAGTTTCCTGGATGCCTCCTCTCCCTCAATATGATGGTTCGATATGAAATTCAAGAAATTTATGAACCTCTATTTGAAATGGACATCCATCACTGACTATTTATTATCTCCCGGTACTAGGTCTATCAACGTCTTCTCCAACCATGGAATCTATTCCGGATCCTCTCATTTATTTTTTGCGAGGAGGAAGTCATTATATATTTCTCCTATGATTGGAATCCCTAAAATATGGTGGAGGTTCCAAAGGCTGATGTCGACCTCCCCGTGATGAGGATGGAAAGTGTTGGTCCTCAACAACTACCTACTCAGTATCTATATAATCATGTGCTTCAGTTGGTATATGTGGAATTTAGAATCCCATGCAGCCTCATATAGGCATACCCACCTCATCTCTACTCCAAACTCATTTCAATATGTACAAACCCAGTAGGCCTAGGCCCATTCATCTATGAAGTTTCTACCCTAGCACAAATCCCAATTGTCAGCCCACCCTTTCTTTGGGTTTCCTAAACCCACCATGAGAATAGTATAGTACTGTGATGGGGATATCTCTAGTTGAAATACCTTCCCATTAACATCATTTACATGGTTGTATAGGCAGTTAGCAGTAATAGGCATATGGCCCTTCCAGGTATGACCGTTGGTAGCCCTGAACTATTGATACTGGCATGGAGTTCCCCTAAACCAGTAGGTTTGATCATTCTTACTCACTTTAGGGATGGAAAAATCATCCCTCGGACCAAATCCATACAATGGAATCCTCTTGTAGGGGGGGTATTTCTTTTTCCCTTCATTCAACAACTCCACCAAAGACTTGTGATCAGAATAAATCTTCATGTATTCTTCTAGCTCGGAATTTTTCATCATTTCGTTCCTTCGAGCAGCATCTTCATGGACCTCTCGAGTAGCTTCAAGTGGGCCATTTTTTCCAAACTTGGTCATTTCTATTCTATTTTTGCAGAGAACATTCGTGTAGAATGTTCACAGAGAATATTCATGGAGCACATGGTCACAGATCCTAAAAGGACTCGGCGTGCTTTGTAGAGAAACAAAAGATCACGATGCATTGGTTCTTTGAAAAGAGTTCAAGGATCACCGATCTGAGGACATAGGTTTGTGAAGATCATTCACGGGGGTGATGAAGCTTTTCAATTTCAAAGCATAAGCACAGTTCACGGAGATAGGATGCATAAATAAAGAGGGGTCCTTATCCAAATTTATATGTAGCCAATCCCTGAATGTTGTAGTTTCCTTATCCACCATGATCATTACGGTGATCTCCCCACATTTTACACATGTTATCATCGCGATATGGCTTCATGAGCTATAGTTTTTTAGTGATCTACCCTCAGAATATGACCCTCATTTTTCCTCAACTCCCATTCTGTGGGGGTGCATTTGTTGGTTCCAAAATATGTTCTATAGATTAATCAAGGGTGTCCAATACCATTTGGGATAGCATTTGACCCTTATGAGGTACAAAAAATCACCATAGGTTTCTACTTCATGAAGATACATCACCAAGAACCTCACCACTATGAACGGTGTGAAGCTGCTAATCTGAAGAGCTTTGTGAGACAGCCACAAAATAATGGCAGAAGGATTTCTGATTCCGAAGAGATCTACAACTACGGTGAAGTAGTGAAGGAAGGGTCTGTGAGTCTGAAGAGTTATGTGACCACTGAGAAGTTGTTATGGAATCCTTCATGAGTCCAACGAATCAACCTCCATTCACAAAGCACGATTTCCTTCACGTCGCACCTGCAAGCATCGTGATACCCCATTTCCTATAAATAGAAGTCTCAACCCCCCCCCCCCAAATAATGATCATTTCCTGGACCTTTGGCCTTTTGAGTTTCCATTTCACGAAGCTCCCTTTTCTCAACAAACCAATGAGAAAATGCATCACCCAAGGTATTTGAGCATCGAAAACTAGCTTTCCTCTTTTTTTGATTTCCTTAAACTAAAAGTGGGGATGCCCTTCATGAATCCTCGTGGCCATTTTGAATTTTAGAGTCACTTTTTGGAACACAAGACTACAAAAATCAATCAGCCTTCACGAAGTACCCTCCATAAACATGTTGAATCCATGCCTCAGCTGGGTCGTCATGCTTCACGAAGATCCTCCATTCATTTAGACCCATTTTACCATGCTGAGTAAAGAACCTTCCTTCATGAAGCTTTTTCTCTTCATGAAACATTAGAGCTTCATGAAGCCTATTTTAGAAAAGTCGGCTACTTCATGAACCCCTCTCCCATGCGGCCCTCTAGGCTCATATGAAGTGATTTCATGGTCCCCTGAGTGTTTCTTCATGTTATGTTTTATTTCTCCATGCTCCTTCGCATAAGCACGCTAACGACTATAGCTTCTTTGCATAGACACACTAATATTGACACCTCGATTGAACAATACTCCACCCCATAGTTTCCTGGAGTTTCTTGTGAATCCCTACCCCTAAGTGTGGTTTGGTACAAGTTTTGTAAGTATAATGGGTGAGGATTGAGTCCCCATCATCTGAGCTGTAGGATGTTAAACTGCCAAGAACCCTCTTCCCCAATACATGATGTTAAAATGTGAGTTTCTGAATGTATGGAAAGACTGGGTGTGATCAAAGGAGAATGAGCATCAGTGTTATCCTACTCTTATCCCCATTTGTGATTTTTCTCCATGTTCACCTCAGGTAGTCTTCATGTAAGCCCTGATACACTTTAATAGGGTGTTCCCTATATAGTGGCCATATCCTACTCGTACATCTGGACACCCACCATGGGCTTCCCTCCTACATTAAGTCCCAGTCTCTCTCTTCCTAGACTGCTAACCAAGTGTAATCTTCAAACCATTCTTATTGGATGAACCTTTCATGACACGCCCATTTGGTCTACTGCCATCTCTTGTTTCTCACACAGAGCATGACTCATGTGGGATTAGAGTTTAACAGTGACCATGATATCCTCCCCTTGGGCTGCTAACCATGTGTAAGTCCCATGCCCCTCATCTCATATGACGTTAAACTACATCCATCTTAACTACATGGAATTTTATCCTTGTCTCCTAGACAGGGTACATAGGAAAACTCTCTGAGGTCCAAGCCCCTCACTCCTTGCAATCCAACTGTTCGGTGCATTTTACATCAGTTCTCCTTCATCTCGCATGACTCTAAACTGTATACCCTTGAACTATGGGGGCTTTGAATCATAGCCACTAGGATATGTAGGAAGTCTCTATGAGGTCTAACCCCAACCAATGGTAAACTCTAGTACTCCCTCCTAATGGATGTACCCTCCATATTTGATACTTTCCCTTTTTGGGATGCAACTCCCAGATCCGCCTCTCGGAGGTGTTCTAATCCCCCTAGGAATCTATCCGTGCATAATCACCCACACAACCCATACTTCTTAAACCAAGAGTCCTCCTATTGTGATGGTTCTCTAACCATGTGTAATCCCCATCATCTCTTCAGGCCTTTGTCCTTTGTGTATGCCCTAAATCCATGCCCCACCCTTGAACTATGTGGACTTCGATTATCAGTCACTAGGATACATAGGAATCCTCTCTGAGGGTCAATCCTGTCACCAATTCCCCATCTTCATCCATCAATATTGGAAATGGAGGTTTTCCCAATAGATATATATCAACTGTTTCTTTAAACCGTTGGTATACTATAAAAAATTCAACATTTTCCAATGGTTTGTTCAAACCATTGGCAATGTGATAATATAGTTAGGATTTCCCAATGGTTTGAAAAACCCATTGGGAAATCTTTAGTTCCTCTAAGATATACCAATAGTTTTAATAAAGCATTGGTAACCCTAGTGGAAATCCCACCTATACCAACACAATATTCCCAATGGTTTAAAAAACCATTGGGAAAAAGGCTATTATACCAATGGTTATGTAGAACCATTTGTATATTCATATGGTTTTTTTGTTTTCCCAATGGTTTAAGGAAACCTTTGGGTATAGTTTAGATGAAGATGTTTTTCCCAACGGTTTAAAAACCCATTGGGTATTGTTTTGAAGATATTTTTCCCAAAAGATGTAAAATGTTGGGATAACATTACATTCCCAATTGTTTTTTAAAACCGTTGGGAAATAAAATCCACAAATATTGACACCTCCAGGGATATCAAACTCTAGAGATCTCGAAATTTTTTCCCTAAAAGATAGCTCGATGCACCATCTTGAATATCTTTCCCTAAACCCCGACCATCTGGAAGATTTGTCCCTAAATCTCAACGCGAACGCTACTTCCCAACACAACAGGTCTGGTTTCCAATGATTTGTTCTTACGCTTTAAATTGGTACGTGTGTGTTCATTTATTTTAGATTTTGTCATTCCATTTTTTTGTAATGTAGTGTGTATTATGATCCCCTTAAGAACAGAAGACATATATCATTTTAGGTTGCAATTAGAACCCTACTTCCCAACATGCTCTCAAGGGTTCTAACTCTAATTTCCAACTGGGTATCTATCTTTGATTCATGTAATTTTTGTTCTTCCATTTTAAATCGGTATGGGTGCCTTCATTTATTTTATATTTTTTTTCTTTCCATTTCACTGAAATGTATAGTGTAATATGATCCCCTTATGAACACAAGCAATATATCATTTTAGTTTGTGTTTTTTTTAAATTTATCTGTATAGAATAATTTTGATTGATATTGATGTGGTCGATATAATCCTAAGTTATTTTATCCTTGGTTTATTTTAAATTTAAGTTCTATTGATGTGATATTTTTGGTTAGAAATAAATACAAATATAGAATTTTTTATCCTAAGAGAAACGATAAGATACTCATGCATTATGAATGTTCCCCTTAATGTTGTCTTTGAAATATCACACTCTTACTTTAAGATGATGATACCCACACTATAAGTCATTCAATGAAGTGGTGCTTCCACCTGAACCACTAGAGTGGATTTGGGGTCATTTTCATTTCTGAATGGTGATAGAACCAAAATTTACTCTATTACACAATCATTTATTCCTACTCTATCAAGCGGTTCGGTCACACACTTATAATATTTTTTGAAATTCAAAATGAATGTTTGGAATTCATGTCACAATTTTATTAGGTAGTTATAAAGCATTATTAAGTTATTTATATCATTTTATATCCTAGGAAGGATCCCATAATAAAAGAGTATAACCATCATAGAACTCACTAAAGTTGTTCATGCCTACACATTATTTACTATCTGATATATATCTCACGAAACAAAATAGCATGGTCATGTGCACGTAATTATTCACTACTAGTTGATAGTATTGGAATTCTGTGGAGGTGCACCTAAGGTGTTGTTGTGAAGTTGTTGGATTATATTTCTTTTCTTTTATTCTAGGCATTAAGAATCAATATTATAGTGTTTTATTTTTCTTAATATTTGTGGATAATTATATGGTGATATTTTTGTGTTGGAAAGGTGAGTCATGAACCCATCTCTAGTGGTAATTATAGGTTAATAGGGTTATAAAATTTCACTTCTTGATTATCAATGTTACCTGGAACCCCCCCCCCCCAACCTGGACAACCCCCCCCCCCCCATCCCCCTGGACACCTTGTACCCCCTTGGACAGCCACCCCAAACCCTTGGACATCCCCCCCCCCAAGCCCCTGGACACCCCCCCCACCCCCCTGGACACCACCTCACCCTCATGGACAGCCCCCCAACCCCCTGGATAGCCTCCCACACCCCTGGACACCCCCAACACCCCTGGAAATCCATGCCACCCTCATGGACAGCCCCTCCACCCCCATGGACACCCCCACCCTCATGCAGAGTCCGCCCACCCCTTGGACACCCCCAACCCCCCTGGACAGCCCCGCTACCCCCGTGGATAGCCCACCCACCCACCTAGACACCATGTACCCCCCCTACACAACCCCGCCACCCTCATGGACACCCCCCCCAGACACCCCTTAAGACCATGGATAGCCTCGCCCACCCCCGTGGACACCCCCAACCTCCCTAGACAGCCCCACCACCCTAGTGGACAGGCCGCCCACTCCCCTAGACACACCTTACCCCTGGACAGCCTCCCCACCACTGTGGATAACCCCCCTACCCCTACTAGACACACCATACCCCCTGGACAGCCCCACCAACCCTGTGGATAGCACGCCCACACCCATGGACACCATGTACCCCCTAGATAGCCCTACCACACCCATGGATAGCCCCCCACCACCTGGACTCCCTGTACCCCTGGACAGACCTGCCACCCCCGTGGATAGCCCGCCCACCCCCTGGACACACCGTACACCCTTGGATACCCCCCCCCCACCCCGTGGATAGCCCTCCCAACCCACTGGAAACCCTATACCCCCCTCGAAAGCACTTTCTCCCCTGTGGATAGCCCAACCACCCCTGGATAGCCCCCTCACCCATAGAATGAATCAGGAAACCCTTAGATAGCCTTTCCACCCCCATGGATAGCCCGCCCACCCCCCTAGACCCCTCGTACCCCCTAGACAGCCCCCCCCCCCCCCACTCGTGGAAAGCCTGCCCACCCCATGGACACGTCGTACCCCCTGGATAGCCTTTTGACCCCCGTGGACAGCCTTCCCACCCTCATGGGCACCTCTTACCCCCTGGATAGCCCCCCCCCCCACCCCCCCCCCCCCCCTCGTGGACAGGCCGTACCCCCATAGACAACCTCACCACCTCCAGGGATAGCCTGCCCACCCTCCTAGATACCTTGTACCCCCTAGACAGCCCCCCCCCCACCCCCTAGAAAGCCCCCCCCCCTGACCCCCTAGACAGCCTCGCCACCCCTATGAACATCTCCCCCCTGGACACCTTGTACACCCCTGGATAGCCCCACCCACACCCTGGACACCTCTTACCCCCCTTGGACAGCCACCCCACCCCCATGGAAATCCCCCCCCCCCCGACCCCCTAGGCAGTCCCGCCGCCCCCGTGGGTAGCCCGCCCACCCCCCTGGACACCTCGTACCCCCCGGAAACCCCCCCCCCCCCTGTGGACAGCCCGCCCACCCCCCTTGACACCTCGTACCCCCTGGACAGCCCCCCTACCCACCCCATGAAATACCTCTACACCCCCCCTGACCACCCCTGGATAGCCCCTCCACCCTCGTGGACAACCAGTCCACCACCTGGACACCCCGCACCCCCTGGACATCCCCCCTCCCACCACCACCCCCATGGACAGCCCGCCCACCCCCCTGGACACCATGTACCCCCCTTGACAGCTCCACCACCCTTGTGGAAAGCCCCCCCCCCCCAAACACCTCATACACCATGGACAGCCCCCACCTCTTGGAAAGCCCCCCACCCTTGGACACCCTCGACCCCCTGGAAAACCCCACCACCCCCATGGACAGCCCGCCCACCCCCCCCCCCCACCCCCCCCCCCCTGGACACCCGCCCACCACCCCCCGGACACCCCCCGTCCCCGCAGATAACCCCCACCCCATTAGACACCCCCAACCCCCATGGACTTCCCCCACCCCTTGGGATAGCCCCCCACCCCCTGTACACTCCCCCCCCCCCACACCACCCTGGACACCCCCCACCCCCTTGGGTAGTTTATGTGATCACTCAAATAATCTAATAAAATATATAATTTCCTTAATATCAAATTTACTCAAATCCTGGATAATTATCCTCTACAAGTGTACATGATATTGTACACTCATGTATAGTTCTTCAAATATATTTTGTTATAAATATAGTATTTTGTTTTCTTTTATATTATGATTCTCATATAGAGTAGTGTGTCAGTTATAGTTTCATATAAAGTGAACAATTATTATTTACTTAAATATATTTTTTGATGAAGATTTAATCTTATTGAATTTATTTTGATGAAATGACTTATAACAAAAAAAATTACGGAATGAATAGAAGTTGTATGTTTGAAACTGATCAGATCTCAAGCGATTTTCAAAACAATTTAGAGGGTTTTTTAGATTTTTTAGTTCACAATGCTTCAGATAGTGGTCACGTGCACTACCCCTATTAAAATTGTGTTGGAAGACCTTGTTTGATCCATAAAGAAGTCCACTACCACATAACCAAATATGGTTTTCAAGCAAAATACTATGTGTGGTATCACAATGGGTAGAAAATGAAATCTCAAAGTGATGATGATCCAAATGTGAGGATTGGATTAGGGATTTTGTTATATGACTGATTCTCGTTTATCCTTCATTATGAAAATTAAAGGATTCTGACCCAAGATGATTTCGATATGAGCACACATGATGCGTCTAATGAAAGTGATGATGTTTTTAGGGTGAAAAAATTGAATGATGCTGCCATGACTCCAGTATATCGACAATGCGGTAAAATGAAAAAGCTGGAATTTTTAATCTGATTGTTTCATGGGAAAACTATGTATGGGATTTATAATACTTCCGTCAATGACATTTTTACTTTCTTAAAGTACTTACTTCCAGATGATGTAGATATTCCCTCAAACCACTATATGTAATGGAAGTTAGTTGAGGAACTTGGATTTCCAAGACACAAAATTCATTATTTCCCAAAATATTGCAGTTTATTATGGGAGGAAATTGCTGAAATAAATGATTGTATAAACTTTGGCACATCCTGATGGAAGTCAAAATCTGATGGAACACCATCCCGTGTTCCACAAAAAGTAATGTGGCACTTTCAATTGATCCCTAGACTCCAGTATTTTTTTATGTCTGATGAAATATCAATAAAAATGTGATGGAATGATACCAAGAGAAAGAAGACTAATGATGACTTGGTTCACCCTACAGATGGATTTGCATGGTAGATATTTGATGCTCGATATCCTAATTTTTTAGCTAACGTGTGTAATGTGAGGTTAGGTCTTTCATGTGATGGTTTTAATCTGTTTAGGAATATGCTTACATCACATAACACATGGACGGTTTTTATACGCATTTATAATCTACCCCCATGGTTGTGTATGAAAAAACCTTTCACTTTCATGAGTATATTCATATCTGGCCCTTCTGATCCTGGAAATGATATAGATGTATACATACAACCTTTAATAGAATAGTTGAAACTTCTTCAAGATGTGGGTGTGTGCACATATGATGCATGTTTGAATGATATATTTCATATGTGTGTTGCGCTTATGTGGACGATCAATGATTTTCCTGCTTATGCAATGATGTTTGGATAGAGCATGAAGGGGAAACTATCTTGTCATGTCTGTATGAAGAATAAATAATCCATAAGACTAAAACATCATTGTATTTTTAGTTTTATGTGACATCGACAATTCTTTCCAATAGACCATCCATATAGTAATAATCGTCGAAGATTTGGCAATACCATGGAGACTGATGATCCAACTCAGTGTATGTCTGGAACTGATGTGCTTAATGAATTGAACGATTTCATTTTTTTATTCGAGAAGGTTCAAATGAAAATCTGGAAAGACATAGAATGTTTCCACTAAAACCTGTTACAATTGGAAAACGAGAAGTATCTTCTTTGATTTGTCTTATTGGTCAACCAATTTGTTACATTATTGATTAGATGTAATGCACATTGAAAAAAATATATGTGAAATGTTGCTTTCAATTCATTTAAATGTTAAGGGAAATACAAAAGATGATTTACGGTCTCGACGTGACTTGGTGGATTAGGGCATCAGACCGGAATTGCATCATGTGCATATCAGTGAAAATAAATTTAATGTTCCATGTGCTTCTTATGTGATGACACCTATAGAAAAAAGCAATTTCTGGAAGTATTAGAGACTATTAAAGTTCCTAATGGCTATTCAAGCAACATATCTAAATGGGTCAACAGAAGAGAGTTGAAGCTAAAATCTTTGAAGACTCATGATTATCAAATCCTTCTATATGAGTTGATTCCAATAGAAATTCATCATCTTTTTTCCAATTATATATGGGTGGTTGTTATTCAGTTGTTCCATTTGTTTAGAGATCTTTGTGCTAAGAAGTTGGCCAAGTCTTTCTTACAAATAATTTTGGCAGATGCCCCATTAATTGTTTTTGAGTTTGAGAAAATATTTCCTCCATAATTTTTCACATGCATGCTGCTTCTAAATGTCCTTATTCCAATTGAAATAATTCTTGGAGGACCTATTTCTTTTCGTTTGATGTATCTAACTGAAAGAAATATGTACACATTAAAGTATTATGTTTGTAATAGGAATCATCTCAAAGGTTCTATCGTGAACGGTTACTTAGCTCAAGAATGTATGGATTTCTGCGCTATGTATTTGTCTGATCTTACTATAAGAATGAATAGACCAATGAGAAATGAAGAATAATAGTTTGGGAAAATTGAACCCAATTTTCCATCACTTCCTCAAACATGAAGAATTTCTGGATCATATACATTGATGACATTAAGCCTTAAAGAGAAAGAGATGGCACATCGCACAGTTTTGTTCAACTGTGATTTGTTCGATGACTACATCTTGAAAGTAAATTGAATATGTATATCTTATATATATATATATATATATATATTAATCTATTTCTATTTTTATCTACAGGGAACATAAAGTAATGATAAATAGAAATCATTGTTCTTTATCTTTGAGAAGGAGGGAGAATTTACATAGAAAAGAGTTTTATACTTGGTTAAAATTGAAGGTAATAATATTACTATTTAAAATAATTATAACAATATTTAATTAAGTTTAATATTCATTTATATTTCAGGTATTGAGTTTTCTTGCTGACTTTGTCTCTAAGGAAATAAGAGCTTTGGATTTTAGTCCTGATACCATGGTTCATGACTATAAATCAATTGTTATCAATGGGTAAAGATTTATTATCACTAAACAAGCAAAAAACATGAGAACAAAACATGATGGTGTTATGGTTACTGCCACAAAAAACTGTTATGCTCGTGCATTAGATAGTAGACCACGATTTGAAAATTTAGGTTATTTTAGAGTCATTGAGAAAATAATAATCTTGGATTATTATTCTCAGGGACAAGTCACAATGATAAAATGCCAGTGGTTTGATTCGATGATGAGGCAGGGAACATTTATTGATGATTGTGAATTTTGAGTAATTGGTATGACACACACTCTTTCCACCGATGAACCATATGTATTGGAATCAATGGTGAAATAGGTTTTTTATGTAAAAGACCATCTTCAACCTGTATTTGGTGTCATTATTGAAGTAATTTGAAGACATATTTTTTATGATGGTGATGATGGAATTGACACCATACCTACTGCCATTGGAAACGATCCATTTATTACTTTTTATGACTCCAATATCTCAATTGTCATAGTTGACTGTGAACCTAAAGTTGTGGTGGGAATATATATAAAATCATCCATTCATGTTCTCAATTCTTTTGGTTTACCTTGAATTGGGTTTTTAAGGTTGGTACTATTCAAATTGATTTAATATTGAATACAAATATGTTGTATCCGACTTGACCGTTATGTGAATTTTCAATGTTTATTGGTTGTAATTTTATTTAAATTCCATTTTCTAATTTGGAATTTAATTCTATTCAAACCTACGAAACCAACATTTCTAACTTGGTGAACATTTCAATGCTTCAAATGTGATTTTTATAAAATTAGTATAACTCTAAGACCCCTCTCTAACATTTTACTAGGTAATGAACATGATGGTTTGTATTATTCTGCAAAACATGTATAGAAACCTACATCATCTGCATGGGCTAAAGAAATCAAAATTTTCCATAATTTTGATAACTGCTTTACCCCTTGTGAATATGGTAGAATCAATATTCTATGATTTTAATAGACCAATGACACATAGTAAATAACCATCCTACTAAAAATTAATGTTCTTTATTACATCTTGTATGATTTATTGACTTTATTTTATATCTATCCAAGCCCATTTATTTTTGCTTTTTGGGTTACATATTAGTTATCCTTTTCTAATTACTTCTATTTTTGTTTTCAAATGCAGGAAATGAAACCAATTGAAGAGAGGCAATAGAAACAGATGATGGACAAAAATCATCGCATGACTAAGATGGTAATTCCAACACTAGTTCCTATAGTGAGTATTCTATTTTAAATATATATATTTAAATAATATATAATGTCATGTGATTAATTTTTTTCAACAATTTTATAGGATCCATCTATTAGGCGACAGTTATTTTATGAGAAACCTAGTAGTGGTCACAGTACTTAGGGTGTTCATACGAGGGGGGTGGTACGAGAGTTAGATGATCTAGTCAGCATACCTGATTAGACCATGCCCCTCCCACTGACATACCATCCATCCCACATTCTGATCCCAGTGTGCCGTTATGGACAGATGGGATATTTAGGCCTCCCATGTTTTCACCACCCTTTACATTTGAGCCTCCTCACCCATCTGTACCATATCGAATGATGATTTCCACTCCTCGTCCAGCATTTCGCCAGTCATCCCTATCATCTTCTTTTACTTCTGCTTCCTTCTCTCTAGGATTTTATATTCTATCTTCTTTGACTACTGCTCCACCAGAGTCTATCCCTGAGTATCATACATTGAAACCCACTCCACCTATACATGGCGTTCCTTCAGTTTCTGCAGATCCAGCAGCACCCATTGATCAAACTACCGCAGGTATACTTATACAACCTTAACAAATTTTTACACCATTATTTATTTTCATCATAACATTTATTGATAAAATATTTGTTTTTATTCCATAACAAATACATCTACTAATAGGAGGCGGGATGCATGCGTGCGGTGTGGAATTTCTGCACGTAGTTAATGGTGGACTAAAATGATGATAGTCAAATGATTGAAAAATCAGGGCAACAATGTCATAGTTTTTTTGGAAACGCTTTCAAAATACTCTGACATCATTCATGTCAGCCCACTCTCATGAAGACAATTTCCAAATGAATTCAAGGATAAAGCTTTGGTAGAGATATGGATAAAAAAATATGATGTATTTAATGCAATATATTATTTTTTGTATTTATATGAATTAATATTTTTTGTCAGCTTCGGTTTAATTTTCTTGATGGTGATGGTGCACAGCCAGCACGTCTAAAGGATTTAGGTGAGATTTGGAGAGATTATAAGCACGATTTGTATATTGGATGGCATGATAGAGTTTGAATTGAGTTAGAGGTGGTGCCTATCTTGGATGATTATCTATTAGAACAATATCAAAAGATGGTTACTCATTGGGAGACTGGCCAATTTAAGGTATTAATCACATTAGAGGTATTTAAATAGAAATTTTCATGTTTTTCGTTAATACAAATTATTGAATTTTATTTAAGAATAATTCAGAAGAAATAAAAAAACATTGATGCAAAAAAAATACCTCCACACATTGGGACATACTATGATGCCAGATCATGAGATGTAGCAAGTATGACCGTTTATAGTTTTTCTTTACGACTTGCACTTTTGATTGCTTCATCCATAATTTATTCGATTGCTAAAGTTGTTATATAATTTTAGTTATGAAATTAATTTTTGGTATCCTATTTTTAATTATGGTTTCCTACATTCAATGTCATTGTAGAGGCATAAATTGAATATAGAAGGATGTGTGCCTCGATAAAAAACGGTTTTGGTCGAGTAGAAGGAAGAAATATGGAAGTGCAGTTAATGACCCAACTCAGCAGTAGATTGTAAGTTTTACTTTGAAGATTTAAAATTTTAATCTCAATTTTGTAACTTAATAATCTATTTATATTTGAAACATGATGATTTAGAGGACCTTGATGCCCAGGAACCTAACAATTTTGGGCCAAATGATCACTTACATCAGGTGTTGGTAAATGAGAACCCTGTAGAGTACACTGCTAACCTGGGAAGAGTATAGTTCTGATGAGGTATTGGCCCTCCTCGTGTACGAGTTGTAGATCCACTGAGTTCCAGCAGGTTAAGGCACAGGCATAACAGGCTGAAAAAAGGGCCATAGAGATGGAAAAACAGTCTGCTAGGGGAAAATACTGCATTTATGAAACTGATGGAAGTTTTATGTCCAACACTTCCACCAAAGGCCAACACAACTTGTAATGAATATATGTCATCAATGAGTTCTATATATGGTGCACCAGGTGGGAGTTCTAGGGGTGGTCGAGATGATGGTGAAGAGGAGGCTGAGGCAGAGGAGGAGGGTGATGAGGAGGTCGAGGCTAAGTACGAGGGCAAGAAGGAGGGTGTTAAGGAGGGAGGGGATGATAATGGGGACGACGATGAGGATGAGGTTGAGGCTGATGATGATGGTGATTATAGTGATGGTGATGAGGGACCGATTGATCAATTGCGTTTTTGACTGATATTACTGACCTTTGATGTTTATTGATTTGTTGTGCCTGAATATATGTGTGATTAGGTAGGTAACATTATATTTATTTGTTTATCAATAAATAATAAAACTTGACTTTATGATTTGTTGTGATTGATTCACCCCTCCACTGAACACCCCCCCCCCCCCCCCGTGGACAGCCCACCCAGCCCTCTGGACAACCTGTACCCCATGGACCGCCCAACCACCCTGTGGACAGGCCGCTCACCCTCTTGGATAGCCCCTCCCCCCGTGGACAGCCACCCCCATGCCCATGGATAGCCCACCCACTCCCCTAGACAACCCTGACCGCCTTGGACATCTCTCACACCCCCTAGATAGCCCCTCTCCCCATGGACAACCCCACACCCCTATGCACAGCCCGCCCACCCCCCTTGGACACCCATACCCACCTGGACAGCCCCACCACCCCTGCGGACAGCCCGCCCACCCCCCAGGACACCTCGTACCCCCTTAGATAGCCCCACCCACCTCCTGGACACCCCATACCCCCTATACATCCCCCACCCCTATGGAGAGCCCACCCACCCCCATGGACAACACGCTAACCCCCTTCGACACCACGTACCCCCTGGACACCCAACCACCCCTAGACAGCCCACCCACCCCTGGACACCCTCGTACCCCCTAGACACCCCCCCCCCACCCACGTGGATATCCCTCCCACCCCCCTCCCCCCCTTGACACTGCCTCCCACTATGGATAGCCCCCCCCCCACCTGATACCCCCTGGACAGCCCCACCACCCCTGTGGACAGCCCGCCCACCCCCCCTAGACACTCTGTACCCCCTAGACAGCCCCACCCACCCATGGACAGCCCCCTCCCCCCAACCACCCCTGTGGACAACCCTCCCACCCCCGCAGACAGCCCGCCCACCCCTGTGGACAGCATGACCACCCCCTTGGACACTTCATACCCCCCCTGTACAGCCACACCACCCTCCTGGACAGCCTACTCACCCCCCCCCCCTAAACAACCTATACCCCATGGACCCCCCCCCCCCCCCACCCCACCCCTATGGACATCCCCCCCACCCCACCCCACCCCCATGGATAGCCCGCCCACCCCCTGGACACCCCCTACCCCACCTCGCCAGCCCTGAGGATATCCCTCCAACCCCCTGGACACCCCCTCCCCATGTGGATAGCCCCCCCCCCCCAGACACCCCAACCCCTTGGACAGCCCCTCCACCCCCTTATACAGCCCGCCACCCCCCCTGGACACCCCATACCCCCCTTGAACAGACCCGCCCTCCCCCCTAGACACCCCCCCCCCCCCCCCCCCCCCGTGGATAGCCCCTCCCACCCCCTGGACACCCCCTACCCCCTGGATAACCCCTCCACCCCCGTGGATTATAGGGTTTCTAACAACTCTAGGATCCCATTAATCATAGATACCCACTTCTTTGCCTCCTGGGATCCTTGATCACCAATAAAAAATAGTGGATTCTATTTTAGAAAATCCCTTTCATAATCAATGATCTGAGAAGAACATGAATATTCTACTTCCAAAAGATTTTGAGTAGAGACCAAGACTAGGAAGACAATAGATGGATCACAAGAATAACTACCTGATATATCCCCTTATTGACTTTTTGATTCATTTATAGTGGTAACATTCTAAACAATTATCAAAAACCAAACCTTTAGTAAAATAATCCGATGTTCTAAAACAAGGGACACAAACTAACAAATTCCATAAAGGTACATCATAAATAATTTCTCATAAAACCATTTCGAAATCACATAATAGAGACTTCTTTCTATTTAAAACTCCCCAATGGTTTATAAAAATCCCTTTTAAGGTTCTGTTTCAAAAATCATATAGTATTTTTTTCACAATAAAAATGTAATCCATTTCTTGATAACCAAATCCCCCTTTCCTACCATACCCACTGCCTGGACAACCCCCCAAGCCCCTAAACACCCCCACCCTAGACAACCCCCCCCCCCACCCCCTGGACACCCCTACCCCCTAGAAACACCCCTTCCTAACCCCCTAGATGGCCCCCACCCCACCACCTAGACACCCCCACCCCCTGGACACCCCCCCACACCCCATGACACCCCCACCCCAATTGACAGCCCCCACCCCCCGAGGACAGCCCCCAACCCCTTGGATTCCCCCCCACCCCCCATGGAGACTACCCCACCACCTGCACACCCCCACCCCCCTAGACACCCCAACCCCCATGGACAGCCCCCTACTCCATAGACAGCCCCCAACAGCTCGAATGCCCCACCCCTCCTAGACACCACCCCACCACCTAGACACCCCCCCTGGACACCCCCACCCCCATGGACCCCCCCCTGACACCCCCCACCCCCCATGGACAGCCCCCTACCCCCTAGACACCCCCCCCCCCAACCCCCTAGATGGGCCCTCCACCCCTCCTAGACACCACCCCACCACTTGGACACCCCCACCCCCTGGACACCCCCCACCCCCATGGAAATCCCCCCACCCCTCTGGACACCCCCCCACCCCCTGGACACCCCGCCACACCCCTGGACACCCCCTACCCCCTTGGAAATCCCCCCCCCCCCACACACACACACAACCCTCTAGACACCACCCCACCCCCCTTGACACCCCCATGGATAGCACCCCCCCCCCCCAAACACCCCCCCCCCCCCCAGACACCCCCTACCCCCTTGGACAGCCACCCCAACCCCCTGAACACCCCCCCCCCCAACCCCCTGAATTCTGAATTTAATTATTTATGTATTTAATTAACTTATGAATTATGTGTTAATGCTATATGGGTATAATTGTTTTATGTGTATACTTGTTTTAATTACCTTATGAATTAGGTGTTAATTTTGTATGTGTGTAGAGGGTAATAAAATGCAGAATTGGAGGTATTCAAAATTCTGTATGAATTATGTGTTGTATGAATTATGTATGAATTCATAAGGAATTATGTATGTATTCTGCAGCTCTTGGGAATTGTGCAGGTATTGAGAATTGTGTATGAATTATGTATGAATTATGAAGGTATTCTGTATGGACCCCCCCTCCCCCAACCAACCCCTATATGTATTCTGCAGGTATTCTGAATTGTGTATGAACTGTGTATGAATCCGGTAGGCCTGCTGGTGGAAGCTGGTGGAATTACTGCAGGTGCATAGGGGGAGGATAGCTTACTACAGGTGCACAAGGGGAGTTCAGCTTGCTACTACAGGTACATAAAGGTTATGCAAATGGTTTAAAACCGTTGGCATATCTATAAAAATAGAACTTATACCAATGGTTTATATACCAACAGTTTACAAACTGTCGGTATATGTATCTTTACTTGATATTTACTAATGGTTTTTGGGAACCATTGGTAAAAGGCTATACCAATAGTTTGTAAACCGTTAGTATAGAGATTATTTTTTATATTACCAATGGTTTTAAACCATTGGTAAAAATTTATACCAATAGTTTCAATGAACCATTGGTATATACTCAATTTTTCAGACATATCCCAATGGTTCTCATACAACCATTGGGATATGTCTATCCCCTTGGCTCAAGAACCAACATTTTGGACAACCGTTGGTATAGTTTATACAAAAGGTTTGGACAACTATTGGTATAGTTTATACCAATGGTTGTCCATCCTTTACCAATGGTTTTAAACCATTGGTAAAGATGGAATTTCTAGTAGTGCCTCATTTGAGCCTTCGTATCTTAGGAAGATCATTCCCCAACCCGTAGATTCCATTTTCTTCAGGTCCCCTCTCCATAATCCCATTATCATGAGCCCCCTCTTCAGATGTCTCATAACCCCCACCAGAACTACATATAATTTGATCTCTACCTTCAAAACAGGGTACGTTGGAAACCTCCTCTAGTTTCAAGCCCAAAACCTTCATTTTCACATTGGTTTCATCCCATTCATCACATCCACCCTAATGTATAACCATGCATAATCCTTGTCCATCCAATTACTGCTTTTAGTGGCACCTGGGCCTCTAACCATTTGTAAGCCCCATGTCCCCCCTTTGAACTATGCAGTTTTTGATATTTTTCCTCTACATAGGGTATGTATGAAGAATCTATGAGGTTCAATCCCATCCAATAGTATACCTTGGTGTCCCCTTTTCTATGACCCACCTTCTATGGTCCTCCCTTTGGGGTGTCCTGATCAGCCTTCATGGTGTGAAACCTTCCAGTTTTGGGACATGCCATACAGGGTCTTTCCTTGTCAGATGTTATGATCCATCCATCCTGTAAACTTCCTAGGTACTCCCTCCCAAGGATATACCCATCTGATCCACTCTCATCAGTTTTATGATTAGTATGATCTATCTCTGCTAGATTTTAAACTCGTGGAATATATCTTGTTAAACATGTAAAACTAAGTAAAACCTCGACAACATGCCTCTTGTATAAGATTCCCCATATTCGATGTGGGATGTCTCGGGCTTTTTCATCCTTGATAAGCCCTCTAATAAGGGAGAATTCAGGTGTACCAAGATTCCATCGTCCAGACATGCCAGCGATGCCCAACATGAATACTTCTATAACTGAAGGTTGCTGCCCTCACTTGACCCATTTTGAATGTCTTGACAGAAGAAGTGTAATTAACCAGCACCCACAAAGAGACGGAACTGGGAAGGTTTTCAAGAACAATGTCTTAATATACGAGGAAGACTCAAACTAGGAAAATATTTCTGAGGATAAACTGACATCCCATTACCCCATTTCAATCAATGAGCATACATCACTGTAGAGGTGATGAATACCAACCACCTTTGGAATGCAGTAATGTGGGGTACAATGCGCAGCCAAGTGAATGTCAAACACACTCGGGCATCACAACCTAGAGAAAGAATTGGAAATAGTAATAATGATGGTGTCTTTAAAAATATTATTTATAAATGAGTAGTATTTGTATTCCATATAAAAAAATTATTATGAAGTAAAAATTTATTAATTTTATCATACCAAAGTATTGGATCATGTCTAAGACCATAAAAAAATTTGGTAAGTTTTAATATATCTTTTATAAATTTATTATCTTCAAACCCAACTATTTTTTAAAAGTAAAATTCCTCTTGAACATAACCATTATGAAAATATCTTTTCACATCCATTTGAAACAAAGTAAAACTCAGATGTGTTGTGAAGGAAAGTAGGATTAAAATAGACTCAAGCCTAGATGCCTCTACAAATGAATTTACATAATTTATTGTTTCCTATTAATAATAACCCTTAGTAAAAAGTATTTATTCATTTCTTAAAATTATTCAATTATCATCACATTTATTTCTAAAAAAACATTTTACCCTAACAACTGGAAGTTTTATAGTTCATTCAACCAAAGTCCAAACTTCATTCAAGACATCATCTATCATTTTAGGTTTTGAATTAAGATATCAATGCTTAATGAACATATTCATTTCTAAAAGAATTCAAAGTTTTAACTAGTTGGCACAAATATCTAATGAGATTATCAATGGGATGATTTAGTGGGATCAACTGATTCTTAGGTAAAAATTTATGGTGTTCCATGACTATATGTAGTGTATCTTCTATTGGAATAGTTTCTAGATATTGAAAATCATTTGATCTTATTTATATATGATTCACTATGGATGGTTTTCTTATAACTTTTTTAATATTAACAGAGTTAGTTTCAAAATCATTATATATAGAATTAACTTCTAGAGGTTTTAATAAAAAATAATGATTGAATTCATCAAATTTTACATGAATTATTTCCTCATAAATATTAGTTCATTTATTAAATATTCTACATGACTTATTATTTTTAAAGTAATCATCAAATATTACTTCATTAGATTTAGGAAAAACCTATAAAAATAATATGTAGTATTAAAAATTAATAATTTACACATAAAGACTCTAAATTATGAAAAATTGTGTGTTCTTATGGTCCACAACTCATAAAGTGTTTTATTAAGAATGGGTCAAAGTAAAACTCTATTTATAGTATAGTGGAAAATAATTATAGCCTCAACCTAAAAAATTTTAACAATAGAAAATTTACTCAAAAATATTTTAGTCATGTCTTGAAGAACTATATTTATTATTTTGATTACTAAATTTTGTTAAGGTGTTATCGATGATAAAAAATTATGAGTAATACCTTTATTACTACAAAAAGATTCAGAATATGAAATTATAGACACTCTTCCATAATCACCTCATATAGTAATCAAAGGTATTTTTTTCTAATTTTTAACAAAAGAATGAAAATATTTAAAGTATAATTAAATTTCGGATTATTGAGTGAGAAAATATGTCCATGTATATCTAGTGTAATCATTAAAAAAAGATATACACATAATTTTTTCCCCCAATTATCCTATCTTTTTATAGGACTAAATAAGTCAAGTGCACCAACTGTAAAGCTACCAAAGGTGATATTTCACTAATGTGTTCAAAATTAGACTTTGTTTATTTCTATATTAACAAGGATCATTGAATTTGGTTGAGTTAAACTAAAGTTATGGTAGATCTCTAACAAGACCTTTCCTAAAAAGTTTATCTAAAGTACTAAAGTTACACTAACATAACCTTATATTAAAAATCCAAAAAAAATCTTAAAAAACACTTGAGAAACGAAAATTGTGATTATCAAGGTCTTCTAAGCCATGTGTATAAAAATTATCATGCATGTTTGTTGATAGAATTATATTACCTTCCAAACATTGAACAATACATTTATCTTTCCTGAATTTCTCAAGGTATCCCTTATTTTATAGTTGGATTGTTATAATAAGATTATTATTAATTCTTGAAATACATAAAACATTAGAAATTAATTATTTTACAAGGAAATAAACATCACTAATTCAGAATATTTCACCCTATTCTTTGTCTCCAAAATTAAATCATACACCATTTAAAAATATCATGTCTCAAAAGTTATACTTATCTACTGTAATGTGTTAATAACAACCATTTTCTATTTACCACTTGTTCTAGTTGTTGGTATTCAACCTCATATCCTAAAAATATTAAAACTAATTTATTAATAACCAAACATTCTTAGGTCTATTAATATTAGAAAATAACATTTTTGTAACCCACATCTATCCAAATATTTTAGGTTGAATAGTTGTTAATTATTCAAAAATAAAATCATTATGATACAAAAAAAATTGAATATTATTTTAGGGGAAAAATTTCTCCAATGACTTCCCCTTTTCTATTTTCTATAAAAGGTTTCACTTCTAGGTAAAAAATATTTTGATTAAAAATGAAATTTATTAGATATATATCTAATTATGTTAGAAGATCTAGATGGTATGATTTATTTATAAATTTTGTAAAACATTTATTTATGATATGTAAAGTTTTCCAGAAGTTTCTTCAATACAATAATTTTATATTTAATATTAACAACTAATTTAATCATCAATATTTTATCTAGGACTAGATTTAGACTTTAATCTTGATGAAAGTTTAGAAATGTAAATATTAAGTTTCAAAATTATATTATCATCCTTTGAAACATTCACCTTATAATTAATATATATATTCTTAAAAAAAATTATTTTTTCCATTATATTTTCATATCTAGCCATTTATTTATATATAGGTGAAATTAACTCATAATCTAATGAATTAGATTTTTCGTGTTCTGATGAACTATCTATTTCATCATTTGATGATGTTGGATAATAAAATTTAGGGTTAAAAGAAAATTTTGAATGTAAATATAAATTGGTAAGAGAATAATCGGTTAACTTCTCCATAAGATACTTTTCATCTTTATGAATATTTTCATAGAAACCCAAAATCTTTTTGATTATCACTGTTACTTTCTTCCAATGAAGTATTAGAAATTGTGTTACCTCCACTTGAATTTCATGTATCCATGGATTTTATACTTTTTTTGTAACTAATTTTAAAAGTTTTCCTCAACCTTATATGTTTTCTATTTAGTCTTGAGAAATTAATTCATATATGACATGTCTTCTAACATTCATAACAAATAACATCTGGAGATTTCTTCCTCACATGTTTCTCTCTTCTGACATTATGATGATCATATTAGAAGTTTATATTTCCAATCATCTTACTTGTTCTCCCTACTAACAGATCAAGTTACTCATCACTAGATTAAATTTTTCTAACATTAGATTAGTTATTATAATTCTTCTTTTTAATATTATCTCTAAAATCTAAAGCTATGGGAGCAATATTACTAGAAGTATACAAAAATGATACACCATTTTTATTCTTCTAATTATCATTATTAGTTTTTAATATACCATAAAATTGAATGAGAGTTCAAATCTAATCATAAAGACTTAACTTATTCAATTTCTCCATATCATCAATAGTTGTTCACTTAAATACCCACTTCTTTAAATTTACATCAATCATTTTTCAGTGTTTTGATCATCTAAAAACTCCTTATCTCCAAGAGACTATAGAATGTTCACCATATTCCTAAATCCATGATGTATCTAAGTAATAAACTCTATAGTTATAAAATTAAATTCATGAAAATATTCTAATTACATAGTTCTTTTTGTTTAAAGAAATTTATAAGTTCTAAAATATGTAATCTTCATCTTATTCCAAAATCTATTAGTTATTTCACATGATCATGTTTGACTATAGATGTCTCTCATCATCAAACATAAAAAAAGTGATTCATACTTTATAATTAGCCTTTAACTCAAGATTCTCATCTCTAGAAAATGTATATAGATCCTCCTTTAGAATCTTATTATTTTTAATCATCATAAGATAGTTATCCATTCTGGTGTTAATGAAAAATTAATTTATAAAATCACTAAAATACATATAATCATTCCCATATAATATTAGTGTATGGTTAGGATTTAGTTTGTCAATAAAACCTACATATATTATTTACATTATAAAAAAAATTCTCTACTACACAATTAGTTTAAGGAAACTAAAATATGAAATTTTGAAAAAAGAAATGGAAAAATAAAAGAAAAATATCAAGTTTAGTCTCAAATGTAGAGAGTTTCTATGATACAAAGTGTTTTCCTATATATTATAGGGTTTATGACCTATAAGACGTGAAAATTTTAGTATAAAAAGCGGATCAAAATTTTTACTCACCTCTAGGTGTAATACTATCAAAAGCTAGGATCTACCTATAAAACTATAATTAATTAAAGAAAAAATAGCAGAAACACGAGTATGTTGAGTAGAAATGGTGTGATTGAAAAATTAATAAAAAATATAAATATAGTGAAAATATAGAAAATTAAAAAACTTGTAAACATAGCATAAATTTAGTTCATCATCCAATGGGGCTCGGCGTCGGATCCGGAGTGGTCTAAGGGGGCAGGGTCATTTCTAGTTTTGGATTTCCGTGTTTCTGTGGATCTAATGCAAGTTTAATTTTGGTGATTATTTAAATTTTTTCAATGGATTTGAAATGTCTTATCTGTTGGATTGTGGTATTGATGTCTCTGGTTCGGCCCTTCTATCCCCCTCTCCCTCGCTACCCATAGCTTGGTTCTCTTAGACTCCGGTGGGGGTGCATTCATTGTTCATATCTGAGCGGATTCATGCCTAGAGAAGTGTTTCTAGTTCTGGGAAGTCTTTACCCCCCTCTTAAGTGATATTCCCTTGGTGTGATGTTGGTTCATCAAGTCCTTGGTGACGATGGAACAACTTTGCATTAATTGGATCATCTTTCGGTTGCATGTGTGGCTACGATGGTGGTTGGAGTCACGTGGAGCATGGGTGATTCATCTGCGATGATCTTGGTTTGTTGTCTTGTGATGATTTTTTGTCTTCATGGAATGTATTTTTTTGCGGTGATTGCATTATGGCCCAATCGTTCTCGGTTTGAGGGACTTGCAACCAGTTCACCTATAAGGGGCTGCTCCAGATAAGGTTTAGAGTTGAGAGTTTTCACCTGTCATTACTATCCAGATTTGTAATTTTGAGAGGGTATGTCATTGGCATTGTTTCCAGGATCATGAATTCATGAAGAAAATAGCTAGAGAACTAGTGATGAGAAAGTGTAACCTATTATTAATGTTTTTAATGCTATATAGGGGCTTCTCTTTGTAGTCCTGAATGTTTTTTTTCCATGAACATTGGATCGTGGAGGAATGTTTGTTGTTTTAAGTTTTTGATGTTATGTTGGGTTCCCCCTCCTCCCTTAAAAGAGGGTTTATGCTAATAAAAAATTAATTTTTAGTTAAGTATATCATCAAATCCATGTAAGACCTCAATATAAACCTATCAGAATGTGATCTATCTTCAAATCCTCATAATCTATCAATTTAAAACTATTGGAAGATTCTCTAGATTTCTATCCCTATAATTCCCTGATCATATAGGATTGAAAACACACATTTCTTTCTTCATATCCCCATAATTACTCAATTAATGAATTGAAAAAAATATCATAAGAAAAATTAGAGTTTTTATAATGAGATCCTTATAGAAATTTGATCTATATAAAACTATCAGAAAGAAAAACTACAACTATTGAAAGAGTTCATAGTAAAAAGATGTTGCAAGCTTCAAAGAAACTTTTTATCTCTTCCTAAAAGTCTTATTAATATTGTAATATTTCTTCTTATGATCCTAAAATCTTTAGTATTTTTATAGGTATATCATCAATAATCAAGTCTCATATTATTCAAAGTCATTTTTAATTGCACCAGAAGCAGTTTCATCATCTTTTGATAGACTTAGTGTTACTTTCCATCCTTTTATGAAGTTAGTCTAGCACCGTTATTGTTCTTGTACATCTAGTGAATGAAATTTTTAAAGAAACTTTAGTTTTCTAAAAAAAATGACTTTGGACTCTAACCACTTGAAATTCATTCACTAGATTTACATTCTATAAAATAAGTAAAATTAAATAAAAATTCAAAAATACATCAAGTTCTTTTTAATTGTAATGTGATTTTCAAATAATATAATGCATGGTAGTTTTTTACTCAACAAATATCACCATTGGTTTTTAATACTTTTTAGAACATAGATTCAAGGATACCAGTATGAGAAAAAAATATAAAATAAGTATTTATTATTCTTCATGTAATAATTTTTCTCATCTTGTTTCATATAATACTTGGTGTTTTATCAATAAGGGGTTGTTCATGAAAATCGATATATTCTTCTTTTTTTGAGAAAAAACCGAAAATTTATGTAACAATCTAGGAAATTATTTTAGTTTAGTTTTTATCTTTAAAAATATCCTAAAGAAATTTTTGTGTTATAGTTTTTTATCATTTATAATATACCAAGTTGGTTTATATTGTGTAAGTATCATATTTACCTAATTACTAAATAATTACTTTTTCTGAATATTTTCTAAATAAAATAACTCTAATAATTATATATTTTTAATGGGTTTAAATTCATATTTATCCATAATTAAAGTCAAATGTGGATTTTATCTCATCAAATAGGTATTTAGTTAGATTTATTATTTCAATTAAATCAATTAAAAATATTTGATATTTTGGTTGGAAGCACCTTTCTTAGATTAATTTTATAAATCATCCTAACCCAATTCCTTTGTGAGCCAAATACTATTAGGGTCACCCATTCAAGAGTATCCCAATATTTTTAATTAAATGACATTTATCATTCTTAACGTACATAAAATAAACCATGATCTTCTATCTTTGGAATGGGACACTCATTTGGATAATTGAGTTCATGATGATAGTGATTATCACAAGTGATATAACACCATGGTACTTGTGAGTGAATTTTAATGATCTTAACAATAAACTTAAATATATATCTCATACATGGTCCATTTAATTACATGTGATCCTAGTTTATTCAAAATATTCTAGTAATTCAATTTATAAATTTCATGCACATTCAACTAAATTAATATATTTCAAACACATTAATGTAAATTACATATATTGATGGGATTTGAGGTTATATAATATACCTAAAATATATCTAAACAATAATAAAAGTTATGATGTTCTATCAATCAATAGAGGAAATGGTTGAAAAAATAATGATAAATTCAAACATAGTAACATTTATAGTGTATATGTAATGTCATCTTATTTCTATTTGATTTTTCATTCCATAATTAAGTTTGGTTTTTAGTTTTGATTATTGAAAAAATATAAAATAAAAAAACATGTTATGATAAATGATGTTTTAGATAATCATGGTGGATTATGGATGTTTATAAAGGACGTTTTGTGAAAGAGACCAAAACCATGTCATGATTTATAATACCATTCCATGGTAGATGGGAAAATAGCCATGGTTTGGGAGTTCCATGTATTTTTGTGAATTCATTTCTCATAAGTTATATATGGATCATTCTATACACCAAAACTAGGAAAGAGGAACCAAATTATTCCTCAAGGAATGTTAAAGAAGTATTTTTATAAATTTCATATATGTCATGCTTTGGAGAAGAATACCCCACATTATGGTAGTTATCATGATGAATAAGGTTAGTTGAGGTGTTTTTTAATAAAATTTACAAAGATAACATAATTCACAACGGTCTAGTAACCATTTTGTATACCACATCATACTAATATTGAAATATTCAAGTTGGATATAACTTACGGGATTTTAAAATAAGGAAACATGATTAAAATCAAGGATGTTTTAATCCATAATGATGGTTTTTAGATGATGTATTTGGATTGATTAAAAATGTACATGGTGTATAAAACCACACCATAGTTTACCCTAAACTATTTAAATATGTAGTTTCCTATCTAATTTTTATATAAAAAATTTAGAGATTTTATGGGATATTTTAACCCTATTTTAATGAAAAAATTAAAGGGGTTTTATGATATTTTAATATAGAAATAAAATGATAAAATCAAGGGAGAAATTATCATAAATATTGAATATATATGTTTGTAAAGATACTAAATATATAAATTATATAGATTCATAACATGAGTAATAAAAATAGATTACAGTCTTCTCTAAATTTATCTAATAGAAAATATTAAAGAATACAGAATACACCGTTAAATCTTCATATCTAACATGTAATTTTTTTATGCGTCTTGAGAGATATATTATAATGGGTTTTAAATCCTTGTTAGGTAAGTGATTCATATCAAAAAAATTATAATCAATTATAGATTATAGTGATTAAAATAAGATGAAAATAAATTATTCTTTATCCTTGGATATAGTTCCAATATGGAGGGTAAACCAAGTAATTAATGTGATCTTTTTATTCTTTAATTAATTTCATAAAAAGGAAAAGTTTATAAGAGATAAATATGTTTCAAATAATTGTATAAAAAATATATAAAAGGGAATACTATAAGGAAAATATTAAAATCAAATAACATAATTTACTCCTAGGGTGGTTCCTTTATTATCCTAAAATTGATGAACACCATGAGTACCAATGGAAATGGTTCATGGATCCTTAGATAATCAATGAGTTATATTAATCATTAATCAAATCCATAGGGTTCCTTTTCTACCAACGGAGTACTAAAACCACTAAATTAAAGGGATAATAATAAGTAAATCTTTGGAATATGGATTTATCTAGTATCTTTCATGCATCATAGAAAAAAAAATTCGATTAATTTTATATAAAAAATTTAATCAATTAATCGGACTCCTAAAGGATATGTTGTCACATACATGACATATTTTAAAGGTATTTTTTTTTAAATTTACATTATTGCTTTTTTTGGGGGTTTTCAATGCATTTTTGAAGGAAATGGTGGGTTTCCATAATTTGGGTCAACTCGAGAGCCCATTTCCAGTTTTGACAATAAATTTTGTTTGTTTAATAACTCCCTTGTGTTTCAACATTTTTAACTCATTAAACTTCCAAAATTACCTTAATTTAACTATTAAAACCACCAATGAATTTTGGCCCCCTTAAAAATTCATTTGCATCTTGGATTTGGGTGATCAAGTTAGGTATTGGGCCAACCCGAAAGCCCATTTCCAGTTTTAAAATTGTTCTGTAATTATTTCATAAAATATTCAATTTTTATTCTTTTTCGGTGATTCCACCTCTCACCTTCTCCCACTGTACCTGGACGCACCCCCAGCTTCGTTTCCCCCTCTTTGGAGACCGCATCTGTCGTGAATTAGGGCCTAACTTCTCTGGTTTCTAAAAACGTCCAGTTTTCTCAAGTAAGTGACTATCCTTCTAGTTCTCTCCTTTTCCTTGAGATTTATCTTTTTTTTTTCTTGAATCCCCAAATTTCCAGAAGCTAGGGCTTCGTGCCTAGGGTTTCATTTTGGGTTTCATGGTTCAATCCTCTGGTTTTAGGTTTGATATCACTTCCTTGTGGCGCGGTGGTCGTGTGGTTGAAGTTCCGCACTAGGATTTGCGGTTCTTGAATCTTTTGGTAGGTGATTCCATTGTGTGTGCAATTTTTGGGAATTTTCTTGCTGTGTTGAGGGTGAATTAATTCTTATTGAATTTTAATGTTTCTGTAAAAAAAAATTTTAGTTGCATTTACAATGCAAATGAATTTTATGTTACAATTTTTGGTGAAATTGAGGGTTTTTCATTCAAGTCTTTTATTGGTTCATTTTGGGATGAACTCTAATTACATAGTTGATTTTGTTGAACTGTATTAGGAATTAAAATAATGTTTTAAATATTTATTCTTTTTGTTTGTGGCTGAAAAAGTTTGTTTAAATTGTGTTTGAGAAGCAAATGGGCATTAAGTGCCATGTTGGTGTGAAAATGGTGGTTTTTAAAATATATAATTTCTTGGTTAACATTGGGCTGCCCCATAACTGAATTTTTTGTTTTATTAAATTGTGTTGAACGGAAATTTTGTTTTGATGACTTACAAGTGTTCACATACTGTGAAAAGTGGATATTTTAAAGAGTTTTGGGTGCAAAACAATGTGATGTTTTGAGAGGTTGTTTTATTGAAGATCAAAATATTTTATTGACTGTTTCAAATCATATAGAATGTGTGTAGCTACTGTACTATTTGTTTGTGACCAGTAGTGATACTTTACATGAAAAAGTATGTGTGTTGTTTGCTGAAATTGTTTGAGCAAAAAAAGGGGAATCCCGGGTACTTAGGTGGGCGGATATGTACTAGTACAGCTAGTGGACCGGATGGGTTGTGTCCCTGTTTCACTGAGCAAATGGATAACGACAACACTAACTGAACTATGTGGATATTATTTGGGGACCACTAGGTTATGGGTTTGTTCCCTACTAGTGGCTCGTGCACGGGAAAGGATTGTGACTTGGATACTTTACACCGAGGTACGAGGTACATAGGGCCCGAGACTATCTAGTTGCCTAGGGGTGTTCCCAATTTTTGTGCTCATTAGAATTGTAGTATTTACCCTTGTTGTGGGATCTTTTGGCAGTACTTTACAGTATCTCACATGTTTATTTAATGTGTTATCATTCTGAAATTCTTGGATTGAAAACTGTTTTCATTTGAAAGTTGCTTTTCTTGAAATTTTTAACATTGTCTCACCTTGTGTGTTAAAATTGCTAGTTTTGTTCCCATTGTATTGCATCCTCTTTGGAATCTTTTGGTGGTATCCTATTGGGATTAGGCTCACACCCTACTTACACCCCTTGGGTGTAAGTAGAACTTCTTGTGCTTGACTCAGGTAAAGGGAAGGCTAAGGGTGATGGCGCTTCAGGGTGTTAGTCCCCATCGTTGGGGCAGAGTTGTGGAGAAGGCTTGCGGGTGATGACACCCTTGTTGTGTGAAGTGATTGGGGATGTCTTGATGTTGTAATTATTTGTATTTGGACCACTTGTAGTGTCTTTAAATATATGTATTCAGATCTGGTTTTGTTAAGAATGGTTTAGCATGGAAATTTCAGATTCTTATTATTGATTGTTTTATTTGTTTTATGCTTTCATACTCGGGTAAATCGTTCCCAAATCATATTGTTTTATACCCGGGCACTTGTGCCAGCCCGTGGGGATAGGGAATGCCCTTCGGGCCTTGTCATGGGCTGGGTTTGGTGCCATTAATGCTGGCGACCAGATCTGGTACGTGACAAAATGGTATCAGAGGAGGTTAATGTTTTTGGGTTATATTGTTATTTTGAGATGAGTCGGGATAGACAGGAGCTAGGACTGTCGGGGCTCAGGGTATTGGTTGTGAGTAGGGTTCCTGGCCCACACCTCTCATGACAGACCTTGAGTCACCAGAGGATGTTGGAATTTACTGATTTACTTCACTTCCAGGTGAGACGTGTGGGCTGCAGACCACATGTGGACATCAGGCAGATGTGGAGTAGTTGTTTCTTTTATTACAAGAATGTGTTTAGTTTGTTTATATTTGATGTATTTGATTAAAATTTTCAGAATTGTGGTATTGACTATTTGTTTTGTGACTGTTGCATTTTGTAGCAACATGCCTCCCCGGAAAGCTCCCACGCACCCACAGGAGGAAGCTGGAGAGAGTTCTCCCACGCCGATTGATCAGAGGCTAGTCGAGGTCGTGGTCCGGGCTGTCCAGGCTCTAGGATATGGACCAGCTCCAGCTCAAGCTCCTGTTAGAGAGGATTATACTGGTCCTAGAAAGGACAAGGCCCAGGAGTTCCTGAAAAATAATCCTCCAACCTTCCGAGGCAGCTCAGAACCCCAGGAAGCAGAAGAATGGCTCGAGAAGATCGAGCGTATGTTTGAGTTCCTAGAAACACCCAAGGATCTCAGGGTGAAGTGTGCCTCCTTTCTGTTGGAGGGTCCCAACCGTAAATGGTGGGAGTCAGTGCTTCAGTCTGGGAAGAATGAGCAGATGCGCTGGGGAGATTTCAAGGCTGTCTTCAATGAACAGTATTGCCCTGAGGTGTTGGCTTATGCCAGGTCTAGAGAGTTCATGGAACTTGTTCAGGGGAATCTATCTGTGATGGAGTATGCCAATCGTTTCGCTGAATTGGTTTGGTATGCTCCAGAAATTGTCTCTAATGAGCAAGCGAAGGCCCAAAGGTTTGAGAAAGGCTTGCGACCAGAGATATACTCCCAGGTGTTCTTGTTTAAGCTGAGGACCTATGCTGAGGTCGTTGATCGGGCGTGCATGGTGGAGATTGATAGAAAATTCAGGGCTGGTTTCTATGGTTCTGTATCAGCAGTGGGAAGTGGAAGCTCCTCAGAGAAGAAAAGGAAGCGGGAGGATCATGTGAAGAAAGGAGGGGGCAGTTCAGGCCACTCTTCCAGGCAGTTTTCTTCTGCGGCTTCTGATGCGAGATCGGTCGTGTGCCACCAATGTGGGAGGCCTGGGCATATCCGACCAGCATATCATCTTCCTCCGAAGCCTTGTTACCAGTGTGGAGGTATAGGGCATTTGCAGCGCTTCTGCGGTGTGGCACGTCCACTCCCAAGTGGGGCAGGGTCAGTGGCTTCAAGAGGAGTGCCAACACAGTCCGAGCCGTCAAGGACTGTGGGATCTCGATTTGATGGTCGTGGTGGTAGGGCTGGATCATCTTCTAGGCAGATCCAGTTCAGGGCACAACCACAGACTAGAGGTCGTCCCCAGGCAGATACTGGACTTCTCCATGCTGTGGATTAGTCACCAGTAGGATCAGAGGCGGGACCGTCGACAGTTCGAGGTACCGTTCTGATCGCATCTTCTATAGCTACTGCTCTTTTTGATACTGGTGCCTCTATTTCATTCATTTCTGGACGTTTTGTGGACATTCTGAATTTGCCAACTGATTTGATGTCTTTTGCGATGGAGTTGGTGACACCATTGGGAAAGAAGAAGGAGCAGGGCCTGAGGTGCCCCTCGTGTGCACTTTCTGTGTCAGTGGTCAAGATGGAGTGGGACCTCTTGGTCTTAGATATGGACCTTTTTGATGTTATACTCGGGATGGATTGGCTAGTAAACTTCCAGGCACACATCGATTGCTACAGACGGCGGGTGAGTTTCACATCACCTGATGGGAGTCGTCAGGTTTTTCATGGAGAATGGGATCCACGATCAAGTCGCGCAGGGCCTCCACTCCCAGAGTTGGGAAGTGTTATCTTCTAGTTATCTTCGATTGTGCTAGAGGATGGTCTTTCCCCTGAAGGTGCACTACCTCGTGTAGTGAATGAGTTTCCTGAGGTATTCCCTGATGATTTTTATGGTTTTCCCCCGGAGCGGGATGTGGAGTTTTCGATTGATCTGGCGCCGGGAACATAGCCGATATCTCTTCCCTCCTATCGCATGGCCCCCACCGAGTTGATGGAATTAAAGATACAGCTGGACGACTTAGAATCCAAAGGATTCATTCGCCCGAGCGTCTCTCCTTGGGCCGCTCCTATGTTGTTTTCAAAAAAGGCTGATGGATCCCTCCGGTTGTGCATTGATTACCGGAAGCTGAATAAGGTAACAATTAAAAACAAATACCCTTTGCCCAGAATAGATGATTTGTTTGATCAGTTGAAGGGGGAAAAGTGGTTCTCAAAGATAGACCTGCGTTCATGGTATCATCAACTCAGGGTGAAGGAGTCAAATATCCCTAAGACAACCTTCCGAAGCAGGTACGGCCACTTTGAGTATTTGGTCATGCCCTTTGGATTGACCAATGATCCAGCGGTATTTATGGCACTTATGAATAGGGTGTTCCATCAGTATCTCGATTCCTTTGTTGTGGTGTTCGTGGATGACATTCTGGTATACTCTAGCTATGAGGAGGAACACGAACATCACTTGAGGATCGTTTTGGGTACATTACGAGATCACCACCTCTATGCAAAGTTGTCAAAGTGCACTTTCTGGATCAGAGAGGTGAGATTTCTGGGGCATGTGATCTCAGAGCATGGAGTTTCAGTGGACCCTGAGAAAATTAGTGCAGTCATGTCATGGGAGAAACTGAAGAATGTGTTTGAGATCAGGAGTTTTCTTGGCTTGGCTGGTTATTACAGGCGATTCGTTCGGGATTTCTCTCGGCTTGCTTCACCGATGACTTCCCTCACCCGGAAAGGGGTGAAGTTTGTATGGGGTCCAGAATGTCAGGCATCATTCGAGGAGCTGAAGAGGCGGCTGACTACTGCCCCCGTGCTAATTTTTCCAGAGGCTGGAAAGGGATATGTGGTCTATTGTGATGCTTCAGGTATGGGTCTTGGGTGCGTTCTTATGCAAGATGATCATGTGGTCGCGTATGGATCTCGCCAACTTCGACCACATGAAAAGAACTACCCAACCCATGACTTGGAGTTGGCAGCGGTGATTCATGCTTTGAATACTTGGCGTCACTACCTCTTTGGGGAGAAGTTTGTGGTATACTCTGATCACAAAAGCTTGGCTTATATCTTCTCGCAGAAGGACCTCAACTTGAGGAAACGTCGCTGGATCGAGTACTTGCAGGGGTTTGACTTTGACATTGTTTATACCCCAGGCAAGGGTAATGTAGTGGCCGACGCTTTGAGCAGAAGAGTTCCAGTGCAGGCTTTGAGGAAGTCTAGTGATGAGTGGGCATTGATGGGTCTCTTTTCTCAGATGCATGTGGAGGCCAGGGAATACAGTGGAGGGGCATTCTTGGCAAGTGTCCAGTTGACTCCTTCTCTATTATAGTTGATTCAGCAGGAACAGTCCAGTGATGATCTTTGTCAGCGGTCTCAGAAGTTCCTTCATGGTGGGGAGACATCCTCTGATTGGTCGTCATCTCCCGAGGGCATCTTGTGCTTTAAGGGTCGTTCAGTAGTGCCATTATCTCTGCGGAAGGTGGTGATGCAAGATAGCCACCAGTCTCAGTGGGCTGTCCATCCGGGTGTCACTAAGATGTATTATGATGTTCGTCGGCAGTTTTGGTGGCCTGGTATGAGACGGGACATAGCAGACTTTGTTTCGAGATGCTACACATGTCAGCAGGTGAAAGAAGAGCACCAAAGGCCATCCGGTTTGCTCCAACCACTACCCATTCCTACATGGAAGTGGGAAGAGGTTTCCATGGACTTCATTGTTGGATTACCTCGTACACCTCGAGGTAAGAATGCTATTTGGGTGGTGATTGATCGTCTGACCAAATCAGCCCACTTCATTCCGATAAAATATACAACTAAAGTAGATGAGTTGGGACACTTGTATCTACAAGAAGTGGTGAGACTCCATGGTGTACCATCAGCTGTTGTCTCAGATAGAGACCCCCGCTTCACTTATCGATTTTGGGAAGGCCTTCAGAAGTCCTTGGGGTCTCAAATTAAGATGAGCACGGCATACCACCCACAGACGGATGGTCAGACAGAGCGGGCGAATCAGATATTGGAGGACATGCTTCGTGCATGTGTCCTGGACTTTGGAGGTTCTTGGGATAGCCATTTGGGATTGGTAGAGTTTGCTTATAATAATAGTTACCAATCCACGATTCGAATGGCCCCTTTTGAGGCGCTCTATGGTCGGCCTTGTCGGTCCCCCCTATGTTGGGCTGAGGTAGGAGAGACTTCACTGTTGGGGCCGATCCTTGTGCAGGAGACTTCTGAGAAGGTCAAGTTGATCAGGCAGCGCTTATTGACAGCTCAGAGTCGTCATAAATCTTATGCTGACTGGAGGCGTCGAGACCTAGAGTTTTCTGTGGGTGACAGGGTATTCTTAAAAGTGGCCCCTCGTCTGGGCCATCGTCGATTGGGGAAGCAAGGTAAGTTGATGCCACGGTATGTCGGACCCTTTGAGATCACCGAGCGTATTGGTAAGGTGGCATACAGGTTGGCCTTACCTTCTCAGTTGACATCTATCCATGATGTCTTCCACATCTCCCAGTTGAAGAAATACAATCCAGATCCATCTCATGTGTTGATTTGGGAAGAACTAGAGATAGAGCCTGACTTGTCTATCGTTGAGAGGCCGGTGAAAATAGTGGACTCCCAGGAGAAGATACTTCGAGGAAAGTCTATTCCTTTAGTTCGGGTTCTATGGCAGCATGGGAATGATACACATGAGACCTGGGAGCGAAAGTCATGGGTCGAGGAAGAGTACCCATTCTTGTTTACCAACCAAGAATCATGTTGACTTTCCGGGGTGGAAAGTCCCTCATGGTGGGGAGAATTGTCACATACATGACATATTTTAAAGGTATTTTTTTTATTTAATTTACATTATTGCTTTTTTGGGGGGTTTTCAATGCATTTTTGAAGGAAATGGTGGGTTTCCATAATTTGGGTCAACTCGAGAGCCCATTTCCAGTTTTGACAATAAATTTTGTTTGTTTAATAACTCCCTCGTTTTTCAACATTTTTAACTCATTCAACTTCCAAAATGACCTTAATTTAACTATTAAAACCACCAATGAATTTTGGCCCCCTTAAAAATTCATTTGCATCTTGGATTTGGGTGATCAAGTTAGGTATTGGGCCAACCCGAAAGCCCATTTCCAGTTTTAAAATTGTTTTGTAATTATTTCATAAAATATTCAATTTTTATTCTTTTTCGGTGATTCCACCTCTCACCTTCTCCCACTGTACCTGGACGCACCCCCAGCTTCGTTTCCCCATCTTTGGAGACCGCATCTGTCGTGAATTAGGGCCTAACTTCTCTAGTTTCTAAAAACGTCCAGTTTTCTCAAGTAAGTGACTATCCTTCTAGTTCTCTCCTTTTCCTTGAGATTTATCTTTTTTTTTCTTGAATCCCCAAATTTCCAGAAGCTAGGGCTTCGTGCCTAGGGTTTCATTTTGGGTTTCATGGTTCAATCCTCTGGTTTTAGGTTTGATATCACTTCCTTGTGGCGCGGTGGTCGTGCGGTTGAAGTTCCGCACTAGGATTTGCGGTTCTTGAATCTTTTGGTAGGTGATTCCATTGTGTGTGCAATTTTTGGGAATTTTCTTGCTGTGTTGAGGGTGAATTAATTATTATTGAATTTTAATGTTTCTGTAAAAAAAAATTTAGTTGCATTTACAATGCAAATGAATTTTATGTTACAATTTTTGGTGAAATTGAGGGTTTTTCATGCAAGTCTTTTATTGGTTCATTTTGGGATGAACTCTAATTACATAGTTGATTTTGTTGAACTGTATTAGGAATTAAAATAATGTTTTAAATATTTATTCTTTTTGTTTGTGGCTGAAAAAGTTTGTTTAAATTGTGTTTGAGAAGCAAATGGGCATTAAGTGCCATGTTGGTGTGAAAATGGTGGTTTTTAAAATATATAATTTCTTGGTTAACATTGGGCTGCCCCATAACTGAATTTTTGGTTTTATTAAATTGTGTTGAACTGAAATTTTGTTTTGATGACTTACAAGTGTTCACATACTGTGAAAAGTGGATATTTTAAAGAGTTTTGGGTGCAAAACAATGTGATGTTTTGAGAGGTTGTTTTATTGAAGATCAAAATATTTTATTGACTGTTTCAAATCATATAGAATGTGTGTAGATACTGTACTATTTGTTTGTGACCAGTAGTGATACTTTACATGAAAAAGTATGTGTGTTGTTTTCTGAAATTGTTTGAGCACAAAAAGGGGAATCCCGGGTACTTAGGTGGGCGGATATGTACTAGTACGGCTAGTGGACCGGATGGGTTGTGTCCCTGTTTCACTGAGCAAATGGATAACGACAACACTAACTGAACTATGTGGATATTATTTGGGGACCACTAGGTTATGGGTTTGTTCCCTACTAGTGGCTCGTGCACGGGAAAGGATTGTGACTTGGATACTTTACACCGAGGTACGAGGTACATAGGGCCCGAGACTATCTAGTTGCCTAGGGGTGTTCCCAATTTTTGTGCTCATTAGAATTGTAGTATTTACCCTTGTTGTGGGATCTTTTGGCAGTACTTTACAGTATCTCACATGTTTATTTAATGTGTTATCATTCTGAAATTCTTGGATTGAAAACTGTTTTCATTTGAAAGTTTCTTTTCTTGAAATTTTTAACATTGTCTCACCTTGTGTGTTAAAATTGCTAGTTTTGTTCCCATTGTATTGCATCCTCTTTGGAATCTTCTGGTGGTATCCTATTGGGCTTAGGCGCACACCCTACTTACACCCCTTGGGTATAAGTAGAACTTCTTATGCTTGACTCAGGTAAAGGGAAGGCTAAGGGTGATGGCGCTTCAGGGTGTTAGTCCCCATCGTTGGGGCAGAGTTGTGGAGAAGGCTTGCGGGTGATGACACCCTTGTTGTGTGAAGTGATTGGGGATGTCTTGATGTTGTCATTATTTGTATTTGGACCACTTGTAGTGTCTTTAAACATATGTATTCCGATCTGGTTTTGTTAAGAATGGTTTAGCATGGAAATTTCAGATTCTTATTATTGATTGTTTTATTTGTTTTATGCTTTCATACTCGGGTAAATCGTTCCCAAATCATATTGTTTTATACCCGGGCACTTGTTCCAGCCCGTGGGGATAGGGAATTCCCTTCGGGCCTTGTCATGGGCCGAGTTTGGTGCCATTAATGGTGGCGACCAGATCTGGTACGTGACATATGTGATGCTTTAAAAGTAATATAAAGTTATAAAAAAATATTAAACTCATGTAACATATTGGAACTAACACATAAATATTATTGAATATTAAAATATTTAACATTTTATTTCTTTATGAATTTATAACTCTTAAACTATAACATGTTTTTCAATTATGATAGAGGAGGTAGATATATTTAATCATTGATGATTATTGCTAAATATATCATACTAGCATGAGGATATTTTCTATGTTATAAAAATGATCCCAATGTCATAAGTTTCTCTATGTCATGGTTATTATTACACTAGGGTATGAAATTAGAGAATTTATATTAAAATATACCATTTATACTAAATATTATGATAATTTTAACTCATATTACATTATGTTATATTATATATGATAATATGTGTATTAATATCCCAAATTCATTGGATATAAAGTTTTTATTTATGTTTTGTTAGCTAATTTATAAACATTTTATACCAAATTATATTATAATTAACATAATTTTAAGTGTAACCTAGTGGTACTATGTACCATTGAAAATGATTAAAAATTAATAATCTATAAATATATTCAAAGAGTGGTATCCAAAAAATCAGCAATGTTGATCAACCTATAAATCCTTCTAATTTGATAGTTATCAACCTCATGTATCTCTATGAATTCACAAGTATACCAAAAAATTATCACTTTAAATTATGTAAATTATATTTATAATTCATAAAACAAGTCAATATTTTCTAAGTTAACTTATCCATTATTGATTGAGAGACCAAATTAAATAAATGAACCTTATTTTATATATCAAAGTAAATGAGAAAATCAAATTTTTTCTCAACTAAATATGATTATAAATTTCCTCTATAATAATAAATCAAGGGCCTAAATTCTATACACATTTTATATGAGGATAAATCACTTACTTGACATCAAAATTTATCATCATGGTTAGAATTATACCAAACCTCCCTTTATTTATCATATTCATATAAATACCATAAGATGGGTATAAAAGTATAATGATGTGAATATAGGGAACATTATTAGCCTCTAGTATTTAAGATTATTATACAGTATACACCCAAAGTATATTGATGACATATATGTATCATATTCTATGTGGTATACCCAAAGTGGGTCAATCAAAATACTAAAGTAAAACTTTTTCCTCATGATTGATCAGTGTATATATACATGATTTTCTGATAATTAAAATCTTAACGTATCATCATAACCCATGACATTACATGATTATAATACATTAGGCATAACACCTATTTTTATATCTATGGGGTTAATCATTATGTCATATCAAACGTTATAAACACAACAATCAAATATGAATGGTAGTTTAGAATTTTTTATTAATAGAAAATATTTATATAAGGTATATTATTAATATGTACATCATATAAATAGATTTAAGTTACTTATATTAACAAAACCATGTTCATTAGAGATAATTAATCATGTATATAGTAACTAATATATTTACATACACTGTGTGTTATTATTGCACTACTAGTTTTATATTTATCAGAGGTATCGACTTGAAATATTTTTACATATCCTACCTTAGTAAAATATTTAATAATATGGTGTATATTATAAAAAAATGTTTTAGTTATTTATTGTAATTAGTATCTACTGTTTGATTAATATATTTTTTGTTATCAAAATAGAGATCTATAGTATTTTTAATACTAAGAACAATACTTTGTCCACTAATGAACTTATTTATCCAAATAACTTTATTCATCTCATCTGATGATGTGATATATTCAACCTTTTTTATATAATCGTACATGGATGATTTTTTGGAACTATCCCAACTCATTTTACTTTTTTTACCTAGAAAAACCCCTTAATGGGATTTTGAATCATTTTATAAATTTTTGAAACAATAATCGACATAACACTTTATAATGGGTTCTTTTTTACCTCCAAATACTTAGAGTGCATCCTTAATTATTCTAATATACTTAGTTATATTCTTGAAATTGATAAAATAACTCTCATAAAATTATAAATTATAATATTTTAGTTATGATCAAAGCATATGATACATTAACTCTGTGAATATCATAGAATACTTGATAGATTAAATTAAAAACATAAAAGATATTGGTCATACATCTATACTATATTTTTAGTTTGGAATTGATTCTTTATAATAATATTTCCATGTAATATTATTAAGCATCACTTATTGGAAATAATTATACTAAACCTCATTAACACTTTACCAATATACATGTTATAAGTCATACACAACTATTTTGTTGATATATTTATATATATATTTATATATATATTTATACATAATAATAAGGTTGTTTCTCCCATTTCTTTCATCAAAAATATTTTTCCAAACCAATATTTTATTGAATATAAATTTGGTATTATATTTTTTATGATAAGTATTTCATCTGAGTATGAAACCATAAAGATGATTTTTCTTCCACTAACCCAAATCTATACACATTATTTATTTTCACTCTTAGTAAAACTAAACTCTCTAACTTATTTATACAAATGAATATTTCATCACCAATATTATTGATTCAATACATAATAGGTCCATTAAAACTTTAAAACCTTAAAATCCCTCTTAGGAAATTCAAAATCTTTAGCTTACATCATATACATGTCCTCAAATCAATTCTCATTAAGTAATTTAGCTTTCACAGCCATCTTATAGATCCAATAATTATATAATACTACCATATAAAATCAAATATTGATATATTTTATCAAATATGTTATTTATTAGGTTAAATAATAGCTTATACCATGAATTCTTGTAAAACCTATAGAAAATATATGAACTTTATAGGTATACATTATATCATCCATGTTAGCTTTCTTCATAAAAACTTAATTTTCACCTTATGGGTATAACACCATTAGGTGGATCAATAAAGATCAAAATTATATTAATATATATGAAATCCATATCAAATTCAATGTCCTCAAATTATTTCTCATAATTATGTAACTCAACGGATTCTTATTGGAAATATATTCACCCTCTCAAAATCATACTTAATTATCATTTTCTATAAGAATTGTATATCACTTGGGATCATAATGAACTCTTCCAAACCATGAAAGTTATTATGTGAAATAATTCAATTTGACTTCTACAATATCTTATGAAATTATAATAATTCTTACCTTTTAAATTCTTATTATCTACTAATTTTAAAATTTTATTAATTTTAAGTTTCCTCTAACCAGTTCCATAGTAAATATATTATTTATTGCGGAATATATTTCTATAATTCATACACATTATGCTCAGAACAATAATAAAACAAATATACCTTCATTTAATTAGGTTACTCAATACTTTTTATATTTAAAGATGATATTATTTAAATTTATATGTTTCACATAAGCTTTGTAACCCAAAATGTTTACAAAAGCCAAGTTTTACAACTCTCGGTACTTATCTCATGGGATTTAATTTTAATTTCCTTTTATGGGATGTATTTAAGTGAGAATAAATGAAATTATTGATTATATACCCAAAAATATACAGTATTTTTAATTGTATCATCATTGAAAATATAATGTCTAAACAATTATAACTCTTCCAATCATATACATTATTCCTTTGTGGAGATTCTTAACGATTGAGTTATGAAATAATTTTACACTCTTTTAAATAATTAGTTAACACTAATCTTAAGTATTTCCATCCATGGTATGATAAAATTTTATTATTACTCTTACCGAGTTGTTTATATACTTCTCATCCAATTTCATTGAACATTTTAATGGTTTCAAACTTTTTTTCTTAAGAAACAAGTATCCACACCTAAAAAATGCACCACTAAATGTTATGAAATATTGATAACAATCATAAAAATAGTATAAAATATAACATGTACATACATATTTATTAGTTTTAATAGTTTTATAGTACTTTATTCTTTTCAATTAAAAATAGATATGTTCTTCTTTTAATATACATGACTTACTAGTATTAAATGATTCATAATCAATTGATTCTAACTATCTATATTTATTTAGTCATGGGATGTGACAACCAAAATAATTGTAATAAAAAATATTTTTCATGTATTATTCATATTAATGTTTTGATTTTATAGACGCGTATTCACTATAATAATTTTAAGTAAATTTTTAATCAAAAAATAAATAGTTTTATTATAACTAAATTCTTTTTGGATGTACTATATAGTTTTATTTAAAAGTAAAAAATTTTAAATTTTGAAATTAAAATTGGTAAAAATTAATTCATTTTTTGATTCATAATATTGAATTTATTTTAGGTTTAATTTTTAGGATTTTTCTAAAATTGTTCATTTTTCGAAGAACAGTGAAAAATAATAATTTAACAAAAAATGTAACTTTTATGACATCATTATTAAATAACCATAACTTAAAAATATATGAAACATTTTTCTTAGAAACATATGTTTTTAAATATTAAACTAAATCAATTAAAACATTGTTTTGAATTTGGAAACTCATGATTTATGTTTTGGAACGTAAGTTATATTTTATTCTAAATAAAAACTACTTTTATATCATTGAATTTAATAGTGTGGTTGAAATATTACATTCTGTTTTATATTGTTAAAAATGTAATATAAATTTACTTTTTAGGATTATAATCCAATTAAATTCCTAGTAATCATTATGTGCACAATTTTAGAGTAAGGTCAATGTTACGCTTAAAGCAGGTGTTTTTCTAAAAAAACACTTGTGTTTTGCATAATTATATTAAAATAAATGGATTCAAAATTTAGAAATTAAATTTGATAAAATTTATCCATATTTTTAATCAATATGTACAAATTTTTTGATAAGTTTCATTTTATATTTTTTCATAAAAATTAATTACCTGGGTAAAAATTTATCACCATGGTTAAGGCTAAAATGGGTCAAAAGTGTTAAAATAAATGGATTAGTATACAAGGTAACCCAAAAAACATGATTAAATATAATTGGTTTAGTTTATTTCAAAATAAATTACCTTATATTATAAAATTTTCAATTCATGTTCCACTTGACCATGAAAATAAATAAATATTGATTTAAAACATTAATTAATTGCAAGAGTGTCTCTCCCCTCACTTATAAAATGGCACCACATATCCTAACTTATCCACACAATTTGAGCACTCTATGTAACAACCCAAAATTCTATATATGAAAATTGTTCTTCCTAAAATTATATCTTATAGTATAAATCACATAAAATCACATTGATAACACAATACAAACTTTATAAAGTATGAATGAATGAAATAAGTGGTATTTCTAGAAGTTAAGAAACCTATACCGATGAAACATTAACTTGGCCTTATAAATAGTAATATAACCCCTATGAATATTAAACTAGCTAATATAATAGTAACCTCACCCATGAAATTATAAATAAAATTTAGGCATCCTATAAATGAAAGTGAGATATAATAGTATAAGTAAATAAATGATTTCAAAATTATTAATTATGTGTATGTATTTTTGTAAGTCATAAATATTTAATTATAATTTTTTAATTAATATATGTGCTAAAATAAAATTTATTTAAATAAAATGTACTCATAAATTAATATTTAATTATCTTATCATTATAAGATAATTTTTTAAGACATTAATTAAATTTCCAAAGTGTTACAAAATTACTTATAATTTTAAAATTAGTATTTTCCAAGTAAATGATGATTTTAATTAAAAATTAAATTTATCATATTTATAGAATTATTTTCATAAAATTTATTTCATTTTTTAATTCTACATGTCCAAAAATGGTTAGGGTGCATTTTTGGAATTTTTCTAAAATACATTAATTTTGTGAATAGTAAAATACGATAATTTACAGTTTAAGCTGAATACTTGAAGTATGGATTCATATATGATTTATGGCTGATGTAAGGCCAAAATATAGAACTATATTTAATTATTTTAATATTTTTTCTTATAATTATCAAAAAATCCATAGTATGCAGGAAAAATAATAAACTAATGATTAAAATAAGGAGGAAACACCTCACTCCTCCACTATAAATATCACCCCTCACCACCTATTCTCCTCACTCCTTCCAAGAATTTAGAATTGTCCAAATTATACCTAATAATCTTCCCAATCCCTTAACCCATGTCCAATATCAGTTAGTCTCATCAAAATACCAAAACCTTTTTCCCTAAGGAGGTTTTCAAGGATGAGAAACTCAAGAGGTAAACTCCTCTTTCCTTTTCTTTTAATTTCTTTTCATGCTCATTTCTTATTCTCTCTTGACCTCCCCTCATTAAAATGCTATTATAACTCCACTAAATCACATATAATTTAATTTTATTATGATAATTTAATAATCCACCAATAAACCCCTCTCCTCTCCCTTTTATTCAAAAAGTGAAAATGCCATTTGTGAGGTGTTAATTTATCACCATCAAGGATGAAAAATTTTCATTTTCCATTAACTCCTTCAAGACTGGTCAAAAAACCATTTTTATAGTTAACAAATATAATGTATGTATTACATATTATTTAATTTTCTATTATCATTGTATACACATGATGTTAAATAATAAAACAAAACAAGTTTGTTGTGAGCAAAAACTGCCCAAAATAATCCAAAAAATTATCACTAGCATATTATCTAATGATTCATCCTCTCCCAAAATCACCAAATGACTTATATAACCATTTAACCTTCTATATGATCAATAATACTTGTAAATTACATTCTGTATTTCTATTTCTATTTTACCTGAACTTACATACTCTTATATAAGCGAACCGATCATGAAAATTAAGAAAACGAGCACTCCCGAACTATGAAATTGAACACTATAACTCATCAAAAAGACAATAAATGAACATAATAAAAATATAATAAATCAATTAAAAGTATAAAATTTTAAGAATTAATTAATTGATTGATTTAATTTGATTATTTAGTATATTAAGATCAAGTGCAGAACTGTTTCATACATAAGGTAAGGGATTCTACTCGAACATCCATTTTTCCTTCAGGTTACTCTCTCTCTATTTATCCCAATGAAATGATTATTTATTTTTGTTTCATTTCTTAAGTTTCCTAAATACTCCTTTTATATGTTTCCACTTCAATTGGACATCAATTATCATGATCTATTCTTATTCCCTTGTATTAATGTCTATGTATGTTTTGAATCTATTCTTTCATGGAATAATTTATGATATGATCATTTTTATGCCTTGTGACATGATTATGATATCCATTTCCTTCTATGGGTAACCCTTATGTATACTATTCATGTGTCACACATATTCATGAAAATTTTAGGATGGGTATTCTCAGATAGTGATACAATGCATTGGGTAATGTTTTGTATTAGGAGAGATTATGTTGGGATAGAGAGTGAACCTAATTCACTTATGGGACTTTGTCTACCAAGTCTTGTATATTATCCTTGACTTGTGTTTATGTCATGTTATGTGTTTTTTCCACATCCCTACGATGCCATGAATATATGATCCCATGATATACTTGTAATTATTTCGTATTTTTATTCATGTTCCACACCTTTTATGTCATAATGTTATGCTTTCTAACCCATGTGTTATGTTTTATTCCCAGGTTATTTCTTTCTGGGATTTTTAGATCATCCCTTTTTTTAATTTATTCCTCATGTTATCCTATGTAGTTTTAGGAGTGCAATGGAATATAGGATCTCATTATGGAGATTAAATAAAATATGTTTTCATGATGTTTAATTATGTTCCTAATCTTCCAAAGACATTGGACTTTATGATCCTTGGATTTTAATTTGATGGTTAATTATGCTTAAAATATGGTAATGATATGTGTAAAAGGTTAGGGTCGTTATAGTTGGTATCAGAGGAAAAGTTTAGTTATTTTTTGTACTAGTATTAGAAAACTCTAGATAAATCCTTAGGGATAAAACTAATTATAAGAAAAAATTCTTAAATTTTTGTAAGTATAGAGTAAGTGATTTATCAAGAAAATACATCCATGTCTAGATACTACATTTGGAATTGGTTCTATAACAGATGTACCTAGGAGTAATAACTCTGACAAGGTGTTTCGGGCCTAACTCGGGGTAACCAAGTACATATAAATGGGCTTTACTGCACACCTGGTTTGACAATCCTAGGGGATATGCTTTGGTAAATTCATAATCTCATTATGAACCATTATTAAAGGAATAAAGTTCCAATAAGAATATATTCTAGGAAATTGATCATATATAACCTAGATTGAAACCTAGGGAATCACAAGTCAGGATATAATTTTCATTTACAAGTTTATACTTCTTTATATAATGTTTTATTTTTATATTATTTTTAGCTAAATATTCAATACCCCTAATTTTACTTTATTTATTTAGTTAATGGCTGGAAATATAAGAACTCATTCCAATAATCAATGTGATAGGCAATGTGACGTTTTCCCTAATGATATTCAAAATATGATGGGAATTGGTGCTCAGAACTTTATGAAAGTACTTTTTCAGCTGGATCAAGTTATGAATAATAACTTGAATCATGTGGAACACCCTCTTCTCTAAATAAAGAAAAATTTATCACTGAATCCTTCATGCAGAAAAGGGATCCCATGTTTAGAGGACCTTCTGATTCTCTCCTCATAGAACAATGTATTAACTCCATTGAAAAGATATTATCTATCCTCTAGTGATAAGAAGAAGAGAAAGTTTTGCTTGTGGTATATCATTTTGATGGGGAATAGGATCACTAGTGGTCACTAGTCAATAACACAAATTACAAGGAGGAAATTTATTCTATGTAATGGGAATATTTCAAGAAAATATTTTTCAATAAATATTTTTCCCAAATCCTCCATCTCAATATGGAAATAGAATTCCTTAGAATAAAGAAAAAGGAAGATGATTCTATCAGGGTTTATGATGAAAACTTCATGAGGCATGCAAGATATTCTTATTTCTTTTTCATGAACACTGAAAGCTAGTTGGATCACTTATTTAGAGTACTATAGATGATTTTATGAAAAAAAATTGGTGATTCAAGACTTTGATAGTTTTGACAATATTGTCTATTGTGCCCTTAAGGTTTAAATGGATATTAGAGACTCTCTGTGGTATCATGGTCCCAGTGAAAAAAAGGGGAAAATGGAGATTAATATGGGTGATAAATCCCATGATGGAAAGAAGAACCAATATCCCACATGTCAAAAGTGTAAGAAGAAGCATCCTAGAAACTACTTAAAGGGAACCAAGAGATGCTTCAAATGTGGAAGATAAGGTCATATGGATAATAAATTCTAAAGAGATATCAATAATACCACTAATGCAGAAGAAGAAAGGAAATTTCATATTAACACTCAGCCTGTAGTGCAGTGTTTCAACTACAAGGAACATGGGAATTATGAAAACCATTTCCCTAATGCAAGGGTTGTAGGAGGCAATCAACAACAACAACATCCAAGTTAGTAAAGAATTGAATATATTATCACTACTACTGAGGTAGATCCATAAAATGATATATTTATGGGTACTTAGTTTATTCATTCAATAATAGTGAACATACTATTTTATTATGGTTATATGAATTCTTTCATATCTTCTAAGTTTAGTAGAACTATTTATTCACCAACTCAAAATTTAGAAGTTGAGTTATCTATGAAAACTAAAAAATGGGAAATTATTGTATCCAAAGTTTATAACTCTTCCATAATTAATGTTTGTGGACTAAAAGTCCCATCAAATCGTGTCATACTCCCTTTGGTAGAGTTTGATGGAATATTGGGCATGGATTGGATATCTTTATATAAATCAAACATCAACTGTCGGGAAAGGGATATCACTCATCACATCATGAATCATCCTCATATTATGTATAATTTTGAGGAGGAAGATGAATATTCTTAAGAATAATCATCTCAATTGTGGATAATGTTTCCTTGTGGGAAATCTTATATAGCTCAAATTATTTATACAAATAAGAAAATCATGTTCAAATACATGCCTATTAAGAGGGATGACACTGATTTGTTTCCTGAAGAGTTTCATGGTCTTCTTCCTAATTGAGAGATTGAGTTCTCAATTTTGTCTATTTCATGTATCTATACCTATATCAAATAAACCTTATAGAATGGAAAATTTTGAGCTGGAAGAACTGAAGAAGTTACAAGAAAATATTGAAAAGGATTTTTCATGCCCGAGTGTTTTACTATGGGTTTCTCCAGTACTCTTTATAAAGAAGAAGGATATAAAAATGCATCTCTACATTGATTATCATGAGCTCAATGAAATAACAATAAAGATCAAGTATCCTCTATTATAGATATATGACTTGTTTGATCAGCTACATGGTGGCATTTATTTCTCTAAAGTGGACCTTTGATCGATATATCACCCGTTAAAGGTAGGGAAGGAAGACATTCTCAAGACTAACTTTTGAATAAGGTATAAACACTATGATTTCATAGTGATTATCTTCAGACTCACTAATTCTCCAGAAGTATTCACGGATTTAATGAATAGAGTATTTAGAGATTACCTCGACAAATTTTTGGTAGTCTTTATCAATGATATTCTGATATAATCCAAGATAGATGAGGAATAATATGAGCATTTTAATATCATTCTAAATACATTATTAAAAGAGAAAATGTATGAAAAGTATAGTAAATATGAGTTTTGGATGGAGGAAGTATCATTTTTAGGGCATGTTATCACTTTGAAAAGGAATATTTGTGGACCCTTCCAAGACAAAGGCAATTAAAGAGTGGCCTAAGACAACTTATGTGATAGAGATCCATATTTTCCTAGGTCTAGATAGGTATTACCAATGATTTGTGAATAACTTCTCAAAATTGTTGAACCCACCAACCAAGTTGACTCAGAAGGGAGAAAAGTTTGTCTGGACCAGTGAATGTGAATACTTCTTTAAAGAGTTGAAAAATAGGCTTATCACTGCACTAGTGCTCACACTACTAACAAGTGGGGAACTCTTTATGGTATACAGTGATTCTTTAAAGAATTTATTAGGTTGTGTGATGATGAAAAATGATAAATTGATATCTTATTCCTCAAGGAAATTTAAAATCCATGAGTAAAATTATACCATGCATGATCTGGAGTTGAAAGTTATGATCTTTTCATTGAAAATATGACGACATTATCTCTATAGGGAAAAGCCTGAGATATATACTGATCACAAGAGTCTCAAATATATCTTTATACAGAAGAAGATTAATATGTGTCAGTGAATATGCTTATATCTCATCAAGGATTATAACTTCTCAATCCACTATCATTCTAGTATAGAAAATAACGTAGTAGATCCTCTAAGTAGAAAGGATCCTGCATCTTTATCAATTATGAGAATTGAGAAGGATCCAATCTTCTTAGACCTATAAATGATGGACATGGGAATAATTAAGGAAGGAACATCATAAATCCTTTCTCAAATGATTTCTCAACCACACCTTATGGATAAAATAAAATATTATCAAAGAGATGATTTGGAAATTCAGAAAAATATGGAAGTTATCCAAAAAGGGAAATCCTCAGAGTTCAAAATAGATGAGTAATGAGTCATGGGATTTGGGTCATGGTTATGTGTATCATCTAATCTAGAGATAAAGAAAGATCTTATGAATGACGCACATAACTCAACATTCTTTATTCACCCAGGGGGAATAAAGATGTATCGAGATCTCTGATAAAACTATTGGTAGGAAAATATGAAGATGAATATTGTTCAATATACATCAAAGTGACTAGTATGTTATAAAGTGAAGGATGAAAGAAAAAATACTAAGGGAATGATACAACCACTACTCATACCAAAATGGAAGTGGGAGAACATTATCATGGACTTTTTCACTGGACTTTCAAAGACATCCATAGGAAACAATTCTATATGGGTTTATGTGGATCATGATAAAAATACATCTCAATTTATATAAATTCGAGAGTATTTCTCACTAGATCAACCTGAATATATATATATATATATATATATATATATATATCAAGGAAGTGGCAGAGATGCATGGATTACCACTATCTATTATATCTGATCGATATCCAAGATTCACCTGGAAGTTCTAGAAAAGTCTCCAATATGCTATAAGCACTGAGCTGAACTTTAGTATGACCTATCATCCTTAAATTAATGGCCAATATGATAGGACTATTTAAACACTGGAAGAGATGTTGAGAGTGTGTTCTATAGACTTCAAAGGAGAAGGGTACTAGCATCTTAGTCTAGTAAAGTTCTCTTACAATGATAGTTTCCACTCAAGCATCCAAATGGATCCATATGAAGCCATTTATGGGAAAACATGTAAAACACCGGTATGTTTGGATGAAGTTAGTGAATGTAAGATGTCAGGACCTAAAATGGTTGACTAAATGGCAAAGAAGGAGAAAACATTTTAGTATCACTTCAAAGCATCCCAAAGTCGACAAAATAGTTATACAATAAATCATTGACAAGACCTTGAGTTTAAGGTAGGATACACGGTGTTCCTCTATATATCACCTTGGAATAGGATCATGAGATTTGGGAATAAAGGAAAGTTAAGTACTAGGTACACAGGCCTTTTCGAGATCCTTGATCATGTCAGAGTCATGGTCTATCGACTAGCACTTCTACCTACCATATCACAAGTACACGATGTATTCCACATATCCCTTCTGAGGAAGTACATACTTGATCCTTCACAAGTACTAAATTTATAGGTGGTACAGTTTGAAAATTATGTCTCATATAAAGAACACCCAATGAAGATCTTCGATCATAGAGATAAAGTTCTATGCTACAGGACTAATCACCTAGTCAAAGTACTATGGTGGAACCATAATTACGAAGAGGCAACATGGGAACCCTAGGAATCAATGAAAGAGAATTACCCATGCCTATTTTCAACTTAGAATGTAAAACAAAATTTTGGAGGTGAAATTTCATAATGGGAGAAGAATGTAATGACACAAAATTCTGTAATTGGAAATTTATTTTCTTATAATTATGTCTTATAGTATAAATCACATAAGATCACATTTTGAACACAATAAAAACATTATAAATAGTAACTTGACATTAAGAATATTTATATGACCCTTATAAATAGTAAACCGCCTAATAGAATAATAACGTCAACTTTGAAAGTATAAATAAAATTTAGGCAACCTATAAGTGATTGGATCATATTATATTATATGTAAGTAATGTTTTGAAAATTATTAATTAAGTGTAGGTATTTTTTTAGTAATAAATATTTAATTACATGTTTATAATTAATAAATGTTTTAAAAGAAAGTGTATTTACCAAAAAAGTACTCAAAAAATAATATTTTGTTATTTTATTAATATAATATAATTATATGGGACCATAATTAATTTGTAAATGTGTTACAAAATTAGTTATGATTTTAAAATTTGTATTTTCAAAGTAAATGATGATTTTAATTAAATATTAAATTTCTCATATTTATAAAATTATTTTTAGGAAATGGATTTTATTTTTAAATTATAAACATCAAAAAAATTTAGGGTTAATTTTTTGTATTTTACTAAAATACTTGAATTTTTGTGAATAGTAAAATAATATAATTTACGTTTTAAGCTAAATACTTCAATTATGGAGTCATAGATGATGTACAACTGATGTAAGCCCAAAATCTAGAACTATACTTCATTATTTTAATATTTTTTGTGATAATTTCAAATCTATTCTTAGTCTAGAGACAAAATAATAAACTAATGAGTAAAATAATGAGAAAACACCCCTCTCTTCCACCATAAATACCATCCCTCAACACCTTTTCTCCTCACACATTCCAAGATTTTATACTTGTCCAAATTCTTTCCTATACTATTTCCAATCCCATTCCCATGTCTATGAGCTCTTGGTCTCATCTAAAGACCCAAAAAAATCCATAAGGAGGTTTTCAAGGAGGAGAAACTCAAGAGGTAAATTCCTCTTTCCTTTTCTTTTAATTTCTTTTCAAGTTATTATCTAATTCTCTTCCCACCTAACCTCATAAAAATAGTATGATAACTCTAGTGAATCAAATATACTGTAATTTTATTATGATAATGTAATAATACACCATTAATCCTCTCTCCACTACCTTTTATTCAAAAAGTGAAAATGTTGTTCATGAGGTGTTAATTTGTCGCCTTTAAGGATGGAAAATTTTCATTTTCCATTAAATTATTCAAGTATGATCAGAAAACCATTTTTATGGTTAAAAAAATTATAATATATGTATTACAACCTATTTAATGTTATAGAATCATTATATAAACATTTTGTTAAATAATAAAACAAAAAAAGTTCGTTGTGGTTTAAAACTGCCCAAAATAATCCAAACGCTTGTCACTAACATCTTATCTAATGATTCATACTCACCCAAAATAACCAAATGAATTATATAACCATTTAAACTTTTTTATGTTAATTAATAACTTATAACTTCAATTCTGTATTTCTATTTCCATTTTACATGAACTTACATACTCTTATACAAGTGAACTGATCAAGGCCAGAATATATTTTTTTATTTTCAAATGATACTTTTAAAGGCTATGTGTGAACCCTAACAACATCAAAAAATAAAAACCAATAAAATAAAATACATTCTAGATGAATAATATAACAAACACCTCTCCCCATAAACTAAATCATTATGTTAATCCTCCACCATCACATGGCCGCTTGGCTAGTTGTCCCATACAGGGTTGCATGGGCCTGGTACTGATGGAAAAAGTCATACCCTCTCATTCATCAATATTCAAATGGCCAAGATCTGGTGAACATTTCCTAATCTAAAACCTCATCTGAAGATATTAATTTTAGATTATTTATAATATTTCTCATTTCATAATCAAAATATCGTCAAAGACTAATCATTTTTGGCCATCCGAACTATGAAAACTAAGAAAATGATCACTCCTGAACTATGAAATTGACCACTATAACTCATCAAAAAGACCATAAATGAACATGATAAAATTATAATAAATAAATTAAATGTTGATAAGTTTATGAATTAATTAATTAATGTATTTAATTTTATTATTTATGACATTAAATTTATGTGCAGAACTATTTCGAACATAAGGTAAGGGATTCTACTCGAACCTACATTTTTTCATCGGGTTACTCTTTCTCTATCTTTACCCCAATGGAATGTTTCTTTATTTTTATGTAATTCTTATAAATTATGTTTATATGTTTCAAAATCATGTGTCCAGATCATAGAATCCCTCTTTTATGGGCTAATACATGTTTTAGAAAGATTCCCTTTTCAATTCTTCCCGATAAGCAAACCCGATTCAAGGGAACTTCTTGATTTCTTACCCAATTCCAAGTGCACTCCATCGTCTGTTTTAAGACACCATTTTTTTAAAATCAATCATTTTATCATTAAAATATACCTTTTTCCATTTCTGGTTTTATGAAAATAAATATTCATTTTCTGCTTTAAATTTTCTTTATTATTTTCTTTAAACCGCACTAAAATATTTCATTTCTAAAGTTTCTCAAACACCACTTTTACATGATTCCACTTAAACTAGACATAAATTATCAATATATATGATTATTTCCCATTATTAATATCCATTTATGTTTTTAATCTATTCTTTCATGGAAACATCTATGATATGCTCAATTGTAATGCCTTGTGACATTATTATTATACCCATTTCCTTCCATGGGTATCCCTTATGTTTATTTTTCATGTGGAACACATATTCATGAACATGTTTTGATGGGTGAACCTAGATAGTGATCCAGTTCATTGGGTAATGTTCAGTCTCATGAGACATCATGTTGGGATAGGGAGTTAACTCGATTCCTTTATGGGACTTTGTCCACCAAGTCTTGGTCGTTAGCCTTGACTCGTGTTTATATAATGTTATATATTGTCACCACATTCCTACGATACCATGATTATATGTTCCCATGTTATAAATTTTATTCTTCCTTATGTTTATTCATGTTTAATTCCTTTTATTTCATCATGTTATGTATTCTAACCCATGTGATATGTTTTATTCCTATGCTTATTTCCTTACTGGGATTTTTAGCTCATACCTTTTGTTCATGTTTTCCCCAGGTTACCCTATGTAGTTATAGGAGATCAAATGAAGTAAGGAGATAATTATGGAGATTAAATAAAATATTTTTTCATGATGTTTAATTATGTGCCTGATCTTATAAAGACACTATTCTTTATGAACCTTGGCTTGTAATTTGATGGTTAATTAAGTATAAAATCATGTAATGATATGTGTATAAGGTTAGGGCCACTATAATCTAGATCAGTAAATTTCTACCCAAATACCTCATAACATATACTCTTTGTATCCTATAGGTATTTTTATCTTCAAGATACCCATCCAATAAGTCGTATTGTGTAATCTAAAGTAGTTATCTAAAGAGGAGGTATAATCTCTAACCGAACACTTTCAAGTTCATTTTTTCTTATAACTCCTTATAAATATATTATAACCAATATAAAATAATAAAATTATTATATTCACTATAAGAAAATGTTTTCATGTTGATGGAATAACTATTTTATACATCCTTACCATCCTATTGGAAATGAAAACTTCACTCGTGTGTGCGTGTTGACTACCACCTCCACAAAGCGATGTATTTCATTTTTATCACAACCTAAAAAAGGCTAGTTATAAACTTGGATTTAATATAAAAATTATTATATTAAATAAATAAATATTATTCTATAAATATAATATATTATATACCATATTTCCCTCTCATTCATTGGAAAAGGATAACACTTATTGTTCGTATGTATTGACTACCAGCTCCACCAAGATATGTGATTAATTTTTCATATCCATCTCACATGGATGGTAATAATGATGGATTTAATGAAAAATATGGTCATTAAAATTTTTTTATCACTATATAATGTTAAACCTTTATATAATATTTTATCTGCTCATCCATTAGAATAATGAAAATGCCACTCATGTGTATGTGCAGAAAACTACCTTCATGAAACAATGTGATTCATTTTTCATCGTTTATATACATGGATGGTTATAAGTGTATTTTATGTATAAAAATGATAATTAAAATAGTTTTCAGATTATATATATGATGTAACAATGATCCCTTTTGACCATAGTCAATGCATTGATGTTATTTTGAGTTTATGAACTAAACACCCTAAAAATGTAAGATGTAAACATAACCGATTTAATAACTAAATAAAATGTGAAAATAAATAAAATAAAAGGAATAATAATAATAAAATTAAATTTAAAAATGTTCTTAATCAATTATTAAATTTATATAATTTTATTATTTATGAAATTAAATGATGTGCATGGCAAGTTGGGAGATGAGGTAAGAGATTTTCTTTAAAACCATGCTTTAAAGTTCTCCTTTAAAAATCTTTATCTTCCACATCCATGTTATCTGAAATGTTTATAAAATTTTCTTATTTATAATTAAATTATTGTTAAATTTTATTTTCAACTAATTTTTAATTTCTTATAAAAATTAAAATCAATATTTTTGACGTTTTTTCTATGGGTCATTTTTTATTTATTTACCAAATTGAAAAATAATTTTTTTTCTAACATTTATTACATGAACACGTTTTCCCCTTTTTAGATACATTATTTTTAATAACATTACACTATAAATATATATTATTTTTTCAAATAATATCATATTCTCTTGGTTTTTGGATTTTTTATTATAAATGTTTTCAAAATAAAAGGATAGTTCTTCTCATTTTAAAAAGGTAACTAAGATTATTTTTTCATATGAGTTCTAATACCAAATTTTATGGATTTTATGATTAAAATGTAATATTTTATGTGTTTTTATCATCATATGGTTCTTTTAATTTTTATATGATTATCTTTCAGCTTGATATATCTCTTCAATGACTTGGTTAATGATGAAGGAGTTCAAAAAAATAAGTTACTCCTAAGAGATATATTGGAATTAACCAAAAAGGTTTTTCCTTTGAAAGGGTTTTTTAGGGTTATTAAAAGTATAACTCCACAAGATAACTATATGGTTCTTCTATTCTTAAAAATTGGTTTTTATGGAAATCTTATTACTTTATAATGTAAGAAAATAAGCTTATGGTTTTAAGAGAGTTTATGACCTTTTAAGATAAAAAGGTTTGTCTTTCAAATAAATGTTATCATGTTTTTCGAGAAACCTTCATGATTGTGATTTTTACTTTAGGGTTTTGTTATGATGGTTTTTATGAAAACATTAGGAAAAGAATTTTATTTCATGGTTAAGTAAAATATTATTTGAGTTGAAATTTTATTTTATAACTAGGAAAAATTCCTTATCAAATTTCATGTTTTTTAAAACTTAATAATGGGTTTGTTTTCTTTTTATATATCTTAATATGATTTTTTTTCTCATCATATGTTTTCAAATGTTTTTAATAGGACTTAAGGATGTGTATTTATTATATTAGGGTCAATAGTTTCATGTATTTAATGAAGAAAAATTGTCATTAACGATACGAGAATGTTAAAATATGAACATATTTTTGTAGAAGAAATGAAAATTGTGTGGAAATTCCCACTATGTTATGTAGTGGTTTTACAAATTATCTAAAACTCTAAGCTGAAATGATAATAGAAATGTAATAAAGTGAAATTCCTATTATAAATCATGTATTTATGGGTTTATTAAGTTACAATATATTATAGTTGGTATCGTTGCAATGATTTAGATAACTTTAGATTTTAGGATGATGTTAAAATACAATTTCAAGGGATTATAATTTATGGTTATATTATCATGAGATAGATTTTGAGGATTTCCATGTTTTTATATCTGATACATGTCTATTCAGAATGGTTTTTCATAGAGTAAATAGGGTAAATAAAGTAGGAAAGAAATAATACAATGTTATCCTTCAAAATCTATAGCCTAGAATGGGTAGAGTTTCAACTAAGAAATTTGTGACTATGTAAACTCAATTGACTCATACTATCAATAGTGGTACCCATAAAAGATTGTGTTTGAATTCTCTATAGAGGAACATTTCTATAGTGGAACATTTCATGAAATACAACCCTCCCAATTTTGATGGATCTTCAAACCCATTGGTTGTTTAAGGTTCGGTCAATGACTTAGAAAAGATATTCAATGTTTTGGGATGTTCATAGAATCATAATTTAACTCTCTCATTTTTTTCATTTTACGTTGAATCCAATCAGTAGTGGTCACTAATTAAGAATACCAAGGAAATAGGGGATATCAACTCTATAGAGTATATAATATTTATAGATTTTTTCCTTCAGAAATATTTTTTAAAATTTTTTAAACATGGAATGGAAAGGAAATTAAAATAATTAAAGAAAAAGGAAAAGGAATAAATTCTTCCCTATAAAGAAAATTTTACTTCCTTGGTCAAGTATGAACAAAATTTTATTCTAAACCATGACAGTAAAATTGATCAATTTTACTTAGTATTGAAACCAATTTTTTAAAGTCCTTCGGTTACTTATGAGTTTAAAAGTTATGAGGAAATTTTTTGGTGTAGTAAGAAATTAAATATAGTGTTTGTTTATTTTTATATAAATAAGAAGAAGAATTGTTATAAGTGGAAATAAATGGGAAAGAATCTATTGAAAAATACAAATGTAAGAAAATGAAGATTCCCTCTTTTGATAAGTGTGGTAATAATAATTTAGGTCAATGCCTTATAAGATCTATAAAGTATAACTAGTGTAGTAAAATGGGACATCTAGCTTGTGTCTATAAAGAAAATTAAAATTCAAATGTAAGATCCCATCTTTTAATAGAGGTACATATTCTTTAAATTATTATTCAAAACTCTTTTTTTAATCTAATAAATGTTCCTAAGGTAATAATGAAGGGTTCATGAGCATCAAAGTCTTGTTCAGAGTTAGGAGATCCAGTTTTTTGAGAAATTGTTTGAGGCAAATGGTTGGAACATAGTTAGTAGTAATTTTGCGGCTCAACCATGCATCCCTATAAAGAGAATCATGGTTTGAAAAACTATTAGAGGGATGTCATGAGAACATGAAAAATGGAATAGGTCTGTTATAGGTGTTATTTTCATGGGTGGTGTAAATGTTTTCAAACCATGAACCTATCCATGTGAGGGGGGGTACCTCTTGGATAGAGAGAATGCGTGGAATGTGCATGGTTTGTCAAACTATGTGGATAGTCGGGAAACGGGGTGCCACCCTAGGTATTGGGTGCACAAGGTTAGTGCATGGTTTGGCCAACCATGCAGCCAAACTATGAACACTTTAAAAATAGGTGAAATTTTGATTTTACCCTTACTTATATTTAACTATCCTATTATTATTTTCTTCCCCAAATCATACAAAATCTCTTCCTCCTCCATTGGATTCTCCTACTCTCATCCTAGGATTTGAGCTAGCCTCTCCATCTAGCATATGTTCTATTAATCATTTGTCATGTTGGATCCATCTCAGTAATCTCTTAATTCCTCTTTATTTCATTCTTAGTTTATCTAACTCTATGGAATACTGAATCCATGTGAGCTAATATACTTTATTTTCAAGGTATTTATATATTTCTTTTATTTCTCCCATTTTTTATTATATTAGATTCCATTAATGGATGATAACTCATATAATTCCATAAGGAAGGTTGTCTGGAATATTTACCCTTAAATATTTATTTTTTATATTGCATGAATTTGTGCCACACACCGAACCCTCTGTGTATTACCTTAAAATGATTAAATACTTTTAAATTAATTACCATTATATAAATTCTCTTGTATACCCTTGTTATTATCTAAGGATTTCCACCCCAAAAATTCCAGCCCTTAGGGCGAGTTAATTAAATGACTAGAACTATACAAATGATTATGTGGCCAAACCACCTTATATATAGTCTTTTATTCACTCCGTTTTGTAATTTATAGATTGAATTTAGAGAAAAGAAAATGGTAATACCTGGCACATTGGATTTTATTTAATTAAGAGTGAGTCCCAAGATTAATTTGGATTAAATGAAAAGTGAATTTTACATGTATACTTTCTTGGACATTATTAATTTATAATATGAAATTATTATAATTACTGTTAGTAGACCATGGATATTGGTTATTTTGAAATGGTTAAGGGGGTAATTTATCATGATAAATCAATCTTCCTTGATGTTCAATCTGGAACATGGAGTTTCATGTAATTCATTGAGATGTTGGACATGACTCTTCACACTCATATGGTTAGTACGTTGAGCATGATGACTAACATAATTGATTGGGATTATTTAAAATTTAGTTTTTAATCCTCATATGAATGTAGGGATAATTCCCCTTATTTAAAGTCTGAGAATATTATGAATATATAAGGATGTGTTGGTCATGTGCCTCGGGTCCTGGCTAGTATGACGTATATTTGTATATATATCTATATATGTTATATATATTATACACACACATATATATATATATACATGGTGATGTGTGTTAAATGAAATTTATTCATAGGCCAAACTAGTCAGAGTTAGATAGGTGTCCTTTAAAAACCCAAGTTGACTTGGTTACAGTTTCCATAACTACTTTATATTTATTATTATATGCACACCAGTCATGTTAATATTCACTAGTAGGGTCACATTAGACATTGTTGGTGGTGACCTACTGAGTTTTACTCATAACTTTTTCATTCCATCATTTGGTACCCAAACAGATCTCATGGATGCAGGTTGGTCAAAAGGAAAGCATCAAGTTATGAATGCCTGATTATCTAGTAGGATGGGATCTCGGCAGAAGATGACTAAGCCAGTGCTCGGGATGCTAATGGGATTTTTTTGTTATTATTTTTCTTTTATTGTTCATTTATTTTATTATATTCCTACTTCCATGTATACCTAATTTATTTTTTTATAGAATACATACATGAAATCATTTTATATATGACTCTGGTAGTTATTTACTTCACCTATTTTTTTTTATCAAGAAGATTGATTCTACTACTATTGATCATTATAATTTTTTCACTTTTTATCCATTTATTATACCATTGTATTTTACTCAGATCATGAAGGTATATCCCTACCATACCATGTGGGGAGGCATGCTCGAGTCCATGTTGTCGACCAAGTAAGGTTACTTAAGAGTGAAATGGGATCGGGAAATCAACAAGTGGTGTCATAGAGTTTTTTTAATTTTGTATTGATATTTTTTCTTGATAGATAGGAGAATATAAATGTGTTGAGATTTGTTAATGATCATGTGCCTAGGAGTAGCTAATCCATATATAGGTAAAATCCTAATTACCAGGGATATGACTTTTTGCTCTAGTTTGTGCCTATTACAATTGTATTGATTGAACTATTGGGAAATACACATGGATTGTGGAATTTATTATCTTTGTGAGTTATATTTTTCCCTTGTCATAAAATTCATGAAGTTATTTCCTCATGCATAATTATAGGAACTTGAGGATTTTATTTCCATGTATATTCCAGGCCACATTTATATTACTTCATTCTTTTAATGCTACCTATTGTCGGTGCTTTAACCATTATATTTGGAAATGTTCTAACATTTCTTTAGGGGATAAAATAATTGGATTGATTAAAGTGTGTTCATAAACTTAAATGGTGTTTTCACATATATCTTGATAGTGCAACCAAAATTTAACCAATTATCACATGTTTGATCCATGGACCATTAGGTTTTATGGGCCAAAATGTTAGTGGTTGCAATTAAATGGATGCAAATTTCAATTTAAATAGTTTGTGTGCCTCTATAAATTGGTAATGGTGTTTCATATTATTGAACCATTATAATAGACTAGTTTTAGTTGCATCTTATACTAGTTACAACTTTTAAAACATAGGAATTTATAACTTGGGAGGGGTGAACACATCTAACTGAACCATGATATATATGTATATGTATAAACCATTGAATTTTAATTAGAGAATAAAATGGTTCTCGTTAAATGAGGATGTCAATTGAAACTTAAAGGGTGATTTCATCTATAACTTTCAACTGACACTCTATATACTGGAACCACTACTATGAGATATTATACATGGACCCTAACCGGACCTTGGTAGTGGGTGTTAGGGAGTGTCTTTCTTGGCCTGTATAATCTCCTGTATCACCTAGACCAATCTTTAGGAGTAGGAAATGGGTGTTTAATCTTACATAGGAAAGATTATACCTAACCTATTCGTTTATCTATGATTGTTTTAGTTAATAAATCATGTTTTGAGGAATTTTTTTGGTGTTGTATAATTATGACACCATAACAGCCTTGAGTATTATGATAGGAAGGTGGAAAAGACAATGCTTTTGATGTGGTGGGCCTTGAGCCACAAGTATTACATCTTATATTTCCACTTGTGCAATATCCTGTTACACCCAATTTGGGCATTGATTCTCAATTTTGAGAGGGTTTATTATGGTTGATATAATTTATACTATGAATCATATGCACTTCCTCTACTATGGAAGAGTTTACATGAGAGTTATAGGATCAGCATCCACCTTATTTTACATGGGATGGTGGGCTCTACCTTCAAAGTCACGGTTCGATGCCATGCATTATATATTCAATCATCCAGATACACCTATGAAAATGAGCTTCAAGCTCATAGATTACATGCTTCATGATTATTCCCAGTGTTGGTGGGATTTTATTACCCTGTAATATCATCATCAGGATATGGTCTGAAGGTACTTACATATAGTCTCTAATGATTAATTTTTCTTACATAGACTAAGTTCTAACTGAGCTTAATAATTTATGCATCTGAAGCATGGAGATATGTATATGATAGAGTATTTATATTGATCCACTGAGATCCATCATTTTTCACTAACTCTTCCTAGTGATGATCTGATAACAATGAGACAATTTCAATATAGGATCACATATTCCATATGATCTCAATTCAACATCTTTTGGTTGACTACTATTTATGAGATAGTGAACCAAACCCTCATCACTGATTGGAATTTGAGGGAAGTTGTGGGTATAGTCCCGAGTGGTTCAACACCTAGATATGAAAGTGGTTCATCTAGAAGTAGGAAGAAACAACTAGATTCCACTCATGGGGTAAGTGGAAGTCATATGGAACACATTTATAGGTATGTGATATTTCATCAGTATGAAACTATGACACATGAAACCATAGTGAAACAGGGATGCAACTGAGTTTTGAGCTTGTATAATGAAGGATCATTTTCATAATTTCTATAGAACCTTTCCCCTAGTGCCTAGTGATAGAGGATATGAATTCAATCCCTATTCATGAGTGAGGTAATTAGCTCCTTTATAGGTAATTAGTTGGAGTACTACCATCCGCTCAGGTCAAGGAGGTGGTCATGGCCAAGAGATCCAGGAATATGACTCACAATGCCAGTATAACAGGCCTACTTCAGGTAGTTTGGATGCATATGAGGGCCCTATATTAGGCCAGTTACACGTTGTGAAATCAAAACTCGAGGATTAGAGTGTAGACACTTATATTGTATGAGGTAATATTTTAGTATCCTCTACTTTAGTATCTATTTTATCTGACATAGGTGTTTCACATTCATTCATATCTATATATAATATGGGATGTATGGGCCGTAATATAGAGTAGTTCTGTGGTGTAATGACCCTCAATCCTCTTTTGGGTATCTGATCTAAGAGTATGGAATTGTAAGGAATTCCACCATGAGATATGTGATTACCTATTAATATATAATATTTTTATTCCTTGAGATATTGGGTTTTGGTGTAATTCTTGTAATGGATTGGTTAGTCTCTTATCAAGATCATGTTGATTTTTATCACCAGAGGGTTCCCTTAAAATCAATTGAGGGTGGTATTTATATTCAAAAGGGTGAATGGGATGTTCAGATTATTTGAGCTAGACCCAAGAATCGTGGTCTAAGAGGAGCGATGGACCATATTTCTGGTCCTTATTTGGATGATCTGGGAGTGCAACGTACAAATTTCTCTTTGGTAGTGGATCATTTTAGGGACATCTTATCTGAAGAATTTTCTAGGATACCTCCTGAAAGATAGGTAGATTTTTCTATTGAGATAGTTCAAGGTGAATCCCCAATATCTATTCCACCTTATAGAATGGATACTATTGAGTTGTAGGAGCTTAAGAGGAAGTTATAGGATTTGGAATCCAATGGGGTTTATTAAACCCAATACCTATCCTTGGGGTTCACTTATGCATTCTTCTAAGAAGGAAGATGGAACCCTCAGGCTCTTCATAGATTATCAAAAGTTGAATCATCTCACAGTTAAAAACATATATCTATTACCTTTCATATATGACCTCTTTAACCACCTTTAAGGATCTCATGTTTTATAAAAGATTTATTTTAGGTTGGTCTATCATTAGTTGTGAGTTAGAACTTTAGGCATACCTTATACATCTTTTTGAATCAAGTATGGTTTATATGAGTATTTCATAATGTTTTTTGGTCTAATGAACATACCATCTATTTTCATGGATTTGACGAATCAATTTTTCCTCCTGTATCTAGATTCATTTGTGGTGATTTTCATGGATGAAATCTTAGTGTACTCTTATACTAGACATGATCATTCCAAACATCTTGATATCATATTGAGTACACTAAGAGAGAATATTTTATATAACAATCTCACAAAATTACAATTCTAGATTTAAAAGGTTCACTTCCTTGGTCACATCATCTTAGAAGAAAGAGTGTATAAGGACATAGAGAAGGTTAGAGCTATAGTTTTTTAGGAATATCCCAAGAAAATATTTGACATATGAAGTTTATTAGTGTTATATATTTATTACAGGACCTTTATACAATATTTATCATGCCTTGTATCATCACTAATGGGATTAACCAGGAAAGGTTTCATGTTTATATAGTATGAATCATGTGATAAATCCTTTTAGGGTTTGAAAGGGAAACTAACTTTAGCACATATATTGACTCTTCTAGAGACATAAGAAATCTATACAGTTTGTTATGATGCATCAGGTATTATGATGGGAGTCGTTCTTATGTAGTGAGATCAATTCATGTTGTATGTGTCCCATCAACTGAGAACTAATAAGTGGACTTACCTAAAATGGATCGATTTAGAAGTTGTGGTTCAAAAAATTCATTTTTGGATGCATTACTTTCTTGGAGAGTATTTTTTGGTGTATACAAAACACAAAATCCTCAAATACATATATACACACTGTGAATTAATTTTTAGATAGTGAATGTCGATTGAATACCTACAAAATTTTGGTTTTGTTCTTGCATATGTTCCTAGAAAGGGAAATGCATTGGCTTATTCTCAGATTAGATATACTTAAATTAAATCCATTTAGGAGGCCATTAATGAAAGGAAATTGATGGTTCTATTTTTTGATATGCATTTAGAGGTGAAAGACTATATTGGGAAACCTTTACTCACTTCATTTTTAGTTACCTCTTCACATATGGATAGAGTGAAGATGAGGCATCTTTTTTATCCTAAAGGCTTAGTCCTAAGGAAAACATTTCAAAAGAAGGCCCTCTACCTGGTTGGGTCATTAATAAGGATAAGATTATGAAAATTCATAATTACATCTAGGTTTCTACATACACCTAAGAGGGATTGATGCGAGATTCTCATTCCTCTGCTTGGGCAGTACATACTGGTATCATAAAGATGTATCGTGACTTATGCCACCAGTATTTGTGGCTGATTATGAAGTGGGAGACAACCGGTTTTGTTACTCGATGTTCCACCTATCAACAGGTGAAGGTAAAATACCAGTGACCTATGGGGTTTTTGAAAAAGTTTCACATTCCATATTGAAAATGGGATTATGTCACTGTTGATTTTATAATGGGTTAACCTCAGTCACCTCAAAGAAATGATGTGGTATGAGTTATCATTTACTGGAAGAAGAACGTAACCTACTTTATACCTATTATAGATGACTTTTCAGTGGATGAAATATTATTATCTATACCTATGATATTATTAGACTTCATGGTATCTATCATGCTATCATAGCGGACTGGGATCATCACTTTACAACATGATTCTTATAGGTTTTTTCTAAGGAACTAGATTTATAGTTATTTCTAAGTACATCCTCTCACCCTCAAACCGATAGTCATTTCGAGTGTATGATTCATCTATTAGAGGAAATTATTTGATAATGCATATTTGATTTTGGAGGTTCTTGGGAGAATAATATACCTCTTTCTTAATTCACTTACACTAATTGCTTTCAAACTACTATCCAGATGGGTCCTTATACAACCCTATATGGTATATCATTCTATTCACCCCTGTACTAGTTAGAGGTAGGAGAGGAAGCACTACTAGGGCCCGATCTCATTTAGGATACATCGAAGTAGTTGTAACTTATCATAAGGTTTATATTTATAGTTCGGTCTAGGAAAAATTCTTGCTCCAATTGTCACCACTGAACATTGGATTTTTTTGTGGGAGATTAGTTTTTTTAATTTGTTTCTAATAAGATAGGGTATAAATGGACTTAGAGATAGGGAAATTTATCCCCTCATTATATTGAACCTTTTGAGATCCTAGAGAGATTCGGTCTAGTATCCTATGATATATTTCTTCCTTTGAGTAACCAGGACATGAAATACATCTTCCATGTATCCCAGCTATGTTGTTATCATTATGATTCATATCATTATTTTTATCCTGGAAAAATTGAAATGGAAATTGATTCTACTTTTGAGGATCATCTTATATGAATTTTTTTTGGAGCATGAAGGATATTTGAGGAAGGTCAATTCCTTCGATATGGGTGCTATGGTAGAATGACCATCTACAGGATGAGACAAGAGAGTGAGAGGATGACATGTGCGATTAGTGGCCGAAACTATTCTCATATGTTGATCAACCACTCTCAAAAGGTAAACTTATGGATGAGTTATTTTATAGAGGGTAGTTAGTAAGATCTCAACTTTTTGAGAGGTATGGATTCTTTAAATTACTATTAAAACCACTTTTTTAAGTCTAATAAATGTTCCTAAGGGAATAAGGAAAGGTTTAGGTGTTGAGATGGTATGTGAGTATGATATACTATATAATACCTAATGTAGGATCGAAATGATATAGATACTATATATAGTATCTAATGATGATCAATATATAAGAGGGGGTGAATTGTACACTTTAAAAATTCATTTGGAACTTTTATAGATGGTTATGTTTAACAAGGTTAAACTAGATAATTCACAAAACCTCTAGTTCTATACACTTTCTTGATTCCGGAAATATGATTCCGAGAAAGTGATTCAGAAAAGATGGTTCTAGAAAATGAAACTTAATGAAAGTTTGCAACGACAAAGATTCTACCTTAAAGCGTATAGAATCTTAGTAAATCACAGTACTAGTATAAGGAAGTATAAGATAGTTATACTTTCCTCAACAATAAAAAATGAAGTGGAAAACTTGTAACAAAACCAGTAACAAGTAGTAAATCTTTTAACCCAAAGAGAAGGGTATCCAAAAACCTTGGATAAAGGTCCCTTGATTTATACTTTCAAGAAATTCTGTCTTACCCGCACCAGGGTAAGCCCTCTGTAACACCCGATAATTTTATGGGAAATTTTTTGTTTTTATGTTATATAAATCATCAAAGGAATCTTTCACTACACACAACACTAGCTTGGCTTGCTTTACACGGAACTGTGGCCTTCCTCGATAGCTTGCGTCGTACGCAATACCGAGTTTCACTAAACAACGATATGCTATTGAAATATTATTAAAACTTGCCGTTATGAATAGAAATAACCAATTTTTGAAATTTTGTAAATTTTATTTTTCAAAATGGACTTCATTTTTGGATTCGGAATATCAAAATTATCCTAGGGTGAAATTTTGGTATTTTTCTGAAAACTTTCAATTTTTGATGAATAGTGAAAACATTGGTTTACTATTTAAAAACCGGCTTTTTATTTAAATAATTATTTATTTTATTTTAGGTCAAAATTGATAAATAATACCTATATAAGTTCAATTCAATTCATTGGATTCATTTTATAATAATTTTAGATATATAAAAATTTTATTGAACTTTTGACCGTCTTTTACCCACCTCCTAGGAGAATTTCCAAATTCACATAAACCTAATTTTACCGCTTCTGTGAGTGGAATTTCGAAAATCCGAGACACACAGTTAATATCAAGGACTAAAATGTGGTTCAATGAGATGGAAATAATTTTTTGTGAATAGTAACTATTTACTTTTTTTACCACGATTAAAAGTAAATAGGGTAATTAAGGGTAAAAATGATATTATTATTACCCTAATACATGTCCTAATTATATTGGATAAGTTTAATTCGACCAAAAACAACCTTAGGAATAAAACATGACCATTTAGGCCCACATGGATTAGATTAGGACATTTATTATTAATTTATTTAAAGAAGGGTTAAAATAGTAAAAATCAAAGTTTAATAACTAAATCATTTTTAATATAGGGTTACACATAAGACAAATTCGACTATAAATATTCATTAGAAATCTAAAACTATTTCCTATATAATGGTATTTTATTTATAATTTTTAGACATTAAATAATTTAATTTATTTATGACACAATGATGATGCAGTGATTATCTTATTAACGAAATATTAACATAATTGATGTTATAAATACCCAAATAAATGTAATTTGAGACTTTTTATGAATTAAACTAATTTTATTTGTTAATATTAAATGTTATTATTGATTTAATTAACTTTTTTAGAACTAATATTTCTGTTATGATTTTCACAAAAATCAATTACCAAATAGTGTTAAAATTGACATAAAATTGTTTTAAAAACAAATATTATATTATTAATTGTTATTTTATTCCTAAAAATCTAAGGTTCAGCCAAAAGACTTAGATAAGATTATATATATTAATAATAAACAACTTGGGGTTCTTTTGGCTTGTTATAGTAATTTTATTAACCTTATACTGTAAGAAAAAAAGAAGACACGGTAAAAGTTCAATTATCTAACTTAAAGTTAGATCTAAATGATAAAGTTAAAATAGATACCTAAACTTGTATAAATTCTATTGTATGAGATCATTTCGACCCATACCCACCTTATATTTGAAATAAATCAATTTGGAGCTATTAAAAACCGAATATAACTTTATAAAAAATAATATTTTTAGTTTTTCCAAAGGTGCCTCGCTCCTCCCTTATAAAAGGGATCCTCCTCCCTCTCTTCCTCACACCACTTTGAGCCTTAAATCTCGGCCAAACCCTGCCAAATTATCTTATAAACTTCCCTAAAAACATCCTAGAGGTCCTGGTCTTCTTCAAAGACCAATTTTAGTTCCTTAAGAGGAGGTCTCAAAGAGGCGCTTCAAAGAAGAGGTAATGTATGCTACCGATTCTTTCAACTTTATTTCTTCTTCCAATTCTTCTTATTTAGTTGTTTCATTATGAAGTAATAACATCAGTATCACTCATATACTTATATGTTATTATAAGTATTAAACAACCCTATTTCACCATCTATCCATCCTACGGAAAATGAAATCACCGCGCGTGCGTACGTACGGAATACCGTCTCCACGTCGTGGTGTAATCTATTTTCCACCACCACCTTACTTGGATGGGAATAATGGTGCGAATAAATAACTATATATGATTATTGTAAAGTGTTATTTATTCTTAAATAGTATACATACACTCCAATACAATTCCACGATCATGGAAACGATATCATCGCTCGTGCGTACGTACGGAATACCATCTCCATGATGTGATGTGACTCGTTCTACATGATCTTCATTGCATAATGAATATATAAATGAATTTAATGAATAAATATGATATATAGTACACTAATACCATTCTGGAAATTAGGTATCTTTAACCTAAGGAGAAGAATAAGAATTTATTGGACAAAACACGCATAAGAACAAAAAGTAATAAACACCCGAATAACAAGTAGCAATGAAATATTACTAATAAGAAGCTAAGAATATGACCATATATGATATCATAACAATGAGTATGATTTTGGAATAAGTCAATGACATTATTTAAATCATTATTAAGGAGGTTCGGACACTTACGAAGCAAATCAGACCTAAGGTAAGGGAAAATATCACAATCTCATTTTTATCCGAGATTGTTTATACTTTGGTATTTACTGGGGTGTATTTTATCATCCACATCCATGTTTCCTCAATATGTAATATTATTTCTATCCACCTACAATTGTTTAAACCCAATTTTACCCTTCGGTGAGTTTTTAGTAAAAGATATGAAAGGAATCTTTTGTCGTTTTTCGTACGAGGTACTTTTTGACTTTTCCAAAAAATGCACGAGATACGGTATGAATGGATTTTTAAAACATTATTTCCAAGAAGCTTCCTTTACAAGTTTTCAAGTTTATTTTTAATCAACTTATTTTATTTTAAAATTATATGACATGTTAAGAAAGGAAAATGTTTTTGAATTAGAAAGGATATTTTCCTCAAGAATGGAGTTCAAGTGTTTTATCAAAATTATTTTCCATCTAAGATAATATAGGGTTATGTTCCTATCCCTATTATTACATTGATTTGATTATGTTGTGATGGAATTATTTTTATGAATTCCTTTATCTTATATGAATTGTTTTATGATGTCATGATGTTTAAGAATCCCATTTTTATTACATGGGTTATGCAATGATGTATGATTTATTATTTTGTGGCACACATAAGAATGGTAACATTATGAGATGTGTGGGACCTGTATCTCCATCCAATGTATTGGGTAAAGATTTATATCTCATGAGATAGACATGGCTGGACTGGCAGGTTAATCCGGTTCAGTGAAACAGGACTGAAACGAGGAGTGAACTCGGTTCAGAAATGGACTTTGTCTGCTAAGATAGTCTTGGATATGAGTCTTGACTACTAAGAAATGATTATCTATGATAATGTGTGTATGCCACAAAGTTTCGTGTTATAAGTTATGATTATTGGGATTACATTTCACTTCTATGATTTCTTTTTCAGGTTAAGATTTCCAAAATGTTATGTTCTTATGAATATGTTGTGATTGATTTTTATTTTGTTTACCCTTACTGAGCATTTGAGATCACCCTTTTGTATGTTTTCTTTCCCCTAGGCCAGGAAGAAGGTTATTAAGTAGGATATTCCAAAAGGGACTTAGATATGATGAAATAAATGGGAGAAAATGTAGATGCTTTATGAACCAGTTGTTTATGTTTCCCAGTTTCTAAAGACATTATACCTATTCAGTCCTTTCATGGTTTTGTTATATGTTGTAATAAGTGTACTTCAATTTTGAAGTATTAACAATGTATGCAAAGTATGGGCCGTTATAGTTGGTGTCAGAGGAAAGGTATAAACAACCTTTGGAAACTAGGATGTGAAAGCCTTAGTAAGAAACATAAGGATATGTCTAAGCATAGAACACAATCTTAGTGTTTTAGATATTCCCATGAACAACCTAGGATAAGACCTTAAGTGTAAAATTTTATTCTTGATTATCTATTTTTCCTATTATAATTAGTGTTTCTCACACTATTCTTCTTGGTTTTAGTCAATGGATGGAACCCGAAGGAACCGTGTTAATGCAGAATGCGATGGGCAATGCAATGATTGTCCCCCTGAGAAACCAAACGTAATGGGAGCTGGAATGAAAAATCTTGTAGCCATGCTCACACAACTTTCTCAAGCTATGAATCATGCAGGACTTACAAACGAGCAAAGGAAGGATCAACATTCTATTGAATCCTTTATGAGGCAGTGTCCACCTTCATTCAGTGGGTCTTCTGATCCATTAGTGGATGAACAATGGATCAGTACCACTAAAAAGATATTTTTAGTTCTTCAATGTTCTGAACATGATAAAGTCGTCTTAGCAGTTTATCGTTTGGAAGGTGATGCTGATCAATGGTGGAATATTATTAAGAATACAAGGCAAAGGGATGAAATTGAGTCCATGGAATGGGACGAGTTCAAGAACTTATTTTTCAATAAGTACTTCCCTCGTATTCTCTGAACAAAGATGGAGAATGAGTTTCTTTAACTAAAGCAAAAGGATGATGAATCTGTTGGTACCTATGAAGGAAATTTTACAAGACTTGAAAGGTACGCTTCTAGTATTATTATCCAACCTGAGAGTAAGATCGATCGATTCTTTACTGGATTAAAACCAAGTCTTCGAAGGGTGTTATCCATAAGGGGCTTCAATAGCTATGAGGAAATTGTTCGATGTTCTCTCATGGTTGAGATAGAGATTGGTGTAACCCATCAGTCACATGGGTTTGATAAGAAGAGGAAAATGGAATTCAAAGGAAAATCTAAAGAGCACACTGAAAAGAAGATGAGTTTTCCATTATGCTCAAAGTGTGGAAAGAAACATAAAGGAAATTGTCTTAAGGGGACAAGCAAATGTTATAAGTGTGGAAAATAAGGTCATCGGGAAATTGAATGTCTAAATAATGGGAAGAATATGTCTAATGATGCAAACAAAGGAAGGGATACACAGAATTAACCTACTACACTTCAATGTTTCAAGTGAAAGGAGATGGGGAATTATGCCAATCAATTCCCAAATCCAAGGGTTGATGATGATGATCGACGTCAACAAACTCTTAAGGATAAAGACAAAGGAAAGTCACATGAAATTACTATCAGCGATGTAGAGTACGACAACGAAGTGGTGAGAGGTACACTTACCATCCACTCTAAATTAGCAAATGTTTTATTTGATTCTGGATCCACCCACTCTTTTATTTCTGAAGATTTTTCTAAGGGTATCACCGTATTACCTCAACAATTAGATGTTGAGTTAGCTGTGACAACTCTTAATGGCACAACAGTCGAATCAAAAGTTTATAATTCTTCTTCGATTGAAGTTTGTGGGAAAGTGCTTCCTGAAAATCTTGTGATCCTTCCTATAGTGGAATTTTATGCGATTCATGGCATGGATTGGATTTCTTTATATGGAGCTCATATCAATTTCCAAAGAAGGGAAGTCACATTTCATATTCCAGATCAATCCATGATAGTCTATCGATGAAAGGATGAACATAACCTTCCATTGGAAATTTCTTCCATATTATGGGTCTTGATTCCACTAAATGAAGGTTATTTATCTCAAATGGTTGGTGAGAAACTCACGATTAAGAATATGCTCATTGTACGGGAGTTTGACGATATCTTTCCGAAGGAATTGCAGGGTCTTCCACCAAATCATGAGGTTGAGTTTTCAATAGAACTCGTACCGGGTGCTTTGCCTATTTCAAAGACACCTTATAGAATGGCCCCAATTGAGTTGCAAGAATTGAAGAAGAAAATCCAAGAGAATCTTGACAAAGGATTCATATGCCCTAGTGCATCACCTTGGGGAGCACCTGTTTTGTTTGTTAAGAAGAAAGATGGATCAATGAGACTCTGCATTGATTATCGAGAACTTAACAAGATCACTATCAAGAACAAATATCCTCTCCCACACATTGATGACTTATTTGACCAACTACGTGGAGCTCAATACTTTTCCAAGATTGATCTTCATTCAGTGTATCATCAATTAAGGGTCAAAAGGGAGGATATAACAAAGACGACTTTCCGTACAAGTTACGGACACTATGAATTTATAGTGATGCCATTTGGTATTACTAATGACCCTGCTATCTTCATGGATCTGATGAATAGAGTCTTTAAATACTATCTTTATCAGTTTGTGGTAGTCTTTATAGATGATATTCTTGTCTATTAAAAGAGAAAGGAAGAACATGAAGATCATTTGAGAATTATATTGAAGACCCTGAGAAAGGAGAAGCTTTATGCCAAATTTACCAAGTGTGAATTTTGGCTTCAAAAAGTTTCATTTTTGGGTCACATAATCTCAAAAGAGGGGATATCTATGGATCCAGTAAAAACAGAGGTTATAGAAAGATGGTCGAGACCAACAATAGTAACTGAGATCTGAATTTTTCTTGGTTTGGCTGGATATTATCGACGTTTTGTGAAATATTTTTCATGATTATCTAATCCACTCACAAAGTTGACTCGGAAAGGAGTTAAGTTTGTTTAGACGGAGGAATGTGAAGAGAATTTCAAGGAGTTTAAAAGAAGGTTGTCAAGTGAACCTGTACTCACACTTCCTTGTAGTGGAGAAAGTTTTATGATCTACAGTGATGCATCCAAGAAGGGAATGGGGTGTGTTCGTATGAAAAATGATATGGTGATATCTTATGCCTCACGACAGTTGAAAATCCATGAGAAAAATTACCCAACTCATTATTTGGAGTTAGCTGCGGTAATCTTTGCATTAAATATTTGGAGGCATTATCTTTATAGAGAAAAGTGTGATATTTATACTGATCATAAATGTTTAAAGTATATTTTCACACAAAAGGAGCTAAATATGCACCAAAGAAGATGGTTGGAGCTGATTAAGGATTACGACTGCTCAATTCATTACCACCCTGGGAAAGCAAACAAGGTGGCAGATGCATTAAGTCGACAAGACCATGCTAGCTTATCCATGATGAGGATCATAAAAGATCCAATATTTATGGATTTACAAAGGATGGATCTTGGAATTATAATGGAAGGCGAAAAATCATATCTTTCTCAATTGAATGTTCAACCATCTATACATGTGAAGATTAAAGAGGCGCAGAAAAAAGATGTAGAGTTACAAAAGAAGCTGAGAAATATTCCTTAATTCAACCTTGATTTTGATGGGATAATAAAGTTTAGGAATCAGGTTTGTGTTCCTCCCATCCCAGAATTAAAGAAGGAGCTGCTGGATGAGGCTCATAGTTCTTCATTCTCTATTCATCCTTGAAGCACAAAGATGTATAGGGACCTGAAAGGGTACTTCTGGTGGGATGGAATGAAAAGAGATGTTTCTGAATATGTCTCTCGATGTTTGGTTTGTCAGCAAGTTAAAGCTGAGAGATAGAAGTCTAAGGGAATGTTACAACCATTACCCATACCAGAATGGAAATGAGAAAACATCACTATGGACTTTGTCACTGGACTTCCTAAAACAGCCAAAGGAAATAATGTTATCTCGGTCATAGTTGATCATCTTAAAAAGTCAGCACACTTCATTGCTATTAGATAGGATTTCTCTCTGGATCATCTTGCCAGGATATATGTGAAGGAAGTGGTAAGATTGCATAGAGTACCACTTTCTATTATATCTGATCGAGATCTGAGATTTACCTCGAAGTTCTGGTGAAGTCTTCAGCATACTCTGAATACAGAGTTGAGTTTCAACACTGCTTATCATCCTCAGACAGATGGTCAGTCTGTGAGGACAATTCAAACTCTAGAAGATATGTTGAGAGCTTGCTCTATGGATTTCAAAGGTGGTTGGGATCAACACCTACCTTTGGTGGAATTTTATTATAATAATAGCTTTCACTCCAGTATTTAGATGGATCCATATGAAGCTCTCTATGGGAAGAAATGAAGGACTCCAACTTGTTGGGATGATGTTGGGGAAAGAAAGCTATTAGGGCCTGATCTTGTTGATGAGATGGCAGAAAAGGTCAGATCTATTCAACAACACATTAGAGCATCTCAGAGTCGACAAAAAAGTTATGCCGACAACCGAAGAAAAGACCTAGAGTTTGAAGTGGGTGATAAAGTGTTCTTATGAATATCTCCTTGGAAGAGAGTAATGAGATTTGGAAAGAAGGTAAAGCTGAGCCCTAGATATATTGATCCTTTCGAAATACTAGATCGTGTTGGGAAGGTAGCTTACCGATTGGCGCTTCCACTGAATCTCTCCCAAGTTCACGATGTGTTCTATGTATCTCTCCTCAGAAAGTAAATACCTGATCCTTCACATGTACTCAGCTCAGAAGTTGTACCGATGGAACAAGATCTTTCTTGTGAGGAACAGCCGATAGAGATTCTGGATCATAGTGAAAAAGTCCTACGGAATAAGACCACTCGCTTGGTGAAAGTTTTATGTAGGAACCACCAGTTAGAAGAAGCTACATGGGATCTTGAGGATATTATGAGAGAAAGGTATCCTCATCTGTTTGTTGCAAAGTGACAAATTTCGAGGGTGAAATTCATTTTAAGGGGGGTAGAATGTAACACCCGAGACTTTTATGAGAAATTTTTTGTTTTTATGTTATATAAATCATCAAAGTAATCTTTCACTACACACAACACTAGCTTGGCTTGCTTTACATGAAACTGCAGCCTTCCTCGATAGCTTGCGTCGTACGCAATACCGAGTTTCACTAAACAACGATATGCTATTAAAATATTAGTAAAACTAGCCATTATGAATAGTAATAACCACTTTTTGAAATTTTTTAAGATTTATTTTTCAAAATTGACTTCATTTTTGGATTCGGAATATCGAAATTAGCCTAGGGTGAAATTTTGGTATTTTTCTGAAAACTTTCAATTTTTGATGAATAGTGAAAACACTGGGTTACTATTTAAAAACCGACTTTTTATTTAAATAATTATTTATTTTATTTTAGGTCAAAATTGATACATAATACCTATATAAGTTCTATGCAATTCATTGGAGTCATTTTATAATAATTTTAGATATATAAAATTTTTATTTAACTTTTCAGCGTCTTTTACCCACCTCTTAAGAGAATTTCCAAATTCACATAAAACCTAATTTTACCACTTCTGTGAGTGGAATTTTGAAAATCTGAAAGACACGGTAAATATCAAGGACTAAAATGTGGTTCAATGAGAAGAAAATAATTTTTGGTGAATAGTAACTTTTTGCTTTTTTTTACCACGGTTAAAAGTAAATAGGGTAATTAAGGGTAAAAATGATATTATTATTACCCTAACACATGTCCTAATTCTATTGGATAAGTGTAATTCGACCTAAAACAAACTTAGGAATAAAATATGACCATTTAGGCCCACATGGATTAGATTGGGACATTTATTATTAATTTATTTAAAGAAGGGTTAAAATAGTTAAAATCAAATTTTAATAACTAAATAATTTTTAATATAGGGTTATACATAAGATAACTTCGACTATAACTATTCATTGTAAATCTAAAAAGATTTAATACATAATGGTATTTTATTTATAATTTTTAGACATTAAATAATTTAATTTATTTATGACACAATGATGATGCAGTAATTATCTTATTAATGAAATATTAACATAATTGATGTTATAAATACCCAAATAAATGTAATTTGAGACTTTTTATGAATTAAAATAATTTTATATGTTAATATTAAATGTTATTATTGATTTAATTAACTTTTTTAGAACTAATCTTTCTGTTATGATTTTCACAAAAATCAATTACCAAATAGTGTCAAAATTGACATAAATTTTTTTTAAAACAAATATTATATTATTAATTGTTATTTTATTCCTAAAAATCTAAGGTTCGTGAAAATGACTTAGATAAGGTTATATATATTAATAATAAACAACTTGGGGTTCTTTTGGCTTTTTATAGTAAGTTTATTAACCTTATAGTGTAAGAAAACAAGAAGACACGGTAAAAGTTAAATTATCTAACTTAATGTTAAATCTCAATGATAAGGTTAAACTAGATAACTAAACTTTTCTAAATGCTATTGGATGAGAGTATTTCGACCCATCCACACCTTATCTTATAAATAAATCAATTTAGAGCTATTAAAAACTGAATATGACTTTATAATAAAATAATAGTTTTAGTTTTTCCAAAGGTGCCCCTCTCCTCCCTTATAAAAAGGCACCTCCTCCCTCTCTTCCTCACACCACTTTGAGCCTTCAAGCTCGGCCAACCCCTGACAAATTATCTTCTTCACTTCCCTAGAAACATCCTAGAGGTCCTGGTCTTCTTCAAAGACCAATTTTAGTGCCCTAAGAGGGGGTCTCAAAGAGGAAATTCAAATAAGAGGTAATGTCTGTTACCGATTCTTTCAACTTTATTTCTTCTTCCACTTCTTCTTATTTCGTAGTTTAATTATGAAGTAATAACACAAGTATTACTCATATACTGATATGTTATTATAAGTATGAAACAACCCTATTTCACCATCTATCCATCCTACGGAAAATGAAATCACCGCGTGTGCGTACGTACGGAATATCGTCTCCACGTCGTGGTGTAATCTATTTTCCACCACCACCATACTTGGATGGGTATAATTGTGCAAATAAATAACTATATATGATTATTGTAAAGTTTTATTGATTCTTAAATAGTATAAATACACTCCAATACAATTCCACGATCATGGGAACGATATCATCGCTCGTGCGTACGTACGGAATACCGTCTCCACGATGTGATGTGACTCGTTCTACATGATCTTCATTTCATAATGATTATATAAATGAATTGAATGAATAAATATGATATATAGTACACTAATACCATTATGTAAATGAGTTATATATAACCTAAAGAGAAGAATAAGAATTTATTCGACAAAACACGCATAAGAACAAAAAGTAATAAACACCCGAATAACAAGTAGCAATGAAATATTACTAATAAAAAGCTAAGAATATGACCATATATGATATCATAACAATGAGTATGATTCTGGAATAAGTAAATGACATTATTTAAATCATTATACAGGAGGTTCGGACACTTACGAAGCAAATCATACCTAAGGTAAGGGAAAATATCACAATCTCATTTTTATCCGAGATTGTTTATACTTTGGTATTTACTGGGGTGTATTTTATCATCCACATACATTTTTCCTCAATATGTAATATTATTTCCATCCACCTACAATTTTTTAAATCCAATTTTACCGTTTGGTGAGTTTTTAGTAAAAGATATGAAAGGAATCTTTTGTCTTTTTTCATACGAGGTACTTTTTGACATTTCCGACAAAAGTACGAGAAGAATGTTTTTTTTAACTTATACGGCATGAATGGATTTTTAAAACATTATTTCCAAGAAGATTCCTTTACAATTTTCAAGTTTATTTTTAATCAACTTCTTTTAGTTTAAAATTGTATAACATTTTAAGAAAGTAAAATGTTTTTGAAGTAGAAAGGATATTTTCCTTAAGAATGGAGTTCAAGTGTTTTATCAAAATTATTTTCCATCTAAGATAATATAGGGTTCTATTTCTATCCCTATTATTACATTAATTTGATTATATTGTAATGGAATTATTTTTATGAATTCCTTTGTCTTATATGAATTGTTTTATGATGTCATGATGTTTAAGAATCTCATTTTTATTACATCGGTTATGCAATGATGTATGATTTATGATTTTGTGGCACACATAAGAATGGTATCATTATAAGATGGCTGAGACCTATATCTCCCTCCAATTCATTGGGTAAAGATTTATATCTCATGAGATAGACAAGACTGGAACGGCAGGTTAATCTGGTTCAGTGAAACAGGACTGAAACGAGGAGTGAACTCGGTTCAGAAATGGACTTTGTCCGCTAAGATAGTCTTGGCTATGAGTCTTGACTACTAAGAAATGATTCTTTATGATTATGTGTGTATGCCACAAAGTTTCATGTTTTAAGTTATGATTATTGGGATTACATTTCACTTCTATGATTTATCCCATGATATGAAATTATGATTTTTTTTGCAGGTTAGGATTTCCAAAATGTTATGTTCTTATGAATATAATGTGATTGATTTTTCTTTTGTTTACCCTTACAGAGAATTTGAGCTCACCCTTTTGTATGTTTTCTTTCCCCCATGTTAGGAAGAAGGTTATTAAGTAGGATATTCCAAAAGGGACACTATATATGATGAAATAAATGGGAGACAATGTAGATGCTTTATGAACCAGTTGTTTATGTTTCCTAGTTTCTAAAGACACTATACATATTCGGTCCTTTCATGGTTTTGTTATATGTTGTAATAAGTGTACTTCAATTTTGAATTATTAAAAATTTATGCAAAGTATGGGTCTTTATACCCTCAATAAGAAGATCAGAGACTGTCTTGTTATCCCCTCCAGCCCTCAACTTCAAGGTAGTTGGCACCTCTGTCTTCCTCAGCAAAGATGCCCTCAACTTCAAGGTAGTCGGAACCTCTGTCTTCCTATCCCCGGAATCCCTTGATTGTACACAGAAACAATCAGAGTCGCACAAAGAAAATATGAATAAGAAGTTTATTATGCACAAAGCATTAAAGTCACTCTCTTTAGAAATCACTTCAGCAGCATGTAATCTCTAGATTGATCAACTTGTTGTGAGCTATTTCAAATGAGCTCCTATTTATAGGCACAACACTAATGGTCAGCTCTCTCCTCCAATGGTCATATTCTTCCATGAATTTTAGAGGGACCTGTACACATGTAACTCAACCAACAGTTAGCTAGTAACTGAAAAAACGACATCATTTTATAATAAAAACAAGTGTAAGAAAAAATATGGTTACATAACCAAAATCAATTATTCAGAATGTAAGAAAATAAAAGTTTAGAGTCTAACCAAAAACACATTTGGTGTTTATAATACAAGGATATTAGGATTCTATTTTCTAAGTAATTTGGAACCTGAATTCTATATAATTCCAGAGTCTTAATTTCAAGGAAATTCGAAATCTTGATTCACAATAATTTAGAACCTGAACTTACAATGTTCGGAGTCAGAGTTCATGAGAATTCGGAGTCTGGACTTACAAAGTTCAGAGTTATAAATCATGATAATTTGAGTTTGAACTTACAAAGTTTGAAGTCTGAATTCATTAGAATTCGGAGTCAGAACTTAGAAGAGTTCGGAGTCTAAATTCTAAGAACTCGGAGTCAAAAATCAGAAGAGTTTAGAGTCTGAATTCAAAGAACTCGGAGTCAGAACTCAGAAGAGTTTGGAGTCTGAATTCAGAGAACTCGGAGTCAGAACTCAGAAGTGTTTGTAACCAGAATTCTGATAATTCATATCCTAAAACAGAATTCTTCATATCTAGGTAAATATAGGATTCCAAGGTTTTGAATAAAAACTGAATTTTACATTTAGAAAAAAATTATGAATAATGAAAAACATGGTAAGGATAAATTTCCTTGGGAAAGGAAAATTTTACTTATAAAATTAAAACAAAGGGTAAAATGAAATTTATGTAAGATAAGGTGTTTTTGATTTTCAAAACAAGAAGGAATGGTAAAGTCATAAGAAAACCTTATTGACTCAACGATCTCCCCTAAGTATTAAGGAATGGAAAAGTCATAAGGAAAACCTTATTGACTCAACAATCTTCCATTTTTTGGAAAGCACATACATCCTTAAGAAAAATAATATAAGGACTTAGAAAATATTTTTCTAGACATTGAAATAAAACTTATATCTCTTTACATATGGAAAATGATGAATACGACTAACTCCCCCTTAGGATTTGGAACTCTAAGGATTGTATTCTAGATTTCCGGAATGAGATTTTTCATTATCTTGAATACGGAAATCTTCGTAATGAAAACTCCCCCTTAGATAAACTGCCCCTTACTTAGGGATATTTATTCTTTTTTTGTATTCTTTTTCCTTTCTCCCCCTTTGTGATTTTCAAAAATAATTTGAGGGAATGGAAAATAAAATTATGGTACCTGAAATATTAGTACAAGAAAACACAAAATACCAGAGAGCAAGAAAATTTTCATTAAATTTGGAATGAATTTGTATAAGATGGAATATATAATAAAATATAGGATTGGATCTATTTTCCTTTCTTCTCCTTGGGTATCAATTTCTTCATTATGGTTTTCAGCTTTATGAGTTCCTTGTGGTCTTACTCTGCTTACTTTAGGAGTTGATCCTGATTCTCTGATTTCTTCTCTAAAGCTTTGATCTTTTCTTCTTGAGCCTTGAGAGCTTCTGCCTAAGACTTCATAACTTCTTCCTATTTGACTAGATTTTCCGCAATCTCAATCCGAAGATCTCTTTCTCACTTCCATATTTGAGAAATAGAATATATCTTCCCATTCAGATCCTTTACCTCTTGAATATGAGTATTCTACTCAAGAGTTAGCTTTTCCTCAAAGTTAGTCGTGAGATCCTTGATTCTACCATCTTTAAAACAAAAAGTTTCCTTAACATCATGTTGAAACTCATCAAGCTCTCTCAAATCTTCAACTATTTTCTTTGACCAGATAATCACTTTCTTACAAGATTTTTTGTGGGCATCGTAGTTGATGAAGAAGTTCTTGTAATCATACTCAAGCTTTACACACTTATCCATCACCATGGATAATGAATTCGATTTTTGATTCAAGCTATGTTGGAGCATTTGATATCTCGATTCAATGCTTGGAAAGATCAGAATGGTGTCAACAAGCTTCTTCAGTGATTGAATGACGAAATCATGTCCTGGGGATGATGATTCTGAATCTGAGACTTTGCTTAGTGAGGACTCTTTCTCTAGCTCGAAAAGCTTCCTCTTAAAAGATTCACCAGCTTCCTTCTTCTTTAAAACAACTTTAGTAGGTGTATCCACAACCACCTGTTTCCCTTTATCAGATCTCAGAATAGTTTCCTAATCTGGAGATTCATGTTTACTGTCAAACAGCTGAACAATCTTATCCTCGTCTACTTCTTATTTCTGAGCTCCTGCCTCAGCATCTTCAAGATGAATAAAATGATGATTATAACTTTCTTCCTCAGACAGTTTGTTTACTTTATCTTCAAACTTATCATCTAACCCAGGACTATCAATCTTTGAAGATCCGGCTTGAGAGTTCCGGATTGACAATTTCTTGGATGCACTTTCCTTCTCATGAAATCCCTCCACTTTATTAATCAAATATTCTTTATCACCACTACTTTTAGATTCTTCTTCAACTGCTTTGACAACTTATTTTTCTTCAACAACCTTCTCTTGGACTTTTTCTGAAGTGATGAACTTTTTACCTGGGGTTTCAGGTAAAGCATTTACATTGAAAGATTGTGGTACCAGAATATTACCAAATGCTATTTTAGTATCCCTCAGAAGGGATTTCACAATTTCAACTTCACTCTTATTCTTATTTAACTTCTTTTCTTTAGCTTGCTTCTCAAGCTCATCTATTGTATTTTCTTTTAAATCCTTAGCTTTTGCAGGGTCCAAGACAAACTGTGGCTCTCCTTCCTTCCAACTTTTCTTGTCTTCCCTCCACTTTTCTACGACCTCATATGGATAGGATTATTTTTTCTTAGGTTTTGGAGGTGCGGATTGAGCTTCCTTAGCTTTTGGGGTTTTTTCTTCGTCTTCCACTTCCTTCAACTTCCTCTTCTTTCCTGTCATTTTGGATGGATCAGCCACTTCTTACTTCTTCAAAACAACTTCAGCTTCCTCCTCTGGTAACTAATAGTATTCTTACGAGTCCTTATAAAAACCAATATTTATTCTCTTCAAATTATCATCACTGACTAGCATGACTTTGAAATTCCTTGGCTTGGAACTGCAAGGAATATTGAAAGACTCAAGACACCAAACAATTAGCTTAGAGAGGATGGTTGGATACATGATAATCTGATCCTTTAAGTTTCCATTCTTGATATTCTTGATCGTAATCAGAATATGCTTGACCAAATTTATCTTCCTCGGGTTCACCATAAAATCTAGGATGTACATGTCGCTCTTCTTCAAGGTGTCCTTATCACCTTTTATCGGAATGATAAAACCTTGAACCCATAATTCAAGGATCTGATTATTTGTAGAGAGGTGAGAAATCTTTGGAGTCTTGACATCAGTAAGACCGAGACACTCCATGGCTTTCACCTTGACAAAACTTCTTGAACATCTGGAAACTTATGGGAACAGAACTCGACTTCCCCTTCATATGGAATTCCAACCAAGCTATATGCCTTTGTATATGAAAGATAATAAGTCTTACCATAATTCTTAAAAGAAGTATTCTCTTTGCCTTCCTCCTTGAAGAAACTAATTGATTCATAAAACTCAACAAGCAAATCCAGATAGACCAACTCTTGAGCCCCTGGTTTTGATATGCAGACACTCTACCATTCATTGAGTTTGATATTCTTTGAGATTATAGAGTCATACTTGTTGAAAAAGTTTAGATTCACCAACCTTTCTCTATATACCTGCCACTCTAGAATTGGAATGACAGTAGAAATATATTTCTGAGAGGATTCTTATACAGACATTCAGATTTGAGAAAACTCTGAGAAGTTTGGAATGGTCTTAAGTAGAGAGTCAGAACTTCAGCACGCGAGATCTTGAGATTGATGTGGGACAACCATCGAGGGTCCTTTATATAGGCTCTTGATGTGATGGTTCATCTTCCAAACTAAATACAATGGCTGAAAATCCTTCTGATCAGATCTGATAGTTGATATGATAGCCGTAAGGAAATCTTGATAGAATCTGAACTTTTGAGGTTTTTAAGAAATCATTCGGATTTAGGAAAAAGAGAATCCGAAAAATTTAAAACGAATGAAAATACCAGAAAGTAAAATATGATTACTAAAACGTAATAAAGGAAATCATACCTTTCAGATTTCTAGGAAGATTATTTTTAATAGGTAATATTCTTCTTGAAGGACTCTAGATTCCAAAAATTTGATTACAGAAAATTTTGAAAAACTGACTACGAAAAAACACTTCAATATGAATTTTTTTTTGAAAAATTCATTACGAATTTTTTTTTTTGAAAACTTCATTACAAAAAATTTTAAGAACGAAAATCATTATTATGAAAATTTTGAAGTACAAAATTCTTCATTACAAAAATTTCAAGTATGAAAATCTTCATTACGAAAATTTCAACTACAAAAAATCTTCATTATGAAAATTTCAAGTTTGAAAATCTTCATTACGAGAATTTCAAGTTCGAAAATCTTCATTACAAAAATTTCAAGTACGAAAATCTTCATTATGAAAATTTCAAATACGAAAAATCTTCATTAAAAAATTTTCAAGTAAAAAAATATTCATTACAAAAATTTCAAGTATGAAAAATATTCATTAAAAATGTACTCCCTCTATTAAAAGGAGTTGATTACTGTAAAGATATTGATTTCAACAAAAAGTTAACAAGGAATATTACCTTATGGTTATCATTCCTAACTTCTGTTTAATGTATTCAAATCTATCGGAAGGTAAAGATTTTGTGAAAATATTAGTAATTTGATCTTGCGTTTCGATAAATTGAAGAATGATATCTCCTTTTTGTGTTTGATCCCTAAGAAAGTGATGCCTAATATCTATGTGTTTTGCATGAGAGTGATGTGCAAGATTTTTACTAAGGGAAATGGAACATGTACTATCACACAAAAAAAAATTTTTGAGAGAACTCATACCATATTCTGTGAGTGTGTGATGCATCCACAACACTTGAGCACAACAAATTCTGGTTGCTACATATTCAGCTTCAGTAGTGGAAAGTGCTACTGAGTGTTGCTTCTTGCAAGACCAAGAAACTAAAGAATATCCTAAGAAATGAAAATTTACAGATGTACTCTTTCTATCCATTCTATATCCACCAAAGTTAGAATTCGAAAAACTTTTCAAAATAAAATCATTTCCATAAGTATAAAAGAGTCCTAAATCCATGGTTCCCTTTAAGTAGCGAAAAATTCTTTTCACTGCCTTTAAATGAGATTCCTTATGATTGGATTCAAATCTTGCACATAAGTATACTGAAAACATTAAGTCTGGATGACTAGTTGTTAAGTAAAGTAGACTTTCTATCATACCTCTAAAAGATGTTTGATCTACTGGTTTCCCAGCTTCATCAAGATCATGTGTATTTAAGGTACCAATGGGAGTACTTATACACTTAGTGTTGTCACATCCATACTTTTTAAGAAGATATTTAATATAATTATGTTGAGATATATAGGTTCCTTCTAGTTTTTGAGAAATTTGAAAACCAGGGAAAAATGTTAACTTACCCATCATACTCATTTCAAACTCATATTTCATTAGATCTGCAAAGGAATCAGTTAACGATTGCTGAGTTCAACCAAATATAATGTCATCAACATAAATTTGAACAATCAGAACATTTTTCTTATCTTTATTTATAAATAGGGTTAGATCTGTATTTCCCTTAACATAATTATTTTTAATCAAAAATCTTGTAAGTCTATTATACAAGGCTCAAGGGGCTTGATTAAGTCCATAGAGATCTTTGGTAAGTCTAAAAACATGTTCAGGATATTTTGTATCTTCCAAACCAGAAGGTTGTTCAACAGAAACTTCCTCTTGTACAAAACCATTAAGGAAAGCACATTTCACATCCATTTGAAAAAGTTTGAAATTGAAGAATGCTGCAAAGGAAAGTATGATACAAATAGATTCAATTCTAGCTACTGGATCATAGGTTTCTTCATAGTATATTCCCTTTTGTTGATTATAGAATTTGGCAACTAATATGGATTTATTTATTACTATGATTCCAATTTCATCACATTATTTATAAAAACTCATTTTACTCCAATAACAAAAGTTTCTTTAGGCATTTTAACCAAGTTCCAGACTTTATTCTTTTTGAATTCATTTAGTTCATCTTACATGGATTTAATCCAATTAACGTCACCTAAAGCTTCATCAGTGATTTTTTTTCTAATTGGGAAAGGAATGCTAGATGTTCTACTTCATTTCTAAAGGAACTTCTAGTCCTTACAGGTTGATTCACATCACCAATGATACTATCACTAGGATGATTCTTAATAAACACCTGACTTGGATTTTGTAAAACCTGTTCATCAACATAAGGTAGGAAATATTCCGGGGCAAATGCTTCAGAAACATTTTCTTGAACATTTTCCTTATCAGAAGGATCTTCTAACAAAGGTTGATAATCAGTTTTTGAAAACACATCCAAATATGTAGGTTGGGGTTGTTTAAAAATTAAAGGATCAGTTTCATAAAATTTCACATGTACTGTCTCTTCAAAAGTACAAGTGTTTTTATTGAAAACTCTATAATCCTTAGAAGTTGTGGAGTAGCCTAAGAAAATTCCTTCATTAGATTTTGGTGCAAATTTATGTAGATTATCTTTAGTATTCAGGATGAATACCTTGCAACCAAAAACCTTGAAGTAAGAAAGTATAGGTTTTCTACCATTCCATAACTCATAAAGAGTTTTATTAAGAAAAGGTATAATTAAAACTCGATTTATAGTATAACAAGCAGTACTTACATCTTCAACCAAAAATATTTTGGATACTGAATACTCACTCAAAAAGGTTATTGTTATCTCTTGAAAAATTATATTTCTTCTTTCAAAAAAACCATTCTGTTGGGGGGTTCTTGGTGCTTAGAAATTGTGAGTAATGCCTTTTATACAACAAAAAGTTTCAAAATCACAATTTTCAAATTCTAAACCATGATCACTATGAATAGTTTTCAATGGAAGGTTTTTCTCATTTTTAACTTGGGCTCTAAAACTTTTGAAATAAGAAAAATCTTCAGACTTCTTTTCTAGAAAATAGACCCACGTAAATCTAGTGTAGTCATCAACTAAGACAAATACATAATATTTTCCACTAATGCTTCCAGTTTGTATTGGACCAAAAAGATCCATATGAACTAACTTTAATGCATCAGTATTTGAGACTTAACCAATTGATTTAAAACTATATTTATGTTTCTTTCCATATTGACAAGGATCATAAACTTTTGAAGAATCAAATCTAAGCTCCAGTAGATCCTTAACTAGTCCTTTCTTATAAATTTTGCATAAGTTCTTAAGGTTACAATTTCCAAACCATCTATGCCACAACCAATAATGATCTTCCATTGCACTAAGACTAGGTAAGTCTTGGCTCCTAAGGTCTTCAAATTTTAGTTTATATACATTCTCTTGCCTATGGGTAGAAATAATAAACTCTTCCTTGGAATTGTGTACTAAACACTTTTCATTCCTAAAATTCACAAGGTAACCTTCATCACAAAATTGACTTATACTGATGAGTTTTTGTTTAAGACCCTTAACAAATAAAACATTTGAAATCAATGTTTTTACAAGAAGAACGATGTTACCTATACCAATAATTTCTCCCTGAGCATTATCTCTGAAATTTACTTTCCCTCCTTTTGTCTTGATGATCTTTTCAAAATAGTTTTTGTTATCATTCATAGGCCAGGAACATCCAATATCCATGTACCATATATTTTTGTTGGTACTTTCTCTATTTTCCTAAAAACAAAAGAGTTAGAATTTCGAAACCCAAACTTTCTTAGATCCAGAAATTTCAGAATGTAAAATTTTAGGCACCCATATTTTCTTAGAAAAATAGGCCTTATGAAATCCTAAAGACAGGGTTTTGTTTAAGGAACAAATTTTTGCCCAATTCCCACCGCACTGACACTTAGTACATAATGGATCACTTTAAGGGACAAAATAATTGTTACTAAAAACTGGTTTAGAACAAGTATAACCAAAACGAGAACTATTCCTTAGAGGTTGGATTTCAGAATACATTTTATCAAAATTTTCCTTACCTAAGGTAAAGTTTGACAAACACTTCCTCTAGGAAAAAATTTTCGATTTTAGTTTGATAACTAATTTCTTGTCTTCCAAAACATTTGATTTTGAACTAGATTTAGGCTCGAAAACATTTTTATTAGAAATAATGTTTTCTATATCTTTAGAAAGTTTATCCTTCCCAGAATTTACTTCCTCAAGATTTTTTGAAATAATTTCAAAATCAACAATTTTCTTATCAAGATCTTTAGAAAGATCTGATATTTCATTAGTGAGAATAGTATTCCGAGAATTTTCATTATCAATATTTTTCATGAGTTTTGAATTCTCAATCTCAAGGAGTTTGGAAAACCTAGAAACTTCTTCCTAGGTAGGTAAAGTATTATCTTCATCAAAAGAAGATTCTTTATCTGAAGATTCATAATATTTATCATTAATATAATTTTCATTTAAAGAAACATTGTTCATTGATTCATCATTGTGTACCTTAGCCATTAAGCAGTGATTGTTAATAGGTAGTATAGTTATTAGACCAAGATTCTTCTATCTAGAAGATTCGTAATATGATGATTCATTTGAAGAGTCGCCACCAATGGCACTCCAGGTGTCATTTTCTTTCAATACTTTCTTAGATTTAGCTTTGTAGTACTTTTTTCTGTTTCTCTCGGAATTATTTTCCTTCCTTTATTTTCTCTTGAGCATAGGACAATAAGGCCTTATGTGTCTAGTTATCTTGCATTCGTAACAAGTGACTTCTGAATCTTTTTTATCTTTCCTTTCTTTCTTCTTATATCTGTATTGAAAGTTATTATGTCCAACAATCTTGTTCATCCTTCGAGAAAGATTTTCTAACTCATTTTCTGAAGATTCAATTCCACTAGATTCAGATTGAATAATAATCTTCTTAGATTTGGATCTAGTAACTCTCTCAGGAGTCTTGGCTTTCATATGATTTGAAGTTGTAGTAAAAGCAACACTGTCATTCCCATTCTTCTTCTTAATGTTATTTGCATCTCTCTTCATTCTAGTCTCATGTTGAAGAAGAGTTCCAAAAAGTTTATCAAGAGAAATCTGAGTAACCTTTCTATTCTCATCAATAGCAGTCCTCTTGGATTCCCACTCATTAGGAATAATGTATATTATCTTATCAATAAGAGATTCATCATCTAATCCTTTCTCACCCATATATTGTAAACTATTCACAATATTCATGAATACTTGTTGTACCTTACATATGGTTTCTCCATAAGGAGATAGAAAACCATGATATTCAGCTCTGAGCATGGCTCTTCTTATTTCAATGACTTTGGAAGTTCTAAAGTGAGTAACTTCAAGTTTCTTTCAAATACAATTTGCTGCCTCACAAGATGAAATTTGGATATATATATTTCTAGTCATAGAAAAAAGCAAGGTATTGTGTACCTTATAATTCTGTTGATACTCATGCTTTTCTTGATTTGAGAAGGTACTAACTTCCTTGTCAGGGATTTTATATCCTCCAGTAAGCATAACAAAATTATCAACTCTGGTATTGATGATAAAAGTTTTCATGTGATATATCTAATATTCATAATCATTTCCATCAAAAATAGGTGGTCTAGTTGGATTTATATTGTCAATTGAACCAATATTGATTCCTTCCATCTTAAAGAAAAATCATTCCACAAAAACATGTTAATAGAAAAAGTTCGGATTCAAGGAAAATATTCCTAAGCAAGGAAAAATATAGAACAATGAAAAATGAGCAAGGAAAACTTATATGAGAATATAAGTATTTCAGAGACCTCCTCTGATACCAATTATTGAGATGGTATGTGGGTATGATATGCTCTATAATACCAAATGTAGGATTGAAATGATATAGATACTATATGTAGTATCTAATGATGCTCAATATACAAGTGGGGGGGTGAATTGTACTCTTTAAAAATTCCTTTGGTACTTTCAAATATGGTTATGTTTAACAAGGTTAAACAAGGTAATTCACAAAACCACTAGTTCTACACACTTGCTTGATTCTAAAAATATGATTCTGAGAAAGTGATTCCGAAAAATGGTTCCATAAAATGAAATTTAATGAAATTTTACAACAAAAAATATTCTACCTTAAAGCGTATAAAATCTTACTAAATCAGAGTACAAGTATAAGGAAGTATAAGATAGTTATACTTTCCTCAACAAACAAAAATGCAGTGGAAAACTTGTAACAATAAAATTAACACGTAGTAAATCTTTTAACCCAAAGAGAAGGGTATCCAACAACCATGGATAAATCTCCCATGATATATACTTTCAAGAAAGTCTATCTTACCCACACCAGGGTAATCCCTCGATATGAAGATCGGAGTCTGTATTTTGATCCCCGCAAGCCCTCAACTTCAAGGTAGTTGGCACCTCTGTCTTCCTCAGCAAGGAATCCCTCAACTTCAAGGTAGTCGGTACCTCTGTCTTCCTATCCCCAGAAGCCCTCAATTGTACACAGCAACAATCGGAGTTGCACAAAGAAAATCTGAACAAGAATTTCACTATGCACAAAGAAATAAAGTCTCTCTCTCTAGAAATCTCTTTAGCATCATGTAATCTCTAGATTGATCAACTTGTTGTGAGATCTTTCAAATGAGATCATATTTATAGCCACAACACCAACGGTCGGCTCCCTCCTCCAACGGTCATATTCTTCCTTGAATTTTGGATGGACCTGTACACGTTTCACTCAACCAATGGTTAGTTAGTAACTGAAATCACAACATCGTTTTATAACAAAAACAAGTGTAAGAAAAAATATGGTTACATAACCAAAATCAATTATTTGTAATGTAAGAAAATAAAAGTTCAGAGTCTAAACAAAAACACATTTGTTGTCTGTAATACAAGGATATTCAGATTCTATTTTCTAAGTAATTTGGAACCTTAATTCTATAGAATTATAGAGTCTGAATTTCAAGGAAATTCGGAATCATGATTCACAAGAATTCAGAACCTGAACTTTCAAAGTTCGGAGTTAGAGTTCATAAGAATTCAGAGTCTGAACTTACAAAGTTCGGAGTTAGAATTCAAGAGAATTCGGAGTCTGAAATTACAAAGTTCCGAGTCTGAATTCATTAGAATTTGGAGTCATAACTCAGAAGAGTTTGGAGTTTGAATTCAGAGAACTTGGAGTCATAACTCAAAATATTTCGGAGTCTGAATTCAGAGAACTCGGAGTCATAACTCAGAAGAGTTCGGAGTATGAATTCAAAGAACTCGGATTCAGAAGTCAGAAGAGTTCATAACCAGAATTTTGAGAATTTGGATCCTAAAAAAGAATGCTTCATATCTAGGTAATTATAGGATTCCATGTTTTTGGGTAAAAACTTAATTTTACGTTTATAAAAAAATTATGAACAATGAAAAACATGGTAAGGATAAATTTCCTTGGGGAAGGAAAATTTTCCTTATAAAAGTAAAACAAATGGAAAAATGAAATTTCCTTAAGACAAGGTGTTTGTGATTTTCAAAACAAGAAGGAATGGTAAATTCATAAGGAAACCTTATTGACTCAACCATCTCCCCAAAGTATGAAGGAATGGAAAAGTCATAAAGAAAACCTTATTGACTCAACATTAGGATCATCTGGGTCTTTTTTGAAGCCGAGGGCTCCAGTTTTTAGAGAAACTGGTAGAGGCACATGGTTAGAACATGGTTACTAGAAACCATGCTACTCAACCATGTGGCCATATAAAGAGGATAATAGTTTCAAAACCCATGTTAGGGAATATTCGTGTCCATTAGAAATGGTACAAGTATATTTCTGAGGTGATTCACAAGAGCTATGAAAAGTTTTTCAAATTGTGTGCCTAGCCATGTGAGGGGGAATTCTTATTGGAAAGAGAAAAAACAAGGGTTGCACATGATTTTTCAAACCATTCACCTATCCATGTGATGGGGGTTCCACACTAGGTAGTGAGTGTGCATGGTTGGCACATAAATTGGCCAAACATGAATCCAAACAATGTGCCCTTCAAAAATGTGTGAAATTTATATTTTTCCCCTCTTTCTATTTAACTTACCTCCTCTTATTTCCTTCTATAAATCACACAGTAGATCTTCCTTTTCTATTGGAAGTTCCTCCTCTCATCCTAGGCTTTGAGCTAGACTCTCTGCCTAGAATATGTTCCATTCACCATTCATCACATTGGATCCATCTTAGTAAGTTGTTCATTCATATTATTTCCTTTATTTGTTTATCTTGTTTTATGGAATTATAAATCTATGTAATCTAAAAAGGCCTATTTTCAGGGTATTAGCCTATTTCTATGATTTCTCACAATCTGGATTTAATTAGAGGTCAATAATGGATGAGGAGTTGTCTGCCAATATAATGTATGTGGTATAGTACTTTTTCTCTTAAATATCTATTGTTTGTATTGCATTTAGTTGTTATCCACACTAGACCCTTCGTGTATTTCCTTAAAAATGATTAAATCATTTTAAATTAATTAGCACTTGTATAAATTCTCCCATAGACCCTTGTTATTATAATAGGTCATCCACCTCAATAAGTTCCACCCATTTGGGTGAGTTTATTAAATTTATATAACTATATAAATTATAATGTGAAGAAACCACCTTCTATGTGGTCTTTTATTTACTCTGTTCTAAAATGGATAGATTGAATTTAATGAAAAAGAAATGGGAAGACCAAGTATATTGGCTTTTGTTGAATTAAGAGTGAGGCCCATTATTAAATGGGGTTAAATGAAAAAAGTGATTTTAACCATTATAATTGCTTGGAAATTTTTAATGTATTAGATGAAATTATTATTATTATTATTATTATTATTATTATTAGACCATGGATATTTATTACTATGAAATGGTTAGGGTGATTATTGATCATGAAGCTTCAGGATCCCTTGTTGTTTCATGTTGACTATGGAGTTTTACATCATTCATTGAGATATTGTAAATGATTCTTTACACTTATATGGTTAAGATATTGATCATGATAACTCATGTCATTGACTGGGATTCTCATACATGCAATTTTTAATCCCTATATAAATTGTGGGTCAAAGCCCCTTATTTTATGTATGATACTATTATGATTATAAAAGGACACCTTTGTTGTGTGCCTTGGGTCCTGGATAGTATGATGTATCTATATATATTTCTATATGTGTTATACATATATAGTATATACATACATACATATATATATACATGGTGAAATGTGTTCAGAGATATTCTGTCCTAGGAAAAAGCAGGTAGAGTCATACAGGTTTCCCTTAAAAACCCAAACAGACTTGGTCATAGTTTCCATCACTAATTTATATTCATTATTACCTACACACTACTCATTTTTTTATTCACTAGCTAGATCATACAATATTTCATCGATGATGGTCTACTAAGTTTTAATCACACCCTATTAGGGCCACTGTTTGGTGCCCGAACAGATCTCATAGATGTTAGAAGGGATATTGGAAAGAATCCATATATGGATTCTTGATCATCTATTAGGTTGGGAACTTGGTATTATATGACTAGGTAAGCTCTCTAGATTCTCATGGGATATTTTTTGGTCTTTTGGTTTCTTTTATTGTATATATATTATATTGTATGACTTTTGTAATGTATACTTGAATTTCTTTTCATATAGCATATGGACATGACATCATTTTATATATGACTCTGATAGTTATTTCCTTCACCTTTTTTATTTATCTGGATGATTGATTCTATTACTCTTGATCATTATCATATGTTTCTTCTATTTATCCATATATTATACCATTGTTATCCACTCTGACTGTGAGGGTATAGTCTCCCTACAATACCATCATGGACCCTCACTGCTAGTTGGAAGCATATAGAATATGGGTAGGTTCACTTGAGGCCATGTGTCCAACCAGGTCAAGTTACCTATGAGTGAACAAGGCTCATAAAATCACATGTAATGGTTATAACATTTATGATATCCTAGTGGTAATGTGTTTTAATTTTAATATGATGGGATATTATGAAAGTGTGTGTCTAAATAAAAATATAAAGGATAGATATCATAAAAATCATAAGAATAAGGGTGTGGAAAGATCATTTTCTTTTACCTTAGAAAATGTTAGACCACTGAATGAAGTAGTGTTGAGTATATTACTTATTTATTCTAATTATACCAATGTCTTGTTTGATTTATGGTCAACACATTATTTTATTTCTATAAATATTTCTAGTAAAATAGAAGTATCACATTGATAAATAAAGATATAAATTTTTTAAAAACTCCTATTAGAAGTATTAAAGCAACAGAGATTTATAGAAACCTTCCTAGCATCTTATGTGTAATGGTTTTTCCTAAAAATATAGTTGTTTTTTCTTAGTGGAGTTTAATTTCATTCTGAGTATGGATTAGATTTTAGTTTATCATGCTAAGATATATTACAAATCTAAATAAATCAAAATAAATCAATATAGTGAGTTTTAATTCATATATAATAATGATTTCATGTCTTTGATAAAATATTAAGAATTTTAGACATTGATTAAAGATGGGGGTTGTAAAGTCTTGGTCTAACTAACCATTAAATAGATAGTCATATAAGTCACCACATGGTCTCAATAATTCCTCCCCATACTCTATAGGCTGCTGAATAATAGTGAGGGTATAATGGTGGAATGGTGGGGAGACTATACCCTCATGGTCATATTCTCACAGTGGTATATCAGATGTAAATCAAGGGATGATAGAGGAAGCAGTAATAATAAATGGAACATTGGAAAAAGATAAACAAAATTACTGAATAATAGTATTTGGTTAATGCTAATAAATACAAAAATTCATGCATGTTTAGATGATGCTACAAGAAAAAAGCAGGAGGTGTTATAGGTAGTAAAATACAGTAAAATGAAAAGGAGGCCAAAGGCTATCTCCATGACCATAATGGGTAATAAATCATTCCTATTCACCCTAGATCCCAAGTATACATCATAGAAAAATAAATAAATCCATAGATATACAAACATGAATATCTACTCAGGTACCCCAGGTTCAATAGTGTCCCGAGTTGGCTGTGAGATAAATCCCAGTAGGCCACCACCAAAGGTGTTTAGATCAATCCAATTCCTACACTATAAAATGAACATTGTGATAACATAAATAAGTATAATTTGATAAATAAATGTTGGAAAATTTCTCATGGTATCATTGAAGCATTTTTGAGGTGATTGTGTTTGTTGACAAAGCGGGCCACCATGTTCTGTTTGTTGATAGATTAGACCACGATGTCTAATTTCTTAACAAAGGGGATTTACATGGTGATTTGTTGAGTTCCATAGATATTTTTGACAACCTATGTTGAAAAAGAATGATGACAGAGGAATGGATGATCTAGAGGTGGTACAAAAAGAAGAGATCGAAGGTGGATCCATTTTCTAGTGTTTTCCAAATTTTTGGGCCTCAAAATCAGAAAATGGGGAAAATGCTTTTTGAAAAAGAAGTTGCACTCAAGATCTAGGATGTTTTGGAAACTTGTGTGAAAGGCATGTTTCAGGATAATAACGTCAAAAAATGGAAAAGGAATGATGTGTGTGAAAGATTTGGAAGTGGGTGCGAAAGATGAGGTTGTGTGAAAGAAACTTGTGCGCCCAATGTGACGTCAAATGAGGTTATTCACGCTCGAAGAGGAACTTGCACAAAAAAAAAGTTGAATCTTATGCATAGGGGTCAATAACACCTATAAATAAGAGGTGATCCACCTCATTCAAAAAATATCAACACTTAGAGTAAATCCAAGCACTGGATTGCGTAAGAATTTTGTGAAAGGGAGTTGCATGAAATATTTTGAGTTGTGCGCAAGCTAAGAAAGTTGCACGTAAGATTTGAGTTGTATGAAAGATTGATGTTGCGTGCAAGGGGTGTTTTGAGCCAAAAGTGGAATCTTGCACACAAGTCAATAAATTTGTGTGCAAGATGCAGTAAGGGTTGCGTGATAGATTTGAGGTTGCCTAGTAATACTGCGGTAATGTTTCATTCATCGATAGATGGAAGTGGAACGTCAACAGAGCATCTATAAATAGTTAAAGATACAGATTTAATTAGAGATAATGAAGAGATCTACAGGTCTACAAATTTTTTGTGGATCTTCTAAATAAATAGTGAGCACACTTCAGTCGAGAGGGAAGTGAGATTTCATATCGTGATTGGTTTTAAACCAGAATAAATAGTGAGTCTGCTTCGAACATTGTAAATAGTAGTGCCCTTTTAGTGAAGTTGGTACGTCAGCACATCACTGGTGTATTCTCATTAAATGTAGCCTAGTGAGGGTGAACCAAGTAACAATTATTGTGTCATGTGCATGATTTTTTTATACTTTTCTACGGGGAAGAGAGAGAAGAGAGTTTTTCTTAACAGTGAAACAAGATCAATAGGGGAAGTTTTTTTAATCTGTCATACCATGATTCACCCCCCCCTAGGGTATGTGACCTAGTGGACCCAACAATTGGTATCAGAGGGAGGTTGATATTAGTATTTCTCTATCAAATGGAGTTCACCAATCATAAATGGATTCTGATCTTTGATGCAAAAAATTTTCATCTATGGAAGAATCGAAAGCAACACTACTTCTAATCTTTGGGAATGGATATGTTTACAACAGCAATGCATGGTATAATAGCTGATATTAATAGTGGTGCATTATCAGAATCTGAGTGTAGAAATTTGTATATTGATACCAAGGGAATCAATGATTTAGGGGGAGCCCTATCCAATGATATCTATATGAAGGTGATGTCATGAAAAACATCACATGCCATGTGGGAAAAACTATTGAATATATATGAAGGAGATATAAAGGTCAGAGAGGCAAAGCTGTAAGTTTTGTGTAACAAGTATGAAGATTTAAAAATGAACCCGAATGAGACTGTTGATGAATTATTTGACAGGGTGAATATTGTTGTGGATGATATGCAAGGTCTTGGTGAAGTCATTGAATACATTAAGATCATAAAATTCATCTTGAGGAAAATTCCACCTCAGTTCAATCCAAAATTCTCAGTATTGGAAGATAAAGATTTGAAGGAGCTAACACTGGACAATTTGCACAGTACCTTGGTTGCATATGAAATGAGGAATGATGATAATGAGGCTATGAATAAGGGGAAATATAAGGAGGTGGAATTCAATTCCATGAAGAATCTCACCATTAAATATTCTCAGGAGGATGAAGATACAGATTAAGTGATTTCATTTCTTTCTTCAAATTTGCAAAGAGGAAAAGGAAATTTCAAGGGGAAACTTCCACTAGCTTGTTTTTGATGTGGAAAGGATGTTCATATTGTAGAAAGGTGTCCCAAAAATTTCCAAGTAGATGATGATGTCGATGAAGTAGAAATTCCAAAGAAGAAGTCTTCAGCTTATGGGAAAGGCAAGAAATAGTTCAAGAGAAATTTCTTTAAGAATAAGAATATCCTTTCACAAGAATGTGATAGTTAGGATGATTCTAAGGTTGAGGAGGTTAAAGAGATGGAGAACTGAAAAGATTGTGGAAAAAATGTTATGGTGGTAGTTGTTGATAGTACTCAGAAAAGGGAGATCGATGGCTTGAATAACACAATGAAAGATAAAATCAAGCATATCAATGAACTTGAAGGAGAAGTTGTAGGTCTGTGAAAAAGGGTTGAGGCTAATCTGGGGCTTGAATAGAAATAGAAAGTAGTTTGGGTTGATGTCAGACTACAAGCACGTGTTCCAAGAATTAAAATTGATGTGTTTACAAAGTAGAATCAGAAAATTCAAGGAATTGAAGGAACTACTGGCAGTACAGAGGTGACACGCATTAATGTTACTTTCATCAGGTTTTATTGTTGTGGAAAGATGGGAAACTCACAAAATGTGTGTTCTATAGCTAGAAGATATCAAAGGGACAAGAACATAGATGGAATCCAAATGAAGAAAAATTCTCTAAAAAATATATCAAAGGACACAGTTCTTTGTGCAGAGAATTTGGACACATGGATGGATACTATAAATCGACCATACATAAGAATATGCCAAAGTAGAATCGAAATGTTCACAAACAGCAGATCAATGAACCAACAGGTGAGATGAAGATGCAAAATAGATTTGCATTTTTAGAGATGAAGACGGTCCATTATACTCTGATAAAGATCAGAAGTCTCAATCTATATCGAGTGTGAAGACAAAAATATGGACCAAGAAGAAGAGAGTAGAGAAGGAAGTGGTTGCCAAAATTTCCCTTAAAGTATCAGATTGTTCTGGTGTGTGGATCCTTGATAGTGGTTGTACATCTCACATGAAAAGAAACAAGGATCTGGTTACCAGTATAAAATATGACAAAGAAAAAGTTGTCAAGTTTGGAAATGATGAAGGCCTGAAGATAATCAGATTGGGAAAGGACATGTTTGGGGGAAAAGAAATAATATGTGTTGATGTTTTGGTTATAGAATGTCTCAGTCACAATTTTCTTAGTATCAGTCAACTATGTGACTCGGAGCATTCTATACAGTTTACCGAGAAGAATTGTGTCATCAAGGGAAAAGATGGTACAGTGATACTATAGGGAAAAAGAAAAAAGTGGAATATATACCTTGTAAGTGGAGAATAAGATATGTGTTTTTTATTCATAGAGGACGAAAACAAATTGTGGAATAAACAACTTAGTCATCTATGTCAACCATCTCTGGATGATCTAGTAAAGTTTGAAGTAGCAAGAGACCTCCCTATGCTATCATGTGATCGTACACATACCTGTGACGCTTGTCAACAAGTGAATGTCATCAAAAATATGTACAAAGTAAAGGAAAATAAGTCAACAAGAGTGCTTGAATTAGTGCATGCTAATGTTTGTGGACCTATTTCACCAAGATCCATTGATGTAAAATGGTATTACGTTCTTTTAATTGATGAATATAGTAGAATAGAATGGGTATTCATCATTTACCATAAGTCTGATGTGTCCAGTTCCCTAAAAAAATATCGGAAGGAATAAGAAAGGATGCTTGGATAGAAAATTCTGAAGTTTCATGCAGACAATAGTACGGAATTCAAAAACATTCATGTCGAATACTATCTCGAGAAACGTGGGATAAGGCATCAAGTTTCTTTAGTAGGAACTCCCTAACAGAATGGAGTGGTTGAAAGGAGAAATCGAATCATCAACAACATGGTCAGAATAATGCTTATAGAAAAAGACCTACTAGAGAAATTTTGGAAGGAAGTAGTACTGACATTAGTCTACATTTCTAACAGAGCTCTGTTGTGCCCGAAGGAATGAAAGACTCCATATGATATGTGGTATGGGAAGAAGCCAATGGTGAAGTACTTTCAAATATTTGGAAGTAAGTTCTTTATAATCAACAAAGAAAAACACAAGAAATTTGAATCATGTGGAGATGAGGGAATATTCTTTGGCTACTTAGGAAAAAGAAAAGAATATAAATTATTCAACAAAAGGCAGGGAAAAGTAGTTGAGGGAAATGATGTCACTGTAGTAGAGAATGAGGAGATCATTAAACAGCGAAGTGAACAAGTTCCTGATGAAATTGATGAGGAGGAAAGCAATGATAGGGGAGAAGAAGTGGTAGATGCTGATTCAAAAGAAGATACCAATGATGATCATGAGGAAGTGACATCTATATCTGGAAAGAATCCAAGGAGTCGAGCTAAAATTGACAGGAAGAATATCATTGGTGATCATTCAGCTCCATTTCATACAAGAAGAATGAAATCTCAGCAAAAAAATCTGTCCTCTCTCAGGTAGAGCCTAAGTGTTTTTATGATGCAGCTGAAGATGAAAACTAGGTTCAGCCTATGAATGAAGAGCTAGATCAGATTGAGAAGAATCATAAACAGGAGATTGTTTCAAGGCCAGCCGATCAGAATTTCATCGGGACTAAATGGGTCTTTTGCAATAAGATGAATAAATATGGAACTATTATTCGAAACAAAGCACGACTAGTGTGAAAAGGATACTCTCAGATATAGGGTATAGATGATGATGAGACATTTGCACTGATTTCAAGGTTGGAGACAATCAGATTATTCTTAGCCATTGCATTGAAACGGAAGCTCAAAGTGTTTCAGATGGATGTCAAATATGCATTTTTTGAATGGAGTTATGGAGGAAGAAGTGTATATCGATCAGCCAGATGGTTTTCTCATTCATGAGGACGAGAAAAATGTTTTTTGACTGAATAAGGCATTGTATGGGCTAAAACAAGCACCAAGAGCATGGTACTCAAGTCTTGATGATTATTTGAAGAATTTTGGTTTCCAGTGTGGGGGAGTAGATTAAAATCTCTATTTCAATGAAGACAGTAATTAGAGGATGATAGTGCTAGTTTATGTCAATGACATAATATTTGGTTGATCAGATGAATCTCAGTGCAGAAGTTTTTCTAAATTCATAAAAAGTGAGTTAGAAATGTCAATGATTAGGGAACAGATGTTTTTCCTTGGCTGACAAATGACACAAGGAAGGAATGGAATATTCATTTCTCAATATAAAAATTCCAAGGAGGTTCTGATAATATTTGGAATGGAAAATTCAAAGGAGATGAAGACTCTGGTTACTACCTGGATGAAATTATAGAAAGACAATAATGGCAAGGTAGTTAATATCACAAAATATAGCCAGATTTTTGGGAGTTTACTATACCTGATAGTGATGAGACCTGATATTGTATTTTCCACATGCCAAGCTGCAATATATCAAAGTAATCCCAAGTAAATACACATTCTTGTAGTGAAAAGAATACTTCGGTGTATCAAAGGAACTATGGATTTCTATTTGATGTATAATGATAAATCTCAACAAGAGTTGTTGGGATATATAGATACAGATTGGGTCGGTTCAGTGGATGATAGGAAATCAACATCGGGAGGTGCTTTATATCTTGGTAGATTGTGTATTGCTTGGCTAAGCAAGAAGCAAGATTGAATTTCATTAAGCACCATGGAATCTGAGTATATTGCGGCCACTCAATCATGCACACAATTATTATGGATGAAGCATCAGCTTGATGATATGGGAGTTGAAGTGAAGTCTCCGATTATAATCTAGTGCGATAACATAAGTGCTATAAATATCAGCAAAAATCCCATCCATAACTCAAGGACAAAGCACATTGAGATAAAGTATCATTTTATCAAGGAGAAAGTTGAATAAGGAATAGTGAAGTTGGAGTATGTGCCTACAGAGCTACAGGTTGCAGACATTCTAACAAAGGTCATACCCAAGGAAGCTTTTGAGCAGCATTAACTGGCTCTAGGAGTTCAGTCGACTCCCCACACTTGAAAAAAGTGTTGATGCGGGACTACCCCCCCCCCCCCCCTCCCCGAGGTATGGTGTGTTTTTCTATAATGTGCTCATATGTGATCTCTCCAATGTCTCAGACCACAGAGGAGTGACCTTTGGGTTTGTTGACAAAAGGGGAGAAATAATGACTCCTCAAGGGGGAGACATTGTGGCTAAGGAAGGGAGAAAATGTCTTAGTCCAAGACATGGGGAGAAGTAAATAGGTGGAGCAGCGAGATTGGGTAGATTATTAAATCTGAATATGATAGAATTAATCGATCAAAGAATAGATATCATGACAACAGGGGATTATGATAAAAGTAGACGAGTGGTGTTGGAATGGTGTCATAAGGTTTCCAGCAATCACCAATTGGTATCAATGTGGTATCAACAATTGGTATTTGTTTTCCAATTAGTATCAGTTTGGTGTCAATAGTTGGTGCTTGAAATGAATTGATTCATTAATGATCTTTTCATTTACTCTTGTTTATCATGGAGATCATTACTCATGTGGTCTTAGAGTACGTGTTAAGTGAATCCTTGAACACTATCAGAATCGCAAGAGGCGAATGGTGGTAGTGGCTGGATGGAGCTTTAATGAGGTATCAAAGAGCAGAGAATAGTTATAAGAAGAGTTTTCAACAAACAAAAAGTGGGAGATTGTTGGGAAAAATCCCTTAAGGTATCATTGAAGCATTTTTGAGGTGATTGTGTTTATTGAAAAAGTGGACCCCCGTGTTGTGTTTGTTGATAGAGAAGACCAAGATGTCTAATTTATTAACAAAGGAGGTTTATATGGTGATTTGTTGAGTTCTATTGATATTGTTGACAAAATATGTTGACAAAGAATGATGACAAATGAATGGATGATCTGGATTCGGTACAAAAAGAACAGATCTATGGTGGCACCATTTTCTAGTGTTTTCCAAATTTTTGGGACTAAAAATCAGAAAATGGGGAAATATGTTTTTGGAAAAGGAAGTTGTGTGCAAATATATAGGGTGGTTTGGAAAATTGTGCACAAGGCATGTTTTAGTAGCAGAACATCAAAAAATTTCCAAGGCGTGATGTGCAAGAAGGATTTGGAAATGGGCACAAAAGATGAGGTTGCGCAAAAGAAACTTGTGCATTTAATGCGACCTCAAATGAGGTTTTGCACACTTGAAGAAGAACTTGCACGACAAAAGTTGAATCTTTTTCATAGGGGTCAAGAGTGCCTATAAATAAGAGGTGACCTCCCTCATTCAAAAAACCTCAAAACTTAGAGTAAATCCAAACACCAGATCATGTAAGAATTTCATTCAAAGCGAGTTGCACGAAAGATTTTGAGTTCCACGTAAGATTTGAGTAACGCGCAAGATTGAAGTTGTTCTCAAGGGGTGTTTCATGACAAAATCGAAATCTTTCACGCAAGGTAATAAAATTGTGTGAAAGACATAGTAAGGGTTTCATGATAGATTTGAGGTTGCCCAGTAATACTGCGGTAAAGTTTCATTCATCGGTGGAAGAAATAGGAATGTCAACAGAGCATCTATCAACAGTTAAAAACGAAAATTTCATTATATATAATAAAGAGACATATAGGTATATAAACTATGAGTGAATGTTCTAAAGAAGAAGTGAGCACGCTTCAGTTGAGAGGGAAGTGAGCTTTCATATCGTAATTGGTTGTTAATCAGAAGGGACAGTGAGTCTGCTTCGAAAATTGTAAACATCAGTGCCCTTTTAGTGAAGTTGGTACATCAGCACATCGCTGGTGTATGCTCCTTGGATGTAGCCCAGTGAGGGTGAACCAACTAAAAATCGCTATGTCATGTGCATTATTTGATTTCAATTTATACTTTTCTATGGGAAAAAGAGAGAAGAGAGTTTTACTTAACAGTGAAATAATATCAATAGAGGAAGTTGTTTTAATCTGTCATACCATGATTTACCCCCACCCCCCCCCCCCCCCTCTCAAGGTATCTAACCAAGTGGACCTAACAATAAATAAATAAATTACACTTAGGTATGGGTTCTTAGATGGATATCCAACCAATTATACCTACTTCAACTTAATCTGTATGTCTGAACCAAGGGAACCTATAGAATTAATATGTTAATATACATGGGATCACATATGAAGAAATAGAAGTGGGACGACCCCATTATTTTTATTTGGCTTAGAGGTCACATCCCTAGAACATCTTTCAAGTATTCTCTCATAATAATAAGGGACCACAAGTAATCAAATACAATCATCTATAAAATCCAATAATGGAATCCTAATCACATCCAAGGTGATCCATAATGGAATCCCAATGGTCACTATATGAGTCCTCAGTATAACCAATACCACAGATTCAATCCAAGAAAATACATAATTGAATCCCTTATATCACTCTTGGTATGGTAAACTCTGAGTATGTACCAAGTATCTCACATTAGGGGTTATAGTATCACCTAAGGCATGGTGTAGTCATCTTGACAATGAGTTCATCCATAGTTTCTCCCCTAGGAAACCGGTGTCATCCAATAGTATAATAAACTACATGGAGATATCATACAAGGAAATAAAAGTATCACTCCCAATGTGTCAAGTAGTACCAAGAAAAGAATACTGATTCCATCCATAGAATGATTATGTTGGGACCCATGTTCTCTACTGAACTGTAAGCAGTCAATGCACAGCAACCAAAATCACACATTATCACCAAGGCCTAACATGTACAATTGGATAAGAAAGCTATCCAAGAATTTAATCCAAACCAAATAACTATTTCATTAGGAAATAGGCACAAGTCATTAAGAAAAAACATATGAAAATAATAAACGAGACTTAAATATAAATAACATGGTATGGAATAATCTTAAATCATAAGAAATGAGGCATAAATCATAAGAGAAAGGTAATAAGGAAAAAAGCCTTAAATGTAAATCACATGGTATGGAAAAATATTAAATCATAAGAAATGATGCATAAAGAATAAGTTCAAGGTAATAAGCAATAGGACTTAAATATAAATAACATGGTATAGGAATAAGAAATAAGTGTGAGCAATGAAGAAGAAGCACAATGTAAATAGTATAACACATAAACATAAAGCATAAGGAATTTCATTAGTTTCGTTCATCAAATTAATTAAAATTTATTTTATTCAGAGAGTTCATGCATGGAATGAAGTATAGTAATTAAGTTCAAGGGACTAACTCATGGAAAACAACCCATATTATTTCAATTCATTAATGTAAGGAATTTATTAAGGGTAAAACACACCCTTAAGGGTGTTCAAGAAATAAAGTATAAAGGGAATATGGCCCCAAATAAAATACCATGCCCATCAAAGTCAAAATTGAAGAGGTGATCAACCAATGGGTAGATTCTCCACCCAAAAGGTTCATATCAGACACGGAAAGGGGTTCAATTTAATTTATTTTAGAAAAAAAGAGGTGTTTTCAGAAGAGTTTAGTGCATGGAACAACAGAGCACCATAGAAAATGAAATGAAACATTGGGAAAGAAGTTATAACACCCACCTCATGCTTATGAAGACCCATATTTCCAATAACATGCTTTTATTTTGTCTATTTTATGAGAAATAAAAGAAACAGATGAACGCCCTAAAAATAGGGAGAATTTGATCGCACCATGATAATTTTCATAAGAGGCAGTTAAGAAAAAAAAAGTGATAGAAAAATGTAGATCTTACCGATAGGAATATATAAGGACCAATGGTGCTCGATTAAAAAAAAGATGGAGGATATGGATAAAATCCTATTTTAGTTTAGGGATAAGCCTCATACGAGAGGGGAAAATGATTTCATCCATTGAAAAGAATAGGGGAGGAAGGAGGATTATATTTTTTGGTTTGTAAAGGGTATAATTAGAAATTCGCAAAAATAGAAATGGATTCATGGTTTGGATGCATGGTTTTTCCACACTGTTGTCCAAATCATGTGCCAATTATGCTTAAGGAACTTACCAAGAACCCCTTCTCATGGGATGGCCACATGGTTTGGATAACCATGAACAGCCCGTACAAAATATCACTATCAAAAATAATAAGCAAGCCTCATGATCATGAGGATACTCCTACGTGATTATATTAAAATGTGTGGCACCTTCTGCTCCACTGGACTAGGACACATGGTTTCCCCTAAGGGCTGCAAGGTTTTATACAAACTGTGTTCCCTACCTGCTTATTCCTTAAAGCGGGATTTTAGGCCCCATCACTCCTAAAACTTTTTGGAAAACCTTTGGGACACCTCAAGCCTTAAACCAAGTCTAGAAAATAAATTTATGTGTACCAACTCACATAATTACATTATGAATCTTGGTTTACAAAACAGACCATCTTCCAAATGATAAAATTCAAATTCCTTTGGAATTTCATCCAGTTTAAAAACATGGGACACTATAATCTCCTGACCTTAAAACTTATCATCCCTGAGAAGACTTTTGGAAATTGATTTATTATCACTCAACTTACTCAGGTTGTGAAGTATTATTCATATGGTCATGTGGAATTTCCAAACATCCAACACACCTCAGAGTTTCACCTTAAAATACGGTACATAAGCTATAAAAACTCAAGACATATCTTGTTTTTTCTGAAATGAATCACTTATATAGTGCATACCTGAGCCCATCTTACCCAAGACATGATCACATATTCCTCTCCTTCACCACCAAGTTATAGCATTTGTAAATCTGAAACTGAGTCATAGTATTCCATTGATGGAGTTATTAATTTAATCATGCCCTTTAGCCCTCCAATAGTGCACTTGACATGATTCTCATCTTAATGATTGGTCAACCCCCAATCAAACTTAGAGGACTAGTCAAGCCAAATTTTTATGAAAAGTATTTTTAGACACTCACCACACTTTTCTCAACCCAAAAACATTCTATTAAGTGATTCCCCACAAACTATATACGATAAGAGAGAGGGAAAACTAGTTGTATCATCCCTATTTGAATACTCTCAAACCACTCAACTTAGATTTCTGGTGTACTCAAAAAATAAGCCCAGTCACTTTTTTATGGTGGAACATCAATATTTCTCTGAGAATAGTCACCAAAGCCTATGACTAGCTTTCGGTGATGTCTCGAGCCCAAACACATACATGAATCTATTGTGCCCTAGAACAAACATGGGTGCATGCCATATCTAGATCACATGGATTTTTACCATTTAAAAATCACATCTGAGCCTGACGGCAATTCATAGCAACCTCAGAATCATCAATAAAAGCTTAAGAAGATCATCCAAGGAAAACTTGAAAGGGAACTTACAAGAGGGACATCAGTACAAAGTCAAATTTCCCCACATCAATAATTTTTAATGATTCCAAAGAAGAATCCACCTAGAGACCAAGTAAAATGTAATAGTTGTTTTACCTGAGTCTAATTGTGTCATTCCTACTCAGTAACCCAGGTATCACTCAACACTAACGATTCCTCTAAGTATAACTACACTTTGGGATGAACTCTATAGGAGACCACTCATAAAGCCCAATGGCTTTTAAATTTATTGTGGTGTATAACCAACTCTATCTTATTGTACCCAGATGATGTCAATATAGGTAATATGATCTTCATTTATCCCAGAGTACAATAAGATGATTTAAATGGTGTTCAAAAAGGACTTGAGACACTCCGACTATAAAGAGGGCTAAGTGCTAGTATGGTTTCAAACCAACCCTGCCAACTACATAGAGAAAGTTTAGTCCAACCTTTTAGGTCAATTTCCTTTGAAAAGTATTGGCATCAACCACAGACACAATTCCATTAACCAACCACAAATCCTTTACCACCTAAGGCATCTTGTGATCACTCAGAAACAACCACCAAGGCCCATCCTTGACCAACAGTGTCTTCACAGATTTCACATACAACCAATCATGACATCATCATGCTCTTGATCAAGTACTAACTTAAATGACAGATTATCATCCATAGGGGAATTTTTAATCAATATTGACCATTTCCAAATGGTATTTCCACGATTGCACCCCCAACTACTTGGAGGACATGCTATGACACTTATGACATGACGCTCCCCACCATAGGAGTTTTCTTAACATTGGATTTATAGATAAAGGGATATCATACCATAGAATGCTCCATAGAACACTAACCAAAGGTCCTAAAAGTAGACAACATAATTTTATTAATCATTAAACTAAAGGAGAGAAGGAAACCAATTGCTTAAAATTGATTTTCATCAGGGTCACAATTAGATATATGCATGGTAATCCTTTAAAGTTACCCCCACATGTGTTGTATCATTAAGAATAAAGTCCAAAAAAACTGATCAGCATGTCAACACCCCCAATCCTATTTAGAGCATAACCTCGAGAAATGGGATGATTTAGATTTCCAATAGTGTCCAGGTCACTCTACCTCAGATATGAGATGTTATAAAATCATAACAGCTTAAGAGTAAAATGATTCTCATCTAACTCAATATATCCCAACACCATTGAAATAACTTGATAGGTATCATGTGTAACAACGCCTACTACCTCAAGCAAAAAAAGCACATCTTGATACTACCCATGGTTTATCAGGCTTATGCATTCAAGTTTCTGATTACCTATGAAAAAGAACTAACCTAGAGTCACATTACTTCATATAAGTGTAGAATAATAGGATAACCTCTCGAGTCATCTAAAACTGAAAAGTAAGAATAGGAGGGTCACATGACCTACTAATTGGGTGACCATTACCTAGTAATTTTTACTACCTGAAACTAATCATTACACAATACCGACACCTTTTACAAGCCTCAACTTATCTAACGTTCACTCATCAAGACTAGGGTGTCACTTTTAAATGTTGAGAGTTCTACGAGGGACATATGACACCCGAACAGTACCACGCAAGAGAAACTACTTGTATAAAACTAGAAAGGGCTTTAAAGATTTGAGGGCACTACCAACAATGGGATATCCCTTTATCAAAGCATAAATAGTCAACCCAAAAATGAGGTTACACTTACAAAATTTCACTAGGATTAATGTCCTTTTACTTTGATTCAACTAAAGTAGTAGAGGACTACAGATAACTCCCACACTCTTTTTCTAAGTAAGGCTCAAGAAACACTGATACATCCCTTACATGAGGTTTAGAACTAAGGAAACCTTTTAAGGTTCTATCTCAAGCCATTATCCTAATTTAAATTTAATTATTTAATCATTTCGAGGCTTAAATGTTAAGAAAAAAACACCCTTTATGTTGTTACTAGATTTTTTAATTAACCATGGACTCATATAAATACATTTCAAGAAGATTAAAGGATCTTCTATTAATTAAGGCGGCACTAGTCAAAGAGGATTCCACCTCATGTTTACATGAAAACCCTTATAGGTGGCTATGAGCACCTTAAATGACCCCCAACACATAGAATAACATGACCTTAAGGGTTAAAAATCGACGAATAAAATATAAAGCAGGGGAGACCTACAAGGACCCCATTAAGCCATCCTGGGTTCATCATAATGCATCCCCATTTGATTTAAAACGTTAAGATTTTTAAAATGATCATAATGGGTTTATCTCATAAGAAAAATCGCCATGACCATCCTAATTAGGTCAATTCAAGTCCATCTCATAATCAACATACCGCAACTAACCTACTTGGGTCCAGTTGTGCATTCGGTATATGGTCATATGGGTTATCATGCCCAATTAATAGGGGTACAAGACTTAATAAGAAATCCAAGACATTTAAGGTTAAAATTTAATAAATTTATATATACAGTATTTTCTAAGTATAAGGCTCATAATAGATGGTTCGGTTATATGGGTTACCACTTCTCTATTTATAATGGGACCGTATACTTTACAAATCACAGGCATCACAACCATTTTATCTAGGATTAAAATAATTCAATAGACTTAACATTTATGCAATAGAATTTAATTATTTAAAATTAATCTACAATTATTTGATTATATGGGTCACCCTATTCCAATTCATAAAGAACGCATACACTTTATAAATTAAAAAATTGTTCACATCTAACCATATCTATAAATATTTTATCTCATGGATCCAATGGTTCATTTCTTAAACATGTCATAATTGATTAGTGAGGTTTCCCCATCAATAACCAATTAAAAATTTTAAAATTTATATCTTGGAATTCGAGACATAAAAATTTCATACAGTTTAACATGGTAAGGGGGCATTGAATCATAAAAATTAACCATAGAAGGCTACTATGTAATGAGGTAAACACAAATAACATTATAATCATAACACTCAAAGAAATAATAATAATTAAACACTTTAACATGTTATGAATAAGAATGTAATAAAATACCTTAGAATATTAAAGCTAATTATGTTACCAAAATCACATATCATGGAATATAATAGGAATGAAAATAACACATAGGTCACAGAAACAATTTCAAACAACCTCGCAATGTAATCTGCATGGAATGAAATATTCATGGCATGTGAATCTCAATGTGTCTATAATAATACATGTAATGCTACTTCATTTCCATGTTAGGCCAATGGAAAATGTTGTGAATATCATAAATTAGTAAGAAATAGAAAATACTCTCACCAATCAAGGTGAACTCAAAATCAACTATAATAACAAACAGCACGAACAGCAGTCCCATCCCGGGTCACATAGATTTTTCCCTATATGTGGGTTGATCAATACCAGGAATTGATATATATCAAGCACTCAAACATTTAAAGTATCCTGTATACCATTCCAAAAATAGTAAGAAAAAGAAAAAAAGGCCATGATTCCACTTTGTAACATCCTGACCTGACTAGACATTAAACTGGTAGTCGGACGGGTCACCACAGGACCTTAAGCACACATCCTCATATGCTAGAGGTTTTCGACTAGCAGTGAGGGTCTAATAGTGGAATGGTGGGGATAATATACCATCATGGTCTGAGTTTCATAGTGTTATATCATATGTAAATCAATAGATAATAGAATAAGCAATAATAATAAATGGAAAAGTAGTAGAAGATAGATACAATGACTAGATAAAAGTAAATTCTCAATGCCAATACGTATAAAAATGAATTCATGTCCAGATGATTCTATAATAAATAAGAAGGAGGTACTATAGTAAGTACAATACAATAAATTAAAGTATATCAAAAAGTATAACTCCATGGGAATCTTGGGTATAAGCTCAGTCTTGTTCTCCCCAAGCTACCAAGTATACAACACAGCACAAGAAATAAACCCATAAACCTGCAAACATAAAGCTTTTCTCAGCTACCCCAGGGCAATGGAAGCCTAAGCAGGGTGTGAGATAAATCCTAGTAGAACACCACTAATGGTGTATAGATCAATCCAATTCACATACTATAAAATGAATATGTTATAACAATGGTAAGTACAAGGTGATAAAAAATAAACAAATGACACTTTGGTCTAGGTTCCTAGATGGATACCCGGCCAATTCTACCTACTTTGGACTAAATTTTTTTTTCTGAACTAATGGAACCTATAGAAGTAATATAATAATATACATGGAATAACATATGAAGTAATAAAAGTGTTTCAACCCTGATCTTGTGCTTTGTCTTGGAGATCACACCCCTAGGACATCATTCAAGGATTATCTCAATGTGATCATAACAATAACAATAATAAAGAACTACAAGTAATCAAAACAAATCATCCATTAAATATATAAATGACATCATAATCCCATTCAAGGTGATCCATAATGGGATCCCAAGGGTCAAAATAGGATCCCTCGATATAACTAATACCATATATTTCATCCAAGGAAACCTGTAACAGTTTCCCTTATATTAATCTTGGTATGGTAAACTCTGAGTCTGTACTAGGTATCTCACATATGAGACCGAGAATCACCTGAGGCATGTCCTATCCATATTTACAATGTTCCTATACATGATTTCTCTCCTAGGGAACCAATGTCACCCAAGAGTATAATAATCCACCTAGAAAGCCCATGTAAGGAAAGACAAGCATCACTCCTGACTCATCAATTAGTACCAAGCCAAGCATGGTGAGTTCATCCCCAGCATCCTTAATTTAGGGCATGTGTTCTCTCCCATACCAAAATCCGTCAGGAATAGCAACCAAAATCACATATCATCATCGAGGAATATCATGTACAATAATATAAGCAATTTATCCAAGCATTTAATCCATGCCAAATAACTATGGAATAAGGTAGTAGGCACAAATCACTAAGCATAAACACACAAAAATAAGCAACAAGACTTAAATATAAAGCACATTGTATGGAATAATCTAAAATAATAAGTAATGAAGAATAAATCATAAGCACAAGGAAATAAGTAACAAGCCTTAAATATAAAGAATATGGTATGGCATAAACTTAAATCATAAGAAATGCGGCATAAAGCTGATGTGAAAGGCAATAAGCAACAACTCTTAAATATAAATCACATGGTATATGCACAATAAATAAGTGTTATCAATGAAGCATGAACACAAGGAAAATTTTATAAGACTTAAGTATGAAGCATAAGTCATTTAATTTGTTTCGTTCAACCAATTTAATCAAACTTATTTCATTCAAAGAGTTCAGCTATGGCTTGAAGCATATGAATTAAGTTCAAGGACCAAACTCATGGTTAACAATCCATATTAATTCAATTAATTAATGTAATGAATTTATTAATGGTGAAACACAATCTTAAGGGTGTTAAAACAATCAAGGATCAAGTTCATTTGGCCCCAAAGGAGGAACCACACCCATATAAGTGTAAATATTCAAGAAATAAATCAAGGGGTTGGTTTGCCTCTCACATGGTTCATACCAAATATGGTAATGGTTTCAATTTAATTTACTTAAAAAAAATAGGCATCGCCGGAAGAGAATAATTAACGGAAAAATGGAACACCAAATAAAATGCAATAAAAATTTGGGAAATAATATTGACCATCTTCATCATGCTTATGAAAACCCACATGTCCAAAAACATGCTTTTATTTGGTCTGGTTTTAGAGAAATCAAATAAACATATGAAGGCCTTGAAAACAGGGTGAATTAGGTCACACCATGATAATTTATTTGAGATAGAGTAAAATATAAAAAGGGATTGAAAAATATAGAGCTTACTGAGAGGAATACATACGGACCAGTGGTGCTCAATTCCAAAAACGAATGGAGGAGATTGGTAAATTCGAGTTTAGTCTTGGGAGGAGCCTCACGCGAGAAGGGAGGAGGAGTTTTTCCATTGGAAATAAGAGAGGAGGGAGTAGGGTTAGATTTTTATATTCATTAATGGTAGAATTAAAAATTCACCCAAATAGATAGGGTCTCATGGTTTAGTCACATGGTTGGCCAAACCATGTGCCAACCATGCTTAAGGCACTACCCACGGACCCCCTTCACACAGGTTGGCTGCATGGTTGGGATAACCATGTCCAACATGTGAAAAATATCATTTTCAAAAACCTGCAGCAAGTCTCTCGGTCATTTATCTCCTCCCACATGGTTAGATCAAAACATTCAGAACCTCCTACTCCACTAGATCAGGCTTCATGGTTTCCCCTAAGGGTCGCACAGTTTCATACAAACTGTGTTCTTTACCTGCTTCTTTCTTAAAGCGGGCTTTCAGGCCCCAACACTCTTGAAACTTGACAGAACACATATGGGACCCCTAAATCCTTAAACCAAGTCTAAAAACAACATATTTAAGTGTTAAAACTCATGAAATTTAATTATAAATATTTTTTACAAATAGAACCATCCACTAAATGAAAAAAATCAAATTCCTGTGGAATTTCCTCCGATCTGAAAACCTAGGATGCTATAGCAGTGAAATTTATCTTGCACATGTCATTAAAAATAAGGTAAATATTCATTTTAGTGATTTTATTATAGTAAATCAATATTTATATTTATTTATTGGTGATATTTCTAGTGTTATTCTTGGAAAATATATTGAATTTACTATTGGATTTATTCTTAATGTTATGCTGATTTCAAAACCTCCTTATTGAATGGAACCAATGGAACTATTGGAATTAAATAAAGTAGCTGAAATAATTACTTGATAAGGGTTTAATCCACCCTATTACTTCACCTTAGGGTTCCCTTGTTTTTATTATTGAACATAAATACGGTTATATGAGGGGGTTTTTTATTATATTTCACTCAATAACATTAGTATTAAGAACAAGTATCAATTAAATCATATCAATGACTTGTTTGATCGGCTTCAGGGTGCTCATTGTTTTTCCAAGATTATCCTTCAATCTAGATACCATTAGTTGAAAGTTAGGAAGGGGTACATTCTGATTATAGTTTTTTATACAATGTATGGTCATTATGAGTTTATGTTTATGGATTTTGAGTTGACAAAATCATCCACTATATTTATGGATCATACGAATATTTTTTTTCATGAGTATCTGGAAAAAATTTTCATGGTTTTCATTGATTAAATTATGGTATGTTATAAAATATATGAAAGTCATGATAATAATATTTTATTAACCTTAATAGAAAATAATTTGTATGGAAAATTCAATAAATCTTAATTTTAGTTACAACTAATTTTATTCATTGGGAATATTGTTTCAAAAGATGGAATAAATATTGATCGTATTAAAACTAAAGTGGTTGACTAATATAAAATACCTATAAATTTCACTGATAATTGAAGTTTTTTTTTAGGACTAGTAGGTTTTTATTTAGGTTTTGTTGAAAACCTTTCTCAGTTATCTACCCCATGACTAAGTTAACTTGAAAATGAGTTAAATTTATCTACATAAAGGAATGTGATAAATTTTTTAGGAATTGGAAAAAATATTGGTTAATGCACCATGTTATAATTTCCATCAAGAAATAGTGAGCTTTTATTTACATTGATGTTTCAATAAAGGGTATTTGCTTTTTATTGGTGCATGATTATTGGGGAATTACATATGCTTTATGTCAATTGAAACTCTATGAGAATAATTTTCCAATTCATGACCTTGAGTTTGCTATAGAATTTTTGGATTTGAAAATTTTGAGGAATATTCTATATGGGTTAAAATGTGATATATAGTTGAATCATAAAATTTAGAATTATATATTCACCCAAAAAGAGTTGAATATGCAGCAAAGAATATGGTTGGGAATGATAAAGTATATTATTACATGATTTACTATCATCCTGGGGAAGCCAACGGTGTATTTAGTGCCTTTATTAGAAATTATAACTCATTATTAATTATGTTATTCTTGGAACACGATGCATTATTTAATGATTTAATGAATTTTGGACTGGAAATTGTGTATATAGAAACCCATTCCCTTTTGGATCATTTATCAGTACAATCATCCCTGGAAAAACGAATTAATAAGGATCAGAAGGAAGATCGTGGTTTTAAAGTAATGTAGATTTGGTTAATTAAGGTAAATTACTTGAATTTAATATTGATAAAGATGGTATTATTAGACTTTGAAAGAGGTTATGTAGTCTATGTTTGTTTAATTTGAAATGGGAATTGTTGATAGAGGCTCACATACCTCAATTTTTTGTTTATCATAGAATTACTAAGATGTATAGAGACCTTTAGGAATATTATTAGTGGTAAATGATGAAGAAATAAGTAGTTGATTTTACAGTGAATTGTTTGAATTGTTAATTAGTTAAAGTTGAGTAAAAATTATTGAATGGGGAGTTTTAGTCATTGTTAGTGCCTAAGTAGAAATAGCATCATATATCCATGCATTTCATAATGGGATTATCAAATACATCTCAAGGAAATAATGTTACTTGGGTCATTAAATATCATTGGACTAAATATATACATTTTCTTAATATTCAAGATATAATGTTGTTGGATCATCAGGATAGAATTTATGTTAAATAAATAATCAGGTTACATAGAGTCCCTTCCTCAATTATCTCTCATCAGGATCTTAGATTTAGATTAAATTTTCAAAAAGGACTTCATAAGCCTTTGGGTACTGAATTAAATATCATTACATATTTTCATCCTCAATTTGATGGATAGTTAAAGTGGGAAATTCAAAATTTGAAGTATATACTCCATAATTTTTCTTTAGATTACCAAAGAAGTTGGGATTAGAATATATCATTGGTGTAATTTTCTTATAATAACTGTTTTAATTTTAATGTATAGATGGATCCATTTTAGGCATTGTAGGAAAATGGTGTCAAAATTCAACGTATTGGATTGAATTTTATGAAAGAAAGTTGTTAAAAATATAATTGGTAGAAGAAATTTTTAAGGAGGTAAATATGATTCAATAGAACAAAAGGATATATTAGATAATATAGAATAGTTATATAGATAATTAGAGGAAATATATCTTATTTTAGGTAGGAGATCATGTTTTTCTTAAAATATATCCTTAGAAATATGTTATGAATTTTAGAGGGAATGGAAAATTAAGTCCATGATTTGTTGGTCCATATGAAATTATAGAGAAATTCATGTCATTTTCTTACTAAGTAGCCTTACCTCTAAGTTTATCTTAGGTACCTTTTGTGTTTCCTATTTCTTGGTTTAGTAAATATATACCTGATAGATCTTATGTTTTGATCCCTTAAGTAGTTTAGTTGGAAGAGAATACATATTATGAAGAAAAGTTAGTTCATATTGAAGATAATAAAGATAAGGTGTTAAGGAATAATGTGATAGACATGGTTTTGGTTTTATATAAGAGCTGTATGATGGAAGAAGAAATATGTGAATCAAAGAAAACTATGAGGGAAAAATACCCTCAACTATTTAAGTAATGAATAAAATTATGAGGACATGATTTCTTTAAGGGGGAGAATATGATAACCAAGTTAATATTAATAATAAGTCAATTTCATGTCTTATTAATATTTGTGATTATATATTATGGATTCATAATCACTTTAATGATTTTAAGTAATTTTTCAATTAAAAAAGAATTAGATTTATTCTAACTAAATTGTTTTCCATGAATTATGTTGTTTTATTTAAAAATTAAAATTCAAAATTTTATACATTTATTTTGATAAAAAATGACTTTATTTTTGGATTCATCAGATCAAATTTATCTTGGGGTGATTTTTTGGAATTTTTCTAAAATGGTTTATTTTTTGAATAGAGAAAAATACTAATTTTACAAATAATATCACTTTTATGACTTCATTTTGATAAAATATTGACTTAAAAATATATAAAACCTTTGGATCTACAAAATATATGTTAATGGAGTAAAATAGAGAATTCAAAAACATCATTTTGAATTTGGAAACTCATTCTTGAATTTTTTAAACTTATATTATGTTTTATTCTAATTAAAAACTAACTTTAGAAATTTCCATTTAAAAACAGTTCAATTATATCCGTCATAGCGAAACATAGCATAAGGAATAAAATCATAGTAAACATGCTAGCTTGGGGACTTGAACTTCTGACTGAATCCTTAACCCCCCCCCCCCCCCCAAACACTTACCACCTAACCATGAAAGGTCATCTAAATTTAATTTTTTAAATTATAATCCAATTAAATTAATGAGGATAAATTATATGTATAATTTTAATATAAAATCATTTTTATGTTAAAATGGGGGTTTTTCTATAAACTATTTTTCTTATATTTTACATATTTATATTAAAATTAATTTCTAAAATATTTATAAATTAATTATGATAAAATAAATTCTATATTTGGAATAATCATGTCCAATTTTTTTAATTTGTTCCCTTTTATTTTTTTTATATAAGTTAATTACCAAGGTAAAAAAATTCACCTCAGTTAAGGCTAAAATGGGTTTAAAGGGTAAAAAAAGTATAATCCTTCAAGATACCACAAAAAAACTTATTTAAATATCATATTTTTTTAGTTTATTTATGAATACCTCACATTAGCTATGAAAATTGAGAGTTTTTGAGCCACTTAACTATAAAAATGACTTTATAATAATTTAAAACATTGACTAATTACAAGAGTGCCACTACCCACACTTATAAAATCACACCTCCTCTCATTAATTATACACACACTTTTAGCATCCATATCAACCAATATCTACTCAAATATCTTCCTGAATCTACTATACATAGCTTAGATGTTCTTGTATCCTCAAAACACTCATCCTAGATGGCTTAAGGTGTAATCTAAAGAGGTTTTATATGGAATAAGTATAATCCCAAACCAAAATCTTTCAAGTTTATTTCTTATTATACCTCATTATAAATATATTATAATCATTAAAACATAATCAAATTAGTATATTCACAATATTTAAATTTTATTATCTTGATGGAGAAAATATTTTATAACTCATTTCAATCCTATGGGAAATGAAAACTCTACTCAGGCGTACTTGTGGACTACCATCTCCACGAAGTAGTGTGTTTCATGTTTCATCACCACATCACATGTGTGGTTATAAATATGTACTTAATTTAAATATATGATATTAATTATATAATTATGATTCTATAAAAATAAGATATAATCTAATTTCTTACCCCCACATCTGTTGGAAAATGATAACGTTGTGTGTGCGTAAGTGTTGACCACCACCTCTATGAAGCGATGTGATTAATTTTTCATTACTGTCTCACATGGATGGTAATAAGGATTGATTTAATAAATAAATATGATATTTATAATATTTTTATTATTCTATAATGATAAAACTTTATCATATTTATTTCCTTTTTATATATTATAAATATTGAAATACGTGTGTATGTGTGGACTACCACCTCTGTGAAATGATGTGTTTCATTTTTCATGACCACATTACATGGATTATTATAAAATTATCTTTTATATATATAAAAGGTAACTATAAAAACTTTAAGATTCTAGAGATGATATAATAATTATCCCTTTTTAATACGTTAAATGCACTGAAGTTATTTTGAGTTAATAAATTGAACGAACAAAAAATATCTGACATAAACATAACTAATTTGGTAACTAAATTAAACATGGTAATGAATGAAATAAAATGAATGATAATAAGGGAATTAACTTGAAAATTTTTCTTAATTAATTAGGAAATTAATTAAATTGTTTTATTCAGGAAAGTAAAATACATATGTGGTGATTCAAAAGATGGGTTAAGGGATTTAATTTAAAACCATGTTTTAAATTTTTCCTTTCAAAATATTTATATTATATATCCCTATTATTAAAAACATTTCAAGGGTGTTCTTGTTTATAATTCAAATATTGTTAAATTTTATCTTAAAAAAAATTACTTAATTTAAAATGGTTCTAAAATGGGAATATTTTTAATGTTTTCTTCATGGTTCAATTTTTATTTTTTTAACTAAAGGGAAAATGAATCTTTTTAAATACTTTTTTCATGATCTTTTTTTCCACCATTATATCCATTATTCATTATCAAGTTTCTGCTAAAAGTTTTTATTTTTTCAAATAATATATTATTACTTTTATTTTGGTAATTTTTATCTTATAAATGTTTCCAAAAGAAAAGAATATCTTTTCTCATTTTTATGAGATAACTAAAAGTAGTTTTGATTAGGACCTATAATGAAAAAACATATGTGTTTTATAATGGAAATTTTATATTTTATGTATTTTTTTATGATATGCTTATTGGATATTTTATATGGTGATGGTTGAACTTGATATAGGTTTGGTGATGGGTGAGCCTGATATAGCTCTTCAATACATTGGGTAATGATAATAGAGTTAATGGGAAATAAGTAACTCTTAAGAGATATATTGGAATTAACTAATAAGTTTATTCCTCTAAAAGGGTTATTATAAGGATAATGTCTCAAAAAACCTACATGGTTTTTATATTCTTTCAAATTATTTTTTATATAAAAATGATTTCATAAGATAAGAAAATTAGCTTATGGTTTTATGATTTTTAAGACCTTTTTATATAAAAGGTTTGTTTTTTAAGGAAATGTTTTCATGTTTTTCAAGAAACGGACATGATAATGATATTTCATTTTATATTTCATAATAGATAATTTATGAAAACATTTGGAAGATAATTTTATTTCAAGGTTTAGTAAAATATTATTTTATTTCAAAGTTTATTTTTTGAAAGGAAAAACTTCCTTATGGAATTTCATATTTTTTTAAAAATGGACTAATATGTTTCGTTTATGTAAAACAAGATCTTCAATTATAGTAAGTGAATATTTAATTATCATGAAACCATATTTAAATGGAAATTTTAAAATTTAATGGCACAAAAATTCTAATTTTATGTGATTTTAAACTTATTGTGTCAAAATAATCCAAAGATGAATATTTAAAATTTTCCCTAAGAAATAAGCTTATAAGAATAATTTAAAATATTTTATTTAACTAATAATACTTTTATTTATAATAATTTTTTATAATATTCATAATTAACCATGTATTTATTATAAAATTAATATAATAAAGGTAAAATAATTTAGAGTAAAAAAGGGATATTTTTAAAAAAATTGTTTTTAAGTGCATAATGTTTTTTCATTTTAATTAATTAAAAATATATATTTAATAATGAATTATTTAAATTAAATTTATAGACTATATATCTAAATATATTAATTTTAATTCCTGTAATTATTATTACTAGTTATAGAGTTCATGTAAGATCATCTTATGCTTAAGAAATACATTTTCATGAAAAACTCATTTTTTGTCACATTTTGTGGGTTTATTTTTAAAATTAATTTCTTCAATTTATAGGAATGGAATTTGATAAAATTATTTCCATAATTTTAATCATAATTTAAATTTTTTTTAATGAATTATCTTTCATTTTTTGTCATTATGAATAGTAAAAATGGTAATAATTGTTTACCACGGTTAAGGTTAAACCAGGTTTACCGAGGGTTAATCTAAAAAATATAATGTCTAAAATGATGTAAAAACTTGTATAAATCATATTTATTTAATTTATTTAGACCCTATATTATATAAAATCATAAATATATTTCATTTTAATCCATGTTTCTAAGAAATTTACTTCATAAAATTTTTAAACTTTCAAAAGTTACAAGTGTGCCACTCACCTCACTTATAAAAGGGAACATTTTCTCCTCACTTATTCACACCTATTGATCCATTTATCTCAAAAAACATACAAAAATATCTCACCAACATTCATAACCACATTCAATAAGTTTTTTTCTTCCCAAAAAGTCAATCTTAGGGTCTTTAATAAGATATTTAAAGGATCTCTTTCAAAAAAGAGGTAGTCATCTTATAAATGAACACTTTCCTTTTTATTCTCATTTTACCACCTTAAATTTTGTCCTAGACATTACAATATAATAAAAACAGTATCTACCATAAACTTATATGTTATTATGTTGATGTCATAATATTTATATATATCCTTCTCTATCAAATGGAAAATAAAACAATCGTTCATGTGTACGGTGGACTACCGCCATGTAAACAGATGTAATTTGTTTTCCATCACCACCTCACATGGTTGGTCATAATGATGAAAATGATGAATATATATTATATCTATTATATAATAATAATTCTTAAAAGTAATATATCACCTACTTCATTACCATTCCATCCATTATAAAATGATAACATCGCTCGAGTGTATGTGTGGATTACCACCGTCATGAAGTGATGTGATTCATTTTTCATGACCAATTTTCACAGATGATTATAAATATGTATATAATGAATATGTTTTATTTTTATATCATGAATATAATTCTATAGGTTATATAACCATGATCAAGACACATGGACAATAACTACCTAATCAAAACATACCTGAAAAGAGAAGCAATTAACACCTGAAACAATGATAATAATGAAAGATTGTTAACAAATGGGTGATAATATATTATAAGAGGATAAAATATGATATTATAAACATGTATATGTTTATTTTAAATAATTATAATAAATATATATTTATTATATAGGAGGTTAAATCACATTCAACTATATGGAAGTATGAGTTAAGGGATTTCGTCTCTATTTCCACTCCATTGATACATATTTGGTAGTATGCATCTATTTTCTTTTATGTGGTATATATACTACTCCTTTTATGTATATAAAATAAATCTATGTTTATTCATGGTAATTAATTTTTTTATTCAATTTTACTCTTTCAAGGGGTTATAGTTTAAAAGTTACCAAATTAGTAATAATTTATTTTACAATCTCATTTTTTGGTGATTTCATATTTTTTTAAAGGAATATTATAATTTATACTTTATAAAATCACTCTATTTTATTATCCTCTAGGTATTTAATGATTTTACATGTTTTCTTATAACTTTTACTCTATTTTTCACTTGAATCGTTTAAAAAAATTATAATAATAACTAGTCTTATTTCTCTTTTTCATCAAGTATATTTTCATTCTAGGTTCGTATTTCTCAAAATTATTCCACAAAAGTAATTTTTATTTAATAAAATTATTTATTAAGGAAATTTTGTTTTATCCTTTACTTTTTAAATGGTTTTGAAGGAATCTTGGAAAAGATTTATGAAAGGGTCATTTTCATCTTTCTTTAGAAAAATTCAAAAGGAATGTTTCTTTTTTTTACATATACGACGTTAATGTATTGTCTCAATTCCATAACAATTTTATGTTATTTATTTTATTATACATTTTTTAACAGTTTTATAAGGAAATTTTTTGATGAAAATTTATTTTTGAATTTTTCTCTTCCATTTTGTTTTATTCTCTAGAAGAATTGATTTAATTACAAAAACTATATTTATAAAGAATTGATAGTAATATTTTTATCTCTTATTAATTTTTTGGTCATTATATTTCTCTTGAAAAAATAAATTTCATATGATCATATTTAATCTGAAATATCCATATTCTCTATATCATGGGTATTCTTATTACCTAAATTGAATATCGAGTCTACATACATTTTTTTACAATGAAATTCATCTGATTGATTAGGGAAATATTGATATTCTATATTCTTAACTCAGTATGGATATTTATCATAAGTCATATTGTTCATTAATTAAATTTATCATCAAATATATGAGGAATGCATTGGAAATGTAGTTACATGTGGGCCTATTAATAGATATTACTTCAATGCATTGAAAATTTTCATGAATCAAACCAATTATATAGACTTATTAATTGGTTTTTTAGTGCATACCTACCTATATTTGAAAATATATTGGCACAAGGCCCTGATCAAGAAGTATGTTTCATGAATTTCCATCATTGAGAATTTAGTTATTATTATCCCTGAGATTATTATATTGATATTATCCATGGATGTATTTCATGATCAAGTTATTTTTAAATGAAATTCATTTTTAATTATTTACCTTTCCTTATTGAATATTCTTTATTTACTAAAGATATATTTAGTTATACACAACCCTTATTGAGAATTTAATAAGGCCCTTATTTTGTTTTCCTTTCCTTGGGATATGAATAAGAAATATTTTAATGAGTTTCAATGATGCAGAATATTTTCTTTTTTTATGTTTCATATTTTATTTATAATATAAAATCGAAATCATGTATATATCTGGTTCTTCAAGACTACTAAATTAGTCGGTCCACGGTGATGTGATCCCTTGTATCTTATTCCTATGTAAAAAATTAGACATCGGGATTGTGTTACTAGAATTGGGGTAATTATAGTTGGTATCAAAGAAAGTTTAGTAAAAACCTTGGGAACTAGATTTTGGAAAACATAGATTAGGGAACATAATCCTATGACAAAATCTATGGATAATTCTAATTGTATGATAATATCATAAGTCTAATTAAATATTGTGTGATTTTCTTACCAAATAAATCCTTGTCTTAATATTATTAAGTGGATGTGGTTGTAGCACAAATGTACCTAGGTGTAACAACTCTGAATGGGGTAGATTGGGTATTAACATGATCATCATCAGATCATGATTAATGGGCTTAAAACTACACACATGGATATAAACTCCCATGGAATATTGTTTGGATGATTCACATGATCTTTATGAACCATTATTAAATATTTTAAAAAAAATTATGATTTGAGGATATTCCCAAAAAAACCAGGTTAATGATTCTATTATTGTATATGAATAAATTTTCAATTTATGTTAAGTGTTACACCAGATTTATAATTATGAACTATGATTTAAATTTCATAATTTTTTGAGATAATTCTATATATGAAATTTTTTATAAATAGTTCCTAGTGAAATGAATGTTATCAATACTGATGGACAATGTAGATATTTCCCTACTAAGAAATCCAATAAAACTAGTGTTAAATATAATAAGATCATGACCATATTAGTGAATCTATCCTAATTTATGAATAATAACCTTTCACATATAGAGAAACATGATGTTCCACTATATACTACACCTATATTGGATCATTTAATTTGATATAAGACTCCATATTTTAGTTGAAATAGTAATCCATTGGTTGTTGAGCAATGGATTAGGTCCCTTGAAAATATATTTCAATACTTGGGGTGAAATTAAAGAGAAATGATTATGTTGTTAGTGTATTTATAGGAATGGTATTAATATTCAGGATCATTATAGAGACTTCACTAATGAGTAATAAAATACAATTGGTGTTGGATTTGAGTATATCATAGCCATATTAGGGAAGCTAACTCAGGTTATGACTAATAACATTGGACATATAGAGAAACATGATGTTCCATGACATGATACACCAATATTGGATCATTTCATGTGAAATAAGCCTATATCTTTTAATGGAACTACTAATGAACTGGTATCTAAGAAATAGATCTTGGTGTAAGGATTGGTATCAATACTCATGATCCTTATTATGGATTTTATTTCCAAATATGATGAAAAATTTTATTTCCAATAGAATGAAATTATGATTCATTATGAAGATTTATAATTACTTATCTTTATATGCGAGACTCTGTTATCTACGTTATTTCTAGATCAACCTCTAGTAGTATTCATAAATGAGACTATTGGGGAATATGATCATATGAAATCTACATATGGGAAAGATAATCTTCAAATTAAGTATTTACATATTATAATAAAATACATGGATGTATTTTATAAGGAATTACCTAGACATACACTTAAGCTCAAAGTAGATTTTTCTATTGATTTAATCCTTGATGTGAGGCCTATATCAAATAATCTTTATAGAATGGATGCAGTGGAATTATTTTAACTAAATAAACAACTTTAGGAGTTGTTTGATATGGTATTTATATGACCTAGTGTTTCACCTCAGGGATCCCTTTTTCTTTTTGTTAAAAAGAAAGATATATTTATGAGGCTATGAATTGATTATAGGGAAATCAATGTTATTACTATAAAAAAAGTATCATCTTCCTCACATAGATGACTTGTTTGATAAATTTTAATGAGATCAGTATTTTTAAAAGATTGATTGTCATTCTAGGTATCATCAATTGTGATTAAAGAAAAATATACTTCAAATACATTATATCATAATAGGTATAGACAGTATGATTTTATAGTATTTCCTTTCGGATTGACTAATGTACCCTCAATTTTTATAGATTTAATTAATAGATTACTCAAGTAATATTTTGATTACTTTTTGTGGTATTTATTAATGACATCTTGGTATACTATTTAAGTTTTAAGGATAATGATAATTAGTTTTTAAACATTCTTGAGAATCTTAGACAAAAATATTTATATATAAAATTTAGAAAGTGTGAATTCTATCTTTCAAAAGTTTCTTTTCTAAGCCATATTGTCTCCAAGGATGGAATCTCAGTTGATCCTTTGAGGAAAAATGTAGTCAAAGAATGGCCTACATTGATGAACATCGGTGAGGTGTGTGGTTTCATTTTTGTTCTAGGTTACTATCAATGATTTTTTCCAAAAAATCATGATTGGATAACTCATTAACCAAGATAACATGTGAAGGGGATAATTTTATATAGAAAAAGGAATGTGAAGAATATTTTGAAGAATTAAAAAGATGTTAGTTAATGCTCTAATATTTACTCTACCATCATGAAAAGATAGATTTTTTATATATAGTGATGCATTAAATAAGGGACCTAGTTTTTTACTTATATAGAATGATAAACTTATTATATATGTATCAAGGTAATTAAGGACCTGTGAAAAGAACTATATAACCCATGATCTCTATTTGGCATCCATAATTGTTTCTTTAAAGATATGGAAACATTTTCTCTATAGTGAAAATGTGATACATATATATAGATCATAAGAGTATGAAGTAAATATTTTCATATAAAGGGATAGATATTATGAAAAGGATATCGCTCAAGATATACAAGGATTATGATTTCTCAATACACTACCACCCAGGTAAGGAAAATAAGGTAGTGGATGAATTCATTAGGAATGATCAGGGAGTCCTGACTAAAATGAGGGTCAACATGGATCTTATGTTCATGGATTTAGTAAATATGGGTATGGTAATTATTAAGGATGGAGAAACATCACTCCATTTTAAAATTATTACAAAACTATCTTTATTGGAAAAGATGTAGTTCTCATTATGACGATGTGAATTTTCAAAATAAAGTTAAATCTGTGAATGATGGGAAATTAGTAGAATTTATTTATAAATATGGTGTTCTGAAATTTGGAAAGATGTGATTTGTTATGTATATACTTGATCTAAAAATAGAATTATTAGATGATTTTCAAAGCTTAAATTTCTCTTTACACCTTAGTAATGCCAAGATGTATAGAGATTTGAAGAAACATTTTGGTGGGATAATATGAAGTGGGAAATTACTGATTATGTATCAAGATTCTTGGTTTTTCAATCAGTGAAGGCTAAGAGACAACATCATAAAGGATCCATGAAATATATATCTATTCCCATGTAGAAATGTGATGACATTACAATATACTTTTTCATTGTATTGCTAAATACTGCTAGAAGAAATGGTAAAATATGGGTTATTATTGATCACCTTACTAAATCCATACATTTATTATATATAAGAGACGATTTTCATATTAAACACTTTGCACTACTCAATATTAATGGATTTATAAGACTTCATGGTACACCTATTTAAATTCTATATAACCATGATCCATGATTTACATCAAAATTATAAAAAATTTCTTCAGAAGGCTCTTGATATCGGGATTTATTTGATCATCGCCTATCATCCTCAAATAGATGGACAATTCAAAAAAACAATTAAAACATTTAAATATATATTGAGTTCATTATTACATGACTTTCATGGTATGTGGGATTAGTATTAACCTTTTATAGAGTTTTTTATAATAATATCTTCCATTCAAGTATTCAAATGGTTTCATATGAATCATTATATGGAAAGAGATGTGTAATCTAACTTCTTGGGATGAATTTAGTGAAAGGAAGCTTGTAGTCCCAGAACTTGTTGAAGAAAAAATGGTGAAGGTAAATACTATTTACACCCATATTAATGATTCTCAACATAGGAAAAATATATATACTGATAATTAAAGTAATTATTTTTATTTTTAAGTGGGAGATTGTTTTTTCTTAAAATTATCTTTGTGGAAGGGTGTTATAAGGTTCAGTAAGAAACAAAAACTAACCCCCTTGTACATAAAACCTTTTTAAATTATAGAAAGAATTGGATCTATAGATTATAGATTTAAAATTCCACTAAACCTCTATAAATTACTTTATTTTTTCCACAGATCATTTTTAAATAAGTATTTGTTATACCCAATACTTGTGATCTCCTATGAAGAAATAGAAATGGAACATAATCTAACTTATTGTGAAGAGTCTGTCTAGATTCTTGAAACTAGAGAACATGTGTTACAAAATTGGGTGACTCAAACAGTAAATATACTTTGTATAAATCATAAAATAGAGGAATAAATGTGGGAAACTAAGGATTTTATAATGAAGAACCACACTCATTTTTTTAGAAAGTAATATACATGAAAATTTCTAGGATGAAATTTTTTTAGAAGGAAATGTAACACCTGATCTTAAATTATAGAAAGTGAAAATTTTATTTTAATAAAACTATAGTACAATTTTTATTTTAAAATTTCATTGGGAAAAAATTCTAATTTTATAGGATTTTAAACTTATTATGTAAAAATAATCCAAGGATGAATTTTTGAATTTTTCCCTTAGAAATAAGAATTTATGAATAATTAATAATGTAGAATTTAATTAATAATCATTATATTTACAAAAATACGTTATAATATGTATAATTAACCATTTATTTATTATTAATTTTATATGATAAATATAAGATCATTTAGAGGTAAAAAGGGATATTTTTAATAAAACTATTTTTAAGTGTATAATGTTTTTCCATTTTAATTAATTAAAAAAATCATTAATAATGAATAATTTAAATGAAATTTGTATACTTTATATCTAAATATATGAATTTAAATTCATATGATGATGATGTTTACTATTCGTAGAGTTAATATAAGATCATATTATGCTTAAAAATGGATTTTCCTGAAAAAATGTTTTCCATCATGTTTTATGAGTTTATTTTTATAATTAATTTCTAACCCTTATAGGAATGGAATTTTATAAAATAGTTTAAATATTTTTAATCATAATGTGCTAATTTTTTAATGAGTTCACTTTCATTTTTGGTCATTATGAATAGTAAAAAATGATAAAAATTATTTACCATGGATAAGGTTAAAATGGGTTTACCATGGGTTAATCTAAAAAGATAAGGGTTAAAATGACATAAAAACCTGTATAAATCAGATTGATTGAATTTATTTCAACCCTATATTATCTAAAATTATAAATATACACAATTTAGATCCAATTTTCTAATAAATTGACTTAATAATATTTTAAAACTTTGAAAAATTACAAATGATCCACCCACCTCACTTATAAAAGGGAACCTCCTCCCCTAACTTATTCACACCTTTTGAGCCATTTATCTTAGAAAACCCTAAAAATATCTCCTAAACATAATTAAATGTGATATATAGGTTCTGTTATTCCCAAAATACCAACCTTATAACCATAAGTGGATATCTAAATGAGCACTTTCAAAGAAGAGGTAACCATCTGACCTGAACACTTTCATTTTTCTTCTTATTTTACCTCCTTAAATTATCTATAAACTATTAAAATAACATAAAAACATTATATACCATATATCAAGATGGTATTATTCTGATGACATAATATTTATCCATGTCCTTCTCCGTCAAATGGGGAGACAAAATCATTGCTCATGTGTATGGTGGACTGCCCCCTCATAAACCAATGCAATTGTTTCCCATCACTACCTCACATGGATGGTCATAATGATGGAAATAATGAATATATGTAATATTTAGGACATAATTATGATTTTTTAAATGTGATATGGAATCTAATTCCATACCCTTCCACCTGTTAAACAATGATAACATCACTTATACGTATGTGTGGACTACCATCTCCACAAAACGATGTAATTCATTTTTCATATCCTCTTTTCATAGATTATTATAAATATGTATATAAAAATTCTGTATGATTTTTATATAATGATTAAAATTTTAAAGATGATATAACTATGATCGATTTACAAGGACTATAATTTCCGATTCAAAATATACATGAAAAATAAAGTAGTTAACAATCGAAACAATGATAATAAGGATAGATTGTTAAAAAATGGGTGATAAGATATTATATGTGGATCATATATGATATTATAGACATGTATATGGTTATATAATGTAATTATAATAAATATAAATTTATTATTTATGATGTTAAATCATGCTCAACTAAGTTGAAGTTTGAGGTATGGGATTTAGTCTTCATCTCCACTCTATTGAGTCATATTTAGTATTATACACCAGATTTTATTTATGTTGTTTATATACAACTCATTTTATGTATATGAAATGAATATATATTTATTAATGGTAATTTAAGCTTCAATTTAAGTTTACATTTTCAATGGTATATGATTTAAAAGTTACTAAATATGTAATAATTTATTTTATAATATCATTTTTTTAGGATTTAATATATTTTTGTTGAAGGAATATTATAATATATCCTTCATTAACTCCATATATTTTCTCATACTATGGATATTTAATTATTTCTATGTTTTATTCAAAATTTTCTTCTATTTTTTACTTGAATCAAGAATAAAATATTTAAAATAAAATCCAATCTTATTTCTCTTTTTTATCAGGTATATTTTTATTCCATGTCTATATTTTTCAAAATTATTTTAAAGAATCCATTTTTATTTACTCAAATGATTTATTAATAAAATTTTATATAATCCTTTACTTTTTACAAGGTTTGAAATTAATATTTAAAGATTTTTTTAAAAGGTTTATTTTTGAATTTCTGTACAAAAAGTTTAAAGGATTGTTTATTTTTATATTATACAATATTAATAGATTTTCCCACAACCAAAACCATTTTATATGATTTATATTCTTATATAAGTTTTAAATGGCATAAAAATGAAAAGTCTATAATGAAAATTTATTTTAAATGTTTGGAATCCATTTTCTTCTATTCTCCAAAAGACTTGATTTTATTTCAAAACCTATATTTCTGATGAATTGATGGTCATCTTTAATATCTTATTAATTTTATGGTCATTAAATTTCATTTGAAACATTCATGTTCTTGTGATAATATTTCATTAAACATATCTATATTTTTGTATCATGATTATTTTTTAAAAAAAAAATAAGGCCATTTTGTATCATGGGTAGGCTTATTGACTAAACAGAATACCATTTCACCTTGCTATTTTTTATTACGAAAATTATTTGATTGACTAGGGAAATTTTAATATTATATATGATTTTATTAATACATATATTTTTTGATAAGGAATAATATTTATTAATTAAATTTATTATTCAATTTATGAGGAATGCATTGGATATACAATTATGGGTGGGTCCCAGTTATAGAAACCCCCTTGATTCATCAACTAGCCTCATGAAACAAACCAGTTGGATAGCATTATTAAATGGGTTTTTGTTGTATACTTACCCTTATTCTAAAATATAATAGAATGATTTATTGATCAATGTGTCTATAATTATGAATTTCCTTCATTAAGAATTCAACTATTATTATCCATGTGATTATTTCATTGATATTATCCCTGGATACATTATGTGATCAAGTTATTAATTAAATGGAATGAGTTTTTAGTTATTTAACTTTCATATTTATTATGCCTTATTTACTCATGATATCCTCCTCTATAAATAACCCTTATTGGGTGTTTAGTTCACCATTATTTTTTTTACATTCCCCGGGAAATGAAAAATACATCTTTCAATGTGTTTCAAGGATGCATAATATTTTCTTTTATTATGTTTTATATTTTATTTCCAACATAAAATGGTAATCATGTATATATCTGGTTCTTCAAGGCTACTAAATTGGTCGGTCCATTGTGATGTGAGCCCTTGTATCTTATTCTAATGAAATAAAGTGGGAAATGGATCTTTTCTACTAGAGTTGGGGTTGTTACACTTTATTTTCATATATCTTAATAAGCTTTACTTTTCTCATCCCATGTTTATAAATGTTTTTAATAGGACTTATGGATGTTTAGGAATTATAGAAAGTATAATGGTGACAGATATTGAATGAATAAAAAGTTTCATGAATGAAATGGGAATGTTAACATAAGAACCTATTTTTTGAAAACATTATACACCATGTGGAAGTTTCCACTATGTTATGTAATAGTTTTCATAATTATCTAAAAATCTAAATCAAAAAGATCCTGGAAATGTAAGAAAGTGTAACCTTTTTATAAATCATATAATTATGGTTTGATTAAGTTATAGGGTGTTATATTTAATGTTTTTATAATTTATATAACCAAGGTGATAATGATAAAGGAAATCAATGCTTAAATCATTTATCTTTATCTTATTATTTTGTTTGTTATAGATTGGATTATCAAGTAATAAAATATATAAACCATTCATAATTATTCTAATACTGCAAAAAATATTATTCTATAAAATTAAAAATATTTATTCTTGATTATAATTTCAAAAAACTCTCTTGTCTAAATGAGTGACTAAAATAAGAGTTTAATTTTTATATAACACAGAATAATGACTTTATTATTTCAAAATAAATTCACTATATAGATTAATATTTAATGTTCTCATAATTAATGCAGAAACCCTTACTAATTTTCATAAATATAGATATGCTTCTCCCTTTGACAAATATATTCTATTTATGAGTCTTTACACATTCTCACAAACATGTAATGATCAATCAATATCTAAATCCCATACATAAAAATTTCAAATATCAAATATATATATATATATATATAATACATGATGGGGACTCTTAAAAATGATTCTTGATATTATTTTTGGTATTTTGGAAAACTTCACTACCAATTCCATAAACTATTACACTAAAAACATCATGATTCCTTTGAAACAACCCTTTTCAATTTTAAAAATGTAAGTGTTCTCTTAGACTTTCCAATGATCGTGTTCTTTTTACTATAGATAATATCTTTCTCTTTTCTAATTTGAACCATCAACATGATTCTTAATTGAGTGCATCTCATGTTATACTCAACTATAGTATATATATTGAGGGGTTCGGGTAAAAACAAGTTGATTGGTTCATTATATAATTAACAATAAACTGAAAATAGCTATCTAAAAATTATTTTAGGATAAAATTCATGGATAAATTAATTTTAAGAGGTCAACCTAGAATCTCTAAGTCACATAAATTATTAATTATACGGATCATGTGTGGGAAATATAAAGTTAACTTACAATATTTTATTTTAAGAACACTTTTGATATGTTTATCTATCATTCCTTTCCTACTCCTAATAAATGCACATAAATTTATCATTTATATTGAATTCCTATATAATTTTTTTCTACTTTATTAGCCCATAATTCACTAATATTAAAACCCTTTTATGCCCCAAGTAATCATTTTTCTTCTGTTTTAGTATATGTAACTAGTTCCTTTTTAGTGATGGGTTTCTCTACAACATATTTATTATTCACCTGATTTAGAAATATTCTAAAATTATATTACCAATTAAGAAAATTACTCCATTTGAGTTTTTTTCCTATTAAAATGCTTTTATATGAAAAAAATTGTTTTTATGTTTTCTTTTTTTTTTTGAATTTACCAAAAACATTATGTCAAGTGTGCACTGTTTTTATATAAATACTCAATAAGGAATATTATTTAACACTATCCCATGAAAAAATACCCCTCAAAATTATAATTTTTAATGGGTTGATAACCATTCACTATAAGTTGGGTAAGGTATGACTTTTCACTCAAGACATTGTTATTTCAGTAGATAATTTTTATTAATTGTATCATATATATCCTTTTAAAAGTTATAATTACATCATATTTCCCATATTAATTTGATGCATTATCCCAAATCAACTCCTATGGTTGTATAATTTTATTTGGTTAACCTAGAAAAATGTATTCCATATCTATTAATTATATAAATTTCATCTTTTTATACCTTACATAAGATAAAAAAATAGTTCTCATATTTGTAATGACTCGCTTATTATGTTGATCGAGGTTTTGAAAATAGTGACTATTAGAATAAATATTATAATGTGGTATCTTAGAGGGAATTTTAATTACCAGACCATTTAATTTCTATATATATCTCATGAATAATTAATTTCATCACATTCAATATCTATATGTGTACATTATTTTATTAATTCAATATATTCATTTGATGCAAATTCAATAATATTATTATATTCAAAAAACTTCAAACACATTAATGTATATCCTTTATAAAACTAAAAATATATGTTATAAATCAATGTAAAAAATAATTAATACATTATAACACTAATTATATGTGTTATGTGTCAATAGTAAAATATTTAATTATAATATTAAAAAAATGAATCAAAATATTGTTTGGTTTTATATGAATCTAATAACACTTAATAGACACCATAGAAGCTATTTGAAAATAAATATAATGATCCCTATTCAAGATAATAAGAAACTATGTAAAATACATAAATGAATAAATATTTTAAATATGGAATTCCCAACATCAAAGATACCCTATATCATTCTTGATCTCCTTCGAATGAGTTTGAGAAAGATCTCAAAGTGAAAAAAAATCTTCCCACCTCCATAGTGTATCCATGGATTATGCCTGAATCATCCATCTTATGGATGAGATATATCCTTCCTATAAGGAATTATATAACCTATAATGTAAAGGAGAATAATGAAGAGAGATTTGGGATGTACAGAGGTTCATCCAAGCATTAGGATATCAATCCACTCCCACAACCATTTCATGGTAGTAGTTTAAATAGAACTTGAGAACACTCATGGGTGGTGTATACATTAACTCATGCATTAAAATGCATGTATAAATTCCAAGGTTGGTACATGAATTGTATTCATTTACTCTATTTACATTTCATATAAATATTAAGTGATTTCATTTAATGGTAGCTTATGTGGGTGAATGTTCTTGGTGTCCATTACAAACAAAATAAAATACTCAATGTGTGAAAATAATAATTTTCATGCAATCTTATATACATCCCATAAATATATCAAATATAATATATATTTAGGGCATATCTCCTTCAATATTTTACATTCACTAAAACCTAAAATACTATGTGTCATTTCACCTTATATTGTATCATATATAATAACTTTTGAAACCATATTCAAAAATACTTTTGGATATCTTCTGAAACCCTTTTGGAATTATATTATTAACTTTGCCTTATATTAAATCATATGTAATTCCTTTTGAATACCCATAAAAAACTCTTTGTAATTAACTATAAAACACTTTTATAGTCTCTCTTTGATTCAAATTCAATCCCAATTTAGTTTACCAAAAAGTTTGAACATATAGGCCTTTATAGAAATAGATTCAATTATTAATCTCCATATCCATATATGTAAGCAAAGAGAAGCCTATAAAAAATCATCAATGATACTCAAGCTATAAATGGATATGGAAAGATATATATTATACACATTTATCTTTATACATGTTTCCACTAATTTTCATCATATGAAAGGGACATGGATCATGTCAATCCCATATATAAAAATCATCTATTCTTGTTTCTCAATGTATAAAATTATATTATTGATAAATTCATCACATTTCATTCATCCTTATGGATAAGAACATCACATGTCCAATATTTGGATAGGTATATAATATCTAGGTGATGTTTCACACTCACATGGTCTATCTCAATCGAGGGTTTGTATTTCATACCTATCATATGAGAAGAAAACTCTCATCTTGGTTATGCTCTAACTGGCGACATGATACACAACATACCCAACCACCCTTATATTATTTAAGTTGATATGTTGACTTTCATGAGGAGGGTATCAAAGTATAAAGGTTATCATAGTAGGTATCTCTCTAAAATCAGGTAATGGGGACTCAAATTTTATCCATGCACCCTTGGTATACCAAATACACATGTATAACACTCCTTATGGTATACTTAGTAGGTCATTCGTCACACACAAAGAATCATATTATTATTTTTGTTCCTCCTAAACATATTCAACATCTCTATAAAAGAATCCAACTCATACTAACCTTAACATTTATTCATAACCTACAATAATTCATAATGAACATCGGTTAGGGATAACTCAAATTCATACTTTTAGGGGTCATTTATCATTTCCATTTCACAAAATGAATATCTATATAAAATATTATGTATCCAATGTGAAGGAATAATAAAATTAATGTTTCCTTTAATATGATACATTTTAATATTCTTAAACTCTTTTAAAATATATAATAAAATGAATATAATAACCAGTTTTTCATGTCATATATGACAAACTTCCATATTAGTATTATGTTTGTTACATTTTCTAGGTTTTATTAACTTTTTAAGTAAAATTTAATTCCTATAAAAACTCTATGTGGGCATCTAATAAAACTCTCCCATTAAACTCTTTAGTCGTATAAATATATTAATTAAGCTAGTTTGAAAAATTGTGAGACTTAGTAATCATATTCCTAACTATTCAACTTCTTGAACATGTTTAAACATATTAACTTCACAACATCAAATGTTACAATGTCATCTTATGTTATCTACTTGTAACTCTTTCTAAGTTCATCACAATAATATTTGGAACTTGATTTCATCAAATTTTTTCCTTGATATAATGAAACTACTTACATTATTGTTTACTAATGCATCCTAATTATCTTATTAATTAAGATTCACTTAAAAAGTAGATTGGTGTAATTATTTATTTTTTAACTTTGAACTTCCTTAAGTAAAAACATACTCCCACTAGCCTTTTAGACATTATATTCACTTCAAAATATCTTACTAAGACACACAAACCATTTTTGTTAATAAATAACATTTATTTCCTTTCAAAAAAAATATTAAACAAAAAAACTATATAATATATAGTATTATATGTGTTTGAAACATTTTTTATTTGAAAATAAGAATTTTTTAAATTATATTCAGTATCACATACCTTTTAAAATAAATTTCTATAGCATTCATACCTGACATGGATATTCTATATTGGTTGAAAAACTCTTTCATGTATATATTGGATAATCCAATCATATTGAATTATTACTCTTTTTTATTATAACACTAGGTATTAATGACCTTGATTGGCTTCTTAAAGAAACATTTTTTAACTTTTCAACCAAATTTTATTCATCTAGTTTGAATATTTTCCCTACTTGTACTGTCTATATAGTACTTTGGAACTTATAAATCATATTCATAGTTCATATATATTCCCAACACTTTGAGAATATAAGGTAAATGTTATTTTAATTCAATCATATATTTAAAAAAAATTCCATTTATGAAGATAGGATAAATTCCCAAACTAGAAAAAACCATTTTTAGTATCCAATTAAATCATGTTATAGAATAAAAATAATAATAAACCATGTATATTAAAAAACACCCATCACATTTCATATAAATAACTTTTATTTGCATGATCTTATAAAAAGATAAAATATACAAAATACATATCTTATGACAATTTTATCCAAGATTGAAGAATCCAAGTTATCAATTAAACAAATCCTTTTCTCCATTACTTAAAAACAAAATTCAAGCTTCAATTATTTTCATCTTCTTTCCTTTTGTTTATTTATAAAACTTGTAAATCATATAGTTGATATTATATATCTATAAATATAATAGATGTTATTTCTATAACCAATAATGTTTTAAGTAAAAATTTAGTCTGGTCAAACCATCAACATATTCAATCATATTGAATTTTATTTAACACACCCAATAAAATTGAGTATATGAGACGAAAATTCCTTAAATAATTTATATATCCAATAATATTAATTACATGAGTGGAGACTAATATTCATTTAGTCATTATACATATAATTCCCTTAAACCCTTGAATGAATTACTATATACTTCCATAAGCATATGGATTCACCTATTGAATAGTTCAACACTTGGTTATTAGGGAATGAATTATTTAGACACATTGAATTTTCCTTAATAACTTTTCTTAAATCACTAATATTACTTAAGAACTTTTATTGAGTTACCAGTCATAATATATACTTACATTAAGCTTCTATTTACAAGGATTAATTACAAATTTTAACCCAATGATGATGATGGTATTATCTGCAATAGAAAAATTTATCATATAAGTATCATGTATTATTAACCATTTAATGAGGACTTTAATTAAATAGGGTAACACTAAAATGAATACCCTTTTAAAATCCATCATATCCATTATTAGTCCAAGATCCGTATTTCACCATGACATACACTGGTTATCACATAAATAATTCATGAATAAATCTAGTAAGAAAAAATTTTCACTCATAAAATATGTTAATGTTGGATATTTGTAAAGAAAACTCTTTTTTGAATCCATCATATGGATATACTCAACTCCATTCCTTTATTAACCTAACCATTAGGGTTTCCCAACTAAGTGTAACCCAAATAAAGTGATAAGAATAAGTTAAAAAAGAACAATAAATGGGTACTTGGCTGAGCTTGACAATACCATCAAGATAATACAAATTCACTTATAAGATTCTTGTATAACACAATATAACATAGGGGTACTCATTTTAATCTCAACTATACCTATTTGGATGATCATGGAAATTAAAAGTGCTTATTTAGAAGGAATATCACACTTAGTATTTGAAGGGGATTTTAATCTCACCATCTTATCACATGTTATTCCATTTTATATATGCATGATTCTAGTATAGAATTATATTACCCCAACCAAATAAAAATGTTCAAATCATATTTATGTGTAACCATTTACACAACCCAAAAGTGTTTTTTTCTCACCCAGAATTACAAGTCAGATATATTCATACATATCTGAATACATCATATGTATAAGGTACATGAACACTTCATGTAAAGGTTTAGAATTATATGTGATCAAAAATATTCATAACAGAAAGTCTAGATCAATAGATATCCAACCCCATTAACCAATATATACAAGGAATAATCCTCTGGGTAGGTAGTTAATCTGAACCCAAATCCCTCTACTCAGTGATACTTTACTTAAGAAATAATTAAATTCATTATAACTCTAACACCTAATATTTACAAACTATATTCAATAACCAAATTCAACCTATTAACATCAATTAAAAAATAAGTTCATGTTAGGTGAAAAACTTTATTCATTATGGATTCATCCCTAGCATGAAAATACAAGGCTCTATCCCAGAATAAATTTATCATATAGATTTTGGAATACAAATATTCATAATATAAACAATTTATAACTATGAATAGAATAGGGAATGACCTTTAAATAAATGAACAATTAAAATATTTAAACATGATATAAACATTTATGAACAATTCATAAATTAAATATAACTCTAAAATTTTTATTATTATTAGCATTATCATTATAGACAATCCATATTTTTTAATATAAAAATTTTATATTCATTCAAATATGAAAATTTTAATATTCTTAATTATATGGAATTTTAATTTTAAATATAATATATTATATGAATTATAAAACATTTAAAATATAATTTCTATTACATAAACATTTTACATAATATAAATATCTTATACTTAATCAATATTTTAACCTTGATCATATCAATCATCAAAACACTTTTGATGTGGCTTAAATAATATCCAAATAAAGCCACTTTTTATTCTGAATAATTCAAAATAATTTTTTATGAATAATTCATAATTTAAATGTAAAAATTTTATATTTTATCCTTATTTCATAATTTATAACTCTTTATCAATTATCAATTATTATTTCTAAACAAACTCATTTATTTCTAGATCGTAAGTTATGCCATATAATTTTGTAAAAAGTATTTTAAATATTAAAATTTTATATTTGGGAATATAAAAGTTCCATAAATATTTAATTAATTATTTATAAACCATGGATAATTAATTTTTTTATTTATAAACTCTTTATAAATTAAATATTTCAAAAATACAATTTATAATTATTTATAAATATTATATAAACCATTAAAACAATTTAAGAATTTAAATATAATTTTTAAAATATTTTCTATTTACCATTAGGTAAGAACTCATTCTTGTATAAGGGTATCCTCTATTTACCCTTACATAGACACTCTACATAAGGGTAATCAGGTTCTGGAGACCTTGTGTAAGGGTATATGTCCATGACCCTTATGTAGCATACATTGCATAGGGGTACATAAGGTCTTAGAATTACATGAACACTACACATAAGGGTAAGTACAAATATAATTTTACATAAATCTTTTAAAACACCTCATTTCCTTTACCTAAACACTCTACATAAGGGTAAGTCTCACATAACCCTTATGTAGATAGCGGGGAAAGACAGGATAACCATTACATAGGCTATATTACATAAGGGGGGTTTTATGCGAGATTTACGCAAATATTGTCTTCATAAAGGTAGGTATCATATACCTATACATGTAAGGGTAAGTTTTGGTGACCCATATATAGACTGATCCTCATAAGGGTGAGGAAAAATGACCCTTATATGAACCCCTTCACGTAAAGGTAATTCCATGTTACTCTTACGTAATTGATTTTCATAAGGGTAATGACTTGGTTACCGTTACATGGAACATCTGTGTAAAGGTAACACCTTGGTTACCTTTACATATCCCATCTATATAAGTCTAATCCATTTTAAAAAACTGAATTTCCATTTACTGAAAACACATCTCTATTTGTTGGTTTTATTCTTCATTTCATCACAAGATTCATAAAACTTAAGAATGGATCCCTCTAGTACCACTGTTAGGTTTCATACTAATCTAATAATACTTATTAGACACAAAATAATCAATTATAAACCAAATATGAGGATCTCCATGCAAGATAAAATAAAACTATGTAAAATGATGAAATATTGTAAATCTAGAGTGAGCGACTACATCATTATTGATCTCCGTCAAATGAGTTTAAGATATATCACAAAGTGAGAAAAAAATATTCCAACCTATATAGTGTATCCATTGGTTTCACCTAAAACATTTATCATATGGATGAGATCCATCCTTTCTCTATAGCCTGCTAGATCCTCCAACATAAAGGAGAATAATGAATAGAGCTTCAGGATGTAGGTAGGTTCATTCGAGCATGAGGATCTCAATCCACTCCCACTATCATCACATGGTAGTAGTTTAAATAGAACCCAATGATTCTATTAGGTGGTGTATTCATTAAATCATGTGTTAAAACACATGTACAAATTCTATGGTTTTTTCATGCATCGTGTGAATTTACTCACTATACATTTCATATAAATATAAAACCATTGAATTTAATTATATCTTACATTATTTAATGATTCAAGTGTCCATCACATGAAAAATAAAATACCTAATACAAGAAAATCATAATTTTCATGCAAGGAGATCTACATACCATAAACATATCAGATATTAATATAGATTTAGGTCATATCTCCTTCAAATAAAACATATGAAAATGATACATAAAATTCCTTTCATACAAAGAATTAAAATAATTTGGAAAAATATATTATACTCATAAGAAAATATGATGAAATAGATAGCCAAACCCTACTTTTCCTAATATATTATAATCTCTAAAAATTATGAGAAGTTCAAAAAAAATACTTACTATCCATTAATTTATACTAAGTAGTTATTTAAGTTACAACTAATAATTTTAATTCAAAATATGAACAAATATACAAAAAACTTAATTCGAAGTTATAGATTTAAATTACAAATTTTTATTGAATTAAATTATATCAAATGTAATACCTAAAATGAAATTATTTAATGCATGGTATGGATTTTTTAGATAAGAATATAATATATAATTGGGAACAAATATAAAAAATTCATAAAATTTAAATAGATAATTTTTCATATTATATATCCACCATAAATAATTAATATTATATTTCAAAATCATGTCTTTGAAAAAATTTATATAATATTTTGAAAATAATACCATGTTATTGAAACCTTTATTATACCTAAAAATATGGTTTTTATAAACGATGATTTTATTCTCACAATGGTGTTAAATAATGAAAATTTAATTTTGAAAACCTGGTGTTTATTTCCCCATGAGTTCACACCAACAATTTTATTTATTCATGGACCAAATTTCCAAAGGCATGTTTCTATTAATATGAACTAAAAATACTTTGAATTACTCAAATATATCAATGGTATGTGAGTTTGTCTCATCCCATGAAGTTTGTTATTTCCTAGTTTAGGACTCCCTGGTATTTTTTAGATGTAATGATAAAATCTTTCCCAATAATAGTATTAGTTACCCTCATTATGAAGTGATTAATTGACACCTTTCCCTGATGTGAATGTTTGTATGTATCAAAGGTTATATATCTTATCACTTGCTATTTTATTTCACTATAGTTAAAATCTACATTTTCAGTCATTATAGAATTTATCAGCATCCAGGGAGTCTGTGGGTGTGAAGGATTTGGGATCAGAACCATGAGAATAGATTCTTATGTATCACTATAATGGGAATCATAACCCATGTAATTTTATACCTCCTAATGGGACACATAATACCTTTTAAGGTCGTATGACAAGGAAAAATGTGGTTCTTTTTAAGGGCATGCATCCTTGACCAAATGATGTGTCTTTTAAGGTCATACATACAAGCCTGTGTGAAGTTCCTTTTAAGTTCATGTTTTCACAACCATAATTAATTTTAGTTTAAGTTCATATGACTTGGTATTATTTCAAGTATTTTAAACTCAAGTAAAATGTACTACTAGTTTAAAGGGACCAAGCGAAGGATTTCATGAGACTTATGAATGAGTGTCCCTATCTGGTTTATCCTATCATTTGGTAACTAAATGGGAAGGATTATGTTTGGAGATTATATCTTTTTTAAGGCTCATATAGCTCATGGATCATTTATTAGACTCAAAAAAACTAATTATAGAATATACCAAGTGATTGGGGAATATTTTTACAATACCAAGTAACTGAAATAAATGATCCAAGGGGGTTGGTGTAGAGAAGCTTCCATCAATCCTCCAAAACTAAGTTCCCTTGTTATTAATGGAATACATGATTTATTGTATTCTAAGTCTCTTGTCAGTTACAAAGTAAAACCAAGGGATATATATTATAAGATATATGATTACAATTATTAAAAGGATGAATGATTGAAAATGATCACTTTAATGTGCATAACCCAACCATGTATCTCAAGAGGCTATAGAGAAGGATAATGTGGATGGGACTCAGTAGTGGGTTAATCTAGGATAAAAAAGTTTCGGGAAGGTATTTTGGGTATTTAATTTAACTGAAGTATAAGACCTAAGTGAATTTGGTGCCTATGTTGATTTCATGTTGGATGGGCATTAGGAATTAGACACAACATATATTGGAAGACCTAGGTAAAGGGGATCCTGGTTTGGGGTGTTGAGAAAGTGAGAACTTAGTAGGGGGAAGAAGTATACAAGTTTCTAATTAAGTGAACAAGGAATGGATCTAATTGTGAAGACCTTGGTTCCATGTAGATTATACTTAAAAGACTAAAACCATTCTAAATTAGATACTTAAGTGTAAGGGGTGATCAGTTGGGTAGAATATGAGAACTGGGTATGGTTCCTTTAAGGTCACACTTGGTGTAGGCTTTTAGGGAAAAAATTTGTGTCAGGATATCACACTCCAGTCACCTAAAATAACCTCTTGAAGAGAATCATTTTCCTTGGTGTTGATGATTATCAGTGTGAAGTGGTCTCTTTCAATGATCATAATTATTAAAGGAAATAAGTACCCTTTATTTTTATTTTCCCCCTTAGTTTGGATTTTAAAATAACCTAAAGGGGGGTCCTATAAGATCTAGTCACATGCTTCATTCACTGGTATTTTTTAGGATTTATCCTCTTGTTAAATAGGATGATGGGATCCTTGTATATTCAAGGGAATGTAGTTTTCCATATAACCATTTGTAACCATATTAAGAACCTAGTTTTATTCAATGGGGAATGTAATACGTGAATGATTAATAAAAATCATGTGGTTTGGGTAGGCTAAGGAATATCCAACACTATGTTTGAATAAGGTTCATGATACAGTGGTTGAACGGGGTGCACAACACGCACACAAAATATGGAACAATATATGGGTGTCTGGTTATTCCCCATTCATTTTAAAGTTTTCTAATATTATAAACAACTTTTTGAATTACTCTTCTAATTAACTTTGAGCACCAAGAGTGCTAAATATAACAACCCATACCATAAGGTGTTAGTAGATCATGATAAATACCCAGAATCCAGTAGAACTAGAGCTGGTTTGGATTCAAATTTTTGAATTTTGGTCAAAAACATGATATTTTTTACATTTTTTAAATTTTTATAAGGAAGTTTTAGAGGCATAATTTTCTATGAAAAAGGATTGAATAAAAATTTCAATCATCGAGAAAATGATGTTCCATGGGTTTTTGCACCAATAGGCAATAAGAATACTGGTGGGAGGTCACTGAGCTTTGGTGGAAAACTAGTGGTTCCAGTCCACCCCATGAATAATATAGTGGGTGTATCCATTGGAAGTTTTATGGAGGTCATTGATCTTTTCTTTTCTTTTCTTTTCTTTTCATAGACCTCACTTTAAATGGGTAAAGTTTTGTCATTTTAAGGTATTTTCTAAATACCTCTTTTAGGGTTTGGGGTTCCATCTAGCTAGGAAAAGAAGGGAACCACCCATTTCCTATCCTTGTTTACCTCCCTTATATATGGATAATATATGTAAGTTTGGTGTGAGTTTATTTACTGATAGAGGTAATTAATCCTACCCTCTTCCATCTCTTCATCTCCTCCCATCTATTTCTATAATTTTAGTTGATGGATTTAGGTATTTTGAGTGAAATTCCACCAAAGCATGGTTAAATCGCATAGTGAAGATAAGGATTTTGTGCATGGTGGATAGAGGAGGATTGGGAAAGATGTTTTCAGGAAATTTAACACCATAAAAGTTTCCACCCATTGATTTATTCTTTTATTTTTATCAAATTGGGATGAAATTGATGAAAACATTGGTACATGAAATTGTGTCTTTCATTGTTAGTAGGTTTGGGGAAAATTCAGGAGTGGATTGCACCCCATTATTCAAGGTTTTGGTGAGTCTATTTAACCCAATGAGTCATAGTATATTAAATCAAATTGAATTAATTGGGGAATAATTAATGGTTATTCTATAGTGGTGGTGGTTCCACAGTTCTTGGTTTTTCTCCTCTTCCATAGGTTTTTGTTCACAGCCACACTTTCTGGTGATTCTTTTCATATTCTTTAGTCATTCTATGGAAATATTATCTAGTTTCAGTCCCATTTATATTTCTCATAGATGTCCCTTCTAGGGATTTTCTCAGTTTCCTTTTTTTTGTTACCTATTTTGGTATTGTTTCATCTCTATACTTCCCCCTTTACATCATTTCCCCTTTGGTTCACTTTCTATTCATTGAACCCTCATCAATCTATGGTGTTTATTTCTATAAATATTTCATCCATTAGTGAAGTTTCATATTAAATCAACCCAAATCCTATATTTATAGATATTGATTGATTCTTTTCGTGATAGTATCAACTCAAAGTGTTACACATTTTTTACCTTGATATGTATAGCTTGTTGATGTATTTTTCATTATTGGGAGTAGAACCAATGGGAGATGTTGTGTTGGTTATGAAATCTAGTGTCAACTATTATCTTCTTACTGTAGTTTTTATTTTGAAATTTTAATTATATTCTATTTTTCCTCCTTTTGTTTTTCATATATTGGTTTCATTTTTCTTTAGCGATCAAATGATTAACCTTTGAATCTATATTTTTATTTATTTTTATTGGTTCACCTTAGATTTTCTAGTAGAAAATTGGTGAAAGTATTCATTTCTTATATCCCTTTCTCTCACTAGTTACATTAGTTCTGTCTTCCTAAACTAAATTTAAGGTGGTTATATGGTGGGGTTTTTTAGGATGTTCTAACCTATAAAGGTGGAATTTTGGTGTGGTGGAAACTTATAGTTGAATTAATGTTGGGTGTCGATGGTGGTGATATGAAGTAAAATGAAATTACATTATCATTTGATTATTATTATTTGAGAAAACTTAGTTTCAATTTTGGTGGTGGAGGTGATCTTTTTATGTCCTTATGGTGTTGGTTTAGTGGTGTTGTAGCACCCCCAGTTTTAGGTCATTAACCCTTTACTTGTGTATTTTAAGTATATAAAGTAATTGAGTTATGTTTTTAGAGGTTTTGAGGTTATTTGGATGTTTTTGGGGATTTTTTGGAGGTGTACGATTTGATCATGGTTAGTAGAAACCTTGAAACGCCTCCCAAGAAAATGTTAAATTGAAATATTGGGAATTGGGTAGGCGTACAGTTTGGCGCACGGATTGGACAAACCACGTGACCACCCAGAAGAAACTTAGAAAGTATGGATAAAGGGGGATATCAAATTTGGAACATAGTTTGTCTAACCATTCAATCCAACCATGTGGGGGTGTTTATAGGTAGTGTCTAGTGCATGGTTAGTGCACAATTTTCCTAACTATGTGCCCTAACCATGCACCATTAAAATTTAGATCTGAATTTTGTATATCAAATCTAAATCACCCCATAAACCAATTTTTTTTCTTTCCCAAACAATTCATAACCCAAATTCCACTTCATCCCTTTGTTTTGGAGATAATTCCTCTTGATCCATGAGGGATTCCAAGGAAACTCTAGGTGTTTTTAGGCTAATTTTGTTGGTTATTGATCGTTCTTCATCATTTTCATTAGTTTTCTTCTTATTCCCACTATTGGATTCATTAACCTAATCTATTGGGGATAGATTACATTTTTATATGAAAATAATGATGAGATATGATTTCTTTTATTGATAGGGAACAAGATCTAAGGATATATTTTGTAGTTTCAAGCTGAATTTTTTTAGTTTTGTGTTTTTCTTTGGTTTCTCCAATGTTGGAGAGGTAGGTGGCTTCACTCTTGACTCCTCTTGATTATAAATTCAAGGATTTATTTAAAATAACTCGTGAGTATGTAACTATCACCTAGGAATGCATGTGTGGATGTGTGGAAGTATAGAAATGGAATGGGTATTCCAAAATAGGATTTGAGAAATGTTTTTAAAGAATTGTTTGGTTGATTTCAATGGAACTTATTAGGTTTTGATATAAACTATTAAAATGATTTAAAATTGTTTTATATAAATTATTTTATATAAATGTTCTAACATGTTCTATCCTAGTTACATGAGTTGGAAAGTAATTGGGGAAATCCTACTAAGTTTTATACTCCCCTCCTTCTTGGGAACTTTGGTGGGTCTATAAATGTTGTTTATTGATACACAGGTAAAGGAAAGGTATCTCATTTCTATAGTGATTCACCATGATACCATGATCATGGCTGTGGAGTTAGAGATTGGATTAGGTGGGGAATTTTTGTTTGGGTGTCTTGGTTTTCTTTGAGTTTTTTTGGTCTTGTTTATTCATTGTACTCTAATATAGTTTGTTTTGGTTTTATTTTCTTGAGTTTTATTTTGTACTCATTCATCATACAGTGCTTTTTTAGTTTGGTTACCTTGGTTTGGTTGTTTTATTTTCAATGGAAAAATCCTCCACCAATTGTTTAAAAATCCATTTGTATTTATTTCTATCCTTTGGTGTCTTGGGGATGTTACTTAAGGCCCAGTAACACCAACTTTCTCTTCCCAAGATAATGGGTGAGGGGTGACATGTTATAAATGGTATCAATTTTTTTGGTCCTAGAGTTGGAAATCCATTATTGTTAGTCCTTTATTTATGCTGGTAATCAGGATTAGGATCATTGAAACTTTAAATATATATCATAAAAAGGCATATCTAACCTATTTATGATGAACTTAAAGTTACCGGGGAGTTGGGTACATGAGTGTTTGTAGACAGTTCTTAGAGTGGTAACCTCATCATCATGGGTTTAGCTGATGAGAACAACATGACGTGTATTTCTATAAATGACTTCCCACTATGAGTGTATAATTCATTTTGAGTAATTATTTATGATTTTTTGAAAAAAAAATTGATATTTAAAAATAGTTTAAAATGTTTTGATTTTCAAAAATCATGGTGGAATTCTCAAAAATGGTTTGAAACTTGAAATTAGTGAATTTTGTAAATCCTTGTTTTGATATGATTGATGTGGTAAATTTTAAATTTCTAAGACTTTAGTTGCTAGAGAGTTAGACTAAATGGGATTTTCTTTTGGTTATAGTGAATGGAACTAAGAAGATGTCATAAAAACCAACTAGAAGAGGTTATAGAAAATATTATTTTACCTGAACCACAGGTGAACCAACAGTTGTTTAGGAGTATTGTCCAGAATTTTCAGGTTATGGATAGAGGGAATATAAGGGATAAACCAAGGCTAGTGGTTCATTCTATTCGGTTTCAAAATCATAATTCACCCGTATTTTGGGGTGATTTATAACTGTAAAAGGAATAGGTGTGGCTAAATATGGTGAATCAAATATTCAATTTCATAGGCACACTAGTTGATCTAAAAGTCAAGTTTGAAATATACATGATAGAGGGTATAGTGTGATAGTGGTGGGATTTAGTAGTTCAGGCTAAATTGGACCAAGGCATTTCATGGGAGGATTTTTAAGAATTTTTCAACAAAATATTCTATCCTCACACATTCATAATTTCAAGAACAACATATTTCTTTGTTTTGAAGTATGAGAACCTCTTACTAACATAGTATGTGACTAAATTCTTGAATTTATTCCACTTTTCACCATAATTTATTATAAGTTCATACTTGAAGGAATGGATTTTTGAATCAGGTTTAAGAATAAATATTCACTCAAAGATTTTCATGCTTTTAATAATGGATTATAAAGAAATGGTCAATAGTGTGAAAGTGGTAAAAAGATACATATCATGTTATATGGGTGTAAGAATCATGTTGATACCTATAAAAATTTGTGGGAACTCTAATTCTAGGAATAATAAGAAGACGGTCACCTATTTACAAGGTGGTTTTATGAATCATAATCATATAGTGGGATCAGTGAATATATATCCTAAACCAAAGAGTATGTCAGGATGTTTTCAGTGTGGTTATTTTGATCATATGAATTGGGATTGTATGGTAGCACCTAGAGCATGCCACAATTGAAAATATATGGGGAATCTTCAGCGTTATTGTCCCAATTCTCCAAGGTTGGGTGATAGGGACACATCTCATGCTTCTCAAGAACTGTATTCTTTAATGGTATGAGTGTAGTATAATAGCTATAATCAGAAGAATAAAAAAATCCATGTTGATTATAGGAATATCGCGACTCCTCAGCTAGTGCAATCCCAACAGGTTAATAAAGTCAAAATACATTGAGTAATAAATTGTATGGAGCTAAGAAAATGAGTATGGATGATCAATCTGGATATTCAATGATCAGAGGTACTATTATTTTGAATTCTACCCTTATGAAATTTTTTTTTGATATGGTTTCATCCCATTAATTTATTTCTTCTCATGTTGTATTATCTTCTAGGTTTTCATGTTGAGATGATTCCTTCTGTTTTGAAACTCCAAATTCCTCTTGGCCAAAGATAATGTCGTTCCTTTATGTGAAAATCATGTTCTATAATTTTAAATTTGGATGCATTGATTTGGGATTTCTATGAACATGATATGGTTGTCTATGAAATAATCCTAGGTATGGATTGGTTGACAATGTTCAAAGATCATATCGATTATTATATAAAAGTGTTAGTTTTATGAATGATGGTGGTGTCGAGAATCTCTTTAGAAGATATTGGAATGTAAAGGCAATTGTAGAAGGATTTTTGGCACCAATAGTTGGAACTATCTTATACCTGTTGGAATCGTTGACCTTGTAATCTATGTATGAGATCAGGAATAGTGGTTTTCCAAAAAAAATATCATTTTCTTGATGTTTTACCCTATAATTTATCGTTTTTTCTACCCACAATGTAAGTGAAGTTTAAAATTGATCTATTAATAGGGACTATTCTTGTCTCATTTACATATTATTGGATGGAACCAATAGAATAAAGGGAATTTAATGTACATTTAGAAGATTTTGAAATAAAGAGGTTTATCTAATCTAGTACGTCTCTATAGGCAGCACTGGTTTTATGTGGATTATCGTAAGCTTAACCAAGTTATGATAAAGAATTAGAACCCTATTTCACTCATTGATGATCTATTTTATCAATTAAAGAGATCCCATTGGTTCGCTAAAATTTACATTCATTCAGGATATCACCCAATACGGGTTCAGAATGAGGATATTTTGAAGATAGCTTTCAGGGTTTGATATAGTCATTACGAGTATGTGGTTATGCCTTTTGTTATTATGAGTGCACTAGATATCTTTATATAATTTATGAATTGGATGTTTCAAAGGTATCTATATTCCATTATGGTGGTGTTTTTGGATAACATACTGGTGTATTCTAGGAAAAAGTCTAATCATGAGAAACACTTGGCTATAGTGTTGGGTATCTTACAAAATCATAGTATGTATGCTAAAATTTAAAAAAATTATTTTTGAAGATAATAAGTATTTTTCCTTGTCTATTTTATCTCTAAAAGGTAATTTTCATGAATCCATAAAAGATATTGGTAGTTATCACTTGGAAACCACAAAATAATTTCTTTGAGATATGTATTTTCCTTACCTTCAATAGTTATTACTGATGTTTTTTTTGTAAATTTTCATAACTATGTGCACTAATGACAAATTTAAAAAGGAACAATGTTCCATTACAATGGAACAAGGAATTTTTTATGTCTTTTAAAGAGATTAAATTTCACCTTACATCAATATCGATCTTGATATTTCTGGAATTATTAAAAGTTTATGTTTTGTATTGTGATGCTTCAGGATCTAGGTTGGGATGTGTTCTCATGTAGGGATATCTTGTTATTTCTTATGGATCATGATAGTTATGGTTTCATGATATAAAAAACCCAACACATGATTTAGAATTAGGTGTTTAGTCCATGCTTTTAAGACTTAGCATCATTACCTCTTTGATGAGAAATTTACAATGTTTATGGATCATAAGACCTTGAAAAACAATTATCAAAAAGATATTTAAATTTGAAACAAATCATATGGATGTATTACTTTAAAATTTTTGACTTTAACTTCATGTATACGCTAATTAAAGTCAATTAGGTTGCAAAAATAATTAACCAATAAGTTTTATAGTCAATTGGATAAAGAGGCTTTAGATAATGGCATTTGATATCAGTGATAGTTGACATGTACTTGAATTTTGAAGACTGGGGTAGTGTTGCAATTTTATTTCCAGTTTCTATTTTGCCTCATTTGGTTGAGAAATATTAATATGAATAGAAATATGATTCTAAATCTGATTCTATATGGTAAAAAGTCAATTGTGGGGAGACTATTGAGGGATGGAAGTAGGATGGGACTTCAGTTTTGTGGTTTAGATATCAGATGGTTGTACCTATGTCTTGTCAGGAATAACTTCTTCATGCTTTCTTACATTCAAGATAGGTTTTTCATACTTAAATGAAAAATATGTATAAGTAACTGAAAGAAAAATTTTGGTGGGCTAGAATGAAAAGAATAGTGGATGAGTCTATTATAAGATGCCTCACAAGTCAGCAAGTAAAGGATGAGAAGTAGTGTCCAGTGGGTATGTTGTATTATTTATCGATTATCATGTGGAAGTGAGAGTAGATAGCTATGTATTTTAAAATATTTCTACCAAGGATGGTTCAAAAAACATGATTTCATATAGTTGATAGTGGATTTCCACACAAATTCAGACCATTTCATCTCTATTCATGAATCTAATATGGTGGAAGACTTATCAAAAATATATATTCGATAAGTGGTAAAAAGAAATGGTGTACCAGTTTTGATTATATCAGACAGAGACCTATGGTTTATGCCTTGATTTTTTAAATCCTTATCACAACCCATTGGGACTCAATTGACCATGACCATGTCGTATTATCCTCAAATGGATGGAAAATCTGAAAGGGTGATAAAATGTTAGAATACATGCCAAGGGATTGTGTAATGGATTTTTGTGGATAATGGGAGGAGCACATACCATTATTGGAGTTCTTTTATAATAATAGTTATCAGGCCTCAATAAATATAGATTCTTTTGAATCATTGTATGTGAGTCCTTTTTGTTCTATAATTTTTTGGCTGGAAATAGGTGAGACTTAACTAGTTGGACCAACCCTCATGAAAGAGGTAATAGAGAAGATTTAGTTGATCAAGATGTTGATGGATATGGACTAGAGTCGTCAGAAATTGTATGAAGATTATGTTCAATGACTTATTTCATTTGAGGTGAGTGATCATGTTCTCATTATAATCTCTCCAAATATTAGGCATCATAATTTTGGGAAATAGGGAAATTTATCTCATCAATACATAGGCCCATTTGAGATACTTTAACAGGGTTGTTAAGGTGTAATATTAGTTGTATTTTCCACCAAGGTTCAGTTTAGTTCATAATGTGTTTTATGTATCTCAATAGAAGAAGTTTGAAACTAATCCTGACCATGTAATTCTATGGGATCTTGTTGACCTAGAGCCAGATTCTATTTGGTTCATGTGTCAGTACATATTGTGGATAGGCAAGATAAATTATTTCATGGTAAAAATCATAGGTCTAGTGTGGGTTTTGTGGCAGCATGGTCGAATTCAGGAAGAAACATGGGAATGTGAGAAAGAAATGGTCAAGCAATATCCTGAACACTTTGAGGACAATGGTGTTTTTTTAACTTTTGGGGGACGGAAAGACCAATGGTGGGGAGAATGTAGCACCAATTATTTTAGATAATTAACCCTTTATTTATTTATTTGTGTATATAAAGTAATTGGGTTATGTTTTTATAGGTTTTTAGAAGATTTGGCATGTTTTTGGAGATCTTATAGAGGTGTGTGGTTTGAGAACAGTTAGCAAAAACTATGAAACACCACCCAAGAAACCATTAATCTAAAACAGTGGGCACTAGATAGGCACACGGTTAGTTGCACCTTTTTTCCAAACTATGTGGCCACCCAGGAGAAATTGTGCAAGGCTAGATAGAGGGAAATATCATGGTTGGTACATGGTTTGTATAATTATGTGATACAACCTTGTGAGGGGTGTTTAGAGGTAGTTTCTAGTGTGTGTTTAGTGCATGGTTTTCCTAACCGTTTTCCCAAACTATGCACCATTAAAAATTATATCTAGATTGTTTGGATCTAATTTAAATCACCTCCTAAATCACTCATTTTTTCCTAAAAAGTTCATAGCCTTAATTCCTCTTCATCCCTAGGCTATGGATAACATTCTCCTTGATTCAGGAGTGATTATGAGGAAAATCTAGGTTCTTTGGAGGCTAGTTTTGTTGGTAAGTGATTTTTCTTCATCATTTTCCATAGTTTTATTCTTCTTTACTCTATTGGATTCATTAACATAATTCATTAGGGATATATTCACATTTTTTGATGAGAATAATTATTATATATGATTTTTTTTATGATAGGTTACAATATATAATAATTTTTTTTGGATTTTTAAGCTGATTTTTTGGAGTTTTGTGTCATTCTTTGGTTTGACCAATGTTTCAGAGGTAGGTGGCTTCACTCACGACTCCTCTTAATTAGAACTTTAAGGAATTATTTCAAATTGATTTAATTTATTTAATTAAAAGTTAAATTGATGTGTGATTCTTGGTTTAAAACCTATTTAGTGATGGTTTTGTGAAATTGTGAAATTGGATGATTTGTGGAAAGTGTTTGGTTTAGGATTTAAAAATGATGATTTTTAAATTATGGTTTGGTTTTAAATGCATGAAAAAACATTTTCGTAATTTTCTTCAATAAAATATTTGTTTTATTAAAATGTATTTTCATGGTTGTTTGGCATATATGATTGGTGTGAGTTCATTTCATTGACGTGACCCTAAATAAAGGGCATATACCATTGGGGTACAATGATGTAACCCTGTAGAAGGGGTGTATTCCATTGGGGCACTTGAGATATGGTTACCTTGTGATGACTTGTTAGATAAATTAGATACCACTCATTATTATGGAACTATCACTTAGGAATGCATGTATGGATGTGTGGATGTGTGGAAATGGAATGGGTATGCCAAAATATGATTTGAGAAATGGTTTTAATGAATTTTTTGGTTTCTTTATTTGGAACTACTTAGGTTTTGATATAAACTGTTGAAATTATTTTAAAATATTTTATATAAAAACTTATATATAAATGTTCTAACATGTTCTATCCTAGGATTTGATTTAGGAATTCATTGGAGAAATCCTACTGAGTTTTATACTCACCCCTGCTTTGGAACTTTGGTTCATTTCGAGATGTTGTTTATTAATACATGTCTAAATATATGGTGTCTAATTTTGTTAAGGATGCATCATGACACCATGGGCATGGAATGTGTAGTTGGAGCTTGGAGTAGGTGGGACTTGTTGAGTGGGTGTCTCGATTTTCTTTTATTTTATTTTTTTTCTTGGTTTCTGCATTGTCCAATGATATAGTTTATTTTAGTTTGGTTTCTTGAGTAGTATTTTGTACTCATGCTTTATATAGTGGTTTTTTTGGTTTGGTTACCTTGGTTTGGTTGTTTTATTTTCAAAAGTTAAATCATCCCCCCAAATGTTTATGAATCCCTTGGAATTTATTTCCAACCTTTGGTGTCTTGGGGATGTCACCTAAGTCCCAATAACACCCACTACCTCTTTCCAAGACAATGGGTGAGGGTGGGATGTTACAGGTGGTCTCTCTATGTAGTGTTCTTTAATATCAGGTTAAATCTCTATCGTTGGTGTTGTGGTTAATGTTTAAGTCTTTTTTGTGCATTTTTTTATGATAGAATTGGTCAATGTCGATGTCTGGTAATCAGTTTGGTCATGGTGGAAACCTAATGGTGGTGATGGGGACACATTAAACGATATATGATTTAGGATTTGGGTGACGTTGTCATAGGTTATTGAGGATGAGGGGCCCAAGGAACTTTCTCTAATGATTCACTAGTTTTTCACCTACAGGTTATTCTCCATGCTTCCTATCAATTTTACCATTGGTGGCCTTACTCGACCTATGTGTTTATTTCCTCTTATTGGATTATAATTCCAAGTGTTGTTGATGTTTTTTTGTATTGGTATTTAAGTGGTTATATGGGTTCCAACTTAACCCATGAAAGTGTATTTTTTTATAAAAACACAAAAACAAGATTAGATAGAGAAATAATTAATATAATTTATTATAAAATGTTTTATAATTAATGTAATTAATTATAGAATTTTTTATAATTAATTTGATTGAGTTATCCATGAGTTAGGGGCTTAGAAGCATGGAAAATGATTGATCGTGGCTTTATCGATGTTGGAGTCAGATTTTTTAAGGGTATAGCTCTATTATGATGTATTTGGTCCCCAATTTTACAAATTTTATATTTCTTTTCATGTGTCATGTTATAGGATAGTAGGGGTAAGTTGGTGAGATCTACCCGATATGGAACCATGGTGGGTTTCCACATGTGATGTAAGATGAGTGAAGTTTATTAGGCTTGTAACATGTCCTCTTAGAGTTTTTACCTGATTAGATAGTGGTCAAGGAAAAAGTTTATTAATTTAATGTCTTTATTAGAGTTAAATTGTAACCACAGAGGGTTTTCAACCTTGATCAAAATATCAAGTGATCTAGGGAGGTCTTATATAATTGTGTGTGATATTTCCCTTGAGTGGTGGACTAAGAGGTGAATCCAGTGAGTAGTTATTGAATCAACCCTATGATATATTGGTTGGTAAAAAGGGATAAACTATGTCTTTGGTTGGGTTATTAATAATGGTCATGTGGTCCAACATTAAATTATAAGGGGAGCTCCATTATGGGTAGATTAGTGGTTTGATCTCCCCACAAGAAATTATCCTTGGTGGTGTATGGATAGGATGAGTTAGTGGTGATATATATTTCTAATTAACAATGTGAGGGGTGACTAGTGGGATGGGAATGGGGTGATGGAATAGACCAGTGGTGTTATCAATATTAATATCAGTGATGACCTACTAAGGGTAGATTATCATGTGGTTAGATGTAATGGGTCTACATCATGACCATGGGAATGATAAATGCGATCTATGGTTGAGGGTCGTATCATATGAGGATATAATATTAAGGAGTGTGGTGGTTAATCCTAGGGTGGATGATTTATTCTTAGTGTGTGTAATTGACACATGTGACATGAGGGTTGACTTGGTTAAGGTTCAATAGAGAGACATGTCAAGATATATGATTCACAAGGTGTGATGCGTGATTTAGTCAAGAGATATGGTTGTGAAAGGAATGGCCCATGATTGTGACTATTTTATCTTAAAATTTTGTGTGATGTCTTATTTTAATTGACACGAGGGTTGGATAGAGGTAGGTCCTACCATTTGGGTGATCATTATGGCATAGAGACTTAGAAATTTCCCTATCAAGTAGATAGGGAGGGATAATGCATGGTAATACCCAAGATTATTAATTTTTGATCTTGGGGAGTCTACACATGAGGTGTTCTTTCCCACCTCATAATTTTATTGGTGATAGGTCATTCACCATTACTTTATTTTAGGATTGGTGATAACTCATTCGTTATTTCCTTTAGAATTGGTGATAAGTAATTCACCATTACCTTATTTAATGATAGGTTATAAGTTATTCAACATTAGTTTGTTTTAGGAGTGGTGATAACTCATTCTCCATTTCCTTGAGGATTGGTGATGAACCTTTAACCATTGGATCGTTTTATGGCTGGTAATTTCCATTCACCAATACTTATTATAGGAGTGTCGAGAACATGTACACCATTACCTTGAGGATTGGTGAAATCCCATTAAACATTTCTTCATTTGATAATTATTGATAATTTGTTCACCACAAGTGATATAATGTACTATTAACATAGGTTATACTCTTTTCACCACCAAGGATGATTTAGGAACCAGAACAACCAAATGTTTTATGGCTCTATCTAAACCTACCTTAGGATGAGGTGTGGGAAACATTATACCATTGGTAATCAATAATTTCTTAGAAATTACACTTAGTTTATGTGAAAAAACCATATAAAATTCCATTTCATTTATGGTGTTGGATGAATCATGTATTATTTGACCATTAAGGTGGATACTCAAGTATAAAAAAGTGCAACGGGTCTTTTTCATGTGTTTTTTATCACTTTTATTTTCATGTATCACAGACATGATCATATATGTAGTTAACATTAGGGAAACTATTGATACTTTCTTGTTGAGTTTTATGCTCACACCCTTCATTTTCTCCTTGGTAGTGTAAGTGTGTAAACTTTTATATTTTTTCTGATAAATTACAACTCATCTCATTATTAATAATATCATATGCTTTAAATGTTTATTTTTTATATTTCACATCACATAAGTTAATATGTATTTCAAGTGATCATGTATTGTTTGTTTTTATCATATATGAATGTAATTTTATTTCATTATATAATTCTATATATCACATGCATCAATTAATTTTTAATATTCTAATATTAATTTGTTTTTATTTTTTGAATTAATTTTTTCATTATTGACATCTTATATATTAAACTTTTAAATTATGTTTTATTTGTTTTCTAATGTTTTAGTTTCGAAATATATATTTTATATATTTTTATTTTAAAAAAAATACATATATATATATATATTCATATATATATATATATCAGTTTATAAAATACTTATATATATATTACCACCACTGTTCTTATTCTTCACACCTAGACAACACACCTTCAATTAAAAAGTAGTGATCCTCTATTCATCTGTATGTCATGATAGTACTGAATAGCAGTGTGACATTGCTTCTCTTTCTCTAGACATAGAAGTCCACGATTAAACCAATATATGTGCACCTTTCTTCTCCACATCTCCTACTTATCCAATGCACATCATCACTCTTTCTCATCTTCTGAATTCACCTTGAACAACTTCACATAAACCACTTGTATGTTATAGTTCATATATGAGAGCATTATCACACCTACTTACCCCATCTCATCCTACTCATGGCTCTCTTTCGCACCCTGTTTTGAATGATAGCCTATTCTTATATTAGCACTGCTCATCCATGGTAGCACTAACTACCTCCAAACTTTAGTATCATTTACAATTAAAAATTTAGTATCATCAACCATCACAAATTTAAGTATCATATACCCTCATAAAAATTCACTCACCAATGTTATAGTAGCAACAACACCTCTCTCACTCATGGTAGCACCACCTTACATGCCAGTGGTAGCATCTCACAAAGTTAGTATCACTCCCCTATTTTACAATGATAGCGGTAGCTATACTTCAATGATAGCACACCATGGTAGCATTGAAGGTGGATTTTGATGATATAATCATGCAATAGTAGTGGTTGAAACATCTTACTACCCTTAGGTTATAATTTTCTACCATCGATTTAAAATTTTATCTAGCACCATTTAAAAATTTATCTACCATTAGTTGGAAAATATAATTTTTATTATTATTTTTCTATATCCTATGGTAATATTTTAATTACTATTTTATTTATTATATAATTATAAATTTATAATTACATGTTTTTTTAAATATTATGAGAAAAAATCATTTATACATACACACATGCAGTATACTTCTTACGATTCTCTATTTTAGTAGTATTTTAATATTTTAATAAACTATAACTTCATTCATATTATTTTAAATATTTTATTAATGTATAAAATACATATTTATAATAACAATCATACTATAAGTGTTTTCAATTTATTTATATAGGAATAAAATAAGATAATAATTCTCAAGTAATGAGTGTGTTATTTCATATTATAGGTAACACCATTGTTTTTAGTTTTATTATTATCTAACTTGTGGAATGATTTTATTAATTAACTAGATGCTCCTATAATATCTTGGAAATAATAATAATTTTTATGAATATTTTTCAATGTGATATAGGGTGAATGCGATAACAAAAAAACTAGTACAGTTCATTTTCGATACTAGTCACTTACAATTTTTTTGCACATACAATCAATTTTTGTGAACACTATTCTATTATTTTGATCACAAAAGTTACTTTGAATCTTCCATACACTACTTATAAAGTGATCAATGATCATCACAAAACATTTTCTTCATCTTACGATCATCTTCTAGATTTCATTATTTCTGTTTTTTGTGGTTTTATTTTTCTTACATCTGTTTGTAATCGTTATAGTTAGTTTATAATTTTACCAATAAAAATAAGTCCAATCATGTTTATTCTAACCCCCAAAATAAAGGAACTTGGGTTGTAACTCCTGAATAAAATTTATGCCCAGACTATATTGAGACTCCTATAAAAATTCTGTTTTTTGCCTCTAGGTAATGTAAAAGGCACTGTCTGTAAAAGGTTATCACACCTATGAAAGTGAGTTTATCCCAGTGGGTACTAATTTTCTCACTTAGTAGAAAATGGTGAATATAGGAATAAGATATTGTTGATCTAAACCACTATAAAAATACTATGTTCATATCTTTTATTCTCGTAGCACTATATCTTGAACACTAAACTACCCTATTGAATAATATAATAAATTACTATGATTGATTACTTTTTCAAAACTTTTAAAAAAACTATTCACCCCCCCCCCTCTAGTTTATTATTGTAGTCAATCTTGATCTAAAAATTGGTATCAAATCCTAGTCTCTAATTAGTTATCACCTATATTTTTTTAATTTGATACCAAAATATAGGATTAAAGGATAAATTCCTTCCAAATATAACTTTTGTTGTTTATTTTTTACTACTATGATAACCTGAATATCCTAGACCTAATAGTCTAAGGAGTAAATACTAGTTCTATAATATGGAAGTTATGAATTCCAATGATCGATGGATTCCACAAAAATATCCCATTTTTTTATAAAAGTGACTATGACTACTAGAAATACCGAATGGAATCCTACCTAAAACAGTTACCTATGGATCATTAGAGTATCATGGAGAAACCATATAAATTACCTAAATCTGATCTAGATACTCTTTTAGTTAATGAAATTGTTAATTATGTTTTGAATTATAAAGTTAAGAATATTTTTTACTATTTTATAAGTATAAGTTACTATAGTCATGTTTCAGTATGTAAGACAACCCACGACATATAGAGAATCCTTAAAGTTAATCACTATAGGACTGATAACCTTAAAAGAACCAAGCTAGAAATAATCCAAGTAGAATAATAGTTTTTTAAGATGGCATAAGATGAGTCATAAAACCATATGTTCCACTAGTTTACAAGTATTACAAATTTAATTAGTGTACATGGATAATTATTAGAAAAGATAGCCTTATTTGAAAGAGTACTAAGATATTTTCCAAAAATATAGCATTAAAATAACGTGGTGATTGAAAAAAGTAACAATTTAAAAGAGTATACATTAAATGAAATAATTGGTTATTTAATATAGTATGAGATTTAATTGAAATAATAATAATGATGATGAGACTATAAAAAGGAAAGGTATAAATTCAAAGTCTAAAGTAAATAAATCATCTAATTCTTATGAATATTAGTTTCGGGAAAGTGAAAAAAAGATAACACATTTTGGTAATAATTTTGTCGATTTTAGGAAAGAAAAAGGTGGTAAAAGGCAGTTCAAAAGGAAGTTCAAAAAGGACTGAAATAAAGGTAATAATAATGTTGATGATGGATTCAGAATTAACCCCATATGAGTATAGGAATAAAGGTCACATTAAGGCAGACTACCCCAAACTAAAACATCAAAAGAAATAAAAATATAAAAGGAGAAAATATAATCAAGATTTTTTGGAGGTTGGGACTATTCAAATTGTTAAGACTCAATTTTTCACTCTATACGTGAACATAATACAATAAACCTTGATTTAATGGCTAAAATTTTTGAGGTCATAGATTCACTTTTCACTCAATTAATTACTCCAACTAACATTGATCATAATTTTATTTCTAAAGATTAAAATGAAACTAATTTTAATTCATGTTCTAATTATAATTATGTTAATTTTAAATTCAAAAAATTGTATAAAGAAAATGAGGGATTAAGGAATGGTAGACTTAGAATAATTGAAAAATATACTGATATTAAAATTAAAAATAAAAACTTTATTAAATAAAATGAGAAACTTAAAAGGGATTATGATAATATGAATATCATAGTTTCTTGAAATGATAAATATAAATAGAATTATGATTATTCCATGTTGAAACTAAAAGAAAAAAATGGAAGACTTAAATAATTTATGGTAGTGAATGATAAAGATTGTAAAATAATATTTAATTCTATTTAGGAATATTTAACTAATGCTGAGAATGAATGTAAGAATATAAAGTATAAAAATAAGAAACAAAGAAATACAACTTCTGGTTATAATGTGAAATTATATATATATATATATATAATTCAAAAATAAAATTTGGTTTTGAAAAGGGATTTTGTAAATCTTATAGAATCCTTATCTACATTTTTTAAAGGAAAATAAAAAATAGGATATAATGATGTCTATGATGAAACCAAATTATAATAAGAATGGTTTTGGATGTAATTGTTTGTCACCAAGGATGAATAAGAATACTTTTATTAAAATCTCAAAAGGATGTGTTTCTAGTTTAACCTATTTTAAATGTAGAATTAAAGGTAATTATTCCAATCAATAATCTTTAAGATTTAAAAAGTCTTTTGGGAACACTAAATCTTTTATTGCTATATATTTATTTTATAGACATCCCACTAATAGATTATTTAAATCTATCTTGATTCTAAAATTTTATGTTATTAATCCAATTAGACCCAAGTTAGTATGGGTACGAAAAAAATATACTTTATTTTATAATTTCATGAAATCTACCTTAGAAGTCTCAAAGATTCTTAGTACTTAGATTGTGGGTTCTTTAGGTACATGATAGGTGGTTTTTTTAGATTTTTTTTCTTTCAAATCATGTGATGGTGTCCTAGTAACATTTTAAGATAACTCTAAAGGTGATATTAAAAATGATATTCTATAGAATAGGAGACTTGGAAATGAAAACATCATACTGTTACAAAAAATTTCCAAGCATTAACAGGTTCTACAATTTTTAAATCTACACACAAGTAAGTACTTTAGGTTTTATTCATGTTTAAAGGGTAAGTAGAATAAATAAATCGTTAAATATGTGAATGATGTTAAAAATACTAGATGTATTTAATTATCACATCTTGACTTATTTGGTCTTATACAACATACTAGTCTTGGTGTAAAGAAATATGTGTTTTTAATAGTTGATGATTATAGTAGATTCATCTAGATTTATTTCTTATCACATAAGAATGAAACTTTATCTAAATATTTTACTTTTTATCAAATTATTCAAAAATTTAAAAAACTATCAATAATCTATATAATAAGTGATAGAGGAGGTGAATTTTTTAATATATAATTTGATAATTTTTGTGGGAAAAAATGGTTATAAGAATTATTTTTCTTCCTCTAGAACACTACAACAAAATCGTGTGGTTGAAAGAAATAATAGATCAATACAAGAAATGTCTAGATCAATGCTTATGGAATTTAATGTACCCAAATATTTTTAGCCCAAATTTATAAATATTTATTGTCGTTCTTTAAATAGAGTATCTATTATTCCATTTTAAAATAATACCCCATATGAATTTTTTAAAGGGTTTAAACCCAAAATTGGATATTTTAGGGTGTTTGGTTGCAAATTATTTATTTTAAATACTAAATATAATTTTGAAAATTTTGATTATAAAATTCATGAAGGAATATATTTATAGTATATTCCAATATTATAAATTCTTAAAAGGATTTAAATAAGAGAACTTTAGTTATTGAAGAGTTTTTACATGTTAAGTTTATTTAAAATAACAATAACAAGTAGAATTTTGATTCAAACAAAGATGATGATGAATTCAGGGGATTCAATTTTTATGAAGATAATGAATAAGAAAATGATAATTCATTAGTTGAGGGGGAGAAAATATCTTCTAAAACTGGTCCTAAATAATGGAAAACACTTAAAGAACATCATATTGAAAAGTAATTATAAATATATATTATGGTATAAAAACTAGAAAATATGTTTTACTTTACTGTACTAATTCCATTTTTGTTTCTGATTTTGTGCCTGTTATCATTGATAGTGTTTTAATTGATTCAAATTCGATTAATTCTATTCATGATTAATTAAATTAATTTGAAATAAATAAAGCGTGTAATACGGTTTAATTACTAAGGGATAAACAAATCATAATAACTAAGTAGATTTTTTGTAATAAGCTTGACGAATCTGGAAACATAGTTAAAAATAAAGCAATACTATTGGATTAAGGTTATTATAGATAAGAGGGAATTGGATTTTAATATTATTTTAACCTATTTCTAGAATGTTATTTAATATATTTTTATTAAATTTTTATTTTTAAAAAAATATAAAATTATTTCAAATGGTTTTAAAAAGTGAATTTTTTAAATGGAAAATTTATAAAGAATTTTGTATTAAATATCCCCCAAGATTTAAAAATGGAAAAATTACAAATCATTTTTTTAAACTTAATAAATTTTTATATGTTCTTAAGAAATCTCTTAAATTTTGTTATGAAAGAGAAACTAAATTTTTATTATAAAATAAGTTTTGTTAAAGGTAAGGTTTATCCTACTCTGTTTATAAAGAATGATTTTAATTATATACTGATTGTACATATCTATGTTGATGATATAATATTAATTCAACAAATTATTTATTATTTAATGATTTATCTAAAATAATTATCAGCGAGTTTGATATGATCTCAATGGGATAACTAAAATTTTCCTTATCTTACAAATTAATCAAATAGAATACATTGTTTTCTTAAATCAGTCTAAATATACTAAATAAATTGTTTAAAGGTTTGGAATTGTCTAATTCAAGACTATGAAAACACCTATGAGTAATAATTCTAAATTGGAATTGGATGAATCTAGAAAGTCAATTGATATTAAATTGTATATAGGCATGATAGACAGTTTATTGTATCTCACTATATCTAGACCAGATATAATATTTTAAGTCTGTTTATGTGATAGATTCTAGTCCAACCCTATTGAAATTAATCTTAAAGTAGTTAAGAGAGTTATTAGATATATTAAGTTAACTATTTTTATTAGTTTATTTTATTCAAATCATAATTTTTTTGATTTATTATCTTATTTTGTATTTTAATTTGGAGGTTGTGGGCATTACTAGAAAATCACAATAGGTATCTGTCATTTTATGGGAAAAAACTTAATTTCATGTAGTTCTAAGAAACAACTATCATTTTCACTATATATAGTTATGGTTGAATATGTTGTTAATGATTTTTTTTATTCTCAAATTATTTAAATTAAACAAACCTTGTGTGATTTTAATATTATTTTTAATAAAATTTCAATTTTCTATGATAATTCTAGTGCAATTTCAATATCTAAAAACCCTCTATAACACTCTCAAACAAAACATATAGATTTTATATTTCATTTTATTAGGGATCATACAAATAAAGAGGATATTTTTTAGAATTTATCCCATTAAAAGGAAACTAGAAAAAATATACCCTAACCCTTTATATTCTATCAAATTTTGAGAAAATGAAGTTTGAAAAAGATATGTTAGAAGCTTAATATTTTTGTTTAGGATAATTACTTCTTGATGAGAACTTGTTATAGTAATGAATATAAGCTTACATAAGAACTGTTATTACTTTTTAATTTTTATAAAAAATGTTCTACTTTTCAAACACTTGGTATTTGATATTTTTTTAGAAGAATATTTTATAAATAATTTTTTTACTTTTTGATAAATTTAAAAAGGAATAGAATGTTTTTTAAAGTTTAGAAAAAGTTTGGTTTTGTAATTTATAATAAGGAGAGATTTTTAGTGTTTTAACTGGCATATTTTTTTGATAAATTACAACTCCTATCATGATTAATAATATCATATGATTTAAACATTTATTGTTTTTTATTTTACAACACATATGTTAATATGTATTTAATGTGATCTTGTGTTTATTGTTTTTATCATATGTATATGTTATTTAATTTGATCATATAATTATATATATCACATGTGTTAATGAATTTTTAATATTCTAATATTAATTTTATTAAATATTGTTGTTGGTATTAATTTTTTCACTATACATATCTTATATATTAATCTTATAAATTGTGTATTATTTGGTTTTAATGTTTTAGTTTTAAAATATATATTTCATATCTTGTTATTTTTATAAAATATTTATTTTTATTTTTATATATAAATATTTGTATATATATATATATATGTTTGTGTGTTTATAAAATATTTATATATATATATATATATATCTTACTGCCATTATTATCTCCATTCCTAGATAGCACACCTTCAGTTCGGTAACAATTCTCTTTTACTCGTCTGCATTTCATGACAGCAGTGCGACACTACTTATATTTATAAAATCATGGTAGCGTGTGATGACACCAATATTAGCACATATTTCCTCTCAACATCCCCTGCATATCTGATGCATGTCGGTACTATTTCTCATCTTCTCAAGTAACCATGACCAGCTTCACTTCAACCACATGTATACAGAAGTTCATATATGTGAGTAGCAATACACCTAAATACCCCATGTCTTCCTCTACATATCCAACCTTCACAACTTTTTTTGAATGGTAGTGGGTTCCTATATTAACGAAATAATGGTTTTCATCCTTTATAGAATAACTCTTCAAGAAGTAGCATCGATTGGACATTGTATCACTTGATACCACTCAACTATAGCATCATCTACTACAACAGATAGTAGTATCATCTAACATCACAAATGTCAGTATCATCTACCATCATCAATGATAGATCGCCAATGTGACAGTAGTATTAATGAATATCTTACACACGATAGCACCTCATTACACGCTGTTAAGCCCAAGTTGTGTTTTGGTTGATTTTTTTGTCAATAGATCAATATGTTGATTATGTTGAAGAAAGAAATTATGTTGAAAAGGTAATGGAAATTAGGATTGAAGAAGGGTGTGTGTGAAAAGTTTCCAGTTATATCTAAAACCATTATCATTGGACTCACAATTGTAATTAGGTGATCAGACTCACAATTATAAAGAAAATCCATTGAATTGGGAAGATGTTTTCGGTAAGAAAAATCTCATCAAACTCGCCTTGGGTCCGGAATGAGGTTTTGATAATAATGAGAAGCAGAATTGGATTCTTCATTAATCTGATGGTAAATATAATGATGCTATTATGATCTTATGGTTCTCAAAAATCATAAGTTGTTCATAGATTTATGATGCAAGTCTTATGAAGGAAAGGGGGACTGTTGCCAATCGTAAAAGAAATATATATGCTAGAAAGGATGGGATGTCAAAATACTTCCTAGTATAAGTTAGACTATGTTGAATCTGATATTCAATGTATTCAAATTCATGAGGATTTCATGATATAAGAATAATTTTGTGAAAGAAGAAATTTTCTAAAGCCAAATATTTTTAGTCTCATTATATTACAATGATAACACTTGACCTAGAAATGTTTTAAGGCTAAATAGGTTGATCAAAACGTGAAGTTATGAAGATGTTGGTTTTTAGTTAGACCAAAAATCTATGAGAAAAAATATTTATGGAAAGAAGTTTTTTGAATCGTATTCAGAGAAGAAAATAGGCTGCTGAAGTTGAAGCTACTATAAATAGTTCACCAGACGCAGTGTTTCACTGATCCATCATAATGGATTCTGACATTGATTCATATTATTGGTATCTTTTTTATATCGGATATAGATTTTTTATTGAGGGAAGAATTGTTTTGTGGGGAAGTTGTTAGAACCAATAAATGTAGAGAATATGATAAGTTACTGATGAACAATACCGAGAAGAAAATCATGTATCAATCAATAATGTATTCAACCATTTCTCATCAAGATGAGTTGTTGATTGTTTTCTAGATGTAAAGATTACTTTTCTTATTAAGTGGGTCAAGATAAAGGAAATGATCTGATTTTTTTACAAGTGGGTCAAGAGAAAGAAAAAAATGGATATTTTTTGGGGCCTGAGATAAACAATCATTTTCCTTGTAACATTTGGGATAAGATCAATCAGATAGGAAATGAAATTAAACTATCAAAGTGAAGTAGAGAATGATTCATCTGACACAGGTTTACACCGATAAGTATTATCAAATTCGGGATCATCATTATAGAAAATAAGAAAAATATAATTTCCTAAAGTTTTTCAAATTTTTATCAAGGAAGCAGTTGAAGAAGTTTAAATAAAAGTTTTAAAATGTTTCATTTGGTTAAGAGTAACATAATTAAGTATCTGTTATCTCCATTATAATGAAGATATCAAAATGAGAAGTGGGTTCTAAGAATTGTAATAAGAATACATGTGTTTTTTTCATTTGTTATGGATCAACATATAGAGATGTCTTCAATTTTTATTTATTTGAAAGTGGGTCAAGAAAAGAAGAGTAAACTTATGTCTCCATCGAAATGGAAAAATTGGAATGGGGAATCAGATTCATATTGAAGTTGGTAAATAAATACTAAAGAGAGATGAATTTATGAAGATTCGAGAATATTCAAGAAGAGTTGAATAAGTCAAAAATTCATCCGATATTTAAGGAAAATTTAAAGTTTCAGTAAATTCGATTGAGTGGGAAATATTTTTATATTCTTGTGTTAACCTATTTTGGGTCACCTATAAAATGAGGAGTTAATTTTTATTTCTTGATAAAAGTATTTTTGGACAAAGAAGATATAGAATCTATAAAGTTATAGGCAGAATAATTTTTTGGATCATTATTTCCTAAGGAATATTTTCAGACCAAAGAAAAAAGAGGAAGAGAGAAGATCATATTCTGGCTTTCCAGATTTACAATAAGAAATTGGAATGATATTTCCGGACTCAAACAAAAGCAGGACATAATTTTCTCAACTGTATTCTGACAGAATCATATTTTTGTTTTAAGAAATTGTACTGGTGAGTCAAATTGTGAAATCACACTAAGTATCATTAAGAATTCCAGAATAATTGTTTCCATTCCACTAGTTAAGAAAGTGAATATTTTTTTTTTGAAAAATTTATTTATGTAAGTTTAAAAGGAACACCATAACATGTTTCTTAACTTCTTACAAAAACATTAAATTATATATTTTCATGATACTTGAATCACATGCACTGTTATATTGAAAATAATGTTACATAAGTGTAAGGACGTATCCTACTCATTGTATTTAATAAAATATGATTGTTTTATAGTGGATTGTGAGGTATAAAATTGTTTCCATACCATGCCAAGGACATAGCTACTCTTGTTGAGTAGTGAACCTTGTAAATTATTGTGTTCCTATGGATGTTTTTTTGATTTTTTTAGTAAGGTAGAAACTATTTAGAAGGATTTTAAGGTTCTTTCAAAATAATTCTAACATAAAATAAAAAGATATGATTGATTCACCCCCTCCCCCTCATAGTGATACTTGATCCTAGCTAGACACTAACAAGTGGTTTCATAGGGAAGGCCCCCTTTGTTTATTCTTTGCTGAATATTTTGAAAGAAATGTTGTTGCGGAAAATCTGAGATTCATGAACAGTAAGGGGATTCCAATATTAAATGATTGGAATTATCATATATGGAAAGATAAAATGCTGTCATATCATATTTCCTATGGGTATGATGTTTCAAAAGTTTCTATAGATAGTTTTCCCCCTCATATTGAGAATTATCCTCTAACAAATTTGGGTTTGGAAAACCTTGAGAATGATGGAAGGGCTATGAATTATTTACTCTCATCACTCTCTAAAAGTGAGTTTATGAGAGTAAAAGTATTTTCAAATACCAAAGGTATCTCGGATAAGCTAAAGAATATTTATGAAGGAAATACAAAAGTAAAGAAGGAAAAGTTAAAATTTTTTTGATTGAAGTATTAAGATATTAATATGAGTGAGTATAGGTCTATTGGAGACTTCCTTACTAGGGTCAATGACATTGTTAGCATTATCATATGTCTTGGTAAAAAATTTTAAGACTCAACTATTTTTGAAAATATCTTGATAATTCTTCCTAATAAGTTTGATGTAAAATTTTCCACATTATGATATAGAGACCCTAAAACACTATCTCTAGATTATTTTCATATTACTATCATCACCTATCATATGATAAGGAAAAAATTTATGAAAGTAAAAACAAAATCTAATAATGGAATTTCTTTCAAGGATTCTAATAAAGAAAATTACAAGAAGGTTCTTGAGGAAGAAGATGTTGTTGACCCTAATTCCAAAAATATGGTATATAAAATTATTGATGAAATTTTATACTTTTTTTCTCCAAATGTGAAAAGAGGTAAATAAAGTTATAAAGGTAATATTCTCTTAAAATGCTTTGGTTTTAGATCTATTGGTCTCTTTGTTGTCAATTTTCATCAAAGAGGTGATGAAGAAGAAAGTGATAAAGAAAAATAAGGTCGAGAATATCTTGGAAGAAATAGAGTGATAAGGAAAAATTATATTCCAAGAAGAATTACAAGAAGTTATCCAAATCCAAAAGCAGAATGTTTTTATCTAAGTATTATGATAGTGAATAATTTAAAAATGGTTCTAAAGAAAACACGTTTATTGCAATAGTTAATGAGGAAAGTTTTTCTAATAGTGAAAGTTGTTGTTCGGAATAAGAAGATAGTAAAAATGAATCCAAAAAATCCACTGAGAATATTAGTGAGAGTAATTTTATTGCCATATTTAACAATGAATAATTCGAAATAAAAATTTATGAAGAAGAAGAAACTCAACTATAATTTCATCTTAAAGAATAATTTAAAGAATGTCTAAGAAATATTGGGAGGATTAAAAAGTAAATATGGAAGTTGAAAAGTGAAAAATCATAAAAACTGTAATCTAGAATGTGATCCTAATTATAAATTTAAACTATTGAAATAGATTGATTATTTGAATAAATCAATTGAGAAATAAAATAATTAGAACAAACTTCTGTAAGTATAGTTAAAGTCAAAATAAAAATAGTTGGAACTTGTCTAACAAAAACTATCTAAAGCTTATAAAAGGGTTAAAAGTTTCAATATTAATATTTCTAAAGTTGGTGAAAGTTATGGAATGGTTTAACCAAGGATAAAAAATTGCCCTAAAATGTTGAGAAGAAAGTTGGAATTTTCTCTAAGAAGAAGAATGTCGAGAAAGTAATGTATTTGGAAAAGACCACCAAAGTTGAGAAGTTAGAAGTTTCTAAAAATACTGAATCCAAAAAAAATTCTATTACTTATGATTATAATAAATATGAAAAGAAAATTAATCTGAAAAGGAATACTTTGGGTGATATAAAAATGTTTTTGGTCAATGAATTTCTAATATGAAAGTAAATAAAGTTTCTGAGAAACATGTCAACAATTCCTAGTAGTATGGATGTTACATAGGAAGGTATTCCTTCTATGGGTGCTACTGTAATTGTGGTGGATTCATACACAAGAATAATATGTTTCGATTAAACAAACAATATTATAACTATTCTATGAGCTATAGAAGTAAAAGTTTGAGTTGGAGACAATCCTCTCAAATAAGAAAGTTGAGAAATGTATTTTGAAAACTAGGAAAAATAAACATACTAAGTCTGAAAAGAGAGAGTTTTTAGTTATTTGGATTAAAAAAGTAACAATGTCTATAAATTTGGAATAAACACAAAAAATAAGCAGAAGAATGATGGGAATTTTATTAAAATATGTTTAACTATATTTCCATCCAAAGAATAAGATATAAATAAGATGTTACAATATAATTATAACAAAGTTGTTTCTAAAGTTGAGGATAAGTTGATAGCTTCATCAAAAGATTCTATAGATAAGAAAAAAGTTTTTATAGAATCCTATAAGGATGAAGAGAAGGAAAAAAACACATCCAATGAAAAATCCAAGAAAAACAAGAAAAATACCAAACCGAGAGAGGATTCTCAGTCCAATTGTCACTCCTGATAAACAACTGAAGTCCCCCCTAATTTCTAAAATTCATCTATACTTGTAATAACTTGTAGGGAATTGAAGGAGTTGAAAGAAGGAAGTTTGTGTTGATGAGTCTCCTAATTTTTTTAAAAAAGAAATTAATGAGGTTAAGAAAATATGTTTTTGGGAAAGTATAGTTTTTACACATGAACTTTTCTGATGGGTTTGTTAAGATGGGTGCAGGTTAATTTTATCAAAATAAAATCCTCTCAATTCTTCCCCAAATATGAGAATGTTGAAAGAAACATAAAAAGGTATTACATGAAAGTTTTGATGGATAACATTGATAACCATGATTAAACACTCTTGTTTTATACACCGGGTTTGTCTATGTATACTTGGAGTTGTTTAGTTAAATGCACTTTGTTAATAAAATCATGTGATATTTATGCTCTTCTAAAGAAGATCTCAAAATTTTTAAATGGAAATATTTAACTCTTGTAAATTAAATAATTTATTAAAAAGTGGAAAATTTTCAAGATGGCCCCTATAAATTTTATTTTCAATAAAGGGGTGAGAAAGGAATTAGGGAGAGATAAGAAATAATTGAGCAATAAATAAATTAATAGAATGTAAGAAATAAAATAAGTGGTATTTTTTTTGAAGTGATTGGAGTGGGTATTGACAAAAAACACAAAGGGGGAGATTGTTAGGACAAAGTTGTATTTTGGTTTTATTTTTTTCAATAAATCAATATATTGATTATGTTGAAGAAAGAAAGTATGTTGAGAATGTAATGGAAATCTATATTGAAGAATGGTGTGCGTGAAAAGCTATCAATAAGATCCAAAACAATTGGTATCAAACTCACAATCATAATCATATGATCAGACTCACAGTTATTAAGAAATTCCATCATATTGGGAAGATGTTTTATGGAGGAAAAGTATCATCAAACTCACCTTGGATCTGAAATGAGGTTATGAGAATACTGAAGAAGAGAATCAGCTTTTTCATGAATCTGATGGTAAATCTAATAGTGCTTTTATAATCTTGGAGTTCTCAAAAATTATAAGTTTTCTGGATACATATGATTCGAGCCTTATGAATTAAAGGGGGAGTGCTACCAATCATATTGAATATTGGTTGAAAAGAAATAAATATGTATGCTAGAAAGGATAATAAGTTACAATACTTCTGATTATAATTCAAATGATGTTGAAGCTGATCTTCAATGTATTCAAAGTCATGATGAAGTCATGATACAAGTAAAATTTTGTGAAAGAATAAAGTTCCTAAATCCAAATATTTATGGTCTCGTTTTATCAGAATAAGAACACTGGAAGAAGAAAAATATTGAAGGTTGAGGAGGTTGATTGGAATGTAAAGTTTTGAATATGATGGTTTTCAGTCAAACCAAAAAGAAATGAGAAACAAATATTTAGATAACTAATTTGTGTAAATCCTATTCAGAGAAGGAAAGAAGTTGCTGAAGTCAAATCTATTGGAACTGGTTCATCAGATGTGGTGTGCAACCGATCTATCGTAATGGATTATGACATTTATTAATATGATTGGTATCTTTTGAATATCATATACTAAGTTTTTATTAGAGTTAGATTTTTTTGGGAAAATTTGTTGGAATTAATAAATATAGAGAATAAGATAAGTTAGTGGCCACCAATATGAATAAGAAAATCAAAGATCAATCCACAATATAGTCAACCATTTCTCATAAAGATGAGTCTTTTATTGTTTTCCTTATCAACTGGATCAAGAAAAAAATGATATGATTTGTTTACAAGTGGGTCAAGAGAATGAAAAACTCAGATATTTTTTTGGTCATGAGATAAAGTGTCATTTACCTTGTAATATTTGGGTCAAGATCCATTAGACTAAAAATGACACTGAACTATCAGATTGAAGCAAATACTAGTCCATATAATACAGGTGAACACCAATAAGTATCATTAGATTTAGGATCATTGTTCTGGGAAAATAATAAAAGTAGAATTGCCTAAATTTCATAAAAGTGTTATCAAAAAAGTGGTTGAGGAAGTTTGTCTAATGGTTTTCATATGTTTCATTTGGTATAGAGAAACGTAATGAAGTATTTTTTTTCTTTATCATAATTAAGAAATCAGAATGAGAAGTTGGTTTTAAAAATTGTAATGAGAATACATATTTTTTTCTTCATTTGGTGTAGATAAATATAATGAGATGTCTTCAGTTCATATTTATTTTCAAGAGGTTTAAGAAAATCATAATAATCTTATGTATCTATTGTAATGGAAAAATCGAAATTGAACTGAAGTTTATGAAGAAAGTATGAAGAGAGCTTAATTCATTAAGATTCAAGAAGATTCAAGAATATTTAAAGAATCCAAACATTCATCTGAGATTTAAGTGAAATTTGAAGTCTTGAGAAATTTGGTTAAGTAGAAAAGATTTCTAAATTCCCACCTAAACCTCTTTTGGTTCACCTACAAAAGTATGAGGTATTTTGTATTTCCTGATACAAGTATTGTGTGCGGAAGAAGAGAGAGAAGTTCCAAAGTTCTATGGAGAAGAATTTTCTCGATCATGATTTACTGAGGAACATATCCAAACAGAAGAAGAAATGATAAGAGAGAAGATTGTATTCAAGGTTTCCATATTTGGACTAAGAAATCAGACTGGGATTTTTAGACTTAGACAGAAGCAGTTTATAATTGTCTCAACTATATTCTGACATAATCATATTTCTATATTGAGCAATCATATTGGATAATCGGACTGAGTATCATTAAAAAGACCAAAATAATTTATTTCCTTCTATTGTGTAAGAAAGTGAATATTTTTTTAAATAAAATATTTGTAAAAGTTGACAAGGAAGCACATTAACATGTTTCTTAACTTGTTACAAAACATTGTATTGCATATTTTTATTCTAATTTAAGAACATGCACTTTTGTATTGAACATAGTGCTATAATATTGTAAGGGAGTATCCTAATCATTGTATTCCACATAAAAGGATTGTTTTCTAGTGGATTTTGTGGTATCATATTGTTTCCATACCATACCAATGATGTAGGTACTCTTGTTGAGTAGTAAACCTTGTAAATTCTTATATTCTTATAGATGTGTGTTTGGTTTTTTTTTCAAGGTAGAAACTATTTAATAAGATGTAAAGGTTGTTTCAAAATAAAGGAAACTTAAAAGAAAAATATATCAATGATTTACCCCCTCCCCGTCTTGGTAATACTTGATCCTGGCTTGAAACTAACACATGTTAATGGTGGCATCATGCAGTGGTAGAACCACTCCCCTATTTTGCAATGACAGTGTTAACTGCACTTCAATGGTAGTACATTGTGGTAGTAGTATAGGTGGATTTCAATGGTAGCATCATAAAATAGTAGTGGTATCAATATCTTTCCACCTCCTCGTAATAATTTTCTACCATCAGTTTAAAACTTTATCTACAGCCATTTAAAATTTTATTTACCATCAGTTGAAAATATAATTGTTATTATTATTTTTTCTACATCCTTTAGAAATATTTTAATTCCTATTTTATTTATTATATTCTATTAAATTTATAATTACATATTTATTTAAAAATTATGAGTAAAAATTGTGTATACATATCCACATGTAATATAATTCTTACAATGCTTTGTTTTAGTGATTTTTTAATATTTTAATAAACTAAAAGTTCATTCGTATAATTTTAACTATTTTTTTAATTTTTAAAATACATAGTTGTATTAGAAATTATACTGGAAGCGTTTTCATGTTATTTTTTGTAAGAATACAATATCACAAGAATTATCTGATAATGAGCACATTATTTCATATTAGAAGTAATGGAATTATTCTGTGTTTTATTATTATCTAACTCATGGAATGTAGTTATTGGTTAATCAGACACTCCTAGAAGATATTTTATTTAATAATGATATGGATAAATCTATTTCAATGTGATAGAGTTTGAACACGGTAACAAAAATAATAATTACATCTCATTTTTTTATACCAGTGACTTATAATTTTTGCTACAAATATGATCAAGTATGACCAATATTCCACTATTTTGATCATAAAATATACTTCAATTGTTCCATACAATACTACTTAAGTGATCAATGATCATCGAGCAACATTTTCTTCATCTTCTAATCATTTTATAGTTTTAATTGTTCCTAGTGTTCATTGTTTTATTTTTATTTCTTCTTTTTTTAATCGTTATATTGAATTTATTATTTACATAGTAAAAAGTGAGTTATTCTTGATTATTCTACACCCCAAAAAAAAGTAACTTGATTTTTTACTACCAAATAAAAGTTAGGTACATACTAGGTTAAGACTCCTATATAAAATTTTGGGTTGTGCCTCTGAGTAATGTAAAAGGAAGTGTCTATAATAGGTTATCACACCTTTAAAAATGAGTCTCTCTAAATGGGTAACAATCTTCTCAATGAGTAGAGAAGGTTGAAGAGTGGAATAGAATATTGGTGATCTTAACCACTATAAAAATACTATATTAATATATTTTATCCTAATTGCACTATATCTTGAACATTACATTGCACTATTGATTAATATAGTAAATCAATCTGATTGATTATTTGTTCTAAAATTTTTATAAAAAAAACTATTCACCCCACAGTCTATCATTGACATAAATTTTGATCCAATAGGTGGATTTTCAAATATTATGTCTATAATTTAGGTCACAGTAAGAGCCCTAGTAATAGGGATATATATATACAAATCTGAAGCAAGGTCAAGGATTGTGGATAGGTATCTTAGATATTTTATTTTAAGTTTGTTTATTTATTATATATAATTGTCCTAATAGGATACCTCATTTGAGATATATGGTTTCATGATCTATATGAATTCTATTATGTTATAACATGGTATGTTGTTTATATGGTATATCTTCTACTGTAAATCCATTATTTCCCTTTGAGTTTTTATCTATTATGGATACTATTTTTATTTCCTTTTTATTATATTTGATGATACTGAGGGTACATTCTTTCCACATAGTAATAAATAACCCTCGTCATTATTTAGTAGACTCTAGCATATATAAAAGTGTTCCCGATATGTTTAGTGCTCTGAATCAGGTCAGTGGTCAGGTTCTGGTTCAAGGACTTACAAAGTAGTATCAAAGTATTATTTTAATTGTTTTTTTATTTAGAAAATATTATATTGAGTTATAACTAGTCAAAACATGGAATAAAATTCATATTTATTTTTATATAATATAATTTTTTGAGAAAATTCATGTTTTATGGTGATTGGGGTTTTGAATTTTTTTTTATAGTTGAGTTATTTTTGATAAGTATGATATTGTAAGGTTATTGATTTTTTTTATATTATAATGGGGTTTAAATATGTGTTATTTCATGAATCATATTTTTTTAATTTATAATAAAATGACATGTACTTTCTTTTATGTGATTGATAAAATGGTTTTAAATAAAGAAAGGGGCTCTTGTTATTTAAAACTTCATTAATAACTAATTTTATGTTTTCTAAAATTACTTATTCATGGTTCTATAATTAATTAATATAAATATATTATGAAATTCAATATATGATTCATCATATGGAGATATCTCTGATATGCACATGGATATGAAAATTACACTAGAGTGGGTGGTATTGATGTGGGGAAATCGAACATCGATGAGATTCTTAGGATGGGTGCACTGGCACATGAGTTTCCTTAAGTTATTTGAGATGGAATCCATATAAGTTTATTTGATATTTTTGAACTATATGGGAAATGTTTCATAACTATGTGGGGGTATATGTAGGATAATATTCAACACATAGGGGTACAATTCTAATATAATAGTGGAATATCAGGAAACTTGTTCTCTTTAAGCTTGTGATAGATTCGATATATGAGGGTATTTAGAGAGAGAGGGATTATACCAAGCATGTAGATGTTTTTAAAATTGGTAATAATGGTTAAATTATTTGATTGATGATAATGATACAGGGGAAATTTTTTATTATGATATTGGTTTAGACATGTGGGGTTCTTTTAGAATGTATGGATGTGACATCATAGATAGTATAACATGCGGATTTTTTAAATAATATAGTGGATTCATGGTCACATAATTATTCATGTGAGCCTATGATAAGTGATATAGGACTCATAATGGTATAATTTGAGGTTTATAGAAGGGTTTTATAATTTGGTAGACAACGGTGGTGGTTATACACCATTGTGAGATTAATTTTTGGATACTCTTTTTTTATGGGGAAAGATAGTGGGTTTGAAAATACCTATATGGTATATAGGTTATTATGATATAATATTATCCTTGTGGATTAGTTTTTTATAATTATACTTTGATATAATTTTTTACATATGGATTATAGGGGGTGATGAATTTCATAGAAGGTGATATTTTACTAAAGAGAATAACTTTTTATATTCCTTAACTACTTAGAGTTAGGTAACGGGATTCGAGTGGGTTTGATGAGTGATCACACATGGGGTGTGATCAAGTATGATATGACTTGTGAAAATGTGTGAGACACATTAGTGTGATTGATAATGAGATAATTTACTTTTCTATTCAACACAATGCTAAGAATGACCCAGATCTGAAAATGCTCTAGGTATGTTCAGGTTTGGAGTGAGAATCAGTGAACAGAGATAGGATTGGTATGGGAGATGGAACATTTGTAGTGTGATTTTCAAAATGACTTGGTGGTTATTAACATAGTGGTTAAACTAAAAATATTATATTTGATAGGTTAGGATATGTGACCTTTGATGAACATGAAATATAGTGGGATGGTTGTTAGGTTCTATGGAACATAAATAAGTCCAATGGATTGGTGAGAAAATTGATGAATCTAAGAGCACCTCTTCTATAGTGAGTTAGGAATTAGTGAATTATAAACTACTTATGGGAAATTAGGCATTCTGAAACTAGTTGTAATGTGAGATTCACGGGGCAACAAGTGAGTTCATAGACACTAGGATAAATTCTTCAAGACTTTGGTGTAGTGATGATGGATTATCAATGAACTTTAACTATGGTTTCATGAAGCACTGCACTATCATATAACCTAAACCTAGGCTCATGGGATGGATTTTGTGGGATAAAATGGGAATGGATTATGTGTGATGATATTCTTGTAATGATGGAATCCAAAAAGGTCAATGCTTATTGATCGAGGATAATAAAAATACTATATTAGGGAGAATTCCATTGATTGTTTGAGGGTGATGCCATTTTTTGAGATAATTATATTTAATAATGGGGGTGATGTGTTTTGAAAACCCAAAATAGTGGTTGTTATGGTTTTTCTTTAATGCTTGGATGTAATTATCCTAGATATATTGGGTATGAAGAAAATTCCCAAGAATGGGTATTGTTCTAGAATAATTAGGTGACTTAAAAACATTTAGTAACTTACTAGATGAGAAGTTAATAGAATATTTTTATAGGATAATCAGGTTAGATAATGTTAGTACTTGTGGGAGAGAATGATGATTAGTTTAATGGAGAGAATATTCAGATAATGTTAGTACTTGTGGGAGAGCATGATGATTAGTTTAATGGAGAGAATATTCATGATATGTATTGAGTCTCAAGTAGAGACTAAAAATTATATGGGTGTATGATCTAGGTAGTGCTTGGGTGTAGATCTGAGTGGGAAATGGTCTAACATTGACAAGAGACATAAACTATAGGAATAAAACATTAGTGATTGGGTAATATAAAAATTTCATTGTTATCTAGAAATTTTCATGAAGTGGGTGAATTTATTCTGTATCGCAATGTGTCAGACATTTAGTTTTCAGTGGTAGTTAGAGTAATGGGGTACTTTCTGGTGTGTTTTCTATATTACAAAGTCAGTTGAATTAGATAATAATTAAAGAATTTAATTTGAGGAATTTTTTCTATATATTGTGTATAAGGCATGTGTATTTTTTATAATTTATAGCCATACTGGTGGGTGTGGTAATAGAAGGACCATGACTAGTAGAAATCTGAGAATTCGAAGTGACATAAAATCTCAGTGACCACTGAAGTTTAATAGATATGCATGAGGATACTCTTTGAGAATAATAAATAGTATGTCAGATATTTTTCTATGACATCTTCCATCATGTGTCAAAGGAGTGGGAGAAAGAGTTAAACTATGGTTTTCCTAAGTAAGGTAAATACCTTGAGAGGGGGTGAATCGGGGTATGTTTATCTTTAATAAATGATCCTCTCCAATAATATTATTCCACTATTTGTATGAACACATCACTCCCTCATAGTATATATGGAGAGATAAATCAAATAAAGAGATACATAATCAATTTTACTTGGTTCGCCTAAACCGGACCAATATAAGGAGCATACAGTAGTGATGATCTGATATACCAAAATCAATAAGTGTGCTACTTGTTTATAATTTAGATAAAATGTACTAACCCTCAAAGTTTACAACCTTCTCAAAACAAATAGATAAATCATTGATCCCATTATAGGAAGTAAAACGCTGCTCCCCCTCAAAAACGGATGTGTCTTCCATGAACAATGAATGGAAATTACACCAATGATGATGTAGAAATTAGTTCCATTTTCATTCACCAGATGAAACTCCTTGATCTTACAGTGATATAGACTCGTGGATCTTCCTTATTTTCTTATTTTACTTTCTATAACATGTCTAAAATACATATTTAACTTTCCAACACTTTTCTATAATTATTCTCTTTCCTTTTTTCAACTCAAATATATTTTTCAATATCAGTAGTGTTCATTTCTATCTTTTTGTTATTATCTCTCTTTTCAATATTCACATAACCGTGTGAATATTATTTACATAATATTCAACATCGTTATTTTATTCATATTAATTTAAAAAATAAATCATATGAATATATACCCTATGATTTATGGAACCTTCAATTCTTATTAACTCCTTTTAATTTTTAGCCTTATATTTTTTTGAAATATTTATTAATTATCATGGTGTGAGCCTCTGTAATGACCTTTATCCGAGTATCCTGGGTTTTGTGCCTTAATTTATTACATTGGCAGGATACAAGGAATCTCATTCTGAAGGACTAAACAATTTAGTAGTTTAGGAAAAGAAAATACATATTTGAAACATACATTAAAATTTAAAATATAAAACACGACATAATGAATCCTTTGAGAACACTATTAATCTCCTAACTTAACCTTGTATATCACTCATAATAAACTTCTTGGTATCTTGGGGAAAATAAAACATAATAAAGGGGTGATCTTAAATGTTTAGTAAGGTTTAAATACAATAAAATCTATTATAAATAAATAATAATAATAATAAACATGGAAATATAAATAACTAAGGACACATTATATTAATCAATAACTTGATTATAATATGGATGTTTCACAAGATGGTCAGATAATTCCATATAAATAATCACTTGAGCTTGGAACTTGACCATGGATATTATAACTAATCAATCAATCACATGGAATAAAAATAATGATGGAATGCATAATTTTGGACATCTAAAATATCAAGATATATCCTCTAGATAGTTACTTTAAATATCAATCCTATTTATAGTTTAAGTATGTGGGTAGAAACCCTTCGGATTTGACCAACTGATTCATCTCATGAGATTATTGATGCAATAAGGGGCTTGCATTAACCAGTCTCAAACCCATGTCTTGAATGTAAAAATCATTCCTCATATATATAATACTAGATTTAATTCATAAACAATGTGTATTATCATAAAATATCAGTATTGATTAAAAGATACAAATTTAATATTATTTCCTCAGTTATTCAAATAAATTTCTAAGTAAACATCATATGTAAAACTGGTATACAGTTAATAATCAAATGAATCAATTATGTGTATCTACTGTAAATCCACATAAAAAGAATTTATATAAAAAATAATATAATAAAAATTCATTTCACACATAATATTAACATGAAACGATCAATTAAGTAGAAGTTTAACCCAACAAATGGAAATTGAGTTAAGAAAATTTGTTACCACATTGTAAGAAGTCGAATCATATTCACCATAAAAGTAATAATTGTCAAAACTAACATTTAATACCATGAATATGATGATATTCATGATATGATATATCAAAGGGTAGTGTATATACTTCACACATAATAAATAAGTGTTTAATAAGTCATATATCTCACAGAAGTAAAATTGATAAGAGAAAACCCTTACCACGTGCTTTACTTTAGTTTTACAAACTTTAACCTCCTGTGTAATGGTATAAATAATGTTATTAACTCATTAAAAAATATATTAATATTTATAATACCTTATACGATGATTTTATAACATCTTATGACCCATTAATTAATAATATTTCATTGTTTTGGGTGCATTCATTTCATGGTTTCATGATTGGTTCATTTGTGTATAATTTTGGATTTTCTTGTCAATGGGAAATAAAACAATATAAGTGGAATAAAATTGTATTAATGAAATTAAAAAATTATAAATGGTCCCATAAATCATTTTTCTTTATTACATGAGTATTATTCATTTTATATAATGTTAATGACAAATGTTTAGTTTAATTTTTGCAGTTTTTCCTAACACCATAAAATAGATTCATTTTATTTAATATTATGAGTATAGATCAGTTCCAAAACATTAAATGGGTTATAATATACTTATTAAAATATTATTTAACTATAATAATAATTTTATGACCATCTATGAAGGAATTAATGTAAAATGAAAAATTGTTATTCATTGAGACGGTGAACCAGCAAAATTTGGACAATAGTTTCATTTCTTTGAATAAAAGGAGGTAATAAGAGGGATGGATATAATATGTTACAATTGTAACATAACATTAAATTATGTACATTATTATGGAATTAATATGCATTGATAGATGAATTGTGTGAGGATAAAGTAGAAGAATAATATAAATTAAGACACGTGCTTTGAGAAAATTACCTCCTAAATATCACCTCCTTGAAGAATCCCATAAAGAATCTGGAAATGGTCTTTTGGTGATACTAGTAGAACTTGGAAGTGTAAATAGTGTATATAAGAGGTTTTCATAGATTTTTTAGGAGATTAAAGGCTTTTTAGGAGAAATGGTATGGTTAAGGTTGTATTTATACTTGAGGATGGGAGGTTTTAAGTGATTAAATAATGATTATTTTATGTTTAAAGCCAACCACGTTGAGGTGGAATTAATTTCCACAAATTTGGATGATAATTATTGTTTTAAAGGATGTTTAGGGTCTATAAACACATCAAAAAACCATTAAATTTTTTAATTTTTAGGTATTTTAAACCTTTACTTTTTAACATTAACTTCTTTCATTATTTAACCTATACGGCGGTAAATCTTATTTTCCACGGTAAATTTTTATGCCTTAAAAATGAAAATGAACTTAATAAAAAATTTGTAAATTATTATTCTAAATATTTAATCTATTTTAACAAATTAAATTCACATAATTATCAAAATTTTATTTAAAATTAATCTCATAGACATAATGGGAAAGTGGGTTTTTAAAGTGAAAAGGTTCAAAAGTTCGAAATGTTTTTATATACAATTTCAAAGTAAAATTGATTATAATGACTTGAATTGGATTTATTTATGTATAATTGAACTAATTTTACTTTAAAACTAATTTAACATATAATTTAACTATATAAATAAATTATATCATAATGAAGTTTTCAATTAAAATTCAGTATTTTTAACTATTCATCAAAAAATAAAACTTCTCAAAAAAATCACCCTAAGATAATTTTTTATATTGTTTTTTAAAAAGTGATTTTTATTTTTTCAAAAATAAAATTTAAAAAATTTTCAAAAAAAATATAAAATAGGTTCACCATTAAAAGGTAGAAAAATTTCCTTTTAAAAAAATGTTGATTTTATGCTTAAAATTGGATTTATTCTTATCGTAAGCATATCAAAATTATTGGATGAATTTTAAAAAATATTAAATATATAACATATAAATTTCATTAATATATTTCATGAATATTTATTAATTTAATTTAATAACATAAAATTCAATTGTGGGCATACAAATAGTTTTTTATAAAAACATGTCCTTAATGTTCAATAGATTTTTTATTTTCATTTATAATTAATTGGTAACCAATTAATTCATTTTATAAACATGTGTAAACTATATTTTCATAATTTAGTTAATTTCATTCATTCCCTCCATTCCAATGTCTAGGTGATAACTATCACAATTAAATTATAATATTTTAATTGTTTGTTTAAGCTTGGTGTTATGTGTAATGCAATCTATCAAACATAGTGATTTTTAAAATCTCGGGGTTTTATATCCACCAACCTATTGTGGAATGAACTTATTACATGTAATGGAAATATCCAAATATAAATAATTATTTAAATCCATCTACACCTCTTCATAATCAAGGAAATTATTCTCAGGATGTGACAATATTCACAGTAGACCATATTATCAATCATATTTTAGAAATTGATAATGTATATCATAATATTAGGTTAGCTAATGACTTCTAAAATGGTAAAGAGAATAAACCTTACAAATAACTTCTATTATATAAATGAATCTTATGTATTACCATTTATTATATAAGTGACTCTTACATACCATAGAAATGACTACTACATATTTCCTTAGTGTTGATTCTTCACCAAAAATGAAAAAGGAAATGACCCTTATATATCACCCCTCTAGAAAGGAAATGACTTATATATATTTCCATTTACTATGAAAAAGACTCTTATGTGTCATCCTTTTTAATGGAAATGACTCCTACATATCTCTCTTTTTCATAGAATTAACCCATATGTATTGAGTAAAGTTATCCTAACATGTTGCAGACTTTTCAAAATTTTAGAGTGCATCTTGAATAACTCTTATGTATTAGCATAGTTACCTTTACATATTACATTTCATGTTTATTACTTTACCATATTTTTAATATACTGAAATATGTTACCTTTATATATTGGTAATGGTGACCTTTACATATAACATTGACTTAGGGAAATCCTTATGAATTCCATGTCTTTTCAATATTTATCCCCAACCTTCTCAGCACCAGTTACCATTACACATCTATGCCTTTTCCATTTTTCAGGCCCAATTTTTCTCAACATAAATGTAATCCATAACTATTCCAAAGCACTTACAACCATTATGTTACTAATTCTTCACAACTTTTTAATCTACTTTAGAAGTTCCTTTAATAGTCCTGTCAATAAATACAACCCAAAAAACTACAAGGGGGTTTAACGAATAACCACCCCCTTGGGGTCAGTTAACAACTCCTTAACACCCGATTTAAACCATCTTCAACTGAACACTTTAGATATGTCCAACAACATGGTCTAAAACCTCTTTCCTTCATATGGTGCATAACCTCTAGCCTTCATATAGTGCATAAATGATACATTAATCACCAACTTTAAGCCCACATAAATGGAACTCATTATGATAAACAATATTTAAATGATAATTTACTCATTAAAACACTTTCTTGATCTTTATGTTATTTATAATTTTGAAACCAATATGATCCTCCTAGATATAAATTCAATTACTCTCCCCCTTTCCAAAACTCCAGCATGCAATAGCTACCCCATTGTCAATGGGAAAGAACATACCCATCTATCTTCTTTTTATCTCTAATCATGGGAAGCTTCTCCCAAAAAAACTCATCAATAACTTCTCCCCCTTTGTCAAGGAACCCAAATAATACTTATTTTAAAGTTCACAAGAGAGGTTTATATATCCATACATTTAATTAAAAAGAATCAATATATCGTGATATAAATAGAAAATTCCATAGGAGAGTGGGGGTCTCTTCTCCAAACCATCTATTTGGATGGATATAGTTGGAATCCAAGATCCAGTAAGTTCTTTCAAAATAAAATTTGGGTAATACCTTTTTTATGATGTCTACAACAAGATATTGTTTTGAAACATACTCCAACTTCACCATCCCTTACCTAATCTTATCCTTGATGAAATGATACTTTATCTTAATGTGATTTGTACTTAGTTGATGGATAATATTTATTTTCTATGGATAGTATCACCTGTGTTATCACACCTAATTTCAATAGGATATTTCACATCAAATCAAACATCCTCAGTCTATTGATTCATACATAGTAATTTAGTACATGATTTAGTGGCCACAATATACTTATCATTCATAGCACTTAGTAAAATGTAGTCTTGATTCTAGAAAAATTAAGAAATTTACAAAACTATAAGTAAAATTTTATCACCCAATGTTGATTTGTTATCATCTACTAAACCAAAATAATCTATGTTTTTGTATCTTAGCAACTCTAGTTGTGATGTTTTATGATAAAAAATTCTAAAATCAATTGTTTTGTTAATATAATTAATTTCCTTTTTGCTAAAATAAATCATCTTTCCTTGTGATATATTTAGTATCATGAATCTTGACAAGTTGAAAACAAAATATCAGGTTATATTGTTTTTAGGTACAATTGAATTCCAATTATTTCCCTATATTTGGATACATCGATCTTTTTTCCATCATCATCTCTTGAGAATTTAATCTGAGTAACTGGTGATATTTTCATCATCTTGTGATCTTCCATTCAAAACCTCTTGAGTATCTCTTTCAAATATTTTTATTGATAAATACATGTTCCATTCTTTCCTTGAGTCACCAATAAACCAAGGAAAGATATTAACTCTCTAATCACGGACATCTCAAAACTGAACCACAAACTTTCTATAAATATATTTCATTTTTATTAATATAGTCTTCCAAATATTATTTCATCCATATAAATAAAAACCAAGATCCATTTATTACTCACTTTCATGATGTATATATTATGATCAACTCTACCTCACTAGAATCCAAACTTTCTCAAGTAGTAATCAATCCTAGAATTCTAAGCTTGTGGTTCTTACTTTATCCTATAAAAAACCTTATTCGACTAGAATAATTAATCATATATTAAGATATAATAAAACCATTTTTTCTCTATTTACACTTCCTACTCAAAGACTAAATTAAATAATATTTATTTGACATCCATTTGGTACACCTTGAACTTTATTTTCACTAAAATTACTAAGATTAGTACAATATCTTCCAACTAAGATATTGGTTCAAATGATTCATCAAAATCAATCCCTCTAATTTGGTAATATTCCTTACACACTATTCATTATTTGTTTTGAATCACCTTTTCATATTCATTAAGTTTTATACAGAACACACACTTGGTTTTGATGAACATTTTTTATTTTAGTCTCAAAACAAATCCCCACATCCAATTTTATTAATTTGGTAAATACATTCATGATTTTATTTACCCCTATGGTCATATTTTACATCCTCTTCAAAACATTTAAAATATAATTTGGATATTAGAGAAGTTTTTTTTAGATTCTTCATCCTTCACATTTTCATTGCGAATATCTGATCACCAATGATAGTTTCTTCATTGATTTTATCCATGATTCTTATTTTCATTTTAATTGATGATATTATTCAATTTTCTCAAAATAAATTTCTATGTATGAATAAAATTCATCCCCATGTGATTCCCTTGGTATACTCACTTCATCATCACTTTTCTCTAAAATATCATCAATGTTTTGCTTCAAAAACTACTCATTGGATTGAGAATTATGCTTGTTGTCTACAATAGTGATTTCTTGAATTTAAATTATGTTTCTAATACTTTTTATTTCAATATTTATATTTATTTATTTTATATGAGTATCCAATAAAAATAACTTCATTCCAATGAGCTTTAAACATGTGGTTCTTATCTTTGTTGAGAATAAAGCACTTACTTCTCAAAATTCAGAAGTATTTTAGAGTTTTTTTCTTATGATAAAATATATTTTAGAGTGTTATCACTTTATTTAGACATAAAAAATACTAATTAGAGATATATACTAATTTCATCATTGATTACTTATGATACACCATCAAAACATCTTTCTCTATGAGTAATGTTGGTGTCATGTTATTAATGATATAGTTCCCCCTATTAATGACATTGTTTCATTGAGGAGTCCTCATTATTGAATCTTGGTTTCTTATGCCATTTTTTTGATATATTATTTCACTTTACTATAGGTGAATTTCATTCTATTATCAGTTTAAAATTTCTAAATTTTCATTCTGGTCATCTTTTCCACTAATATTTGTTAATGTGTAACTCCCTTGAACACTATAGATTTGTGAGATAACACTATCATCCATGATATCATACTATAATCATAAATGAAAATAAAATAGTATCTCTTTTTATCAATGTATTTCGGTGATATTGTTCCACAAACACTAATGTGCACTAACTCAAGAAATCTTATAAATTTATTTCCCTTAATCTTGTAAGTATATTGAATGATTTTCTCTTTTAAAAGTATCACATGTGTGTGTGATCATGTGATAGAATAGGTATATCATGATCTCATTCATTATTCACCTAATATTTTAAGTAATTTTGTCTCAAGTGCTCCAGTCTTTTATTCCACAACTTTTTTCTCTTATTCCTTGGTTAAAAAACACTTTTCTTCTTCTCTACTAATAAAGTAAGGATTACTCTTTGTATACTTTGTTTTCATGAAAATTGAACCATATATTCATTTGATAATTCAATAAATATTGTTGAAATTATACATATATATCAATTCACATAATTTTATTACACTTAAAATTTTTTTACCAAGGTCTTCAACCACCAGGAAATTCATACACCTCAAGTCGTTGCCTCCGATTTTTTGATTTTCCAGAGCCAATGATCTTCCAACATTTATTATTTAAAAAGAGGATAATACATTATTTATCACACTATATCCCTATGAGAATAAATTTTTTCTAATCATATGTGAATTAAATCCACTATCAAGGATCTATACTCTATCCCAATCAGTTACTTTCAAAGAAATTTATGAAATATTCTCTTTATTAACATTTTATTTCTTGATCCATGTTCTCTGATCCACTTACTTTGATAGTGAATGTGATTGATTCACCTATGGCTACATTATATAATCCTCATATTATACGGTTTCAAATTTATTATAAGTTTTCATCCCATATAATGATGATTCTAGCTGAAGAGATATCCTTTTTTGGTTCTCCTTTGGTATATAACTTTATAGCCTTGATGATAAATTCATGATTTTGTGTCTAAAACTTTCACACTAAAAGAAATATTCATTATAAACATACTTAGTATAGTAATTTGTGCTCATATATTTTTTTCTATTATGACTTAAAGTGATTTTCAGCTATGGAACACACATGTTGTGTATGCCACATATTTCCAAATAAATAAAACCAAATTTTTTGTGTAATATTTTGTGTCCTTGCTACTCTACCAGTAGCTTTTCAGATCATTTATGGGTAATTCAAATCAACCTTATTTTAGGGTGTGAGAGTTGTGGTTTCTCATCAACTTTTAATGATCTTTTCTTGGGATCAATCCCCTCAATAAATTTTCCTTTATTTTTAAAATCCTACACTTGAGGGAAACTGTCTAAATTTTCCATTACCCCCCCCCCTCATGTACCTACATAGATTATTTGGAAGCTTGTATACTCCCACTTATTGATTTCATACTAGTAGTTAGAAGTTTCTCTTGATCATTGATATTTTTTCTGCATCTCCATGACTTCATCTTTGTAATACTCTATCCTTTTGACATGATATTTTATAGAATAAATCAATCTATTGATAATCTAGGCCTTATTTTTTAATTTCATCTTGAGATCAATTTCCTTATTTATGTTTCCATGATTTCCATATTTAATTTGTTCAAATTCAACCTATAACTCTTATCTTACCTCTTCTTAATTTTTTATATACAGTTTAAAGTCATGTAATACTCTATTTTCTTTCATCACTTTATCCCTCTAAACATCAATTTCTTTAAGATAATCCTCTAGTTAAATCTTACAATCAACCTTTACCTAAACATCGGTGTTTTTATCATAATTATCTCATTATTGTGATTTTTCTATAATAGGCACAATTACTTCCTCACTAAGGTCTTTGTAGTCCGAAATTTATTACACTTTAGTTTCTTTTAAGCTAATATCATCTTGTAAAATAATTTTTTCTTTTTGAATTTTTTTTTGTGCACTCCTCTTTCCTTTAACCCTATTAGATTATTTCTTCAATGTTTATTCATCTTCATCATCATCTCATAATTTCTTTGGACACCTTATAATGAGATGCCTAACTTTTACACACGGAAAGAAAGAAATTGGAAGTTTTCCTTTGAATTTTTATTTTCTACTCCTCATATTTGTGGAAAGAAAATGCATCACCTCATCAACTTCCATATCCTTGAGATCATCCTCCAATGTCAATTTTATAATTCCCTTGGATTCCACTTCCTAATAATTATCATTTTCCAAGGACTCATTTTCATTGTTTCTTTCCTTATATGCAATGATGGTTCTATAAAGACTATCCAAAATCACCTACTTTGGGTCTTTGTATTTGACCATTGAGACCTTTATGTTGAATCATGGTGGTAATATTCTCATGATCCTCTTTACAATATTGATACTATCAAGGGTTTCTCTGAGTCTCTTCTTGTACTCTGCAATGATATTTACCTGATAAAATAATGAATCAATGGACACATTCAAGTGTATCCTGAAATCGTCATACTTGTTCCATAGAACCTATAATTTGGATTCACATACCTTGGAATCATCTTTATAGATGTCGAAATTTTTTTCCCATTTAGCAGGTGAGGATTTACATGACATCAAGTTCATGTAAATTATGTTGTAAAAAGATCATACTAGCATGTTGACTCATTTGGAATCAAAATCAAGAACCCTTTATTCTTTCTATGATAATTATTCACTCTCCATATTGACTTATACCTCATGTATGGAAACCATGTACACATCTATTCCAAAAGATCAAAAAAATTATTGTATTTGATTCTTTCATTATTAGAAATAATTATCATTGAATATCAGAATTCTGTTATGATTAATAGTCACATCCATTAATTTAAAGAGAGAATACTCCACTGAGGACTTCTATCTCGGATACAATATGGTAGTCCCAAGAAAGGTAAATGACCTAAGAGGGGGTGAATTAGGGTATGTCTATCTTCCACAAATGAACCTCTACAAAAATTGTGATTAAGTATTAGTAATAACATATTTCTCCCTAATATTAAATATTAATAGATAAAGAAAACAAAGAGGGACACATGAAATTTTACTAGGTGCTGACCCATAGAGGATCTCTAGGTGCGGACCATCAGAGGATCTTTAGGTGTTGACCCATAGAGGATCGATAAGTGTTGACCCATGGAGTATCGCTAAGTGCTGAACCATATAGGGTCACTAGGTGTTGACCCACAGAGGATCGCTAACTGCTGGCCCATAGAGGATCGCTAAGTGTTGACCCACATAGGATTGCTAACAACTGAACCACCAAGGATCACTAGGTGCTTCATCATATCACATCCGACCATTGGATTCTCACAATTAGCATGCTTGATTTCAGGAGGATCCACTCCTCAATCCGTCAGTCATACCTCAACCGCCACAAAGTTCTATGAAGAAGTAGCCCAAATAACTGCCATGTCATAAGGGTTACAATGCAATAGACAACGCATCAATCGTATTCCAGGTCTGTAAGTTATATTATTTTTAGTACTGAGGGCACCGTTGAATTCACAGTGTCAATATTCGCTTCGGCGAGGCTTAACTTCAACAGAAAATGCTCGGATGAAAATTTTAATTTTTGTACTTTTCAGAAAAATAATAAAATAACTAAATAAGTTATTTTATTATTTATACAAAAGTTGAGCGGAATATGGCGGGATCGTAGTGTAACATCGGGCTTTAAATGAGGGTATTTTAAATAACTTGAATCTCTTGTTGTGTAACTGCAATGCTTATGGTTTAATAGGTTCATTAATTAGGATTCATTAATGAATCATATTAATAAACCAACATGGGGGGTTATCTTTCCTTTTATTTAATCAAATCATTGGCGTGGGTTTTGGGAACCCATTGGAGGATTCTTGACAAAGTTCAGGCAAATTCTTCCTCCAAGAAAGAATGGAGATTAGATGACACCATTGAGGATTCGATCCAAAGATCGATGAATGCCAATGAACACCTTCGAATGTGCACTCTTCTTCCTCATCTATAGTGTCTTCCAACAAGTTCAAGGTAGGGGTTTTGTTTTTAAACTAAGAGTTTGTTTATTATTGAATTTATTCCCATGTTATAACGCTAATGCAGAGTGTGTGGGCCAAACCGAACAAGGCCCAGACCCTCCACCAATCTCGGTTTGATGCGTTCTTTGTGGGTGATCGAGAAATACGGTGTCCAGGTGAAACCGAGGGTCGTACGGTGTAGGCGGCATCCCAGGAGGATCGTAGGTGAAAAATGTAAAGAAAATCAGACCATTAGAGCTTCACCAGTGGCCTGTGGAATCACCGCTGGTGTGGTGGTGCCGGAGACCGGTGGCAGCGGCCCGCTCCCACCTGCCGCGAGAGGACGACGGCGCCTGAAGGTGCCATGGCGGACAGGGGAGGCCAGCCTTTGCCGCCTACGTTGACGGAGGCCGGTACTTCATGGTAGCACACTACAGCAGAGGGAGGACCCATGCCCATGGGTCCCTCTTATTTACCGATCCATGTGGATTGTTCATGTAGAGTGGCACCAACCTGGCGCCGCTAATTGAGGAGCCCGAACAGACTCATCTGTTTGGGGAGGCGGGTCGGGCTGGTTCCACGGCCCAATGGGCTAGTTCAGTAGCCCACTAGGCCACGTCTAGCCAGGTGGACTAGGCCGGGCCTAGCCATTTTGGGCCAGGTTGGGTTGGGTCAACTTGGACTGGGTCGGGTCGACCCAAACCGGGTCGGGTCGGGCCGGACCTGGACCCCTTTTGACCTAGTTTCTCTTAAAGAGACGTATCTTCTAAACCAGACATTCGTTTGATGAACCATATGTGGCACTAGAATCCTTAAGATAAGGCAGTCCTTTTGAGATACTCTACTTGGTTTTTGGAGAAACTTGGAGTATGTCCAGTTTGGATCAAACCTGAATCCAACTGGGCCCTCAATACTAAAATGCTTATAACTTATAGATCGAGCATTCGATTCACGCGTTGTCTATTGCATTGAAACCCTTATGTCATTGAGGTTATTTTGGTTACTTATTCATGGGACTTCATGGTGGTTGAGGTATGAATGATGGCTTGAGGAGAGGATCCTCTCAGAATCAAGTGTGCTAAGTGTGGGAATCCATTAGCTAACTGTGACATGATGAAGTAACTAGCGATCCTCAGTGGGTTAGTAGTTAGTTATCCTCTATGGGTTAGCACTTAGAGATACTATATCAGTCAGCAGTTAGTGAGCCTCTATGGTTCAGAACCTAGAAACTCTCTATGGGTTAACAATTAGCGATCCTCTGTGGGTCAGCACTTAGCGATCCTCTGTGGGTCAGCACCTGGCGATCCTCTATGGGTCATCACCTAGCGGTTATCTATGGGTCATCAACTAGAGACCTAGTGTGGTCTAGAATTAAAATCCTCTTGATATAATAAAATGATCTAGCTTTATGACTAATCATCATTATTCATGTTCTTTAAGTTTTATGCCTGGTGTGAGTTGTCTTTACTTTGTGCTTTGTGATTGAGATCATGTTTTGTGGTTTTTTCTTTGTGGAATTATGGGAGACATTCGGGGGTCTCGGGATCCCTAGTATCTATTGTTATACTCACCCATGCAAGTGAATCTCCCAACCCTTGTTGTGTCTTGTGCAGATGACGGGCATCCTTGACCGAGATTTGGGAGTCAGGACTAGATGGTGTACGGAGGTGACTGGTTGACGTGGAGAGCCGCAGTGATGAGTTGTACCTACCCTTTAGGTAGGATCCTTATAGGATGACCTTAGGGCTATTTTTCCCTTTTTTTATTTACTTTTCAATTGGGATTTTATTCTGTCCCCCCTTTGCTTTCAATACTTACTTTTACTATTAGAAGTTCTTTTTGTGGTTTGCTTTCATTATATACCTAGTCTGTGTGTGTACAGGTTTAAAGGCAATGCCTTTCCTTTTTGGGTTCCTCCTTTCCAGTATAAGTCACTAGCCACTGGCCTATGGAAGGCGGGCTTGGGGTAGTCATGGCATGGGCCTCGGGGGACGGTTCATGAAAAAGTGGTATCAGAGGGCGGTCGGTTTTACCAGAATAACTAAGAGTCTATGTTTTTAATAGAGAAATAGTGTTAAGTGTCTTGAGTTCGGGTTTCTATTCAGGGATTCCAGTGATGGTGCAGCAGCTGATGTATCCATACACCATGAACCTAAATTCGTATTTCTGACTCAGTACACGAAAACATTGTTTGTGTGTATTTTGAAAATGTTGTTTTACTTTTGATATTTTAGAGTCAGCCCACCAGGTATAGCTTATTGACTATGGAACATCTATTTCTTTACAGGATGTCACTGCATAGATACCTATCCAGGATTCCAATGAGAGATCATGAAGACGGTCCACCGAGCGATGAGGATTCGGTGCAGGGCCCTCATATGGTGATGTTACCTTCGTGTGGTTTATCAATAGAACCACTACCCGTTGGGTAACAGATGACACAAGCCCCACTAGCAGACCATGCACACTGACTGAGCACATTGCACGAGTTTGAGAGATAGAGGCCTCTGAGGTTTCAAGGAGAGACAAATCCGCAGGTAGTAGAGGACTAGTTGGAGGCTGTGTCATGGGTTTTTCGCTTGGTTGAGACACCAGAAGACCAGATGGTGATCCTATCTGCTAGCCTCTTCAAGGGAACAACAGGTAGATGGTGGTGCCTGATGCTCCAGACACACAAGGAGGCGACACTCTCCTGATTGTACTTCAAGAGACTCTTTAGGGAAGAGTTTGTACTAGCTACTTTACACTTAGTGAAAATTGAGGAGCTACTTCACTTACATAAGGGCATCCTGATAGTGGCCCAGTACTCGGAAAGATTCATTGACCTATCTTGATACTTTTCATACATGGTATGGGACCCATTATTCAGGGCCTAGACCTTTGAGTAGGGTCTTCAATGGGAGATTAGAGCGTCGATGATATCGCTCAACATCTTGACATAGGCTAGAGTTATAGAGAGAGCACTATTGGTGGATAGATTCTTTTCCAAGCAGGAACCAACAATGAGAGTAACCACCAGACGACATACATCTGAGTCATTTTAATCATGCAGTAGGTAGATGACATAGAGGCCTAAACAAGACAAACCTTCTAGAGGATGACCCCAGGACTCAGGGTCGTAGGTGCGGAGCTTACGAGGTACAGGAGGTCATCTAAGGACTAGAGTCTCTTACTCTTGTGGAAGAAAAGGGAACATGGATCGCGACTGTCTGACTCCCCATGTGGATGACCAGAAAATAATCAAGGGACCACAAGGGTAGCGATAGAGGTTCGAGTGAGGGGGTTCACAGGGTGGCAAACATGGCAAAGGAGCAGGCCGTACAGTAGGTGGTGGGTGACTATTTGAGTTTCTACCACCGCCACCCCCAGGTGGTCCACCCCGACCACAGGGAGTAGGTGGACAGGGATGATCTTAGCTACAGGCAGCTGAGCCCTACAACCACAGTGCTACAGAGATGATTCGAGGTATGATCTGTGTATACTCCACCCTAGCTGCAGTTCTTTTAGACACAAGTTCAAGTCACTCTTTCATTTCCATAGTGCTCGTTTAGAGATCATAGATTCCAATGGAGCCTTTGGATTGACCCTTATGATTAAATACTTCTACGGGAGAGGATTCGATGATTATTCACTAGTGCAGGCAGTGTGAACTCACTCTAAGAGGCGAGAGCTTTGGCTAGGATCCCTTAGAAGTAGCGTTGAGGCCTTAAGACATCATCTTGGGTATGGACTGGCTATCCACAGTCCATTCTTAGATCGACTGTTTGAGGTGAAAAGTGCGGTGTGTCCATGAGAATGGGACCAAGTTTTCCATCACCAGTGAGAAGAAAACCTTTGCAGCATAGGATGGACTTTCTCAGAGGAGGGTGCAGCCAATCACTCATTAGTTGGCTAGCCTCACCCTCAGTGTAGTGGACAAGAGGAGTTCAAGATATCTTGTTGTGGTGGACCAGTATACTAATGCCTTTCTTGATGATGTTATGATACTACCTCCTCATAGAGAGGTATACTTTTACATTAACTTGTACCCTGGGATGACACAGATATCTACACCATCATATCGGATGTCTCCCGTTGAGCTTCTTGATTTGAGGGAATAGTTGGAGGACTTGCATAGAAAGGGTTTCGTAAGACCCAGTGTCTATCTATGGGTAGCCCCAATTTTGTTCTCCAGGAAGGAGGATGGAATTTTGAGGATTTGTATGGACTATCGGTGCCTGAATCAAGTGATCGTGAAGAACAAGTATCCTCTACTGAGGATTTATGATCTCTTCGACCAGCTAAAGGGAGCACGGTGATTTTTGAAGATAAACCTCAAATCAGGATATCATCAACTCAAGGTACAGGATGAGGACGTATTGAAGATAGCCTTAAGATACCGGTATGCCCACTACAAGTTCTTGAGGATGCATTTCAGTGTGGCCAATTCTATAGTAGTGTTTATGGGGATCATGAACAAGATCTTCCATCCTTACCTTGATCGCTTCATGGTGGTTTTCATTGAAGACATCTTGATATACTCAGCATCAGTGGAGGATCACACTATGCATATGCAGATAGTTTTGGATACACTCGGAGAGTGCCAACTTTATGGAAATCTCTCAAAGTGCCAGTTCTAGATATGGGAGGTCTACTATATAGGACATGTTATCTTGGAGGTTGGATTTGCAGTGGATCCAAAAAAGATGGAGGCAGTTCTTGCGTGGGATCCACCCAGGAGTATGACTGAGGTGCGAGTTTCCTGGGGTTGGTTGGTTGCTACCATAGATTCATACCTGACTTTTCCAGAGTAGTAGCACCCTTCTCAGCTTTGAAAAAGAAAGGACGGCCTTTATTATGGACATAGAGATTCCAACAGAATTTTAAAGAGCTAAGGTGGAGACTGACAAGTTCTCCTATCTTGAGGCTACTAGAGGAGGGAATTGGGTATGTAGTCTACTATGAAGCATCAGGGACCAGACTGGGATGTGTCCTGATGCAGGAGAAAGTGTTGATTTCCTACGGATCATGCTATAGAAGGAAACACGAGAATAACTATGCTACCCATGACCTAGAGTTAGCAGCAGTGGTTTTTCCTTAAAGATGTGGTGACACTACTTGATGGGTGAACGGTTTACCATCTACTCTGATCACAAGAGTCCCAGGTATATCTTCTCACATAAATACCTGAACCTAAGATAGTGGTGATGGCTGGAGTTCCTCTAGGACTATGACTTTGAGATAGTATAAACTGCTGGGAAGGGGAACGTAGTAGTAGACGCACTCAGCAGAAGGTCTGGTTTACAGCTACTGAGTGACGCGACAGAGAAGCTCTCCACGTTGCAGATATCATTTGTGGATAGTGATGGAGCAACTTACCTCCAGTCTATAATAGTCACTCCCCCACTCCTTTAGTGAGTCAGGGAGGCACATCTTGGGGATGTTGACTACGAGGCCAAACGTGCTCAGATATCCTTAGGATGGGATCCTGAAGAATTTTTGATGGTGGGGAGCACATCATCCTTTTCAAAGGATGCACCATGGTACTAGTGATGCTATGAGATGAGGTGTTGAGGGAGTTACACACATCCCATTTGGTGGTATATCCTGGTGTGGAGAAGATGTACCAGGACCTCTGGTGTCAGTACTGGTGTCTAGGGATGAATAAAGCAGTAGCAGAGTTCATTTCACGATACCTCGCTAGTCAGCAAGTAAAGTCCAAGCATCAAGTTCTAGCAGTCTTAGCACAGCCACTAGAGGTACTATAATGGAAGTGGGATGGTATCTCTATGGACTTCATGACAGGACTACCATGTACGTCTAGGGGCCATGATTCCATCTGGGTGATCGTTGACTGACTCACCAAGTCGGCTCACTTCCTACCCATCCGAGAGTAGGGATCAGTAGAGGGCTTGGGACGCCTCTACATATAGGAGATTTTACGGCTTCACAGGGTTCTATCGATGATCATTTCAGATCATGACACTCATTTTACATCTCAGTTGTGGAAGGGATTGCAGGAGGCATTTGTGACTCAACTACGCTTAAGCACCGCCTTTCACCCTCAGATAGATGGTCAGATGGAGCAGACCATACAGACATTTGAGGACATGCTTCATGATTGAGTCCTCTATTTTGGCTATAGTTGGGAGGACCACCTACCACTGGTGGAGTTCGCTTACATCAATAGTTATCACTCCACCATCGTAATGCCACCAGTTTAGGCCTTGTACGGGCGACCATACAGATCACCTCTATACTGGACAGACCCAGGGGGATTAGCACTTATGGGTCCAGAGTTGGTATGGGATACCACTAAGAAGGTGCATATCATCTAGGAAAGGATGAATACTACACATAGCAGGCATAAGTATTATGTCGATGGGAGATGGAGACCCTTAGAGTTTGAGTAGGGAGACCATGTCTTCCTACGGGTTTCACCCTGATGAGGATTGCAGAGATTTGAATGGGGTGGAAAGTTTTCTATGAGGTCCATCGAACCCTTCCAGATTCTCATCACAGTTGGCGAGGTGGAGTACTTCCTAGATCTTCCCCCACAGATGCACCGGGTGTATAATGTTTTTCATGTGTCGTAGCTGAGGAGGTGTGTGCATGATCCATCACACATTATCGACTGGGGTGAGATGGACATTAACGATGGGGCGACATTCATGGAGTTATCAGTGGAGATATAGGATTGACAAGAGTGGGTCCTTTGTGGACAGTCTATCCCTCTTGTGCAAGTTCGGTGGCAGCATGGGAACCTCCAGGAGAGCATATGGGAGTGGGAGGCTCAAATTGGTGCTCAGTACCCCAATTTGTTTTCTTAGCCTTTGTTATGGATTTCAGGGATGTAAATCCCTAAGGTGGGGGGAATGTAAAGACCTGGAAATTCCATGTAAATTTTATTTTAGTTATATGAAATTATTATGAGTATGTGAAAATTGACGGCACGTGATACTTAGGCCCGGAGAGCCCTGACCATAATTTTGAATTTTTTTGAGGCACATTTATTAAATGTGTGAATGGGGATTTCTATCTTTTTAAGTGGTGCTCAGATTAAAAATCTGAGGGCACCGTTGAATTTACAGCATCAGGGTTCACTTAGGCGAAGCTTAACTTTGACTGGCAAGGGTCAGAAAAAAAAAAGATAATTTTTGGACTTTTTGGAAAAATAATAAAATAACTAAATGAGTTATTTTATTCCCTCTGCAATAGTTGAGCAGAAGATAGTGGGATATTAGTTTAATTTAGGGCTTTAAATGAGGGTCTTTTAAAAAACTTAAACCTCTCATTGTGTAACCGCAATGCTTATGGTTTAATAGGTTCATTAATTAGGATTCATTAATGAATCATATTAATGATCCAATGTGGGGGGGTTATCTTTTCTTTTTATTTAATCAAATCATTGACGTGGGTTTTGAGCACCCATGGGAGGACTCTTGATTAAGTGTTGGTGATTAATTCCTCCAATGGAGAATAGACATTCAACGATTTCATTGAGGATTCGATCCAAAGATTGACGAACACCGATGAACACCGACGAATGTGGAATCTTCTTCCTCATCTACAGCATCTTCCGAAAAGTTCAAGGTAGGGGTTTTGTTGTTAAACTAAGAGTTTTGTTGATTATTTAATTCCTTCCCATGTTATAACACTAACGCAGAGGGAGCGGTCTGAACCGAACAAGGATCAGACCCTCCGTTGATCTCAATTTGATGTGTTCTTCGTGGGAGACTAAGAAATATGGTGGAAAGGCGAAAATGAGTGCAGCACAGTGTAGGAAGCATCCTGAGAGGCCCGTAGACGTAGATGGAAAGAAAATCAGACCACAGGAGCTTCACCGGTGTACCGTGGAAGCACCTCTGGTGCGGTAGCACCAGCGACTGACGGAGGCGATCGGCTGTGAGAGGATGGCGGTGCCCGAAGGTGTCGTGGTGGACAGGGGAGGCCAACCTTTGTCGGCCACATTGACGGTCGGTGGCGCGCCATGGTAGTGTGTTGTGGAGGAGGCTTCATGGCTCTGAGCCACAGTGGAGGGAGGACCTGCACCAGCATGTCCCGCTTGTTGACCGGTCCACGCAGACCGGTCAGGTGGAGCGGTGCCAACCTAGTGCCGCTAATTGAGGAGATCAAACGGACTCGTCCATTTAGGGAGGCGGATTGTGCCCAGCTGGCGGGCTTCACCCAGCCAATGGGCTAGGCTGGTTATGCGGCCTGACAGGCTATGCTTGGATGGGTGGACTGGGCCGGTCCTACGACCTAGCGTGTTGAGCCCACGACCCCACGACCCAAACCGAGCCTAGACAGTTTGGGTTGGGTTTAGCAGGTCGGTTCGGGTTGGTTCGACCCAGACCAGGTCAGTTCGGTCAGGCCGGACTCGAACTGGATCGGTTTGGTCTGACTGGGTCGGGCCAGACTCGGACCCCTTTTTTACCCTATTTCGCTTAAAGGGTCATATCATCTAAACCAAAATTTCATTTTAAAACCCATATGTGGTGATGGAATCCTTAGGATGACACTGTCCTTTTGAGATACTCTACTTGGGTTGTGGAGAAAGTTGGAGTACGGCCGGGTTGGATTGAACACGAATCCAACTGGTCCATCGGTACTAAGATGCCTAAAACATATAGATCAGGTGTCCGATTGATGCACCTTCTATTGTGTTGGAACCCTTATGACATGGAAGTTATTTGGGTTACTTTTTAGTAGGACTTCGTTGTGGTTGAGGTACGACAAATGGATTGATGAGAGGATCCTCCTGAAATCAAGCATGCTAAGTGCGGGAATCCAGTGGCTGGCTGTGATGTGATGAAGCACCTAGCGATCCTCGGTGGGTCAGCAGTTAGGGATCCTATGTGGGTTAGCATGTAGTTATCCTCTACGGGTCAACAGTTAGCAATCCTCTGTGGGTCAGCACCTAGTGACCCTCTGTGGGTCATCACTTAGCGATCCTCCATTGGTCAGCACTTAGTGATCCTCCATGGGTCAGCACCTGGCAATCCTCTCTGGGTCAGCACCTAGCGATCCTCTGTGGTTAAATACCTATAGAACTTGTGTGGTCTAGAATCAAAAGCCTCTCGATAGAATAAGATGATCTAGCTTTATGAATAATCATTTTTATTCATGTTCTTTAAGTTGTACACCTGGTTTGAGCAATATTTACTTTGTGCTTTGTGATTTAGATCATGCTTTGTGGTTTTTCCTTTTTGGAATTCTGAGAGAACTTCTGGGGTCTCGGGTTCCCTACTGGGTGTTGTTATACTCACCCCTGCATGGGCATCGCCCGCACCTTTTTGTGTCTTTTTCAAATGACAAGCAGCCTTGACCGAGATTTGGGAGCCAGGACAAGACAATGTACAGAGGTGACCGGTTGACACGGAGAGCTATAGTGACAAGTTGTACATACCCTTCAGGTGGGATCCTTTGTGTAAGACCTTAGGAGCTATTTTTTCCTTTTTACTGTATTTAATTTTCAGTTGGGATTGTATTTTTCCCCCCCTTTTCTTTCAGTAGTTACTTTTACTATCAGTAGTTATTTTTGTAGTTTGATTTCATTGTATAAATAGTCTTTTTTTATACAGGTTTAAAGAAAATTCCTTCCCTTTTTGGGTTTCACATTTCTGGTGCTAGTCACCAACCTCTGGCATATGGAAAGCAGGCTTAGGGTAGTCACGGCACATGCCCCGGGGGACGGGTCATGATAGTTTCTTTGAGTCTGTGCATGTACTCTACAATGATATTTAACTGATCAAATAATGAATCAATCTACACATTCACATGTATCATGAAATCATCGTATTTGTTTCATAGAACCTATAATTTGGATTCACATACCTTGGAATCATCTTTATAGATGTTGAAAAGTTTTTCCCATTTAGCATGTGAGGATTTACGTGACATCAAGTTCATGTAAATTATGTTCGAAAAATATCCTACTAGCATGTTGACTCATTTGGAATCAGAATCAAGAACCCTTTGGTCTTTCTATGATAATTATTCACTCTCTATATTGACTGATATCTCATGTATTGAAACCATGTAGACATCCATTCCAAAAGATCAAAAATAGTATTTTATTTTCTTCTTTCATTACTAGAAATAATTATCATTGAAGATCAGAATTATCTTGTGGTTAATAGTCACATCCATTAATTTAAATATTGAATACTCCACTGAGGACTTCCATCTCTGATACAATTTGTTAGTCCCAAGAAAGTTAAATGACCTAATAGGGGGTGAATTAGGGTATGTCAATCTTCCACAAATGAACCTCTCCAAAATTTGTGATTAAATATTAGTAGTAACACATTTCTCCTTCATATTAAATATTAATAGATAAAGAAAACAAAGAGGGATGCAATAAATTTTAATTGGTTCTCCCAAATTGGGCCAATCTGAGGAGCATACCGCAAAGATGAGCTAATGTACTGGAATCACTATGTGCACTATTTTTTATAATTTAGAGAAGTCGTCTGACCCTCTAGGTTTACAGCCTTTCCAAAATAAATGGATAATTCACCACTCCCCATACAAGAAGGAATTAACTACTCCCACTAATTTATATTCCATAAACAAAAAATATAAATTTCACCAGTGATTGTGTAGAAATCCGCTTCATTTTCATCCACTAAATAAAACTTCTTGATATTCCAATGAGATGGATTATTCGATATTTCTTCTTTTATTATATGAATTTCTATCATAGATCTTGATTACCTATCTAAATTTATAAAACTTTTCTAGAATTATTATCCCTCATTTCTTTGACTCATATATATTTTTGAATTGTAGTAGTGTCAATTTATCTCTCATTATTCTTCTCTATCTTTTCAATATTCACATAACCAGGTGGATATTATTTTTCTAATATTAAGCACTATGATTTAATTTATATTAAATTATGAATAAAATAACATTAATTTATCCCATGTAATCTATAGATCGTTCTATTCTTATCAAATCCTCATAATTCTCATAGTTATCTTCTAATAAATCTTCCTTAAATATCGTGGTGTGATCTTCCAGCCTATTATGGTGTAAACCTATTCTATGGAATGGACATATCTAAATAGACAGAAGAACTGAAATATATCTACACCTCTTCATAGTCCTAGAAATTATTCTCATGGTGTAACAACATTCTTGGTATGATGTATTATTAATCATGTTTTATGATTTATAATGCACATCGTAATTCAAGGTTATGCGGTGACTTCTCAAATAAAAATGGTAATGATCCATATATATCACCTATATTATAGAAATGACTCTTACATATAACCCTTTTTCATGGAAATGAATCTTATGTACCAAGAAAATGTCTCTTACATATTCCCTTAGTACTGAGTCTTCAACTTAAATGAAAAAGGGAAAAACCCTTCCATACCGTCCCTCTTTCATAGAAATGACCTTTATATATTTACCTGTTCCACAAAAATAACTCATACGTATCACCTTCTTTCATGGAAATGACTCTTAAATATCACCCTTTACTTCAAAAATGAACATTATGTATTGAGTAAAGTTACTCTTACATATTGGGTAATTTTCTAAATTTAAAATTACAGACTAGATGAATCTTGCGTATTAGAATAGTTACCTTTACATATTATGATACATATTCCTACATTTGTTTTATATTCAACATTAAAAGAGATATCACCTTTACATATTAGTAGTGGTGACCTTTTCATATCATAGTGACAAATGGGAACCCTTATAAATTCCATGTTTTTATTAATTCTTGGATCAACCTTCTCAACATTGGTTACCTTTATGAATTCCATGCCTTTTACATTTTTTAGGAAAAAATTTTCTCAAAACTATATTCCTCAAAAATTATACAAAAAATACTCTAACCTTCATGTTATAGGTTCTTCATGACATTATATTCTACTTTAGAAGTTCCTTCAATAGTATTGTCAATAAATACAACCCAAAAAAACCCGATGGGATTTTTTTAACAACTAAAGTAGAACTAAAGCATGGTAAGATTTGAATTTTTTTAAATCTAATTAAGAATATTATTTTTATACATATTTTAAATTATTAAAATGAATTTTTAGTGGTATAAATGTTGGAAGAAAATGTTTGGATGAAAATTTAAATCATCAGGAAAATGAGGTGTCTTGGGTGGCTATAAAAGAAGGTTATTGGAAGGCTGGAGGGAGGCCACTATAGTTTTATTATCCAACTAGTAACTTTAGGCCACCCTATCATAAATCTATTAGTGTTCACTTGAGACTTTGTGTCCTTCACCAACCATCATCTTAAATAGGGGTAGTTTTATTTTTTTAAGGACATTTATTAGTACCCACTTCAGAGTTTTAGATTCCAGCTAGATGATAAGAGATGAGAACCACCCATTTACTATATTTCTTCTTATCCCTTCTTCATGGATGATTTTTTATGGTTCACTATGGGTTTTTTCCTTGGTATAGGTAAGAAATATCACCCTCTTACTTCTCTTCCTCTCCTGACATATATTTCATTAATTTCATCTAGTGTATTTAGAGATTTGGAATGTGATTCCACTAGAGCATAGTGTAATTACACTATGATGATAGGGATTTTGTGAAGGTTTTCTATTGGAGGATTGGGAAGAACTTTTTCACATGGTTTCATACCGATTTAGTAAATTCACACCATTAATTGATTTTTCTATTTGATTTTTATCAAATTATGATGAAATTGATGAGTGATTTAGTATAAGACATTATATATTTCATCGTTGATAGGATCGAGAGTGCATTAAGAGTGGTTTACACCTCATTGTTTGAGGTTTTGATAAGGTTATTACACCTAAAGAGTTTTCCCCTATTATTTCTAATTTAATTAATTATGGAATTATTAATAGAATTGATTATAAAATGTTTGATAATTAGTTTGATTGATCCCGTCATGAGTTAAGGTCTCAAGAGCATAGATAATGGTCGATTATGGCTCTATTGAGGTTAGAGAAGGATTCATTATTGGGATAAATATATTATATGTTTGTTGGTACCTAATTGGTTTTATTTTAATATGTGGTTTAATGTGATTTGTGATATGCTAGCGGAGGTAAGTTGGTGCAGGAGACCCAGTGTGGAATAGAGGTGGGTTTATAAGTGTGATGTGAGATGAGTGAGGTTTGTTTGGATTGTAATAGGTCTTTTGAGAGTTTTTCCTTGATTATAGTTTATGAGTGATATGTTTCAAAATATAATGTATTTATTAGAGTGTAATTAGAAACCTGGATGATATAAAACCTTCAGTGAAGGCTTAAGTGATATAAGGGGTCTTATTTTTTCATATGCCTACCTTAAGTTATGGGATAAGGGGTGAGTCTAGTGAGTTTTTATTAAAGAAACCCTGTGGGAAATGGGATATCAAAGAGGATTGGATAATGAGTTAGGTTAGGTTATCAATAATGGCCTTGTGGTCCTAAACTAAATTGCACAAGGAGTTTCACTTGGGGAAGACTAGTGGATTGACCACCCCATTAGTGGTTCACTTTGATTGTACATGGATGAAATGAGTTAGTGGTAAGTTTTATGGATAATTCACTAATTAAGGGGTGAATATTGAGATAGGAGTGGGATAATGGATTAGAATAATGGAGGTCTTTATATGATTATGAGAAATGGCCTATTGAGGGTAGAGTATCATGTGATTAACTATGATGAGTCTACGTTGTAGCTTGGGGAATAAGATATGTGAATTACGATCAGGGGCCATTTGACCAGGGAGTGGTGGTTGATGAGTGTGATGACTAAACCTGGTGTATTTTATCCATGTTGAGTGGGTGTAATCAACACATGTGATACATGGGTTGACTTATTCAATGACCAAGAGAGGGGAATGTCTGGATGCACAATGTGAAAGATGTGATGGGTGATTTTTCCAATGGATAGGATTGGGAAAGGCATGTCCAGTGATTGTGATTATTTCATCTTGATGATTTGTGTGATGTGTTATGTCGATCTAACCAAGGGATGGATGAATTATGGGCCTTCTATTTGGGTGATTTTTAGATTATGGAAACATGGATATTTCCATATCTGGAGGATAGAATAAGACGATGCAATCTGATACCCAATCTTATCAATTTTGAGCTAGGTAAGGAAAATTATGATGTGTGATTTCCCACCTCATGAGATGATTAGTGATAGCCATTTCACTATTACTTTGTTTTAGGACTGGTGATAACTCGTTCTCCATTTACTAGAGGATTGAAAATGACTCGTTCAACATTGTATTGTTTGATGATAGATGATAAATCATTTTCCATTACATTGTTTCGGAGTGGTGATAACATATTCACCATAAGATTGGTAATAACCCATTCACCATTTCCAAATTTGATGACTGGTGATGACCCATTAACCATTACTTATTTTAGGAGTGGTGATAACTCATTCAGCATTTCCTTGAGGATTGGTGATAACCCTCTCACCATTTCCTTATTTGATGGAAGGAGATACTTCGTTCACTATAGGTGATATCTTTTTCACTACTAAGATAATTGATACTTCATTGAACACTGAGGACATGTTGGGAACCATTCCAAGCTAGGGTTTTGTGGATATAACCAAGTCTACCCTATGATAAGATATAGGAAACCTTGTACCATAGAGAACCATATATTACATGGTCGTTCCACTTATTTTTTATGATCAGACTATGTGAAATTCCATCACATTTCAAGAATTGGATACATTAGGTATGATTCGGCGGTTATGGAGGCTTCTCAATCACCCAATGGTGTGATACCTATATTTCATGTGTTTGTTTATTGCTTTAATTTTTACATACCACATAATTAGGGACACCATAGGTGGTGTCCAAGTAATTTTTATTCACACACTGCACATGAACTTTGGTGGATGTGTAGATCATATGTATAACATGCAAGTCATGGAACATGTTGTAACACCCCAAGCTTCCACAGTATGCTTCTCTTTGAATAATACAATAGCTTGCATTGTACGCAGCTCTAAGTTCTAGCATACCATGACCAATCAAACTAGCCATTTAAAAACCAGTTATGAATAGTAATACCCACTTTTTAAAATTTTATAAATTTTATTTTTTCAAAATTTACTTCATTTTTTTATTCGGAATATCAAAATTATCTTAGGGTGAATTTTTGGTATTTTTCTAAAAACTTTCAATTTTTTGATGAATCGTGAAAAACACTGTGTTATTGTTTAAAATCGACTTTTTATTTAAATAATTATTTTTAATTTAAATTTATTTTAAAGTCGAACTAGATACACAATACCTATATTAATCCAATTTAATTCATTGGATTCATTTTATAATTAGATTAGATATATAAAAAATTGAACTTTTTAACGTCTTTTACCCACCTTCTAGGCACATTTGCATATTTGTATAAAACATAATTTTACCGCTTCTGTGAATTGAATTTCAAAAATCCGACAGACATGGTTGTTATTAGTAAGTAAAATTTAGTTCAATAGGATGAAGATAATTTTTGGTGAATAGTGACTTTTGAATTTTATTTACCACGGTTAAAAGTAAATAGGGTAATTAAATGTAAAAATAATATGATAATAATATAAATTTACCCCAAAAAATGTCCTAATTCTATTGGATAAGTGTTTTTCTACAAAAATAAACCTTATGAAAAAAAATATGATCCTTTTTTATCCACTTGGATTAGATTATGACATTTGTTATATTTTATTTAAAGAAGAGTTAAAAGTGTTAAATTCAAATTTTAATAACTAAACCATTATTAACCTAGGGTTATTCATAATATAAATTAGACTATAAATATTAATTATAAAGAAAAAAATATTTACTACATCATGGTATTTTATTTATAATTTTTATATATTAAATAATTAAACTTATTTATGACACAATGATGATGCCTAAATTGCCTTATTAATGAATGATTAAAATAAATGATATTAATAATATTAAAATAAATATAATTTGAATTAATTAATGACATACACTAATTTTATTAATAACTTAGACATGTTAGTGACACATTTGAATTATTTTTTTGAAGTTATTATGTTGTTTTTATATTTTTAAAATGAAAATATTGATTAGTAACCAAATAGACGTAAATGATATTTTAAAATAAATACTATTTTATTGAATGATATAAAAGTCATAAAAATCTAAAGTTCTTCCAAATAACATGTATAGTGATACAAATGTCATAAATGATCCACTTTAAGTTTTTTTTTCAATTTATAAAAACTATATTACCCATATAGTTTAAAAATACAAGAAGACATGGTAAGAGTTAAACTATTTAACTAAGGTTTAAATCTAAAAGATAAGATTAATTTTATGACCTAAATATGTCTAAAACCTATTGGTTGAGATAATGTCAACTCATCCCCATATTATCCTAGAAATAAATTAATTTGGATCTATTAGAAATAGAAAATCATTTTAAGATAAATTAATATTTCAAGCTTTTCCTAAAGTGCCCCTCACCTCTCTTATAAAAGGCCACCACCCTTTCTTTTTAATTCACACCTCCAAAGCCTTTTGGATCGGCCAAAACCTACCCAAAGCTCCTCCAAAATACCCTAAATTCAACCTAGAGGTCTTAATTTGATCAAAAATCCAACCTAAGGAGCCCTTTTTTTCAAATCAAAAGGAAGCACATGGAGAAGAGGTAATTATTTTATCACATCTTTCAAAGTTCTTTTCTTATTATACTTCTTATTTGTTTGTTTTTTCCATACAAAAATAATAAATAAATTACCTTATACATAATTATATTTTATTATAAATATGGTACAACCATATTCATTATTCTATCCATCTTATGAATGACTAAGTCACCATGTGTGTGTACGTACGTCTTACCGTCTCCATGTCGTGGTGTAGTTTGTTATTCAACACTAAATTATTTGGATGGGTATAATAATGAGTATAATTGATGTAAATAATAAATATAACATGTTAATTATTATGTATATATAATTTACCATCCAATTACATACAATTTCACCATCAATAGAATGATATTGTCGCTCGTGCGTACGTACGGCTTACCGTCTCCACGACGCGATGAGATTTGTTCCCCATAGTAACCATTGAAGAATAATTTTAATTTGATGATTAAAAATAATGTTTATGAAATTAATATCATTCTGTATATTAATCAAATAAATCCCACCCATAACAAACATGACTTACCTAACAAAACATATAAAGTAAAATGAATTAGTTAACACTCGAAACAATGATAATACTGAAATATTATTGACAAATAAATATTAGTGGATCATATATGATATCATATTTATGTATCTGGTTCTTGTATAATTTAATAACAATTATTTAAAAATTATAAATGGGGTTAACATATCCTTGAATAAGGAAAAGTACAAGGTAATGGTTAATTGTACAATCTTTTTATTATACAATGTTGTTTATACGTAAGTATCTACCGGGACTTCTTTATCATCCACATCTATGTTTTTTTAAAATGTATTTAAAAACATTTTTAATACTTCCTAGACTATGGGTTAAATTAATTTATACCCTTATTTTACTTTATATAAAAAAAATTGAAAGTAGTCTTTTCATTGTTTTCCAAATAATATATTTTATATCCTTTTCGACAAATTAAGTAAAGAATGTTTTTTAACTTATATGGCAGGTGTGGATATTTTATGCTGTTATAACACATTCTAAGATTCTCTTACAATATTTTAAGAATATTTTTAAAATAAATGTTTTCTTTTATAATTATGTGACTTTTAAATGATTTCAAAGTAGAAAGAGATATTTCTCTCAAATAGTTTTTGGATTGATTTCATTTGTGTCAATATCTATTGTTGGATTTTATGTTTAATTGAAGTTGATTTATAATGATACAATATTCCATATTTTATTGATATTTTTATGACATGTTTGATTGTGGGAGTGATATTTTTATTTAATTTGTGTTTTATGGTTAAATTATTAACATTTCATATGCTAGTTTAATACGAATATTTATGTTATGTTTCACCCTTTTCATATGAGAAATGCATTAGATATAGTAAGTGACAGTCGGGGCCCACTATAGCCCCACGATGCATCATTAGGTCTCATGAGGCAAACTAGTATCTTTTTACAAGGCCTTAATAATATTTTTATTTATAGTCTTGGCATGAGGCCTTGACTATGTGGTTATGATGTCTGACATTATGAATTCCATCATTATTTGACTAGCTATTAATATTACATGTGATTATTCTTCTACTAGAATGTCCATTTGAATAAGTAAATGGAATTATTTGATTTCTCTATTCCATATTTTGGTGAATTTTATGTTTAAAAGGATTTTGTTTTATTATTATACATTGGCTTAAATGTTTATGCTTATTTATGTTAGTTTCCTCTATATTGTTATCCTTACTGAGAATCCAAGCTCACCCCTTTCTTATGTTTTATTTTTTCCAGGATGAGAAGAAGTATATTATAACTGACCTATAGGGATAGGATAAGGGATATGAGTGTGTTCAAAGTAGACACAATATTGTTTTTTTTTATTTCATAATGTAATGTAAAACTTATGTATGTATCTAGTACTTCCAAGGCTACTAAATTGATCGGTATTTCAGGACTTGATCTCTTGTGATCATTCCAATGATATGTAATAATGCACCAAATTTTTCTAACTAGGGTCAAAGCATTATTGTTGGTATCAAAGTAATTTTAGTAAAAACCTTGGAAAGTAGATTTATAAAAACACTAATTAGAGAACAATACCATATGATAGAATTTGAGGATTAGTATAGAATAACATCCAAAAAAATTGAATGTATATATTTTGTGGGTTTTCCAAGCAATACATCCTTGTTTGGATACTACAAGTGGACATAGTTCTGGAACAAATGTACCTAGGAGTGAAAACTCTAACAAGGAGTTTCGGGCTTGACCCGGGGTATCTTGGTACACAACAACGGGCATTACTAAGCACCTGGTTTGACAATCCCAGGGGATATTCTTAGGATAATTCACATTTTATTTACAAACCATTATAAAGGATTTATGATTAAATACTTCTTCATAGAAAACATTTTTATGATTATGGATTATATGCATAAACCATTCAATTTATGTTAAGTATTTTACAAGTTTGTAATTATGCATTGTGATTCATAAACTAATCTAGTGTATGTCATTGTTTAGAAATGTTGGCTAGTGGAAGGAATGGAAATTGTATCAATGCATGTAATCTATGTAGGTATTTCCCTCATATTCAAGATAATTATAGTGTATCTGGTGATGCAACTTATGCTGAATATCTTATAACCATATTGAGACAACTCACTCAGGTTATGAATAATAACCTTACCTATATGGATCACCCTAATCCATTATGCAGAGAATCAATGTTAGACCTCTTCCTGAGGAAACAACCACCAACATTAAATGGGACTACAAATCCATTTATAGCTAAGCAATGGATAAGTTCCTTACATAGAATATTTCATTCTTTGGGGAGTAGTGAAAGGGAAAAAGTTTGCATAGTAGTTTATCACCTCTCAAGAGATGCGGATCAATGATGGTCATTAATTCAAAACACAAAGGAGGATGAAGAAGTATCAAATATGTAATATAGGTAGTTTAAAGAGATTTTCTTATAAAAATACTTTCCTCGTGAACATCGAGTGGATATGGAATGGAAATTTTTTAGTCTGAGGCAAAATAAGGATGATAATGTCGAAAAGTATGAGGATAACTTTACAAGGTTAGCAAGGCATGATACATATTATATACATAACCCAAGAAGTAAGATTGATCAATTCTTTGATGGGTTAAAACCATTTCTATGATGATAATTAGTCTCACAATCCTTCTCATTGTACGAAGATATAGTCTCATGTGCTATCAAGACAGAAAAGTAATTCTCTAAGTCTTATGAATTTAAAGTGAAGCAAGAGAAGAAGAGATTTGTTGAACACTCTAGAAAATGAAATAAGAGAAAAAAGGAAAATTTGACTTTCTATCCTGCAATAATTTTGGGAAGAAACACTCTAGTATATGCCTAAAGGGTATGCAAGTTTGTTACAAGTGTGGATAAAAAGTACACCAAGCTTATGGTTGCAAGGGAAAGAAATAGGTTGTCAATGTTTAATGCTACAATTTTAAAGAGATGGGGAATTATGAAAATGAATGTTCTAAGCATCAAGGAAACTTACCTCAGAAAAGGCCAAGGAACCAAGACCAAGATTATGCGATCACAACTACTAAGGTTGAAGTTCCAAATGACATGGTGGTAGGTACTTTAATAATTTCCTCAAAATTATCCAATAATCTATTTGATTCTAGATCATCACATTTTTTTCATATCTTCCCAGTTTTCCAAGAAAATCAGATATTTCTAATTTGACTTAATAAGGGAGTTTTTAGCAAAAACTCATAAGGGAAGTATCAATTTAACAAAGTTTTGTCAAAAAGTTGCCATTATGGAATATAAATATTCTTTATCTACTGAATGTATCATCATACCCAAGATTAAATTTGATATAATCATTGGTATGGATCGTCTTTTGGACCATGATGTGAAAATTTATTATAAAAAGTAGGAGGTTACAATTTTTTATGATGATAAGTAATCTGTTATCTTTAAAGCAGAAACATCACCATATGATTCTCATCTATATCCACCCCCAGTAGCTCTATTAAATTCAATTATTGCGGAGGAAGGGAGTGAAGTGACTATGGGTGAGGAAAGAAATTTTCAAATAGAGGATGTACCTATTGTGCAAGAATATGTTGATGTGTTTCTAGAGGATTTACCTAGACATCCTCTATAATGGGAAATTGAGTTTTCTATTGACTTAATTCTTGGTTCAAGACCTGTATCAAAGACCCATTATAGAATGGCCACTGTGGAATTAGTGGAACTAAATAAACAACTAGAGGAATTGAGTAATAAAGGATTTATTCTCCTTAGTGTTTCTCCATGGGAATCCCTTGTTCTTTTTGTTAAGAAGAAAGATGGATCTATGAGGTTGTGCATTGACTACAGGGACATCAATGCTATAACAATAAAGAAAAAGTATCCCTTACCTAAAATTGATGATTTATTTGATCAATATTTTTCAAAGATTAACCTTCGATCTGGATACCATCAGTTGTGTGTGAAGAAGGAATACATTCTAAAGATAACATTTTAAACCAGGTATGGGCATTACGAGTTTACAGTAATGCCTTTTGGACTGACTAATGCACCCTCTATTTTCATGGATCTAATGAATATATTTTTGAAGGAATATCTTGAAGAATTTTTAGTGGTATTTATTGATGATATCTTGGTATAATCCAAAAGCTACTAAGATCATAAAAATCACTTGTGCACTATTCTAAAAACTCTTAGAAGAAATGAATTATATGGGAAGTTTAGAATGTCTGAATACTAGCTTCGGGAAATTTCTTTTCTTGTCCATATTGTCTCTAAGGATGGAATCTCTATTGATCCTTCAAAAACAAGGTTAATCCAAGAATGGCCAGCACCGACGAGTATAACTGAGGTACGCAGTTTTATTGGTTTAAGAGGTTACTATCGACATTTCGTCTAGAATTTTGACCGATTGGATAACCCATTAACCAATATCACATGTAAAGGGGTTAAATTTTTATTGACAAAAGAGTGTGAAGAATGTTTTGAAGAATTTAATAGAATATTAGTCAATGATCCTATCTTGACTCTACTATCGGGGAATGATGGGTTTGTTATTTATAGTGATGCATCAAAGCAAGGAATTGGTTGTGTCCTTATGGAGAATGATAGAGCTATTTCCTATGCATCGTGGCAGCTAAAAATTCATGAACAAAACTATCCCACTCATGATCTTGAGTTAGCAGCTGTAATATTTTCTTTGAAGATATGGAGACACTATCTCTATGGTGAAAATGTGAGATATATATTGATCACTAGAGTTTGAAATATATTTTCTCATAGAAAGAACTCAACATGGGGAAAAAGTGATGGCTTAAACTACTCAAGGATTATTATTTCACAATACACTACCACTCAGGGAAGGCAAATAAGGTGGTAGATGCTTTGATCAGAAAGGATCATGGAGTTCTGAACAAGATGAGAGTTGAAAGGGATCCTATGTTCATGGATCTAGTAAATATGGATATGGTAATAATCATGTAAGGTAAAACATCAATACTTTTTCAAATTTTTTCCAAACTATCTTTACTAGAAAGGATAAAATGTTCTCAAACTGATGATGGGGAGTTTCAATAGAAAATTAAAGTTGTGAATGATGGTAGATTGTTTGACTTCTTATATGAAGACGGAATTTTGAAATTTGGGAAGAGGCTTGGTGTTCCCAATATACATGATCTAAAAATGGAATTGTTGGATGATTCTCATAGATCCAATTTCTCTACACACCCTAGTAGAACTAATATGTATAGATATTTGAAGGAACATTTTTAGTGGGACAACATGAAGAGGGATATTTCTGATTATGTGTGTCAATAGTTGAAGGTTGGAAGATGACATCCTAGAGGATTCATGAAACCTCTTCCCATACCTGAATAGAAATGGGATGATATTAGGATGGACATTTTCATGGGGATACCAAAGAATCCTAAAAGGAATGATACAATATGAGTCATTTTTTATCATCTTACCAAGTCGGTACATTTTCTTTCTATAAGATATGATTTACCACTTGAAAATTTAGCAAGAATATATATTAATGAAGTTTTAAGAATTAATGGTGTACCCTTATCTATTGTTTTTTATCGTGATCCCCATTTTACATCAAAATTCTGGAAAATTCTTAAGAAATCCCTAGATACTGAACTTTGTTTAGGCACTGCCAACCACCCTCAAACTGATGGAAAATTAGAATAGACATTTCAAACCTTATAATACATGTTAAGATCTTGGTCACTTGACTTTAAAGGTATATGGGATCAGTATTTACCTCTACTAGAACTTTCCTATAACAATAGCTTCCATTAAAGTATTTAGATGGAACCATATAAAGCATTATATAGAAAGAGATGTTACACACCAACTTATTGGGATGATGTTGGTGGAAGAAAACTCATAGGCCCAGAACTTATTGAGGAAACAATGGAAAACGGGAAGATTATCCAAACCCGCATCAAAGCAGCTCAAAGTAGGCAAAAATATTTATGCTAATAACTAAAGGAATGATTTGTAATTTCAAGTGGTAGAGCATGTTTTCTTGAAGGTATCTCCGTGGAAGGGTGTTATACAGTTCGGTAAGAAGGGTAAATTAAGTCCCAGGTACATAGGACCTTTCTAAATTCTAGAATGAATTGGAGTTGTAGCATACCATTTGGAAATGTTTCCAAGTCTCTCCAAAGTTCATGATGTGTTCCATGTATCATTATTGAGAAAATACATGTCAGACCCAATGCATGTACTCACCTATGAAGAAATAGAACTGGAACTCGATCTGTCTTATTGTGAATACCCTATCAATATTCTTGATACAATAGAACAAGTGTTGAGAAACCAGACGACTCATCTGGTAAAAGTTCATTGGAGAAACCATAAAATGGAAGAGGCGACGTGAGAACCTGTGGAAATTATGATAAAGAACAACCCGAATCTTTTTATACAGTAATATTCCAAAAAAATCGAGGACGAAATTATTTGAAGGAGGGAATAATGTAACACCCCAAGATTCCATGGTATGCTTCTCTTTGAATAATACAATATCTTGCGCAGTACACAGCTCTGAGTTTTAGCACACCATGACTAATCAAACTAGTCGTTTAAAAGGCAGTTATTAATAGTAATACCCACTTTTTGAAATTTTATAAATTTTATTTTTCAAAATGGACTTAATTTTTGGATTCATAATATCAAAATTAGCTTAGGGTGGATTTTTTGTATTTTTCTAAAAACTTTCAATTTTTGATTAATAGTGAAAAACACTGCGTTATTGTTTAAAACTGAATTTTTATTTAAATAATTATTTTTTAATTTAAATTTATTTTAAATTCAAAATAGATATATAATACCTATATTAATCCAATTTAATTCATTGGAGTTGTTTTATAATAAGATTATATATATATAATTGTATTGAACTTTTTAACGTCTTTTACTCACCATATAGGCACATTTTCAAATTTGCATAAAATGTAATTTTACTGCTTCTGTGAATTGAATTTCAAAAATCTGATAGACATGGTTTTCATAAGTAATTAAAATCTGGTTCAATATGATGAAAATAATTTTTTTTGAATAGTAACTTTTGAATTTTATTTACCACAGTTAAAAGTAAATAGGGTAATTAACGGTAAAAATATATTATAATAAGATAAAATTACCCAAAAACATGTCCTAATTCTATTTTATAAGGTTTTTTCAACCAAAATAAACCTTAGGACAAAAATATGATCCTTTTTTATCCACTTGTATTTGATTAGGACATTTATTATATTTTATTTAAAGAAGAGTTAAAAGTGTTAAATTGAAATTTTAAAAACTAAACCATTTTTAATATAGAGTTATTCATAAGATAAATTCAAAAATAAATATTCATTATAAATATAAAACTATTTACTACATCATTTTATTTTATTTATAATTTTTAGATATTAAATAATTTATTTATTTATGACACAATGATGATGCAGAAATTACATTATTAATGAAATATTAAAATAAATGATATTAATGATATTAAAATAAATATAATTTGAATTAATTAATGACATAAACTAATTTTATGGATAACTGAGACATGTTAGTGACACATTTGAAGTATTTTTTCGAATTTATCATGTTGGTTTGATGTTTCTTAAAATGAAAATATTGAATAGTAACAAAATTGACATAAATGATATTTTAAAATAAATAATATTTTTTAAAATGATATAAAAGTCATAAAAATATAAATTTTGGAAAAATAACATTTATAGTGATAAAAATGTCATAAATGGTCCACTTTAAGTTTTTTTGGAAATTTATAGTAACTATATTAACTATGTAGTTTAAAAATACAAGAAAACATGGTAAGAGTTGAACTATTTAACTAAGGGTTAAATCTAAAAGATAAGGTTAATTTTAAGACCTAAACGTGTTTAAAACCTATTGGTTGAGATTATTTTGACCCGTCCCCATATTATCATCTAAATAAATCAATTTGGATCTATTATAAACTGGAAATCATTTTATAATAAATTAATATTTCAAACTTTTCCTAAAGTTACCCTCACCTCTCTTATAAAAGGCCACCACCCTTTCCTTTTAATTTACACCTCTAAATCCTTTTTTTCTCGGAAAAAGTCTACCCAAATATCCTCCCAACTACCCTAAATTAAACCTATAGGCCTTACTTTGATCATAAATACAACCTAAGGATCCCTTTTGTTCAAATCAAAAGGAAGCACTCGAAGAAGAGGTAATTATTTTATCACCTCTTTCAAAGTTTTTTTCTTCTTCTACTGACTATTTCTTTGTTGTTTCCATACTAAAATAATAAATCTAGTACCTTCTACATACTTATATGTTGTTATAAATATGGTACAACCATATTCATTATTCTATCCATCCTATGAATAACAAAGTCACCCTGCGTGTGTACGTTCGGCTTACCGTCTCCATGTCGTGGTGTAGTTTGTTATTCAACACAAAATTATTTGGATGGGTATACTAATGAGTATAATTGTTGTAAATAATAAATAAAACATGTTAATTATTATTTATATATAATATACCATCCAATTATATATGATTTGACCATTAATAGAATGATATTGTCATTCATGCGTATGTACGGATTACCGTCTCCACGACGCAATGAGATTTGTTCCCCATCATAACCATTCAAGAATAATTTTCATTTTATGATTAAAAATAATGTTTAATAACTTAGTATAATTATTTATATGAATCAAATAAATCCTACCCATAACAAACATGACTTACATAACAAAATATATAAATGAAAATGAATCAGTTAACACCCAAAACAATGATAATACTAAAATATTATTAACGACGCAATATTATTGGATCATATATGATATCATATTTATGTATGTGGTTCTTTTATAATTTAATAAAAATGATTTAACCACTATAAAGAAGGTTAATGTACCCTCGACTAAGGAAAAGTAAAAGGTAAAGGTTAATTTACAATCTCTCTATTATTCGAGGTTGTTTATACGTAAGTATCTACAGGGACTTCTTAGTCATCCACATTTGTGTTTCTTAAAAAGTATTTCAAAACAATTTTAATATTTCCTAGACTATGGTTTAAAGTCATTTATATCTTTTTTTGACTTTTTATATAAAAAAAATTTAAAATAATCTTTCCATCATTTTCCAAACAAGATACTTTATGACCTTTTTGACAAATTAAGGAAATAATGTTTTTTTAACTTATATAGTGGGTGAGAATATTTTCCACTGTTATAACACCTTCAAAGAATCCCTTACAAGCTTATAATAATACATTAAAAATAAATGTTTTCTTTTATAATTATGTGACTTTTAAATGATTTCAAAGTAGAAAGAGATATTTATCTCAAATATTTTTTGGATTGATTTCATCTGTGTCAACATCTATTGTTGGATTTTATGTTTAATTGAAGTTGATTTATTACAATAAAATATTCTATATTGTATTCATAGTTTTATGATATGTTTTATTGCGGATGTGCTATTTTTTATATCTTTCATGGTTAATGGTTAAAGTATTAACATTTCGTATTCTAGTTTAATACAAATTTTTATGTTATGTTTCACCCTTTTCATATGAGGAATGCATTGGACATAGTAAGTGATGGGTAGGGACCACTATAGCCCCTTGATGCATCGATGGGTATCATGATACAAACTAGTATCTTGGAACAAGGCCTTGACAATATTTTTATTTATAGTCTTGGAATGAGGCCTTTACTATGTGGTTATGATGTCTGACATTATGCATTACATCATTATGAGATTAACTATTGATATTACATGTGATTATTCATATAGTAGAATATCCATGTGAATAATTAAATGGAATTATTTGATTTATCTTTTCTATATTATGCTAAAGTTTATGTTTAAAAGGATTGTGTTTAGTCTTATACATTGGCTTAAATGTTTATGCTTATTTATTTTAGTTTTTTCTATATTGTTATCCTTACTAATAATCTAATCTCACCCCTTTCTTATGTTTTATTTTTCCTAGGATGAGAAGAAGTATATTATGACTGACCTGCAAGTATAGGATAAGGGATATGGGTATGTTAAAAGGAGATAAAATATTGTTGTTGTTTTATTTCATAATGTAATGTAAAACTTATGTATGTATCTAGTACTTCCAAGGATACTAAAATAATCATACTTTTGGGACTTGATCTCTTTTGATCATGCCTATGTTATATAATAATTCACTGACTCTGGGTAACTGGGGTTAGGGAGTTACACATGCCCAAGTGGGTGAGTGAGTTGGAGGAGCTCAACTGAGATAGGTAAACTGATCTATGGTGATGATGAGGATAATGTTTGGGTCTCCGGAATTTTTTAATTTTATTTTTATTTTTATTTTTTGTATTTTATATGATCAGCTCATTGTGTGGAATCTATTGGGATGCATGTTTTTATTATCTTAATAAGTTTCATTATGTTATAGCATGGTATATTGTCTATATGAAATGCTTTATACTATAAATACATCATTACACTCTAATATTTTATTTATTATAGATGTTATATTTATTTAATTATTATTTTAAGTGATAATACTGAAGGTATGGCCTCCCCACATGGTATTATCCAACCCTATTCACTAGTCTACAACCACTGATATATGGGGAGGAACACTTTAGGTGTGTATATTAGGATTGTGAATCCTATTTCAAGTACGAATTCATTCTACTAGAAGTAGATTGTCTAAAATATAAATCGATCTTTATGGTTAAAGAAATGATAGTGGGATATTAAATAGGTGGTAGGTTTATTAGAAGATGGTATCTTTTGATGGTGTACTGTAAGTAGACCGGATGATGGTGAATAGAATTTATAGTGACTACAAGTTTATCCTTTTGATGTTTGCATCAGAATCATACCAATCATTTTTTAAGGAAAATGGTTGAAGCATAAGGTTCATCGGTGGATTTCATAAGGGTAACTTGTATTTTTCACCAACTTCAATTGTTAGGTTTCAACTACTACAAGGGATACACAGGCACCATGGATCAATGATGGGTAATCCATGAAATTCGAATAGTAGTGAAACTAGATGATTAGTTGATACTTACTATAAGTAAGTGGGATCAAAAATGCACATGTTAAGAATAATTTTATTGAAATATTAGTTATAATTAGTTATCTAATTTTCTTACTTGGAAAATGTGATTATAATTCATGTATCTTTCATTTGTAATGAAAAAGGTAGTTGTGTTTATCACATGGATGTTAGACTCATGTTTGAACTATATAGGACTCATGCATGAACCATATAAACTCATTTTTCCTTTACTTTATCATTTTTCAATTAATTTTTTGTGAGTTATGAGTTTTCTCAAGTGTGTATGAGGGTGACTTTCTATGGTGAGTAAGGTGTGATGTCTTCCTATCTTCCAGTTCACCAAACTCAAGGGAGTCATTCTAGAGGATCTTTTTTCACTTCATGAATCATATGGTGGATAACTTCCAATAATAGGAAGCTGGTGGATTCCCAACAAGTGGTGTAGTAGATTTTGTTTCTTAGCTCACTCATCAACACACTCAAAGGACACTCAAGTAATTTCCACTCTCTTACCTTGATCTTATTTAGATTTCAGTGGGATTTTACACTCATCATAGGGTATGGTTTTAGAAGAAGGTAAGTTCCTTGTAGATAAGTTTTATGGAAATATTTCAGGTTTTGGAGAATTCATATGTAGTATTATCTCATTTAAAAGGATTTTGGAAGTTCTATTGGCTAGATTCAAATTGGATAAAATGGAGGTAGTGGAATTGGAATGATTGTACAGCAAAGAACTTGGGTCGATTAGAATTTAATTGGCTCAAAATAGACTTTAATATCTAGTAGGTGAATACCATGGTTGAGTTGATAAAGATCCTATAAGAAATTTATGAGAAGTTTGAGGCACTTAACAAGGTGTTCATGATGCGGAGGTTGTTCAACATGAGGATATTGAAAGGTAGGCCTATGGTGGAGAACATGAATGACTTTAACAAGATTCAAGGGTAGATCAAGTCAGTAGAGGTAAAGTTTGTTGATGATGTTTAGTATCATCTTGTAATAGACCAACCTGAGTTAACTATATAGGCCACCCAATATGTCCCATCACGGTGAGGTATAACAAAGATAAAGGAAATAAGTATTGAATATAACCAAAATAAGACATGCAATCACAGTATAACTTGGAAGAAAAGGAATAAATCCAAGATCCATAAAATCCATGCCAAATTGGATAAACTAGAATGAATAACAATACAATACTAATAAGTCTCCATGTGATCAACCATCACCTCCAAACCATCCCGAACTGAAGGCAGTGACAACAATAGAATCCATCATGCTATAAGATTATCTTCCATGTACCTAGATATTACAATATAACATCCACAATCTCCCAAAGGAAAGATTAGGGTGTGAGAAAAAATCTACATAGGATACCACCATATAGTCTATACATGGTCAAATATCAATAATTCAGTAGTTTTACCTTTAAAAAAAATAGTTTTACAAATCATTTTCATAAATCCAAACCCATTTGTAAATCATTTTCCTTTTTTTCATAAAATAATTTCATATCCATAAATACAAGAATATGAAAAGTATAAGTGATAAAATAGGGATATAATATCCATTCACCATAAGGTAAGAAATTAAACACACATCCACAACATAATCCATTATGTGAAACCATGTGATACAACCTCAAGAGAAAACATGTGAGAAATTATCCATGACAAAAACAATCATGCTATAAATAAACATAAATGAAAAATAACTCTGTATTGGGATCTAAACTATAGAAAAATATACTATACATAATATATCCTAAACCATACATAATTCTAGTACAAACCAATATTGATTCCTTCCATATTCCATCGATATCTTGAAATCAAACACACACTAGGGCCGCTTATGCCCCTTTCCCAATGCACCCAAGGTTCCCAATGTTCCATTGTCAACATCCATTTCAAAACCATGCTCACATTTTTATAAAAAAATTCAAATTTAATCCAATATTCTTTGGAGTTTTAAAATCTATTTCCAAATCAAAACCACAATTCAATAATTTAATCAAACACTTGGTGTGAAAAAAACCATTTTCAAGAAAAAATCCTTCAAAACATGAATCTTTCTAATAAATATATTTAAACTATAAATAAATTAAATTAAATGTATAAATAAAAGTAATTTTTTAATAAAATTATGAAATTTATATAATTACCACACTATATAGAAACACCTACCTTAAAATTGAGGTAACACAAATTGCCCTCGAAAACAGAGATTGAGGAAGGATTAATCGGGTCTCATGATGCTAGATCCAAAATAAACAACATCAAACTATTTAAAAAACTTATATTTGGCATCAATAGTCCCTTTGGGTTCCAAAATATCCTAGGAGAAGAGATATAACAAGAATATATAAATAAGAGGATAAATTTGATCAATAATGCAACATACCTCAAAGAGATCCATAAAAACAGAGTAATTACACCAATAATACAATGGGAGAGACATCCAAAGCACTAGGTAATTATAATTAAGATACAAAATTAAATTATAGGTTGATAAAGATTTAAAATGACTAAGGGAAAAAGGGTAAAATTCCTTTTTTTTTAATAGTTCAAAGGATGGTCACATAGTTTCCTGGAGGAGGCCACATAGTTAAACTAACCATGCTCATTATCTATGTGCCCCTATTTTCTATTGTAGATGGGTTCATGGTTTGGTTTCATGGTTAGTTTAACCATGAACTAACCATGAAACCCCCTATATCCAAAGGGTTCATGTTTTTCACTAGAGGCTACACAGTTTCTTTAACCGTGCAAAACTCCTCTATCTAAACACAGTGCCATACCACATGGTTAAACTAATTGTGCACCTTAACCATGCTTCTGGACCCTTTTCCACCAAAAAACCTTATTTTCAACCTCCGATCCCCTGAATATTCTCGAACCCCAAAATATAAAACTAAGGCTTGAATAAGGCATACCTTTATCCCATAGGGAATCACAATTCTCCCCACCATAAGTTCTTTATGTCCTTATAAATTCCTCAAGATTCTGGATCCATAAAGATAGAATCTAACTGCTATATCATTAATGATTCCTTCTCCCATGTATCGTGGCTATCCCATATATAATACCATAATACCTGGACTAAGGGAATCATTTTACCACATAGTAATTTATCCTAAAGATCTGTAATCTGAAATGGTAGCTCAACAATAGTGGTATTGAGCTAAAGATTAATATCCCCCCATCTAATAACATGGGAAGGATCTGGGTGATACCTATTTAGTTGAAAAATATGAAATGAATATTGGATCAAAGTCAAATGATATGGTAATTCTAACCGATATTCCACCTTTCCAAGTCGCTCCATGATCTCAAAGAGGCTAAAAAACCTCGATGCCAACTTACGTTACTTACCCAGCTGATGATTCCCCAATCAAGGTGAAACTTTGATAAAAACACAATCACCAACCTTAAACTCTATCATCCAATGAAGATGGTTTGCATATGGTTTCTGAAGGATCTTTCCTATGAACAATCTCTTTCAGATCAACGACACATTTTCTGTTGTATCTTGAATGAGACTTGGCCCAACCAGGGAACACTCTTCCAACTCTTCCCAACATAAGGGAGATTTAAATGGCCACCCATAAAATTATTCAAAGGTCTCCATCTTTATCAAATCTTGAATCTATTATTGTAGGAAAATTCAACCATAGGAAAATTATTTTCCCAGATCCTCCAAAATCAAGCACGCAAGCCTGAAGTATATCCTTAAGAACCTGAATATATTTCTTTATCTTTCCATCCATTTTTGGATGATAATACGTGCTCAATTTCAACTAGGAACCCATCACCTTTTGTAAACCTTTACAAAACATGGATGTGGACCTAAATTACCTACCATACACGACTATAGTGGGAACCTCATGAATTCTCATAATCTCTTAAATGTACAAGTCCTTGATTTTTTTCTACTTTATTCATCTCTTTAATAGGAAATAAATGTGCCTATTTTTCAATTCAATCAATGATCACCCAAATTCTATTCTTACCACTTGGATTCCATCAGAAAATAATGAAAGATTCTATGTAAATATCATCCCACTTACATACTAGAATGGGTAAGGGTTGAAAAAATCCAGCAGGTCTCTGGTGCTCCGCCATAATTTTATGACAAGTGAGACATCATGAAACAAAACCTACAATTGAATACTTAATCCCTAGACACCAATACCAAAATATCAAGTCAAGATAAATTTTGTTATCCCTATGGTTAATGGAAAAAAATGACTAATTTCCACTATCCAACAACTACTACCTCAGACAAATCAGAACAACCAACCTACTATTGAAGCACAAAGCTCCACTGGGAGACCAAGACCACTTACCCGAGGTCTCCACACCATAAAGGCTTTTACCCAAGTGTTGGAACTCGGTGTCTATCACCTACTTGAGATGAAATAAATTATAAAAAAAATTCTGGTTTTATCAAATCCAAGAACACTTTTCCAAAAATATATCCCATTCCCATTATCATTTTATTAAAAAAACTCATCAGATACCACTCATAAACTGATTCATTCATGGCTTGTATCAATAATTTTTTGCTCAATGCATCGGAAACCAGATTCCATTTTCTATGAGTGTATGCAAATTCAAAATCATAGGTCTAAAGATACTCCACTCAACATATCTATCTCAAGTTAAAATCCCTATGAATAGAAATATATTTCAAACTCTTATGATCAAAATACACTGTAAATTATTCCCCAAAGAGATAGTGATTCCATGTTTTGAGTGAATGGATTACTACTGCAAATTCAAGATCATGATTAGGGTAGTTATTCTCATGAGGGAATAATTGGTGAGATCCATAGTCCACCACATGTTTACCCTTCATTAAGACACATCCCAAACTCGAACCAGAAGCATCACAGAAAACATCATAACCTGAACTCGATTTAATAAGAATCAAAACTCATTTTGAAGTTAACATGACCTTCATCACCTCAAAAGATATCTAACATTTTTCATTACATTCAAACTTTACACCCTTATGGGTTAAATTTGTCATTGAAGATGCAATCTTGGAGAAATCATGAACAAATCGTCTATAATAACAATCCAAACCCAAGAATATCCAGATATAAAATGCATGTTTAGGCTTCTCATATGACATAACTACCTATATATTTTTTGGATTCACTGATATGTTTATCTCAGATATCACATACCCCATAAATTTCAATTCTCAGATCAAAAACTCATATTTGTAAATCTTACCATATAGATGATGTTCTATCATGGTTCAAAGAATGATATCCAAATAGTCCATATTCTCCTCCTCTATCTTGGAGTACACAAAAATATCATCCAAAAATATAACAATAAAAGAGTCCTAGAACCAATTAAAGATTAATTTCATCAATATATAAACACCACAGGAGCATTGGTGAGACCGAATGGCATAATAAGAAAATTCAAATGCTCGTATCAGCTCCTAAACATTTTTTAGGTATATCCTCTTATCAGACTCTCAACTAGTGGTACCCTAACTGAAGGTTAATCTTTGAAAACCTTCATTCCCCTATAATTTTTTAAAATATATAATCAATCCTTGGAAAATGATATTCTTTATTAATAGTCACCCAATTTAACTTTCGATAATCCATGAAAATTTTGAGACTCATGTCTACCTTCTTAGAAAAGAGGATAAGAGAATCTAAAGGTTACATACTATGAAGAATAAATCCCTTAGACTCTAGATCCTCAAGATGGACTTTACGATTCACCAACTCAGCTGGTTCTATTCGACAAGATGGCATAGAAATGGGAATCATACTAGGGAGAAGGTCAATAGTAAACTCAGCCTATCTCTATGTCAGTAACCCATAAAAATCATCCAAAAATACCTTGAGGTATACACACACCACTATAGGAGAAAAATAACCAAAAAAGGTTCAATGAAATAAAGAAAAATCTCTAAAAACTAGCATGAGATTACCACCATCACAAAGAACAACAAGCCCTACCATTCCCATTCTAGAGTTACACTCATCCTGAAAAACATGAGTAACACCATCGGAATATAAAAAATGAACTCGATGTTGATTATAGTCTATCTAGAAATTAATGATGATCATACAATCCATGCCAAGTATCAAGTAAAATATTTCAATATCAAGAACTAAAAAGTACCATACCACCTCATAGTCATTTATCATCACCAAAAACATGGGACACTTGAAACATTTTCCATAACTCTTTCCTAAATGCATGGAAAATCCAACAAGAATAGAATAATATCAAAAATAATCCCAATATTTAAAATAATTTTTATGATATAAAATAATGAGTAGTACCTATATCAAACAAATCTATCACCATAGAATATGAAATGAACACTAAACCTCTAACAGTATCCGAACCTACTTCATATTCCTCTAAAATATACTATGTCGCATAGATTCATCTAGTCTTATCCACACGAACATCCCCCTTGGCTTGATGATTAGACTCACCATCCTTGGAAGCATCGGTATAGACCTATGAACCCTTGGTGAAAGTGGATCCTATCTTACTACTCTAGGATATCCTTTTATGAAAACTCTTCAGATATCTTGATAATCCATAATGATGATAAGTATTATGATCCTTTATAAATTTATTCTTGGTATGACCATTCCTTCTACACTAATATAATAAAAACTATTGTTGTCCTGATGAAGCCACTAAAACTAGTCCTAAAGAAAACTGACCACCCTTATGCTTCCTTTTCTAGAAAAAAAACACACCCTAGAAAATAACTATAGTAACTAAAGATCCACCCAAACCTATATTTCTAGTTATGTCTGCCTCATCCAAATATGCTTTATCGACTACCTCCACAAAGGCTACAAGGCACATGATAATAGACATCAACTAAATATCTAGCCTCAATGCCAATATAAACCTCTAAGACTTTAGATACTCATTGATAACTAGATCTGGTGCCAAATCCACCAGCTCAGTAATGCGGGTGGAATACTCTAGAACATTACACTCCCCTTGCACTAAGGTCATAAACTCATGGGTCATATCCACATGTAACATCTCCATGTAAAACTTCTGATTAAATATTTTCTTGAAATAGGTCCAAGTAATGTCCTTATACAACTTATCTTACATGATAGAGTCACATTGTCTCCTTCCTGTTACCTTGATCATGTACATGAAAAAACCCACCTTAGAATCCTTAGGGGTCTTTAAGAAGTTGAAGATTCTCTCAATCATCTCAATCCACTCCTTGGATTCTTAGGGTCCCTTATTACCACGAAATACATGTGGATTTTTCTGAGTGAATTTATATCCATGATCCACCATGCATCTTGAGTTCTCAACACCAACTTAACCAAGAGTCTGAATCGTATAGATTACATGTTCCACCAAAGAAGGGTCCAATGGATGATTCATCTGTAAATCTAGTCTCATAGCTTCTTCTCTTGGATTTGGAAGTTCTTTTATCAGAGGAATTTTCTATTAAGTACATGAAAATGACCAATCACCTTTAGACCATATTCCAAAATCTTAGGAAAAACTTCTAGAATTCACATCCATGCTTCAAAACATCAATAATTTAAAGAAATTATGAATTATATGAATTAAAAACAATGATTTAAGAAGGAATAGGTCCATTTAAATAAAATCCACATCCATATCATTTAAACAAACTAAAACTCCATGTGTCAAACATGGTAAAAAATTTCTAACCACCCATGGTAACTCGAGTTCAAACACAAAAGTGAGCTGGATAGGGACCCTCCCACCCTTACTACCTGAATTCCAACCATCATAACTCCAATATACCCAAGACACATAACCATGATCAGGTGATGTTATTGAACTTATGGTTGATCATCCCTCTTATACCAATTTTTCATAGTCCAACTCGAGTCAACTAGACAATCCACCCGAGTTGGCCCATCTTGGTGACGTGTAACAAAGATAAAAAAACAATTCTTGAATATAACCAAAATAAGACATACAACCAGAGTAAAATGCCTAATAAAAGGGATATATAAAAGATCTATTAAATCAAATAAAAAATTGGATAAAATAGAATGTATAACAATACAAGATCAATAAGCCTAAATGTGACCAACTATCACCTCCAAACCATCCCAAACCAAAGGCAGCAATAACAATAGAATCCAGCATGTTACAAGATGCCCTTCCCTTTACCTGGATCATGCAATACAAAATCTAAAAGCAATAAAATTAAAGGATGGGGTGTGATAAAAAATTCCAATAGGATACAACCATAGAGATTATAAAAGGTATAATATTAATAATTCAATAGTTATAGCTTTTAAAACAAAACAATTTTACAAATGATTTTCATAAATCCAAACCCATTTCCAAATAATTTTCCTTTGGTTTTTCATAAAAAACTTTAATATACATAAACAAAATAATATTAAAAGTATAATTGATAAAAAAAGGGGAGATTGAATCCATGAACCATAAGGTAATCAAGTAAACATGCATCCATAACATAATCCATCATGAAAAACCATTTGATACAAACTCATGTGAAAACATGTGATAAATTATCCATGAAAAAAACAATCATGTGATAAATAACCATAAATGAAAAAGCACGTTTTATTGGTCTCTATCCTATGGGAATATGTAATAGGAATAATAGATCCAAAACTAGGTATAATGTTGGTACTGACCAATATCTGTTCCTTCCACAGTCCATCAATATCTTGAAAGCAACCCCTAGTGGTGCCACACACACTAGGGTCACCTATGTCACTTTCCTGACGCCCCCAAGGTTCCCGATGTTCCATTTTAAAAATAAATTTTAAAACCATTCTAATATTTTTATAAAACATTTTAAAATCCAAGATAAAATTTTTTGGAGTTTGAAAATCCATTTCCAAATAAAAACCACCATTCAAGCATTTAACCGAACACTTGGTGTGCAAAACCCCATTTTTAAAGAAAACCCCTTTTAAAAACATGAATATTTCTAAGAAATACATTGAAACAATTAATCACTTAAATTAAATGAATAAACCAAAGGAATTTTAGAATAAATATAAGCAATTAATATAATTAACCCATTATATAGAAACACGTACCTCAAAATGGAGGTAGCACAAACTGCCCTTTGAAAACAGAGATCCCGGAAGGATAGATTAGGTCCTCATGACCCTAGATCCAAAAGAAACAATTTAAAACTTCTTCCAAACACCTTATATCTATAATAAATATCTCCTTCAGGTTCTAAAATATGATAGGAGAATGTATCTAATAAGGATCTATAAATAAGAGGATAAACTGGATCAAGAACGCAACATACCTCAAAGAGATCAATCAAGTACAAATTAATTCCACCAAGAATCTAAGGGGGGGCCTCCAAATCACTATGGAATTATAATGATGATTCAAGATGATATTATGTGTTTATTAGGCTTTAAAAACCAATAAAAAAGTCAAAATCCCATTTTTTTAATAGTTCAGATGAGGGTCTCATGGTTTCCTGGAGGAGGCTGCACAGTTGAACTAATTGTGAACCTTAACTGTGTGCCCCTATTGTCCATTATGGATGGGTGTATGGATTGTATTCATGTCTATTATAACCATTAACCAAAAATAAAAACCCCTCGGTCTTAAGGGTGCACGTTTTTTACTAGATGCCACATGGTTTCTTTAACAGTGCTCAAACAATGCAAAACTCCTCTATCCAAACGCAGTTTCATACCGCATGGTTAAACTAATTATGTACCTTAACCATGAACCTTACTAATTTTCCTACAAAAAAACTTATTTTTATCCTCTGATACCCCAAATATTATTATACCTCAAAAGATAAAACCAAGGATTGACTAAGGCATAGCTATAACTCGAAGGACATCACACTTCTACTATTATCTTAACTGTCAGAGTTGTGGGATGTGATAGTGATAGTAGTTAAAAATCACTATAGGAAAATTTATTTTTTTAATATTGACTAAAATTACATCTCAAATAGTTTCATAAAAAACTTTTTTATGATTGACCAGTAATTAAATCACAAATCACATTTTTCACCACAGTTTTTCTCAATAGAATTCTTCTTCTGTTGCAAAAGCCTTTAGCATGCATGTGTGGGAAATGGAAGGTAATAGTTATTTGTGATGAAATTAGTTATCTATCACAAATATTTTACATAGAATAATTATTTTTGATGGACTTATAAGTCCATCCCAAATGAAAATCAATGAGAAAGACTATTTTTGATGGATATGTCACAAATACATTTTTTTGTGATAGATCCATCTCAAAAATTTCATTGATAGTACTATTTGAGATGGAATTTTCCATCACAAATACTCTTTAGATATATGTAAAATATTATTCTTTGATGTTTTTTTTAAAATGAATATGTTATCTATCTCAAAGAACCAATATGTCACAAATATATGTCTCAAATAGCTCTTTTTTCAATGGAAATTTTGATCACAAATAGTATATTGAACAAAAAAATTATGAATAGCCATCAACCCCCCCCCATCAGTATCATTAATTCCTCAAAAGTTTTATATCTATTGAAAACCCTATCTTATTTCATATCTAATATTCAACTCAGTAGATTGGTGATCCAGTTTATAAATCATTTACTAAACTACCAATTTAGAGGTATTTTTTGAAAAAAAATTAATTATCATTAATTTTTTATATTTAATTATATATTTATTTATATAATTTTTTAGTTAATTTAATATATTAAATTTGAATTAAATTTAATATAATTTATTAAAAAAATTTATAAATTAATATTATATTAGTATAAAGTACTAAGTATTATAATAAATTAATATTAACTTAGTATATATCAATAAATATTGTCATAAATTAGTGTAAATTAATAAAAAATATTATAAATTTATATTATTTATTATAAATTTATATAATTTAGTATAAATTTATATAAATTTTTACATGGTAGTATAAATTTTTCATAAATTATTATGAATTAAAATAAAATTGATTTAATTGTTTCTGACGGAGACGCATCACATAATGATCGATTATAGGGGATTGAGTTTTATGCAATCACTCACATCAGGTTCACTATTTTTGAATGGTTTCCAATAGTTTTTATTCATGAAACCAGAAACACCCAACGGTTTTATATTCATGAGGGACCTTCTTTCCAAAGGCAGGCGCTCATTGGGGAGTTTACCCAATGATACTTAAGAACTTACATTGGTCAATATGATGGGAGGTCAGGCTAATCGCACTCTTTTGGGGGGGATTATTTCCTACTCTGGGACTCTCTTATAGATTTACGATATATTGGTGAATCCTTCGTTAATTCCCAAGTATTGTGTGGGTCACCCAAGAATTAACAATTAGTTATTAGCACACATGGAATTTAGAATCATTTGTATGTATCTGAGGTACTTAATCAATGGAGATATCTATATGTATTTTATGTTCTCTATTGATGGTATACTATTATTTACTGATTATTGATTCTTTTTTTGTTATTATGACAGTGCTAGTTTTTTAGACACACAGTGGGGCGCTCTAGAGTGTGTCATCATCTAGGGGGTGGGAGTTGTTTTGATGTTGGGATCAGACCCATGGATGGGATTCCTATGTATCCTTGTGAAAGTAATTAGAACCCACATAGTTTGGTTCTACTTGAAGGGACACATCTTACCATTTTAAGTTCATATGATAAGAACCAAACCGTACAGTTTAGCATCATGCAGCAAGGACATCTAGGTGGAAGGTGCCTAGACAAAGTTTGGTGTGGGACTTATGCTGAAGCAACCTAGTGAACCAGAAAGTGATATGAATTCCCAGGTTAAATAAGGCCCTACTGGGAATGTGTCCCAAAGTTAATAGGATTGATTTGGGGTATTGGGTTTGAACCTCAAGGTGGCTTCTTATGTATCTCATTTGGGTATGAATAAAATCCCACATAGTTCAATTATAAGGAACCATGCTTAAAGAGGCCCTATAAAGGTTTTTCACATATGGGAGTACGTCCCTTTGATAGGATTAAGTTTGGACTCACTCCTGAAAAGGTTTCACAATAAAAGGGTCCATGAGGTATGTCTAGACTCATGGTGATTTGGAGTCTTGTTCGGAGCTTACACCTAAAGAGGAGGCCCATGGGTGAGTATGGTGATATGGTTGGGGTTTATTCCTAAACAGGAAGCCCAAAGGTTGTATTTTGGGGCTTAATCCTCAGGGGGATGCCCTGGTGAATGGGGGTTATGATTGGGGATTACTCATAAGGAGGATTTCCATTGAGCTCAGACCTTAGGTAGGTGTCCTACATATCCTTCTTATAGTAGGAATCATATTTCTCACAGTTCAATAGTTGTGAATAGGGCTTACTCCAGAGGAGGATTCCCATTGAGATCAACCCTTAGGTAGGTATCATACGTGTCCTAATTATAGTAGGAATTTGAGTTATCATAGTTTAATGGTTGTGATTGGGGATTACTTATGAGGTGGATTCTCATTGAGCTTGATACTTAGGTAGGCATCCCATGTATCCTGATTATAGAATGAATTATAGTTCTCATAGTTCATTGTTTGTGATTGGACCTTTCTCATAAATAGGATACCCATTGAGCTCAGGCCTTAGGTAGGTGTCATGCGTATCCTGATTATAGAAGGAATCGGAGTTCTCATGGTTTTATGGTTGTGATTGGGGGTTATTCCTGAGGAGGATTCCCATTCAACTCGGTCCTTAGGTAGGCATCCTATGTATACTGATTATAGTAGGAATCAGAGTTCTCATAGTTCAATGGTTGTGATTGGGGTATACTTTTGAGGAGGATTCCCATTGAGTTCAGGCCTTAGGTATGTATCCTATGTATCCTGATTATAGTAGGAATCATAGTTCTCATAGTTCGATGGTTATTATTGAATATTACTCCTGATGAGGATTCTCATTGAGATCAAGCCTTAGGTAGGCATCTAATGTATCCTGATTATAGTAGGAATCAGAGTTCTCATATTTCCATGGATCTAGGATTACACACTAAGGCTTTTTTAGGTCAGGGATTGTATGGATTCCATGATCACTACCAACCACTAAGACCATGTGAGTCATGATTAGTGTGAGAAATAAGAGGAATCAAAAAATCAAGGAAACCACATGATTCTCTTTTCTCTAGGGTTGGATACATGGACTTGATAACCCACACCTATAGAGGCACTCTGAGGGAAGGTGGGGGAATATCCAAAAGAACATTCTCTACCAATACATGCATCTGACTGTGAGGATGTTGGGATCATGGATATCCTCTAAGCCCACATGAATCATGATGATTCATTCTTGAATGTGAAAAAAAATGAAGTAGAGTATCTGGAAAACCACATGATCCCCTTTTCCACTTGTGGAAGAGGTCAAGGTGATGGGAGAAGAGAAAGGGGTTTACATACACTTGTTACCTCTCTAGTTGCGTATCCAAGATAGTTGGGTCTGATTAACCATATAGACACATCCCTTAGGGATCAAGGAGGAGAAAGAGTGTAACCTCCTATAAGAAAGGATAGGGAATTACTCTAAGAGGGATTCCCTAAAATTGGTTTTGTAGTAGGAGAGGATGTTGTCATTCCATGTCAAATGAAAATTAAAGCATGATCCTCACTCTCCCCTCCTGGAGCTATAGGCTTCAGGTCTTTGAGATTATAAGGGATTTACATGGTCCTAACCCTAGTTCCCAAGATCGTTAGTTCCCTAACGCCACCCCTAGGTTTAGGGTTCTCATGACAATGATGCACATCCACATGCACACATAGGACCCTAACCATCTGGTAGGATGAGTGTGGGAAACCTCTGACCATATAAATGCATATCCAAATGGGAGACATGTTGGTGTGCCTTTTCCAATGGTTTTTCATGTCCTAAGTCTTCAGTTGAGGTTTCAATTTGGTCCCTTTCAATAAAGGGATCCAAAGGAGGAGAGGACCTACCATGGGTGGCTTAGAAGAGGGAATGGTCAAGGATCATGCAAGGTAGAGGTTTGGGCGAGCCAAGGGAGTCTCACGTAAGTAGGCTTATGCGACTAGAGGTCATGTGCTTCGTATAGGTGGGACTGAGTGATCCAATAGTACCTTAGGATATAGACCACTTAGGAAAAAACACTTGGGAAAGGCTTTTCTCAAACCCTCATGGGTCTCCATAGGTGTTCTCGAAAGTGTCTCGCATAGGTCCATGGTTAGGGAAGGGGACCTCACACTAGTGTTCTTCAACCATGGGGGAGAGGGTGACTCGCACATGTGTTAAGTGTTTTAAACCCTAGTAGGAATTTTTTTATACTATCCCCCCTTAATTTCCTTCTCTTTAAGTTTTGTAGGGCTATCTGGAAGGTTTTTTAGGGTCTAGGTGAAGTAGTAGGGAAATCAAAGAATCAGGAGTTCTTTAGGAATTTTTATCTATATAAATAAAGACCTTAGGGTCCTATTTATAAGAAAATATGAGACCCTAGGAAAAGGGGATCTCTCGTATAGGTGTTTCACATAGGTGTGTTTCATAGGCCGGTGTGCAGGTTAGTCGTGCAAACTAATGTGTAGGTCAGTCGTGCAGGCTAATATGCAGGCACCCTACGCGTCGACGCTGCTTAGGGGTACCTATGCGAAGGGCCTTTGGTGGAGTTTGTGATTCTTATCCTTTTGAATTTCTATACTTACCTTCTCTTTAAGACATTTCCCTTTGATGACTTTTCATCCATGTGAAAAAATGGAGTGTTAAGAAAATTCCCCCCTTAGGATTGGATCTGATCAAAAGAAGAGGGTCTGATCTTGGGGTAAGGGGATGAAATGGATGGGTGGATCATAGAGGTCATACATACAGTTCATCTATGAAGGTCATATACATAGGTGGTGTATTCACATGGGATTCATATAGTTTCCTCCTCATCTATAAATAGGGCCACTTATTTCAACGGTTGGTCCTCACGCCTTAGAATTTTCAGTCTTTCTGTACTAGTGTTCTTTGAAGACCTTATGTTGAATCTTTTTTATTAAAGAATCATTCAGACAGACAAGGTATTCATTTTCTTGCATGATACATATGTTTAGGAAATCTATTTGTGCATTTCCTCTTAGGAAAGTGACCTATGTGAGGTCCCTTGCACGGGTACCCTGTGCAATCTCATTCATTTTCCAAATTTCTATATTTTTCAACCCTTTTTGAAATTAAGACTTGTCTAAAGAAAAACTTGATGCTTATTTTTAGGTTAAAGGGACACTCAAAAGACCAAAATTTATGATGGAAAAGATGGAAAATGAATTGAAGAGATAGTAAAAGTTGTAGGGTATGACTAATATGATGCTCGTGACACTACTCTACCCGATATTCCAGTACATATGAAGAAATATCACCATGAATTCTCTAATAGTAATTATCTACCACTAAATGACCATGGAAAACTAAAGGAAGTCCTCATACTAGGTTTTGAGAATCACACTCCTCTTTCATGGTTTCAAGACTACAGAAAATTCAGTACTGCCAAAAGTTCAATCATAGGTACATATATTAATTTTGGGACATCATCCATGGCTTGCATCTTGCATCACAACCAATGTGCTCTGAATTTGAAGCTACACAATCTTGAATTGAAGATGCACTATTATTATTCCATATTCTATAACTCTTAGATAGACCAATCGAATGGTTGGAAGGCATACTGGGACTTCCTCCTTTAAGGGGGTGTTAGGAAAAAGTGGATGTGGGTGTACTGGGTGTGTCATACTTGTGTAGAATTAAAAAATGAGCTACAAAATGTCCAAATATATGAGGGTGTGTGGGTAAGGAAAACTTATTTATACAAGAATTAAAAATTCATCCATGAGTTTTTAAGCTGATGGAGTTCACAGAATAAATCTTTCCACCTGATGCATGGAGAAGTTGGAATCAGCTTATGGGATGTCGACAAGATATTTGGGGCTCTAATCCTTCGATATATATATGATGAGTTTATCCCTTTGAGGGTGACATGGAATGAAGTTGATAGGATTCCAAATCTAGCACATGAACTACAGGAGATATCTCATTATATTAAAAAGGAAGACCCCCACTTGAAGAAGGGAATCCATCCTGATGCATGGATAAGTACCTTCCTGGAGTCGAAGGGGAAAGGCCCTACTTGAAAATGACAAATGGGGTTCCCCAAGATGGCAAAGTGTAGCGCTCCTGGAACATTTTGGCCAGCTTTGGAAAAGGAGGAGTACAACCAGTGGGGGTACAAGACCAAATCTAGTGTTCCAATAAAGAAACATCTTGAAGTATTTTTAGCCATGTGGATAAGAGTCTACCTATTGTCAGTTAGTGATTCCAACGGCGGTGTGAGACTAGGGAAATTTTTTATAGTGGCCATGTTTTCATAGAAGATGCACATGGGGTTGGAAATCCCCATCCTGGTGAAAATTCACCAAATCCTGATACATATTCACAAAGAGAAGTACTTGTTCATAATTAAAGGGTAGTTCCAGGTATTTTGAGAATGGGTCATAGCTCACTTTAGGACTTACTCCATGTTAAGTGGGGTCAAGATTTCCAAGATTTGGTTTCAACCATTTGTTCAGGTAGTATCTCGTATTCATCCCTTATCCCTGAAGCCCAGTGAGACCCTGATGAGTCTGATCTTGTTCAAGGACTTCAATTTCTTCCCATATGGTGACCCACCTATTGGGAAACTTACTAATGTTGAAAAGAATGGCGATGTGTTGAGATCATATATGATGCCCATTAGGGATGGTGTGATCACAGCCCGTATTGATGGTGATGTTATATATGAGGAATATTCTCTATATAAGTTTTCATTCCAATTCATGTTCCTAAAACAAATAATTGCATCACCTATAGTGAATGTATTATTAGAAAAGTATCAAATGGTATCTCAACAGTTGTGGATGCTTATGAAAATAGAGCTAACTCAAGTTATAATCAACCTGCCTCTGGCGGATGCATCCAATGGACTAACTTCCTAGTATGTCAAGGAAAGAATTTCATTGTATCCTAAGGGAGTTTTGGAAAAAGTTGTTCTGAAAGTTGGGAATGGAATAACTACCAAGCATGTAAATAGAGTTAGAAAGGATCCCCCTCCTATAGAAGGTGCTTTGTCTCCCCCGGAGGATGCTTTGTCCCCTTTAGAGGGTGTGGATTATGAGGTCCCAATTCTTCCCAAATGACCTTATTTAAGGTTTAGTTCACCTTCTAGAATCAAAATGGATATGAAAAATAAAGTTTGATACCAGACGGTCCAGTCATCACCATCAAGAAGAGACCTGGGTTCTATTTTCTCATCCTTCATCTGTGAATGAGAGAGTTGGGAAGCCCATGAAATCCAAATTTATCAAATCATCTTCATGAAAGGATGGTACAGCCTCTGAATACATGTGACTGGAGGTATTTTAATTTTGGTAGGACGTGCCTTCTGATGCTAGAGTCATATGGTCATTTCTTCATGCTAGGCTACAAATTCTATAGATAGAAGATTCTCAAGCCCCACTAAATCTTTATTTTGAGGGAAATACTACTGAAGTGGTGATTTATATCTAGGAACTATAGATTCTTATTTATGAGAGTAACAGCTTGATACCTACTACTAGATGGGTGGAGGACATGTCAAGATGGGGTGCCACTGAAGGGGTTGACCACCCATCTTTTAAGGAATGGATTAAGATTATCAATCCCAAGGATGTAAGTTCTCCTCTTCTCATCTATTCTTTTGTTCTTCCTTCCTTTCATTTAAAACAAATTACTATTTCTGAGGTGGGATTTCATCTTGATTTACATTGGGATATAGGGAAATAAATTGATATTCTATCAAAAAAATATTACACGAATGGCACCCGGCTCAAAACGGATGAATCATTCTCCAAATCAGAATAGTTATCCCTTGGTCAACAAAAAATGGAAGACGAGATAGTGGGAGAACTTCTACTACTAACTATAGTTCCTATTTTTGAGGAGGCCGGTGTTATCCATACTCCTTGAAAGAATAAAGAACATCGATGAAAAAAAATCTTTGGCTAAGCACCTCATTAGTGATGGTAGGTCACCAAAGTATCATTAATCTATACATTATCCATAAAAAATGTTTAACCTTGTTTATGGTTTTAGAATCTTACTCCCTCTCCTCTCTTAAGGGTCTATAAATAAACCTCCAATAACTGAGGATAATGTTTCGGGCCAAATTCGGATTCCCTCTAGAAAATCATCTCCCTTGATAGAAGAAGTGTCAAGGGTTTGGGATATATCATCTGCTCCTGTCACTACTCTTATTATTATAGAGAGGGTGGAGGATGCTGGTAATGTCAAAGATACATTATAAAGCATCATCTATTCAAAAATAATTTTTACCCTTATGATGTTTCATGTTCATCTCATGCACCAAAGTACCCTATGATGATGGACATTGACCCTATGTTTGTCACTGGGGAAGTTGTTCGAGGTATCAAGTCATTGAAAAAGGGTGTTGTACTGGGACCTAAGCCAAAAACTCTAGGCATCCCCACAGATGAGACTACCATGGGGCTTGGTACATCAAATACATTCCATGAGAAATATTGTCATAACCTTTGATGAAATGATGAAACATATTAATCTCTCCCACTACTCTAGAATAATTTGAGGAACTTAATAGGGAATTGAATGGAAATGAGTCATTATATTGGTGCAACCAATTTTTATGTCTGATTCTCTGATCATGACTGGTTGAAATGTGTAGCTTCATCCATGGAGAATGTCGCAGTGGCGGTGCAATAAAAAGACATCAAAGTCCATCCCAACCCTACTATTGGGGGACATATCAGGTGGATCTTGAAATGGGGAGTCTTTTTTATCCTCATTTAGTGAAATCTGAGAAGACACATAAGGGTGACCCTCATCATGAGGTTCTAGCACAAACTACTAAGGTCAATATGCTAGGGAATAATCCACCCAATCCATTGACTCATTACTGGGTGAGTGTTACCCACGGCTTTAATCGTCTCCTACTTCTTCCATCTATTATCCTTTTGAGTCTAATGATGACTTTTTTCCATTTTCCAGTTCCACAAACTTTTGTGGCTAGGTATGAGGGTGGATCCTCTGTACCAATTCAATCAATACTGACAGGTGAGGCCACCACTATTCAAAAGGAAGTGGGGTAGGGTTCCCCATTGAGCACTCTAATCCCAAAATATATTTCTCCTTCTGATAGTGGCTCTGATTCAAACGTGGAGAAGCAGAATTCCCTTCGCATCACATATCGTATGTATTGGTGGGAAATTTGGAAAATAATCTCTAAAAAACCTTTGGAAGACATACCTTTGAGGTTATATAGACATTTATTCCTATTTGGTATGATAGGATATAGAAGGTTTTATTACTTCTTGATTCATGCTTCTGTGAAGAAGATTATTCAAAAATGGGATCGAGAACACAGGATTTGGTAGGACCTAATAAAGGAGAATCTTATTTTCAATACTTATGATCTTTGAGATGCATTATTATAAGTGTAGGAAAACAATGCTAATAAACTATCATAATTTAAACAACTGATCAATGAGAAGATCACTCAAATCTCGTACCTTCAACAAAAATTGGATGTCGCTCAGGGGGAGCTCATACAACTTCACCATTCCTTATAAAGATCCCAAACTGAAGGGTCAACTTCTACTGAGATTGTAGGAGAGGAACTTTCATGGGTTGAGGAGATCAAATTTGTTCAGTTAGATGGACTTTTACAAGCTATTGAGGGAGCTCAGTAGGTTGTTCAACAAATGAAGAGTTATGTTGATGGTCTTTTGTAAAGTTTGATGGAGAGATTCCATTTTTGTGGATGCTCCTCCAGTCTTTTTGTCTTGTAAATGAAAATATTTTTGTTTCCAATCATCTATGTATTCATCCTTACTTTCCTCCTAAAATCATAACATAAATTTCAAGCTAATTTTCATAGCCAAGTATATTTGTTTCAGCTAGTCGTAACCACGGTGATAGGGATGGGGCAATGCTCTAACTTTTTCTTAATCTATAGGGCCTAGAGAGCATAGTTTCACTATTTCTAGGTTCATATGTAAATCCTTACAAACTTTTCACCTATTTTTTTATCGCCCAAATTTTTTCCTAAGTCCAATATAAGGAAGTATTAGTGGGAGAGACTTGTCTTTTTCTTAGGCCTCCCTTTTTAGGTTTTTATCCTAAAAATTTTTGTACCTATTTCTTTTCACTACTTGATTTTTTCCTAGGAAGCATAGAGTGTAGTTCTAGCAAGATGAGATTCAACTTTTTTCTAGAATACCCTTTTTGTATTTTCAATCTTATGAGTATTATGTCTCTTTTTTTGTGTAGTTTAAATTATTTCAATCCATACTAATAATAATGATGTTTTAGGTCAAACATCTTTGACCATAAGTTTTAAAATTATGATCCAAACAAGGCTTCTTGGCCAATAATGTTTTGAAATTATTTAGATATCCAATAAGAAATATTGAGTCACGATTTTGTGGTTCCCAAATCTAAAACACTATATTAGGGAAAAGATGAGGTCTCTCTCGAGGATGAAGTTATCACTGGTTGAAAAGCCCATTTTTTGGGTGAATTTATGAAATTCCAGATGGGGTGTGTTACTACATAGTCAAATAGTGGTATTATTTGGTTGATAGGACTTGAAATTTGTGAGAAAATTATGCAAATCTGACTAGGGCATGTTATATTATAGTCTGGAAAAGAAGTCCTTGTAAATTTTAAAATTCTATTACTGGTGACCGAATGGATTTTATGGAGATTCAGATTTCTCAAGACCATTATGGGTGGTTTTTTCAACGAAAGATGTCTAAGAATGAATAGATCATCGATATTGGCATTGGATCTAAATAGGAAACCACTCCTACATAAATTTGGCTCGTATAAAGGTGGGTAAATTTTGTTAAATAACCAATTCCAAGGAGGGGAAGGCCTATTCATGACAAAGGTTGAAACATTGTTCCTTTTAATGTCATGTGACTAGGACATTGGTCATGTAGTTTAAAACCTTATGGTGATAATGTTTTTGTATAGTCTAAATTCATTTGACTAGGACGTCACGTTATGCAGTTTAAATTTGTACAGAAAGGACATTATGCTATGCAATATTAAATGCATACATCAAAGACATTAATGGGGTATAATTTAAGGTCTTTAGATTTGACCTAAAGCTTAATAACTCTTCCTTTTCATGGTAATTTTTTTGGTAATGTGCCATCATATTCATGTATGAGGTGGTGAAAACTAGTAAAATGTAATATGGGGATCTCTAAATCCAAAGAGTGGTATGGGAAAATGGATCAGGGTAATAGAGGAGGTCTCTCCTAAGGATGAAGTTTCCACTGGTTAAAAAAACCCTTTTATGGGCTACTTTATGAAAAGATAATTGGGGAATGTTATAGCATAGTCAGCAGTGACATCCTTGGTCTAACAACCCCATTTTATGGAATACTTTATGAAAATCCATTTGGGGCATGTTATAGCATAGTCAGTAAAGGGATTCCTTGAAAATTATGACATTCTATTTCTGATGGTTGGAGGAAGTTAATGGAGATTTGTATTTCCTTTGACACAAAGTCTGGTTTTGTAGAAGGAAAGTACCCAAACATGGAAGGGTAATTTCAAGTCTAAATTACCAAAGAATTGGGGGAATAGATTCCCTATGTGGGTATTATCCAAGCATAGGAAATATGTTTCATGTAGTTTTAGATCATACGGTTATGACCATAACATTATGGAAATGATAGGTGATATGTGGTTTATCATACCAAGGTTGTTTTGGAATACTTTGGACATGAGGGAGGATATTGTAAACCATGGTATTTGGGGTTCTCAGGTCAGAATAAAGGATGTGGGAAAAATATGTGATGGATGTCTGTGAACTAATTAAAATTGCAGGTTCCAACATAATGTTGTTAAAGCTTATGAGTATAGAAGAGGCTTCTCCTAAGGGTGAAGTTACCATTGGTTGAAAAATCCATTTTGTGGGATAATTTATGAAAATCCAAATGGGGATGTTATATCATAGTAAAATAGTGTAATCCTTCAGCTGAAAGATCCATTTTTTGGGAGAATTATGAAAATCCAAATGGGGTTTGTTATAGCGTAGTCGGGAAAAGGATTCTTAAGGTATCAGAAATTCTATCACTGGATGTTGAAGAATGATTATGAAGATCCAAAAGTGTCCAATATTAGGAGTATGAATTTTGAAAATGATATATCAAAGCATAAAGGAAGCTTTTGGACCAATATTTTCTATGAAGTCTGGGGTCCCTTGAAAAGATCTAACTCATATATAGAAGGGATACATCATTGTTTCCTTGGTGGGACCCTGATGAGGGGACCCTAATTAAGATATATTGTATAGATCTTTGTTTGTATACTAATGAGGGGGGATTTTTCTTTTCCCCATGGATCATAATAGTAAATAAAGTCTATGAATCACTACGTATCTCAATGGAATTAGAATCAAGCCACATGTAGTTCTTTAGGTACCATGTATTTTAAAATCATGCGGTGAGGACATTAGTCATGCATTTTAAAGTCATGTGGTAAGGACATAGGTTAATTGATGTGATTCCTACTAGACCATGGCATAGAACCTAGGCAATGCTACATATCTTGTTTGAGTAAGAATCAATCCACACATAGTTCTAAAATAAATATCCCCCACACCGATCTAAATCATGCATAGAGTAAAGAGGGGGGTTTCGAGTACTCGCTCATGCATAGGGTGAGAACCCATGTTGAATTCTCTTATATAGATCTGACTCGTGCATAGAAGAGTGGGGGTATTTCCGATACAATGTTATAGCTCTATCTAGGATTAAATATTTGGATGTAACTATGTATCTCATTGTAATGAGAATCAATCCACATGTAGTTCTTCATAAAATCATATAGTTTTACCATCATGCAATGAGGACATTGGGTGTGCCTTTTAAGTTTTTTTATTTTGGACCATGATAACCCTAATTTGAATTGATATGCATCACTTGTGTAAGGAACTATTTTACCAAAACTCCTAAGACCATGTGATCTATGCTCAGTGTGAGAAACAAGGGGTGGAAAAGGTGTCTTCCGCCACATAAATTCAATACACAAAATGGTTAGGGGTATTTAGATTTTTAAGTGGCTGGACCAAAATGTGAAATATGGGTATTAGTTTGTATCTTATCATAATGATAATCAAGCCTTACATAGTTCTAAAATCCCATGAAATTTAACATCATGTGGTGAGGATGAAGATGAACAGACATGAAAGAGAGGAAATGTTGTGATTGGGCCCAATAATGGGAATCTAGGAATCACTACACATCTTATGATGGAAAGAATCAAGATATACATGGTTCTCAAAAGGTTCCATGTGCGGTTCTGAATCATACATAGAGAGTGGGGGGATTATTGTGGATGGACCTAATATTGGAGATCTGGGCATCACTATGTATCTCATTGGAATGAGAATCAATCCACATGTAGTTCTAGAAAGATTCCCTCCATAGGTCTGACCTATGCATAGGGATAGGTAATTTTTTGTATTTTGTTATGGATAGTGATAGAGCTAATATTTTCATAAATATTCTTATGTTATTAAATGATTTAAATATTTCCAATTAATAAATTTTATCTTTTTTTATCATTTTAGTATTTTTGGTGATTTTTGGGCTTAATTGTGAAAATGGATTAATTCTGTAAATTTAACAGTTTTCTAGAGCTTTTGTATTTCGAGCATAAAATTTAAAATATCTCTCCAATTGATGTGATTGTTTTTTTAGGATTTATATTTTTTTGGGATGAAACTTTATATTTTGGATATAGATCCAATTAGGTTATCTAAGTTACCAAAAACATAAATCAATTTGGAAAATTATTCTAGCCAACCGCATGGAATCCACCTCTGTAACTGAAGAATAACTCAAGATACACACCTCTAATTGAGGTAATTCCACATGGAATTGAATTGAGAATCATATGATCGTTTCTATAGTAAATTGTATGGTGTTATGAAATCATTAATGTTTACATTGGATGGTCAACATTCAAATAATATTTCTAAAAATATCGAACAGAAAAAGTCATGCTTAATAATAATTCCATAACATCCTCTATAAGAGTCCAATTAATGTAAAATTTGGAGGTCAGATAGAAAATTAAATTTATAGAATTATATAATAAGGGATCTTGGGTTGATTTGAAGATATGGTGGATGAAAATGGAGCCAAATTTCAGAAGAATGATTCTGGAGGAGAAGCTATAGCACCCGTTTCTTTTCTTCTTTTATTTTTATTTTTATTATTTTCACTATAGTTTTATTTTTAATATAATTTTAATTTTTTTTATTTTATATAAAATATAATTCATTCCTAGTTTTAATTTTTTTTGTCTTCTTCTACCCATACACCCTCTTTTCTTCTCCATCTTCTTCTCATTCTTTGATTCTTTTCTTCTATTTTTAGTTTGTGATTTCATGTGTGTGTTTTTATTATCCTTTTCTCATCCTTGTTATTTTAAATTTTATTATTTTATTTTATTCTTCTCTTATTTCTCATCTTACCACCATGACCTCTTACCCTCAAAAATGATGGGCTAACCTGATACTTGGCCTGAGTGAGGAAAGTGGAAATTCCATTCATTATGTGCTTAATTTATTATGTTTTATTAAGTTTGTGATGAGAAATGGTAATAGTGAACGGGTGTAGTGATCATCCACCATGAAACTGAACTCAAACTAATTTCAATTATTTTATTAAATATTTTTCCTCCATTATAATAGATACAATCTCTGCATACAATTTAGTCAATCCATTTAGTAGATGAAATGGCATACAATGGAGCCAGGTCTTATAGGGTTCCACACTCTTGATCAAGGTGTAACATTAACCTTGATTATAGGATGAGGTAGAATTAATATTTCTAAATTCATTTGAGATTTCACACCAATAAATAAAATAATAGTAATTTATGAATGATATCTCAGAATTGAATTATCAAACTTAATTTAAACACCAGAAAGGAGAATGATGGAGCCCACAAACCAAACCATAAAGGCCAAGTTCTTTATTCACCAATTACATTTTTTTCATTTCATGTTAGTTTTATCTCTTATTTCAATTAAATTACATTAATTTTCTATATTAAATAAAAACAACCAAAAAAGAAGTAGTTTAGGTGAATTATATTAATTGAGTGAACAACTAAGAAATATCCTCAAGTGAGATGACCCTAGTTAGCCTTTGTGCTACATTAGGAAAATAATTTTCTTTTTCCATGACCTATGACAGTCATGAATTAGTTGGGCCGAGGATTGGATATTTGAGCATCACTACATATCTTATAAGATCAAGAATCAAATCACACGTATTTCTTGAATAATAGTACCCCACATCAATCAGGTTCTGATGTGGGGAAAAGGGGCCTTGTTATCCTCCAGAATGATGGTTGGACATAAGACATAAAGTCACTACATATCCCATTGGAATGCGAAACAAGCCACATGTAGTTCTTGAATATATTTTGCAGTTTATCATCATTCAACGAGGATATTGGATATGCAATTTAACATCTTACAGTAGGTACATGATAATGTTGGGACTTATAACCATAAAGGGGACCCAATTGCCATTATGGTGTGAAAATGATGTGAATGGAGCTTACACTTGATATAGAGGCCCATATTCAAGGGACATATGAGGAGTTTCTCAAATCGTTGTACTTTGGAGGTTTCTTAACATCGAATAATAGGGACATTAACCTTGAATTTTACTTTCATGTGGTGAGGATGAATGATGTTTTTTAGTTTTAGGTAATATGACTAGGACCTCATGTCATGTCGTTTATCATCATGTGACAAGGATAATGATTCCACATAGTTTAACTTCATGCATCATGGACGTTATTTAATGCCTTTTAAGTTCATTTTAAAAATACCAACTATACATTTTAATGCCTTGTATTTGAGATGAGTTCTTTGTGTGATTAAAAAAAAGTATTTATTTAAGAATATTGCATTGTTTTGGGCCATAATGATCTCTCCATCCATTTAGATCAAGGAATAATATCTGTTAAAGTAGACCTTGTGTATGGAGTAAGGTACCCCTCTCTTTGGTTTAATATTTATAGGCTTCTTTTCTGGTATCATCAAAGTTTTGAGGACCAATACAAGTTCTCCTTGGAGGAATTAACGAAGGAGAGCCTTCTTGTTAAAGGATCATGCTATCCTATTTTGATATACTTCCAAGCGATGCATGGTATGAAATATCATTTCATCCAGTCGCTCCAATTCATACAATTGTTTATGGGATTTATCATCTATGGATATCATGATCATAGATGGAAACAGAGAGAAATGAAAACCAGACTTCAATGGGTAGGACTACTTCTATTCTATATACAAGTGAGTATGGGGTCACCCATGTAGCATTACAGGTTGTAGTCTGGTAAGCTCATAAGGCATGCAAGAGATTTTCAATCCAAGAATTTTTATCTTTATCCACCATCTTCTAGAGTATGTTTTATAGGTTCTTGTTGAAGCCCTCTATCTATCTATTAGATGCTACATGATAGTAGGATGAATAGTTGGGTTTGATATTATGCTTTTGATATATATTTTCTACATGAAAGGAGCATAAATTGGTCTCTTTATCCATTATTATTGTCTAAGGGACACCAAATTTGGTAATGATGTTGGATTTCATGAAGCTGAAAATGATTTTAGACCCGAATTATTTGAGGGGTGTTGACTCATCCCATTTAGAGAAGAAATCAGTAGCAGTCAAGATGTATTTGAACTACTTGGTCGTAGCTGGGGGGTATGGTCCCACAACATTCATTCCCCATATTTTGAATGCCCAGAAGTATTTGGATATATATTGAAACTTTGATGGTTTATGGATGAATTTTTCATGCACTTGTAAGGGATGAAACTTTTTGGTGAGTTATTTGAAATCATGCATCATTAAAGGCCAGAAGTATCCAAGTATTCAAATTTGGTTGGAAAGATTATATCCAGACTAATGGGTACTAAAGGCCCCGTCATGCACCTCATTTATGACTGTAGTATTCTCTTCTTCATTAATACATCTGATAAGGACTCCATTAAAGCCACAATTATAGAGGAATTTTTAGAGATTTAGACCATCATAAAGAGTGAAGTTGGATGATCACCATCAAATTTGTTCTTTCCCAACCCTATTTTATGGGGGTACTCTTTTTTGTAATTATTCCTTTATTGGAATCATACATTCAATGTTATGACCATAGGATTCAGGGATAGGACTGACTTCGTTAATCTCTTCTGATCTGATTTGAATGAAAGGTGGGACAATTCGGTGATGGGTGATGTTGATGGTCATTTCATCCTAGTTTTGATCCTATAGGGTTGTAGAAACATTTTTCAATTTATCTTCTTAGTAATTCTGTGATTTTGGGATGTGATTCAACATTGGATCTGAGGAGAATTTTTCCATTAACCCTTGGACATAGTCAAGCAGGGTAATTAGATCTTCTTCTTTTTTATAGAATAATCCCAATTGATATTCTTGATTACCAACTATGAGTTGTCTTTCACCTCTATATGGTCCACTATAATTTTGAGTGATAGTTCTAGACCTACAATGAGGGATTGATATTCTGCCTCATTGTTAGTATAGCCTTATGATAACAGGAAGGAGTGAGGTAAAACTTTCTTCACTGGGGAAATGAGCAAGATCCCTAACCCAAATTTTTTGAGCTTGGGGTCTTCTATTTCCCCCTCCCCCTATTGTGTTTTTGAATTCATCATAAAAATACATTTACCATGTTTGGGGGCCTCCTTGAATAGAGAATATCTCCTCATTCAGAAATTCAGTATTTAACAAAATTGTTTCTACATACGAGTGTTCTGCAAGGAAATCTGTCAAGGCCTGGAATTTCATTGCTTTTTGAGGTATGAACTGTATATGGAACTACTAGAGGATAAACTCCCATCATGCCAGACATCTTGTAAACATAGAATGTCTGAGGATATATTTTAGTAGGTTATTATGAGAGACTAATTTCACTTCGTGGTGTTGTAGGTAGTGCCTCAGTTACTGAACCGAAAATATTAATGTTAGTAAGCTCTTATCTATATCTAAATAATGAGTCTCAGTGTCGATCATGGTTTGGTAAGATAATAAAGGTTGTTCTCATTCCCAGCATCATTATTTTTTACAAGTAAGGCACCCAGTGATCTCTTTAGGGATATCACATATAGGATGATTAGTTTTCACTCAATGGATGGCATTAATATTGGTGAACATAAGAGATATTTATTGAGGTTATCAAATAATTTCGATATTCATTGGTCTATTGATATGTGACCCCCTTTTCATCAGTATGGTGAAGGAAAAATAATTTCATGTAAAGTTGGCTATGAAGAGTTAGATGTAGGCCAGGTTTCTTTTAATTCCTCTCAAATATTTAAGGTTTCGAGGAGGTGACATGCTAAGGATAGTTTTTTTTTCTCAGGATCAACTTCGATGTCATGATGGCATATGAAGAATCCGAGAAAATTTTCTGAGGTTACCCCAAAAGAAAATTCTAAGGGGTTCATATTTAGGTTATGTTTTCATAACTTGTTGAAGATAGTTTCTAGGTCTTTTAGGTGGTCAAAATGTCTCTGATATTTAAACACTATGTCTTCTATTTAGTATTCAAAAAACTTCCCCAATAATGGTTTAAAGATGCTATACATGGAATGTTGTTATGTGGGATTATTATTATTTAATACAAAGGGAATTACTTAATAGTATAATACTCCCTGGGGGCCCTGAAGGTAGTGGCTTCTTCATCTTTTGGGACCATCAAAATTTGGTTGTACCCTAAATAGACATACATTAAATAAAGTACTTGATAACCAGTTGTTTCATCAATCAGAAGTTCTATGATTGGAACCGGGAAGTCATCTTTTGGATAGTACTTGTTGAGATCTATAAATTCAATGCAAAATATGATCTTCCTGTTCTTTTTATTTATAGGAAGAATTTTATCTAGCCATTTTGGATATTGTACCTCTTGGATGAAGTATTCCTTGATGATATTATCCACTTCATCCTCAATTTTGGAGGCATGAGTTGGGTGTGTATATCTTTCTTCCTATTTCTATCCTTGATGGTCTACTATAAAACCCACCTAATGGATGGACACCTGAGGGTGGAGTCCTAGAATATCTATGTAATTCCATGAAAACATGTCCTGATGTTACATTAGAAAGTAAGTATATATCTCTTGTAATTCAAAAGTCATGGCCTCACTAATCATAGTGGGTCATAGACCTTTATTCATACCCAGATTCATATCTTCGAGTTTGTCAAAATTGGTGGGCACACATTCCAAAAATGCCAGAGTGGAATCCCTAAGGTCTTACCCATCTTCCTTCTACCCATGATTTGCCTCTTTTGTATCTCTCTGGGAGGTAGGTGGTGAGGAAAATTCCTAAAAGTTAGGGGACGAGTCATCATTTTGACATTAGAAAGACGAAGCAACCATTTATGGATCAACTGCAGGAATGAAGCCTTCTTGGAGCTTTGAATGGGAGACAAGGGATTGAGAATGGGAATCTTCATTTTATCCCATTTCCAAAACAAATCCGTCTATCCTAAATAATATAATATGGATTTTTTGAAGCTCTGAGGATGGAATGAATACATTTTCATCCAGGATTTCAGTACTATTTGAAGAGTTGACTAACTCTCTACTGCTATTAGGATCATTTGCCATGACTAACATTACAGAATTCACTGAATGTGTGATTGAATTCAGGATCACCCCTTTGATTTGATTGATGGGAAGCACATACTCTTCACTGATCTTTTTGAAAGGGTTTTATAGAATGATCTCCAGACCATTCGGGGCATTGATGTGAGTGACATCATCAGTCATGGATTGTTTCCCTTTCTTATGGTAGAATCTGGATTTAATGTGCTATGATTCAAGGGATTTGAATGGGGATTTATCACCATGAAATGTCCCAATTTTACCATTGATGTAATATTTGAGGCATTTGTGGTAGGATGAGTAGGTATCCACACGGTTATGTATCCAAGGTCTTTCCAATAAAACATTGATGGATACATCCTTCCTAATAACCATGAATTCTAAGTCAGATATGAGATCTCTGAATTGAGTTCTGAGTTTGATTTTTCTAATATAATTTTTCTCATTCTTATCATAAACCTATAACATTAGGGTAGATGGTGATAAGTGAGATTAATTGAAACCTAGTTGATGAAGTTTTCAGATTGGGATGAGGTTGACTCCTGAGCCATTGTCAATGAAGGCTCATTGGATATCAATGTCATTTATCCTGCTAGATATATACAAGGGTTTGAAGTACCCATTTATGATGGAATCTTCATCCTAGTATATGAAAGGGATGATTGTGTGAAATTATGTAGGATCATTCTCTACATGATACACTTCAGTATCATCAATCTCAACATCAAATTCTGGTGGTCTCAATAAGGCCTCTATGAGTGCTTCTCAGAGGTGTTTTGATAGACTCAAAGCATCTAGGATTGAAAACTTGGCTAGAAACAAGTCTATTCGTTTCAAAAAATCATAATTTTGGTCCAAATTTATGTGATTCCCAACATGGGGGTGTTCTTTCAAATGTTCTTTAGGATCTGAATTACCTAATGTATATGGTTTATCCCTTAGAATAAGAGCTGGATGTGCTTCTTCTCTTGGTGGATTAGGTCGGCTAGGTCTGCCTATACATCGAGGTTGATTAAGTGATGATGTATCCTATAACCAGTCTTACAAGAGTATCGTGTCATGGAAGACCCTATCATGTGTGTGGAACTTCCTTGTTCCTTTTGAGTTCACTGGAGATCTCTCCCATGAGTTTCGGCCACATAGATAGTTTGATCAAGGGCGTTATGAAAGTAGTGACTTCTGGAACAACTATGTATTCCCCTATATCCTCAACTCTAGTGGCCTTTTCCCCTAGTTCCCCAATCAAGTTTAGGGAATTCAGGTTCATAATCATGATCATCATCCGATAATGGATCCATTAAATGAATAACTTTAATGGAATTAAAAATCAACTCCTCAAGTGATGGAGATTCCATCTGGTGGGTTGACTCTTGTTGTACCATTTGGTTGGGAGGTTCCTATGCTTCTGGGATTATAGTAATGAAGTATACTAAAGTCAAAGATAAATTATAATTTAGAATAGGCTCATCTTCCTATGTTTTATTCTTACTTTTCCATCCATGTCTCTTTTTGTAAGACTGGATTTTAGAGGATTGAGTTGTCAGTGAAGTTGGTTGTGTTGCATCAGAAGTGGTTGAAGTCACAATTGGATCTTTCAGCTATGTTCTAAGTGTTTCACGAGTTTGTTTTATTTTTTTTATGACCATCAAGTCTCTAAAATTCCATGTGCCCTTTTTGTTAACTTTCTACCATTCATTCTCTTACTCAAGATTGGTGGAAAAAATTCACACCACTTGTGCAAGTGGTCTTATCAACTTCACTTTCCCAGATTCCACCGTATTTTGTAAGAGGTATTTAAAAAGACACTCCTAGATATTGTAACCCAGCACTTGATGGATTGGGCAATAGTTTTGTATATCTTCATCATCATCTTAGTTGGGCTTCTTGGGATTTGGAAACTTGATCAAGTTGTTCTCTAATGTTGAGATGAAGTATTCGGGGACTTGTTCATTTAGAAAAAAATAGACCTTGTTTTTCATCTCCTCAAACTACTTTTGTCTCTACTCTCTTTGATCATCCTGGAGAGTTAGTCGTTGTTGCTTATTCTTCAGAGGCAGAGTCGCATGATATGGTGTAATATTTGAAGTGTGAATGGGTACAGGGGCCTGATTAAGTGTAATAGTGGTATCATCTTCTTTCCTTGTTCTCATTCCCTGAGTTAATGGAATTAATTGGGACTTATTTTTAGTCTCTTTGATAGATTCCTCCACTCTTTGAGTAATTTCGTAAATCTCTCAAAATCATCTTGTATATTTCATAGGGATGAGTGGCATGCACAACTCTTCATGAGTGTCTCATCATCGTTCATAATCCCTCAGGGAATGTTTAGCTAAGTGGATGCTTGAATAGTTGTAGCGGCTAGTAGGTCCATAAGTGGTGGCACTGCTGGAATCTATAGCGAGTAACCCATAGGAACACGCCTGTAAGGTTGGTCCTAAACCTATTTCGGCTGTGTACCCAAAGGATGGAATTATCGATCTTCTATTGTGGGATCCAAGTATATCGGTGGTTGGTAGCCCGTGTTGAGTAGGTGTTCCAGGTCCACTTCAATTAATATGATGAACCCTCTTTGTTGAGGTGCACCAGTTGGGAGTGTGAGTTGAGAATCTTCTTGAAAAGTATATCCAGTAGTAAGGATTCCTTGGAGTATTTTTCATTAAGTATAGTTAATTATTTCATCTACTCCTTCTATTAATCAAATATTTCCTCGATTTAAAGGGTCTTAGTCTCTCCAGGTGGTAGGTGAGGCACAATTTGACCCTTTCCCTTTTCCCTATTGGATGTCTTTGGTGGAGGCAATGCAAGATTGTTTGATGTGATTCCCAAATTTAGGGAAATCTTTTAGTTTTGAGTATGCATGCCTCCTTCAATTGTTTTGATGTGGACTGCATTATAAACCGGAGATTCCTCCTCTATCTCATCCTCCAAATTGTCCTCATGTACTATAGGGTTTCCAAAGCTGGTATTAATGACACTCACTGATTCATAATTAATTGAAAATATTATATCAATTTCTTTGAGGGACTTCCTTTTTCTACACCCTCCACGAGACATGTACCTTTCCTTTGCTAATTTTATGGGAGACACTTTATAGATGGTAATCCAAATGGAATCTATAGATAATTCATTTGTATGCATTCCTAATGATGATTTCAGGTCATGGGATGGAAGGAACTTGGATAATACATTCTTTAGAATTTCCCCTAATCAGGAGAAGACTCACATTCGTTGAGGAGGGAATTTTTGAGGTGAAAAATCCCCTAACTTTAAGGGTTGGGTTTGTTCTTGTTCTACTTTTATAACTATTTTTTTCTATTTTATTGAGCTCTAAGGTTGGGTTAAAAAATCCCCTATCCCTATGGGATGGGGTTTCTCATGAGATATCATGACTACTACTATCGCAGCTTCCCTTCTGATTTTGTGGAGATTTATTCAAACATTAGAAGGGTGAATCATCTGGTATGCACTTGAATCACCTACTTCTGAAGAAAATTGTGCTATTTCCAACATTTACTCTATATTATGGATAAATTCTCCCAAAATGGGAGTCTTTCTCTATATTTTCATATGCTTAATTCAAAAAATCATTATCCTACTCTCTTATGGCCCGACATCGATGGGAGTCAAACGGGGCCTATTTTTGTTGATCACATCTTCGGTTGTGAACAGGGTCTGTTTTCTTAATTTGGCATGAATTTATGATATTTAATGATACTAAGTTTGTAAATATTTTCTGTTTAGGGAGTGTGGTAAAATAAAATGCTCCATGTGTACCACATCCTCTGATATGAACACCAAATAGGAAATATATGACCGGTTGTTGCAATATTTTTAATGCGTTGAGGCATGTGTGTTCAAGGGATCCTTTCTATTTATTAAGATTTGGATTTCATACAACAGGGAGATCTACCAAGTAAATTTTTCATTACATCCCTTACATTACCTTGACATGGATTTGATACTCATTGTAGAGTAATACTTTTTCTCAAAAGTGGTGAATAGTTTTCTATATTTTGAGGAAAATGTCATGCACACAATCTTCCAAAAACTCCTCTGGAATGTTGTATTGATGGGTGGATAAAGGACAAAACATGACTGGTATGTCATCTTTAGATATCTATTTCTTTAATTTTAACACATCTTCTTTATTTTTTACCAGAGGTTACTTTTCTTGGTCTGACAAGAGTGGACACTTTATGTTCTCTTTATTATAAGTGGTGAGATTGGTTGGGAATCCCTGTGTTCTATTAAAAGTTAGTCAATCAAAAGGAGGTTTGGAGAATGATCATCGTCTTTGGTTGTCTTCTAGTTGAGAAATAATTTCACTTACCAGTGACAAGGCATCATACATGACTAGCCTTATTTTCCCAAGTGCCTTGCGGTATGATTGATTTCTCATTACTAAATTGCCAAGGGGAGGACCCTTGTGACGATGTGAAATACTACTACAGAGAGAACTTTCTAAGCGAGTTCCATCATGGGGAGGACTACCATAATGTATTATATCAAGGGGAATACCCTCTTGCTCCTTGATCTTCTAGCCATGTGGAGGGATTCTATGACTCTCATTTGGTGATGGGATCTTGAGATCAATATAATTGTGTTCATGAAGTAAGCATTCATAGAGAGTTGTTTGAGGAGGACCATCTGAATTACTTCTAATGCCACCATAATTTGGTAACCGGAGGGTAGGATCTTGAGAAACCAAAAATAAGTGTTTGGGGGATTCAAAAACTCCAACATTAAGTAGAGAAGGATCTTATATTAGATCTTCATTTTCTAGTTTTCTATGGTGAGGCTTATTTTTGGATGCTTTCTTTCGAGTGACTGGGGAAAATTGCTGGGAGATGTGGTTTTTAGGTATGCAATATTGTTTGACTACCTCCTTTGTTGTTGCTGTAATTTTTCAATCGGATAATGGAATTTTGGAAGGAGGTTTTGCCTTCCTTAGAGTGACCATTAGAGTGGGCCAATTTTCTCCTGTTAGAATGGGTGTGTGTTCATGATTTAGTTGTTCGTATATCACAGGGGAGTTTTCTCCATGACCCTCCTATATGGGAGAAGAGGTGTGTTTCTACTCTGGGGTGACATACTGATGAGACACCCCATTTTGGGGGAAGGATCTATGTGTCCATCCCCCTGATACTACATTTTTTCACCATTATGATGTCTTGGAAGGTCTGTATCATGTAGGTAGGAATTTTTATATACCATTTCACCCATATTAGGATAATCTTGGTGACTTCATCAATTGGAATGGGGATATATTCCCATTCATAATTTGGAGTATGGGTATGTTCCTACTCATATCCTCTCTTTTATATCAATGGATACTGTCACTACTCATGTGTGGGAGCATAGATTTGAGTATACCCTCTGTTTGTCATTGGGACTTTCCAACTGACTTATTTGGGTGCTTCCAGATGAAACTGTTGGCAAGCTTCATGAATGCAGGTAGGTGTGTGAAAATGCTTATAGATTTCTACCATATTTATTTGGTGAGATTATTTTAATTCTTCCATATGAGTTTGTTGGAATTATTGATTGGTGCGGGTGGATGTATGTTCCTACTCGCGGTTTGACATAGGATTTTAACGGTGGGCTTCCTTGAATTTCATTTGGAAAATTTGCTAGTTAGCTGAGTTAGAGTGGATGGTTGTATGTTCCCACTTGCATTTGTCACCAAATTGGGTTGGTGGGATTCTCTAGAGGGGTCATAGGTGTGATCTTTCTCCCTATTGATCAGTTTATACCCCCAAAGGTCAGTCTTGCATGCTCGGGTCTGGGTAATCGATACCAGACTGCTGAGGATGGTACCCTCATAATCTTGAGGGTTTACTACCATGTGGAATTAGTGATGTAGATTTCTGATAGGAGATCTTTGTAAGTACCCCATGTGTATTATAGATAAGTCCATATGTGGCCTCTTGATCCACCTTTTAAATATAAGTGAGGGACTGGTTGTTGCATTCCAAGGATAAACTCCTGAAATGGTTGAATATGGCAGTTGGTGCCTTATGTTTATAGACCACCAGTCATCACTGACTGGATGATCAGTGGGAATTTTTGAGTTGTATGGTATGTTGGGAGGCCTCCATGGTCTAGATTGTACCATTCTAGGGGTGCTCCTGGACCAGTGAGTTTGAGACCCATCATTAAAGATGTTGGGTTGGTGATGGAATTCTCTATTAGGAAGAAGACCTGTCATTAATGACAGTCAGGTCATGAATTGGTTAGAGTTGGAATGACACCATTGAATTGAAGGGAGTTCTGATAGAAAGTTTCTAGATATATGAAAAACACAAACAAGAAAACCTCATCAAAGTATCATCTCATTTTAATGAACATATTCTTGATTGGTTGTCTTGTTTGGCCCTATTTCATTTTGAGAGAGAAAGGGTCCTGATAGGTAGGTAACATTGTCATCTTGGTTAAGGATTCATGTCATTTTCACCATTTTTTCTTTTCAATGGACATGAGTCACCCGAAAATTGATTGTAGGGGGTTGATTTTTATGAAATCACTCACGTTAGGTTTACTATTTCAGAACAGTTTCTAATGGGTTTTATTCATGGAATCATAAACACAAAATGGTTCTATATCCATGAGGGACCTAATTTCCAATGTAAGGTACTTGTTGGGGAGTTTGGATAACGATACTTAAGAACTCACATTGGTCTATAGGATGGGAGGTCGATCTCATCACACCCTTTTAAGGGGAATTATTTCCTATTCTAAGACTCTCTTATATATTTAAGATATGTTCATGAATCCTTAATTAATTCCCAAGTATGATGTGGGTCACCCTTGAATTAACAATAATTCATTAGCACATGTGGAATTTAGAATCATATGTATATATCTAAGGTTCTTCATCAATAGAGATATATGTATGTATTTGAGGTTCTCCATTGATGGTATCCTCTTATTTACTGATTAGATATTCTTTGGTCGTTATTAGGAAAATGCTAGTTTTCTAGCCACACAATGGGTTGCTCTCGAATGTGTCTCTATCTAGGGAGACAAGAGTTTTTTTATGTTAGGATTCGACCCATGGATGGTCTTCCTACATATCCTTTTGAAAGGAATTAGAACCCACATATTTCAGTGAAACTTAATGGGACATGTCATACCTTTTAAGTTCATGTTCTAAGAACCAAACTGTGCAGTTTAGCATCATGCGGAGAGGACATATAGGTGGAAGGTTCTTGGTCAAAGTTTTTTTGTGGGACTTATTCTAAAGTAGACCAGCGAACCTAGAAGGGATATGGATTCTCAGGTTGAATAAGACCCTACTGGGAATTTTTCCTAGAGAAAATAGGGTTAATTTGGGTGTTGGGTTTGAACCTCAAGGAGGATTTCTATGTATCCCATTAGGATAGGAATCAAAGCCCACGTAGTTCAATTTTGAGGACCCAAGCTTATAGAGGCCCTCTAAAGGTTTGCCTCATAGGGGAGTATATCCCTTTGATAGGATTAAGTTGGGACTCACTCCTGAAAAGGTTTACCAATAAAAGGGTGCATGAGGGATGCATGGACTCATGATGATTTGGAGGCTTGTTTGGGGATTACACCTAAGGAGGAGGCCCATGGGTGAGTATGGTTATATGGTTGGGGATTATTTATTAAGAGTAATCCAAAAGTTTGGATTTTGAGGCTTAATCTTGAAGAGGATTACCTAGTGAATGGGGGTTGTGATTGGGGCTTACTCCTAAGGAGGATTCCCATTGAGCTTGGAACTTAGGTAGTCATCCTACATATCCATATTAGAGTAGGAATCAAAGTTCTTGTATTTCAGTAGTTGTGACTGGGGATTACTTTGGAGAAGGATTCCCATTGAGCTTAGGACTAATGTAGGCATCCTATATATCTTGATTATAGTAGGAATCAGAGATATCGTATTTCAATGGTTGTGATTGGGAATTACTCCTGAGGAGGATGCCCATTGAGCTCGGGCCTTTGGTAGGAATCCTATGTATCTTGATTATATCAGGAATCATAGTTCTCATAGTTCGATGGTTGTGATTGGTGATTACTCATGAGGAGGATTCCCATTGATCTTGGGCCTTAAGTAGGCATCCTATATATCCTAATTATAGCAGAAATCTGAGTTCTCATAGTTCGATGGTTATGATTAGGGCTTACTCCTAAGGATTATTCCCATTGATCCAGACCTTGGGTAGGCATCCTACATATCCTGATTATATAAGGAATCATAGTTCTCTTAGTTCAATGACTGTGATTGGGACTTACCCCAAAGAAGTATTCCCATTAAGATTGGGCCTTAGGTAGGCACTTTATATATCCTGATTATAGTATAAATAAAAGTTCTCATAGTTTGATGGTTGTTATTGGGGATTACTCTTGAGGAGGATTCCTATTGATCTTAGACATTAGGTAGGCATCCTACATATCCTGGTTATAGTAGGAATCATATTTATCATAGTTCTATGGATTAGGGAATACATGCTATGGTTTCCTTTAGGTCAAGGATCATATGGATTTCGTGATCACTTCCAACCTCTAATCCCATGTGATTCATTCTCGGTGTGAGAAACAAGAGGAAGTGGAAGATCTTGGAAACCACATGATCTACTTTTCCATGAGGTTCGATACATGGCCTTGAGGACCCACGCATATGGAGGCACTATTAAGGAAGGAAAGAGGAAGGTCCCAAATAAGATTCTCTAACAAGACATGCATATGACTGTGTGGATATCATGATCATGGTTATCCTCTAAGCCCACATGAATCATGATGAGTAATGCTTAAATATGATAGAAAAGAGGAAGATGAAGATCTAGAAAGCCACATGATCCCCATTTTTGTTGTTGGAAGATGTCATGGTGACAAGAGAAGAGAAAGGGGCTTAGATGTGGTCGTTCCCTCTCTCGTTGTGTATCCAAGATAGTCAGGTCTGACTACCCATATGGACATGGCCCTCGAAGAGTGAGGGGGAGCAAGAGTGAAACCTTTCACAATAAAGGCTAGGGGATTACTCTATGATGGATTCCCTAAAATTGGTTATGTAGTAGGATCGGAGGATTTCATTCCATTTTAAAATGAAATGTAAGTATGATCCTCACTCTCACCACCTGGAACCGAAGGCTTCGAGTCTTAGAGATGACTAGGGAAGGACAGGGTCCTAACCCTAGTACCCAAGACCTAGAGTTCCCTGACACCACCCATGGGGTCGGGGTCCCTCATGACCGTAGGGATGCACATCCATGTTCACCCCAAGGACACTAACTATCTCGTATGATGAATGCGAGAAACCTCTATTCGTGGGAATGTATACCCAAATAGGAGACACACTTGTTTGCATTTTACCATGGTTTTTCAAGTTTGGAGGCTTCGGTTGAGGTTTCAATTTGGTCCCTTTCAGGGAAGGGAGACAAAGGAGGAGAATCCCTTCCACAGGTGGATTAGAAGAGGGCCTGATCAGATTCCCGCACAGGGTAGAGGTTTGGGAGAGCAAAGGGGGGCTCAAATAGGTAAGCATGCATGACTGGAGGTCCTGTTCTTCACGCCGGTTGGCGTGCGCGAGCTGATGGTACCTTGGGCGACGGACAACCTAAGAAACAACACTTGGGCGAGGCTTTGCTAAATCCCTCAAGGATCTCCACAGGTGTTCCCAAAAGTGTCTCGTGCGGGTCCCTGGTTAGGGAAGGGGGCCTCACGCTAGTGTTCAACAACCATGAGGGATAGGGTGCCTCGTTTAAGTGTTATGTGCTTTAAACCGTGGGAGGAATTTGGTTCTACTATCCCCCCACCCTTAATTTCCCCTTCTTCAAGTATTGGGGGGCTACCTGGAAGGTTTTTGAGGGTCTGGGAAAGGTACTAGGGTGATCAGAGAGTTGGGAGTTCTTCAGGAATTTCTGTTCGTACAAATAAAGACCTCGGGGTCTTATTTATAGGCAAATATGAGACCCTAGGTGAAGGGTATCTCTCTCACAGGTGTGTCATATAGGTGTGTCGCACAGGCTGGTGTGTTGGTTGGTCACACAGCACTACTAAAAAATGGGCATTAACAGTGCTAAAAACGGGCTTTAACAGTGCTAAAAAAGCATTGTAAAGCTCGGCACTGATAAAGGGGGTACCCCTTTATCAGCGCTAAACAAGCACTTCTTTAGTGTTGATAAATGATTGTTTTATCAGCACTCCTTTAGCAATGATAAACTTATCTTTTATCAGTGCTTCTTTATCGCTGATAAAGGTGGAGTTTATCAGCGCTAAAAGAGCGATGATAAATTCCCTCTCTGCCGCTCCGATAAATCTGTAGCAGCACACTCGAACACCTGCAAAAAAACAATATCTCAATAATCCAATTAAAGCAAGTGTACCCATACAAAATTAACTCATAAATAATAAGAAAATTAGACCAAGTATACCCGTACAACAATTATACTCATACACCATTAACACATAATTTATAATTTAATCAAGTACTTAAAGAAATCAATTCAGAATTCAGGGGGTTTGGGGGTTGTTCAAGGGTTTGGGTGGCTGTCCAAGGGGGGGTAGGTGGTGTCCAGGGGGCTTTCCAGTTCAATCCTAAGGCTTCACATGGTTGTGTTTTATCAATACATAAATCTTTGGACTTTTCTCTATCCACTATGCATCATGTCCTCAACCTCAAAGAAGTTATAAGGTTTGTACACACACTGAGGTGCACATACTTGGGGGGGATGAATCTCATTAATAAAACCCCAATATTAAACCTGCAATAGGCTATTGTAAGTGCATGATCAGGCAATATGCACAACCTAGTTGAGAAAGAACTGGAATAAAACTAATAAAAAATCATCATTGATCCTCAAATCTATGACCATGATTAAACCCAAATTAATTTTCCAAGTCCTGAACTTTTACCAAGCATTTCACAAGGATCATGTTGAAATTATAAAAATATAGTTTGACCAAGTCCTACCCCATATACATCAAGACACATTGATTCTTAAGTATTAAATCTTGATCAACCATACCTACTTCATCTAATGTTAGGGTTTCTCTGAGTACATCATAGGAACCACACAAAACATATAATATACCATGGTCTCCCCACTATATACATAATTATCATTGACCTCCAATATGTGAGGTATATTTATACTCCATCATGGAAATCCAATTATGGGAGTTTTATGATCAAGGGAATACCCTCAATAGTATCTCAGACCACCCATATGTGTTCTTCCAATTCCGAGGCATAAGACCTACAAGGATCTCATCCCTGTACTATGGGAGTACCCTTATTTAGGAAATAATACTAAGAAGCATATATTCTTTACCATATGGGAGTATTATCATCCAAATAATAATCCCTAGAGGAATATCAACCCTCCAATATGGGTGTATTCTCATTTGAGGCATAATCTATATAATCATCTCATCCCTCCCCTGTGGGATTATTTTCATTTAGTGAATATTCCTGATAAGAATATCATCCCACTCCTATGGTTGTATTCTCATTTAGGGAATAATACCTATATACATCTCATCCCTCCCCTATGAGAGTATTCTCATTTAAGGAATAAGACCCATAAGCATATCCACCCTCCCAAATGGGAGTATTTTCATCCAGATATAAGCCCATAAGTATCATAGACCCAAACACATAATCACCCTAGTATAACAGGACAACTATGACTTGATATATATGAGGCCCCTGATAGATCATATTCCATGACCTCCCATTTAAAAGATCAATGCAATCTGAATGTGTTTGGTTGGATTTCCATAGGTCAGTTGTTGTTTTCACTTAAAATCTTGTCCATTTTAAACAAAATAGAGACCCTTTGAGTGATAGCGGCCACCCTGTGCCTCATATTAAGGCAGGGTTGACTCGTACACATCACCAAGGACCCTTTTATCGTTCTTATAAAATATCAATGCAATCTGAATGCGTTTGGTCAGATTTCCGTAGATCAGTTGTTGTTTTCAATTAAAATCATGTCCACTTTAAACAAAATAGAGACCCTTTGAGTGATAGCGTCCACACCGTGCCTTGTATTGAGGTAAGGTTGACTCGTACATGTCACCAATGACCCTTGGATCGTTCTTATAAAAGATAAATTCAATCCGAATGCGTTTGGTCAGATTCTCGTAGGTCAGTTGTTGTTTTCACTTAAAATCTTGTCCATTTTAAACAAAATAGAGACCCTTTGAGTGCTAGCGGCCATACTGTGCCTCATATTGAGGCGAGGTTGACTATTACACGTCACCAAGGATCCTTGGATCGTTCTTATAAAATATCAATGCAATCCTAATGTGTTTGGTCAAATATCCATAGGTCAGTTGTTGTTTTCACTTAAAATCTTGTCCATTTTAAACAAAATAGAGACCCTTTGAGTGCTAACGGACACACCGTACCTCAGATTGAGGCGGTGTTGACTCTTACATGTCACCAAGGACCCTTGGATCGTTCTTATAAAATATAAATGCAATAAAAATGCGTTTGGTTGGATTTCCGTAGGTCAGTTGTTGTTTTCACTTAAAATCTTGTCCATTTTAAACAAAATAGAGACCCTTTGAGTGATAGCGGCCACACTATGCCTCAGATTGAGGCGGGGTTGACTCATACACGTCACCAAGTACCATTTTATCGTTCTTATAAAATATCAATGCAATCCGAATGTGTTTGGTTGGATTTCCGCAGGACAGTTGTTGTTTTCACTTAAAATCTTGTCCATTTTAAACAAAATAGAGACCCTTTGAGTGATAGCGGCCACACCGTGCCTCGGATTGAGGTGGGAATAATTCTTACACATCACCAAGTACCCTTGTATTGTTCTTATAAAATATCAATTCAATCCAAATGTATTTGGTCATATTTCCGTAGGTCAGTTGTTGTTTTCAATTAAAATCGTGTCCACTTTAAACAAAATAGAGACCCTTTAAGTGATAGTAGCCACACCGTGCCTCGGATTGATGCGGGGTTGACTCTTACACATCACCAAGGACCCTTGGATCGTTCTTATAAAAGATCAATTCAATCTTAATACGTTTGGTCAGATTTCTGTAGGTCAGTTGTTGTTTTCACTTAAAATCTTGTCCATTTTAAACAAAATAGAGACCCTTTGAGTGCTAGCGGCCACACCGTGCCTTGGATTGAGGAATAGTTGACTATTACACGTCACCAAGTACCCTTGTATCGTTACTATAAAATATCAATGCAATCCTAATGAGTTTGGTCAGATTTCCATAGGTCAATTGTTGTTTTCACTTAAAATCTTGTCCATTTTAAACAAAATAGAGACCCTTTGAGTGCTAGCGGCCACACCATGCATCGTATTGAGGCGGGGTTGACTCATACACGTCACCAAGGACCCTTTGATCATTCTTATAAAAGATCAATGCAATCCTAATGTGTTTGGTCGGATTTCCGTAGGTCAGTTGTTGTTTTCACTTAAAATCTTGTCCATTTTAAACAAAATAGAGACCCTTTGAGTGATAGAGGCCACACCATGCCTAGGATTGAGGTGGGTTCGACTCTTACACGTCACTAAGGACCCTTGGATCATTATTATAAAATATCTATGCAATCCGAATGCGTTTGGTCAGATTTTTGTAGGTCAGTTGTTGTTTTCAATTAAAATCGTGTCCACTTTAAACAAAATAGAGACCCTTTGAGTAATAGCGGCCACACCGTGCCTCGGATTGAGGCGGGGTTGACTTTTACACATCACCAAGTACCCTTGGATCGTTCTTATAAAAGATAAATGCAATCTAAATGCATTTGGTCAGATTTCCGTAGGTCAGTTGTTGTTTTCACTTAAAATCTTTTCCATTTTAAACAAAATAGAGACCCTTTGAGTGGTTCAGCATTCTTGCATGTTGCTGGTGCATATAATTGGTTAAAATGGGAAAATTAATCATTGGAGAAAGGCTATTTTATTTAATAACAATTACAATTTTCCTAGGAACATTTACATACAACAATTTTTCATCTTTTGATCCCCTTAACACCTCTCAAAAATGACCACAAATTGTACATGTCCCAAGTTAGATCTTCATTGTATTTGTGTACAATCTTCCATCAGGTATGAAGCCCAATCGTTTCTGTACACATCTATATCATCTTGTGAGTATGAGGATTTTCGGTAGTCATAGTAGTACTGCAAAATAAAAAAATAAATAATTAATAAATAACTTAAATAAACTAGTAGTTGTTTTTAAAAATACCTCTTTAGGGATGCTAGTTTGCTGATGAAAAACGATCTCTTTCATAAATTCACAAACATAATAACCACAATCATTATCGTTTGTTTGTTTTGGACACTGCAAAAAAATTGATCATTAGTAGAATAAGTAACTTGTGTTGAGATGTGTTTGGATAGTGAAATTTTATTATATATACCCTGATATTTGTCCAGACATAATACTTGCCCGCCGCCTTATGCTTAGCCCCTGGCCTCATTCCTTTTTTTAGAAGATAATGATACACCTCCCTATCAGTAAAATATAATATAAATTATATTACTTGATTTTTAGACCTAAAACGTAAGATGTAGTGTCTTACAGATTCACAAAATCTATCATGTGTGGTCGGTTTGATGGATATCCTTGCTTTGAATCTAGAAAATAAATATTCAGAGTATCCAAGTTCATCGCAATTAGCAGCCAATGTTTCCTAAAAACACAAAAAGGAATAAGTAATAAAAGTAGTGAAAATATAATTGATATGCTTTAATCGTAGAGTATTACCCCTGCATGGTTGGTATTAGGAAAATTATGTCATCTGTAATCTTGCGTTCAAATGTTTTCAGCAAGTCGTTCACTATTTCATCCCTTTTTGATGGATCTATTTTTGTTAGGTGTGTTGATGTGATATCAGGACTAACCAGTCCAAATATTGGCTCATGGGAAAATTCCTTCATTTGTTTTTCATAAATGCATTTGTCAACAATATAAAATGCATTTAGTCATAATTTTTACGCTAGATCAGCTTTTGGAAAATCAATTCATGGAAACATAACTCATATATACATTTACAACTATGATGCCTAGCCAACCGTTTTCAAGGATTTCATTTACATTTTCAGCAGAAACGAAATCTTGACTTTCCTCTCCGTATATTCTCTTCGAAAACCACTATATGACTATTACCATCTTTTAGCTTTGTATCCACATGAGTCTTCAATTCTAGTAAATGTGTAAAGAGAACAGGTGGTGTTATTGTGCTTTTAGTAGCTCCTTGGGATCAGTTGGTCGATCCTTTAGATGGTTTTGAGCCGATGTTTGTCACCCCCTTCCCTTTCTCCATATATAACAACAATCATTGGTTCAAACCCTTTTTTCATTAATTGTTAAGGGTTTATCTTTAAAAGAAAATGAAATAAATACCTCTTTGTCCTCATGTACTCTTACAAGTTGTGACGGCCATGCAATGAATGTCCCAATAGCCTTTTCGACTATATGAATATCATCATCATCAAGTGGAATAGGTAGTTCTGCCTTTGGATCATGAGCTACAGTAATCATTACTTTCAAATGATCTTTCGGAAGTGGTCTATTATACAGTGTGGCATCTGGGATATTGAACATTGTATCCCTCGCTACAAGGTGATAGGTGGGTGTTGACAGATATAAATCACAATCATTATCACCCTGTAGAAGATGAGTACATAAAAATTATCAGTGTTTTTCTGATTCATATTTCATGGGAGAAATTATTAGAATATTGATTACCACGGCTAAGATAGTTTTTTGAGGTGAATGGTTCGCCTCAAATCTAGTGGGGGATGGGGTGGGATGTTCATGCGGTGTTTTTTCTTGAGTTGTGGCTTCCCTTTTCTTCCTACCCATAAAAGTTGCTAGCAACTCTCCCTGCCATTACGATTTTTGTTCAAGGGTTGTTATTTTTTTGCTCATTTGTTTCAATTTTTCATCTGTATCATCCATTATTTTATTCTTCTCAAAATATACTCGGGGTATCACCCCAAACCCTACACCTCTGACACGACCGTATTTTTCTGGCTGCTTCAAATCCTTCGATAATAGGTCTGTATCAGCTACAGGAGTAGCTGATTCCTGTGACTGTCGGATATAGGAAAATAACTAATTATTTTTATGTAATGGAAATTTTAAACAAATTATTTTATCGTTGTGTCATACTTACACATATTTCCCACACTTTTTGTGTGTTCTCATCTACTAAATTCCCATCTTTGTTCACACGTGCCTCCTTCCATAGCACATGACGTGGGATGGAAGTGCATTTGGTTTTAGACTCATGAATCTACATATAAACCTAGAAAAATAATTATGATGTTGTTTATTGGAACCTAACAATATTATTGTAAATTTAAAATACATACCATTTTCTTTTCTAATGAAGTGTACCCCATCCTTTCTTTACGATAGGGGTATGTTGGTTTTGAATCATGTTCCTTATTTTTAGTACAAAGTTTCTATTTCATAAATGAAATATTGACAATCAAAGTGATGAATACATGTATCCTCAAACAACGTATTATCACTCACAATGTACCTGAAACTTTTCATCCCCACGATGGCCAATAAATGCATCTCATGCTTCTTGTGATATCAGGTGAGTGTAGACAATGGGTGGGTGCAGATTTATTTTACCTTTAGAATCTTTGAGGTGACATCTTGTTAAAATAGGGCAAAAACCTTAATGAATCTTTCCAGCAAGCCTTAGTACATAATCCTTGTGTGAATGGTCTACTATAAATGTACTCTGTAAGAGATTGAGAAGAGTAAGACATTGTTTCATTATTTTATTTGCTAGTAAATTAAAGAAATAAATTCATAATGTTACCATAATTTCTTCCCAGATCACAACCTTCAGCCCGGACACAACATGGTGCCATGAATCTATGTCAATCGGCACGCGTTGCCGAGTGACAACTCCAATGTAGCTGCTAAACATAGCCTTGTTGGGATTCACATGTTGGCCTCGTGTATTCTATCCGACTCCAAATTTGATGCCTTTACTTTTCACCTTAAGAATTTTGGCTAACAACGTCAAACTACGATGCACCTGTGATTTCTGTGATGTTGGTCTTTCATTCTCGACCATTTCATCGATATCAACATCATCTATATGTTCATCTAGAATGGTATCAATGACATGTGTTCATGGTTGTTGGACCTCAACACTAAGAGCATCAGGAGCCACAATAGCAGGAGTAGTAGGAGGAGTAGCAGGAGGAGAAGCAGTAGCAGGAGTCGCAGTAGGAGGAGCAGTAGGAGCAATCGGAGCTGCAGCAGGAGCAACAGCAGCAGCAGTAACATGAGTTGCAGGAGTAGCATCAGGAGCAACAGCAGCAGCAGCATGAGCTGCAGGAGTAGCAGCAGCCGCAGCAGCAGCTGCTTGAGAGACTTGTTCAGCCTCAAGGTTAGGAGCATCAGAATGTGCAGAAGTCATTATCTGCAAAAGTGGTTGAACAGTTAATTCAGATTACATAAATTCAGTAATGATAAGATAATAACATGAGATAACAAGATCTATATTACAAAAAAAATATAACATGTTTACTGAACTCTCTTTCTTTTTTTCAAAGGTTGAAGGGATTTGACACCTCTATCGACTATCCAAATCCCTTCATTGTGGTCTCCTCTAACATACAAAACATCATCTGCATTGGGACCGCTCCGAAATGATTGCGATGTACCACTAAAAGGATCATCCTAAACTGAATTTTCATCGGAACCTTCAGTAGTTTTGGACGATAACAGAATAATCGACCACTTTCAGTTTGCGGGATCTGGAACATAAAAAACTTGTACCGCTTGTGATGCCATTATAAACTGTTCTTCTTTGTACCCTTCTTTACTAAAATAAACTTTCACGAATTCCCATTCATCTATTTTAACACCACTTTTGTTATCAATCCATTTGCATTGAAAAATAATCAATTGGAATGTCATATAATCCAACTCCCATATTAGTTTGATAATGCCAAAGTATGACATATTTGCATAAATTGGATTTTTGTCCTTACTACCAGAAACATGCATCGATTCAGCCACTAGTGTAACTCCACTATTTTGAATGGTACTATCTTCATCATGTTCATCTGTATAGAATGTATAACCATTAATTACATAACCACTGTAAGATAATACATACACACTTGGTCCAGCGGCTAGCCATCGAAGACGTTTTGAAATTGAATTCGGATTTTCATCCAAATGCTTAAAAATATGGTCCTGAAACCATCCTATAAACTGGTGATTATGTGTATCTGATAACCATTTTTCAGTCCTCGATGGATTCAACTGCCTAAGAATTTCTTTGTGAGATTCAATATATGGATCAACCTCCCAACTATTATGCAAAACATAAAGATGAGCCTGATCCCGATCTGTAATACTGATTGTCACAACTTCTCTTCCAGAAATTCCCTCACCCTCAAGGCGTCCAGTGTGACGAGATTTCGGGAGACCAATTCTTTCCACATCAGATAGGTATTTGGTAAAAAAATTCAATGGATTCCTCAACAATATATCGCTCCACTACAAAACCCTCTGTCCAACTTCGATTTTTGACATACCCTTTCAAAACCTTCATATACCGTTCAACAGGATACATCCATCTATAGTGCACAGGACCACAAAGTCGAATCTCTCTCACCAAGTGAATCATTAAATGAACCATCATATCAAAGAATGTTGGCAGGAAGAACATTTCTAATTCACATAATATGATGAAATTTTTTTTCCATAGTTTGCAATTTCCCCGGGTCTAAAACTTTTCTACATATAGCTTTGAAAAAGAAACAAAGTTTGGTTAACGTATGACAAACATTCTTGGGAAAAATGCAACGTAAAGCTATAGGAATTAGATCTTGCATCAAAACATGGCAATAATGTTATTTCAAACCTTTTAACTTCAAATCATTCATTGACACAATGTTCTTGATATTTGATGAGTACCCTTCTGGAACCTTTACATCATTGAAGAAGTTGCAAAACTAATATCTCTCCACCTTAGAAAGAGTATAAGAAGCTGGAGGAAGAAACATTAGATTTTCACCCTTCACGGGAGCCAAATCTTCTCTTATTCCCATGTCAACCATGTTCAACCTTGCCTTAATTCCATCTTTTGTTTTTCTAGGGGAATTTAGAAATGTTCTGATAACACTGTCACAAACATTTTTTTCCACGTGCATCACATCAAGAAAATGTCTGATGTACAAACAATTCCAGTATGGTAATTCAAAAAAAAACTGATCTCTTTTTCCAACCGATTTTCGTAAGGTTTTTCGAAAATGGTTTACCAAAAATAGTGTTCAGATCTTTTACTTTATCAAAAAGCTGATCACCTGTTAGTGGAGACGGTGTTGCGCGTTTTTCTGAACTTCCACTAAATGATGTCGTCCAAGATCGATACTTATGCCGATGAGGTAGAAATCTACGATGTCCTAGAAACACAGATTTCGATGAATGTTTCAACCTAATTGATTATGTATCTTCTTCGCACACAGGAAACCCTTGAGCTCCTTTAATGCTATAGCCTAAAAAATTTCCATAAGCAGGGAAATAATTTATTTTCCCATAAAACATCACTCTCAATGTGAAGTATTCACTTTTATAAGAATCATACAACATTACACCTGATTCCCACAATAACTTCAAATCCTCGATCAAAGGAGCCAGATAAACATCATATCGTTACCTGGTTGTTTTGGTCCTGATATAAGCATAGATAACATGATGAATTTACGCTTCATTCATAACCAGGGTGGAAAGTTATAATTTACTAACATAACAGGCCATGTACTATGAGTGTTGGTTTGAAAACCAAAAGGATTCACTCCATCTGTAGATAACACAAGACGAAGGTTTCTCAGCTCTTTTCCAAATTCAGGATACTCATGATCAATTTTCTTCCATTGAGGAGAGTCGGTCGGATGACGTAATAACCCATATTTATTTCTTTTATCTGCATGCCACGACAATTGTCTTGCAGTTTCTTCACTTCCATATAGATGCCCAAACCTTGGAATGATTGGAAAGTACCATAGAACTTTCATAGGATTGGATTTATCTTTCTTGTATCGAGAAGCACCACACTTTGGGCATTCTTTAAGTGATTTGTTCTCTGTTTGAAACAATATACAGTCTTTCGAGCAGGCATGTATTCTTTCAGAAATCATTCCCATCGAGCTTAGCGTTCTTCTAGCTTCATATGTCCGGCTTGGGAGCTCATTATCTTCTAGGAGCATGTCATTCAAGAGAGCAAGTAGTTCGGTAAAACTGGAATCACTCCATCCATTGCCTTCTTTCAATTTATACAAATTCAGTACAGCTGACAATGTTGTATACCTAGTGCAAGTAGCATACAATGGCGTCTTTCCACAACTCTTTAACTTCTCAAACAATTTTGGGAAATCACGGAGTTCATCTTGAATTGTCTTTGTCATTTCCTCAATATGATCTTCATCATCATTGAAATCTGTAATCACATCCTTCATACGGTCTTCTTCATTATCCATATTTGTATTCATATCTGAAGATCCAAAAAACGCAGTTTTATCCCAGCCAGTAGCTACATTCTCTTTTTCTCCATGTTTATTCCAACATTTATAACTTCGATCTATTCCGTGACATATTAAATGTTCTTCCAACTCCTCTGGAGTAAGTATTCTAGATTAACAAAAACGTAAACATAGACAAAGGATTTGAGAAGGATCCTTTGCGTGATCTTTTGCAAACTTGATGAACTCTTTCACTCCGTTCTCGTACTCTATTGTTGAACAATTAGCATCCATCCAATCTTTATTCATCTCCATCCTATTAGAATCTCAAATATTAGTATTTATGGTTCAAGTACAGAGAACAAGAATTCCAAATACAGTAGAAGAGAACCACTTCTTTATAAAAATGAAGATTAATAGAGCCTAACCATTAGTATTTATTCATCATGCCTAAATACTCACTGCTAGTGGAAGTGAAACTGTTCCTGATGATCATGCCAAGAAGAAATGGAAACCAAAAGGGGGGAGTGAATCAAAATACCCCAAACAAGATGGAAAAACATGGTATTTGAGAATAGGTTAGTGGCTTTCATGTTGTCTAGACACCTATCCAATAGACTCCACAAGCGGTGATGGCCCCTACAGTTGTTGCACCAGGTGAAACTGCCACTTGAGAAGCTAAGATCAATGAGGCCCTTCCCATCCATGAACTGAGAAAACTCCATGATGGCCTTCCTCTGGAATGGGATTCTTCCTTTCCTTTCCTTTGGGTTGGAAATGACATTAAAGTCGCCCCCAACAAACAATGGATGGTGGTCGGGATTGAAGGTATTTTTTTCAAAAGGACAATCAATTCCCCTCAATTTTTTAAAATACCAATACAATAAACCATTTAAAAACAAGTCATTTTAATTTATTTTGGAAATCATTCCCAAAAAAATTCAATAAACAAACACATGCCAAACCATTCGGAATTTTATTTAAAGAATCAACTTATCTTTATTTTAAACCATTATTTTCATTTATAATATCAAATCCACTAACGGTAGAAGGAAACCTAATTTATTTCAATGAAAAAGGTTAATTCACAACAAGATACCATCCATTCCATATATTATTTTCATTAATAGGGTTATTTTGTGCTTCAAAATGATCAAAACATGTCTAACCAAATTCAAATGGATAAAATGTGAATTCATGAAACACATGAATCCCAAAAAGAAGATATAGTATAGAAACACCCACTTGGAATCTGAATGAGTATGCTCAAATGAAGAACATCATACATCTCCAACTACATCGATGCTTTCTCATATACAACAACACCACTAGCTAGATAGTGGCCCTCACCAAGAATATCATACATCTCCAAATAAGAGACTACAACCACTAACCATGAAGAACATCATAAGATAGAAATATACTAAGAACACATCCCTTCACCCAAATAAGAGACTACATCCACTAACCATGAAGAACCACTAAGAGCATAATTTGAAACCTAAGGAAAGGTACACCCAAAACGTACCAATGAATTCAAATGAAATACTTTCTAAACCAAACCATTGAAATCCTCAAATGTTCCTAACATCAAAACCCATCATATCTCCTAATAAAATTCTTTGATAACACTATTTCATGGCATATACCCATTTAGACCCCTCTATTGGTTAGTAGAATATATTCTATTGACCCCCTAAAACCATCCTCCAACATGTCATGGGTTAGTGAATGCACCGAGGGTATTTATCACAACCATGTTCAATGTACTTCTAATAATAAATAATTGATATAGTATAACATCAAGTTGTATAAATTATTTTTCGAATGATACCAAGTGAAATTTATTATGGTAAATATGTGTGATAAGACATTTTTGGTCTAACTAAAAGGGGATATAGCCTAATGAGTGTATTTTGGATTCACAAAAAATATGACTCTATGTGGTATAGGGTTTTTTCAACTAGTAGGAGTATGGACCACTAAGTGAATATGGTATTCTATGTGTGGGAATGTTTTAATTTAGAGTATGGCCTAATATGTATGGTTCCCATAGAATAAGGCCCATTTGATTTGGATATTTGGGATCATTACACAAGGTGGATCACATTTTTCATGTGAGTAATCTACACCAATTTGGTTCATTAAATACATTCATAGCACATAAGGATTTCTATATTCATCAACTAATGAATCATGTTATTATCACACCAGGTAAGAACATAAGATCATCTACTAAGGGAATTGTTTAGAGATCGTATGCTCATCATTATCAGCACTAATAAAGGGTAATATTATCAGCGCTAAAAAAGCATTGACCTACAAAAATCCGACCAAACGCATTCGGATTGCATTTATCTTTTATAAGAACGATCCAAGGGTCCTTGGTGACATGTACAAGTCAACCTCGCCTCAATACAAGGCACGGTGTGGCCTCTATCACTCAAAGGGTCTCTATTTTGTTTAAAGTGGACATGATTTTAATTGAAAACAACAACTGATCTACGGAAATCTGACCAAACGCATTCGGATTGCATTGATATTTTATAAGAACGGTACAAGGGTCCTTGGTGATGTGTACGAGTCAACCCCACCTCAATCTGAGGCACGGGGTGGCCGCTATCACTCAAAGGCTCTCTATTTTGTCTAAAATGGACAAGATTTTAAGTGAAAACAACAACTGGCCTACGGAAATCCAACCAAATGCATTCAGATTGAATTGATCTTTTAAATGGGGGGTCATGGAATGTGATCTATCAGGGGCCTCATATATATCAAGTCATAGTTGTCCTGTTATACTAGGGTGATTATGTGTTTGGGTCTATGATACTTATGGGCTTATATCTGGATGAAAATACTCCCATATGGGAGGGTGGATATGCTTATGGGTCTTATTCCTTAAATGAGAAAACTCTCATAGGGGAGGGATGAGATGTATATAGGTATTATTCCCCAAATGAGAATACAACCATAGGAGTGGGATGATATTCTTATCAGGAATATTCACTAAATGAAAATAATCCCATAGGGGAGGGCTGAGATGATTATATAGATTATGCCTCAAATGAGAATACACCCATATTGGAGGGTTGATATTCTTCTAGGGATTATTATTTGGATGATAATACTCCCATATGGTAAATAATATATGCTTCTTAGTATTATTCCCTAAATAAGGGTACTCCCATAGTATAGGGATGAGATCCTTGTAGGTCTTATGCCTCGGGATTGGAAGAACACATATGGGCAGTCTGAGATACTATTGAGGGTATTCCCTTGATCAGAAAACTCCCATAAGTGGATTTCCATGATGGAGTATAAATAAAACTCACATATTGGAGGTCAATGATAATTATGTATATAGTGGGGAGACCATGGTATATTATATGTTTTGTGTGGTTCCTATGATGTACTCAGAGAAACCCTAACATTGGATGAAGTAGGTATGGTTGATCAAGATTTAATACTTAAGAATCAATGTGTCTTGATGTATATGGGGTAGGACTTGGTCAAACTATATTTTTATAATGTCGACATGATCCTTGTGAAATGCTTGGTAAAAGTTCAGCACTTGGAAAATTAATTTGGGTTTAATCATGGTCAAAGATTTGAGGATCAATGATGATTTTTTTCTTAGTTTTATTCCAGTTCTTTCTCAACTAGTTTGTGCATATTGCCTGATCATGCACTTACAATAGCCTATTGTAGGTTTAATATTGGGGGTTTATTAATGAGATTAATCCCCCCCCCCAAGTATGTGCACCTCAGGGTGTGTACAAACCTTATAACTTCTTTGAGGTTGAGAACATGATGCATAGTGGATAGAGAAAAGTCCAAAGATTTATGTATTGATAAAACACACCCATGTGGAGCCTTAGGATTGAACTGGAAAGCCCCCCGGACACCCCCTACCCCCCCCTTAGACAGCCACCCCAAACCCTTGAACAACCCCCAAACCCCCTGAATTCTAAATTGATTTCTTTAAGTACTTAATTAACTTATAAATTATGTGTTAATGGTGTACGAGTATAATTGTTGTATGGGTATACTTGGTCTAATTTGCTTATTATTTATGAGTTAATTTTGTATGGGTATACTTACTTTAATTGGATTATTGAGATGTTGTTTTTTTGTAGGTGTTCGGGTGTGCTGCTGCAGATTTATCGGAGCAGCAGAGAGGGAATTTATCATCGCTCTTTTAGCGCTGATAAAGCGTGATTTTATCAGCGCTAAAAAAGCGCTGATAAACTCCACCTTTATCAGCACTAAAGAAGCACTTGTTTAGCGTTGATAAAGGGGTACCCCCTTTATCAGTGCCAAGCTTTACAACACTTTTTTAGCACTGTTAAAGCCCGTTTTTAGCGCTGTTAATGCCCATTTTTTAGTAGTGTTGTGTGACCAACCAAAACACCAGCCTGTGCGACACACCTACATGACACACCTGTGCGAGAGATACCCTTCACCTAGGGTCCCATATTTGCCTATAAATAGGAGCCCGAGGTCTTCATTTGTATGAACAGAAATTCCTGAAGAACTCCCAACTCTCTGATCACCCTAGTACCTTTCCCAGACCCTCAAAAACCTTCCAGGTAGCCCTCCAATACTTGAAGAAGGGGAAATTAAGGGTGGGGGGATAGTAGAACCAAATTACTCCCACTGTTTAAAGCACATAACACTTGCATGAGGCACCCTATCCCTCATGGTTGTTGAACACTAGTGTGAGGCCCCATTCCCTAACCAGGGACCCGCACGAGACACTTTTGGGAACACCTGTGGAGATCCTTGAGGGATTTAGCAAAGCCTCACCCAAGTGTTGTTTCTTAGGTGGTCCTTCGCCCAAGGTACCATCAGCTCGCGCATGCCAACCTGCATGAAGAACAGGACCTCCAGTCGTGCATGCTTATCTGTTTGAGCCCCCCTTTGCTCTCCCAAACCTCTACCCTGTGCGGGAATTTGATCAGGCCCTCTTCTAAGGCACCCGTGGAAGGGCTTCTCCTCCTTTTTCTCCCTTGACTGAAAGGGACCAAATTGAAACCTCAACTGAAGCCTCCAAACTTGAAAAACCATGGTAAAATGCACACAAGTGTGTCTCCCATTTGGGTATACATTCCCACGAATAGAGGTTTCTCGCATTCATCATACGAGATAGTTAGGGTCCTTGGGGTGAACATGGATGTGCATCCCTACGGTCATGAGGGATCCCGACCCCATGGGTGGTGTCAGTGAACTCTAGGTCTTGGGTACTAGGGTTAGGACCGTGTCCTTCCCTAGTCATCTCTAAGACTCAAATCCTTTGGTTACAGGCAGGGAGAGTGAGGATCATATTTACATTTACTTTTAAAATGGAATGAAATCCTCTGATCCTACTACATAACCAATTTTAGGGAATCCATCCTAGAGTAATCCCCTAGCCTTTATTGCGAAAGGTTTCACTCTTGCTCCCCCTCACTCTTCGAGGGCCGTGTCCATATGGGTAGTCAGACCTGACTATCTTGGATACACAACGAGAGAGGGAACGACCACATCTAAGCCCCTTTCTCTTCTCATGTCACCATGACATCTTCCACCAACAAAAATGGGGATCATGTGGTTTTCTAGATCTCCATCTTCCTCTTTTCTATCATATTTAAGCATTACTCATCATGATTCATGTGGGCTTAGAGGATAACCATGATCATGATATCCACACAGTCATATGCATGTCTTGTTAGAGAATCTTATTTGGGACCTTCCTTATCAGCGCTTTTTTAGCGCTGATAATATTACCCTTTATCAGCGCTATAAAAGCGCTGATAAATCCTTACTGTATCAGCGCTAAAATTTTAGCGCTGATAAAGGGTCTTTTTATCAGCACTATTTTAGCGCTAATAAAGGTTACCCTGTATCAGTGCTAAAATTTTAGTGCTGATAAAGGAGTTCTTTATCAGCGCTTTTCTAGCGCTGATATATGGCCTCTTTATCAGCGCTAGAAAAGCACTCATAAATACTCCCTGTATCAGCGCTAAAATTGTAGCACTGATACAGGGTTTCTTTATCAGCGCTTTTCTAGCACTGATAAAGATCTCCTTTATCAGTGCTAAAATTTTAGCGCTGATACAGGGTAAGCTTTATCAGCGGTTTTGCTTAGCGCTGATATAAGGGGGCACTTCCCTTGCCCGTTTTTGTAGTAGTGCAGGCTGATACCCAGGTTGGTCGCGCAGACTGATGCATAGGTACCCTGCGTGTCGACGCTGCTTCAGGGTACCTACACAAAGGGTTGTTGATGGAATTGTCAATTCGTGGCCTTCTTCATTTCTCTTCTTTCCTTATCTTTTAGAAATTTCGCTTTGTCACATTTTCAGCCATGTGAAAAAATGGAGTGTTAATGATAATTTAGAATAAATTCATTTAAACTAATATAAATTATTAAAAATTAGTATAAATTAATAATTATTATTATATATTAATAAAAATATTATATGTTAATATAAATTAATATATTATAATATAAATTTATATAATTAATTATGAAATGGCATAATTTAGTATAAATTACTAAAAATTAGTAAAAATTAATATATATTATTAAAAATTTGTATAAATTCATTTTTGATTAATCTAAATTATCATAAATTGGTATAAATTCATCAGAAATTAGTCTAAATTAATATAAATTATTATATATTAATAAAAAACTATAAATAATTTTATATTACTACAAAATATTATAAATTAATAAAAAGATATTATAAATTAATAAAAATTGGTATATATTATTATAAATTAACAAAAAAAATTACATTAGTATAAATTATTATAAATGTGTTATCAATAAGTATAAATAATTATAAATTAATAAAAAATTATAAATTAATATAATTTATAATAAATTAATATAATTTATAATAAATTAATATAATTTATAATAAATTAATATAATTTATAATAAATTAATATAATTTATAATAAATTAATATAATTTATAATAAATTTAGATAATTTATAATAAATTTTTATAATTTACAATAAATTGATATAAATTAGAATAAATTGGTATAAATTAATAAAAAATAGTAAAAAATAACATAAATTATTATAAATTAGTATAAGTTAATAAAAATTATTATAAATTAATATAAATTATTATAAATTGCTAAAAATTAGTTAAAATTAATATAAATTATTATAACTTAATAAAAATTATTAAAAATTAGTGTAAATTCATCAATGATTAGTGTAAATTAATAAGAATTATTAAAAAATAATAATAAATAGTATAAATTTGTATAAATTAACAAAATTATTATACTTTTGTATAAATTAATATAAATTATTATAAATTATTCATTAATTAGTACAAATTATTATAAATTAATAAAAAATTATAAATTGATATAGATTAGTATGCATTACTATAAATCGGTATATTTTATAATAAATTGATATAAATTAGGAAAAAATAATATAAATTTGTATAAATTTGTATAAGTTAATAAAAACATTATAAATTAATATAAATTAGTAAAAATTAGTAAAAATTAATATAATTTATTATAATTTAATAAAAATTATTACCCTGATTTCCCTTGAAGAATATTGACAGTTTAATTTGAAATTACAAAGGATGATGAAATTGAAGCTCCTATAGAAATTAATGCTACAGATGAGAAATTGAATACATTGACACCGATAAAGATGAAGAATTACATATTATTTGTTTTTAATAAATTTTTATTAGTTTCATATTTTTTATATCAATATTAAAAATTATTTCTATGTAACATTTTTTCACTCAATTTATTTCAAAAAACATTCTATAATTTTTAAACTGTTATTTTTTATAGAATACAAAAATTTTAAAAAAATTAATTATATGTTTTACATGGATGAAATGAATTATGATGACATGATATGTATCTTGACTAATGATCCACTACTTTTTTATGAGCCACCTGATTTTTCATTTGAGGGTGTTAATGTGATGTCAGTTATTAGGTATAGTCGGGACCTTGTTTGATTGATGATTCTAAATCATGTTCTAGAGTGGTGTTTTGATATCCCATTGATGCGACCATCTGAATTGCATGACTTAAGAAAAAAATTCATTAAAATACATTCACAATACCTTTTAGGATTAGAGTTTTAATAATTAAGACAAGACATTAACTAATAAAAATCATGAATCTTTCAACTAATGGACATTTTTTCACTATATAAAAAACTTATTAATCCATAACAAATCTCCAACATTAACCACAAGACTCTTCACACAAGATACTCTTCCAAAAACATCATATGTATTAATTTTTTTCATAACCTATAGAAATACAAGAATAGTAAAGGTGTGATCTTAGATGCTCGATAAGGGTAAACATAATCGATAACAATCAAAAAACATAAGTGAGAAAAGGATGAGAATATGGGAATAATAAGGATTCATAAGAAAGCTACCCAATAAATAATAGATCATAAATCATGGAATAAGCCATGTAATAGCATAAAAGTGTAGAATATATTAGAAACGAGGCATAAACATGGAATGTAACATATCCTAGAAATAAAGGTAACTTTAAAAGGTAAAATAACATGTAAAAAAACTTGGATATATGTAACAACCATAATCATAAGAAAACATTGTGAGAAAACTCATTATACCCACGCCTATGTAAACAAACTCATTATTTCCATGTATGAAAATGTGATCAAACTCATTATACCCATGCATGACTATCTCATGAGATATAAACTTAAACCAATTCATTAGAGGGTGATATATGGCTCCAAAAATCATCATAATTACATATGTGTGACACATAAAATCAATCATCATTATATCATAAAGAAAACATGGAAAGAAATGGGTTTCATATCCTTTTCAAATAGAATCTTATAAGGAAAACATTCATAATTCCATCTATAATCATAACATGATATACCCATAGAAAATAAATAGGTATCCAAATATATTCAGTAACTTTCTAGTTAAATACCATTTAATTAAGATATTAGTGTATATGATATTTAAATATTATGGTTAAAGTGTATACAATTGAGTCAATATTTTCCCCAATCAGTTAATGTATAGATATCTAGGTGAACACCCTTCAATCAAAGGAATCAAAAATAGGGTATTCACAAAGGAAAGGCGTTGGAATAAAAATTGTTATTATACACCAAAGATGGTTTGGTAAAACAAAGGAAGTTATGAATAATTTCTCTTATATAGATTTAATGTTGATTATTTGTGAAAACATATGTAAATAATCAATGGGTATATAAATAATACTTTTATAATAATGTTGGAATATTACTTTTTGAAAATCATGATAAAAAAGATCTTTTTTCCATGAAAAAACTTTTAAATGAAACTCATATAATAATGTAAAATAATTTACTTTATAAAACCATGAAACATGGAAATATAATTTAAAATGATGTAAAACATGATCTAGTGAAAAAAAAATTAATTTTCTTTTCTTATTTTTATAAATAAAATCTAAGTGATAAAGTCACAAGTTTATTTTAAAAAATCATTTTCAAAAAGTTCGGAAAAAAAACTTTTGAGATATATTTAAAAATTAATTTTTAAGAATTTTCCAATAATAGAGTCTTGAAAAATGAATAAAGGTTTTATAAATAAATCATGGGGTTGAAGATAAAACAATTTATTTTAAAAGGATGGATTTTTTTTAATAATTTGAAATAACTTTGTTGAAAACCCACATTATAAAAAGAGTATTATATTATACTTTTGAAAATAGGTATATATAATTATGAGTATGATATAAAATAATCTATATTAGATTTCTCAAAAATATTAGAACTTTGGAAGGAAGTAAAAATATGTACATAGATGAAAATATCTGTTGGAAACAATGGGAGTTATTATTTCTAATGTCAATCTTTTATTTGAGAAGGTATTTCATAAAGGGAAATTATATCAATAAAAATAAGTAACTTCTCCATATAAAAATATAAAATATCATATAGAAAATTAATTTTAATGATAAAAGGTTATTATAATATGATAGACAAGTAGATAATTTATGACTCAAGGATAAATAATTTGAGTAGAGAAAACTATTACAGCTCGAGTAACATTTAAATTAAAACCCCATGAATGTGAGAGAGCTTAAAATTGAAATTTTAACATGATTAAATAAATTTATTCCATGGTTTAATGAATTAAATTTTCATAATATACATCATATAAACAAAATTAGGTGCATAATACAAATGTATCTCAATGAAAGGAATTTGAGACAATAAGCCCTTATATCTTTTGTAATTTTTTATTCAAAACCCTATGAGAGAAAGATCTTAGAATAGAAAATTAAATATCATAAAATATAATATAATAATTATAAAAAAATATTAAAGTTTAAATAGATAAACTATTACAAATAAAACATTGTGTATAATAATAAATATGTCTCAAGGGGTGAAAATTGAGACAAAAGACCCTTACCTTGTTCTTGATTCACATTGTGCATGCACCTAACTTCCTGAATAATAAAATTAAGTTCATTATATACTTTATTATAGACCTTTTTCATCTATATTTTATTTACTAATAACAATTTATTATCATATGTTATTTATTTATTATATTTTTATTTCTTATGTTGGTTAGTTGAGGTGGTTCGGTCAATTTATGTGTAACACTTTTGGTAGGTTGACCATGGTTAAAGGTGTTGTAGAATAACTTCATAATTACAATAATTTTAAAGTTTCATATCATTTATTATTATATTATTATAAAAAATTACATTTATACAGGTTTTTATTAAATAAAATTATATTAGGAAAGGTACTCTGATATGTTCAATTTTTGTGGTTGAGTTTACTATCATCATTTATTGTTAATATCACTTATAGAATTGAAGATTTTATTTTTATATAATTTTAATAGTTTCATAAAAAAAATTGTATCTTAAATAAATTTTTAATGGTATCCATCTTAGTTGGTTATGGAAAACAAACCACACTAATTTGTGGATGCTGTAGTTTTCACAAACACATGATCGACATTCTTTAGTTTTTCTAAGTGGATGGGATAGAATAAATATGGGTCATTACATTGATATAATAAAAATTTATTATAATAATGATACTAAGGTTATTATATTACTATGTTTAGTATAGTTTTGATGATAAATATTAATAAGAAAAGGATGAGGATTAAGTAACACTTACTTTGGGACTTTGAACTTTCTCTTGAAAGTATTCTTGAAAATGAAGGTCTTGGGTAAACTTATGGTGACCATGGGATTTAGATCATTAAAATGAAATATATAAGATGTAAATTTTTTAGTGTTTCATGGAAATTTCTAACTGTATGTGTAATGTTCATATGGTGTAAGTGATCCCCTTTTATAAGTGAATAAAATGGAACTTTTGTGAACAACCATTATTTTTCAATAATGGAATGCCATGATTCAAGGGTCAATGGTTACAAAAGTGAGAAATAATGGATTTTGGGATGATATAAGGTCAATAAATACTCTACCTACAATTTTATCACATTTTTTAAACAATTTTAAATCCTTTTAAAACATGATTTTTACATTTTACAATTTTGGTTTTGACCTTAGTAACAAGTTTTTACCCAAGTAGTTTATATTTTATTAAAAAATATAAGCTAACCATTATAAAAAAAATTTGATGTAATAAAACTAAATTTAGGATCATTTTAGTCTAATTAAATTTATAAATAATAGGGCACTAACTTTTAAATTAAAATATTTAATGTGTGTGTGTGTGTGTGTGTGTAAATTGTTTGGTCGAAAAATTTCATTTTCACTATTAAGTATTCTTATAATTATATAACACTAATTTGAAATTAATTGAGTGAAAAAATATTTTTATAAATGTTAAAATTTTATATCATAATCTTTATAGAAAATATCTATTTTTAATTTTTTAGATAAAAACTACACAACATTAATAAAACAATTATTTAAAAATAACTCTTTCATCGTTATCATGGTCATTAAATTTAATCTTGATAATCATTATTTTATGCCTAAAATGAAATTGAACTCATTAAATAATATTAAAATTTTGATATAAAATATAAAATCTATTTTTAGATTTAGAAAACTAATTTTTAAGATAAGAGAATAAAAATGGTTTTTACTATAAAATATTACTTAAGTTCCAAAATGTTAAACATGGGTTTTATAAATTCAACATAGTTATTTAAAATGATTTATTTTACTTTATAAATATATATGATTATAGTAAAAAAATTATTTATTAATTATTTTACTAATTATTCTTGTTTTTCTAAGTTTTTCACATCTATTTGTTGATCAAGCGGGTTCTATTTTGAGGAATTATTTTTTTTTTTTGATTCAAGGGAATCATGGGATCAGGTACCTAGTGAGTTATGTCATCATATGTTCGATCACTATATAGTATGTATAAATAAACAATGTAAGTTCTTTTGAATTTATATAATTTCTAATTTTCTATATTATTAATTATTTGTAGGGTTCACGATCTCCTATTGATGAGAGTATGAGGCCTTCTATTTAAGAGGCATGGGGGTATTTCAGGTGTGATCATTTCCATCAATTTATACATATACTTTGGAGGAGATCAATGTTGATATAATTTTCGACAGTATTTGATGAGTCTTATAGGCCTCATCGACCATATTATTTCCTCACTCAAACTTGGTAGGGATTGTGCATGTACTATATATGGGAGAGTTTCCAAAATAGATATGATTCTAGTCAATAGAATTAGGGGAGACATGCTGTCACACATAGATCTAGGATTCATTATTTCAGTATACATAATTGGAATTTGGTATGTCATATTATTTAATGAATTGTATATATATATATATATATTTAATACTAAAATTATATAACAAATTTATACAGTATGTTGTTGATCTAACCATTAAAGAGTTTGATGTGTACAATGTGATGTACATTTATAGTACTGGAACAATTATTAGTGTTATTCAACACAGATTATGGCTAGTATTTTTTATTTTTTCCACTTAAAATATTATTTTTTTATCTTCTTAATTTTTATTTATATGGTTGTAGGAGACATGTGAGAAAGAGGTTTCTTGCACATAAAATAATCAGGACGAGATAGAGGGTGGTGGTGATTAGGGTTCATACAAGTTACATTTTGATAATGTGGCTTTGATTCAAGAAATGATTAACAGTCGTCAGAAAGGTCTGGTGATCAATATTGGTTCACAATCAAAACCATATAGTTACAACATCACTGAAGTGATGGCATCATATGGCTTAAAGGGATCATGTGTGGGATCATTTTTGACTTAATTTATAGTTTTAGAGTATGAGAAGGGGTTTTAATCTCATCATTATCTTATATAGAGTTTTAACAGAGATCATAAAGATCAGCGATAGTAGTAGGAAGAGTAGTGATGACTGTAGGATCATTGGTATGAGGAGATGATGGATATATGTGATGACTTACACTAGGTTTAGGGATGGAGTGTCCTCCTCTAGATGGAGTTTATTCTTTGCCTCCTTAGGTCATTATTATTTTATTTCTTTTTATGTACTTTTTTTAATCTATTAGTTACAATTTTATAATGAAAGAATTTTTAAAAAATCCGTATATTTTATTTTATTTTTTATATTTTTGTGTTTTTTTATGGAATATAAAATTTATCATAAAAAAATCTGTAGTGAATTATTTATGGTGGAATAGGTGGTATGTTGAAGATAATTTAGCATTAGACTATTTGCAACAAATCTATCATAAATATTATTATTTAAAACATGGTTTTTCACAATGGATTATTTGTAACAGATTGTCATCACAAATAAATTTTTAAGGTGGAATTTCATTATAATAAACGCATGACACAAAACCTATTTTTTTGTGAATTACTATTTCAAAACCAACTTGGTGCTTGAGTATATCATGAACTTAATCCTAAATAAAGAACTTGGATTGAGGGAATACCAAAAACCTTCCATAAATGCTCTAAATGTAAAAGGAATATGATGGTCACACTAAATGAGAAGTCAGAATAAATAATTATAAGATAATCCATGAAAAATGATTTGAGGTAAATTGTATGGTCTTGGTCCTACATGTTTGCAATGTGGTAAGAGATGAAATTTCAAAAAGGATTTCACAATCACAAATAAATTTCTAGAAGTACATATTGTAGAAGTTTAAATGCTATTAGTATGTCTGCGGGATGGAATAACTTATTACATAGTATTAACATTCTAGTGGATTCATGGTTAATTGACTTAGGATCATCATTTCTCTCTATGGAAGAGCAGGGATTCTTGGTGAAGTATGTTTCTAGAAAATTCCTCAAAGTAAATTTTGTAGATGATGGGGCTATTTAAGTTGAGGGAAAAATTGATGTCAATATATAGATAAAAACAGAATATTCTTGTAGCTGAAATAATTTATACACATCCTAGGGATACGTAATAACCTAATTTCTATAGGATGTCTTGACGAGGTAGGCTATGAAACTACCTTTTCCAACAAATCATATAAGGTGAATCAAGGATCCATAGTTTTGGTATGATGAGGAAAGGATTGGACCCTATATCTGACCAAAAGATCATATGGAATGTTAATTACTGAATTATCAACTTCCAAAATTCTAGATCTGTGGTATTGTAAACTTAAATATCTTAGTGATAAGAACATGGATGTTTTAACAACAAAATACATGTTGAATCTTGATCACACTAATTTTTTTTTCTTTTTGTGAGTTATGTTCTTGGAAAGAAAAATAGGGTGTGGTTCAACCTAAACTACAGGACTCCCAAATCCTTGAAATTAGAACTGGTTCACTTAGATGTTTGAGGGCCTTCACTAGTCTAATCTCATGATGGGTCACTTTACTTCAAGAATTTTATTGACAATGAAATAAGTTTGGGTTCAATTTCTAAATAATAAGTCTTATGAATTTTCAAGTTTTTTTCAATAGAAGGCCATGGTAGAGATTGAAACTAGTTAGAAGTTAAAATATCTAATATTAAATAATGGTGGAGATTAAAACGAAAGGAACTTTCAAAACTTTTTTTGAAATAAGGGGATCTAAATGGAGAAAACTATGTCTGATACACCACATAAGAATTGTGTGGAAAAGAGAATGAATTCGACATTAACAAAGAATGTGTGTATCAAGAGGGTACACTAAGGAATTCCCAAGTATATTTGGAAAAGGTGGTGAACAAAAAAAGTGTACTTGGTTAAAAAAAGTATATATCCTCTATTAGTATAGTAATTTATAGAATAGTTAAAGTCTATAAAATAACTAGAAGTTAGCCACCTAAAATTTTTGAGAAGCATAAAATATGTCCATGTAAATTCTATGGATGTAGATAAACTCGATGAAAATTCCAATAAATGTTTCTTTGTAGGATATAGTGATGACAATTTTGTATTTTTACTCTAGGATTATTATCATCAAAAGATAATCCGGATTCAAGATGTTCTCTTTAATGAGAATCTCATGTGGAAGGACCAAAACTTGAATGAGAAGTAAGATGAGAGAAAGGAATCAACTGACCAAGTCCAAGTTGATCTGAGTAGGGATTGTTAGGTACTAATGAGAATGGTCAAATGGTAAAAGGGGGGTGAAATAACCATTTAAAATAATTTTAACCACTTATCAATGTTATGTTAATACAGTAGAAAAAATAAAGATAAATGAACACATAGATGTTTGTAATAGTTTGGATCTAAATGATCCCCTCTCACAAAATAGGAGATATAGGACCCACTATAATGGACTCTCTGAATTTTTAAGGGAGATCACAACCCTTTTACAATTTCCTTTTTAACCCCTGGAGGCACTACCCAAGAAACAGCCTTTTTCATACATAGTGGACTAACCCAATCACGCTACCTTTTTCACACCTAGAGGAACAACCTAGAAGAAACCTTTTGAAGTGGTGGTAAAAACCAAACATTTCTTTTACCTAGTATAAGGAACAAAATAATCCCCAGTATTTTTCCAGTTATGGCATAACCCAATTTACCCTTCCATTTGCTCACCTAGAAGCACAACCCAAAGCTTGACTTTTGTATGGGAGTCATAACCCATTGTCCTAATTTTTAATGGGTAATATAACCTGGTATAGTTACACACACAGAAAATAATAGAAAAAAATAAAACTAGATAGAACTAGATAGACTATTTTTAATCTGAGTGTTGTGGCAGTAATGTTCTCTTCCAACAAAAAAGGATTAAACAATTGTACTTCATTTGAGAGTAGTAGTTGATTTCCAAATTATATAGAACTTATATAATACAATAATATCATCTACCTAATATATTGATATGGATATTTCAAACACCTTATATAGAGTTCTTATATGCATAGTAGATTCAAATCATGAATTCCATTGCATTTTATCCTTCCCAAAGAAACATATGATTTCTTCATTGAATGTACAAGCACAACATACCCATGTGGTCCACATTGATAATATTTAATATTAAAAACATGTTTTATAGTGATAAAATGTTATAATAATTAATACATTATCAATAAACAATAATAATCAACATTAAATACCCTTGAAAAACTCTCATAAATTATACAAGATAAACTATTCAAATTTCAACCAAATTAAATTTAAAACTCATTTTTTTTCAAGAAACCAGTGTGTTACTTCAACCCATGTGATGAGAATTTAATATTTCATATAATTCTTCCAAATAAAATTACTTATTATTTGAATAATTAATAATTATTTAAGGAATAATTAAATCAAGATAATCATGTGAAACAAACATGAAATAATTTAAAATATATAATTATAAATAAAAAAGAGCATGTATTGAACTAAAATATGATAAAATAATTAAGTGACCATAGTTCATAACATATTTTTAATAATTTTCTAGATTTCTAATTTATAAGGTAGTGTTGGGACCAAGTTAGATGGAAGTTGTTTTTGAAAGTTGGAAAAATTTTGTACGAAAATGTTGTCTTTTGTTGTCAAGAAAAAGAAATCACCTCACTTTGTAAGTGTTGGTGTAGAACAATGGGGACATAATGATGAATCTAAATAATAATATAGAACCCAAAAATATTAATAAAACCCATAGTATTAGGAAAATTTTATCTATGAGAAAAGGTTTATCAGACTCACCTTGGGTCTGGAAGAAAAGTTTTGATCGTAATGAGGATTTTTATCAGAGTTGGAATGGCTCCCATGTAAATATAATGATTCTTTTCTGATCTTGGAGTTCTTATAAATCATAAGTTGTCAAGGAAACTTGTGATTCAAGTATTATGAAGGAAAGGGGTAGAACAAGTTTTGTCAATCGGTTTGAGGTTTAGTTGGAAAGAAATAAGAAACTAGAAAGATGGGAAATTATAATAATTTTCATTATAAGTTAGATGATTCTACACCAATCCTAAATGTTCTCACATTCATGAGGAATTCATGATTACAATCAGGATTTTTCAGAATAAGAATGTTTAATATGTCAAAGTTTTCCAGTATCAGTTTATCGGTGTAAGATCACCAGATATAGGATTGTTTGGAGGCTGGAAAGTATGTTTGAAACTTGATAAGATGGAGATTTTGGTTTTCAGTCAGACTAATAAGCCATAAGATTTAAATAATCAGAGAAGGAAAATTGGAAGTTGCTAAAGTTTAAGATTTTTAAGTTGCTGATACTGATTTATCGGATGTAGTGTGCCACCAATACATCAGAGTAATCCTAACACTAATCCATCAGACATAACTATGGTTAGAAAAGGGTATCAGGGGTAGAAAATTTTGTTAAAGTAGATCAGTTAGTGAAGATTATTGATATTGATAATAAATTTTAGATTGTTGGGACCGATGCAGGTAATAAAGTTAGAGACCAATCAAATAGATGAATATCAACAATGTAGTCAACCATTTTAATCAGGTTGAATTGTTTTTATCAATTGGTTTAAGAGGAAGTAAAATAAAGTTTTCTTTTCTAGAGGGTCAAGAGAGAAAGGAGAATTTATGTTTATTTTTAGGTGGTTTAAGAAGAAAAAATGAGAATAAAAGGGTTTTTTTTATCAAGTAGTTCAAGAGTCATCAGATAATATGTGATGTTGACTCATCGGACTAGAGGTAACACTGATCCATTAGAGTGAAATAGTCAGAGACTGATCTATCAAATGTATGATGACATTGATACTTCATCAGACACGGGATCATCGGTCTAAAGAAGTTTTTGAACAATTGAATAAAATATGAAATTTTTTGAAGCTATTATAGAAGTGGTCATCAAAGAAGTATTGATATCTTTAGAATTTGAGACTATGTTTATGGCAGAAAAGTTTCAATGTTTTTTATTACACATGGTCATCATAATGAGAATTATCCGGTTATTATATATTAGCAAGTAGGTCAATAAAATCAGATTGACCATATGTATTCATTGTAATGAAGAAATTGGAATGAAAATTGGAATCAAACTAAAGAATGGCTAGAATGTATGAAGTGAGCTAAATATGTGAGAAATTTTGAGAAGGTTTGAGAAAAAATGAGAAGAGTTGGGAAGCGTTGAAAAAAATAAAAGATGAATTTTGAAATGAAAATGAAATTATAAATTAATAAAATTTGGTTAAGTGGTAAAACTTTTCATATTACCACCTAAACCAATTTTAGAGAACCTATAAAAGGAGGAGAGTATATTGTACTTTCTAATGAATCAGAACACTATTCACATGTGAACAAAGAGAGATAAGATCTGAATTTTGAGTGAAAAGATATTTCTGGACCGAGATTTCCTAAGGAAGTTTTTTGAATATAAGAATAATAAGGAAGATAATATTCAGAGTTTATCAAATTAGAATGGGTCATCGGATCAGGAAATCAGATTGGCATTTTTGGACTCAAGTAGAAGCAATTCATAATTGTTTCAATGGTATTTTGGAAAAGTTATATTTTTGAACTGAGCAATTGGAATGAGTAATCAAACTGTGGAATCGGACTGAGTATCGTTATGAAGGCTAGAGAAATTATTACCTTCTACTGGGTAAGAAAGTAAAGAATTGTGTTGAAGATTATATTTGTGAAAGTTGATAAGGAATAACATCAAATTTTTTTGAACCAATTGGTGAAGATTTCATTACTTTTTACACAAACGTTTTGCCCATATTTCATGCTACTTTAATCACATGCACTATTGTATTTAACATAGTGCTACACAAGTGTCAAGGAATATCCTACTTTTTGTATTCACACAAAAAGATTGTTTTCTAGTGGATTTTGTGGTTTTGGATTTTTTCTAAACCATACTAAGGATGTAGAAACTCTTGTTGAGTAGCGAGCCTTATAAATACTTATTTTCTAGTGGATGTGTGATTGTTTTATTTTTCATAAATGTGATAACTCTTTAATAGGAGGTCAAGGTTGTTTCAAAAGAAATAAAACTTAAAAGAAAAAGATATCACTAATTCTCCCCCTCCCCCTCTTAGTGATATATTGATCCTTTCTGGGAAATATCAAGTGGTATTAGAGTAAAGGTTCCCTTCATTTACTCTTTTCTGAAGTTTTTGAAGAGAAGTTGAGATGGAAAATTTGAATTGTGTGAATAGTAAGGTGACCCCGGCCTTTGATGGTAAGAACTATCTTATCTGGAAAGATATAATGTTTACTTATCTTATATATCTTGGGTATTATGTTCTTGAAACTGCAATAGATATATTTCTTCCTATTTATAAAAAATTTCCTCTTACATCTGTTGACAAGAAGAATCATAAGGATGATAGAAGATCTAAGAATGCATTACTCTTATCACTTTTTTAAAGTGAGTTTCTAAGAGTGAAGGTATTTTCTACTATCAATGGTATCTGGTAAAAATTGAAGAACACTTAAAAAGGTAAAACAAAGGTGAATAAATCCAAGTTACAAATCTGGAGGCTGAATTATGAAGATTTGGAAATGGGTGAGTTTGAATCTATTGGTAACTTCTTTACAAGGGTGAATGATATTTTAGTACCATCAGATATATCGGTGAAGAGTTATAATATTCTACTATTGTTGAAAATATCTTGAGAATTATTCATAACAAGGTTGATTCCAAATTTTATTCATTGGAAGATAGAGATCATAAAATATTATCTCTAGATGATTTTCATAGTATTATTACTTATGAAATGAGAAGGGGTAAAGGTATGAAAGGTAAATCAAAAGTTGATAGAGAAATGTATTTCAAGTATTCAAATAAAGAAAATCCTAAGAATATTATTTAACAATAAGAATCTGGAGATTCTAATTCCAAAAAATGAGATATGTAAAAATATTGATTAATTTTTATCCTTATTTTCTAAAAATATGAAAAGATGTATAGGTAAATATAAGGGAAAATTCACTAGAAATTTTTTGAATGTGGAGTTGTTTTGAAGAAAGAAATAAGAGGACAGTGATGAAGATGAAATGAGGTCAAAAAAATCATGGAATAAATAGGGTTATAAGGATAAATCTTATTCAAATTGGAAAGATATAAAATTGTCCAAATCAAAAAGGAGAAGTTTTTTGTATAAATATGGTGAAGAAGAAAACAATGAAGCTGAATCTGAAAAGTTTGATAAGAATGCAGGGGAGAGTACTTTCATTACAGTGGACAACAATGAAGAGTTCAGAAGTATAATTTTTAAATAATAAGAAGAAACACAATTGTAATTTTGTCTGAAAGAATAATTGAAAGAATGTATGAGAAAGATTGGAAGGATTGAGAAAGAAATCAATAAATTAAAAAAAAATACGCAACAAACAATTGAGAATTTTTTTTTGATGAGAAAGTGAAGCTTCTAGAAAAGATTGATGACTTAAAGAAATCTATTGGGAAAGAAAAGAATTTGAATGAACATATAGAAATTAATGTGAAAGGAAAAATAAGAATAATTGTAACTTTTTCAATAAAAACTTTCAAAAGTCAATCATAGAGTTACAAGTTTCAAGAATTCTATTTCTGAAGTTGGTAAAAGATCTGGGAAGGATAAACTTGATAAGGATAAACAAAATTTACCTTCAAAGGTTGAGAATAAATTTTAAATTGTCTCTAAGAAGAAGAAATCTGGAAAATTTATGTATGTGTCCAAAACCAACAAAGTAGAGAAGTCAAAAGTTTCTAAAATTTATGAATCCAAAAAAAATTCTACTACTTCTGGTTCTAATAAGGCTAGAAATAAATCTTAATTCATAAAAAAGATTCTATGTGATAACATAAAGGTTTATGTTCAAAAATTTTATAATGAGAAAGATAAGAATTGTAAGGGCACAGATCCACATGGATCAACCCTGTGTGTGTTTCCAAGGCTTGAGGTGCCTAGAGGAGGCTTGAAGGAAGCCTGGAGTAGTTTAGTTGCTAGAATACGAAAGCAAGGAAGGATTTCATGTCATGAAAAGTTACATGACATGAAAGTGGGTTCCATTTCATGTAATAGATCAGGGTTTGAAAAATAAAATAAAGTGAAGAGGTGACTCATTTTACAGTGAAAACCAAATTCTAGGGATTACACAGCATGAAAGGGGATTACAAGTCATGTAATTCCCCTATGTTGTATGTTATAAAAAATCTCCAGTCACTTAGGTAGTCTGACCCTGCAGCTATAGTGACTCCCTCTTGACTCTAGGTGACTTGGTAACCCCCTCTTTAACATTTTGGGGATTCCTTCATCAAGGATCGATTTCTAGTTTCCATCTTTGATCTATGGTGATCCATGGTGATCTAAGGTGTGTTTTTCCATCATTTTCCAACATTTTCTCTCAGTTTGATCTCTTTTTCCTCCCATTATTCTTTTAGTGCAATGAATTATGATATATCATGTTTCAAATGGGGTTTTTCTTGGTTTTTGGTTGGTGTGGATGTGTTGTGGCGTCCTCAGGTGGATGAAGTTCTTGCGGGAGAGTTGATCGGAGATTCGTTGTGTGGTCTGTTCTCATGTGAAGAACGTCGATGAACTTTTGAGGTAGGTAATTCATTGATTCTATATTTATTTACATGATATTGTATAGTTATCATTATTTATATCCTTGGATCATAATGAAATTGACATAATAATTATTTTAACCCAATTAAAGAATTGGTATTTATCTCATAGCGATGTGGTTTCTTTGTACTGTGATAACAGTTTGCCTCTTGATTTACTAGATAATGTGATATCTATGTATTTATTGGTTTATCATGTTTTTCTTGATGGAAATTGGTAAAGAACTTAATGCTATAATTAATTTATAATTAATTGGCTAAAAGATAAAGAGGCATGTTTAATGAATATGGTTGTTGTTTTAATTTGATGATAATAAAATTAATGCAAGTGTGCATGTTTAATTGAATTGGTTAATGAAATTGAAGAATGTTTATTCTTATTGATAAAATAATTAAAGTCATGTTAAATTAATTATTTAATTATTTTTTGATATCTTGTGATATCTTGTTGCATAGGTTTTCTGTAGTTGGAATTGGTGAATAATGAATTGGTTAATTATAGATGGCATATGAACTGGTTTATGTGATAAAAGATAATGCCTTTATAGGGCCTGATTTTCCCATTTTCTTATAAAGGCCAGATTCCTTGTGCTTTATATCTATGATATCTCGTTGTGTGTGAAGGTTGGATTCCTTGATTTAGGGCCAAGAGCTTGATTGTTACGTTTGTTTCATGCTTTTTATGATGTGATGTGAGTGTGGGATTGGAGGGTTATTGTGGTATGTGAGGTATGGAGGCCCAGATGTGTTGTGAGCTTAGGATGGTTGATCCTGGAGGGATATTATAGTATGAAAGGTTGGTAGGCCGGAATGTGTTGTGAGCCTGAGATGGCTGAGCCTGAAGGACTGTTGTGGTATGAGGGGTGAGGAGGCCCATATGTGTTGTGAGCCTAGGATGACTGATCATAGAGAGTTTTTGTGGTATGAGTTATAGGGTGGCCTAGTTTTTGAGGTAGCATTTGATTCCTGGAGTGAAGAGATGCATCGAGATATTCATGTGGTGTTGGGGAGGACACCAGAGATGATGGAGCAGGTTGAAGCTCAACTTACCCATTGTTATGAAAGTTGGATGCTTGTTCAAATCAGTTGCTTGTCTAATAGCCATGTTTTTGTTTATCTTCTTTCCTTTCCCCACTACTTGAGGCAAATGGTTTTGGTTACTCTCCTTCCAAGATAGGTGAAGACACGTGGGGTATGCCATGTGATTTCTGTGTTTATCTCCTCGTGGTTGGGTGAGTCTATGATCCTACTATAGGTGGAGAAGTCTCGATGGGTAATTCAACTACTCACCATGTTGATCCCCCAGTGTTTGGTATCTTATAATTTTTTCCTAGAATACCTTGTAATATGGAAATTAATTTTGTTAATAAATGAATTAATGTTTAATCCATGTGGTTAGAGCTTGCTGGGATGCAATGCTGAGGTTATAATCATGAGAAGTCATGGACTCAATTTTCTTATGCCTAGAGGGCATAGATCTTGTTGTGATGCTAATGTAATGTAATGTGGAAATTTTAATGGTTAATTAATGGTTAAATAATTAATTAACATAAAGTGAAACTGATAAAAAGGGATAAAGTAAATTAATGTATCTCTTTAAATGGTTGTGTGCTTATAGAATATATGGTCTTTGTAGTGGCAGTCGGGAGTCCGAGAGACGTTAGCTACAGTTGATTATAAGACTAGGATATGCCCATTATGTTGTTTTGAGATATATTATATCCTATAATTTTTTTATAAGATACACTATCATGTCGGTTGGGGAAACTAGAACCCGGGGATTATGAGCCTTGGGGGTGTTTTTCCTAACATCCCAGTGGGAGGATGGATGGATGACTACCCTCTTTGGCCCCACTCTCTTCTATTGGTTATTACTTTTTATGGTATGAATGGCGGTTAGTTTTCCTCATATATATGTGTGTAGAGGGTTGTAATATCTTCTGGTTATTTCACATGCATGTATTCAGGATATAGTTTCCTATGGAATACTATAGGTATAATGTGTATAGGATGTGATGGCTTGAGGATCCTTACTCGGTGTATGGGTAGTGATGGATTAAGGTATAATACTCAATGTATGATACACATTATGTGGTCCATGGTGGCTCCCAGAAACTACCTGGTTACTTTTGGTTACATGGATGTGGTGGTGTGATTCATGAGGTGCATATTGTGGTGATTCACCCAGGTGTATGTGGGATAACTTTTTTGGAGTGAGATACTCAGGACGTGTGATGTTAGGGAAAATCAAAAAACTAGTGGGGAAGTGGTAGCAGGGTACCCTTGATATTATTTATTATATATCCTTGTATGCGATACTTGGTGAGAGTATCCATTGTGAGGATGGGAACTTAATATATCTATTTAGGTGGAAAGTTAGTTTCACTTGTTGTTCACTACGCTTCAGCATGATTTCTTTACATTTTGCATGAGAGGCTCCAGGGAGGATCATATTGAGTATAATGTTATACTCACCCTACTTATATATAAATTATTTTCATGTTAGTTGGATCAGGTTGGAGATCAGGTTGGTTACTAATAGCTTGGGGTTTTCATGAGATATTTGGGCTTTGTGGTCACTGCCATCTTTACTTTCTTTTGATACTTGCAGTTTTCTCTTTCGGTTTTAGTAGTTCTTGCATGACATTACATTTGTGTACTTGGGTTTTCTTTTATATTAGAGTTTGAGAAGGAGTTGTTTGGTGTCTATCTTATCTCTATATTTTGGTTGTGTTCTCTTAGAGAGTAATGCCTCCCATCTATGTGGTTGTTATACTCTCGGTGCTAGTCTCCAACCCAAGGCTTACCGGAGGTGAGACTTAGGGGGGTTATTATCTATCTTCTTCCATTTCCATCCCATGAGGGGTACACCTTATGGGTAAGGGGTCATTATAGAGTGGTATCAGATCCGGGTTGAGGGATAGGATGGAGTTTGGAGTTTGGCACATGGGAGGTTATATGGGTTGGTAGGGAAATGGTGTTATCTAGGTTTAGTGAGAATTGTAAACATGGGAGACCAGCTGAGACATGGGTATTTAGGTCCCCTATGATCTGATGCACAGACCTTTAAGCTTACAATGGATACTAAATGAAGTGATACTGGTTGTAGGGTATAGACCTAAGAAAGGACCATGCATCATTATTCTTTATAAGTATTTTTGAATGGGTAGACCTTGGGATTGGTTAACCTAAAATGAATAAAAGAAAACAATTAATTAATGTCAAATTCTTCCATATTCCAAGTTTAAGAGATCTAACTATCCTACTTTTGTAAGCAAGGATCCATGTGGACATCCTCATCAGGTTCGCACAAAATATATTCAGTGTGTGGCACCAGCAGATCATCGTAGAGCAAAGGTTAACAACGAAAAAACTTGGAGGAGGAAACTCTGAGAGTTTCAGTTCCATATTCTGAAGAGGTATGAGGGCTTAGTTTTAGATACAATCACAGAAATTTGGTTGGAGTGGGTTGAGATATCCTTCAGTTCTATCTGCACTCATAAGAATCACCGGTTATCGTTGGTTATGATGATGTTGTATGGGGTAGTGAGGTAGTGGTGTTTCGTGTTCCTTAAAGATTTTTAGGAGTCGGTAGTCTCATGGGAGGAGTTTTGAGACTAGTTTATATCCAAGTTTCTTTCTTCTACCGCAAAGTTGGACAGTTGCTAGGAGTTTTTTACCCTTAGGTAGGGGAGCTCCAGTGTGTGAGAGTTTGGGATCCATTTTAATAACCTTCTGTGATATGATTCGGACATGTTTTCATATGAGGAGGCCAGTGTGAGGCATTCTGAGGAGGATTTTCATCAATATATCCAGTTCCATGTCACCCTATTTATATTGAAGATGTATCTCGAGGTGTTAGAAATAGAATATGTCATCGAAAGGATGTTATCCATAAATAGATCATCATGAGAGGGGAGTCATCATGATTCCTCGTGAAGTAGAGCTATGGTTTGGGGTTCCCAATTGTCAGGACAAAAGAGCTTTCGACCAGCTAGGGGTGGGTCTCATCCTTCAATGTCCCATTTCTCTAGGGTAAGTAGATCTCGGGCCTATGCTAAGGGATCATATGCATTTTTTTTTTATGGAGGCTGAGTTCATCAGTGGATAGAGTGCCTGACCTTTCTGAGCAATCAATGTGCACTAGTTTTTCCACTTCAGGTTCCTCCGTTGTTGTAGTTCTAGTTGAGGAAGCAGTAGCAGGCTGCTCCAGTTTGGGATTGAAAGAGAGTAGTTGGGGAAATAAGAGGATAACCCTAGGAATCTCATCATCCTCATAGAGTAGTGCGAGACTGTGTATTTGGTTTTCAATAGGGTTAGAGAGGTCATGGAGCAGGTCATGGCCAGCTTCATGTTTTAGCATTTCCAACACTAGGCCAGCTAAACATCATTCAAGGTACCCTTTTCTTGTTTTCTAATTGGGTGCATTCCTTGTTTGATCCAGGATCGATGAACTCCTTTATATCACCTACCCTTTTCCATGATTTGGGACTTGAGGTAGAGATACTTATAGTTCCCTTGGCATTGACTATGCCAGTTGGAGGTCGAGATGACTTGTTCGAATTATGTAGAAACTTTGAGCTAGTGTTGGGGCAGCACCGCTCTTAAGGATATTTCTTATGTTTATGGATAAAACCATATAAAATCATCCTTGGCATGGATTATTTTTATTTGGTGAAGGATTTCATGGATTAATTCAGGAGGTTGGTTGTGTTCTTTAATGCTAATGGAGAGATAGTAGTGTTTATTGGAAAGTGAGACCCTCATATGGGTCAAAGGCATGTTCCATCGTTTTCATCCTTTATAGATGAGATAATGGTGAGTTCATCAGAGGTTCATAAGTTGGTGTTTCCTAAGTTCATAAAAGAGTACCCTAATTCCTTTCTAGGGGAGGCTGTAGCATTACCCCTTTCGACGAGAGATCAAGTTCAGGATCAAACTATAGAAGTTGTGTCTCTTATCTCAATGTCTCCATATAGGATGGATCCTTCTAAGTTGCGAGAGTTGTGTATACAAATCAATGTTCTATTGTAGTTTGGTTTTGTCTGGCCAAGTGTGTCACTGTGGGGTGCACCGGTTTTTTTCATAAAGAAGGATGGCAGCAGTTTGCGGTTGTGTATCGATTATCGTCGCTTGAACCAAGTGACATTGAAGAACCGCTACCCTCTTCTATGGATTGATGATTTATTCGATCAACTAAAGGGTGAAATTTGGTTCTCTAAGATAAACTTATGGTTAGTATATCATCATATGTGTGTGAAGGATGAGGATATTTTGGAGATTGCTTTCTGTTGTCATCATGGGCATTATGATTTTTTTGTGATGTCGTTCAGTATGACGAATGGTCTAGGTATGTTAATGGGGTTAATGAATGATGTGTTATATGAGTTTCTAGATAGGTTTATGATTGTTTTCATCAAATAAATCCTTGTATTCTCTGCATCTTGGGAGTATCATGCAGAGTACCTGCATTCCATTTTGTGTGTTATTTTTCATGAGAAGTTGTTTGGGAAGTTGTTGAAGTGTAAGTTTTGGGCTTAAGAAGTCCATTTATTAGGGTATGTTATATCCCAATAAAGATAATTTTTGTATCCATTTAAGGTGTAAGAATTTGTGTCTTGGGAATCCCCTAAGACAGTGGAAGAGGTGTGAAGTTTCCTTGGACTTTTAGGCTATCACCAGAGGTTTGTAGCCAATTTATCTCAGGTTTCAACACCTGGGATAGTATTGACTAGAAAGGATCAGGTGTTCATGTGGAATAAAAAGTCTCATACATATTTTGAGTATTTAAATAATAAGTTGGTCAGTGCTCCATTCTTTTTCTACCTACAGAAAGAGTTTAGTTTGAAGTTTTGTATCATTCTTCACGTCTTGGGTTGGGTTGTGTTCTAATGCAGTAGAGATCAGTCATTTCTTATGGGTCTCTACAGTTACATCCTCATGAGTGTAACTATACAACCCATGATCTTGAATTGGTGGTAGTAGTGTTTTCCCTGATGTTCTGGAGACATTACCTCATCAACGAGCATTTTGTAGTCTTCATCAGTCATAATATCATGAGGTATGTATTCTCCAAATGTGACTTGAACTTTCATTAGTTTCTATGGATGGAGTTATTATAGTATTACAACATTTATATTTCATATACACTTTTAAATAGGAATGTTTCAGCAGATTCACTTAGTAGGAAGTCATGTGGTGATATAGTGGGTGAATCAAGAAATTATTGGAGAGTGATGTCACACCCATGACTTATTTTAAAGTCATTTTTTCATTTAATTTCCATTATTTATTTTTTTTGGAGGTTTCCCATCCATTTTGGTGAAAATGGTGGGTTTTTAAAATTTGGGCCAAACTATGAGCCCATTTTCATATTTAAAAATAAAATTTTTTTTCTTTCATAACTCCTTCATTTTTCAACATTTTACACCCATTACAATTCCCAATTGGTACCCCATGGTATATTAAAACCACTATATCAATTTGGACCCCATATGAATCCATAGTAATGATGGATTTGAGTTTTTTATTAAGGTTTTGGGTCATCCTGTAATCACATTTCCTTCTTTAAATTGTTTTTTTAATTTTTCAATATCTCATTCACTTTGTACTTTTTTCAGTGATTTCACCTCCCACCCAAATCCAAAAACTATAGGCTCACTCTCATTATCTATTTCTCTGCTTTGGAGCTCATTTAGACCACGGATTAGGGTGAAAATGCTCAGAGTTTTTCAAATCGTTCAGATTTGAGAAGGTAATTTGATTCTTTCATAAACCTTTCAATTTTTACTCTTTATCCCCCATTTTAGTACCCACTTAACCTACTAAGCCTCATTAGATCATGCCTATCCATTTTGGTTGCTTGTAGATTTAACCTTTGGTGGATTTTGGGTGATTTTCTCATGATTGTTCAAGTTAAGTGATTCCTTCTTGGTTTCTTCCATTTTCCTTAGGGTTTCCTCCCTCTTTCAAGAAGTTCTAAAATGTCCAGAAGTTAGGTTTAGAACCTAGGGTTTGATTTTTTGTCTTTTTAGTCAAATATTGTGGTTTAGGGTTGGTTTTCACCCCCTTGTGGTGCAGCGGTGGTGTGGTTGGTGTTTTGCACCAAGTTTTGAGGGTTTCGGCAAAAAAGGATAGGCGGTTCCATGTGCAACCATTTTATGATGAGTTATCTTACTGTATTTACTCATTTTTCAGATTCCTCATATGCTTTTTGTGGTGAGAAAACTATTTATGATTTATTTGGTTAAGTTTTTAATTTTATAGTTTTATTTTATCTTGAAATTGGGTGTTTTTCATGTGTATCTCTTGGGGTATTATTTGAGTGTGTTTCATAACATATGAAATTGGTTTACTAAATCTTGTTTGGGATTCCAATTATGCTTTGGTAGGGTCTTGGTGTTCCATTTGGTTTGAAAGAGGGTTTTTTAATTGGTTTTATGTGTAAAACCATGTTATGCCTCTTGAAAGTGTTTTATGAAAATGTGTGTGTTTTCATGTTCATCTTTTGTGGTATTATTTGAGGTGATTTTATAATACTTGGGAGTGGTTTATAAAATCTTTATAGGGATTATAATTCTATTTTTTGATTGGTATTGGTGTGATTGTTCCCATGAAAGATGGTTTTGAAATGGGTTTTATGGGCAAAGCTTGGGTATACTCCTTAGAATTGTTTTATGAAAGATTTAAATGATTTAATGATTTATGTAAGAGGTGAAACCATATTGAAAAACTGTTTTGGATTGTGTATATTTTGAAATGGTCCATTTTAAATGTTAAAGGGGATTTCATGTTATGTGTATCCTCCTGGAAATGTTTTTTAAAAATGTTTAACATAATTACTAAAATGTGAAAGTGATGTGAACGTGATGTGGGCTTTTTTGTGTGAGTGGGATGTGAAAAATAGATTTTTTTTTATGAAAAGGGTATTATGTAACATGTGAGTGGGTTTTTATATGATGTTTAGAATCTTGGGAAAGATTTTATAAAATTGTTAAAGGATGTGTTGAATTGTGAATGATATGCAAAATGAGTTGTTGGCTATTTTTGTGTGAGTTGAATTTCATAATCAATTTGAATGAAAAGGGGGATTATGTGCTTGTGTGATGTACATATGGGATGTTTGGTTGATGTGTGATGTGGAATTGGTATTTTCATGTGAAAATTATATTTCATGGCTTGTTGAACTTGTTTGAGCACAAGAGGGAAACTCGGGTATCTAGGTGGGTGGACATGTACTAGTATGCTAGTGATCTCGTGGGGTTTAGCCTCAGTTTCACATATCAAGATTGATGCTTACAATACTAACTAAACTATTATGATGATGATGATTTGGGACCAATAGTTTATAGGTATGTTCCCTACTAGTGGCTCGTTCATGAGAATGGATATTGTGATGGTTACTTTCACCAAGATATGAGGTACCTAGGACACACAATGAGCTAGTGCCTAGGGGTTATTTCCTATTGCTTGTGATCATTAGATGATTTACTCTTACCATCGGCATATGGTATGTTTGGATATAAATTTCAGTAGATTTTTCATTTTATTTAAAAGTGTTTATTCTTTAAAATTTCCCACTTGAAAACTATTTTAATTTTTAAAGTTGCATCTTTTAGAAATTGTAACTAGCATTTCATGTTTTTAAAAACATACATGCTTTTAGTCTTTGAATTTTTATCATATGGAATCTATCAGTGGTGGTACCCTACTGGGATTTGGCTCAAACCCTACTTACACCCTTGGTTGTAAGTATACTTGCTGATTTTTTTTCCACGGGTTCGGGTACAGCTTTTGTGCCTATGGTTCGGGTTTTAGCGGTCCAACGTGATGCGGTGTTGTGGATATGGCTTGAGGGTGGTGCCTCTTTCCATGTGGAGGTTCTTGGGATGTCATTTTTGGTTTTTTACCTTTTTAATGGTCTGAGAATTATTTTAAGTTGTGTAATTAAATTCTAAAATTTTATTAAAGATGATTTTTTTTTGAAAAATACAGATCCGTTTTATTGGATCTGTTTGCCGTTTTAAGTTTATAAACTCGGGTAAATCGTTCCCAATTTTCAGTTTATGATACTCGGGAACTTTTTCCAGCCTATGGGGATCGGTAATACCCTTCGGGCCTTGTTGTGGGATGGTTTTGGTGCCGGTTTAGATGGATACTAGATTCAGTTCGTGATAAAATGGTATCAGAGGAGGTTCGCTCTTTTGGGTCATGTTATATGGGGAACAGTTAGGATATTCTGGAGTTAGGACTATCGGGACTTGACATTCTAGTTATGGGTAGTTTTCCAAGCCATCACACCCCATGAAGGGATTCAATTCTCTAGGGGGATTCCAGATTTTTCTGAGTCCTTTGGTTTTCTTGGTTTGATGATGATTAGGGGAAATGAAAAGAGAGTTGGGTTAATGGTCTTAGTGAGCTCGCAGGGCCTGGCAAGCCATGTGGAGACGGTGATATTTCCTTAGATAACTCTCCGTGATGTTGAAGTGACTGGCGTATGGCCACCAACCATATTTCCAATTCACCCACTGAAACTAGTTTCCTCTCGCATTGTATTGTATTCTTTAGTTTTGAAATCTTGGAAGTTTGGTTTTAAAGAAAAAATGACTTGGTTTTAAGAAGTGTAAAGTTTTTATGAAATGATTTTCTAATAAAGAGGTAATGGTTTGATTTTTTAAATGGTGGAACTAAATTTTCAGAATTGTTTTGAAATGGAAAATGGTGTGTTTACACCTCTTTTGAAAGCAGGAAATTATGTTAATGTTGGTTTTGAAAAAGTGTTCCCAATAGAGTTTTATAAACTATTAAAAGGTGTTTTAATGGTATGAAATGCTTTGAAATTGATGTATATTACTTGAAAGTGAGTATTCATTTGAATTATTTTGATTTTGATTTCATGGTTAGCAGTCTTGAGAAAAAAGGAAGTATTGGTTGATTGTTTTGGTTTTGAAAAGTGAAAAGAATTTTTGTTTTAACATTTAGTATTTCCATGAGCGACCACATGCATGGGGTTATATGGGATGATGTATGGTTAATGTAATGATTGGATTAGTGTCGGGATGGATATGAGGATGGTGCCTGGTGTGGCATGGAAACATGCATGTGTGAGGCCCATGGGGTACCATTGGTGGATACGCTAACCGTTGAACCGTTTGTTTTCAAAGAGATGATTTTAAAGGAAAACTTGATGTCTTGATGACTGGTTTGGGATGGTGTGTCTTATGGGTTTTTGGAAATATTATTTTTGTGGGATGTTTTGAGTCTAATAACCCCTCTTGTTTGAATGGTGTTTTGGGTTTCTATTTCTTTGGTAAGGTGGGTTGAAGGGCTGGTTATTGGTCTCTTCTGAGAAATGTTTTAGGATCCCTTTATGGTGGTTCCCTTCATGTTTTTGGATCTGGTTTGTAGTATGTTTTGACCAATGGACCAGCTTGGTTAGGTCCTTGGGTTCTTTCATTGGATAAGTTACACCCCCATTAAGGTTTAGTGCACGATTGAAGTGAAACCCAGATTATTTTTCCATTGGAAAATCCTCCAGTTGATCAATATAAGGAATCCTTTTATCAAGATTGGGATATTGATCTTACACTATTTCATTTATTTATTTTGTGGGCCCTCTTTTAGCGAGAGAGTTCTCATGGAAGGTTGAAATAGAATTTAGTTTCTTAAGTTACCTAAATCATTGAAGGTGGAAGTGGTTTGGGGTTATTAGTGTGGATGAGTATCTGGATGGTGTCTAAGAAGGCCTTTGGGTCCTTCGTAGTCTCTTTGAAGTAGGGGTTTATGTTAAACCACCAGTTTGGGAAATCTTGTCACGAGAGGATATTACGGCCACTTTCTGGAATTTTGTGTTGTTTGGGGACTTGGCATAAGGTCCCCTTCTATGTATTTTTCCTATCAGTCACAATGGTCACATTCGGCGACGCCTTGTGATGTCTTGTTCTTGTTGATTGTAAAGGTGAAGGTCATGCAATACTCTGAGATTATCTAACATGTTGGGAGTATGTCTCTCATGGGAAAAATTTAAAATCCTCTGTTTTAGAGGAATTTTATTATATGTTTCCTTTCCTTATGTTGTTTCTCACTCGAAGAAACAAGGTGTGGTGTGTGTGTACATCTAATAAGCCCATGTTTCATTGAAATGGTAGGTTAGGGTAAAGTCAGTTTTGGAATGTGTTATGTCTTGGTGAACCCATCTAGGATTAGGGTATAGTTTTCATGACACCAAAAAGAAAATTTCAGTTTAGGGGTTTCCAAAGCCTAACTACGAGGCTGGAGATTCTTCAATCATTTGAGTTCTAGCCATATATCCCAGAGAGAATCTGGCGCGTAGTCAGGGGAAATCCCAGGGTTATTTAAAACCTTGTAGAAAGTCATATCCTCAGTATGAAAGATAGAGAATAGTTTAAACCTATGATGTTTCCATATTGATTTTTTTGTTCTCATTCGATGGAAAGAGGTGGGAGGACCTCAGGTCTATGTTATCGCCCAATGTCATTCTTTTCCCCTTTGGTTTCCATTGAGTTTTTTGGAGTATGGTTGGGAATTTGGCTAGACAGGTTGAGCACATGGTTTTCACATGGTTAGTGGTAACCATTCCCCAGAAAACCATGCAAGTAGAAGGATCCACATGGTTAGTGGATGGTTTCTCAAACTGTGCGGATTAACCGTGCGGTCATCCCAACTCTTTAAATTTGGGTTCTTCCTGTGTTGGCCTATACTGGTCGGTTAAGATGGTTGGTTGTTATGGTGGGGAGACTCACTATGATCCTCATGTATGTTCCTTTGGAAATTTTGAATGGAGGTCTACCCCTTATACCGGGGAGTCCATTTGGGCCTCCCCCTATTATTGTCTCGTACCTATCTCGGGAAAATTTGAGTTGTCTCTTATGGTAGTGAGCCCATTTTTGTCTCCCCATACTAATAACTCATATTGGTCCTTAGTCTTAGCTTAGTGGTAGGTAGTCTTGTTCAGAGTTATCTAAATACCTACATCTTCCTTGGGTAAACATTGGGAGTGGATAATACCCAATGGTCTAGTTAAAGCAAGGTAAGTGTAACCTTGTTCGTTGTTTTTTTTCGTTTGGGTAAATTGTTGGAATTCTATTTGGATATTGTTTGAGGAGTTTTCTTTTAGGATAAAATCTGAATATACTTTATCATTTCTGAAAGTGGTGTATTTTTTGGTTGGTGAGATTATTCCTTCCTTGATTGACCAATTGTACGTGTTTTGGACTTTTGGGGGTGGGTGAAACTTGGCAAAAGAGTCCATTTTGGCCTTTCGATTGGGTTTAGTTTTTGAATTTGGCCTTGTTGTGGCTTTTCAAAGGCAGAAAGTTTTATGGTGGGAATAATTGTCACACCCATGACTTCTTTTAAAGGTATTTTTCATTTAATTTCCATTATTTTTTTGTTTTGGAGGTTTCCCATTCATTTTGGTGGAAATTGTGGGTTTTCAAAATTTGGGCCAAACTGTGAGCCCATTTTCAGATTTAAAAAAAAAATTGTTTCTTTTATAACTCCTTCATTTTTTAACATTTTAGACCCATTACACTTCCCAATTGGAACCCCCCCCCCCAGTATATTAAAACCACCATATCAATTTTGACACCATAGGAATCCATAATAATGATGGATTTGAGTTTTTTATTAAGGTTTTGGGCCAGCCCGTAAGCCCATTACCTTCTTTAAATTATTTTTTTAATTTTTCAATATCTCATTCATTTTGTACGATTTTTCAGTGATTACACATGCCACCCAAATCCAAAACTCGAGGCTCACTCTCATTATCTATTTCTCCACTTTGGAGCTTATTTGGATCGTGTATTAGGGAGAAAATGCTCAGAGTTTCTCAAATCATCTAGATTTGAGAAGGTAATTTTATTATTTCATAAACCTTTCAATTTTCAATCTTTCTCCCTCATTTCAGTCCCCACTTAACCTAATAAGACTCAATAGATCCTACCTATCAGTTTTGGTTGCTTGTAGATACAAACTTTGGTGGATTTGGGGTTATTTCTTCAAGATTGTTCATGGTAAGTGATTTCTTCTTGGTTTCTTCCATTTTCCTTAGGGTTTCCTCCCTCTTTAATGAAGTTATAAAATGTCCAGAAGTTAGGGTTCGAACCTAGGTTTTTATTTTTTGTATTTTTGGTCAAAAATTGTGTTTTAGGGGTGGTTTTCACCCCCTTAAGGTGCGGTGATGGTGTGGTTGATGTTTCACACCAAGTTTTGAGGGTTTCGACACAAAAAGGTAGGTGATTCCATGTGTAACCATTTTATGATGAGTTATCTTGCTATATTTACTCATTTTTCATATTCCTAATATTTTTTTTGTGGTTCAAATACTATTTATGATTGATTTTGTTAAGTGTTTAATTTTATAGTTTCATTTTAGCTTGAAATTGGGTGTTTTTCATGTGTAACTCTTGGGGTATTATTTGGGTGTGTTTCTTAACATATGAAATTGGTTTAATAAATCTTGTTTGGTCTGCCAATTCTAATTTGGTAGGGTTTGGGTGTTCCATTGGGTTTGAAAGAGGGTTTTTGAATGGGTTTTATGTGTAAAACCATGTTATGCCTCTTGAAAGTGTTTTATGAAAATGTGTGTGTTTTCATGTACATCTTTTGTGGTATTATTCAAGGTGATTTTATAATACTTGAGAGTGGTTTATAAAATCTTTCTAGGGCTTCCAATTCTATTTTGGATTTGTATTGGTGTGATTTTTTCCTTGAAATATGGTTTTAAAATGGGTTTTACGTGAAAATCTTGGGTATACTCCTTAGAATTGTTTTATGAAAAATTTGAATGGTTTAATGATTTATGTAAGTGGTGAAACCATATTTGAAAACTATTTTGGATTGTTTATATTTTGAAATGGCCCATTTTAAATTTGAAATGGGATGTCATGTGATGTGTTTCCTCTTGTAAATGTTTTATAAAAATGTTCAACAGAATTAATGAAATGTGAAAGTGATGTGAACGTGATGTGGGCTGTTTTGTGTGAGTGTGATGTGAAAAATGGATTTTGTTTATGAAAAGGGTATTATGTAACATGTTAGTGGGATGTTATATGATTTTTAGAATCTTCGTAAATATTTTATAAAATTTTTAAAGGATGTGCTGAATTGTGAATGATATGAAAAATATATTGTGGGCTATTTTGGTGTAAGTTAGATTTCAAAATCAATTTGAATGAAAAGGTGGATGATGTACTTGTGTGATGTACATGTGGGATGTTTGGTTGATGTGTGTTTTGGAAGTGGTATTTTCATGTGAAATTTATATTTCATGGATTTTTGAACTTATTTGAGCACAATAGGGAAACCGGGGTATCTAAGTGGGTGGACATGTACTAGTATGCTAGTGATCCCATGGGGTTTGGCCTCAATTTTACGTAGCAAGATTGAAGATTAAAACACTAACTAAACTATGATGATTATGATGATTGGGTACCACTAGGTTATGGGTATGTTCCCTACTAGTGGCTCGTGCATGAGAATGGATATTGTGATGGTTACTCTCACCGAGATAAGAGTTACCTGGGACCCACAATGTGCTAGTGCCTAGGGGTTATTTCCTATTGCTTGTGCTCATTAGATGCTCTTACCATCATCATATGGTATGTTTAGCTGGAAATTTCAGTATCTTTTTCATTTTATTTAAAATTGATTATTATTTAAAATAGACCACTTGAAAACTGTTTTAATTTTTAAAGTTGCATCTTTTAAAAATTGTAACTAGCATTTCATGTTTTCGAAAACTTGCATGATTTTCGTATTTGAGTGTTTATCACATTGAATCTATTAATGGCGGTATCCTACTAGGCTTTGTCTCACACCCTACTTACACATTTTTGTGTAAGTAGACTTACTGATTTTGTTGCCACGGGTTTGGGTACAACTGGTGTGCCTATGGTTCGGGTTTTAGCAGTCTAACATGATGTGGTGTTGTGGAGATGGCTTGAGGGAGGTGCCTCTTGAAATGAGGAGTTTCTTGGTCTTTAATTTCTAGTTTTGTACCTTTTTAATGGTCTTTGATCATTGATTTATGTTGTTTAATTAAATTCTGAAATTTTATAAAAGATGATTTTGTTTGAAAAAACCTGATTTGTTTTATTGGATTCTTTTGCTTTTTTAAGTTTATAAAAAATCATTCCCAATTTTCAGTTTATGATACTCGGGCACTTGTGTCAGCCCGTGGGAATCTTGAATTCCCTTTGGGCCTTGTCGCGGGCCGGGTTTGGTGCTGGTTTAAATGGCTACCATATTCAGTTCGTGATAGTGATGTAAGAACTTTCATCATTGCACCTAGATATGGGAAAATTCAGGGGAAGTGGTTGTCTTTTTAGATGAAGGACTAGTAATATCTAGTTCAATAGGTGTAAGAGTCGCAATTGGGTGATCTTGAGGTGGAGGTCTATAGAGACCGAGTTGTTTTTGGCAAGGCCCCTGATGTTTGGTTTGAGGATGAATAGTACCAAGTGTTGTTTCAGGGAAGGCTTTTTGTTTCTTTGGTGATGTGTGAGATGGTTCTAAGATAGTTCTATATTTTACCTTTGTCGGTACATCCTAGAGTGATAAATATGTATCAAGCTTTGATAGGTCAATTTTTGTGTCCTGGGTTGAAGCATGCAGTTGTAGGGTTTTTGTATCGATTTTTGTTCTTCCAGAAGGTGAAGGTCTACATCATATTCCTGGTGGTTTTCTCCAACCATTAGATGTTCCTTAGTGTAAGTTGGAAGACATCTCAATTGAATTTGTTACCAATTTAACTTGATCTAGGGTAGGCTATGAAACTATATGGGTGGTAGTGGATCATCTGGTGAAATCGTACCACTTTATAGTGATCAAGAAGTCTAGATCAATAGAGGTTTTGTCGAGGTAATATCTAGAGGAGGTGGTGAGACTCCATAGATTCATGAGGATAATAATTTTTGATCGAGATCCTTTTTTTACCTCTAGTTTGTGGAGTTGTATTCATAATTCTTTTGGTGATTATAAATTCCTTAGAACTGATTTTCATCCACAGATGGATGGTCAAACAATGCAGACCATCCAGACTCTTGAAGACATGTTGCTCTCTTGTGTCTTGGATTTTGGAGGTTTGTGGATGAGGCACCTAACCTTGGTAGAGTTCTCTTACAAAAATATTTTTCACTCCACCATTAGTATATCATTGTTTGAAGCCTTTTATGGATTCCATTTCTATTCTCTATTGTGCTGGACTAGGGTTATAAATTCAACAATTCTTAAGTCATAAATGGTATAGAATAAAAAAGAGATAGTTCATGTGATTCACGAGAGGATGAAAGTAACATAGGATTTTTAGGAATCCTATGTCTATCATAAGAGGAGACATATGGCTTTTGATGTTGGAGATCATGTGTTCCTAAAGGTGACTCCCTGTCATGGGAAAAGAAGGTTTGGTCATGGGAGTAAACTTTCTCCTCGGTTTGTTGGGCCTTTTGAGGTGTTGGTTCATGTTGGATCCATGGTGTATCAGATAGAACTTTCCCCACAAATGATCCAGATACATGATGTTTTCCATGTGTCATAGCTCCTTCATTATCTTCATGATGACTCTCACATTATCGATTGGGGTGAGATTGATGTTGATGGTGATACGGACTTTGAGGAGTGGCATGTAGAGATCCAAGGCCACTAGGATAAAGTGTTGTGCAGGTGTGTTATCCCCTTGGTTCATGTCTTTTGGTGACATGGTGGCATGGAATAAAGTACCTAGGAACATGAGCTGCAGATACACACTTAGTACCCTGAGTTTTTTGGTGTTTAGATCTTCTCTTGTAATGTTGTTCGTTTTGTGGTTGTAGAACATTTTTGGTTTGTGAGATGGCTTTATCTTGTTTCTTATTTGTATTTCTCTCTTTTGAGAGTTATATCCCTTGGGAGAGTGTTTAGAAGCTATTTTTTGTTATTGTGTGGTTTTTCATTGTTCACCTAGTGTGGTGGTTGAGCTTCTGTGTTGGAAAGATCTTTGAGAGGTGTACTGTGTGGTGGCTATTTGGATTACCCTTTATATTTCCTCTCTAGGTTGGTTTTAGATTCTCAAGGATGGGAATGTTTTGATAGGTATCTGATGTAAGGGGCCAAATCCATGTGGATCGACCATTTGTGTGTTTCTGAGGCTTGAGGTTCCTCGAGGAGGCTTAGAGGAAGTCTGGAGTAGTTCGGTTGCTAGAAGCTAGAAGCAGGGAAGGATTTCACATCATGAAGAGTTACATGATGTGAAAGGGGGTTTCACGTCATGTAATAGATCAGGGTTTGAAAAATAAAATAAAATGAAGATGTGACATGTTTTTAGTGGAAATCAAATTCTGGGGATTACACGATGTGAAAGGGGATTACACGTCATGTAATTCCCTAATGTTGTATGTTTTAAAACATTTCTATCCACTCCGGTTGTCAAACCCTATGGTTTTAGTGGATCCCTCTTAACTCCAGGCAACCCAAAAACCCCCCTTTCAACGTTTTAGGGATTTATTCATCAAGGATTGATTCATAGCTTCCATCTTTGATCTGTTGTGATTTTTGGTGATCCAGGGTGTGTTTTTCCTTCATTTTCCAACGGTTTCTCCTACTTTGATCTCTTTTTCCTCCTGTTCTTCTTTCCATGCAGTAGAATATGATCTACCATGTTTATAATAGGTTTTTTCTTGGTTGTTGGTTGGTGTAGATGTGTCATGGAATTTTTGAGTGGATGCAGTTCTTGTAGGAGAGGTGATCAGAGATCCATTGTGTGGTTCATTCTCATAAGAAGAACGTCGATGAAATTTTGAGGTAGGGGATTCATTTCTTCTCTATTTATTTACATTAAATAGTATAGTTGGAATTATTTATCCCCTTCGATCACGATGAAATTAACCTAATAATTATTTGAACCAGATTAAATAATTGGTATCGATCACATAACGATGTTGTTGCTTTGTATTGTGATAACAGTTTGCCTATTGATTTTCTAGATAGTGTGATATCTATGACTTGTTTAGTTTAGAATATTGTTCTTGATGGAAATTGGTAAAGAATGTAAAGCCTAAATTAATTGATAATTAATTGGATAAAATATAAAGAGCCATCTTTAATGAATCTAGTTGTTGTTGTAATTTATTGGTAATCAAATTGATGTGAGTGTGAATGTTTAATTTAATTGGTTAATGAACTTAAAGCATGTTGATTGTTATTGATAAAATAATTAAAGTCATGTTAAATTAATTTGTAAATTAATTTTTGATATCTTGTGATATATTGTTGCATAGTTTTACCATAGTTGTAATTGTGGAATAAAGAATCGGTTAATTCAAGATGGAATAAGAACTAATTGTGTGATAAAAGATAATTCCTGTATAGGTCATGAGTTGTTTGTTTTCTTACAAAGGCCATATGCCTTGTGATTTGGATCCATGAGATCTCATTGTGTGTAAAGGCTGGATTCCTTGATTTAGGGCCAAGAGATTGGTTGCTATATTTTTTTCCTACTTCTTGTGATGTGACATGAGACTAGGATGGCTGAGCCTAGAGGTATATTGCAGTGTGTGGGGAGGGGATGCCCAGATGTTTTGTACGCCTGGGATGGCTGATCTTGGAGATATGTTGTGGTATGAGGGGAAGGGAGGCTTGGATTTATTGTGATCCTAGGATGGATGATCCTAGAGGGTTATTGTGATATGAGGGCAGTGTGGTCTAGTTTTTGAGGCATCAGTTGATTCCTGGAGTGGAAAGATGCATCGGGATATGCATGTAGTGTCGGGGAGGACATCGAAGATGAAGAAACAGGTTGAAGCTGGGCTTACCCATTATTATGAAAGATGGATTCTTGTTGAAATTAGTTTATTGGTCGACAGCCATGTTATTGTTTATCTTCTTTCCTTTCCCCACTTATTGAGTCAGGTGGTTTTGTTTGCTCTCCTTCCAAGAGAGGTGAAGACACATAGGGTATTCCATATTCTTTATGTATTTAGCTTCTTGTGGTTAGATGAGTCTACACTCCTTCTATAGGTGATGAAGACTCGATGGGTAGTTCACTTACTCACCATGTTGATCCCCTTGTGTTTGGTAGATTAGAATGTTCTCCTATAATACATGGTAATATCAAAATTAATGTTTTTAATTAATGAATAAATTTTTAACCCATGGGATTAAATCTTGCTAGGATGAAATGATGAGGTTATAATTCTAAGTCATGGACTCAGTTTGCTTATGCCTAGAGTGCATGGATCTTATTGTGATGCTAATGTAATGTAATATTGAAAAGTTAATGGTTAATTAATGGTAAAAGAATTAATTAATGTAAATCGAAACTAATTAAAAGGGAGAAAGTAACATAATGTATCTCTTTAAATGGTTTGTGATTATAAGATATTTGGTCTTAGTAGTGGCAGCCAAGAGTCCAAGAGACGTTAGCTGAAGTTGATTCTAAGACTAGAATATGCTCATAGTGTGGTTGTGAGTTATATTATATCCTATACTCTTTTTTGTTTTTATAGGCTACTCTACCCTATCGGTTAGGGAAACTGACACCCCATGTATTCTGATCCCTAGGGGGTGTTTTACCTAACATCCATGTAAGAGGATGGATGGTTGACTACCCCCTTTAGCTTTTCTCTCTTCTCTTGGTATTTACTTATGCTAGTATGAACAGTGGTTATTTTTCCCCATATATATGTGTGTAGAGGGATGTAATGAATTGTGGTTATTTATCACACATGTATTCTAGATATAGTTTTCTATGGAATAATATAGGTATAATTTGTATAGGATGTGATGGATTGAGTATCCTTACTCGGTGTATGGGATATGATGGCTTGAGGTATAATACCTTATGTATGATACATGTTATGCAGGCTATGGTGGATTCTGAAAACTATCAAGTTACTTTTGGTTATGTGGATGTGGTGGTGTGATGCACGAGGTGCATGTTGTGGTGCTTCACCCAGGTGTTTGTGGGATAGCCTTTTTGGAGAGATATGCTCAGGACATGCGATGTTGGGGAAGAGTGGTAAACCAGTGGGGAAGTCATAGCAAGGGACCCTTGATATTATTTATTATATTTCCTTGTATACGATACTTGGTGAGAGTAACCATGGTGAGGTTGGGAAGTTAGTATACCTGTTTAGGTGGAAAGTTAGTTTCACTTGTTGTTCATTGTGCTTTATTATTCTTTCTTTACCTTCTTTGTGATGTCTCGGACCCGGATGCCACTTAATAGGTTCCCCGAGCCCAGTGGGCCACATGGCCTCAAGCACATCTCCCTAAACACCAGAGATTTACGACTAGTAGCGAGGGCCTAGGGTGTGTTCATGGGGAGACTATTCTCTCATTACCATAGTGTAGCATAATGGATTGATAATAACAAAGGTAAATAACAGAATAAATATAAGTAAACAAAAGGTACAGAAAAAAATAGATACAACGATAACAATAACTGAAATAACTGATGATGATATTTCATGTATCTAGAAAATTGGAAACATGGATATAAGAAAGAAGGCATAACATGTTCCAAAAAAGTATAAAGCAAATCAAAAGACTATCCCAATCATCCCGAGATCCAACTCGATTATCTTCTATCAAGCTCTATCCTAAATAGCAAGTAATCAATTGTCCGAAGTCATATGCTTCCCTTTATCAACACCTACATTCTTGTAATCTACTCTAGGTACCAAACGGCACTTAGAGAGGGTGTGAGATAATTTTCAATAGGCCACAACCAACGGTGTCTATAACATTGGGCATGTGTGATGGAATATAACAGTGTGTAAGCATGCATATATAATGTAAAGTATTACAATGTAACTAAATACCCAAGTACCTACATTATCTCTTGGATGGTGTCTGAACCTGTAACCAATTCATTATGTGATTGTTAATGGTTTCTAAATAAGTCACATGTTAATAATAGTGAAGGTTCTAAGATTTAACAAGGAAACATGTGATGATATTTAATAATGAAGTTCCAAGGTAATAACCAAGGAAACTTAGACCTCAAGGGTCGCTAAATCGGTAATAATTATAGCCTAGATAGGGGTAAGAGTTTAATCCAAGGAGCATAGTCTAAGTCATTCCATAGTTAAGCATAATTTTCCTGGAGTAGTGATCAGGATGGGTGACCTTTTGAGAAGTTTTCCAAGGTGTGTGTGTGAGAGGAAAAAACACACTAAAAAGGACATGTGTTGGCCTATGGGGACTATCATTAGTCAGATGACCCGTTCGGGCAAGTGGGTAGGCCCCAGGGTGGGGATCACGTGTCTACAGGGAAACTGGTGGTACCTGGTGGGCCAAGACCTGATGGCCATGTTAAGGTGGGATGTTTGTGCTGTCAACAGGTCTCAATTGTTACATTTGGTATCATAGGTGGTACCTAACCTTAAGTGTGGTGCACTGCCTGGGTTAAGATGTAGGGCCCACAATGAGGATGATGTGCTCTAAAGGGGGGGGGGGGTGAATGTAACACCCTAGAATGATAAATGGTTAAATGACTAAATGATATGACTCATGTTAACAAGGTGCACATTCCTTTTTGGGAGCCGATCTGATTAGAACTCCACGGTTAAGCATGATTGGACTAGAGTAGTGATCAGGATGGGTGACCTTTTGAGAAGTTTCCCAAGTTGCATGTGAGTGAGGAAAAATCACACTGGAAAGAACATGTGTTGGCCTATGGAGACTATCATTAGTCAGATAAACTGTTTCGGCACATGGGTGGTCCCGTGTCTACAGGGCAATTGTCGGTACCTGGCGGGCCAAGACCTAACGACCATGTTAAGGTTGGGTGTATGTGTTGTCAGTGTGCAGCCTAACCATGTGAGTGAAACTTTTTCCCAGGTACTCATGCATGGTTGGAGCATGGTTTGTCAAACCATGTGGACAAACCATGCATAGGCTATTTTATGGGTAATTTTACTATTTATCAATTAATGATCTAATTAATCCTCTTCCTTCCTTCTAATCTGAATTCCTGTAGGATTATCCTCCATTTATCCCCATTTAAATATTTTTTAAGGCCTAAGGTAGGGTTCAAGATATCTCTTTAATCCGGGATCTGATTGAGCTTATGTTCATCACGTTAGATGTGAAATGGTAAGTACTCAAGCCCTTTTTAGCCATTCTTCTCCTCTCTTGCTCTCGGCCTAGTTATTGAGGTGTGATTGTTTTTTCATTTTTCTCAGATCTGATCTGTTTTAAGCTGAATTAGAGGCTGTTATCGAAGTATTATAGTCATAAAACCCTAAGATGGGTGGTTTATAACTCATCCCTCAAGTTTGTTGATTTGAGAATTGTCATGTGGGGCCCACTGATTTCATCAGGTTCCATTTATAGAATTTATATGTCATGCTTATAATCATTAGAAATATATTTTTATGATCTTTCCAAATATATGATTATTTTTTGGTGTTTATGCCCACAATTCCCAACATCCCATGTAGGATGAAATGCCATAGTTGAGCTTTTAGTGTTTTGACACTTTTGAGCCATCATTCGGATCTTCTTGATCTTGAACACACTAATGGTAGGCCTCCTTATAATAAATGATTATTGTGTCATGTAATAGTGAATGGAAAGTACCATGTCACTTCCACTTGACCCACCTAAGGTAAGTGCTTAAAATTTATAATTAAATATGAAAGGGAAATTGGAAAGTATACTAAATATATGACTTTACTGGATTTAAATGTGAATAAATAATAGGTTGCATGTTTGTAACACCCCTTAACATGTTGATGGAAGGTAACAAAGTGAACATTGATTATTGAATATTCTTTAAATGGATTTAATAAAAGTTTCATGTTACTTGGAATTATCACACTAATAAAATGAAAGGCTTGAACCAAATGGACTTATTGATAAATTATAAATTGATTAAAGGGTTTAATTCTACTTGGCCTTATCACACTAATAAAAGGAAAGGATTTAACATAATTAAATATTATATGATTTCATTACCAAATATAAGTGTCCTAACTCGATCTCACCTTGTATTCTTATCAGGGAATGCCTTGTGTACTCGAGAACACCATTCCTATTCAAGGATATGGATTTCTTAGGTTGGAACCCACCTAGATCTCGATCCTTGTCTATTCTTGGATTCCTGGTAGGACATCTTATGATCCATCACATAGTATTAAAGGATCCCTTGGATACACTCTTTGGATTCAGCATTGACAATTAGGTTCCATGGTTAAATCCCATCAAGCCCAGTCATTACTTAGCCCTGTTTTACCTTGGAGAACTCCATGGACTCATTAGGAGTCTCAGTATGGAATACCTTGGACTGTGATCCTTGGATTACACTCTTACCCTTAGCCAGGCTATAGTTGTTACTAAGTTGGTGACCCTTGAGGTATACGTTTCCTTGGTTATTACCTTGTAACTTCATTATTAAATATCATTATAGGTTGCCTTGTTACATCTTGGAACCTTCAATATTATTAACATGTGACTTATTTAGAAATTGGTAACAATCAAAAAATTAATTGGTTACAGGTTCAAACACCATATGAGGGATGAAGCGGGTACTTGGGTATTTAGTTATGTTGTACTGCTTTACATTATATATGCATGCTTGCACATTGTTATATTCCATTACACGGGCCAGATTTTATAGACCCCACTGGTGGTGGCCCATTGATATTTATCTCACACCCTCTTTAGGTGTCGTTTGGTACCCAGAGTAGATTACATGAATATAGGTATTGATAAAGGGAAGTGTATGGCTTCAAACACCTGATTGCTTGTTGTTTAGGATGGAGCTTGATAACAGATGATAGATCCGGAGCTCAGGATGTGTGGGATAGTCTTTTGATTTCCTTTATACTTGTGTGGAAAAATTTATGTATGTTGTCTTGTATCCATGTTTTCTAGTTTTATAGATACATGACATATCATCATCATTTATTCCAGTTATTTTATTTACTGTTACTATTGTCACTATTTTCGATTGTGCCTTCTATTTACTTATATTTCTTCTTTTATTTACCTTTTTTATTATCTATCTGATGTGCTACACTCTGGTAATGAGGTAATAGTCTCCCCATAGACACACCCTAGGCCCTCACTACTAGTTGACAGTCTCTGGAATTCGGGGAGATTCCTTTGAGGCCATGTGTCCCACCAGGCTTGGGGCACCTATTAAGTGGAATCCGAGTCTCAAATGTCACATTTTTCATGAGATTCTCTAGGAAGGATCCTACTAAGTATATTTTTATACTCATCCTACATATATATAAACTTTTTTTCAGGTCAGTTAGAGCAAGTTGGAGATCAAGCTGGTTACTACTAGCTTGGGGTTTGAAGGAGCTATTTGGGCTTTGTGGTCACTATCGTCTTTACTTTATTTTAGTACTTGAAGTTTTCCCTTTTGTTTGTAGTAGTTCTTGCATGACATTACATTTTGTGTACTTGGGTTTTATTTTATATTGGAGTTTGAGTGGGAGTTAGTTGGTGTTTATCTTATCTCTCTCTTCCGTATGTGTTCTCTAAGAGGGTAATGTCTCCCATCTGTATGTTTGTTATACCCTTGGTGCTAGTCACCAACCCAGGTCCTACTAGAGGCGAGACTAGGGGGTCACTATCTCTCTTCTCCCAGTGTCGACCCAGGAGGGGTACACCTTGTGGGGAGGGGTCGTGACAAGAAGGTTTCTGAGAAACATTCTCACAACTCTGAACAATATAGAAGTTACAGAGGTAAATTTTATTTCTATGAATACTGATGTTATTGTGGTAGATTCGAGCACATAGAAAAATATGTGTTGGTTTAATCAACAACAATAAAACTTTTCCATGGATTACAAAAGGTATAGTTTGAAGAGGATTTAATCCTCTCTAAGGAAGGATTATGAGAATAATGTTTTAAAGAATTATGATAAAGTTAGTGTGAAAATTGAAAATAGGTTCTAACCTTTGGAAACTATTTGTAAAATATGTGAACAACCTATACATCTTGAAAACGGATGTCTTATTTTGTTACCAGTACAACAAAAGTTTTTTAACAATTCTCAGAATCCATATGTGAAGAAAGATAGTGGGAAAAAATGCACTTTCTGTTGAAACCACTCTCAAAGCTACAAAAGGAGAATAACATTGGATCTTTGATAGTGGGTGTTCTTCTCGTATTATAAGAGACTTAAAACTTTTGAATAATTTGAAATATTTCAAATAATGAATAGTAACATTTGGCAATAATGAATCTCGAGAAATAAAAGGTGTTGGATTAACTATCATTGGGGAAGAAAATTTGAAATATGAAAAATATTTTTTTGTTGATGGGATGAATCACAACATACTTAGTGTTTCAAAAAAATTTGATTAAGGAAATAAATTTATTTTTAGAAAATATGGGTTTATTTTGGAAGGATAAGAATATGGAAAGACAGTTACAAGAGGCCAATGTACAAAAGGAAACTTGTTCCAAGTTGGTGAGGTTCAAAACTCTTGTTACTTAAGTATGATGAAAGATAATTAGTTGTAGCATAAAATTTAGGGATTCATGTTTTAGAGAAACATGAGAAAGTTATCAAAGTGAGATAGTGTCTGTGGAATTCTTGATATGTCAAGAATAATATATTTATGTTTTACAATTTTTTATAAAAGAAATATTTCAAACTCTATGCATAAGAAAGTTGGAATTTGTTCAAAACAACCCCTAGAACTTATTCATTCAAATATATGTGGGCCAACAATAAAACAATAAACTCATGGATATAATTACTTAATTACTTTAATTGATGAATTTACTCGTATTAGTTATGTTATGTATATGAAAAATAAGTCATATGCATTGAAAATGTTAAAAAAAATCAGGATAAAAGCTAAGAAGAAATGTGAGTATTCAATGAAGAAGTTAAGAACAGAAATGGTGGGGAATAAAAAAATTAATAGTTTGAAAGTTATCTTGAGAAGCATAGAATTTGGCATGAGTTCAGTACACCATACACTCCTTAAAAATGGTGTTTCTAAAAGGAAAAATAGAATTTTGGTTGAAAAGGTGTGGACTATGTTACTTGAACATGTTCTCTCTCATTACTTTTGGAGGAAATCCATGATCACTTCTGTTTATATTCAAAACTAATATTTCTATAGGAAAATTTTAGATTTGAATCCATATGAAATTTTTTATTACAAAACTACATGTTTTAAACACTTAAGAGGTTTTGGGAGTCCATGCATCATAAAGAAGAAATGTGGAAACCTTGGGAATTTTGAGCAGAGAGGTGAAGATTGAATTTTTCTTGGCTATGCTCTATAAGGAAGAGGATATAGATGTTTCAAAAAAGAGACCGAAAGATTATTTGACTCTATTGATGTGAAATTTATTGAAAATGCTGAGGAATATGATAAGAAAACTCATGTAGATAAGAAATATGAACGAGATGAAAGAATTATTGTTAAGAGTTCTGATAAGGGTGAAAAAAATGTAATCATACTCAATAATAAGAATCGTACATAGTTGTTCTAGTGATGAGGAAGAATCTCGAAAAAATCCATCCTAGGATGAGGAAGTAAGTGGAAGATCAAAACATAATTGGTGATTAACATCAAAAGGTTTAAACAATAAGTACATAAAAAGTTATTACACATGATTTTTTGTATTCAAAAGTTGAGTTGAAAGATGGGAATGATTTTTTTTGATAATTCATAATAAATTCAAGCCATGAATGAATAATTGGATCATATTTAAAATAATGATACTTGGTAACTCTCACCTAAACCAAATTATAAAAATTTTATCGATACAAAGTGGTTTTTCTGAAATAATCTGAATGGATATGGTGAGGTGATAAGAAACAAAGAAATATTGGTGTGTGAATGTTACTCTCGGATTGAAGGCATGGATTTTTATGAGAATTTTTCTCTTATTTCAATGTTAGAAACAATTAGAATCTATCATGTTATTGCTTCACAATGAAGTTACAAAGTTTTTCAGATGGATGTGAAGTCGTCATTTCTGAATTGTGAACTTGATGAGGAACTTTATATTGAACAATCATGTGGTTTTGTTGTTGGGAAGGATGAAATTTACATTTTTAAGTTGAAGAAATATTTGTATGATATAAAACAAGCTCCAAGGTCATGTTATTCTAAATTTTATACCTAATTATGAAAGATGAGTTTAAAGAAAGGAAGGGTTGATAGTAATCTATACATCAAAGAAATTCAAAAGTTTTCCCTCATTGTAATTGTTTATGTTGATGACACTATCTTTACTAGGAATGATGAAAGAACCTGTGAAAGATTTGATGAAGGAATTAAAAAGTGTTTGAGATGTCCATGATGGGAGAAATGAAATACTTTATTGGGTTACAAATTTTACAAAAGAAGAAGCACATATTTATTTCTCAAGAAAAGTATGTTAATGAACTTCTTAAGAATTTTGGCATGGAAAATTTTAAACCTGTTTCCACACCAATTTTAGTGGGAACCAAGTTGACTAAAGATGGTTAAGGTACGGAATTTGACTCCAAAGAGTTTTAGAAATTTATTGGAAGTTTTTTGTATTTGATTACCACAAGACTAGACATTGTTTATGTTGTTACCTAATGTGAAATATTCCAAAGTGCACCAAAATAATCACATATATTGGCTAGAAAAATAATTCTCATATATATAAAATTCTAAATATATTTTAGAATTAGGTATTATAGCTCAAAAAGTATTGACTTATTTGGGTATTTATATGATGATTGGTAAGGAAATGTTGATCATAAAGGATCCACATATAGTGGAGTTTTATTTATGGGGAAAAGTTGTGTAAGTTTTCATACTAAGAAACAAAAATCGATTACTCTTAGAATGGATGAATATGTGTATGTTTCTACCACTCAAATGATTTCCCAACTTATGTGGATGAAGACTCAGTTGGAAGATTTACCTATTTAAGTAAAGTTACCTTTGCTCTTGGGTTGTGATAATCAAAGTTCCATCAACCTTAAAATAAACCTAGTATAACATTATTATTAAAAACATATTGATATCAAATATCATTTCATCAAAGAGCATGTGGAGAATAATTAATTGAATTTGGAGTATGTTCCCGCATCATAACAAGTTGGAGACATTTTCACAAAACCTTTACTGAATGAATCATTTTACAAATTGAGGTTGAAAATGGGAATCCAATATCTTTATCATCAAGGTTGACATATGTGTTTATGTATCCTCTCTCATATTGTCTTTGGATAGTGTTTTCAATGTTGAGAATTTTTTTTAAATATATCCACTTAGATGTGCTAAACCTTTTAAGGAAACATGTATGTAGGGGGAGTTGTGGGTAAGTTGTGAATTCAAAATGTAAATGTGTGAACTATTCTAGCAGTTTTTTAGAGTGGTTTTAGGAAACTTATGTTTATAGGAAAGATGAAGAGGAAAAGAAATATGTGAATAAAGAAGTGAAGGAAAGATGAAAAAGTTTCACGAGTCACTACTTTTGGACAGCATGGTTTTGCTATCAATGATTATTATTTCCTATAATAAGTTAGCTCACGTAGGTTTAGAATTTTTGAAAAATAATCCATTTCTTTAGGTTACAAATTTCAGTGATTTATGAACCTTGGTTGAAAAAAAATATAAAGGGGGATAATTTTGGGACCTAGTTGGCTAGAAGTTGTTTTTAGAATATTGAAGATGTTTGTACTGAAATGTTGTATTTTTTTGTTAAGAAAAAGAAATCACCTCATTTTGTAAGTGTTGATGATCGAATGATGGGGACATAAGGATGAATCATAATCAGAATATTATACCCAAAAAGATTAATAAATATCATCATATTGAGAATAATTTATCATGGAGAAATTTTTTCTAATGATGATTTTATGATCATGGAGTTCTTATAAATCATAAGTTGTCTGAGAAACTTGTGATGCAAGACTTATAAAGGAAAGTGGGAGAACAAGTGCTACCAATCGGTTTGAGTTTTGGTTGGAAAGAAAGAAGACGTTGTAAGGATGTAAATTTATAATACATTCCATTGTAAGTCAGAAGTGGCTACACCGATCCTAAATGTTCTCATACTCATGAGGAATTCATCATTACAAGTAGGAGTTTGCTGAAGAAGAAGGTTTTTGAGGTCAAAGTTTTCTGGTCTCAGTTTATCAGTTTAAGATCACTGGACACATAATTGTTTGGAGGCTATAAAGTTTGTTTGAAATGTGAGAAGATGAAGATGATGATTTTCAGTCAAACCAATAATCCAAAAGATACAAATCATCAAATAATAAAAATTGGAATTTTATGAAGTCAAATATCATTCAGCTACTGATACTGATTTATCGAATGTTGTATGCCACTGATCCATCGGAGTAATCCTAACACCAATCCATAAAATGTAGTGATTTTTAAAAAAGGGTATCATAGTTAGAAAATTTTATTAAATAAAATCAGTTAGTGGATATTTTTGTGACTGATAATAAAGTTCAATTTTTTGGGACTGATACGGGTAATAAAGTCAGAGACCAATCAAATAGATGAAGATCAACAATCTAGTCAACTATTTTCATCAGGTTGAATTATTTTGTATCAACTGGGTCAAGATGAAATGAATTCATGTTTTCTTATCTATTGGGTTAATATTGAAAGAAGAATATTTTTTGTTTTTCAAGTAGTTCAAGAAGAAAAATAAAAAGAACAAAAGGGTTGTTGATTTCTCAAGTGGATTAAGAGTCATTGGTCAATATGTGATGTCGACTTATTATACTAGAGGTGACACTGATTCATAAAAGTGAGATAGATAGAGACTGATCTATCAGATGCATGATGAAACTAATACTTTATCATACATAGGATCATTGGTCTAAGGAAGTTATTGAACAATTAAAGTAAAGATGAAATGTTTTGAATCAGTTGTAGAAGTGGTCATCAAATAAGTGTTGATATCTTTATAAGTTTTGACTATGTTTATGGAAGAAGGGTTTAAATATTTTTTGATTACAAGTGATCAATATAATGAGAAGTATTCATTTATGATTTATTATAAAGTGGATCAATAAAATCAGAGTGACCATATGTTTTCATCGTAATGAAGAAATCAGAATGAAAATTGGAATCGGACTAAATAATAGTTATAAAGTTTGAAACGAGCTGAAGATGTGAGAAGAGTCAAGATGGTTCGAGCAGAATTGAGTATATTTGAGAATAATTGAAAAAATTCAAAGATTAAGTTCAAAATGGAAATGAAATTTGATGTTAAGAAAATTTGGTTAAGCAGGAAAAAATTTCAGATTCCCACCTAAACCACTTTCGGTGTACCTATAAAAGGAGAAGATTAAATTGTACTTTATAATGGATTGGAACACTATTCACAATTGGGAAAAGAGAGAGAAGTTATGAAGTTTTAGTGAGAATAATTTTATAGACCAATATATCTTGATGAATTTTTTCAGATAGAATAAGAAGGAAGATCATATTCAGAGTTTATCATATTGGACTGAGACATCAGATCGGGAAATCATACTAGGATTTCCAGACTGAGGCAGAAGCAGTTCAGAATTATTCCAGTATTATTCTGAAAAACTTATATTTCCATACTGAGCAATCGAACTAAGGAATCAGGATGAGTATCATTATGAAGTCTATATAATTTCCTACCAACTTCTGGGTAGGAAAGTGAATAATTTTTTTGAAGATTATATTTGTAAAAAATGATAAGGCATCATAGTAACTTATTTTGAACCAACTGATGGAGGTTTGATTACTTGTTACACAAACTTGTAATATATCTTGTCTGATACTTTAATCACATGCACTGTTGTATTGAACATAGTTCTATTAAAGTTTCAGGGCATATCATACTTATTGTATCCACACAAAAGGATTGTTTTCTAGTGGAATGTGTCATATTGAATTGTTTCCAAACCACACCAAGGATGTAGCTACTCTTTTTGAGTAGTGAGCCTTGTAAATACTTGTGTTCATGTGAATTTATGATTGTTTTTTTTTTCAAAAACATAATAAATCTTTAATAGGAGGCATAGGTTGTTTCAAAATAAAGGAAACTTAAAAGGAAAAGATATCATTTATTCATCCCCACACTCTCTTAGTGATATATTAATCCAATCTAGGCAATATCAAGTAGGATCAACACTTTTACGATCACTTCATTTTTTTTCATGTCGTCACTTCATTTTTTTCATGTGGTTACTTCATTTGTATTCATACAGCCACTTCATTTTTTTCAGGTGGTCACTTTGTTTTTGTTCATGATATCACTTAATTTTTGTTCATTTCTTCACTTAATTTTTTTCATGCAATCACATCATTTTTTTTCATATGATCACTTCATTTTTTTTATCCAGTCACTTCATTTTTGTTCATGCAGTAACATTATTTTTATACATGTTGTCACTTCATTTTTGTTCATGTGGTCAGTTCCAAACTTTTTCAAATTTTCTATCAAGGTCACTTCACTCAAGCTCACTTCTCGACTTTCTTAATTTTCACTCGAGGTCGCTTCATTAAAGTTCACTTCCAAACTTATTCAAATTTTCACCCAAGGTCACTTCCATGCTTTGTTAAATGTTTATTCAAGTTCACTATTCAATACACATATGGTCAAATAATACAGTCACTTGAAGTTTTAACTAGAATATATAAAAACTAAAAATAGAAAAATCTTCTAGTGTATGCATAACACCCCAAGATTTTATGATTTTTTTGAGTAAATTTAATTTCTTCAATATCTTGTGCCAACACTGATTTTTCACAAAATGTGACATACTATTAAAATATTATTATTTAATATGATAGTTATTTCCTAGACATTGGAATGGTAGGTATGAATATGATTAACTAAATTATGAAAATATATGGTTTAAACATGTATATAAAATTAATTCTTTAGTGACCAATTAATTATAAATGAAAATAAGTACCATTTGAAAATAAAGGAAATCTTTTTCAGAAAAAACTATTTTTCTATGCACAAATGCATTTTACCTTAATAAAATAGAAAATTCACTTTTGGTGAATTATTTTAATGAAATTTATATATTATATATTCAATAAAATTTTTAACATTCATATCATGTGTTTTCTAGACATGAGATAAGAATAATTCCAATTTTAGGCTTAAAAACTATATTTTTCTAAAAAGCAGTTTTGTTGCATTTTAAGAACTTATTTTAAAATTAAATTTTGAAAATTTTAGAAAATTTATTTTGAAAAATAAAATTTATTTTTGAAATAATGATTTCAAAATTATATTGGATTGAATTTTTTAGAATTTTTTGAAAATAAAATGTTTTCAGTGAATGGTGAAAAATACTGGTTTTTATTAAAAATTGTCTTTTCATTCAAAGAATTTACAAGATAAATTTTATTTTTATATGGTTTTAAAAGTAAAATTATTTCAACTATATATTTATTAATCCAATTTATTTCATTGTGATAAATTTCATATTGAACTTTGATATAAAAACTTTTTAAACTTTTGAAAATTTTCCTTTTGAAAAAATGCTTTTTCATTGCGTTTGTGGGTTTAATTTAAAATTAGATTCCACCACTTCTATGAACGGAATTTTGAAAATTTTATTCTATTTTTTTAATTATAATAATTTATATTATATAATAATTTCAACTTAATTTTTTTCAAAATGGATAGTAAAAACAATAAAAATTAATTACTACGGTTATGGTTAAAACGGGTTTACCAAGGGTTAAACTAAAAATATAAGGGATAAAATGACCTAAAAACTTCTAAAAAACCCATTTTATGGAAATATTTTGAACTTATCACCTATAATTTTCTAAAATGAACCATTTTTTAACCATTTATCATGTTAAAAACGTGGGTATACTTTATTCTTTTCAAAAATTTCATGTGTGTCCTCTCCCCCTCTTATAAAAGGACACCCCCTTTCCTCTCCTCTTCACACTTTAAAAACCCTTTGGTTTGTCCAAGACTACCCAAATATATTCTTTAATTCACTAAAAACATCTTAGAGGCATTATTTTTATTATTAATACCTCCTATTAAGGCTTTAGGTGTAAACCTAAATAGGTTCTCTGAAGAAGAGGTATAGTCCTTAAACTTGTATTTTCATTTTATTTATTCATATCACTCCTTAAAATATTCTTCAACTATACTAATCTAATAACACCAATATATCCAATATACTAATATTTTATTATTTAAATATAATAATCTATATCCATATCCTCTTCCATCAAATGGGAAGCGAAATCATCCATTGTATGTATGGCGGACAGCCACCTCGCGAACCAATGTTATTTGTTTTCCATCACCACCTATAAAATCTGGATATAATTAAGGATTTAATGTTTATATAAGATATTTATGATATTATTATACTTATATAATTTTAATATCACACCTAACTTGTAACGTCCCCGGCCCAGGTGCACTAAATCAGTGCCCCAAGTCTGGTATTCACATGACCTCAAGCACACCTCCCCATACGCGAGAGGTTTCCGACTAGCAGTAAGGGTATAATAGGTCACATGGGGAGAATATTCCCTCTTTACTAGAGTAAGACATAGTATAACACAATATAATTATAGAAAACAATAAGAAACAACCAATAATGTGTATAGTCAAACTTCTCCCAAACTGGGTACAAACCACAAGCAACAGTAAATATGGCATGTCATGCTACAATGACAAGTGAAAAAACCCAAAATAAAGACAAACAGTGAAATAACAAAAATGGTCTAGACTCCAAGTCTGGAACCCCATCCATGAATGTCTCATGTCCAACTCAACTCCCTATCATAGGGCCCTTTCCCTTGTCCTGAACTGCAAGCATGAAATATGCTTGGGTACCCAACAACAGCCTGATTAGGGTGTGAGTACAACTCGGTAGGCCACCACAAACGTTGTCTACAAATATCCAGTCTAACAGATAGTTCATGCAAGTATAAATAAATAACAAGCAAAGGAAAGACAATTCGGGGGCCACTAGTTAACAATATCTACTTAGTTATACTAACCAAGGTTCCAATTCATTATGACATATTTATTACTAATTAATCATCAATCACAGAGTTCATAAGTTAGGCATTCACATCATTCATGAGAGGTTCATGGAATTTATCATTTTTAATATTAGAATAAATACGTCCCTAACTCAGTAGGGATAATATTTCACAACAGCACAATATCCTCACCTATAAGCCTCAGTCCAGGTGGAATACAACCATTAGGGGAATAGAGTTATGTCCTCTTACCTAACCTATGAATTGTGGGTGGATTTAGAACATCAATCCAACTCAACCCATGGGAGGAGCCTTAGTCCTTTATCCCAAACCTCAAGCCAAGTTCACATTCTTATCCATCCACTCCCCACATACAAACCATATAGAGACCAAACACAACCAATACATACAATAATCATAATCCATAACAATCAACATGGTAAATTATATTGTTCTATATCCCATTAACACATTTTTCATTTACATCACTTAGCCCATTTAGCCAGATTCCCATTCTCAAGCCTATCTCCCTAATAATATTCAAGAATTATCTTATATCAACCCATTATATATATTCATAAGCCTCATATCCCAACCATAATTAACCAATAATTTATTTAGACTTAAATTAAGAATATCACATACTCAACAAGGGCTCTACATGATCACACAGCAACCTAGAACTTACTTAGCTAATTATAGGTCCGGAAAGTATTGGCACACCCCATGGGTGGACCTACAAAGGTCAAGTAATCCTCTATGTGTCCTAGGGTGGACTTGAGGTTTTCCATTCATCATTTAAACATTTATTATACCAAATATCATCAAAGGATCAAAATCACAACAAGGGGTAACCAAGAAATAAACCCAAGCATGTAAAAATCTCAAATGAAACTATGGGATATAACTTATAGACTACCTGCCTTGAATTCGTTGATGAATAATCCCTCAATCAAAGACTTATACCTCAATTCAACCAACCCTTGAAGCCTAAACCTAGATATCACGGGAAAAATAGGGTTTTATAGCTTCAGAAGGATGTGGAAGAAATATGCAAACCCTAATCAAGAATAGGAAGAAAAGAGGATATTAGACTTACCCAGATCTTCAATTCACAACTGGAGACACTCCAAATAACCTAGAGATGAGGAAGAATCACCCTTGGAAGATATTAGGAGCTCTTCCTTGTCACTATGGTTGCAAGGGGGGATAAAGGAGGAAATATTGAGTTGGGGTTAAAAATCCCATAATGACATTTTTTGTAAATTTCTCAACTTTAATGGCCTGCACAGTTTACCCGCATGGTTTTCCAAACCGTGCACAAATTGTGAGAGAGATACTATCTCAAAATCACCCATTTTCACATTTTCCTAGTAATTTTGCATGGTTAGCTTAATCGTGCGGTAACCGTGTGCAAACCTCTATCCAAGATTGCACGGTTACCTAGGATGCTCTGCACGGTTTACACTAATAGTGTGTAAACTGTGCAACGCTCCCAAAAATTCATTTTTCCTTCTCTTTCATGCCTTGAACCCCTAGAACACCCCAAAGCCTTCTCATGAACATTGGAAAACACTTATTTGACCAAAATAAAGGACGTAAACTGAAACATAAACAAAAAAATATCTTAAGAAACAAATCCCAGATCTTAAAACCTTTCCACCTTAGGATGGCTCATTCTCGAGCTTCTCTTCCTAAGCATCATTGGGTTTTCGAAGTAAATAGATCAGACCACTAGTCTTGTATATATGATTCTCACTCCCAAGTTTCTTCCTGAATATTTCCATGATGCCATAGAACATAAACCAAAGGTACAACCTTGCCCCGCAAAACCTTCTCTTTATGGTCCATAATACAAACCGGATGCTCCTAGAAGGATGTATTAGGGTCAAGCTTAACATCCTCAACATTTATCAAATGAGATGTATTAAGTTGATACTACCGAATTTGTGAAACATGAAAAAAATTGAGCATTACTCTATACCATTGTGGAATATCCAATCAGTAATCCACCAGTATAATCCTCTCCATGATCTTAAATGGCCCCACATACCTAGGTGCTAACTTTCCCTATTTCCAAATATGATGGTGACCCAACCTTGGTGACACCTAAAGAAACACACTATTCCCCACCACAAACTCAACAAGTCTACGATGTCGATCTCTGTATGACTTCTACCTACTCTGTACTATTTCCATCTACTTCTGAATCAACTAAACCTTATCATACATCTCATGCATGAGATCGGCCTGGAAAACCCTTATAAATTGTGTTTCCCAAGACCAGGATCCTAAATGTTTTCCCTTCTAAACTGGTATAGTGCATGTACAGTTCATGTACAGTGGAAATCTCCTTGGTTTCCCTAGCCTAGGGGCTTGTTGGGCTTGCCCTAGCACTGGCTCTACTTGGTCCTAATAGCTTAGACTCCCTAGTTTCTAGACAACATAATGGATATCTACATATCCTCCCATATATTCCCTCAAAATGAACCATCTGAATTATAGCCTAAAAACTATTGTTGTAAGAAAACTCAAAAAGTGGAAAGTGATTTTACCATAAAACACCAAAATCTAGAACACAGGCTCTCAACATATCCTCCAATACTTGAATTGTACGCTCTAACTACCCATCCTCCTGTGGGTGATAAGCCTTACTCAAAAACACTTGGGTACCAAGCACCTTTTATAGCCCCTACCAGAAGAGCAATGTGAAACATGGATCACGATCCAAAACTACAATTCTTAACACAACATACATTCTCACTATCCTTAGAACATATAACTTTCCCAAATTTTCAACTATATAAGTTTCCTAGATCGGCAAGAAATGATCAACATTAGTCAACCAATCAACAATGACCCAAATTTCATCATTATTTCAAGGCATCCTCCAAAGACCCACTACGAAGTCCATCATTATGTGTAACATCCCCGACCTGGGATCCACAAACTGGTGCCCCAGTCTGGGTGGTTACATGACCTCAAATGCGGCTCCCCATAAACTAGAGGTTGCTAACTAGTAGTGAGAATCTAAGTAGTCATGTGGGGAGACTATACCCCCTTTTACCAGACTAATCCACATTAGTAAAAATATAAATAGAGGAAACACTATAAAACAAACAACACAATGAATAAATAAACCATTCTAAAATTGGGTACAATGTGGCCAATAGTAGGTATGCCATGCCATGATATAGTGAAAAGTGAAAAAAAAACAAAATGAAGACAACTAGTAGAATCCCAAAAATAGTCTTGGCACTAAGTCCAAAACCTCAACCAAGATCATCCTGAATCCCGACTCAATTCCCAATCACTAGGCCCTTTCCCTTCTCTTGACCTGCAACCATGAAATATTCTCAGGTACCCAATGGTGGCCCGAGAAAGGTGTGAGTAAAACTTATTAGTCCACCACTAACGGTGTCTACAAAATATCCATCCCATAGATAGTGTATACAGTGTTAAACAAAAACAAGTAAAAGAAACAAATTAGAAGGTCAATCTTAATTATATTCTTTTCAGTTAACCAATAAAATAACCCACACTCATTCCACGATAATTTATTTATCAAATCACCCTTTATATGTGTTCAATGGATTAGGAAAGATCAACATTCACAACATGAGATAATTAAACAAGTCATATCTCACTAGGCATCATAACACAACAATTTTTCATTACCCTCACCTCAAAGCCTCTTTCCGGGTGGATGCAACTATTATGGTAATTGAACTCTCTCCCCTTCCCTAACCCATGCATTTAGTGGGTGGAGTTTGGAACCTCATTAAAAACTCGACCCATGGGCATATAACCTCAAGTATATACCCCAAACTACCAATCCATGTGCACATTCTTTATTTAACATTCATCACATTCAACCACAATTCACAACCAAGCATCGCTAATGTCATTAGCAACATCACAACAATATCAATGAATGGGAATTTAACATTATTCCAAAATCCATTAACACATTCTTCATTTCTAACCCACAAAATTTATCCCCATTTCATATTTCCCATGACTATCTCACTAAGCATAATCATGTATAAAGCTAATCCCTCAGCATTTCCCCTTATCTCACTCAACCCATTTTAAGCCAACCAAACACCCAGATAGGTCACTGACCAACCAAGGTGTCTTACTAGTAATCCCATTCACATCCTTCAAGATTAATATCATATCCACTTAGGGCTCTATGGTCTCACAAAACGTACCTACATTTACTTAGCTAAACTCTGAGTCTGAGAATGTAGGCACACCCCATGGGTGGCCCTAACATAGTTTACATCCTTTTCCATGCATCCCATGGGGGTCATGAGGGTTCCATTTGGTTTTTTAGGCACCCTAAACATTACATAACAATAATGGAATGAAGAACTCATCACAAGAGGGTAATAATCAAAACCCTACATGAACAAAATATCCATAAAACTCAAGGGATATAACTTGTAGAACACCTACCTCGAATCTATTGTTGAACTCCCTCTCAACCAAGGCCTTAGATCCCAATCCAACACCCCTTTGAATCCTTAACCTAGATATCACAGAAAAAGATATGTTTGAGAGCTTCAGATGGAAATCACCCAAAATACAATACCTGAATAGGAAAAGAGAGAGGTGGAGAAGATTAGACTCACCTGGATCTTAGATTTGCATCCAACAGCACTCCAAACAGTCAATAATTGAAGGAGATCGATCCTTAGAAGCTCTTGGTCCCTTTGGTTCGTTCCTAGGGTTGCAAGGGAAGAGGAGGAGAAAAATCCTGAGTGAACATAAAAACCCCAGAGTGGAAATTTTGTAATTTTTTAAAAGTTTATAGGCCGCACGGTTTACCCGCACGGTTTTCCAAACCGTCTGCAAACTGTGTGGATTCCACTATCCAAAATCCCACATCCTACACAGTTTCCCTGGGATATCCATATAGTTATCACTAACCATGCGCAGACCATACAACCTACCTAGAAACCCCCTTTTTCTCCTTTTTCGTGTCTTGAACCCTCAGAACACCCTCGATCCTCCTTAAGGACTTGGGTAAGCACTTAATTAACCAAAATAAAGGGATTAAACTGAAAATTAAGTAGAACATACTTTACAGAGAAATCCAGGATCTTACAACCTCCCCACCTTATAATGGCTCATCCTTGAGTCACTCTTCTGAGAATCACTTACATTCTAAGAAAAGAGTTCATGCCATTGGGCATGTATATCTAATTCTTGCTCCCAAGTTTCCTCTTAAAATTTTTCTTACTGCCACAGCACACAGACCAAAGTCACAACCTTGCCCCACAAAAAATTCTCACTATGCTCCTCGACACGAACCGGATGCTCCTCAAAGGATGCATCAACATCAAGCTCAACATTATCAACATATAGAACATGAGATGGGTCAAGGTGATATTTCCGAAGCTATGAAACATGAAACACATCATGCATCCCACTATACCATTGTGGAAGAGCCAATCGGTAAGCCACCGGCCCGATCCTCTCCACAATCTCAAATGGCCCCACATACCTAGGTGTTAAATTTCTTTACTTCTAAATTCGATGGTGACCCAACCTTGGTGACACCTAGAGAAACACACTATCATCCACTCTAAACTCCATAGGTCTAAGACGCCGATCTGCGTAAGACTTCTACCTACTCTGCACCATTTCCATATATTTCTAAATCGAACTGACCTTCTCATATGTTTCCCTCACAAGACTCGGTCCCAACAACTCAAACTCTCCCACCTCTAACCAACACAGTGGATATCTACACGGTCTCTCGTAGAGTGCCTCAAAAGGAGCCATCTAAATTATAGCCTAAAAATTGTTATTGTAGGAAAACTCAACTAGAGGCGATTTTTTCTCCCATGATCCACCAAAATTCAAAACAAAATCTTTCAACATGTCCTCTAACACCTGAATCGTTCATCCCAATTGCTCATCTATCTGTAGGTGATAAGCTATACTCAACAACACCTAGGTTCCAAGAACCTTTTGTAAACCCTGCCAAAAGCGTGAAGTGAAATGCATATCACAATCCGAAACTATGGTTCTCATCACACCATTAAACCACACTAACTCTCGAACATATAACTCACCCAGCTGATCAACTGTAAAGGTTTCCTGGATTAGCAAGAAATAATCCACTTCTGTTAACTGATCCACAACCACCCAAATTGCATCACACTTCTGAGGCATCCTCAGAAGACTAACCATGAAGTCCATCATCACATCATTCTATTTCCACTCTGAAATGGTCAATGACTACAACAATCCACCTAGACGCTGGTGCTCAGCCTTCACCTATTGACAGGTAAGGAACCTTACCACAAAGCTCACCACTTCTTTCTTCATTCCAGGCCACCAAAACTACATGTGGAGGTCATGGTACATCTTAGTCAAACCTGAATGTACTGCCCACTTTGATGAGTGGAAATTGTGCATCAACTCTTCCCATACTCCTACCAGTACCACAACATGGTCATGAAAATGAGCAACACCATCAGCACAAAAAACCCAACTAGAAGGTGACTCCCCACCTTTAAGACTTTACTTCATAGATAAACACTCTGGATATTCCAACTGGATCTCCTTAATCTATCTCAAAAGTATAGATTCAATTGCTATGGATGCAAGAGTCATCTTCCCCGGCTCATCCTATACCTCCAGGTGCATCTCAACAAACAAGGTCATCAATTTCCACTCTGATGATTATTCTTGGACCACATGATTCTGAGTCTTCCATCTTAGAGCATCAACAACACTATTCTCTTTTCTTGGTGTCTAAACCAACTCAAAAACAAAGGATTTCAGGTATTCAACCCACCTTCACTATCGAAGATTTAGATCCCACTGAGAGAATATGTACTTGAAAATTTTATGGTTGGTAAACACCATAAAAGGTTCTCCCAACAAGTAATACCTCCAACACTTCAAGGCATGAACCACTGCATCTAGTTCAAGGTCATGATTTGGGTAATTTATCGCATGTGGTCTCAACTATCTAAACCCACAAGCAATAACTCGGTCGTCCTGCATCAGCACAACACCAAGTCCAACACCAGACACATCACAAAACATGGTATACTTCTTGCCCAATTCAGGTGAAACTATAATTGGTGTGGTAGTCAACCACTTCTTCGGCTCATGAAAATAACCTTCACATTCTCCTGACCACTCAAACTTCACTCCCTTTTTGGTCAGACCAGAGAGTGGTGCTTCCAAAAAAGAGAATTCTTTAATGAACTGCCGATAATAACCGGCCAAACCAAGAAAAATCCAATCATCATAAACGCTCTTGGGCTATTCTAAAGACACCAAAACTAGTAATTTCTCTAGATCCACCGACACACCCAATTTCGAGATGATGTGTCCCAAAAAGTGCACCTCACCAATCCAAAATTGACACTTTGATAGCTTGGCATAAAGCCTATGCTCTATTAGTGAACACAATATGATTTCAAGATATTGGGAATGATCTTCATGAGTCCTAGAGTACACTAAGATATCATCAAAAAACACCAATGAAACAGTATAGATATGGGTGAAATATCTGGTTCATCAAATCCATGAACACAGCTGGTGCATTGGTCAACCTAAATGGCATTACCAAAAATTCATACAACCCATACCTACTTCAGAAAGCTGTCTATGGTATTTCAGAAGGTCTCACCCTTAACTGATGGTATCTCGTTCTCAAATCATTCTTAGAAAACACCGAAGCACCTCTGAGCTGGTCAAAAATATCATAGAATCTAGGAAGAGGGTATCGGTTCTTCACCATCATCTGGTTCAGCCTCTTATAATCGACACAAAGTCTAAGTGACCCATCTGCCTTTTTAGCAAAAATCATAGGTGATCCCCAAGGTGATATACTTGTATGAATAAACCCCTTTTATTCCAATTCCTCCAACTAAACCTTCAGTTATTGGAGTTCTGTTGGTGCCATATGATATATCAGAATGGAGACTAGCTCTGATCCTAGTAACAACTCAATGGTGAACTCAATATCTCTCTCAGTTGGTAACCCAGAGAAGTCCTCAAAAAACACATCCTAAAACTAATCCACTACTAGTGGGAATATTGGTTGCTCCTTCTCCCCATCATCTAACATAAGGCATTCTACTTGGGTCGTGAGATCTCCCAACTGCTGACAAAAAGGCTTGGCACGGCCCGATCGATCATCCCACTCATCATAAAGGACATAGGTGTCTCCATAGAGAGACATAAACATTACCTGACATCAATAATAGTCGATGTGGGATTGATACAACACTAACCAATCCATTCCCATGATCAAGTAAAAACTTGACATGTCCAGAACAAACAGATCCCACAAAAAATGATAACCCCCAATCTCTAGAAGACAACCCTTACATCGCCTTATGTTCTCAACTCATACTCCCAATGGAGTATCAAGTGACACTACCCCACATGAATTCTCTACGGTCAAACCCAACACAAATATGAACTGAGTAGAAATAAAAGAATGTGTATCACTTGTATCCAATAATGCACTAGTAAGCGTGGAAACCACAAGAATCGTACCTAGAACTGTGGACGATCCTGACTCACCACCCTCAGGTGTAGTCTGAATAGTATGGAGTTGACCCGCCCCTCTACCCTAGGCCCCAACCTGTGTACCCTGCGTTGCACTACCCTGATGTTAAGAATGGTCTCGTCCCATAGTTCCACATCCACATCCCCTACCGGTATGACCTGTAGAGCTCCAACTTCCAGCCTGATATGGGGTAACTGACCCCCTTCCTGCACTCAGCATCTGCTTCTAACTTCCTTGATTTCCCGGCTGTCGTGGGTTCCTGTAGAACTTTTGCACATGGACTAACCTTTTACATGCCTGGAACTTGACTGGTGGTAGGGGACACTAACCGTGCATGTGCCCCAACCTACCACACTAATAGAAAAAGATCTGTTCACCACTCTGAGAGGTTTTTCCCCTCTTTTGTATACTCTTTAAACTTTCACCCTGCTGAAAGTTTCCAAAATGGAACTTCCTGCCCTAGAAATCCACACTACTGATCCACCTAGATTCCCCCACATGCTCACTACCCAAGTCCCCCTTGAGGTTTCCCTCCGAGATAAGAGCCTAATCTACCACTTCAGTAAACCTCTTCAGACAAAATATATTTACCTGAAACCTGATCTTGTGTCTCAACTCGTCCTGGAAATGTCTCACCATAGCTGCCTCATCTTCGTTCAAAGATGGAATGAAGCGACACAAATCAGTGAAATTAATAGATTAGTCCATCATTGACATCTCCCCTTGAGTCAAACTCAAAAAATCCACCACCTTTTCCTATCTTAGGGTCTCTGGATAAAAGTGCTCGAGAAACTTATCCTGAAATTCCTTTCATAGCATTCCCTCAACCTGTTCTGTTTGGACCATGATGTCCAACCAACGCTTCGCTTGGCCTCTCAATATATAAGCTTCCAACTTGACTCTCTTCTCAACAGGAGTCTCTAGATGATCAAGAATAGTCTATATATACTCGATCCAAAACTCTAATACCTCTGGCCTAACCACTTCGGTAAAGGTTAGAGGGTGTTGTAGCTGAAACTCTCTGGTCAGCTCGAACATACTCAACGCAACCCACCCTAGGTCCCATTCCATCATCTGCATAAAATGATCGAAGTTCTCACATAACTTCTCTTCCCTAACACCTTGAACCACTGGATTCCCCTACTCCACTACCGGAGGAGTATTCTTGGCAATGTCTTCCAGTCGCCCAACCAGCACACGTCTTCATAGCGGCATTTCTCTATAATTCCAAACACAACCTTAGAACAAAGCACTAAAGTTATCACAAAAATAAGGGATAACATGGGAAGGCTCATCACTAGCCATAATCAACCATTTTTCATACACCATTCCACTGCACCCGTCACATCTGGGACACTACCCTTAGCCATTTCTCTTAGAACCATGGACAACATGGTTAACCAACTCACACAGTTGCAAGAATTTATTTCTTACACTATTTCAAACCATTCCACATTCCAAGTTACTTTAACAACATCTTAACCCACTTTACATTCTTATTAAACATGTTCCTTGATTATCACCCAACATTTTTACACCCCTTGTTACCCATTTACATCATCTTATTAGGCATAACTTCATCACTTTAAAAATAAATAATGCATCCTAACCTTTACATACCACACACTCATTCTATGTGTGTGCCTACCATGATGCATGTCACTTATCTTTATAGGTGCCTAGGATGATGCATGAATGCACAACCTCGTGTCATTCCGAACACAAGTTAAATATCACAAAATCGTCAAATCAAACAACAAGTACATCACCTGATAGTGAAATATCATCAAATGTAACAACACATAATAAGAAAAACAATTCCCACCAAGGGTGACTTGGGTTTTCCCTCGTGCATGGGTTAGCTACTCCCAAGAATGATCTCATTTCCAAGGCCTCACACTGTCCTAACCTCCATCTACCATCCCCAAATAGTAATAAAGAGAAAGGACCTCCTTTGATACCAATTTGTAACGTCCCCGACCTAGGAACCACTAACCAGTGCCTCGAGCCAGGTGGTTATATGAACTCAAGTGCTCCTCCCCTATAACACCCGAATATTTTTATGAAATGTTTTCTTTAAATATTTTTTTATTATTCAATAGATTTTTTTGCATGAAATCATGAATTTAAATGAACATGGAGATACCCTTAATATAAAATTAACAGTATAGCATAGTCGTTAGGTTAGCAAGAATAATTATAACAAACTTATGGAAATGCATTATGAATTCATTGTCTATTAATTACTTATGAAAAATATAAATCAATTAGATATTCATATTTTTTTTGAGTAAATTACTTTTGGTAATGAAATTAATGAGATATATATGTGTTATATACCTAATATAATATTTTTGATATTCATACAGTGGATATTTTAGTCATAGGGTATGAATAAAACCCTATTTTATGTATAAGAACCTTTTTTTAAAGGTTAATTTTTACACCTTTGAATGGAGATCCCATTTTAAATTAATATTTTGACACATTAATAATTTATATATGAAAACATAAACATGTTATTTTGAAGCGGGATATAAAAATTTACTTTGGATAAATTTCTGATATTTTTCTGATAACTTTCATGTTTTGATGAATAGTAAAAATAAGCTAAATTTTAATTAAAACAACTTTTTTCATCAAGATAATTTATATGGTTAAATTATAATATTGAATGGTTTTAAAGTATAAATAGAATATATTTTTACCATTTAATATAATTTATGTTATTATCATTAATTTTACATTGAATTCATAGGTAAAAACATTTCAATCTTATGCAATGTTTTAACTTTTAAAACTTGTTTTCTCATTTCAACAATGAGAATAATTTTAAATTAATTACTGCAACTTTTGTGTTTTTAATTTGGAAAAATGGATTCCATATTTTTAATTAGAAGGTCCAAATTATGTGAATATTTACCATTTATTTTTTGGACATTATGAATAGTAACTTTAGTAATCATTTTATTTACCATGGTTAAAGGGTAAATCTGGTAAATAAGGGTAAAATAATAATAATTTAATAGTATAAAACTACTCTAAAACGTGTCCTAATACTATTTTATGAGATAATTCCAACCATGGGAATCCTTGGGTCTATTTTGGGACCCCATGTATTCACTTGGATGTGAAAATGACATTTTATAAGAATTTATTTAAAGTAAAGATAATTAAAACATAAACATATATCTTTTACTAAATCGATTTTAATATAGGGTTATTTAACTGATATCTATGTCTATAAGTATTCATTAGAAATATAAAATGATTTCCTACATCATAATATTTTATTTATAATTTTTAGACATTAGATAAATATATTTATTTATGACACGATTATGATGTAGTGGTTACCTCATTAATGAAAGATTCAAATAAATGAATTTATAAATATTAAAATAAATTTAATTTGAACATTTTGATAACATTCACGAATTTTTTGGATTAAATTAACATACTTGGGATGATTTAATTCCTTTGGTTCGAAGAAATCAGGTTATGGATTTTTTAAAAAGTCAAGTATGAATAGTGTCCAAAATTGACATAATTCATTACTTAAAACATAAAATAGTTTATTAAAAGATATTAAATTCCTAAAAATATAATATTTGGAAAAATTGTTAATTTAAGTCCAAATATGTCATAAATAACTTTTTTTGGGTCGTTTTACATGATATGGTAATTACATTAACCCACAATGTGTAAATAACATGATATCACGGTAAGATTAAAAAGGGTAAAATAAGGGTTAAACCAAAAATATAAGTATAAAAAAACATGTTAAAAATTATTGTATGATGGGTATTTGAACCAATATCATCTTATATTCTAATTAAATAAGTTTTGGACCATTTTTAATCAAAATTTAATTTATAATAAATTAATATTTTGAGAGTTTCCTAAAGTACTCCTCTTCTTTATTATAAAAGGGAACCTCATCCCTCTCCTCTTCACTCCATTTTAAGCCTTAAATATTGGCCAAACCCTGCCTATTTATTTTCTCAACTTTCCTAGTGACATTCTAGAGGTACTTCTCTTCTCAAAAGACCAACTCTAGTTCCCTAAGAGGAAATTTAAAGGAGACACGTCGAGAAAGAGGTAATTTCTTCTACCAATTCATTCAATTTTTTTTATTTTATACTTCCTATTATTTAGTTGTTTCATTATAAAGTAATAAAATAAGAATCAATCATATACTGATATATTATTATAAATATTAAATAAACCTATTTCACCCTTTATCCATCCTATGAAAAAGTAAATCACCGCATGTGTGTACGTACGGCTTACCGTCTCCACGCCGTGGTGTAATCTGTTTTTCATCACTACCTTAATTGGTTGTGTATAATGGTAGAAATAATGACTATATATTATTATTATAACATTATACTAATTCTGAGATACTATACACCATCCACTTCAATACCATTCAATAATTATGGGAACGATGTCGTCGCTCGTGCGTATGTACGGTTTACCGTCTCCATGGTGCAATGTGATTCGTTCTACATAATATTTATTAAACCATGATTATATAAATTAATTGAATGAATAAATATTATATATATTATACTAATACCATTTTTTAAATGATATAACTATAACCTAAAAAGAGTAATAAGAACTTATCCGATAAAACATACATAAGAACATAAAGTAGTTAGTACCCAAATAACGAGTAACAATGAAATGTTACTAACAAACGGATGAAAATATGATCATGAATGCTATCATAAAAATGATTATGATTATGGAATAAATTATTTACATTATTTAAATCATTATACATGAGTTTCAAATACATACGAAATATATCATAACTAAGGTAAGGGATAACTTTCAAATCTCATTTTGATCTGAGATTGTTTATTCGTAAGTATTTACTGGGGTATATTTATCATCCACATCCATGTTTCCTAAATATGTATTTAAAAATATTCTTTATATCCATCTATAATTTTTTAAAGTCAATTTTACCCATTGGTGAATTTTTACTAAAAGGTATGAATGGAATCTTTTTTCGTTCTCGGTATGAGGTACTTTTTGACCTTTCTGAAAAAAGTACGAGAAGAATGTTTTTCTAAATTATACGGTATGAATGGAATTTTATAGTTTCATGACATCTTATTTCCATGAATCTTACTTTAAAATATTTCTATATTATTTTCAACTCAATTCTTTTCTTTTAAATTGTGTGGAATTTTGATAAAATAAAACGTTTTTGAAAAAAGAAAGGATATTTTCCTTAGAAATTAATTTCAATTGTTTTATCAAAATTATTTTCCATATAATATGTCACTATTTATATAGGGTTATATTTATATCCCTGTTATTACCATGATTTTATTTTTTTATGATGGAATGTTATTTAGGAAATCCATTTGTTTCATATCAATTATGATGGACTGATGTTTAAGAAACCCATTTTATTGCATGGGTTATGCTATGGTAAATGTTTTTATGTTTTTGTGGCACAGGTAAAAATGGTTTCATTATGAGATGGGTGGGACCTATAATTTCCTCCAATTAATTGGGTAAAGATTTATATCTCATAGAATAGACATGGCGGGAATGGAAAGTAAATCTAGTTCAGTGATACAGGGCTGGAATGAGGAGTGAACTCGGTTCAGTAATAGACTCTATCTGCAATGATGGTATTGGAAATGAGCCTTGATTAATAAGAAATGATTTTCTATGATTATTTGTTTATGACACAAAGTTTCATGTCTTATGTTTTGACTATTGGGATTACATTTCACTTTTATGATTTATCCCATGACATGATATTGTGATCTTTTATATGCAGGATAAGATTTTCAAATGTTATGTTCTTATGAATATGATATGATTGATATTTCTTTTTTTACCCTTACTGATCATTTGATATCAACCTTTTATATGTTTCTTTTCCTCGGGTCATGAAGAAGGGTATTAAGTATGATATGCCAAAAAGGATTCTAGTTATGATGAAATAAACGGGAGACAATGTAGATTTTTTATGAACCAGTTGTTTATGTTTCCTGGTTTCTAAAGAAACTATACCTATATGGTCCTATCATGGTTTTGTTATATGTTTTAATAAAGATACTTAAATTATGAAGTAATATCAATGTATGTAAATAATGGGTCGCTATATTTGGTATCATAGGAAAGGTATAGTTAACCTTTGTAAACTAGGATGAGAAAGCCTTAAGGATATGTCCAAGTATTTGATACAATCATAGTGTTTTAGAAATGACCATGAATAACTTAGGATAAAACCTAAAGTGTCTTAAATTGAAATTTTCTTCTTGATTATGTGTTTTTCCTATTATGATTAGTGTTTCTCTCACTATTCTTCTTGGTTTTAGTCAACGGATGGAACCCGGAGGAATCGCGTTATTGCTAAATGCGTTGGGAAATGCAACGATTGTCCCCCTGAGCAACCAAATGTTATGGGAGATAGAATGAAAAACCTTGTAGCCATTCTCACACAACTTTCTCAAGCTATGAATCATGTTGTACTTCCAAATGAGCAATGGAGGGAGCAACATTTTGTTGAATCCTTCATGAGGCAGTGTCCACCTTCATTCAGTTGGTCTTTTGATCCATTAGTGTCTAAACAATGGATCAGTACCACTGAAAATATATTTGTAGTTCTACAATGTTCTAAACATGATAAATTCATCTTAGTAGTATATTGTTTGGAAGGTGAAGTTGATCAATGGTGTAATCTTATCAAGAATACGAGGCAAAGAGATGAAATTGAGTACATGGAATGGGATGAGTTCAAGAACTTATTTTTCAATAATTAATTTCCTTGTATTCTTCGAACAAAGATGGATATGGAGTTCCTTGAACTTAAGCAAAAGGATGATGAATCTTTTGGTACCTACGAAGCAAAATTTACAAGACTTTCAAGGTACGCTTCTGGAATTATTATCCAACCTGAGAGTAATATTGATCGATTCTTTAGTGGCTTAAAACCAAGTCTCCTAAGGTAATTATACATAAGAAAATTCAATAGCTATGATTAAATTGTTCTATGTTCTCACAATGAGATGGAGATTGGAGTAACCCATTGTTTTGCGGCTCACGACAGGATCGTGGGAGAGAAACATGCGCTACTCGACGGTTGATTAGAGAAGATTGGGTTCTGCTTAATCACTCATACCAGGTGCGCCATTTTCACCTCAAAATGCCCAATAGTTCCATATCCAGCAATACGTGGACCTATTTTCCAAAGGCAAGCGTTCACTGGGTGGTTTGACCAGTGATGCTTAGGAACTCACATTGGTCAATAGGATGGGAAGTCGGGCTCATCGCACCCTTTTGGGGGGAATTATTGCTTGTTCTAAGACTGTATTATAGATTTAAGATGTATTCATATGTTTGTGAATATTTGGTTTATACCCAAGCATAGTATCCACAGATTACTCCTGGTTGGAAATGGTCAGCTGGACATAGGGGTTCGGAGTCATTTATGCCCGAGGTTTACCATCCCTCGTTGGATTAATAACCCCGAGGAGTATGGACTCATTGAGACGTCACTGGTTTAAAGCCTCGTAACCAAGAACTCTGGATTTTATTTTCATCCAGGGGGGACAGATAACGACTTGAGCGTTTGGATCGAACCTGTGGTACAAGCCTCCTATGTATCCCTGTGAGAGGAATCAGAATTCACGTAGTTCAGTTTGGTATGGGGCTTATGCTCTAGGTTTCCCAGGGTTGGTGCGGTGAACTGACGTGAAGAGGGTCGGATCGATCGGGTGTTGGGATTGAACCTTGGGGAGGCTTCCTACGTACCCTGCCTAGGAGACAGGGGTCAAAGTCCACATAGTTCGGGTTGGGATGGGGATTACACTCTAAGGCGGACCAAGGTGTGGGTAAATCGGCGTTAAGGGGGTCATAATGACCGATTGTTGGGTTTGAACCTTGGGGAGGCTTCCTACGTACCATGGCTAGGAGATAGGGATCAAAGTCCACGTAGTTCGGGTGGGGGTGTCGGAGAACTGACGTGAATGTGGACCCGGGGGTCCGATGGTGATCAGGCTTGAACCTCTTGGAGGCTTCCTACGTATCCCTGTGGTGGGGAATCAAAGTCCACGTAGTTCTAATTGGCATGGGGCTTACACTCTGAGGTAGCCCAGGGTAATGGATTGGGTCTTACACTCTGAGGAGGCCCAGGAGAGGATGTTATAGTCGATGCTTACTCTAAGCCCACGTGAGTCATGCTCGGTGTGAGAAACAAGAGGCCGCAGGGACCAGACGATCACATCGCGAAAGGTGTGTCCATGGGAAGTTTGATGGGGCTTATGCGTGGGGGCGGCCCAAAAAGTTAGGGCTTACTCCAAGATGGATTCCCATGGTGATAAATCCCAGTGGGAAAGGGACTTGGCCCCGAAGAATAACAGAGCAGCACCCTTCCCCACTACGCCCTTCCTTGGCCATGGTTGTGGGGAAGTACGGAGGTGCATGGGTGCTTCCTTCTGATGGGTAGTCCGCCACTCCCCGGGGAGGGAAGAAGTTCCCCAGTCCTAACAAGTGGAGGGGCAGAAAGGGGACTCCCGGGCTTGGACTCTGCATTACCGTGGGTATGTGGACCCAGGAGTGACTCGGGAACCTGCTCAAGGGCCGGGGAAACCCCTTTGACCTCACCTACTGTGGGTATGTGAACACAAAGTGATGCACTGATGCACCTGAAGGTTTCATCATATAGGTCTGGTAGCTTTGGTATAGGCCTTGGCTCGGGGCCGATGAATAGGCCAATGAAGGGGTCGCGAAGGATCATGCTGGATTGGAGGGATTTTATCTGTCTTGGGTAATGGGAACTCTAAAGGATTTGGCGGGCCACACGGGTGTATGAGGGGTGGAGCCCTTCACATAGTGAGGTTCTACGTAGCTAAAGAGGTCGTCTGTGAACCAGGGTGGTTCACAGCTTCGGGTTCAGCCTGCGTACCAGGTTGGTACGCGGAGGGGTCCATGCGAGCAGCGGCGGCCGAGGGTGACGCCGGTCAAAGCTTCATCAGTCAAGGATTCGCCCGCGTAGGAGAGTGCTACATGGTGCGACGGATCAGAAAAGGGGCATAAACTCCCTAGTCTGCAGGGAGTGTATCCGTGGAGGTGCCATGGTTCGCGGTGTTCTTTTCTTTTTTATTTTAAGTTCGTGGTTCACCAAGTTGTTATGCATTTTTCGGTTCCTTATTAATTTGTTTCCAGCTTCATACCTGTTCTGGTTCATGAACCAGAACTTCGTTGTTTGCGAAATCCTAAGCTCCTTCCTTCGAAATCCTTCCACCCGAATCTGATCAATCTCCCTTCCTCTTCCCCCTCCATCTCCTTTTATAGAGTGGGGAAAGAGATGTATCTGGGTTCATGTGGCACCTTTTGCAGAGGTACATAACCGGAAACCCAGTTTACAGATGACTTGGTCAATCTGCAACTCTCGGGGGGCATTGAATGCACCTCCCCTATGAACCAAACTAGCTCGGGGAGTGCTTCGCGACCGCGCAGGGTTCCACCTCCATTCCGCGAACAACAGTGGATGCGGCCCGGGCTGGTTGACGCAGTTCACAGCTGGGGCGGTTCGTGATAGTGGACCGGGTTGGCGCCCATCCTGCTTCGCGCCCGCGTAGGATCCCTGCCTCTATCCCATGAACGGCAGCAGTCTGTGGAGGGGGAGCTTCACAGAACTAGCCGTGTACCATTATCAATGGACCGGTCTGCGGACTGGTTTATGTTGTTCCATCCTTTGAGTATTCTACACACTTTTCCCCAATTCTTTTGAGGGAAATTGGGTAGAATCCCCTTTGTATTAAAGGGGATTCTCATTCTCCTTTGCATATTTTTCAGGACCCTACAAATTCCCCCCATCGGAATGGGGTCCAATCAGAACGAAGAGGAGGCCATTCCGATGTAGAGTGGTCCTGAAACTTGGATGGTTTGCGGTAGGGGAGTGGACCCGGTAGGGGACGACGCCTATAAATACGGGGGCCCTTCCTTTTTCTTTTATCGAATTCTTCATGAAACCAGAGCTCTCTTGCTTATTGTCTTCGCATGCTCGTTCCTTCGTGAAACGCATTGACTGCGAACCAGATGCCACTTTTGCAAACCATTCCTCGTTCGCACCTATCTTCACCCGCGGACCAATCTCCCAGCCGTGAACCAGCACTTTTAATTAATTAAAAATTAAGTCACGACATGCCACGTAGGAACTCTCTCCGTGGTTTTGATGGTCCATGGACTGAAATCTTTTAGACTTTGAAAATTTATTAAGTCTTCTAAACCAAACTATTTAAATCCGGGATTAAGATTTCACAGAGCAACCTGGTTCGTGGTTTTCTGTCCAACGCTCCGTGGACCAGAGTACCGCGGACCTATTCCGTGTAGGGTTGGTTCATGGGATACAACCGTCGAGAACCACCTTTGAAGGCCTGCTCACGGAACTTGTCATGAAGTCCCCTTGAATCCTTTGTGGAATACTTGGTATTTTTGTCCATATTTTATTATTCTAGAATAACCATTTTCCTAGTTTTTATAATGCAGGGATAAAATATGGTTCCTCCTCACCCTACACCCAGGCCTGCTGCCGAGCCTCTCCCAATTGGTCCAAGGAGACGTCTAGCTATGATTCATAGAGCTGAGAGCATCAAAGAGGACCCTAGTCAATCCATCATTCCCGACGATAGTGTCTTGAAATACTTGCTCTCCCCTGAGCTTCTGGGTCATCCACTATAAAATTGGCTTCCGCTTTATGGATTTGTTCTTCAAGACGATGTCCCTATCCCCCCTACCTTCTCAGGTCTTCCGTCACCTTTTTTGGAAGCATCACCGAAGTGAATTCAGGAAAACCTCACCCAATCGGGGGAGATAATCTCTAATCCTGATCCGAAAGACACTTCCATTTTGAGAGGCTCTGTCTGGACCCAAAGCAATCAGTACACACAAGAATTATCTCAAGAGGCTATCCTCAAGAGTTACCCCTCCATAATCAACCTTTCTTGAGTGGATCCGGACGCGGGGTGGATTCCCAGGTGGGATCTTCGGTCTGGCGGGATTTTCTCAAATGACTGGGCCTAGGCTTTCTGGGTCCATTATTGTTTCCAGGAGTTTCCCGAGTCACTAGAAGTGATAAATCTATACTTCGTAGTGTGGGCTTCCTAGTATGCTATTTACCCACCATCTTCGATCATGCCTAGCCTGCTTAGTCGCTGGTGTTCAGGCACTAATACTTTCCACCTTTCCCACAGTGAAGTTGGTATTAGTTTATGGGACATCTACCGACTGGGAGGGATTATAATCATTGGTGAGATGTATGAAGAGTTTCTTCTCACTCCTAATGCATGGGACGATGTCGAACATGTGCCTTTGTTAATGAGGGATCTACTGGTTATGGCGGAGCGGACACCGGGTCAGCCCTTGCGTGCCCGCTCTCTTATTCCCTATAGCACCTGGATAGGGTTATTTCTGAAGACCACGGGTCCTGTGATGAAGATCAAGCACCCCAGGACTCATCCTTTTCAACAATCAAGAACTATCTCAGGTTCCTAATGGGCGGTTTTGGAGGTGGGTGACTATCTTTCATGGGGTTATGAGGTGCGTCCCAATGTGACACATATGCTTAGGCTGGCAGGTCTTTTCGCCATGTTTTTGAGTGGGTGGATATTCTCGTCTTAGGATATCAACCCAGGTGTCAGAGCTTGCACCCTGATGATGGCAGCTAAGCTGGCGGGAGGCCGCCCAGTGAATCTGTACATGCCCACTCTGGCTCGTATCTACGAACTACTGAGCCACATGCAGGAGGGCGGGTCACCCTACCGTCTTAGTGGGCCATTTCAATTCTTATATGGCTGGGTAGCGGATCATTACTACTGTTATAAGTATTGCCATAACACAGTCATCCCGCTTCCTACCTTTCGTCCTACCCTACTCGATGTAGCTGGAGTTCGCTTGAAGTTCCTCAGCTCTAATGAAATCGTCAAGCTTCTGAGTGACTTCTCCCAGTTGCTTTCACTCCCTACCCCACCCCTTCCAGCATCGTGGTTAACAACCATAGGGGGGGGCTTGAGGAACGTTCTTACATGATTTCACTGCGGGACGGGTTTTTGTCTGCGTGGATTGACAGGGTTTCTCTATGCGATTTGTACACCCCACATCGTTTTTCTCAATAGTTTGGATGCATGCAACTCTAGGTTTCCCTCCCCCATCCTCGAGCCTGAGGACTTCATCCGGCCACTCTCCATCAATGGTGGTTGATGTTGATACAGGAGGGATCTGGCACAAGCATTACCTTTCCTAACACAGGAGCGGTTGCCAGCCTGTCCTCGTATTATGCAAGAATGTGGATAAAGCATTATCCAGATGGTATCTTGAGAAAGGTCGTCCGAAAGGTTCCCAAATCAAGAGTTATTGTGGCTATTGTGCCTACCGCACCTTCCTCGTCGGCTCTGAGGGAAGACCGACTGATGGCTCGTCGGTCAAAGAGACTCAGGGAATTTTCCTCTTCCAACCCTTCTGCGGTCGAAGTTCAGATGGACCCAACTTTCTTGGATGTGGATGAAGATGACCCTATGGATTCGGGTCATAGAGAGATAATTCCTAAAGTTTTTTCAGACGATATTGAACTTAGCAACTTGATTCCCAAGCCTGAATCGAGGTTAGGAGCTTCAGACCTTCCAGCTTCGGAACTATCTTCTAGCGTGCACATGTATGCACTGGTCGCGATACCATACTTCATTTGACTATTGGCAATTTAATTTTCTCGCTTTCTAGGTTTTCATTTCCCATGGGGAAGTTTCCACTAGTGAACACAAACTTTCTCACCTCGCTACCTCTCATTACGGGACCCGAGCCCTTGAGGAGGCCATGATGAAGCTCCATCAGCTGATAACACAGGAGGCGGGCTCTCAAGATCAGGCGACCGCCCTATCTACCGAGTTGCGCGAATATGATGCTCGAGCAGTGATGTTAAGGGATCAGTTGTCAACTCTGACTGGTAACCTTGAAGCCACCAGGAAAAGGATCAATGACTTGCAAACGAAAGTGAAACATACTCGTTCGGTGGCTGAAGTTGAGGCCAGGGAGAAGGTCGTGCTGGAGCAGACTTGAAACAACCTTCATCACATGGTTGTCGATCTGATGGAGAGAGAGAGCCAGACTCCTTTATGATTTTCAGAGCCATTCCTATACACTCTATTTTACCTATTTTTTGTTGTGAGGGAGAGGCCCCAGCTTGTGAACATCCTCCTTTTTTGTCAAACGGAATACAATCTATGTCGGTCTTTCCTTGCTGTAAAATTTTATTATTACTGGAACAATTGTTGCGTAAATAACAACTCACCGAATCAGAATTGATCATTATTCAGGAAAAATGATAAGATAAAAAAAGGCTCTAATTTTTGTCTGGACCATGAGATCCAGCAAGCATAGTTTGGTTGTTTCTAGGGTCTTGCAGAAAAAAAAACCCCACAAACTTTTTATCTTTTCTTTTAATACCCTAATTTTTCCTGGGCCCATTTGGTGTGGACCCATCGGGTATGGCTCGGCTTTTTCTTAGGTCACCCTTTTCGGGTTTTCGGCCTAACGGGCTTTGCGCCTCTTTTGGTGAGCGGTTTAAAGTCCTGCCGACAAGACTATCATTACTGATGTTTTAGGTCAAACATATTTGACCGGATATGGTGGGGTGAGGGCCCCAATGAGGTTTGGTTGATCAAAATATGTCTCAATACCCTTCAAACACACATGGGGAGAAAATGTTTAGATCTAAACGACATGCAAGGCATATCTCAAGGCATGGGGGTTGTATCGGCATGCAGAGGTAGGAAGAGAATTGCCTAAGGAAAACTTGCCTTTGTTAGACGGGCCAGGGGCGATCAATATGTAGATCCGCTGAGGGAATGGTATGATTAGTCATGAAAAGGTGTCCTTAAGTCAATGATTGTCCATTTCTGATGGCCATAGGACTTCATGGAAGTCTGGCTTATGGAAACCACCATGGGTGGCTTGTGGAATTATGAAAACCACCAGGGGTGGTTCGGAAAGGGTGTGTGATGTCTGAAAGGGTTTGAGAACACCTGTATAAATAAAGAGTGTGGACCCAGGGTCCCTGTCCTACACATTTAGTTAGTGTAGAGGATGATTGGGGCTTGGCGCAGTTTGAATTCATGCAGCCGAGACATTCTCCAAAGTGGAATGGATTCTCCTGGTTCTCGGTAATCTCGTTAGAGACGTTCCACTATATTCAGGCAGGGTTATGAAAGAGGTTGGTAAACTGCTGCTCAGAAGGTTTCTGAATCCCGGGATGGATATGGGGGCTCAAAGGATAAGAGGCGTACGGAGAGAAGCATTTCCTAAGAAAATCTTTCCTTTGGTAGATGAGCCAGGGGCGATAAATATGCAGAGCCGCTGAGGGAATGGTATGCATAGTCATGAAAAGGTGTCCTTAGGTCAATGATTGCATTCTCCCGATAGCCGAGAAACTTCAAGTAAGTTTGATATTTGGGACCACCAGGGGTGGTTTACAAGGGTTTGGCTCTTTCTAGGTACAGAGTGTGTTTTATGCGTAGATGGTGCCTGGATACGAGAGAAACATCTGGGCTAAATTTCCTAGTAATGGGTGAAGTCATCCTTTCCCACGCTGGTGTGAGACGGTGGTTTGTGTAGGTCTATCCCATGCACTGAGGGATAGAGGAAAACCACCATTCCTGAATGAACCCATGAAAGGTTTGACCGTGCAGTTTAACATCATGCGGCAATGACGGGGGGAATTTTAAATTACGTACAGTTTAACGTAATGCGGAAAGGATGGCTTCCGTGCAGTTTAACGTCATGCGGTAAGGACGGGAAGAATTTTTGAATATGTTATGTAGTTTAACGTCGTGAAGCGAGGAAAGGGGAGCATTTTTAAATCCATGAAAATGATTACCATTGGAGGCATTTTTTTGGATGCTTAATTCTTGGTCTTTGCCATTTCTCTCCAAGCGGCAAAGACATTATCCATGCAGTTTTAATCGCCATGCAGTAAGGGCGTAGTTGCAAAGGCCACTCTTGATCAGAATGTAACGGGGCCTGAACATCTCGGCATGTCCAAGACGTGGAGGGGGGTTGATGGTGTAAACCATGGTTCTGGTGCTTCTTGAATCAGGAGAGATGAGATGGGGCTCTGAGGCCGGTAAGCATACGGGGCTAGGAAGAGTGTCGCCTGAGGAAATCATACCTTTGGTAGATGGGCCAGGGGCTATCAATATGCAGAGCCGCTGAGGGCATGGTATTCATAGTCATGAAAAGGTGTCCACGGGTCAATAAATTTCCACTTCTGATGGCCATGAGTGATTATGAGGATCCACGATTGACCGGGCCACGGAGTCTGTCGTTTGGTAAGGAAATGTATGGACATGTCAGGGATGTTCGTCCCTGGTTCTTGTCAAAACATGAAGAGTTTACCCCACTAATTTATCTTGTACATGGGTTATACCTTTACTCCATGCATTTTAACGTCATGTGTCAAGTATGAAGTACTCTTAGTTTAACGGTCATAGAGTTCGGACCATCGGGTGACCATCGCTGCAATCACCCAGAGGGTAATTGAGTTAGGATGCTCTGGTATACTTTGAACAAGTGTGAGGGAATGAGGGTGTAAACTGTAACTCTGGGATTTCCCAGATTGGGAGGTATGGCGTGGGGGATCTGAGTCCGGTAGGTGTACGGGACTAGGAAGAGTACCGCCCAAGGAAATATTTCCTTTGATAGACGGGTCAGGGGCCATCAATATACAGAGCCGCTGAGGTCATGGTATGCATAGTCATTCAAAGGTGTCCACAGGTCGATAAATTTCCATTTCTAATGGCCATGAATGATTATGAAAATCCGAGATTTCTCATAGTACAGAGTTCGGCATATGGGGATAATGGTGTTCAGGCATACAAGAAACATCTCCACTGCAATTTCCTGTCGAGCCAAAGTAGTTTATCCCTGGATTGATGTTTATAGATGCATGTCGTCATGCTAACCACGGTAGACATATAGGCTAACTAGGTAGGGATACCCTGGAAACATTCGGATGTGAGAAGGGAATGAACTTGTAAACCACTGCTCCATAAATTTTTTGGATTGGGAGATATGATATGGGGGCTCTGAGGTCGGTAAGCATACGGAGATAGGAAGGGTATCACCTAAGGAAATCTTGCCTTTAGTAGACGGGCTAAGGGATATCAATATGAAGAGCCACTGAGGGCATGGTATGCATAGTCATGAAAAGGTGTCCACGGGTCGATAACTTTCCACTTCCGATGGCCATGAGTGATTATGAAGATCCGCAATTATCCAGGTTGTGGAGTCTGATATATAGAGAGGATGCATCCAAATGCACGAGGAGTATTCCCATCTTGTTTCTCCATATATCTTGGGTGGGTTACGACGAAGTCCATGCAGTTTAACGTCGTGTGGTGAGGACGAGGTCCGTGCAGTTTAACGACGTGCGGTAAGGACGAGAGGTATATATACCTGTGTTTTATTTTCTCAGTAGCTGGGCTGGGAGATAAGATCCCGGCATCGCTACGTATCCTGTGAGGGCAGGAATCAAGCCACATGTAGTTCTTTTTGGAGTACACCCCGTGCAGGTCTGGCCCATACACGGGGGAAAGTGGCATTTTTAAATCTTCTCATCCGTGTAGTTTAACGTCGTGCAGTAAGGACGAGGGATACACCCCGTGCAGGTCTGGTCCATATATGGGGGAAAGGGAATTTTTAACTTTATTTGGGGATGGTTGGGCCAGGATGGGGGATCCTGGCATTTCTATGTATCCTGCAAGGGAAGGAATCAAGAAGTACGTAGTTCTTTGAAAGATAATACACCCCGTGCAGGTCTGGTCTGTACATGGGGGAAGAGGTCATTTTTCGATCTTTCTTATTCATGCAGTTTAACGTGCGGTAAGGACAAGGAATACACCCCGTGCAGGGTTAGTATGTACATGGGGGGACAAGGAATTTTTTAACTTTATTTGGGGATGGATGGGCCAGGATGGGGGATCCTGGCGTCGCTACGTATCCTGCAAGGGCAGGAATCAAATCGTACATAGTTCTTTGAAAGATAATACACCCTGTGTAGGTCTGGTTCGTACATGGGGGAAGAGGGAATTTTTTGATCTTTTTTATCCGTGTAGTTTAACGTTGTGTGGTAAGGACGAGGAATACACCCCGTGCAGGGTTGGTCCATACATGGGGGAAAAGGAATTTTTTGATATTTCTTATCCATGCAATTTAACGTCATGCGGTAAGGACGAGGAATACACCCCGTGCAGGGTTGGTCCATAAATGGGGGAAAAAGGCATTTTTTAACTTTATTTGGGGATGGTTGGGCCAGGATGGGGGATCCTGGAGTCGCTACGTATTCTACAAGGGCAGGAATCAAGTCGGACATAGTTCTTTGAAATCCATGCAGTTTAACATCATGCGGTGAGGATGAACTACTCTTAGTTTAGGGTCATAGAGTTTGGACCGTTGGGGCTTGGCAGTTTAACGTCTTGCAGTTTGGATGAAAACTGCCTTTAATTATGCGAAATACTTTTTCAGAAACCTCACGTTTGTAGGAGCGTTGGTGAATTGCTCATCCATGGAGATCAGGGCATATGCTCTGTTGGAGTAGACCTTGTGTATAACATATGGTCCCTCCCATTTGGGCTCCATCTTTGGGGGTTTATTTCTAGGTATCATTGGGGTCCGGAGGACCAATAACAATTCTCTTTCCAAGAAAGACCAAAGATGAACCTTTTTATTGAAGGCTCGCGCGATCCGGTTCTGATATACCTCCAGATGGTGCAAAGTGTGCAACCGCTTCTCGTCCAGCTGTTCCAATTCACCTATTCTTTTTTCTGATTTCCCATCATTGGATAACTGATCACAAATGGCAACATAGAGTGAGGGTAATTGGAGCTCAATGGGCAGGACCGCTTCTATTTCGTATACTAATGAGTATGGAGTATCCCGAGTAGCGGTGCAGATTGTGGTTCGATAAGCCCAAAATTCATGGAGGAGTTTATCTGGCCATAACTTCTTGTATTTGTCCACTATTTTCTGGAGAATATTGGACAGGGTCTTGTTGAACGTATCTATCTGTCTGTTGTCCGCTGCATGGTAGCAGGATGAGTGGTTAGCCTTGATACCATATTCCTGGTATAGTTTCTCCAATTTGGTAGAACAGAAGTTGGTGTCGTTATCCATCAGTATGGTATGAGGTACGCCAAATCTGGTGATGATATTGGTTTTTACAAAGCTGGCATTGTTTCTCGCCCCGACTTCCTTGAGGGGTACATCTTCTTCCCATTTGGAAAATAAGTCGGTTTCTGTGAGGATATACTTCAATTGTTTGGATGTGGCGAGAGGATATGTTCCCACAACATCCATTCCCCAGATGGAGAATGTCCAGGAGTACTTAGCATGATGAAGTAACTCAGGGGGTTGATGTATGAAGTTGGCATGAATTTGGCATGAGTGGCATTTTGCGGTAAAGTGCTCTCAATCTTGTGCCACTTTGGGCCAATAGTACCCAAGCCTTCGAACCTGATGGGAAATCTTAGACCCTGGATGGTGTGCTCCACATACTCCTGCATGCACTTCAGTCATGAGGGCAGTGGTTTATTCTCCATCAATGCATCTGAGGAGGACTCTATCGAGGCCTTATTTTTAGAGGACCGCCTGCTAACCTGTGCCTCCATATAGGACAAAGTTAATTACCCTTCTACGTATTTGCTCTCATTCAGCCCTGTCTGGTGGAAGTTATAACTTTCGAATGTAGTTTGCAATGGGGTTCATCCAGCTGGTGGAGGGAGCATATGGCTCGGAGACATGACTGACTTCATTGATTTCTTATGTCTTAGTCTGAACAAATGGCAGGACCATTCGATGGTGAGCAATGATGATAATTGTTTCATCTTGGTCTTGGTCAGCCAAGGTTGTGGCCGCATTGGCTAATGCATCGACCTGGGCATTCTGAGACCGGGGAATATAGGTCAATGTTGGTTCTGTAGATAATTCTGACATTAACCCTTGGACATGGTCAAACAGGGGCAGCTCCTGATTTTTGATAGCATAGTCACCATTGACTTTCTTAATGACCAGTTCTGAGTCACCTTTTACCTTAAGGTGTTGTACTTGTGCCTAGAGTGCAAGCTCCAGGCCTGCAATGAGGGCTTGGTACTCCACCTCATTGTTCGTACATCCTTATGACAGGAGGAAGGAATATGGAAAGACTGCCTTTTCTGGGGACATGAGTATTATCCCCAAACCCACCTTGTTAAATTTGGGATCCTCCATCCTTTTCCCTGTCGAGCTTTAGGATGCACCGTCGAAGTACATTTCCCATGTTGGGAGCTCCTCTTGAACTGTGAATATGTCTTCACCAGGTAGCTCTATGTCTGGTATGGTAGTCCCTGTTGAGGGGTGATCTTCCAGAAAATATGCTAATGCATGGCCTTTGATGGCCTTATGAGGCACAAATTGGATGTCAAACTGTTATAGGATGACTGCCCATCAGGATAGGTGCCCGGTCATCATCGGGTGGCTAAGGATGTACTTGAGCGGGTTATTACACGAGACCAAATGGACTTCATGGTGCTGCAAATAATGTCACAATTTTTGAACTGCGAAGACCAAGGCCAAACAACTCTTCTTAATGTTTGAGTATCAAGTTTCAGCATCGATCATGGTTCGGCTGAGGTAATAGAGGCTGTTTTCACTACCGGCGTCATTTTTATGTGCGAGGAAGGCTCCTAGTGACTGCTCTAGGGACATCACGTATAGTATGAGAGGTATTCCTTCAACTGGGGGCATGAGCACCGGTGAGCTTAAGAGGTACCTATTTAGGATGTCGAATGCCTCCTGGAAATCACATGTCCATTGGTAGGTAACCCCATTTTTCATTAACCTAGTGAAGGGAAAACATTTTCCCGCCAGGTTGGCTATGAACCACCTGATGTAGACCAGGTGCCCTTGGAATTCTCTCAAATATGTGAGATTGCGAGGAGGTGGTAGGCCAAGGATAACCTTTGTCTTTTCAGGGTCGACTTCGATGCCACGATGGCGTACGAAGAAGCCAAGGAATTTCCTTAAGGTAACCCCTAAGGAACATTTCAAGGGATTCATCTTCAAACTATGTTGTCGAAGTTTGTTGAAGATGGCCTCAAGGTCTGACAGGTGATCTGAGCGCTATCTTAATTTAACCACCAAGTCATCTACGTAACATTCGACGAATCTCCCGAGGAACGGTTTAAAGATACAATGCATGGCGTGTTGATATGTGGCTCTAGAGTTCTTGAGACCAAAGGGCATGACCATGTAACAGAATATTCCTTGAGGGGATCTAAAGGTAGTGGCTTCTTTGTCTTCTCGGGCCATCCTGATTTTATTATACCCAGAATAACCATCCATGAAGGAGAGAGCCTCATACCCAGACATTGTGTCGATTAATAACTCGGTGATCGGGACCGGTAAATCGTCTTTTTGGCAATGCCGATTGAGATCTCTGAAATCAATGCAAATGCAGATTTGTCCATTCTTTTTCTTGACGGGGACAATGTTGGCCAACCAGATGGGGTATTGGACCTCCCGAATGAAGCCTGCTTTAATAATATTATCGACTTCAGCCTCTATTTTGGAAGCATGTGAGGGGTTCATTCTTCTGGAATCTTGTTTATAGACCCGGTGGTCTTATGGTAGACCTAAGCGGTGCGTTTCCACTTTGGGATCGAGTCCCGACATTTCCGTGCAATTCCAAGCAAAGACATCCTGGTGTTGCCTCAGGAAGGAGGTATATACCTCATGCTCCTCGAGAGACATGGTCGTACTAATGAGAGTGGGCCTCAGGTCTTCCTTGGTACCCAGGTTTATTTCCCTGAGCTCGTCCATAGTGGTGGAGATACCTTCCTCAAATGCAGGAGGTGAATCTCTGAGATCCTCCTTCTCCTCCTCTTCATTCTCATCTTCTTGATCCAACAAGGGGGGAGTTTCTGGCTCAGGCTCTTGGGGGTTTTAGGGCGATGCATCATGGGCGTCCCCACTCAGGTACTTGTCCCTAAATTGAGGGTTAGCGGTCATTTTTGCACTGCTACGCTCGGCCGTTATAGCTGCAATCATGAGGACAGTTGAGTGCGTGTCCGGACTTGAACCCCTGCTCTCAATATGGTTGATGGGAAGTACATAGTCTCTACCAAGCTACCTGAGGGGGTCATCAAGAACCATTTCTAGGCCATTTGGATCGTGGATCCAGTCAATACCATCGAGCGAAGGCTTCTTCCTCTTTTTCTCATAAAACCCAGCGTCAATATAGTGTGACTCGGAGATCTCGAAATGGGCCTTGTCAGCATGCAATGTCCCACTTTGTCCATTGACGCAATACTTGATACACTAGTGGTAGGATGAAGGAATGTTCATGTGCTTATGAAGCCACAACCTTCCAAGAAGGGCATTGAATGTTGTGTTCTGTCAGACCACCAGGAATTCCGAGTAGGCCACAAGGTCGCCAAAATGTGTTTTTAGCTTGATTTGTCCAATTTTCTTCTGTTCACTCTTGTCGTAACTTAACAGATTTGTGGATGATGGTACTAGGTCATTCTCATTGTAGCCCAGCTTACGGAGTGTTCGTAGGGGAAGGAGGTTAACTCTAGATCCATTTTCAATAAAGACTTTACGGATCTCAACATCATGTAGTGTGTTGGAAACATATAATGGTTTGATATGTCCTTACACGAAGGCATCTTCGTCCTGATCGGTGAAGGAAATCACCGCATTGCATTCAGTCGGGCCAGTCTCCATTCGATAAATCTCGGTGGCAACTACCTCGGCTTGAAACTCTTGGGGGCTGAGCAAGGCTTCTATAAGTGCCTCCCTGAGGTCTGCTAACAAACTCAAGGCATCCAGGATCGACAGTTTGGCTGGTACCGACGCCAGCTACTTAAGGATGTTGTATTTCTGTTCCAGTGGCTGACGCTTCTCCATTGGTGGGAGAGTTTTAGCGGGCATCTTGGGAGTTGTAATATGTGACGAGGAGGGACCGGCTGTGGGGTCAGATGTCGATGATGTCCCCACGTTCTGGGGACTCGGCCCTGCTGGTCTGTTTGTGCACACTAGGTGGCTAGACACTTGTTCCTCCTCTGATGGGTACCGCAGAATGATGAGGGAAGAGTGGCCACTTGTGGAGGTGGAGGGATATTCTTTCTCCTATTGATTCCATTGAAAGGATCTCCCACGGGTTTCTACGATATTAATAGTTTGGGCTGGGGTAAAACCATAGGGTTGGTTTCGGCTGCGACTGTGTCTCCCCTGGTATCCCCTGCTTCTGGGATTCCCCCTCCTGGCCCTTTGCATTGGGAACTTGGGTTCATAGTTATACCCTTAGTTAGGAAATTATTCACTTAAATGAATGACGTTGATGGAACCAAAGATTAGATCATCATCCTGTGACAGGTCAACATGGTCGGTTGTCCCTGATGGTGTCGTTTGGCGGGTCGGTGCCCGTGGCGCCAAGTTTGGGGGAATAAAATATGACAGTGTCAGGGGTAACTTCGGCCTCGTTGCGGACTGCTCCTCTTTCTCTTGTCTCCTCCCTTTTCAATTACACCTAGATGACCAACTCTTGGAGGGTTGTGAGGACGATATTGTCAGTTGTGTAGCATTAGGGGCTGTTGGTGGCAACACTGGCTGCTGTAGTTGAGCTCGGAGTATGCACTGGGCTCGGTTGATAGTCTTCCAAGTCATCCAGTTATCAAATTTCTTCCCCTTCTTTTGGGTGACTTCCTGCCACCCCTCCCCCTTGTCAGAGTCGGCGGTAGAAATGTACGTCACATGTTTTAGGGGTGGTCCCATCTTGACCTGCTCGGAGTCTACCATCCTTTTCATAAGGTCTTTGAAGATGAAGCATTCTCAAATACTGTGCCCCAACATCTGATGGTAGGGACAGTAATCTGGCCTGTCATCGCGGCCTACTTCTTCGGGCTTCCTTGGCTCTGGGAGGCAGAGCAAATTGCAATTCATGGAGGCGATGAAGTATCCGCAGACTTGGTCCTCCTGGAACAAGTATACCTTGGGTCTTCGTTCCTCGAACTGGTTCCACTTCGATCCTCTCTAATCGTCCCACTTAGGCAAAGGTGGCCGCTGATATATAGGGTGTCCTTGACAATTTGGTGGAGGCCTGAGCGGTGGAGAAGGCGCAGAGGCTGGTTTGAGCATGACAGAGGATGCTTCAGCTCTGGCTGCTCTCTTTGCAGGAGCTTGTGAGGCTATTCAGGACTTCAGATTAGTCCACTGTAGGGAGTCCTCGATTCTCTAGGTGATGGCTGAGAGATGGCGGAAGTTAGTGGTGCACTCCACTGGTATGAGCGGTGTTCACAGCTCATCTCAAAGATTATCGATGCATATGGCCAGCATCTCATCTTGGGGCATTTTCCTGTTCATAGAGTAGGAAAAACCCTTTCATCTGGCGATGAAGTCCGAGACCCTCTCGTTCTCCCTTTGTTTGCAATTCATGAGGTCATTGACTGTTGTTTTAGGCAACGTTGAGCTGAAGTGGAATAGGAACTGTTGCCGAAGGTCTTCCCAACTTTTTATTGACTAAGCTGGCAGACTCGTATACCAGACAAAGGTTGATCCTTACAAGGTCCGTATGAAGCATATGAGTTTCACTGCTTCTTGTTGTTCCAGAGTTCCCATCATAGGGTCACAATAAGACGTGTAGTGCATCAAATGTTGTTTCGGATCGCCTGATCCATTGAAAATAGGGAATACAGGACTCCCAAAATTGGGTGGAGGTGGTGTGTTGCTCACCCAATCCGGGTAGGGCTTTCACTCTAGCTGTATCGGAGCACATCGACCCTCCATCGCTTCCAATCGAGTTGTTAGTGCCTCGATGGTGCTGGCGAGTCCCTAGTTTATATCATGTTGGGCTCGGTCTTGGGTAGGTGCAACCCAATGCATTGCTTTAGGATCCGTCTCGGCCGGCACCAAGGTTGCATATGCCGTTTGGGACACCTTTGGAGGGTTCATACGTACTTGCTCCGGTTACTTCCTGAGTGGAGGGAAGTCTTGGTATTCACCCGAATCTATATTCAGGTAGTTGGATGGACCAGACACCTCATTTGGCGAGGCAAACCTGGGTCTTTGAGGTGCACTTACTGGGAGTGCAAGCTATATCTCTTCTTGGGAAGCACTTTCAATAAGACGATTCCTCTAGAGCAGCTCGGCGTTAAGCCGCCTCAATTCTTTCATTTCCTCTTCCTGTCAAGAGAATCTCTCTTTGAGCGTGAGTGGCTCATTTTTATCGAGATAAGGAGGCGGGTTGAGGGTAACCGATCCTTTGTTCTTATCCTTGTTGGAAGCTCACAGGGTAAGCGGAGGAAGGTTAGCTAAAGGGGCGGCCATATTTAGAGCGGCCCTCTAGTTCTGGGTGTGCACACTTGGTGGTTCATTGTGAGTCACAGCCTGACTAGAACCATCATCTCCCAATCCATCTGTATTTGCATCATCTTTGGTGTCACTTTTGGGGTTAAACTCTATGGAATTGATGAATGTATACCACGGGGTGGAGGAGATGTCATCCTCCAAAGAGGGATATGATCTCCCTCGTCTTTTACTGGTCTTCACTCTTCTTTCCCATGATTGATTTTGGACTTCTTGAAGAAGGGTGACGCAGAGAGTTCTTTGATGCGACCTTACGATATGCCTCCCTCTTGAAGGGGATGATGATTCAAAGGAAAAAATGGGGCAGGAACCTCCTCTTCTAACTATCCTCCCTAGATGAGAGAATACTGATTCTCTTGGGGTAGGTTGTTGTTGAGGTGGTAAAAATGCCCCCAGCCCTGAGGGTTGGGGTTGGCTCCATTCCCTGGACGCTGAGTCTCTTCCCATTTTTATTGGTCTTACGGGGGCATTTGTTGTTAAAAATTCCCGCTGCCCTACAGGCTGGGGTTGACCCTAGATTATGGCAATGACTGCTGCTATCGCTACTTTCCTGATCTTGCGTGCCCCCATTCGGGGGTGAACCAGATCTGATGCTGAGTTCACCTGTGAGTCAATCCCCTCTGGGGAGGAAAGCAATGACTACTGATTGGCCTATCTTAGATGAGAGTCCTGATGTATGCTTTCGGTGGCTTGATTTAGGAGTTTGTGAATGGATTGTTCCCATCAGGGCTGACGCTCCTAGGACTTACTCAAGGCACGTCTTTGTTGGGTGTGTCACCTTTTTCGAACAGGGAGACCACTCGATTGCTGTCTTGACGTGATGGAATTGCAAGATATTACGCCGAACGGGTTCCTCTGGGTAGGGAGCAGAGTGAAATGCAGAGCTCCATGTTCTCCTCATCCTCTGATATGGACTCCCGTCGGGGATTCACCAATAAGGCGACACAACTGGTGCAGTGCATGGAGGTAGGCTAACTCAGGGTTCCCTTTACGCCTCTCAGGTTGCGGTTTCCGCGCCGAAGAAAGAGCTTCTAAGTCTATGCGACGTAGGAGGTCTCCTATTGTATTGACATGGTCTACATACCCATCGTAGGGCAGGAAGCTTGATTTCAGCCGACGGAGGGTTGTCCATATATTGTAGCAGATGTCATGCACGCATTCTTCCGACAACTTTCTGGGTATGTCAAATTGAGCGGTGGTCGTGGGCCAAAACATAACTGGTATATCATCCATGGCCATTCGTTTCCTCAGGTGCAACATGTTGGCATACTCCTCCGCTAGTGATTACTCTACCTAGTCAGCCCAACTGAGATGCTCACTGATAGTGTGGTCAGAGGCAGTGGGACCGGTAGGTATCGAATTATCATGTGGGTGATTCCAAGGTGGTTCAGAAGATGAACGTGGCCCCAAAACGTCTCCCGATTGAAGAAGGGTGTTGTTGGTGACTGGCTGGGAATCTGGCATGCTTGATCCCGTCCTTCTGAGTGCCTCGGCATATGATGGCTTTTCTGTGCTTGATTCGGCAGGGGGAGGACCTTCCTGTCGATATGATATGTCATTGTGGGGAGGACCTTTGCAATGGTGGTTGCAATGGTGAGGACTACCATTACTGCTTGATACCTCACTGCATAGAGGACTTTTGCAGTGCATACCCTAGGGAGGACCTCCAAGGCGTGTCGCAGCAAGGGGGGGACCTTCTAACTGCGTAGCATTGTTACGGGGAGAGCCTTCGCAACAACTGCCATCATGGTGAGTATGACCATCATGGTTTGACATTCGATGTGCATCCTGGTGAGGACCTTCAAGACACACTGTGATAAGGGGAGGACCTTCTTGTTGCTTGGGGCCACTCCAGGGAGGACCTTCGCAATGGCGGTCATGGTGGCAAGGACTACCATCATAGCTGCTGCAATGGAGAGGACTACCATTACAGCTGCCGCAGGGAGAATATATGTGGGGTACACCCTGGGGAGGGCCTTTAGAATGTACCACAATGAGGGTAGGGCCTTCTCGTTTCTTGACATCTCTACAGGGAGGACCTTCGTTATCAGGGTGGCAAGGACTACCACCGTGATCTGATGCTCGGCCGTGCAGAGTGTCATTTCAACATAACCCTTGGGGAGGACCTTTAGGGTAGGACACAACAAGAGGAGGGCCTTCTTGTCGTGATGATACTTCACTACAGGGAGGGCCTCCATAGTTGCAACTATGATAGTGAGGACTACTATCATAATTTGTGGTCCCACTGCATGGAGAGTTCTTGCAGTGTATACCCCGGGGAGGACCTTTAGGGTGGACCGCAGCAAGTGGAGGGACTTCTTTCTGCTCGATCTTTTGGTCATGTGGAGGGCTTCCATGACTCACATCAAAAGAGAATCTCTTGTGATCGATCGTTACATGCCTGTGGGGGAGGCCCCCGTAGGTTCTCTGGGGAGAACCTTCAGAGCTGCTTGTAGCGACATTGCGGGGAGGACCTTCGCAACTGCTACTTCCATGCCCATAATATGGTAATGGATGGGCAGGGTTCTAATCCTTCAATATGTGCTTAGCGACATCGGGAACCCCATCTTCCAGTAGAGCGGATTCATGAACCCGCTCTTTATTTTTCGGCTGCCTTCGGTGCATTCAGGGCGCTTTCTTGCAGGCAGCGGGGACCGTCTGCTATTGACAATGGCCTTCACCTTTAGGTCCCTGTCTAATTGGGTCCTGTGATTTTTTTGGGATATGCCAACGAACATCTTGACTTTTAGCAGGGATATATGCCTGCTCTAAATCATCCATCGTGATGGACGGGTGTCCCCCAGTTGGAACGAGTGAAGCTGCTCGATCTGGTTTCCCTTGTATCACAGAATATAGTCGGCGACCCTCTTGGGCGAAAGAAGGGATGTTGATCTACTCCGAGGAAGCTATCTCATCTCCTAAATGAGTCGCCTCAATTGGGAAGATGGGCTCATGGTCCCGATTCCTTGTTTTTTCTGCTGATGCAATCACATTCTGGAAAGTCTGCAAGATATGATTTGAGATCGATACCTGCTCCTCCATCATTTCTAGGATATGCAGAGAGACATCTTTGGCTAGAATGGGTATGAAGGCCCATTCCGGTATCGGAGTAAGAATATCCTACTCTGGTCCTCCGGTGGTCAGTGGGTACTGACAATTCTCCTGTGTCGGGGCAGGTGAACGAATCTTCTCCTGGGCCGGGATATGCCAGTTTATCTCTCTGTTTGCCGCCACATCGGGATGGCGGACTTTACTTGCATCCACATGGAGTTGGCCCGACATATTTTGGTTTCCCACCGTATCGAGTCGGTTGCCTTTGTTAGCAGGGAGACGTACCTGCCTATTAATTGCCACCACATCTGGATGGCGGGCATTATTGATCGCCACCATGTCGGGATGGTATGCGTCGAGAGAATCTACTAGGAGCTGGTCCTGCAAGCACTGGGTCGCCACCACGTCGGGTTGGTGGGTTTCACGGCCCTGGGCAGGGAGAGGTGCCTGCCAGGTAGGTGTCGTCATGTGTGAGTGACGGGCTTGATGGAGCCCGGCGAAGATGCGCGCCTGCTCGTATGATGCCTCCATGTCTGGATGGCGGGCTTTGGAAGAGCGAACATGTATATTTTCATGTTCGTGATACGCCTCCGTGACTGGGCAGCGGAGCTCCTCCTTAGGGACAAGGCTGATGATCGGTCCCTGGTTGTACGTTTGCCACCGTCGTTGGGCGGTCTGAGGGGCTGGAGGTCGGGGAGCGTGGGCCTGGATCCTCGAGGTGACATCCTTCTTATCGTGAGGATGTTGAGTTGCAGCATGGTCACGATGACGTCTTTCGGTGGGGGCCTTGGAGCAGAACCCCTGTTCAGCGGGGATGAAGTCCTTAGCATCGACCTCATCTTCCTCCCTAAGATAAGGGAGGTACGCGTTGTCTCATTCCGGGGATAGACTTCTGAAATGGTTTGATACGGAAACAGGAGCCTTTTGGATTTTCCTTCGCGGACGCTGCTAGGCGGGCGACCGGAGGGTATTGGCGGATTGGAGGGTGTGCATGGTCGCCTCCACCGTCGGGATAGTACCGTTAATGTGGTACTCTCGGATCAACACATATGAGACCCATTTTTGAAGACGCTTAGTTGGTGACGGGGTCCTTCATTGGTGAGGAAGTCCGGTCATTGCGTACCCTGAAGCACACACCTGCAAGTTCCTCTATGATGTCATTGGATCGAAGGGAGTTCTGAGTGGTACCTGTAAAAATATTTTAACAAATACAAACAGCAAACCCTTCAAAGCAGTATCTCATGATCCCATGTGTAATTAATGACCTTGCTTGGCCCTCCTTGTGAGTATAAGGGGGCACAGAGTTGGATTTGGTTAAACCCGTCATGCTTGGTTAAAAATTCACATCAGGTTTACCATCTTTTGTTTTGCGGTGCAAGACGGGATCGTGGGGGAGAAATGTGCACTACCCTATGGTTGATTAGAGAAGATTGGGTTCTGCTTTATCACTCATACCGGGTGCACTGTTTTCACCTCTAAACGCCCAACGGTTCCATATCCAGCAATACGTGGACCTGCTTTCCAAAGGTAGGCGTTCACTGGGTGGTTTGACCAGTGATGCTTAGGAACTCACATTGGTCAAGAGGATGGGAATTCAGGCTCATCGCACCCTTTTGGGGGTAATTATTTCATGTTCCGAGACTCTCTTATAGATTTAAGACGTATTCATATGTTTTCGAATCTTTGGTTTATACCCAAGCATAGTATCCACAGATTACTCCTGGTTGGAAATGGTCATCTGGACACAGGGGTTCGGAGTCATTTATGCCCGAGGTTTACCATCCCTCGTTGGATTAATGACCCCGAGGAGTTTGGACTCATTGAGATGACACTGGTTTAAAGCCTCGTAACCAGGCACTCTGAAGTTTATTGTCATCCAAGGGGGGAAGATAATGACTTGAGCAGTTGGATCAAACCCATGGTACAAGCCTCCAATGTATCCCTATGAGAGAAATCAGAATTCACATAGTTTGGTTTGGTATGGGGCTTACGCTCTAGGATGCCCAGGGTTGGTGCGGTGAACCGACGTGAAGATGGTCAGATCGACCGGGTGTTGGGATTGAACCTCAGGGAGGCTTCCTACGTACCCTTCCTAGGAGACAAGGATCAAATTCCATGTAGTTCAGGTTGGGATGGGGCTTACACTCTGAGGCAGCCCAAGGTGTGGGTAAACCGGCATAAAGGGGGTCGTAATGACCAATTGTTGGGTTTGAACCTCGGGGAGGCTTCCTACGTACCCTGACTAGGATACAGGGATCAAATTCCACGTAGTTCAGGTGGGGGTGTCGGAGAACCGACGTGAATGTGGACACGGGGGTCTGATGGTGATCAGGCTTGAACCTCTTGGAGGATTCCTACGTATCCCTGTGGTGGGGAATCAAAGTCTACATATTTCTAATTGGCATGGGGATTATGATCTGAGGCATCCCAGGGTAATGGATTGGGGATTACACTCTAAGGAGGCCCATAAGAGGATGTCATGGTCGATGCTTACTCTAATCCCACATGAGTCATGCTCGGTGTGAGAAACAAGAGGCAGCAGAGACCAGACGATCATGTTGCGAAAGGTGTGTCTGTGGGAAGTGCGATGGGGCTTATGCATGAGGGTGGCCCAAAAAGTCAGGGCTTACTCCGAGATGGATTCCCATGGTGATAAAGCCCAGTGAGAAAGGGACTTGGCCCCGAAGAAGAATGGAGTAGCACCCTTCCCCACTACGCCCTTCCTTGGCCATGGTCATGGGGAAGTATAGAGGTGCATGGGTTCTTCCTTTAGATGGGTAGTACGCCACTCCCTGGGGAGGGGAGAAGTTCCCCAGTCCTAACAAGTGGAGGGGCAGAAAGGTGACTCTTGGGCTTGGAATCTGCATTACCGTGGGTATGTAGACCCAGGAGTGACTCGAAAACCTGCTCAAGGGCCGGGGAAACCCCTTCGCCCTCACTTACAGTGGGTATGTGAACACAAAGTGATGCACTGATGTGCCTGAAGGTTTCATCATATGGGTCCGGTGGATTTGGTAGAGGCCTTGGCTCGGGGCCGATGAATAGGACGATGAAGGGGTCGCGAAGGATCAGGCCGGATTGGAATGATTTTATTTGGATTGGGTAATGGGAACTCCGAAGGATTTAGTGGGCCACACGGGTGTATGAGGGGTGTCTCCCTTCGCGTAGGGAGGTGCTACATGGCTGGAGAGGCTCTCCGCGAACCAGGGTGGTCTGCGGAATGATGAGCATCCCTCGAACCAGGGTGGTTTGAAGATTCGGGTTTGGCCCACGTACCAGGTTGGTACGCGGAGGGGTCCATGCAAGCAGCGGCGGCCGAGGGCGACGCCGGTCGGAGGTTCGTCGGTCAGGGCTCCGCCCACGTAGGAGGGTGCTATGAGGTGCGATGGATCGAAAAAGGGGCATAAACTCCCTGGTCCGTGGGGAGTGCATCTGTGGAGGGGCCATGGTTCGCGGTCTTCTTTTCTTTGTTATTTTATGTTCGTGGTTCACCAATTTGTTATGCATTTTCGGTTCTTTATTAATTATTTTCCATATTCATGCCTGTTCTGATTCGCGAACCAGAACTTCGCTATTTGTGAAATCCTAAGCTCCTTCCTTCGAAATCCTTCCACTTGAATCTGATCAATCTCCCTTCCTCTTCCCCCTCTATCTCCTTTTATAGAGTGGGGAAAAAGATGTATCTGGGGTCATGCATCACCTTTTGCGGAGGCCCATGACTGGAAACCCGATTTACAGATGACTTGGTCAATTCGCAACTCGTGGGGGGAATTGAATGCACCTCCCCCGTGAACCAAACTATCTCGGGGAGTGCTTCGCGGCCGCGCAGGGTTCCACCTCCATTCTGCGAACAACAACGGATACGGGTCGGGCCGGTTGACGCGGTTCACAGCTGGGGCGGTTTGTGATAGTGGACCGGGTTGGAACCCATCCTACTTCGCGCCCAAGGAGGATCCCTGCCTCTGTCCCGCAAACGACAGCAGTCCGCGGAGGGGGAACTTCATGGAACCGGCTGCGTACTGTTATCATTAGACTAGTCTATGGACCGGTTTATCTTGTGCCATCCTTTGATTATTCTCCACACTTTTCCCCAATTCTTTGGGGGGGAATTGGGTAGAATATCCCTTAGATTAAAGGGGATTCTCATTCTCCTTTGTGTATTTTTCAGGACCCTCCACCCATCATTCATATGGGTTTGATAAGAAGAGGAAAATGGAATTCAAGGGAAAATCTAAAGACCACACTAAAAAGAAGATGAGTTTTCCCTTATGCTCAAAGTGTGGAAAGAAACATGGAGGGAATTGTCTTAAAGGGACTAGTAAAATTTTTAAGTGTGGAAAAGAAGGTCACCAGGAAATTGAATGATGAAGTGATGGTAAAAAGATTTCTAATGATGCGAATAAAGAAAAAGCTACACAGAATGCACCTCCTAAACTTCAATGTTACAAGTTCAAGGAAATGGGGCATTATTACAATCAATGCTTTAATCCAAGGGTTATTGATAATGATTGAAGTCAACAAACTTTTAAGGCCAAATAAAAAGGAAAGTCACATGAAATTACTATCGATGACGTGGAGTACAATAATGAAGTGGTGAAAGCTACACTTACCATCCACTCTAAAGTAGAAAATGTTTTATTTGATTCTGAATCCATCCACTATTTTATTTCTAAAGAATTTTCTAAGGTTATCATCATATTACCTCAACAATTAGATGTTGAGTTAGTTTTGACAAATCCTAATGGAATAACAGTCACATCAAAAGTTTATAACTCTTCTCCGATTGAAGTTTGTGGTAAAGTGCTTCCTGAAAATCTTGTGATCCTTCCTATAGTGAAATTTGATGTGATTCTTAGCATGGATTAGATTTATTTATATGGATCTCATATCAATTACCAAATAAGGGAAGTCACATTTCATATTCTAGATCAATCTACAATCATATATCGATGCAAGGGTGAATATAACCTTCCAGTAGAAATTTCTTTTATCTTATGGGTCTTGATTCCAATAAATTAAGGTTATTTATCTCAAATGGTTGGGGAGAAACTCATGATTAAGAATATTCCCATTGTACGGGAGTTTGATGATGTCTTTATGGAGGAATTTCTAGGTCTTCCACCAAATTTTGAAGTTGAGTTTTCAATAGAACTCATATCGAGTTCTATGCCTATTTCAAATACACTTTGTAGAATGGACCTAATTAAGTTGCAGTAATTGAAGAAGAAACCCAAAGATAATCTTTATAAGGGATTAATACACCCTAGTGCATCACCTTGGGGAGAACCTATTCTGTTTGTTAAGAAGAAAGATGTATCAATGAGATTCTTCATTGATTATCGAGAACTTAACTAGATCACTATCAAGAACAAATATCCTCTCCCATGAATTGATGACTTATTTGACCAACTACGTGGAGCTCAATACTTTTCCAAGATTGATCTTCATTTAGGATATCATAAATTAAGGGTCAAAAAGGATGATATACCAAAGACGACATTCCGTACAAGGTATGGACACTATGAATTTATAGTGATGTCTTTTGGTCATACTAATTCTCCTACTATTTTCATGGATCTAATGAATAGATTCTTTAGAGACTATCTTGATCATTTTTTGGTAGTCTTTATAGATTATATTCTTGTCTATTCAAAGAGTAGGGAAGAACATGAAGATCACTTGAGAATTGTACTGAAGACCCTGATAAAGGAGAAGATTTATTCCAATTTTACCAAGTGTGAATTTTGGATTAAAAAAGTTTCATTTTTGGGTCACATAATATCAAGAGAGGGGATATATGTGGATCTAGTAAAAATAGAGGTTATTGAAAGATGGTTGAGACCAACAACAATAAATGAGATCTGAATTTTTCTTGGTTTGGCTGGATATTATCTACGTTTTGTGAAATATTTTTCACAATTATCGTATCCACTCACCAAGCTGACTCAGAAAGGAGTTAAGTTTGTTTGGATGGAGGAATGTGAAGAGATTTTCAAAGAGATATAAAGAAGGTTAGCCGGTGCAGCTATGCTCACATTGCCTTGTAGTGAAGAAAGGTTTGTGATATACAGTGATGTATCTAAGAAGGGGTTGGGGTGTGTTCTCATGAAAAATGATATGGTTATAGCTTATGCATCACAACAGTTGAAAATCCATGAGCAAAATTACCCAAATCATGATTTAGAGTTAGCTACGGTAATCTTTGTATTAAAAATATGGAGGCATTATCTTTATAGTGAAAGGTATGATATTTATACTAATCATAATAGTTTAAATTATATTTTCACACAAAAGGAGATGAATATGCTCCAAATAAGATTGTTGGTGTTGATTAAATATTAAGACTTCTCAATACATTACCACCCTAGGAAAGTGAACAAGGTGGCAGATGCTTTGAGTCAAAAAGACCATCCTAGCTTATCCATGATAAGGATCACAAAAGATCCAATATTTATGGATTTTAAAAGGATGGATCTTGAATTTTTAATGTAAGGGGATAAATATTAACTTTATCAAATTAATGTTCAACCATTTATACAAGTGAATATTAAAGAGGCACCAAAGGAAGATGTGGAGTTACAAAAGAAGGGGAGAAATGTTCCTGAATTCAACCTTTATGGTGATGAAATAATAAGGTTCATGAACCAGGCTTTTATTCCTCCCATACTCGAATTAAAGAAGTATATATTGGATGGGGCTCATATTTATTCATTCTCTATTCACTCTGGAAGCACAAATATGTATAGGGACCTGAAAGAGTACTTATGGTAGGATGGCATGAAAAGATATGTCACTGAATATATCTCTAGATGCTTGGTTTGTCAGAAAGTTAAGGCTGAGAGACATAAGTCTAAGGGTATGTTACAACCATTACCCATATATGAATGGAAATGGGGAAACATTGCAATTGACTTTGTCATCGAACTTCCCAAAACATCCAAAGGTAATAATGCTAACTGGGTTATAGTTGATCATCTTACAAAGTCAGCACAATTCATTTCTATTAAAGAGGATTTCTATCTTGATCATATTTCCATGATATATGTAAAGAAATTGGTAAGATTGCATAGAGTACCACTTTCCATTATATATGATCGGGATTCAAGGTTTACCTCGAATTTCTAGTGAAGACTTCAGCTTGCTTTGGATACAGAGTTAAGTTTCAGCACTCCTTATCATCCTCAGATAGACGATCGGTCTGAGAGGACAATTCAAACTCTGGAATATATGTTGAGATATTTCTCTATGGATTTCAAAGGTGGTTGGGATCAACACCTACCATTGGTCAAATTTTCTTACAATAATATCTTTCACTCCAGTATTCAGATGGATCCTTATGAATTCCTCTATATAAATAAGTACAGAACTCCAACTTACTGGAATGAAGTTTGGGAAAGAAAGCTATTAGGACCTAATCTTGTTTATGAAATGGTAGAAAAGGTCAGATCTATTCAAAAACACATAAGAGAAGCTCAGAGTTGACAAAAAGTTGTGATGACAACTGAAGAAAATACCTAGAGTTTGAAGTGGGTGATAAGATGTTCTTATGAATATCTCCCTAAAAGAGAGTAATGATATTTGGAAAGAAGGGCAAGATGAGCCCTAGGTATATCAGTCCTTTTGAAATACTGGATCATATTGGGAATGTAGCTTACTGATTGGTGCTTCCACTGAATCTATCTCAAGTTCATGATGTGTCCCATGTATCTCTCCTAAGAAAGTACATACTTGATCCTTCACATGTATTAAGCTCAGAAGTCATACTGCTGGAGCAAGATCTTTCTTATTAAGAACAACCGATAAAGATTCTAGATCGTAATGAAAAAGTTCTATGAAACAATACCACTTGCTTGGTTAAAGTTTTATAGAGGAACCCCCGATTTGAAGAAGCTACATGGGAACTTGAGTATATGATGAGGGAGAGGTATACTCATCTATTTGTTTCCAAGTGATGAATTTTGAGGGTGAAATTCAGTTTAAGGGGGGTAGAATGTAACACCCGGATGTTTTTATGAAATATTTTCTTTAAATTATTTTTTATTCTTCAGTAGCTTGCTTTGCACGCAATCATGAGTTTAAAAAAACTTCAAGATGACCTTAATATAAAATTACCATTATATCCTAGTCATTAGGTTAGTAGGAATAATTATAACTAACTTATTAAAATGCATTATGAATTTATTGGCTATTAATTACTTATGAAAAATATAAATCAATTAGATATTTGTATTTTTTTGAGTAAATTACTTATGGTAATAAAATTAATGAGATATATATGTGTTATATACATAATAAAATATTTTTTATATTCATCCAATGGATATTTTAGTTATAGGGTATGAATAAAATCCTATATTATGTATAAGAACCTGTTTTTTATTAGGTTAATTTTTACACCTTTGAATGGAAATCCCATTTTAAATTAATATTTTGACAAATTAATAATTTCTATATGACAACATAAACAAGTTATTTTTAATCGGGATATAAAAATTTACTTTGGACAATTTTTTTATATTTTTCTGATAACATTCATGTTTTGATGAATAGTAAAAATACGGTAAATTTTAATTAAAAACAACTTTTTTCATCAAGATGATTTATATGGTTAAATTATAATATTGAATAGTTTTAAAGCATATATATAATATATTTTTACCATTTAATATAATGTATGCCATTATCATTAATGTTAAATTGAATTCATAGGTAAAAACATTTTAATCTTTTGCAAAGTTTTAACTTTTAAAACTTGTTTTCTCATTTCAACAACGGGAATAATTTTAAATTAATTACTGAAAATACTGTGTTTTGAATTTGGAAAAATGAATTCCATATTTTTAATTATAAGTTCCAAATTTTTTGAATAGTTACCATTTATTTTTTGACATTATGAATAGTAACTTTAGTAATTATTTTATTTACCATGGTTAAAGGGTAAATCTGGTAAATAAGGGTAAAATAATAATAATTTAATAGTATAAAACTACCCTAAAACGTGTCATAATGCTATTTTATGAGATATTTCCAACCATGTAAATCCTTGGGTCTATTTTGGGATCCCATGGATTCACTTGGATGTTAAAATGACATTTTGTAAGAATTAATTAAAAGTAAAGATAATTATAACATAAACATATATCTTTTACTAAATCAATTTTAATAGAGGGTTATTTAACTGATCTCTATGTCTATAAATATTCATTATAAATATAAAATTATTGCATAAATCATGGTATTTTATTTATAATTTTTAGACATTAGATAAATATATTTATTTATGACACAATTATGATGTAGTGGTTACCTCATTAATGAAAGATTCAAATAAATGAATTTATAAATATTAAAATAAATTTAATTTGAAAATTTTGATGAAATACACAAATTTTTTGGATTACATTAACATACTTGGGATGATTTAATGCTTTTGGTTTTAAGGAATCATGTTTTTATGAATTTTTTAAAAAGTCAAGTATGAATAGTGTCCAAAATTGACATAATTCATAACTTAAAACATAAAATAGTTTATTAAATGATATTAAATTCTTAAAAATATAATATTCTTAAAAATGGTTAATATAAGTCTAAATATTTCATAAATAACTTTTTTTGTGCCGTTTGACATGATATGATAATTACATTAACCCACAATGTATAAATAACATGATATCATAGTAAGATTAAAAAGGGTAAAATAAGGGTTAAACCAAAAAGATAAGGATAAAAAAATATATTAAAAATTATTGTATGATGGTTATTAGAACCAAAATAATCTTATATTTGAATTAAATATGTTTTGGACCATTTTTAATCGAAATTGAATTTATAATAAATTAATATTTTGAAAATTTCCTAAAGTGCCTCTCCCCTGTCTTATAAAAGGGAACCCCCTCCCTCTCCTCTTCACTGCATTTTGAGCCTTGAAGGTAGGACAAAACCTGACCATTTCTTTTCTCAACTTCCCTAGTTAAATTTTATATATTCTTTTCTTCTAAAAAGACCAACTCTAGTGCCCTAAGAGGAAATTTAAAGGAGGCAGGTTGAGGAAGAGGTAATCTCTTCTACCGATTCTTTCAAATTTATTTCTTCTTCTAATTCCTCTTATTTAGTTGTTTAATTATAAATTAATAACATAAGTATCACTCATATACTAATATGTTATTATAAATATTAAACAACCCTATTTTTCCTTTTATCCATCCTACGAAAAACGAAATCACTGCTCGTGTGTACGTACGGCTTACCATCTCCACGTCGTGATGTAATCTTTTTTCACCACCACCTTACTTGGATGGTTATAATGGTGGAAATAATAACTATATATGATTATTTTAACATGATACTATACATCATACACTTCAATACCATTCAAAAATTATGGGAATGATATCGTCGCTCGTGCGTACGTACGGCTTACCGTCTCCACGGTGCGATGTGATTTGTTCTACATAATCTTTATTAAACCATGATTATATAAATTAATTGAATAAATAAATATGATATATATTATAATAATACCATTATGTAAATTATATAAATATAACCTAAGAATATGAATAAGAACTTATCCGATAAAACATACATAAGAACATAAAGCAGTTAATACCCGAATAACGAGTAACAATGAAATGTTATTAACAAACGAATGAAAATATGATCATAAGTGTTATCATAAAAATGATTATTATTCTGGAATAAATCATTAAAATTATTTAAATCATTATACATGAGGTTCATATACATTCAAATCATATCAGACTTAAGGTAAGGGATAACTTTTCAAATCTTTTTTTGATCTGAGATTGTTTATTCGTAAGTATTTACTGGGATATATTTATCATCCACATCGATGTTTCCTAAATATATATTTCATAATATTATTTATATCCTTATATATATTTTTAAATTCAATTTTACCCATTGGTGAATTTTTAATAAATATTATTAATGGAATCTTTTTTCATTCTCAGTACAAGGTACTTTTCACCCTTTCCGGAAAAATTATGAGAAGAGTGTTGTTTTTAACTTGTGCAGCATGATTGGGTTTTTATGATTTCATGACATCTTATTTACATGAAGCTTCCTCTAAATGATTTCAAGATTATTTTCAACTAAATTATTTTCTTTTAAATTGCATGGCATTTTGAGAAAATAAAAAAAATTTGAAAAAAGAAAGGATATTTTCCTCAGGAATTAATTTCAACCGTTTTCTAAAAATTATTTTCCATCTAAGATGTCACTCTTTAAATAGGGTTTTATTTTTATCCCTATTATTACCATGATTTTATTTTGTTTATGATGGAATTTTATTTAGAAATCTATTTGTTTTATATGAATTATAATATAATGATGTTTAAGAAACCCATTTTATTGTATGGGTTATGCTATGGTAAATGTTTTCATGTTTTTGTGGAACTCATAATAATGGTTTCATTATGATATGGGTGGTACATATATCTCCCTCCAATTAATTGGGTAAATATTTATATCTCATAAGATAGATATGACTGGAACAGAAAGTAAATCTGGTTCAGTGATGCAGGGATGGAACGAGGAGTGAACTCAGTTCAGTAATGGACTTTGTCTGCTATGATGGTCTTGGAAATGAGCCTTGACTAATATGAAATGATTTTATATACTTATGTGTGTATGCCAAAAAGTTTCATGACTTATGTTTTGACTATTGGGATTACATTTCACTTTTATAATTTATCCCATGACATGACATTGTGATCTTTTATATGCATGATAAGATTTTCAAATGTTATGTTCTTATGAATATGATATGATTGATATTTACTTTGTTTACCCTTAATGGGCATTTGAGCTCACCATTTTATATGTTTCTTTTCCCAAGGTCAAGAAGAAGGGTATTAAGTATGATATTCCAAAAAGAAATCTAGTTATGATGAAATAAATGGGAGACATTATAGAAGTTTTATGAACTAATTGTTTATGTTTTGAAATTTCTAAAGACACTATACCTATATGGTCCTATCATGGTTTTGTTATATGTTATAATAAATATAATGAAATTCCTAAGTAATATCAATATATGTAAAAAATGGGTCGTTATATCCTCGTACGCCAGAGGTTGGCGACTAGCAGTGAGGGTCTAATTAGTCACGTGGGGAGACTATACCCCCTTTTACCAGAGTAATCCACAACAGTAAAAATATAAATAGAGAAAACACTATAAAACAAACAACACAATTCATAAATAAACCATTCCCAAACTAGGTACAACACGACCAACAATAAGTATGTCATGCCATTCTACAATGCAAAGTGAACAAAAACTGAAATGAAGAAAAATAGTGGAATCCCCAAAATGGTCCCGGCAATAAGTCCCAAACCTCAACCAAGCTCATCCTAAATCCCAACTCAATTCCCAAGCACTAGGACCTTTCCCTTCTCCTGACCTGCAACCATGAAATCTGCCCGGGTACCCAACGGCAGCCCAATCAGGTTGTGAGTACAACTCAGTAATCCATCACCAATGGTGTCTACAAAATATACAGCCCATAGATAGTGCATGCAGTGGTAAAAAAACAAGTAAAGGAAACGGATTAGAAGTCCAAGCTTAATTATGTTCTTTTCAGTTAACTAATCAAATAACCCACACTCATTTCAAGATACTTTATTTATCAATTCACCATTTATATGTGTTCAATGTACTAGGAAAGATCAACATTCACAATATGAGAGAAATAAACAAGTCTTATCTCACTAGGCATAATAACACAACAATTTTTCATTATTCTCCCCTCGAAGCCTCAGTCCAGGTGGATGAAACTGTTAGGGGAATGGAACTCTCTCCCCTTCCCTAACCCATGAATTCAGTGGGTGGATTTTGGACCCTCAGTCAAAACTCAACCCGTGGGCATAGAACCTCAAGTTTATACCCCACACTACCAAGTCATGTGCACATGATTTATTTAACATTCATCATATTCAACCACAATTCACAACCAAGCATCGCTAATTTCATTAGCAATGTCACAAAAATATCAATGAATGGGAATTTAACATTATTCCATAATCCATTAACACATTCTTCATTTCTAACCCACAAAATTCATCCTCATTTCCCATTTCTCATGGCTATCTCACTAAGCATAATCATGTATAAATCTAATCCATTAGCATTTCCCCTTATCTCACTCAACCCCTTTTTAATCCAACCAAACACCCACATAGGTCACCGCCCAAACAAGGTGTGTTACTAGGAATCCCATTCACATCCTTCAAGCTTAATATCATATTCACCCTGGGCTCTATGTTCTCACACAACGGACCTACATTTACTTAGCTAAACTCTAAGTTTAGGAACATGGTCACACACCATGGGTGGCCCTAACATAGGTCCCATCTTCCTCCATGCATCCCATGGGGATCATGAGGGTTCCATTTGGTTATTTAGACACCCTAAACATCACATCACAATAATGGAATGAAGAACTCATCACAAGACGGTAAGAATCAAAACCCTACATGCATAAAATCTCTATAAAAATCAAGGGATATAACTTGTAGACCACATACCTCGAATCTGTTGATGAACACCCTCTCAACCAAGGCCTTAGATCCCAATCCAACACCCCTTTGAATCATTAACCTGGATCTCACCAGAAAAGATAGGTTTGAGAGATTCGGATGGAAATCACCCAAAATACAATACCTAAACCTAAAAATAGAGATGTAGAGAAGATTAGACACACCCAGATTTTCGATTTGCATCTAAAGGCACTCCAAACGGTCAATAATTAAAGGAGATCGATCCTTGGAATCTCTTGGTCCATTTGGTTCATTCCTAGGGTTACAAGGGAGGAGGAGGAGGAAAATCCCGAGTGAACATAAAAACCCTAGAGTGGCAATTTTTTTAATTTTGTAAAAGTTTCTGGGTCGCACAGTTTACCCGTATGGCTTTCCAAACCGTGCGCAAATCGTGTGGATGCTACTGTCCAAAATCTCACCTCCTGCACGGTTTCCCTGGGTTGTCCACACAGTTAGCACTAACCATGCGCTAACCGTATAGTCTACCCAGAAAACCCCTTTTTTCTCCTTTTCTGTGTCCCGAACCCTCAGAACACCCCCAAGCCTCCTTACCGACTTGGGTAAGAACTTAATTAACCAAAATAAAGGGATTAAATTGAAACTTAAGTAGAGCATACCTTATAGAGAAATCCAAGATCTTACATTATGTCATTCCACTTCTACTCTAGAATGGGAAATGACTTTAACAACCCACCTGGATGTTGATGATAGGCCTTCACCTATTGACAGATAAGGCATCACACTACAAAACCTGCAACTTCTTTCTTTATCCTAAACACCAATACTACTAAAAAAGATCACGATGTATTTTAGTCAATCCAGGATGTACTTCCCACTTTGATGCATGGAACTCGCACATCAACTCTTCATGCACACCTGCTGGTACCACAACATGGACCTGAACATAGAAAAATACATTTTCACCAACAGCCCAAATAGAATGTGACTCCCCACCTTTAAGAATTTATTTCATATCAAAACACTCTGAATCCTCTAACTGACTCTCCTTGACCTGACTCAAAAGTATATATTCAATCGCTATAGATGCAAGGGTCATTTTTTTATTCCCATACTACACCTCTAGGTGAATCTCAGTAAACAAAGCCATTATTTTCCATTCATATTTGGATTCCTGAACCACCTGATTCTGATTCTTCTAGATCAGAGAATCTGCAACACTATTCCCTTTCCCCGGTGTGTAAACCAACTCAAAATTGAAGGATTATAGGTAATAAACCCACCTATATTTCAGAATATTCAAATCCTACTGAGATAAAATATACTTAATAATTTTATAATTGGTAAACACTGTGAGTCATTCCCCCAAAAAGTAATGCCTTCAACACTTTAAGTCATAAACCACAATAGCTAGCTTAGGATCATGGGTAGGGTAATTCCTTTCATGAGGCCTCAACCGTCTTGACCCATAAGCTACAATCCAATCATTCTGTATCAACACTTCCCTGAGTCCAACACTGGATGAATCATAGAATAAAGTGTACTTATTATGAGGTTCAGGTAAAATTAGAATCAGATCGGTAGTCAACCGCTTATTCAATTATTGAAAATTAGTTTTTCATGCCTCAAACCACTCAAACTTAACACCCTTCTTGGTTAATCTTGATATTGGTGCTACCAAACAATAGAAATACCTAATTAACTTCTGGTAATAATCGGCCAAACCCAGAAAACTCCAAACATCAGAAAAAATCTTGGGCTGCTCCCAAGACACCACAGCCTACACCTTCTCTGGATCTACTAAAACACCTATCTCAGAAACGATATGTCCCAAGAAATTCACTTTATCAATCCAGAATTGATGCTTTGATAGCTTGGCATAAATCCTTTGATCTCTTGGTGTACTCAAGATGATGTCAAGATGTTTAGCATGATCGTCAAGAGTTTGTGAGTACACCAAGATTTCATCAATAAAGACAACCATTAATTGATCCAAATAAGGATGAAATATCCAATTCAATAGCACCATAAACACAGCCAACACATTGGTCAACCCGAACGGAATCACCAATAATTTATACAACCCATACCTGCTCCAGAAAGTTGTCTGTGGTATGTTAGAAGGTCTCACCCTCAACATATGGTATCACGGTCTCAAATAGATCTTGGAGAACATTGAGTCGCCCCTCAATTGGTTAAAAAGGTCAGAAAATATGGGAAGTGGGTATCGGTTCTTAACCATCATCTGATTCAACTTCTTGTAATTGACACATGATTAGTCACTGAAAGTGGCTAATATTAATTTTTAATATCTTTATATTCATTTTTACAAAGTTCATAAACATTGTTTTTAGTGTATTACATAAATAGAACTTCATTTCTCATCAAAAATGCAATTCATGTTTAAAATGAAAATTTGGGCCCAATCATTCATTTGTTTGTTGACAATATTATATTAATTTTATGAATTTGAAATTTTGGGATATGATTGATCACTTTGTTTGGAACATTTTATCTTTTAGGTCCGCTGGATGAATCTCAAAGGAAGATGGAGAATTTTGCGCCTGAAGACAGAAACTTGATGGAAAAAGCATGATGGGCCTAAGGCCCATCAAACAAATGTGGGGTCCAAAAACCAAGCCCAATGAAGCTCAAATTTATACAGTAGAAAGATAAAAATATGAGGATCATTTTATTCAACTGTGTCCGGAGCTAATTCTGATGTTTTCATGATGATAAAGGGATCTGAAGTTGAGATTTAAATGGTGGACTCGTCATTAATGCACAGAAATCCGTCCCACCATTTCGACCATAACTTCCAAACGGATGAGCCAAATGTCCTGAAATTTTGAGAGCTTATAGAAGACACATGAACGAAGACATTTATCTTCTACAACACCTCCGTATTATGCCTTATTCAATTTCAAATTCACACGTCAATATGGTGGACGAATCTTGACAGTTTTCCGGGTCAAATTCAAAACATCAATTTCCTTTTGATTATTCACCCTCCATTTGACTCTATTAATTGTTGGGGGGTGAATTAATTGTTGGGGGATGTACCTAAGGCTCCTAATATGCCTATATAAGGATCTATTGGTGAAGGAAATGGGTGTGGATATTTTTCATATCATCTTTTGTTTCTTGTTTCATTGTAAGGTTATGCTTCCAAATTTCCTTTGTAATGTTTTCCATTTCCATGTAAGTTTATTTTTTTATATCTTTATGTTCTTAATCAACTTCATTCACTTCTATATTTTCCATTTCTTTTATTAAAACTTTATTATCACAAAGCACAGTGATATCTCTATATTGTTGTGAATTAGTTCACACATAGGTGTGAATTTCATTCACACACACGGAGGAGTGCTCGTTATTTCTGCGGTTTTAATTTCTTCAATCCAATTCTTGTTAGCCATCTTCAACCCACCATTGATAGTATACCATCAATGGAGGGCTAAACCCTTAATGGGATGATCTTAGGAGGATGCAAAGGCTGGATTGAATGTTATTTTATGAACGAATTGTTGTTAATTGGATAATTAATTTAAGACATCCATTCTTCAATTATTTCTACTATTCATCTTTACTGTGTTTGAGAAAACTAAATTAAATTACTAAATGACCATATACCTCGGGGAGATCATGAATTTGGTTCTCTAAGTGTATACGGGATTAGTAATTGTGTTTAGTAAGCACCAAACCAGAAAATGATGAATGGAATGTTATTTTTGAAGAATGGATTCATCAAAAATTAATAAAACCAAAATTGTCTAATGAAGTAAAATTCATTCAATCCACCCTGAGCATAATCCTAAGATCAAATCATTTCCATTTAATTGAATTCACTTAGGTTTATTAGTGTTCTTTAAAAACCATCCAAAATCAAATCCAAAGTCTGCCACTTTATAGCCCATCCTTCACACAATCATAACGTCTCAAGGTTACTTCTTCGGTCCCTGTGGATTCGACCCCTACATGTACTACATCGATCGCTTTTACCAGTAGGGTAAATTTGGGCGCAACCAAATTTTGGCGCCATTTCCGGGGACCAAGTAAGTTTCTTAGACCAAAAACCTTATTTTCTTACCCCCATTCTTCTATTCTCATCCCAATTCTCTTATCTTTTCCCTTTCTCGTTTTTTTTTATTTTGGCGCATGTCCGCCTACACCCGCGATAACTCAAACAGATTAGTTAGGGTGGATACTCCTAGGGCTGGGGAGTCAAGCACTAAAAGAGGTCTATTTCCTTTAGATCCAAATCTTCCTAATACTCCAAATTCAGACGTTGAGTTCGATACAATGGAGAATCTCCCACAAAACCAAATCATAAACCAGGGAGGGAACCAAAATAACGGGCAAGACCCTAACTTGGGAATTGTTGCAGACCCGACCATGAATGAATACCTCACACCAACCTGGACCAATGCACCCTCATGCATTAGACATGATAACATAGGATATGCCCAATATGTTTTCAAACCCCATGTCCTGAACCACCTTCCAACCTTTCATGGGATGGAGTCTGAGATGCCATACCTTCATGTTAAAGAATATAATGACATTGTCGAAACCATGTGCCCACCAAATCAAATTGAATCTGCTAAAATGAGACTTTTCCCTTTTTCCCTTAAGGACAGATCAAATAATTGGTTAAACAATTTGAGACCAGCATCCATTCACTCTTGGGACCAACTTCAATGAGAATTTTATAAAAAATACTTCCCCCGTCACAAAACAATTGCACTTAAAAAGAGCATACAAAACTTTTTTGAAAGAGAGGGAGAAACATTCTATGAAACATGGGAAAGGTTCAAGGACACATTAAACATGGTACTGCACCATGGTTTCTTAATCCCAGAACAAGTGAGAATTTTATATGAAGGGTTGGGTCCCGGAAACAAACAATTCATTGATATGATGTGTAATGGAACCTTCAAAAACAAAGCCCCAAATGATTCTTACGAGTATCTAGAAAATCTTGCTGAACAAAACCAAACATGGGGAACATCACCATACTATGAGAAGCCACCCAAATCTGGTGGAATGTACAATCTTGGAGAAGAAGAAAACCTTAGAGCAAAACTTGCTGCACTCACGAGGAAAGTTGAGGAGATTGATCTTAGGAAGGTCCACAAAACCCAAACTGTTGAGCTTGTTTGTACAATTTGTGACAAGAATGACCACAAGACTGATAATTGCCCAACCATTCCTTCCATCAAGGATGTTCTTTTAGGAGGACCACCAGAAGTAGTTAATGCAATGAACTTTCAAAATCCACAATTCACGAACACCTTCAATCCAAGGTATAATGACCATCCGGGCTTTCGTTGGAAGGACAATCAACAACCAACACAACAACAATGTATCAACCCATACCCTCAACAAAAATTTCAACCTCATAATCAGTTCCAACCACAACCGGTCCAATTCCAACATCCTCATGTCCAATATCAACAACCTATCCAACAACCCATTCAACAACCTATCCAACAACCAAAGTATCCTCCTGGAATAAACCCACAAGCTCAAGCACCAACCCAAAATGTTCCACAAAGCCTACTAGAACAACTGTGCAAACAAATGGACAAAATGAACTCAGAATTCTCATCCATTAAACAAGAACTTCAAACCATAAAAACTGGAAAGGCACCCATGCCCACACAGGCCATTCCACAGCAAACATCAAGGGGAGAGACAAGTTTCACTCAAACAACTCACGAACAACTAAAGGCTGTGACAGTTTTAAGAAGTGGGAAATCAATTGAAAAACCTGAACAGATAAGTCAGAATCCATGTGAAGCTTCAAACTCTAATGAAAATTCAAATGAACTACAAGATCAAACTGAAGAAACTGATAATAATGTGAATGAAACAACACTTCAACAAACAACTCCACAATCTGCACCATTTCCTCAACGTATGAGGGGGAAAACCAAGCCTGGATTGAGTGAAACATTGAGGGAAATCTTCTCACAAGTCAAGTTGAACATTCCCCTTCTCGATGCCATCCAAACCATACCTTCCTACTCAAAATAACTTAAGGACTTTTGCACTTTTAAAAGAAAATTTTCACATAAAAACCAAGTCCTTTTGGCTGCTAATGTGAGTACCACCATTCAAGGGACCATTCCTCCTAAGATGAAAGACCCAGGATGCCCTTACATAAATGTTGAACTAGGAGAGAACAAAGTTGTCAAAGCCTTGTGTGATCTAGGTGCTAGTGTGAACCTCATTCCTTATGCCATGTATTGTCAGTTAGGGCTCGAAGAACTCCAACCCACATCTGTCACTCTTTAACTTGCTGATCGTAGTGTTCGAGTTCCAAAGGGGATCTTAAAAGATGTTTTGGTGAAAGTTGAAAATTTCATTTACCCAGCTGACTTCATTGTTCTGGACAATCACCCAAGCTTAGGTCCTAGGGAGAAAACTCCAATCATACTTGGTCGTCCCTTCCTTGCAACAATCAACTCTGTAATCCGAGTCCGAAATGGGAACATGACCATCACCTTTGGGAACATGAGTCTAGACTTGAACATCTACAATGAAAACTCTCAAATTGGGGATGATGAAGAGATCCATGAGGTTAATTGGATTGGTAGTGTTGATAATGAACTCAATGAACATCAAGGAGTTACCGAAGGATGGTTAAGTCAAGAAGAGATTGATTTTCTTTATTCACATGAGGTAAATTTTCCTCCTTGGATTGAATCTCTTTCAGATAGCTCTATTGATGAATTTCTAGAATCACCAATCAATGATACCATGGTTGAAATCAATAAAATTTATTCCATATCCATTCATGACACTACTCTGGAAAATTTAGTGGATGAAAATTCTGTTCACAAGGAACCAATTTTGTCAAGAAATCTGAAAAAAGAAACTAAGTTCAATACAAAGTCTCATCCATTATTGGAAAGTCATGACCAATATGATCTTGAATTTAAAGTCTTAACTTCATCACTAAAGTATGCTTACTTAGGGGACAATCAATCCTTTCCTGTTGTCATTTCTTCCTCCCTTGAAGCCGATCATGAGAGGATGCTTCTAGATGTTCTTAGGAGACACAAGAAAGCCATTGGATGGACCCTATCTGATATCCCTGGGATTAGCCCACTTATCGGGACTCATAGAATTATTCTTGAATCTGAGTCAAAGCCATGTCGTCAACCTCAGAGGCGACTCAATCCTAATCTCATGTAAGTAGTGAGAAAAGAACTTTTGAAATTGTTAAAAGCCGGTATCATCTATCCTATAGCTGAGAGTGAGTGGGTTATCCCAATCCATGTGGTTCCAAAGAAGGCTGGAATCACAGTAATAACCAACAAGGATGGAGAGATGCTTCCAACAAGGGTCAGTAGTGGATGGAGAGTTTGTATTGACTATAGTAAGCTCAACTCTTGTACCAAGAAAGACCATTTCCCCTTACCCTTTATTGATCAAGTCCTCGAGCGAGTGGTGGGTCATCAATTCTATTGCTTCCTAGATGGATTCTCAGGGTATAATCAAATTGAAGTCTCCTTATAGGATCAAGGAAAAACAACCTTCACTTGTCCATTTGGCACTTTTTCCTTCAAACGCATGCCCTTTGGGTTATGTAATGCCCCTAGTACCTTCCAGCGGTGCATGATGGGAATATTCTCGGATATGGTGGGGGATTTTTTAGAGGTCTTCATGGATGACTTCTCCATCTTTGGGGATACTTTTGAGGGATGCCTTATAAATGTTGAAAAAGTTTTTTCAAGGTGCGAGGATAAGAATCTCATACTAAATTGGGAAAAATGCCATTTCATGGTAAGGGAAGGACTTGTTCTAGGTCATCTGGTATCTGATAGAGGGATTGAAGTTGATAAAGCTAAGGTTGACATCATTCTTAACCTTCCCTCTCCTAAAACTGTTAAGGAAGTGAGGTCCTTATTAGGACATGCTGGTTTTTATAGAAGGTTCATTAGGAATTTCAGCTCTATTTCTCGACCACTTTGTGCTCTATTGGTAAAAGATGCTCCATTTTTATGGACAGAAGGCTGTGAGGAATCATTCTCTACACTCAAGCCAACTCTTATATCTCCACCTATCATGCAATCTCCAAATTGGAAACTTCCTTTTGAGCTCATGTGTGATGCAAGTGATTTCGTTGTAGGAGCAGTCTTTGGACAACGGTGTGAGAAAACTCCACATGTCATTTCTTATGCAAGCAAATCTTTAAACGATGCACAAATAAACTACACCACCACAGAGAAAAAGTTTCTTGTTGTTGTCTTTGCCTTAGAGAAATTCAGGTCTTATCTCTTAGGATCACCCATCATTGTCTTCACTGATCATTCAGCCCTAAAATACCTTTTCCAAAAACAAGATGCCAAGGCTAGATTGATTAGGTGGGTCCTTCTTCTTCAAGAGTTCGATTTAACCATTAAGGATAAAAAGGGTGTTGAAAATATTATAGCTGATCACCTCTCTAGGATGGAATTCAAAGACAACTCACACCACCTCTCTGTGTCTGATTCATTTCCCGATGAGCACCTCTATTCAGTGAGTGATTGCCCTTGGTATGCTGACATAGCAAACCATTTGGTGACGGGTGACATTCCAAAATTCATGGGGACCCAAGCTAAGAAGAAATTCCTTTCTGATGTAAAACACTATGTGTTTGATGATCCTTATCTCTTCAAGTTCTGTCTTGATCAAATCATCAGGAGATGTATTCCCGAGTCTGAGCAAGAGTCCATTCTAAAATTTTGTAATGGAGAGGCATGTGGAGGCCACTTTTCTACAAAGAAAACCACTTCAAAGGTCCTCCAAAGTGGTTTCTACTGGACGAACCTCACTAAGGATTCCTTCCAATTCTGCAAAAGTTGTCCTCAATGTCAGAAATTAGGATCCATTACCAAAAGGAATCAAATGCCCCTCACTCCCATTCTGGTCGTTGAAATCTTTGATTGTTGGGGAATTGATTTCATGGGACCCTTTCCAAACTCTAAGGGATACCTCTACATCCTCTTAGCTATTGATTATGTCTCAAAATGGATTGAATCCATTCCCACCAAGTCCAATGACCACCATGTTGTGATCCGATTTCTAAAAGAGCATATATTTTCTCGATTTGGAATTCCTAGGGCTATAATCAGTGATCGTGGAACCCATTTCTGCAACCGCCCATTCTCTTCACTCATGTTTAAGTATGGTATTACTCATAAAGTTTCCACTGCATACCATCCTCAAACCAACGGTCAAGTTGAGTTGGAAAATAGAGAAATTAAGCAAATTCTTGAAAAAACTGTTAATCCCTCTAGGAAAGATTGGTCCGAGAAACTCTTAGATGCCCTTTGGGCATATCGAACTGCTTTCAAAACTATCCTAGGCATGTCACCGTATAGATTGGTTTATGGAAAAGCATGTCATTTACCTGTTGAAATTGAGCATAAGGCCTTTTGGGCAATAAAAAAATGAACTTTGACATTTCTTTGGTTGAAACAAAAAGGAAATTAGATATTAATGAACTCGAGGAACTTAGGATGGAGGCTTATGAAAATTCAAGGATCAATAAATCTAAAGTTTAAGCCTACCAATCTAGGAACCTCAAAGTCAAACACTTTGAACTGGGAAAATTTGTGCTCTTGTATAGTTCAAAACTTCATCTACATCCAGGAAAGCTAAGGTCCAGATGGTCTGGTCCATACCTAGTGCATCATGTGTACCCTAATGGGGCAATAGAGATTCAGGATCCCACAAGTGGTCATGTCTTCAAAGTCAATGGCCATAGGTTAAAACCATTCATTGAATCATTCAATAAACAAGAAACCAAGGAGGAGTTAACTGAGCCAACATATTAACCAGAGAAAAATTGATAGATTTAGGGTACAAGTCGGGCTAACGACGTTAAAAAAAAGCGCTACACGGGAGGCAACCCGTGGTTTTCATGTTTCCAATCACTGTGAATCATCTTTTGTTTCCTTATTATTAATTTTGTTATTATTATTATTTTTTATATATATAGACTGTTGACCTGTTCTTCTTTTATGAGTAAGGATGGGTATGAAAAGGGAGCACTGTATTCATCAGTGTCACGCGGTGTGATCCCTGAGTAATACCTTACCCAGAAATTTAAAGAAGACAATGTATCATCAGTTTATTTTATTTATGTTTTTGTAGGTTAAAAAAATTAGACTCTTGACCTGTTCTTCTTTTATGAGTATGGATGGGTATGAAAGGGGAGCACCGTATTCATCTGTGTCACGCGGTGTGATCCCTGAGTAATACCTTACCCAGAAAGTTAAAAGAAGACAATGTATCATTAGTTTGATTTAAAAAAAATTGAAAATGATGGTACTTGGAATTAAATAAATCATTGTGTTGTTTGTTTTGTCTACTTTGTCCTTCTTTTTATGGTTCAGGAACTATTTTGGGTGATACATGTTCAATAAAGGAGGTTCCTACATCCCCAAAGAGATCAAAGGAGTAATTTGGAGCATCATGAACCTCAACTTTAAAATCCATGTGAATTTGTTCCATGTTTATCATTCTCAATTTCATCTTTGAACTCCTCTCCTACCCACTTCTATCTTTTCTTTTCTTTAAACACTGGGGATAGTGTCATTCTAAGTTGGGGGGAGATAAAATGATTTTTTTTTAAAAACATGCATGAAAAGAAAAATTCCATTAACCATAAACATGATAAACACACATTTCAAACTCTAAAATTGGATATCAAATAAATTTTGCATGCCTTGCTTCTGATTTTAATGCAAGTTTAAGTTCATGAGCATAGTTTTTGGAAAGTGCGGTTGTCCGATGTGATTTTTCAATGTTTACAATTTCATCCTCTTAATAAAAATGCCACAATGCACGTCTACTGGATCGTGGGTGTAAATTTGAGTTCTCGGGTCCCTTTCATTATAGCATAGGGTTCTGGGGTCACTTTTAGTTTAATTTGAGTATCCAAAAAAAAAACAAAAAACAAAAAAAAAATTGACCACATAGAGCAATGTTTTTTCCAAATGCATGGCGTCCGGCACTTGGGGATCGTGACTCCATAGTTGTCTTGCCCAGAGTTAGGATTTATATCTCTATTGTAGAGCATGAAATTGATAATATGTGTGGCATCCGGCACTTGGGGATCGTGACTCCATAGTTGTCTTGCCCAGAGTTAGTCTTTTCATATCTATTGTGGTAAAAGAAAAAAAATCAAAAAAAAATTGGATACTCATTTTAAGGTTTAATGTGATTCTCACCTAGCGCTTCCATTTTTTCCCCTTGAACAATAAAATGGGCCCCATATCTTTTATGATGTACAACACTTTATCATGCTTAATTGGAATTGGATGAAATGTGGCAATGAATTTGAACAAAGGAATGGGCTTGGGCTTGGGATATGTTTATGGACCTAGCTTGTTTTTAATGATTTTTATGGTTTTTCATAATTTTTTTTGATATTAGATATTTGGGTGAGCAATGTGTATTAAAATGTTTTTGGAAAAGGGGATTTTAATTTCATATTTGTAATTTATTTTGCTCGGGACTAGAAAAACTCAAGTTTGGGGGTGTGATTAGTCACTGAAAGTGGCTAATATTAATTGTTAATATCTTTATATTCATTGTTCCAAAGTTCATAAACATTGTTTTTAGTGTATTACATAAATAGAACTTCATTTCTCATCAAAAATGCAATTCATGTTTAAAATGCAAATTTGGGCCCAATCATTCATTTGTTTGTTGACAATATTATATTCATTTTCTGAATTTGAAATTTTGGGATATGATTGATCACTTTCTTTGGAACATTTTATCTTTTAGGTCTTCTGGATGAATCTCAAAGGAAGATGGATAATTTTGCGCCTGAAGGCAGAAACTTGCTGGAAAAAACATGATGGGCCTAAGGCCCATCAAACAAATGTGGGGCCCAGAAACCAAGCCCAATGAAGCTCAAATTTATACAGTAGAAAGATAAAAATATTAGGATAATTTTATTCAACTGTGGCCGGAGCTAATTCTGATGTTTTCATGATGATAAAGGGATCTAAAGTTGAGATTTAAATGGTGGACTCATCATTAATGCACAGAAATCCGTCCCACCATTTCGACCATAAATTCCAAACGGATGAGCCAAATGTCCTGAAATTTTGAGAGCTTCTAGAAGACACATGAAAGAAGACATTTCTATTCTATAACCCCTCCGGATTCTTCTTTCTTCAATTTCTAATTCACACGTCAATATGGTGGACGAATCTGAACAGTTTTCCAGGTCAAATTCAAAACATCAATTTCCTTTTGATTATTCACCCTCCATTTGACTCTATTAATTGTTGGGGGGTGAATTAATTGTTGGGGGATGTACCTGAGGCTCCTAATATGCCTATATAAGGAGCTATTGGTGAAGGGAATGGGTGTGGATATTTTTCATATCATCTTTTGTTTCTTGTTTCATTGTAAGGTTATGCTTCCAAATTTCCTTTGTAATGTTTTCCATTTCCATGTAAGTTTCTTTTTTTGTATCTTTATGTTCTTAATCAACTTCATTCACTTCTATATTTTCCATTTCTTTTATTAAAACTTTATTATCACAAAGCACAGTGATATCTCTGTGTTGTTGTGAATTAGTTCACACATAGGTGTGAATTTCATTCACACACATGGAGGAGTGCTCGTTATTTCCGCGGTTTTAATTTATTCAATCCAATTATTGTTAGCCATCTTCCACCCACCATTGAGATTATACCATCAATGGAGGGATAAACCCTTAATGGGATGATCTTAGGAGTATGCAAAGGCTGGATTGAATGTTATTTTATGAACGAATTGTTGTTAATTGGATAATTAATTTAAGACATCCATTCTTCAATTATTTCTACTATTCATCTTTACTGTGTTTGAGCAAACTAAATTAAATTGCTAAATGACCATATACCTCGGGGAGATCATGAATTTGGTTCTCTAAGTGTATACGGGATTAGTAATTGTGTTTAGTAAGCACCAAACCAGAAAATGATGAATGTAATGTTATTTTTGAAGAATGGATTCATCAAAAATTAATAAAACAAAAATTGTCTAATGAAGTAAAATTCATTCAATCCACCCTGAGCATAATCCTAAGATCAACCCATTTCCATTTAATTGAATTCACTTAGGTTTATTAGTGTTCTTTAAAAAGCATCCAAAATCAAATCCAAAGTCAGCCACTTTATAGCCCATCCTTCACACAATCATAACGTCTCAAGGTTACTTCTTCGGTCCTTGTGGATTCGACCCCTACATGTACTACATCGATCGCTTTTACCAGTAGGGTAAATTTGGGCGCAACCAACACATAACCGCAATGACCCACCAACCTTATAAAATAGCATGAGTGATCCCCATAGAGATGTACTAGTTCTAATAAACCCCTTTTTCTCAAATTCTTCCAGTTGAGCCTTAATCTCCTAGAGTTATCTCGGCACCATTCGATATAGCGGAATAGAAACTGGTTCTTCCCCTGGCAGAAACTCAACTGTGAACTCCACATCCCTTTCAGGTAGTAGTCTTGAGAAATCCTCAGGAAATGCATCCTGAAACCGATCCACTGTAGTAGAAAAAACCTATTTCTCCACCTCTCCATCATAAAGAATAAGTCATGACACTTGGGTTGTGAGTTCCCCCAACTGCTGACAAATTATCCTGACACTGCCTGCTCGAAAATCCCAATCACCACAAAAGGAATAAGTGACTATATTGGGAGACGTGAATGTTACCCTATGACCGTAACAATAGATATGGGCATGATACATCACTAGCTAGTCCATACCCAAGATCGGGTCAAAACCTGACATCTCAAGGAAAAACATGTTCCACAGAAAATGATAACCACCAACCTCTAAATCAAAACCTCTACACTGTCTGATATCCTCAACTCATAGCCCCAACAGAATATCAATTGACGTAACCCCACAAACTTGTTCCACATATAGGCCCAACACAACTAAGAACTGTGAATATATAAAAGAGTGTCTGGAACCTATGTCAAATAAATCATTAACGAATGTGGAAGATACAAGAATCGTACCTTGAACGATGGACAGTCTAGCCTCACGACCTCCAAGTGTAGACTAAATTGTGTGAAGATGGTCTATCCCTCTACCCTAGGATTTATCCTAACTACCTTTCATGGAACTTACCTACTGGTGCATATGGTCTTGGTAACATCCCGGTTCCAGGAGCCACCCAGAGGCGCCCCTTGCCCGGTTTGTCACATGGCCTCAAGCGCATTTCCCCGAATGCCAAAGGCTTCCGACTAGTAGTGAGGGACTTGGGTGTGATAGTGGAGAAACTATTCCCTCATTGGCAGAGTAACACAGTGGAAGTAAACAGATAGCAATAGCGAAAGTAGTATAATACCATACAATAGTAAATAGAGGAATACTGAGGTAATAAACAACTAGAGCACATATATATAAATGATGCATGATACAAATATCTAGGAAAGCATCCAAACAAGTCACAATGATAGAATATAGAAATAACCTAAGTAAAAAATAAAACAGATAAACTCCAACAGTGTCACAATCCTCAGCTTGGTCCCATGCTCTCCAGCTCCTCAGCAATCAAGTACCTGAAGTAGAAGGGCAATTACCCTTGTCTATACCTACAACAATATAATCTGTTTGGGAACAAAATCATGACCCAAATAGGGTGTAAGACAAATCCTAGTAAGAAACCACCCAAATATATGTGCCTAATAGTCAGTGAATAAATATGGTAGGCAATAATCAAAGAGAAGAAGTAAATAAGGAAGTACTCAAAAGTAAACAATCCTATAGTTTAAATGCATTCAATTTCATATATCAAGTAATCAGATAATCACAAACAGGTATCCCTCTAGGAATTACTCACAGCCTACCCCATCTGGTTCAACCAAACAAGTACAAGCAACCCTCTGGGAAGTACACACAGTCTAACCCCTCTGGTTCAGCTTAGCATAGACTCTCTAAGGAAGCACTCACCATCAATTCCCCCTATAGTCTCATATCGGTAACTAAAAGTAGCTCTACAGAAGCACTCAACATAAAATTCCCCATGTAGCCCGCACGAGGAACTACAGACACTCTGAGTAAGCACTTACGTCCATTCCCCCTATGGTCTTGCATCGTAACAGTAAAACAGACACTCTGGGGAAGCCCTCAGTGTCCACTCCCCCTATGGTCTACTACACCAGGTTCCCACAGCCCTATGTAAGTCAATTGAGCATAGTGATATATAACGGCCAAATTATACCTCAAGAACTACTTAGCTAAATATTCTACAGCATAAAAATATGTTAGATAAAAAGATCACTCCATCTTATCAGCACTAAGAATGGAAAGCACGGTATCCTAACAGGCTAAGTGAGACCAAATGGTCATAAACCAAACATGCATGGGAAAACACTTCCAAAGCATAGCAATTAACCCTATTCACATTCAATTAACCTCTACTCAAGCATACAGGCATAGTAGGAAATTAATAAGGCTAAAACCGTAAACACACAATACCCCAAACAAGGGTATTGGGAACTTTTGCACATATAACTCAAAGACTATCTATGAAAAGGAACAAACCACCTACCTAGGTTTTGTGAGATCTCTATACATGAATATCAATCCTTTATTATCTTTAGAACATCGTAGATCTACAAAAACATCTAAAATGTTTAACCAAAGATAACTCTTAAAAGAGGAGGAATCAGAAAACGAATCTCTAAAAGAAGGAAGAGCTTACTGTGGTGATCCCAATGCAATCAACGGTGGTCGAATTGGAGAACGGATGCTCGATCAGGGGCTTGGTAAAATATCAGCACCGTATGGATGCTCTCGGTTGAAGAAGGCGAAGAATAAGATACTTTTTCTAATTAGACGCGACCCCAATCCATTTAATTAAAAAAAGAGAAAGTAAATAGCGTTTACTTTATAAGTACACGGCATGTACTTGCCTTAACTGGCCCCCACATTAGGCGGTCTCTAGGTCACCACACACGGTTGTGTGCATGACCGTTACACGGCGTGTACTTATAAAGTACATGGCGTGTACTTAAGAAATTTCCAGAAAACTTCTCTTTTCCTCAAAAAAACCAGAAAAAGGAAAACATACCTAAAAAGAAGATCTGGGTTCTTACAAAATTCCCCCCTTAAATAAATCTGTCCTTGAATTTTTCTAGCAAGGCGGCGTGAAAGAAGAATCCTCAAACAACTCCAGCCACTGTGATCGTACATCGGCATCCCTCTCCCATGTCTCGTCCTATACTCGCCCATACTTCTATAGAACTCGTACCAGAGGAACAGACCATCCACGGAGAACCTTCGTACTTTAGTCAACAATCCGGATAGGATGCTCCTCAAATGAGGCATCCACCTCTAACTCAACTTCCTCGGGTTGAAAAACATGAGACGGATCTGAGAAGTAACACTGAAGTTGAGAAACGTGGAAGACATCATGCATAGCCCAGTACCTCTGAGGTAACTACAACTGATAGGAAATTGGCCCAACTCTCTCCAAAACCTCAAATGGCCCAACGTACCTTGACGAAAGCTTACCCTGTCTCCTAACCCTCATGTGTCCCAACCTCGGTGTGACAAGCAGAAAAACCTAACCTCCAACCTCAAACTACAGAGGTCATCTTTGTCGATCATCATAAGACTTCTATCGAGACTATGCATTATCCATCCTCTTCTGAATCAAATCTATCTGCTCTTTGGTCTTCTGGACAAGATGAGGTCCCAGCATAGTTTTCTATCCTACCTCCAGCCAACATAAGGGTGATCAGAATGGCCTACCATACAAAGCCTCATAGGGTGTCATCTGAATAGTTGCTTGAAAACTATTATTGTAGTTAAATTCCAAAAGAGGTATGTGCTTCTCCCAAGAACCTACAAAATCTAGGATGCATGCTCGAAGCATGTCCTCCATCACCTGAATTGTATGCTCAGATTGGCCATCTGTCTGGGGATGGTAAGTTGTACTCAAAAGTACCTATGTACCCATGGCCTTCTGTAGCCCCTGCCAGACTTAAGAAGTAAAATGTGCATCCCTGTCTGAAACAATGGAGTGTGGAACCCCATGTAGACATACAATCTCCCGAATATACAACCTTCCCAGTTCATTAACACTAAAGGTATCCTTGATTGGAAATAAGTGATAAACCTTCGTGAGTTTTTCAATGAAAACAAAAAATACATCATTCCCTTAAGGAGACCTTAGAAAACCTATCACGAAATCCATTGCGACACTATTCCACTTCCACTTGAGAATGGGTAACTGCTGCAAAATCCCTGATGGTCGCTGATGCTTCGCCTTCACCTACTGACAGGTGGAACACCTCATGAAAAAAACAGCAACATCTCTCTTCATACCTAGCCACCAATATTGACGGTGTAGATCACGATACATCATGGTGAAACTAGGATGAACTTCCCAAACTAATGAATGAAAGTCCCACATCAATTCCTCTCGTATGTCTGCTGACACCCATACGCACCCATGAAAATTCTAGATTTCATCCTTGCCTATGGTCCATCTAGGAATAGGGTTCTCCCCTGACACACTTTCCTGTAGGACTAGGCCTTCAGAATCTGATAGTTGCCTCATTCTCACTCGATCAAGTAGAGTAGAGGTAACAACTACATAAGAAAGAAAAATCTTTCCATAACTGTTGTGCACCTCAAAATGCATCTCATAGAATAAATCCATAAGCTTCCACTCATTATTGTACTCCTGAACTGCCTGTATCTGAGTCCTCCTACTCAACGCATCATCCACAGCGTTGCCTTTCCCAGGCGTGTAGGCAAGCTCAAAGTCAAAGGACTGAAGGTACTCAACCCACCTTCACTATCTCAAATTTAGGTCATGTTGTGTGAAGATATACTTGAGACTTTTGTGGTCAGTGAAAACCACAAAATGCTCTCCCAAAAGATAATGTATCCAACAGCATAAAGCATGAACAACTGCAGCCATCTCGAGATCGTGCGCCGGGTAATTCCTCTCATGTGGCCCCAACTACCGAGGCTCGTATACAACAAATACTTCCCCTGCATAAGCAAAGCTCCCAACCTGATACCTGATGCATCATAGTACATAGTATAGCTCTTTCCCGGCTCTATAAATACTAGCATAAGTGCTGAAGTCAACCTCCTTTTCCGCTCCTGAAAGGCTGACTCGCAAGAATCTGACCACAAGAACTTTGTTCTCTTCTTAGTCGGGCTCATCAGTGGCACTGCTAAGTGTGAAAATTCCTGTATGAAATGTCTATAGTAACCAGCCAGCCCTAGAAAACTTTGTACCTCAAAGACATTCTTCAGCTTCTCCCAATAAACGACTGCTCTCACTTTCTCGGGGTCTACTAATACTCTTGTCTCTAAGATAACATGACCAAAGAAATGAATTTGGTCCATCCAAAAGTGGAATTTAGAGAGCTTAGCATATAAATGATGCTCTCTCAGTGTACTTAAAACGATCTCAAGATGGGTAGCATGGTCATGTCGAGTGTGAGAGTACACCAAGATATTGTCCATGAATACTACCACAAATGAATCCAAGTATGGATAGAACACTCGGTTCATCAGTTTCATGAAGACTGTAGGCACGCTCGTAAGAACGAACGACTTAACCACATACTCATATAGACCATACCTGCTCCGTAAGGCTGTAAGAGGTATATCAGATGGTCTAACGCGCAACTGATGGTAATCAGATCTCAAGTCAATCTTCGAGAATACATGGGATTTTTGGAGCTGATCAAAGAGATCATTAATCCTTGGCAAGGGATATCGGTTCTTGACTTTCAACTGATTCAACTTCCGGTAATCTACACAAAGTCTTAGGATACCATTTGTCTTTTTCACAAACAGGACAGAAGAACCCCAAGGAGAAGTATTGGGTAGAATGAAACCCTTTTCCTGCAACTCCTCCAATTGCTTCTTGATCTCCTGTAACTCAGTTGTATCCATCCTATAAGGAGGAATGTAAACCGGTGCTGCTCCTGCCACAAGATCAATAGAAAATTCCACCTCTCGATCTGGAGGAAAACCTAAAAAGTCCTCTGTAAATACATCCCTAAAACGTTCCACCACTATATGAAAGTTCATCTGCGAAGTCCCCTGGTCATCCAGATATCGACTAGCAATCTAGGCTGTAACTCCTCCTAATGTATGATTCTTGGGTCCCGCTCTGCTTGCCTAGTCATCCCATTCACCCTTATGAAGAAACGATCTGGCCTCTGGTGATGTGAAACTCACCCTACGGAAATAGAAATTGACAACAACCTGGAAGGGATCCAACTAGTCCATTACAAGAATGACTTCATAACATGTCATATCTAGGACATAGAGGTCCCAGAAGAAGTGACACCCACTATCCTCAAGAGGGAACTCCTTGCACTAATGTACACTAGTCGTTCTAATCCCTAACGGAGTGTCTAGCGTCAAGATATCAATAGAAGAAAAGATACAGAGCCTAAGGCTCTCCACAACAGCAACATATATAAAGCTATGGGAAGCCCCTGAATCGAAAATATCAGAAGCTAAAACTGAGGCAACTAGGATCGTACCTCGAACTATAGAGGGTTTGGGGTCCTACTCCTGCTGGGTCTGCTCCACTACAAAATTCTGACCTGCACCACGGCCCTATGACCCCGCCTGACCACTTTAAGCCAATCCACCCTATTTTTTCTGAAATCCTGGAGACTAGATACCACAGCCACAACCTCCACCTCAGCCTGAATGGCTGGAAGAACTATAGTTCCCTAACTGATGAGAAACTGGTGGTGTTGTTCCTGAAAGAGGGGTCATAGAAGAACTCATGTCACCAGTTGCTGGTGAGAAGAATTGACAGAAGTGCTAAAGATGATTCATATTGCCACATGATTGACACTCCACTAGGTCTCTCAGGCAATGTGGTCTCGTATACCCACTCTTCCCGCACTGGTATCACACCACCTGGCTACCAGAAGAAGTCTCTCATCTCCTCGGATCTCCACGCGAAGACTCCCTGCAGCACTTCCTACTGTCAGTAGGAGGGATACCAACCCCGGATGTTGAGCCGCCCTGGCTCACAACTCCAAAATCCCTTAGATTGTACTCCCTGATCAGTTCTTGGTTGACTATATAAGTGATGGAATTCAACATTAAGATGTTCACCTGAGATCAGATGTTGTGCCTAAGACCATCCTCAAACTTCCTTGCCAAGAATAACTCATCATCTCCTGGTATGGGCATGAAGTGTTGCAGCTCTATGAAGCGAGAAGAATACTCCATAACAGAAAGAGTACCCTGCTCCAGACTCATGAACTCTCAGGCTTGATTGGCCCTCAAAGTCTCCGAGTAGAAGTAGTCATAGAAGGCATTCTAGAACTCATCCCATGCCATAACATACTGGCATCCAGCCTGTGAGATCACATCCCACCATCTCTTGGTGGAATCCCGAAGCATGTACGTAGTGAGCTTCACCCTCCTCTCTGGAGGCATCTTCAGATGCTCGAAGATAGGAAGCATGGCTTCTAACCATGAATATATAGCCTGAGGTCCTCCTTCCCCTATGAAGGTGGGAGGATACTTCTTTTGAAAGACCCGCGTCAACTCTGCCATAGAAGGGTCAAGATGCAGTACTCCATAGAAGGTCTCTATAAACCTTATAAATCTCTCTTGGAACTATGCATCAGCACCTATTTCCAGAATGACGGTTGGTGCCAAGACTGGCACAACTGGAGGATCTGCTGGTAGTCCCTGATCAGCCATGTCTGGAATCTAATCATTACCCTGTAACTAGCAGACAACCGGAGGACGTCTTGGTGGCATGACTCTGCAAGGTCAAGCGCACACCTTAGATCAAGATTATCAAGGACTGAAAACTAGAAGTGTAAGAAGGTAACATAAGAAAGAAAGAATTAAAGTTTTTCAAAACATGGATACACGATGTTTATAATTCCTACACAACGTATTCCCTTAAGACTTAACATGGGTGTTTACTTCTGCCAAAACTGGTTTTGTAACACCCCATACACACGGTGTGTTGTCCTAACACACAGTGTGTACTTGAATCCTCTTCCCCTGCCTGAGTTCTCTTACATGGATAAGCCACAAAGTTATCCTAGAACAAGACTACACAGCTTGTTAATTCCAGACATGGCGTGTACTAGAAGAACTTCACCATCCCATGTTGTTAGTCACACAGCAGGTTACACGACTCACTCTACATGGCATGTTCCAAATGGACACAGTGTGTACTTGAAGTATTTCACCGACCCGTGTTGTTCGATACACAGCTGGATACTTAGGTTACACTAAACGGCGTGTTCAAACTTGACACATAATGTATAATCTAAGATTTATCCATTCGTGTTGTTAGTCACATGGGTGGACACATGGTCTACACCACACAACATGTACATTCAGCACACGGCGTGTTCTACCAAGATTTCCCAACCCAGTGTTTCTACCCACACCATCAATAACACGATTAGAGACTACATGGTGTGTAAATATAGTACACGGCGTGTACTTAAGAAAAACAGTTTCTTTCCGAATAGAAGAACACGCGGCGTGTGTGTCAAACATTACACGTCATATATTCTAGGTTTTTCTGGACAGTAAGCCTCAGAAACTACTCCGGAACCCAGAAAAACACTGAAACAAACATTTAAGTGCAAAATTCCGATCCGTGAGGGCCCATAATTTCCGCGAATCAAAGCTTGGAATCTTATACATGTCATATACAAGGAAAAAAGGCAATGATCCACCAAATTCTGATCCATGAGGGCCCATAACACCTCAAGAACTGAATTTTGGCATTCATTCAAACAAAACCTTTCACAATTTAATACCCTATCAAACAGCATGTATTCTTATCAAAAAAATCTATCACAACAGCATGCATATCGAGCATAACACCTATCAAAACAACATTCAATCACTAATTCACCCTAAATGGCATGTCAAGAATGCATGACATGTGATATCTAGCAAGTGCCTATATGATGCATGAGATGACATACCCTCATCTCATTGGGTTTCAACAAAAATAGAACCTCAATAACATCAAAAATAACAGCAAAAAACATGTGAATCACCCAATGGTAAAATCAAATCAACTATAAAATTGAAAAACTAGAAAAAATTGCAATAAACGAGGTAGATTGGTTTTTCCCTATACACGGGTGAGCTACTCCCGGGCACAGCTTATTACCAAGTACCTATTCCTTTTTATACCTGTCTATAGGCTCCAAATAGTAATTCAAGAAGAAAGAAACCACCTCTGATACCACTTTGTAACGTACCAGTTCTGGGAGCCACCTAGAGGCACCCCGTGCCTGGTTGGTCACATGGCCTCAAAAGCATTTCCCCAAATACCATAAGCTGCCGAATAGCAATGAGGGACTTAGGTGTAATAGTGGGGAAACTATTCCCTCATTGGCAGAGTAACACAGTGGAAGTAAGCAGATAGCAATAGCGGAAGCTGTATAATACCATACAATAGTAAACAGCGGAAGAATAAGGTAATAAACAACTGGAGCACATATATATAAATGATGCATGATACAAATGTCTAGTAAATCATCCATACAAGTCACAATGTTGGAATAAAGAAATAAACCAAGTAAAAAAAGAAAACAAATAAAATCCAATAGCATCGTAAGCCTCAGCTTGGTCCCATGCTCTCCAGCTCCTCGGCAATCAAGTACCTGAAGTGGAAGGGTGTTTTCCCTTGTCTATACCTACAACAATATAATCTATTTGGGCCAAAAAAAATGACCCAAACAAGGTGTGAGACTAATACTAGTAGGCAACCACCCAAAGATCTATGCCTAACAGTCAGTGAATAAATATGGCAGGCAATAAGCAAAGAGAAGCAGTAAATAAGGAAATACTCAAAAGTAAACAATCCTATAGTTTCAATGCATTCAATTTCATATATCAAGTAAGCAGATAATCACAAATAGGTAACCCTCTGGGAAGTACTCACATCCTACCCCCTCTACTTCAACCAAACAAGTACAAGAAACCCTTTAGGAAGTACACAAAGTCTAACCCCTCTGGTTTAGCTTAGCACAGACTCTCTGAGGAAGCACTCACCGTCAATTCCCCCTATAGTATCGTATCGGTAACTAAAAGGAACTCTAGGGAAGCACTCAATGTCCAATTTCCCCTGTGGCCCACATCGAGGAACTATAGACACTCCAAGGAAGCACTTACATCCATTCCCTATATGGTCTCACATCGTAACAGTAAAATAGACACTCTGGGGAAGCCCTCAGCATCCATTCACCCAATGATATACTACACTAGGTTCCCACAGCCCTGTGTAAGTCAATCGAGCACAACGATATATAACGGCCAAATTATACCTCAAGAACTACTTGGATAAATGTTCTATAGCATAAAATCATGTCAGATAAAAATATCACTCCATCCTATTAGCACTAGGAATGGAAAGCACAGCATCCTAACAGGTTAATCGAGACCAAACGGTCATAAACAAAACATGCATGGGAAAACACTTCCAAAGCATAGAAATTAACCCTATTCACGTTCAATTAACCTCTACTCAAGTATACAGGCATACCAGGCAATTAACAAGGCTAAAACTGTAAACACGCAATACCTCGAACAAGGTTATTGGGTACTTTTTCACATATAACTCAAAGACTATCTACGGAAAGGCACAAACCACCTACCTCAGCATTTTGAGATCGTTGTACATGAATCTCAAGCCTTGATTCACCTTAGAATGTTGTAGATCTACAAAAATGTCTAAAACGTTTAACTGAAGATAACTCTTGAAATATGAGGAATCAAGAAATGAATCTCTGGAAGAAGGAAGAGCTTACATTGGTGATCCCAATGCAATCATTGGTGATCAAATTAGAGAATGGATGCTCGATCAAGAGCTCAGGAAAATATCGGCGTCGTACGGATGCTCTCGGTCAAAGAAGGCGAAGAAAAAGATACTTCTGCCAATTAGACGTGACCCCAGTCCATTTAATGAAAAAAAAAGAGAAAGTACATGGTGTGTACTTTATAAGTACACAGCATGTACTTGCCTTAACCAGCCCCCACATTATGAGGTCTCCAGTTCACCACACACGGTCGTGTGCATGGCAATTACATGGCCAGAACATAGCTACCTGCAGTAACCGAGTACACGGCGTGTACATATAAAGTACATGGAATGTACTTATAAAGTACACGGCGTGTACTTAAGAAATTTCCAGAAAACTTCTATTTTCCTCAAAAACACCAAAAAAATGAAAACATACCTGAAAAGAAGATTCGAGTTCTTATAGTCTCGTCCCATAGTTCCACGTCCACCACCCCTACCATTACAGCCAGGGGAGATCCCACTACCTACCTAGTATGGTGGGATCGATCCCCTAATCTCACTCAATATCTTCCTCTAACTCCCATTTATGCCCAACTACAGAGGGTTCTTGCTGAACCTATGTATATATATCAACCATCCACAATACCATCACTCAGCTGGTGGTCGAGGACACTGACGTCACATGTGCCCTGACCTACCACACTGATAACAGAACACCTGATCACTACCCTGAGAAGCTGACCCTCTCTTATGACTATTCTGCATACTTTCACCCTGTTGGAAATTTCCAAAATGATACTTCCTTCCCTCAGAGGTTGTAACACATGTCTACCCAGTTGGAACCACAAGTCCACCTCCTGAAGATCCCTTCAAGTTCCCTTCTGAGATAAGGTTTTGGTCCACTACCTCTGCAAACCTCTTTAGACAGAAGATCTTCACCTAAGACATAATATCATCCTAGAAGCATTTTTCCATAGTCACCTCATCTCCAGCCATCATCAGGATGAATCGGTGTAATTTAGTGAAATGGCTAGCATAATCCATCACTAACACAACCCCCTAATTCAAACTCATAAACTATGCATCCTTCTCCTACCTCAAGGTTTCTAGGTAGTAATGTTCTAGAAATACTTCCATACCATTCCTTCATCTTTCTCCATCTGAACCATAATATCCCACCAATTATTAGCCTACCCTCTTAACATATTGGCTACTAACTTGAATCTCTTCTCAATAGGAGTCTCCATATGATCAAGAATAGTCTGGATGGACTCTATCCAAAAATCTGATGCCTTTATCCCACCCTATATGGTAAAGGTTGGAGGGTGTTGCGGTTGAAACTCCCTGGTCGGCTTGAACATACTCAACACATCCTTCCCTAGTTCCTGTTCCATCATCTACATAAAATGAGCAAGATTATCATGGGATTTCTCTTCCCTATTATCTTGAACAACTGGATTCTCTTGCTCCAATATTGGGGGATCATTCTCAGCAATGTACTCCTTTTACCCAACCGGCACATATCTTCGTGGAGGCATTTCTCTAAAATGCTAAACATGAGATTTAGAACACAGACTACAAAGATTTCACAAATATAAAGAAATACTCTTAATTAGACACCAACAAACCATTTCACATACACCACCTAACCAGGTTTGATCATACCCCGCACATTACCCTCAACCATCCCTACCATAGTCATGGATAACACGGGGTAACTAACTCACACAACCACAATCCTTACCTTTTACACCATTTCAAAACTATTCTCACATCAAAAATTACTCCAATAACATTTAATTTCACATAACACCCTTTATCAAGTATAATTACTTAATTATCATTTAACATTGTTCTCTCATTTTAACCCATTTTTATTTTTTTTTAGACAAATTTTTCACCACTTTTAAGAAAGTCAAATGCATTCTACCCTCTATTTCCAACACACTCGTCACATGTGTGTGTGTCTAATATGATGCATATCACTTATATACATAGGTTCCTAGAATGATGAATGAATGAAAAAACTTATTCCATTCTGGTCATGAGAAAAATATCATAAAACTATCACATCACACCACATGTGAATCACCTAATGGTGAAATATCATCAAAAGTAACAACACAAACAAGAACAACAATTCCTACCCTGGGTGACTTAGGTTTTCCCCCGTACCTGGGTTAGATATCCCAAGAATGATCTCATTGCCAAGGAACAACATTTTCCTAATCCCCTATATACCATCTCCAAATAGTAATAAAGTGAAAAGAACTCCTCAGATACCACTTTGCAACATCTCCGACTTGGGTGCCAATAAATCAGTTTCCCGAGCCAGGTTGTCACATGACCTCAAGTGTACCTCCTCGTATGCCATTGGTTTCCAACTAGTAGCAAGGTTATAATAGGTCACATGGGGAGACTATACCCTCTTTACTAGAGTAAGCCACAAAAGAACATAATATAAATAGTGAAAAAAATAGGAAACAACTAATAACATGCATAGTCAAACTTCTCCCAAACTGGGTACAAACCACAAGAAATAGTAAATATGTCATGTCATGCTACAGTTCAAAGTGAACGAAACCCAAAATAAAGACAAATAGTAAAATCTCCAAAATGATCATGACTCTAAGTCTGGAACCTCATCCATACATGTCCCATGTCCAACTCAACTCCCTGGCATAGGGACCTTGCCCTTGTCTTGACCTGCAAGCATGAAATCTGCTCGGGTACCCTACAGCGGCCCAAGAAAGGTGTGAGTATAAATCAGTAGGCCAACACCAATGGTGTCTAAAAATATCCATTCTAACATATAGTTCATGCAAGTATAAATAAATAACAAGAGAAAGAAAGAAAATCTGGGGGCCACAAGTTAATAATCTCTACTTATCTATATTAACCAAGGTTCCAATTCATTATGTATCATTTATTACTAGTTCATCATCAATCACAGAGTTCATAAGTTAGGAATTCACATCATTCACGCAAGGTTCATGGCATTTATCATTTTTCATAAGGGAATAAAAAGGTACCTAACTCACTAGGGATAACATTTCACAACATCACAATATCCTCACCTCAAAGCCACAGTCTGAGTGGAATGAAACCATTAGGGGAATAGAGATCCATCCTTTTCCCTAACCCATGCATTCTGGGTGGATTTAGAACATCACTTCAACTCAACCCATGGGAGGAGCCTCAATCTTTTATCCCACACCTCAAGCCATGTGCACATGCTTATCCATCCATTCCCCACACACAAACCATATAGAAACCAAACAAAACCAATACATACAACAATCATAATACATAACAATCAAAATGGTAAATAATATTATTCCATATCCCATTAACACATTTTCCATTTACATCACTTAGCCCATTTATCTTGATTCCCATTCTCAAGCACAGCTCCCTAAGCATATTCAAGAATTCCCTTATATCAACCCATTAAAAATATTCATAAGCCTCATACCCCAACCATAATTAACCAATACCTCATTTTTACTTCCATTAATAATATCAAATACTCAACAAGGGATCTACATGATCACACAACAACCTAAAACTTACTTAGCTAATTCTAGGTTTGGAAAGTATTGGCACACCCCATTGGTGGCCCTACAAAGGTCAAGTCATCCTCTATGTGTCCCATGGGGACCATGAGGGTTTCTATTCATCATTTAAACATTTATTATAGAATATCTCATCAAAGTATAGAAATCACAATAATGGGTAACCAATAAATAAACCCAATCATGTACAAATCTCAAATAAAACTATGGGATATAACTTATTGACCACCAACCTTGAATATGTTGACAAACTCTCCCTTAATCAAATCCTTAGACCTCGATTCAACCAACCTTTGAATCCTTACCAAAAAAAGAGGGTTTTTGAGCTTTGTAATGTGATAGAAGAAATATGTAAACCCTAATCGAGAAGAGGAAGTATGGAGGAGATTAGACTTACCTGGATTTTTGATTTGCAACTAACGGTGCTCCAAACAACCTAGAGATGAGGGAGAATCACCCTTAGTAGCTCTTGGGAGATCTTCCTCATCACTAGGGTTACAAGGGGGAATAAAGGAGGAAATCCTAAGTTTGGGTTAAAAATACCATAATGGAATTTTTATAAATTTCTCAAATTTAATAGGTTGCACGGTTTACCTGCAAGATTTTCCAAACTGTTCGCAAACCGTGTGATAGATACTGTCACAAAATGACCCATTTGCACAGTTTCTTGGGAATTTCGCATGGTTAGCTTAACTGTGTGGTAACTGTGTGCAATCCCCTGTCCAAGGTTTCACGGTTACCTAGGATACTCCACACAGTTTACACTAACTGTGTGCAAACCGTGCAACATGCCCAAAAATTCCTTTTTCCTCCTCTTTCATTCCCTGAACCCTCGGAACACCCCTCATCCTTCTCATGAACTTTAGGAAACACTTATTTAACCAAAATAAAGGACTTAAACTAAAACATAAACAAAAATATACCTTTAGAAAAAAATCTCAGATCTTACAACCTCCCCACCTTAGGACGACTCATCCTCAATACACTCTTCCCAAGCATCATTGGGTTTTTGAAGTTGAGAGATAAGGACACTGGGCCTATATATATAATTCTCTCTCTCAAGTTTCTTCCTGAACATTTCCATGTTTCCATAGAACACAAACAAAATGTACAACCTTTCCCCACAAAACCATCTCACTATGGTCTATAATACGAACCAGATGCTCCTCGAAGGATTCATTAAGCTCCAGCTAAACATCCTCAACATTTATCACATGAGATGGATTGGGTTGATACTTTTGAAGTTGTGAAACATGAAAAACATCATGCATTATACTATACTATTTTGGAAGAGACAATCAGTAATCCACAGGTCCAATCCTCTCCATGATCTCAAACAGCCCCACATACCTGGGTGCTAACTTTCCATGTTTCTGAGTGTGATAGTGATCCAACCTTAGAGACACCCAAAGAAACACTCTATTCCCCACCACAAACTCAAGAGGTATATAATGTCGATCTATATATGACTTCTTCCTACTCTGTGTTGTTACTATCCTCTTCTAAATCAACCGAACCTTCTCAAATATCTCTTACATGAGAATCATTCCAAATATTATAGACTCCCAAGCTTCTAACCAACAAAACGGAGATATACATGGCCTACCATAGAGTTCCTCAAAAGGAGGCATATGAATTTTAGCATGAAAACTATTGTTTTAAGAAAACTCAACAAGAGGAAAGTTCTTTTACCACGAACCACTAAAATCTAGAACACAAGATCTCAACATGTCCTCCAATACTTTAATTGTATGCTCTGACTTCTTGTCTGTCTGTAGGTGATAAACCATACTCAAAAACAATTGGGTACCAAGCTCCTTCTATAGCCCCTGACAAAAGTGTGATGTGAAACGCAGATCATGACCCGAAACTATAGTTCTTGGAACACCATGCATTCACACTATCTCTCAAACATATAAATCACCCAACTGGTCAATTTTATAAGCTTCCAAGATTGGAAATAAATGAGCCAACTGATCAAAAATTACCCATATTGAATCATTCTTTCAAGTCATCCTCAGAAGACCCACTAGGAAGTCCATCATTATGTCATTCCACTTACACTCTAGAATGGGCAATGACTATAACAACCCACCTAGATGGTGATGCCTGCCCTTCACCTATTGAAAGATAAGGCATCACTCCAAAAAACCCACAACTTCTTTCTTCATTCCCGACCACCAATACTGCCGAAAAATATCATGATACATTTTAGTCATGCTACGATGTACTGCTCACTTTGATGCATGGAACTCATGCATCAACTCTTCGCGTGCACCCTCTGTTACCACAACATGTCCCTGAACATATACAAATCCATCTTTACAAACAACCCAACTAGAAGGTGAATCCCCACCTTTAAGACTTCCCTTTATAGACAAACACTTTGAATCCTCTAGATGAATCTCCTTGACCTAGCTCAAAAGTGTGGAATCAATCACTATAGACGCAATGGTCATTTTTCTGTGCCCATCCTACACCTCCAAGTGAATCTCAACAAAAAAAGCCATCATTTTCCATTTAGAGTTGGATTCCTGAACCACTTGATTCTAAGTCTTCTGACTCAAAGCATCTACAACATTATTCCCTTTCCCCAATGTGTAAACCAAATCAAAATTGAAGGATTTTAGGTACTCGACCCACCTTCACTGTAGAAGATTCAAATCCCATTGAAAAAAAAATCTACTTAAGACTTTTATGATCAGTAAACCGTGTGAATTGTTCCCCCAACAACTAATGCCTCCAATACTTTAAGGCATAAACCACAGCAGCTAGCTCAAGATCAAGAGTAGGGTACTTCCTTTCATGAGGCCTTAACTATATTAACCCATAATCCATAACCTGATCATCCTGTATCAACACTACCCTGAGTCCAACATCAGACACATCACAGAACAAAGTGTACTTCTTACTGGGTTTAGGTAAAATCAGAATTGTGCGGTAGTCAAATGATTCTTCAATTCTTGAAAAGAAGTTTCACACACTTCCAACCACTCAAACATAACACCCTTATTGGTTAAGCTTGAGGGTGGTGCTTCTAAATGAGATAAATCCCTAATGAACATCTGGTAATAACCAGCCAAACCCAAAAAACTTTGAACATCAGAAAAATTCTTGGGTTGTGTCCAAGACACCACATCCTGCACCTTCTCTAGATCTATCGACACACCTATCTCAGAAATGATATGTCTTAATAAATGAACTTTATCAATCCAGAAGCGACACTTTGATAGCTTGACGTAAAGCCTATGCTCGCTTAGTGTACTCAAGATGATGTCAGGATGTTTGGCATGATCATCAAGAGTTTTTGAGTACACCAAGATGTAATCAACAAAGACAACCACAAATTGATCCAAATAATGATGAAATATCTGATTCATTAGTTCCATAAACATATCCAATGCATTGGTCAACCCAAACGGTATCCCTAATAATTCATAATACTCATACCTTCTTTGGAAATTTGTTTATGGTACGTTAGAAGGTATCACCCTCAACGATGGTATCCTGATCTCAAATAAATATTATAGAACACTAAGGCACCCCTAAGTTGGTCAAATAGGTCATCAATTCTGGGAATCGGGCATCGGTTCTTAACTGTCATCTGATTCAACTTCCTATAATCGACACATAACTGCAACGACCCATCAGCCTTCTTAGTAAACAGCATGGGTGATCCCCATGGATACATACTAGGTCGAATGAACCCCTTTTGCTCCAACTCTTCCAACTAAGCCTAATCTCCTGGAGTTCTCCCAGCACCATTCGATATAGAGGAATAGAAACTGGTTCTTCCCCTAGAAGCAACTTGATTCTGAACTCCACATCCCTTTTGGGCGGTAGTCCTGATAAATCCTCGGGAAATGTATCCAGAAAGTGATCCACCCAGTAGGAAAAATGTTTTGTTCCACCTCTCCATCATCAAGAATAAAGCATGCCACTTAGGTTGTGAGTTCCCCAAACTACTAAAAAATTGGTCTGGCATGGCCTGCTCGAACATACCACTCATCACAAAAGGCATAAGTGCCTCCATTAGGAGACATAAACATTACCCTATGATGGTAACAATAAATATGGGCATGATACAACACTAGCCAGTACATACCCAAGATTAGGTCAAAACCTGACATCTTGAGGACAACAGGTTCCACATAAAATGATAACCACCAACCTCTAAATCACAACTTCTACATTGTCTGATATCCTCAACTCCCACCCCAAATGGAGTATCAATTGACATAACCCCACAAACTTGTTCCATGGATAGGCCCAATAAAACCATGAATTGTGCATAGATAAAAGAGTATGTAGAACCTGTGTCAAATAAATCATTAGAGAGTGTGGAAGCTAAAAGAATCGCACCTCAAATGATGGATGGTCCAGCCTCGCCACCTCTAGGTGTAGACTGAACTATGTGAAGATGGCATATCCATCTACCCTAGGATCTAGTCTGAGTACCTTGCACAGCACTTCCCTACTGGTGCGAATGGTCTCATATCAGAGTTCCACGTCCACCACCCCTACCAGTACGGCTAGTGGAGCTCCAACTACCTTCCTGTTACATGGTGATTGATCCCCTGCCCACACTCAGTATCTACCTTTGACTCCTATCCATGTCCAGCTACCGAGGGTTCTTGTAGAACCTCTATATATCTCTCAACCTACCATGGGACTGGAACTCAACTGGTGGTCTGGGACACTGACCCTTCATGTGCCTCGTCCTACCACACTGATAACAGAACACCTGATCACCACCCTGAGAAGCTGACCCTCTCTTCTGAATATTCTACATACTTTCCCCCTATTGTAACTTTCCAAAACAATGCTTCCTTCCCTCAGAGGATGTGATGTATGTCCACCTATTTGGCACTACAAGTCCACCTCCCTAAGCTCCCTTTAGGTTCCCTTCTGATATAAGGTCTTGTTCCACTACCTCTGCAAACCTCCTCATATGAAATATGTTCACCTAGGACCAAATCTCATGCCTAATCCCATCTTCGAAGAGTTTTTCCCTAGTCTCCTCATCTCCATCCATCATCGGGGAGAATTCATGCAAGTCAGTGAAACGGATAGCATAATCCATCAATAACACATCCCCCTGATTCAAACTCATAAACTATGAAACCTTATCCTACCTCAAGGTTTCTAGGTAGTAATGTTCTAGAAACGTTTCCTACAAATACTTCCATGAAATTCCTTCAGCTTTCTCCATTTAAACCATAATATCCCACCAAATCTTATCCTTCCCTCTTAACATATAGGCTAATAACTTGACTCGATTATCAAGAGGAGTATCCAGGTGATCAAGAATAGTCTAGATAGACTCTATCCAAAAAAAATCTTCCTCTTTCCCACCCTCTTCAGTAAATTTTGGAAGGTGCTGCAGCTGAAACTCCCTGGTCATCTCGAACATACTTGGCACTATGACAACCCTGATTTTTATTACACAATTAAACATAATTTATTACATAAACTTCACTTGTTACAACATAGAAGATCGAGAGTTTTAGTGTCTTTGGAGATTAGGATCATTACATAACAACTTAAAACGTGAAATACAACATCTTTATTGAAAACTTCCTTTACATGACCACTACATTCCCATGTACTTAGCATTGCATGGGATAACCTGAGGACATGCATAAGAAAAGGGTGAGCTATAAAGCCTAGTAAGGGAATAATCATGGAATAACATGAGGAATACAATACATGTTAGACAATAGGCATATCAATAGAGCACAAGAGAAGCATAAACATAAAGGCATGATAAATCATGATAATCATAACATGGAAATGTGGCAACAACACTTAACATGGAATTAGCATCGGCCAAGGCTCATTGCACATAGAGCATGAGTAAACCCTTATTGCACGTGAATCATGAGTAAACCCTCATTGCACTTGAATTAGCATGAGTAAACATCCATTGCACATGAAGTATAATTATACTATACTTTACCCAATGCATTGGAGCGCTATAAGGGCGCACCCTTCTTAAACATTTCATTTCATGCATAAGTGTGGCACATGGATCATAAAACATTGAATCATTAAACATAATATTTTATTCCATGATAAACGAATGTGGAATACATACATAAAACTCTCTAAACAATACATAAATGTGCATAAAGGTAAATACCCTTGATAGAGAAATGGGCATGGTATTCACTACACAATGACTTTGGCTTGGAAAAGCGCGGTGTAATTTCAGCTGTGTAACGGCATGACATAAGAACTCATAAAAATGGTTGATGAGAGAGAAAGGGGTGTCTCATAATATATATATGACATGGACAGTAAGGGGGTCATATAGATACATTTCCCAACAAATGTAATAGAATTTAGATTCATGATACAAAATAATTTCTTGAATGTAAATGAGGAGAGATAAATTCATTTTGGAATTTCGGCAAAGTAACGGGTGTACATGGGAGGCATTTAATGAGAGATAAATGGGTATCCCATAATTAAAACATAAAGAGGGAAGTATGGGGGAGGTGAGAAACCATACCACAACATTTATAATTCAAAATTAAAAGGGCATAATAATTTAAAGAATATTGGACAAAAATGAGAAAGGAAGAAAAACCCCTTACTTGGAAGTGTGCTTCCAAAGGCTAAAGAGAGGATTGATAGAGGCTTATTTGGAGCTTGGGGAACCTTGGGATGATTCTATAGATATTAGGGAAGAGTTTGGACAAACTCCAAAGGCTTTGAGTGAGGAGGAAGTGGGAGCTTGGGTGGGTTTATATAGGAAATGTGGGATAATTCTTTATTATTTAGGTTTGGGACACCTCACATTAAACTAATCCAAACCACAAACCATACCATGGTTTTTTTCCATGGTTTTTGAAAAAGGGAAGTTGAAAAAAATATTTTATAAGTCCAAAGTCCTAACTTCTTAAAATAATGTGGTTTCTTATGTGGAGGTGAGTCACACACCCAAGGAAAACAATTTAAAAAGACAAAGTGTTTAATAAGTCTTGAAGGGTCCACTAATGCTTTGTAAAATAAATCAAACAAACCCAAAATCACATTATTTTAATGGTAAAACATATATTGTCCTAAAATAAAGTTTATAGTATTTTATTACATCACTATTGGGTCATTATGATGTCATAAAACACATTATATATTTAAACGGTATTTAATTTTTACCCAAAAATTTGACTGTCTTAGAAAATTATGAAAAAATAACCATTGGATAATTTTGGCATCCTGATTCAATAAATAATATTCATTTTATCTAAATAATTTTCTAAATATGTTAATTTTCACTTTTAAAATAAAAACCAACATTTATAAAAAATTCATGGGTTTTGACAAAAATGGATTTCAAACCTTTATAAAAATTACAATTGCATTCATAAAATTATACGATCATTTATATTTAATAAAAATTAATTTAATAACAGTAATAATATTTTATTAAAATATTATCTAATTAAAAAATCCATTAATTCGTCAAAATAGAATTCTTAGTTGAACATTAACTAAAAATACTATTTGTGCTTTAAAAACTATTTACAAGGTAACAATAATAAAATGAAATTATATTCATTATTATATACAAAAATAATGTACATAACGATAGTACTAGGGTCTTGTTAAATAACCCCTTAAAAAACTGCATAAGACCGAAGGGTGAGGTGTGCGATGGTGAGAGACTCTTGGGGTGGCTCAGATAACATCGCTCGGGTGGTAATCTCTATCAACTTCCACTTTTCCCGTAGGCGGTTTTGCTCAAGCTTAACCTGTTCAAGCTCAGCTTGAGCTTGGTCAAGAGCAAAGCCCAATGACGCCACCTCCTTTACAAGCTCTGACAAATGGGCTTCATTTGGGGCACGTCTAGGGATGAGGTCATCGCTTCCTTTGTCAGAGTAAATTGGATTTGTTAAAGCCCTATTTTTATATTAATCATGTGATCACTGTTCAAAGAATATATTAGCAAAGGTCACAATTCTTAATAGTATTTTAAAATAAAAAACATAAAACCAAATAAATTGATATTTTATATAAACATTTTACATAAAGATACATTTAATTATATCAAGAGGGATTTCCATTAATGAAAGTTTGGGTAGTTACAATCTTCCCCCCTTAAGAAATTTTGCCCTTGAAAATTCTTTTTCCCACACTAAAACAGATGTGGGTAACTCTGCTTCATCATTTCCTTCAATTCCCACATCGCTTCTTCAAACTTGTGGTTTCACCACAACACCTTTACGTGGGGTATTGTCTTATTTCATAGAACTTTTTCTCTACGATCTAAGATCTTCACAGGTTTCTCCTCGTAAGAAAGATCATCCTCTAGTTGTACTAACTCTGAATAGAGTACATGTGAAGGGTCCGGTATGTACTTCTTTAATAGGGATACATGAAATACATCATATACTTTGGCCATGGTAGGTGGAAGTGCTAGTCGATAGGCCATATCCCCAACACGATCAAGAATCTCGAAGGGGCCGATGTACCTTGGACTTAACTTCCCTTTCTTTCCAAACCTAATGACCATATTCCATGGAGATATGCATAAAAATACCATGTCTCCAACTTTAAACTCAAGGTCTCATCGACGGTTATCTTCATAACTCTTCTGTCGACTCTAGGCTGCCTTGATATGTTGCTGAATGGTTTTTACCTTCTCCACCGTTTCTTAGACCATTTATAGTCTAAGCAGCTTACGCTCACTGACCTTATCCCAACATGCCGGTGTTCCGCACCTTTTCCCATAAAGGGACTCATATGGTGTCATTTGGATGCTCAAGTGGAAATTGTTATTATAAGAGAACTCAACCAAAGGAAGATGTTGATCCCATCCTCCTTTAAAGTCCATTGAGTATGATCTCAACATTTCCTCAAGTGTTTGGATAGTCCACTCGGATTGGCCATCAGTTTGAGAATGATAGGTCATACTAAAGTTCAGTTCAGTATTCAGAGCATGTTAAAGACTCTTACAAAAAGTAGAGGTGAATCTTGGATCTCAATCGGACACAATAGATAGTGGTACTCCATGCAGCCTTACCACTTCCTTGATATATATCTATGCCAGTTTATCCAATGATAAATCCTCCCGAATAGCAATGAAGTGTGCAGCTTTTGTAAGACGATCCACAACAACCCAGATTACATTGTTTCCTTTGGATGTATTTGGAAGTCCAGTGACAAAGTCCATGGTGATGTTCTCCCATTTCCATTCTGGTATGGGCAATGGTTGTATCATCCCCTTAGACTTCTGCCTCTCTGCCTTCACCTGCTGACACACTAGGCACTTTGATGTATATTCAGCGATCTAATTCTTCATATTATCCCACCAATAATGCTCTCGGAGATCTTGATACATCTTTGTGTTTCCTGGGTAAATAGAGAAATTTAAACTATGTGCATCATATAAAAGTTCCTTCTTTAGCTCCGAACTTGATGGAACACATAGTATTTTCTCAAATCTCACAATTCCTTCTTTATTAACATTAAACTCCGAGGATTTCCCTTTTCCGATGGCTTCCACTTTTTCCTTAATTCCCATATCATCCTTTTGAGCATCCTTTAACCTTTCCAAAAGTGAAGGTTGAGCAATCATTTGTGAAAGGATTGATGATATTCCATTCTTTATGATTCCCATTTCCATCTTCATCAAATCTAAGAAGATTGAATCCTTTTCAATTCTCATCAATAATAGAATCGTTGGGTCCTTTCTACTTAGGGCATCTTCCACCTTGTTCACTTTCCTAGGGTGGTAATGGATTGAGCAGTCATAGTATTTGATCAGCTCTAACCATCTTCATTGGCACATGTTAAACACTTTCTGTGTGAATATATACTTGAGGCTTTTGTGGTCCGTATATATTTAACACTTCTCCCCAAAGAGATAATGACGCCAAATTTTCAAAGAGAAGATCACTACATCCAACTCGAGGTCATGTGTTGGATAGTTCTGTTCATGAACTTTCAATTTCCTTGAAGCATAGGCAATGAATTTGTCATTTTTCATCAACACACATCCCAGACCCTTCTTTAAAGCATTATTAAATACCACAAAAAGTTCTCCACTTGTGGGTAAAGTGAGCACGGGTGCAGTGATAAGCCTCCTTTTCAACTCCTTGAAGCTTTATTCACATTCATCACTCTAAGAAAACTTTACTTCCTTCCAAGTTATCTTGGTAAGAGGGTTGGACAATCATGAGAAATTTCTCACAAATCGTCGATAATATCCAGCTAACCCCAAGAAGCTACAGATATTCGTTACCGATTTTGGCCTCGGCCATCTCTCAATTGCATCTATTTTTTAGGGATCCACAGATATCCCATTGCTTGTGATGATATGGCCTAAGAATGAGACCTCCTTCAACCAGAACTCTACCTTGTTGTACTTTTCATAGAGCTTCTCCTTCCATAAGGTCTCTAGTACAGTTCTTAGATAATCCTCATGATCCTCCTTGGTTTTGGAGTATATCAGAATATCATCTATAAATACTACCACAAATTTGTTGAGGTAATCTTTAAGACTCTATTCGTCAATTCCATGAATATTTTTGGAGAATTAGTTAGTCCGAAAGGCATTACTATGAATTCATAGTGCCTGTATCTTGTACGAAAAGCAATCTTGGGGATATCTTCCTTCTTCACCCTTATTTGATATATCGAGACCACAAATCCACCTTGGAGAATTATTGCACTCCACACATCTGATCAAACAAGTCATCAATTCATGGGAGAGGATACATGTTCTTTATTGTGATTTTGTTGAGCTTACGATAATTGATGCAAAGGTTCATTGACCCATCCTTCTTCTTGATGAAGAGGACTGGTGCACCCCATGGTGAAGCACTTAGGCGTATAAACCCTTTATCCAGATTCTCCTGTAGTTGTTTCTTCATCTCCTCAAGATCCACAATAGCCATTCTATACTGAGTCTTGGATATTGGAAATTTCCCAGGTATAAGATCAATTGATAATTCAACATCTCTTCTAGGAGGAAGACCAGTAAATTCCTCGGGAAACACTTCAGAAAATTCCCTCACAATAGGCATGTCTTCAAGGATGGTTGCCTCCTTAGACTCAATCATCTGAGCTAGATATGCATGTTCATAGGGCAGTAATATCCACGCTTGAGATGATAGAGCTAAATAATATTCATCTTCCTCCTTGAACTTGTAAAGAATCGGGGGTTGATTCTCCACATGGAGAGTGATTTCCCTCTCATGGAAATTTATGTTGGCTCTATATAAGGAAAGCCAATCCATGCCAATAATTTCATCAAATTCCACTAAAGGGAGTATTAAGAGGTTTTATGGGAAGTTCAATCCACAGATTATGATAGGGGAGGAGTTATATTCATGGGATGCAATGATTTCCCCATTTTCCATACTCACTGACATCTTCACTTCCATGATTTGTGGTGGTGATGGGATTGTTCTACTAAAATTTCAAGATATAAAAGAATTCATAGAACATGAATCAAAAAAGTAAATTCGATATTCTTGAATGAATAACTAGCATACCTGTCACCACTTCGTTGTTGGGGTTCACTTTGGAAGTAGTGATGGAAAAAATCTCTCCCTAGCTTCCTTGGAGGTTGTTGGTTGCATCCGAAAACCCTTGTATTAGGGAATTGATTTGAAAGATGGCCTGGTTCTTTGCATTTGTAGCAATGAACCACGTGTTGAGGTTTGAACGGAATGTTCCTCTCCTCTGTCGCAGTGGCGGGTCTTTCTTTCTGACAGTTAATAGCTGAGTTCCCTTCTCTTCCAAACCTAAATCATTTCCTCATCCCCTTCAATCAATTTCCGGGGTTTTTCTTTCTACACCTTTGGCAAGTGGGGTGATAGATCTTCTTAGCATCATTAGACCGCCATAATTGAATTAAAAATTACGCTTCTTATTCCCATGATACCCCTGAGATTCTCCGATCTCCATTTCGACCTTGAGGGAACATTGAACAATTTTCTCATAGCATTCGAAGTCACGGATCGTCAGCGCTTTCCGCAGGCTAGGTTTCATCCCACCAAAGAAGCGGTCGACCTTGCATTTGGGGGTAATAAAAAAGTCATAAACGTATCGTGAAAACCTTGTGAAGTTTGGCTCATACGCTCCAAAAGATTATTTGTCTTTTTTCTTGAGGGCAAGGAAGTCCCTTTCCATATTAAGTCGGAGGGTGCACGGAAAATATTTATCGAAAAACATCTTCCGGAAATCCTTCCATTCTAACGTGTCGATCTCCTCCTCAGGCTTCATATTTTTTATCAACGTCCACCATTTATTAGCTTCAACCTCCATACGATAATCAACTAAGAGAACCTTATCTTTTTCAAAACATTGAAGGATGGAGAAGATATTTTCAATGGAGTTTATCCATTGTTCAGCGATTGAGGGATCAGATGATCCATTAAAAGTAGGAGGCCTTTGTCACATGAAGCTCTCGATAGCGACTTGTTCTTTCTTAGGGGGTTTGAACGTTCCTCTTGAACCATGTTTCTATTCAAATCTTGAGTTAGATGAGAGATAATCATGACAAAGTTTGAAATTCCCGCTCCCATTGGATTGGGAATCTCATTTTCACAGTCATCACATTGATCTTCACATATGTTGTTAGCCCGAGTCCTCCTATTATTGGCCATTGGCTGGAATAAAAGGAAATTTAGGGGTAACACATAAAGGGTAATCCAAGGAAAAAACTAATGACTTATAAATAACTTTTATTTCCTTAACATATGAATCTATTGGCTTCAGTCTATGTTATGAATGATCTACTTTCTAACATATATTCTTAGGGAATTTTTTCCCTTAATAATGGTTCATACTAAGCTTGTGAATTTACCAAAGCATATCCCCCGGGAGTGTTATAACCAAGAGTGCAGCAAGACCCGTTGTTGTGCACCAGTTCCTGTTTGAGTCTAGATCAAAGCAGTGTTTTCAGGTTTTACCCCTAGGATACATCTGTGTCAGAGCCGCCTCTACCTGCTCATATCCAGACAGGGACTTATTTTCTTGATAAACCACTTACTAAATACTCACCAAAACTTAGGGATGTTTTTATTATACTTAGTCATGTCTCTAAGGCTTTACTAGGGTTTTCTAATCCTAATCCCAAAAATAACTAAAACTATCCTCTGATACCAACTATGACAACCCTGATTTTTATTACACAATTAAACATAATTTATTACATAAACTTCACTTGTTACAAAAAAAGAAGATTGATAGGTCTAGTGTATTTGGGGCTTAGGATCATTACATAACAACTTAAAACATGAAATACAACATCTTTATTGAAAACTTCCTTTACATGACCAATACATTCCCTCGTACTTAGCATTGCATGGGATAACCTGAGGACATGCCTAAGAAAAGGGTGAGCTATAAATCCCAGTAAGGGAATAATTATGGAATAACATGAGGAATACAATACATGTTAGATAATAGGCATATCAATATATAACAAGATAAGCATAAACATAAATTCATGATAAATCATGATAATCATAACATGGAAATGTGGCGACAACACTTAATATGGAATTAGCATGAGCCAAGGCTCATTGCACATGGAGCATGAGTAAACCCTCATTGCACATGAAGCATGAGTAAAACCTCATTGCACTTGAATTATCATGAGTAAACACCAATTTTACATGACGTATCATGATAATATACTTTACCCAATGCATTGGAGTGCTATAAGGGTGCACCCTTCTTAAACATTTCATTTCATGCATAAGTGTGCCACATGGATCATAAAATATTGAATCATTCAACATAATCTTTAATTCCACAATAAAAAAATGTGGAATACATACATGAAACTCTTTAAACAATAATTAAATGTGTATAAAGGTGAATATCCTTGATAGATAAATGGGCATGGTATTCACTACACACTGACTTTGGCTTGGAAAAGTGTGGTGCAATTTCGGCAGCATAACGGCGTGACATAAGAACTCATAAAAATGGATAATGAGAGAGAAAGGGGTGTTTCATCATATTTACATGACATGGACTGTATGTGGTTCATATAGATACATTTCCCAACAAATGTAATGGAATTTAGATTCATGATATAAAAGAATTTCTTGAATGTAAATGAGGAGATAGAAATTCCTTTCAAAATTTCGGTATAGTAACAGGTGTACATGGGAGGAATTTAATGAGAGATAAAGGGGTCTCCCATCATTAAAACATAAATAGGGAAGTATGGGGGAGTTTAAAAACCATACTCCAACATTTATAATTGAAATTAAAATGGCATAACAATTTAAAGAATATTGGAAAAAATGAGAAAGGAAGAAAAACCCTTACTTGGTAGTGTGCTTCCAAAGGCTTGAGAGAGGCTTGAGAGAGGCTTCTTGGGAGCTTGGGGAACCTTGGGATGATTATAGAGAGAAAGGTAAGAGATTGGATGAACTCTAAAGGCTTTGAGTGAGGAGGAAGTGAGAGCTTGTGTGGGTTTATATAGGAAAGGTGGGGCAATTCTTTATTATTTAGGTTTGGGACACCTCACATTAAACTAATACAAACCATAAAACAGCCCGTAGTTTTTGGAAAAGAGAAATGAAAAACAATATTTTATAAGGCTAAAGTCCGAACTTATTAAAATAATGTGGTTGCTTATGTGTAGGTGAGTCACACTCCCAAGGAAAACAATTTAAAAAGACAAAATGTTTAATAAGTCTTGAAGGGTCCACTAAAGCTTTGTAAAATAAATCAAACAAACCCAAAATCACATTATTTTAATGGTAAAACATATATTGGCTGAACATAATGTTTATAGTATTTTATTACATCACTACTGGGTCATTATGATGTCATAAAACACATTATATATTTAAACGATATTTAATTTTTACCCAAAAATTTGACTGTCTCAAAAAATTGTGAAAAATTCACCGTTGGATAATTTTGACATCTTGATTCAAGAAATAATATTCATTTTATCTAAATAATTTTCTAAATATGTTAATTTTCACTATTAAAATAAAAACTGAGATTTATTGAAAATTCATGGGTTTTGACAAAAATGGATTTCAAACCTTAATAAAAATTACAATTGCATTCATAAAATTATAGGATAATTTATATTTAATAAAAATTAATTTAATAAAAATAATAATATTTTATTAAAATATTATTTAATTCAAAAATCCATTAATTCATCAAAATATATTTCTTAGTTGAACAATAACTAAAAATACTATTTGTGATTTAAAAACTATTTACAAGGTAACAGTAATAAAATGAAAGTATATTCATTATTATATACAAAAATAATGTACAAAACCATAGTACTAGGGTCTTGTTAAATAACCCCTTAAAACACCCGCATAAGACCGAAGGGTGAGGTGTGCGATGGTGACAGACTCTTAGGGTGGCTCGGATAACATCGCTCGGGTGGTAATCTTTATCAACTTCCACTTTTCCCATAGGCGGTTCCGCTCAAGCTTAACATGTTCAAGCTCGGCTTGAGCTTGGTCATGAGCGAAGCCCAATGACTCCACCTCCTTTCTGAGATCCGATAAATGGGCTTCGTATGGGGCATGTCTATGGATGAGGTCATCGCTTCCTTTGTCTGGGTAAATTGGATTTGTTAAAGCCCTATATTTATACTAATCATGTGATCACTGTTCAACGACTATATTAGCAACATACACAATTCTTAATAGTATTTTAAAATCAAAAAACATAAAAGAAAAGAATTTGACATTTTATATAAACATTTTACATAAAGAGACATTTAATTAGATCAAGAGGGATTTCCATTAATGAAATTTTGGGTTGTTACAATCTTCCCCCCTTAAGAAATTTCTCCCCTGAAATTTACTTTTCCCACACTAAAACAGATTTGGGTAACTCTACTTCATCATTTCCTCTATTTCCCACTTCGCTTCTTCAAACTTGTGGTTTTGCCACAACACCTTGATGAGGGGCATTGTCTTATTTCGTATAACTTTTTCTCTATGATCTAAGATCTTCACTGGTTGCTCCTCATAAGAAATATCATCCTCTAATTGTACTACCTATGAAAAGAGTACATGTGAAGGCTCTGGTATGTACTTTCTTAAGAGGGATACATGAAAGACATCATGTACTTTGGTCATGGTAGGTGGAAGTGCTAGTCGATAGGCCACAGCCCCAACACGATCAAGAATCTCAAAGGGGCCAATGTACCTTGGACTTAACTACCCTTTCTTTCTAAACCTCATGACCTTATTACACGAATATATGTGTAAAAAATACCATGTATCCAACTTTAAACTCAAGGTCTCATCGACGGTTATCTGCATTACTCTCCTGTCAACTCTGGGCTGCCTTGATATGCTGCTGAATGGTTTTCACCTTCTCCACCATTTCTTCAACATTTTCTGGTCCAAGCAGCTTACGCTCACCGAAATCATCCCAAAACGCCGGTGTTATGCACCTTTTCCCATAAAGGGCTTCATATGGTGCCATTTGGATGCTTGAGTGGAAACTGTTATTATAAGAGAACTCAACCAGAAGAAGATGTTGATCCCATCCTCCTTTAAAGTCCATTGAGCATGCTCTCAAAATTTCATCAAGTGTTTGGATAGTCTGCTCAAATTGTCCATTAGTTTGAGGATGATAGGTCGTACTGGAGTTCAGTTCAGTATTCAGAGCATGTTGAAGACTCTTCCAAAAATTAGAGGTGAATATTGGATCTCGATCGAACACAATAGATAGTAGTTCTCCATGCAGCCTTACCACTTCCCTGATATATATCCATTCCAGTTTATCCAATGAGAAATCCTCCCGAATAGCAATGAAGTGTTCATCCTTTATAAGATGCTCCAAAACAACCTAGATTTAATTGTTGCCTTTGGATGTCTTTGGAAGTCAGGTGACAAAGTCCATGGTGATGTTCTCTCATTTCCATTCTAGTATGGGCAATGGTTGCATCATCCCCTTAGACATCTGCCTCTATACCTTCACGTACTGACACACCAAGCACTTTGATGTATATTCAGAAATATCCTTCTTCATATTATCCCACCAATAATGATCTCAGAGATCTCGATACATCTTTGTGTTTCCTGGGTGAATAGAGAAATTTAAACTATGTGCATCATCCAAAAGTTCCTTTTTTAGCTCCGGACTTGATGGAACACATAGTCTTTTCCCAAATCTCACAATTCCTTCTTTATTAACATTAAACTCATAGGATTTCCCTTTTCTAATAGCTTCTACTTTTTCTTGAAATCCCACATCGTCCTTTTGAGCATCCTTTAACCTTTCCAAAAGTGACGGTTGAGCAATCATTTGTAAAAGGATTAATGTTGTTCCCTTATTTATGATTCACATGTCCATCTTAATCAAATCTAATAAGATTGGATCCTTTTAAATTCTCATTAATGATAGAATCACTGGGTCCTTTCTACTTAGGGAATCTGCCACCTTGTTCGCTTTCCCAGGGTGGTAATGGATTGAGCAGTCATAGTCTTTCATCATCTCTAACCATCTTCATTGGAGCATGTTCAACTCTTTCTGTGTGAATATATACTTGAGGCTTTTGTGGTCCGTATAGATTTTACACTTCTCCCCAAAGAGATAATGCCGCCAAATTTTCAAAGCGAAGATCACTACAACCAACTCGAGGTCATGTATTGGATAGTTCTGTTCATGAACTTTCAATTTTCTTGAAACATAGGCAATGAATTTGTCATTTTTCATCAACACACATCCCATGCCCTTCTTCGAAGAATCACTGAATACCACAAAATGTTCTCCACTTGTGGGTAAAGTGAGCACGAGTGTAATGATAAGCCTTTTTTTCAACTCCTTAAAGCTTTCTTCACATTCATCACTCTAAGAAAACTTTACTCCCTTCCAAGTTAGCTTGGTAAGAGGGTTAGACAATCGTGAGAAATTTCTCACAAATCGTCCATAATATCCAGCTAACCCCAAGAAGCTACAGATATCCATTACCTATGTTGGCCTCGGTCATCCCTCAATTGCATCTGTTTTGGAGGGATCCATAGACATCACATTGCTTGTGATGATATGGCCCAAGAATGAGACCTCCTTTAACCAGAACTCACACTTGATGTACTTTTCATAGAGCTTCTCCTTCCGTAAGGTCTCTAGTATAGTTCTTAGACACTCCTCATGATCCTCCTTGGTTTTAGAGTATATCAGAATATCATCTATAAAGACTACCAAAAATTTGTCGAGGTAATCTATAAAGACTCTATTCATCAAGTCCATGAAGATTGATGGAGAATTAGTGAGTCCAAAAGGCATTACTATGAATTCATAGTGCCTATATCTTGTATGAAAAGCAGTCCTGGGGATATCTTCCTTCTTCACCCTTACTTGATAATATCCCGACCGTAAATCCACCTTGGAGAAGTATTACACTCCACGTAGCTGATCAAATAATTCATCAATTTGTGGGAGAGGATACTTTTTATTTATCGTGATTTTTTTAAGCTCGTGATAATCGATGAAAATTCACATTGACCCATCCTTATTCTTGACGAAGAGGACTAGTACACCCCACGGTGAAGCACTTGGGTGTATAAACCCTTTATCTGGATTCTTCTGTAGTTGTTTCTTCATCTCCTCAAGCTTCACAACAGCCATTCTATATAGAGTCTTGGATATTGGAAATACCCCAAGTATAAGATCAATTGAGAATTCAACATCTCTTCTAGGAGGAAGACCAGGAAATTCCACGAGAAACACTTCAGCGAATTCCCTCACAATATGCATGTCTTTAAGGATGGTTGCCTCCTTAGACTCAATCAATTGAGCCAGATACGCGTGCTCATAGGGAATTAATATCCACACTTGAGATGATAGACCTAAATAAGATTCATCTTCCTCCTTGCACTTGTAAAGAATCTAGGGTCAATTCTCCACATGGAGAGTGATTTCCCTCTCACGGCAATTTATGTTGGCTCTATATAAGGAAAGTCAATCCATGCCAAGAATTGCATAAAATTCCACCAGAGTGAGTATGACGAGGTTATCCGGGAAGTTCAATCCACAGATTATGACAGGGGAGGAGTTATATTCATGGGATGCAATGATTTCCCCATTTTCCGTACTCACCGACATCTTCACTGCCTTGATTTTTGGTGGTGCTGGGATTGTTCTACTAAACTTTCTAGATATAAAAAAATGCGTAAAACTTGAATCAAAAAGTATGTTCGCTATTATTGAATGAATAACTAGCATACTTGTCACCACTTTGTTGTTGGGGTTCACTTTGGCAGTAGTGATGGAAAAATCTCACCCTTGTTTCCTTGGAGGTTGTTGGCTGCCTCTGAAAATCCTTGGCTTAGGGAACTAATTTGCAAGATTCCTTGGTTCTTTGCAGTTGTAGCAATGAACCACATGTTGATGTTAGAACGGAGCGTTCCTCTCCTCTGTCCCAGCAGCGGGTCTTTTTTTCGATAGTTAATAGCCAGGTTCCCTTCTCTTCCACATCTAAATCATTTCCTCATCCCCTTCAAGCAATTTCTGGGGTGCTTCTTTCTGCACCTTTGGCAAGTGGGGTGCTGGATCTTCTTATCACCGTTGGATTTATCTATTGGACTTCCAGTATTGAATTCCACTTTACGCTTCTTATGCCCATGATACCCCTAATATTCTCCGATCTCTATTTCGACCTTGAGGGCACATCGGACAATTTCCTCATAGCATTTGAAGTCACGGATCGCCAATGCTTTCCATAGGCTAGGTTTCAACCCGCTAAAGAAGCGGTCAACCTTGCATTCGGGGGTAAAGACAAAGCCGGAAGCATATCGTGCAAGCCTTGTGAATTTTTCCTCATACGCTCTAACATATTCGTTGTTTTTTTCTTTAGGTCAAGGAAGTCCCTTTCCATATTAATATGGAGGGTGCGCGGAAAATATTTATCAAAAAACATCTTCTGGAAATCCTTCCATTCAAACGCATCGATCTCCTCCTTAGGCTTTGTATTTTTTATCAACATCCACCATTGATCAGCTTCAACCTCCATATGATAATCATCCAGGAGAACCTTCTCTTGTTTATAACATTGAAGGGTGGAGAATATATTTTCAATGGAGTTGATCCATTGTTCAGCAATTGATGGATCAGATGATCCATTAAAAGTAGGAGGCCTTTGTCTCATGAAGCTCTCGATAGCGACTTGTTCTTTCTTAGGGGGGGTTGAACGTTCCTCTTGACCCATGTTTCTATTCAAATATTTAGTTAGATAAGAGAGAAGCCTTACAAAGTTTGTGATTCCTTATCCCATTGGATTGGGCATCTCATTTTCATAGTCATCACATTGATCTTCACATCGGTTGTTAGCCCGAGTCCCCCTATTACCGGCCATTGGCTGGAATGAAAGGAAAATTAGGGGAAACACATAAAGGTTAATCCAAGGACAAAACTAATGAATTATAAATAACTTTTATTTCCTTAACATATGAATCTAATGGATTCATTCTATGTTATCCATGATATACTTTCTAACATATATTCTTAGGGCATTTTTTGTCCCTTAATAATGGTTCATACTAAGCTTGTGAATTTACCAAAGCATATCCCCCAGGAGTGTTGTAACAAAGAGTTCATCAAGGTCCATTTTCATGCACCAGTTCCCATTCGAGTCTAGATCAAAGCGGTGTTTTCAGGTTTTACCCCTAGGATACATCTATGTCAAAGCCGCCTCTGCCTGAACGTATCCAGACAGGGATGTATTTGCTTGATAAACCACTTACTTAATACTCACTAAAACTTAGGGATGTTTTATTATACTTAGTCTTGTATCTAAGGCTTTACTAGGGTTTTATAATCCTAATCCCAAAAATAACTAAACCTATCCTCTAATACCAACTATGACAACCCTGATTTTTATTACACAATTAAACATAATTTATTACATAAACTTCACTTGTGAAAACATAGAAGATCGAGAGATCTAGTGTCTTTGGGGATTAGGATCATTAAATAACAACTTAAAATATTAAATACAACATCTTTATTGAAAACTTCATTTACATGACTACTATATTCCCTTGTACTTATCATTGCATGGGATAACCTGAGGATATGCCTAAGAAAAGGGTGAGCTATAAAGCCCAGTAAGGGAATAATATTGGAATAACATGAGAAATAAAATACATGTTAGACAATAGGAATATCAATAGATCACAATAGAAGCATAAACATAAAGGCATTATAAAGCATGATAATCATAACATGGAAATGTGGCAACAACACTTAACATGGAATTAGCATGAGCCAAGGCTCATTGCACATGGAGCATGAGTAAACCCTCGTTGCACATGAAGAATGAGTAAACCCTCATTGCAATTGAATTATCATGAGTAAACACCAATTTCACATGACTTATCATGATAATATACTTTACCCAATGCATTGGAGTGCTATAAGGGAGCACCCTTCTTAAACATTTCATTTCATGCATAAGTGTGCCACATGGATCATAAAACATTGAATCATTCAACATAATATTTTATTCCATGATAAAATAATGTGGAATACATACATGAAAATCTTTAAAAAATAAAGAAATGTTCATAAAGGTGAAAACCCTTGATAGAGAAATGGGCATGGTATTCACTACACAGTGACTTTGGCTTGGAAAACCGTGGTGCAATTTCGGCAGCATAACGACGTGACATAAGAACTCATAAAAATGGTTAATGAGAGAGAAATGGGTGTCTCATAATATTTAAATGACATGTAAATTAAGGGGTTCATATATATACATTTCCCAACAAATGTAATGGAATTTAGATTCATGATACAAAAGAATTGCTTGAATGTAAATGAGGAGAGAGAAATTCCTTTCGGAATTTCTGCATAGTAATGGGTGTACATGGGAGGCATTTAATGAGAGAGAAAGGGGTATCCCATCATTAAAACATAAATAGGTCATTATGGGGGAGGTGATAAACCATACCTCAACATTTATAATTGAAATTAAAAGGGAATGACAATTTAAATAATATTGGACAAAATGAGAAAGGAAGAAAAACCCTTACTTGGAAGTGTGCTTCCAAAGGCTTGAGAGAGGATTGATAGAGGATTCTTGGGAGCTTGGGGCACCTTGGGAGGATTCTATAGAGATGAGGACATAGGTTTGATGAAATAAAAAGGCTTTTAGTGAGGAGGAAGTGGGAGCTTGGGTGGGTTTATATAGGAAAGGTGGGGGAATTCTTTATTATTTAGGTTTGGGACACCTCACATTAAACTAATCAAAACCACAAACCAGCCCATGGTTTTTGCCCATGGTTTTTGGAAAAGGGAAGTGGAGAAAAATATTTTATAAGGCCAAAGTCTTAACTTCTTTAAATAAAGTGTTTGGTTATGTGTAGGTGAGTCACACTCCCAAGGAAAACAATTTAAAAAGACAAAATGTTTAATAAGTCTTGAAGGGTCCACTAAAGTTTTATAAAATAAATAAAACAAACCCAAAATCACATTATTTTAATAGTAAAACATATATTGGACGAACATAAAGTCTAAATTATTTTATTACATCACTATTGGGTCATTATGATGTTATAAGACACGTTATCTATTTAAACGGTATTTAATTTTTACCCAAAAATTTGTCTGTCTCAGAAAATTATGAAAAAATCACCATTGGATAATTTCAATTTCCTGATTAAAGAAATAATATTCATTTTATCTAAATAATTTTCTAAATATGTTAAATTTCACTTTTAAAATAAAAACTGACATTTATCAAAAATTCATGGGTTTTGACAAAAATGGGTTTCAAACCTTAATAAAAATTACAATTGCATTCATAAAATTATATGATCATTTATATTTAATAAAAATGATTTAATAACAATAATAATATTTTATTAAAATATTATTTAATTCAAAAATCCATTAATTCATCAAAATAGATTTCTTAGTTGAACATTAACTAAAAATACTATTTGTGCTTTAAAAACTATTTACAAGGTAACAATAATAAAATGAAAATATATTCATTATTATATAAAAAAATAATGTACATAACCATAGTACTAGGGTCTTGTTAAATAACCCCTTAAAACACCCGCATAAGATCGAAGGGTGAGGTGTGTGTTGGTGACAGACTCTTGGGGTGGCTCGGATAACATCGCTCGGGTGGTAATCTCTATCAACTTCCACTTTTCTCGTAGGTGGTTCTGCTCAAGATTAACGTTTTCAAGCTTGGCTTGAGCTTGGTCAAGAGTGAAGCCCAATGACGCCACCTCTTTTTCGAGATCTGATAAATGGGCTTCCTTTGTCTGAGTAAATTGGATTTGTTAAAGCCCTATATTTATACTAATCATGTGATCACTATTCAATGACTATGTTTGAAATGGTCACATTTCTTAACAGTATTTTAAAATTAAAAAAGATAAAACCAAAGAAGTTGACATTTTATATAAACATTTTACATAAAGAGACATTTAATTAGATCAAGAGGGATTTCCATTAATGAAATTTTGGGTCGTTACAGGCACAACCTTCAATGGTTCTCGTTCCATCATCTCCATAAAATGAGCAAGATTCTCATGGAATTTTTCTTCCCTATTATCTTGAACCATCATATCCTCTTGCTCCACTAATGGGAGAGCATTCTCAGTAACCTCCTCATGTCACCCAACCAGAACACGTCTTTGTAGAGGCATTTCTCTACAATTCCAAACATTATATTTAGAACATATGCTATAAATATTTCTCAAATATAAAGTAAGACTCTTCATTATCCACCAAAAAATCATTTAACATACACCACACAACTAGGTCTTATCATATCTGGAACACTACCCTCAACCATCCCTAACAAGGTCATGGCTAACATGAGTTAACTAAATCAAATAACCACAAGCCTTACCTTCTACACCATTTCAAAACTATTATCACATCACAACTTACTCCAATAACATTTAATTTGATATACCACCCTTTATCAAGTATAATTCCTTAATTATCATTTAACATTTTTCTCCCCTTTTAACCCATTTGTATTATTTCCTTAGACGCAATTTTCACCACTTTTAAGAAAGTCAAATGCATTCTACCCTCTATGTCCCACACACCTGTCCCATGTGTGTGTGTCTACTATGATACATGTCACTTATATACATAGGTTCATAGAATGATGCATGAATGCACAACCTCATGTCATTCCATCTATGAGAAAAATATCATAAAACTATCACATCACACCACATGTGCATCGCCCAATGGTGAAGTATCATCAAATGTAACAACACACAACATGAACAATAATTCCCACCCTGTGACTTAGGTTTTCCCCGTACTTGGGTTAGCTACTACTAGGAATTAGCTCATTACCAAGGCCCAACACTATCCTAATATCCTATCTACTATCTCCAAATAGTAATAAAGAGAAAATAAATCCTCTGATAGCACTTTGTAACGTCCTTGACCCAGGTACCACTAAATCAGTGTCCCGATCTAGTTCATCACATGACCTCAAGCACACCTCCTCATACGCCAGATGTTGTTGACTAGTAGTGAGGGATAATAGGTCACATCCTCTTTACCATAGTAATCCACAATAGAACATAATATAAATATCTAAAAAAATAGAAAACAACCAATAACATGCATAGTTAAAATTCTTCCAAACTGGGTACAAACCACAAGCAATAGTAAATATGTCATGTCATGCTACAATGTCAAGTGAAAAAACCCAAAATAAATACAAATAGTGAAATCCCCAAAACGGTCCTGACTCCAATTTTGTAACCTCATCCATGCATGTCCCATGTCTAACTCAACTCCCAGGCATAGGGATCTTGCCCTTATCCTGACCTACAAGACTGAAATCTTATGGGGTACCCAAAAATGGCCCGAGCAGTTTGTGAGTACAACTCAGTAGGCCACCACTAACGGTGTCTATAAATATCCAGTCTAACAGATAGTACATGCAAGTATAAATAAATAACAAGCAAAGGAAAGACAATTCAGGGGCCAGTGGTTAACAATCTATACTTAGATATACTAACCAAGGTTCCAATTCATTATGTATCATTTATTACTAGTAAAACATCAATAATAGAGTTCATAAGTTAGGCATTCACATCATTCATTCAAGGTTCATGGAATTTATCATTTTTCATAAGGGAATAAATAGGTCCCTAACTCACTAGGGATAAAATTTCACAACATCACAATATCCTCACCTCAAAGCCACAGTCTGGGTGGAATGAAACCATTAGTGGAATAGAGCTATATCCTTTTCCCTAACCTGTGCATTTTGGGTGGAGTTAGAACATCAGTCCAACTCAACCCGTGGGAGGAGCCTCGGTCCTTTATCCCACACCCCAATCCATGTGCATATGATTATCCATCCATTCCCCACACACACACAAAAATAGGTTCCAAACACAACTAATACATAGAACGATCATAATTCATAACAATCAACATGGTAAATAATATTGTTCCATGTCCCATTAACACATTTTCTATTTACATCACTTAGCTTATTTATCCCAATTCCCATTCTCAAGCCTAGATCCCTAAGAATATTCAATAATTATCTTATATCAACCAATTACACATATTCATAAGCCTCATACCCCAACCATAATTAACCAATACCTCATTTAGAATTCCATTAAGAATATCACATACTAAACAAGGTCTCTAAATGATCACACAACAACCTAGAACTTACTTAGCTAATTCTAGTTCTGGAAAGTATCGGTGTACCCCATGGGTGGCCCTACAAAGGTCAAGTCATCCTCTATGTGTCCCATGGGGACCAAAAGGGTTTCCATTACTCATTTAAACATTTATTATATGAAATATCATCAAATGATCAAAATAAAAGCAAGTGTTAACCAAGAAATAAACCCAAGCATGCACAAATCTCAAACGAAACTATGGGATATAACTTGTAGACCACCTACCTTGAATCTGTTGATGAATACTCCCTCAATTGAAGACTTAGACCTCGATTCAACCAAACCTTGAATCCTAAACCTAGATCTCATTGGAAAAAAGAGAGTTTTAGAGCTTTGGAAGGAGATGGAAGAATGATGCAAACCCTAATCGAGAAGAGGAAGCAAGGAGGATATTAGACTTACCCAGATCTTCGATTCGTAACTGACGACACTCCAAACGACCTAGAGATGAGGGAGAATCAACCTTGGAATATATTACTCATCATTAGGGTTTCAAGGGGAATAAATGAAGAAATACTGAGTTGGGGTTAAAAATTCCTTAATGGAATTTTTGTAAATTTCTCAACTTTACTGGGCTCCATGGTTTACCCGCACGGTTTTCCTAACTGTGCGCAAACCGTGTGAGAGCTATTGTCCCAAAATCACCCATTCGCATAATTTCTTGGTAATTGTGCATGGTTATATTAACCATGCAGTAACCGTGAAAAATACTATGTCTAAGGCTTCACAGTTACCTGGGATGCTCCACACGGTTTATACTAACCATGCACAAACCGTGCAACATGCCCAGAAATTCCTTTTTCCTCCTCTTTCATGACCCGAACCCCCAGAACACCCCCGAGCCTTCTCATGAACTTTGGGAAACACTTATTTGACCAAAATAAAGGACTTAAACTGAAACATAAACAAAAACATACCTTTATAAAAAATATTGGATCTTACATACCTTCTTACCTTCCAACCCATTGGAAAACAATAATGTCGCTTATGTGTATGGAAAACTACTGTCTCGCGAACCGATGTGATGTGTTGTTCATTTATATTTTTATTGGATGGTAATAGGGATATATTAAATGAATATATGTGATATTTTTAACATAATTATACTTCTATAATTATCATATCACATATATCTTCTTACTTTCTTTTCTGTGGAGGATTCGATAACGTCACTCATGTGTATGGTGGACTATCATCATGCGAAGCGAAGTGATTTTTTTTCACTAATGATTTGTATTTAAGGTAATAAGAATAAATTTAATAAATATATGTGATATATATGAAATAATAATTGTTCTATAAATTTTAATTATTATTTACCTTTTTTTCATCCATTGAAAAAATGAAAACTGCATTCATGCGTGATACGGCCTACCGTCTCTATAAATGATGTATATCATTTTATATCTCTAAATTTTATGGATTATTCTAAATACATATATACTAAATATATATGATATTTATATAATTTTTAAAATTATATATATAATTTAACCATGATCACAAAGTAAAAGGATCGAAAATACTAAATCAAAACATACATAAAAAACAAAGCAGTTATTACCCGAAACAAGATGTTAACAAGGAATTGCTAATAAAAGGGTAATAAAAGTTCATAAGTAAATCATATATGGTATTATATATATAATTATAGTTTTTTAATATATTTATAATAAACCTATATTTATTATATAGGAATTTTTAACATGTACGAAGGAAGTCGAGACTTAAGGTAAGGGATTTCTAGTCTCTTTTATTTCTGGGAGACATATTCCATATTCACTACTCATTTATTTTGTGTGGTGTATATACTTACCCTTTGAGATGTTATATAATTAATATACTTATTTTCATGATATTTAAATTTTCATTTAATTCTATCCTTTAATGGGACTTACGATTCAAAAAAATCAAAGTGGTAAGGGTTTTTGTCTCAATTTACCTTCTTTGATACATATGTTGTGTCATGCACCTATCTTATTTTATGAGGTGTATATAAAAACCCTTTGACATGTAATATCATGAATTTATTTAATCTAATGATATTTTAAATTTAATTTAATTTTATTCTTTCATGGATATTATGATTCAAAGTTACCAAAGTGGTAAGGGTTTTATGTTACAATCTCATCATTTATCAAGATTAGGATTATGATTCCATTGATTAAATCTTATGATATATCTCTCAATAAAATCATGAATTTTATTATGATATGGTTATTTATGGATAATACATGTTTTCTTCCAAAATATTGTTTTTAATAAAAATCTTCTTTATTTCTATCTTCGGTCTAAAACCCTTTTTCTTCTGTATCCATGTTTTCCAAAAATGTTTTCAAAAATATTTTAACATTCTCTAAAGTATTTATTAAAGAAATTTTTACCCATGTTTGATTTTTTACAAAGAATTTTAAAACAAATATTCATGTCATTTTCCAAGAAAGACCCATTTGGGTTTTACTAAAAATGTGAAAGGAATTTTTTTTAACATGTACATAATGAAAGTAATTTCTCATCATCATGACCATTATTTTCTTTTAAGCTTCCTTTATAATTTTTCAAGTTTATTTTCAAGTAAATGAATTTTCATAATTTTTAATGCATTTATAATTTTAAAAAATTGATTTTCAAAGAAATTTTATTTTCCTCAATAATATTTTTAAATGATCTTTAAATATTTCTTAATAAGTTTCCAAGATTATTTTAAAAGAAAATTATTTTGAAAATGTTTTATGTTTAAAAAAATCAAAGTGTAAAGGCTATTTTCCTCAAGAAATGTTCGAAGTTATCTTTCAAACTCATTTTCCATTTAAGATGACATCCATTGAGGTAACTTAAGATTTACTGGGGATATGATCCAATAATACCATCATTATTATTTCTTTGGATGGTTTATGTTTATGATGAAAAGATATTTATGAAACTCGTTTCTTTTACATGGGTTATGATATGATGAGATGTTTTATGAAATTCATTTTTTCATGGGTTTTGATATGATGAATGTTTTATGAAGCCCATTTCTTTTCATGGGTTCTGAGATAATGAATGGTTTATGATCTTGTGGCACACGTGTGTATAATTTTCATTATGTGATGGGTGGGACATATATCTACCTCCAATTAATTGGGTAAATATTGATATCTCATGAGATAAATAGGACTCAAATGGGGAGTGAACCTAGTTCAGTAAGGGAATTTGTCCACTATGATAGTCTTGGGAGTGAACCTTGACTATTATGATGGTTTAGGGAGTTAACTCATTCCACTATGATATCCTTTGAAATAAGCCATGACTACTATGTAAATGAGTTTTTGTACTTATGTGTATGCCATAATTCCATATCTTATGTCAATGTTATGCTCTCATTCATCATATTCTTTGATTTCCTTATGATTCGTGTCTTTTGAACTACTAATCTTTATTCCATGACTCAATATTTTGATCTTTGATATCCAGGTTATGGTTTTCATATGTTATACTCATGTTCTAATACCCTTATTCTCATGTTATGTTTACATATTTCCCTTGTTTACCCTTACTGGGCATCTAAGCTCATATTTTCTAATGTTTCTTTTCCCCAAGTTATATTGATAGGTATTATGTATTATATATCTAACAAGGGTGATATTTATGAGGAACTAAGTGGGAATCAATGTAGAAATCTTATGAACTTTTTGTTTATGCTTCCAAGTTTCCAAAGGAACTATACCTTTATGATCCTTAAGCGTGTGTTTGTATAATGTAATGAATATTCATCTAAAAAGATATAATATCTATGTATGAAAAGCCTGAGTCTCTATAGTATAAGAAATTAAAATCATTACAATTATTAAAAATACTGATAAATAAATTAGATCAAGGATCCAATTGAACATTCTCCCCCTTTTTTATAATTAAAATATAAATGTATATTCAAAAATTTCTCCCCCGTTTTTTGAAATTAATCAAAAATATTTAACTAAGGTTTCCTTAAATGTACCAACTGTTTAAGAATAAATATTCTCCCCTTAATCAAAATAGAATATGGAAATCTCCTCCTGAATAATTAATGGGAAGGAAACTAACTATTCTAATGTTAACATTAAACAAAGATCTCTCTTAATAATTACTAAGAAATAAAATAACATTAAAAGTTACATCGAATGAATAATTAGGCATCCCTTAGATTCAAACATTTTCAAACAGTGTGTATAGACATAAAATAAAACCTGTGTATAATAGTATAAATTGTTTTGGAAATATATGTTAGAAACCTTAAGTATCCATTAAAACATTTAAAGATTTAAAATAATTATTTTATTATTTGCAATGAATAAAATACTTTCCAACAAAATAATAACATGCTAGTGAGCCAAAAAAATTGATGAAATATAGATACTATCCAAATAAAATATATTTGAAGTTTTATCTCAAAAAACAAGTCAAACTCCCCCTAAATATATATTTTGGGATTAAATTTAAATCATTACAAGTTCAAATTTGATTTTATCAAAATTCGTTAAATCCTTGGATTTAGTAAATATACCAGATAACTATTTTTCTAAAGAAACATATTCTAAACTAATATTCCCCTTTTAAATATGGTATCTAATGAAGTGATATATAACATTTATTTGTTTATTCCTAGAGTGTTGTAAAGAATTTTTATAGATAGATATTGAAAAATTATTTTCAAATTAAATTGGAATCTTTTCATAATTAAATCCAAAATCAAATAGGGTTTATTTAATCCATAAAGACTGTGAACAACAAGAAGCAGCAGAAACATACTCACTTTCAACAATTGATAAATCTACTCAATTTGGTTTCCTATAAATCCAATAAACTAAACATTTACCAATAAAGTGAAACGTATTAGTTGTGCTTTTATTATCGATTTTTCAACCACCAAAATTATAATCTAAAAAACTAGTTAGCTCAAATAAAGTATGTGCAAGATAGAATAATACAAGATTTAAAGATCCTTTATCTTATTTAATTACTCTTCTAACTACCTTTAAATCCCTTTCTTTGGGATTAGATTAGAATATTTAACATATACATACTAAAAACATTAAAAATTATATATATATATTATCAAATAAAGCAAGATACCAATCATAGCTCTAAGCATATTATTATCAACATATTTTGATGTTTCATAGTAGTCTATCTTATAAGAAATATTCATTGGAATATTTGAGATTTTACAATTATCAATATAAAACCTCTTAATTGATTCTTTATAAAATTTTGATTGATTAAGAAATATAACAACTTTTCTTTGAATTATTTTCAAACCTAAAGAGAACATAATTTCACCCATGAGGCTCATATAAAATTCTAAAGACATTAAATTTTAAAATTCATTACAAAGTATATAACTTGAAGAACTAAATATAATATCATCAACATATATTTAGACTATCAAAATATCTTTTGAATATATTTTTATGAATAAGGTTGGATCAAATTTTCCATTTTCAAAACCATTATTTAAAAGAAATAAATACAACCTCTCATAACAATCTTGAGGAGCTTGTTTTAGACCATAAAAAGATTTTAGAGTTTCAAAACATGGTTAGATTTAGATTCATTCTCTAAACCAGGAGGTTTCTTTACATAAACATTTTCATAAATATATCCATTCCAAAATAAAAAATTTACATCCATTTGAAAAAATTTAATTCCACAAAGAGATGCATATTTCAAAATAATTCTTATAGATTCTAATTGAGAAATTGGGGGGAAATATTCTTTAGAATCATTTCCTTCATCCTGATTGTAATATTGAGCCACTAACCTGGATTTGTTTCTAATTATTTGACCAAAATAATCTAACTTATTTCTAAAGATCCATTTAGTTATAGTAATATTTTGATACTTGGGGAGATAAAATAAGGATTGGGCTTTATTTCTATCAAATTTATTTAATTATTCATGCATTTCCATAATTCAGTTTTAATCAACAAAAGATTCATCAATATTTTAAAGTACAAGATCAGAAATAAAATCTTGATAAACACAAACATTTCTTAAGAAATTTATGGTTTTAACCCCAGTTGTTATATCACCAATTACCATGTAAATTGGATGATCTTTATAAAATTTTAATTTTTTTCATGAAAATTAATCTCACCATCAATAAATTCATCCAACATTGAATTTTGAGGTTCACCAAAGTTGAAATATCTAAACTCTTCCTTAGGAAGTTCTAAATAATATTTTCTTTCCTTTAAATGATTTTCATCAAATTTAACATGGACATATTCTTAAAATACTAATTTTCTTTTTTTATAAACTCTATATGCCTTACTTGAACTAGAATAGCCTAGAAAAATAACTTATTTTGAATAAATTATTGATAGTGAATCTTTGGTATTAAGAATGTGAACTTTGCATACAAATACTCTAAAATAACTGATTCCATACTTCCTTCCTTTCCATGTTTCATAAGGTGTATTCAATAAAAATTTCATATGAAGAATTCATTTAGAAACATGACAAGCTAAGTTAACATCTTTAGGTAAATAGTACTCATTTAATATTTTCCTGGTTATTTCTTATAAAGTCTTATTTTTCCTTTCTATTGCAACATTTTTATATACTTCTAGGGGCTGAAAAATTATGACTATACACATTATCTTCACAAAATTTATTAAATTCTATATTTGAAAACTCACCTCCTCTATCAAGACTATTTGATTAAATTAGATAACCTTTTTCATTTTGGACCAATTTTCAATATGAAATAAATTTAGATAAAGTCTTAGATTTATATGTAAGAAAATAGATCTAGGTAAATATACTGTAAAAAGAATATAACTTTTACCTCCAAGACTAAAAGATTTTATTGGACCAAATAAGTCCAAATGTAAACACTGAAGTAGTTTGGAAGTTTGTACCTCTTGGATAGACTTGAGTGACTCTTTATGCTACTTACCTTTTAAGAATGAATAACATACATATGTTTTGTCTAGTTTCAAATCGAGCAAATCTAACACCTTTTTAATTTTGAAAAGGTTGTGTAACAACCTGAAATCTGCATGGCCCAATATTCTATGCCACAAAACAATGTCATATTTCATATCATTTAAACATTTTACATTCTATTCAATTAACTTAGAAAAATTAATTGAATATATATTGTATTTTTTTCATAAAACAATACATATTCTTCTTTGAAAACAATACATTTTTCATTTTCAAATTCACATTCATATTATCATCAAAAATTTGTGAGATACTTATTAAATTATGTTTTAAACCTTTAAAAAACAAAACCTTTGAAATAACAATTGAATTTGAAATTCCAACTTCTCCAAAACTTTTTAATTTTCCCTTTTAATTATCACTAAAAGAAACACTACCACCATCAGACTTATTAAAGGATATAAATTTAGAAATATCACCAATCATATGTCATGAACATACACTATCCATATATCACACATCCTTTTTTATGCTTCCATTATATGTTTCCTATAGAAATATATTTAATAGGTATACATACAAATTTGGGTCCAATTTGGTTATAAAATGAATTCTTGGGAACCCAAACTGATTTCAAGAAAGATTTTATAGTAAATCTATAAGAAAATTATTTTTAGATAAAAGTCTTGGTGTGACCAAGTGACTATGGAAATCTCAAGGAACATTCATTTTCATAGTCACCCCTCATGTGACATCTAAAACATGTAACACTTGAAACTTTTCCACTTGAACCCTTAATGAAAAAAATCTTACACATTTTGGGTAATTTATTATCATGACCAAGATCAGTCTTTGATTTATTCAATTTTCTCATTCTTACCATCTTGTCAAAATTTTACCTTCCTTGAACAAATTCGGATATATCTATTTTTAACCTTTCAACTTCATTTCTAAGCCTATCATTTTCCACCAAAATAGAATAAAACTTAATTCTTTGAGCTTATTCACTTTTGGACTAAAAAATTTTAAGTTTGATATTTTCAAGTTAAACACTTTCCATATCTTCATATAATTTATCATTTGATCTCTAAGGAATATTTTTCAATTCTTCATTTTTAACAAGAAAATCCTTATATTTTCTCTTAATTTTTTTGAATAATATAGTAATCATGTTAACTTTATGATTGATTCTATCAATAAATTCATATAAATCATCTTTAGAATAATCATATTCAGAAGAGGAAGAGAAATCAGATTCACTTACTATCTTTGTAGAATCCATAAAAAAATGGGTTTTTATCCTATTTTTAGTACCAGATTCATTACTAAAAATTGAATCAAATGTGTAACTCCAACCAGTATCCATTTCTTTTCTTTACTTTTTTGTATTTTTTTCTCTTTCTTTGGTCATTATTGGGTCTTGGGTAGTTAGGATTGATGTTCCCTCTTTCACAACACTCATAACATATAACTTCATCATCATCATCATCACCCTCTTTTTATTCCTTATTGAGTATCCTTCCTTTCTTATTCCTTGAGAAACCTGTACAACTTGGTCACTTTCAATTCTTTGTGATTCAGAATCAGAAGAGTGATGGGTAACATGCACTTTTGATTTAAAATCAATACCTTTCCTTTTTGAATTCTCCTCTTGAGCTATATTTTTCAACTCTAATTCATATTATAGTAAATATATAATAAGTTCATCTAAAGTATATTCATTGAAATTTTTACTTTCACCATTTCTACCATTTTAGCATGCCATTTATTCAATAAATCTCTTAAAACCCTTTCAACCAAAATAGAATTATCTAATTTTTCTCACAAATCACTCATGTCATTTAAAATACTTGTAAATCTATGAAACATTTAATTAGTTGTCTCTTCTTCTCCCATTTTTAATTACTAATACTTATCTCTTAACATTCCCAATTTAGTTCTTATAATCTTATTAGAACACATATGAGTTACTTTCGGTATTTTCCAAATTTCATGTGTTGTTTTTCATGTAGAAATATGACTATACACATTCCTATTAATTACACAACATAGAATATTCATCGCCTTTTAATTTATCACATACTTCATTGCATTATTACCAATTAATGTTTTAGGATCAACTTTGGGCAGCTTGTATGGTTTCACTATGATTTTCTAACTGTCAATGCTCGAGTGTTTAAGAAAATACTCCATGCGAGACTGTCATTAGCCATAATTAGTTCCATCAAAGAGTGGTTGTATTTGAGGTGTTTATCCATCATTCGCATTCATTCATGCCATATTAAAATAGATATTTTTTCCTTAACTATTTAAGTCGGGGTTTGATTAGCCCAAATAATAGAAAAATATGATAAAATTAGGGAACCCCCTATGATACCAAATTGTTAGGTTCTAATAAGAGTGGATGAATGTTCAAGAGGGGGTGAATTGACCTTTTAAAATAATTTTAACCACTTATCAAAGTTAAGTTAATGCAGTGGAAAAAATAAAGAGGAATGAACATGGATATTTTTATAGTAGTTCAAATCTAAATGATCCTACTCTACTATTCACCCCCTCATGGATTTTGAGAGTTGGAACCCATTATAATGGACTCTTTGAATTTTTAATGGAGATCACAACCATTTTACAACTACCTTTTTAACCCCTAGAGGCACAACCCAAGACAACAGCCTTTTGCACACCTGGTGGCTTAACCTGATCACTCTGCCTTTTACACACCTAGAGGAACAACCCAAAAGATACCTTTTGAAGTAGTGGTAGAAACCAAACCTATTTTTAACCAACCCAAGGCACAATTGAATCCCTGTCCTTTTTCGGTTATGGAAGATCCCTAATTACCCAACCTTTTTCTCACTTGGAGGCACAACCAAAGGCTGAATTTTGTATAGAAGTCACAACCTACTATCATACCTTTTAATGGGTGGTATAACTTGGTACAATTACACACACAAACAAGAATATAAATAATTAAAACCACATAACCAGATATACAATTTAGGATTTGAGTGTCGAGGCAGTAATGCTATCTTCCAACAACAAAGGATCAGATGATTGTACTTCAATTAAGAGAAGTAGTTGATCTCCAAAGTATGTAGCACTTGGATAGTTCAAGAATATCCTCAACCTCGTGTATTAATCTAGATCTTTAAAACTCTTTATATAGAGTTCTTCTATGCACAAAATATTCAAATCATGAAGATCGTTGCATTTCATCCTTCCCAAAGAAAGATATTATTTCTTCATTGAATGTGTATGCAGAACATACCCATGTGGGTCACTTCGATAATTTTTACTATTAAAAAATTGTTGTACAGTGATAACATGTTAGGATAATCAATACAGTACCAACAAATAATAATAAACATTAGATACCCTTGGAAAACTCTCATAAAGCATGCAAGATAAACTGTTCAAATTCTAACCAAATTAAATTTAAAACTCGCATTTTGCCAAGAAACCTTTGTGATAATTTAACCCACATGATGAGAATTTAATCCTACATAGAATTCTGCCAAATAAAATTCCTTATTATTTAAATAATTAATAAGTATTTAAGGAATAATTAAATCAAGATAAAAATGTGAAACAAACATGAAGTCATTCAAAATATATAGGTATAAATAAAACAAATCATGTTTTGAACTAAAATATGATAAAGTAATTAAGTGACCATAGGTTATAAGGTAGGTTCAATACTTCTCCAAATTTCAACTAGATAAGGTAGTTTCAATGCGTTTTTGGTCACTTCATTTTTTCTCATGTGGTCACTTTATTTTTGTTCATGTGGTCAATTCAATTTTATTTATGCAGACACTTCATTTTTTCCATGCAGTCACTTTATTTTTTGTTCATGTGGCCACTTTATTTTTTTTCATGTGGTCACTTCATTTTTTTCATGTGGTCACTTCATTTATATTCATGTGGTCACTTCGTTTTTGTTCATGTGGTCACTTCATTTTTTTCATGTGGTCAATTTCAAACTTTGTCAAATTTTCACTCAGGGTCGCTTCCAGGCTTCATCAAATTTTCACTCAATATCACTTCACTCAAGGTCACTTCTAGAATTCATCAAATTTTCACTCGGGTTCACATTAACATAAGGTCTCTTCCATACTTTGTTAAATTTTCACTCAAGGTGAATTCACTCAAGGTCACTTTTCAACACACATGTGGTCACTTGAGGTTTCAACCAGAATATGTAAAAACTTAAAATAGATAAATCTTATAGTGTATGAGAAATTAGAATTAGAAAAGTTATCAAAAATACTAATAAATAAATTGGATCAAGGATCCAATTCAATGTGGGTACCAAAAGAACATAATTTCTGAAGAGTTTAAATAGTATCATTGATAGACGATTGATAGATTGGTAGAATATGTGCATAAATTCTCTAGGACTACTGAAGCCTAATGAAAATATTTGAATGTTAGAGCATCAAAAGATAGCGCTTCAAAAGATAGATTGCTAGAAATTGAAAATCCATAAAGAGTAGAGACACAAGCTATATTGTTGAGATCTGCCAGAGTCGGGAAATTTTTTCAAAGGTTTGGATCTAGAATGAACTTATTACTTCTCACGGATGGTGGAGAACTAGAAATATCAGAAGAGGCATCCACTCTTAGTGACTCCGAAAAGTGGAAATTAGTGATAAAAGAATAAATGTGTTCATTGAATACCAAGAGAACATGAGAGGTGAATGGGTTACAAAGGTGAAGAAAGCACTTAAGAATAAGTGGGTGTTCTATTTAAAGGTGTAATCTAATAGAAATAAGTGATACAATTCATGGATAGTGATGAAGGGGTTTTAATAAAAGGAAAGGATTTAATTCATAGAAATTTTCTCACTGATGGTTAAGCACGCCACCATCTGAATAGTACTAAGCATGGTTGTTACTGATAATATGTACTTCGATCAAATAGATGTGAAGATGGATTTTATTTATGGTGATTTGGAGGTAGATATTTACATAAAGAAGATAGTGGGTTGCATGGATCAGCGGAATGAGGGCCTAGTGTATAAGCTAAAAAGAATCCTTTATGGATTAAATTAGGCGCCAAGGTAATGGGATCAAAAATTCGATGCTTTCATAGATGAAAAAAGATTCACTCCTAGTATGGATCATTGTTACTATTAGAAGGCGTGGGATGATGGAAGTTTCATCGTACTTATTCTATGTGTGGAAGGCATGTTAGTGGTTGGTCTGGATGTTAAAAGGATTCAGAAGCTGAAGTATGATTTTTCCAAAATATTTGAGATGAAATATTTCAGATAGGCCAAGAAAATATTGGGAATGAAGATTGAGAGAGATAGGGAAGTCAGGACTTTAGTTCTATCTTAGAGGGACTATATATAGAAGATCATCGATAAGTTTGGAATGTTTGGATGCAAGCCGGTATCAACTCCATTGGTTGGATACTTTGAATTATCTAAGGGGAAGGTTCTTAAAATGGAAGATGAGTTTCGATATATAGAGAAAGTTTTATTTTCATTAGTCGTTGGTATCTAGATGTACGCTATGATATGTACTTGACCATACATTTCGTTTGCAGTGTGAGTTTTGATTCGTTTCATCTAGAATATGAGGAAGGAACACTGGGAGGTTGTGAATTGGATCATCTGATGCTTGAAGGGATTAGAATATATGGTGTTGTTCTTTGGGATAGACTATCCATTGAAAGGTTATGTCAATGATAATTTTTATAAGGATTCAGACACTCAGAAGAGCACCACAGGTTTTATGTTTACCTGTGGAGGAATGAAGGTTGACTGGATGTCACAACTACAGTCAGTAATTACTTTGTCCACAATGGAAGCTAAGTATGTGGTTGTAACGGAAGTAGGGAAGGAACTTTTGTGTTTGATGTGCTTGGTAAAGGAGATCAGAAGGACTAGAAAGGTTGGAGTGTTATTCTGTGACAATCATAGTGCAATCCATTTGGCTTGGAATTTGGTGTTTCATGTAAGGATGAAACATATCAACCCAAAATACAATTTCATCCGGAACATGTTGGTGACAAGGTGCTGGAGTTACAGAAGATGGATGGGAATCAGAATTTAGCAGACTTGTTCACCAAGGTGTTAGTCCAAGAAAGTTTGAGGCAACATTGTGTCTCAGTGGAACTTGGCCGAATGGGAGAAGGTAAAGAACACTAACCGTCATTACTGCGAAAGTGGATGTTTGAGCCAAACTATTGGATAGTTGTTAAGGGTTCCTTGAAGCAGTCTTCAAGTGGGATATTGTTGGGAGTGTGAAAGATCATTTCAAGTATTGATTCATTTTACTAGAAGGAGATACTCCAGATGATAACTCAATCTTGATGGTTCAGGTAGTGGCAACGGGGTCTTCGATGGGTGGCAGGTTGATTGGAAGATGGTATCTTTAGATGTTGTGCTAACAATAGACTGAATGATATTGAACAGAAGTTATGGTGCCTATGAGTTGAGTCTTTTTATTTTTACATTAAAATCATCCCGATCATGTTTTGTGGTGAAGGGTTGCAACGTAAGAGTTATTAGTAGATTTCATAAGGGTAACTTGGATTGTTCACCGGCTATAGTGGTTTGGTGTCGATTTCTATAGGGGATCAGCAGTCACCATGCCTCAATGGTGGGTCGCCCATGAATTTCGGATGGCAGTGCAACTGGATGACTGGATGATACTTACTATAAGTAAGTGGGACCATCAGTGCACGTGATAAGAATAATGTGATTGAGAGATTACTTTTAATTAGTGATCTAATTTTCTTACCCATCAAATGTGATTGTAATTCTTGTATCTTTTGTTTTTAATGGAAAAGGTGTCAGTGTTTCTCACATAAATGTAGTACTCATATCTGAACCACATAAACTCATGTATCCTTTATTGTTTTTCTACTCGAATTTTGTGAGTTGTGAGTTTTATTGAGTGTGTGGAAGGTCGACTTAGTGCAATGAGTAGGGTGCGAGGTCTTCTTATCTTTCGGTTCACCAAGCTCAAGAGAGTCCTTTTGGGGGATTTGTTTCTGCAGTGTGAATCGTACGGTGGATAAATTATGATAATCAGAAGCCTGTGGATTCCCAATAGTGTATCATTTTGACGCAACCCATAATCCGGGTTACGATCCAAGGGCGTTACATTAAACATGTTCATTTCATTCAACTAGACATTTTTTTTGTTCAAATAACGACAAAGAAACATTCCATGAAAACAATTTGAAAATTGAATTTCCTAATCAAGCCATGGAACACCATGCAATTGCAATGATCTATTTTTCAAAAACTCTTTCCATGACATTGAATTGAAACCACAACATGAAAATAAAGAACTTAATATAAACCCAATATTGAATTTAAACCATTCCTTGAGATTAAATAAATCCATTTTCTTACTGATCTTGTTTTTTTGTTTTCAACTCGTTACCCTAGTGATCATTCACCAGTTGATTCATATACCATTGGTGGGTGTTGTAGGTATTGTAGGTATTTGATATACCTCAAATGCGGTGAAAGGATAACAAAACTCAAACCGCATAATTAAGCATTAAAGGAATTGATGGAAATGCAATGAAAACCACAAACATAATAACACTTAGAGTATATATGTAAATTCTTAATCTTTGTGTTTGATGAACGTCGTGATCACCAGCCAAATGGATCGTTCCTCCTCAAATAGTTCATTGGCTATGAGAATCACAAATCAAATCTATAGGATCGTTCTTTTGTCCATGGATTGCAAGATCCTCCAAAGCAAAGGGATAAGAATAAGTATGACTTTAGTGTATCGAGTTCTCCAAGATCTTTTATGTATCGCAAAAGTGCAGTTCAACCCTTTTTATGGTAGTGGTTCAATTAATGAAGAAATATCCTAAATGATATATTAAGCTTCACAAGTATTGTGAAGTTGGTATTTGAGCATTAAAATCATGTAATGTGTAGACACCAACCTACTGAGCTGAATAAAGGATGAACCCTTAACATTCTGTTACTTCATGTATTTATAACTCCTACTCCATAACATAATGTGTAAGTTTGGTATAAAAGGTATAGAGATCAAAGAAATGAATCTTCTAAGGTGGTATCTCATTCAAAATCTTACTCCTAAGGTGGTATCTCAAGCCGCATAATTAAGCATTCAAGGTTTCAATAAATGGTTTTAAATCTAAAGATGTAAGAATATAAAATAAATGTTTTCTTTCAAATTATAACAAAGCAAATCGCCACCTTAGATGCAACAATTCATAGTTATTAAAATAAATGTTTTCCATTAATATTCAAAATGTAAGAATCGTGAACAAATTTTGTTGTGAGGCATAACATTTCATAAATATGCCACGAATGTTTCATATTTCCAAAATATCGAAATTTATAAACAAATCATAATTTAAATTGAATATCATAAATTAATTATATATTTATATATATATATATATTAGCTGTGGCATATGAAATAAGTGGGTCACATGTTAGAGCCCATGCAGCGAGAGAGGGAGAGAGGGAGAGAGAGAATGTGTTGTAGTTTGGGGTTTCTCTCAACACCCATTAATGAAGTAGGCACTTGAGTCACAACATTTCTTATAGAGTGTGAGTCAAGCATTATGCACTATAACATTTCACCCACCTATCCACTGAGCCTCACACAATAGTTGAACCTTTCAATATTCAACCATTCGTGTTTTTAACCCGTTGACACATTATTTGATGATGTGTAACCTAAAAAAAACATGATTTCCATGCTAAGAATATGAGTTGTCCATCAACAATACAAGGCCCAAGGCAGCACACATAAATGTTGGGCGCCTTCCTGGTTGGCGCACTGGGCAACGCCTCCTCAAATGGTGCACATGCGGTATCTGTTTTAATGTGGTGTTTTAATGCGGGCCAAGACCGCGTGAATTAATTCACACGGTGACACTCTTTTGACGCGGCGACATTATTTTGACGCTGATTCTTTTCCTATATAAGGAGGCAGAGGCAAGGCATTTCATCATCACCGGCAGCAACAACACCGAGAGCAAATCCCATTTGGTGATCGCCTTTCTTTGACGATCATCTTTCTTGCTCTCCACCTTTTGATCCATACTTTTATTCTTGAGTATTACTTTTGAGATCCCTTCCATTTTGGGGAGTCTCTACCGTGTACTTCTTGATTTTAGTGGATCCCTCTTTCTGGACTAGGTCCCATGGTTTTTCCCTTTCGGGTTTTCCACGTAAAAATTTCCGGTGTCAAATTTATTTTTTATGCACATTTAATTTTTGTCGCTGCACATCCGCTTCTATTTGGGGGGAAAGATTCAATTTCCGCTGCGCGTTCGCTTTTTCTTTTGTTTGCGCGTTCGTCGCTTTCCCGTCTTTCCCAACATCTGGTATCAGAGGGTTTGGTTCTTTTCTTTTCATATTTATTATGGAGGCCAACTACAGTCGGATGATTTTGTTAAATGGTACCAACTACCATATGTGGCGACTTAAAATGAAGGATCTGCTTTTTGTCAAGCGAATGCATCTTCCAGTGTTTAGTACCCAGAAGCCAGAGAGAATGTCAGACGAAGAATGGGCGTTCGAGCATGAGATGGTTTGCGGTTTCATTCGTCAATGGGTCGAAGACAACGTGATGAACCACATTGTCAACATCTCTCACGCCAGAACTTTGTGGGAGAAGCTTGAGACGACCTACGCTTCGAAGACGGGAAACAATAAACTGTTTCTTCTCAAGCAAATGATGAACTTGAGTTTTGTCAAGTCTGCTATTTTAAATGAAGAGGTCAGGAGACGTACTCAGGAGAAATCTTCTTCCGAGCTTTTGGTCACAGAGAACAGGGGGAGAAGCCAGGACCGGGGGCAGAGTAGTCGAGATAAGAGCAGAGGCAGAAGCAAATCCAGACTGAAGCAGAGAGATTTTGAATGTCATCATTGTGGTAAGAAGGGGCATGTTAAGAAGTTTTGTTATCAGCTGAAAAGAGAGAATAGATTGAAGGAAAATCAACAGAAGAAAAATGGCGATGGAGAGGATCATGTTGCCACTGCTACAGGGGGTGATCTTGTTATTGTTTATGATTCCATTAACATTGCTTCTGATGATTCTTGCTGGGTTGTTGATAGTGGTGCCTGTTTTCACGTGACATCGAAGAAGGAGTTCTTTACATCTTACAGCCCAGGTAATTTTGGGATTTTGAAGATGGGAAATGATGGACATGCTGACGTTGTAGGCATCGGGACTGTTTGTTTAAAGACCAGTACAGGAAGTAAGCTGATTTTGAAGAATGTCCGACATGCACCCGAGGTTCGTTTGAATCTTATCTCTACCAGCGTTCTTGATGATGAAGGGTTTATCAGCACTTTCGGTGATTGCCAATGGAAGCTTTCCAAGGGCTCTTTGATTGTGGCTAGAGGGAAGAAGCAATCAGGTTTGTACTGGACTAGAGCTTCTATTTCTTGTGATACTGCTTGTGTTGTTGAGTGCAGTGTTTCGTCCAAGTTGTGGCATAAGAGGCTCAGTCACATCAGTGAGAAAGGTCTCGGTTGTTTGGCCAAGAGAAATCTTCTTCCAGATTTGAAGAGTGTCAAGTTGGACACATGTGATCATTGCATGGCTGGAAAACAGAGCAGAGTGAGTTTCAGCAGTCATCCTCCACACAGGAAGTCACAGGTACTTGAATTGGTACATTCTGACGTTTGTGGTCCTTTGAAATCAAAGACCTTTAGTGGCGGTCTTTATTTTGTTACATTTATTGATGACTACTCACGAAAGCTCTGGGTTTATGTTTTGAAAGCCAAAAGTCAGGTGCTCAGTGTTTTTAAGCAATTTCATGTTTCTGCTGAGAGAGAATCAGGAAAGAAATTAAAATGTATTCGCACTGACAATGGAGGAGAGTATTGTGGTCCGTTTGATCAGTATTGCAGGCAGGAAGGTATTCGGCATCAGAAGACGCCGCCCAAGACACCTCAGCTGAATGGTGTAGCTGAGCGGATGAACAGAACTTTGCTGGAAAGAGTTCGTTGTTTGCTTTCAGAAGCAAAGTTGCCTGGACATTTTTGGGGTGAGGCTTTACTTACTACTGCTTATATAATCAATTTATCACCTGCGGTGGCTTTGCAGACAGACACTCCCGACAAATTTTGGTATGAAAAAGAGATCAGGTACGATCACTTGTGTGTTTTTGGTTGCAAGGCTTTTGTTCATGTGCCTAGAGATGAGAGATCCAAGCTGGATGGTAAGACACGCCAGTGTATTTTTATTGGCTATGGACACGATGAGTTTGGGTACAGGTTCTATGATCCTGTTTTGAGGAAACTTGTCAGAAGTCGCGATGCAGTGTTTAAGGAGGATCAGACTATTGCAGACATTGATAAGGGAGAAAAAGATGCTTCTCCAACTTCTGATGGTTTTGTCAGTCTTGAGCCAGGTTCTAATTCACATTTACCTCATGTTGTTGATTCTGATGATCATGTTGATGTACAGAATGATGCTCAAGGTGAACAGGTTGGAGTTGAAGTTTCCGATGCACCTTTTGTTTCTGATGATCCGGTTCCAGGGGTTATTAATGAACCCGCAGTTCCACTCCGGAGGTCATCTCGGCATCGCACCGTTTCTACTCGATATTCACCTGATGAGTATGTGCTCCTCGCTGAAGGGGGAGAACCAGAATCGTTTGATGAGGCAATGGAGAGTGAACAGAAGGATAGATGGGTTGCGGCAATGGATGACGAGATGAAATCATTGCACGACAACCACACTTTTGAGCTGGTGAAGTTACCGACAGGGAAGAGAGCTTTGCAAAATCGGTGGATTTATTGGATTAAGAATGAAGAATCCAGTTCTGTTCCACGATACAAGGCAAGGTTAGTTGTCAAAGGCTTCCGTCAGAAGAAAGGTATTGATTTTGATGAGATTTTCTCACCTGTTGTCAAAATGTCTTCCATTCGGGTTGTTCTTGGTTTGGCTGCCAGTTTAGATCTGCAGATTCAGCAGATGGATGTGAAGACAGCTTTCCTCCATGGAGATTTAGAGGAGGAGATTTATATGGAGCAACCAGAGGGTTTTGTTGAAACAGGTAAAGAAAATCATGTCTGCAAGTTGAAGAAGAGCTTGTATGGTTTGAAACAAGCTCCGAGGCAGTGGTATAAGAAGTTTGAATCTGTCATTTCTCATCAGGGTTTCAGGAAGACATCTTCTGATCATTGTGTTTTTGTTCAGAGATTTACTGATGATGATTTTATTATACTGTTGCTTTATGTTGATGATATGCTCATTGTTGGCCACGATACTTCTAGAATTGACAGATTGAAGAAGGATCTTTGTCAGTCTTTTGCGATGAAAGACTTGGGGCCAGCACAGCAGATTCTTGGCATGACGATCTCCCGTGACAGGAAGGCCAAGAAGTTGTGGTTATCTCAGGAGAGATACATTGAGAAGGTTCTTCAGAGATTTTCTATGGATAGAGCGAAAGTGGTTAGTACTCCTCTTGCTTTACATTTTAAGCTCAGTTCCAGTCAGTCACCTTCTACTGATGAAGAGAGAGAGGAGATGCAACACATACCTTATTCATCTGCTGTTGGATGTTTGATGTATGCAATGGTATGTACTAGACCTGATATAGCTCATGCAGTTGGTGTGGTCAGTCGTTTTCTATCAAATCCAGGTAGAGAGCATTGGAGAGCATTGAAGTACATTTTTCGTTATCTTCGTGGTACTTCTGATCTGAGATTGTGTTTTGGCAAAGGGGAACCTATGCTTTGTGGCTTTACAGATTCAGATATGGCAGGAGATATCGATTCGAGGAAGTCTACTTCAGGCTATTTGATCACTTTTGCAGGGGGAGCTGTATCTTGGCAGTCTAGATTACAGAGATGTGTTGCTTTATCTACCACAGAGTCAGAGTTTATTGCAGCTACAGAGGCGTGCAAAGAATTGTTGTGGATGAAAACATTTATTCGAGAGCTCAATTTAAATCAGGACAGGTATGTTTTATTTTGTGATAGTCAGAGTGCTATTTGTTTGGGAAAGAATTCTACTTTTCATGGCAGGTCGAAACATATCGATGTTCGATATCATTGGATTCGCAATGTCCTTGATTCGAGACAGTTAGAGCTTGAGAAGATCCACACTGATGACAACGGGTCAGACATGTTGACCAAGAGTTTACCCAGAGGAAAATTTGAGACTTGCCGACAGATAGCAGGGTTGGCGGTGATCCCCACTTGAGTCGGAGGGGGAGATTGTTGGGCGCCTTCCTGGTTGGCGCACTGGGCAACGCCTCCTCAAATGGTGCACATGCGGTATCTGTTTTAATGTGGTGTTTTAATGCGGGCCAAGACCGCGTGAATTAATTCACACGGTGACACTCTTTTGACGCGGCGACATTATTTTGACGCTGATTCTTTTCCTATATAAGGAGGCAGAGGCAAGGCATTTCATCATCACCGGCAGCAACAACACCGAGAGCAAATCCCATTTGGTGATCGTCTTTCTTTGACGATCATCTTTCTTGCTCTCCACCTTTTGATCCATACTTTTATTCTTGAGTATTACTTTTGAGATCCCTTCCATTTTGGGGAGTCTCTACCGTGTACTTCTTGATTTTAGTGGATCCCTCTTTCTGGACTAGGTCCCGTGGTTTTTCCCTTTCGGGTTTTCCACGTAAAAATTTCCGGTGTCAAATTTATTTTTTCTGCACATTTAATTTTTGTCGCTGCACATCCGCTTCTATTTGGGGGGAAAGATTCAATTTCCGCTGCGCGTTCGCTTTTTCTTTTGTTTGCGCGTTCGTCGCTTTCCCGTCTTTCCCAACAATAAATCCATGCCTATTGAGGTGAAATTCGGGTGGGGCTCGGGCGATGTCATTGAGCTCTGTTATAAGCTCTTGTACACGACTATCCTACATGTTACTGTATCGTTCCTTGTCAAGCGTGATGGTTGGGCCTTTCTATAGCCTTTCGTCATCAGTCTCTCTCTTACATTTTGCCTTCATAATACTCACGCACGTTATCGTCTCCGGTTCATAAAAATACAGGATCTGACGATACGTAAGTAGGATTTTGACGCTTGAAGAATTTGACAGGTGGCAAAGATCAAATGCTAGGGGCATTTATGTCCAGTAAAAAAAGCAACGCTCATACACTGTCATAAGCAATAATTGCTTTATTTTAATTTAAAAAAAATTAAATTTTCAATTAATTGATGTTTTTAATGTTAAATATATAACTTAATGTCTAGACGTTTAAAATAAATAGAAAAAGGATTCGGATTTGAAAAGGCTAAATAAATTAAATAAAGATTTTATTTTAAAACGTAAAAAAATTGATACTTCTTTTATCAATTTTTTTATAATGGTTCAAAAATTATTATTTGTTTAAAATTAAAAAAAAAAATAGAATTATAAAAATTTTATTACTCGCTATGGAAAATTATTATTTTTTGAGAAGTATGAAAACTTTATTTCATTAAAAGAAAAAGGTTTTTTAAAGAATTTATGTTTTATGTTTGCAGATAATTATTCTTTATAATATAATAAATTACAAAGTAATAAGAAATTTATAGAAAATCTTCATAGCAAATTTTATGAGATCATTTTAAAGAAAGTATCATATACAAAATTCTATTAGAAAATTAAATTGATTTACTGTATTCAAAATTTTACCAAAGAAATAGTTATAGTGAAAACTTTCTTGACAAATTACAATTGTAATGAAATTCAAACTAAAGAATACACCTTGAATTTCCTAACATAAAATTCAAGGAAAAATTTTATCATAAATTTATATCTAAAACTTCTTTTGCGATAATTTCCCTTACATCAAACTAAAATTTCTAATGTAGTTTGAATTTTTCCATTGAAGTTTTCTGGTGGGCATCCATGTTTAAAATCATATTAGATCTTCATGGCACTCTGCTTTGAAGGTGTATCCGAATTTTATATCAAAAGTGGAGAAATGGGCCAGTGAAGTGGTGAGTCCATGATAAAGTCTGGGAACGTGCATTCTTAAAATGACTGTACCAGTGGTGGCAGGTACAACTCATTATGATGAACAGGAAAGAGGCATGTTTGGCACATTGGCAGTTGGGATCCCAGGAGTAAATGAGCTGATATGATCACATGAAAACCAAAACCCAACGCACCATTTTGGGTTGAAAGACAAGGCGGGGGAACCAACATACCCTCTTGCGTTACGCTGACATCCATAAATGCGAGAGCATTGAAGGCTCCCGTGAGCTCCTGCTTTTCATTAATATTCCAACCCCTTTCTTGTTGGGCGGTTGGTAGAATTCAATGTCATCCCCATGCCTCCCTCTTTTAATACCCCGTCCCAGGCATTATTCTCTGCTCCCATCACAATCCCCCATTCCCTCCTCTCTGTTCATGCCTGTAAGAACGGGATATTGGTGCGGTTCAATAAGAAAGGGAACCCCCAGAGGACGCCGGGCGCTGCCTTTTTGATTGAGCCGTGCCAATATCACGTCTTCTGTTTTTTTTTTTTTTTTTTTTTTACTTCACCCTTTGTTTTACAAACATGATCTTCGTGATAAACAGGTTTTATTAGAGTGAGCCAGGCGCACCGGGTCTAAATCCATAAAGAATGCATGCGTGGCAATGGATTCTTCCTCTTCTGATCGCCATTGCAGCCTCCTCAGAAAACTGCACTCCACAAAGCCTTCTCGCCCTCCCCGCACCGCAGATGCACCTCCCTGATCCGATCTGCCGACCGGCAAATTCCGCTGCAGCTCCAATCAAATGACCCCACGCAGATGTTGCCGGCCTGCGCTTTCCACTCACAGTCTGCATTCACCGCCGTTGATTTAGACACGGTGAAGTGTTTTTGATTTAGATACCGTTGTATTAATAAAAGATCCAACAATACCACTTCAGGATGAGGAAGCAGCTCTTTTAGTGGCACTTAACAATATAAACGTGAAACCGAGCTTTTTTAATGACTTTCCAAGCAAAATTTTCTTTAGAAAATGCATGTATGTGATCGATAAACAAATAGTCTGACACAACTAAGCAGACGGGGTCGAGGCAGCACGCAGTGGCAAAGGTTTGGGCCAAAACCAACTCAACTCATTCGGAATCAAACAAGGTCATATGGGGTCTGGCCATGTTGAGTTGGATTGGCAGGGTCGAGCTGGGTCATGTTGGTTAGGGTCAGGTGGATCAACCCGAATCTGGTTGAGCCCGGGCCATTAGCTGGACCCGGGCCTAGTAGGGCCCAACAGAGTTGAGCCAAGTTAATCCAGGTCGAGTTGAGTCGGGTTGGGTCAAGTAAGGTTGGGTTGAGTCAATATCCATGATTGTTGGCTTAATGGATTGATACGATAAGGGAAAACCGTATATCCATAAAAACGCCCCAACCCAATCCAACTCACCTTCAAAACCAAGGTGGGTCAAAAAAAAAAATCACATTGAATCAGGTCAGGTTGAGTGAGGGTGACTTTTAGTCTGGTTGGCTGATAAAAGGAATTTACATGCTCAGTTCTGCCCTTTTTTTATGAAATTTAATTAAATGTAACTAATTTTTTAATGTTTTGGGATTGTTCAAAAATGACTCGTGTGTTTTATGTGATGTATGTTATAAAAATGACCGCATTTGACACTATTTGCATGGATTAAAATTAAATGTATTTTTTTATATTATTAAAATTTCATTCTAATCCGCACAGACCCACGATTTAAGCCACTTTTTTGACAAAACATTTCCTTGGGTGTTGGATGTGGGTCGAAATTTTCTTCAGTGGGTTGAGTGAGATGGATATTCAGCCCCTAGATACCATTGTGATTCCAGTTAAGGTTGAGTCACAGAAGAGTGTGGGCCACATTGAGCCCAACCATGCCAGGTTGGGTCGGACCAAGCCCAATGGGTCAGGCCAGTCGGTGACCATGGATCAGTTGAGTGCAGCTATAGTGATGGACAAATATTTTGAATTTCATTTCTAGCACCTGTAAAAAATGCAAATAGCTAGCATAAAAGTGTGAATAAAACAAATGACTCACCAGGCGGTGTCCCGCAGCATAGTCTCCGATCATCGATGTGATTGACGTCAAGCCCAATAAACCACGACCCCAGTGACACATCCTCGTTTGCGTATTTGTGAAGCACATGACTGAGGCATTATCAGTAACACAGTCAGAAAACCCCCATGGAAACTTCTAAGATCTTACACTTCAAATTAGAAAAGCTTACTGATTTATTGATATATAAGCTGCCAAGTCTTTGGAGATGGCGTACAGTTGTCCAGTCGCATGGCGAAAATACTTGTTCCCTGCCTCACCAAATTTCCAGTACTCCGGCTCGTGGTATCGCACTCCTCTGTTTTGTGGTCACGCATAAAAAAGAAAGTAGACGTTCAAAAATATGTACAACTGCAAAAATTCACAATATAAGAATCTAACATACTTCTGAGCAAGCACGGGGCCAGATTTCATGCAACCAATATACACCCGTGATTTTGATCGGTGCCTAACCAATGTTTCACCTAGTGTTGCTGCAGCAAAGTTTCAAGTTGGATATATATAAGAACTAAAATCTATACTCAGAAAATTAATTGAATTTTTTCAATATTGTTGAATTTACTGTTAAATTAATGGCATTAATGGGAAAATGCCAACTTGCCTACATTTACATGGACATCATCATCAACTTTGACATAGAAATCTGCATCCCATAGAGCAACAGCAGCGGCAAAAAATGCTTTTGTCTTGGCAGACAATTCAAGGTATCCCTCAACATGCTCCTGCCCATGTTTTGATTTCACCTGGTCACATTATTTACAAGAAATTTTGACATAAAAAAGATCTTGTTGGATTTTTTGTTGAAAAAATTATTTTTCGAAATCTAAATATTAGCAAAAATTTCTTCTTAGATTCAATTTAGTAAGAAAGATTCATTTTTCATTTCCCCTCTTCATAAAAGAAGGGGACCTTGTGTGTTTAGTAAGTAATGTACTTGCATCCCTCTGCTTGATTAGTATCATCCTCAATCACCTCCTGTTAAAGTTAAATTCTCAAATGACTTTAGATGGGTATGTAATTCACGACTTTGAAAGAACAAACCCAGAAAAACACACTTGAAATTTTCCGGAATGTTACATCCCTTCAAATGATTTACTGAACAGATACATCTAATGAAACTGTTCAAGGTTTATAAATAAGGAATGTAAAGCACATGCTAGGATGCCGGAAATTCCTTCTGATTCCTAAATCTTTATTGCTTTTTTCTTCAGTTTTCTGTAATAATAGAGGATTGCACCTCTGTCGTCTAACAGGTTAATATCTGGACCCAAATTATATTAGGAGGCAGAATGTGTTGAACCTTGGGCAAATAATGTCGCAAAGAGCCTATAAAGCTTGATTTGGGTGTTTGTTTCCCCTTCTCCAATGGCCTCTCTTTTTTCAACACATCTTCATAACTTGGAATAGCAAAACCAATAATTATAAAAAGGAAAAGCAGAGGCGTTACCAGCCGCAAGAAGTCTCCATGCTTCTTGTCCTCCGCATCAATAGCTCTGTCCAGTATGCCCCCTGATGAGGAACTAATAAAGGAAAGCTGTAAATCAAATTAGCATATAGCATACATAAAGAAAATATATATATTCATTCAAATGAGTCATTTCAGAAAACAGAGCCCTCCATGTTCAAGTGTGGTAAGTCCAATTTTTGTATAAATATTTCAATATATTTGCATGCCATTTTGTATTAAATTTAAACATTTATTGAAATAAATTGGCATGTTAAATGAATTTTTGAGACATTAGACATAATTTGGTTGCATTGTTGATTCTTTTTCACGTGAAATCACTGTAGTATTTCAATGATAAAATTTTATTTATTACTCCAGTGGGCCTAAAATTTTGAATGTAGGATCTCCAAACATGGAGGGACATTTCGTTCAGCTGAAACATGGACTCATTCCATCATTTAGAGGCCCATATGGAGCATACAATAAGTTCAACATTTTGGGCAAAGTGGACTAGACATAGGTGGTCTGTTTGGGCCATAAAATATGCTACAAAAACTGGATTGATGTGATTCCAATTGGACGTGAAAGCTTAGCCCATTTTCCCAACACACATAAAAACTTCAGAGGCTGGATCAATTGTTTGGACCACCTAAAGGAAGATTGAAATACTGCCTCTGAGAGATTGTGACAGATACCTACCAGTACATAGTTCCTGACAAATGGAACCATAACTTTCTCCACAGAACTCCAAATCCGGTGATCAATGACTATTTGAAAAGGCGAGGAAATTTTCTATCACTCGGTGGAAGGATAATCAATAATCAGAATTGACGGATTCCACTCGCTATGGACAGCTAGCGGAGATTAACAGAGCCCAAGACCTCCCTTGAGAGTGGAAGGTCTACTCTCAAAGGGCAAAACCGGCAATGCAGGGGGGGAGCAGGCCATTAGGTCACGTGGACAGCAGAAACTGTGCAGCGGTAATTAAAGGTGGGGGGGAACCTCTTTTCTGTTGGGAGTGGTTCGGCTGTAGCTTGGAGGGAGGACTGTGGGGTTGCTCTCGGGTCTGGGTTGCTGCTGCTTTCTGTTTCTTCCCTTTCCCTCCCTCTTCATACTGTAATTCCGGTTTCCTCCATTATTATACATACTCAAAGGATCATAGTTCCTAACACTTGGTCTGACCTGCCTCCTCTCTCCCATGGAAACACACAATCAATCACGATTGGACAGGGTAGAGCAACAGATTGAAAGTGTGGCCTCCTCCTCTCGGAGTTGTCCACAACCGTTGGCGCCCTTCAGCAGGGGATTCAGGAGTTGCATTCAACCCAACGCCGCAGGGATCTCGACCTTGCCCAGCAGAGTTCCGGAAGCTTATGATACGCCGCTACGAAAAATAGCCTCACCAGGACGATTCTCGCCTGCCGGGAGTTTCGCCGACATCTGGTACCATAGGGAACGTCTCTCCTCGTCAACCGCCACCAGGACATGAGCTGCCGACCTACACTGCTCACCTGCTGCCCGATCCCTATCCAGTTTCCCGCCGCGTCGAGTTACCGCCATTTGATGGTTTTAATCCTCGTGGCTGGCATACCCGTGTGGAATTATATCTCCGTATTCATCATACGCTCGAGCCGCTGTGGATCCAGCTCGTGCAGGTCAGTATGGATGACATTGTCATCCATCGGTTCACCATCCCCACTGAGGTCTTCCCAGACTAAACCTGGTCAGTATTCAAGCATAAACTCCTTGAACGTTTTAGTGGTCTTAAAATCCAAAATCCCTACAAAGAATTAGCGGCGCTCCACCAACGCGGTTCGGTTCAGGAATACATAGACCACTATGAATATTTGGCCTCCTTGGTGTCACGCCTTCCGGAACCACAATATCTTAGTTGTTTTTTAAACGGTTTGCAGGAGGATATTTGGTCATGGGTGCGGATTCATAACCCTAACACCACACTTCAGGCCATGCGCCTCACACACCATGTCGAACTTGTTAGACTTGGTGTCCTGAAACCAATTGTTTGTACTTTGATTGCAGGAATATTTGATGTATTAAATATTAAATTAAACATCTTACTACGTATTGTTCATTGTTCTACATGACTTTAATATAATAATGTTCTAGAGTATTTGTCGCATTGATAAGGTCATAGCAGTTCTTCGCTATAATGAGAACCTTGAATTGTTATAACAATATTCTTAATATAATTATGCAATTGGATAACATACTATGATGTGATACATAGTATATAAACCGTCAGGTGCGAGTACTCGTAAGCATATTAGACTTCTTCTCATGAAGTTCACACTTGATAATCTCTAAGACGAAAGATTATGAGAACATATCCGCCATTAAGAATTCCACATATTTTGGTGTCATCGGATATTCCTATCTGCGAGCGTGTGTAATGGTCCTTAGACTTCAAGATTAACATTAATGCATGTCACGACTCGAACACTTAGATTTGGTGATGAAAACTGTCACGCTATATGTTGGTGGGAAGTAGGGTACATTGGGTGCGTCACGAATGACATGTTATTAATGGATAAGTCAAGGAATGATTTGTCTCTTCCATCTTTGTGAAAGTTGGTATCTCAGTCCTTTGATTGAAATAAAACCGAAGTTGGTATCTCGGCCCTTTGATTGAAATAAAACCGTCGCTCTAAATTCTATGGTCATGATGTAACAACGAGTTTATTTCAGATAATTAAAGAATGATGTATCGAGCATATAGGTTGATGACACAGTCATGCAACCTTCCATATGAGATATTGTGACAAAGAGATTATATTACACAGTGAACGTTCGTATGTGGTTGTCGTCGTTGCGACTTTAAGTTCTTTCTCTTGGTTGCATTAACCTATTGCTAGACAGTAATCTTGGACTTAAAGCAAGTCCGCCTAACGTCAACGAGAAAGAATCTCAGAGGGTCGCACACTAAATGTTTCTGCTGGTCTCGATTAAATTCTATTTGAATTTAATTAATGAAATAAATATTTTCAAGACTGAGGAATAATTTTATTCAAGTTATATTGATCGCATAAATTAAATAAATATTTATTCACCAAATTGTGAATAAAATATATTTATTTATTGTATTGAATATTTAATAAATATTTATTTACTAGTTTGTGAATAAAATATTTATTTAAGATAATAAAATATTTATTCGGGTGTTCAATAAATGCAAGAGGGGTTCGAACGGACCAAGACCATATCCGGTGATAAAATAATTATTTACGAGCCGATAAATATTATTTATCCATTTTGCGCAAGTTGGCGCACCACAAAATATTATTATTATTATTATTATGTGTCATGAGATTTCATTAATGATTATAATTATATCTAATGGTTATGCAATTAAATTTTGTAATTGAAATCTCAGCTCTATAAATAGACGGCTATGTCTATTGTATAAAGCATTTGAAACCGATTTCAAGTTTGGAAATAGAGAATTGTTGCACACAACGAATTATCGCTCGACTCCTCTCTCACTCTCAAGAACGAGAAACCCAGGAGAGAATTTTTTCAAGACCGAAGAATGAGCGATCAAAAACTAACAATGCAAGACATTTGATTCGCCGCGCTAGCACCCAGAGAACAAGTGGTGTTGCTCGGAGACCATTGGAGCACGTGTTGATCACCGTTAAAGGGATTCTACCGTTGGATCATCACAAGCGCGATGAAGGCAATCTGGAAGGGCCGTTTCAGATGATCAACAATCATCAACGAAGAAAGTTCCTAAACTCCAGTATTTATTTGTTCAGATATTAAATAAATTAATTATAAATTTAACGTGCAAGATCCCCGCTCTTGGTTTCAGGCAACGATTATTAAAAGAAATTTTAATATATCGTCTTTCATCGCAATGCTTCCGCTACGCCTGAAACCAACAGAACTAGCTCACTGCCAAGGCTTTGCGGGTTACACCAAGGGGGAGGACCCCGCGCGTCTGGGGGCAGCCATGACACCGCTTCCTGGCAGCCGCCTACACATTCCACTTCCTTCCCATCAACTTCTCCCTCAGCTCGCTCGTTCTCTTGGCCGGAGAAGGGGGTACAGGGACTTCCCGCGGAGGTACCCAGACAATTCGAGTCGTGGCATTCAACACCTCACTTCTCAAGAATGGGACAAATGACACAAAAAGGGACTTTGTTTTCGATGTGGGTTTCCCTACTCGCCCACACATCCTTGCACTAACCCGAAGCTTCGGGTCCTTATTCTAGGGGAGGGCGACACAGACAGTGAAGACAAGTTGCTTGAACCAGGTGATCAATCGGATTCTAACAGCTTGAAGGAAGTAGAGGGTCAGGTGGTGGAGTTTCAATATCTACGACTCGAGGGTTCGATCCATGAGTCTCGTAGGGGAGGGCACTTTTTCATGAAAGTTGAGGATTCCTTGAGAGGACTCCCTATCTTACTTTTAATTGAAAGTGGGGTTTCTCATAACTTTATTTCGTCGTTGTTGATCTGCTTCCTTGCAATAGAGGTGCAGGCTACTAACACAATGCGTATCAAACTGGGTGATGGGCATCAGGCATGGTCAATAGGGGTTTGTCCTTAGTTAACTTTACTTATAAGTGATTACAATTGCAAAATAGACGTGCATGTTTTGGACATTGGCAGTTTGGATATCATATTGGGCATTGCTTAGTTGCAACTCTAGAGGAGGTCCATACAAATTGGGGAACGATGTTTATGAAATTTTGGGTCACGAAACATGAATACTGCTTGCAAGGTGCACCCCCGCTTAGCCAAACGACAATCTCTTTACAAGGTCAGGCCAGGCTCTCAGGGGAGCATAGTAACCTTCGTTTACTGCTAGGGGGCAAAACAGCTTGGAACCCTTCTTTGTTGGTTGATCCGCTGCACTCGGATTTATGCCAGTTGACATCTCGATTTGCGCAGGTTTTCAAGGATCCTACAAGACTTCCTCCGAAATGCCTATAGGACCATGTCATTCGGTTGTTACCTGGCCAAGGACCAGTTGTCATCCGTCCTTACCGATATCCCTACTTACAAAAGAATGAAATTGAATGGCAGGTACACGGACTCTTATAATCTAGGTTAATTCGGCCAAGTTTCAGTGCATATTTCAATGCTGTTTTATTGGTTAAAAAAAAGATGGTTCCTGACGTATGTGCATTGACTATCGTGTCCTCAACAAAGCAACCATTCCTGATAAATTTCCTACACCAATGGTCGAAGAATTACTAGACGAGTTTCACAGGGCCACATATTTCTCCAAACTCGACCTTAAGTCGGAGTATCATCAGATTCGCATGCAAGAGGATGATATAGACAAAACATCCTTCTGGAGCCATCACGGGCATTATGAGTATTTAGTAATGTCATTCGGTCTTACTAATGCTCCAACTACTTTTCAGACGACTATGAATGTTTTGTTCCAGCACCTACTTCGTAAATTTGAGCTAATGTTTTTTTATGATATTTTGGTCTACAACCACAATTGGAAGCAACACCAAGACCACTTCGCTGCTGCCCTACAGGTCTTACTTGACAATAGTTTTTTTTGTTAATCAACGAAAATGTCAATTTATTCAACGCCATGGATCTGGCCAAAATCAAAGCTATTCTTGACTGGCCACAGCCAACTATAGTCAGGGTCTGGGGATTTCTAGGCTTAACCAGTTATTATCACCGGTTTATTCAGGACTATGGGGTCATTGCCCAACCACTAACGGCCCTCACCAAAAAGGAGGGTTTCCACTGGCCTCCTGCGGCCCAAACTGCATTTGGTCACCTTCAGTGGCTCATAACCCAAGCTCCTCGTTCTCCCTGATTTTTTACACTACCTTTGAACTCGAATGTGACGCCTCATGTCGAGGCGCTGGGGGTGTCCTCATGCAACATCAACGACCATTGCTTTCTTTAGCAAGACTATTCCCACAGAGCTTGGCTAAATTCACTTATGAAAAGGAACCATTCAGCACTGGCAGCCCTACCTATCGGGCCGTCCATTTGTGGTCTACTCGGATCGACGAAGCCTAAAATTTCTACTCGAGCGTATTACTACTGTCGATCAACAATGTTGGCTAGCTAAACTCTTGGGCATCCACTTAAAGATCAAATTTAAACCAGGTCGCCAAAACTCTGTTGTTGGCGCCTTATCCCGCTGCGATGATACGCCTTCCTTGGCCCTTACTCGGTCCACCCCGCATTGGATAGACGGTCGGGACCTGCTCAAAGACACTCCCACCGATCCCCAACTTCAAATAATTATCAGTTGGAGTCTGCATCCCACATCGGACTTGTGGTCCGGTGTGGTCTTTAGTATTCATTATAAAAGAACTTCAAGGCCTCCTTTAGAGAGTACCTTGGGGGTTCGGGTCTACCTCATTTTATCATTCTACATGGGGTTCCTCTGCTGCGTCCGCGACAACTTCATCCATCCATCATCCTGAGGGGGAGCTGCGATCTTGAGGGGGAGCTACGATCGTCGCTTGTTTCTTTTTATTTCATCTTGTTTTGTAATCAAGCTGAGTATGTCCAGCTTGAGGGGGAGTGTTTGCAGCGTTTCTTGTTTGCTTTGTATTGTTGTTGCTTTGGTCTCTTTTTTTTATGTGTCCAAGATAGGTACACCTAGCTTGAGGGGGAGTGTTGGAGTCTGCATCCCACATCGGACATGTGGTCCGGTGTGGACTTTAGTATTCATTATAAAAGAACCTCAAGGCCTCCTTTAGAGAGTACCTTGGGGGTTCGGGTCTACCTCATTTTATCATTCTACATTATCCATGCCTTGGAGAGCGATTGCACTTTTTATCCAGGCCCGAGTATCATTCCTCTCTTCAAGGGGGACACTCCGGATTTTATCGCACCTATCGGCGCCTTGCCACCACTCTATTGGCAAGGCATGAAAGTTGTTCAAGAATTTGTCCAACAATGTCCAGTCTGCCAACGTGGCAAATATTCCACCCTATCGCCAACAGGGCTACTCCAACCATTAGAAATTCCAGATGTCATATGGGCAGATCTCTCCGTGGATTATATTAGTAGCCTGCCCAAGTCTGGCAGCTTTGATGTCATCTTTGTAGTGGTGGACCGCCTCTCCAAGTATGCTAGTTTCCTCCTATTGAAACAACCATACACAGCCACTCGAGTGGCAGAAAAATTTTTCCGTTGAATTGTCCGTTTACACAGTATGCTTCAATAATTAGTGACGGTGATTCAATTTTCTTCAGCCAGTTTTGGACAGACCTGTTTCGGCTACATGGCACTCTGCTGCGTTTCAGCTCTGCCTACCATCTGCAAACGGATGGCCAAACAGAGGTCATCAACCATTGCCTCGAGACTTATCTTCATTGCTTCGCCGAGGAGCAACCAAAACATTGGTCTTTTTGGGTTCCATGGGCAGAATTATAATACAATACCACCCGGCACTTCGCGATTAAAACAGCCGCATTTGAGGTCATTTATGGCCGCAAACCACCTACATTACTCAGCTACCTTCCCTCTTATGTTTGTGTTGCCACAATAGACACTGCTTTACGGACCGAGATGAGGCTTTGAAGCAGCTCAAACCCCACCTCGCTCGCGCCCAAGACATCATGCAGCACCAAGCAGACCGACACCGCCGATCAATCTCTTTTTCAGTTGGCGGTCAGGTTTATGTGAAACTCCGCCCTCACAAGCAGCACTCCCTCGCTCGCTGAATCTCTCAAAAATTGTCTCCCCGTTATTATGGTCCTTTCAAGATCCTTTGCCTAATTGGCCTAGTAGCTTACCAGCTGGACCTGCCCAAGACAGCCCGCATCCATGTGGTCTTTCATGTTTCCCGGTTCAAACAGGCCGTGGGACAGCATGCCAGCCCCAACTCGCTTCCTCCAGGTCTGGCCGGTGATGACACAAAACAACTGGAACTTGCAGCAGTTCTCTCCTGACGCTATCAGCTCCAGGATGGCACGTTTCAACCTCGATTTTTGATTCAATGGCAGGGCCAGACAACTGATGACGCCACTTGGAAAGATGAATTTGTTCTCCAAAATCAGTGCCCCACTTCCAGTCTTGCGGACAAGCCTGAATCAAGGGGTGGGCAGTAATAGAGTCCGAGATCTCCCTGGAGAGTGGAAGGTCTGCTCTCGAAGGCAAAACCGGCAATGCAGGGGGGTGCAGGCCGTTGGGCCACGTGGACAGCAGGAACTGTGCAACGGTTATTAAAAGGCATGAGGGTGGTACTGGGGGGGGGGGGGGGGGGGGCTCTTTTCTGTAGGGAGTGGCTCGGCTGTAGCTTGGAGGGAGAACCGTGGGGTTGCCCTCAGGTCTGGGTTGTTACTGCTTCTGTTTCCTCCCTTTCCCTCCCTCTTCATACTGTAATTCCGGTTTCCTCCATTATTATACATACTCAAAAGATCATAGTTCCTAAACAGAGATACCTTTCCCACAGTTAAAAATCATGGAAAATGGAGAAGTTTTGCTTGGTCGATGACACGTTTCAAGTGGAGGTAGAAAACTGCGCACATGCTGGGACCATCATTTACTTTATAAATTGAGAGTTCATGCTTCTCAAGGGAGATAATCAATATCATGGGAGGAGATGCTGGAGAAGTGTGGAAACGCCAGGAGGAGCCTACTGTAGCTTTGGAGGGATTTTGAGAGCTTCCAAAGCCCACCCTTTGAAGTTTTCCACTATAGCTCCATTTGTATTCATTATTTGTGTAAGTTTGAATGTATTTTATGTGCCTCTCTTCTCCAATCCCATTTTCTTTTTGTAAACCCAGCTTAAGTGGCTAACACACTCTGTCAAGGTTACGGAAACATGTGTATGACTTATGGGTGTTTTTTATCCAAAGTGTTTTAGATTTCCCAATTGAATGTTGTTGAAATTTTGTTGTGATTTATGGAAAAAACGGTTTCTTCCTTAATTGATGGATCAAATCTATTTTAAAGAAATAAAAACAATCAAAATTCATGGCGTTGATTATATGAATATTATAATTTCATACTATCTGTAATTATTGAGGTGAGATCTTTAAAATATTATATCATGATTTAACCTAGACCAAGGGTTAATTCATGTTGGAATTAACATGAGATAGTTTGACCATAACAATGACATTTATATCTGAAGCCCCACAGCAATCATACTGTAACAACCGGTTCCCGCCAACCAGCCCAAGCACCCCCGCCATACCATATGGTCCTCGGGACCTAGCCCACCAGGTACCACCATTTGTCTCGCAGACATGTGTCGCCCCATCTATCGGTCTGCCCATATGCCTGAACAGTCACTTATCATACTAATGATTGTCTCAAAAACCAACACAAATTCTTTCAGTGTGTTTTGTCCTCACTCACACATACTCTGAGAAACTTCTCAAGAGGTCACTCATCCTGACACTACTTCGGGTTAAGCACTCTTAATTGTAAAGTTCGAATCAAATAGGCTTCAGAAAAAAAAGGTGCATCTTGTTGACATGGCTAGTACCATTTAGTCTATTAAGTCTCACTTCTCCAGGGGTGTCACACTCCCCCTCTTGCCAGCATAAATAGTACCAGAAACTGGTGCTGAACCGCCCTGACCCACACCACTAGCTTCCCGAAGGTTCCTCTCTGTAATCAGCGCCTGGTTCATAATAGCATGTACTGAAGGCAACCTGAAAACATTCATCAGCGCTCGGATGTCATAACGAAGACCATCCTCAAAACGTCTAGCTCTCAACGTCTCATCACCCACCAGCACGGGTGCAAAACGCTGAAGCTCGATAAAACGAGCAGAATAGTCCATCACCGACATAGCGCTCTGCTGCAGATTCATGAACTCTCGAGCTCTATCTGCCCACAGCGTCTCTGGAAAGAAGAAGTCATAGAAGACTGCCTGAAAATCTCCACACGCCATGTCTCTGTGATGCTCTGACTGGGTGGTAACATCCCACCACCTCTTGGCGGAATCACGCAGCATATAAGTCGCGAGCTTGACCCTCCACCCTGGAGGCGTCTCAAGATGCTCGAAAATAGTCTGCATCAACCCCAGCCAAGACTCCACAGCCTGTGGTCCGCCATCCCCTAAAAACATAGGTAGATGTTGCTGCTAGAAGATACGAGTCAGCTCGGCCATAAATGTGGCAGCCAGCGGTGCTCCCTGAAAGGTCTGCATGAACCGCATGAAGCCTTCACAGAACTGCGCCTCCGTGCCTGTGTCCAGTATAACGGCTGGCGCCGCATCTGGCTCTGCTGGAGGATCCACTGGTAGCCCATGGCCCACCATCTCTGGAGTATAATCGTCGCCGCTCTCCTGGCGAACAACGCGTGGTCGTCTCGGCGGCATGACACTACAAGGTCAAAACACGCCTTAGATTTAAGATTATCAAAGACTGAAAGCGAAGGAACCACAAAAGGAACAAGAGAAAGAAGGCATTCAAAATTTTGCAAGACAAAACTACACGGCGTGTATACTGACTACACGGCGTGTACCTGACTTCTCTTCCCACGCCCGGGTCCTTCTACACGGCTCTCGTTGAACAAAACTACACGGCGTGTATAACATCTACACGGCGTGTATGGTGTAATTTTCCAACTGCCCGTGTCGTCTGTGACACGGCCGACTACTCGGCGTGCAACTACACGGCGTGTTACACCCGCACACGCCGTGTACACCATCCTGTTTCCCAGCCACACAGCTAAGTCCACACGGTCTGTCCTCGGACAAGACTACACGGCGTGTCCCACAGGTACACGGCGTGTACTAGACGAGCTTCGCCGGCCCGTGTTGTTAGTTACACGACCGGACACACAGCTCACACTACACGGCGTGTTCGATATACACACGGTGTGTACTCGAAGGGATTACACCGACCCGTGTTGTTAGTTACACGGTCGGGTCCCTAGGTCAGACTACACGGCGTGTATGTCTTAAGGTTTCCTCCGCCCGTGTTGTTAGTTACACGGCGGACTCCAGGTCAACACTACACGGCGTGTACATCAGGTACACGGCGTGTTTTCCCCAAACATTTCTTACCCCGTGTCGCCGCCCACACGGGTTGTGACACAGGAAGAGACTACGCGGCGTGTACTCTAGGTACACGGCGTGTACTTAAAAAGTTTATTTTTCTTCCCGAACAGAAGGCCATACACGGCGTGTTTAAAGATACTACACGGCGTGTATACTGGGTTTCCAGATAGTATACCTCAAAAACTACTCCGGAGCCCAGAAATACCGAAACACAACACCTAAGTGTCAAATTCCGATCCGTGAGGGCCCATACTCCCCACGAATCAAAGTTTGACATCTTATCTGTGTTATAACTAATAAACAGTCAATGAGCCACCAACTTCCGGTCAATGAGGGCTCATACTCCCCAAAGACCAAAGTTTGGCGTTCATTCTATAAACAGGCTCAAATAAAATTACCCTATCACAAAGCAGGTATTTATCAAGCAGCTATCACAACAGCATGCTTTACTAACACAACAACTATCACAACAACATGCGATTTCTAATGCACCTACATGGCATGAAAACTATGCATGGCATGTGATTTCTAGCATGTGCCTATATGATGCATGAGATGACATACCCTCATCTCATCGAGTTGCAACTAAATAGAACTCACAGATAAAATATAAAAAGCACAATCTCAAGTGCGTCACCCAACGGTGAAATCAAATCAACTGTAAAATTTGCAAAATCAAAAGAATTGCAAACATACGAGGTAGACTGGCTTTTCCCTGTACACGGGTTAGCTACGTCCGGGCACAGCTTATTACCAACTACCGTTTCCGTCCTATCCCTGACTAAGGCTCCAAATCGTAAGTCAAAGAAAAGAACCCCTCTGATACCACTTTGTAATGTCTCGGATCCGGGTGTCACGCAACGGGTGCCCCGAACCCGGTTCGCCACGTGACCTCAAGCGCATTTCCCCAAACGCCAGAGGCTGCCGACTAGCAGCGAGGGCCTAGGTCTGATAGTGGGGAAACCATGCCCTCATTTGTCAAAGTGTAGCGCAGCGAAAAGAATAAAACATACAACAACAGCGGAAACAGTAAACCATGCACATTAAAATAAACAACCGCAGTAAAACAACCAACAGTCATATATATACAAAGATGATGCAACATGCCTCAAGTTCTATGAAAACAGTCAGAACATGTTACAAGCAGTACAATACGATACAGAGTACAGCAAAACAAAACAAAACAGCTGGTAGCATCGCGAGCCTAAGCCCGGTCCCATGCTCCCCTACTGCTCGGCAGCAATCAAGTACCTGTATAAGGACCCTTGCCCTTATCTATACCTGCAGAAACGTAATCTGTTTGGGCCGAAAAGCATGACCCAAACAGGGTATGAGAAATAAATTCCCAGTAGGCACCCACCAAAGGCCCGTGCCCAACTGTGTGAAAGCATGCAACAACAGTGTGCAGTAGTGAAATGCAATAAAGTAAACAGTACTGAAAAGTAACTAACTTAACCAGTTATATTGTCATTTTAATATCATTTAATCATTTAATTTAAAATATCACCATAGTGAATATTCTAAGTAAACAGTTAATGTCCTCAGACACGTAAACTCTCACCCTCGGGTAAAGAGATACCAACACAAGAATCTGCCCACAGGCATACGGATATTGCCCACAGGCGTAAGAAGTGTTGCCCACAGGCACAGAATCAACTGCCCACAGGCACGGAAGAAGTTGCCCACAGGCTAAGTAGTACAATGCCCACAGGCTAATCACAACACTGCCCTCAGGCTAAACAGGTAACCGGGTCATGCCCAACATGTAACCAAACAGTGCACAAACAATTCCTCTCAAGGCAATTCTACAATCATTACTTTAAAGGCATATTATAAACAAGGCATACCCTCAGGTATCCTGGCCAAACGGCTAAACAGAGGAACGCACCCCCGGGGTGGTCCTGGATCCAAGCGGCGATCCCAAACAGCATTTTAAAATCACATTTAATTACCTATACAATTCTAGGTATTTAAAATACCCACAGCCTCAGCCACACAACACCCCAACATGGGTTCGTGGCACTAAAATAGACAAAACACACAACAGTTGGAAAAATAAACACCAAGCCACCTACCTGAAACACCAACGAACGATATACGCGAATGTCGATTCCAGAAACGCCCAAGAACGACGTAGATCTGGGTTAGAAGAAAACCCGTTCAAACGCAAATAACTTTCCCTCGGGAAAGAATTGGTAAGAACGGTTTAAGGAGAGCAGAGGGCTTACCCGTGCGGTTCCAGGGAGATCGACGGTGTAGAAAACGGATTCCCGACGTGTGCTCGGCGGATCTCCAAAGCTCCGGCCTCCTCTCCCACTCCTTCCTCCGGTTCTAAGCCTTCCCTGTGAACAGGGGAGGCTACTGCCCATTTTAAGCGAAAAAACAAAGTACACGGCGTGTATTTCCAAGTACACGGCGTGTACTTCCCATTTTTAAACTGTTCCTCTGACGGCTTTCCGCCAGCGCAGCACTGTTCACCTGCCGACATGACTACACGGCGTGTCTTCATGAGTACACGGCGTGTGCTGCCCCACAGCTGGCCACCGCCTTACTATTTGTCTGCCGACTGACTACACGGCGTGTAAAGGACCACTACACGGCGTGTAGTCGGTTCCTACACCCTTCATTGCCGATATGGCCACACGCCCCGTGTACTCATCCCACACGGCCAGAAGTACACGACGTGTGGAAAAGTACACGGTGTGTACTTCCAAAATTTAGGATTTTTTCCCATTTTCCTTATTTTCTCAAAAACACTTAAGGAAAAGAGAAAAGAAGAAACTCGTACCTCAAAAATAAGAACCGGGTTCTTACACCCGCCTCCTTGTGCGGCCTCCCAATCCCACCTCCCTCTACAGATTCCCAACCCCGCCTCCCCATGCGGATTCCCAGCCCCACCTCCTTGTGCGGCTTCCCGGCCTCGTCTCCCTTCTGTGCGAAAGCGCCGCACTATTGCAGGATGCTTGTTTGATTCAGGCAACTGTCGTTGACACTCCTCTTGAGCCCGGGGAATGGTCACTTTATGACAACACGGAACCATATTCTCACCCAGAGAAGTACCGTCGTCTTATGGGAAAACTTAATTATCTCACCATGACTCGTTCATACATTGCATGCGTTGTCAGCAAGGTTAGTCAATTCATGGAACATCCAACAAAATCTCAATGGGATGTTGTCCTTCACATTGCCAAATACATTAAGACCTTGCTCGTGATCTTCGATATTCACATCACGATCATCTGAATATTGAGGCCTTCTGTAATGCCGACTATGCTAGCTGTTTAGCTACCCAGAAATCTACATCTGGCTTTGACATTTTTCTGACAGGTAACTTAATCTCATGGCGCAACAAAAAACAGATTGTCGTCTCCTGGTCCAGTGCTGAATCAGAATACCGTGCGATGGCCACGGTCATTAAGACCTTGCTCGTGATCTTCGATATTCACATCACGATCATCTGAATATTGAGGCCTTCTGTAATGCCGACTATGTTAGCTGTTTAGCTACCCGAAAATCTACGTCTGGCTTTGCCATTTTTCTGACAGGTAACTTAATCTCATGGCGCAACAAAAAACAGACTGTCGTCTCCTGGTCCAGTGTTGAATCAGAATACCGTACGATGGCCACGATCACTATTGAGATCATTTGGCTCCGATCATCTCCTCCACGAGATTGGTTTCCCGCCACAGACGTCTGTTCATATTTGGTGTGATAATCAGGCTGCTATGAAGATTACTTCCAATCCAATCTTCCATGAACACACGAAGCATATCAAGGTGGACTGCCACTTTCTTCGTCATCACCTCGAGCAACGCCATGTCAGTTTCAGGCACATACCGACGGCAGATCATTTTGCCTGACATCTTCACCAAAGGCCTCCCGGAAGCTCGACTGGACTCTCTCAGTACCAAGTTGAGCATCCACAGCATCAGCGACCCGACTTGAGGGGGAGTGTGTGTGGTTAGTTTGGTGTCTTCTTTCTTTTTTGTGAGACTCTTGTTCCAAGCTATCATGTACTAGCTTGAGGGGGAGTGTTGAACCCGATTAATTGTATTTCCGGGTAAAGGGTATTTCCGAGCCCCACGTCAGATTATTCCAACTTGTAGTTCTTTCCATCTATCTATAAAAGAATCTCTCCACCTCTCATTGAGGAAAGGGGAATTCATCGAACTACACCAAAGTACAAAGTTGTGTACTATTTTACTAAATTTTAAATAAGATTAAATTGTTTATTTTATTTAAAATCACAGCTGATGGGAATCTCCAGGACGATTGGATGGGATAAGATAAAATGAATTGATTGATTAATAAGTTAATTAATTAGATTAATTCGTGCTCGTTTTATCTTATCGAAGAACGAACTGAAATAAATGCTAACAATTTGTTTTAAATGTGTATTCGTTGCATGTGTATGACCAATCATGAGGTTACCGGCGGGAAGTCAAGCTCATGGAGGAGATGTCGAAGCCAAAGGATCTCAGTAGTGACTGTGGTCATCACACGGTATTCAGACTCCGCACTAGATTTGGAGACGACAGTCTGTTTCTTGTTGCGCCAGGAGATGAGGTTACCGGCCAAGAAAACGGAAAATCCAGAAATAGACTTTCGGGTAGCAAAACAACCAGCATAGTCAGCATCACAGAAACCTCAACATTCAGATGATCGTGCTGTGAGTACCGAAGACCACAGGCAGGGTCTTTCTTGATGTATTTCGCAATGCGGAGTACAACATGCCACTGAGATTTGGTCGGATACTCCATGAATTGGCTAACTTTGTCAACGGCGCAAGCAATGTCCAGACGCGTCATGGTGAGATAATTGAGTTTTCCCACAAGACGACGGTAGCTCTCTGGGTGAGAAAAAAGTTTTGTGTTGTCATAGAGAGACTGTTCCCCAGGCTCAAGAGGAGTGTCAACGGGAGTGGTCTGAGTCAATCCAGCATCCTGCAAGATATCCAAAGCATATTTTCGTTGGCAAAGAAAGATGGTGTCTGCAGAACGGGAGACCTCAATGCCAAGGAAGTATGTCAGTGGACCGAGATCTTTGGTGTGAAAGTGGTGGTGAAGATGCCCCTTTTAGTTGGACAATTCCAGTTGAGTCGCTTTCAGTGATGATTATATCATCAACATACACCACCAGCAGGATGCAGCCGGAGGACGTCGTACGATAAAAGACGGTGTGTTCCTTCATACTCCAAGAGAGCCCGAATGTAGTGACGACGGTGTTGAATCGGCCAAATCAAGCCCCAGGAGACTGATTGAGGGCATATAGAGAGTGACGAAGTCAGCAGACATGGGAGTCAGCTCCGGAGGCACGAAATCCCGAAGGCTGTTGCAGATCCTCTTCTTCAAGAAAGCCATGAAGAAAGACATTCTTGACATCAAGTTGATGAAATGGCCAATGGTGATGAAGGGACAAAGAGATGGACAATTAGACATATGTCTTTGCAACCGGAGAGAAGGTATCAAAATAATCGATACCATGTGTCTGAGCAAAGCCCTTCGCCACAAGTCTGGCCTTGATGCGATGAAGGATGTCATCTGCATTGAGTCAGACCGTATAGATCCATTTACAGTCGACCGGCTGTTTTCCAGCTGAAAGGGGGACCAGATCCCAAGTGTGATTGTCACCGAGAGCCTGCAATTTATCCCGCATTGCCTGAAGCCATCCAGGGTGAGATTTGGCGCCGCCAACCGTGCGGGGAATAGATATCGTCTCTGAAGCAGGAGCATCAGACGAATCTAGGACGATGGTGTCCTCGGCCTGGACGGGGGATACAGTCAACGGGCGGCGGGAGTAAACAATGCCAAACCGATGACCAACAGAGTGGGGCACCGGAGGTGGGTGGATGATGATAAGAAGACAATCATCGATGGTGGTGTCTGGATGGGGAGAGGAAGGAGTGAAAGGAGAGCTCTCAACAAACGACACATCCGCAGAGATGATATATCGTCGTAAGTCAGGAGAGAAACACCGGTATCCGCACCGAGTGCAGGAATATCCGAGGAATATGCAACGGAGGGATTTGGGAGAAAGTTTGGAGAGGTTGGGACGAGTGTCCCGAACATAACACAGACACCTAAACACACAGAGTGGAAGTGGGTGAGGAGGGAGAGAGGATAACAGAGTCCGAAAAAGAGTCTCCCCATGAAGGATAGAAGAAGGGAGTCGGTTGAGGAAGAAGGTAACAGTCAAGATGGCGTCGGACCAAAAAAGAAGAGGCACCTTCATGTGGAATGGGAGGGCACGAGCGGTCTCTAGAATATGGCGATGTTTCCGCTCAGCCACTCCATTCTGCTGAGGTGTGTAGGGGTAGAATGTCTGATGAATGAGGTTTTTATCCTTGAGAAACTGCTGAAAGGAAGTGGATAAATATTCTCGTTCATCGTCGGAGCAAAGACATTTAAGGGAGGTGGAGAATTGAGTATGAATTTCATTATAAAAGGTCTGAAAAGTAAAAAATATTTCAGACCGATCACGAAGAAGGTAAAGTCATGTCATGCTCGAGTAATCATCAATAAAGGATATATAATAATTGTACCCGGACTGGCTAGGAACCCCGCAAGGACCACATACATCGGAATGAATAAGGTCGAAAGGATTCGCAGCACGCGTTTCCAGAAGATGTAAAAGTAGCAACACAATTTAAATCTTTGGTGAGTTTGATGATAGAGATAAGATTAAATGGACTGTCACTGACATGAGTTACTGAAGCCATGTGAATAGACGGGGTCAATGAGCATGTGCCAAACCCCAGAATGGGGATTTTTAATCCATTAGCAACAGTAATTTCAGAGGCACCTGTATGTGGATGATAGATAGTGAACATACCGGAATCCCCTGTGAGATGTTCAAACGCATCAGAGTCAAGCATCCAAGCTGTCGACTGAGGAGATATACCCGCGGCATGGCCACCAATTTGAACAATGGTGGCTGGAGAAGAGGAAGGGGGCAAGGCAACCCGATAAATTGTATAAATGCAATCTCCTCCAGCGAGAGCGTCAGTTTGTATCGGGTACTCGAGACCGGTGACGGAGCATGGGACAGCTGCTCAGGCGAGCGCACAGACGGAGGGATGAAGCGTGGGGCTGCCGTGCGGGAAGGCCGACAACTTAGACGAGGGGGCGGCCTTGCAGGAGTGTCGGCGACTGGAGGTGGTGTCGGAGTCCTGCGGGCGGAAGTGCCAACCATGACGGAGTCGGTGGGCGCCATGCGGGAAGCAGGCCGCTGGAAATGGGTCGTCAGTGTTGCGGGAGTCATTGTGGTGATGGTGGCCCGCACAGAAGGTGGGCCGGAAAGGGCCGAGGAGGACAGTGACCGGGAGATCGTCGAGAATGCGCAAGTGGGGCGGGCCGGGAAGGACCGTGAGGAGGCGGGGTCAGGACTCGCCGAGGAGAGCAGGATCGGGAGGCGCTGAGAGAGGTGGGGTCGGGATGTCGCAAAGGAGGCGGGTACTGGGAGGCCGCGTTGAAGGCAAGGTCGGGTGAAGCCGGGAAGCCGCTGGAGGGAGTGGCCGGAAAAACAGCGAAGGTAGGGTGGGGCGGGAGTCGTCGAGGGAGGCAAGTCGGGAAGCGCCGTAGGAAGCAGGGCCTGGAAGTCGCGACAGAGGCGGGGGTTAGGAGTCGCGACGGGAGGCGGGCCGTGAACAGCGATGAGAGGCGGGTCGGGAACCGCGACGGAAGGTGGGGCCGGGAACCGCGACGGGAGGCGGGGCCGAGAACCGCGACAGGAGGCGGGGCCGAGAACCGCGACGGGAGGCGGAGCCAGGAACCGTGAGAGGCGAGCCGGGAAGCGCTAAGGGATGGCAGGCCGGGAGTCGCAGATGAAGGGTGGGCTGTCGGGACGCCACGGGAGGAGGCGGAGCGAAGGATTCCGCCTTGAGGGAGTCGGGGCCTGGCATAGCCGGGAAACCACAGGGAGAGCAAGATCGGACGACGCTGGGAAGCCGCTGGGAGGGCGGGCTGATCAGCACGAGAGAGGCCGCAGCGAGGGCGGGGTCGGGCAGAGCCGGGAGTCCGCAAGTTCGTAGGGAAGGGCGAGGCCGGGTAGAGCCGGGAGTCCGCAGGCAGAGGGAAAAAAATAACGGGATTTTTCCTCTGATGCCATGTAGAGGCGAATTCTCCTTACCTCAAGGTGAGGCGGAGACATTCTTTTATAAATGGGTAAAATAGATTACACGGTGGAGTATTCCGATGTGAAACTCAGAAATGCCTTCTATAATAAAACAGGGTTCAACAGTCTTCTTCATGCACAGTGAATGATCATTGTTTCCTTCACGCGTGTGAAGATCTTAAGCGCGCGAACCTCTCCTTCAAGCTCATTGTCTCTCTATGCTTCGGGAAACATTGTGTGGGTGACACTGTCTCACAGATCTTTGAGAGCCAGGGAGGCACGTAACTGCGTTATCTCGATAGCTTCGCGAAACTCAATTCATCGCGAAGCACAACGAGTGTGCAATGCACAAGTCGTATGCTCGCGGAAATTTTCTCCTTCGCGCAAGTAATAGCTGCGTGGGAGGGTTTCTCCTTCGCGAACCCGCAGATCGCGGTGCTCTATTTCTCTAGAAATGAGAGCTTCTCAATATCTCAGCAGCACCCTCGATCAAGGGTTCTTCTCCTTTTATAGACGATGAGCATCACCTCATTAAACCACCATAGATCCGCTTTTTAAGTCGTGTCCAATACTCATTCAAAGCTCTGAGAATAATGTCATATCTCGACTTATTTGAATCTTCATGCGACGCCAAAAATAATGGGGTCTCGGCTTCGTGATCCTCCTTTGCGGTGAGCTCCTCACGTGCATGCAATGAGGATCGCATGCTCCTCATTTATATCCAAGCCCGAACTCTCTCATGCCTGAATGGCCTCCTGCAATTATCGTTTGCAGTTCGGCCATAGCTCATTTTCTTCGTTTTATCGCATGCATGCAAAAGGTAGTTGCATGCATGATTTTGAGATGATAAGACGATCCTCATTCCGACGATGAGATCTTCAAAAATGGTCGGAGTCGTTCATGGCAGGTTCAGCCTTAGTTTCGGCGTACTGGTGTTCATCGAGGAGTGCCGAGGAAGAAGACGATCCCTTGGTTGATCGGATGGCACAGATAAACTCAATCCAACAGTGCGGGAAATGTCCGTAAGTTTTTTAAGCGGAGGAACGATATCCCACCTTCGTTTGTCCCACATCAAAACTTCGTAGCGGTTGGGGCGCGGTATATCAATCAAAGCGCGCTTGGAGCCGCTCAGAAATCCCGAACCCCCCTTCTTGTCATGTCGCCCTGCACGGTGGCGCCGCCTCTGCTCCATGCGCTCTCTAGGCCTTATACACGGACCTATGCGAGCGCGCTCCTGCACCCACCTATGTCGCCTCCTGGTTGCCTATGGGTGACCTCCCTTGGGCACGATTGACCCCCCGGGTCCCGCATGTGCCCTCGGTTGAGGGTGGCCTTGGCTGCCAGGGCGTGGGCCTATTTTTGTAAAGGCCACAATGTATACTTAGAACAATTCTAAGTAATAAAAAGAAATACAAGCCTTCCTCAATAAAAATGTCAAGCCAACTTCTTCTCAATCTTCTTTTCTCCTTTATTTCATGCAAATGCAATTCATTTTGCATGACCTTCATCATGCTCAATTCTTCTTCACGTCATGAAATATGAAATTCATATTTCATTCCCTTCTTTAATCTTCCAAACATTGCTGTAAGCAATGTGTCCACTATGACACATGTCTTTGGTCATTTAAGATCAGCACAACAATCATCGGATCTAACATAGAGAATTGTCCAAACGTGACATCCAATGCCATAAAATGAATCCATAACAATTCTTCAGGTATCACCACTTCATTCACATCTCATCAAACACAAATGCAACGCTTAGCCCAACACACTGTCCAGGTATTCTTTAGTAGATTTCAAATTTGGTTCATGTTCTTCACTAACCTTCCACCACGGCAGATCAGCATTAGGCTCTTGATAGGTACATGCATTGTTGTTACCGGATTGCTGAGGTCCCAACTTTTTAAACCTCCTTAGCGCCTGTTGTGCATGCTTCCAGAGATTTGCAACAGTCATTGCACTTACCTCTCGCCTAATATGTTGCCTGCAGCTTCCAGAAATAACAATTTGGAAGATCCTAGTTTCCTATCAGTAGTACTTCACGTATTAGCAACAGACTCCTCTGCAGTACCAGCTGGATTTTGAAAATTTCGGAGTAATAAACGCTGACCTGACATCTCATGGCCAACACCAATCCGCATCTGACCAGTCTGGTTACTCAAGCACACTATCGTTTCATCCACTATTACAGTCTATTCCTGCGGCTTCACCAATTCCGCGTGTTGTTGTCATTCAAGCAACTTAGTTAGAGCCCGTTATTGTGGGTGCACAGTCTGCAACTTCCCTCGCGGTTGTTGCTCGTTCACGGCAAGGGGTACTTTAACAGGATTTGTTTCCTCTTCCTCTACATCGCATTCATCAAGTCGCAGACTAGGATCATAATTTACCTCACGCGTAGTACTTGCCTTTCCGCTAGCCCTGAACAGGTCCAGTTTGCACCTCGCTGCTTACACCATGACTCAGACTTACTCGACAAACAGTAGTGTCAAGTGTTAGGCTAGTGTGTGTGCGTGACTTAGGACAGGGTGAAGAAACTACTGCGCGCTGAGAATTGAGTATGTCATTACCAGATCAATCGGCTTTTACATGAGAAATTACAGAGAAAAACAACAGGTCCGACTCCGGAGAGACCACCTCCTGGACTTCCGCCTACTGCGATGTCGAAGAGCTCGGAACCACCTCAGCTCCCGCCTGAATCCGTTCCAACAGATTCGGTTCTGTTTTCCACGGTTTTACGTACCATCCCCTTGCCGCCCACGTGCCCCACTTATATCACTTTCCACTAACTGTCCGCATTTCCCTTTCTACCCCTCCTCTTATAAGTATAAAGTATTGGTGGGCGAGAAGTAACCGGAGGAGTAGATGATTCAAGGGAGGGAACCGAACTGCTCACATTTTCCCCGTCCCGAAATGGCACCTTGTCCTCAAGGTGGAGATCAGGGAATTGAGCCAATAAATGCTCTGCGTCTTCCCAAGTAGATTCCTCCTGCGGCCTGCCACACCATTGAATCAACCAGCTACCGTAGGGACGACCGGAAACCTGTTTTGTATCCAAAATAGCAACAGGAACAGAAAAATCAGTGGCATTGCTAGCCCAAGAAGCAGGAAGTTCGGAACAAGCTGTAGATGAACCAATGGCACGCTTGAGCTGGGAGACATGGAAAACCGGATGGATTCGAGTAGTGGGAGGTAAAGAAAGCTTGTAGGCAGTATTTCCCAATCGAGCCACAATGGGATAGGGCCCATAAAAACGGGCTGCTAACTTTGGGACGAGCTTGGTAGATTTAGTAGTCTGAATATTGGGCCGAAGTTTGACGAAAACAGATTCACCAATATCGAAAGTAACATCTCGACGGTGCTTGTTGGCGTAGCGGACCATCAACTGCTGTGCACGGAGAAGATTGTGCCGTAAATGAAGCAAAAGCTGATCACGCTCAAGGAGTAGTTCAGCCACGCTGGCAACTGGGGAATCCCCACCCAAGAATCGTTGAACAACAGGGGGCTTGCGGCCATTTACTGCTTCAAACGGGGATAGTTTGGTGGAGGCATGTATGGCTGTGTTATAACAATACTCGGCCCAAGGAATGCAACGGGACCAAGTAAGTGGCCGTTCGGAAGCAAAACAACGGAGGTAAGTTTCAAGACATTTGTTCACGATTTCTGTTTGGCCATCCGTTTGTGGATGATACGAAGAACTCATTTTTAAGGTAGTGCCTTCCAATCTGAATAATTCGCGCCAAAAATTACTGACAAAAACGGGATCACGATCACTAAGAATAGAGCGTGGGATACCATGAAAACGGACCACTTCCTTAAGAAACAATTTGGCCACTGTCTTGGCTGTATAGGGATGGCGTAGAAACAGAAAATGAGCATATTTGGTCAGACGGTCCACTACAACCGTAATAACAGAAAACCCTTGTGATCTCGGTATGCCGGAGATGAAATCCATAGAAATCTCGTCCCAAACGAGTTCCGGAATGGGAAGCGGTTGAAGAAGCCCCGCTGGAGATTGTGCTTGATATTTATGGCGTTGGCATGTGTCACACTCAAGAACATACTGCTGGACACGTTTGGTCATTCCCTTCCAGTATAACCCTGCCGCTAGACGTTTGTAAGACTTCAAGAATCCAGCATGGCCTCCAACTGGAGAAAAATGATAATAATGGAGGAACTTAGGAATAAGGCTGGATTGGGTCGACAAAACCAATCGATTTCGATAGTACAGTAACCCCTGATGGACAGAAGAATAGGGTGGGCGACAGTCGGGATCGAGCTGCAAAGCTGCAGACAAATTTGTGAGCACAACGTCACTCTGGTATTCTGCCTTAACAATATCAAGATCCAACCAGAGGGGTTCGGACACTGCTGAACCGAGAACAACCGAATCGCTGTTACTGTCCAGGTCCCCTGTGGCGCGACGGGAAAGAGAATCCGCTGCGTGGTTAATACGCCCAGGTTTGTACAGCACCTCAAAATCAAGTCCTAACAGTTTTGCTTTCCAATTTTGCTGATTAGCTGAAGGAAAACGCTGGCTGAGCAAGTGTTTTAAAGCTTTATGATCAGTATAGACTATGAAATGTGTTCCAACCAGATATTGCCGCCAATGATCGACGGCCAGGACAAGGGCCGTAACTTCCTTTTCGTAGACAGATTTATTCAGATTAGCTTCAGCTAGAGCCTTACTGAAGTAAGCCACGGGTCGACCGGACTGCATAAGAACAGCACCAACCCCACGGCCCGAAGCGTCACATTCTATAACAAAGGGCTGCTGGAAGTTTGGCAGAGCAAGCAAAGGGGCAGATACCAAGCAGTCCTTGAGGAGAGTAAAAGCCTGCTCTTCAACTGAGGTCCAATGAAAATTATTTTTTTTTGTCAATTCTGTTAATGGTTTGGCAATCTTGCCGTAACCAGCAACAAATTTTCTGTAGTACCCCGTCAATCCCAAAAAACCACGGACTCCCTTCACTGTTTGTGGGCGTGGCCAACCAAGAATACAGTTCACCTTTGTCTGATCCATGGAAACTCCCTCAGAAGAAATTACATGGCCAAGGTATTCTACGGATTGTTGGGCAAAAAAGCATTTTTTCCTATTTAGGTGGAGCTGATTGGGTGGAGCTGATTGTGGGTGAGTATCTGGAGAACGGTTTCCAAGTGAGCCAAGTGGTCCACCCAAAAATTACTATAAACGAGAATATCATCAAAAAAACCAAAACAATCCGCCGCAGATAAGCCTTGAAAATTCTGTTCATGGTAGACAAGAAATTCATAGTACCCCTCATGTGTGCGGAAAGCAGTTTTGGGCACATCCTCTGTTTTGACCTGGATTTGATGGAATCCAGATTTTAAGTCCAGCTTGGAGAAAAATTTGGCCCCATGCAACTCATCCAATAACTCTTCTATGATAGGGATAGAGAATTTGTCCGGAACAGTGAATTTGTTGAGTGCCCGGTAGTCAACACACATCCGCCAGCTGCCGTCTTTTTTTACGAGTATAATGGGACTGGCATACGGACTGTTGTTGTGCTGAATAATTCCTTGTTCAAGCATCTCACTAACTTTCTGTTCGACTTCATCCTTGAGGTAATGAGCCAGCTTATAGGGACGGATACTAACTGGAACTGAACCAGTCACCAGAGTTACCACATGATCTGTTTCCCTGCTCGGAGGTAAGCCATGTGGCTTTTCAAACAAGAAATGAAAGCTGTTCAAAACTTCTTCCAACTGCTGCTGGCCAGCCTGTGTCCCTATTCCCGTTTTTTGTGCTGGAAGCTGAAGTTGGGCCTGCCAGCTCCATCCCTCTAACAACAGGTTCTTAGTTTGAACTTTTGGTTGAGTACCCTATTGGAGGTCCTTCCCGGCCGATTTTCCCTGGAGTTTAATCTCCCGACCACACCACCAAAATTCCATGGTCTTGTGGTTCCAGTTGGTTAAAACACTGCCCAGGTTCCTCAGCCATTGCATGCCCAAAACGATATCTGGTCCCCCAGTTTCAAACACAAAAGCATCCGCTTCCACAATAAAATTTTCTAGGCTGATTTTTATCTGCTTACATAAGCCCCGAGAGAAAGCTCGTGACCCATCTCCTAGCTTTATCCCAAAAGTGTTGGTGGGGCTTACCTCCACATTAGCTAATTTTGCTAATTGTCTGGAGATGAAGTTATGACTCGCTCCACTATCAACAAGAACCAGCACTGGTACTCCGGAGAGATGTCCCTCAAGCATCATGGAATCAGCCCCCGTTGAACTGACACTTCGGAATTCCACTGCTTCTCCAGGCGTTTCTGGGATTCTATCTTCCTGTTATCCTTTTTCTGGCAACAAACAGCAATCGAATTCAGCAATGCCCTCCCTCCTCTACATCTCCTCAGGTTCCTCTATTTCCCAGATCAACATCCGAAGATTTTTATCAGGACATCAATGCATTGGCCCAAAGGTTGGCCACACCGGAAACGCAACCCTTTCTGCTTTCGTTCCTCCCGTTCCTGACGACTCAAAGCCTTCACCCCATTCCAGCGTTCCTCTCCAACAATTTTCTTGAAATCTTTCTCTCGTCGACTGGAAACTAGAACTGGTCGGTCAGCTGGAACATTTGCTATTATCAGACTGGGTTTCCGAGTCCAGGGAGTTGCCTCTGGTCGAAGTCGTGAGCTCCGGATTAGCCCTTCACTGACCAATTCCTTCTCAGCCTTCCGTGCTAACACTATTATCCGACTTCTGTTCGCCGGCTCATGCGTAGATATCCGGTTCTCTACTTCTGGGCGCAATCCTCCCATGAACAAGCTCATATACCACGACTCCGGGAAATCCGAGATTCTTAGAGCGATCTGCTCAAACTCTTCAATACACTCGTCCACTGTACCGGTCTGCCGCAAATTCTTCAAGTACCTCAGCGGATCACCATCAGTATTTTTATCAAACCGATCCATAACAGAAACTTTGAACAAATTCCAAGTCGGTTCCGGCGTTCCTTTATGCCAAGTAAGGAACCAGTACAACGTTGTTCCCTCCATACAAATTTGTGCATAATGCAACTTCATATCCTCTGGAGTATGATTGATGAGAAAATAGGTGTCTGCCTTTGTCATCCACCCAAACGGATCTTCCCCAGAGAACAGAGGTAATTCAACTCGTCTCGACACTCCGCGCATCTCGTCAAAAGATATGTCCTCCTCCACAGAGGTTTTTCCTCTAGCGCGCCCCCTGTACTCCACACTTCCAGACTCTTTTCCTTCCACAGCTTGCGGCACTGCCTTACTTTGTTTTTCCATTTCAGAGCCACGCTCCAACTGTTGCTCCACTTCTTTCATCCGCTCCTTGGTCTGTTCCTCCAAATTCCGAACTCGAAGTGTCATCCGCTCCTTGATCTGCTGTGCGACGTCCATCGACACTCGCTGACTCTCGTTTTGCACTCGCATCAGCTTTTCCAAATTCTCTTGCATGGAGGTCATCGCAACTTTGATACTCTCCATTGCCGACTCAACCAATCCTATTCGATTCTCCATCCTGGTTTGCATCTACTGCGCGATGTTTTCTTCCAGCTCCAATCCGTTCTCCTCGTCACAGTTCCCCAGCGGAGTCGCCAAATGTTAGGCTAGTGTGTGTGCGTGACTTAGGACAGGGTGAAGAAACTACTGCGCGCTGAGAATTGAGTATGTCATTACCAGATCAATCGGCTTTTACATGAGAAATTACAAAGAAAAACAACAGGTCCGACTCCGGAGAGACCACCTCCTGGACTTCCGCCTGCTGCGATGTCGAAGAGCTCAGAACCACCTCAGCTCCCGCCTGAATCCGTTCCAACAGATTCAGTTCTGTTTTCCACGGTTTTACGTACCATCCCCTTGCCGCCCACGTGCCCCACTTATATCACTTTCCACTAACTGTCCTCATTTCCCTTTCTACCCCTCCTCTTATAAGTATAAAGTATTGGTGGGCGAGAAGTAACCGGAGGAGTAGATGATTCAAGGGAGGGAACCGAACTGCTAACATCAAGGAATAGGAATTAAATCGATGAACAGTCAGCTCAACAGATGCATGTGCTTGCATCAGCACCATCTGCAACATCCCATGCGCTTGTGTAGTCGAAACCACTGCTACACTCCGGTTTCCTTCTTCAGTTTCCAGTCTCAAACTGCTTAATCCATCTCCAGCAACAACCAACTTACCTTTTCTAGCTTCTGGTGTCATCCTCTCTGTCTGTTTACACAGCATCGTCATCATAGCCTTCAACCCCTGCCTTTAGGCAGCAGCTCCAGCAAGACCCTTAAGCAACACCCCCCCAACCCAGGTTCCTTTCATAAGGTTCTTTAGAGGTAATGCCTCTCATTACAGTGTGGAGCGCTAGTCGCTAGCCGCTGACCTGGTGGAGAGGTTTGGGGTGTTCGCTGACTGGTGTTCACTGACTGGCAAGTCGGGACTTGACACGTGCCAATTGGAAACCAAACCCAAGGATTAAATCTTATTGTAATGAATTCACATAACTTCCATAACCCCAACATGTTCTTATAAATAATTTCAACACCTATCATTCATAATACTTCACAGAATGTAAAATTTCTCCTTTTAAACCATTATTATTGAAATCACCTGGATAATTGATCAAAACATCAAAAGCTAGCACTGAAAAATCCAATTCCTTGTGGGTCGACCTTGATACTCCGCTACTATATAGTAGAGTGAGGGAATTAATTTGACGTGTCTTGTGATGAGCGTGCCAAAATGCATTACATCTTAGAAGTTTTGAGTTAAAAACATGATTGATGTGAAGGCTATGTAAACTGCGCCACTTAAAAAAACAATTAAAAATTACAGATGCAGAAGCTGAAAAATTGGTTTCTGCGCACCTGTGTCCAATAACAAAGCGAATGATAATGCCTTTTTCTTCTTCAAGGATTTTTCTCTTTTCACCTATAATTATTCCATAAAAGCTGTCTGAGAAAAAAGAGCCGAGCATTAAACGGAAATTGGAAAACAAGCACGATATTTTATGTTTCATGAACCTTGAGGGAACCAGGTTGCACGAACTGAATCTCTTCTTTTCCGGCTGCTAAAAGCGGTATTAATTCCCACAACCATTAGATATTTTCTCTTTCTAGACACTTCATTAGTCTTCGCCACTTCTGATATAGGAGAACCGTTGAGTATGGACTCTTGTGCTGCCCTCGCAGCAGCTAACTCCATCTCTAAATTGTAAATAGTTTTATCAAGTGTCCTATATTCAACATAAATTACCTTTAACTCGAATTGCGAACATCAAGAAAGGGCATTGAGTAAAGTATCCAAGCTAGATCTTACTGAAAGGCGTCATGAGTCATAAATACTTCACCAAAAATGTCTTTAAAATCTTGCTTTGAATTCATCTGAAAAGGCCAAATGCTATGCATAAACCTAATGGAAATCCAGCAAGAAATAAAAGGGCATGCAGCACTCACTGATTTCCCATCACAATCTTGAGAAGCCAACTTTAGTTTTCCATGTTCCAGAGCAATTGTTTTTGGAAACCCTTTTGAAGATTCAGGCTCCGTCCACATCCTGTTAGCACATTGTATGCAACACAAAGTAATGTTTAAATTGCAGGGAAAGTAAAAAATGCAGTGTTTGGTATGTCTTCACTTGACAACTGATGTTTGTTCTTTTCAAATCGTTCAGTAAGGACGTTTTTTTGTATTTTATAATTACGTTACGCTATAATCTTATATTTCAAAAGGAAATGGAGGCAATCAGACTTCAAGGTTTGATTGCAATTAATTTACAGATGCAATGTTATATTGCAATCACAATTGTCAAACGGAATGCTGCAAAATGATTGCAGACTGTTAAACTACGTTGCAAAGCTATTAAAATCCTCATACAAAACATTGCAAAATGATTGCACTGTTAAAATAGTGAAAATTGAAAACCTCGGATTAAACTGTTAAAATCTAAAACCAATGGAGTTGGGGTTTTGAATTTTAAAAGGTAAACCAATTAGACGCAGAAACACGACATGTTGTTCTTAATCAATCAGAAACGGAAGGAAAAGTGGCGAATTCAAGTTTTAAAGCCCCGTATTTAAAGCCCCTGAAAGCACGGCCGCCACAAAAAGCATTTGAAAAGTCACGGTGACCCGGCCCAATAAACGACACGGTAATCTTAACAGAACAAAGGTCGAAGATTCAATTTGCACTCACTCTGTTAACCAGAACCCTACAAGCCAAAGCCTTCGAGCAAAAGCGATTCAATTGTGACAACGGAAAACGGAAATTCCAGAAAGTTTTGCACCTATTAGTGAAGAGCAGCCCAGCGCAGAAGCTTCCGAAGCAAAGTAAAAGCGTCCACTTACGAGAGATGAGACCTCTTGAAGATGCCTCTCCTTTGCTCTTCAAAGTCATCGTCATTTCAGAAAACCCTTACCCTGTCTTCTCCTACACTCCTAGTGGCAATTTTAACAAAAAAAAAACATCGAAATAGCCGCATCGAAGAAGGCCTGAAACATAGCAATCCTCGAGAACGGGCACTTTGCGGAAGAATCAATGCCGACGTTCTGGGAAGAAATTTAAAACAGAGGGGACAATCCAAAGCAGCAACACGTTACTGAGAATGGAGTATTTATCATGTGTTTAAATTCCTGCTCTGTCTCCTCTCGCTCTCTTTCCGTCATCCCCACTGGTTTCGCGTTCTACAAGTTTTTCTCTCTGGAACTTTAAAGGCAAGGGACGTCGACCAGCAGTGAGGAGACCCACGAACCGCCAGCTCTGCTTCTACCAAATTTACCGAACACTGCCCAGCTCCTCCAAACCAGGCGGTCCGCTCCCCTTCCCTTCCCCCACCTGCAACAGCTGGACACAGTATGAAACTTGTGATGAATAAACATCCCGTCGACTGTAATCCTCATTGCATAATCAATTAAATATCTATATATATATATATATATCCATATGTGGTCCATAAATCTTCAAACGACGATCTTGAATCTTCAGGTTATATTGCAGTAAATACAAATGGTTTATGTGTATCATGTTAATGGCACCAAAAAAGTTATTTTGCTCTATCTATGGCTAGTTTAGTACTAACCGGTGGAGATGGTTGGTCCATCGGATGGATTGTGTGGGGTGCCGATTTTATTGAGTGGTCTAATTCGATTCACATAGAATGTGGGTTTAAAAAATAAAGGTCCAGTCCTATTTGTACTAAACTTAAAGACTAACAGACATATCCATAGATTTAAAGAAAATAATATATAATATTTTTTTTATGAACTATGATAAAGTAGAACGGGAAAAAAGAAAGACTTATTCGGTGAAAATATTTAGTTTTCAATTAACAACGACTGACAGATCTCATATTTTCATATTTTTACATATGTTTTTAAATGTTTTAATCTATTCCTATTAATCAATTTGATCTTATTTGAATCATTTTATGACTTTTGGTGAGTTTTGAGCTTAAGCGTGAAAATTAGTTAATTTTGGACATTTAACAGTTTTATGTTACCTCAGTATTTCGAGCATAACTCCTACAATATTCATCCAATTTATGTGATTCCCTTTTTGTAAGATGAAATGATTTGTGGGCTACATATAAGTCTTTTAGACCAAGTGTCAATTCGAACTCCAATATGCCAAACAAAATCGGTCAATGTGAACACTTATTCTGACTGGAAGAATAGACCATAACTCATTCAATGATCCATACCTTGGGCTACCGACCACCAAATTGAGTGCTTCTAATTGGGTTCAAAAGAAAAATCGACGATGAAGTTTCACATTAAATTTCATGGAGAAATTATTTGATAGGCCGCCCTTCAACCGATCAAAGTAGGGTTGGTGGAATGGTGATTGGCGGCCAGAAAAAGTCAGGTCTACTAATTCGGCCATAACTCATTCAACACGACTCCAAATGCCTTGAAACTTCGTGGGTAGATGTCCAACTACATTCCTCAACTCTTATAAGAAGGGACCTCATCCTGATTCGAGGAGATGGTGGATAAATCGAAGATGAACTTCTGGTGGACAGATTCTGGAGGAAATGTTCATGTTCTTCTTTTTCCCTCTTTTATTTCTTTTTAGTTTTGTAATGCCTTATTCTTCTCTCTTCTTGTCAATTACCCTTACCATGGTGGGGTAAATCTTATGAGCGATTGGGGAAGGTTAAGATTTTCATTTTGTAATGTTTGAGTTCATGCACTTTAAGTTATAAAATGTTTTCTCTATTCTGTAAAGTTGGTTTCAATTTGTAATAACAGTTTATATTATCTTATGCGATTGTATTTGATTTTATATTCTGTTGTTATTATTGCTTTATTTAATGGAAATAATCTCCCTTCACTAGGTCCTGGTTTATATACGATGGAATAGATCAGAGATTGGTGTTGAAGCACTTGGCGATTATCAGTACAAGTGAGAGTTGTAGTGCATATTCAAGATTGTTTGGGATAAACAAGACCCGATCGGGAATTGCCTAAATTAATTGAAAGTATTTGTTGCAACTCTTTCACAAAAGGAGAGTATACCAAAATAAGATCTTGTTAAGGGTTACTCTCACCAACACCATTGGCCAAAGAAGTGAGAAGAAGCGATTGTGGAATCTCACTTTAATCGGCTTAGCAAAAGAGAAATGAATAAAATCGAACTACGATAACATTGCAATTGGAAATCCAACCCTGAATTGATCACCCAATTTTATATTGCTATTTTCAATCACACAATATTTTAATTTATTTTCCATATTTTACTTAATTTCTTCCTCTTGTTTCATTTCTCTCAATTTCTAAACCAAACAAATTCAAAAACAAAGTGAAAAACATGATTGTTATGTGCTCCTCTCTCGAGACAACCTAGGTAAACCACTATACTATATTTTAACTTAGTAAATAATTGTTTTTTCCACACCCCACGACAGGCACGTGTCAAAACTTGGTGTCGTTGCTGGGGAGGCAACGCCACAATCTAATTATAAATATTTTAAACTTTTCAAAAAAAATCAAAAATCTTTTGCCATGTTGTTTTCAAATGATCATTTCTTTAATTCATGGAATAGTTACCCACCAGTGAAAAAACCAATTAATATCTCACCCTTGTCCATGGAGGATGATGTTTCTATAATTGTTAGACAGGTGAGGTTATTTTCTAAATCAAATAACGGGGATCAAGAATTCAAAGAATTCATTGTGGGCCTAAGGGAGGACATGAACCAGAAGTTTTTTGAAGCGATGGCCTGAGAACTAACTGAGTTCTCCCATTACTTTCCATAATTTTATAATTTGGCCAAGATACAATAATTGGAGGAGCCTGACTACCAACCTTAATCTACTACTACTCAACTTCAAGAGATTCTTTCCACTGAAGAAGCAATGGAACCCGAACAAAATTCGGGAGATTATTTTTTCTTAAACTCATTAACTTATAATTTTGTTGAAATTGAGTTGATTATCAACTCCCCTTGCTTGAAATTTTCAGATTTGGACAACAATTGTATTGCCTTTGTGGATGAGGAAAAATAAGAAGATGCACTTAAAGAGGAACACCTAGAGCTCCCCAAACATGTTGATCATTCATTGGAAGGAGTTCAAGATGAGATCCAAGAGGATTTCCATGAGGAAAAAGAGACACAAGATTCATACATTGAAAGGGAAGAATTTGATATTCATTCTTCAAGTTTCAATTTTATTCAAATAGAATTACACTCTGATTTTCCCTTTGACTATTCTTTTGATTTAGCATACTTTGAGCGACCGTTGGAGAATGAAGAAGAGGTTGCGAAAGTGGCAGCCAAAAAAAGGAGGACTCATTCTTTGTCCTATATCCACCATTCAAGATGCATCTCATTTTAATGGGGGTGGATTTTTCATACTATATCCATATAGTCCTCAATAAAAAGAAAGAAGTTCAATATGGAAATAAGAAGTGTTGGTGGTTTATCTTAAAGAAACTCAACCCACCATTAGATTGGGGATAACCAACTAAAATTTCTCATCTGGAGGCAGTCAAAACCCAGGGCCCACGGGATCAAACCAATATCCATCCTTCTTTTTCTCAATCTATTTCTATTTCAATTTTCTTTCAATAAATTTATTATGTTTTATTATCTACCTTTGGTTGTAGGATTTCATATGTGCAACACTTAGGAGCTTAACTCAATAATGCACTACCAATAAGTCAGGTTGTACCTCTCCTTAAAATTTTATTGCCTATTGTGATTAAATTTAAAATATTATTACATGTTAAATCTACTTGAATGCATTGGAGACACTATATCATTTAAGTGTGGGGAGGGAACCTTTATAGTTTAATGTTTTCAATTGTTTATTTTTCTGTTTTTTTAAAAAATGTGTGTGTTTTTCATTTTTTGCGTGTTTCTAAAATTTTTGAGCTGAAATGATTATCATCACAATTTTTGAAACCCATTTCAATGTGTGAAACGATTTATTTCATGAAACTGAGCTTAAATGAATTCTGAAATTGACTTTGTTTCAAGTTCAAATATTTTGAAATTTCATGAAAAGTACTCTAATTTTTGAATCTCATGTCACATATCACTGCCTTAATCATTGAAATCACTTTCCCATGAGGATTATAAACCTAATTTTCATAATCTTTTATTTTACCTCACTTCTTGAGAGAACCTTATCATGCTTGATTTACCCAAAATTTGAGTTATTCCTATCAAAACTTGTGGGTTTGAGGTACATGTGTTTTAAATGATTGAGACATTTCTTTGGTTTTAAATCCCCCTTTTCAAAATAATCATTTTAATTATGGACCACCTTGTACATTTAATCCTTTTATCCCATAGAATCCATGAACATCCTATTAGGTTAGTCACATTCCAAGCCAATTTTCCCTATCCAACCTGCTCTTGAAGTGAAATTGCATAATCTAGTTGAACTTAAGTGTGGGGGAATTTGTCTTGTATTATGCTACCTCATTTGGTGATACTTTGGGTGGAAAATAAAATGGTGAAGAGATGATTATGCTACTGAAAAAACAATTCTTTTGGAAGCTGTGCCTTTTCTGGAGCTTTCATGTATGAGAAGTTGTGTCTTTCTAGAGCTTCTAATGGAAAAATAAAGTTGTGCCTATCTGGGGCTTTCAAAAAAAATAATGTGATGATTGAAACTTTTACTGATGAAATGATGAATAGTGTGAAATTTCACTAATTTTTTCATGTTTATGGATCTAATTTACTACTAATGGGAGTGAGGAGGAGACCATATTTAAGTAAAAATTAGAATAATGCAATTTTGCTTCAAAAAGAGCCAAGCCCTCCTCATTCAGCCTCATATTTTTTCACATCTATATCCTATCAACCTAAAGCCACAAAACAACCCTATAAAGTCCTCATAATAATCATATGTCCTTTAATCACATCGATTAGAGATATAGGAATTTATCAATCCTATGGTAACCCTTATACGAGTATTGGATGAGAAAAACATTGTTAAAAATTGATATTTGTGTGATGAGAGAAAATGCATGTTAGGTAAGTGTTTTGTGTGCATAGAAGAAGAAATTAAGAGAAAATATATTTAATAAACTGAATTGATAACTTGGAATAATAGTTGTTGATGAGGCATGATATCTTTTATTTCTTGGTAATTAAATTGTTGGATCTCAAGGATATGTGTTGTAAAATTTTATTTTATTTGATTTTGATGTTTACTTGTCCATGAGTCCAAGTGTTAAGTGTGGGGAAATTAATAGAGCTCATATTTTCATATTTTTACGTATGTTTTTAAATAATTTAATCCCTTTTCATTAATCAATTTGATCTTATTTGCATCATTTTATGACTTTTGGTGAGTTTTGAGCTTAAGTGTGAAAATCAGTAATTTTGGACATTTAACAGTTTTATGTTACCTCTGTATTTCGAGCATAACTCCTACAATATTCATCCAATTTATGTGATTATTTTTTTTAGAATGAAATGATTCGTAGGTTACATATAAGTCTTCTGTACCAAGTTCCAATTCTAACTCTAACATGCCAAACAAAATTGGTCAATGTGAACACTTATTCTGGCTGGAAGAATAAAATCATTCAACGATTCATATCTCAGGATACTGACCACAAAATTGGGTGGTTCTAGATGGGTTTAAAAGAAAACTTGACGAGGAAGCTTCAAATTAAATTTTTGTGGAGAAATTATTTGATTAAGGTCTCCCTTCAACTGGTCAAAGTAGGGTTGGTGGAATAGTGATTGGCGACCAGAAAAAGTTAGGTCTACTAATTTGGCCATAACTCATTCAACACGGATCCAAATTCCTTGGAACTTCGTGGGTAGATGGCCAGCTACATTCATCAACTCCTATAAGAAGGGACATCAGCCTGATTCAAGGATATAGTGGATGAACCCAAGCTGAACTTCTGGTGGACAGATTATAGAGGAAATGTTCATGTTCTTCTCTTTCCCTCTTTTATTTATTTTTAGTTTTGTAATGCCTTATTCTTCCCCCTTCTTCTCAATTACCCTTACTATAACACCCCAAGATTTCATAGTACGTTATTTCTTCAATGTAATTTAATAACTTGCACTACACGCAACACTGATTTCAAGCGCACCACGACTTACCAAACTAGCCGTTCAAAAGCGGTTATGAATAGTATTAATTGAATTTTGAATTTTATATAATTATTATAATTTTAGAATCCATATTATGACTTTCTTAGACATAATATAAGAACAAATTCATTTTTTTCAGATAAAAGAAGTATTTTTTTTAAATGCAATTTTACCGCCTTTTAATGACAAACCCTTTTTAAATCCAATATTTGAAACTTTTATATATTAAATTTTACAAAATAAACTTCTTATTTAGAATCGGGACATAAAAATTTAGTTTTGATAAATTTTTGGTGTTTTTCTGATAACTTTCATATTTGGGTGAATAGTGAAAAATACTAAATTTTAACTAAAAGCAACTTTTTTAATCAAAATAATTTATAGTGTTCAACTATACATTTGAATGGTTTGGAAGTATAATTAGATTATATTTTTACCATTTAATCCAATGTTTGTCATTGGAAGTAATTTCACTTTGAAATTGGACATAAACAAGTGTCAATCTTTTGGTAGTTATTATTTCTTAAAACTACGCTTTTTGGTTTTGACAACGGGAATTAATTTTAAATTAATAAATGAAATTTATATATTTTTAATTTTGTAAAATAGACTTCATTTTTGAATTCGGAATATCAAAATTAGCTTTGGGTGAATTTTTGGTATGTTTCTGAAAACTTTCAATTTTTGATGAATAGTGAAAAACACTACGTTATTGGTTAAAACTGACTTTTCATTTAAAATATATTATTTATTTTATTTAAATTTATTTTAGGTCAAAATAGACACATAATACCTATGTAATTTCTATGTAATTTATTGGATTCATTTTATAATAAGTTTAAATATATAAAAATTTTAGTGAAATTTTATCGTCTTTTACCCACCTTCTAGGAGTATTTGAAAATTTGCATAAAACTTAATTTTACCGCTTATGTGAGTTGAATTTCAAAAATAAAAGAGACATGGTTAACCTCAGTAAGTAAAATGTGGTTCAATAATATGAAAATAATTTTTGGTGAATAATAACTTTTGACTTTTATTTACCACGGTTAAAAGTAAATAGGGTAATTAAGGGTAAAAAATGATATTATAATTACCATAACACGTGTCCTAATTCTATTGGATAAGTATATTTCGACCAAAATCAACCTTAGAACAAAAATATTATCCTTTAGGTCCACTTGAATTAGATTAGGGCATTTATTATATTTTATTTAAAGAAAAGTTAAAAGTGTTAAAATTCAAAGTTTATTAACTAAACCATTTTTAATATGGGGTTATACATAAGATAAATTCAACTATAAATATTAATTAGAAATATAAAAATATTTCCTACATAATGGTATTTTATTTATAATTTTTAGACATTAAATAATTAAATTTATTTATGACACAATGATGATGCAGTAATTTCCTTATTAATGAAAGATTAAAATAATTGATATTATAAATATCAAAATAAATATAAATTTACACTTTTGACGCATTAAAATAATTTTACAAGTTAATATTACATGTTAGAGTTTATTAGATAATTTTTTTTGAATTGATAAGGTTGTTATGACTTTCACAAAAACAAAATACCCAATAGTGTCAAAATTGACATAAATGATTTTTTAAAACAAATATTATATTATTAAATTATATAATATTCCTAAAAATCTAAGGTTCATCCAAATTGATTAAATAATATTATATATGTCATTAATGAATCACTTGAGATTTTCTTGGGAGTTTAGAGTAAGTTTATTAACCATATAGTGTAATAATACAAGAAGACACGGTAAAAGTTAAATTATTTAACTGAGAGTTAAATCTAAAAGATAAGGTTAAAATGGTAACCTAAACTTGTCTAAAACCTATTGGTTGAGAGGATATCGACCCATACTCAACTTATCCTTTAAATAAATCATTTTCAAGTCATTATAAACCTAATATGAATTTATTATAAAATAATATTTTAAGTTTTTCCTAAGGTGCCCCTCACCCCTCTTATAAAAGGGCACTTCCCCTTCTCTAAAATTCACACCTCCAAAGCCATTTGTCTCGGCCAAACCCTACCCAAATATCCTCCCAACTATCCTACCTTCATCCTATAGTCCTTACTTTGGTCATAAATCCAACCTAAGGAGCCCTTTTGATCAAATCAAAAGGAAGAACCCGAAGAAGAGGTAATGATTTCACCACCCTCTTTCAAATTCTTTTCTTCTTCCACTTACTCTTTCTTTGTTATTACCATACCAAAATAATAACTCCAGTACCTTATATATATATATATATTGTGATATTATTATAAATATGACATAACCATATTCATTATTTTATCCACCCAATGAATGATAATTTCACCATGCGTGCGTACGTACGACTTACCGTCTGCACGCTGTGGTGTAGTTTGTTATTCAACACTATGTTATTTGGATGGATATAATGATGAGTAATATGTATATAAATAATGAAAATAACATGATAATGTCTCTGTAAAATTAATATACCATCAAATTCCACACCTTTAAGGAAATGATATTGCCGCTCATGCGTACGTACGAATTACCGTCTCCACGATGCGATGAGATTCATTTCCACGTTCACCATTCATCGACGATTATAAAAAAATATATTACTAATAAGTATGTAATATATGAAATAATAATTCTACTGGATATATATATATATATGTATTTATTTACTTAGATATATCTTATTCACTTCCGTTCAATATGATATGAAAACAGAAACAACGTTTATGCGTACGTACGACCTACCGTCTCCATAAACGGTGTTTTCCATTTCATATATCTATCTATTATAAATATTTATATTATAAATATATATGATATATAAATCAAGTTTTATATTTTGGAAGCATTTATATCATGATCTAAATGATACGATCAAGAATAACATGTTAAAATACGTACGATAAAGAAAGCAATTATTACCCGAAATGTTAATTTAACATGAAAATCATTATTAAATGGGTAGTATAAAGTCATAAATGAATAACGTATGATATAATAAATATTAATATGGTTCTTTTATAATCTAATAACATACAATGGTCATTATACAGGAGGTTAAACACACCCTCGACCAAAGAAAAGTGCAAGGTAAGGGTTAATTACTCAATCTCATTATTATCTGAGATTGTTTATGTGTAAGTATTTTCTGAGACATGTTTATTATCCATGTCCATGTTTCATAAAAGACATTTCAAAATGATTCTTTTAAGGTACTCTTTAACTAAAACATCATTTAAATGTTTTAAATATTTATTCTTCTAAATCTTTCTCATTAATGTCCATGTTTTCAAAATGGTTTTAAGGATTTATTTATAGGGACATGAATGCTTTTAAAATATTAATTCCTTTCAAAAGTTTAAAATTGGTATGTGACACTTTGATTCAAAATTGTCTTTGAATTCATTCTTTTCAAAATTTTGTGACTTTTAAATGTTTTCATGAAGAAGGGGTATTTCTCTCAATGCATTTTACCGATCATTTTCATCTTTGTCAACATCCTTTGATGGATTTTAAACTTGTTGGAAGTTTATACAAATATTTCATATTATATTGAAGGTTTTGTGATATGTTTGACTATGGATGTGTTATTTTTATACCATGTATGGTTTATGGATAAAGTATTTACATTTCTTATGCTAGTTTTAATACGAATGTTTATGTTATGTTTAAACCTTTTCATTTGAGGAATGCATTGGACTTAGTAAGTGACGGGTGGAGCCCGTTATAGCTCATTGATGCATCGGTAGGTCTCATGAGACAATTATATGTGGAATTGGCCGAGGCCTTTCCCAATTTGATATATGGTTTTGGCCAAGGCATAAATCATTTTTAGACGTCTTGGCTGAGGCCTTGACAAGATGTTTCAGAATGTCCGACATTATGCATTCCCTCATTATGAAATTAGTTATTACATGTGATTATTCAACTAGTAGAATATTCATGTGCATGTTTATATGGTAATGTTTGATTTATTTTTTCCATATTATGTTCAAGTTTATGTTTGAAAGGCTGTTGTTTTTATTACACATCTTGACTTAAAAGTTTATAGCTTCCGCTAAATTATTTACCCTTACTGAGCATATGAGATCACCCCTTTCTTATGTTTTATTTTCCCAGGATATGAATAAGTTAGCTATGGGTGACTTGCAGGCATAATCTAGAAGGCTTTGACATTTCTAATAGAATAAATTACTGTTGTTTTTCTTTTCAAGTTGTAATGTTGAACTTCATGTATGTAATCTATTTTCCAGGACTACTAAACTGATCGGTCCTTTGGGACTTGATTCCTTATAATCATGCCAATGTATTAAAATAATGCACCGACTTTGGGTAACTGGGGTCGGGGCGTTACACTTACCATGGTGGGGTAAATCTTATGAGTGATTGAGGAAGGTTAGGATTTCCATTTTTTAATGTTTGAGTTCATGTGCTTAAGTTATAAAATATTTTCTCTATTATGTAAAGTTGGTTTCAATTTATAATAACAGTTTATATTATCTTATACAATTGTATTTGATTTTATATTATGTTGTTATTATTACTTTATTTAATGGAAATAATCTCCCTCCACTAGGTTCTGGTCTATATACGATAGAATAGATCAGAGCTTAGTGTTGAATTACTTGGCGATTGTCAGTACATGTGAGAGTTGTAGTGAATATTCAAGATTTTTTGGGATAAACAATACTTGATCGGGAATTGCCTAAATTAATTGAAAGTATTCACTACAACTCTCTCACAAAAGTAAGGAGAGTAGACTAAAATAAGATCTTGTTAAGGGTTACTCTCACCAACACCGTTGACCAAAGAAGTGAGAGGAAGCGATTGTGGAATCTCAATTTAATTGGCTTAGCAGAAGAGAAATGGATAAAATCGAACTATGATAACATTGAAATTGGAAATCCAACCCTGAACTAATCAACCAATTTTATATTACTATTTTCGATCACATGATATTTCAATTTATTTTCCATATTTTACTTAATTTCTTTCTTTTGTTTCATTTCTCTCAATTTCTAAACCAAACAAATTCAAAAACAAAGTGAAAAACATGATTGTTTTGCGCTCCTCTCTGGAGACAACCTAGGTTAACCACTATACTATATTTTAACTTAGTAAATAATTGTTTTTGCCACACCTCATGATAGGTGCGTGTCAATGACCCTAACAACAAAAACTCTTAAAAAAATATATCTTTGATAGTTTATTTATGGTTGTATTAGGTGAGTATAAACTTGAACCTTTTTTTTCACTCATGTGAATTCATTGGGCTAAATTTTTTATTTGGGTTTTTTAAAATTTTATTTTGTTTTATGGGTTTAGAGTTTTAAAATTGGGGGTATGGGTTTTCTAAAAATTTTACTTCATGGGTGGCGTCAATTCACTTGATGCCACTCAATTTTTTTCTTTTTTTTGGTCATTTAGCTTTTGAAACGTTTTATTAATAATTTAAAAATGAGTTATAAAACGTTTTTAAAATGTTTTGAAGTTTTTTATGTTTTAAATAGGTTTTTATAATTTTTCAAAATTAAAAAATTTTGTTTTTAAAATAACGTTTTATTAAAAAAATTAATAATTGACATAATATATATATATATATATTAATAATTAATAATTTTATCATCTATTAATAATATAAATATTTTTTAAAAAATAAAACCGCTTTTGTCTGTCTAATCTGAAGCCTGCACATTAACAAATACAATTAATCATACAATTAATATAAATTTTAAATAAATAATTATAAATTATCAGTATTATTAATTATTAATTATTATTATATATTTATTATTTTTTATGTTAGGTATTAAATATTCTTATTAAAATGTTATTTTAGAAACGAAATAAAAAAATTTAAAAATTATAAAAGCGTACTTAAGAAGTAAAATGTCTCAAAACTTTTTAAAAACTTTTTCATACAAACATTTTATAAAAAATTTATAAATTATAAAATATTAATTTTTATCACATCTTTATTAATTATATAGCTTAAATTATAAATTATTAATAATTTTATATTATATTTTAAATATTGTAAATTATATCATGTTATAAATTATATTAAAAATTATTAATAATTATAAATAATATCAATTATTTATTAAAAAATTAATATATTATAAATAATTTAATTATTAGTTATTTATTTTTAATCGATAATATTGTTCATTAATTAAATGCTAAATATTTTAGTTGTTTGTCATTTATCATTTTTAATTATTAATAAAATTATTAATGAATAATTATATTACTAATTATGTATCATATTAAGTACATCAATAAATTATTAAGAACATTGTTAATTATTATTTATCATGTTAATTGTTAATAATGCTAAAAAAGTGTATTTGAATTATTAATAAATGTTTATGTGGTTAATTAGTAATTAGTAATTATCATATTAATAATATTAATAATATTGTTATTTATTTATTGCTAGTTCTTTAGTTATTAGTTATTTATTATATTATTAATTGTTGATAATAATATTAATGAATAATTATATTATTATTAATTATTTTTCATGTTAATTATTATTATGTTTTTAGTTTTTAATATTCGAATTGTTTAAAAATAAATATATTACTGATTATTATTAATTAATTATCATATTAATTATATTAATAATGTCGTTAATAATAATTAAATTTTACTTATTAAAAAGAAAAAGAAAAAAACATAAAATAACATAACAAAAACGCAAAAAAAATCAAAACACAATAGAAAATAAAAATAAAAAAAGGGCTAGTGTGAAAAAGCAAAAGGGGGCTATTGATGCCACCTACGGTGTCAATTCTTTTGACGTTGAAGTAACTTAGAAACCAAAATAAAACAAACTGAAACCCAAAAAATTAAATAAAAAAACAATTTAACTCACATAAAATTTTAGTCTGATTTATTGTATTACATCATTTTATTTTATTTTTCAAACATAACTTTTTGGAACCCTACTTTAAATTACAGGTCAAATGGGACCCACAGACACCCGGCGAGCTAGTCTGTGCGGGCTCTGAGTTTCACGGGTTGGATCAAACACTATTTGAATTTTTGCTGTGTTAGAATCAGAAATAATTGGCCCTTCGGTATAACAATAATTACGAGATAAAAAATAAAATGAAAAAGTGCAGAACTAAAATAAACATCAGATGTAATGTGTAAAAACCCCCAAAATGAAAGGGGTAAAAACCCATGGACAAATAGAATGATTTCACTATAATAAAATATAGGTACAAATTTTATCTTAATTACAAGGAGAAAACACTTAAGATTTTTTTTTTGAAAATATGGAGAGACACCACACAAAATACTGCACTCAATACTAAAGATGTGTTGCTTGAGAATCTGGTGATGAAAACTATTGGAGGAGATCCATTTTTATAGCCTGCCTATTGAAATAGTGGGTGCCCTCAACCCAAATATACAGTGCTTTTGATTACCACATCGTGTATACAGTTAGTTATACATGATGTATTCTTACCATTATAGTGTAGATTTTTCTACATTCACTATTTAATGGTAAAATTCATAGATCAATTGTCATATCAAAAGGTTATAACAGATCTCAAGCTACAATGAGAACCTCGAAATACTATGACATTAATATTAAACAAATGTCCTATGGTCTAAATACATCTTACTAACTTGACAAAGTAGATGTTTGACTATCAGGTGCTGGAAGCTCATAAGCATTAAGACTTCTTCTCATGAAGTTCGCACTTGGTGATCTCTAGTAGTGAGATCTTGAGGAAAGACCCGCCAATAGGAACACCGCATGTTTTGGGTGTCATTGGATGTTCCTATCTACGAACATGTGTAATGGTCTTCTAACTTGAGACCATTGTCAATGTGTTCCATTTGATTGCGTACTTTGATGCAAAATGAAAACCATGATATTGAAATCGTGACGAGGTAGTTTGTGTTGGGTGCATCATTGGTGACATGACATTGGTTTAATGGTCAAGAAAGGGTTTGCCACTTCTAGGTTAAGGAGGTAATATATCTCGAGCCACGTTGATCAAGATGGAAGTACCTTCATAAGACCATGGTCATGGAAGTCAAGGGTAAGTTCGTCCAGTTAGATCAATAAATAATAAAGTAAGAAAAGGGAGATGACACGGGTGCACGTCCTGCTTTACGGGATATTTAAAGACAAAGAGATTATACTACATAGTACGTGTTCGTAGGTTGATTGTCGCTATTGTGACAATCCTTCTCTCTTTAGGGTTTATGATGGGTTGCTAGATCCCGCTTTTGGTCTGTGAATGATGTTCACTACTATCGAGATATGATAAGGGCCTAGAGAGTCACACACAATAGTGTATTCAAGAATCTTCCCTATTCATTTGAATAGGAGTTTTGGACATAGTGGGCCGCACCATTGGGGTTCGAGATTTGTAAGGAGATACAATCACCAATGCAATAAATAAATTCACATTATTCAAATTAAGAATAACGAGAATTGAATTTATTTATTAAATATATTTACAAGCTTTAAAGTAAATACATAAAAATAATAATTTAATGAGTATTAGTTTAATACATCCTAGGTTCAATTAATTTTTGTGGGAACGACGAGTCGAGTTAATAAATCATTTATTACCGCATAATATATTTATTATGTTATAGGAAAATAATAATAATATTTATGACTCTAATCAGTAGTCATAATATGTCATTTATAGTGCGTTAATTATTCGGGGGTCGGAGAGGTAATTCTGGATAATTTAATCACACACTATATATAGAAGAGGAGAGCCTCCCACTAGTGACTATTCACGGACATTCTCTCTCTTCATCTCTCTCCCAAAATCTAGAGAGAGACGCTTTGGATCCAGGAGCTCGGGTTGAGCTCTCTCTCTCAGGCATTGAAAGCAAGGCGGTGTGGTGATCATCAGAGCGTCGAAGGCATCGTCAGAACTCCACACTAGCACCCGTATTTCGACGATCGACGCACTCACAGATTTTTGAAGCACGTGTGGACGATCTAAAGGAATTCGACTTTGGATTCTTCGACCAACAATCATAAAAAATGAGCAGACGTCATGCACAAATTCATATCTAAACTAAATATTTTATGGTATTAATATTGTGCTTAATATCTTTCATGTGTGATACTGAGGAAGTAATTAGGCAGTGATTCGCTGACGTCGACAAGTTCATGTCATTCGTCAGTGAAAAAATTTTAAATCCCAATTTTGGGGCTTCCTCTGCATGCCTGATGCCTTCACTTGATATCTAAGGGATGCATGAAGATTTTAAGTCAAGAAAAGAATTAAATTTGCATTAAATATAATAGAGGGCATGTTTTAATCCCAACACTGTAGATGGATTTTAAATCCGACATCAGATGACCAAGTTATAGTCATTCAAAATTTTAAATACGAATAAAAAATTTCTTTTGTGGGTGTTAAATCAAATAACACATATATTTCTTTATATACTATAATACCCGAAGACCATCGACGTAAGCAATTCCAGGGTATCCAGTGACCAGAATTGGGTTCTCCAGCAAGGGTGTTTTAATAAATTAATTTTATTAATTAGTTTATTATTATTATTAATTAATTTAATTAATTAATAATTTTAATCAAATCTATTTCATAGACTTCTAGAAGCTTGTGGGCAGCTGTGGAAATCCACACCCAAACATATGTTTTTTTAAAAGTGTTTGGTGAGTGTTTTTCAAAAGGCTGGTTGATTTGAGGGCCAGCAACTAGAAAAATAAAAAAAACAGAGGCAAAACCAAATAGTGGGGGTGGGTGGATTTTTAAAAAACAAATAAATAAATAAATAAAGTCAATTGAGAGGGGCTGATCGACCCCCCTGTCACTTCCTGTGCATGCCGCCCGCACCAGGACGGTGAGCTGCCGCTCACAGCGCTCCCTCACGGCAGCGCCGATCCTAGGCCACCCTCCGTTCGACTGACCTCCCTCCACTCTGGCATGTAGCCGCCCCGCTACCTCCCTATAGGCAAGCCAACCTGCTGGCTGGACCGATTCCCATCCGTCGTGAGGTCACAACCCTTGCCTTGTGGGCCGCCTCCTCTATGCCCTCCCCTTGCTGATCCGTCCGCCTACCCCACTGGCTCCCGAGCCTCGTGCTGTCCAAGTCTCTCTATCATAGCACCTCCGGCACCTTGCCACAACCTTATACTAATGCCAGATTAACCCGACGTCTAGATCTGGACCTCCTGCAAACTCCTGCTTGGCCCCACTTGGAGCTCCGCTGGATCTCCGCTGGACAACCGCTACACAAGACCAGGCCGACTGATTGTCGTCGAGTGAACCCAACTCCTTGTCGCAGACCTCACTTCAATGTAACCAGGGGTGCAACACCCCTTCACTGTGAGATCCTCCTTCGATCGGTGCACCACCGCAGAGACACCCTCCTAGACGGCTCTAGTCATGGATGGTCTAGGTCCACTCCGACATTGCCAGCCTCTACCATGTTGCCGGCCCGAGCCTAGTCGTGCCCTACCTCTATCGCCCATATCTGCGACCACCGATGATCCCCTTGTTGTCAAACGACCAGAACCCACAAGGATCCTGCAGGCGATAGGCAACTTGCTGCGAGTCCCATTAGACCCGAGTTGACCCAAATTGAGACCGAACAGGTCGGCCCGACCAAGAACGAGCGTGGCCTGGCCTGACCGACCTAGAACACCCTTACAAGGGGTCTGTAATTCTCGGGCTCAGCCTTTTTGTATTCGACCTGACCTGCAGAGGCCTTGCCCTGGGTTTTTTAGGGCCAGGTTAATTCCGATATAATCAATAATTAATTAAATTAATTAATTTAATTTCAGTTGAAAATTAAATTAATTAAAAATTAATTATTGGTTTATAATTTTCTCTCTCTAAATTATGGATTTAAATAATTTAATTTGGTGTTAAATTAAATTAATTAATGGGACTGAATGATGAAATTATTGAATTAAAATTAGAGTGAAATTTTAATTAAATAAAAATGCCCTTAAAAATTATTTAATGAAGGTTTAATTTTGTTTCTGCATTTAATTAAATATGCGAGTTAATGCATATTGACTGTTCATGAGCTGTAGACCAACCAATGCATGTTTGGTGCGAGTTTAATTTATTTATTTAATTATTATAATGGTTTGTAATAAGTAGTTTAAATAAAAGATGATTTGTGTGTCATATTAGTGTCATTATATGTATAAGGGTATACACGTCCACTTCAAAGTTGTATTTGATACTCTCTAGTTCCCCTTTCCTGTGTGTGAGTATCATTGTATAATGACGAGACAACAAGTGACTCACTTTGCGCCGAGTTACGACGACACACTATGTCACAAACCGAATCTAGTTGTCATCCAAACTGGCATCTGAACCGGTCTGTGGCAAGGCCTGAAGGGTGTTCCCTATCCCCATGGGCTGAAACAAGTGCCCAGGTATGATAAATAGGTGTTTGGGAATGATTTACTTGAATTTAAAAGCATTAAACAACCAAAAGCAATAAATAAACTGAATCTGAAAATTTAATCCAAACAAACCTTTAATAAAATTCAGAACTGAAATACATGGTTTTTGACAAAGACTAAGAGGTACATATCTCAAAAGTAACAAAAAAAAAACAACTCAAGGACTACCACATGGTAAGGGTCCATCATCCCCAAGCCTTCTCCACAACACTACACCAAGAATAGAAGCTAACAACCCGAACCATCAGTTCTAAAAGCTTTACCCAAACCTATGAAAAACATTACCAAGTCTACTTACACCCAAATGTGTAAGAAAGGTGTGAGAATAAGCACAGTAGGATGCCACCCAAAGAGATTCCATGTGATAAACATTTTAAGATAAAAATCTTGCAAGTTTTTATAAACTATAAATTCTAGTAATAATTTTTAAAAGGATGCAACTACAAATGAAAACAATTTTTAGAGGAGAAACTTTAAGGAACAATTTTTTTTAATGAAAATGTACATGCTACTAAATTTTCCAACCAAACACACCATATGTATATGGTGATTACAAAATAATCAATGAGCACTAGTCACAGAAACACCCCTAGGCACTAGCTAGTTGTGGGCCCCAGGTACCTCGTATCTCGGTGAAAAGTAACCATAACAAATATGTGTTCTTATGCACGAACCACTAGTAGGGAACATACCCATAACCTAGTGGTCCCCAAAATTATCATAATAGTTTAGTTAGTGTTGTCATTGTCAAATTTGCTACATGAAATAGGGACTAAACCACTCTGGATCACTAGCATACTAGTACACGTCTTCCCACCTAGATACCCGGGTTTCCCCCTTTATGCTTGATCAAGTTACACATCTTACAAACAAACCATTTGCACATGAAAATTACATTTCCAAATAAGAAACACATAAAACATCCCACACACATGTCACATAATCCCCTTTTTTATTCAAATTCATTTTAACATCATACTCACACCAAAATAGCCTACAACATGTTTTATGTCTCTTTCACAATTAAATAAATCCTTTAAGCAATTTTTTAAAACATTTCTAAGATGGTACACATCACATAACAACCATTTCAAAAAAAATGGACCATTTCAAAAAAATACTCCTATCAAAATAGTTTTCTAACATGATTTAACCTCTTATATAAACCAATGAACCATTTGAAATATTCCTAAAACAATTCCAAGAAGTATAACCAAACATTCCACATAAAATACATCTAAAAATCCTCTTTTAAAAACCAAATTCATGCCAATATCACACCAATACAGATTTTTCATCCCTAACACCATTTAATAAAAACATTTCATGAACCACAAAACAACCCCAATCGATACCACAAAAGTTACACATGAAAAACACACATTTTCAAGAAAAAATGCAACTTTAAAAACTAAATGCTTAACCAATGCTACCAAAAATAGTTTTTTGTACCACACAAAACATATTAGGAACATTATAAATAAATAAATCAAGCAAGATAACTCATAAAGAAATGCTTACACATGGAATCACCTACCAAAGATGTCAAAAACCCCAAATCTTTGTGCGAAACTTCAACCGCACCACCGCTGCACCACAAGGGAGTAAAAATGAACCTAAAACCACAATATTGGACTAAAAAACTCAAAATAAAACCCTTGGTACAAAAACCTAGTTTCTGGACATTTGGAACTTCAAGGAGGGGAGAAACCCTAAGGAAATGTAAGGAACAAGAGAGGAATTCACTTAAGAAACTTTCAAAAAATCTCCCCAAATACATCAATAGTTGAATCTCTAAGCAACCAAAATTTAAAGGGAGGTTCTAATAAGGCTGAGGAGGTCGAGTGGGGACTAAGATGAGGGAAAAGAGTAAAAATGAATGATTTATGAAAGAAACAAATTCCCATTGAAAATCTAGATGATTTGAGAAACCTTGAGGAAATTTGCCCTCATCCACGATGAAGATGAGCTTCAAAGAGGGAAAATGGAACATGGGGGTGTGGCTAGGGTTTGTGGGCTCAAGTGAGAGGTGGAATGACCTAAAAATGTTAAAAAATGAATGATATATAAAATAAATAAATTATTTCCTTAAATCTAGAAATGGGCTCACGAATTGGTCCAATTCCCGAATAAATCACCCAAATCCACCATGATTATGAGTTTATAAGGGGTACAAATGGATATGGTGGTTTTAATAGGTCAGGGGAGGAAAAGTGGTAAGTGGAATGGGTGAAAAATGTTGAAAATGATGGAGTTATAAAATAAACATTTTTTTTAAATCTGGAAATATGCTCACAGTTTCACCCAAATCTTAAAGAAACCACCCCAATAAACATACCCCAAAAAAGGTGCCACTAGGAGTGTCAAAAATTCAATTACAAGCCACTTCATCCTTATACCTTCCCTTTTAAAAAATAAAAGTCCAAAATACCATCCATGACTTCCAAGACTAATGACTTAGATCAAGAACACCTAAGACACCAAATTTAAACCCAAAACACCTGAAAACCAAGAGAAAACTAATAACTAAAAGAATATTCAAAACAAAGCATGAAATTGAAAATCCAAGTGTGACAATTCTTCCCACCATAAAGCTTTAATCCCCTATAATTCCACAAAAATGAAAAATTAAAAACAAAACCCAACTAACAGACCAAGATGGACTCCCTTTCCAAGTTTCACCCGCCCCCAAAACACCAAAACACCACCAGTTGATCAAACAAAGGAAGGGATACTATCACCAACCAAGATTTACACCATTATCCTGAAATGGTGAATGTTACCACAACCATACTTCAAAAAAAACTGTTGGGCGTGCTCCAACCCCAACGTTTACCCAAGGAAGAAATTGGTGGTTAGATAGATCCGAATGAGACTACCCACTACCAAGCCAAAAACAAGGACATAACTGATTCACTGATATCGGGAGACCTGAACGAACTCCCCACCATAAGAGCCAACTTGATTTCCCGAGACAGAACTGAGACACCAACAAGGGGAGGCCCGAATAGACTCCACACCATAAGGGATAAAGTAACATTAGACTTATTCCAAGAGAACTTACATGAGACCCATGGTGGGTATGCCTACCATAAGAACCAACCATCTTAACCAAATAGCATGGGACAACATGAAAAAGACCCCATAAGACCCAATCCTTACCGTAAGGGGGGTCGATCAATGAAACTTCAGACCAACAGAGACACTAAGTGGTACATCACTCCCACAAACATTACCATCCCCAGATAAGTCCAACCAAAAATGATATCAGAAAGATCCTACAAGGATATTTATACATGAATAAATATACTGATAATTGCACCCACAATGGTTCATGAACTGGATTTGAGAAAACAAAACCACCTCACCTCCCTATAACAAAGGAGGGACTTCTCCACCAATGCAGATTACAACCCTAAGGGATAGGGTCCCCACGTCCCATTCCACCACCTGGGACCACTTGAAATGAAACCACCACATAGAAACCTCAAACTGTCCCCACCTCCCACACCATAGACAAAAGTTGAACCAAGATCCCTTACACCCCCTGGCGATTTCCTGACTGTGTGAGAAGCTTCACTCTGAGGCCTATGGATGGAGCCCTTATGTTTGAAGAATCTATTGTGTCGTAGTCAGGAGCTAATGATCACAACACCCCCAAAAAAATTACTAGATAAAAAAACACACCTTTACTCAAACATGGACTTGGAAGATGCACATGCATCACCTATTTCACCCCTAAAAAGAAACAACATAAGGAAAACACACAGAAGACATCTTCACTTAGAATAAGTAATTCAAAATTCTCAGAATAGAAACACGATTTCATTTAAGAAGAATCCCTCGAAAGGTTCCACAATATCCACCCTTTTCCCTTAAAAGAAAACAAAACACAACAAGACACCACCAAACATGACTATTTCAAGTGATAGAGTCATTATTAGGAGTGGAACCTTGAATAGAATTAAGTAACATGATATTATTGCAAGTGACCATTATGACCTCAAATGACTAGATTTTCCACACTGGTGGCTAATATGAATTCTTTCTTTGACAAGATTGATGAAAGACCCAAGGGCCCTTTAAGACATCATTCTACACTGACAACCCCAAACTTCTTTCACCTTCCTCACTGGGATCCCCCTTCACCACTTCCAGATAGAACCAATAGACACAATGGTGTCAAACTTCACCTTTGACGATTCAGGCAACTTAGGGAACCAAGGTGTATTTCAACCTTCCACAACCACTCTCCTACTACATGAGGATCCATTTAACTGAAAAATAATAGGGGTAGATTCAATATCCAAATATCAAGAAGAAAGTTCTTATGTTGATCATCTGGAGGTTCTACCAATGACATATCACCCATAGCCACACTTTCAATTGTGAATTAACTCTTTATGGGGGCATACCCTAGCCAACAAGACAATCCACAAACTCAACTATGACAGTCCTTTGGTCAAAACATACCACAAACTAGAACTGAACACATGAGGGGAGAAACCATAAGGGTCTCCCAAAACATTTCTCAAAAAGGGACACCAATCAACACTTCAACCCAACTTACTGACAAAACAAAAACTCAAAAAATCATTCAAACAAGAGGGGTTCTCGAACTCAATACACCCCACCACAACATTCATAAAAAAACATAAGAAACCCCACCTAAAACACTGGTTATCAAAACATCAAATTTCCTTAAAAAATCATTTATTTGAAAGTAAATGGGTTGGTAGTTAGCGCATTCACCAATGGTATCTCATAGGCCTCACACATGTATGTTTTAGTGCCACCATAGGCACCCACATCGTGCCAACCTAGGCACTCATCCACTTTTACTTACACATAACCCATGCATGTTGTCACCCATGAGAACACTAAGTATCAAAAAAAAAGTTTTTTACACTTTTCAAAACCAAAAAATTTCATTCCACTCAAAACAAGATTTCAAAACCCACTTTAAAATCATACTTGTTTTCCAAACCATCGAGTTTGTGAATCCACAAGTTATGATTATAAAAATACAATATCATATTACACAAATATCATTTCATGAAAATCCACCTTTTCAAAACCTCATTCAAAATTGTTCTGAAAACCCATTTTCAATCCCTTTGAAAACCACACCATTCCCACTTTAAAATTCCATTTAAAACATATTTCTAAAACCCTCTTTAACATAACTTACACTTTTCCAAAAATTCATTTTAGTAAAACGCATGTTTAAATTATGAAAATACACTTCCAATAAACTTAACACCATTTAATCAAAACCATTTCCATTTTAAAATATAGTTTCCACAATTTTCAAACAAGAGCTTTCCAGAATGATTTTCCAAAACCCATAAAGATACCAAATGAATCAAGGGAAAACTAGTGCCGATGGGGGACTCCGACGTATGGTTGGAGGCCATACACTAGTCACACCACCATCACAGAGAGTGTTATAGGACAATATCCCTGACTCCACATGTCTTGCCAAGCCCTACGAGCTCACTGAGACCATTAACCTAACTCCCATTTCATTTCCCAAATAACGAACAACCATAAGAACCAAATGACTCATATGAAACCCGACTTCCACTGGTAACTCAAGTACCGACATGAGGTGTGCTGTCCAGGAACCTTACTCATAACTAGAACATCGAGTTTCAAAAATCCTAGCTCCGGTCTACCCAGAATCTTTTCCAAAAGAACATGACCCAAAAGAAAGAATCTCCTCTGATACCATTTTTTCACGAACCAAATCTGGTCACCATCAAAATTGGTATCTGACTCGATCTATGGAAAGATCCAAAGGGCGTTCCCTATCCCCACGAGCTGTCAAAAGTTCTCGAGTATGATAAATAGGTGTTTGGAAATTATTTACTTGAATTTCGAAGCATTAAACAACCAAAAACAATAAATAAACCGAATCTAAAAATTTAATCCAAACAAGCCTTTAATAAAATTCAGAACTGAAATACATGGTTTTAGAAAAATCCCAAGAGGGAAACGACTCAAAATTAGTAGAAAAAAAACTCAAGGACCACCACATGGTAAGGGTCTATCATTCCAAATCCTTCTTCATAACACCGCACCAAGAATGGAAGCTAACAACACGAACCACCAGTTCTAAAAGCTTTTCCCAAACCTGCAAAAAACATTAACAAGTATAATTACACCCAAAGGTGTAAGTAGGGTGTGAGAATAATCCTAGTAGGATGAAACCCAAAGATATTATATGTGATAAAAATTTTAATATAAAAATCTTGTAAGTTTTTATAAACAAGAAATGCTAGTAATAATTTTTAAAAGGATGCAACTACAAATGAAAATAGTTTTTAAAGGAGAAACTTTAAAGAAAAAACACTTTTAATGAAAATGTAAACTCTACTGAATTTTCCATCCAAACACACCGTATGCCAATAATGATTAAAAAATAATCAATGAGCACTAGTCATGGGAACACCCCTAGGAACTAGCTAGATGTGGGCCCTAGGTACCTTGTATCTTAGTGGAAAGTAACCATAACAAATATTCATTACCATGCACAAGACACTAGTAGGAAACATACCCATAAACTAGTGGTCCCTAAAATTATCATAATAGTTTAGTTAGTGTTGTCATTGTTAAAATTTATACATGAAATAGGGACTAAACCACTCCGAATCACTAACATACTAGTACACATCTGCCCACCTAGATACGCGGGTTTCCCCCTTTGTGTTAGATCAAGTTCCACATCTTAAAAAATACCATTTTCACATGAAAATGAAATTTACAAATCAAAAACACACCAAATATCCCACTCACATGTCACATAATCCCCCTTTTCCATTAAAATTCATTTTAACGCCTTACTCACACCAAAATAGCCCGCAATATGTTTCATATCTCTTTCACAATTCAATAAATCCTTTAATAAATTTTATAAAATATTTCCAAGATGGTACACATCACATAAAATCCCTTTCAAAACAATATACCATTTCAAAAACATACTCCTACCAAAATAGTTTGCTGACATTATTGAACCTCTTATATAAATCAATGAACCATTTAAAATATTCCTAAAACAATTCCAAGAAGTATAACCAAGAATTACACATAAAATCCATCTAAAAACCCTATTTTAAAAAATAAATGCATGAAAATATCACACAAAACCAAATTTTTCATCCCTAACACCATTTAATAAAAATATTTCATGAACCATAAAACAACCCCAATCGATACCACAAAAGTTACACATGAAAAACACACCTTTTTAAGAAAAAATGCAACTTTAAAACTAAATGCTTAAGAAATACTACCAAAAATGGTTTTCAAACCACACACAACATATTAGGAACATTATAAATAAATAAATCAATCAAGATAACTCATAAATAAATGCTTACACATGGAATCACCTACCAAAGATGTCAAAAACCCCAAATATTTGTACGAAACTTCAATCGCACCACTGCCACATCACAAGGGAGTGAAAACGAACCTAAAACCACAATATTGGACCAATAAACTCAAAATAAAACCATAGGTATAAAACCATAGTTTATTTTCATTTGGAACTTCAAGGAGGGGAGAAAACCTAAGGAAATGGAAGGAATAAGAGAGGAATTTACTTACTTGAGAAACTTTGAAGAAATCACCCCAAATACACCAATAGTTGAATCTACAAGCAACCAGAATTTAAAGGGAGGTATTAATAAGGATAAGGAGGTTGAGTGGGGACTGAAATGGGGGTAAAAGAGTAAAAAATGAATGATTTATTAAAGAAACAAATTCCATTTGAAAATCTGGATTATTTGAGAAACCTTGAAAAAATTATCTCTAATCCACAATGAATATGACCTCCAAAGAGGGAAAATGGAACATGGGGGTTCTCCTAGGGTTTGTGGGCTCGAGTGAGAGGTAGAATGACTTAAAAATATTAAAAAATTAATGATATATAAAAGAAATAAATTATTTCCTTAAATCTGGAAATGGGATCATAGGTTGGCCCAATTCCAAAATAAATCACCTAAATCCACCATGATTATGAGTTCAAGTCGCAAGTGAAGTGACTCAAGGTATACCCCCTAGGGTCTAGGTTGATATATTATTCACTCAAAATATTAACCATTAGTACCATCTCATAACCAAGTCATCATTTTATTTTTTCATGGTTTATTTTTTTTTTGAATTTTTAATTTATGTGTGATCACATAGAAATAATAAATAAGAATGCAAGAAAAATGAACATGTGACACGATGATTTTTTTATATTTATTTCATAGTCAGTTGTGAGTGCGATAAAATAGAACATTCTTAAAAATAGTAAATGATTTCTTTCATCGCATTAATAATACAAAAACCCTAAAAGATATATTAAGTCATTACCACCTTCCATAATTTGAATTTGGACAAAACTGTGTGTTTGGAGTGCTGATCATGCCATAGCTGAGGGTGCCTCTTACTACCGGGGAGTTCTTATGAGAGTGGTGGGTTGACTTAACTAAAGTGGTAGTAGGGATTAACCATATATAACTTTCTATAATTTTAGAGGCAAATGTTGAGTAAATCAAGTTATGATTTTAGAAGTTGAGACTTCACTCAATAGATCAAGGAACCATGATTTAATGCGGTTGGACAGTCAAAAGCCTATACCTTAAACCCTCTGAGTAGTGGAGTAGCTATAGCTTGTAGACTATAAGAGGAGGTTCTAGGATCCTTTCCACTAGAATACTCAATCGACAGAGTATTTCTATTCTATCATAAAGGGTTCATAGAATTCGATAAAATAGTGGGAGACATTTAATGATTTAATTAATTAATCAAAATGTTTAAATCAGTAATCGTGATAAAAGTGAAAATTTTCTAAACATTATTTTTTGTAAAAAAAAGGAAACTTATACCACAATAAATAATTACGATGAAAAAATTAAATGTCCACACTGACATGAGTATCTAAGAATAGTACAGGCACTTGGACATAGTACTATAAAATAGGAAACTTAAGGTGCCAGTGTTCCCAACACCTGTTAAGTCACATCAAGAAGTGAGGGTAAGAAATTGCTTACATGAGACTCATGTATGGAGAATATGATGGCCATTTCATTATGCTATCATTAACGTATAATACTAGTTACAGTCCCTATATTAGGACATGTATGATACAATATGTAGTCTCGTCTCCGAGAAGCCTATGAGGAGAAAGTGAAGCAAGATATGAATAAACTGATGGTTACACTGGTATTGTAAATTGGAAGATAGATCATGATCTTTCAATTGATCTCTATATAATATAATTTTCACCTATTTACTCAATTCTCATTTTAAGTTACAAAATGAATAAGTATTGAGTAAACACTTAATTACCAATTTAGTTAAGGTTCACCAAATAAAAAAGAATATAAAAGATAGATTAATCTTTAATTCTTATGGTGGACAAATTGAAAGGAAAGATGAAAAGGTCAATAGAAAGTAATGCTAAAAGAATATTCACAATGTCCTTTAATGAAAGAGGTATTAACATGGGGTTATTTTCATTGCATATTATCAAATAAAACTATGGAAGTTTAATCATAATAAACTAAATTAAAGAAGCAAGTTACTGCTTCTTCTTCATGAATATTCATCAATATAATGTTTTGGTTTTACTTCTTGGGTATTCAATACAATATGATTATCACATATGTGTATTTATATACAATAACCAAGTAAGTATAGAAAAATTACTAGAAGTTAGGTGTATTCTCTGAGTGGATGAGAAAGGGTGATACCTAGGTTAGTGGTGAGAAGTATACAAATTATATATTTCCAAGTGAAAGATTAATGTAGAAATATTATTGGGTATAACTAAAACATTAATCTCATGTGTCCTTGGACACAAGGAGACGTTATTCGAGTTTTAGGAATTAATGTTGTCTTTGGTATTTAATACTCAACCAATAGTTCAGTAATACTTGAATTGTAGGTAGTATCTGATGAATATAAAATGTAAGACTTGTAATCGGTTGTGGAAAGCTAATTCTTTGTCAATTAAAACTAAAAGTGGAGGTCAATTTTATACCCAGTTTGGTATTTAGGATCAATAAATCTAAACACCATTGGTATTATCGACATATTTAGTTTGGAAAAAGAAACCTTTAGAAATAAAGGTATGCCACAAAGATTTTGGAATTAGTTTAGCAAGATAGAGTGAACTATTCCAAGTATATTCTAGAGGTATATATACCCCATAAGATTAATTTAAGTTATGAATGAATGGTAAAGTGAAGTAAGTGCATGGTCAGAATAAATAAGTTGCTTCGGGCCAACATGCTAAAGAGTATCTTGACCAAGCATTCATCAATCATGATAATGCAGCATAGAGTAATTCCTAAATGTATATTATGTTATCTACATCATGAAATTGATGTTAATGAGGAGGATCGATGATTAAGTATCACATGTTCATATTGATCAGTAAAATATAGCACGAATCAATTCCTAAATGTACATTTTATATATCAATGTTATGATGCTAGTATAATCGATGTTGCAACTTACAAAAACTTCCATTATATTTCATGACGTGATTTGTAAATAACGATGATATACCATAACCAAATTCTAAATATCATGAAAAATGGTTATCATATAAGTCAAAATATGATGGAAACCCATTATGTCATAAAGACATGTGTTTGGATGCAAAGAGTTTGTTAGGATATAAAAAAACTTGCATCAAGTACAAACACATTGTGCATCTATTGTAATTATCCTAATGATTGTTTATAATATTACTTAAATCCATATGATATAAAATTAGTAGTCAAGTGATTGACTATATTTATATAAGGGTTCATATCTCTTTAGATATAGTGGGATCCATATTGACTTGGGTCTAGTCAATGGTGGAGATGCACATGTAGTTGGCATAGGAACTTGTTTCATAAGCACATGTAGAACCGAGTATATTCCAAAGACACGTTGTTCATAGGAAGTATAAAACCATGGTGATGGTTTTTGTATTCACCAGGTCAGTGATTGAAATCCCCATAGAGCGTCGTTAGTTCCCTATGGTGCTATGAAAAAACAAAATTTATAAAACTCAGACAATCCTAACTCAAATTGTAGTATCTAGAAAGTATGAGTGTCAAACCCACAGAGATGATTCGTATGTTCTAAATTAATTAGGAAATTAAAATTTCAATTGATTGGTTGTTTTTGAGAAAAGAGAAACAATAGAAGGAATGATTAGGGTTTTGGATCAATATGGGAGACATGCTAGGTTTAATGATTTTTAGGGTTGTGTGCTAGGGATTCAATTGAGTATGGTTTTATTCATGTTTAGTGTCGGAATTGGGTCAATAAGGATCATTGGTATTGGTATCCCATCCTAGTTCTATGATATCACTTTTGGAATGGTAATCTACTTGGTGCAAACACAGAAATAGGCACCCCAAAACCATTTTTAAACATAACTATCCTAGATTGCACAATGGTGATGGAAAAAGTAGGCTAATTAATTGAAGCAATGAAATAATTATCTTAAAATCACATGAAATGGTCATGAAATTGTAAAAATAAAGATATTGGAATTGATAAATTATGTTTGCAACAATCCAAAAAATGAATAAAATAAAGAAAAATAATCCCTAAGCAACACTCCCCCTACAAATCACATCACCCGACACTAAAGAGACTACTCACTCATGTTGTGAGCGAGCATCTTGGTACCCGAGGTAGAATGGTGTCAAAGAAATGCTCCGGATCATCACCTGTGGTCTGGATGATGTCCCTTGATGTTCCTTGGTTGCTTCTACCCCAAATTACATTGGATGGGTGGCTGGAGGCCTCCTTTTATAGGATTTTCCGTCAAAACCTGCAACCCGTGTTGCATTATTTTTTTTATGTGCGTCACCACCTACACGACGTATACTTTGGGTACACGACGTGTACCTTAGATCTATTTTTCCTCCATAAAATTGAATCTGTGAAAATATCATATGCTGGTTTGACTAACGTCACGTCGTGTATTAGTGGTACACGACGTGTATGGTGTCTCACACAGTTTATGCTCGTCACAACTTGTCTTTCACGGTTCTGTTTCTCTTGAAATGGTCATGATATGTACTTGGGGAACACAATGTGTAATGAATTTTTCTTCAGTTTCCATCTCCTCTTTATCTCCAAAAATCCAGTGTCATGCTGCTTCGCTTCGCTCACGGAAAAAAGGATCGTTTAACTCATTTTTCTTCCGCTTTTCGCTCCATTTTCACAAATTCGTCATTTCCTGGAAAAAAACATAAAAGAAGTAAATACATTCCCATGTTGGAAAGATCATTTAATAAAGTAAAAAATAATCAAATTAAACTACTCAAAAATATATTCATTAAATACATGTATCAGTGATCTATTATTCACTGTGAATAATATTTCCTATAAGTAAGCAGTGTATGGCAATTAGCTGAGATTGACAAGACCAATTAAAATTAAATAAAGGATTTAATATATCAAAGTGAAAAAGGGGCTTATTATTTTGAATATTATGTTGGGTATTCAAATAAGTTGATACATGGATGGTACAAGTGTAGTACTAATAAGGATCAATTGGTAATACCAGGTTGTTATGCCTAAATCTATTAGAATTTTACTTTTCATAGCTACTTTTTATGATCATATTGTATTGAGCATTAGATTTCATGAACAACATATGCAGAAGGTGTCTATACGATGCAACCATAAAGGGATGGTTATGTCATGGGATGTTAATAAAGGTTACAAGTTACTGAAATCCAGTTTAGGATTGAAGTAAGAAATGAGATCATAGAATATACACTTTCAATAAATTTTTTTCCATGTGTCTAAGAGAGGTTAGTGGGAGTGACAAGGTTTTACAAGTAAAAAATGTTCAGAAACATGTGGAAAATAGATTTGTCTTCGAGTTAATTAAGACCTGTATGAAAGTATTTATTCTCCAATGATTGAATTAAAGTAGCAACCTAAGTTCCAGGGAACATGATCTACCAAGATAGATATATAGGTTTCTTGGATCTAGTCAATCATATATATGGTGACATGATATTGAAAAATATAAGTTGTAACAATCCAAGAGATGAATTGTTGCTAGTGTCACATGGCTTTATCTCTCTAGGGTGACATGTCTAAGACATGGGAGGAGAATAACATGATGATTTAAAATCCATACACTTAAGTGATGGATTAATCATGAATTCCATGATATATACAAGAACCGATATTGCCAAGATATACTTTATAGTAAGAAAATATCAGTTATGTCCAGGAGCACTGCAAGTAAAGTATTCAGAACTATCTGATTGTACTTCAGCAAGTACAAAAGATATGTACTTGGTAAGTGGAGAAGAAAGGATACTAGTTTGGAGGGGACACAAACTAGTCATACTTATATCTATGTGATCTAATATCACAATTAGGCTAAGGTGATGAGTGATATCATCTCATATAATCTAGTGGTATCCATACCTACAAATACCGAGTATGTTACAGCTTCTGAGGTAGCTAATAAGAAGTTATACACAATGATTTGTTCCAATTCTTGGAATCACACCTAGTAAGTAAAGCATTATCATAATGTAAATTATGATATTCTTTCTAGACAAAATGTAAAATTATGACAGTGGACAGGAGGGATATACTTGGGGATACCATCTCTTGAGAAGTTTTACTCAAGGAGACAAGGTCGCTATAGTAGAATTGCCACGCGGTAGAATCATGGAAGGCCCAATAGATAAAGCTGTGACTCAATAGAAACATGATATTAATCAAGTGAGAGCTAATAAGGTTGGTTAGAAAGTTGTCTCTAGTGAAAGTGGGAGTGTTGAAATAGTGGGTGCTCTAGAACCAACTATAAAATACTTTTGATTACCACATCGTGTATACAGTTAGTTATACATGATGTATTCTTACCATTATAGTGTAGAATTTTTTGTGTCCACTATTTAATGATAATTTCCATAGATTAATTATCATATCAAAAGGTTATAGAAGATCCCAGGCTATAATAAGAACCTCGAGATATTGTGACATTAATCTTAAACAAATGTCATATGTTCTAGATACATCTTAATAACTGGACACAGTAGATGTTTGACTATCAAGTGTTAGAGGATCATAAGCATTGATACTTCTTCTCATGAAGTTTTCACTTGGTAATCTATAGTAGTGATATCATGAGGATAGAACTGCCAATAGAAACACCACATATTTTGGGTGTCATTGGATGTTCCTATCTATGGACATGTGTAATAGTCTCTTGACTTGAGACCATTTCTAATGTGTTCCATTTAATTGCATACTTTGATGCAAGGTCAAAACCATGATATCAGAAATCATGGATAGGTAGTTTGTATTGGGTGCATCATTGGTGGAATGACATTGGTTTAATTGTTAAGAAAGGATTTTCCACTTCCAGGTTAAGGAAGTAATATATCTCGGGCCATGTTGATTAGGATGGTAATACCTTCATAAGACCATGACCATGGAATTAGAGGGTAAGTCCATCTAGTTAGATCAACAAACAATAAAGAAAGAAAAGGGTGATGACATGGGTGTGCATCCTACTTTATGAGATATTTAAATAAAAATAGATTATATTACACAATGAATATTCGTAGGTTCGTTGTCGCTGCTATAACAATCCTTATCTCTTTAGGGGCCATGATGGGTTGCTAGATCCCACTCTTGGTCTGTGAATGATATCCATTGCTATTAAGATAAGGGTCTAGAGGGTCACACATAATAGCGTATTCAAGAATCTTCCATATTCATTTGAATAGGAGTTTTGGACATGGTGGGACCCACCACCGGGGTTTAGGATTTTTCCAAGGAGATACGATCACCAATACAATAAATAAATTCATATTATTTAACTTAAGAATAATGGACATTGAATTTATTTATTAAATTTATTTACAAGATTTAAAGTAAATACATGAAAATATTAATTGAACAAATATTAGTTTAATATATTCATGGTTCAATTAATTTTTATGGGAACGATGAGTTGAGTTAAAGACTCATTTATTATCACGTGATATATTTATTATATTATAGGAAAATGATAATAATATTTATAACTCATATTAGTAGTCATAATGTGTCGTTTATAGTGCGTTAATTATTCAGGGGCCACAAAGTGTCAATTATGGGCAATTTAATTACACACTATATATAGAAGAGGAGAGCCTCCCACCAGTGATTATTCATGACCATTATCTATCTTCATCTCTATCCAACAATCTAGAGAGAGATGCTCTAGATCCAGGAGTTTGGATCTCTCTCTCTCTCAGGCATCACAAGCAAGGCGATACGGTGATCTTCAGAGCATCAAAGGCGTCGTTGGAACTCCACGCTAGCACCGGTATTTCAACAATCGATTCTCCCATAGATTTTTGAAGTGCGTTTGGATGATCTATAGAAATTAAAATTCAGATTCTTCAAGAAGCGATCACTAACGACGAGTAGACTTTATGCACGACTTCAGATCTAAATAAGGTATTTTATGGTTTTAATATTATTCTTAATCTCTTTCAAGCATGATCCTAAGGAAGAAATCGAGAAGTGATTCACTGATGTCGATAAATTCATGGCATTCATTGGTGAAAAATTTTAAAATCCCAATTTTGGGGCTTTTTCTACGTGCCTGATACCTTCACTGCCATCACCCCCTTTTGTCTCCTCTCAATTAAATACATTTTACCAAATTAATTGGGTAAATTAAGGGTAGGGTGTCACCCGCTTTGAATGAAATGAATGCAGTGACCATCATTATTATTTTCTCTCTCTACATCTTCCAACATATATCCCACTTGGATATTTGATTAAGTGTTAATCACATATCCACACATCCTTTTTATCTTCCAAACCTGATGCTCATGCCTCTTCAAGGTCGCTCGAGGATCTACACCATCTGAACTTATCAGAACCAATCGTCTTTGTCAGGAAATCAGCCAGATTTTCTTTAGTGTGAATTTTCTGCATGTCCACACTTCATTCCTTCACCGCATCTCAAACAAAATGATATTGTATGTCAATGTGATTCATACCAGAATTAAAAGATAGATTCCTTGCAATGTGAAAGGCACTCTGATTATCACAAAATAATGAAATATGATCTTGTTTATACCTGAGATCCTCCAACAACCTTCTCATATAAATCAACTCTTTGAAGGCCTGTGTGGCTTCCATGTACTCCGCCTCCGTTGTGGATACAACCACAAATGACTGTAACTTTGAAATCTAGATCAAAACTCCTCCTGTAATAGTAAACACATAACCAGTAGTGTATTTTCTTCGGTGTAAATAACCTATGAAATCTAAATCAACATAGTATCTGATAGTAAAATATGATCCCCCATAACATAATGCAATATCCGAGGTTTCCTTGATGTATCTCAGGATCCTCTTCACCATGATCCAATGCTATCGTCCTGGATTCTCCATATACTGAATAACAACTCCCATTGTATGTGCAATGTATGGTCTATTACAAACTAAAACAAACATTAGACTCCCCACTACTGATGCATATGAAACTTGAGACATTTCCATCCTCTCTACTTCACTGTTGGGACTCATCATAGAGGATAACTTGAAATTAATGGGAAGATGGGTAGAAATTGGCTTACAGTCTTGCATGTTGAATCATTTCAAGACTTTCCTCAAATAATTCTTTTGTGATATCCAAATCTTTCCATTATTCCTATCTCAGTAAATATGCATCCCAAGAATCTTGTTTGCGGGTCCCAAGTCCTTCATATTAAACTCCTTATCCAACTGTGCCTTCATCTCCTGGATTTGGTCATTATTGGGGCCTACAACCAACATGTCATCCACATACAATAGTAGAATGATAAAATCATCACACAACTAGAAAATTTACCCACGACCATGGTTTGGAACCATGGTTGTAGGCCAGAAAACTGTGGTAATAACCTATTACCATGATTTTCCCTAACCGTGGAAATAGTTACCCTACATACATATTTAAACCATAGAAATAGAGGGCCAATTGAAACAATTTTAACCATGGAAATAGGTACCCTACAACCATAGTTTAAAACATGGCAATAGACCCTCTATTACCACGGTTAAAACCGTGGCTGTAGGCTCCTTCCATCTAAAAAAAACAATAGTGGTACAGAATTCCAGAAACCCCTACAAAAACCACCTGAACATATAACACACAAATACACCTGCAATAAATTCCATAAACCACTTGAAACATCTCATTTCTAAAAAAATAAAATAAACTAATACATATAAAATTTAAATTTTATAAACAATTAAAACAAAATGATAGATACAAAAAAATGTTAGTAATGTCGCTCCAAAATGTCATCTAAATCCTCATCAACATCAGCACCGATATCAATAAAATCAACGTGTGTACCACCACCACCAACATCATAATCATCACCATCATCACCCTCTCCACCATCTCCATCCTCTCCATCATTTTAAGCCTCTCCACCAGCATATTCAGCCTCTCCACTAGCATCTTCAGCTACAAAATCATCACCATCCTCATAAATAAAGCACATATTTGATAAAAATCCATCCACTATTATTGCACCCTTTGGCGGAAGTGAAGAGCATATAGTTGACATCACCTTGAAAATTTTTTCATTTTATTTTTTCCATATCTTTTGAGACTCTTGTCTAACTTGTTTCTTTACTCTCTCAATTGCAGTATGTAATTGTTCTTAGGTAAGCATTCCTACAATATTTCTAGAAGATTCAATACCTCATGACTAATATTTAGATGACAAAATTTTCTTTCTGGGTTTACAATGAACTCTTCCACTATGATTGTCACCCAAAACCTTATGTAAATTGTTTGGTTCAAATGTGTCTGGTTCCTTCGCTGCTAGAGCTTGAAGAGCATCCTATAAAAGGGTGTTACCATTTTAGTAGATAATAAAAAAAATATAAAATAGGAATGTAAACTATAAATAAATATTTATTTTCTACATTTGTGGGATTTTTGTTGGTTTTGTGGTTTCAAGGAAAAAATGAAGAGAACAACATGATAGTAATTCATAAAAAATCAAAAGTGAATAGTGACAGAGAGAATAAACATCGTGGGTTAACATTAAAAAAATATGTATGGAATGTTCTGTCTAAAAAATTACTTACACATGAATTACAAGAAAATAAAATTAAAATAAGTTACATAAAAACACTTTCAATAAGAAAACTAAAAATAAATATGTATTTGGAATTGTAATAGTGCAGACAGAAAAAATAGTGATTTCACTAAGCACCAAACAATTCAAAATTAGAGTAGTCATCATTCCCCTATCTATATGTGGTACTAAATTTATCAAGATCAATCCTTTGTCTATTTTACTCCATATAATGATTGGGAAAGTGGTGTTTATCCTCCTTGGAATCATTATCCTCATTCTCTAGAACAGATTCAATTTATTTTCAAAATAGAAATCAGATGTTTCATTTGTACAACCTGAGATTATTATATCTCACGGAATCATTATCATACATAGATGTGAAAAAACATAAGAATGAAGGAGAATTCCTTGTATATTTAGAAATAAATATATCATTATTTCGGGTTGATAAGGATCCCTCAAGGACAAAACTTGTAGGCACCCCACTCTATGAAGATGGAATACACTCTAAATACTCAAATCACCAGGTTTTTTATTCGATTTCCCATTTTTATGAGTATATATATCATATTGTAATAAAAAAATTTATTATTTGATTTTATTCATTTCATCCCTACCAAACATCTGAACTTCTATTTCATATTCCCTGACTACATCAAACACTCTATTTGCATGTCTTTCCTTACCAAGTGAATTTATATCACCTTCATCCTTCCCTTGAAAAAAATATTAATGGTTTTCATGAAGTATAATACCCTAATATTTTTCTCTAGTTGAAGTTCCATAAAAATCCTTGGAATATACTATAAAAAGACAAATAAAGTGACCCCTAATTCCAAATTTTCTATATATCATAGATTTTCTATAGTCCTTATAAGTCCATCCTAATAAGAAGCATCATACTAGTTCCTTCCATTGTGTTATCTATCTTCTTCATTGGGAGTATACTCAATTAATGATATTGGAGACTCTCTCAAGGTTACCATCTATCAAGGAGGAAATATGAAGCCTCAAATGGCCATTAATCCAAAAGGGTCTACCAATAAGGTAAAGATTAAGAAGTGTTATAATATGTCGATTGAGGTATATCTTAGGGGATACAAATCCCAAAATTACTCTATAGTGGATGATAATATGATTATTTCTTCATACATAACATCCATTAATATTGTTATCATCATCATTTTGGATAATATGAAACATGAAACTAACATAAAAGAACATAGCGAGGAATCATCTACTCGAAATATGGACCACACTAAATCCATGAAGAAGTTCTTCATACCTAAAAGTAAAGTAATGATCAAAATTTCAAAGTTCCACTAAATATTTAGTTATAAACTACTTAATGATTCTTGTCCAAATATAATGGATTTTTTTTTGTGATATTCCACTAAACACCTGAAGATAATGAGGCTCTCCCCACCAAAGAGAAACTTGATCATTGTAAATAAAAGAAGGAAGAGTGGAAGTGACATAACTCTGAATTAAAAAAATATAATATTTATTCTAAGTATAACTCTAAAAAAGAGGCTAATGTTTATTCTCTAATGAATCCACCCCAAAATGAATGATATTATAAAACAATAAGTGAAAAATCCATCTAACCAACTAGCTCTAAATCCAAGTAATTAGTTTATCTAAACCCATTGGTCAAATAGTATCAGGAACTTCATCCACTGAGGTAGTAGTAGATCTTATTTTAAGAGAGCCACCCAAGGCCAAATCAAGCTATATATATATATATGTGTGTGTGATAAATTAATACAAGTCAAGCATATCAAGTTCCTTAAGTCTCCCTCAATAAAAAATTAACCTAGGAAATGGTACATCCAAAACTCCTCATCTCTATTGTGTCACTTTCTAATATAAAGGAATCCATAGAGGAGTGGAAGACACTATTGCAGCTAAAAAGAATGATATATGCAAAGTGTATGGATATGAATCTTCCTTCATGAAATTTTTAGAGTCTTACTTTTTTTATTTTCAATGATTTGAGAATCCTTTAGTAGAAACTAATGTTATTTTGAGGATGGAGCTACCTACCATTGGATTTTTTGAAAGAATTTCATAGTGAAAAACTTGATACTTTTGATTGAGGATGCTGATGATATTCCTTGCCAATAACCTATATATCATGGTTATCATTACTCAATATCTTGTATCTTAGAGATAAAATCAGTGAGTTCCATCAATATAAACTATTTTGGTAATAATCTCCTTTTTGTGTTTTTCAAATTATCATCTTAAACTTTTTGCACAATTTTTAATTCCCATATTATTATTTTTATTGGTTTTTTTCTTTTACATAAGCTTAGTTTTTGAAATTCTTTGAGTTTATTTTACAATATGAACCTTTGATATTTTTATTCTTATATGTTATAAGTTTTGGATAAAATATGTTTTAGAGTGGTAAAATGATTGTCTATTTCATAACTTTAATTCACCCCTATTGAAGCTTCCATACTTAGCTTATTTGGGAAAGCACTTGGTATCCACTATTAACTCTTTACTTTTTTTATTATTAATATTTGATATAGATATTCCTTACACTAACATATAGATATAATAAAGATAATTTAGTTTAAAATGGAAGGAATATTACTAGTTGTATCATTGAAAAATTTGTATTGAAGTCAATGAAACTTTTTTGATTAAGTCGATTATGAGTATTATCACAATTGAATGGATCCTATGTCATGAATATTAGGGTTGAAAATTTTCTTATAGATACTAGTGAATACAATTTATTTGATAAAAATATTATTATTTTCACTCATAAATAAAATACCGAGTTCCTAATTAATTTTAGAGTGATACACACTTTACTATGTGCTGTGAAATAGAACATATATAACCAATTTTCCACTTATAAAACTACAAGGAGAATATGGGATAAACATAAATTTACACACTTCAATACTTTGAATGTGCATGAGATGAAGAGATCCATGTTAAGGGTATATTATAAATCATTTTATTTTCTACATGGTGAATCAACATCATAGATGCATCAATAGTTAATGACTATTACTAAAATTTTACAGTCACTTAGTGTACATGAAAACACAAATAATCATATTGTTTAAAATATTATTAATATTCTACCAAGGGATTATAAATCCAAGATATATAATACTAATGATACTAATAATATTAAAAATCTTATTCTAGATGATTTAATTTGAATCATTATTTAGAATTAGAATTAGTTTTTGAGAGACATTATCAAAGAGTAGAATAAGAATGGAGTTACACTCATGATAAATACTAGAGAGTTAACTTCAATAGAAAACAATTCAAATATGAATAAATACAGGAGAGTTACTAAATAGAATTTAGATAATAGTTGTTATAAACACATTGATGTATGGATTTATTAGTTTTATAGGTAAAAAAATTGATTTATGGGAAATTAATTCCTGAAATATCATCAAAAGAATATAAAAGAGAAGTATGAGAAGAAAGATTTTGTGAAAGTTATTTTTTATGAGTGTAAGAATCCTAGAAATATTAGGATAGACTTATCAAAGGTTAATTATTAGGAAAAATAATCATGTAAAATTTATAAATTGATAGAGAATATTATGTTGAAGGCTATAGACACCTAGAGTACTAATGTAGCTTCATTTACTTCTAATAGCTCATCGAAAGAAAGTGATGACAACTAGAATTTAATTTTTTTATATAAAACAACAATAAAATGAAATATGATTCAGGGGAATAATAAGTGAATTTTCTCTTATGATTTTATCTATAGATTACTCTTGTCTATTTTCTTCAAATGATTATTAGGACATAACTCCATCACTTGAAGAGATGACTAAATATATGACTAGTACAAAGAAAAAAAACATTAGGTTGGTGAAAGAATATGATCCTTATAACATAGATCCATATAAATTTTATTATATAATTTTCAAACATAAATCTGAGTTAAATAATAAACCAAATTCTATTTTGACTAGTAATGAGTAAATGATGAAGTGCATATCAGATATCAAGGATATATATCAAAAACACTATATGAAGTATTCAGAACTAAAAGAAGTTGTTTTTGGAAGCATTGATGAGGTTGTTGAGTTTGAGGAGGAAATTTATAAATTAATATTCATATATAAATACAAGATTTTTCCTATGTCATCATTAAATGATGATATTTAGATTATGAGGGCGAAATGTAAAGTTTAAATTTTGAAGAAATTTATTTCAAAATTTAATTCAAGAAGAAGAATGTTTATAAAACTAAATAATCAATTAAAACCGAATATTAGAATATCCAAGCTTAGCAGTTCATCCACTTGAAGATCACATTTACAATATAATTACATTGTGAAAAATATTTCACCATTTGTCCCTAAGTGTTAGTGGGGAGTACAATGTAAGAATAAGTGTGAAATGAATAAAAAGAAATCATTCCGAACTTGATAAAAATTTTCATATAAGTAGGTTACTAGAATTTATCATAGAAGAATAGAAATAATGTGGGTTCTAAAAGTATTTTTTGAGAATATATTGAAAACTAAGGAGTTATAAGTATCAAGGTCTTGATTTTTGATTAGTGAATGAAGTTGCATACTAAAAGATAAAAATTTAAAAACATTCTTACAATTTTTTCCTGTGTTTCCTGATTCACATCAGTTCCATATTTCTTTTTCCTACTAGAAAAAAACAATGATGCTTAGGGAATACGTCCTTCAATATTTAATGCCCGTTTTTACATGAAAATAAAACATAAATAAATAAAATAAATATATATATATTCAATATTAAATAATATATTACCTGTGATAGTTTATGATATGGCATTGTAGTTCACCCCAGAGTATGATTATATTTCATGGTGCCCTTATTTCTTATATTCCTTTAAGATGAATCCTATTAGTAAACAAAAATAAACTAGAATTTCAACAAGTAAAAAGGGATAAAAAATCATCATTTCAACTTAACAATTCAACGAGTTCAATATATAACTCAAATAACCAAGTCTGAAAAATAAAACCGAGCACAATCACATGTAATAAAATAATCCACTACTGAAAACTGAGATTAATGAAAAAAGAATAAATTTATTAAAAACATTAAGATTATAAATTATCTTGAAAGATTAAGTGATCCAATATGCAATTAATTCTTTGTATTATGAAAGTGTTCATTAGTTTAAGGTCAATATATTTTCAAGATCAACACCTCTTCTTTTTTTTCCATCCAACATGCAAGTCATGCTTGTAAACCCACCATATCTCCTCCAGTTTCATTAACCTAGATGTATTAGTGTGAATAACATCTAGGAAGTTATATCAAAGCTTAATATTAAAACAAATTTTTCAATAATATTTTATAAAGAAATTGAAAATTAATTTTAAAAAATATATTACCCAAATTTCCACCCAAGCCTTATCTTTTATTTCTTATCCGAATTTTCTCCACTCGATTGTTTGAACTGGAATAATATTGCTATGTCTGCTAAGTGTACCCATGAAACTCTGCAATTCTTTACCATTTTTTTCAATAATTTTCATTTCCTCATTATACTAAACCATGATTTGTGTGTGTCCTCCTCTAATGGCCCAAAGGCCTTTATTTTTTTTATTGATTTATGTGTGTCTATTCCACACTTTATGTATCTTTACATGACCACGTATTTTAGTATAATATGATCTTGAAAAAATAAATGAATATTTTATTCACATATAAATCTTAAATTTAATAAAAATTTATTAATTTCATTACTTAAACATTTACCAGTAACACTATTTGTTATCGATCGATACTGCACACTATGTTGGGGGGAAGAAACTGGAGAAGTGTCCTCTATAGTAGATTACAGATGCTGAGGTTGGGTAGGAGGATACAGGTATACAGGGGGCATAAACAATGGAGGTGTACCCTGTAGATATGAAGGTGGATACAGGTAAATGGATGAGGGATGGAAGAAGATGGACTACCCTGTATGGTAGTAGAAGGAAATGGATAAAAAGTATGACCACCCATGTATAGGTAAGGAATATAAGTGGGGGGCATGATGGGAGGAAAGAATCCCAGTGAATGTAGATCCATGGACTGTGAGCTACTATATGTAGGGGCCTACATGTAGGGCTAGTCCTATATTTTAGAGTGCCTAAAATATACTCATTGAATGCAATTTACCTCCTTAATGATTCTTGTTCATATTAAATATGATTTGTGTAAAGTTCATACATAGTTAATAAATAAATAAGGTACTCACTGGAACAATCATATTTGTTAGGACAACTTCTCTAAACCGATGATCATTTTCCTCCATATTTTCTCTATAAACCTCCTCATAAGTCATAATAACCTAAAAATACCAAAAGTGATGTGAAAATTTTAAAAATATAATAAAAGATTAAATAACTATAAAGATTCCAAGAAAAATCATATTATTTTTCAAAACTTTACATCTTCCATTAAGTTTTTTTTCATTATGTTGTTTACTCGAAAAATGAAAACATTACAAAACAAAATAAGACACTACTTAAAATTTAAAAATAAGCTAAATAATTGTTTTCAATTGTCTATTGGTCTTTTATTCTTATTTAACCATAAAAAACAACATGATATTTTTGAGAAGTGAGCTCCCCCAGTGATTAATGTTCTATTAGGATTGTGAATGGACTGTTTTTTCTCAAGATCTTGTTGGGTCCACCAAACAAGATTTTCAGGTAAAAAGGGGGATTTTTCATAAAATAAATAAAAATATAAGGCCTTTAGGCTATTCAGGAAAGTATAAATGACCAAATAATTGGCATTTTATAGAATACATTTTAGAAATGTGACACTATAATAAATATCTTCTAAGAAACAGTTCAGGAGTTAAAATATTTCGCAACCATGTAAGAAACATAAAAATAATATGAAAATAGATAACTAGTATAATATACTCAAAAAAATTTAATTATGTACCATTTTAAAAGTTTAAAAAACACACACCAAGTCAGAATAATATAAACTAAATACTTTGAAACATGTAATGCTATGCATTCTCTGTTATAATTTCAGGTTCACAATCTATTCTCGCAATTGAATCATCCATACCATCTAATGATACATTTGAGTTAATATCTACCGGTTCATCCAAAACATCACCATAATCCAATACTTCATAAAAAATATGACTTGGAATAACATAAAAAATAACACCAAATTTTGGTTTTAAAGGGTCATTTACATAAAATACTTGTCTAGATTGTGATGCAAGAATATAAGGCTTATCTGTTTTTAGATGACGTTTCATATTAACCAATCTAAAACTAAAACTATATATATACAAGCCTTATCATGTCATTGAATCAAACCACTTACATTTCATCATAGTGACATGACCATGTGTATAGTAATCTAATAAAAATATTCTCTAACCAACCCTATAACACAACATATTTTTTGATCGAGGATGTATGTCCAATGCACTGCATAATAATCTATTATTGTGCTTATTATGACACCATCATGCTGCATTGTCATGTTTGTTTCACAAAACATTATAATGAATTTAAAACCATTAAAAACCATTCCTTTACAATCACAAACCACATTGTTTAGACCAAATGATAATGCCCTTATTTCAGCAGATACATATCCATCGGTAAAATTTGGACCTAAAATATATCAATAATGAATATTTAACAATTACCAATAATTTGGTAATGTAGAAAAAAGAATCTATCACCTTTGACTTCAACTTAGATGGAAATTCTTTACTATGTAATTGCTCTCGCATCTTAATAGATAAAGGGCGATGTTCTCTTTTTATAATTTCACTATGTTCTCTGCAAATATGAAAATTTAATGATATCAGAAATTATGAAAAAAATAAACAACAAATATATATATATTTATAATTTTACTTAATTGATTTAATTATCAACCGCACCATATTTGAATAATACTGTATGATGAGCCATTTCACACTCATCCCTATTCGAAGTACACAACCTGTATGATCCAAATATCCCCCCATTTAGAGAAGTGATGGAAATTTTGAATCAATGGGATTATACTACTTATCTTCAGTTCTCATGGGCCAATTAGATCTCATGGATACATTATCCAAATATATTGAATAAAAACCCATGCATTCCTATGTTAAATAATCTTTCATAATAGATCCTTTAAGACGATTCTTATTTCTCATATAAGATTTCAATGTAAACATTATTCTTTCGATTGGATACATCTAATGACTAGAAACGAGACCGAAAAAAAGAACTTCTATTGGAAGGCGCATGATCATATGTAATATACATGTGAAAAATGATGGGGGAAATTTTTTCTCCAAGTCATAAAGAATGATCAGTGAATCTTTATATATTTTTTTCACAACACTTTTTTTCAATCTTTTAGCACAAAGATCTTGATAAAAGTGACATAATATAATCACAGTGACCCTAAAATTATGTGACAGTTTATGTCGAATGGAAATAGGAATCAATTTATGCAACATGACATGGTAGTCATGGGTTTTAAGGGATTTTATTTTCACATCTTGTGTATTCACTTATTTGTAAATGTTACTCGAATAACTATCCGGAACCTTTAAACTTTCCAAAACTTGAATAAATTGTTTTTTCTTTGCATTTTTCATCTAAAAACAAGAAAAAGGGACTTTCCACTGATTCTGACCAATTAACTCAAGATGAAGTCTTGGTTTTATACCCTAATTCATTAAATCATGACGTGAGTGCAAATCATCATTTGGCTTTCCCTTTACATTTAAAAGCGTTGCAAGTAACATTTCACACACATTTTTTTCAATATTCATTATGTCCAATAAGTGATGCAGAAAATTTTATGACCAATATGGAAAATCAAAGAATATAATTTTCTTACTCTAATTATTGTTGGAATTCAAAGGAACATTCTCCTATGTTTTAGAATTTAACTGACCCTTTCCAAGAAAAAAATTCAAACTGTTAAGTTCTTTAAGGATATTACCCCCTAACATTCATTGAGGTATTTCATCCATCTCTATGGAATTATCAAACTGCCTTATATTTTTCTTATATGGATAATCCATTTGTAGAAATCATTGATGCCCTATGAAACTGAAAGTTCAACAGAACTTTAATATCCTAGAACATGTATTTTTCATACATATAGGAAAAGATAATATCCCCTTGGTACTCCAACCATACATAATTCCATATGCATGGAAATAATTTATTGTTCATAATAATGCTACATGAAACATAAAGTAATCCTTTCTAAAAGCATCATATTTCTGCACCCCAATGGTCCAAATCTCCTTCAACTCATATATTAATGGTTGAAAATTTATGTCAATATCATTTCCATGATCATTAGGTCCAGAAATCAATATAATCATGATAGTAGATGGATTTTTCATACACACCCATGAAAGAAAATTATAAATATGAATGAAAATAGGCCAAGTACTTTGTGCAGTATGCATATGTTGAAATGGGTTGAAACCATCACATAACAATCCCAATCTAACATTCCGTGGGTTAGTTGCAAAATCAGGATGTAACCTATCAAATTTTTTCCATGCTAACCTATTATAAGGATGAACTATATCATCATTATCCTTATTTATTTCATCTTTATGTCATCTCATATTCTTAGCCATTTGCTTTGACATAAAAAGTTTCTAAAGTTTGAGAATCAATGGAAAGTTCCACATCACTTTCTCCGCTACACGAGATTGAGTTCCATCTTTATTAGTCTTCCACCTAGATGTACCACATTGTTTTCACTCATTTAACTCAAAATTAACCTTCCAAAATAGACAAAAATCTTTATAGAATGTGTGAATTTTAGTACTTGAAAATCCAAATTTTTCAACCAACTTTGATGTCATATAATCATTTTCAGGAATACATGCATCATCAGGTAACAAGTCCTTAAAAAGGGTAAGTATATAGTCAATTGCAGTATTAATAAATCCATACATTGTTTTCCCATAATACAATCACATTAAAAACTCTAGTTTGATCATTTTTACACATGATTGTTATACTGGGGTATTCAAGACTTCTAACAAATTTCTAACATGCCCAACGTAATAATTCTGATCATTAGATGAAAACCGTGTCCCCGTATTCATTTCCTCTTCCACTAATCTACATGAAGTGTTGTATTGAGAAACAAATAGAAACCAATCAGAAATAAAATTTTCTATTCCTATACTTTTAGCTGAATCAAAGTCATTATCCATTTAAACTTTTTATCCATTGTGATACCAAACATGGTATTCCTTTTGAAAACCTTTTTTAGTGATGTGGTAACTTACTTCCTCACATGTTAACCATGGTATTCCAATAAAATCAAAACATGGTCATCGAATCAATTTGTCATCTGAACCATTATTTAATGAAAAATCAAAAAAATATTCCAACTCCTTCTGAAACTCATCAGTGATCTGATCAACATTATACACCCAGCTTCTATCCATTCTAATATTAATAAACAAATATTTAGTAAATTTTTTTATTGTAAATAACAACATTACAACTCATTCATGATTAATAAAAGTATTATATGGACTCATTAATTTAGTATCCTAATTATTAATGAATTCAGAAGTATGAAACATTCATTATAGAATAAATAAAAGTAATTTCATTTATAGATATTTAAGAGATGATATTATTTTTGTACTAACCAAATGTTATGGTATAGGGAAGTCACAGACGATTGTTTAATTTTTTATTAGAATGAGAATTATTATATGATATTGGTGTTAATCTAGTAAAAGCAGTTGAAGTAAGACTCTCATCACACAAAAGAGTTGAACTAGAAACAAATAGTTTATATATTTTAGACGAACTGATTTCTTGTTACTCTAATTCAGTTATAATTGATCAATTTTACCCACAAGTATTCCATGTCTTAATCCCCAAATATCTTGTCAAGGATGATTTCCTCAAATTAATTCCTCTAAATTGATTACTTCGGATTAATATATTTGTCATACCACCACCATAATTACATGGAACACAAAAATAAAATTCAATAATTCTCCTAATATTCCATTATGACTATCATAAAAAATCTAGGTTAAAACTCCATCAATTCCCCTAGTATTCCTAATTAACTGGGAAATATTCCTTCTCAATAACACAAATATTAAATCCTAAAAATTATTTAAATAAATTATTTAGTTTTCATTAATGTCTTTTGAATCAAATCAACATCCTAAGAATAATTGTATCCTTTTAAACCAAAAATATATGTTAATAATATTCCCAATTAATTCCCATGAATTAATCCTTTGAACCGCCCTAATTACTTGTAAATAACTCCAACATAACTCCAAAAATACCAGCCTAATTAAATAAATTATCCAAAATCCAATGACATTGATATAATATTTAATAGACATAAATACATTTTAATGTCGTCACATTAACTATCATGAATTAATTATTGAACTCATGTATTTTTTATAACTCAAACAATCATGTGTTGACATATGTAACATTCCATAATTAAATAATAAAAAATGTTAATTGTGCATCATTACACAACTCTTTAGTCAATAAAGTGAAGTTAAAATCTACTTCATTGACTAACTCAAAAACACTAATCTTTCCACATTTTTACCTCATTTCCTCTTAAAAAAACTCTCCCACCTACTAAAATAAAGATAAATGGACCTTCATCTAGTACATAATACCTTACCAAAACATTATCTAAATCTAAATATATTGAATCAAGTTATTTCATAGGCTTCTATTCCTTACATGCTTCTTGAGAAACATCGGTAAATGTATTCAAGATTACTGAATCAACTAAAATATTATAATTTACTAAATTATATGATATTTCTAAATCATAATCATATAATAACAATACCCATATCCACTAATTAATATTTATGTCATGTTAAGAGAATACATAATGAAATATCGTACTATCAATTATTACACCACGACAAATCAACCTTAGGATGCTAGAAATTTCCTAGATTTCTAGATATTGGTAAATATTCTAAATGAATAAATCATAATCATCAGTTATTTACATTATCTAAAAATAAGAGACTAATATACATGAGATACAATTGGAGGTAACATTTTATATTCTAATGAAAATACAATAATATGTACAAAACAAAACAAAATTCATTTGATAATAAAACCATATCGACTTTAACACAACATCATCACCTAAAGTAGAAAAAGAACATCCATATTTTATGGGTATGGGTGTGTAAAAAAATACCAAATATAATTTGCCTACATGATACAAAACATTTCCCATAAAACATATATTCCAAACCATGTATCCAATTCCATTGAATAATCTTCATCGTATTCCAAAAAGTAATAGTATATCATTTAACATGAAATAAATCCTACTTATCAAATGAAAAAAATCTCACATTAGGGTATCCTAGGATTAGAGTAACCCTTACCAGTTCACCTATGATAATGGGTGAATCATGACATAAGGGAGCCGATAGGGTTCGTCTGCGAGAGCAGGAGAAGGTAGGGTTCCTTTAACAAATCAGAAGAGGGTAGGAGTTTATCTCGCGAGAGTAGGGAATGATTAGAATTACTTTGCATGAGCCGATGTCATGAGAGAAGGGAGTGATCGAGTTCTTCATGAGAGCTAGTAGACAAGGAAAGGGAGTTCGATCGACACCCGATCAGATTCTTCACGAGAGCAGCTGAGGGTTCGATCATTCGAGAGAGTAAGGGAAAGGAGAAGGGGTTTGATCTCGAAAGAGGTGGGTAATGGGGAAGGCAGAAGGGGTTCAATCCTGAGAGAGTCAGGGAAAGGGGAAGGAGGAGGGGGTTTGATCCCGAGAGAGGTAGGGAAAGGGGTTTGGTCAAGAGAGAAGGGAGTTTAGGTAGGGTTATCCCAATATGTGATCGGGTGGTTTCCACAATGCACATAAAATCTGTGTAAATACAAGTGTGGCGGTATCCTCATTTTCTAGTTTTTTTACCATCTAGACCCTTGAAATATACACACGGATCTGAATTATGTCTATTGTATCCAAGGCTCATGATATAGGAATCAAATATCTTATACCAACACCTCCACACCTATTTGAGACCGTATATAGATTTTTTCAACCTACAAACCAAGTTCTCTTTATCTTATTTGGAAAAACCTTCTGGTTAGAGCGTATATATTTCTTCATCAAGATCACTATAGAGAAAAGCTGTTTTCACATCTAGCTGTTCTAGATGTAGATTGTATATAGTACACATCACTAGAACCACTTGGATACTCTTTAGTTTAATAATAGGATAAAATATTTCATTGAAACTGATACCTTCCTTATGAGAATATCCTTTGACCACTAATCTCACACTATATCTTTCCAATTTGCCTATTTCATCCCTCTTGATCTTGTGGAACCATTTATTCCCAATGGACTCCCTTCCATGAAATAATGGAACAAGATACTAAGTCTTTTTCTTATATAGGGCTTCGAGTTCCTCCCATATCTCCTCCATCCATGAAGATACATCCGAACTTTGGGTCACCTCCAAAAAAGATGATGGATCTTCATCCTCTATTAATAAGTAATATGCAATATTTCTCTTAGTGGAATAATATGATTTCCACATTGGTGTTATTTTATCTCGATTTAACCATCATAGTCCATGATCATCTGGTTATTGATCATAATGTTCTAGTAATTCCTTAGAGGTGACTGGCTCTTCCTTTGTTTCGTCCTTCACCTCGACTATTTTAGTTTATGTACTCTCTTTCTCCGTGTCTTTATCAATCGTCATTTTCACCCTGTCTTTTATAAAGATGACATATCTGGTGATGATAAGTTTGTGGGTAGTGGGATCCCACAAATGATACCTCTTCATACCATCAATGTATCCCAAGAAGATACATTCCCTGGATCTCAAGTCCAACTTCGATCTTTCCTGGTCATTAAACAGTGCATATACAAGACTTCCAAAAGTATGAAATTGAGAATAGTTAGTAGATTTATCAGTCCACATCTCTATCAGTTTCTTCAGATCAATTTCCACTAAAGGGGATCAATTATCATATAGTAGGTGATATTTACTGCTTCTACCTAGAATAGCTTCATAAATCCTGCATTCTTTAACATTGCACTTATTCTATCCAATAGGGTTCTATTCATCCTCTATGAAACTCCATTCTGCTGAGGAGTGTATTCCACCATGAACTATCTCTTTATGCCTTCATTTTGACAAAAAGAATCAAAATCCTCGCTTTTATATTCTCCACCATTGTCAGTCCTCAAACACTTGATCTTCTTTTCAGATTCAAGATCCTTTCTCACTTTGAATGTTTTGAAGACTTCAAAGACATCTGATTTCCTCTTGATTAGAAACACCCAACATCTCCTAGAATAGTCATCAATGAAATATAAAAAGTACCTTGCTTCTCCTAGGGACACAACCGATGCTTTCCAAACATTGTAATGGATAAACTCCAAGATCTCCTTGCTTCTTACCATTGATGTTTCAAACTTCAACCTGTGTTACTTACTCAAAACATAATGATTACAAAATGGTAAGGATACCTTTGTAATCCTAAACAAAAACTTCTGATATGCAAGAATATTCAGGCCTTATTCAGACATATGGCCAAGATTTTGATGCCATAACATCGTCAACTCTTCTTTCAAGGTAGTTAATGCAACAACTATCACTACTTCCATGTAGGTTTTACCCATAAGCACATACATGTTCTTTGAGATCTTCTCTACCTTCATCACCACAAGTTCTACCTTCACAATCTTAATCATCCCTTTCTAGGTGTGAGTCTTACATCCGATGTCATCAAATTGTCCCAATGAAAAAATGCTCTTCTTGAGGCCCTGCACATGGCATACTACTTGAATGGGTTAGACTATGTTATCATGCATCTTCAGTTTGATGGGTTTAACTCCAACGATCTTCAAGGTATGATCGTTCCCCATGTACACAAGTCCTTCTAGGATAGTTTCATATTGATTAAACCATTCCTGTTGATATTTCATGTGTCATGTTGGTCCGGATTCAATAATCCATGCATTGTCGAGATGTTGTCTACCTTCAATGCTTTTATCCACGTCACTTACTAGTACGTCTCCATTTCTAGATGCACTCACCACATTTCCTTGAGATTTCTTCTCACCACACTTCTTATTCCAACAATATTTGCTGACATTCCCCCTATTACCACAATTGTAACATCTGATTTTTTTCTTCTTTCTCCTTGATTTATAACTTCTAAGATTCTATCTCCCATTAGAACCATGCTCCATAATTCTTCCTCTTTCTATTGATAGATATTCCACTTGGTATGAAGTTTTTTGTCTTTATTATTTGTTCTTGCACCGAATTTATTCTTAAAGAACTATAGCTAAAACATCATTGAAGGGAAACATATCCATTAATATATTATTGGTGAGGTTGATGATAAGTTTATCATACAAATCTTGAAAACTCTAGAGCAGAATCTTCACATGTTCAATATCCAAAATTTTATATCTCAACATAGTAAGATGAGAAAAAAGGGTATTGAGGGTGTTGATATGGCCAGTCATCGATGGTGAATCCTCTATTCGAAGAGTGTATAATTTTCTCTTCAAGAAAATTTTGTCATGGAGTGACTCTTCCTTATACATCTTTGTCAGAGTATCTCAAATTTACTTCACCATAATTTTCTCCACAATGCTTGATAGGACCCCATCTTCCAAAGCCAAATAGATGTTGGTAATAGCATTCTCATCCATTTTGTTCCACTTCTCCTCCATCACACCCACCAGTTTCTCTCCAATCACCTGTAGTCAATTATCTTTCCGCAGAACCGTTTGCATCTTCATTTTCCATAATGAAAAATTATTTCCATTGAATTTTTTGATCTCAAATTTCACTGCCATTTGGACACATCGTCAGTACAGAATTTCTTTAAGCTATAACCTCACCTCTGATACCGTGCGAGACTAAATATTCAAAGCCTTAACACACATAAATCCATGGGATAATGGATTAGCTTGTGATATTTCTGATTTTTTGATAGGTATATTTAGTACGAAGGAAAACTAGGGTGAGAAATGGAAATGAAAAGGAATCTCACATAAAAATGTGTTTGGTACACCATAATTGAAATTGTAATTCCATTAAACAAGGGAATCACCTTTCCCACTAGTGCATCATGTAGTGAAAACCAACCTATAACCCACTAACGTACTTGAACAACTCATAATCAGTGCATCCAAGTACCCTTAACAATTTCCCACACAACACGTATGCATGCCTCTCCCCAAGCAGCGGGCCCCCACATAATGCATGTGTCATGAAATTTACCAAAATAATTATTATTCCAAAATTCGAGAATAATATTTATTCTTGATATTAAATTAAACTAAATTTAATGAGATTTTGGATACACATATGTGATCTTCTTGGCCTCACTGTAAAAAATATATGCATTTAATGGTGTTTTTATTTTACATTAGCCACATTTATAAATGTGGATTGTGTATTCACCCTTGTTTTATAAAAACATAGTTAAATGAGATGTCAACAAACAGCGGCCCCCACATGGTTAAATGTGGGTGTCATATTTACCCATGTCTATAAACATGGTTAGTGTATATATCCCAAATGATCGTCCATGTAATGTGCACGCACACCACACCCCAAGCAGCAGTCCCCCACATGACGCATGTGTTGCACAATTCCCCTCCCCTTCAACATTTGTAAAATCATTGGTTGTAGGTTTTGAACCCGCGACTTCTACAAGAAAGGTGAAGGCTCAAACAACTTGGTTTGAGAATCTTTACTTTAAGACCATGGCATTAGTTTATATTAGGAAAATTTCCCCATGAAATGGAAAAATCAAAACAATTTTTCAAAATACCTAGATATGAAAACTATTTTCGAATCTAGGGTTGTTTTTGGGTTGCCAGTGGCAGAAGGGTGGATGCTATATTTAACAACACATTTTTAAAAAATCCTATAAAAATCACTATCTAGGACAATGCCCTCTTTATAGGTTTTCTTAGGAAGGAACTATCTAGGACAATTCCTTCTTCATAATAATTTTTAGGAAGGCACTGTATCGAACAACACCCACCCTTCTATTTTTTTTAATTTTAATTTTAATTTTTGTTTGTTTTGTTTTGTTTATATATATAATAATAATAATTTTTTTAAATGATAGGATTAATAATGTAATTTTAAAAAATATTATTAATATCTAGTAGATGCAAACGGTCGGGTGGGGGAAATAAAAATACTTAATAATTTCTAATATCAAATATAAAAAATGTAACAAATAATATAAATAATTTCATATTTTAAAATAATCAGTAATAATTAATAATCTAATTATTATGAATTATTATTAGGAAATACAGTTTTCTATCATGTAAATTATTTTATGACAATTATATTTACAAATAATAATGATAATAATAATCATAATGTATATAAATAAATAAATTTAAATAATATAATAATAATATTATTCAATAACAAATATAATAATAATAATAATAATGATATTATTATTATTAAATATAAAAAATATTTGGTGCTTATCTATTAAAATAATTATTTTTTACATTTTATTGTCAAATAAATTACATTAATATATATTTTATTATTATATAATAACTATACACATAAATTCATTCCAACTTAATGATTATTTATAATTAATTACATTATTAATTATATTATCATTAAGTATTATTAAATACAAAAATAATTCTATCATATAAAACATTTATAAAAGCTATTTATTTATTTATTATTAATAAATTAATTATATTACAATTATGATTATTATAAATAAATATTAATAATTATATAATCTATATTAATATTTGTACTTATAAATTATTTTTGCAGCAAACATTATTTTGTGTAAATTAATTCTTTTGATTATTTTTTGATATTACTTTTATTTTAAATTAATTTGTATTTGTATGATCAATATTTTAAATTTCATATAAATTTAATTTGTACTATATTTTATGCGTATAATGTTTTTTAAGTGTAAATTTTATGTTTTTAATTAATAAAGTTTGCATCATGTAATTTTGTTTGTTTTTTATATTAATGAAATTATTTTTATTTTCAACTATTTTTTATATGTTTAATCCATGTTTTAATTTTCAATTATATTGTACTTATAGTTTATATTTTATAGGCTTCCAAAGTCACCTACTTGAAACATAATAATGTTTCAAGTATATGGATTTTAAAACCTATAAATTATAAATTAAAAGTACAATATAAATGGAATTTGAATCATTGACTAAATATATAAAAAATAATTGAAAATAAAAATAATTTCATAAACAATGTTGATGAAAAATAATTTCAATGGTAAAAAATATTGTTGTTTCAAAACATAACATTTGTACTTAAAGATTATTTTTAGAGAAAACATTTTTTGTCTAAATTATATTTTTTTGTTTATTTTTTTTATATACCATTTATTTTCAATTAATTTTTATTTGTAAATTCAAATTTTTAAATTTTATACAGATTTCATTTGTACTATATTTTATGTGCATAAATTTTTTGAAGTGGAAATGTTATGTTTTTAATCAATAAAGTTTGTGCTATGTAAATTATTTTTGATTTGTTATATTTATGAAATTATTTTTATTTTAAGCTATTTTTATATATTTAATCCATATTCTAAGTTTCATTTGGATTTTAAATATAGTTTATATTTTATAGGTTTTCAAAGTCATCTACTTGAAACGTAATAATGTTTCAATCATGTGACTTTGAAAGCCTATAAATTATAAAAATATAAATTAAATCTAAATGAAATTTAAAACAATGATTGCAAAAATAAAAATTAATTTCAAATAAAAGGAATGAAAAAAATTTATTCAAAAAAAAAATTGTACAAAAAATGTTTGGTGCAAAAATAATTTATAAGTACAAATGTTATGTTTTGAAACAATAATATTTTGGGTGATTGAAATAATTTTTAATCAATAATTTTAATAAATTTTTTTTATTTTTAATTATTTTATATATGTTTACTCAATGTTTGAAATTTCATTTATATTTTATTTATACTTTATAATTTATAGACTTTCAAAATCACCTACTTGAAACATTATTATGTTTCAAGTGGGAGACTTTGTATACCTATAAAATATAAAATATAAGTAAAATATAATTGAAAATTAAAATATGTATTAAACATATAAAAAATAGTTGAAAATAAAAAATAATTCATTAATATAAAAAACAAAAAATAATTTAAATGACACAAACTTTGATTAAAAACACAACATTTTCACTTCAAAAAAATTATGTACATAAAATATAGTACAAATTAAATTTATATGAAATTTAAAACATTGACTTTACAAATAAGAATATAAATAGAATGAAAAAATAATAATTATAAAAAATAAATTTTCACAAAAAATGTTTTTTATAAGTATAAATTTTATTTTTTGAAACAACAATATTTTGTGTGATTAAAATTGTTTTTCATCAATTATTTTTAAGAAATAATTTTCATTTTCAATTATTTTTTTATGTTTATTCAATATTTAAAATTTCATTTAGATTTTATTTATACTTTATAATTTATAATCTTTCAAAGTCACTTGCTGGAAACATTATTACGTTTCGAGTAGGTGATTTTGGATGCCTATAAAATATAAAATATAAGTACAATCTAAATGAAACTTAAGACATGGATTAAACATATAAAAAATAATCTAAATGTAAATTTTTTTATTAATATAACAAATCAAAATTAATTTACATGAAATAAGCTTTATTTATAAAAAACTTAACATTTATAGTTTAAAAAATTTATGGTCATAATTATTATTAAGCATCATATTATTAATTAAATTATTATTAAGTATTATTAATTATTTTATTATTATTAAAAATATTTAGTTACATTAATTATAAACATTAATTATATTATTTAATATTTTAAATAATTACAATAATAATTATGAATAATGATCTAATTAATATAATTATTAATGTAACTAATAAAGTAGTTAATAATATAATTTAAAATAAATATTAATTAAATTGGTAATATAGAAAATATAATTAATAATAATAATGTTATTATTAACAATTTATTATACAATTAATAATTATTTATAATAATCAGAATAGTAATATAATAAATATTTTATTAATAAAGTAATAAAAAATTATTTGTTATGAAACATTATTAATGGATTTCATAATTATGATAATAATGATAACTCCTCAATTCCCAATTAATTTTCCTCATAATGGCCAACCTTCCATATTCTCAACTGTTAGATCTGATCTCATGTACTTTATATATATGGTGATATGTTAATGAAATGGTGTGAAATTTTAGCTCTACATTGTGTTCTCTACTTCTTGTATTTCTCTTATGTTTATATTTCTATTTGTTGTTGTCATCTTCATATGTAAATTCAATGCTCGCTTCATAAATGATGCACTTTACCTATGATCGACCTTATGTTTCTAGTTTAGAAATTCTTTGCGATTTCAATTATCATTCAATCGATTTCATAACATGTTATCAACATGATTGTCTTATCCACATTGTGCATCATGAAAACATTGGTGTCATCCCCATCATCGACATAAGAAAGATCTTGCAGGAAAAAGGTATGTCATATGTGTTTATAAACATTTTTCTTTTGACATACTCTTTCCCATGTATATCAACTTTACTCATTCGAAGAGTTACATCAAAAGGTTAGTCTTATTTTATATGCAATATATTTTTACATTTATTTCCTCCTTATTGATAAATATGAAAATATTATATGATTTTATTAATCTTTTGTTGTGGGAAAAATAATGAGCTCCTAAAGAGTTGCAACGAAACACATATAAAAAATTTAACTCCATTCACTGAAGAGAATGTGTTTGATTAATAACTAATGTGGTTGATGTCATGACAAACATCATTCATCAAATGAAAAAATGATGCCACCAGAAGTGATCGAACAATGAACATCATGTACCTATCGTACATCGAGCCGAAGTTCATTGATCATACCATGAAACATGAAATTTCATCTCTTATTCATTTGTTCACCCTGAATGTGTCATGTTTGATCATGATGTATAAAGGATCATAATATAAATGATATTTAATTTGAATATTTGTAAATATCATATTGTTTTATTTCTGTTTATTTTATTTTATTTTTTTATAAAATGATTGAAAGAAATTAATATTCATAATGAACATGCATGAATATATTTTATATATATCTATCCCCTATAGTGGATGAAATTTATGAAATTTCTGAATTGAATATTCATGCTATTGTCTTGAAGACACTATAAAACTCAAACAAATAATATTATTCTGATCCCTGAAGTGAATAATAATATTTATCAGAAACCATTTATTTTATTCCCTGAAGTGAATGTAAATATATATGATATTATTTCAAAATAAGTTCAAGGTGAATATGATATTTTCTGATAATCATTATGTCTTATTTGTTTAAGAATGAAAATAAACAAATAATAAGAGTTTGATGAGACTAAATATTTATAAAGCACAATGAATTTTATTAATATTTATAAAATAGTGCATCCTTTAAGGATGATATTAAAATAGTTTCCTTTGACATTATATTGAAGGATATATTCATTTATCAATTATTATTCCTACAGTAGAAAAATTAATGGGAAAATTATTAGTTATCATGTTATTATGGATTATAAATATCAATTCATGTAATTCATTTACCCCTAAAGCGGATGTTTTTATTCATATAGTTCATAAATAAAATTATTGAATTATATAGTTTTGATAATCCGATATGTATTTTATGAAAATGATTTTACCACCCAAAGTAGTTAAAACAATTACCATCATAATAAATAAAATTTATATTTTATGTAAGATGGTCATTATTGATAAATAATACATTATCATTCATGGATCATGAAATTCAATGAATGAATTAATTCCCCGATGTGAATTACAATATCATTCCTTAAATAGAATGAAATTATTCATGAAAAATTTTATATGATTTGTGTTATTGTGCATATTTGAGAGTTGATGAAATTTGATCAAATGATTTACACTTCATTTGGTAAAGTGAACGTTTTTATACAATGAATTTTAATTTTGGATGGCGATGAGGTGTGTATTGTGAATCCAAAATATTCTTCCACATTGATTCTCGCTACCACATTCACCACCTTAAAAAGATGCAGGGACTCTGATCCCAAGTAGATGTATTGTAAAATAATATTTGGTCTAGAAGTTCCAAAATATTTGGGCCAAAAGTTATAAAATATAAAATAATCCACTTGGTGATGGGATTAACCCATTATTATTATATTATGAATTCATCAACCACCATAAGTAGAAATTATAATGACAAATATAAGTTTTCATAGTGAAAGATATTGATGATCTTATATATGTAGATCTTGAAGCAAAATCATTATAAATATTATTTTTATTAAATACTTCAAAATAACTCAAATATGAGTTTGTATATGCTCATGTAAGTAAATTTACCAGTAGATAAAATTAATTAATGACTCCAAAAGAGAGAATATATTCCTACCTGGTAGTATAAATTCTTAATGATTTGTTATATCTAAAGTCTTGATGAGATATATGAATGGTATTATTGAAAATGAATATCATATGGATACATTGGATAAAATAGGTACCTTGATATGTAACAAGCATTCATAAAAGTGACTATAAAGAATTTTTTATGTACAACTGAATAAATAATGGTAAATTGGAAGTTTACCGATCCTGACACTTTAAATATAAACATGATGGTTTAGTCTATCCAGGATCAATTATATTGAAATATATTAATTCAAGTATACACGAGCATCACTTTATTAATAAAATAGTAGACATCCATCATTGGGAGAATGATGAATTTATTTAATGGATGCATGTATACTAAATTATCAGCGAATTCATTCTCATTATGTTATTATGAATGCCCCCTGTATAATAATTTACCATAAGGTACCCATTTTTGAGGTAAATTATTTATATAATTAGCATCTATTTTTGGAAATAAATTTCCCATATACTTATGAAGAAGTATATATGGGTGCACCCACCTACCATGTGATCCATCTATATGAAAATGCATCCACTAAATGATCACATGTGTTATTTTATATTGGCGAGTATACATTTCATGCTATACATGTTGATTAAAATAAATATTGAGTATCATATACTATTTGGTCCTATAGAACCATTAAAAAGATGTTCACAACACTTACATGAATGCAAAGAGTTGGAGATCAATAGTTTGATTATACACACCTGAAGCGTGGTTGAACTGATTATAAAAAACCACTATTCATCATGAGTTAGAAGAAATAAATATATTTTACCTTTATGTGAAAAATGAATATATCATCAACATTATATCTTTTTATATATTATCCCTGAAGTGACACTGGTACTAGAAAAATTATGAGATCTCAATCAAATGTTATTGATGATGTATTTTATTTTAATTCTTTTAAAACTCATTGATGACAATGGATTTTTACAGATATCAATATCATAATAATTGACCAAAATTATTAAAGGAACTTATGATATGTTCAACATATAAAGTTTTGGATTGATTCTCAAAACTATCAAGACTATTTAATATTGATGAACTTATTATAAAGAATATTATTCCTTGTATATTTAGATATTTATATATGAATCCCAGAAGGGTTCTAAATTCCTGAAGCATATTCAAAATTATGAAAATTTCACCCAATCTGATAAATTATTGGGTGAACTGAATAAGTTATATTTCATGTATCTATATTAAGTTAAGGAAGAATATAAATTGAATTTATAATCCCATGGTTTGTGTGAATAATTTTAAGATATTTTGAAAAACATTTAAAATCTCAAAGAGTGTTATGAAATCAATGACTTATTTAATCATGAAATTGCATTGAATGTCCCTGTGTTTTTAATTAATCATCCTGAAGACAAAAATATTAAATTTTTGGAATGGTTTTACCCTTAATGAATAATTATATATCTTTCTTCCAAGAGTGATATATTTCATAAATTATAGGTTGATAAATAACATACTTATCCCAAAAGGATTAAATATAAATGAACATTTTATTTTTCCCTGAAGGATATACATATACATGTGCATATGTACCTTGAAAATAATAATAAATCATATTATGATGCAAGGTAATGTTCTTACCTATTGACTAAAATCTAAAGGTTATGAATTATTATTATTCCAAAATTCAAAACTGAATGTTTTGATTATGAATCGATCATGGACATTATATGAGTTAAATGATGTAGTGATGATCTTTGTGAGTGGGAGATGAAATTGTTGTACTCTTTTTTCCTTAGTCAAGTTTTTCCCATTTGGTTTTCTTGATAAGGTTTTTAATGAGACAACACCCATCATTGTACTCTTTTTCCCTAATTAAGGGTTTTCCCCTAAAAGGGTTTTCCTTTATGAGGTTTTTAATGAGGCAATCATACGTCACAACAAATATCCAAGGGAATGTTATAAATTATTATAGATATCTATAATTAATAGCAATTGTTGGTCTTCCCCATGAGTTGTAATTTTTAATGAGACCATTCATTATTATCTTCGGTCTTCCTCTGATGTCTCAAAGACATAATTAAATAATAATATTAATTGATGTCCTGAATACATAATTAAATTATATAATCAAGGGGATTTGGGAATGTTTCACTCCTTTTCCCTTCATTAGGTTTTTCCCATTAGGTTTTCATGGTAAGGTTTTTAATGAGGAAACATGACATGTAACTCAATTACTTTGGATTCAATTATTTTTCTCACTGGGTTTTTTTTAAGTGAAGATTAAATAAGATTTCATGAAATTATGACATCCAATGGAGAGTGTTATGAAGCATTATTAATGGATGTAATAATTATGAAAATAATGATAACTCCTCAATTACTAATTAATTTCCATTATATTGGGAAACCTTCTATATTATCAACCGTTGGATCTGACCTCATGTACTATATATATATGGTGATATGTTAATGAAATGGTGTAGACTTTTGGCTCTACATTGTATTCTCTACTTATTGTATTTTTATTATATTTCTATTTCTATCTGTCATTACCATCATCATTAATAAATTCAACGCTCGCTTCATTAACAATGAACTTCACCTATGACTGGTCTTAAATTTTCAATTTCGAAATTTTTCGCCATTTCAATCGGTGTTCGATCGATTTCACAACATTATTATAAATGTTATATATAATCTAATTATTTAGCTATTTAATAACAGTTAATAATAATATAATTAATAATTTAATTAATTATAAATAATCAATAAGTCAAAATGAAATTATGCACATAATTATTATTTAACAATACTATGGGGCCCTGAGGTTCGTATCAAGGCGGAAATTGAAGTGTCAGAGCCGCTGATGAGAGGAATGTTCCTGAAAATCAAATATACCAACATTTGGATATCATTCGAGTTCAAGAAACTCCCAATCTTCTGCTTTTCCTATGGTCGCCTTGGCCATCTGGAAAGAAAGTGCATCACTAAACATAAGAGTGGATCAGGCAACATTATCCCCCAATATGGCCTGTGACTCCACTCCAAAACGAATAAATATGCTGTTATCCCTGAGATGGAAAAACAAAAGGACCATGACCGTCTCACGCTGACACATACCAGTCAGGAGGAACCCACACTTGAAAAAGCCCAAATGTTTGGACCATTGGATTTCCCTAATGCTGGCCCTCCCACTCAGAGAGATGCTCGAGTTCATCCTACCCCCTGAAGGACACGACTCAAACATATACCGAGTTGGCGACGACACACAAAGAACCACCAATTCACTGCTCAATGCCAATGCTGATGCACACCAAACCACCAGATCCGGATCCTGACCCACAATCGGCCACAGCAGGCGCTCTCACAATGGAGGCCCATGGAATGACGGGGACTTCATTACTGGGCCCAAGTACCCGTAGAACGTGGAAAAGGGTGAAAAAAGGAGTAAGTGATGGTCCTATGGAAGATCCTAAAACTGGGACCAGGAAAAGACATGATGAAACCGGCCACTCTGGGAGGAATCCCACCAAAAGGTGGAAAACGACATGTGGAGAAACCAGTCCGGGAGAACCAAAGGCGGCGGCGGGCGAGACCCAACCCTGCCTAGAGCAATGATTGCTTTATGTTGGAACTGTCGTGGGCTTGGAAACCCCTGAACGGTTCGCATGCTTCAGCGCAATTGCGATCAAATTCGCCCCGATATGGTTTTCCAATCCGAAACCATACTGGAAAACAAGGACACCTGTGGAATTGCTCTGAAGTGTGGCTTCCATGGCTGTTTTTCGGTGCCCAAACAAGGCCATTATGGGGGCCTCTGTCTCCTTTGGAAGGACCATATCGACGTCAAAATTCTATCTTTCTCCTTGCACCATGTGGCAGCGACTATTCAAACAATACTATTATTGTAATTTATTTGACAATAGAAATAAAATATTCATTATTTTAATAAATAAACAAAAAATATTTTTTCTATTTAATAATAATAATTTTTTAATTTTTATATTAAAATTATTTTATTTAATTAGAAAAATATTTAATATTATTATACACATCATCATCATCATCATCATCATTATTAATATTCATAAATATAATAAAAATAATAATTTAAAAGACACATAAAATTATTTCTTAATAACAATTCAAAAAAAATAGATTAATAATTATTACTAATTATTTTGAAATCTTAAAAAAATTATATTATTAATTACACACACACACATATAAATAAATTGAAATAAAAAATAAAAAAAACTTAAAAAAATAGAAGGAAAGGCGTTGTCTTAAACATTGCCTTGTTAATTGTTTTTTTGAAGAAGACACTTTACATTAAAGATCCTTCTCTAATTTTATTCTTCCATGGGTTCTTTATCATAAAGTGACCACCTATCTCCAGACACACCCCCTAAAGGAACAATAAGTAGGGAATTTCTTTCTCCTTTTATCCAGATTGAGAATTTCTTTTTTTGCCAGCATATTAAAAAATCTACCATTTATATTAACATATATTCATTTTATTTGTACATAAATATAAATATAAATATAAATGTGTGTGTATGTCCATAAATATAAATATAAATATAAATATATATGTGTGTGTACATAAATATAAATATAAATATATATTTTTATATATTTAAATTAATATATATATATGTGTGTGTGTGTGTGTGTATTTATATCTATTGTATACTTATAAAGTTTTATTTATACTTATATATACATATATAAATCAATATAATTATTATACTTATAAATATATATAATTATTAATTAGTTATATTTTTATATATTTAGTCATTTGTTATTAATGATAATTTATTTAGTTGTAATTATGTTTTAATCTGCGTGTATGTGTGTTAGTATATATGTATGTGTGTATGCATGTATTTATGTATACATGTATATGTATGTATGTATGATTGACTGTGTGTGTGTGTTTATATATATATTAATTTTATATGAATAACATTTATTTATAACGTTATGTAATATTATTACATAAACTATATATATTATCCATTATTGTTATTTTTTAATATTATATAATAACATATACATGTGTGCGTATTAAATGTACTTGGTGAATGATATATTGTGTGTGCGGAAACACACATAAACACATATATATTATTTAAATTAAATTTTCAATTAAAATTAAATCTACTATGATTTTACATATATTAGGCTATAATGACATAAAAAAATTATATATATATATAATAACTTTTAATTACTTATTTAATTTTGTTGCATTTAAAAATCAGTTAAAATAAAAAAAACATGTTTAAACAAACATGGCTAAATTAAAGATTTTTCATCTTTTAAAATGTGTTTAAATTAAAAATTAGCAATGTTATAAAATGTGGTTAAATTATCCATAATTTTAATAAATTTTGAATACATTAAAAATTAACAATGTTTTAAAACAAAACTAAAAGAACATGGCTAAATTATCCATATTTTTAAGAAAACATGACTAAATTAAAAATTAGTCATGTTTTAAGAAAACACCTCTAAAAAAATTTAGTCAATTACTTATTTTTCTACAACGCCACTTTCTCAGTGGCATTAGGTGGACCTACATAAAGTCTAATATCAACATCAGAAAACACATCAAGACACCCATAGACAAAGAATCTAATATCGCAATAACTTTAACCTTCCTATAAAGGCTAACGTGTAATAAAATATATTTTTTTCCGATAGTTACATTTCCATCAAATATCTAGAGATATCTTCTTCCATTACGTATGCCACCTCATCGCAAGCATATATTGTTATGGTTTTTATACATACATAAATTTACATGATTTATAACAAAAATTAATAATAATGTCAATTATAAGTATCAATACACACATTCAAAAACAATAATCTCCAATGACCCATAAATATATAGAATTTCTATTGGTGAGTTTGTCCTCATAGCCTCCCTTCTTGGAGATCATCAATTGTGAGCTTTATGAGAAGAAGTCTCAATTCCTTATGAGCCTCCAACACCTAATAATTAAATATCATGTATCCTATCAGATAGATGTTATCTAAACCACATGATATATGTTTAATAATATTTTCATAACATATTTAGGTTCTAATTATAGTGGGTAATTTCTATAGTCTTTTGATGTGACAAATACTACAAATACATTATCAAATTAATGTTGCATGAATGAACAATCATCATGTGATAAGATATTAATTATTGTCCTGACAATCAAAAGTAAAAATCTAGTTAGTTCTAGGATACCAATTCTAATAGACCCTTACTTGTACTAGAGCCAACTGCTAACAAATTTCAAACCACTAGATCTCACATGATTCTCATGCTTCTACTAAGATAAGTATTTAGTCAATGAGTCTACTACATTCTCCCTTATTACTACTCTACTTACTTCTAATACAACCCTTTAAAAAAATACCTCAAGTTGAGATACTTTAGAAGTATATGCTTCATCTGTTGATCCAACATAGGATCCTTGGCAAGAACCACTCAAAGGTTCCAGGCGCAGCGGAAGCACTGATAGGGAAAGTTCAAATTGAATTTTTGTCATAATCGATGATTATTCTAAGATGTTGACAATATAGAACATCATGAACAACATAATTGATTCAAGGATTAATTGATGAAAGAATGCTTAAACCAATACGTAGGATTATTACATAATTATTTGTAATTAATTTAAGCAGTTAAAGAATTACCTTGCAATGAATTCTTTATTTGTCAATGAATATGACGTTTCTACATCATACCATCATTGCATAATAGTAATCAAGTACATATTCCCTCCAGTGATGATCCAAACGTACACCAAAAACCTTCAAGAGATGTTGTAGGAATCTCTGAGTGCTAGTGTGGAAGATCTTGATGCTTTTTTCATTCATATTTGATCACCACATGAATCACTTCAAAGAAGGACTCTCCTTATTCTCTCTAGAATTGAGAGGGGCGGTGGAGGAGGACCGATCTCCGTTCTAGAGATTATTCTTGGAGATGAACTCTCTAGGTCTTTAGAGGATTCTACTAATGTTGTTTTTTATAATAAAACAAATGGATATATCCTCTTTTGGAAATAATATATTTGGTTTTAAATAGTATTAGGGTTATAAAATAATAATTGCACATGCACCTTTATTATTTCCTCAATCCCCACAGAACCATATTGTGACATATGAGACCCATTTCCCTCAAAATTAACTAAACTTTATTGACCACATAACCTAAAGAATGACTCCCCATATTCTAGAGGGTGTCGACTAACATTGAGGGTCTATGGAGAAACAGTGGGGAGACTATAGCCTCATGATCAGAGTGTAACACAACAGTATAATCATATCAATCAATAATGAAAGCATAAAAGATAACAAAATAACTTAATAATAATCATCCATCATATAAATAACCAATTAAATTACATCAATAACTATAATATACAAAAATTATTGTCATGAAATGATATACAAAAAGGATATACAAGGGGATCAGGGAAATAGACATATACAACATGCTATACAAGAATGACCAAAAGACCGAAGGCTATCTCTAATAACATCTCGAACATAGGCTCGATCCCATTTTGTATGAACCTGATTTTTATTTGAGGTAAAAAATATTTTTAGTACTATCAATTTCTTTAGTTTTATCCTAATGGAAGTGCCTAATGAGGTCATGGGAGTTTATATGGGGTGTTTGGAGCTTGTACAGAGCCCTAGATTTTAGAGTAAATAGGTGGGCCATATGGTTAGTAGAAACTATGTTTTCCAGTATGTACTATTTGGTTAAACCGTGAGGGGTGGTCCAATGATCTACCTAGGGCCACATGGTTTTCTCTAACCATATAGCTCAAGTCACACATCCGTAAAGGTGTTACAAACCCTTTTGTAGAGGTACCTTGCACATGATACACACAGTTAGGAAAACTACACACCTAACATGTGCGAGGGGGTGTCCTTGGGTAGTGGCTATCACGCGGTTGGTGCACGATTTGGGAAACTGTGTGGCCAAACCATGTGAGCTTTTTAAAAGAGGGAAAATTTACCATTTTGACCTCATTTTATTTAAAGGGTATAACCCTTTTCTTCTTCTCCTCCCACACACAATAACCCTCACCCATGGAGAGCTCTCCTTCCACCTAAAGTTATACATTGAGATATCTCCTTTATCCAGACTCAGATCGAGCCACAACTAGCATCGTTGGATGCATACCAGTAAGCTCTCCATTCATATTGCACCTTTAATCATTTATCTTCTTATCAATAGAGTTACTTTAGTGTGAGATGATATTCCCTATATTAAATACATTTATATTTTTTACTCTATTTCTTCCATTAAATCCTAGATTAGAGGAAAAAAATGAGGATTTGACTACCAATATAAGGTATGCGGTCTTGCACTTTTCCCTTAAAGTATTGGTGTTTATGTATTATTCCATTTTTCTGCACATCATATTTTCTGAGCGATGCTTGTTAAATGTATTTTCCCTTAAATTAAATGAATAGGTATGATTTATATAATTCATGGAACTCATTTATGACTCAAATGAGGGTAATTACCTTGAATTGAACCACCCCTGAGTGTGTCACTAAATTGAATAAAACCACAATGGGTGGCCTATGAATTTGATCCACCTCTTGAGGTGTTCTCTTTCACCCCTTGCTTATGGGATGTTAAATTAATTGTTTGACATGTAATTTAAATTAAATGAAAGAGGGAATGGAAGTCCATGTCCCTACACCCTTAGACATCATTCCTTATCACTTAGGCTAGATATATTCTTTAAAACTAAAAAGCCTAATTAAGATGAATGAGAGAATGCATGGGATGCTAGGCCTTTTATGCCTAGGATATTATTTGAGCCACCTTCTGAGGTGAGTTAATTTATTATATAAATGTGATAGTTAATTGAATTAAATATGAAATTAAATGGTATGGTTAGACTTCGATCCCATTACTATTCATATTGTCATGCTGAGAGTGATATATGGGTTCATAATAGGAACTCCACGAATGGATTCATTGAGATTATTTAATTAAATGAGTTTTAAATGGAATTATCATGCACCGTGGGTGACACTTGGGTTCCCATATTAATTACATGGATGGACTCACTTGAAATATGGATTATATATGTCACGAGTGAAACTTGGACTCCCTATATAGATTTACAAGGACGGACTCAGAAGGTAGATTATTATATATTCCATGAGTGACACTTGGAATCCATATGTGTATTTCCAAGGATGGAATCATAGGGTAGATTATTATATATTCCATGAGTGACACTTGGGTTCCATTTGTGGACCGCCAAGGACACACTCAGAGGGTGGTGATTTTATGCCACACTTAGAGTGATACCAGGGTTCCAAATTAGGAATGATTAGGATGGGCTTGTAAGGTGATGGGTTCATATTATGCTTGGAGCGATACCTAGGTTACAAATTCAAAATTCTAAGGACGATTTCAGGTTGCTTATAATCATAATGAATTAATTATATGACATGACTGCCAAAACAAAGAACAAGATTGGATTCGGTTAGAGCCTTACCTTTCATGATGGCCTTATTATGCATGTTTTTATTAGATATGATTCATGGGAGATGCATTGGATTTGAGATGGGTTTAGATACTTTTTTATAAATTATATCATTATTGGATGATTATTCAAAGACATTATAACTTAGGTCAAAGAAGGTAGCATAGGATGAGTTTTCCTTAGGAACCTGGACCTATAGAGGTTATTTATTTACTGCATTTCATTTATATCCTTTAATGTTATCTATATACTGATTTTTTTAATGACCCCGACTTTCATTAATGAAAATTCATCTTGATCTAATTAAATGTTTATTATGGTTATATAAAATGTGAAATTCATTGGTTTTATGTTTCTGTATTTTAAAATACCGTTATGAATTGTGACTGTTGCTAATATAGTCGTTGAATAGTGATCATATGATTAGTATAAATATAGGGCTTTAACAAATCCAATTTACTCAGACAAAGGAAGCGATGACCTCATACAGTAGAATTGCCCCATACGAAGCCCATTTTTCAGAGCTCAGAAAGGAGGTGGCGTCATTGGGCTTCGCTCCTGACCAAGCCCAAGCCGAGATTGAACACGTTAAGCTTGAGCAGAACCGACTATGAGAGAAGTAGAAGTTAATAGAGATTACCACCCGAGTGATATTATCTGAGCCACCCAAGAGTCTGTCACAATCACACACCTTACCCTTCAGTCTTATGCGGGTTTTATAAGGGGTTATGTAACAAGACCCTAGTTCTATGACAATGTACATTATTTTTGTATAAATAATGTGCATTCATTTTATTATTGTTACTTTGTAAATAGTTTTTAAAGCCAAAATAGTATTTTTAGTTAATATTCAACTATGAAATCTATTTTGATGAATTAATGGTTTTTTTAATTAAATAATATTTTAATAAAATATTATTATTAAATTACTTTTTATTAAATATAAATTATCGTATAATTTTATGAATACAATTGTAATTTTTATTAAGGTTTGAAAGCTGTTTTTGTCAAGACCCATGAATTTTTGAAAAATGTTGGTTTTTATTTTAAAATCAGAAATTAATATATTTATAAAATTATTTAAATAAAATTAATATTATTTTTTGGAATCAGGATGTCTAAATTATCCATCGGTGAGTTTTTCATAATTTTCTGAGACAGCCGAATTTTTGGGTAAAAATTAAATACCGTTTAAATATATAATGTGTCTTATGACATCATAATGACTCAATAGTGATGAAATAAAATACTATAAACATTATGTTTGGAAAATATATGTTTTAGCATTAAAATAATTTGATTTTATATTTGTTTGATTTATTTTACAAAGCTTTAGTGGACCCTCCAAGACTTATAAAACATTTTTTCTTTTTAAATTGTTTTACTTGAGAGTGTGACTCAACTCCACATAAGAAAACATATTATTTTAAGAATTTAGGCCATTTTACTTATAAAATATTGTTTTCTACTCCCCTTTGGCAAAAACCATGGGCAAAAACCATGGGTTGTTTTGTGGTATTGATTAGTTTAATGTGTGGTGACCCAAACCTAAATAATAAATAATTCCCCCTCATTTCCTATATAAACCCACCCAAGATCCCACTTACTCTTCACTAAAAGCCTTTTATGTTATACCAAACCCTGACCTACTCTCTATAGAATCCTCCCAAGGTGACCCAAGCTCCAAATAATCCTCTCGTAAGCCTCTCCCAAGCCTTTGGGATCACACTTCCAAGTAAGGGATTTCTTCTTTTCTCATTTTTTGTCTAATTTTCTTTAAGTTTTTATGCCCTTTTGTTTTCAATTAAAAATGTTGGGGTATGATTTAAAACCTCCCCCATACTGTCATATTTATGTTTTTATGATGATATACCCCTTTATCTCTCATTAATGCCTCCCATGTACACCCGTTACCATGCCGAAATTCCTTGAGGGATTTCTCTCTCCTCTTTTACATCCAAGTAATTATTTTGTATTATGCATCTAAATTCCATTAATTTTGTTGGTACATGTATATATATGACCCCATTACTATCAATTTCATGTAAATATTATGATACAACCCTTTCACTCTCATCAACCATTTTTTATGAGTTCTTATTTCACGCCGTTATGCTGCCGAAATTACACTATGATTTTCCAAGCCAATGTCATTGTGTAATGAATACCATGCCGATTTCTCTATCAAGGGTATTTACCTTTATGAAAATTTATTTATTGATTATAAATCTTCATTTATGTATTCCACATCCCTTTATCATGGAATAAATGATGATTATTGATTCCATGTTGTATGATCCATGTGGAACACTTATGCATGAGATGAAATGTGTAAGAAGGGTGTGCCCTGATAGCACTCCAATGTATTGGGTAAAGTATAGTATCGTGATACGTCATGTGCAATGGGTGTTGACTCATGATAATTCAAGTGAAATGAGGTTTTAATCATGCTTCATGTGTAATGAGGGTTCACTCATGCTCCATGTTCAATGATCCTTGGCTCATGCTAATTCCATGTTAAGTGTTTTTGCCACATCTCCATGTTATGATTATCATAATTTATCATGAATTTATGTTCATGTTTCTCTTATGATCTATTGATATGCCTATTTTATAAAATTTATTATATTCCTCATGTTATTCCATGTTTATTCCCTTACTGGGCTTTATAGCTCACCCTTTTCTTATGCATGTCCTCAGGTTATCCCATGCAATGCTAAGTATGAGGGAATGTAGTGGTCATGTAAAAGATGTTTTCAATAAAGATGTTGTGTGTTTTATATTCTAATATGTTATGTAATATTCCTAATCCCCAAAGACACTAGACCTCTCGATCTTATATGTTGTATCAAGTAAAGATTTTATGTAATAAATCAGGTTTAAGTGTGTAATAAAAAGTAGGGTTGTTATAGTTGGCATCAGAGGATAGGTTTAGTTTTTTTGGGATTAGGATTAGAAAACCCTAGTTAATACTTAGAGACAAGAATAAGTATAATAAAAACATCTCTAATTATTGGTGAGTATTGAGTAAGTGGTTTATCAAGCAAATACATCCTTTTTCTGGATACGATCAGGTAGAGGCGAATCTGGCACATATGTATCCTAGGGGTAAAACCCGAAAACACCACTTTGATATAGACTCGAACGGGAACTGGTGCACAACAACGGGCCTTGCTGCACTCTTGGTTATGACACTCACGGGGGATATGCTTTGGTAAATTCACAATCTTAGTATGAACCCTTATTAAGGGAATGAAAAAATGCCCCTAAGAATATATGTTAGAAAGTAGATCATGAATAACATATATTGAAGCCTATAGATTCATAAGTTAAGGAAATAAAAGTTATTTATAAGTCATCAGTTTTGTCCTTGTATTACCCTTTATGTGTTACCCTTAACTTTCCTTTTATTCCATACAATGGCCGGTAATAGGAGGACTCGGGCTAACAACCGATGTGATGATTATGCTAATGAGATTCCCAATCTGATGGGAGCGGGAATTGCAAACTTTGTCACACTTCTATCTTAGTTAACTCAAGATTTGAATAGAAACATGGGTGAAGAGGAATGTTCAACCCCTCCTAAGAAAGAACAAATCACTATCAAGAGCTTCATGAGACAAAGGCCTCCTACTTTTAATGGATCATCTGATCCCTCAATCACCGAACAATGGATCAACTCCATTGAAAAGACATTCTCCATCCTTTAATGTTCTGAACAAGATAAGGTTCTACTAGATGCTTATCATATGGAGGGTGAAGATTATCAATGGTGGACGTTGATAAAAAATATGAAGCCTGAGGAGGAGATCGAGGCGTTAGAATGGAAGGATTTCTAGAAGATGTTTTTTGATAAATATTTTTTGCGCACTCTCCGACTTAATATGGAAAGGTAATTCCTTGACCTCAAGAAAAAAGACGATGAATCTGTCGAAGTGTATAAGGAAAACTTCACAAGGCTTGCACGATACGCCACTGGCTTTGTTGTTACCCCTAAATGCAAGGTTGACCGCTTCTTTAGTGGGATGAAACCTAGCCTACAGAAAGCGCTGGCGATCCGTGACTTCGACAGCTATGAGGAAATTGTTCGATGTGCCCTCAAGGTCAAAATGAAGATCGAAGAATCTCAGGGGTATCATGGGGATAAGAAGCGTAAGGTGGAATTTAATGATGGAAGTCCGATGGATAAATCCAATGATGCTAAGAAGATCTAGCACCCCACTTGCCAAAGGTATAGAAAGAAGCACCCCATAAATCGCCTAAAGTGGATGAGGAAATGATTTAGGTTTGGAAGAGAAGGGAACATAGCCGTTAACTACTGAAAAGAAAAACCCGCGGATGAAATAGAGGAAAGGAACGCTCTGTTCGAACCTCAACACGTTGTTCATTTCTACAACTACAAAGAACTAGGGCCTCTTGCAAATTAGTTCCCTAAGCCAAGGGTTTTTGGAGGCATCCAACAACCTCCAAGGTAGCAAGGGAGAGATTTTTCCATCACTACTATTGAAGTGAACCCAAAAAAGGAAGTGGTGACATGTATGCTAGTTATTCATTCAAGAATATCTAACATACTTTTTAATTCAGGTTCTACGCATTCTTTTATATCCCAAAAGTTTAGTAGAACAATCCCAACACCACCACAAATCATGGAAGTAAATATGTTGGTGAGTATGGAAAATGGGGCAATCATTGCATCCCATGAATATAACTCCTCCCCTGTCATAATTTGTGGATTGAATTTCCTGTATAACCTCATCATACTACCTCTAGTGGAATTTGATGCAAATATTGGCATAGATTGACTTTCTATATATAGAGCCAACATAAATTACCATGAGAGGGAAATCACTCTCCATGTGGAGAATCGACCCTCGATTCTATACAAGTGCAAGGAGGAAGATGAATCTTATTTAGCTACACCATCTCAAGCGTGGATATTACTACCCTATGAGCATGCGTATCTGGATCAGATGATTGAGTCTAAGGAGGAAACCATCCTTGAAGACATGCCTATTGTGAGGGAATTCACTGAAGTGTTTCCTGAGGAATTTCCTGGTCTTCCTCCTAGAAGAGATGTTGAATTCTTAATTAATATTATACCTGGGGTGTTTTCAATATCCAAGAATCCATATAGAATGGCTGTTTTGGAGCTTAAGGAGCTAAAGAAACAACTACAGGAGAATCTGGATAAAGGGTTTATACGCCCAAGTGCTTTATCATGGGGTGAACCAGTCCTCTTCATCAAGAAGAAAGATGGGTCAATGCGCCTTTACATCGATTATCGTGAGCTTAACAAAATCACGATAAAGAAAAATTATCCTCCCCTATGAATTTATGACTTGTTCGATCAGCTATGTGAAGTACAATACTTCTCCAAGGTGGATTTGCAGTTGGGATATTATTAAGTAAGGATGAATCAGGAAGATATCCCCAAGACTACTTTTCGTACAAGATACGGGCACTATGAATTCATAGTAATGCATTTAGGACTCACTAATGCTCCAACAATCTTCATGTACTTGATGAATAGAGTCTTTAGGGATTACCTTAACAAATTTGTGGTAGTCTTTATAGATGATATTCTGATATACTCCAAAACCAAGGAGGATCATGAGGATCATCTAAGAACTGTACTAGAGACCATGAAAAAGGATAATCTCTATGAAATGTATAGAAAGTGCGAGTTCTAGTTGAAGGGGGTCTCATTCTTGGGCCATATCATCACAAGCAATAGGATATCTATGGATCCCTCCAAAATAGATGCAATTGAGGGATGGACGAGGCCAACATCGGTAATGGATATCTGTAGCTTCTTGAGGTTAGCTGGATATTATCGACGATTTGTGAGAAATTTCTCACAATTTTCCAACCCTCTTACCAAGATAACTCAGAAGGGAGTAAATTTTTTTGGAGTGATGAATGCGAAGAAAGCTTCAAGGAGTTAAAAAATAGGCTTATAACGGTGCCCATGCTCACTTTACCCAAAATTGGATAAATTTTTGTGGTATTCAGTGATGATTCAAAGAAATACCTGGGCTGTGTGTTGATGCAAAATGACAAAGTCATTTCCTATGCTTCAAGCCAATTGAAAGTTCATGAGTAGAATTATCCAACACATGATTTGGATTTGTCTGCGGTTATCTTCGCTTTAAAAATTTTGCGGCATTATCTCTTTGGGGAAAAGTGTGAAATATATACTGACCACAAAAGCCTCAAGTATATATTCACACAGAAAGAGTTGAATATGTTCCAATGAAGATGGTTAGAGCTGATCAAAGACTATGACTGCTCAATCCATTACCACCCTGGGAAAGAGAACAAGGTGACAAATGCTCTAAGTAGAAAGGACCTGACAATTCTATCATTGATGAGAATTGAGAAGGATCCAATCTTCTTAGACTTGATGATGATGGATATGAGAATCATAAAGAAGGTAACATCATCAATAATTTCACAATTTATTGCTTAACCATCTCTTTTGGAAAGGTTAAAGGATGCTCAAAAGGATGATGTGGGAATTCAGAAGAAAGTGGAATCTATCAGTAAAGGGAAATCCTCGAAGTTCAATGTTAATGAATAAGGAATTGTGAGATTTGGGAAAATACTATGTGTTCCATCAAGTCTAGAGCTTAAGAAGGAACTTTTAGATGATGCACATAGTTCAAATATATCTATTCACTCAGGAAACACAAAGATGTATTGAGATCACCGAGATAATTATCGGTGGGATAATATGAAGAAGGAGATCGCTGAGTATACATCAAATTTCCTGGTGTGTCAGCAAGTGAAGGCAGAGAGGCAGAATTCTAAGGGGATGATGAAACCATCGACCATACCAACATGGAAAAGGAAGAACATCACCATGGACTTTGTCACCGGATTTTAGAATACATCCAAAGGAAACAATGCAATTTGGGTTGTTGTGGATCGTTTTATAAAGTCTGCATGCTTTATTGAAATTCGGGAGGATTTCTCATTGGATCAACTGGAACAAATATATATCAGGTAAGTGGTAAGGCTGCATGGAGTACCACTATATATTGTATTTGATTGAGATCTAAGATTCACCTATAAGTTTTGGAAGAGTCTTCAACATCATCTGGATATTGAACTGAACTTCAGTATGGCCTATCATCCTCAAACTGATGACCAATTTGAGAGAACTATTCAGACATTAGAGGATATGTTAAGATCATGTTCTATGGACTTCAAAGGAGGGTGTGACCAACATATTCCACTGGTTGAATTCTCCTACAATAACAGTTTCCACTCGAGCATCCGAATGGCACCTTATGAAGCCCTGTATCAGAAGAGGTGCAGAACACCGACGTGTTGGGATGAAGTCAGTGAACACAAGCTGTTAGGACCTGAAATGGTGGAGAAGGTGAAAACCATTCAGCAACATATCAAGGTAGCCCAGAGTCGATAGAAGAGTTATGCAGATAACCATCAATGAGACCTTGAGTTTAAAGTTGGATACATGGTATTTCTATGCATATCTCTATGGAATAAGGTCATGAGGTTTTGAAAGAAAGGGAAGTTAAGTCCTAGGTACATAGACCCCTTATAGATTCTTGATCATGTTGGGGCTGTGGCCTATCGACTAGCACTTCCACATACCATGGAAAAAGTACATGATGTCTTTCATGTATCCCTCTTAAGGAAGTACATACCAGACCCTTCACATGTACTCTCTTCAGAGGTAGTACAACTAGAGTATGATCTTTCTTACGAGGAGAAACTAGTGAAGATATTAGATCATAGAGAAAAATTTATATGAAATAAGACAATGCCCCTCGCCAAGGTGTTGTGGAGAAACCACAAGTTTGAAGAAGCAACATGAGAATCAGAGGAAGTGATGAATCAGAGTTACCCACATTTGTTTTAGAGTGGTAAAAGGAAATTTCGAGGGCAAAATTTCTTAGGGGGGGAAGATTGTAATGACCCAAACTTTCATTAATGGAAATTACTCTTGATATAATTAAATGTTTATTATGGTTATATAAAATGTGAACTTCATTGATTTTATGTTTTTGGATTTTAAAATACCATTATTAATTGTGACCGTTGCTAATATAGCTGTTGAACAATGATCAGATGATTAGTATAAATATAGGTCTTTAACAAATCCAATTTACTCAGACAAAGGAAACGATGGCCTCATCCAGTAGACTTGTCCAGTATGAAGACCATTTTTTGGAGCTCGGAAAGGAGGTGACATCATTGAGCTTCTCTCTTGACCAAGCCCAAACTGATCTTGAACAGGTTAAGCTTGAGCGGAACCGAATACAGAAGAAGTGGAAGTTAATAGAGATTACCACCCGAGCGATGTTATCCGAGCCACCCAAGAGTCTTTCACAATCGCACACATTACCTTTCATTCTTATGCAAGTGTTATAAGGGGTTATGTAACAAGACCCTATCACTATGACTATGTACATTATTTTTTTTTATAAATAATGTGCATTCATTTTATTATTGTTACTTTATAAATAGTTTTTAAAGCACAAATAGTATTTTTAGTTAATATTCAACTAAGAAATATATTTTGATGAGTTAATGGATTTTTTAATTAAATAATATTTTAATAAATTATTATTATTAAATTGTTTTTTATTAAATATAAATTATCGTATAATTTTATGAATGCAATTGTAATTTTTATTAAGGTTTGAAAGCTATTTTTGTAAAAACCCATGAATTTTCGATAAATGTCGGTTTTTATTTTAAAATTAAAAATTCACATATTTATAAAATTATTTAGATAAAATGAATATTATTTTTGGAACTAGGACATCGAAATTATCCAACGGTGAATTTTTCATAATTTTCTGAGATAGTCAAATTTTTGGGAAAAAAAAATACTGTTTAAATATTTAATGTGTCTTATGACATCATAATGAACCAATAGTGATGTAATAAAATACTATAAACATTATTTTCAGCCAATATATGTTTTATAATTAAAATAATGTGATTTTAGATTTATTTTATTTATTTTACAAAGCTTTAGTGGACCCTCCAAGACTTATAAAACAATTTGTCTTTTTAAATTGTTTTCCTTGAGAGTGTGACTAACCTCCACATAATCAAACCTATTATTTTAAGAAGTTCGACCATTTTCCTTATAAATTATTTTTTTTCCACTCCCCTTTTTAAAAAATTAGGGGCAAAAACCATGGGCTGTTTTGTGGTATTGATTAGTTTAATGTGTGGTGACCCAAACCTAAATAATAAAGAATTCCCCCTCCTTTCCTATATAAACCCACCAAGATCCCACTTCCTCTTCACTCAAATCCTTTGTAGTTCGACCAAACAATTCCCTCCTCTATCTAGAATCCTCCCAAGGTGCCCCAAGCTCCCAATAATCCTCTCTCAAGCCTCTCCCAAGCCTTTGGGATTACCCTTCCAAGTAAGGGATTTCTTCCTTTCTCATTTTTTGTCTAATTTTCTTTAAGTTGTTATGCCCTTTTGTTTTCAATTAAAAATGTTTGGGTATGATTTTTAACCTCCCCCATACTGTACTCTTTATGTTTGGATGATGGGAGACCCCTTTCTATCTCATTAATTCCTCCCATGTACACCCGTTACCATGCTGAAATTCCTTGATGGATTTCTCTCTCCTCTTTTACATCCAAGTAATTATTTTGTATTATGCATCTAAATTCCATTAAGTTTGTTGGTACATGCATCTATATTACCCCATCACTATCCATTTTATTTAAATATGATGATACACCCCTTTATCTCTCATCAACCATTTTTTATGAGTTCTTATTTAACGCCGTTATGCTGCTGAAATTGCACTATGATTTTCCAAGCCAATGCCATTGTGTAGTGAATACCATGCCCATTTCTCTATCAAGGGTATTGAACTTTATGGACATTTAATTATTGATTATAAATATTCATGTATTTATTCCACATCCCTTTATCATGGAATAAATGATGATGATTGATTCCATGTTGTATGATCCATGTGGCACACTTATGCATAAAATGAAATGTTTAAGAAGGGTGCGCCCTGATAGCACTCCAATGCATTGGATAAAGTATAGTATCATGATAAATCATGTGCAATGGGTGTTTACTCATGATAATTCAAGTTCAATGAGGTTTTACTCGTGCTTCATGTGCAATGAGGGTTCACTCATGCTCCATGTGCAATGAGCCTTGGCTCATGCTAATTCCATGTTAAGTGTTGTTGCCACATTTACATGTTATAATTATCATGATTTATCATTACTTTATGTTCATGTTTCTCTTGTTCTACATTTATATTCCTATTGTCTAACATGTATTGTATTCCTCATGTTATTCCATGTTTATTCCCTTACTGGGCTTTATAACTCACCCTTTTCTTATGCATGTCCTCAGGTTATCCCATGCAATGCTAAGTACGAGGGAATGTAGTGGTCATGTAAAGGATGTTTTCAATAAATATGTGGTGTGTTTTATGTTCTAATCTGTTATGTAATGTTACTAATCCCCAAAGACACTATACTCCTCGATCTTCTATGTTGTATCAAGTGAATATTTTATGTAATAAATCAGGTTTAAGTGTGTAATAAAAACCAGGGTTGTTATAATTATTATGTACTTAGAGACTTGATGACATTATACATCGTTGGTGGTGGACTAATAAGTATATCTCACCCCATTTTCAGGTAGCTGATGGGTACCCATACATACTTCATGGATGCAGGTACGAATAAGGGAAAGCAACCTGCTATTGACGCTTGATTTTTGTGCTAGGATGGAGTATGGGGAAACTGAGGACCGAGCCTATGATCAAGATGATATGAAAGATAGTGATGTTATTAATAGTTTAATGAATTATTATATACCCCCTTTACTTATTTTATATGAAATTTTCATAATTTGTGTGAAATATTAATGTTTTAATACTACGTATAATTTTTGAACATTTTTAGAAGTAGTCCAATTGAGTTAGTTTACTCTTTTATTTATAACTCTCACCCTACTGATCAAAATTGCGTGGTTATTGTTTTTAGGATTACTTATTCAATTTAATACATATCATTTGAAGGAATCATTGTCTCATTCTACCATTTTAATGGTCATATGGACCACACAAGAAGACCCACAAAATCTGTGAAGAAACTGGACCAGCCATGAAGATTTAATTGCTGGGCTCAATCAGGAAGTCCAAATTTCTTTATTATCCTCAAAAGTTCTGGGGAAAATATAATGAGTCTTGGATAAAAATTTAAAGTCCCAAATATAAATAAAAAAGGACCAAATGATTCATTTAAACTAATACCACCATTCTGGTTGGGAAATAAAATCAGTACAGTATTCATGACATATCTCATGATGTAATCATACAATCAAGATGATATTTTATAGTGTGAAAGAGTAGATATAGGTGGTCGTATTTTTTGAAGAAATAATTAGTATTTTAAGGCATATTACTATTCAAAAATTCATTCAAGATTTGGCCTTCAAAAAGTTTGTATTGAAATGGACAGATTAAAATTGTTTAATCAAACCGCCATAATTTTGGCTCCTTAAATCCAATGGCCGCCAAATTTTCAGAGTAGAAAGAGGAGATATTTATCTAAAACTTGTAAGAAGATAATATCTCAATATTCGGCTATCTAATTTATAAAAGTGGAGATTCAATAATTTTGGAATGCAAACAGCCCACAACATTGGGCTATAAATTCACCCCTCCTGTCCTTTCAAAAGAGTTGGAATTTTAGAAGAGAGGAGCATATATTGGAACAAAAAAATCCTTGAAAAAGGCTTGGGAGGACCTTACACAATCAAGTTTTCACTTGAGAGACCTTTCCTCCCCTCTTTGATTTCATTTACTTTTGTATTTTTCTTCATTCGTAATCTTATAAGTCTTTTCTTTGTAATTCTATTTTAATGCAAGTTTCTTCTTAAGTATCTCTTATTCTCATCCACCTTATGTAGTTTAAAATTAATGTTCTTAAAATTAGTTTACATCAAGTTAAAACCCTTTCCATTCTTTTTCTTTCTCATTCAATCTAAAGTTCGTTTTTAATTCTCATCACCCTTCATGTGTGTGTGCGTTCGACGCAAAAATATTTTCTTATCCTGTTCTTTTTGTTATATTTATAATTAATCACCATAAAAATATATTACCAGATTAATAAATATCTTAATGTCTGAGTAAATGTACCATTGGGGTGAGTCATTATTTAGATACGTTAAGCGATTGAGAGCTTTTTCTCGATTAGTATTCTTTAATTTAACATTGTGTATGTTGGACTTAACATGTCATGGATTAATGACTTGTTTTGTTTAAAGTATGGTTTCCATGGATTATTGGAACCATAAATACACTACCATCAACAATCTATAATTGATATTATAACCCTAAGATAATTTAAGTATTGGATTAAAGCCTTAACACTTAGGAATTTCAATCAACGTTATCTTGTGAAGTGGGTGTTAATTTAAATATCACAAGCTTAACTCCCTAAAAATAAACTCACCCCAATATTTATCAAATTTTTAAATCAAACACCAATAATTAATCACTTAATTTAATCTCTACAAACAAACCCCCCAATCAAAATACAATCAAATAAAAACATTCGACTATTAAAAAATCATCATCGTCGAGGATTCGACCCAAGTGCTGCTATACACATTAGCAGAACATCGGAACTTTGAACGGTCGATAGGTGACAATCGGCTGCGCTTTCAAATGGCGTCATTATTGAGGATGGTTCTTTATGTAGTCATTAGTTTCTAGTTATTGTAAAAAAAAGCAAAAAAAAAAAAACAAAATTTTAAAAAATTTTTGAAAAAAAACACAAAGAAAAACTCGTCTTCCTCTTTCTTCCAACATCTCTCTAAATTCCCCATAGCCTCCAAAACAATATCTCGGATTTTTTTGACCCTGAAATTGAGAAAAAACTTAAACAAATTAGGAGGAACATAATATATAATCAACCCATTCAAGAACTAATCCTTTTCCAACCAATTGAATTAGATATGGCCAATCCTAGGGAACAAACACTTAAAGAACTCGCTTCCCCTGATATGAATTACCAACATCTTGGTATTCAATATCCAAACATAGAGGCTGACTTCGAACTCAAATTGAGTTTGATTCATCTTCCCCCTCATTTCCATGGGCTAGCTAGTGAGGATCCACATCTTCATCTTAAAGAGTTCCAAGTGGTGTGCTCTACCATGAAGCCTCAAGGGGTTTCTGAGGAACAAATAAAACTCTGAGCATTCCCTTTCTCCCTAGATGACATTTCTAAGTCATGGATTTACTACCTCCCTCCTGATTCCATAACCACATGGAATGAAATGAAGTAACTCTTCTTATATAAATTCTTTCCTACTTCTCGTACTGCTTCTATCCAAAAGAAAATCAATGGTATCCATCAATTCCCAAGTGAATCACTCCATGAATAGTGGGAGAGGTTCAAAAAGCTTGTTGTAACTTTCCCACACCACCAAATACCTGACCAACTCTTGATCCAATACTTCTATGAGGGGTTATTGGCTATAGAGATAACTCTCATTGATGTCGCAAGTGGCGGTTCTCTTATTTATAAAACTCATGCAGCTGCAAGATATCTCATAAGTAAAAACAACATTTCCATACTCGAGCACATTCTCAAGTCAAACAAGTCCAAGACAATAAATCAATAGAGCCGAACAAGATGATTGAGTGGATGAGTGAACTTACAGGTCTTGTGCGACAACTAGATGTGGAATCCAAAGCCTCAACCTCATCTTCTCCACAGTTTATGTTTTTTGGACCTATAAAAAACTGTGGAATCTGCAACTCCCCAACTCATCCAACCGACACATGTCCAAAAATTCAAGAGGATCAATATGATTCATCTGGGCAAATGGAGATCAATGAAGCCTATACTCATCAGAACACCAACCCTCAACTATCAGGTCAGTTTGTTAGAAACTTCAACCAACCTCACTCTAAGCCCTTCTCTTCTTCCTATAACCAAGGCCTGAGGTATGGTAATCCTATCTCTCACCCCCCTCAATTCCCTCCTCAAAACCCAAATTATTTTCAATATGGTAAAGGTGTTGGTAATTTCCAACAACCTTATCCTTTTGTTCCTCAACAAAAAAGGATAAATCCTCCTCCAGCTCCTCTAGGCTTCCACTATCCTAATGTGCCTTCCCAATTCCCAAACCAATAAAATCACTTTCCCAAGAACCAAAATCAAGTTAATCCCAATTTGGGACATGCCTCTTCTTCCAAGAAACCATGGGAAAGTGCAGTTGAAGATCTTGCCTCCTTCACCCATTACAGCCTCAAAAACATTAAAACCCAAATTGGTCAACTTGCATCCCACCTAAGCCAGCAAAAACAATCAAATTATTCCCAACTCCCAGCTTTACCATTACCCAACCCCATGGGTAATGTAAGTGCAATTTCACTTAGATCGGGAAAGAAAATTTCTATTCCTCAAGATAAGCACTCCAACCCCCCTTTGAATGTTGACCTAGAAAATTAAAAGAAAAAGAAACATGAAAAGGAATCTGAAACCATTCCCTCACCTCCTTCCATTCTACTTAGGAACCCAATTCCTTTTCCTCAAGACATTTCTAAGCCAAAGAAGTCCTTTGAACCTGATCCTAAAATTCTCGACATTTTTAGACGTGTTGAAGTGAACATTCCCCTCTTAGATGCCATTAAACAAATTCCTAAGTATGCCAAGTTTCTCAAGGAGTTGTGTACCCATAAGAGGTAACTTAGGACCTTTGAAAATGTTTCCACCCAACAGTCTATTCCCATAAAGTGCAAAGATCCAGGGACCTTTATGGTTCCATGAAAAATTGAAATTTTCAACTTTGATGATGCATTCATAGAAATAGGAGCCTCAATTAATGTCATGACCAAATCCATATTATCCAACCTTGGTCTAGGTCCCTTACATCCAATGGGTTTTGTCATTTAATTAGCCAATCAAAGCACAACCAGTACCGAGGGAATAATTGAGGATGTCATTGTTTGTGTGAATGATCTTATCTTCCCTTATGATTTCTATGTCATTGACATGGAAGGTGAGAAAAACTCTTCTTGATCTCCCCTAATTCTAGGAAGACCATTCCTCATGACTACTATAACTAATATTGTTGTCCATTCATGCATATTATCCATGGAATTTGGTGACCAACTGGTCAAGTTCAACATTTTCTAAGCCATGTGATACCCATCTAAGGATCACTTTGCATTCTCAATCTATGCTTCTGAGTACACTTCTAAGAGTCAATTTAACCCCAATCCATCACGTTCTTCATGTTCTACTGATATAGGAGTTTGTGAATATTGCATCCTCATTAACCAAGTCATAAATGGAGAAGTTGATGTTGACATTACAAATGAAAACTCCATTGATCTAAAGGATCTTGAAAACTCTTTGGAATCCCATCTCACCTATGGCCTCCACTGCTCCAACTTGGATGGTAATAGGGAAAACAAACAAGCATGTTCATTTTTTGATTAAAATATTATTATCCAACATTCATCATTTCCTATCCATGATTCTGAAAATTCTGTTATATGTGAGGAGAACCCTGAACCAATGTGTTTATATTGTCTCGATGGGAGTGAAGGTTGTGAGATTTGTTCCATAATTAATAAAGTGATCAGTGGTGAGGTTGAAATTAACCATTCTTTGGTGAACAAAATTGATATAAAGGATATTGAAAAATTTATTCAGTCTTATGAATCCAATGATCCTCATTACTCTACATCAGTAAGTGATGAAATAAATGAGTCAAAAAAATTGGGATCTCATACTCTGGTTTCGTGTTATTTGAACCTTACATAAATGAACCATCAGAATTGAGACATCTTCCTGAATTTCCAATCATATAAAACCATCACTTGGTGGATAAAATCATTCCCCACGTTGAAGACCAAAGGGAGGATAGTCATATTCTATTTCCACCCCTGTTGAATTGCAAGTGAAACAACAAGGAAGGAATGAAATTATCCAATGAATCATCAGGCCTCCCAAAGGAAATTTTTTTCTAGAAGCACACTGGAGTTGAGAAAATACGATGGACACCATCAGACTATGGGTTGCAACTATCCAATTGTAGACAAATAAATGCAGCACTTCTTAGGAGGAAACCCATGTTTTCTTTTACTTTTATGAAATTTTAATTTCTTTTTATTTTTTTCATTAGATGAATAATGATTTTTCTTTTTCAGGTAACATCCCACAATCCTGGAACCACGCCGACTTCCATCAGATCCCCAACTTCTGTAGTTGACCCACCACTATATGGAGATAGAAACCCACCAAATTCAAACCAAGGGGCACCTATTTCCCTTTGACTCCTCTTCTCTATCTCTCTCTCTCTATCTCTCTCTCTTCTTCCTCCCTAATTCTCATTTTGTTTTTTACCACTTTCCTCATCACATTTTTATTTACTCTTTCTCTTTTTTGTGTGTGTAATTTAAAAACACAAAAAAACCTAAATTTTTTAAAAAATGAACAAACAAGAGTAATACTTACTCACCTTCCAATTTTGAAAATTTGTCCAACCATTTTTGGGAGTCAAAATACATGGTTTCATCTCAAAAATTTTGTGGTTTCTTCATAAATTTGGATAAAGAATATTGTGTCAAAACCAACAAATTTTGAATGCTCACTTTTTGAATTGGAAACTGATTTTCCCCAACTGTGAGGAACAAAATTAGCTTTCATGCCAAAGCCACCTATGACCATCTTTTCAAAATGAGTGTTTTTTTTCACCCCCATTTGTGAATCTTGAGTTTTTGGACCTTCAATCTGAATTTCTTACTTTAGTGTACATTAAAATGATAGAGGAATTTTTTGAACCACATGAGAAACATAATAGACAAATAGCCTCTCATTTCCCTTACATTAATCCTCCATTTGAAATCCCTTCAAGCCTATGAAAACCTTTTCTTTGATATCCACATTACAAGCCCAATACCTTATCCCACCCAATATCAACAGGATTTTCATTACATAATTTTTTTTTGAAATTTACGTGTGGGGGTGGGGGGAATGGATTTCATTATTTTGGTTCCCTTTTATTGATTTTCAATGAGTTATTATATGATTGAGGGAAAACATCCATTTTAGTGTGGGGAAGAGGTTATCCTTCATTGGGGTTTGGTAAGGTATATATTCTTATCAAATATTGTTCAAATTTTAATGAAAAGTGTTCAAAAAATAATTAATTAAAAAAAATGAAAAAAAACTCAAAAAAAATCGAAAAAATGGGTTGTGTCTTGGGTAGGTCAAAAATCAATATTTATCAGCCTTTGATCTTGTTATAACTATTACAATTAGTGTTGTGAGGAGATCAATCATGGGTTGGGATATGAGTGTGAGATCTGTTTCAAGTTCAACTTTAGAAGAAAAGAAAAAAAAGAACACTTGCATTATATTCTTATGTTATTGGGAGAAGTTTTGTATTTTGTAAATATTCCATCTTCTCATTACCTTCATATTTCCTTCCAATTTTGTGTCTTATTTTACATTTTCATTCCCTAATAAATATGTGTTTCCATTTCCTTTCATGTCTCATTTCAAAAAAAAGTGCATTACTTTTTCCATATTGGTGTTTTACCCCTCTTCTTCTCTCTCTTGGACATTATATTCTTACCATCACATAGCCATAGAAAAAACCCTTCAAAAGACCTATTGATCCTTGTTCACTTTGGATAGGGAGTGGAAGCTGAGATCTCTTACAGACCCTAATATTTTCACTCTTGGTTGGTAAATGAGTGAAGCTCCATAAATTAATTTTATCATCTTGAGACGAGTAAGTTTTGTGTGCCACCATTTTCCATTTCTAAATTTGAGAATGAAAAAAATTAATTGTTTTTGGAACATTTTTTCTGTAACAACTTGTGGTAGAATTCAATATGGATGAGTGATATTGTCTAAACCTCCCTGATTGGGGATTTTTTTTTAATATTTGATGGTGAGTGAAAATGGTTTTTGTCATGTTTTTATATTTGTTGCACATGAGGACATGCACAAGAATAAGTGTGGGGGAGTTTATGTTATTAATAGTTTCAAGACTTATTATATATTCTCTTTACTGATTTTATATGAAATGTGCATAATTTGTGTGAAATATTAATGTTTAATACTAAGTATAATTTTTGAGCATTTTTAGAAGTTTTCCAATTGAGTCAGTTTACTATTTTATTTATAAATATCACCCTACTAATCCAAATTGTGTGGTTTTTGTTTTTTTGTATTACTTATTCAATTTCCCACATATCATTAGAAGGAATAATTGTCTCATTCTGACATTTGAATGGTAATATGGACCACACAAGAAGACCCACAAAATCCGTGAAGAAACTAGACCAGCCATGAAGATTTAATTTCTGGGCTCAATCAGGAAGTAAAAATTCCTTTATTCTCCTCCAAAGTTCGAGGGAAAATTTAAGGAGTCTTTGATAAAAATTTAAATGCCCAAATTCAAAGACAAAGGGCCCAAATGATTCATTTAAACTCAGCCCACCATCCTGGCTAGGAAATAAAATAAGTACAGTATTCATGACATATCTCATGATGTAATCATCCAATAAAGTTGATATTTTCATTGTGAAAGATGATATACATGTTTCCAACTTTTTTGACGAAAACATTCGGATTTTAAGGCATATTACTATTCTAAAACTCATTCACATTTTTGCCTTCAAAAAGTTTGTATTGAAATGGAAAAATTAAAATTGTTTAATCAAACTGCCATAACTTTGGCTCCTTAAGTCCAATGGTCTCCAAATTCTTAGAGTAGACAGAGGAGATATTTATATACATATTCTAAGAATATCATATCTCTATATTGGCTGTATAATTTATCAAAGTGGCGATTCAAGTGGAGGATCAGTTTTAGAATGCAAACATCCCACAACATTGGGCTATAAATTCACCCCCTCTTCTCCTTTTGAAAGAGTTGGCATTTCAGAAGAGTGGATCACATATTGGTATGAACAAAGACTTTAAAAAGTCTTGTTAGGACCTTCCATACTCAAGTTTTCACTTGAGAGACCTTTCCTCCTCTCTTTTATTTAATTTACTTTTGTGTTTTTCTTCATTTGCAATCTTGTAAGTCTTTTCTTTGTAATTCTGTTTTAATGCATGTTTCTTCTTAAGTATCTCTTATTATAATCTAACTTATGTAGTTTAACATTAATGATCTTAAAATGGTTTACATCATGTCAAAACCATTTCCCTTCTTTCGCTTTCTCATTCAATCTAAAGTTCGTTTTTAATTCTCATCACCCTTTATGCATGTGTGTGTTCGACGCACAAATCTTTTCTTATTCTGTTCTTTTTGTTCTATTTATAATTCATAACCATAAAAATATATTACCATATTAATAACTATCTTAATGTATGAGTAAATATACCATTTTGGTGAGTCATTATTTAGAGACATTAAGTGATTGAGAGCTTTTGCTCGATTAGTATTCTTTAATTTAACATTGTGTATATTGGACTTAACATGTCATGGATTAATGAATTGTTTTGTTTAACATGTGGTTTCCATGGATTATTGGAACCATAAATACACTGCCATAAACAAGATATAATTGAGATTATAACCATAAGATAAGTTAAGTCTTTGATTAAAGCCTTAACACTTAGTAATTCCAATCAACATTATCTTGTGAAGTGGGTGTTAATTTAAATATCACAAGCTTAACTCCCTAAAAATGAACTCACCCCAATATTTATCAAATTGTTAAATCAAATAAAAATAATTAATCACTTCATTTAATCTCTACAAACAAAACCCCCCAATCAAAATATAATCAACTAAAAACATTCGACTATTAAAAAAGTATCATCACCGAGGATTCAACATGAGTGCTGCTATACATATTAGCAGAGCATCGGAACTTTGAATGGTCGATAGGAGACAATTGGCCATGCTTTCAAATAGCCTTGTTTTTTTTTCTCTTTTTGTATATCATGTTTTATATGCCTATACCCTGATCCCCCTGTATTTCCTTTTTGTATAGCATGCAGTGATCATCATCATTTTTGTATATAACATTGATGGATGTGATTCACTTGGTTATTTATATAATGGATGATTATTCTTTCATTGAATGGTTATCATATATGCTTCTAATGTTGATTGATAGTATTACACCACTATGATACACTCTAATCATGAGGGTATATTCACCCCACTATTTTACCATAGACCCTCACTGCTAGTCGATAGTCTCTTATATACAGGGAGGCATGCTTGAGGTCATGTGGACAACCAGATTCAGTTTGAGTGAACCGGGTTAGAGACATCACAAAGTGGTATAAGAGGTGTTTTTTTATTTCTTTTCATTGCATTAAAAATTGGGATGGTATAAAGGAGAAATAGAACATGTAAGAATTTGGTCATGGGCTTGTTTTTGAGAGTAGCTAACCCACATATAGTGAAAATCCAAATTACCTAGTATGTGACATGTTGTTCTAAATTGTTCTTATTACAACTGATATGACTTCACCATTGGGTGATGCACTTTATGTTTTATGTTTCTTATGACTATGGATTTTTTTACCCTTGGTCGATATGGAAAGGATATATTACTTAATGCATCATTATAAGCACTTGAGGATTTATATGTCATGAATATTCCATTCCATATTTATATTACTATGCGCATTACCTGCAACATGTTTTAGTTCATTTATTGCTATGTCCATGAAATTGTGCTAACATTTCATGTAGGGACTAGATAAACAATGGTCTGTGATGAAAGGTATGATGATCAAAATTTATAAAGTTCATGGTCCATTATAAATCTGGAATGAAAAACCTTATAATTAAACCTTGACACACACACACACACAAACTTAAGTGAAATTGAATTATAAAATGAGATGGTCACCAGTAAATTGGGATGTCAATTGAAACTTAAAGGTTGTTTTCCTCTATAACTTGTAATTGAAACACTATATACTGAGACCTTTGAATTTTATCAAATAACTTGTCCGTGACTTGACCTTATTAATGGGCTATTGGTAACATCTCTTTCAATTTTTATGATTTATACGTCGCCCGAACCTGATTTCAAGAGCAGGCAAAGGGGTGTTACTCTTATATAGAGAGGCTTATACCTATCCTATTCAAATATTTATGATTCTTTTAGTTATTAAATATTGTATTTATTTTTACATTTGGAATTTGTAGAGACATTCCACCACGATGTCCTTGAGTCATATTCCAGGAGAGTGATGATGACCATGACCCAGTGGTGGTGGGACCTGGGTCACTAATCGAACCTCCAGTAGTGACACTTGGGGCATCACTGGTTATACCTGATATGGGTGTCGATGCCTTGTTTTGAGAGGGTTTAATACACTTTATACGGACTATTCAAGAATCCTTAGTATCTACCCTGATTATGATAGAGTTGACACATGAGTTTTAGCAGCAGCATCCACCCACATTTTTGGGGGATGGAGGTCTACAGGTTGTGGAGTCATGGATATAGGACATGCTATTGATTTTTTAGAATCTTAAGACACCTATCGAGAGGAGAGTGAAGTTCACTACCTATATGATTTAGGATTCTTCCAATAGATGATGGTATGTTATTACCTAGATGGGTCATCATCAAAATATATATTGAAGGGATTTTCAGATGGATTTCTGTGATTATTTATATCACAATATGTTGAGGGCCGATAGATCTAGAGAGTTTATGAACTTGGAGTAGGAAACTTTATCAGTCATGGACTATTATTCACATTTTATAGATCTTTAGTGCTTTGAACCTATTTTGTTAGGTTACGAGTTATCCAAAGCTAGGATTTTTGAGTATGGTCTCAGGTATGACATCTGATCGTAGGTGAATGCCTTTTATCTTATTACTATATTTGGGATAGTGAACTAGATACTTATCACTGAGTGTAACCTGAAATAGGTTGGGGGTGATACCTAGGGAAGTTCGACACCTAGATCTGGAACCACATCAACCAATAGTAGGACGCATCATTTAGAGCTTCCACGTAGTGATATTGGTAGATAGGGTGTGTAATCATGTATCTAGGTGATGTGTCATCAGTGTGATAGGGAGGGACATATGAAACCCCAATGTACCAAGGAACCAGTTGAATACTGGTATTAATAAAATATGGGTCATCTTTAGCATTTTTGTATAGATTTTTCTTGAGTGTCCAGTGAGAGTGGGTCTATATCAACTTCACATTCAGGAGTGGGTTTGACAGATTTTAGACAGGCAGGGAGCTGGAGTGTGACCAACTGATCAAGTCGAGGTAGTGTTTGTGGCTAGGTTAGCCAGACACCAAACTTACAATATTAGTAGAGTGCTTCTACTCAGGATAACCGGGATATATACTTGGGATATGGATCATGATAGATGTATGAAGAGCAACTGATACCTAAGGAGAAGAGTGGAAGACCTTCTACTATGTGAGGTATTATTCTATTAGCCTATACTTTAGTATATAATCATTTTGATACTGGAATTTCACATTCCTTCATATATGTACCTGTTGTGGAGATCCTTGATCTATATATTCTATTTTCTTATGGCATGACAACACTCAATACTCTGTTGGGAATTAGATCAGAGAGTGTACGTAAGTGTAGGGAGTTCCCCATCGAGATAGGTGTGTGTCGCTTCATATGAGACCTCTTTATCCTCAAGATGAAAGGGTTTTACATCATTCTAAACAAGGATTGGTTGGTTCCCTATCATGATTATGTTGATTTATATTATTGAAGGGTGAATTTAACATCACCAAATGGAGGTTATTTTAATCACAAGGGTGAATGGGATATCCGAAAAAGATGATCTGGATCCAAGTATCATGGGATAGGCAGGATGATAGCCTAGATTTCTAGTTTGTGTCTTGATGAATAGGGGACACATTAAGAAGATTTCCCTCTAGTGGTAGATCATTTTAGGGTTGTTTTCCCAGATGGATTTTCAGAACTACCTTCTAAGATAGAGGTAGAGTTTTCTATCGAGCTAGTGTCACGAGTTTCACTGGTATCTATTTCCCCTTATAGAATAGCTACTATTGAGTTACAGGAGATCAAGAGATAGTTAGAGGATTTGGAAGCAAAGGGTTTTATATGACCCAATTCTTCCCTATGGGTCTCATTGGTCATTTTCACCAAGAAGGCGGATGATACCCTTAAGCTTTTCATGGATCACCATCAGTTAAACCTACGTATGGTTAAGAATCGATTTCCATTACCTTCGACCAAATCTGGGGAGAAATGATTTTCTCTAAGATTGATATGAGTTTGGGATATCATTAGGTGCCTGTTAGGCCATCATATATAACACATACAACATTCTTTAGTAAATATGGATTGTATGAGTATTTGGTCATGTCATTCGGTCTCACGAATGATCTAGTAGTTTTCATAGAATTGATGTACTAGTTTTTTCACCCGTATCTGGATTTTTTGCTGGTGGTTTTCATAGATAATATATTGGTGTATTCTCATACTCAACACATACATGCCAAACATCTTGATATTGTATTGAATACATTGAGAGAGAATTAGTTATATGATAATCTCACAAAGTTCCACTTTTCGATTGATAGATTTCAATTATTGGGTCACATTATCTCAGAGATAGGAGTATCATCTAACTGAGAGAAGGTGATAAATGTAATTTTCTGGGAGTATCACAAGAACTTATTTGATATAAATATTTTCTTGGGTCTAGTTGGTTATTAAAGGTGCTTTATTCAGGACTTTTCATGCCTAGAATCACCTCTTATGGGCCTGACTAAGAAGGGTGTGGAGTTAATATGGTTAGAATAATACGAGGAATACTTTTAGGAGCTAAAAGAGAGACTAACTTCAGTGATGATCTTGATTATTCCAGAGTTGATAAGGATCTATACGGTTTATTGTGATACATCAAGTATTAGGATATGAGTAGTTCTAATGTAGTAGGAGTGAGTCATGGTGTACATGTCTCTTCAATTGAGGCCACACAAGAGGAAATACCTGACACACGATCTTGGGTTAGCTGTTGTTGTTCATGCCTTGTGCTGTTGGAGACATTACTTACTAGGAGAGAATTTTGTGGTGTATATGGACCATAAAATCCTCAAGTACATATTTACATATCATGATTTGAATCTCAAAAAATGAATATGGGTTTAATACCTATAGTATTTCAACTTCGAGCTTGCTTATAAGCTTGGAAAGGGAAATGTAGTAACCAATACTATAAATAGGAAGACTCATATGTAGGTAGTTTAGGAGGCCGGTGGAAAGTGAAAGATTATAACCCCATTTCATGAGATGCACTTGGAGGTTCAGGACGATAATAGATAGTTTATAATTGCATCGCTATTAGTGACCTGTTCACTTATGAAGAGATTGAATATGAGGTAGCTAACTGATTCTGATAAATTGGTCACATGGGAGAGTATTGTAGGTTATGACCCACCGCCTAGTTGGGTTGTCAATAATAATGAGATCTTGTGCATTCATAGATGCATATGGGTTCCTATAGACATCTAAGAAGATTTTATCTAAGAGTATCATGCTTTTGTATGGGTAGTGCATCCCAGTCTTACCAAGATGCATTGTGATTTATAATGGAAATATTAGTGGTAGGGGTTAAGAAGATAGATAGATGGGTTTGTTACTCGATGTTCCAACTATTAGTAGGCGAAGGTAGAACACTAGTGACTAGAGGGGATTTTATAACCATTACCTATTCCTGAGTGGAAGTGGGATGATGTCACCATGGATTTCATGATGGGAATTCCTAGACCACCTTGGGGAAGTGATGATGTATGTGAAATTGTAGATAGATTAAAAAAGGTTGACCATTTCCTACTTATTTGGGAGATCTTTTCAGTGGATGATATTAGGGGACTCTATATTCATGAGATCACAAGCCTCCACATAGTTCCACATTTTATCATATCAGACAGAGATGATCACCTTACATCATAGTTCTAGTAGTGGTTACAGAGGGCACTAGGTTCATAGGTACTTATGAGTATAGAAAATCACCCACATATTGACAAATAGATTGAGCATACAATATAGGTTTTGGAAGAAATTATTTAAGAACGTGTCCTTGATTTCATAGATTCTTGGGAGAAACACTTACCTCTCACCGATTTCGCTTATAATAACAGCTTCTAGGCGACCATACATATAGATCCTTATGAGTCCCTATATGGTAGGCTATGTTGTTTACCCATGTGATAGTTAGAGGTAGGAGAGGTAGTATAACTAGTTCCTCATCTTATTTAGGAGACTTAAAAGGAGGTTCAAATTAGTAGGAAGTGGGTGTCTACAAATTAGTCTAGGAATAAGTCTTACACCGATTGTCGCCATCAACCACTAGAGTTTGAGGTGGGGAGTTAGGTTTTCTTACATAATTCACCTAAATTGGGGAATAAATGGATATAAATAAAGAAATATATTACCTTATTATGTTGGGCCCTTCGATATTTTGGATAGAGTTGGGCCAATATCCTATCATTTTCAGTTACCTTAAAGGTATTGGGCCATGCACAACATCATCCATGTATCTCACCTTCATTGATATCATTCAAAACATATCATATTCTTCAGTTTGAGGAGGTTGAATTGGAGGTTTATTCATCCTTTGAGGATCAAACTATTCATATTATTGACTGATGTATGATGGTTCTCCAAGGATGACCAGTTCTATTAGTACAGGTTCTATGGAAGACCGACCATGTACAAGATGGGACTTAGAAGTGGGAGGATGATATATATGCCTAGTGGCTAGAGTTATTCTTAGATGATTATTTACTACCCTTGGAAGGAAAACTCAGGGATAAGTTGCTTTAAGGGGGAAATATTATAAGAACCTGAATTTTATTTGAGGTATTGAACCTTTTTATTTCTATTAATTTATTTAGTTTTACCCTAATGGAAGTTCCTAATAAGGTTAAAAAAGTATGAGGTGGGTTTTAGAGGCTTGTAAGGATCCTAAAGAACCAGATTTTGGAGGAAATAAGTGGGCCACATGGTTAGTAGAAACCATGCAGCTTAGTCCGTATGGTTTGGTTAAACCATGCAGGGTGGTCCAGTGCCCTACATGGGGATGAAAGGTTTTTTCTAACCATGAAGCCCAGGCTACACGACCATACAGGTGTTGTAGGCCATATTTCAGTGGCACCTTGTACGAACTATGTATAGTTAGGAAAAAATTTCACCTATCCCATGCGAGAGGGTGTCCTTGGGCAGTGGTTGTCGCACGGTTAACACACAGTTTGGCCAACCATACAACCAAACCATGCAACCCTTTAAAAATAGAGACAATTTACCATTTTAACTCATTTTTATTTAAAGTGGATAACACTTTTCTTCTTATCCTCCCACAAATAATAGCCCTCACCTTTGGAGATCTCTCCTTCTACCTAAAGTTAGGATTTGTGATATCTCCTCCATCCAGACTCTGATTAAACCACTGTCAGTCTTGTTGGATGAATACCAGTAAGCTCTCCATTATTATTTTACCTTTCATCATTTATCTTCACATTGACAGATTTATTTTGGTGTTAGATGATATGCCCTATTTTTAGGGAATTTGTCTTTTTACTCAATTTCTTCCATTTTAGCCCAGATTAGAGGCCAACAATGGATGAGGAGTCGACTACCAAGCTAAGGTAGGTGGTATCATGATTTTACCTTAAAGTCTTTGTGTTTTTGTGTTATGTTGTTGTGTAACGTTCCATATTTTTTGAGAGATTCTGGTTAAATGGATTTTTACTTAAATTAAATTAATAAGTATGACCTATATAATTCATGGTGCTCATTTATGACTTAAATAAGGGTAAGAAACTTAAATTAAATCACCCTTGGTTGTGGAACTAAATTGAATAAAACCACCATGGGAGACTAATGAATTTGATCCACCTATTGAGGTGTGGTATTTTACCCCTTGCTTATGGGATGCTAAATGAATTGTTTGACATGTAATTTAAATTAAATAAAAGAGGGAATAGAAGACCATGTCCCTATGCTCTTGGTAATCATTACTTATCACTTAGGATAGAGATTTTTTTAAAAACTAAAATGCCCAATTAAGATAAATGATAGAATTTATGGGATTCTAGGCCTTTTAAGCTTAGGATAATATTTAATCCACCTTCTAAGGTGAGTTAATTGATTATATAAATGTGAACTTAAATTGTATGGTTATACTTAGGACCCATGACCATTAATATTTTTATGCCGAGAGTGATATGTGGGTTCAGAATAGGAATGCCATGAACAAACTCATTGGGATTATTTAATTAAATGAGTTTGAAATGGAATTATCATTCATTGTGGGTGAAACATGGGTTCTCATATGAATTCCATGGATATAATAACTTGGTAGTTGAATTATATATGCCACTAGTGACACTTGGACTCCCTATATAGACTGCCAAGGATGGATTCAAAGGCAAGATTATTGTATATGCCATGAGTGAAACTTGGAATCCCTATGTGGACTTCCAAGGAAGAACTCAAAGGGTAAATTATTATATACGCCATGAGTAAAACTTGGGATCCCTTTGTGGACCACCAAGGACAGACTCAGAGGGAGGTGATTTTATACCACACCTAGAGTGATACTAGGGTTCCAAATTAACAATACCTAGGATGGAATTATAAGATGATGGGTTCATGTTATGCCTTGAGCGATACCCAGGTTCCAAATTAGAAATTACAAGGATGGGATTAGGTTTCTTATAATAATTATAAATTAATCATATGATGTGATTACTAAGCCAAATAACAAGCTTGGATTAGTTTGAAGCCTTAAATTTTATGATAGCCTTATTATAAATGTCTTTCTCAAATATGATTCATAGTGGATTCCTTGACTTTGATGTGATTTTTGAGACTTTATTATAAATTAGATCATGATTGACTAATTATTTTGAGACATTCTAACTGAGGCCAAAATAGGTAGCAGAGGACATGCATTCCTAGGGAACCCAAACCTATATAGGGTATTTATTTAATTCATTTAATTTACATCCTTTACTGTTATCTTCACACTAATTAGTTTGTACTCACATATTGGATGAAATTAGACACCATTGGTGGTGGCCTACTGAGTATATCTCACACCTTTTTCAAGCTATCGATGTAAGAACCCAGATCTTCATTTCAGGTATGGATCTTGTTTTTGGGTGTTTTTAGGGAAAAGAAGAGAATTTGGAAACTTTATAAGTACACACCATGTACTTAGGAGTACACGCCATGTACCAGGTTGCAGTGGGAAGCCATGTAATGGCCATATAACAACCGAGTACATGGCCATGTGGGGTGACTTGGAGACCACCTAAATCAAGGGTCGGTTGAGGCATGTACATGACGTGTACATTAAATTAACATGCCGTGTACTTTTCTTTTTATTTGATTAATTGGACCGGGGTCACATATAATCTGTAAAATCATCTTTTTATAGCCTCGTCTCGTCTAGGAGTAACCAAGAGTGACAAATATTCTCCGAGACACCATTCCTCTGTCTAAGGTCCAATCTGAACTCTGACGGGTGCATTAGAATCCAACCGGTTAATTCTTCCTTCTTATAGAGCCTCTCCTCCGGATTTCTTCTCTCTCTCAAGTTATTCAAGCTTGAAATTTTTTGAAGTTTTTGTAGATCTACGATGTTCTAGGTCAATTAAAAGGATGAGGTTCAACTATATCGATTGTAAAATGTCGAGGTAGGTGGTTTTTTGCCTTTTGTTGTTTGTATTTGAGTTTTATATGCCAAAGTGCCGATTACCCATGTTTTGAGTATTTCAAGTTAAGGAAATTGAACCCTATTTTCTCTACCTTAGATTGATTATTGGATTAAGGGTTTTTTGATATGATATTATGTGAAATTTCATGTTTAAGGAACACCCCATGAGTGTGTTTCCTTGTTTGAATGTTTAAGGCAGTTTGGTCTAGGTTTCCTATGAGGCTTACCTTGTTTCCTTGCCTTGCTTAATAGGATGAAACAGTTTGAATTTTTCTGATTGTTAAATGCTTTTGATATACATTGGAATTTTTTATCCATGTAGTAGTTGAGATTACTTGTTGATGATTGATATTGTTTATGCATGATTGAATTACACTGGGCTGTGAGAACCCGGTGTAGTTAGACCACATGGGGAATTGATGTTGAGGGATTCCTCAAAGTGTCTATTATATTTCACGCTATGAGACCACAGAGGGGATTTACGGATAATTCTCCCTCAGAGTGTCTATAGTTTACATTACAAGACAACAAGGGTAATTGACATTGAGTGCTTCCCTAGAGAGTCTGTAGTTATTCTGGAAAGACCATAGGGGGAATTGACAGTGAGTGCTTTCTCAGAGTGTCTTGACTTTTTATTGAATTACTTGGACAGAGGGGTTAGACTATGTGAGCTACCCAGAGGGTTAATGTAAATATTGAATGTTTTCGACACATTTTCCAAGCCAAAGCACAATCTTGGATTCGGTCCTTTTAGGTATTATTATGAGAAACCTGTTGTGATACTTGATTAAATGATTAATATTAAATGGTAATGAATGTAAATGGAAATTGTATGATTTGGTTAATTTTGTGCACTCCTAGTTTCTTTGATTCCTTTTCATTATTACCACCTATATATACTCATTAATAGTTAGGAACAAATATTGTGATGGTTTCCTACTGGGATTCATCTCACACCCTAGTTGGGTCATGATTTTATACCCAAATAGATTATATGGTTGCAGATATAGATAAGGGAAAGCTCCCTTCATCATCAGGTACTTGATTTCTATAGAGCTGGAGAGCATGGGACCAAGATGAGGCTTGCAATGCTGCTGGAGTTTTTTTTGTACTTTGGTTTAGTATTGTATTTCCATCATTGTGACTTGTTTGGTTGATTTCCTAGACATATGTGACATGCATCATGTATATATATGCTCTAGTTGTTTATTTACTTCAGTCTTCTGCTATTTTCTTGTTGTTTGGTATTATTGCCTCCGCTACTACATATTATTTGTTATACCATTGTGCACACTCTTCCAATGAAAGAATAGTTTCCCCACTATCATACCCAAGGCCCTCGCTACTAGTTGGTAGCCTCTGGCATTCAGGGAAATACGCTTGAGGCCATGTGACCAACCAGGCACGAGGCACCTTTGGGTGGCACCTAGAACCAGGACGTTACAATCGATGTGTACCTAGACAGACTTCATAGATGCAGTTAGGGAAATGGGAAAGTGACTTTCTATAGACGATTGATTTCAATGTTAGGATAGAGTATGGGGAGGCAGAGGATCAAACCTATACTCTATATGCTACTAGAGATATCCTTGGGCATTTTTTATTTTTGTATATCATGTTGTATATGCTTTCACCTTAATCAACTTGTATTTAATTTTTTTTATATCATTCCATGATCATCATTATTTTTTATATGAAATTGATGGATGTGATTTACTTGGTTATTTATGTTATGGATGGTTATTCTTCCACTATTTTGTTATCTTATATGCTTCCACTATTGATTGATATTATTACACCACTATGCTACACTATGATCATGAGAGTATAGTCTCCCCACTGTTCCACCATGGACCCTCACTACTAGTCAGAATTTGGTGTATGGGGAGGCATACTTGAGGTTATATGGTTAACCAAGTTCAGTTACTTCTAAGTGAACCAGGTCTAGAATGTCACATCTTCCCCCATACACCATCTTAGTAAGGTAATAAAGCATCCATAGTAGGTCACTTTCCCATGTCCCTACATATATCCATGAAGTTTTTTTGGGTACCCAACGATGAACTGAACAAGGTGTGAGATATACCCAGTAGTCCACCACCAATGGTGTCTAATTCCATCCAATCTATGAGTACATAATAAACTATATGTAGATAACAGTAAAAGATATAAATGAAATGTGGTAAATAAATAATCCACATGGGTATGGGTTCCCATGGAATTCCCATCCTCTACTACTAGCTTCGGCATAAGCCAAAATATATTTGAGTAAATAGTCAGTAATATCTTAATTTATAATAAAGTATTAGGACCCAATTCATAGCCAAGTAATACCCTATGGACTATATCTAATCAAGAAATGTATAGTAAGACCATCATAAAAATGTAAGTCACTAAATGAATTCAAGTTTTTTCTTTGTATTGGTAGTTGCATTGTATAATTAATTCATTATGATTATAAACAACCTAATATCATCCTTATTGTTCCTAATTTGGAACCTAAGTATCACTCTAGGAATAACATGAACCCATAACCTTACAATCCCATATTAGGAATTCCTTATAGGAACCTTGGCATCACTCTAGGTGTGTTATAAAGTCACTACCCTCTAAGTCCATCCTTGGAAGTCCACATAGGGTTTCCAAGTGTCCCTTATGGAATATATAATTATCTTCCCTCTGATTATATCCTTGTTAGTCCATATAGGGAGTCCAAGTATCACTCATAGTTTATATAAAATCTTCAATATGAGTCTGTCCTTGGAAATCCATATAGGGATTCCAAGTATCACTCATGGCATATATAAAGATATATCTACCAATTTATTCCATCCATGGAATTCATATAAGAACACATGTTTCAACCACAATGAATGATAATTCCATTTATAATTAATTTAATTAAATAACCCTGATAAGTCCATTCATGGAATTTTGAATCAAAACCCATGTGTCACTCTCAGTGTAGCAATCTGAATAGTCATAGGAACAAATTCAAACCATACCATTTTGTTTCACATTTAATTCAATTGTCTATCACATTTATATAATCAATTAACTCACCTCATAAGGTGGATCAAAACATATCCTAGGCTTAGAAGTCCTAGAATCCTATGAATTATCTTAATCATCTTAATTGGGTATTTTGGTTTTAATGAACATCTCAAGCTTAATCCATAAGGAATGATGGAAAAAGGAATATGGACATGGTCTTGCATTCCCTATTTCATTTAATTAAAATTACATGTCAATCATTTCATTTAACATCCCAAAAGCAAGATGTAAAATAAAACAACTTAATAAGTGAATCAAATTCAAAGGCCACCCATGGAGGTTTTTTCCAATTTAGAGACACACCCAAGGGGTGGTTCAATTAAAGGTCCTTAATCTCCTTTAAGTAATAAATGGGTTTTGTAAATTCTATAGGTCATGAAAATTCATTTATTTTAAGGAAAAATCCATTTAATAATCATCACTTGGAAAATCCAGCACACGACACAATGACGTAATCCATAAACACAATGAATTTAAGGGAAAATCATGAGACCAACTACCTTAGCTTGGTAGTCGACTCCTCATTCGCTGTTGGCCTCTAATCTATGCTAGAATGGAAGAAATCAAGTAAATAAACAAATACGCTGAAAATAAGGCATATTTTCTCACACCAAAATAACTCCATAAATGGGAAGATAAATGATGAAAGTTGAAATAGGAATGAAGAATTATCAGTACTCATCCAACAAGACTAACGATAAGAGATTCAAATTCTAGATGGAGGAGATACCTTAAATCCTATCTTGAGGCGTAAGGTGACCTTTACAATGGGTGAGAACTAGTGTGCATGAGAGAAGAAAGAAAAAAGGGTTATCCCCTTTAAATAAAAGGAGGAGAAAGAGTTAAATTTTCCTACTTTTAAAGAGGTGCATGGTTTGGATGCACATTTATCCAAATCGTGCACCAACCATGTGATAACTATTGTATATGGGTAGTGGTCTCACATAGTTGGAGAGCACAATTTTGTCTAACCATGATTTACCCATGCGCTCCCCCCTGTGGAGACCTGCAACACCCCGCATGGTCATTCTTCTTGGGCGGCATAGTTAGGACAAACCATATGGCCCTAGGAAGAGTACTAGACCATCCCACATGGTTTAAACTAACCACACATATTGGACTACATGGTTTCTACTAACCATGAGGCTCACCTATTTCTCCAAAAAGTCAAGGATTCGAGCTCAGTACAAGCCCCTAACACCCCTTAAACCTATGTGAACTCATTAGTAACTTCAATTAGTATAAAACTAAAGAATAAAATGAAAATAAAAAGGTTTCATACCTCATAGAATAGAAAATTTCTTACAATATCTAATTTAAAGAAACTCTTCCCCAAGTTTTCCTTCCAAGGGTAGTAATATATCATCTAAGAATAACTCTGGCCACTGGGCACATACATCGGTCTCCTGCTCCCAAGTCTCATTCTTTACATGACCATGCTGCCATAACACCCATACTAGAGGGACAAACCAGTCACAAAGAACGTTCTTTCCCCGATCAACAATACGGATATGGTTCTCCTCAAAGGATGCATCAACCTCTAATTTAACCTCCTCATGATGAATAATATGATGTGGATCTGAATGATATCAACAAAGTTGAGAGACATGGAAGATGTTATGTACAACTCGGTGTCTCTGAGGTAACTTCAACTGATAGACTACCAACCCGACTCTCTTTAAAATCTTGAAGGACTGATGTAACGAGGTGATAACTTCCCTTTTTTCTGAATTTGTTTAAGACCTATTATAGGTGAAACATGTAAGAAACCCAACTCCACACTTTGAACTCTAGTAGTCGATGATGATGATTGGTGTATGATTTCTGCCTAAATTTAGTTGTAGACATATATTTCCTAATAAGATAAACCCACTTCAAAGTCTTCTAAATGATATGAGGATCTAGTAGCACTCCCTATCCTATCTCTAACCATAATAGGGGTGAAAGATATGACCTACCATATAAGGCCTCATAAGGATCCATCTGTATGGTCACCTAGAATCTTCTATTACAAGAGAAATTAGTGAGAAGTAAATGTTTCTCCTAAGAACCTATGAAATCAAGGACACATACTTAGATAATTTCCTCTAAAACCTATATCATATACTCGAACTGACCATCATTATATGGGTGATAGGATGTACTCAGAAGTACTTGTAAACATGGTTCTCTCTATAACCTTGTCCATAACTGTAATGTAAAGCTAGCATCTCTATTTCATATAATAGAACATGGAACTCCATGGGGGTGTATGATCTCATGAATGTAGATAATATTGAGATAATCCACTGAAAATGTCTTCTAAACAAGTTGGAAATGGGAAACCTTTGTCAATATTTCTATGAACACCCATATGGTGCCACTTCCTTGAGGTGATCTAGGTATTCTTGTTATGAAATCTATGGTGACGTTAATCCACTTCCAATCAGGAATTGGTAATGGATGTAAAATCCCCACTGGTTGCTGGTTCTCTACATTCACTTGCTGACAGGTAGAATATCAAGTAACAAACCCATTTATCTCCATATTCATCCCTGACCACCGATGTTGGTGGAATAAATCATGATACATCTTGGTAAGATCAAGATATACTACCCATATAGAGGCACAAGACTCTTGAATCAACTCCTCTCATATGTTTGTAGAAACCCAAACATGTACATGGATATGCAAGATCTCATCCTTATCAATGACCCAACTAGGTGGCATGTCATCACCTATAATGATCTCCCATAGGACCAAACCCTTAGAATCTTATATCTCTCACATCTTCACTCTCTCCAAAAGTGAAGAGTTCACTGATAACGATTCAATTATAGGCTATCCATGATATTCATGAACCTCCAAGTGCATCTTATAAAGTAGGGCCATAATCTTCCACTCACTACTAGCCTCCCGAACTACTTGTTTTTGAGTCTTTCTGACCAAATAATTAGCCACCGCATTGCCTTTATCGGTCATATAAGTGAGCTTGAATTTGAAATACTATAGGTATTCAACTGACCTTCATTTCATGAGATTCAAATCAAACTATATGAATATGTACTTGAGGATTTTGTGGTCCAAATAAACCATAAAATTATCTCCCAGTAAATAATTCATCCAAGAACGCAAGGAATGAACAAAAATGGCTAACTTAAGATCATGCATTGAGTAGTTCCATTCATGAGGCTTCAAATGATGAGACCTGTATGCCATAAATCGCTCCTACTACATCAAAACCACTCCTAGACTGATGAAGAATGCATCATAATAAACCATATAGCTTATTCCCAGCTCTGGAATAATTAGGATTGGCATTGAAGATAGTCTTCCTTTCAGCTCCTGAAATGTTGTCTCACAAACTTCTAACCATATAAACTTCCCACCATTCTTAGTCAATCCCATAAGAGTTGTTTTTAGGTGTTAAAATTCCTGAATGAATTAACAATAATAACCAAATATCCCCATATATCAAATATTTTCTTGGTATTCTCTGAGGAAACTACAACCCTCACCTTCTATGGGTCAAATAACACTCATGTATCTAAGATAATGTGACCTAGGAAGTGAATTTTATCAATACAAAAGTGGAATTTTGTGAGATTATCATATAACTGATGCTATCTTAGTGTATTAAATATGATCTCAAGATATTTAACATGGTCACATAGAGCATGAGAATACACTAAGATATCGTCCATGAAGACCTCCATAAATGAATCCAGATATGAATGGAAAACCTAATTTATCAGTTCCATGAAAAATACTAGTGTGTTCATGAGACCGAGCAACATGAACAAATACTCATATAATCTATATCTACTATGAAATGTTTTATTTGGTATATTTTATGGTTTAACACACACAATATGATAAATAAACATTATATTAATCTTATAAAAAACTCTTTCTCCTAAGAGCTGGTAAAATAGGTTATTTATATAAGGTAATGAATATTAGTTATTAACAGTTAGTTGGTTTAACCGATGGTAATCCATACAAAGCCTGAGGGTACCATCTTCCTTCTTGGTGAAAAGGACTAGTATAACCCACAACAAAGAAACATGTCATATAAAACCCTTATCTTCTAACTATCTATTGAGATCCTACAACTCAGTAGTTTCAATCCTATAATGAGGAATGTATATCGGTGTATCTCATGACACTAGCTTGGTAGAAAACTCTACCTCTCGCTCGAGAGGTAGTACTAAAAATTCATTCAAGAAAACATCCCTGAAACGATCTACCCCTGGAGGTAAATTCTCTTCATGTTTTCCCCGATCATCCAGATAAAATATAGAAATCTAGGCTATCAACCCACCTATCCCACAATGATTAGGTCCAGATCAGCTTTCCTAGATACCCTATTCACCCTTGTGAATAAAATTCCCACCCTCTAGTGATGTGAAGGCCACCCTTAGATGATAAAAATCAATATAAAATTGATAGGGAACCAACCAATCCATCCTGAGAATGATGTTAAACCCTATAATATTAAGGATAAAGAGGTCCTATAGTAAGCGACACCCACCTACGTTGAGGGGGAACTCCCTGTATTGAAATACACTCTCCGATAAAATTACTAATTAAGTATTTAGTTTCATAACTCTATAGGAAAACTGAACATTGAGCCTAAGGATCTCTATAATAGGAAAATATATAAATAAATGGGAAGAAACTATATAAAAAAATATAGATACTAAAGTATAGGATACTAGAATTGTACCTTGCACTATAAAAGGTTTGACACTCTACTCCTCAGGTATCAGCTGAACTGAATACATTTGGCATGACCTACGACCCTAAGATATAGCCTAGTTACCCTGAGTAGGCTCGCTCCACTAGAACTATAAGTCTGGTATTTGTCTACCCCGTTCATGACCATCACCTTGATTCGATTTTCCAATCGAACTCCAGCTCCCAACCTAAAGAGAATCTACTGACCCTGATCCTAATCATGGAGTCGATGAAGACCCTTTATCACTGGCCATTATTAGAAAATATCTATAAAATATATGAATATGAACTATCTTTCCACAAGACTGGTATTTGATTGGGTCCCTAGTACATTGGGTTTTCATATGTCCCGACCTACTGCACTGATGGTCCTCACTCGGCTACCTGAGTACGCACTCTGTATATTAATATCACCATGTGGAAGCTCCAAATGAATCTTCCTAATTCTTCTCAATCTAGTTCCATATCTAGGTGCTAAAACGATCTAGCTCACACCCCTAGCCTATCTTAGGTTACGATTAGTGATAATCTTCTGGTTCACTATAGAAAATACAGTAGTAAGACAAAAGACATTCATCTATGACCAGATGTCATACCTAATACCATCCTCAAATCTCCTAACTTTGGATAACTCACCACCTAACAAAATAAGTGTAAAGCACTGGATCTCTATGTAATGGGTAGAATAGTCCATGACTGATAAAGTGACCTACTCCAAGTGTATAAACTCTATGACTCTATTGGCTCTCAATGTATTAGGATAGAAATAATCATAGAAGGCCATTTTAAAATCCCTTCAATATATATCCTGATGAATATATGTATGGGTTATAATGTCCCACTATCTCTTGGTATAATTCTGAATCATATACATAGATAGATGCACTCTAGTCTTGGGAGGTATTGCAAGATGTTTGAAAATCGACAACATGACCTCTAGCCATGGCTCTATAGCCCGTGGACTGCCTCCCTAAAAAATGTTGGTGGATACTGCTACTGAAACTCACACATCAAATCTTCAATAGTCAATGTCAGTCACGAGGCTCCTTGAAAATTCTTCATGAATCATAGGAAACACTCTCAAAACTAGGAATTGGTTCCCATATTAGGTATAAATGGTGGTTCCCCAAGTGGAAATACTGGAGGTTCTACTGGTGGCCTAGGGCCCACCACCTCCAGAGCATGGTCATCGCCACCCTCCTAGCACACTAATCAATTCCATAATAGTGTCATGTCTCTACAAATTCCAAACACATGTCTCAATACAAAAATTGATAATCACTAGAATCGTAGATAAACAAATAGGATAGGTACAAGCCTCCCTATATAAGAGTCACACCCCACTGCCTACTCTTAAAGCCGAGTTTGGGAGACGAATAGATCACATGAAAAGTAAGAGTCACTGTCTACTACCCACTACTAAGGCCAAGACAGATTCAAGTTATATTCTATAAGTCAAAGGCCTTGGTATAAAAAGTGTTAATTTTAATTTATATAGGAAAACACCCTTTAAGTTTCAATTGGAATCCCCATTTAACGATGACCATTTCATTTCAAAATTGAATTTCTTTTAAATTAAGATTCATTCATATGGAAAATATTTTTAAATGATTAAATTATATAGATCACTATTTCCAATTTATAAAGGCCCATACACTTTATAAACTAAAATGTGGCGTCCATTTAATAAAAATTAATTTAACTAATCCCTACATGAAATATCAACACAATTTCCTAGGCGTAACAATAAAGGATCCAAAACATGTTGCAAGAAATGCCAATAGTAATATAAACATGGAATGGTATATGCATGAAATATAAATCCTCAAGTACCTATGATGATGCATGAAATAATACTTTCTTTCCCTGTAGGACAAGGGTAAAAATACATAGTTATAAGTAACATCAAACATCAAGTGCATCATCCAACAGTGAAGTTAAGAAAACTGTAATAATAACAATCCAAAATAACATGTCCCATCCTAGGTAATTTGGATTTTCACTGTATGTGGGTTAGCTACTCCTAGGTACAAAATCATGACCAAATCCTTACACATCTTATTTCTATTTTTTTCCATCCCAATTATCAAGGAAAGGAAAATAAAGAAAATAAACACCTCTAATACCACTTTGTGATGTCCCAAACCTTGTTCACTCAAAATTAACCAACCTGGTTGACCAAATGACCTCAAGTATGCCTCCCCATATGCCAAAGGTTTCTGAATAGCAGCGTGGATCCATGTAAAAATAGTGGGGAGACTATACCCTCATGATCATAGTGTAGCACAATGATATAATCATATTAATCAATAGCAGAAGCATAACATATAACTAAAAAGTAGAAGAATAATCATCAATCATATAAATAACCAAGAAATCCACATCCATACATGTCATATAAAAAATGATGATCATGGCATGCTATACAAAAATAAGATATAGGGGGATCAAGGAAACAAGAATATACAACATGATATAAAAAAATAAAAAAAGACCCAAGGCTATCTCTAGTATCATATTGAGAATAAGATTATTCCTCTACCCCTGTACACCATCCAAGAAAGGTAATTAAGAATCTATAATAGGAATCTTTTCCTTGTCCCTACCTGCATCCATGAAGTCTGTCTGAGTACCCAACGAAAACTTGAAAAAGGTGTGAGATATACTTACTAGTCCACCACCAACAATGTCTAATGTCATACAGTCCATGAATACATAATAAACAGTGTGAAGATAATAGTAAAGGATGTAAATGAAATGTGGTAAATAAATAACCAATATGGGTTCGAGTTCTCATGGAACACTCATCTTCTACTATCTACTTTGGTTTAAGTTGAAATATATCCGAGTAAATATTAAATCATTTCTTAATTTATAATAATGTATTGGGACCTATCTCATAGATTAGGCATCCATCGTGAATCATATCTCAGCAAGAAACATATAGTAAGGCCATCATAAAAATGGAAGGATTCGACCAAATCCATGTTTTTTCTTTGGATTAGAAGTCACATTGTATAATTAATTAATTATGATTATAAGAAACCTTATCCCATCCTTGGCATTACTAATTTGGAACCCAGGTATTGCTCTAGGAAAAACATGAACCCATCACCTTACAAGCACATCTAAGGCATTTCTTATAGGAACCCTGGTATCTCTCTAGGTGTGGTATAAAGTCACCTCCCTCTGATTCCATCCTTGATAGTCCACATAGGGAGTCCAAGTGATAGTCATGGAATATATAATTATATTACCTCTAATTTTTTCATTGGAAGTCCATATAAGGATTCCAAGTATCACTCATGGAATATATAAAGATCTTCCCTCTGATTCTATCCTTTGAAGTCTACATAGGGAGTCCAAGTATCAATTGTGGCATATATAAGGATCCATATACCAAATGAGACTTTCCATTACATTCATATAAGAACCCATGTTTCACCCACAATGTATGATAATTCCATTTACAATTCATTTAATTAAATAAGACTAATAAGTTCGTTCATGGATTTACAAATTAAAAACCACGTGTCACTCTTTATGTATAAATATTAATAGTCAAGGGACAAAATTCAAACCATACTATTTAGGTTCACATTTAATTCAATTTTCCATCACATTTATATAAGCAATTAACTCACCTTAAAAGGTGGATCAAAACATATCCTAGGCTTAGAAGGCCTAGAATCCAATGAATTCTCTCATTCATATTAATTAGGCATTTTGATTTTAAATAACATCAAGACTAAGCAATAAGGAATTATGGCCAAGGGATTAGGGACATGGTATCCCATTACCTCTTTAATTGAATTCAAATTACATGATAATCATTTCATTTAACATCCCAAAATCAAGGGGTAAAATAACACACCTTAAGAGGTGAATCAAATTCATAGGCCACCCATGGTGGTTTTTCCCAATTTTGTAACACACTCAAAGGGTTGTTCAATTCAAGGTCTTTAACCTCCTTTAAGTCATAAATGGGTTTTTTGAATTCTATAGGTCATGCCTATTAATTTATTTTATGGAAAAATCCATTTAACAAGCATTGCTTGGAAAATTCAACACTTAGCACAAAAATGTAACACATAAACACCAAGAATTTAATGAAAAAACATTATACCACCTACCTTAGTTTGGTATTCAACTCCTCATCCATTGTTGGCCTCTAATCTAGGCTAGAACGGAAGAAATCGAGTAAATAGAAAAATTCCCTTAAAATAGGGCATATTAGATTGCACCAAAATAACTCTGTCGATGAGAAGATAAATGATGAAAGGTATAAGAGGAATGAAGATATTATTGGTGTGCATCCAATGAGACTAAAGACAAGTGATTTGAAGTCTGGATGGAGGAGATACCTCAAAGTCTAACTTGAGGTGGAAAGAGAGCTCTCTAATGGGCGAGGGCTACTTTGTGTGGGAGAATAAATAAAAAAAGAGTTAGCCCCTTTAAAGAAAAGGATGGAAACAAGAAAATCTGTCCAATTTTAATGAGGCACATGGTTTGGCCACACGGTTGGACAAACCATGCACCAACCATGCAGCAACTACCGTCCATGGACAATGGTCTTACATAGTTGGGGAGCCTGGTTCTATCTAACCGTGATCTACCCATGTGTTTGCCTCTTTAGAGACCTGGAACAATCCTAATGGCCATACAACTTGGGCTGCATAGTTTCCAATAACTATGAGGCCCGCCTATTTCTCCCAAAATCTAGGGCTTCGGGCTCTGTACAATCCCCAGAAACCCTTGTAACCTCCATGACCTCATCAAACACTTCCATTAGGATAAAACTAAAGAATAAAATAAAAATAAAAAGGTTATATACCTCATAGAAAAACTGGGTTCTTACACTCATGTCTATATTATTATTATTATTATTATTATTATTACTTAACATACACAAAACTAGTGAATTAATTAAATATAATTTCTTGAATAAATTGTTTAAAATTTTTTCAAAAAATATTTAGTATATATTATTTTTCACCAAACCTTTAAACTCGATTAATCATTCCTCCACAATATTTATCAGTCCTTGAATAATGACTATTTATTTAATAAATAAATATTATCTCATTGTTCACCAATAAATAAATAAATATTATATTCAATAAATAGAAAATAAAATATATATTAAATATTCCGCTCACAAATATCCTCTTGAATAAATAATGACTAAATATATGTGATCAATATAATATGAATAATTATTAAACCATTCTCAATAATAATATTTACTCAAATTTTTAAATAATAATATTTAACTAAGATTCTGGATACACTTAGTGTGTGACCCTCTAGGCCCATTTCTCAACAGCATTAGGCAGAACCACTTTAAGTCCAAGGTTAACATCTAACAACACATCAATGCTCCTAGAGAGAAAGAAGTTAAATTTTGCAATGAAACATAATATTATACAAACATTTATTATGTAATATAATCCATCTATCCTGATATCTCTAATCAAGCATATTGCATGATGGTTTCATCAACCCATGTGCTCAATATTTCTTTCTTTGACTTCCTAAAAACGAACTTTCCCACAAAACACCATAGTCATGGATTTATTTATTCTGTTTCATTCCCATTAAATGGAATGAGTTATCAACTTCCATTAAATAACATAAGGGAAAAATCCTTTTCATATTATTCATTAATGTAATATCAGTCGGGATGCACCCGATATATCATACTTCACCGCAGACAAATGTTGCAGTGGTTTTTATCAATAAATCAAAGTACATGAATAATAATACCCATTAATAACAATATTAAAGTCTAAGGATCAATACAAATGTCTATAGATAGGAACATCCAATGACAAATATAAATTTGGATTTCTAACTAGAAGGTCATGTTCTCATAATCTCTTGCACTGGAAATTACCAAGGGCGTACACCCTGAGAAAGTGCCTCAAAGTCATATGAGTCTCCACCTATGATAGATTATTTCATTAGTGTATCATTAAATAATATCACTTGGATATAGAAAATATATTTTAAGAATAAATTTGTGACACTTATAGGTTATTATTACAGCAAAGAACTACTATGACCTTTCAATATGATAATTAATCTTAGAAGATTATCATATACTACATCACACAAAAGAAAAATCACGATGTGATGAAAATTTTATTAGTTTTAAAAAAATGAATAAAATTAATTATCATGTATGTAAAATTCAATTCTATGATACCAACTCCATCACCACTTTTGTCATATTATCACGATATAGAGTGATAATGACACACCTGTCATTGGGTGGTATAAAATAATATTTATTTTACTCCCAGTGAAGAATAGTGTTTTACCGTGGTCATCTATCAAGGATTCTATTTTTCATAACTCACTATTCCACCACTTTATTATCTTTTTGGTATTTTTTATATTCATGAAACAAGGGGAAAATGGTGGGGTTTTGGTTGTGGTGAATTCATGTAATAATTTAAAATAGATGAAAAACATAGAAGAAAGAATTCAAGAATGTTAGTTAGAAAGAAGTGGATCATAAGTATGGATACACATGTTACTTAATTATCTATTTTAATTATTTAAAATTCATTTGATATCCTATCCCATCATACAAGATCTACTTCTATTTACTTATGTTGTGAGACCTAGTGCACCTATAAGATATCTTCAGCACAATAAGTCTCACCTCCTCTAACAGTAAATAATGATAATCACATATCGATCGAGTATGTAACAACCCAAGCCATGATAGAATAAATAATTTTTATATTTACTATTATTCCTGAATTATTTAGTTATATTCATTATAAAAATATTAATAATTCTTAAAATAAAAAATGAAATGGTTTTATTAAACTGATTTCTTATAATATTTTATTTAAAAGTTTAATTTTAAAATTTTAAAATTTTAATTTTAGAAAATGAATTTAATTTTAAAATTCAGAATTTCAAAATTATATTAAGATGATTTTTTTAAATTTTCTAAAAATATTGATTTTTCAAGGAATAGTGAAAAATATTGATTTTTATTGAAAACTATATTTTATTTTAAAGTATTTATAAAGAAAATTTATATATTTTTTAGTTTTAAAATTTCACTAGTTTATTTTTGATTTAAAATAATCCAATTATGGTTTTTGAAATGGATTTTATAATTTAATTTAGTATAAAAACAATTTATATTTAAAAGGGTTTTTTTTCAAAAAACTGTTTTTATTGCATTTTTCCTGTTTAATTTTAAATTAAATTCTACAACTTATTTGTTTTGAATTTTAAAAAATAGGTCTCATATTTGGAATCATTGGTTATAAATGAGTAAATAGGCCCCTTTTAGTTTTGAACAATATGAATAGTAACCTTAGTAATCTTCCACGTTAAATGATAAATTGGGTAATTTAGGTTAAAAATTAAATGATATGAACTATTAAATGACCAAAAAACTTAATTAAATCCTATTTTATTAGTATAGATCAAACATAATCATAAAAGTGTCTAATTTATGACTTTTTGGGGCTACTTTAATGAGATTATGACCTTTATAGTATTTTATTTAAAGAAATGTCAAACATGTCACACTCTTGTTTTTAATAAGTGTAATAATTTTAATATGGTGTTATACAAAGTATATTTTCAACTATAGCCCCACCGTTGGTGGTGAGGTGGTAAGGATTTGGGTGTGGTGAGGGGTAGGTCATGGGGTCAAGTCCTCAAGCCTACGATTTATTGCAGTTTTCTTCTTTGCGTTGTGTTCCACGGTGGAAGATGTAACCGACCTAGTATATTTTCAACTATAAATTTTATTTTAAAACCTAAAATATTTATATTAATCATGATATTTTATTTTTAATTTTTAGTGAAGAAATAATTACCTTAATTTCTTGCACAATGCTGATGCAGTGATTAATTAACTAATGGAAAAATCAAAGAAATGATATTAAAAATATTAAAATATAATTTGAGAAAAATAATGTGATCAAAGAATTTTCAACAACACCATGAAATTTTAGGGATATAATATTTTTTTTATTAAAATTTTAGATGTTGTAATGATATTATCAAAGTCAAAGTAATGAATAGTTCTAAAAATTGACATTATAGATATTTTATATTAAATAATATTTTATTAAATAATATAAAATTATTAAAAATATAAAATTATACAAAGTGATTAGGATAAGGTTTAAAATATAAATCATGATCCATTTATGAGTATTTTTTTTTATTTTATAGAAACTATATTAACCCTCCAAGAGTAAAAATCTATGTTGTTACGGTAAGAGTTAAAGGGATTAAATAGGGATTAAAACCAAAATATAAGGGTATAAATATAGTTAAAACTTGTATAATTTTTATTGGATGAGGGAGTTTCGAACTATAATAATATTATATTCTAAATAAATAAATTTTGATCAATTTTTGATTGAAAGTTAATTTATATTAATTTAATATTGTTAGGAATTCCAAGAGTGTCCATCCCCTCTCTTATAAATGGGAACATCTTATTCTCAATAATTCACACATAAAAACCGTTTTGGTTAATATAAAAACTGAAAAATTCCTTTCATAGAATAAATATTCTCATTCAATAGTTTTTTTTAAACACAACACCAACCTTAGTGTTCATGAGGTGTTATAAAAAGGAGGTTGTTCGAAGAAGAGGTATCGTTTTTAATCAGGAATTTCTATTTTATATCTTCTTAAACCTTATTCAAATATTTATAAATCATGATAAAATAATAAAAAAAGTATCCTAAATATATTTATATGTTATTATTTTAATATCATTACCTATATCCCTCTCCTCTTCCATCAAATGGGAAATGAAACCATCATTCGTGTGTACGGTGGACTACCTCCTCACGAACTGATGTGATTAGTTTTCCATCACCATCTCTCATGGATGGATTATAATGATTAAAATAATATTTATATATTATATTCATGAAATATTTATCATTATTAAAATATAATATATCATTTTTCTTCTTACCTTTCCATGCACTGAAAAATGATAACATCGTTCATGCGTATGTGTGGACTACCACCTCCACAAAATGATGTAATTATTTTTTCATCACCAAATCACATTGATTATATATATAATTATATTTAAAGAATTAATATTATATTTATTATATTATTATTATTCTAGAAAGATAAAATAATACTTACCTTTTTTTTCCATAATGATCATTGAAAAATGGAAATATTACTCATGTGTTCGTACGACCTACCGTCACCATGATTGTAATGTAGTTAATTTTTCATAAAAATATTTCATAATTGGTTTAAAAAATATAATTTATGTATAAAAATAATAATAATTTCATAAATATTATTCTATATATGTTTGAGTAATTACCACTTTGACCATAGTCCACATACCTAAGTCATTTTGGACTAATGATCCGAATATTGTCAAAACATTTGACATGAACCTAAATGGTTAAGTAATTGTATATAACATTACAATTAGTGATATAAAATGAATAATAAAATTTAAAAAGGTTCTTAAGAAAGTATAAAATTATCTTAATTTTATTATTTAGGAAGATAAAGAACATACGTGATGAATCAAACACAAGGTAAGAGACTTTCTTTAAAAAATTATATTTTAAATATTCCCTTAAAATTATTCTTTTATTCATCCATATTTTATAAAAATGTTTTAAATAATGTTTTTACTATTTTACTACAATTTTTAAGGTCTTTTTTAATAATTTTTAATTTTTAATAAATAGTTTGAAAGGAATATTTTTGTTATTTTTCAAATGAGGTACTTTGTGACTTTTCTAATAAAAATATGACAGAAATGTTTTTTTAACTTATACATCAAGAGTGAATTTTTCCACCATAATGATGAATTAATTATTTGAATTTTATTTTTTATCTTCCATGGTTAATTTTAAAGAAAATGGTTTATTTATGATGTGCATAATTTTTTTTATTTTAAAATTCATTTTTAAAAGAAAAGTGTATTTTTGTATCCAAATGTGTTTTTATTTAAAATAGTTTTAAAATGGTATTATAATGAAAAGGTGCAATCATAAAATGTTTTATTAATGATATTAAACTTGATCATTATATGAAAAATGGGCGAGCCCGATATAGCTTATACGACATGTTGAGCCTTATTATAGCTCACGGGTGAGCCCGATATAGGTTATATGAAGGGTTGAGACCCACTATAGCTCAAAAGTGTTCTCAATATATCTTATATGAAGGGTTGATCCCCATTATAACTCATAATGGGTGATCCTGATATAGATTATATGAAGGGTGACCCCCCTTATAGCTCTCCAATGCATTGGGTAATGATTATGTTCTTCGGATAATTATATTGGAAGTCGACCATATGGATATTCCAATTGAAAGGGTTTTGAAAGGGTTTTATGAATATGATTCTATAAGTTTACAAAAGTATTCTTATTTTATTACTATGATTTTAAATGGTTTTATTTGATAAATAAGTGCGTGTTTTTTTTTTCATGTTAAAATACCATAACTAGAAAATGACCATACAACCACACTTTTATTGACATGGTTTCTATAACTATGGTTATAGGATAACATATATCCATGATTATATGAAACCATGGTGCCTATTACCTTGTTTTAAACTGTGGTCATAACCACCTATTTTAATGGTTTAAACCATGGCTATAACCACCAAAAGGCCACAGTTTAAACCATGGTTATAGCCACATATTTCCACAATTTAAACCATGGATATATCCACCTAAAGCCACAGTTTAAACCATGGGTATATACACTTATTTACATGGTTTCAAACCGTTTTCATATCCACCTAAGCCCACAGTTTGAAACCATGGCTATAGGTTTTTTATTTTTTAAATGATTAATAATTATAATTATATATAAATATATTAATATGTATATATATAAATATATAAATATATAAATATATATATATATAGTAGAGTTCAACGTTGTGGTAAAGTGTTGGAAATATTATAGAAGTAGTCAGAGGATCAAATCTCACTGGAAATATTTATTTTTTAAGGAAAATTCCACAATTTTAAACTGTCGCCATAGCCACCTAAGGAAACAATTTCAAACCCCGTCCATAGATACATAATTACATGGTTTAAACCATTCATAGATCCACCTAATACCAAGGTTTAATGTTTAAAATGTGGTTATAGGATATACCCTATTGCAACAGCTATAACGACCATGGTTCAAGTAAACTATGACCTTAATCCAAGACCACAATTCTTGAGACCATTAACACAATTTTAAACCATGGAAATGGGATGATTTTTTAGTTGTGTGTTTTATTTCATGAAATCAAATAACATTGAAGATAAATGTAAAAATTACATGGGTTTTCATGTTTTTCACTGGACTAACGTTTTTTATGACCCTTACTAAGATTTTTGGGCTCATCCCATGTTTTTAAAATGGTTTTTATACGGTTTAAGGAATATTAAGGACAAATATGTGGTCAAGATAAAATTATGAAGATATGTAATGAAAAAAAACATGTTTTATTTTTATTTTTTTTTTGTAGAAAAAAATGATACCGAGTATAAGTGTGTACTTGTAATGTATGAGTTTATTATGTAAGATTTTGTCCTAATTCTCTAAAACTCTAAATTTAAAAGATCCTCAAGATTTTAAGAAAACTAATTATTGTTCAAAAACACTAGAATATGTAATTATTAAGGCTGGTTCCTTATAATTGGTATCATAGGAGGGTTTAGAAAACTTTAGATATTAAGATTTTTTCATGAGATTTTATCTTAAGAGTGATGAATACCATCATTAGTTTATAATTTTAAATTTTATCATAAGTTAAATTTATTATAAATACCTTTTTAGGATTTAAGTTATGAAATTTTAAAGCGAATAATGGTATTTTTATAGAATTTTTTTTGAGGAAATTATGGTTTAATACATTTTGGGAGGTAAAATGAAAGTTATGAGATAACCTTTGAGGTTAAAAAATTTCTTTAATGTTGAATATATTAAGGTTATTTTGAGTATTTAATCACATTTATAGGAAATTTATAAATATTATATTAATATAGTTTTAGAAAAAGGAAAACTTGCTGGTCGGGCGACAACCCATCACATCTGGTAAGGCTGTGGGGGTTGAACCCAAAAATAAAGGGAGAAAAGGGTGCATTGCCTACCACTAGTCTACATGAAGTACTAGATAATATGAAAATTTATTTTTAGTTAAATGATTATATGGATGAAGAATAATTTAATTTTTGGAACCCTATATGATTAAGGTAATCAAAATACTATGAGATTTTATTTGAGGAGTAAAGGTTGAATTATATTTTGGAATAATATATGATTTTATTGTGTATTTATGGAAATTATGGTGATTCAAGGAAATGATTAACATATCTCAAAGATTATGTGATTTGGGAAATTACATTTTGGTATAAGACATTAAGAGTGATTGGTGTTACATTAGGAAATAAATATTAAATTTATCTTGGAAGACTATTTGATTGAATCCTTCTGATTTTTGGGTTTCAATATTAGTCTAGAATATTTAAGAGTACTTTTAAGGCTAGTTATTTTTCGAAGGATATATGTTGAACTTTGGGTATTACTGTTTAATTTTTGAGATTAAATTAAATTTATTCATATGAATATTTATTATTTTATATAAATTATCTTATTATATACTAACCATTTTGGTTTTGGTTAACGTCTAAATATTGGAGGAATATATTTTTATCTTTTTGTGGATTTTGTGATCCATATAAGTTGATTCTAATACTTCAGAAAAGAAAAATTCATCTTGAATACTCATTATTTAGAAATAATGAGAGCGTATGGATACACCATTGGGACCAGCCTATGCTTTCACAGGATGCTTAGACAGATGGCCATGTGAAGTTGAAGAGCTACCACCACAATGCAGATGCTGGGGAGAGGCAGTCCCTTATAGTTATGGTCTAGTTGAATTCTCTAAGACCTTCGGGTCATGTAATGTCTCTTAATCCTATGGGTCATGTAATCACTGAGCCTATGGGCCTTGTAAGGGTTCCCCCTCATCCCTTGAAATGAGGGTTATCAAAAATCAATAAAAATGATACCTTCAGGCCATTCGGGAAAAAAGGCTCATTGTTTGGATAAAAATATGACATTGTTATAGAAATTGATTAAAGGATGAAATTATACTTGTTAAGTAAGTATATTTCCCTATTCTCTTATTCTAGATGGAAATAGAAATCCTCAACTTTAGTAAAATTATTTTGAATAATAAAATGTTATCCATGTAATTTTATTACTGAGAAATCAATGTCCTTTTAACCCATAATAGATTTATGGTTTTGTGGCGGTTAACTTTCTCGTAACCACATTACTTATCACTCTCTATCAGTACTTGGGTGTTAGCTTTTCTCTTTCATGTTCATGTTTTCCTACATGGAATCCTAGTTATGTTTTATTTTAGATGGCGTTCATACTTTCCTTTCTCTCTTTTCAAAAGGAATCTTTATTGATCCCTTTTATAACGTGGGATTTCAACAAAGGTATTTTGAAAAGTCAAACCCTGGTTACTGAGAAAAAGTTCAAAATTTTGAGGACATAATTTCCAAAAGGAAGGGGGGATGTAACAACCCAAGTAATTATAGAAAAAATCATTTTAATATTTATTATTATTCCTGAATCATGTAGTTATATTAATTATAAAAATATTTAGTAATTCTTAAAATCAAAAAGGAAATAGTTTTATTAAACTCATTTCTTACAATATTTTATTTAAAAGATTAATTTTAAAATTATTTAATTCTAATTTAAAAAAATGAATTTAATTTTTAGATTCATCATGTAAAAATTATATTAGGATTAATTTTTGATAATTTTCTGAAAATATTGATTTTTCAAGGAATAATGAAAAATATTGATTTTTATTGAAAATTGTATTTAATTTTAAAATATTTACAAAGTAAAATTTTATTTTTTACTATTTTTAAAATTTAATTCGTTAATTTTTATTTAAAATAACCCAATTATTATTTTTGAAATGGATTTGATACTTTAATTTTGTATAAAAACATTTAATATATAGAAAAGGAATTTTTTTTAAAAAACTATTTTCATTGCATTTTGCCGGTTTAATTTTAAATTAAATTCTAAAAATTATGTATTTTGAATTTTTAAAAATGGATTCTATATTTGAATTTAGTGGGACCAAATTTAGTAAATAGGAACCTTTTATTTTTGGAAAATATGAATAGTAATCATAGTAATTTACCACGATAAATGGTAAATCGGGTAATTTAGGTTAAAAATTAAATGAAAAGAACTATTAAATAACCAAAAAACTTATATAAATCTTATTGGATGAGTATTTCTCGGAAATAGTAATTCATGGATCAAATTTATGACATTTTGGGGCCACTTTTAAGAGATTATGACCTTTATGGTATTTTATTTAAAGAAATGTCAAACATGGCACACTCTTGTTTTTAATAAGTGTAATAATTTTAATATGGTATTATCTAGAGGATATGTTGGACTATAAATATTATTTTTAAATAAAAAATATTTATCTTCATTATGGTAGTTTATTTTTAAATTTTAGTAAAGAAATAATTACCTTAATTTTTTTGCACAATAATGATAAAGCAATTAATTAATTAATGGAAAAATTAAATAAATGATATTAAAAATATTAAAATACCTATCATTTGAGATAAATAATGAAATCAACGAATTTTTAAGATGAACATGACATGTTAGGGATATAATAAAATATTTGGTTCAAATTTTATATGTTTTAACGATATTATTAAAGTCAAAGTAATGAATAGTTCTAAAAATTGACATTATGAATATTTTATATTAAATAATATTTTATTAAATGAAATAAAATTACTAAAAATATTAAATTCAAAAAATTTATTAGGATAAGGTTTAAAATATCAAAAAAGGTTTATTTATGTGTCATTTTTTATTTTATAGTAACTATATTAACCTTCCAAAAGTAAAAATCCATGTTGTTATGGTAATAGTTAAAGGGGTTAAAACCAAATTTTAAGGGTATAAATATAGTAAAAAATCATCTAATTATTATTTTATGAATGGTTTTATACCAATTTTTATATTATCTTTTAAATAACTCACTTTTTATCTATTTTGAATTAAAAATTAATTTATATTAATTTAATATTTTGAGGAATTCTAAGAGTGCCCCTCCCCTCACTTATAAAAGGGAACCTCTTATTCTCAAATTTTCACCCTTAAAAACCAATTTATTTTAGAAAAGACCTAAAAAATTAATTTATTAGAAAAAATACCCTCATTTAATAGGTTTTTTAGGTAGGAAACCAACCTTTTTGTTATTAAGGTGTTAAGTAAAGGAGGTTTTTTGAAGAAGAGGTATCATTTTTAATCAAGAGTTTCTGTATTATCTATTATCACACATTATTAAAATATTTATAACCATTATAAAATAATAAAACTATTATACTTCATATACTGAGATGTTATTATTTAAATATCATAACCTCTATCCATCTTCTCTTCCATCAAATGGGAAATGAAACCATCGTTCGTGTGTATGATAGACTACCGCCTCACGAACTGATGTAATTAGTTTTAAATCACCATCTATCAAGAATGAATTATAATGTTGGATTTAATATTTATACATGATATTTATAACATATTTATCATTATTAAAAGATAATATATCATTTACCTTCTTACCTTTCCATGCACTGAAAAATGATAATGTCGTTCGTGCGTATATGTGGACTACCACCTCCATGAAATGATGTGATTCTATTTTCATCACCAAATCACCTAGATGATATATATAATTATATTTAAATAATTAATATTATACTTCTAATATTATTATCATTATTTAAATATAAACTAATACTTACATTCTTTCCATAATGATCATTGTAAAGTGGAAACGTTACTCATGCGTACGTACAACCTACCGTCTCCATGATTATAACACATTTTATTTTTCATAACCAAATTTCATAATTGGTTCTAAAAATATAATTTAAATATAAAAATGATAATTATTTAATTAATATTATTCTATATATGGTGGAGTAATGAACACTTTGACCATAGTCCACATACCTAAGTCATTTTGGACTAATGAACCAAATATCATCAAAACGCCTGACATGAACCTAAATGATTAAGTAATTGTATATAAAATGGTAATAAGTAATATAAAAGGTATAATAAACTTTAAAAAGGTTCTTAATCATGTAAAAAAATTAAACTAATTTTATTATTTATGAAGATAAAGAACATATGCAACAAATCAGACTCAAGGTAGGAGAATTTCTTTTAAAAATTATCTTTTAAAGAATCCCCTAAAACTTCTTCATACATATTTTTAAAAAAAGTTTCAAAGAATTTTTTTACTATTTTACTATAATTTTTTAATGTTTTTTATTAATTTTTTAAAAATGGATTTAAAGTAACCTTTTTGTCATTTTCCAAATGAGGTACTTTGTGGGTTTTTTTGAAAAACATACAAAATGATTTTTTTTAATCTATACAACATGAGTAGATTTTACCACCATAATGAAACATTAATGATTTGAGGTTTTTTTTATATTATTCCATGGTTATTTTTAAATAAAATGGTTTATTAATGATGTGCACAATTTTTCAATTTTAAAATTCATTTTTAAAATAAAAGGGTATTTTGATATCCATATGTGTTTTTATTTAAAAGAGTTTTTAAAAGGGGTTTGTGATGAAAATGTAAAACAATAAAATGTTTTATTAATGATATGGTACATGATAATGATATAAAATTTTATGAGATAGATATAGCTTATACGATGGGTTGAGCCCCATTATAGCTCACAGGTGAGCTCGATAGAGCTTATACGAAGGGTTGAGCCCCATTATAGCTCACAGGTGAGCCCAATATTGATTATATAAAGGGTTAAGACCAATTATAGATCATGATAAATGAGTGATACTAATATATCTTATAATAAGGATTATCCCCATTATATATCTCCAATTTATTGGGTAATGATTATGTTCATTACATGGGTTTTCATGTTTTTCACTAGACTAATGAATTTTTTTTATGTCCCTTAATAAGATTTTTTTTCTCATCATACTTTAAAAAAAATAATAATAGGGTTTTAGGAAGAGTAGGGATAAGGATGAGGTCAAGATAAAAAGTGTGAAGATATGTTAAGAAAATAAGTAGGTTTTATTTTAAAAAGTTTTGTTTGGTGGGAAAAATATATATTGAGTATAAGTGTACACTTGTATGTATGAGTTTACTATCTAAGATTTTATAACAATTATCTAAAAATATAAACCAAAAAGATACTTAGGTTTTTAAGAAAATTAATTCTAGTTCAAAAGCACTAGAATATGTAATGCATAAGGTTGGGTCCTTATAGTTGGTATTAGAGGAGGGTTTAGACAACTTTGGAGATTAGGATGTTTTCATGTGATGTTATATTAAGAGTGATGGATAATATTGTGGGTTTATAATTTTAATTTTGATAATAATTTAAATCTCTTAGAAACCCCCTTGGATTATTTAATTTAATAAATTTTAAGGTGACTAATGGTATTTTTGGAGTCATTTATTTTTGAGGAAATTGTGGGTTATTACATTTTGTGATATAAAATTAAAGTTATGAGAAAACCTTTGAGGTTAAAAAATTTCTTTAATGTTAAATATATTAATGTTATTTTTAGTGTTTTATCACATTTATAGAAATGTTATAAAAATTATATTAATATAGTTTTAGAAAAAGGACAATCCATTGGTCAGGTGAAAAACCATCGCATTCGGAAAAGATGCAATGCTTAAACCCACAACCGAAGGGAGACAAGGGTGAATCACATACCACTGAACTACATGAAGTCCTGGTTAGTATGAAATTATTTCATGGATGAATAATAAGTTGATTTTCAGAACCCTATTTGATTAAGTTAAACAAAATTATATGAGATTTTATTTGAGGAGTGAAGGTTGGATTATATTTTGGAAGCTTATATGATTTTATTGTGTATTTATGGAGATTATAATGATTTATGGAAATGATTAACATGTATTTGCGATTATGTGATTTGGAAAATTACATTTTTAGTATAAGACATTAAGAATGATTGATATTATTTTGGGAAATAAATATCAAATTTATCTTGGAAGACCATGTGATCAAATCCTTATAATTTTTGGGTTCCAATCGTAGTCAAGAATACTTTTGAAGAATTTTAAGGATAGTTATTTTTTGAATGATCTATGTTGAACTTTAAGTATTACTGTTGAATTTTGGAGATTAAAGTAGATTTCTTAATATGAAGATTTATTCTTTTGGGTGAATTATCTTATCTTGTACTAACCATTTTGTTTTTGGTTAATGTCTAAAGACTGGAGGAATATATTGCTATATTTTTTTGGATATTTTGATCTGTATAAGCTAATTCTAATACTTTAGAAAAGAAAAATTTATCTTGAATAATCATCATCTGGAGAAAAATATGATATTATTGTGGAAATTAATTGAAGGATGAAATTATACTTGTGAAGTAAATATATTTTCCTATACGATTATTCTAGATGAAAATATAATTCCTAAAATTTAGGAAAAATATTTTGAAATAAAAATTTTATATGTGTAATTTTCTTAATAAGAAATCAATGGCCTTTTAACCCATCACATATTTACGATTTTGTGGTGGTTAAATTTCTCATGACCATACTCCCTATTACTCTCTATCAGTCCTTGGGTGTTAGATTTTCTCTTTCACATCCATGTTTTCCTACATGGAATTATAGTTATGTGTTATTACAAATTACCTTTATAATTTTATTTATCTATTTTCAAAATGAATTTTTATTGATCCTTTTTATGATGTGATATTTCAACAAAGGTATTTTGAAAAGACAAACCCCGGTTACCGAGACCAATTTCAAAATTACGAGGAAGAAATTTATAAAAGGGGGGAGAATGTATCAACCTATGTAATTATAGAATAAATAATTTTAATATTTATTATTATGCCTGAACTATGTAGTTATATCAATTATAAAAATATTAAAAAATTCTTAAAATAAAAAAGTCAATGAATTTATTAAACTCATTTCTTATAACATTTTATTTGAAAGTTTTTTTTTTTAAAATTGTAGAATTTTAATTTTAAAAAACGAATTTTATTTTTAAATTCATAATTTCAAAATTATATTAGGATAAAATTTTAATACTTTTATAAAAATATTTATTTTTCAATGAATAGTGAAAATACCAATTTTTATTGAAAACTATATTTTATTTTAAAGCATATAAAAAGAAAAATTATATTTTTCATTAGTTTTAAAATTTAATTAGTTAATTTTGATTTAAAGTAATCCAATTATGGATTTTAAATGTATTTTAAACTTTAATTTAGTATAAAAACATTTTATATGTAAAAAGGGAATTTTTTTTCTTCTGAAAAACCGTTTTTTATTGCGTTTTTCCAATTTAATTTTAAATTAAAATTATGAAAATTTTGTGTTTTTAATTTTAAAAAATGGATTTGATATTTATAATTAGTGGGTCCAAATTTAGTAATTATATTCCTTTTTTTGGATAATATGAATAGTAACCTTTGCAATTTACCATGGTAAAGGGTAAATCGGGTAATTTAGGTTAAGAATTAAATGATAAGAACTATTAAATCACCAAAAAACTTAATTAAATATGATTGGACAATTATTTATCTACCATAATAATCCAAGGTTCTAATTTAGGACCTTTTGGGCCTACTTTTATAATATTATGACCCTTATAGTATTTTATTTAAAGAAATGTCAAATAAGTCACGCTCTTGTTTTTAATAAGTATAATAATTTTAATATGGTGTTATCTAGAGGATATATTAAAATATAAATAGTATTTTTAAATATAAAATATTTATATTCATCATTATAGTATATTTTTAATTTTTAGTAAATACATAATTACCATAAATGCTTGCACAATAATAATGCAGTAATTAATTAACTAATAGGAAATCAAATAAATGATATTAAAATTATTAACATATCATTTGAGATAAATAATGTGATAAATGTTTTTTCAAGATTACCATGACTTGTTAGGAATATCATAAAATATTTTGTTTAAATTTTAGATGTTATAATGATATTATTAAATTCAAAGTAATGAGTAGTTCTAAAAATTGATATTATGGATATTTTATAGTAAATAATATTTTGTTAAATGATATAAAATTTCTAAAAATATTAAATTAGGTTGAGTGATTATTATAAAGTTTAAAATATCAACTATGGTCCATTTATGGGTTGTTTTTTATTTTATATTAACTATATTAACTATCCAAGAGTAAAAATCCGTACTGTTAGGGCAAGAGTTAAAGGCGTTAAAACCAAAAGACAAGGGTACAAATATAGTTAAAACTTGTATAATTTTTATTTTATGAGATTTTTTATAGAAATAATCATATTATATTCTAAATAACTCACATTTGATTCATTTTTAATTGAAAATTAATTTATATTAATTTAATACATTGAGGAATTTCAAGAGTACCCCTCCCCTCTTATAAAAGGGCACCACTTATTCTCAATCCTTCACACTTAAAAACATATATGGTTCCATAAATACATGAAATATTACTTTCATATAATTCATAACCTCATTCAATAGTATTTTTTAGTCATAATAGTAACCTTAGTGTTCTTAAGTTGTTAAGCCAAGGAAGTTGTTAGAAGAAGAGGTATCATTTTTAATCAAGAGTTTCTATTTTATCTCTTCTTACACCTTATTAAAATATTTATAAATGATGATAAAATAAAAAAATTACCACACATATACTTAGATGTTATTATGTTAATATAATTACCTATATCCATCTCCTCTTCCATCAAATGGAAAATGAAACCATCGTTCGTGTGTGTCAGACCCGTCCACGGGCCAGTGCCGTGACTACCCCAAGCCCACCTTCCTTAGGCTAGGGGCTGGCGACTAGCACCAAAAAGTCATATCCCAGAGAAAAGGGAAGTCATTACCTTTAAACCTACAACTCACACAGACTGTACACAACCAGAGATAACCAAAAATTACTAATAATGTAAAGAGTTCTAAAAGTAAATGGGCCAGTATACAAACCCAACTGAAGTAAAAATACGGGAAAAAGGGAAAACAACTCCTGGATCGTCCACCGGGAAATCCTACCTGAAGGGTAGGTATAAATCTCGATCAATTCGTCCCTGAAGTATGTCCCGTCTAAGTCCAACTTCAAGCAGCCTCCCGTCCGTCTCTCTCGGCCTCAATCACTGATGTCCGTCGTCTGCACAGGTACAACATGGTGTGGGTGAAGCCCGTGTAGGGGTGAGTATAATGATACTCAGTAGGGACCCCGAGACCCCCGAAGTTCTCCTAGAATCCACTAAGGATAAACCACAGTAGTAAGAATACAATTACAAAGTATCATCCAACCCTACTTAGGTATATGCCCATACATATATCTAAACAATCAAATACAAACCGGCTCCAACTCTTGAGCCCAAGCATAACCCATTCCATGAAGGAAGAAAGATAACTCATTGATAACAACATAGAGTCAAGGATCATCTCACACAAGTATATAACTTATGTAGAGAGATAGAGATGATTAGATGTATCCACTGAATCATCTACTCTATCGAACCCACGTAGGATCCCTGTATAGTAATCAAAGGTGTCAAACCCACGTAGGATCCTGGAATAGTAATCAGAGCTGTCGAACCCATATAGGATCCTGGAACAATAGTCGGAGCTGTCGAACCCATGTAGGATCCTGGAACAGTAGTTGGAGCTGTTGAACCCACATAGGATCCTGGAACAGTAGCCAGAGCTGTCGAACCCACGTAGGATCCTGGAACAGTAGTCAGTCCTGTCGAACCCACATAGGATCCCTTTATCACAATGCAGCCAGCCACAGGGTTCCATACAAATCATGCTTGATTCCAGGAGGGTCCGATACTCAAGCCAAGTGTCTATACATCAACTGCCACGAAGTCCCAATTTGATGTATCCAAAATATCCATCTTTCCATAAGAAACCCAACGGGACAGATGAAGCGTCAATCGTACGCCCGGTCTGAGAGTTATTGACATTTCCGTTCCAAGGGTCCGGTTAGATTTACGTTCGATTCAACCTAGCCATACCCCAACTGCGTCCAAACCTCAAGTGGGACATACCAGAAGAACCGTCTCCCTCCAAGGTTTCCGTCTCCACAAACGGTTCATCAATTGGACGCCTTTAGCTCATGTTATGGTAAAAAGAGTGGAAATAGATCAAAGTGGGTCTGGGTCCGGTTCATCCCAGTAGGACCGACCCAGCCCAACCCAGCCTGACCCGGGTCCGAACTGAGGTCTGACCTAGCCCGCGCTGGGTCCGGCTCAAGTTGGGTCCAGCCCGCTCTAGGCCCGGCCTACGTTGGGCTCGACCCGCATGGGGCCCGCGGCTGGCGGTCCCCGTGGAGTCCGCCCTAGCCGCATTCGGGGGGGGGGGGGGTGGGCACCCCCTGGAGTCCTGAACGGCTTAGACGTTCGGGTGGTTCAGATCCGGCACCACATGGTGCTGGTCTGTGTCACGCAGGACCCATGTGGTGGGTCCCTATCTTCCCAGCTGGCCGAGCGGCCAGCCGCCTCTCGCACTGCGCGGTTGCGCCACACCTTCTCTGGCGGCCAGTAGAGCCGACCGCTCATCCACCATCGCTACTGCTAAGGCCGCGACCCCTTCTCTCCACCTCACGGTGCACGCTGCATCACACCTTCCCCGACAACCCGGCGGCCCGATCCACCGGTTTCCATCACGGCCGGCCTTGCACCAGCCGTCACTGAACCGCTGCGGCCCGTCGGCCGCGACCTACTCCTCCGGTTGTGCGGTTGTGCTACCGCCATCCATGCAGCTAGCTAGAGTTCCAGCCGCCCTTCCCTTCATTGTCAGTGACGTTCGTCGGTTCCGACCACCGGAGAACCTTCCGCTTGTCACCAGACGAGTTCCGGTGGCCCGATTCTCATTCCATAAGTTGTCGCGCACTACTTGGGACGTCATCTTTGATCTTTAATAATTGTTGATGAAAATAACTCAACCCGGACTCATGCCGCAATTAGCGTCAAAATCCAAAAATAAAGGTGGAGGGGTCGGGCCATGTTCATTCGGCCCACACCTTCCATGTTAGAGTGATAGTATGCGGCTTCGAATCTTAATCCTCGAAGGGAAACAAAGAACAAGAAACAATTAACAAATCTCAAACCCCTACCTTGATTGTTGTTCATTGGCGGAGTTGTGGGGTAGAAGACGGAGTTGTCTTCGTTCGTCGCATCTGCCACACTCTTCCAATCCAAGCTCATGAGTCGGTTCATTGACGACGATGAGGAGAGAAGGTTGGTTATTGAAGACTTCCCACGTCAGTTGCTTTTGCAAGGTGCTTACGAGGAAGAATTCGAAGACGCTCCTTCCTGGCATTCTTTGTGGAGGAAGTTCTTCATTGGAAGCCTTCTCCCAATATCTCTTCCAAGTTACACCAAAATGATAGTGAGGCAAGAAAAAATAATATATTTAAGCTATCTATTATTTAGTTGTTGGCACAAAATTCAAAAAGATTTAAATTAATTAATTGATGTGCTCAATTAATCAATGGGGAGGATTTGGCACATTAATGGAAAGTGCGTTGGCAGAATTAATTGGGTAGAGGAGGTCAAGAGGCTCCCCCTCATTAAATATGGGAGTTTAAAGGTTTGCCACAATTAATAATGGTGGTTTAGTCTCGGGTGGTCCCCACCACCATAACCTCTCCTAGGTGGTTAGGTTCGAGTGGGCCCCACCACCATAACCTCTCATGGGAGGTTATGGTCGGGTGGTCCCCACACTTCAACTCCCACAAGGAGGTTTAGTTTTTTGGACCCCACCTCCAACTTCCACATGGTGGCTTGAAAATAAAATAAAGTGTAGTTCATTTTATTTTATTATTTTCCACAAAAATCCCAAAAACTATCTTCTATTCTCGATCCACTGCCGTTGAGTTGAAAGTCTCCTTAAGTGAATACCGGCGCTGCGAGTTAAACGGTGCCCTCATATTTTAGTTCCGAGCACCGGTTCCAAAGTTATAAAAACCCGCTCATATGTTTACTGAACATACCCAAATAGAACTTTAGAAATTGATTCCTAACACACTGGGCCTCAGAATCACGCGCCGTCAATTTTCGCGGACTCATAAAATTCCCATATATTTAAAAAAAATTACATGGAAATTCATGGTCTTTACATTCTCCCCACCTCAGGGCTCTATTTCCCCGTAAGAGAGAACTCAAAAATTAGGAAAACAAATGGGGGTACTGAGCACGAATCTAAGCCTCCCACTCCCATGTGATCTCCTAGAGGTTCCCATGCTTCCATCACACACACTCTAGAGGTATTGATCGCCCACAAAGGAATCTCTCATGTTGATCCTCGATCTCCACTGGAACCTCCGAAAAAGTCGCCCCATCGTCGATGTCAAGCTCACCCCAATCAATGATGTGAGTAGGATCATGCACATATCTCTTCAACTAGGATACGCGAAAAACATCTTGCACCTAGTGCAACTGAGGGGGAAGTTCCAGGTGGTAATCCACCTCACATACTCTACTAAGGACCTAGAAAGGTCCGATGAATCTCGGAGATAACTTGCCGCCTCGACCAAATATCCAAAAACCCCGTCGAGGTGAGACACATAGGAAGATGTGGTTTCCATCCTTGAACTCTAGAGGTATCTATCTTCAGTCAACATACGACTTATACCTACTCTGTGTAGTCTTCATCCACTCCTGTATGATCTTCACCTTCTACGTGGTATCCCGTACCATCTCTGGTCCCACTAGTGCTGACTCCCCTAGGTCAGTCCAGCACAAAGGTGATCTGCAAGGTCGCTTGTATAAAGCCTCAAAAGGTGCCATTCCTATGGTGGAGTGATAGCTGTTGTTGTATGCAAACTCCACCAAAGGTAAGTGATCCTCCCAGATGTGACCGACGTCAAGGACACAAGCACGCAACATGTCCTCGAGGGTCTGAATGGTCCTCTCAGTCTGGACGTCCGTCTGAGGATGGAAGGTGGTTCTCAAACAAAGATGTGTCCCGAAAGCCTCTTGTAACCCCTTCTATAGTCGAGAAGTAAATCATGCATCACGATCAGAGACAATCATCCAAGGTACCCCATGTACGCACACAATCTCATATACATAGAGGCATCCCAATCTCTCTACTGAACCCTTCTCTCTGATCGGTAGGAAGTGGGACGACTTGGTGAGTCGGTCGATGATCACCCAAATCGAATCATGTCCCCTAGATGTACGTGGAAGTACTATCATGAAGTCCATGGATATCTCATCCCACTTCCACTCTGGGACCTCTAAAGGCTGAACCAAGCCTGTCGGTACCTAGTGCTCTGCCTTCACTTGCTGACAAGTGAGGCATCGAGAGAAAAATTCCGCTACTGTAGTCTTCATACCTGGCCACCAGTGCTGTTGTCAAAGGTCTTAGTACAACTTCACCACACTTGGATATACCGCTAGAGGTTATGTGTGGAACTCCCTCAACACTACCTCTCAGAGTTATGCCGGTACCATGGTATTTCCTCTGAAGAGGATAACATGCTCCCCACCTACAGAAAATCCATTAGGTGCCTGCCCTGTGGATATCTATGCACGTCGAGCCTCGAAGTTAGCATCCCCATGCTGCGCCTCCCTGACTCTCTGAAGGAGTGGGGGTGTGACTATAAGAGACTGCAAGAAAGCTTCTCCATCTTGGTCCACATAAGAAATCTACAAAGCGGCCAGCTGCTTAGTCACCTCTCCTAGTAGCTGAATACCTGATCTCCTACCGAGAGCATCTGCTACAACGTTACCCTTCCCAGGAGTATAAACTATCTCAAAATCATAGTCTTGGATGAACTCAAGCCAACACTGCTGTCTAAGGTTTAGGTCCTTCTACGAGAATATATACCTAAGACTCTGGTGGTTAGAGTAGACTGTGAAACGCTCTCCCATCAGATAGTGTCACCACATCTTCAAGGCGAAGACCACTGCTACTAACTCCAGGTCATGGGTAGCATAGTTCTGCTCATGCTGTCTCAGCTGACGAGAACCATAAGCTATCACTACTTGATTTTGCATCAGGACGCATCCGAGACCGGTCCCTGATGCATCGTAGTAGACTGCGTACCCAACGCTCTCCTCTGGTAGCCTCAAGATGGGCGCACTAGTCATCCTATGCCTCAGCTTCTGAAAACTCCACTGGTACCTCTCTGACCACATGAAGGGTTTCCCCTTCTTCGTCAACGCTGATAAGGGTGCTGCAACTATAGAGAATTCTGGCAAAAATCTATGATAATAATCGGCCAGACCTAGGAAAATCTATACCTCCGTTACACTCTTGGGTGGTTCCCAAGCTAGCACAACCTCAATCTTCACTGGATCCATAGAAACTCCAGCCTATGAGATCATGTGTCCCAGAAAGTGAACCTCTCGGATCCAGAACTGGCACTTCGAGATCTTACCATAAAGCTGGTGCTCTCATAGTGTGTCCAGTACTATCCGCAAATGATGGGCATGCTCCTCCTCGGTAGTTGAGTAGATAAGAATGTCATCGATGAAGATCACCAAAAAGTGATCAAGGTATGGCTGGAAGATCCTGTTCATGAGTCCCATGAACATTGCTGGTGTTTTGGTTATGCCGAATGGAATAACCAGAAACTCATAGTGGCCATAATGACATATGAAAGCCATCTTCTACACATCCTCATTTCATACTCTGAGCTGGTGGTAGCCCGATCGGAGGTCTATCTTCGAGAACCAACGTGCTCCCTGTTGATGATCGAAGAGGTCATCAATCCTCAGAAGTGGATACTTGTTCTTCACGGTCAACTGGTTCAGGCACCGATAATCCACACAGAGCCTCAAACTCTCGTCTGCCTTCTTGGAGAACAAAATTGGGGCTGCCCATGATGAAACACTGGGTATGACAAATCCCTTTCCCTGTAAGTCCTCTAGCTATACTCGCAGCTCACGAAGCTTCGCGGGAGCCATCCTATACGCTGGCGTAGATATCGGTGTCATCGCGGGATACAAGTCGATGTAAAAGTTTACCTCTCTACAAGGAGATAGTCCTGACACCTCATCAGGAAAAACATCCGCATACTGATCCACCACAACAGGATAGCTCGGACTCTACACATCAACCGCTCCAAGGATAAGGCTATCCAACTGATGAGTAATCAGCTGCCCCCTCCTCTGGGTAAGCCCATCCTGAACTGTAAAGGCTCTCTTCTTGCCGGTGAAGGTAAACCTAGTCCCATCCTCACGGACACACCGCACTTTCTGCCTAATAGAGTCAATCTTAGCATGAACTGTAGATAACCAATACATACCCAAGATGATGTCTTAAGGCCTCGACGTCACTACTAGGAGATCCCAGCTGAAGCTATCACCTCCTAGAGTAAGTTCACACTACCGGCAACAGTGCGTAATCGTCAAATCTGATTCTGTAGGAGTCTCTAGCCATAAGGATCGAGCCAACGGCTCCGTCAGAATATATGAGCTCTGAATGAGGGTAGTGGAAATGAAAGAGTGACTAGAACCTGTGTCTATAAGTACTGCAACTATGGTGGAGTAGACACAGACCATACCTCAAATTATCTCCGGAGCGCCATGATCGTAAGACTCAGCTGCCTAGAGCTAAGCTCTCCCATGTCCACCTGCTCCCTGCGGTGAGGGTGGACCTCCTGGTGGTGGTGGCGGTAACACCTCGAAATGTCACCCACCGCTAGCTACTCGACCAGCTCCTCTTCCACATCCGCCTATGCCCTACAGACCGCCTCGATTAAATATCTGTCTCTACCTGGGTAGTCCTTCGACCGTCTACTGATCATCTGCATGGAGAGTCGGACAGTCACGAGCCATGCGACCCTGCCCATCGCATGCGTAGCACTGCCTACTCCTCGTATGACTGGCTCTGTCTCCTGTGCCCCGCACCACTGAACCCGTATCCTGAGGTCATCCACTGAATGACCTGGTCCGATTGGATCTCTGCGACATCTTTATATGACCAACTGCAGAAGACTCCGCTATGTGATGCCCGATGGTGGGTCTCACTGCTGGTGACTGCTCAGTATGGAAACTCTCCACTAAGAGGGCTTTCTCCAACACCTCTGCCTGCGTCGGGATGCTAAGGGAGATCATCGAAGCCCTGATCTCTCGCCTGATCCCCTACTCGGAGGTCCGGGCCCTGAAGAATGGGTCCCACACCATATCTGTGGAGTAGGGCGAGAGGTCGGTGAACCTCACTGAGTACTGTGCCACCATCATGCTGCCCTACTGCAGATGAAGTAGCTCCTATATCCGCACTGCACGTAGGGTGGCTGGGACAAACTCTGTCCGAAACAGGCTCTTGAAGTTTGCCCAGAAAAGTGTCGCCTCCTCATGCACCTGGAACATCTAGCTCCACCATCTTCCTGCTACTTCCTGAAGGATACTCATGGCAAGGATCACCATAAGTTCGGCTGGTGTCCCTACCAGTCTGAAGACTCTCACCACAACCTCTAGGCAATCCTTAGCTGCCTGCGGGTCCGTCTCAACCCTGAACCTGGGTGGCCTTTGGCGCTGGAACTCGTGCAACGTGCTCAGGCGGTGTGCACTCTCTACTGCTGGGGTTGGTGGCATCGGTGGCCCAACAGGTAGTGGTACTGCTGGTGCCTCCGCTGTGATAGGGCCCTACACCAAGGCCTCATCGCTCGGTGGGCTGCCATCTCATACAAAGCTTGGAACCTTGGCTAGCTCTCTACGTGGGGCCATCCTGAAAATAAACAGGTGTGCCATGGTCAATAAGTTATACCTTGTGTGCTGACTCAAAGAGATCAAAAAGAGAAATTTTCAAATGAAAGACACACGCAATCAGTGTTTTCGTGCACTGAGTCGGAAATCAGAAGTCAGAGTCCTTGTGTAAGGATACATCGGCCGCCGCACCAACGTCGATTTCCCTAAACTGATAACCACACCCAAAACACTTAACACTATTTCCGTTAAAAGATCAAAGTCTAATGTTCTACAGTGGAACCGACTCCTCTAATACCAATTTTTCATGACCCGTCCAAAAGACCGTGTCGTGACTACCCCAAGACCACCTTCCTTAGGCGAGGGGCTAGTGACTAGCACCAAAAAGACATATCCCAGAGAAAATGGAAGGCATTGCCCTTAAACTTGCAACTCAAACAGACTGTACACAACCAGAGATAACAAAAAAGTACTAATAATTTAAAGAGTTCTAAAATTAAATGGGCCAGTATACAAACCCAACTGAAGTAAAAATACAGGAAAAAGGGAAAACAGCTCCTGGATCGTCCATCGGGAAATCCTACCCAAAGGGTAGGTACAGATCTCGATCAAGTTGTCCCTGAATTATGTCCCATATAAGTCTAGCTCTGAGCAGCCTCCCGTCCATCTCTCTTAGCCTCGATCACTACTGTCCGTCATCTACACAAGACACAACAAGGTGTGGGCAAAGCCCGTGCAAAGGTGAGTTTAACGATACTCAGTAGGGACCCTGAGACCCCCGGAAGGTCTCCCAAAATCTACTAAGGATAAACCACAGTAGTAAGAATACAATCACAAAGTATCATCCAACCATACTTAGGTATATGACCATACATATACCTAAGCAATCAAATAAAAACCGACTCAAACTCTTGAGCCCAATTATAACCTGTTCCACGAAGGAAGAAATATAACTCGTTGATAACAACACAGAGTCAAGGCTCAGCTCACACAGGTATACAACATATTTAGAGAGATAGAGATGATTAGATGTATCGACTGAATCATCTACCCTGTCGAACCCACGTAGGATCCTGATAAAGTAATCAAAGCTGTCGAACCCTTGTAGGATCCTAGAACAATAATCAGTGCTGTCGAACCCATGTATGATCCTGAAACAGTAGTCAGAGCTGTCGAACCCACACATGATCCTGGAATAGTAGTCAGAGCTGTCGAACCCATATAGGATCCTGGAATAGTAGTCGGAGCTATCGAACCCACGTAGGATCCTGGAACAGTAGTCAGTCCTGTCAAACCCACGTAGGATCCCTTTATCACAATGCATCCAACCACAGGGTTCCGCACAAAGCACACTTAATTCTGGGAGGGTCCGCTCCTCAAGACAAGTGTCTATACATCAACTTCCATGAAGTCCCAAGTTGATGTATCCAAAAGATCTATATTGCCATAAAAAACCCAACGCGACAGACGGCGTGTCAATCAGACACCCGGTCTGAGAGTTATTGGCATTTCCGTTCCGAGGGCCCAGTTGGATTTACATTCAATCCAAACAGGCCGTACCCGAACTACATCCAAATCTCAATTGGGGTATACCAAAAGAACCATCTCCCTCAAATATTTCCATCTCCACAGATGGTTCATCAATCAGACGCCCGTAGCTCAAGTTATGGGCAAAAGAGTGAAAACAGGTCAAAGCGGGTCCGGGTCCAGTCCGACCCAGTCGGACCGACCCGGCCCGACCCAGCCTGACCTGAGTCCGGACTGCGGTCTGAACCGACCCGTGGGGGTGGTCTGGCCCGCAGGGGTAGCCCGGCCCCCGCGAGGCCTACGGCTAGCAGTCCCCGTGGGGTCCGCCCTAGCCGTGTCCAGGGGGGAGGCCGTGCCCTCTAGAGTTCCGAAAGTCTTAGCCGTTTGGGCGGTTCAGATCCGGTGCCACGTGGCACCGGTCTGTGTCATGCGGGACCCCTGTGACGGGTCCCGCTCTTCCCAACTGGATGAGCGGTCAGCCGCCTTCCGCACGGTGTGGTTGCGCCGCGCCTTCTCCAGAGGCCGGTAGAGTGAGCCGCTTGTCCACCATCACCGCGGCCAAGGCCTCGACCCCTTTGCTCCACTGTGTGGCACGCGCTGGGCCGCGCCTTCCCCAACAACCCGACAACCTGATCTTCCAGTTTCCTTCATGGCCGGACTTGCGCTGGCCGTCGTTGCACCGCCGCAAACCATCGGTCGCGACCTACTCCTCCTATGGTGCGGCTGCACCGCTGCCATCCACGCGGTCGGCCAGAGTGCCAACCGCCCTTCCCTTCATCGCCGATGACGTTCAACAGTTCCAACTGCTGGCGAACCTTCCGCGGGTCACCAGACGAGTTCCGGTGGCCTGATTCTCGTTCTGTAAGTTTCTGCGCACTACTCGGGACGTCACCTTCAATCCGCAATCATCATTGATGAAAATCACTCAACCCGAACTCATGCTGCGATTAGCGTCAAAATCCACAAAGAAAGGCGGAGGGGTCGGGCTGTGTTCATTCGTCCTACACCCTCTGTGTTAGAGTGATCAAATGCGACTTAAAATATTAATCCTCAAAGGGAAACAAAGAACGAGAAACAATTCACAAAGCTCAAACCTCTATCTTGATTGTTGTTCGTCGATGGAGTCATGGGGTAGAAGACGAAGTTGTCGTTGTTCGTCGCATCTTCCAAACTCTTCCAATCCAAGCTCGTGAGTCGGTTCGTTGATGACGATGAGGAGAGAAGGTCGGTTGTTGAAGACATCCCACGTCGGTTGCTTCTGCAAGGTGCTTCCAAGGAAGAAGTCGAAGATGCTCCTTGCCGATGTTCTTCATAGAGTAAGTTCTTCGTTGGAAGCCTTATCCCAAGCTCTCATCCAAGTTCCACCAAAATAAAAGTGAGACAAGACAAAATAATAGATTTAAGTTATCTATTATTTAGTTGGAAAAAAATTCAAAAAGATTTAAATTAATTAATTGATGTGCTCAATTAATCAATGGGGAGGATTTGGCACATTAATGGCAAGTGCGTTGGCAGAATTAATTGGGTAGAGGAGGTCAAGAGGCTCCCCCTCATTAAAGAGGGGAGCTGAGAGGTTTTACACAATTAATAATGGGGGTTTAGTCCCGGGTGGTCCCCACCACCATAACCTCTCGCAGGAGGTTAAGCTCAGGTGGGCCCCACCACCATAACCTCTCATAGGAGGTTATGTTTGGGTGGTCCCCACACTTCAAATCCCACAAGGAGGTTTAGTTATGTGGACCCCACCTCCAACTTCCACATGGTGGCTCGAAAATAAAATAAAGTGTAGTTCATTTTATTTTATTATTTTGCATGAAAAGCCCAAAAACTATCTTCTATTCTTGACCCACTTTCTTCGAGGTGAAAGTATCCTTAAGCGAATACCGGTGCTGCGAGTTCAACAGTGCCCTCAGATTTCAGTTCTGAGCACCGGTTCAAAAGTTTTAAAAACCCGCTTGTACGTTTACTAAACGTACCTGAACAAAACTTCATAAATTGATTTCAGGAACAACGGGCCTCGGAATCAAACGCCGTCAATTTTTGTGGACTCGTAAAATTCCCTAATATTAAAAAAAAAATTACATGGAAATTCCGGGTCTTTACAGTGTGTACGATGGACTACCGCCTCACGAACTGATGTAATTCGTTTTCAATCACCATCTCTCATGGATGGATTGTAATGATGGAATTAATATTTATATATTATATTCATTACATATTTATTATTATTAAAATATATTATATCATTTACCTTCTTACCTTCCCATGCACTGAAAAATGATATCGTTGTTCATGCATACATGTGGACTACCACCTCCATGAAATGATGTGATTATTTTTTCACCACCACATCACATGGATAATATATATAAGTATATTTAAATAATAAATATGATAAATATGATATTAGTATCATTACTTAAAGATAAAATAAAACTTACCTTCTTTCCATAATGATCATTTAAAAATAGAAATGTTACTCATGCATATGTACGACCTACCATCTCCATGATTGTAACGTAGTTCATTTTTCATAATCATGTTTCATAATTGGTTTTAAAATATAATTTATGTATAAAAATATAAAAATATAATTAATATTATTTTATAAATGGTGGATTACTGACCACTTTGACCATAGTCCACATACCTAAGTCATTTTGGACTAATGAACCAAATATCGTCAAAACGTCCGACATGAACTTAAATGATTAAGTAATTATATATAACATTGTAATAAGTGATATAAAATGAATAATAAAATTGAAAAAGTTTCTTAAGTATAAAATTATCATAAGTTTATTATTCAGGAAGATAAAGAATGTACGCAATGAACCGGACTCAAGGTAAGGGAATTTCTTTTTAAAATTATCTTTTAAAGATTGCATTAAAACACTATTTTTATTCATTCATATTTTCTTAAAATGATTTAAAGAATGTTTTTAATATTTTACTATAACTATTTCAAGTATTTTTTCCCATGTTTAATTTTTATAAAATGGGTTGAAAGGAGTATATTTTTTTTTCATTTTCTAAATGTGGTACTTTGGGACTTTTTTTGATAAAAATATGGAAGGAATGCTTTTTTAACTTATACGTCATGAGAGGATTTTACCGCCATAATGAATATCTAATACTTTGAAGTTTCCTTTATATGTTTCCATGGTTATTTTGAAATAAAATTTTTTCTTTATGACGTCAATAGCTTTTCTATTTTAAAAGTACCTTTTAAAAGAAAAGGGGTTTTAAAAGGATTTTTTGATGAAAAGGTGCAAAAATAAAATGTTTTATTCATGATATGGTACTTGAGAATTATATAAAAAATGGGTGATCTTGATAAAACTTATACGATGAGTTGAATCCCATTATATCTCACAGGTGAGCCAGATATAGCTTATATGAAGGGTTGAGCCTCATTATAGCACACAAGTGAGCTCGATATAGCTTATACGAAGCATTAGGCCCCATTATAGCTTATAAAAAATAGGTGAGCCTAATATAGGTTATACGAATGGTTAATAACATTATATATATTCAATTCATTGGGTAATAATTATGTTTCCTAGAGAATTATTTTGTAAGTCATCCATATAGTTATTCTAATTGTAGGGGTTTTATAAATATGATTCTCTAAGCATCCAAAAAACAGTTTTTTTACCTAACATGGGTTTTAAAGGTTTTATTTGATAAAAAAGTTTTTGTCTGTGTTTTTTTTCATGTGGAAATATTCTATTTCATATACTCAAATAACTTTGAAGATAAAGGTAAAAATTACTTGGTTTTTCATGTTTTTCACTGGACTAATGATTTTCTTTCTTTTATGTACCTTACTATGCTTTTTGTGCTCATCCCACCATTTTAAAATGTTTTTATAGGGTTTAAGGAATATTAGGGATAAGGATGAGGTTAAGATGAAAATTTTGAAGATATGTTATGAAAAGGAAAATATTTTATTTTAAAAAGTTTTTTTGGTGAAAAAAATGGATACTAAGTATAAGTGTTCACATGTAATGTAAGAGTTTACTATGTAAGAGTTTGTCCTAATTATATAAAAATCTAAACTGAAAATATTATTAGGATTGTAATAAATTAATTATAGTTGAAAAACACTAGAATATGTAATGCTTAAGGCCATGTCCTTACAGAGTATGTGAAGCTATCATAAAATCGACTCCATCATATTTTGTTTCATCCATCAACCAACCAAACCTCATCATATGAAGGTATGCCCGATAGAATGTAGGAAATGAATTCTTGGTAGAGAATAGAACAAAATAATGGATAATACCTTAGGAATATGGAAAATTGTTGTGACAACCCAAGCATTTTTAATAAGACATCACTTTTATGGTTTATTAATATTCATGATTATGAATTTATATATATCAATATGTATGATTCAAAAAATTATATATGTTCATATTATGTCTCAAAATATATTATAATAAATTATATACCAATTATATATTTAAAATTAATATGTTTACATTGTGATCCAAAAGTCATTTTATTCAAAGGATTAAAACATTTTCTTAAAATGATTTCTTATCAAAATTATATAAATGGTTATTTATGTTAATTTTATAATTTATATTGATATTTATTATTTTTATAATATTTTGAATAATTCTATCAAGGTAAAAGGAAATAATATAATTTTTCATTTGAAAAAGAAATATTTTTTATTCTAAATAAATTATTTTCCATATATTATATGATTTTATTTAAAATTAAAATTTCTAAATTTTATAATTTTAATTTTATAAATGAAATTTATTTTTGGATCTAGTAAATAAAAATGAACTTAGGTTTATTTTAAGGTATTTTCTAAAATGGTTGATTTTTGGATGAATAATGAAAATATAAAATTTTTACAAATGTCACAAATTTTATGAAATAATCACGACTTAAAAATTTATAAAATATTTTGATTGTCCAAATATTAATTTAAGGAGTAAAATAAATCATTTAAAAATATTATTTTAAATTTATAATCCAATGTTTTGCATTTTGGAACCTACGTTATATTAGTTTTTAATAATAACTATTTTTGGGATTTTTTTATTTAATCATGTAATTAAAAGGTTAAATTTGGTTTTGGATTGATTTAAAAGTCACATAAATATCCATTATTTATTAATAACCCAATAAATTTCATTATAATAAATTCTATACATGAGTTTTGTGTAATTTCATTTTTACACTTAAAAATGCATTTTTCTAAAAAACTGCTTTTAGTTGTGTTTTGCGTATTTATATTAAAAGTAATTTTTATCACCTCTAGAAATTTAATATTATAAAATTTATTCCATATTTTTAATACTAATATTCAAATTATATAGTAATTTTCATTTCATTTTTATTCAAAAAAATTAAGTGGCTATAGTAAAAGTTTGTCATAATGGTAAGTGTTAAGTGAGTTAAAAAGGGTTAAAACTATGTGATAAGGTAAAAAATATCAAAAAATACTCTATATAATTTTATTTTATGAGTTTATTTTGAACTATACTCTCATATATTATCATTTTTGTCATCTTTATTTCACATTACCTTGATAAATACATTTATATTATTTTAAATTCAAGATTATTTACCAAGGTTCTACTCCTCTCACCTATAAAACGAGCCCTTCACCCCATATCATATCCACCCACTTTAAGCAACTTAGAACAATAAATATTTTCCAAAATAACTTAATAAAACCCTTATCCATTTACTATAGGTTTTTTTATCACTAAATTACCAACCTAAGAAGGATTAAGGAGATATCCAAGGGGGGATACCCAAGGAAGATGTAATAATTTTGACCGAGTTCATTCAAGTTTCATTCTTCTTCCACATCCTCTAAATATATTTTACACATTATAATATATTTACATTAGTATAATTAATATAATAAAATGTTACAATGTTTATGTAACAACCATTATATACTTCCCTTCCATCCAATGGAAGGTGAAATAATTGCTCGTGTATACGGGTGAACTACCGCCTCCATGGATGTCGTATTTCATTTTTCACCACCACCTCACATAAATAGTTATAAATATGGATTTAATGAATAGATATGATATCTTTGAAATAATTATTATATATATATATATAACCATATACTTTCTTTCCTTTCTATCCATTAAAAAAATGAAAACATCACTCGTGTGCACGTGCAGACTACCGCCTCAATGGATAACGTATTTCATTTTTCATCACTACCTTACATGGATGATTATAAAAATGATTTTAATAAATAAATATAATATTTATAACATAATTAATTTTCAATAAAATTTATATTATCATTACAAAATATCATTTTCTTTCTCATTCAAGCGTTATAACTTTTTCTTATTTTGGCCAGTTTTACCACTTACATGAACATTGCTATAATGTTTATGTAATGAATGATTAAGAAATTTTATGTACCAATAATATTATATAATAATGATGAATTTATATTGTTTTCATATTTTTTAATGGTAATATATATATATACATTTTAATAAAATCAAATTTTTTATGAAATCAAACCTTTTAAAAATGGATTTTTTTAGTTTTACATGAGAATTATCACCATAAATTCCATGAAATATCCACGAGACACCAAAATAATATCAAATAAATATATAAAATCATCATTAAAATTATTTAAGTGGTTAAACCACGACTAAGGTGCAATGAACAAAATTTCTGAATTGAAACATGCATGGTAAACAAAACAATTTACATATAAAAATTTATTTTAATAAATAATTATTAATAAATGAGTAAGAATAAATTATAAATGAATTTTATATAGTAATAAAAATAAAAATATTATTATTATATATATTTTTAATAGATATAAATTTATTATAAATGGAATTTAGAGTGTGTCTGACTAAGTAGAAGTTCGAGGTAAGGGAATCTTAACTAAATTTCCTTTCATTAGGTTATATCACTTCTCTATTGATTATGTTATGAAAATTTTATATGTGATATAACATATATATATTTTATTTTATTTAAATTTTTTTTATATGGATTTAATTTTTTTTCACATAATCACTTTATTGATCAATTATTACTTCAAATGTCATGATATTTGTAAGAGTTTCTTGTCTCAGTTTCCCTTAATTGAGATATGTTTAATATTATCTACTTGTTTTATTTTACATGATGTTTGTATTTCCTATGAATTAATTTTATATTTTTCTCCATTAATTTTAAGGTATTTAAAAATCCATCTAAAGTTCTCTTTAATTGGGTTTTGATTCAAAAGTTACCAAGGTAGTAAGGGTTATTTGTCTTAATCTTCTTCAAGTTAAGCACCTATTTTATTTTATATAGCTTATATAATTTCCATTTGATATTATATATCATTATTATTTCATTATTCATGGAATATAATCTTTTATTTCAATTTCTCTTATTAAAATGTGTTTTGATTCAAAGGTTACCAAAACCATAAAGGTTCCCCATCTTATTTTTTATCCTTTGAGACATGTTTCATATTACACACATATATTAATTTATATGGTGTATATACTTACTCTTTGAAATATTAGATCATGTTTCTATTATATTCATGGTATTTAAATACATTTCTTTCAACTTATTTTTATTTTAAAAATCTGTAAAGGGTTTTATTTAAAAACACCATTTTAAAGGTTTTGAAGTCTTTTACCTAACTCTTTTCACCCCATATCCATATTATTTATATTGTTTTAATAATTTTCTTACATATGATTCAATGGTTTCTTAAATTATTTTTCAAATATATTTGAAATTTTAAAAAGGTTTAAAAGAAATATTTTTAATGTTTTTCATATGGGTCACTTTTGTATTTCTTTATAAAGGTGTGAAAATAATGTTTTGTTTTTTAACACTTACCACCTGATCAAAATTTCCCACCGTCATGTACATTATTCATGATTAAGATTATTTTCCAAGTTTATATGTTTTTTCAAAGAAAATACTTTTCCTATTTTATTTTGATTTTTTCATTTTTAAAAGTTACTAAAATAAAATGATATTTTTTCTTGTTTTTAAAATAATATTTATAATGATTTTATAATGGTATTTTTCATCTATGTAAACATATTTTATTTTTTACTATACTAAAATGGATATATTTTCTAATGATACCATCCAACTTATTTATTTTTTTAACATCCTGGATCGAGGTGCCGCCCAAAGGTGCCCCATACCTGGTTGGCCACATAGCCTCAAGCGCATTTCCCTGGACACCAGAGGTTTCCGACTAGAAGCGAGGGCCTTGGGTGTGATAGTGGGGAAACTATACCCTTATATTAGAGAAACACCATGTAAAAAAATAGTAAATAGTAGATGAGGAAGTAATACCATACAATATAAGTAAACAATAGAAGACTAATAATATAATCAACTACAACATATATAAATAAATAAAGCATGTCAAATGTATCTAAAAAAGAAGACAAACAAGTCACAATTCTGAAAATACAACACTGAAACGCAAGTACAGAAAATAGTAAACTCCAACAGCATCACAAGCCTTAGCTTGGTCCCATGCTCTCCAGCTCCAACAACAATCAAGTACCTGATGAAGAAGGGCGCTTGCCCTTATCTATAACTGAAACCATATAATCATTTTGGGTCCAAAAGCATGACCCAAACAGGGTGTGAGATGAATCCCAGTAGGAAACCACCAAAAGATCTATGCCTAACTGTTAGTGAATATATATATAGAAGGCAATATGCAAAATAAAGCAATAAACTAGGAAACACTCAAAAGTAAACAATCCAACAGTTTTCAATTACATTAATTACATCTATTAATTATTAAAACCATTTAATAATGTAACCTTAGGATCTAGCCTAAGCTATGTATCCCCCTATATAATATAAAAAACAAGTGTCTCAAAAGTCCATCTAAACAATCAAGGAAGACCAAGTCCAAGCTTGTGGTTTGTCTTGGAAGACTCATCACAATCATTCAATCAGTCAAAAGAAACCCTCTGGGAAAGTTCTTATAGTATAACCCCTCTGGTTCAACATATCATAAATTTAATAAAATAATGACCCTCTGGGAAATCTCACATAGACCAACCCATTTAGTCCCACATAATACTAATCATTTACAAACAACCTCTTGGGTAGCTCTCACTATCAATACCCCCTTGGTATGTATAGCAACAATGAATTATAATGACCCCCTGACAGCTCTCACAGTCAATGTCCTATGGTCCAAAATTCATTTAATAATGACCCTATGGGTAGCTCTCATGATCTAACCCCTCTTGTCTATGATCACTCGACAACTCTCAAAGTCAATACCTATGGGTCAACATAAAAGAAATTATGCATAAATGACCCTATCTTGGGAAGCTCCCATAGTCAATTACCTTTGGTCAAAATTTCACAAGTGAAACACATGCATATTATATAATATGAAACTCCATCCTAAAAACACGAGGCATGGAAAAAAAGCAACCCTAACATGCTTCCTAGACCCAATGTCCATGATCAATCAAACATGAAAAAACACATCCATAATCAAGGTATAAAACCTTATGCATAATCAAATAACCCTTTCTCAAACAAACACACCATAACGAGTCTTAAATAGGGTTAAATTCTAAAACACGCAATACCCTAAACATGGATATTCACCACTTTAAGCATATAAATCCAAATACAATCAAAGAAAGGAACAAACCACCTACCTTGACATTGTATGATGAACACTCTTGAATATAGGCCCTTGAATCAGCCAAGAAGGACGTAGATCTACAAAAGGGTAAAAATGATCAACCCTCGATAACTCATGAGAGAGGATAAATCAAAAATATAGGTTCAATAAGAAGGAAGAACTCATAAGTGGGATTCCAACTCACCCACCAGAGTTCAGATCAAAACTCGGACATAGATTCGGTGGCTCAGACTTTGATCGTCACTCCCTATCACTCCTGGACGAACCGAGGTTAGAAGAAGTGCATTATTGAGATGAGACTCAACCCCACTATGATTAATCAATTAAAAATAAAAGTACACAACATGTTTATTTAATGTACACACTGTGTACTAGCCTTAACCAGCCCCCACTTTAGGTGGTCTTCCAGGTCACCTACATGGCCATGTAGTCGGCCATTACACGACCAGTACATGGCTACACGCGACAACCAATTACAGGACGTGTACTCAAGAGTACACAGTGTGTACTTAGAGAAATTTACCAATTCTTCCTTTTTACTAAAAAACAACCCTAAATAAAGTTCCATACCTGAAATGAAGATCCTAGTTCTTAAAAACTTCCCCCCTTAAATTAATTCGTCACCGAATTGCCCTTCCAAGGGTGGAAAAGAAGAAACTTCAAACAACTCTGGCCACTATGATTGTACGTCAGCCTCCCTCTCCCAAGTCTCATCCTGTAATCGCCTGTGCTTCCATAGCACCTGTACCAGAGGAACAAACAAACCATGGAGAACATTCATGCTATGATCCACAATCCGTATAGGGTACTCCTCAAAGGATTCATCCACCTCTAACTTAACCTCCTTGGGTTGGGAAACATGAGACTGTTCTGAAAAGTAACATCATAGTTGAGAAACATGGAAGATGTCGTGAATAGCCTAGTACCTATGAGGTAACTACAACCGATAAGAAACCTTCCTAACTCTCTCCAAAACCTAAAATAGCCAGATGTATCTTAGTGAAATATTTCCCTGTATCCTAAACCTCTTGTGTCCCGACCTCGGTGTGACATGTAAGAAAACCTGATCTCCAATCTCAAACTCTAGAGGTTGTCTCCGTCGATCAGTATAATATTTCTTCCGAGACTGTGCAATATCCATCCTCTTTCGAATCAAGTCCACTTGCTCAGTGGTCTCCTAGACAAGAATAGGTCCTAGCATAGCTGCCTCTCCTGCCTCCAGCCAACATAGGGGTAATCGGTATGGCCTACCGTACAAAGCCTCATAAGGTTCCATATGAATCATTTCCCGAAAGTTTTTATTGTAGGAAAAATCCACTAGGGGTATGTGTCTCTCCCAAGAACCCCCAAAATATAGGACATATGATTGAAGTATGTCCCTCAAAACCTAAATTGTGTGCTAGGACTGGCCATCTATCTGAGGATGGTAAGCTGTACTCAGAAGTACCTATGTATCCAAAGCCCCCTGTAGTCCCTGTTAGACATGAGAAGTAAACTGAGCATCCCTATTTGAAATGATAGAGTGTAGAACCCCATGAAAACTTATAATATCTCAGATGTACAACCTTCCAAGATCATCAACACTACAGGTTTATTTAATCTTCAAGAAGTGTGAAACCTTCGTGAGTCTGTCAATGACAACCCAAACCACATAATTCCCCCAAGGATACCTTGGTAAACCATTCACAAAATCCATCACGACATCATTCCACTTCCACTTGGGAATGGGTAACTGTTGAAAAATCTATACTGATCTCTGATGCTCTGCCTTCACCTGCTAACAGGTGGAACATCTCATAAAAAAACCAGCTATATCCCTCTTCATACCTGGAAACCAATACTGATTGTGTAAATCTTGATACATCTTGGTGAGACTAGGATGAACTACCCAAACTGAGGAATGAAAATATCGCAAAATCTCCTCACATATGTCTGCTGAAACCCATACACATCCATGAAAATTCAAGACCTTGTCGTCACTTACGGTCCACCTAGAAGTAAGGTCCTCTCCTGACACACTCTCCAGTAGGACTAGGCCTTCATAATATGATAGCTTCCTCATTCTCACTCAATCTAGAAGAGTATAAGTAACATCTATAGAATAAAGAAACGTCCACCCCTATCTATCATGAACCTCAAAATGCATCTCAGAGAACAAATCTATAAGCTGCCACTCACTACTGACCTCCTAAACTACCTGTATTTGAGTCCTCCTTCTCAACACATCAACCATTGCATTACCTTTCCCAAGCATATAAGAAATATCTAAGTCAAAAGACCAAAGGTACTCAACACACCTTCACTGTCTCAAATTTAGATCACATTGAGTAAATATATACTTGAGTCTCTTGTGGTCAGTGTATACCACAAAATGATATCCCAAAAGATAATGTTTCCAACAATGTAAAGCATTCAAAACTGCAGCTAACTCAAGATCTTGCGTCGGGTAATTCCTCTCATGTGGCCTTAATTGCCAAGACCCATACGCAACGACTCCTTCCCCCTACATAAGAACTACTCCCAGCTCGATACCTAATGTATCGTAGTAAATAGTGTAACTCTTTCCTGACTCTGGTAAAATCAGTATCTATGCTGAAGTCAATATCCCTTTCAGCTCATAAAAGGCTGAATTGCATGAATATGTCCACAAGTAATTTGTCAACTTATTAGCCAGGCCCATCACTGGTGCTGATAAGCGTGAAAAGTTCTAAATAAAGTGTTTGTAGTAACCAGATAGCCCCAGAAAACTCTATACCTCAAATACGTTCTTCGGATGATCCCAAGAAACTACCCCTCTCACTTTATCTGGGTCTACTAATACTCCTGTCTCTGAGATAACATGACCCAATAAGTGAATCTGGTCCATCCAAAAGTGGAATTTTGAGAGTTTATCATATAACTGATGATCTATCAGTGTACTCAATACGATCTCAAGATGGATGGAATGGTCTCGTCGAGTGTGAGAGTACACCAAGATATCATCCATGAAGACTACCACAAAAGAATCCAAGTAAGGATGGAACACTTGGTTCCTCAGTTCCATGAAAACAATAGGTGCGTTCGTGAGACTGAATGACATAACCAAATACTCGTATAGACCATACCTGCTCCGAAAGGTTGTAAAAGGTATATCTGATGGTCTAACACACAACTGATGATAACTAGATCTGAAATCAATCTTTGAGAACACCAGGGATCCTTAAAGATGATCAAAGATATTGTCAATCCTCGGTAAAGGATATCGGTTCTTGACCATCAACTGGTTCAGCTTCTGATAATCCACGCAAAGTTTGAGGGTACCATCCACCTTCTTCGCAAAAAGGACAGGCAAACCCCAAGGATAAGTATTAAGTCAGATGAAACCCTTTTCCTACAACTCCTCTAACTGCATCTTGAGCTCCTGTAACTCTGGTGCAGCCATCCTATAAGGAGGAATGGACACTGGTTCCGCTCTTGGCACAAGATTAATAGAGAAATATACCTCTCACTTTAGAGGTAAACCTAAAAAGTTGTCTGGAAAGAAATTTCTAAAATGATCCACCACTGGTGGGAAGTCCATCTGTGAGGTCCCCTAGTCATCCATATATAAACTAGCAATTTGAGCTATAATTCTTCCCAACCCATGATGCTCTAGTCCATCTCTACTCTCCTGGACATCCCATTCACCCTTTTATAAAAAGACCCACCCTCTGGTGACGTGAAACTCACCCTACAATGATAACAGTCAACAAAGTCCTAGAAAGAGACCAACAAATCCATTCTAATAATGACATAGAATCCCATAATCTCTAAGATATAGAGGTCCCAAAAGAAGTGAAACCCACCAACCTCAAGGGGTAACCCCTTTCACTGATGTACACTAGTCATCTTTAGCCCTAATGGAGTGTCTAGCATCATAATATCCTCATAAGTAAAGATACAGAGCCCAAGGCTCTCCACAAAGACAATAGATATAAAACTATGTGAATCCCCTGTATTAAAAAGAGAAGAAGATAAAATTGAGGCAACTAGAATTTTACCTCTAACTATAGAGGGTCCAGGATCCTGCTCTTACTGGGTTTTCTCCACTATAGAATTCTGACCTTTACCATGGACCTGAAACCCTACCTGACTACCCTAAGCTAATCCAACCTACTGTTGCTGAAAACTGGTAGCCTAACTACCACAACCACGACCACCTCCTCAGCTTGAATGACCTAAAGAAATCTAATTCCTTGACTAATGAGAAACTGGTGGTCTTTCTCCTAAATGTGGAGTCATAATAGAACCCCTATCACCCACTACTAGTGAGGACATCTGGAAAAAACACCGAAGATGAACCATATTTCTACAATATCGGCACTTGAATGTGTCCTTCGAGCAATGTGATCTCGTATTCCCACTATTCTTGCACTGGTAGCATAACACATGGATACCTAAAGAAAATCATGTGAAAGCTCCCTACTGCACTTCCTACTATAAGTCAAAGGAGTACCAACCTTGGATGCTGAACCACCCAGTCTCACAGCTCCCAACTCCCTTAGATTGTGATCGATAATCAGTTCCTAGTTCACTATATCTATCACTAAAGTCATCCTGAAGACAATCACCTATGACCAAATGTCATACCTGATACCATCCTAAAATCACCTAGCCAAATATAACTCGTCACCTCCCAAAATAGGTGCAAAGCGCTAAATCTTAGTAAAACAGAAAGAGTAATCCATCACTAAAAGAGCACCCTTCTCCAAATGCATGAACTCTCAGGCTCGATTAGACCTCAACATCTCAGGATAAAAGTATTCATCGATGGTCCTATGAAAATATTCCTAATCCATATCCCGATGATGCCCCGATTATGATATAACATCCCACCATCTCTTGGTGTAATCACATAACATGTACATCACAAGCTTCACCCTCCTCTCTGGAGGAATCTCTAGATGATCAAATATAGCAATCATGGCCTCTAACCATGACTCTACAGCCTGTGGTCCTCTATCCTTAGAAAAAGTGGGAGGATGCTACTGCTAGAACACCCACTTCAGCTCTTCTAAAGACGAGGTAGGATGCAGTGATTCCTAAAAGGTCTGTACTATCCTCATAAATTCTTCACAGTACTGTGCATCAACACCTGTGTCTGGTACAACAGCTGGTGCCAAGACAGGCATGATAGGAGGATCTATCGGTAGTCCCTGATCTATACTTTCCAGTATCTAGTCTTCACCCTGTACCTGGAGTACAACTAGAGGACATCTCGACAGCATGGATCTATAAGTTCAGTCACACACCTCAGTTCATGATTATCAAGGACAACAACTTAGTAGTGAAAGAAAGGAATTGGAAAAGAAAACATTAAAGTTTTACAAAATAGGGTTATAAAACGTGTATAACCCCTACACAGTGTGTTCCCTTAAGCTTTTAACATGGTGTGTACCTCTTCTAAACTTGGTCATGTAACACCCCTACACACGACATGTTCCTATTATGACACAGCGTGTACTTGAATTTTCTCTCCTTACCAAGTACTTCTACACGGCTAAACCACATGGGGTCTACCAGCGCAAAACTACACGACATGTTCACCCTAGAAAAGATGTTTACTAGTTATGTCCCATAGACCTGTGTCGTTGGTCACATGGTCAGAGACATGGTCGACTCTACACGACATGTAATAATGGGGCACAATGTGTATAACCTAAGTTTTATCCACCCCTCTCATTAATCACACGGTCAGACACACGGTCCTTACGACATGATGTGTACTCCTAGTAAACAACATGTTCTACCAAAGTTTCCTAACCCTATATATCTTCTCACATAGTCAGTCACATGGTCAAGGACTACATGGTGTGTATTCTCAGTATACAACATGTACTTAATAAAAGTTTTTTCTTCCAGAATAAAAGAACACATGGCATGTGTTCATAACACCACACACTGTGTTGTCTGGGTTTCTGAATAGTAAGCCTCTAAAAATTCTCCAGAACCCTTAAATACTTTTAATTTTGTCCAAGTCATGACAAATTGTAACCCATGAGAGCCCATACTCCCGCGAATCAAAGTCTGGCATCCTTATTCATGTCATAACTTGATAAAATTCAATCAAAGTTCAAACGCAATCCACCAAATTCCGATCCAAGAGGTACCATAACACCTTAGGGACCAAAGCTTGACTTCCATCCAAATGAAACTTTATAATTACTAATACCCTATAAAAATATTTGGTATTTTATCACAGAATCTATCACAACAACATTAATATCTAGCACAATATCTACCACAACAACATGCAATTGTAATGCACCCTGAATGGCATGATAAGAATGCATGACATGTGATCTTTAACAAGTGCCTATATGATGCATGATATGGAATACCCTCATCTCATTAGGTTGAAATAGAAATAGAACCACAATGATATCAATAATAATAGCACAAAACAAGTGCATCACCCAATAGTGAAATAAAATCAATAGTAACAATTGCAAAACCAGAAAAATTGCAATATTTGAGGTAACTTGGATTTTACCTGTACACAGGTTATCTAATCCTAGGAAAAACTTATTACCAACTACCTATTCCTTCCTATCCCTATCCATAGGCTCCAAATAGCAAAACAAAGTAGAAAAGAACTCGCTTTGATACCACATTGTAACGTCTAGAATTTGGGTGCCGCTCAAAGGTACCCCATACCCAGTTGGTCATATGGCCTCAAGCGCATTTCCTCGGACGCTAGAGGCTGTTGACTAGCAATGAGGTCCTTGGGTGTGATAATGGGGAAAATATTCCCTCATAGGTAGAGTAACACAACAAAAACAAATAGTAAATAGTAGCGGAAGCAGTAATACCATACGACAGAAGTAAACAACGAAAGACTGATAGTATAAAGAACTGTAGCATATATAAATAAATGATGCATGTCACATGTATCTAGGAAAGAATAAAAACAATTCACAATGTTGGAAATACAATACTGAAACCCAAGTACAAAAAACAGTAAAATCCAATAGCATCGCAAGCCTCATCTTGGTCCCATGCTCTCCAGCTCCAATAGTAATCAAGTACCTGATGAAGAAGGGCACTTGACCTTATCTATACCTACAACCATATAAACTGTTTGGGTCCAAAAGCATGACCCAAATGAGGTGTGAGACTAATCCTAGTAGGCAACTACCAAAATATTTGTACCTAACTATCAATGAATATATATATAGCATGCAATATGAAAAATGAAGCAATAAACTAGGAAGTACTCAAAAGTAAACAATCCTATAGTGTCCAATTACATTCATTACATCTATTAATTATTCAAATTGTTGAATAATTTAACCTCAGGATCTATCCTAATCTCTATATCCTCATGTATAATATAACAAAAAAATGTCTCAAAAGACCATCTAAACAATCAAGGAAGACCGATTCCAAGCTTGTGGTTTGGTTTGGCAGACTTGTCACTATCATTCAATCAGTCAAAAACAACCTTCTGGTAAAGTTCTCACAATATAAACCCAATGGTTCAACATATCATAAATTCAATAAAATAATGAACCTCTGTGAAATCTCACATAGTCTAACCCCTTTGGTCCCACATAGCACTAATCATTTACAAACGAACTCCTGGGTAGCTCTCATGGTCAATACCACCTTGGTCTACAGAGCAACAATGAATTATAATGACTCCTGTCAGCTCTCACAGTCAATGCCATATAGTCCAACATTAATTTAATAACGACCATCTGGGTAGCTCTCACAGTCTAACCCCTCTGGTCTATGACCACCCGACAACTCTCATAGTCAATACCTATGGGTTAACATAACAACAATTATTCATAAAAGACCCTATCCTAGGAAGCTCCCATAGTCAATTCCCCCTGGTCAAACTTTCACAAGTGAAACACATGCATCTCATATAATATGAAACTCTATCCTAACAACACGAGGCATGGAAAACAAGCAAGCCCAACATTCTTTATAGACCCAATATACATACTCAATCAAATATGAAAAAACACATCCATAATCAAGGTATAAAACCTTATTCATAACTAAATAACCCTTTATCAAACAAACAAACCATAACAGGTCTTAAATAGGGTTAAATTAAAAAACACGCAATACCATAAACATGGGTATTCTCCACTTTAAGAATATATAATCCAAATACAATCAAAGAAAGGGACAAACTACCTACCTTGATGTTGTATAATGAACACTCTTGAATTTTTTCTCTTGAATCAGCCTAGAACGACGTAGATCTACGAAAAGGGTAAAAATGATCAACCCTGGATAAATCATGAGAGAGTAGAAATCAGAAAGAGAGGTTCAAGAAGAAGGAAGAACTCACCAGTGGGATTCCAACGCACCTGCCAGAGTTCAGATCAGACCTCAGATATAGAAACGGTGGCTCAGACTTTGATCATCGCTCCCAATCGCTCCTGGACGAATTGAGGTTTGAAGAAGTTCATTCTGGAGATGAGACATGACCTTGCTCCGATTAATCAATTAAAAATAAAAGTACATGATGTGTTAATTTAATGTACACACTGTGTACTAGCCTCAACTGGCCCTTGCTTTAGGCAGTCTTCCAGGTCACCTAGACGACCATATACTCAGCCATTACATGGTCAATACACAACTACACACGGTAACTGAGTACATGACATGTACTCAAGAGTACATAGTGTGTACTTAGAAAAATTTCCCAATTATTCTTTTTCCTAAAAAACAACCCAAAATAAAAATCTATACTTGTAATGAAAATCTACGTTCTTTCAATATTGATTACTTATGATGATGTTTTAAGGAAATTATAATGAAACTAATTTCTTTTCCATGGATTAATCAAGATATGATATAATTGTGGATGTTTTTATGAGTTTTATGATGAAATAAAATACCTACGTGTTTTATTCATGTTATGGCTCTTGGAAAATTTTTATGATTATTATTGAGTCTGATATAACCCTACAATTCATTGAATCTCATATGTTATGTTCATGCACTTTGATTTTTCTCTCATACCCTTATGATAATTCTATGTTCACTTATGATATTAAAATGTTAATGTCTATGTTTACCCTTAATGAGTGTTTGAGATAACCCTTCTTATATTTTCATTTTACTAGGTTATAAATAAAATTATTATGTATGATATTTCTTGAATGGTATTATGTGTGAATTTTGTTTGGGAGATATTAAAGGCTAATTTAGAAATAATAAGTTTTCTGTATAGTGGAAAAAATGTCCATTGTATGAGAAAGATATGAGTTTTTCTAGTTAAATATTTTCCCTAATTATCTAAAACTCAAAAAATAAAATTTCTTGGGTATATAAGTGAATAAATTCTTGTTATTGATGATTTAATTTTGGATGGTTAAAATTTTGGGTTGCTTCTATTGGTATCAAATCCAGTATGTATAGAATAGGGTTTTAGTAACAGATCTAGGTGTATGAGTCTAGGGTGTTATAATTGGTATCATAGTAGGATTTAGATAATTTTAGAGCTTAGTATGTTCTCAATTAAGAAATATTTAAGAGCTATAAGTATCATTAAGGGTTAATAAGTTTAAGGATGGTCATAAGTTTAAATGTATAGATACCATTTTTTGAGCTCTTATGTGATTGTATTATAAAGTGATTAATGATATTTTGTGACATGTTTATTAGGTTTTAGGTATAATACATGGTTTAATTTTAGATAAACTATTAGGTTGGTAAGTGATTTTTTTGAGGTAAATATAGTTAATTGAGATAATGGGTTAATTGGGTTTGAGAAAAGATTACTATATTTTGGGAGAACTTATGATTGGAGTATATACTTGTTTGGTATGTGACATTATTAGTGACTTTATATTATTTAAGGATAAAAATAACATTTATTTTTGAATAATACGTGATCAAGTTTTATAGATTTTTGGGTTTTGAATTTGGTTAGAAATTTTTTAAATAGTTTTAGGGATATGGTCATTTTTAAAGGATTTAAGGGTATTATTGTTTATATTTAAGCCTTGTAAATTCAAGTACTACTTCTGAATATGATGGTTTATATATATTGGTTATTATATTTACTCATGATAACCATTTTTTAGTAGATATTTAGGAAGAGGAGAGAAAAACTTATAATCAAATTCATACAATGAAGAACACTATCCTTTTATGGATTTTATAAACAAATTAATTTTTTTAGGCTTCATGCATGAAAAAATCAAATTGTTTATTCATATGTAAAGATCCTTTATGATTTTTTCTATTTTTTTTGTATTTTTTTTAATATTCTTTTGTTATGAATGTTTTTGTTAATAGGTGAGAAATTTTCTGGAAGCTTGTTAAGGAACTTTGATAAGAAAGTTTGGTGAGAAAGTTTTTTTATGAAGACTCAGGAGGAATTAAGGAAGTTAGGAAGTTTCATTAATATTTTTAATAAACTTTCCTTTCAAAATTAGATGATTCCATGATGATATAAAAAGTTCCTAACATCATGTAAAACCTCATGATATAATATTTTAATAAAAGGGGGATTTGATGTTTTCTATAAAAACTTTATCGAATGATTAAATGAAGTTTTCCAAACAAACATTCTGGATAAATATTTATGAAAATTTTGAAGAAGAATTGATATAGATAACATTTTCATCATTTTTTATATGTTTTATAATGATTTAATCCCTACCAATTTATCAATTTTATTTTATTTTCATGAATTTTGGAATTATGGTATGTTTTGGGTTAAAATGTCAAAATTGATTAATTTTGTAATTTTAATATATTTTCATCACTTTCGTATTTCACGTTTTACTTTTAAAATATCAATTCAATTGAAGTGATAATTTTTTTAGGATCCCTATTTTTGTGGGATATAACCTTCTCTTCTGGACAAAGATCTAATTAGGCCATCTAAAGGCCTGAAAAAATCAATCAAGTTGGAAGATCATTCTGGTCAATAGAGTGACCCCACCTATGTAAATGAAGAATAAATTGGCATAAATTCATATAATTAATATTATTCTAGCTGTATTTGAAATAAAAATCATATGTTAATTTCACCATTAAATCCCATGAAGTTATTCACTCATTGAGGTGGTCATTTAACACTCAACATTAAAGGAATATTTCTTGAATTCTTGACTAGAAAAATTCTTAATCATTAATTATGACATAAATATTATTTTACATGTACAATTAATTTGAGATTTTAAGGGATGATAGAAAATTAAATTTGGAACAACATATAAGAAGGTCCCTTGGCATGATTTAGAATGATGGTGGGAATAATATTATTCAACATTTGGAGGACAGACTCTTTAGGGGAAGCTGCTGCACCCATTTATTTTCTTCCTTTATTTTTCTTCTTATTCTTCTTATTTTTTTACTTTAATTTTATTTTAAATTTAATTTTAATTTAGTTCCTTTTAAATAAAACTTAATTCATTCATGGTTTTTATTCTTGTGACATATTCCACACACCCTTATTATTCTTCCCCATCTTCTTATCCTTATATTTTCCTTTTATTTTGTGATTTCATGTGTGTGTTTTCTTCTTCTTCTTCTTCTCATATTACCACCATGAACTCTTATACTCATGATTATGAGTAACTAACCTAAGGAATTTACTGAGGGAGTAATATGATTCTTGAAACTAAGGCTTTATTTTCATTATACTTTGAGTTAATTATAAGGATAATTTATAGTGGGTGTAATCCTCACTGTGGTTGTATAAAGTTTAACTTCTTGATCTATAACCATTTTATCTCAATTTAGGAGGTGGATGGAGAGTATTCTTGGAAATCACTAAGTAAACTATGCATTTATAATTGGGGTAGATTGATGTGCGAACATATACGATGGAGTGTGTTTACTAAATAGATTTGAAGCTGGTCAATAAAGGAGATCCATGGAAATTTTCTTGAGATAAATTCCTTTATTCTCTAATTCTATTATATTTATAATTGTATGATAATTTAGAATTTCATGTTAGTTTTTTTTAGTTTTTTTTATTTCATTTATCTTTTTAATGTCAATACTTTTGTAAATATTAAAAAAAATTTAGTTAAGTGAATTAGATTAAGTAGGTGAAAAATTGAGAAATCTCCTCAAGTGAGATGACCCTGGTCACCATATATACTATATTAGGAAAATAAAATTGATTTTTATATATTGTACAATATGATTGCATCAAAACTGGCACCGTAGCTAGGGAGGCAGTGAAATTTAACAACAAAAAATGTTTTTTTAAACTAAATAACCCGTAGTTCAACTGACCATTTAATTAAATTTGATCCTAAAATTGAAATAACACTAAAAAAATAACTTTTTTTATAACATATTTTTAGGAAATAAACCTCTCTGATTCATGTGACACTAATAGTGTTCACTCCAAACCTAAAATCATGGATGGAAATCCCAACCAAACCCTACGTGTTCTGTACGCGTCTCAATTTTCCATTAAAAATAACCAAATCATTACACCAACTACACCAAATGATTTTGAATTACATGTCAATATGATTTCTGTGCTTCCAAAGTTTCATGGTCTTGTAGGAGAAGACCCAAATTGTTACATGAAAGAATTTAGCTTCAATTTCTCAAGCTTCAAGCCAAGAGGAGAACCTGAAGCCCAATTTTAGTTGAGGGAATTCCCATTATCACTTAAATGAGTAGATAAATAATGGTTTTAAAATCTAAAACCAGGGGAGATTAGTGATTGGGAGGATTTAAAAACATGAATCATGCAGATATTCTTTCCCATATCTAGGAGCACCACCATCAAAAAGGAGATTTATGTCATAATACAGTCAACCAGGGAGACCCTCTATGAGTACTGGGAGGATTTAAAAAAGCTTTGTGCTAGCTTCCCACATCAAGAAATAGAGGAAAACTAATTCCTTGTGTTATTATACCTAGGACTTCTTGAAAATGATCAAAATATGCTAGATGCCTCATCTGGAGGAGCCCTAATTGACAAGTCACCTACAGATGTTAGAGGTTTGATTGAGAAGATTTTTCAAAACTCACAAAAAATTGAAATGGGAGGTATGGTAACCAGGGGGTATGTGAGGTACAAAAATATGATTCTTTTTCGTTGATTGAAACCAAATATGATTCCCTCATAAGGTTAGTCCGTTAAATAGCTATAACTCAAGAAAATGGAAAAAAAGATTCATCTCAGGTATATGGTTTATGTTCTTTTTCCACTCATTATACTAACTAGCGTCATGAGATATAGGGGATATAATACTATGATGCGGCTTTTCATTTAAGAAAATTCTAGAAGAATCAACCGCATCAACCCCAATCTCAGTAAGGATTTGGAAGCCAATAAAACCAAGTGATATTATTTAATTCTAACTAGTACCCTAATCAACCTCCCTACTAGAAACAACAATATCAAAACCACCAATCATTCCAAAAAACCTACAAATATCCATACCAATATAAAAAATTTCAACCACCAACATTCTAAATACCTCACGAACAACCATCCACTAGTGCACAACCTTGAATTCAAAACCAACAACAACAATCTAATATTGAGGGGATAAAAGACACTATAAAATATTTTTCCAAAAAATTCAATAGTCTAATGGAAATTTTAAAAAATAATAAAGGAAAAGCCCATTCCCAAATAATCCCAAACCCAAAGGAAAATTTCAACATGATTAAAACAAGAAGTGTAAAAGAAATCCCACCTCCATCCAACCTTGAACCTGAAACAATACCACCTATTCTAAGGGATAATGAAGTTAAAAATTCTGAAAATTATGTAAAAATTCAAAAAGAAAAAGAAAAAGAAAATAAAAAGTAGGAGGAGAAGGATTTGATGGGGAGAAAATAAATGCTATTATAAAATAAAAAATCTATAATAAATACTTACACACACCATTTCCATCAAGGATTGTTGAATCAAAGATATTATAGGAATAAGCAATTCAAAAATAAATTCTAGACACCTATTAAAAAGTGGAAATTAATATCCCCCTACTCAAAGTAGTCAAAAAAATTACAAGGTATGATTTTTTTTGAAGGATCTTTACACCAATATGAGAATAATTAAATGGAATGAGAGGATAAACCTGAGAAGAAGTGTATCATCCCTTATCACACCCTAATTACCAACCAAATGTCAAGATCCAAGGATGTTTTCCATTCCATGCACCATTGGGTCTTTAAATTTATCTAATGATTTATACGGTCTTGGTTCTTTAATTAATGTATTGACTCAATTAGTATAATCTTATTTTCATATGGGAGACTTGAAGCTAATAAGATTGGTGGTAAAAACTTCAAATAGATCCAGAGTTTTCCTAGTAGGAGTTCTAGAATATTTCCTTATGAAACTCAAAGATCTTTGATTCCAAGCCAGCTTCTATGTTTATAATATGGAATAATATAGGATCTTATCATACTCACCCATAATTTTGGGGATACATTTCTTAAATATGACCAAAACCATCATCAATGTCCATGAAGGGACACTCACCATGAAGTATAGAGATAACACTATCCAGTTTAATATTTTTGATTCCATGAGGTACCCATCAAATGATCACTCACTCTTTTAACTCTCCCATGAAGTTGGTACTGAACCAATTTAGGAATCAGGTATATACCATGAATTATTATACATAGGAGATAATTTTTTCATTTAAAATATCACTTAACATGTGAATGACCAAAACACTAGAGAATCTGATTTCATGTGGTAAGATGAGATAAAATATGATTTCATTGATGATTTTTTAAACAATGAAGTAGATGATATGATCTTGTGTGTAGAAGGTCTCGACTTTGGAAATGGTAAACCTTAATTTAATTTCATCATTTGAGAAGCCCCCAAATCTGAAATTAAAACCACTCCCCACTGATTTGAAGTATGCGTACCTCATAGAGGTAAATAAATTACCAGCGACAATTTATAATGATCTATATAAAAGCTAATAAGAATCATTGATTGAGATTTTTAGAAAGAATGTACAATCCATAGGGTATATTTTTGGTGATATTCCTAGAATAAACCCAAAAATATGCTCATATAGAATTCATCCTGAGGGAGATTCCAAACCTACCAGACAACCCCAAAAGAGGCTAAATCCTACCTTGATAGAGTTTGTAAATAAAAATATTAAGAAGATCTTGGAATATGGTATCATCTATCCCATTTTATATTTATAGTGTATTATCCCCATTCATGTATTTCCAAAAAAACTGGACTAACCACAGTGAGAAATGAAAAAAATGAATTAATCCCTAAGAGAATTTAGAATATCTAGAGAGTGTGCATAGATTTTAAGAAGTTGAATTAGGTCACTTGGAAAGATCATTTCCTTATCCCATTAATTGAACAGATGTTAGAGAGATTGGTAGGTATAACTCATTATTTCTTTTTAGATGTATTTTTAGGTTATTTCCAGGTACCAATTTCTCTCGAGAATCAAGAGAAGACTGCATTTAATTGTCCTTTCAACAATTTTTCATATAAAAGGATTCCATTTTGGTTATGTAATGCTCTAGTTACATTCCATAGGTTCATAATAGTTATATTTTATGATCACATTGAAGATTTATTAGAAGTTTTCTTAGACGATTTCATAGTTTTTGGAGATTCTTTGGATGATTATTTGAAAAATCTGGATTTTTTTTTGAAAACCTGGATAAAAAATAATCTTGTTTTAAAATTTGAAAAGTGTCATTTCATGGTTGAGATAGTAATTTTACTTGGGCATTTCATTTCACAAAAATTCATTTAATTGGATAAATAAAAAATTTAAGAGATAAATTCATTGCCTTACCCTACTTGTTTGAAACATGTTAGATCATTTTTAGGAAATGTAGGATTCTAAAGGAGGTTTATAAAATATTTCAGTAAGATTTATCTCCCTCTCTCTAGATTAATTTTGAAATATTATAATTTTTATTTCAATGGTGCATGTAGGGAATCCTTTGATGATTTGAATAGGATATTGATTACACCACCGGTGATGAAACCACCAAATTGGGAAGAACCATTTGAGATACTTTATGATGCATCCAACCAAGAAATCAGAGTAGTCATTTATCAATGAATTTAGGGAAATAAAAAAGTAATTTAATATGACTTGATAACCCTAGATGTGATCCAATTCAATTAAACCACCACAAAAAAAGAGATTTAATAGTTTTCTTTACTTTATAATGGTTTAGATCATATCTTCTTAGAACTAAAATCACAGTGTTTTTGGTCATGAGTCTCTTAGGTACTTGATGAAGAAGGTTATGCTAAAACAAGGATAGTGAGATGGATGATAATGATGCAGGAGTTCAATATATAAATCAAAGAGAAAAGGTATCTGATAACCAAGTGTTTGATCACTTAAGTAGACTATCCAACACTGCTGAAGCTAGAATTCCAGCCAAAGACCCACTAAATAATCACATTCTAGGAGAGTAGTTGTATTTGATTGAAGGAGAAGTGACTTGGTATGTTGACATGGTCAATAATATAGTAACATATCAGGTCCCATCTCATTTAAATTCCCACAAAATTCAAAAACTAAAATCTAAATCCAGATATTACATTTGGTAAGATCTATTCCTTTGGAAAATTTTCAATGATCAGGTGATAATAAGATGTTTGTATAAAAGTGAAATTAAATATGTCTTTAATTTTTGTCACAATTTAGCTAGCAGAGTCTAATTTGGACCTCAAAGGAAAACAATGAAGTTTTTAGAATATGGAATTTATTGGTACACCCTTTTCAAACACACTCATGGATTTTGAAAAAGTTGTGAAAAATGTTAGTTTTCTGAAAATATTTCTAAGAGACAAGAAATTACTCAAAATCCTCTGATTTTTTGTGATATTTTTGAAGTCTAAGGGATAGATTTTATGGAACCTTTCCCAATTTCATTTGTAAATTCTTATATCTTGGTTGCAGTTAATTATTTTTCAAAATGGGTGGATGAAAAATCCACCATGATTGATGCTACTACCATTTGTGATATTTTTAGGGCTAACATATTTTGTAGGATTGGAGTACCCATATCCATCATCAGTGATCATGGGACTAACTTTTTCAATTGGATAATAATGGATTTTCTTAAAAATTATGGGGTGCATCATAAAACACCAACTCCCTATCATCTATAGACTAATGGACAAGTTGAAGTGTCCAATAAGGGAATCAAAAGAATTTTGGAAAATACTGTTAAACCCAACAGGAAGGATTGGATCCCAAAGTTGGAGGATACATTATAGGATTATAGGACAACCTACAAAAAACCAATAGGAATGAGTCCATATAGGTTGATTTATGGGAAAATTTATCACCTTCCCATAGAATTGGAGCATAAATCATATTGGGCTGTGAGAAAGATGAATTTGGATCTTGAAAGTACAGAAAAAGAGACAAGATTGCAGTTATAGGAGTTGGAGGAAATCAAAATTGAAGCTTTTAAAAATTCCAGAGTTTACAAAGAGAGAACAATAGAAACTGATGGAAAGATTATATAACTGAAATAATTTCATCCTAGAGATAAAGTGCTATTATTCATTTCACAACTCTAGATGAGGCTAGGTAAACTTCATTCTAGATGGTAATTTCCATTTATAGTTACTAATATATATTCTTTTAGTGCTGTGAAGATTATGAAGGATGTAGAGTAAGATCCCATCACTGTTAATAGATATAGTCCGAATAAATTCCATGAGAACGTTCCATCAAATCCAGTAGAGGAATTACACTCCTCCAACCAGTTTATCAATAAAACCCATCAGGTCATACCACTCCATAACACTTTCATTCTTACTGTTATCCAATTAAAAATATACTTACATGTTAAAATATACTTGAATTAATTGAGAACACTACATAATTTAAGTGTGGGTGAGGTATCCATTTTTATTTTAGGATTTTCTATTTTCTTTCTGTTTTTTGATTTTTTTTCAAAAAAAAAGAAGTGTTTTTTTTCAAATTTGTGTGTGTTTATTTTTCATTGTTTTTTGTTTTTTAAACTTTAAGATTAAATTATTATCTTTTCAAATTTATTCCAAGAAACTAAGATTAAATGAATACTAAAAATGACTTTGTTTTAAGTTCAAATATTTGGGTTATTTCATGAAAATTCCTCTAATTTTTGAATCCCATGCAACAGTTCATTGTCTTTATATTTGAAATCACTTTCCCATGAGGCTTATGAACCATTTTATTCATATTTTTTACAATCAACTCACTTATTGAGAGAGAAAAACCATGATTTTTTAACCATAATTTGATTTATTCCCATCAAAACCTAAGGGTTTGAGGTACTTTTGTTTTGAACGATTAAGGCATTTTTTGGTTTTGAATCCCACTTTTTAATAAAATCCTTTTTATTCTATCCTTCCATGTACATTTAATTATTTTATCCCTTATAATACATGATTTTTTTATCTACATTACAATCCAATTTTCCATATCCAACCTGCTCTTAAAGTGAAATTGAATGATCTAGTTGAACTTATGTCTGAGGGGAAACTATCTTGTGTTGTACTACCTCATTTGGAAATAATTTTGGTATAAAAATAAATGTTTAAGAGAAGTGTTTTATGCTAAAATAATTAATTATATTGAATTTTGTTCCTTTCTAGATAATTCATGATAAATTAAGTTGTTCCTTTCTAGAGCTTCCAAAGGAGATAGAATGTTGTGCCTATCTAGAGCTTTCAAGAAAAATTATGTCTGAGTATATTGAAAATTTTTATGCTAAAATATTGATGGTGTGGGATATAAATGATATTTTCATAGATTATTAGAGCTGATTTATGCTATGGGTAGTGAGGAGGAGACTATACTTGAGTAGAAATTATAATCATGCAACTTTTCTTCAAAAAGAGCCAAACCCTCCTTATTTGGACTCATAATTTTTGACATATAAATCCTACCAAGAAAACCACAAAACAACCCTAAAAATTACTTATGATAATAAAATTTTCTTGAATCACATCTGGTGGAGATATAAGAATTTATCAAGCCTATGGTAACCCTTGTGTGAGTTTGGATGAGAAAACTTGTAGAGGAAAAAAAATAAAATTTTTGAGATGAGAGAAAATTAATGTGAGGTAGGTGAATTATGTGAATGGGAGGAGAAATTAAGAGAAATTATATTTAATTATTTTAATTGTTAACTTAAAATAATGGGTTTTAAGGAGGAATGATATCTTTTGTTTCTTATTGAAAAATCGGTAGATCTCATGAGTAAGTATTTTTTAATTTACTTTGATTTAATGCTTACTTGTCAAGGATTATTAGTTATAAGTGTGGTAAAATTGATAGAGATAATATTTTTATAATTTTTATATGTTTTTAATGATTTAATACCTACAAATTTATCAATTTGAGTTTATTTTCATGAATTTTGGGATTATGGTGTGTTTTGGGCTAAAAAGTCAAAATTACTTAATTTTAGAATTTTAATAGATTTTAGTCACTTTTTTATTTCACTTATAACTTTTAAAATATCAATAAAATTGAATTAAATATTTTTATTTAGTATTCCTATGTTCATGGGATACAATATTCTCTTCTGGACCAAGAGCTAATTCGTCCATCTAAAGGCCCAAACAAATCAATCACGTTGGAAAATCATACTGGACGATAGAGTGGACACCACCTATGTAAATGAGGAATAAATAGGGATAAAAACTTTCAATTAAGGTGATTATAGATGTATTTTAAATAGTACTAGTAGTTTCATTTCAAAATTAAATTCCATGGAGTTATTCCCTTATTAAGGTGGTTATTGAATGCTCAACATTGAAAGAATATTTTTGGAATCCTCAACCATAAAAAGTAATAATCATTAATTATGATATAACTCTTATTTTAAAAGTCCAATTAATTTGATATTTTAAGGGGAGATATGAAATTCAATTTGAAACAACCTATAAGAAGGTAAATTTTTATTATTCATAATTATTTTGGGAATAATATGAGCTAACTTTTGGAGGAAATATTTTAGAGGGGAAGCTGTTGTGCCCATTTATTTTCCTATTTTATTATTCTTCTTCTTATTTTTTACATTAGTTTTATTTTAAATGTAATTTTAATTTAGTTTTTTTTAAATTAAATCTAATTCATTCATGGTTTTTATTTTTGTGTCATATTCCACACACCCTTCTTATTATTCTCCATCTTCTTCTCTTTATATTTTATATTTTATTTTTTGATTTCATGTGTGTATTTTCCTGTTCTTCTTCTTCTCATATTAACACCATGGAATATTATACTCATGATTATAAATAAATGACTTGAGTAATATCCCGAGTGATTAATCTGGTGTTTAAACCTAAGGCCATGTTTTCATTTTTCTTTGAGTTAATTCTAAATATTATTTATAGTGGGTGTAATCCTCATTTTTTAGTCTTAAGTTTAACTTATTGATCTACAACTATTTTCTCTCGATTGAGGAGGTGGATGGAGAGTGTTCTTGGAAATCGCTAAATAAAATATGCTTTCATAATTTTGGTAGATTGAGGTGTAAACACATATGGTGGAGTGTGTTCACTAAGTATATTTGAAGTTGGTCAATGAAGGTGCTCTCAAAAAATTTTCTCAGGAGAACTTCCTTTCTTCTTTAATTCCATTCTATTTAGCATTTCATGGTAATTTAAAATTGAATGTTAGTTTTTTTAGTTTTTTATTTCGTTTATCTTTTCAATTTCATTGTTTTTGTAAATATTAAAAACAATAAAAATTTTTATTTTAAGTGAATTAGATTAAGTAGGTGAACCACTGAGAAAACTCCTCAAGTGAGATGACCCTGGCCAACCTCTGTGTTGTATTAGGAAAATAAAATTGTTTTTTCAACACCCTAAGGTAGGTGTGCATCAAGAATCACCAAATATATATGCTATATAATGTTTATAATATAAGTTACTAAAGTGAAGAATTTTTTTACTAGACAAAACCTTTATGAACAAAAATTTTGGACAAAGAAAGTTGTTGAAGTTTTCAAAAGGTAAAGTTTGCATGAAGTTTTCACTAGATGAACCAAATATAGATCATAAAAAAAACCTGATTGGATGGAGGAAAAATTTGTTTTTAAAAACTTTTTTTAGTGTTATAAAATGAGAAAGAAATTTAAAGGAGGAGAAGCCAAAGAAACGGGAAGTCAAATTTTTAATTTTTTTATGAAAATTAAATGGGTGAAATCAAAGTGAGAAATCTGTGTAGTACACCAGACGAAGAAATTTTCATGTGAAAAAAGTATTTAGAAGTTATAAAAACATATTAAACCATATTCAGTAGGTTAGGAGAAATATAAATAGGTATATTTTTTTTCCAAATATAAATTTTATATGAAGTTTTAAAGGAATAATTTTTTTACAAGCTGAGTAAAGTTCAAAGTTTTGAAGTTATAAAGAAGGGTTGCTGAATAAAACATCATAGGTCAAAGATTCATTGGACGAATGAGAATTAGATATACATTATCAATCTCACTGGATGAACACTTCTGGGAAGAGTAAACCAATTGATGTATAAAGTTTGAGTTGAAGGAAATTGAATGTATGAATAAAATCCAAAATCACTGAACAAGAAATTTGGGTGAAGAAAAATTCCAGAAGTGAAGTTTTGTAATTTGATTAATTGTTCTTAAAAGGGTTTTAGATACACATTTTCTAGAAAGAAAGGATGGAAATGATAGATAATTCATGAATGTTCCTGAAGATTCTAGAAGTTTTAAAAAGCATCCAAGTGAATTTTATTTAAGCAGGAGTGACTAATTTTGGAATTTTAGTAAGTGGAAAAATGAATTTGGTTTCCATTTTTTTTCTATCTCAGGAGCACCTATATAAAGGGGTGAAAAGTAAAAGCATACTTAACATTGTTCATACATAAAAAAAGTCAAACCCCTAAAAAATTAGTGTTATAAGTGAGTTTCCAATTGAGATTAGTTTCATGTTAGGGAAGAGTTCCAAATAGATTTTTTTGATCAGGTGCATCAAACAAAGTTTTAGTTTAGAGAAACCAGATAGAGAAATCAGATAGAGTTTCCATGTATATTTTTGAGTAGAAATGGTTTTGATAATCATAAGTAACACATGTTATATACCAGGTGAAATTTTTATTGAATAACAATAGACAAACATTCAACAAATGTTGAAAAGGGCACACCAGAAAGACTTTATTGGATAGAGAAATTGGATGGACTTTCTAGATGAACATTTATGGGGAGAAGAAGTTACAAATATTAATAATTTTTGTTATGGATCATGTTTTGTAAGAATTTTTTTAAACTAATGTGAGTCAGTATAATCATACATATCAAGAGATAGAAGGAGTTTAATGGAAGTGAACTCAAATTTCTATTCAATTCTTTTAATATACAATTTCCATGGACCCATAGGAGTGGCCATGACAAGGATAGAGGTTATCACACTAAGGTTGAACCTTATAAAAATTTCATGCCTTGTTTACTTTATTATATTCGCATGTTTTTGAGTTTGTTAAAAAAGTTGATAAGTAAATTAATCTAACAAGTTATAGGGGTTAATTTTAAAAAATTATGAAATTTGTAAAAATTCATCACTGATTCAACCCCCCTTATCAGTGGTTCAATGATCTTTATGAACTTCAACTGGTATTAGAGGGAAAGTTCCCTTATTGAATCCTTATCATGAAAAAAATCAATTTAGACAAAAATAGAGGTATTCATATATTTTATAGAAAAAATATCATGGTTGGAAAGATAAGATGATACCCTATCTTCTATCACTTTACCTAGATGTTTTAGATGTAACAACAATCGGGTTTCCACCCATTGAGAAAAATGATCCCATGAATTTTATTGAAAAGAGATACATTGTGGTTTATGGGAAGGATATAAATACTATTCTTATGTCTTTTTTAAAGAATGTTTTTATAAAGGTGATGGGTCTTAAAACATCTAAGGAGATTTGGGAAAATCTTGAAAGTATCATCAAGGGAAATACCAAATTAAAAGAAAAAAAGTTACAAATCTGGAGAAGTAAGTTTGAAGATTTCAGAATGAGAGATGAAAAACATATTGATGAGTATTTAACCAGAGTTAATGAAGTTGTGGGTAACATCAAAGGATTTAGATATTCCTTGGAATATTCTACTATTATAAATAACTCATGAGAAACTTCCTTGATAGGTTTGACTCTAAAATTTCTTCCTTAAAAGATAAAGATGATTTATATCTTAATGAAATGCATAACTTTATTATTGCCTATGTAATGAGGAAAGGTCCAAAATTTAAAAATAATATCAAGGATGAAATGGATTTTGAAGCTATGAGAAATATGAATATCCAATATATTTGGAATGTTGACCTCAATGATTCAAAAGAAAAAGAAGACGATGAAACAAATTAGAAGATCATAACTCATATCTAAAAACAATCGAATGGGTAGAAGAAATAATGGAGTAAAACTTCAAATAAAATGTTTTGAGTGTAGAGGAATTGATCATTTTGTTATGAATTTCCCCAATAATAAAGTTAGTAAAAATTAAGATCATTCTGAATGAAAAAATTTATGGAATAAGTGGCAAAAAACTTCTAAGGAAGATAATAAGTACACTGGTGGTAAGAAAAAGTTTTCTAGAAATAGCAGAGTCATGTTGTGTAAGAAATTAAAATATGAATCTAATGACAACAATTATTTAGAATATGAAAGTATAGAAAAAATTAAAAACTTCTTTGAAAATTTTGAAAAAAAGGGAGATTCATCATATAGTAAAGAAGAAGATGGAGTTGAAGAATCTCACAGAGAATATCAACTCAGATATGAACATGTATCATGTCTTGAGCAGAATAAAAAACTTAATAAAGAAATAAAAAATTTTAATAATGAAATTTTAAAGGATATTGAAGGAATGAAACATGTTCTTAAACAAGAGGATTAATATATTAATGATATTATAAACCTTAAACTAAGAATTACTAAACAAGTAAATATGGTGGAAGATCTTAATATGAAACTTAAAGATAAGGAAGACAAGGTTGTAAAACCCAATAAAAACTTTTTGAGGTTGAAAGTACCTTAATAAATATAAAGAAAAATTTAATAAATCTTTAGAATTAAAAGATGAATTATCTCAAGATGCATAGAAATATCATTCCAAGAATCAAGTGAAATCCTCACCCTCTAAATGTAAAAGTTCATCTAATTTCACTAATAATGAAGGTGTTATATTTTTTTGGGAAATATTGGATTGAGAAGGGTTGTGAGAAACCTATCACATAAACAAAATTTGAGATAATCCTTTGTAATAATGTTTCCCCTCACTAGGAGGAAACAAAAATAGAAAGATGCTGCAAACCCTGACAAACTAATTATAAGGAAAGATCGTATTTCTATAGAAGACTGAGATTTAATTGATATTGTTGGTGTTTTGGTATTTTTGGGAACACAGTTTAAAATTTTTGGAAATAACATGACTATTCCCAAAAGTAGGTAAAAATTAAGGGGGAGAAACAACAAAATAAAAAAAATCAACTTTCATAAGCCAAAGGAAGTTGAAAAAAAACCTTAAGATGTTAGAAAAATTACAATGAAAAAATAATTTGATTACCTAGAGGAAGTCTATAGAATATGTGATCAATCTAGTAACTTTAATATAGAATGTATAAAAACTCTTCTAGGACAAGTTTCTTATGCAAGGAAAGAAAAAGAAGCTAGAAATAATAATATTGACAAGACAACACATAAATAAAGAAAAAGGAACAAATAACTGATTCTTAATATTGTTTGTTCCTCACATATGATAGGTGATTTAAAGATCTTGAAATATGTTAAAAATCATGATGGAGGAGTAGTTAATTTTGGAAATAATAGTTTCTTAAAAATTAGAGGAATATAGACTATTGGGATTGAAGCTCAAAAACTGAAATATAATAAATCTTCATACGACAATGGGATAAAACACAACTTACTTAGTGTAAGTCAAATTTGTGATTATGGAAAGGAAGTGATATTTAGAAAATATTCATGTATCATCAGAAGTGTCTAAGATGGTAAAGTTGTTATTAGGGGATAAAGAACCACTAAAAATCTATTTCAAATTAGAGAACTTTGTAACTCATGTTATTTGAGTGTTGAATATGAGATAAAATTATGGAATTATAGGCTCAATTATCTTGGGAAAAAATATAAATAAAATTTCCAAAGTTCATTCTATAAGAAAATTTTCAATGTTGAAAAGGAAAGAAGATGATGTTTTCACAACATGTTAGAAAGGGAAGATGATTGGTAAAAGCTATTAGAAAGTTGAAATTCAATCTGATAGACCTATTGAGTTTATTTACTGGGATATTTATGGTCCAATGATACATCAATAATTAAATAGGATTTATACTTTATAAATTTTATTGATTATTTCACATGGATTACCAACATTATGTTTATGAAGTATAAATCAGTGGATGCAGAAATGTTCATATTTTTTAGAAGAGAAGTTAAGAGAGATTCGAGTGTTTATATACTGAAATTGAGAATGGATGATATAAATTATAACACATATAATTATTTTGAATCATATATAAAGAAACATGGAATTAAACATCAATACAGTGCTCCATAAACCCCTAAAAAATGGAGTTACAGAAAAAAAAGAGTTTAGTGGAAATGGGAAAAAGTATTTTGGAAGAGTATACAATTTATAAGTTTTTCTAGAGATAATATTTTAGTACTGTTATACATTTATAAAAAAAATGTTTGTTAAGTATAGAATCCAACATAAATTCCTATGAAATGTGATGCAACAAAAAACCTTCAGTGAAATATTTCAAAGTTTTTAGGAGTCCTTGCTTACTTAAAATAAAAAATTTAGATCTTGGAAAATTTTATGAAAGAGACGAGGAAGAAATTTTCATGGGATATTCATCCAATATAATAAGTTATAAACTTTGGAATAAATTTTTACAAAATTTGGTGGATTCCTATATTGTGAAATTTGTTGAAAACCCAACTTCCTTATTAAAGTTTGTTGAAAATGTTGTGGAAGATAAATTGAAGACTTCCAATGATAATAACAACAGTGGATATGAAAGTGATCCAAAACAAGTGACTAAAGATTCTGAAGAATCATATGGTGAGGAAAGTGAAAAAAGAAGAAAAACTCTAAAATTTCATACTTTACAAAAATAGGTTGAATATGAAAAAAATATTAGAAATCATTAAGCTACGGTTCAGACCTGAAGAATGTTAGGATTAGAAAACCAAACATCAATTTTTCATAGGTTGAACCGAAATCAGTTTTAGTAGTAGTTGAATATATAGACTTGGTGGATTCTATAAATGAAGTGTTGGATCAGATAAAGAAAAATGAAACCTAGGAACTTGTTCCATGACCAATAGGGAATACTATTATTGGGACAAAATGGGTTTTTAGAAACAAGATGAATGAAAATGAGAATGTTTTAAGCAAGAAATCATGAATTTTTTTATAAAAGATATTCATAGGTGTAAGGTGTGAATTTTAAAGAAACTTTATCCCCCATTGCAAGATTAGAAACCATCATAATGTTATTAGTAGTGGCTACTCAATGTTGTTATAATGTTTTTCAGATGGATGTTATGTCAGCCTTCTGAAATGGATATATTAAGGAAGAAGTTTATATTAAACAAACTTGAGGTTTCCTACATGAAAAATATGGATCCAAAGTATATAAGTAGAATAAATACTTGTATGGATTGAAACAATATCCAGGATCATGGTACTGATAACATGATATTTTCTTGAAAAAGTTGAATTTTTCTAAAGGTAAAGTTGATAGAAACTTATATATTAAGGACATAAACTCAATAACCCTAATTGTTATCATTTATATTGATGTCATACTTTTTTAGGGGATAGAGAAAATTCTTGTAAATAATTTTCTAATTTTTTTTTTGAAATTTCAATTCTTATAGAATTAACTTTCTTCCTGAGTTTACAAGTGAAACAAAAGGATATATAAATTTTCCTATCTCAAGAAAAGTACTTTAGGAAGTTATTACAAAATTTTGGCATGGAATATTCCAAAGAATATTATACTCATATTATAAGGACCCAACCTTAAAACATTACATAATCTTGAATTAAATGGATAATTCACATTGAGGATCTTTTAAGGTTTAGAGTTTTAGATAATTAGGCCATAACTATTACGTTACATAGAAAATTACAAAGTTGACACTTCTAATCAGTTTCCATTTTTTTTCAAAAAATAAAAACTCTTGAAAAAAAGAGTCATGTCTAGTTCAATTTATTAAACAGCATGACTTTTCCTTGATCCCATCCTTCACCCTATTCATCTTTAAGTCATGTGAAATACATTTAAAAACTTGGGATGAGCATAAAAAGCTCAGTAGGGGTTATAAAATAAAGAAAAAAAATCATTAGTCCATCAAAACATAATCTTTTAAAATACCCCATGAAATCATAAGATTTATGAATAACACATAGAAATCATAAATCATAAAGGTAACTTGTGGCATCCATAACATACTTACATTGTAGCTTTCACAGCTACGTAGGGAGTTACATTTGGAATACCCATCACAGTATATTCCTTAAATCTATTAGGAGAAACATTATCGTTTACCTCCGTCACATTAACCAATGCATTGGAGAGCTATCTCGGGCTCACCCGCCCTAGTTTTATCACAGAACCACCCGAATACATAAACAATGCCCAAGAACCATAACATATTCATAACACATAAAACAAACTTAAAGGAAAGATTACATTTCCACATAATTTTAAATATATTGAAAGAAAAAATCCATTATAAAAACCATTTTCAATACCAAAATACGTAAAAGATTATATGGTATTTATTTTCCATTTAAAAACATTACGGCTTGTTAAATAATCCAAAAATAAAATAACACTCGTGGCGGAGGAAAGGTCATTGTCACCGCGTATGTTAAAAAGAAACATTCCTTTTTGTCATTTAGTAAAATTATTTGTAGAGAAAATATTCCTTTTAATGAAATTAAAAGTCAAAGGGGTTTATACACCATATAAAAAAAAGCCGTGTATAAATCAAAATATGCCTCAATGAAAGGAGATTGAGACGAAGTCCCTTATCTCGTGTCCGACTTGACCCATTTGTTATTTAATATCCTGAATAATAAAATAAAGTTAATTTATACTTGCTTTAGAACCCTTTTCAAGTTTATCATTCCTTTTATATCACTTATTAACATGTTATAAACATTACATAATCATTTAAGTTAATAATGGTCATTTTGTCGATATTTAGTACTTGAGTCAAAAATAAACTTCTTATAATTACAAGTTGTTCACGTGGTCAAAAGTCTATTATCTCCAGAATGATATTAATGATGTAGATAATATATATATCATATATATCCAGTATATATATTTATTTATAATAGTACATAACATTTGGAGATAATAAATGAAATGCACCGTTCATGGAGATGGTAAGACGTACGTACGCATGAACGCTACTTTCATTTCTATTTCATATTTATTGGAATGAAAAATTAATGATACATAGGTATATTATAATTCCATTATAATATAATATATATAATTTCAGTAACTCTATCCTTTATACGTTCCACGTATGGCATGAATGAGTCATACCACTTTGAGGGGGTGGTAGTCTGCACTTCCTGGAATAAAATTATCGCATTTACCCATTATGGAAACCATAAAGGTATGATATAAATTAAAAATACAGAAGTATATAGAAAATATAAATATAATATATATAACATATAAATATAGTTCCATCTTAATGTCCTCCATAAGTGGTGGTAGGATAAGATTGAACAATTATCGTTTCGTGAGGCAGTAGTTCGCCGTCCACAGAGACAATATGTTCTTTACCCATTAGACGGAGGTTTGTGTAAGTGTAGTTCAAATAATTCTCATAATAAAAACCTAGTATATTAGGATAATTGTGTTGTAACAAAATAAAGGAATAAAAAGAGTTTATGTGGTTGGAGAAGTAAAATAAAAGAAAAGAACTTAAGAGAAGACGTTACCTTTAAATCGGGTAACTCCCTTTGGTTTGAACCAAAAGGATTTATTGAAGTGCCTTCTACCTAAGATAAGGATTCTAGGTGGAAGATAGGGATTGTTAGAGCTTATTTGGGTAGAATTTGGACAAGAAAAGGGGCTTGAGATGTGTGAGTAATGGGTTAGAGGGGATGTCTTTTTATAAGGGGGGAGGAGGGGCTCTTTAGGAAAGTTTGAAAATATTATTTTATTATATAATGATTTTCGGTTTCTAAAGGTCCAAAACTTATTAAAGTAGAATATAAAATGACTCTTGTTCGAAATAAAATCATCCAATAAGAATTTGACAAGTTTTGGATATTTTTTTAATCTTTATAATCTTATTTATTTAAATCATTCATTGATGAGGTAAACACTGCATCATTATTGTGTCATAAATAATTTTATTTATTTGATGTCTAAAAATTATAAATAAAATACCATGATGTGGGAAATATTTTTAGCTTTCTAATTAATATTTATATTCAAATATATAAATTATATAACCCCACATTAAAATTGTTTTAGCAAAACAATACATGTTTATGATATTTTTATTTTTACTTTAAATAAAAAGTTATTAATGTCATTATCTTACACAAATGGATTTAAAAGGACAAAAATCTCACCCAAGGATTTTATTGGTCATCCATGACTCATAAAATAAGGTTAGGACAAGTGTTAAGGTAATTTTATATTATTATAATACTATTTTTACCTTGAATTACCCTATTTATCTTTAACCGTAGTAAATAAAAGTCAAAAGTTACTATTCACCAAAAATTATTTTAATCTTATTGAACCACATTTTACTTACTAATAACAACCATGTATGTTATATTTTTGAAATTCAATGCACAGAAGTGGTAAAATTTCATTTAAATGAAGAAGTTGGTTTTTTAACTACTACTTAGTGTTTTCACTATTCATCAAAAATTGAAGTTTTTTAGAAAAATAAAAAAAATTCCGCCTAAGCTATATTTGATATTCTGAGTTAAAAAATGATGTCTAATTTACCAAATTTAAAACATAGAAGTTGTATTAATTAATTTAAAATTAATTCTCGTTGTCAAAACAAAAAGCGTATTTTTAAGAAATAATAACTATTAAAAGATTGACACTTATTTATATCCAATTTCAAAGAGAAATTACTTACAATGACCAATATTGGATTAAATTGTAAAAATATAATCTAATTACACTTTAAAAACAATTAAAATATAATCTAACCATATAAATAAATTATATTAAAAGGCAATTTTGAATGAAAATACAATATTTTCACTATTCATTAAAAAATGAATTTTATCAGAAAAATACCAAAAATTTACCCAAAGTAAATATTGATGTCCTGATTCTAAAGAAGAATTTTATTTTGTCAAATAGAACATATAAAAGTGACCAAAACTATATTTAAAGAGTATTTAACATCAAAAGGTGGTAAATTGACTTTTAATGAATATTAGAGTATTTGTGCTTAAAATTAGATTCATTCACATTTTAAGCCTCTAAATTTTATTAGATAAATGTAAAAATATTTAACAAATATGTATAATCATATTGTAGTTAGTTCTGTTCATTTCTACCAATACAATGACTAGACATTAAATACCATTTAAAATAATATTATATTATTATTTTTCAGTATGACTCATCGTTGTGTGCAATGTAAGATTTCAAAGAAACCCGTTGTTGCGTATCGGGTATTCCATCGAACATGGCATCCCCTTTAAAGTAAAATTAATATTTAATTCAAAAATTTTAATAAATATGAAAACATATTATTCTTTATTTACCTAGGATGTTACATCCTTTCCCCATTTTGGAAATTGCATCCTCACAATTTTATTCACTTATCAAATAAGTGGGGGTATTTGTCCCTCATAGCATTTTTAGATTCCCACGTTGCCTCATCAACCATATAGTTTTTCCACAAAACATTTACCTGATGAATTACCTTATTCTACAACACTTTCTCTCTTCGGTCAAGAATCTGAAATGGTTGTTCCTTATAAGAGAGATTCTCTTCCAACTGAACAACCTATGGGCTCAAAACACGAGATGAATCTGACATATACTTTTTCAACATTGAAACCTGAAAAACATGTTGTACCTAGGATAAACTTGGAAGTAAAGCTACTCTGTACAAAACTGATCCAACTTTATCTAGGATTTCATAGGGTCCAATAAACCTCAGACTCAACTTTCCCTTCTAGCCAAAACACATCACACTTTTCCATGGAGAAACTTTGGGAAAGACATGATCACCTACCTTAAAAGAAAGATCCTTCCTCCAGTTATTCGCAAAAATTTTCTGCCTACTCTAAGATATTATCATGTGCTTCTGAATCAACTGAACTTTTTCTACCATCTCTTCTACCAATTATGGTCCCATATACTTCCTTTGAGCTACTTCATCCCAAAAAGTTAGATTTCGACACTGCTTCCCATATAATGCCTCTAATGGATCCATATGTATACTATAATGAAAACTGTTATTATAAGAAAATTCATCCAAAGAAAGATGTTGGTCCCAACTTCCCTGGTAATCCAGTTAACAACCACGTAGCATATCCTCCAAGGTCTGAATTGTTCGTTCTAACTACCCATCTGATTGAGGATAAAAAGCTATAATAAAATTTAATTCAGTACCCAATGACTTTTTAAGGCCTATTTCTAAAAGTTATAAGTAAACCTAGGATCACAATTAGATACAATGGAGAAGAGAAATCCATGAAACCTGACTATCTCTTTAACATACAACCGAGAAAGTTTATTTAGAGAAATTTTTTCTCAAATATGAAGAAAATGAGAAGATTTAGTCAATAAATCAACAATAACACAGATTTCATTTTTTCCTCTAGATTTATTTGGTAATCCAACAATGAAGTCCATGGATATATTTTCCCATTTCCACTCTAGCACTGGTAAAGGATGAAGCATCCCTTTTGGTAACTGCTACTCTACTTTAACCTGTTGACAATTCAAACACTTCACAGTAAAGTCAGCAATATCTCTTTTCATTCCATCCCACCAGTAATACTCCCAAAGATCTCTGTACATCTTAGTAATTCCAAGATGAACTGAAAATGGGGAACTATAAGCTTAACATAACAACTATTTCTTAAACTGTGAATTAAACGACACACATAATCTCTTTCCAAATCTCAAAATACAATCATTATCAATGTTAAAATCAGGAAACTTACACTTCTGAAACAACTCTATTTTTTTCTGCAACTCACTGTCTTCCTTCTGCGCTTACTTTATTTTGTCTAATAGAGATGATTTCACTGACACCTGAAACAAAATAGAGGAATTTACTGCTCCAATAACTTCTATGACAAAGTTTATCAAGTCTTTAATCAAAGCATCTTGTTCCAAATGTAATATGGTTAATATAGCATTACTTTTTCAGCTCAAAGCATCAACCACTTTATTTGACTTTCCTGGATGGTAATGAATCGTGCAATCATAATCCTTGATTAATTTCAGCTATCTCCTATGTCTCATGTTCAATTATTTTTGATTGAATATATTTCAAACTTTTGTGATCAGTATATATATCACACTTTACTCCAAACAAATTATGTCACCAAATTTTTAAAGCAAAAACAACATTAGCTAATTACAAATCATGTGTAGGGTAATTTAACTCGTGAGGTTTCAACTGACATGAAGCATAAGCAATTACCTGATCATTTTGCATAAGTACATAACCAATTCCTTTCAACAAAGCATCACTGTAGATAAATAACTCACCATTTCTAGATGGTAATTCCATAACGGGATCATTCACCAATCTTCTTTTCAATTCCTAAAAACAATCATCACTTTATTTTTTCCAAATGAACTTAACACCTTTTCAAGTTAACTTAGTAAGTGGGATAGATAACCGTGAAAAATTTTCAACAAACCTCCAGTAATAACATTCCAAACCAAGAAAACCATGGATCTCGGTAATATTTTTGGGTCTTGGCCATTCTTCAACAACATTTGTTTTAGTAGGATCAACAGTTATGCCATTTTTTGAAATAATGTGACCAAGGAATGAATTTTTTTATAACCAAAACTCACACTTTCTGAATTTCCCAAATAGTTTCTTTTCTTTTAAGGTTTGCAAGAAAACTCTTATATGAATTTCATGGTTCTATTTACTTTTAGAATAAATCAAAATATCATCAATGTACACAACCAAAAAATTATCCAAGAACTTACAAAAAATTCTATTCATAAGATCCATGAATACAGCAGGTGCATTGGTTAACCCAAAAGGCATAACTAAAAATTCATCATGGCCATATCTAGTATGAAATACAGTCTTCAGAATGTCTATTTCCTCTACTTTCAATTGATGGTACCCTGAACTCAAATCAATCTTTAAAAAATACTGATCTCCCTCGATATGATCAAACAAATCATCGATATGAGCCAAAAGATACTTGTTCTTAACAACGATGTTATTCAATTATCTATAATCAATGCAAAGTCTCATTGAACAATCTTTATTTTTAACAAACAAGATATGAGTACCCCATGGTGATGTGCTAGGTCAAATGAAACCTTTACCTAATAACTCTTTCAATTGCTTCTTTAACTCTAAAAGTTCAATTTGATTCATTCGATAAGGGGGTTTTAAAATTGGCTTAGCATCAAGAAATAAGTCAACAATAAATTCAACTTCCCGATCAGGTATAATACCAGGCAACTCATCAAGAAAAACATCAAGGTACTCATTTAACACTAACACATCATTAATCTATATAGTTCATTTATTTTCATCAATATGTGCAAGTTAACATTCATTTCCATATTTTACTAGCTTCTCACATTCCTGATATGTTATCAAAAGTGTGGGTTCATTCTTGTACATAAACTAAAAATAATTCTAAAAGGAAACCTATTTAGATCTGTAGCCAATCTTAGCATGATAAACAAAAGTCAATCCATACCAAAAAATAACATCAAACTCTACTAGAGGAAAAAAATAAGGTTTGTAGGTAGATTATTTCTGCACACAAGGACATGAATGTTCTTATAATTTCTTTTTATCTCAAAATTACCCCCCATGTTTTTACCATAAGTTTAGGATTCATATCTTGATATGGAATTCCCAATTTACTAGAAAATGTCTCAGAAATGAATGAATGTGTAGACCTTGAATCAAACAACACATTGACATAATATGAACAAAAAAATATTGTACCTAATACTACTTCATTTGATGGACCAACATCTGCTGAAGTAGTTGAAAAGGATTTCACCACCCCTTTCTACTTGTAGTCTGACTGCTTTCCCTTATTTTAGTTCTTCATTGGACACTCATTTGCATAATGACCCATTTCATTGCACTTAAAACATTTTACTGACTGTAAATTAGATTTTTTATTACCATTAACTTGATCTTTTTTAGTGAAATTACGAGCCTTATGTCTCATTTTACCACATTGGTAGAACTTATCATAATTAAAAATACATTCCCCACCATGATTTTTACCACAATTTTCACAAACTGTAAACTTAAGTTTATTACCATCATACTTTTTTTAAAGAGTTCTTCCCTTTCATCTGCCACCTCGACCTCTTATTCTATTGTTTTTCAAAGAACACCTGATCATCATCAAACTCCATTTACACCTTCTCCGCACATCGAACAAGTTTTTCATAACTTTTGAACTCACAAGAAGCTAAATCCCTTAGATAATTTGTCTTTAATCCTAAGTAAAAATGGTTGATTTTACAATCAATATCTCATATGAAATTTGGAGCATACCATGCCAGTCGAGTGAATTGTTCTTCATAAGAAGCCACTGAATCATCCTCCTGCCTCAATTTTAGGAATTGTTTTTCCATCCTAAGATGAACCACCTTAAGAAAATATTTCTCAAGAAACATAACTTTGAATTCATCCCAATCTATATCATCAATCTCCTCACTATCCATGATATTTTCACCATCGACCACCACTGATCGGATTCACCTTTAAAATGGTAAACAACAAGACCAACCTTTTGATCCACACATCGAACAAGTTTTTCATAACTTTTGAACTCACAAGAAGCTAAATCCCTTAGATACATTGTCATTAATCCTAAGTAAAAATGGTTGATTTTATAATCAATATCTCGTATGAAATTTGGAGCATACCATTCCAGTCGAGTGAATTTTGCTTCATAAGCAGCCACTGAGTCATCCTCCTGCCTCAATTCTAGGAATTGTTTTTCCATCCTAAGATGAACCACCTTAAGAAAATATTTCTCAAGAAACATAACTTTGAATTCATCCCAATCTATATCATCAATCTCCTCGCTATCCATGATATTTTCACCATCGACCACCACTGATCGGATTCACCTTTAAAACAGTAAACAACAAGACCAACCTTTTGATGTTCTGAACACCCCATGACATCCAAAATCTTTTCCAGTGCTTTAATGCAACCTTATACTAGCACATGGTCAGAGGATACTCTGAATGATGGGTGTTGTTTCATCATTAAATACTCCACTAATAACATAGTTCTCTATGGTTGATCTGGATTATCTCATGCATGGATACCACCACCATTTATTTCCTGAGTCAACTGGGCCATCACTACAAAAAACTGTTCAGTTTCGATTCCGACCATCTCAGGTTGCTGATTTGGAAGGTTGTATTCCTCCTGATGTCGTCCCATCATAGATTCCCTATTTCCCATGTAGAAAACCATTATTAACACAAAAATATCTCAGGTAAAGCAACATGGTAATTTGTAAAAGCTATAACATTTCAGTCTTACCATAAATTAATTTATAGACATTAATTTAACAATATTTTAACTCCTAAAGTTGTCTAAACCGACCTCTGATACCAACTATAAGGACCCACGCTTAAAAAATTACCTAATATTGAATTAAATGGATAATTCACATTGAGGACATTTTCAGGTTTAGATTTTTAGAGAATTAGGCCATAAATATTACATTACATCAAAAATTACAAAGTATACACTTCTACTCAGTTTCCATTTTTTTCATAAAATAAAAACTTTTAAAAAAAAGAGTCATGTCTAGTTCCATGTTTTAGACAACATGACTTTTCCTTGATCCCATCCTTGACCCTATTCATCTTTAAGTCTTGTGAAAAAATTTTCAAAACTTGGGATGAGAATAAAAATCTCAATAAGGGTTATAAAATAAAGAGAAAAAACATTAGTCCATCAAAACATAGGTTTTTTTAACACACCTCATGAAATCATAAGATTTATGAAAAACACATAGAAAACATAAATCATAAAGGTAACTTTTGGCATCCATAACATACTTACGTTGTAGCTTTCACAGTTACATAGGGAGTTACATTTGGAATACCCATCAAAATATATTCCCTAAATATATTAGGAGAAACATTATTGTTTACCTCTGTCATGTTACCCAATGTATTGAAGATCTATCTCATGATCCCTCTCCCTAGGTTTATCATGGAACCACCCGTATACGTAAACAATGCCCAAGAACCATAACATATTCATAATGCATAAAACAAATATAAAGGAAAGATAAAATTTCCACATCATTTTAAATATATTGACATAAAAAATCCATTATCAAAACAATTTTCAATACCAAAATACGTAAAAGATTATATGGTATTAATTTTCCATTTAAAAACATTACGACTTGTTAAGGAAGCAAAAAATCAAATAACGCTCGCGACAGTGGAAAGGTCGTTGTCACCACGTACGTTAAAAAGAAACATTCCTTTTTGTCATTTTGTTAAACGATTCATAGATAAAATATTTATTTTAATGAAATTAAAAGTCAAAGGGGTTTATAAACCATATAAAATAAATTCGTGTATAAATCAAAATATGCCTCAATGAAAGGAGATTGAGACGAAGTCCCTTACCTCATGTCCAACTTGACCCGTTCGTTCTTTAATCTGTTGAATAATAAAATAAAGTTAATTTATAATTTCTTAAGAACATTTTAAAGTTTATTACTCCTTTTATATCACTTATTACAATGTTATAAACATTACTTAATCATTTAAATTAATAATGATCATTTTGTCGATATTTGGTACTTGAGTCAAAAATGAACTTCTTATAATTACAAGTTGTTTATGTGGTCAAAATTCCATTATCTCCAGAATGATATTCATGATGTAGATATCATATATATCATATATATCCATTATATATATGTATTTATAATAGTACATAACATTTGAAGATAAGAAATGAAATGCATCGTTCATGGAGACGGTAAGACATTTGTACGCATGAACGCTACTTTCATTTCTATTTCATATTTAATGTAATGAAAAATTAATGATAAATAGATATATTATAGTTCCATTATAATATCATATATATAATTTCAGTAAATCCATACTTTATACATTTCATGTATGGCATGAATGAGTCATATCACTTTGAGGGGGTGGTAGTCCGTACTTCCTCAAATGAAATTATTGTATTTACCCATTATGGAAACCCTAAATGTATGCTATAAATGAAAAATATAGAAGTATAGAGACAGTATAAATATAATATATATAACATATAAATAAATTTCCATCTTAATGGCCACCATAAGAGGTGGTAGGAGAAGATTGAACATTCATTATTTCGTGAGGCAGTAGTTCACCGTCCACAGAGACAGTATGTTCTTTACCCATTAGATGAAGGTGTGTGTAAGTGTAGTTTGAATACCTATCATAACAAAAAACTAGTATATTTAGGATACCGATTTTGTTATAAAATAAAAGATTAAAAAGAGTTTAGGGGGTTGGATAAGTAAAATAAAAGAAAAGAATTTAAGAGAAGACGTTACCTTTAAATCGGGTAACTCCATTTGGTTTGATCCAAAAGGATTTCTTGAAGTGACTTATCCCTAATGTAAGGCTTCTTGGTGGAATAGAGGGATCTTGAGAGATTTTTTGGGTAGAGGTTGGATGATCCAAGGAGCTTGATAGGTGTGAGTAATGGGTTAGAGGTGAGGGATTTTTATATGGGGGAGGAGGGGCTCTTTAGGAAAGTTCAAAAATATTATTTTAATATATAATGACATTCAGTTTCTAAAGTCCAAAACTTATTAAAATACATGATAAAATGACTATTGTTTGAAATAAAATCATCCAATAATAATAGGACAAGTTTTTTATATTGTTTAATCTTTATAATCTTATTTATTTAAATCATTCATTAATGAGGTAAACACTGCATCATTATTGTGTCATAAATAATTTTATTTATTTGATGTCTAAAAATTATAAATAAAATAACATGATGTAGGAAATATATTTAGAATTATAATGAATATTTATAGTCAAATATATCAATTATATAACCCCACATTAAAATTGTTTTAGAAAAACAATACATGTTTATGATATTTTTTTACTTTAAATAAAAAGTTAGTAATGTCATTATCTTACCCAAATGGATTTAAAAGGCCAAAAATATCACACAAGGATTGTATTGGTCAGCCATGACTCATCCAATAAGGTTAGGACAAGTGTTAAGGTAACTTTATATTATTATAATATTATATTTACCTTGAATTACCCGATTTACCTTTAACCGGTAAATTAAAGTCAAAATTTACTATTCACCAAAATTTATTTTCATCTTTTTCAAACATATTTTACTTACTAATAAAAACCATGTAAGTTGGATTTTTAAAATTAAATTCAAAAAAGTGGTAAAATTTCATTTAAAGGAAGAAGTCGGTTTTTTAACTACTACTCATCGTTTTCACTATTCATCAAAAATTGAAGTTTTTCAGAAAAATACCAAAATTTTTGCCTAAGATATATTTGATATTATGAATTAAAAAATTATGTACACTTTACCAAATTAAAAATACAAAAGTTTCATTAATTAATTTAAAATTAATTCCCGTTGTCAAAACAAAAAGCATGTTTTTAAGAAATAATAACTATCAAAAGATTGACACTTGTTTATGTCCAATTTCAAAATGAAATTACCTCCAATGACCAACATTGGATTAAATAGTGAAAATATAATATAATTACACTTTAAAAACAATTAAAAATATAATCTAACCATATAAATAAATTAGATTAAAAGGCAGTTTTGAATTAAAATACAATTTTTATCACTATTCATTAAAAAATAAATTTTATCAGAAAAATACCAAAAATTTACCCAAAGTAAATTTTTATGTTCTGATTCTAAAGAAGACTTTTATTTTGTCAAATATAACATATAAAAGTGACCAAAACTATATTTAAAGAGGGCTCACCATCAAAAGGCAGTAAATCGATCTTTTAATTAATATTATAGTATTTATGATTAAATTTAGATTCATTCACGTTTTAAGCCTCTAAATTTTATTGGATAACTGTAAAAACATTTAACAAACATTTATAATCATAATATAGTTAGTTCTATTCATTCTCCCCAATACAATGGCTAGATGTTAACTACCATATAAAATAATATTATATTACTATTTTTCAGTATGACTCATCGTTGTGTGCAATGTAAGATTTCAAAGAAACCCGTTTGTTGCATATCATGTACACCATCGAACAAAGAATCCCCTTTAAAGTAAAATTAATATTTAATTCAAAAATTTTAATAAATATGAAAATGTATTATTCTTTATTTACCTGAGATGTTACATCCTTCCCCCCTTTTGGAAATTGAGTCCTCGCAATTTTATTTACTTATCAAATAAGTGGGGGTATTTATCCCTCATAGAATTTTAAAATTCCCAAGTTGTCTCTTCAACCATATGGTTTTTCCAAAAAAACTTTACCTGATGAATTACCTTATTCCACAACACTTTCTCTCTTCCATCAATAATCTGAACTGGTTATTCCTTATAAGAGATAATCTCTTCCAACTGAACTACCTTTGGTCCAAAAACATGAGGTGAATCTGGAATATACTTTATCAACATTGAAACATGAAAAACATTGTGTACCTGGGATAAACTTGGAGGTATCTGTATGCAACTGATCTAACTTTTTCTAGGATTTCAAAGGGTCCAATAAACCTTAGACTCAGCTTTCCCTTCTTGCCAAAACACATCACACATTTCCATGGAGAAACTTTGAGAAAGAAGTGATCACCTACCTCAAAAGAAATATCCTTCCTCTAGTTATTTGCATAACTTTTCTGCCTACTCTGATCTGTTCTCATGTTCTTATGAATCAAGTGAACTTTTTCTGCCATCTCTTCTACCAATTCTGGTCTCATCAACTTCCTTTCAGCCACTTCATCCCAAAAATCTAGAGTTTGACATTGATCCCCATATAATGCATCAAATGGATCCATAAGTATATTGGAATGAAAACTGTTATTATAAGAAAATTAAACCAAAGAAAGTTGTTGGTCCCAACTTCCCTGGTAATCTAGTGAACAACCACGTAACATATCCTCCAAGGTCTGAATTGTTTATTCTGACTTCCCATCTGATTGTGGATGAAAAACTATACTAAAATTTAATTCAGTACCCAACAACTTCTGAAGGCATTTCCAAAAGTTAGAAGTAAACTTGGGATCATGATCAGATACAATGGAGAGGGGAACTCTATGCAACCTGACTATCTCTTTAACATACACCGAGAAAGTTGAACTAGAGACAAAGTATCTCTAATAGGAAGGAAATGAGCATATTTAGTCAATCGATCAACAATAACCCACGTTGCATTATTACCTCAATATGTCTTTGGTAATCCCATAACTAAGTCCATGGATATATTTTCCCATTTCCACTCTGGAACCAGTAAAGGATGAAGCATACCTTTCGGTAACTACCGCTTTTCTTTAACCTGTTGACAAGTAAAACACTTCACAGTAAAGTCAGAAATATATCTTTTCATTCCATCCCACTAGTAATACTCTGGAAGATCTCTGTACATATTAGTACTGCCAGGATGAACTGAAAATGGAGAACTATGAGCTTCACATAACAATTCATTATTCAACTGTGAATCACAATGCATATATAATCTCTTTCTAAATCTCAAAATATAATCATTATCAATGTTAAAATCAAGCAACTTACCCTTCTGAACCAACTCTAACTTTTTCTGCAACTCATTGTCTTCCTTCTGCGCTTGCTTTATTCTGTCTGATAGAGATGATTTCACTAACACATGAAACAAAATAGAGGAATTTCCTACACCAAAAACTTTTATGCCAAAGTTCATCAAGCCTTTAATCAAAGGATCTTGTTCCAAATGTAACAAGGTTAATGTAGCATTACTTTTTAGACTCAAAGCATCAGCCAATTTATTTTCCTTTCTTGGATGGTAATGAATCATGCAATCATAATCCTTAATTAATTCTAGTCATCTCCTCTATCTCATGTTAAATTCTTTTTGAGTGAATATATACTTCAAAATTTTGTGATTAATATATATTTCCCACTTTACTCCATACAAATGATGTCTCCAAATTTTTAAAGCAAAAACAACATCACCTAATTCCAAATCATGTGTAGAGTAATTTAACTCATGAGGTTTCAACTGATGTGAAGCATAAGCAATTACCTGATCATTCAGCATAAGGACACAACCAAGTCCTTTCAATGAAGCATCACTGTAGATAACAAACTCAACATTTCTAGAAGGCAATGCCAAAATAGAAGCATTCACCAATATTCTTTTTAATTCCTAAAAACAATAATCACATTCTTTTTTCCAAATGAACTTAACACCTTTTCAAGTTAACTTAGTCAGTGGGCTAGATAACCATGAAAAATTTTCAACAAACCTCTAGTAATAACCTTCCAAACCAAGAAAACTATAGATCTCAGTAATATTTGTGGGTCTTGACCATTTTTCAACAATATTTGTTTTAGTATAATCAATAGTTATTCCATTTTTTGAAACAATGCGACCGAGGAATGAAATTTTTTGTAACCAGAACTCACACTTGATAAATTTCCCATACAATTTCTTTTCTTTTAAGGTTTGCAAGACAAACCTTAAATAACTTTCATGGTCCTATTTACTTTTAGAATAAACCAAAATATCATCAATGAACACATCCAAAAACTTATCCAAGAACACATTGAAAATTCTATTCATAAGATCCATGAATACAACAAGTGCATTGGTTAACCCAAAAGACATAACTACGAATTCATAATGGCCATATCTAGTATGAAATGTGGTCTTAAGAATGTATGCTTCCTTTACTTTCAATTGATGTTACCCTGACCTCAAATCAATCTTCGAAAAATACTGAGCTCCCTGGAGATAATCCAACAAATCATCAATATGAGGAAAAGGATACTTGTTCTTAATAGTGATGTTATTCAATGCTCTATAATCAATGAAAAGACTCATTGAACCATATTTCTTTTTAACAAACAAGACAAGGGCACCCCATGGAGATGTACTAGGTCAAATGAAACCTTCATCTTTTTTTAAAGGTTGGGGCCGAAGCCTCAATTTATTATTTAAAGCAAAGATGGAATTCCCAATTTACTAGAAAAATTCTCAGAAATGAACAAATGTGTAGACCCTGAATCAAACAACACATTGGCATAATCTGATCAAACAAATAGTGTACCAGATACTACTTCATTTGATGGACCAACATCTACTGAAGTAGTTGTAAAGGATTTCACCACCCCTTTCTGCTTGTAGTCCAGCTGATTTACCTCTGTTGAGTTCTTCGTTGGACACTCATTTGCATAATGACCCATTTCATTGCACTTAAAACATTTTACTGACTATAAATCAGATTTTGTCTTACCATTAACCTGATCTTTTTCAGTGAAATTGAAAGCCTTATCTCCCATTTTACCACATCGGTAGCACTTACTATAATTCAAAAGACATTCCCCATCATGCTTTTTACCACAATTTTTACAAACCGTAAACTTAAGTTTCTTACCATATTTTTTTTTGAAGAGTTCTTCCCTTTCGTCTTCCACCTCAACCTATTATTCTGTTGTTTTTAAAAGAACACCTGATCATCAACATACTCCATTTCAACCTTCTTCGCACAACAAACAAGTTTTTCATAACTTTTGAACTCATGAGAATCTAAATACCTTCAATACTTTGGCTTTAATCCTGAGTAAAAATGGTTGATTTTACTATTAAGATCTCATATGAAATTTGGAGCATACCTTTCCAATCAAGTGAATTTTAGTTCATAAGTAGCCATTGAGTCATACTAATACTTCAATTCCATGAATTGTTTTTCCATCCTAAGATGAACCACCTTTGGAAAATATTTCTCAAGAAACATACCTTTGAATTCATCCAAATCAAGAGCATCAATATCCTCATTATCCCTGATATTTTTTACCATAGACCACCACTGATCGGCTTAACCTTCAAAACAGTAAATAACAAGACTAACCTTTTGATGTTTTAAACACCCTATGACATCAAAAATATTTTCCAGTGCTTTAATCCACAATTTTTCTATCATAGGGTCAGGAGATCCTCTGAATGATGGGGGATGTTGCCTCATGAAATGATCCATTACTGACATGTTCCTCTATGGTTGATCTGGATGATCTCATGCATGGATACCACCACTATTTATATCCTGAGTCAATTGTGCCATCACTGCAACAAACTATTCAGTTTTGATTCTGACTATCTCAGGTTACTAATTTGAAAGGTTGTCTTCCTCTTGATGTCGTCCCATCATAGCTGCCCTATTTCCACTACGGAAAACCATTATAAACATAAAAATATATTAGTCGAAGAAACATGATAATCTGTAAATGCTATATCATTTCAATCTTACCATAAATTAATTTATAGACATTAATTTAACAATATCCTAACTCCTAAAGTTGTCTAAACCGATCTCTGATACCGACTATAAGGACCCAACCTTAAAACATTACATAATCTTGAATTAAATGGATAATTAATAATGAGGATCTTTTTAGGTTTATATTTTTAGAGGATTAGGCCAAAACTGTTACATTACATCAAAAATTACATAGTAGACACTTCTACTCAGTTTCCATTTTTTCATAAAATAAAAAATCTTGAAAAAAAGAGTCATGTCTAGTTCCATGTTTTAGACAGTATGACTTTTCCTTGATCCCATCCTTGACCCTATTCATCTTTAAGTCCTGTGAAAAACATTTCAAAACTTGGGATGAGCATAAAAATCTCAGTAAGGGTTATAAAATAATGAAAAAAAATTAGTCCATCAAAAAATAAGCCTTTTAACATACCTCATGAAATCATAAGATTTATAAAAAAACACGTAGAAAACATAAATCATAAAGGTAACTTGTGGAATCCATAACATACTTACATTGTAGCTTTCACAGCTATGTAGGGAGTTACATTTGGAATACCCATCACAGTATATTCCCTAAATCTCTTAGGAGAAACATTATCATTTACCTCTGTCACGTTACCCAATGCATTGGAGAGCTATCTCAGTCTCACCTACCCTAGGTTTATCATAGAACCACCTGTATACATAAATAATTCTCAAGAGACATAAAATATTCATAACACATAAAACAAACATAAAAGAAAGATAACATTTCCACATAAATTTAAATATATTGACATAAAAAATACATTATCAAAACCATTTTCAATACCAAAATACATAAAAGATTATATGGTATTTATTTTCCATTTAAAAACATTATGTCTTGTTAAGGAAGCCAAAAATCAAATAACGCTCGCGGCGGTGGAATGGTCGTTGTCACCGCCTATGTTAAAAAGAAACATTCCTTTTTGTCATTTAGTTAAATGATTTGTAGAGAAAAGAGTCCCTTTTAATGAAATTAAAAGTAAAAGGAGTTTATACACCATATAAAATAAAGTCATGTATAAATCAAAATATGCCTCAATGAAAGGAGATTGAGATGAAACCCCTTACCTCATGTCCGACTTGACCCGTTCGTTATTTAATCTCCTGAATAATAAACTAAAGTTAATTTATACTTACTTAAGAACCTTTTTCAAGTTTATTATTCCTTTTATATCACTTATTACAATGTTTTAAATATTACATAATCATTTAAGTTAATAATGGTCATTTTGTTGATATTTGGTACTTGAGTAAAAAATGAACTTCTTATAATTACGAGTTGTTCATGTGGTCAAAAGTCCATTATATCCTGAATGATATTAATGATGTAGATATCATATATATAATATATATTCATTATATATATATATATATATATATGTATTTATAATATTACATAACATTTGGAGATAAGTAATGAAATGCATCATTTATGGAGATGGTAAGCCATACATACGCATGAGCGCTACTTTCATTTCTATTTCACATTTAATGGAATGAAAACTTAATGATACATTGGTATGTTATAATTACATAATAATATAATATATATAGTTTCTATAACTCCATCCCTTATATGTTCCACATATGTCATGAATGAGTCATATCACTTTGAGGGGGCGTTAGTCCGCACTTCCTCAAATAAAATTATCGTATATACCCATTATGGAAACCATAAAGGTATGCTATAAATGAAAAATAAATAAGTATAAATACAATATAAATATAATATATATAACATATAAATACATTGTCATATTAATGTCCACCATAATAGGTGGTAGGAGAATATTGAACAATCATCATTTTGTGAGGCAGTAGTTCACCGTCCAAAGAGACAGTATGTTATTTACCCATTAGACAGAGGTGTGTGTAAGTGTAGTTAAAATACTTCTCATAAAAATAACCTAGTATATTTAGGATACTTTTTTTGTTATAAAATAAATGAATAAAAAAGTTTATGGGGTTTGAGAAGTAAAATAAATGAAAACAACTTAAGAGAAGACGTTACCTTTAAATCGGGTAACTCCCTTTGTTTTGAACCAAAAGGATTTCTTGAAGTGCCTTATGCCTACGGTACAACTTCTAGGTGGAAGAGAGGGATCTTTAGAGATTATTTGGGCAGAGGTTGTATGAGTCAAGGGGCTTGAGAGGTGTGAGTAATGGGTTAGAGGTGAGGGGTTTTTATAAGGGTAGGAGGGGCTCTTTAGGAAAGTTTGAAAATATTATTTTATTATATAATTATTTTCAGTTTCTAAAGGTCAAAAAATTTATTAAATTCAAAGATAATATGACTCTTGTTCTAAATAAAACCATCCAATAAGAATTTGATAGGTTTTGGATATTTTTTTAATCTTTATAATCTTTTTTATTTAAGTCATTCATTAATGAGGTAAACACTGCATCATTATTGTGTCATAAATAATTTTATTTATTTGATGTCTAAAAATTATAAATAAAATACCATGATTTAGAAAAATATTTCTAGCTTTCTAATGAATATTTATAGTCAAATATATCAATTATATAACCCCACATTAAAATTGTTTTATAAAAATAATACATGTTTATGATATTTTTATTTTTACTTTAAATAAAATTTATTAATGTCATTATCTTACCCAAATGGATTTAAAACGACAAAAATCTCTCCCAAGGATTTTATTGGTCGGCCATGACTCATCTAATAAGGTTAGGACAAGTGTTAAGGTAATTTTATATTATTATAATATTATTTTTACCTTGGATTACCCTATTTACCTTTAACCGTAGTAAATAAAAGTCAAAAGTTACTATTCACCAAAATTATTTTAATCATATTGAACCAAATTTTACTTACTAATAATAACTATGTATTTCTAATTTTTAAAATTAAATTCACAGAAGTGGTAAAATTTCATTTAAATGAAGAAGTCTATTTTCTAACTACTACTCAGTGTTTTTACTATTCATCAAAAATTGATGTTTTTCAGAAAAATACCAAAAATTAAGATGAAGATATATTTGATATTCCAAATTCAAAAATGATGTCTATTTTACCAAATTCAAAACATAGAAGTTACATTAATTAATTTAAAATTAATTCCCGTTGTAAAAAAAAGCATGTTTTTACACTGGTGGAAATCCCACCCATACCAACAGTTATTTCCCAATAGTTTGAAAAAACCATTAGAATAAAGAGGCTATACCAAAAGTTCTATGAAACTGTTGGTATAAATTAATATAAGTTGGTTTTACCAATGGTTTTAGTGAGCTGTTGGAAAAAACCGGCTCAATAGCCAACAGTTCTTATGAACCGTTGGGATAAACCTACCTAAAATGAGACCCTCCTCCCATCCTGACTTCCCCCCATGTCGCACCCCCACTTCTCCATTGCGAAACGCTCCTATCTATCCTGACTCCCCCTCAACACTACTCCAATCCCGACTCCCCCTCGTCACCACTCGCAGCTTGCCGCATGCTCCCCTCCTCCCATTCGAACTCCCCCTCACTGCTTGCCGCTCACCATCGCTCACGCATCCCCCTCCTCGTCCTCCTCTAGTAGATCATCCCCTCCGAGGTCACGCATCCCCCCTAGGTCGAGATTTCCCTCACCCGATGTTAATCCCCCTAGGTCGAGAAGGTCGAGCATCCCCTTCTACATTTCCGGTATTCTTTGGTAGTAATTCCTTAATCTTCTTCTAGTATAATTAATTGATTCATTGTTTAGTTTGATTTTTATTGATTCAATTTGTATCTTTTCATATTGTTTCATTAATATGGGATATATTAATGATTTTGGTTTTATCAAATCATAAAAATAGTTATCATTTTAGTGTTTGTAGATATAAATCATTGGAAGTTAACATAGAAGATACCATGAGAACATTATTTCTTTGCGATTTAAGTTATGATGTGTTTCTAGTTTCATAAAGAATATCATATTCTATGTGAAATCATTTGGATCTCATAAAAATGTTAAGAATATTTTATGAGTGGAATTATTCATACCACCGATGCTTTGTGGATGCCTTGTCATGTGAATGGAGTGTTATAATTTTCAAATGAAAATGTTATCTAATGCATACTGTTTTAATATGTACATGATGCATGTGAAGGAAAATTGGTTTGCGGATAAATGTGTTGTTATTTTTGGATTCACATACAGTTGAATGGGTAACCATATTTTATTAAATTATAAAGTGATATCTAGATGAAAATTTCCCTATAAATATGGCATTAACTCATGGGAAATATGTTGAAACTTTTTTAGAGATGTGATTAAGAAGAATATATTTTTGTATTTTCTCCATGTTGATTTTTTCAATGGAATAACAAAACTATATAAAGGATTAATTTTTCAAAATTATTTTCCTTGAAAAGAATATATATATCTGAAGTGAGTGTTATGTGACATTTCCATTCAAGCGTTGTTTTATATCAACAAGTATGGTAATAAGGTGGGTTTATCAACTTCTAAGTTATAACACTGATTTAGGCTTTTTTCTACTGAAGAACTTTTCTTTGTAGCTCAAAAACTATTTTATTTTCTTTGTACTTTCTTATTTCTCACATTTTAAAAATGTTTATGTTGAGGGGGGTGGGGGATTTCTAGGGGGTGGGGGTGTCCAGGGGGTGGGGGTTGTCCAGTGGGTTGGGGGGCTATCCAAGGGGGTAGGGGATGTCCAGTGGGGAGGATGTCCAGGGGGTGGGGGGCTGTTCAGGGGGTGGGGTAGTGTCCAAGGGGGGTAGGGGGATATCCAAGGGGTTGGGGGGCTGTCCAGGTGGGGGGGGGTGTCCAGGTGGGTGGGGGGTGTTCAGGTGGGTGGGGGTGTCTAGGTGGGTGGGGAGTGTCCAGGTGGGGGTGTCCATGGGGTGTCTAGGGGGTTGGTGGGGCTGTCCATGGGGGTTGGGGGGCTGTCCATGGGGGTTGGGGGGCTGTCCAAGGGGGTTGGGGGGGCTGTCCAAGGGGGTTGGGGGTGTCTAGGGGGGCTGTCCATGAGGGTGGGGGTGTCTAGGGGGTGGGGGGTGCTCAGGGGGTGGGGGGATGTCCGTAGGGGTGGGGTGTCTAGGGGAGGGGGGTGTCCAGGGGGTGGGGGTGGGGGGGGGGGTGTCCAAGGGGGTTGGGGGTGTCCAGGTGGGTGGGGGGTGTCCATGTGGGTGGGTGGATATCCATGGGGGTGGGGGTGTCCAGGGGGTGGGGGGGTGTCCAGGTGGTGGGGTGGTGTCCAAGGGGGTGGTGGGGCTGTCCAGGGGATTGGGGGGGGGGGTGTCTAGGGTGGTGGGGGTGTCCAGGGGGGTGGGGTGGGGTGTCCAAGGGGATTTGAGGTTGGTTTATTTTTCCCTCTTTATTTGGCCTAATTTAATTTGGGGATTTTGGTGATTTATGTGCCCATGAAAAATCTATATTAGGTATGAATTGCATGAATAAGACTAATTTCCTGATCGACTAGAACCCAAATGAATGAAATTTTCCAAGATAATATAAACAAAAACAAGACAAACTAAATCTAATGGAAATGTCCCAAAAAAACTTGTATCAAACAAAATCAAACTATGTTGAAACTTGATCCAAACTGATTATATACCATTAATAAGAAGATTAATTGTTAATTAATAGGAATGTACTATTTGATATTATTATTTTGAAACATGGATCTGTTTCCCCCTTGCTTGCAGGAACATGATTTGACTCATGGGGTGTTGTGGTTCTTATATGTCGGGTGGTGACATGTATAGTCACAGGAGACATGTATGTTTTAGTTTAGTTTTTATTTTATTTTATTTATCGCATTGGCCAATTAGGTCTTTTAATGCTTTCTATAGACAAAGAGTAGTTATATTCTGTGAAGGGGCCAGAAGGGGTTCAAATTGATTTAGTCCACTGACATTGATCTGAGGTAAGATTTTATGGTTACTACTTGTCTTACACTCATGTATTTGAGGATTTCAGTGTTTTTGACTCCATATTATGTTTTTGGTAGGGTGTTGGATCATTTCATGTTGGTTCGGGTGGATTTGGTTCTCCGCTGCCAATCTAGGGAAGGCTTTAATGCAGTTGGTTTATTTCTCACTAGTTATTTAGCATCCTTTATGTGTTTTAAGGTTCCTAATATCTTTTTTGTAGTGCGTTGATCCCTGATCGTTGGTTTGGAGTCTCCAAGTCAAGGGCGACTCGCCTGCGTGTGCATAGGTAAGTAAGTATATGTATGTGGGTTCCCCTGTTACGTGTATAGTCACCCATGGTAGTGATTATGCACGTATGGGGCTAGGTGTGACCATGTATATATATATATATATGCATACGCAGGTGAGTGGAGACTGGTATATGCATACAAGCATATGTGCAAGGATCCCCTTGCACATACTCATTGCCATGTAGGTGTGTGCATAGGGGCTAGGTTTCCTTGCATGTGTGTGAAGGTGTGTATACCTAGTGGGGGAGCAACATATTTTATTTAGAAATATCCAAGAGCCGAAGTGGATGTCTTGATTCCACCTTGAGTTAGGGTCCCTCTCATAGCCTCTTTAATTCAAGAATGCTTTAAATTGAATTTAAATTCTTTCTTAATTATACTTAATTATATTTAATTTCATATCTTGAATAACTGTTCTTTAATATAATTGTTTCTTTTGATAAATAAATTCATGTTTTTATAATAAAACCCCTCTAACAGAGGTGCGATCTCCATGACAACTCACAATGATAGTTATGTTGATCTAGTATCTTATGTTATTGCATTTGATTTGTGCTAAATGAGTTTTAGAATAAATGTTAAATATAATTAAATGAATTATGTGATAAATCCATGCCATGATTTTATAATAAAACACCTCCAACGGAGGTGTTCTGTCTTCTAAACCAAAGTGTGGTGATGGTTATTTGTATCATGTTTTACATATGTCTCTTATTGGTGTTTATTTTGTGGCATGTTAGATTTTGTTTTCTTTGAATAATATAAATTGGCTTATCATACTCGTTTAGATCAAATGACATTTCCCGAGTAGGCATATGTCTTGACCATGACACTTTCCTTTTCAACCTTTAAATATTATAAATGAAATTTCCATGTTTAAGCGAAGTGAATGAATTTGTAAATGGTTTGTTTAGGGTGTATGATTCTTTTCTGTCATTTTGTTTCCCTTTAGAAGTTGCGTCATTGTGCCGTTCACTACAAACTTCTGACGAACCCTTTTTATAACATATTAAATAGTTTATTTGTTCTATCATGTCTGTTGTGACCTTATCTTATGGAGAAACCCGTTTCAGGTGTTTTCCTGGCCTCTTGGCCATCCCTTTGGGTGTTTATCCGAGCCTATATATGTAAAAACATTGATGGTGTCATTGTTTAACACCTGTCAGGCTTATGGTGCTCCCCACCATAAGCTTCATCTTAACATTGTTTGGGGTATTTTCCTGGGGTCGATGCACATACAATTTTTTACATATATGAATTCTCCCATAAGATTTGTGTTGCATCCTGAGATGTTAAAACATACTCAAATTCTATTGTTCTCAAGGCGACTGGAGTTTTATTATTAGAGTTCCAAGAAATTCATATACCATTGATAAGTAATACACCTGTATAATTTGACTCTCAATCAGTAGTTTCAACTACCTATTACCACTTTTACAAAAAATTAATATAAAATATATATCTTTATCAAACCGCAATCCTGAATCAAGAGTCTGTTTTTTTATAACATAAGATCAGTTTCTATAATGTGAAGGACAACTACATAGGATTTATTTAGAATCCTGTATAAAGAGTAATCAAAATTTTGATATCTATTATAGACATTGGTAAGTAGAATAAAATTTCAATAATACTTAAAAACTCTATATGATCACTAGTCCTCCCCACTTCATGCCATGAACACTTGGTTCCATGTTCTATAAGAGTGGAGTCCTATCCTAATTTTTCCATTCTAGGGATTCATTAATTGCATATGAAATTATATAACATGATTGATAAAAATAAGAATAAAATCTTTTCTACTAAAATATGATTAATTAACTTTCTCAAAAGAATTTATGAAACCATTTATGTATGGTTTTCTATTTTTTACTTGTCCTTGTCCTTCAAAGTTTGATATTTTTATGATCCCAATTATCTGATGAGTGTTTTGACCCTTGTAGAGAAAATGATTCTACATTATCTTTTTTTTTCTGTGTGAGAACAGTAAACAACACACACCTCATATAGTGTAGTTGGAGCTTTCTACAACAATGGGGAATCTGATGGATGATTAGCTATGTGATAGTATTCCACGAGTCTTGTGATCAATGTTGAGACTGACTAATCACAATTTCTGCCGGCAGGGAGATGGTTGGAATGTTTCTCCACCTCCTCCCGCTCCCTTCGCTCCTGGCCAGAAGATGTTGCCCCGTAGATGTCGTTGGACTGGGCCAACATGCCGCGGTCACACCGCGATCATACTGCAGTCAAGACGTGGTCATGCTGCAGTCACGTCGTGGTAATGTCGTGATTTGGCCCTGCTCCAGGTGACACCCAGCGGCGGTTCGTAGTCCTGTCGAAATTCGATGTATGATAACTAGATAGAGTTTTAGATACATTACCCACCCATAGTTAATGGAGAGAGAGGCCCTTAGGTATAAAATATCTGGATTGAGTCTCTCATTAAAATATTTAGTCACCTATAGACAACATTGGAGATGAGGGTGAAGCTTTCTACTTGTATTCTACAAGGACCATCTAAGATATCGAGGGAAATCATAGTAAATGTTGGACAATAAAAAGACTTGAGAATATTTTTATAATGATATTTGTATTTAGAAAAGTGTCTACAATGTTTTTGTTTTAAAATGATAACCTATTTTTGGAAATTTTTTCAATTCCATTAGAAAAAGGTAAAATGTTAATTATTTTCAAGGTTTTAAAGTGATATTAATAAAGCATAATGAGAATCTTTTAAATTATTGAAGCCAAATGTAATTTTAAAATAGATGCTTTTAATCAGCTATGTGATAGTATTCCATGAGTCTTGTGATCAATGTTGAGACTGACTAATCACAATTTCTACTGGCGGGGCGATGATTGGAATGTTTCCCCATCTCCTCCTTCTCCCTTCACTCCTGGCTGGAAGATACTACCCCACAGATGTCGCTGGACTAGGACAACATACCGCTGTCATTCCGCGGTCACGCCACGGTCACGCTGCAGTCACGCCGCCGTCATGCTGCAATCACGCCGCGGTCACACCGTGATTTGGACATGCTCCAGGACGACACCCCACAGCGGTTCACATTCCATTCAGAATTCGATGTATGATACCTAGATAGAGTTTTAGATACATTACCCACCTATAGTAAATGGGTAGGGAGGCCCTCAGGTAGCAAATCTCTAGATTGAGTCCCTCATGAAAATATTTAGTCACCTGTAGACAACATTGGAGATGAGGGTGAAGCTTGCTACTTGTATTCTACAAGGACCATCTAAGTGCTCAAGGGACATCAGAGTAAATTTTGGACAATAAGAAGACTTTATAATACTTTTATAATGATATTTGTATTTGGAAAAGTGTCTAAAATGTTTTTGTTTTAAAATGATAACCTAGTTTTGGAAATTTTTTCAATTCCGTTAGAAAAATGGATAGTGTTAATTATTTTCAAGGTTTTAAAGTGATATTAATAAAGCATAATGAGAATCCTTCAAAGGATTGAAGTTGAATGTAATTTTAAAATATATTCTTTTGATCAGCTCTATGATATTATTCCATGAGTCTTGTGATCCATGTTGAGACTAACTAATCACAATTTCTACCAGCGGGGCGATGACCTGAATGTTGCACTGCCTCCTCCCGCTCCCTTCGCTCCTGGCCAGAAGATGTTTCCCTGCAAATGTTGCTCGACCGGGCCAACACGCCGCGATCATGCCGCAATCACGCCGTGATTTGGCCCTACTCTAGGATGACACCCCACAGCGGTTTGTAGTCCTGTCGGAATTCGATGTATGATACCTAGATAGAGTTTTAGATACATTACCCACCTATAGTTAATGGGGAGGGATGCCCTCAGGTAGTAAATCTCTGGATTGAGTCTCTCACGAAAATATTTAGTCACCTATAGACAACATTGGAGATGAGGGTGAAGCTTGCTACTTGTATTCTACAAGGACCATCTATATGCTCGAGGGACATCATAGTAAATGTTAGATAACAAGAAGACTTGAGATTACTTTTATAATGATATTTGTATTTGGAAAAGTGTCTAAAATGTTTTTGTTTTAAAATGATAACCTATTTTTGGAAAATTTTTCAATTCTATTAGAAAAAGGGATAGTGTTAATTATTTTCAAGGTTTTAAAGTGATATTAATAAAGCATAACGAGAATCTTTTAAAGGATTGAAGTCGAATGTACTTTTAAAATAGATGGTTTTGATCAGCTCTGTGATAGTATTCCATGAGTCTTGTGATCAATGTTGAGGCTGACTAATCACAATTTTTGCCGGAGGGGCGATGGACGAAATGTTGCCCCACCTCCTCCCGCTCCCTTCACTCCTGGCCAGAAGATGCTACCCCGCATATGTCGCTGGATAGGGCCAACATGCCACAGTCACGCCGCGGTCACGCTGCGGTCACGCCGCGGTCACGCCGTAGTCACACCGTGGTCACGCCGTGGTCACGCTGTAGTAATGCCGTGATTTGGCCCCGCTCCACAACGACACCCCGTGGCAGTTCACATTTCTATCCGAATTTGATGTTTGATACCTAGATAGAGTTTTAGATACATTACCCACCCATAGTTAATGGGGAGGGAGGCCCTCAGGTAGCCCCCCTGGACACCCCGTACCCCCCTGGACAACCCTGCCACCCCCGTGGATAGCCCCACCACCCCTATGGACAACCTGCCCACCCCCTGGATAGCCCCCAAACCCCCTGGACACCCTGTACCCCCCCTGGACAGCCCCACCCACCCCCCTGGACACCCCGTACCCCCTGGACAGCCCCGCCCACCCCCTGGACACTCCATACCCCCTGGAAAGCCCCTCCCACCCCCTGGACAGCCCCACCCACCACCTAGATAGCCCCTCCCCTCGTGGACAACCCCTACCCCTATGGACAGCCCACCCACCCCCTGAACACCCCTACCCCCCGTGGACAACCCACCCACCCCCCTGGGCACCCCGTACCCCCTAAATAGATCTGCCCACCCCTATGAACACCCCATATCCCCTTGGATAGTCCCCCACCCCCGTGGATAGCCCCACCCACCCCATGGACACCCCCAACCCCCTGGACAGCCCCGCCACCCCCGTGGACCGCCCCACCCCCTGGACAACCCCCGCCCCGTGGATACCACCCCACCCCCTTGGACAAACCCCAACCCCTGGACCGCCCCCACCCCCCTGGACACCACTCCACCCCTTGGACACCCCACCCCCTGGACACCCCCACTCCCTAGAAAGATCCACCCCTAGAAAGCCCCCCAACCCCCTGGACACCACCCCACCCCCTAGACACCCCCATGGACAGCCCCCCCACCACCCTTGACAACCCCACCCCCTGGATAACCCTCCCTCCACCACCTTGGACAACCCCCCTGGACACCACCCCACCCCCTAGACACCCCCACCCCCTGGACACCCCACCCCTAGAAAGCCCCCAACCCCCTGAACACCACCCCACACCCTGGACACCCCCATGGACAGCCCTCCCCCCCCACCCTTGACATCCCCCACCCCCCTTGGACAGCCACCCCAAACCCTTGAACATCCCCCTCAACCCCCTGAATTCTGAATTGAATTCTTTATGTATTTATTTAACTTTTAAATTATATGTTAATGGTCTATGTGTATACTTATTTTATGTGGATAATTGTTGTAAATACATTATGAATTATGTGTTAATTTGGTATGTGTCTAGAGGGTAATTAAATTCAAAATTGGAGGTATTCAGATTTATGTTTGAATTATGTGTTAGATGAATTGAATTCATACAGAATTATGTATGTATTATGCAGGTATACTTGTTAACGGTTTATTGTGTTACTTTTTGTATATTATGAACATATTCTATTGTGTCTGAAAATAATTTTCAAGAGTTTGTAGGAAGGTTCCATTATAAACTGGCTATATCCAGTATAAAGAGCACAATTGAGAGACTTTAAATTAATCAGAATACTGTAAAACTATCGGGAGATAGTAAAGTATTTTTGGGAGATAACCCTCTTGTATTCACCTATGAGATATAGTTGATATATGAGTCTCAGACATTACCCAAATACACCAAGGATTAAATACCCACATTGATCAAACAATGTAAAAATACTATATACTTATTCTCTGTCTATTATTTTTCATGTGGAAATTGTGCATTGGGAATTCATTAGTATATACATATATCCAAACTGATATAGAGTTTAAAATTAATTTTAGAGGTCTAAATATATATACACATATCATTGGGGCATATATTGGATGTATTTTAAAATCTAGGGTGTATTTATAGTTGTAATTGCAGAGGGATGCAGGATGCTATGGTTTATTGGCAATAATTGCAGAGGGTTGCAGGCAGGATGCTGGGAGGGTTGCAGGAAGACTGCTTGGAGGGATGCAAGAAGGCTGTTGGGAGGGATGAAGGTGAATGCATGTTGTTGGGAGGGATGCAGGCAGGTTGTTGGGAGGGATGAAGGCAGGCTATTGGGAGGGATATAGGCTGCTGGGAGGGATGTAGGCAGGCTGTTGGGAGGGATGCAGGCAGATGCAGACTGCTGGGAGGGATGCAGGTAGGCTGGGAGGGATGCAGGCTACTGTGATCTTTGAGTGGAAGCAACTATATACCAATGGTTTCCAATAACCACTTGTAAAGATTTTAATGGACAACATATATCCCAACAGTTTATGAAACCGTTGGGAAAAAACATATACTTCATGTATACCAACGGTTCAAAAACTGCTGGTATACATATATTCCAACGGTTTCATTAAACCATTGGAATTGGTTAGATGTTGTAAAACATTTGTAACAAGGGTTTAAGAACTGTTGGTAGATATATATACCAACAGTTTTACTTAAACCGTTGGCATATATTACATTCATACATCCTATACCAATAGTTTCTAATGAACCGTTGGCATAGAGCTACTGCAACAGATAACACACCAACGTTTCTAGAAACTATTGGGATAGACTATCCCAATGGTTTCAGGCCCTTTCCAAATGGTTTGAAACTATTGGGATATGTGAAATTTCTAGTAGTGTTAAGAAATAATCACTATCAAAAGATAGACACTTGTTTATGTCCAATTTCAAAGTGAAATTACTTACAATGACCAAAATTGGATTAAATGGTAAAAATATAATCTAATTACACTTTAAAACCGATTAAAAAGATAATCTAACTATATAAATAAATTATATTAAAAAGAAGTTTTGAATTAAAATACAGTATTTTTCACTATTCATTAAAAAATGAATTTTATCAGAAAAGTATCAAAAATTTACCCAAAGTAAATTTTGATGTCCCAATTCTATAAAAAAATTTATTTTGTCAAATAGAACATATAAAAGTTACCAAAACTATATTTAAGGAGGTTTTCCATCAAAAGGAAATAAATCGACCTTTTAATGAATATTAGAGTATTTTTGCTTAAAATTTGATTCATTCACAATTTAATCCTCTAACTTTTATTGGATAAATGTAAAAACATTTAACAAACATGTATAATAATATTTTATTTAGTTCTGTTCATTCCTTCCAATAAAAAATCTAGACATTAACTATCATTTAAAATAATATTATATTATTATTTTTCAGTATGACTCATCGTTGTGTGCAACGTAAGATTTCAAAGAAACCCATTTTTGCGTATTGGGTACACCATCGAACATAGAATCCTCTTTAAAGTAAAATTAATATTTAATTAAAATTTTTTAATAAATATGAAAATGTATTATTCTTTATTTACCTGGGATTTTACACCTATTTATATTGGCATGAAGATGAGTAAAGATGAAACTGAGAAAAGTGTGAATCAAAAAGATTTTAGTAAGTTGATAGGAAGTTTACTCTATCTTACAACTTCAATTACATACATTGTTTATGTTGTTACTTTATGTTCAAGATATCAAAGTGATCTAAAAGAATCACATATGATGGAAGTAAAGATAATTATCAGATATGTTAAAGGAATATCTTCTCATGGGTTATTGTATAAAATAAGTGATGGTATAAACTTTAATGAATATACTAATGCTGACTGGGCTAAATATTTAAATGAGATAAAATCAAATTCATGGGGAATATGTTTATTAGGATAATGTTGTGTGAGTTAGCGTAGTAATAAACAGAGTTCAGTAACATTGATAACAACATAACCAGAATATGTTTCCACCACCCTTGATTATAATAAAATGATTTGGATAAAAGTTCAGTTAGAATATTTTAGGGTTCATGTTTCTACACCATTGAAGATTTTTTATGATAATGAAAGTTCCATTGATCTTTAAAAATACCTGTGCAAAATTTGAGATTAAATCACATTGATATACAATATAATTTTATAAAAGAGAAAATTTCCAGTGGAGATGTTATGTAGTAATATATTTCAATAAATTATCAAATTGTTGATGTTTTCACCAAAGATATGAAAAAGCGATATTTGTGGAATTTTGGCTACAAATTCATATTCAACATCCACCAAATACTTCCTAAAGTTTATAAGGATGCCCCCCACTGTGCTTTGTATTATGTTGACAAAGGGGGAGAGAAAGTAAAAACTTTGTAAGAATTTTTTACAAATCTTTTTGTAATGAATCTAAAGGTATTTTTATTATAAAATGGGAAAAAGTAGGAGAGTGAAAAATTGAGACATTTTTAAAAAAAATAAGAGAAGATAAAAGTGACGGGGAGTTTATCTTAACATGGAAATAACATGCTTTTCACCGAGGGATGAAATTACTTCAAAAAAATTACTTTTCCCAGTAATTTGGTGTAAATAACTTCTCTTTGATAAAGGATATTATTTGATAAAAGTTGAATAATTTGAAAAAGAAAATTTGAGAAAATATTTGTTAAAATATCGTGAGTTGTGAAAAGTTTTCAATGAATGTTTCCAACAAATTTGAAGGGGGGATATTGAATATCCTTTGTGATGGATTCTAATAATTTTTTGTATTTTTTTTCAAAATTATTTTGTTATGAATGCTTTTTTAATAGGTGAGAAAGTTTATAGAAGTTTTTAAAGGAACTTTGTTATGAAATTTTTGTGAGAAATTTTTGTTATGAAGATTTTATAGGAGTAAAGGAAGTTATGAAGTTTCATTAACTCTGTTAAGAATATTTCCTTACAAAATTAGATGATTCCATGTTGATCTCAAAAGTTTCTAACATCATGGAAAATCTCATGATATAAGATTTTAATCAAAGGGGGAATTGATGTTTTCCAGACAAACTTTTCCAGATGAACAAATGAAGTCTACCATAAAAATATCCTAAATAATGATTTTTGAAAAGTTTGAAGAAGTGAAACCAAATAGAGATTTTATAAGAAGTTAAAAAATAGGAGTTACTAAATTGAATAATTTTTTTACTAGAAAAAACAATTTTGGAAAAATATTTTAGACAAATAAAGTTTTAAAAAGGGGAAGTTTTCATGAAGTTTTCACCAAATGAACCAGATACATATTATCCTGATCGAATGGAATGTGAATTTATTGTTGCTGAGTTTGTGTAGTGTCATAAAATGGGAAAGAAATACAAAGGAAGAGCGGTCTAAAAAATGAAAATTTGGATTTTTAGTTTTTTTTTTGTGAAAATTCAAAGGGGTAAATCATAGTGATAAATATGAGTAGTACACTAAATGAAGAAAGTTACATTTGAAAAAAGTCTTTAAAAATTGAAACATTATATTCAACCATCTTTAGTGGGTTAGGAGTAATGGAAGAAGGAAAACAAGTTTCTTGAAATAAAATTTATATGATGTTTGAAAGGCATAAATTTTATTATTGGATGAGTAAAGTTTGAAGTTGTGAAGTCATGAATAAGGGATGCTAAAGGAAATTCCATTGGCTAGAGATTCATCAGATGGATTAACATCAGATGAACATTGCTGAGCTCACTAGAAGAAATTTTCTAAGAAGAGTATACCAAGTGATATACAAAGTTTGAGCTGAGGTAAATTGACCATATGGAGAAAACTGAAATCATTGGATAAACAATTCGGGTGAAAAAACAAAGTCTAGAAGTGAAGTTTTGTGATAAGATGAATTGTTCCTAAAAGGTTTCTAGAAAATGATTTTATGGATGGATATTCTTAATAGGTTTTACATAAATCTTTGAAATCCCTAAATATTGATGATTCTATTCTATTTTCAATAGGTTTTTTATCTATAAAAATTCAATAAAGTTAGAAGCATTCCTTAAAGTATAAAGTTAAATAATTTCAAGGAAGGATGGAAAATATGGAGAATTCATGAATATTCTAAAAGATTATAGAAGTGATAAGAAGTATATAAGTGAATTTCATTTAATCAATAATTGTTGATTTTTTAATTTTAGTGAGTAGGAAAATGAATTTGGTTTCCCGACTTTACTATCTTGGGAGCACTTATATAAAGGGGTGAAAAGTACAATCGTACTTAACACTATTCATAGATAAAAAAAGTTAGATCCCTATAGAATTAGTGTTATAATTGTGTTTCCAAATAAGATCAATTTCATTTTGAAGAAGAGTTCTAGATAGAGTTTTTCAATCTGGTGCATCAGAAAAAGTTTTAGTACATAAAAGAAAAGAGAAATCATACATAGTTTTCGTGTAGATTTTTGAGACACAATGGTTTTGATAATAAGATAGATCACATGTTATATATCAGGCACAAGTTTTATTGAGGTGAAAAAAACATACATTCACTGGAAATAGAAAAGGGTGAACCAGAGGGAATTTATTGGATAGAGAAATCAGATAGACTTTCTGTATGAACATTTGTGGGGAGACAAAGTTACAAGGTTTCATACTTTTTATTATGGATCACGTTTTGTAATAAAAACATTTTAAACTGACAGGATTCAGTATAATCATACCTATTAGGAGATAAAAGGAGTTTAATATAATTTTTCTCTAATTTGTATTCACTTATTTCAAATAGTGAATTTCCATGGACCCATGGGAGTGACCATGGTAAGGATGTAGGTTCTCATATTGTGGTTGGAACTTGTAAATATTATGTGCCTTGTTTACTTTATTATATTTATTTTTTGTGAGTTTCTTAAAATATTGATAAGGAAATTACTCTAACAATTTACAGGGCTTAAGTTTCAAAAATTCTGAAATTTGTAAAAGTTGACCCTAGATTCAACCCCCCTACTTAGTGGTTTAATTATCCTTAAGAACTTCAAAAAGAAAAGAATCAGAGGTAGAAATTGAATGAAACACACAATAAATGGGTAAAATTGCACTTATAAAGTGTAAATAAATATCTATAATTAATATTTATATTTATTATTATGATAATCATAGTAATAATTCAATCAAGGTATTGTGAAAGAACACAATTTTTCATTTGAAAAATAAATAGTTTTTGTTCTAAATAAATTGTTTTTCCATGTATTATATGATTTTATTTAAAATTAAAATTTATAAAATTTATAATTATAATTTGAAAAACTAAAATTCATTTTTTATTTATCATGTAAATATTAAATTAGTATTAATTTTTTAGATTTTTCTAAAATGGTTGATTTTTGGGTGAATTGTAAAAAAATAATTTTTACAAATACTGTAACTTTTATGATGTGATTATGATATAAGAATGAATTAAAAATTTATAAAATATTTGTGTCAACAAAATATTAATTTAATTAGTAAAATATATCATTTTAAAATATTATGTTGAATTTAAAAACCTATGTTTGACATTTTGGAATCTAATTAATATTTGATTTTAATAAAAACTATTTTTTAAAATTTTTATTTAATTAAGTAATTACATGGTTAAATTAAATTTTTTGATTGGTTTTAAAGTCAAATAACTATTATTTTTATATTTATAAACAAATAAATTTCATGATAATCAATTCTATACATTATTTTGGTATAAATTCATTTTTATACTTAAAAAGGCATTTTTCTAAAAACACCATTTTTCATTGCAATTTGTGTATTTATATTAAAAGTAATTTTTACCACCTCTACAAATTGAATATTATAAAATATATTCCATATTTGGAATAATAATATTAAAATTATTTAATAATTTTCATTTCATTTTTAGTCATAAAATTAAGTTACCATAATAAAATTAAGTCACCAAAGGGTTAAACGAGTTAAAAAGTGTTAAAAATATGTGATAAGGTCAAAAATATCACAAAATCCTATATATAATTTTATTGGATAAGTTTATTTCAACCTATATTATTATATATTATAATTTTTTTTCCTTGGTTCCACTTTATATTGGGAAATACATTTATATTATTTTAAATTTAAGAGTATTTTCAAAGGTACCACTCCACTCACCTATAAAAGGATCCCTTCACTCCATCACTTCTCCACCCACTTTACGCACATTATATCAAAAACATTATCTACCAAAATCAATTCCTAACACCCTTATCCATTACATATAGGTTTTTTTCACTAAAAGACTAACCTAAGAAGGTTTAAGGAGAGATCTAAAGGAGGATTCCCAAGGAAGATGTAATCATATCAACCAATTTCATTCAAGTTTATTTTTTTTTCAACCCATTTAAATCTATTTTAACCACCATAATATAATGAAATTAGTATCATAAATATATTTAAATGTTATTATGTTTATGGAACAATTATTATGTACTTCCCTTCCATAAAATGTAAAATGGAAACATTACTCGTGTATACGTGCGAACTACGACCTCTATGGATGATGTATTTCATTTTTCATCATCACTTCACATAAATGGTTATAAATATGGATTTAATGATTAAATATGATATCTATAAAAAATATTATTCTATAAAGATAAATAAGTATCTACTTTATTTCCCACCCATCCATTGAAAAAATGTAAACGTTTCTCGTGTATACGTGCAAACTATCACCTCAATGGATGGCGTATTTAATTTTTCATCACTGAATTATATAGATGGTTCTATAAATGGATTTAATGAATAAATATGATATTTATGAAATTATTAATTTTTTAATAATGATATTATCATTATAAAATAAATTTTTCTTACTCATTCAATCATCATAACGTGTTCTTGTTTTTCTTTGTTTTACCACCCACATAAATATTGTTATAATGTTTATGTCATGAATTATTAAAGAATTTTATATAATTATAATATTATTTAATGGTTAATTTATTATATTTTAATTTTTTAATGCATATAAATATATATTTCATAATAAAATATAAATGAAATCAAAAAATTTCAAAATATAATTTTTAAGTTTTCTATGTGAATCATCTCCATAAGTTTCATGAAATATATACATGACACTATAATAATATCAAATAAATATATAAAATCATCATGAAAATTTTTTATGTGATTAAACCATCACCAAGATGCATGGACCAAAACTTCTGAATTAAAACATGCATGGGAAACGAGATAGTTAACACATAAACATTGATTTTAATAAAGAATTATTAATAAATGTTCAAGAATAAATTATAAATTAATAATATCTAGTAATAAACATATAAATATGGTTCTTATATATATTTATAATATATCTAAATTTATTATAAAAGTAAGTTATAGCAAGTTCAACTAAGTGGAAGTCCAAGGTAAATATATTCTTAACTCAACTTCATGTCATTGGGTTATATAAATTTTCATTTGATTATGTTATGAAAATATTATGTGTGTTATGAACTCTAATTGTTTTATATTTTATTTCCACTTATTTTATGTTTATTTAAATTTTATTAACATAATCACTTCATTGATTTTTTCTTATTACAAATTTTATGATTTTTGTAAGGGTTTCTTATCTCAATTTCCCTTCATTGAGATATACTTCATATTCACCACTTGTTTTGTTTTATGTGGTATGTATACTACCCATGAATTTATTTTATAATTATCTAAATTTATTCCAATGGATTTAAAAATCCATCAAAAGTTCTCTTTAATGGGTTTTTGATTCAAAAGTTATCAAGGTAGTAAGGGTTCTTTGTCTCAATATTCTTTCCTTGAGACATATTTCAAGTTATGCATATGTTTTATTTTATATGGTTTATATAATTTCTACTTTACATTCTATATCATGGTTATATATTTTTTCATAGTATTTAATTTTTTATTTCAAGATCTATTCTTTGAATGGGTTTTGATTCAAAGGTTACCAAAACTATAAAGGTTCATCATCTCAATTTTTCTTCTTTGAGACATGTTTCACATTATGACCCTATATTAATTTATATAGTATATAAACTTCCTATTTTAAATATTATATAATGTTTCTATTTTATTCATGGTATTTAATTCTCCTTTTCAATTTATTTCTTTTAAGGGATTTTTTTTAAAATCTATAAAGGATTTTCTTTAAAAACACCGCTTTAAAGGTTTGGAAGTATTTTAACTAACTCCTTTTCAACTATATACATATTTTTATATCATTTAAATAATGTTATTACCTAAAATACAATGATTTAGTAAAGTAATTTCAACTATATTTGTCATTTTACAAAGGTTTTAAAAAAGTATTTTTAACATTTTTTATATGGGACACTTTTGACTTTCTCTATAAAGGTGTGGAAATAATGTTTTGTTTTTAATGTTTACCACTTGATCACCTTTTAACACTATCATTTTCAATTTTCATTATTAATATTATTTAAAAATATTATATTATTTTTTTAAAAAATCCCTATTATTTTTTGATTTTTTCACTTTTAAAAGATACCAAAATAAAAGGTTATTTATTTTTGTTTTTTAAATAATATTTTTAATTATTTTATAAATGATTTTTTAATATATGAACACATATTTTATTATTTATTATGTTCCATTGGGGATAAGTTCTAATGATATCATGAACCATCTTTCTATGGATGGTTTATGATGATGCTTTAAGGAAATTTTCATGAAAATTGTTTTTTTTCGTGGGTTGATTAATATATGAAGGAATGATGGATGTTTTTTATGACTTTTATGAAGAAATGAAATCCCTATAAATTTTATTCATGTTATGGTTCTTGGAAATTGTTTATGATGATGGGTGAGTCTGATATAACTATATAATGCATTAGGTAATGATATTTTCTCTGGAGACATTATGTTGGAATTAAATAGAGAAGTTGTTCCATTTTAAGTGTTATTATAAAGGTGATTTTAAAGGAAATATGAGTATAATGTCCCAAGATAACTTCATGGTTTTTATATTATTTCTATGAGTTTTAATGGTTTCCTTGAGAAAAGGTTTATTTCACATGGAACCCGATTATTGACCCCCACCCCCACTCCCCTTGCAGACCCCCTCCCCCCTGCAGCCCCCACCCCTTGTAAAGCCCCCTTGGACAGCCACCCACTCCCCTTGCAATAGAAAACCCCCCTGCAACCCTCCTCCCCCCTGCAAAGCCCCCCTGGACAACCCCCTCCCCCCTGTAAAGCCCTTCCTGGACAGCACCTCCCTTTCTGGACAACCCCCCCTCCCCCCCCCAAAAAATAGCCCCCACCCCCCACCCCCATGTAGCCCCTCCCCCCTGCAAAGCCTCCCCTGGACATCACCCCTCTCCCCTGTTGGGTTGATAGGGAACTAGATGTTTGTTGTTGGGATTTGGGTGAGGGTTCTGGTTGTTGTACTTGAGGGTTTTGTTGAGGTGATGTTGGATGGGGTTGGGATAATCTTGTTACTGCAGGGTTTGGATGTGTGTACATGGAGTGTCTTGGATCTGGTGAAGTCTGATGTTGTGCCTTCCATTTTTATGTCTTTGGTTTCTGGACTCGTGAGGTCGTTGGCTATTGTTTCATGTGGTTGTAGTTGGTTTCGGGTGGCTTTGTGGTACTTGCAGGTGTGGTTTCATGTGTTGTGGGACTCTCTTCTTATCAGGGATTCAGCCAGTTATATGTAGCCTTGATTTTGTGGTGTTGGGGTCTCTGGATGGAGCTACTGGTGCTGCTAGTAATGGGTCTTCTGCAGGGTAGAGGGGATGTGATGGCGGTGCAGCTGTTGTGATGCTTGGGCTGGTTGCTGGCTTCCGTTGTTACTGGTTGTCTTTACTTCCACTGGTTTCTCATCGAGGCGTGGAGCATGCTAGTTTTAGAGTAGCTTGAAGTGGATTTGATGGTTTTTTTGTGGGTTTTTGTGTTTTTTTTTTCTGGTATTGGTCTCAGATATCTTTGGTTGGGTTCTCATTATAGGCTGTGTCTGGTGCATCTTAGTGTGGCCGACCCATAGAGGTGTGTTCTTCTAGTTTGGCAGGGGATATTGCGGATGAATTCTTCCTCCTTGGTTGTTGTTTTCTTCTTGAAGGTCTTATGGCTGCCCTTGTGCTGGATGCAGGCTCGGTTGGAGTGGGATTCCCTTGAATGGTATTTGGTTTAGGCAGCTGTTTGTGAGGTTTGGTCTTTTTTCATGGTTGTTCATTAGGTAGGCTATAGTATTTTGCAATGTTTCTTGTCTGAATATTTTTTTGATGGTTTCTGAGTTGATGGTTTGGATGGGTTTCTCGGTGCAGGTGGTTTCTTGATGGGGCATGTGGATGGTGTGTGTCTCTTGGTTAGTGAGGTTTCATGTTGTCTTTTCTAGAGTAGGTTTCTATGAGAATTTGGGTTGTGGCTTTCTTCTAGTGTGCTAGTGGATTGGTGGGGTGAAGGGAATAGCGTGCCTACTCTCCTAGGGTTTCTATAGGTTCTTGGGGATTCCTTGGTCATTTATTGGTGGACGTGCTAGGGCTGGTGTGGGATAAGGTTTCCAGTGGTGCTTGGGTGTTGATGGATGGAGGAGTGGAGTTGGCTGGTTTGAGGTGTAGATTAGGACATTTTGGGAGTAGTTTGGTTAGAAGTCTATTGGGTGGGCGTCAGCTGGTTTTCATGTAACACCCCGAGCTTCCACGATACGCTTCTCATTCAATAATGCAACAGCTTGCATTGTACGCAACTTCGAGTTCTAAAACACCGCGACTAATCAAAGTAGCCGTTATGAATAGTAATAACCACTTTTTAAAATTATAGAAATTTTATATTTCAAAATGGACTTCATTTTTGGATTCGGAATATCGAAATTAGCCTATGTTGAATTTTTGGTATTTTTCTGAGAACTTCTAATTTTTATGAATAGTGAAAAATACTTTAAAACAACTTTTTTAATCAAAATAATTTATTGTGATAAATTATACTATTTAGTGGTTTTAAGGTATAATTAAAATATATTTTTACCATTTTATCCAATGGTGGTCATTAGAATTAATTTGACATTGAAATTGGACATAAACAATTGCCAATCTTTTGATATAAATTATTTCTTAAAAACACGCTATTTGTCGTAACAGCGGGAATTAATTATAAAATTAATTAATGCAACTTATATGTTTGGAATTTTGTAAAATAGACATCATTTTTGAATTCAGAATATCAATTATAGCTTAGGGTGAAATTTTGGCCTTGTTCTGAAAAACTTCAATTTTTGATGAATAGTGAAACCACTAAGTGGTAGTTAAATAACTGATTTTTCATTTAAATGAAATATTACCACTTCTGTGATTTGATTTTCAAAAATCCGACATACATGGTTGTCATTAAGAAGTAAAATATGGTTCAATGAGATTAAAATAATTTTTTGGTGAATAGTAACTTTTAAGTTCTTAATCGCGATTATAGGTAATTAGTGTAGTTTAAGGTACAAATAATGTTTTAATAAAATGAGATGAGCATGAAACTTGTCCTACTCCTATTGGATGAGTCATGGCCGACCAAGACAACCCATGGGTCAACTTGGGGACCCCATGGAGCCACTTTAGTTGGAAAATGACATTAATATATATTTATTTAATGTTAAAATTAAATTGACACAAACATGAGTTATTTTACTAAAATAGTTTTTAAGTGGGGTTACACAAATCCAAATTTTGAATATAAATATTCATTAGAAAGCTAAAAAGATTTACTAAATCATAGTATTTTTTTTATAATTTTTAGACATTAAATAAATTAAATTATTTATGACATCATTATGATGCAGCGATGACCTCATTATTTAACGATTTTAATAAAATGAGAAGATAATGCAAAATCCAAGGCTTAAACTTGTCCAAAGCCTATTTGATGAGGAGATTTCGAAACCTTATCACCTTATCCTCTAATTATATAAGTGTGGGACCTTTAGAATCCGAAAAGCATTGTGAAATAATGTAACATTTCAATCTTTCCAAAAGTGCCCCTCCTCTCCACTTATAAAAGGCCCCCACCTCTCCCACCTCATTTACACTTTCAAGCCATTTGGCTTGGCCAAACTATGCCCAAATACTCTCCCAACTTCCCCCTATTACTCCTAGAAGCCTTACTTTGGGCAGAACTCTTTCCAAGGAAGCCTTTTTCTCAAATCAAAAAGAGTTACCCGATTTTGAGGTAATGTCTTCTCTAATGTTGTTTTGTTTTATTTTTCTTCTCCAACCCCCTAAACTCTTTTTATTCATTTATTTTGTAACAACAACAGTATCCTCAATATACTAGGATGTTGTTATAAGAAGTATTCGAGCTACACTTACACACACCTACATCTAATGGTTAAAGAACATACGGTTTCTGTGGATGGCGAATTTCTGCCTCACGAAACGATGATTGTTCAACACTCATATAACACCTTCAAAGGTGTCCATTAAGATGTCACTATTTTTATATATGATATATAATATGTTTATGTTTTACTTATGCTTCTGTATTTCTCATTTATGGCATACTTTATGATTTCCATTATGGGTAAAACGCGATAATTTCATTTTAGGAAGTGCGGACTACCGCCCCCTCAAAGTGATTTGAATCGTTAATGCCATATGTGGGATGTATAAAGGATGGAGTAAATGGTATTATACAATATATTATACTGGAATTATATTATACATTTATATCATTATGATTTAGTTCCATTAAATATGAAATTGAAATGAAAGTAGCGTTCATGCATACGTACGGCTTACCGTCTCCATGAACGGTGCATTTCATTTCTTACCTCTAAATGTTACGTAATATTATAAATGAATGTATATACTGGATATATAAGATATATATGACATCTAAATCATGAATATAATTCTGGATATAATGGATATTCTACCACATGAACAACTTGTAATTATAAGAAGTTTATTGTTGACTCAAGTTACCAAAGATCGACAAAACGACCGTTATTAACTTAAATAATTACATAATGTTCATAACATTGTAATAAGTGATATAAAAAGGATAATGAAATTGAAAATGATTCTTAATAAGGTAGATATTAACTCTAGTTTATTATTCAGGAGGTTAAAGAACGGTTGAGTCAAGTCGGACACAAGGTAAGGGAATTTCTTAACCCAATATCCTTTCTTTGGGTTAATCTCCTACTTTCAAATTATGTCATGATATTATTATGTCCTATTTTGTATTTTTACTTTCTTTATGTGTACCTATAGTGAATACACATAATAGATCTATTTTATTTTAAAAATGATCTATTTAAGGATTTCGTCTCAATCCCCTTTCATTGAGGCATATTTGGTTTTATACACAACTTTCTTTTATACGGTGTATAAACCCCTTTGAATTTTATGTTTATTCAAAAGGAATCTTTTTTATACGAAGCGATTTGCTAAACGACAAAAGGGAATTTTTTTCTTTCCGTACTTATGCGGCGACAACGACTTCTCCGCTGCCGTGACCATTATTTGAGTTTCGGCTTCCTCTACAAGCCATCATTTTTTTAATGAAAAATAAATACAAAGTTTTAACTTTCTTTTATTTTGGTATTGAAAATGGTTTTGAAAGCATTTTTATTAGATCAATGTGTTGTATTGATATCTTGTGATTGAAATGTGGAAATGTTATGTTTCCTTTATGCATGTTTTATGTGATACGATTATGTTATGGTTTATGATATGTTTAAACCTATTCATATGAGTAATGCATTGGACTTAATAAGTGACGGGTGGAGCCCGCTATAGCTCCTCGATGCATCGACAGGTCTCATGAGACAAACTAGTGTCTTGGCACGAGGCCTTGACAAAATCTTATTTGTGGTCTTGGCACGAGGCCTTGACTACGTGGTTATGATAGTCTGGCATTATGCATTCCATCATTATGAAAGTGGTTATTGATATTGCATGTGATTATTCGACCAGTAGAATATCCATGTGAAGAAGTAAATGGCATTCTCTCATTTTACTTTTGCCATATTATGTTGAAGCTCAAGTTTAAAAGGCTTTTGTTTTAGTTATACATTGCCTTAAATGTTAATGTTTATTTATGAAATCTTCCGCTATATTGTTAACCTTACTGAGCATCTGAGCTCACCCCTTTCAATGTTTTAATATCTTTCCAGGATGTGAAGAAGTATTTTATGAATGAACTTCAGGGGTAGTCAGAAAGGGATATGATTGTGGACTATGAAGACCATGTTATTGTAGTTTGTTTACTTTTTGATGTAATGAAAGACTTATGAATGTATCTAGTGTTTCCAAGTCTACTAAACTAATCGGTCTTTCGAGACTTGATCTTTTGTGATCATGCCAATGTTACGAAGTAATGCACCGACTCTGGGTAGCTGGGGTCGGGGCGTTACAGTTGGTATCAGAGGCAGTTTAGTACTAACCTTGGAAGCTAGATTTAGATAAACTCTGATTAGAGCACATAGCCCAAAGATAGACTTTGAGGATTAGTATATAAGAACTTCCTAGAATTTTGGTATTATAGAGATGTTATGAGTTTTCCGAGCAATACATCCCTGTCTGGATACGAGCAGGTAGAGGTGGCTCTGGCACAGATGTACCTAGGGGTAAAACCCAAAAACACCGCTTTGAGCTAGACTCGAACGGGAACTGGTGCACGACAACGGGCCTTGCTGCACTCTTGGTTACGACACTCCCGGGGGATATTCTTAGGATAATTCTCATTTTATTTACAAACCACTATGAAGGGTTATGAGTACATACTTCCTCAAAGAAAACATTTCTTTTTATGATTATGGATTATATCCATAAATAGTTCAATTTATGTAAAGTGTTTAACAAGTATGGAATTATGTATTTTGATTCATAAACTAATCTAGTTTATGCCATTGTTTAGAAATGGCACCTAGTGGAAGGAATGGAAACCGTATCAATGCACGAACTCCGTGTAGGGATTGCCCTCCTACTCAAGATAATTATTGTGGATCTGGAGATACAACTGGTGCTGATCAGCTTCTCACCGTACTGGGACAACTCACGCAGGTTATGAATAATAACCTTACTCGTATGGAGCACCCTGATCCGCAATGTAGAGGATCAATGCTAGACCGTTTCATGAGGCAACAACCACCAACCTTCAATTGGAGTACAAATCCTATAGTAGCTGAGCAATGGATAAATTCCTTAGAGAAAATATTCCATGCCTTGGGGAGTAGTGAAAGGGAGAAGGTTGTCATGGCAGTTTACCACCTCACTGGAGATGCCGATCAGTGGTGGTCGCTGATTCAAAACACAAAGGAAGATGATGACGTATCGAATATGGAATGGAGGGAGTTCAAAGAGCTTTTCTTAGAAAAATATTTTCCTCGTGACCATCGAGCAGATATGGAAAGACAATTTCTGAGTTTGAGGCAGAAGGAGGATGAGAATGTCGCAAAGTATGAGGCTAACTTTACAAGGTTAGCGAGGCATGCTGCCGATTATATACGTAACCCAAGGAGTAAGATTGATCGTTTCTTTGATGGGTTAAAACCATTTCTCCGTCGAGCTTTAGTATCACAATCCTTCTCATCATACGAAGATATTGTCTCGTGTGCTATCAAGACAGAAAAGGAATTCTATAAGTCTTATGACAACAAAGTAAAGCAAGAGAAGAAGAGAACGGTGGAACAAGAGACAGATAAAGGGAAAAAGGGAAAGAAGGATTTTCCATTATGTGATAATTGTGGGAAGAATCACCCTGGTACTTGCCTAAAAGGAATGGGAGTTTGTTATAAATGTGGAGAAAAGGGTCACCAGGCTCGTGATTGCAAGGGAAAGAAAGAGGCTGTCAAAGTTGAATGCTATAATTGTAGAGAAATGGGTCATTATGAAAATGAATGTCCTAAGCGTCAAGGAAACTTACCTCAGAAAAGGCCAAGGGATCAAGGCCAATCTTATGCTGTGACTACAGTTGAAGCGGAATAATTAATGTATTGGTGCTTTTGGACTCAAGGATTATATTCTGGTTATAAGAATAATGTGATATATATATATGAATTGTACTACAGTACTTGTTGATTTCAGTAAGGTTTTAATATGATTAAGGTAATCATATTTTTAGTATGTGACAATAAGAGAAAACTTTTCTTTGTTTGGGGAATCTGATGTTACAATTGATTTTGGAATTTAGAGACCTTTTAGAGAAAGTATGGACGGAGGTATTTTGGATAACTATTAAGGTTGGAATGGATTAAGTTGGACCATGGATAGTATTGTTTAAGTTTAAAGAATTTCTGAAGATTATTTTTGAAATATTATAATACTATAGTTTTAGGAAAAGGACAACCTGCAGGGTGGGGAATAACCCGTCGCGTCGGGCAAAGCTGCAGGAATCGAACCCACAACCATAGTGCGATAAGACTTTATTTCCTACCACTAGCCTACAGGAAGTCCCTGGTTATTACAAAATAGTTTTACTAATCTAAATGGTATGTGTTAACATTTTGAACCTTATACAATTAGGATAAATAGAATATTTTTGAGTTCTGTTACCATTTGGAGTAAAAGTTGGGTTTGTGGTAAAAATTTATTAACGAATGAAAGTATACATAACAAGTATGTATATTTCCTTACGTTCTTAGTAAATCTCCTAAATAAATTCCTCAACATTATAAAAGGTAACTTAAAACAAAAATGTTGTCGGTTAACTTTTCCAACTGGGGATTCAATGACCGTTTAACTAATCACAAGTTTGTGATTTTTTTGTGGTTAAACTTTCTCCTAATCCTGTTTTCTATAACTCTCCATCAGACCTTGATGGTTTGTTTCTCCTCCATATCCATATTTTCATATAATCCTATAATGGGCTATATCAGGTGACCTTTGTACTTATCCTGCTTTCTTTTAATGTTATATATTTATTAACCTTATTTCCGATGTGGGTTTTCCTCAAAGGTATTTTCTCTTTTCAACCTTTTATTTTCAAAGAAAAATTTCAAATTGCGAGGACGCAATTTATTGAAGGAGGGGAGAATGTAACGCCCCGAGCTTCCACGATACGCTTCTCATTCAATAATGCAATAGCTTGCATTGTACGCAACTTCGAGTTCTAAAACACCGCGACTAATCAAAGTAGCCGTTATGAATAGTAATAACCACTTTTTAAAATTATAGAAATTTTATATTTCAAAATGGACTTCATTTTTGGATTCGGAATATCGAAATTAGCCTATGTTGATTTTTTGGTATTTTTCTGAGAACTTCTAATTTTTATGAATAGTGAAAAATACTTTAAAACAACTTTTTTAATCAAAATAATTTATTGTGATAAATTATACTATTTAGTGGTTTTAAGGTATAATTAGAATATATTTTTACCATTTTATCCAATGGTGGTCATTAGAATTAATTTAACATTGAAATTGGACATAAACAATTGCCAATCTTTTGATATAAACTGTTTCTTAAAAACACGCTATTTGTCGTAACAGCGGGAATTAATTATAAAATTAATTAATGAAACTTATATGTTTGGAATTTTTTAAAATAGACATCATTTTTGAATTCGGAATATCAATTATAGCTTAGGGTGAAATTTTGGCCTTGTTCTGAAAAACTTCAATTTTTGATGAATAGTGAAACCACTAAGTGGTAGTTAAATAACTGATTTTTCGTTTAAATGAAATATTACCACTTCTGTGATTTGATTTTCAAAAATCCGACATACATGGTTGTCATTAAGAAGTAAAATGTGGTTCAATGAGATTAAAATAATTTTTTGGTGAATAGTAACTTTTAAGTTCTTAATCGCGATTAGAGGTAATTAGTGTAGTTTAAGGTACAAATAATGTTTTAATAAAATGAGATGAGCATGACACTTGTCCTACTCCCATTGGATGAGTCATGGCCGACCAAGACAACCCATGGGTCAACTTAGGGACCCCATGGAGCCACTTTAGTTGGAAAATGACATTAATATATATTTATTTAATGTTAAAATTAAATTGACACAAACATGAGTTATTTTACTAAAACAGTTTTTAAGTAGGGTTACACAAGTCCAAATTTTGACTATAAATATTCATTAGAAAGATAAAAAGATTTCCTACATCATAGTATTTTTTTTATTATTTTTAGACATTAAATAAATTAAATTATTTATGACATCATTATGATGCAGCGATGACCTCATTATTTAACGATTTTAATAAAATGAGAAGATAATGCAAAATACAAGGCTTACACTTGTCCAAAGCCTATTGGATGAGGATATTTCGAAACCTTATCACCTTATCCTCGAATTATATAAGTGTGGGACCTTTAGAATCCGAAAATCATTGTGAAATAATGTAACATTTCAATCTTTCCAAAAGTTCCCCTCCTCTCCACTTATAAAAGGCCCCCACCTCTCCCACCTCATTTACACTTTCAAGCCATTTTGCTTGGCCAAACTATGCTCAAATACTCTCCCAACTTCCCCCTATTTCTCCTAGAAGCCTTACTTTGTGCAGAACTCTTCCCAAGGAAGCCTTTTTCTCAAATCAAAAAGAGTTACCCGATTTTGAGGTAATGTCTTCTCTAATGTTGTTTTGTTTTATTTTTCTTCTCCAACCCCCTGAAATCTTTTTATTCATTTCTTTTGTAACAACACCAGTATCCTCAATATACTAGGATGTTGTTATAAGAAGTATTCGAGCTACACTTACACACACCTACATCTAATGGTTAAAGAACATACGGTTTCTGTGGATGGCGAATTTCTGCCTCACGAAACGATGATTGTTCAACACTCATATAACACCTTCAAAGGTGTCCATTAAGATGTAACTATTTTTATATATGATATATAATATGTTTATGTTTTACTTATGCTTCTGTATTTCTCATTTATGGCATACTTTATGATTTCCATTATGGGTAAAACGCGATAATTTCATTTTAGGAAGTGCGGACTACCGCCCCCTCAAAGTGATTTGAATCGTTAATGCCATATGTGGGATGTATAAAGGATGGAGTAAATGGTATTATACAATATATTATACTGGAATTATATTATACATTTACATCATTATGATTTAGTTCCATTAAATATGAAATTGAAATGAAAGTAGCGTTCATGCATACGTACGGCTTACCGTCTCCATGAACGGTGCATTTCATTTCTTACCTCTAAATGTTACGTAATATTATAAATGAATGTATATACTGGATATATAAGATATATATGACATCTAAATCATGAATATAATTCTGGATATAATGGATATTCTACCACATGAACAACTTGTAATTATAAGAAGTTTATTGTTGACTCAAGTTACCAAAGATCGACAAAACGACCGTTATTAACTTAAATAATTACATAATGTTCATAACATTGTAATAAGTGATATAAAAAGGATAATGAAATTGAAAATGGTTCTTAATAAGGTAGATATTAACTCTAGTTTATTATTCAGGAGGTTAAAGAACGGTTGAGTCAAGTCGGACACAAGGTAAGGGAATTTCTTAACCCAATATCCTTTCTTTGGGTTAATCTCCTACTTTCAAATTATGTCATGATATTATTATGTCCTATTTTGTATTTTTACTTTCTTTATGTGTACCTATAGTGAATACACATAATAGATCTATTTTATTTTAAAAATGATCTATTTAAGGATTTCATCTCAATCCCCTTTCATTGAGGCATATTTGGTTTTATACACAACTTTCTTTTATACGGTGTATAAACCCCTTTGACTTTTACGTTTATTCAAAAGGAATCTTTTTTATACGAATCGATTTGCTAAATGACAAAAGGGAATGTTTTTCTTTTCGTACTTATGCGGCGACAACGACTTCTCCGCTGCCGTGACCATTATTTGAGTTTCAGCTTCCTCTACAAGCCATCATTTTTTTAATGAAAAATAAATACAAAGTTTTAACTTTCTTTTATTTTGGTATTGAAAATGGTTTTGAAAGAATTTTTATTATATCAATGTGTTGTATTGATATCTTGTGATTGAAATGTGGAAATGTTATGTTTCCTTTATTCATGTTTTATGTGATACGATTATGTTATGGTTTATGATATGTTTAAACCTATTCATATGAGGAATGCATTGGACTTAATAAGTGAAGGGTGGAGCCCGATATAGCTCCTCGATGCATCGACAGGTCTCATGAGACAAACTAGTGTCTTGGCACGAGGCCTTGACAAAATCTTATTTGTGGTCTTGGCACGAGGCCTTGACTACGTGGTTATGATAGTCTGGCATTATGCATTCCATCATTATGAAAGTGGTTATTGATATTGCATGTGATTATTCGACCAGTAGAATATCCATGTGAAGAAGTAAATGGCATTCTCTCATTTTACTTTTACCATATTATGTTGAAGCTCAAGTTTAAAAGGCTTTTGTTTTAGTTATACATTTCCTTAAATGTTAATGTTTATTTATGAAAGCTTCCGATATATTGTTAACCTTACTGAGCATCTGAGCTCACCCCTTTCAATGTTTTAATATCTTTCCAGGATGTGAAGAAGTATTTTATGAATGACCTTCAGGGGTAGTCAGAAAGGGATATGATTGTGGACTATGAAGACCATGTTATTGTAGTTTGTTTACTTTTTGATGTAATGAAAGACTTATGAATGTATCTAGTGTTTCCAAGGCTACTAAACTAATCTGTCTTTCGAGACTTGATCTTTTGTGATCATGCCAATGTTACGAAGTAATGCACCGACTCTGGGTAGCTGGGGTCGGGGCGTTACATTTCAGGTTCCTTTGCATGGGGCTGGTCTTTACTGGGTTCGGTGGTCAGGTGTCATGGGTGTTCTAGAGTTGTTCTTTTTTTTTTTCACATGGTGAAAGTTTTTCTCGGTTATTTTTTTTTGTTTGGTGCGGTGTGGGCTCATATGGACTGGTGTGTGGGAGTGGTTTCTTATAGGTGGTTAGGGGCTGATCATTGATTGGGGGGGATTCCAGTTTCTTTTCTTGTTGCTACTTTATTGGGATTTGAGTGGATCTTTCTTGGGTGGTGTTTCATGAGTGAGTGTGTGCATCTGTGTGTGTGTGAGTGAGTGGATTGGGTAGTGTCAGTGGTTGGTGGTGTGTTAGAGTGTGCATTTATCGGTTTGGTTGATATAGATTCTGAGTTTGACTTGCAGTTTGGTTGGCTTGTTCCTTTTGGGAATCTTCTTTTCACTTATAGGTATTTCTTGATGGGTTCTTGGGTTTTTCTGTCACTACTTTCTATGAGTTCATAGGTGATGTCTCTACAGTGCTCGAGTTCCACTGGATGGGAGGGGGATCCACCCTATCTCCTGTTAGTTTTGTGTGTGTCCATATCCTACTGGATGCGATTAATGGTGATGCTAGTTGCCTCTCTTGGAGTATGGAAGGGCTTGGGGTGGCTCTTATATGTTCCCTTATTCCCTAGTTTCTGTTACTGGTGCTTGCAGTCTATGACTTCTTGGTTATTTCTTCATGATGTCATGGTATCATTACTATTTTTTTGCTGCATTCGTGGATGTTGCTTTTCCAGTTTGGAAGCGAACCTCACCATCCGGTTTCTGTTTGGTTGGACATCATAGGGTCTCGTGTTTTCTTATTTTCTTGGTTTCTTGGTGTTTAATGGAAAATTTTCTTGGTTCCCATGTCTTGATATGGTTGAGCTATGAATTTGGGTTCTTGGGTCAACTATAGTTTCACCTTCGAGTGATCTGTTGCAATTCCTATTTTCATTGATATTTATAGTACTATTTTTGCTTTGCAAAAAAACTAAAAAAACTTAAAACTTCTAAAAACCCTAAAAAAAATCTAAAAACCATAAAACACCTTAAAAATGAAGGTGGAAGGGGGCTGATGTGGGCTGGATGTGGCTGGAGCAGGGCCAAATCACGGCATTATCACGGCGTGACTCCGGCGTGACCGCAGAGTGACCGCAGCATGACCGCGGCGTGACCGCGGTGTGACCGAGGTGTGACCACGGCGTGACTGAGGCGTGACTGCGGCGTGACCGCGGCATGACCGTGGCGTGCCCGGTCCAGTGACATCTGTGGGGAAATATCTTCCACTTAGTTTCAAATAAGATGATATGGATGGCATGGGAGGAAGTTTTCTCAGAATATTTATAGAAATGAATACTAATCTGTGATGACTAGAGGATTGGATGACCCCTGATATACCTAATTCGGTGAGGGCTCAAATGCTGGTGGAAGGGGGCTGATTGCAGGTGTTGGGGGGATGGTGAGGGCTGATTCGAAGGTGACAGGGGGGCTGTTGCGGGCTGGAATGCTGGTGGCAGCGGGCTGAAATGAAGGTGGAAGGGGGCTAGTATGGGCTGGATGTGGCTGGAGCTGGGCCAAATCACGGCATTACCGCGACGTGACCGCGGCGTGACTGTGGTGTAACCGCAACGTGTTGGCCTGGTCCAACGATATCCGCGGGGAAGCATACTCCACTTAGTTTCGAATAGGATGATATGGATGGCATGAGAGGATGTTTTCTCATAAGATTTAAAGAAATGAATGCTAATCTATGATGACTAGAGTATTGGATGACCCCTGATATACCTAATTCGGTGAGGTTTGGAGATCTAGCAATGTGTATGAATACCTAGATGAATTAATACCCCATGGGATCAGGAAAATCACAGGTTACATAATATGTAATCTGACATTACTGGTACTGTGGGACCCCTGGGCTGTGGAACTGGGATTTTGGTTGGATTTAAATATCACATGCCATGTGACATGGTCACACAACATGGGACCCATCTTAAAAGTCTAACGGCACTTAAAGAGTGTCTTGGTTCAAAAAACCGTTTTAATAAAAAGAGGGAGACCCCCTACAAGGATATAAAAAGGGTCAAGTATGATGTGTGCTTTATGACTAACAATGACATCAAGTATAAGGAAAACATCCATGCAATAATGTTAAGCAAGGTATACCACTGTGAGTTTTTGTAGACAACACACCTCCATTGGAGGGGTTTTATTACAAAACCACGACTTATTTATCAAATGAAACAATAATCTTAACTAACACTTACTCAAGAATTGTAATTTAATATAAACATGCAGAATTAAGAAGGAAACTAAATTCAATTTAAAACATTCTTGAATTAAATAGGCTAGGAGAGGTACCCTACCTCACCCTCAAGGCGCGTTTTCTTTTGACGATGACAACTCGAATCTTCCTTTTTTCCGCTTGCACACATATGCAACTTCACATATATATAAGGACACCTAGCCCCAATGTACATATTTTCATGGCCAAATTTTCACAAGGGGGTCCTTAGATATATATTTATACTTGCATATACCCCTTTATACTTACACATGTATTCATTTTTCATATCCATATATAAGCACACCTATCCCTAATATATATATTAATAATTCCATGAGTGAATATATATAAAGGGGGAACTTATATATGTATATGCCTACCTATGCATACACATGTAAGCCTTCATCAACGACGACTTGAATCCACCTCAACGAAATCCAAAACGCACTGCAAAAATATAAGGAACCCAAAAATCAAAAATGACCTAATTAAAATTGGGCCAAAGAATAAAAACAGAATAAACCTTCCCCAAATCCGATGTTGAACTCATTGTCATCAATGGTGGTGGATAGAACCGACCTCATCATAAGAAACCACCTATAAGAAAATAGTTGAAAAAATGAGATATAATGACTTCTTATATATATGTGATCAGTGTGTCAACTTTACATGATAAATGATACATGAATCCATAAATAACAATGAACAAATAATATTTCCGGCTGTGAACCTCAGTTCAATCCATGAAATTACCAAGGGTAGGGATTCATGGTGTGAAAACCCTGGTCACACCATGAATCATGCCTAGGTGGATTTATTTTAATAGGTTAAATTCTCTCTTTTTATGGGTCAAGTGTTTCACAATGATGTTACTGAATAAAGTATCAGGTTTTCAAAGCCGGTTGTTTGTGTTTGATGAAATTAAAACAAATATCTTCTTTAAGTTTTAGATTTTTATGATAATTCTCAGTTGAAATTTTCTCAAAATGAGGACACTTTCATCTCTAAAGTGAAGGAAATTTCATTTTCTACTATTGAGTTGGTTGAAACTTTCTACTAGTCCACGTTGAAGGCTTAGGGAGATCTTGTAAAACAGGTGAAAATGTCATTATAAAGATCCAAAACCAATTTGAATAGCATATACACATTATATAATAATGAAAACAAGTTTTTAAAATAGTCGAGCAATTATAGAATTCAAATTAAAGGTTTAGGCAAAGGAAACTTACCTCAACCTCAAGGCGCTGCTTTTAACGACAACTCAAATCTTCCTTTTTTTTTCTGCTTGCATGCATATTCAACTTCACATATGCGTGTGTGTGTGTGTGTGTGGGGGGGGGGGGGGGGGTAGTTAAGCCCAAACCAAAACATTGTGACATTCTTGGTGAGAGGACCCAGATGGAGGACATGAAGAACCCTTCTGTAAGTCATGCTGTCTTAGTGTCCTGTCTTCACTTGTGCTCCATACCACATTGGGATTACCAACTTCAACCTGGAAGAAACGACATGCATAATTTAAGAAGCAAAGGAGAGATATCGAAGTTCAACAATCATCTATCAAACTTGGAATTCAAGAAAAGTCTTCAACATTGAAGAAACTATTTCTCCGGACTCACGACTAATTTTTTCACCCTTCTGGTATGACATTGAAACAGTGATGATGGAGTGATTGTGATCTCTTCGGGTCCTCTCCTATCAAGGTGAGACAAATTGAAAAGCCGAACCTGTGGGGAACAAAAGGAAAGCATAGTACATGAGCATGACTTCGAGAAAGCATACACAAGGAAAAATTTAACCATTCCCAGCATTACTTCTGCATCGCCAGCTCCAGAGGCCACTAGAATATTTGAAGTTTCAGGAACAAATTTCATACAAAAAATGTTGGCAGAATGACCGGTCTCAATACCATGTAGAATCTTGCGGCTTGAATAGCTCCATATTTTCAGCTGCACCAATTTCAGGCATTAGTGATTTACATCACAATCCCCACACATATAATGGCGTGTTTTTTTTTTCATTTTCCCTATCCGCCCCCACCCCTCCCCCAAATTCAGAAGCTGTTACAAGCTGTAGTGCAGGCAAACGTTTCCCCCCACCCCCTTACAAACGCATACACAAACAAAATCATAATTCAAAGAGCTTGTGGTGAATGACTAAATGGAACAGATGGAGGTTCTATGTTTTTTTATGTGAACAATTGTGCATCACTCATTTCTATCTGACATTATATCCTTGCCTACCTAAATTGAAACATGTCATTAGCCATGACCTGCATCCAAATCTTTAGTGGTTTAGTGACACCCACTCAAAAATGAACACTTAATGTCTCCAAAATTCAATCCACTTCTCCAATACACAGTTCTCGTAGGTTAATGTTGATCATGAACGGAAATTAGTGATTATGGTCTTTCACATTACCAAAATCAAAAGCATAAACAACTACCACTCCAAGCTTCTCATCTTAAGGCCTTGACACATCCATCTCAAAAATTTCAGATAAATGAACTGCATTGATAATAAATTTAAGGCTGCATTTGATATCACTTATCAAAAATTGTTTAAAGAACTTATCAATCATAATAATTGTTCAAAAAAATAAGTAGCAGTTATTTCATTTTTTGAAAAAACACTTGCACTTAGATTTTTGGGAGAGGGGGCATTCATATGAATGGCATGAAAAATACTCTTTAATTAAGAAATCTGAAAAAAATATATTATTCACTCTGACATGTTTAGAGGTTTAGTTTCATAATTATGAAATTACTTATTGTTTTTAGAAAAAATATATATTATTCTTGATAACTATAGGTAAAGAGAAAGATGTAACATTTAAAATTTTCCTAGTGGGAAGAATATAATTGGGCCCATGTCATCACATAGTAGCTTCAATGATGGTAACTTCATTATCACTGTTGAGAATTTTAAATCTAATAATGATGAACCACCAAAGAATAATAAGTGGTTAAATATTTGATTTTATCACTATAGGATAGATCTGTAAATTACATGAGCTCACCTTTAGCTTGGGTATGATTCTAGAACATCTATATTTTTAAATATAACACCAAAATCTGATCATGATACATCTTGGTAATGTTTTCTCATACCTGAATCCAAGAAATATTAGAATAGTATTAACATATAATCAATCTATAAGAAACACTTTTGTGCGAATATTTATGTAGGGAATAAACCATGATAAATAATAATCATGCTAGTAAACATATACTATATCAATTGGTATGTTTTTTTGGGTAAAGATATGAAAATATAAGAAAGAATAAGATCAAATGAAATCTTGGTTAAAGATGAGAATGTGGAAGTTTAATGTCATTGAACCACATTCTATGAGGGAATGGTGACAATGTAATGATTTCATCAAGGATAACTTTAATAAATAAGAAATAATTGGAGTATCTAACATAATGAGAAAAAGAAAACAATGTTTCCATGTGCCACAATATTTCTAACACGTCAATGGATAAATAAATCTTGGAAACATCACATTCTCACGTGCCACAATAATTCTTGGTGAAATATGACACAAACCATACCCTAAAAAAACTAAATATTAAAATATATAAATACAAAAGAATAATGGAGGTAGAAGAGGAATATTTACCTCTATCCATTTAAATTAGAAGAACCGCATAAGGCATTTTTAGAGGTGGAATCCAGAATAACTATTTTGTTATCCTTAAAAAACAACACCCATCCCTACTGGGTAACCAATCCACCTCCAATGTGTACCTAATGGACCTTATAAAAGGTCTGTTACACTTTCTAGCCCATCGAGTACCTGGTACCCCTCCATCAGGTACCTTATAAAGGGTTTAGTTTTTTACAAACCCATTAAGAGGCACCTAGTTCCTCCTAATTGAATACCCAATAACTACTACAGTTTATTATGGTTATCCACCACCCTAAGATTTGGAAACCAACCCTCTAAATAACCATTATCCTCAAATAAAAACACATAACAAAGATGTATTAACTCTTGAAATTCCTATTCATATCCCAATTCTCAAAAATCTCCCTTCTTCAGGCAAAAAAAATCAAATTTACTCTAAAATTACCAACCCTCTAATTGTGTGGGTCATTAAAAACTCCCAACCATAATAATTGAAATCCTCGAGAAGTGTCAACGATGATCACCTAATTCCCAATTTAACCATAAAAATTTGATACCATCACTTTTAATCCATTCCAACTGTCCACAACTCCACCATACAAATTCCCAATCTAGACTAATTGGTTCTTCACCAAAAACCACTTGTCCCTCACTCCACGCATATCAATTATAATTAGAATAATGTATCTAATTCAAAAACCTCTTTACCATACTCAAACATGTGAAACTATTCCAGTTTAATCCTACACATTGATAACAAAATAATGAACACGTAATCGTTCATAACAAGGAGGAGTAGGATCACCAGAAGGGGGTTGGCTGCGTCAGAGGCACGCCGGAGGAGGTGGGAAGGCCACCTAGGAGCAGCTTCAGTGGGGGAGGTGAGGTGTACCGCGTTCTGTGGCAGCGGCTCGCGGTGGGGTTTCCTTGTTCGGTGTCAGAAATGGGCACCGTCGGTAGAGGAGGATCAGGGATAAGAGAGGTCTCCATGGGTCGGGGAAGGAGGGTCTCACACAGTTGGTATCAGGGAGGAGGGCGCTGCCATCAGAGACGTTGAGGGTTCAGAGGTTTGCGAGGGCCAACGTCAGTGGAGGAGGATCGGGGAGAGGAGAGGCCGCGATGGGTTGGGGAAGGAGGGTCGCGCACAGTGAGAGATGTCCAGGGTTCGGAGGGTCGCCGCCGTGAGAGACCGAGTTTCGGAGGGTCGCGATCGCGGGAGGACGAAGGAGGAGCCTGACACGATTTGAAAAAAAAGCAATCGAGGAAGAATAAAGGAGTAGCCCAACGAGATTTGAAAAAAAAAGACAGTGTAAATTTTTAGCCACGAAGTATATACAAAATCGTGGCTATAAATAAGCTATAGCCACGGGTCTATAAAACCGTGGATATAGATCCATGGCTATAGCTTAAATTTCTAGTAGTGTCATGAGATCACAAAATCATAAATATGTTCCATCAACATAAATCATGAAAATATAAGTATATATAAAGGTTCACTCCCAATACCGTCATCATATAGTGGAAAAAATTCCATAGTGGATTAGATTCACTCCTTAATCCCATACATAACATCTCATGAGATATAAAGCTTTACCTAATGAATTAGAGGGATATATAATTCCAGGAACAACCATCATCATATAATGGATATAGTCTTATATTATATTGGGTTTACTCATTAATCCCATAATATCTCATGGGATATAATGCTTTACCCAATGCATTGGAGGGCTATATAATTATATTCCCACCCATCATGTCATATTATATACATGAATAAGTGAGCCACATAGAAAAACATAGTAAATGTCATAAAATCATCATTAACCCAAGAAAGAAATGGGTTTCATGATTATTTCCACAAAACATGACCATAAGATATCCATACAAGTAAGATGGATAATTTCAAAAGAACATATCCTCAATTAATAAAATAAACTTCGAAGGATATTGACATAGATGGAAAAATATCCTTGAAAAAACAATGCTTCAAATGGTACTACATAATAAGGGATCAAGAATTATATTATTTGATACCATGAGTTAAATACCATAAATTATAAATATAATTAGTAGTTATATCATGATACATTAATCGCAAGAAGGTAAATCATTTTGAAAATTAAAATTAAAATAAAATCGAAACTGTAAAAGTGTTTTAGAAAATATTTTTAACGTTATAATAAAATAAAATATTATGGGTCATTATAGAAAGTAATTTATGAAATGTTGAATTGAAAATTCTGAAAAATTTTAATTTGAAAATAATATCCCATAATGGATCATTTAAGAAAAATATAAAGGTATCCAGGATAAATGTGTCTTAGAAGGTAAACCATTTGATCATAGAAGGAAAAACCTTTTTTATATTTTTTTTAAAAGTACTTTGGTTGAAAACCCACATCATAAAAATAGGTAATAATAATTCGTTATAAAAAATAGTAAAGTTAAATATGATTGTCACAAGAGTTAATATATAATAGGGTTTCAAAATATGATTGGATAACATTGGAAGGAATAGAAAAACGTGGACATGAGTGATAAAACATCATTCAATAGGATGAGAATTATTATTCAAATATTTTAATTTTAAAGAAGTAATATAATTCATAAATAAGGATGATTTTAATCAAAAGTAATCTACCAAGATAGAAATAGGGTATACCATATGAAATGGAATATGAAGCTCAAATCTAAACATTATAACTCAATAAAACAAATTGACTTATGAAAAAACCTTATATTTTAGGGAATATATCAATCATATTCTAAATAAAGGAAGATAATGAATTAAAGTTAAGTTTTAAAGATAAAAAATAACTTAAGATATTAAAATTCAAGGGGTATTAGTTACACCATAAAAATAATATTGGTGTATAATATCGAAACATGTCATAATGAAGGATGATAGAGACGGAAAACCCTTACCTTTTGTCTTGATTTCCTAGAACGAGATCTAACCTATTGCATAAAAAAATAAATACCTTAATTACTTATTTAATAACCTTATTAATAAATATTACCATTTATAATCCTAATTTATAATCATTCTTTATGTGTTTTTTAATTAGTTATTATCTACTTTCAATATCGGGTGCAAGTAATCTTGATCATTTTGAACTAGTTTTATAACAGTAGTGTTTTTATTCATTATTATCCCAAATTTCATCATTACTAGATCATAAAATGTACTAAAATTTATTTTTTATAATTTTTTTTATAATTTTATAATTTCATTTCGTAATTATTTTAGTTATTATTCATGATGATGAAATAGGGGATGAGATTGTTTTGGTAATTTATAACAAATGAATGGTGTTTTATTAATTTATGAGTTAAATGTTTATATTACCATTAAAGAAGAAAAAAATCATTATTTACTTATTAATATTCAATATTATGTTTACAAATACATCATTTATAGAAGTTTATAGTATTTTTCATCTAGGTAGTTAAACCGACCCAACATGGACATGCTATAATTTATGTTCGAGTATGGCTATAGAAGATATTATTTTGTTATAGTATCATTAAAAAAAATGTATAATGAAATAATTTATATTATATTGTGGTTATTAATTATATTTGTTAAGGTTTATAATAATAAGGTAAATAAAAAATAAGTTTTCACTTATAAATTAATCGCTTTCCCTCTTGGTATGTTCATTTTAGGAATTTAATTTTACAATGACCACTTAATTATAATATTACTTATAGAATTTATAATTTATATTTAAATAATAAAAATCATTAAATGAATAATATATCTATTTACTAAGCCCATTTATAGATCTAACCTTGAAAGGTGGTGATGAAAAACCAAATGCGTCGTTCATGGAGGCAATTGTCCGTACACATGAATGAGCAATGTTTAATTTTTTTTCTATTTAAATGGGAGGGTAATAAATAATTATTATACCACATATATAATAAAATTTTATTATATTATTTATACTAATTTAATTATAAACATATTGTTAGAATGAGTTTAGAGGATGGTGGATGAGAAGGATAATGAAAGGATGTTTAACGGTAAGTAATACTTACGTTAAAAATTAATTTGAAAATAAATGACTTGAGGCACTTTGTTGAAGACATAGGATTCCAAAATTGTATGTGGTATATATAAAAATAAAATTGGGTAGATTTTCATGGGAAATTAAAACTAGAGGTATGCCTTGAAAAGTGTGGAAGTGTGATCCTTTTATAGGTGAAAAATATGTAATTTTTTTTAGAAAAAGAATGTTGGGTAATGGGTAAGAATGATATTGTATGAGAGTTAGGTGGGAAAAATTTGAAGAGATATGTAGGTGTGACTTTGAAAGCTAATTTTTTTATACAAGGTATAATTTTTAAATTGATTTAGTAAAATTCAAGCCACATTAGATTACCCATTTTAACTCTTATTAATCTTGATTAAAATTTAATTGTGGTAATTATTTTATTACGAACAATATAATATGATAATTATTATAAAAATAAAAAAAATTTAATATAAATTTGTACTCTATTTAATATAATTTAATTTATAAATTTTATAAAATTAACTTTTAAATTAAAACATATATTATGTTGAAAAACTATTTTTAGAAAAACATCATTTTAATAATTAAGTGTTCTTAATATTATTTAACATTTATTAACAATTAAAAGAGTTTTAATTTATTTATATATATGTTTAAAAATATTATTAGATTATTTATTTTAAAATATATCAACTTAATTTAAAATTACAATATTTAGAAAAGTATTATTCCTTAAAAAATAACTGTTTTACTATGGCAACTAACATTTATCTTAGAAACATAATTTTATGACTGAAAATAAAATAGACATTATTAAATAATTTTTAACTAATGATTCCAAATATTAAGACCATTTTATTATAAAAAATTTCATTGTGTAAAAAAACTAAACTACAATATTAATGCATGTAATGGGTAAAAACCTGTTTCTAGAAAAGATGTATTTTTAAGCTTAAAATTTATGTACAGGGTAAAATTATCCATGTATTTTATTTTCATGAAATAAATTGTTTTATTATAAAAAAATAAAATATATGTTTATTTTAGAGTGATCCAAAACTAAATTTTAGCAAAATATTATTTAATTATAAGAAAATTCGAAAAATAGCTTTTATTGGAAAATATTACTTAAGTTCTTGAAATGTTAATCATAGGTTTTAAAAATTCAATATAATATTTTTAAAATATATAGTTTTACTTATTAAATAAATATTTTAAAATTTAAAAGTTTTTATGCACTTCTAGATCTTTCTCATAAAGTCATAAAATTTATAGTTTTGGTAAAACTATATTTTTCACTATTCACCTAAAGATTCAATTATTTAAGAAAATACAAAAAATTAACCTTAAGGTTATATTGGAATGATAAATTTTAAAATTAAGTTAATTTCATCAAATTAAGATTACAAATTTTATAACTTTATCTTTTAAATATGAAATATAAAGGAAAACTATTTTTATAGAAAAATAAACTTTCTTTTTCTTTAAAAGTAAAAATGTGAAAAATGTAAAATACATGTGATAAATAACTTATTAGATTAATAATTACATGTTTATATAATCCTAATTTCTATTAACATATCCTATAAATATATCTTTGTAATATATAAGCATAAGGTACACTCTGGTGGCAGTCAATAGTGGTAATTCTACTAACATAGATCTTGTAGAAATTTCGACAAGATTGAATTTCTCTAGCATGTGATTTTTTTCATACCTTAATTGTTCATGTTTGTCTTGGACTATGTTTATAGAAAACCCTAGCATAGATATATCCTTCCCAGTATTAGATAAATAAATTTACATTGGAGACTTATACTACTTGGTGTCATTTCTTCCCTTCAAATATTTCACAATATGGTTACTTCCTTTTATAATTATTAATTTAAAAATTATATTATAAAAGTATGATTTTATTTTAACACATACAAGTTTCATTTTAGTTCAGTGATAATTATAAAACAAGACATTAACATAAAATTTATTTATGGATAATACTTAGTGAAATTTGGGGTCGTTACAGTATGAGTTTGGGGTGTTATAATTTCTACATCAAATCCCGACACACCCATTGCCTTATTATAGAAGAATTAGAAAAAATATGAAATAAAGAATTGGAATCTATGAATTCTATTAAAATCTACCATAGTATTAATACCTAGGTTAGTTACTCATTATCACGAGTATTAAAGAAAGGAATGGAGGAAGAATATAAAGAAAAAGAGAGATAACTACTATTTATTAAAGTATATGGTAATAATTATAGAATAAAATAGTAAAACATATTCTAGAATAACTAGGTTGAGGGATAAGTTACAAAATCATTCCAAGGCCCTTATCAAATATTGGAGAATATATTTTTAATAGGTATAAGGAAACTACAATAGACTTCAACTTACACGCATGTAATGTAGAAAATGAGATCCTTTCCACACAACAATTTAATTTAGAGATTATCTCAATTTATTATTCTTTAAAATATTTCCATCTTCTTTAGTATTCCATTATTCATAATTGTATGATATTTACCTATTTATTTCCCATTCAAATCTACCTTAAAACTTGACAAATTCTCTTTTTAATTCTCACACATGCTGCAGATGAGTTGCACAATGCGACATAGAATAAGAAAAAGGAATATTTCATATTATGTGAAAAATATTACATAAATATCATATGTATAAAAATATAATATCACTACCAAAGTTCACCCCATACATAAGAAAAATATTTCATACTCATTATATAATAAAGAAGACTTTTCCAAAAATATAGTTTTTTATTGATACATAAGATAATTTTATTATACATAGGAAAAATATTTTATATATTATACGTAAGATATAATTATGATAAGAAAAACATTTCACATATAATATTTAATATTTAACTCTCATACATAAGAAAATATTATCACATGTATCACATTTTTTACTTAACCAGATTTCCAATATAGCTCATACGTACTATTTTCTAGGATAAAATGTAATATAAATTAATTTATCATATTTTTAAATCCATAATGTTCTATGAATATTATAAATTATTATAACATGAATAAAATAAATTATAAATAATAATTTAACCCATTTTAAATTAAACTAAAAACTAAACTAATAAACTGTGATAATTAAACATAATATATGAAAATTGTGGGAATAAAGTCATTTAATGATAAAGGAATTATATTGAAAATATATTATCTATCAATTTACCCACACTTAAATATTTCACTCATAAGAAATCATCATATATCCATGTAAAATCCACACAAAAATCAATAATGAGATAATTTTTCAAGATCGTTTCCAAAATAAAATTTATTATGTATCATTTATCAAAATTAATTTCCTTTATTTTATTCCTTTAAATTAAAAATTATTCAAAATAAATTATACATCCATAAACCAATCACATCCTACCTCACATGAAAATTCATTTCAAACTCCACTTAATAGAAATTAAATATGGAGTTATGATTATACTTGAAAAAAATACATATATCACCATAGGCTTGTAAAAATTTTACATCTCTAAACTCTGTGATATAAAATTTATTTATTCATGAAGTGTTTTTCAAAGTAGTTTTGGTTACTAGGTGTTGGTGGGAAAATTTATTTAAAAATTAAGGAAAAAAGAATAGGTTTAACTATCAGATACAATTCATGAATATTCAAGTAAAACTATAGGAAATACACCTTACTCAATACCCCTTACAATATGTGAATCCCATATAATTTCCTTTTTGTGACATGGAACATGGGTCAAAAAATATGTGAAATGAATCATTTCATCCTTATTATACTTTTTTATGTTCTTTCCTCTTTTTTTCTAAGGTGTATGAGATGAAAATAGAATGTAATGAATGAATGAAAATCCATTCCCATTGATTATATATGGGGTCTTGAATCATAAAAGTTGCATAATGAATAATTCAATCTCATATACCATTTTTTATTTTTTTTGTTTTTAGGAGAATAAGATGATATAAATAAATTAAAAATTATGATAATGACTCATGACCATTTTAAACACCTATAATGACAACAAAAACCTCTTATGTTCTCCCAACACTATACAACTTCCCAAGGAACACACACATGAAATACCCTTCCCCCCTACTCAAACATGGAATAATCATAAAAATATATTAATAGTGAAGGTAGTTATGGAATAATCATCTTTTAATGTGTCTTAAACCTATAAGGAAATTGATTTATTTTAAGGTCTAAACAAAGATTGATGTAAAGGCAGGTCTCAAGTTAAAAATGTTTCTATCCAAAGAAGTGTGTCAATCATATCAAAAAAATTCCCCAAACTCCAAAGACTTGAAAAATAAATAATCACAAGTTCTATTTATCACAAAATTTCTAAGTTTCACCCAATAAAGAAATGTTATTAGCGAGAATATATCAAAATGGTTTAAAATACCTATCAGTATGGAAAAAATATTTTGGGTCAGTATTTCATGGACACATATTTCAAAAATTGGTCAAAATTATACAAATTTTTGGAAATAAAATTCAAGGAAGAGTTTCCATATCAACAATAATTTAAAATAAATTTTCCCCAAAACCAAGTAAAATATCTCAAAATCAATTCAAGAGTGAAAATGATAATGAATATTCATTTAATATAAAATTACATAAAAAATAAAAAACAAAATCTCTTAAAATAGGTTAAGAGTTCCTTATAATTAAATGAAACTACCCATTGGAATTAAGGAAAAAATAGCATGCATTTAAAATGTATGAAAAAATAAAATAAAATGTAGAAATATGACCTAGTTTTATTCTATATTAGATGGATCAAGTTAAGATCCTAAATACCACATTATCCAACCAACTAAAAAAACAAATCATGATAAATTTATTGAAAAAATAAAAATAAAGAGAATGGTAATGAAGTCCTGGTTTTAACCCCCAAGTGAGTAATAGGTTTTTACTACCCCTATTCAGACAGTTGTAATGGTTATCCAAAATTATTTGGTGGGTTGGGTTTCTTTGACACAAACGACTACATTGATTTCTTTATAGTGTGCATCCCTTCACACTGGTTATTGAAGCCCACTTGATCAATGTTTTGTATGTATACCCCCTTAATAATGAGGTAAAATTTTCATGGTGGGGGTAATATTAGGTATAAGACCACTCTTACTTTTTCAACCTCTTATATGGATTCCCCTTCAACTTCCAGGGCCCACTCAATTAGTGCTATATTCAATATATCATAGGGGGATTTGGTGAATAGTTTTATTTGAATAAAATTAAAACAATATTAATTTTGATCTATTACCCCCCTCAATTTTATCATATTGAAATTATTTATATTTAGGTAGTTCCATTGGGTATTTCTATTCATTCATCACCTTTTGAAAATATTCAATGTCATTAGGTATCTCTATATGTTTCTCAATAGGTGAATAATCCTCTTTATCTTCCAAAGCTAAATAAAGGTATGTTGGTTCTGATTCCTCTTCTATAAATCTAGAATGATTACGTTGGAAGTTTCCTTTTAGAAATGACTCCAATATTAATTAAAAAATTATTGATCTTCTAAAATCATATAAGTAGGGAAATTTTCTTCAATGATTTCTTCTAGAAGTGGTAGAGTGAGTTCTGGGAGCATTTGTTCCAATTATGATTCTCGATATTTTTGGGTTCTTTATCTTGAAAGATCAGTGGGGTAATCTCTTACTCCATTTGTTCTTTCTATTTTTTCTCCATATTCTATTCATATAATTCTTTGAGGTATTTTTATATTTGATACATCTACTACCTTATCACAAATATATCCTCCCTATGTTCTTGCAACTAGGATTCCCTTAAATCATGAACCTATTTTTCTTACACTTGTGAGTAATTATTCCATGAATATTAATAATATGAATCTAAGTACATAGTGGATAAAAGCACACTTTTAATTTTTTTTATGAAAAAAAGAAAAGGTATTTACAAAATTTGAAGGAATAAAAATTGATCAACTTGGATCCTCGATAATGACAAATTTTTTTTGACACACCTATCATGGGGTGGTACAAAATAATATTTATTTTACTCCTAGTACAACACAATGACTGAACGTGGTCATCTCTCAAGGAGCCTATTTTTTATAACTCACTATTCCTAAAAATTTATTATATTTTTGGTATTTTATATATTTATAAAAACAAGAAAAAATGGTGGGGTTTTTGTTGTAGTGAATGCATGCATGAATTTAAAATGGAAAAGAAACATATAAGAAAGAATACAAGAATGTTCGTGAAAAAATATGTATCCTAGGTTTTTCTACATTTATTATTTTATTATCCATTTTAATTATTTAAAATTCATTTGATAGATCATCCCATAATATATAATCTACCACTATCTACATATGTTGTGATAACAAGTGTATCCAGAAGATCTCTTTGGCACACCAAGTCTCATTATCTCTAATAGTAAAGAATTATAATCACATATTTTTCAAGTATACATGACTATATTAAAAATATATAAATCATATTATATTTCATCCCTTAACTAACCCAAATCTATTGTATAAAGGAATACCCAAGATAAGGGTGAGAATTAAGTCCTAGTATAGAATAGAATAAAATAGTGGATAATACATTGGGAAGATTAATAATCATCGCAACAAATATTGACACACCCACTTCCTTATTAAAAAATAATTAAAACATTATGAAATGAAGAATTGGGATTCATGAACACTATTAAAACCTTCCCCAACAATGTTTCCAATTTTTTTATACACGTGTCATGGGGTGATACAGAATAATATTTATTTTACTTCCCATAAAACATAATGACCATCTATGGTTATCTCTTAAGGATCCTGTTTTAGATCACTCACTATCTTTACCACTTTATTATATTTTTTTAATTTTATATATTTATGAAAATAAGGAAAAAATGGTGGATTTTTGTTTGTAATTAATTCATTAAAGAATTTAAAATGAACAAGAAACAAAAAAGAAAGAACATCAAGAATGATAGTTAGAAAGAAGTGGATCCTAGTTTTGGCTACATGAGTTCCTTCATTATTCATTTTAATTATTTAAAATTCATTAGATATCTAATCCCATCATACCTGAGCTACCACTCTTTACTTATGTTTAGATCCCTATTACACCTAGGAGATCTCTTTAGGATACCATGTCTCACCTCCCCCAATAGTAAAGAATGATAATCACATCTCGATCAAGTATTAATGAATATCATAAAACGAGCTATTTTTTATGTCATTTAATCTATAAAAAAATATAAATCCATCATATCATAGGCGTTGAAACTTATTTTTTTAAAGGTAGATTAAAATATTATGAAGAGTTCCTTAAATATTTAAGGATGTGAAGAGCCCCAAGAAGAATCAAAGGCACTTACCCAAGCTAACCATCGTGTACCCCTACACACAAAGGGTATGCAGATCCCCCCAACTCAGAAATCAAAAGAAGGCTACCCTTTTGTGGGGTACCTGTACCGAGTTCCTATGCATTCGACCTGCATGTATAAAATCTTCTGACCATGTTTCCCTATTTTCTTATAAATAGGCCCCTTGGGATCCTAATTTTCACTACTAGAAAATCAGAAGAATCACCTATGCTCTGGCCATGCAGCCCCTTCACCCAGGTCTCTAAAAAATCTTTTGGTGGCTCTCTAAAACCTGATAGAGGAGATAATTAAGGGGGATAAGGGAGATAAAAGTTCCTCTAGGGCCTGAAACACAAGACACCTGTATGAGGACCCTTTTTCCCATAAGTGAATAACCATATGTGTGAGGCCCCTTCCCTAATTAGGGACCTACACGAGACCCATCTAGGGACACCTAAGGAGACCCATGGTTCATCTAATAAATCTTTTCTCATGTTTTTTCCCAGGTGGTCTATTGTGAAAAACCTTTGAGATAATTTTTTTAACAAAGTTTTTGTATTTTTTAACATATAACCTTTTATATATAAGAATATTTTTGTTATCCAGGATTGGAACCAGACCATCATAATAAGTTTTCATAAGAAAGATGAAAGCTCATGAATGTTGCTGGAACCAATGAAAAAGGTATAGAAAAGTTTTATCCATATGAAATTTGTTTTCTAGACATAGGTTTCCAGACATAGAATATCAAAACAGAAGCATCAGACTCAGAATTTATGAATGAGTAGCACCAGTCTCAGGTGTAATCATAAAAATGAAGTATATGATTGATCAAAACATTGGTATCACATAAATTGGTATAAAGTTCAAGATCCATTGGATTTAAAATTTGTTAGAAAGTAAGAATTTTTTGAGTGAAGAAGCCACAATTCTACTAAAGAGTTTTGAATAAAGATAGTGAAGTCAGGAGTTATAAAGTTTTTATACTTCCTAAACTAAATTAAAATATGATTTTCTGGTCATGAAGTTATTAAAAATCATGAAAACTATCATGATAAAAGCTTTTGAAGAAATGGATGAATATTAAAGTTTGTATTAGTTCTAGAATCCTTGATATACAAGATCAGATCCAGAAGTACCAAAATCAGATGTTCTCAGAATTCAGAAAGTGTAAAGATGATGAAGTTTGAAGAATGTAAAATTTACTGAGTGGAGTTATCATCAGATTTAGAATATTGTAATGAGAAATAATTTGTAATGATAATTTCATCGTAATGAGAATTTCATCATCATGAGGATTCCATCAAACTAACTCTGAGAAGGAAAGATGACCGAACTGAATCTAATAAATAAATTCAATAAGACTAACTCTAAAGAGGATAACTAGATCATAATATGAAGAGGAATATGGTCAGATCATAATGAGTTGAAGATAATCATATTATAATGAGCAGAGGAAGATATTCAGTAATGATATGAAAATAGTCAGTTCGTAATAAGCTGAAGATGACTATATCGTAATGAGAAGAAGAAGATATTCACATCATGGTGAGATGAATAAGTTTCATCATAATGAAGATGAGGACATTACATCATAATGAAGCTGAGGAATTTATATCGGGATGAAGAAAATTTAGTTTGAGAAGAATATTTTCTAATTAATTTTGAGATGATTTGAAGAAGTTAAATATGAAGTTTAAATGTGAGTGTTTTTATGAGTTTTGAAATTTGGGTAAGTAGGAAAAAAATTTATGTTTACCACCTTTGATATTTTGAGTCACCTATAAATAGAAAATAAGTTCATTCACACTTTTTTATGAGATCATAAATGGTAGAACACTGGGAAGTTTTAGTAATAGTTTTTTCAAACATAGATATCATTATAAGGATAGACATCTATTATTTTGTTCACCATATTGAGCAACATCATATTGAGTCAAATGGACTGAGAAGATCAAACTGAGGAAGATCATATTGAGGATTTGAGTAGAGTCAGAGTAATAAAGATTGAGAATGAGTTCATTATATTTTGTCCATCAGACCTAGCCTCATCAGGCTAATAGAATCTGACCCATCCATATTAGATTGAGGCAAAACATTTTTATTGATTTGGTAACTTTGGAATTTAAAACCCATGAAAGAAGGATAATAAAATAGGAATGTGAATAACTATAAATATAAGTAAAATATACATAGAATAAAATCATGGGAATTACATACACCACACAAAAGTAAAGAGTAGAGAGCATAGTGTGTATCTCATAGAAATTAAACGTGAGATGAAATCCCCTTACATTGTGTCTTGATTCTCTATGTACTCATACAAGATTTCTATATAATAAATATAATTTTATTATAAATATTTTACATAATAATATTATTATATATATTACTATATATGGTTTGATTATAACCTTATATCACCCACTTGTTAATGATCCTATGTTAAGGTTTCACTTTAGGTAATATTCACTTTGTTCTTCATATGTGTCTTAATTTGTTACATATTTGGTACTTATAATTATATCATGATTACAAAATTTAAACCATGATATAAATATCAAGTATATATATTATATGTGTATTATAATAATTTATATAATATAGGATTAAAAAATGGAACACACCATTCATAGAGACGATAAGTCATACGTACACATGAACGTTGTTTCTGTTTTTATTATCGTATTGAAAGAAAGTATGTAAATGAAATATATATATATATATGTATATATATATCATTATTCTAGTATAATTAATATATCATATATATCATATAATTTAATTAAACCCATCCTTATTACATTCCATGTGGTGTGTGAATGAATCACATCGCTTTGAGGGGGCGGTAGTCCACACTTCCTCAAACGGGATTATCATATTAAAACCAAATGGAAAGTAAAGAGATATGTGTTTTAAAAGGAATAAATAATATTAAATACATATTAAATATAATATATGACATATATAAATATAGTGTTGATCATAATGGCCACCATTATTGGTGGTAAAGGAGAAATGAACAACCATTGTTTCATGAGGAAGTAGTTCACTGCATATAGAAATAGTATATTCAACATCCATTAGATGGAGGTGTGTGTAAGTGTAGGTCAGAAAATTTGAAGAAAAAAATACTAGTATATGGAGGATAGTGGTGTTGTCACACAATAAGGGAATAAATATATTGGAGGGGTTGGATAAGGAAAATAAATGGAAGGAGCTTGAGAGAAGATGTTACCTCTAAATCGGGTAATTCATTTTGGTTTGTGCCAAAAGGATTCTTTGAGAAACTTTCTACCCAAAAGAAGGATTCAAGGTAAAATGGAGGATTTTTGGGAGGATAATTGGGAAGATATTGGATGAACTTAAATGGGTTTAGAGGTGTAATTAATGGGTAGAGGTGGTGCCCTTTTATAGGAAATGAAAATGACTCATTTGGAATTTCTAGAAACAAGTTAGGTGTGCACATGTTCCTACCTAAAAAAAGTATTAAAAAACCAAAAAAACTCAATAATAGAAATTATATGGATGAAATATAGACATAAAATGAGTTTTGGAAAAGTATCTAGGTCATTTGGTCTCTTAATTTTATGGTTTAGTCTCTAATTAAGCTTAATTTGGCCTTAACTACTCTGATTAATTTTAATCAATTTTACTAATCATTTTGGACAAAAATTAACATGGTATTATTAGAATCCAAATATTAAACCTAATACTATGGTGTATTTAAGATTTTTTAAATTCAAATCAAATAAGAGAAAAAATTAATATTAGTGTTAATTCCGTAGACAGAACTAAATGATGAGGTTTTAAACTAGGAAAATGTTCAAAAGTTTGTTAAGATTTTATATTCAGTTTCAATGTGAAATTGATTATAATTAATTAAATTGTATTAATAGATTTAATATTTATATAATTTTACCTTAAAACATATTTATTATACCATTTATAATTAATAATTAATTACACAAAAAGACAGTTTTTAACTAAAAATCAGTATTTTTCACTATTCATCAAAAATGAAGTTTCTCAAAAAAATCCCAAGAATTCACCCTAGGATAATTTCAACATTATTAATTAAAAAACAAAGTTTATTTTATCAAATTAAATTTCTAAAAGTGTATAAAATTAATTTTATTATTAAAAACCAGTCCATTCAAGAAAACGATATTTTTAACATAAAAGGACTTTATTAAAAGTCTCATCTTTCATTATCAATATGTTTTATTTATATAAAACAATTATAAACAATATTTGGAAAGTAGTTAATAAAATTCCTATAAATATTTTTAATTATTAGGTTATAATTATTTCATTTAATTAATTAATTATATATATATATGTTTCATAGAAACTTAGTGTTGCGTGAATCATATTCCAGGTCAGTGTTGATTGTAGTGCAAGACAAGTTGGTATTGTGTGTAGCTCAAGAGAAGTTGGTATTAAATGAGAAAGGAATGTTTGATTTAGTTTTTTAATATATATATATATATATATATAACTATTTCTAGTGTCATGTGAAAAGAAAAATATTGAAAAGATAAATTAATTCAAAGAAAAAAAATAATTCTCAAAATTTTGAGGTGTTATAAACAATTTCTATGGATATTATTTCCATTGTTATAGATTTTTACATAAATCTATTTATTGTAAGAAGAGGAAAGGTATTAACAATTCATACAAAACTCCGAGACAAGTCAATACTCGTCAAACAGATAGTGTTGCTCTTGTAAACATGTTTTCTCTACTATAATAAGAATATGAGCATGGAGAACCTACTCACATGGAAGAGAGATTTTAAAGGAAATATTTATCCTTTACTTAATCTAATATTTAATAGTAAAAAAAGAAGAAAATTAAAAAATCCAACCTTATAGAAGTATACCTCAAAGTTATAAAGGGAAAAAACACCTAGATTATGTATAGTAGATGCTCATACAATATGATAAGTAATGCAGAATTGTTAAATAATGTTCAAAAAAGGTTTATAGAATATTAAGGTTTGGTAATAATGGTTCTTTGAATATAAAATTTAGTGAAATAACTGAACTAGATAATGGAAATCTAAGTTAACTAAAGTTATTTATGTGGATGGTTTGCATCACAATCTCCTGAGTGTGATTCAACTCTGTAACTCAAGACTTATTGTGGAATTCAACCAAAATGGGTTCACTATAAAAGGAAGAACATGTAATTATCTCATAAAGGGATGAAAAAAATAGAAACTTATATTAGGTTGATAGTAAAGTAAACATTTGTTTCATAAAAATTGAATAAGACAACAACTTGTGGCATTAGAGGTTGGGTCACATCAGTCAACAAGATATGGAAAAGATATCTAAACTGAAGATTGTCGTGGATATACCAAATCTGAAGTGTGAATGAGAGAAGCCTTTTTATGCCCGTATACAAGGAAAGATAGTGTGTAGTTCATATCATCCAAAGAATAAAAGTGAATCAAATCTTCTTGATCTCATTCATACAGGAATATGTGGTATGGTAAATGTTGCTGAAACATATAGAGAAATGTACTTTTTCCTCTTAATTAATGATTATAGTAGAATATCATGTGTGATGGTTATACATAGGAAATGGAAAGTGCTTTATTGCACAAAAATTTATCGTAGAATTGATGAGAGTGATACTAGACAGATAATCAATGTTTTGCGGTCTCACAATAGAGGATGATATATATCCATTGAGTTTGAAAATTACCTAGAGAAACATGGAATACAACATGAGGTGGCTGCTATGAGAAATCTGCAATAAAATGGAGTTATTGAGAGCCAGAATTGACAGGTGAATATTATGGCCATAACTATGCCAATTGAGAGTCGTATCTTTCTCCATTATTAGAAAGTGGTTGTTCAAGCTACAATTTATATTCAAAACCAAACAGGGATTTATATGGGGGAAGCTAAGACACCCTATGAGTTATGTCATGAAAGGAATCCCTATTTGAATTATTTTCGTGTTTTCAGAAGTAAATTATTTATCTGAAATAAATAAGGAAACCAAGGAAAGTATGGTGATGTTGAAGATGAAGGAATATTCCTTCGATATTCAAAAAAATATCAAAGACTACAAATGTTTCAACAAATATCATGTAAAAATTATGGAAAGTAGTGATGTGAATATCATTTAAGATAAAACCATAAATGCATCAAGGAATTCTTTTACTGATTTGATATAAGATGAGGAAGAATGTGGACATATAATGGATCCAAATACAGAAGTAGAGGAAGGTATGAAAAACACCCAAGAATCACATCATGATGTTGAATCAAAATAAGAATCAGAAGAGGAAACCATGGATGAATAAAATTCATATGAACCTTAGAGGATAAATAGAATAAAAAAAATTGATCAATCCAACATCATCGGGGATTGGATAGCTCCCACATAGACAAGGAGAATGATGAATAATGCACAATATTCATTCCTATCAGTTTTAGAACTATCCTCATTTGGATAGGCTGCAAATGATGAATCATGGGTTAAATCTGTGAATGAAGAGTTGGATCAGATTGATAAGAATCAAATATGGGGTCTAGTTAAATACCCGAAAACCATAATGTGATTGGTATGAAGTGAATTTTCAAAAATAAATTTTATGAGAATAGAAATGTGATTAGAAATAAAGCACGACTGGTGTGTAAAGTATATTCATAGATTGAAGGTGTTGATGTTGAAGAAACATTTGATCCAATGGTTAGACTGGAGTCAATCAGACTATTTCTTACCATATAAATTCAAAGAGGATAAATAGTGTATCAAATGGATGTCAAGATATATTTATTTAATGGTGTTATTGAAGAAGTCTATATTGATAAACTAGTGAGATTTCTTCTTGGTAATGATGAAATGAAGGTTTTCATATTAAAAAAGGCTCTATATGGTCTGAAACAGGCACCACAGGCATGGTACTCTCAGATTGATTATTATCTAAAGAAGCTCAAATTTAAAAGAGGAGTAGATCAAAATATTTATGTGAAGAATTTTTATAAAGATCAGTTCATGGTTCTAGTGTATGTAGATGATATTATATTTAGAGGAAGTAGGCATGGATCATTGGATGAATTTTCTAATCACATGAAATCAGAATTTGAAATGTATGTAATTAGTGAACTCACATACTTCTTGGGACTTCAAGTGATTTAGACGAAAGACTACACATTAATTTCTCAGGAAAATTATGTAGGAGAGTTGATGAAGAAATTCAATATGCATGAATCTAAACCAATGAAGACTCTGATTGTGGTTGGAACTAAACTTGGAAAGCATAAGGATTATACCTTTTTAAATCCCACCATGTACAAGAGAATAATTGGAATCCTAATGTACTTAACTACAAAACAACAATATATTGTCTTTACAACATGATTAACAGACCACTTTCAAAGAAATCCGAAGGAATAACATATGTTAGTAGCTAAACGAATCATAAGTTACATTCAAGGTACTCACAAGTATGAATTATACTTTTCTGCAAGAAAAGATAATGAACTATCGACATTTTTTGATGCTGGCTAGGATGAATATGTGGTGGATAGAAAATCCACAAGTGGTGGAGGATTATTTATTGAGAAAAAGTGTGGGTTGGTTGAGTAAGAAACATGAAATCACTTATCTTAGTACTGCTGAAGGTGAGTATATCTCCACTACAAAGGCTTGCACTCAACTACTTTGGATGAGGAAACAACTAACAGATATTGTTGATGTGGTGAGACAACCAATGGTGACTCACTGTGATAACAAAAGTGCAATTGATCTTATGAAGAATCTTGTTCATCATTATCATTCAAAACACATTTAAATAAGATATCAATTCATCAAGGTAAATGTGGAACAAGGCATGATTAAAATGGATCATGTTGGAACTAATAGTAAAGTGGCTGACATACTGACCAATCCATTATCATCACATGTGTTTGAGAAACATTAGTTGAACCTCGGTTTTCAACCACCTCCCAGTACATGAGGAGGTTTCATTTTTTCCCCTCTCCCTAGATATATTGACTATTTTAATTTGTTTATGAATGTGATGCAGGTTTATGGGGGAGATATAATCCAGGGGGGAGTGTGTTTTGTGCTCTACCATGTTCAAATACTGGTCTTTGGGTTTATTTATAATGGGGGAGAATGGATAAATTGATTTTTATAGAGAATAGATAATGGATAAAGGAGGATAATGAAATGTTTTTATGAATTTTATTTTCTGGATATAGGAGAAATTCAATGAGTTACAATGGAGGAGAATGAAAATGGATTAAAATGAGAGAGGATGATAATGGAGAAAAAAAGACATCTTTTAATAATTCTAAGACATGATATTCCAATTCATACTTACCCTATTATTTTTACACCTATCATTTCTCATGTAGACTTAGAGAGTTGGCTGATTTTTTTCTCATTTATTAGGTTTTGTCTAGTTCTTCATTGAATTTATCTATGGATTTCCAACAAACCAAAAGGGGGAGATTGTTGGAACCAAGACTATTCTTTGATAGAAATGGAGTATGGTTTGTTTCTATTGTCAATTCACTTTAGGTTGGTCAAGGGGTTTTCAAGTAAAGTGATCTTACAGTATAGGCCAAAACATGTGTTTAAGGTGGTGCAGTTTCCCAGTATTTGTGAAATTTTTGGGCCTCAAATTCATGGATTTGTTTTAGGAAAAGGTTTTATGAAAAGGTGGTATGTGGAATGAGATTTCTAGGAATAGTTCTTAGATCATGAAATATGGTATCCAGAATAGAAAATTGAAAACCATGTAGCAGGAACAGTTTTCAGAATAGAAAATGGTACATGGAACACATAGAAGGAATGGTTCACAGAGTGAAGGAGGTTCGCGGGATGGCCTGCGGTTCATAGAAGGCAAATGGTTTGCGAGACGTCGTGTCATTCTTGAAAGAGAGGCAGGGTTTTGAGAATCTGCAAAGGGTGTAGTTTTTGGAAATAAGGCAGTGATTTTTGCCACCACATAAGAAGAATGGAGGTATGTGGACCACGTAGGGAATATGGATTGTGGGAGATGCACGGTATGTGGTAAATATGATTCTGTATCAGATATTTAGTGAATCTTAGTTTAGCGGATTATGTGGATATATTTTACTATATAAGGATCACTAATCACTTCATTAGGGAATGGCATTGAGATTAAAAATCCAAGATGAATTTAGTAAAGTCTAGAAGTGGTTCGTGGGAAGAAAACCCCACAAAGGATACTTTGATTAGAAATCCAAAAGGAATTCTGTGAAGTATAGAACGGTTCGTGGAAGGTAGTTCAAGGAAGATGGTTTGAGGAAAATGGTTTTCCGAAGACAATTCATGAAGGAGGATTTGGTCTGCAGGTGGAGTTGGTCCATAGAGAAGAAGTAGTACACAAACATGGTTTGCGAAGGCAGTATGAAATCACAGTTTTCAGAGGCAGTGCATAGAGGTGTTATGCAGAGTACTGCAATATGCAGAGGAACAAGGACAATTCATGAATGAACAATACATGGAAAATTAGATTACATCTACAGGGGGAAATGAGACTTCATCAGAGAATATATCCATAATTGGGGATGCATTATTTAATTCCAACCCATTGAAGTGACCTTCAAGTTGATAAACTGAGTTCATATTTCTCCCAACACAGTGAGCAAGGGGGAGTCAACAGAAGTGATCTGAGGGACGCAGTGTGCTATCCCTAAAACCTTACAAATGAAGTTCACTTGGCATAGAGAGACTATTCTAAACTTTTATACTCTGCAAATTGTGAAGATTAGTGTGATTTGGTATGACCAACAACCTATCAACGTATAATCCTTGGATGTATCCCTTAGTGGAAAACCAAATAAAATTGTTATGTCTTCACTTTTCATGTGATTTTTTATTTTCTTCACTTTCTCATCATACATGTTTAATAGGTTCCTATCAATATTAAAACAATATCCATCAGTTTAAAATAAAAATTTGACACCCTGATTCACCCATCCCCTCTCAAGGTGTTTCTAGGTCCTTCATAGGTGTGGTATATGAGTTACTTTGACTTGTGTGTTTGAGGTAGGGTTGTGTGTTGAGTGTTAGAGTTGGCCTTGGCATTACTAGTGGATCCTTTTAGCTCAACCTATATGCTTGGAGGCCCCAATGGAGAGAGAGCCTCCCATATTAACTTTCTATAGTGGCGGGTGAGGCCCTATTATTTTTCGTAATTGTGGATTAGTTTACAACCATCCCTGCTTGTTTGGTTTTCCACTAGTGGGTGTGCCAATGTTTCTAGCTTTTTTAGCTGTGTTGTAGCTAGAGGTTTGTAGATGGAGGTCCTGGTAAGACCTGGTGTATATAACTGGGCAGCTTTGTGTTGTTCATTGGTATCCTCATGTGCTCGGAATAATATTTGTATGTGAGATGCTTATGGTTGGCGTAGTGCAGTTCATCCAAGGGAGGATGAGTACTATTGAGTTACATCTATATCTACGTTAGGTTAGTGAGGTGGAGTACCGCTGGACCCTATGACTAATGATGGGCTAGGTGTATGGTGTTTTCCACCCATCACAACTAAGAAGAAATGCAACACTTTGTTGCATGATGTCAAACTAGTTGGATCTATACATGGGTGTGGTACAGCCTTTGGGGTTCCTTGAGTGTGTGCTACTAAGCAGAATAGGAACCCTTGGTGATCTCGCTGACATGGGTGTCCTAGTAGAGAGATTAATTTTACTCATTCTGCCTAGGATTTTGATTTTCGAGGTTGAAAAGATTTAAGGTGGGGAAGATGTAGTGACTTAGGTTTTAACCTATAAGAATTTGGAATATTTATAAGAATATTTCTAAATCTAGGTGCTGAGTCGGCGTGGGATTCTAGGGCCCAGAGAGCCTCAATGCGGTGATGTTAAAAATGTTAAATATATTTTATCATGCACACATAGTATCCTTGGAAACATGGAATAACTCCTAAGAGGAGTCTCAGATCATAAATACGAGGTTGTGATTGGATTCATAACATGGCTTTTACCCTAGGCATGACATAAAAATTGTCAACATAGGGTACCAGGTCAAAGGTGAGTTGGCAGGGTGTTAAATAAAGAATATTGATTTAATAAATTTAAAATAGTATCCCATTCCCCCCTTCGATGCACACATAGTAGAGAGGAGGATAACTCGCCCTTTTAGATATGGAAGAAATGAGGTGAAACCAAGGGGATGAGGGGACTTCGATCTTCGATCTTGACAAAAATCACTCCCAAATCATGGTGTAGTGGCTTCAGAGCACGGATCTACACCCGAAGCTTCGACATTTCACCATGAGGTAGGAAGATTTGAGTTTTAAGTATTGATGCTTCTTGTAATGCATTTTTTAAGGTTTTATATCCATATTACAACTTCTAGAGACTCCATGGGGGTTAATCTGTAGGTTTTAGGGAAAATTGGGGTGATTTGAGTGGCTCATAGGGAATTACCATTTAGAATTCCTAGTCACATGGTGTGTAGTGTAGATTCACATGTTGTGTGTTCTTCCCATTTAGTGAAGATGGACTTTTCAGGACTACATGCCATGTACTAGGGTTACATTCCATGTAGTGAGCCTAGGTTGTGTGGCTAAGGGACCTGGCTAGGGTAGCTGTGTTAAAGGACATGGCCATGTGAATGTACACAGACAGAGACACAAACATGGGGTGAAGTACATAGACATGGAAAGATGACATGTCCAAGTGGCCTATTATCCAATACATGACGTGCACTGGGGGTACACACTATATATGAGACATGATTGGATAAATCTTGTGGGAAGGAACATGGACGGAGGCCTGGGTGAGGAAAAAACACACCGTGTACCCCATGTAAATGTTGTGTAATCTCACATGGCTAGAAAAGACATGCAGTAGAGGACACGTTCAGGAGTTTTTGTAGGGTCACATGTTGTGTGGAGCCTAGTCCATGCTATGTAATCCTCTTAGAGACTTCTTCCCAATGTATCTCTTTCTTCTAGGCTTAGATTTAGGCTTTCGGGTAGCCTATTATGAGAAGTTTTCCACCTAGAACATGATGGTGTAATTTGTGTTGGCCTATGAGACATGATGTTTCATGTTTTAAGTATGATACTATAGTAGCAATGTAATAACTTTGGTAGTGATCCCTCAATGCAGTGAGGGATGATGAGCGTGATGCTCCTTTCAGTGGTGCTTGACCAATGGTTGATATTGGTGTAGATCTTAGAGAGAGATGATGGTACTTTTAATTACCTAAAATATGGGGGAAATGGTTTCCCTTACATCTCTGATTGGTAGAGATGGAACTACCCTCATAGTGGGACCAGGTCCTCCACCCATGAAGTAGTTCTCCCAGGGTTGGAACTACCCTATCAGAAAAGGGTGCAAGCCCCCATGTTGTTCATATAGTTGGAGACAGAGATCCCTTTTCATACTAGGGTGTGGTCCCTCTATACCTGTTGGACAGATTGTGTAGGTACTCCCCTGTCATATCAGATAGTGGGTCCTCTATTCATGGAGTCGGTACTCCCCTTTCACACCAGGGCACAAATCCTCTATATGTTCTGTATAGATAGATTGGGTACTCCCCTATCGTAACTGGGTGCAGGTCCTCTATCCTTGGAGTCAGTACTCCCCTATTGTACCAGGGTGAAGGTCCTCTATACATGATGTTCATGTAGAGTCAGTAGTCCCATATCATACTAGGTTGCAGGTCCCCTATCTTGAGGTCAATACTCCCCTATCAAGTTAGGGTGCGGGTCCCCCGTGGTGATCATACTGGTAGAGTTGGAACTCCCCTACACAAAGGGATCATGTCCTATATCTATGAAGTGGAATTCCCATATCTTTAAGTAGTAGTAGAGAGCGGGTCCTCCCTTATAATCAGATCTCCCTCGAATATGGGATACAGTTAAGAGGAGTGGCCCCCTCCACTTATTATGTGCGATACCTGTTTTGGAGTTAGTTCTCCCTTGACACAGTGAGGTGTGGGAATCTCCCTAAAGGTACTTTAGTAGTTTTGCAGTATGGTTAGGAGATAGTACTCCCTCGAAAGTGGGGCAGTGGTTAGGTGTGGGTGCCTCCATTCTCACTCTTTAGAGAGGATGCACATGGTGCATGGTTTAGAGAAATGCTCCATTGAATGTATGCATAAATGATGGGTGGTACTCTCCAATTGGGTTATTATTACCTTACACAGGGTGCAAGACAGTAGTGATAAGACCTCTAGTGATGGGCACCAAAGTTTGACCTAGTGAGTTGTTCCTGATGGATGGAATTATCTCAGATGTACCATTAGGGGTGGTAGAGTTGCTCCTGATGGAGTGTATCTCTTGAATGAGTTCCATCTAGGATGGCTGAACATGTGGGGTGTGTTCTCCTAAGCATGTGTTACCTTCCAGCCTTGACAAGAATCCTGTGGTTGGATATGAGGTTGGAACCTCATGAAACTTGGAGTCTGAGATGAGTATGTCTAGGTGTTTTCTATATTTCCTTGTAGTGTTGTCATATCTCTTAGTTTACACACCATGTGGATAGAGCTGATTAGTTTTGTATAGACAAGGATAGTCGAGGTGGAATTTATCTCTTGTTGGGTTCCCAATAGCTTAGGTTTAGTGTATTGTTTCCTTTTAGTTTCTCCCTTTATTTTGGGTTGTGTGGTCCCTACCATGTATTGTTATACTCACCCTTGAATGGGATTTTCCGACACATTTTGTGTCTTGTGCAGATGACATACCTTTTCATAGAGTCCCTGGAGGACCCAGAGCAGGAGAATCTTAGTGAGCTCAACCAGCTGATGTGTATGCTGTTTCTTTTCCAAGGATATTTATAGAATTTTTATTTGATAGTGATCCCCTCATTTTAAGCAGGTTGGATTCTTTTACAATTTTTGTGGGATTATACTCTTTCCCTTTTACATTTTTATCACTCTTGTTGTACTATGGTTGTGGGATAGATGTTCGCATGCATTTATTTTTAGTTTATTTTTATCTCTACATTGTTTCATGGAGATGTTTATGGGTGTGTGCATATAGGTACCATAGGCTAAGGCCTCCCATTTTTGTGATATGCCTACTTGGGGCTAGACACCATCCCTTGTCCTATTGGAGGTGAGATTGGGGTAGTCGTGGCTTGAGCTCCATCGAGTCAAGTTGTGATAGATGGTATAAATAGAAGTAACCACATTTTGGAATCTATGTAGAAATAAAATTATAGGTTCATTTTAATACCAATTAATTTATAAATTAAATTATTATATCTAAATAACTAATAAAATCATTTTATGATTAAAAATGAATGTTCCAAAAAATTACCTTTTTAGGAGATGCGTATTTTTTATTTTATCAAAAGAAATGTATTATGATTTAATGATGATTAAATATATTGTTTATCTTAATAATATATTAAAATTAATTTAATTACTAATTGATAATGAATAAGAATAAGAATAGTTAGTATATAAAATGTCATTTTCCTATAAAAAAAGTTGTTCATTATATTTACATTTAAAAGTTTAATTCCTAAATTTTAGAATTTAAATTTTAAAAAATGAATGTTATTTTTAGATTCATCATGACTATATTATATTATTATTAATTTTTATATTTTTTCTAAAATAGTTTATTTTTAGGTGAATAGTAAAAAATACAGTTTATACCTATACTATAGCTTTTATGAAATTATAATAAACTAAGTATGGCTATAAAAATATTTATTGAAAAATATACATTTAATGAGTAACATTATTTATTTAAAAATACTATATTGAATTCAGAAAAACCATGTTTAACATTTTTAAACTTAAGTAATATATATTTTAATAAAAAATATTTTATGCTCATTTATTTTAATAAAGTATCAAAAAGGTGAAATTCAATTTTGAATTTATTTTAAATCCATATAAATATTAATTATTTTATAATAAACCAATTAATATCATATAAATCAATAGTATTTATAATTTTATCTTAAGCATGATTTTTATGCTTAAAAATACACTTTTTCAAAAAATGGTTTTTATGTTTAATGTACGCTAATATAAAAATTATTTTTTCTCAAAATTAGAAGTTTTATTAAAAAAAATGGATTTAATATTTTTAATTATTAGGTGATTTTTTTAATAAGGCTCATTTTATTTTTATGAATTAAAAGTAAATTATTTTAATAAAAAATTAGTCACCATAGTAAAAACCCAAAAAGGTTGAAGTAAAAAATATAAGAGTAAAAGACTTAAAAACATGTGTAAAAATGTATTTACGAGGCTTGATAGACCTTAACCCTTACCCACTCCATTATTTTCCATTATTTGATGCACTTGAACTTTGAATAGTTACTTTACCTTTTATATTATTAAATAAATTCCACTCCTCTCCCTTATTAGAGGAGCCATCACCACCCAAGTTCTACTCACACCCCAAACCAGTTATATTCTACCAAAATATTCCAAAATAACCCTCCAACACTATTATAAATTCTCTATAGGTTCTTGATTTCTTAAAATACCACCTCTAAAATACTTAATCCAATTTGTAAAGGAGCCCTTCCAAAGAGTAAGGTAAAGTTCTCAATTACTCATTTTTTCATTTATTTTCATTTATTTATTCTTATACCCACTCCAATTATAATAAAACAATATTGGAATAATTAAATAAATATCATAAAAATAATTTAATTTTATTATGTTTATGGGATAACCATTTTCTACCTTCTTCCCAACCATTCAAAAAACAAAAATGTTGCTTGTGTTATGTGTTGACTACCACCTACATTATTGACTTTGTCCATTTTTCATAACCATATTACATGGATTGTTAAAATTAGGTATTTAGTGAATAAATATTATAATTTTTTTAATATTATAAAAATATAATCTAATCCATAACCTCTTTCAGTTCTATGGAAAACAAGAATATCACCCATGTGTATGTGCGGACTACCACCTCCACAAAGCAACATATTTAATTTTTCATATAGTATTTTATTAATTATATAAATATATTAAAATATGATTCAACACATTAAAAAAATATGAATAATATCATTATGCTTATCGAATAATTATACTATGACAAAAGAATCACTTTCTTTATCGTACCAACCCACTAATTAAAACAAGTTCTTGTTTGGGTTAGTTTAACCAACTCTGTAAACGATGATGTAAATTTATATCATGAATGACCATGGAAAATTAAATCATAGTATTATTAGATATAAATGATAAAATAATATTTTGTTTAAGGTTCTATAGGTTTTATATTAATATTTTACTTGCAATTAACATAATATCTTTCACTCATTAAAAACATCTGAAATAAGATCATCGTCGATTCCATCACCATGAATCAAAACTAAAATACTTATGAAATGAAATTGGAACTTTATAAATAATTTAAAAACATAAATTTTTGTACATTTAATAATATATTAATTATGAAATTAGTATCAAAAAACAATTATTGATATCTCCATTACAAACTCATGAGGGAAAACAAAATTACTAATATTCGATCATGAAAATAGACAATAAGAAAATAATAAATGTATTATAAATAATTATAAAAAAAGATTAAAATGATTATATATATGAATAAGGTTCTAAAATAGGTTATTAATATGGTTATGTTTATTATATAGTTTGTTAAATCACTTTTATGGAATATGAGAATTAAGGTAAAGGTTTCATCTCCAATTTCCTTTCTCAAGACATGTTTTGTATTATGAACTGATATTTTTTTATAAGGAATATATGATCCCTATTTGAAATATTATATGACTATAATATATTTATTTATGGTATTAAAAGTTTTCTCTTTTAAATAGGTTTTGTATCAAATGTTATGAAAGATGTAAGGGTTCTTTGTCTCAATTTTCAATTATTTCAGACATGTTTTAAATCACACACCATGTTTTATTTTATATGATGTGAGTACTACCCCATTGGATTATATTATTATTATTAAAGTTTATTCAAAGTTATTTACAATTATTTTAATGAATAACTCCTTAAAAATATTTATATATAAGTGTTACTAAAGTCATAAGTGTTTTTATAACTGAATTTTCATTCATTGAGTTATAATTTTTATTCTTAAAATTTATTCTTATAAGTTTTTTAAATTATAAATCATGATTGAATTATATTTTACTTACAACTTATTTTATATGTATTTATATTTCTTTCTCATAAAATCCATTTTTAAATATTATTACATCAATTCTTCTCCTTTTATATATTTATTTCTTTATAAAATTGCAATATTGATGAGAATAACCCCATCCTATTTAATGGATAATTATCCTCCATATCACTATTATTTATCTCAAAAAAATTTATTTCTTATTTTTAAACCCAAATTTGTATTTTCTAAAGTTATCTTATTATTTATCTTTATTTATTTTCAAAATAATTTTTTATTATCCTTTTTATGATGTGAGTTTTCAATACAGGTATTTTAAAATATTAAAAAAAAATTTATTTTCAAAATAATATATTTTATATTCCACTCCACATTTCCTATAGAAGACCTTTATTTCATTTTCAAGCCTCTATTATTTTGATTTCATTTAAATTTGTTTTTAAATCTTTTTTTCATGTTACCTTCAGGATAATGATTTTTGAAAGTGGATCATAACATTTCCTTTTTATAATAAAATAAAAAATGTTTTATGAATTTTATTTTTATGATATAACTCCCATTTTCATCTTTATCTCCAAAATATACATCTCATTTGGAGTAATTTTTCATGAATCATCCTCTAAAATCCATTGTGAAATATTCCTTTTGGGTATCAACCGATCAAATTCTTAATCCTTATTATGTGGTACTATTCAAAGTGTTATTCTTATAAAGGTGTTTTTCATATATTTCAACAAACTTTAAAGATATCAGTTTTCACTTGTGATATTCACTAATTATTCTATACAAATTATTTATTTGGATGGATTATGATCATTTTATCACATTTATTTGTTGGTTAAGTTATTGACTCCTGTATGTTTGTATTTTAATACATATGTTTATTGATTACTAAGGAAAGTTGATTATGTATTGTTTAACTATCCTCCTTATTTATCTTGATTGATTATGATCATGATATCATATTTATTTATTAAGGAAAGTATTTAAATCCTATATTTTTTTTATTTTAATATAGTTTTTATTGATTAATTAGGAAAGTTGATTATATTCTATTTAACCATCCATATTATTTCTCTAGATGGATTATGATAATGTTATCTCATTTATTGATTGGGAAAATTATTAACATCTTGTATATTTTTATTTCAATATATATGGTTATTGATTACTGATTCAAGTTAATTATGAATTTTATAGTTATTGATTTCTTTCATATGGTGAATATATTATACTTAGCAAGTAATGTATGGGGCCCAATATTAGATATCCCCTTGATGCATTGATCGGTCTCATGTGACAAACTAGTCTGTCAACTTGGTGTATGCCTGCCCAATTATTTATTATTTCTTGGCATGATTACTTGACGATATATTTATGATGTCTTATAATGAGGCATTAATGATAAAATTTATTATTTCTAGAATTATTAATTCTTCCACTATGAAATCAATTATTATTATCCCTGAAATTTTTCATATTTCTATTCATGGATATAGTTCAATATATTGTGATTAGTTATATGGAATTATTTTATTATGATTTATTATTTCAATATTATTCATGACTTATTTATTCTATTATAGCTTCCACTATACATTTACCCTTACCGAGCCTCTGATCTCAACCTTTTATTTTTTTTATCTTGAGGGTATCTAGAAGTGAACCTTGAATGATTTAAGGGATATTTTAGAAGAAATAATGAATCTAAAAATGGAATTTATGTTGTATTTAATGTTTTTGAAAGTAATGTGAGAATAATTTATGTATCAAGTCTCCCAAGAAAACTAAACTATATTATCCTATGTGATTGGATCTCTTGTATCTTGTACTAATGTAATAAAGTGACTACTGAATATAGGTTACTAGAGTTGGGGAACGACAATTTCTATCAAAGAAAATTTAGAAGAAACATTTGAAACTAGATTCTGAAAAAATATACCAGAGAATATAACCTTATAACATACTCTAGGGATAAGTCTAAGTATAATATAACATCCTGAAATTTTTATAAAATATGGAGTGTGTGATTTCCTTTCAATCTCTAGAATAGATATACCTAGGGGTAACAAACTTGAAAAGACTGCTTGAGAATTAACTTGATCTTCCCATGGTTTATGATAAATAGGTATAATTTAACACCTGATTTGACACTCCTAGGAGACATGATTTGGTTAATTCACATGATCTTAATCCACCATTATGAGGTATTTGAATATATTTTGGTTAGAGAATGTAATAGTCAATGACTATGGATAAACTAGATTGAAACTTAGAGTTTCATAAATTTGTTTATGCATAAAATTTATGAATTACTTCTTTTATGATTATGGTTTCCTTTTTATGTAATTATTAATTTTCTCATACATCAATTTTCCTTTATCTAAGAAATGGATGTAGGAAGTATAAACCAAGTTAAAAATGAATGTGATGGGCAATACGGTGATTTTACCAATGGTAAACCGAATGAGATAAAAGATGGAGTAAGTAATATTATGATTATACCAGACTATCTATCATAAAATATTATCAATAATGTGAACATAATTAAATTCTAAAACACACCAAAAAAGATAATGATGATGTATCATGGAAGTTTGGGTGATGAATATTATGAAGTAATGGATATTCAATTTTATAAATGTGAAAAATTTAGAGATAATAACCCAAGGGAAAATTTTCATGGAACTGGGAGATGTTTTATGTGTGATAAATTAGGGAATGTAGTAACTAATTCTAAAGAAAAAACAAAGAGTTCGATTAACATGATGAAAGGAAATAAAGTTAATCCCAAGGAACACTAATAGTAAAATGTTTTAAATATGGGGAAATTTGAAATTATCCAAGTAAATGACCTAATTTAATTAATAATAAGGATTTTAGGCATCAATAACCTCCTAGAATAAGAGAAAAATGTAGAGCATGTGAAATGACAACTGCTAATGTGGAATATGATAATTAACATACACTTATCCTTTACTCTGGATTTGTGGATGTATTTTTGGATTTTGATTCTAGGAATTATAGTATATCTATGAAAGTTTTCTAAGATAATTAAACAACCACACCAATTATTTGGTATTTAATTATAAGTGAAAACTTCTATTTTTATGGTCATTTTATAAAAAATTGAAGTTTGTGGGAATATTCATGGAACAAATCTTATTAGATGAATTTAATTTGATTTTAGAAATTAAATGGTTCTATCTAAATAGAGGTAAAACTAAATTTTAGAATAAAGAAATCATATTCCATATCAACCTATGATAGTATATAAATTCAAGGATGATTATGAAATCCCTTTAGAATAAAATTCTATAATATAGTTCTTGATACTAAATAACAAGGGAATCTTGAATCAAAGGGTTAAAAAAGAACTCAATATTAAGAATATACCTATTATAAAGGAATATATGCATTTCCTAGTCTCACCCAAGTTAGTGATGTTGGTATCTTATTATAAATTTTATATTGATTCTTTTCAATATTATAGATACCCATCATTATTTTCATTAGTCATTAACAATTAAAATTGCGAGGATATAATGTAAGAACCCATTTTTTTCTATGAGGTATGAATCCTTCGAATTTTAGTCTAATATTCTATCTTGAACCTATTATGGATTATTAATGAGGTAAAATAAGTTTTAGAGGTGTATGAGGTTTGTTCAGATCCTGAAAACCCAACTGGTGGAAGAAAACACTAGGCCGCATGGTTAGTAGAAACTGTGAAGCCCAATTCGCATAGTCTCTCTAAATCGTATGGGGTATTTTATAGGGAAGAGTAGAGTTCATGGAATGACCTAACTGTGTGCCCAGGCCTGAAAAGCCATTAAAAATGTACACATTTTTTAGCATATACAAATGGCATGATTGGCACACAGTTTTAGAAACTGTGTGGCCAAATAAATCCTTTGAACAGGGGCGCTCCCCTCTCAGGAGCTCTCCCCCCTGACCTCCCAACATCTGATATCCTCTGTGGTGACCTACCGATGTTCTATATCCTACATGGCACTCGTTGGAGTATTTCTCCCTGGTTCTTGGGTTTCATCTCCTCACGGTGGCGGATCTCTCCGCCCCCATTTTTCTCTTCTTTGCTCTTTGGATCGCCCCTTTCTCCTAGGGTTTCATCCCCATGTCAGTTCTACCTAGGGTTCCATCCCCATGTCGGTTACTTCTCCATTCCTTATTCTGATTGGGTTTTGGTTCTTCCCCGGCCTCCTCACTTCGCTCTGACCTCACGTTCCAACGCTCCTCTCCAGGTCAGAATTGGAGCGACAGATTCTCGAAGGTTTTACGCTTCCAGGTTCGACGACCGCGGGGCTTTTCAACCCCTTTTATTTTCTCCCTGATTTTCTCTTTACCATTGTATTTTTCATTTTTTTATCATCTGTTTGAGTGTTAGTCACTCTGGTCTTTGTTATCTGATGAAGTTTCTACGATGGTGTGGTTCAGTAAGGTTGGGGGTGCCTGCTCGGCTTCGGCCTACTTTGGTGGTCTCTCCCCTTGTACCCCCTCTGGACTCCAGTCCCTCCTCTCCCTTCTAGGTCGGTCGGGTGGGATGGGCTATAGGGCGCTTTGGGTTGTGTGGTGCGTTGGGGAGGATGTCCTAGGTGGCTCAGATGATGCAGGTGTTGGGTGTAATGTTTTCTAAGGTTCCTGTTCTTCAGGTGGTGTTGTGGTTCTCTTTAGTGTTTTGGTGTTGGTTGCTTTCTGGTGGTGCCGGTGGCACGACATGGATGTCTTTAGAGAGGGTTCTTTGGGTGGCCTTCTAGTTTCATTTCATGCTAGTTTGGTGAATTCTGGTGGTTAACGTCACCGACGCTATATTGGTTTGGGGCTGAGGCGATTGGCGCTTCAGCGATTACTGGCCGTGGAGGTTATCTGTCCAGCTTCAACTGTCGGTCGCCTCAGTGGTATGCCGACTTCGTCAACCACAATGAGATATCCCGACGGTGACTTTTCTGGTTTTCTCGGTGAGGACGGATCTCTAGTTCTCTCCAGTGATGGCGACATGATGTGCGATGACCGTGGTGATGGAAGTGAAGCGACGTTGGCGGTGACGGCGTTAGGTCGGCAATGCGATTATGGAATCTAGGTGACATGGATGGATTAGGTTGAAAATGAGATTATGGAAACTAGGTGATGTGGATGGCTTTGTATGAGGGTTGTTTGAAATTTAAATTTTGAAAAATTTGCAACTGGAGCGGTTTCTGGTTTGTGCGTGACGCTGGCTGGCTAGTTCGTGGGAGGCGCGATGATTGCGGTACTGTTTGAAATTTTTGAATTTTAAAATATGTATGGTGAAATTTTCTTTTCGAAGGTCATGTGTGATGATGCGTCAATGTTTTTGTATGCTTACCACTCTTCATAAAAGTGGATTTTTTATAAAATAAAAAAAATGAATTTGGTGGTGTGGCCAAATAGTGTGGGTAACCTCCTTAGACAGTGATCCAAGTACGGTTGGCACACAGTTTGTCCAACCATGCGGCCAAACCACGTGAAATATAATTTTTGTGTAAAATGATCATTTTACATTAAATTATTCAAAACCTAAACCTATTATTTATTTTCATCCTTCCATCATACAAAGACAACTTTGTTATCCTAGATGGGATCCCAAGCACCTCTTCATAGGTTTTGATCTCGTTTCATCATCTGAGCTCAGATTCAAGATCTGATCATCTTGTTGTATTCCTCCAAGTATGATATTTAATCCTTAGGATTAGTTAATCATTTATCTTCCTATCGATGATTCTATTTTGATACAGGATTATATGCCCTATTTTTAAGGTGTTGATCCGTTATATAGTTTTATTCCGATACATGCCAAACTAAGGGCTAATACTGGATTATGAGAGTGCTATAGGAACAAGGTAGGTGGTATATGACTCATTCCTTTAAGTCTCTCCTTTATAAATTGTTTCAGTTTTGATGAACTCTGATTTCATTGGGCGCTTCCCTTTAAATTCACATACCTTTATTATAATCATTGAACTTTTCTTCTAGAGCCTTCGTGTCATTGGAGGTTATAAATTCAATTCCAACCACCCAACTATGGTGCTTCAATATTTATTCCATAGTAACCCATGTTGGGTTAATCTACGACACTATTTAGGTGCACTAGACTTGACCTTGATAAGGTAAGTATTTTAAAATAATTAATGAATATTTAAAATGTTAAATGGAAATTATGTTATAGATGTCACTTGGACATAAATTATAAATTGAATTTGAAATTTGGTTTCATATCCCTAAATCACTTTGTCATGATAAATCAAAGGAAGTGGTATGAACCTAATAATTACTATTACAATCGAATTGATTATTGGTTTCACGTCCTTATCCTAACTTGTGGTGTTTAGTGAAAGGTAAAATAATGAACATATTAAATTATTAAAAGGCATGATTATTACATGGAATAATTAAATAATGATATATGTATAAGGTTCCTATCTAATATGGACCTTTTTACATTTATAGTAGTGTTCAGAATTGATCCATTCTTTGATTCCTGAGGGAATTCCTTGAGGACATAGGGGATGCCATTCCAATTTCAAGGATATTTTTTCTAAGGAAGATACCCACCTTGGAACATAGTTCTTGTCTACTAGAATATTCTTAACATGACACCATATTACCCCTTCAATATCTCTCCAAATATTAGGATGCATTAGATACACTCCTTGGATTCAAATTGATGTTTTCTAACACATGGCACCTTTGATTCGCCCCATTGGGCCCAATCATGCTTAGACTGTGATTACCTTGGAAGAGGTCCTTGGACTCAGTTAGAATAATTTATAGTGGAATGACTTGGGTGTTGCCACTTGTATTACACTCATACCCCTTTATTGACAAACTACATGAGTTATTGTTATGAGTTGGCTGGCCCTTGAGGTCAAGAAATCCTTGGTTACACCTTGGATCCTCTATAATCATTATTATGATCTATTTTAGTGTTTTTGAAACTTTAAAAAGATTTATCCATATAAAATGAGCTTAAGTAAATTTATTAAATTATATCATGTTCATAGACATTACCAGATGTGGCTAAAGTAGATATGAGTTATTATTTTTGGAATTTCTTTGCATTTATATATTCTTTCACACTATTTCAGTTTATTTCACAGAATGGATTGTATATATGGTATTGGTGGTGGCTTATTTAGATTTATCTCACACCCTATTTGGGAAATCATTTGTACCTGGGAAGATTATATGATCATAGGTATGGACAAGAGGAATTGTCCAAACTTAGACACCTGACTCAATTTATTACTTAGGATGGAGAATTTTAGAAGATGACCAAGAAAATTCTCAAGATGCTTGGATTATTTTTGGTCTTTTTTTCCTTTTGTATATCATGTGATGTACTGCTTTATTGTTTCCAAGTGTACCTATTTTCTGGTTTTGTAGAGACATGACATGACATCATCATCTTTTTATATAAAACTATTCATCTTTTGAGTTTATTATTATTGATGGTTATTTATGATTACCTACACTGATAGTATTATTTAATCATTATTATGATTCCAATATAGTTATCCATTTGTTTTATATACACCCTCTATGATGCACTCTGACATGGGGGAATAGTCTCCCCAAAAACACACCCAAGGTCCTCGCTACTAGTCAGCAGCCTTTGGAATATGGGGATGCATGATTGTGTCTATGTGGCCCACTTTCTCGGGGAACCTATGAGTGGAACCTAGGCCAGGACATCAAAAATTGGTATTAGATATTTTTATTTTTCTCTTGTATTATTATTTGGGAATGCATACAGGATATTATGAACATGTTGGAACTTTTTTATAAGCCATGCTTGGGAGTAGCTAACCTGCATTCAGGGTAAAAACCATGTTTCCTGGGAATGGGAAAATGTTTTATATTTTTTTTGTTACAGTTGATATACTTTCACCATTGGGTGATTCACATGAGGGTGTTATTTTGATATTCTTTATGGATATTTACCTTGGCTTGGTATGATAATAATCATTGTTACATTCATCATTATAGGTACCTATAATTCACATTCCATGCATATGCCATGCAATATAGGTGCATTTCACTACTTTCATTGCTTTTGATACCTATGATTCTTTGTTAACATCTTCTGTAGGGTAAGGGAATTTGTTATGTAAAGTGTCAACATCAACCTAAATAATGTTTTACTATATAGATTGATGGTTTCATCTTAAATAAAGGGAATATACCCATGTTAGCTATGTACCTTTGGTTACATGTTCTGGTCATTGGATGCAATTGAGTGACTACCAATTTCATTTTATGAGGTGTATTGACACTTGTGAATTTGAAGGGATAATTTACCGAGTTGACCCAATTCACTTATTAGCCGTTACATTCTAAGGATGAATTTCAAATAGCCAAAGAAATTAAATGGGGATTGATTTCAGTTATAAAGTTCTTGGGAATTTATTCGCTGGGAATGATGATCTATTTAATTGAACCTTGATATATGTATATAAGAAAATAAAAACTATAAAATGTAAATATTGACTTATAAAGTGAAATGGTTACCTGTAAATGAAGAGGAAAAGTGCAGTTGACCCTTCACCTATTGGAACCCCTGTAAATAAAACTTGAACACTTACCAATACCCAGGACTTCTAAGTAGTTAGTTGGGGTTGTACCTAGGGAATTGAGCCCTTATCATCATGTTATTCTTCTGCTAGTGGTTATATCTACTTTAAAATAGTTATCTAAGTCTTGTTCTTGGAATTTTTTGAGATATTTCACCATGAAGTCCTTGATTCGTGCGCCATGAGGGTGACAACGACCGTGCTCTAGAGATGGTGGGACCTAAACCTATAGTCTTACCACTATGAGTGCTACTTGAGGCACTGTAAGCTATAAATGATCTAGGAACTAAATATTAGCTTCATGAGTGTTTACTATGTCTGATGTAGTCCATGAAGGGTGATCTATAACTTATACCTATGATGGATGATCTAACTCACAAGTTCTAGTAGAATCATTCTCCCATATTTTCAATGGATAGAGGACCACTGAATGATGAGTCTTGGATAAAGGCCATTCTTTCTATCTTTGAGCATCTGGAGACACCTCTAGAGATAAGGGTCACTATTTCCACCTACATGATTCATGATTTCAACAAGAAATGGTGGGATGTGATTACTCAGGATGGTTATCATCAGGACATGGTTTGGGATGACTTACAGACTAACTTCTATGATTATTTCCCCCCCTCAAATGCTAATATCTGATCAATCCTGATATTTTATGAACCTGGAGTAGGATGATATGTATTTTATGGACTATTTATCATGTTTTAATGATTTTAAATTATTTTCACTACTTTTAGATGGTGATGATATGTCACAAGTGTGGCGTTTCAAGGACGGGATAAAGTATTCCATTTTCTCATAGGTGAATGTATTTATCCTATCTTCCTTTTTCAAGATCATTAATCTGGATATTATAATTGAGAGAAACCTAAGAGAATATGATTATACTAAGAACATAGGTTCAGTTCTGAGGTTGGGAAGTGGTTCTTCCGATAGTAGGAATCATAGAATTAAGGTTTCTTGTTAGAACATTGGTAACCAAAGTATTTGTACCAGATGCTCCATTATATTCCATTAGTGTGGATGATAGGGGTATCTGAATCCTTAGTGTGATAGAGACCCTCTTGAGTTCCATGATTGTGTCTATATGGGTCATATTCATATATTTTTTCAAACCTTTATGCCTACTTTTAGTGGAAGATAATCTACACCAGCTCCACCTTCAAGAGTGGGATTAGTTATGTCACGTCAGACAGGGAGTTGGAGTATCACTGACATGACAGAGTGAGGGGGAGGTCGTGACCATGGTAGCTTGCCTTTTTATTATTAGTTCCAGTAGAGAATACATACTCAAGGTACTCCAATTATATAATATGGTCATGGATTCGTCTAGTTTCATAACCTACAACCGATACCCAATGATCAGAGTTCCAAAAAATCTACTTTATGAGGTATTGTTCTAGTAGATACTACTGTTGTATATTATTTTTTTGATATAGGTTCTTCTCACTCATTTATCTCCTTATCAACTGTGGAAAGTAATGAGATAGAAACTCAGTACCTATATGGTGTGATGACCTTAGACACACCATTTTGTGTGAAGTTAGAAGGAATATTCCAATGAAAGGAATTAACCCTTGAGGTAGGTAGTTATTCCATTTTATGAGACCTCTTCATACTCAAGATGATAGGGTTTCATGTAATTCTCAGAATGGATTGGCTGGTTCTATATCATACCTATGTGGACTACTATCCCCATAGGGTATCATTTACATCACCAGAGGGTGGTAGTTATCTCCATAATGGTGAGTGGAATGTCTAAGTCATAAGATATGGACCATAGAATCATGGTCTTGGTGGAGTGACCTCCTATATTTCTAGTATTTTTATAGAGGAAAATGGAATACGTCTAACATATTTTACTTTTGTAGTAGATCATTTTAGATATATCTTTCACGATAATTTTTCTAAATTACCACATGAGAGAGAGGTAGAGTTTTGATTAATCTTGTTCCTGGAGTAGTTACAGTATATATTACTCCATATAGAATGGCACCTACTAAGCTCTATATTCTCAATAGATTTTTGGAGGATTTATAATGAAAGGGTTTTATCTGACCCAACACTTTTTATTAGGATTCACCCATTCTTTTCGATAAGAAGGTTGATGTGACCCTTCATTTATTTATGGATTACCAATGGTTGAACTAGATTATGGTTAAGAATCAGTATCCATTGCCTCAAATGGATGATATATTTGAAAAGCTTCAAGGAGCTAGGGTATTCTCAAAGATTGACATGAAATCATGTTATCATCAGCTGTGGGTCAAGATTTCAGATATATCATGCACTACTTTCTGAAGTTAATATAGTTTATATTATTATCTAATTATGACGTTCGATATTAAAAATTCCCCCACTATTTTCATGGCTTTAATGAATAAGGTTTTCCATCTCTATTTAGATTATTTTTTGCGGGTTTTTTTGGATGAAATATTTGTGTATTACCATACTTAGAGTGACTATGAGAAACATCTTGAGATAATTTTTAATACATTGATATAGAATCATATATATTCTAATCTTGATAAGTTCCACTTCAGGATAAAAAAATTCACTTCTTGGGACATATTATCTCAGACTCAGAAGTATCCATTGACCTAGAGAAGGTGAGTGTTGTGGTTTCCTAGGAGCAACCCAAGAACATGTTTGATATATGGATTTTCTTGGGAATAACTGGATATTACATACATTTTATAAGAAATTATCATGCCTTTATACACCCATAAATTGTATTATAACAAAGGTTGTAAATTTCTTATGGTTTTAATCATGTGATAAGGACTTTCCAGAGATGAAAGGAAGGATTACTGTGACATATTTTCTGATTATTCTAGGTTCTGGAGGAGGATATAAAATATTATGTTAAGAATTAATCATCATACTGGGTACAATATTTATGTAAGAGGATAGATTCATTACGTACAAGTCTCACCAGTTGAGGCCTCATGATCATAATTACCCAACACACAACCTCGATCTTGTAATAGTTGTTCATGCCTTATGTTGCTGGAGATACTATCTAATGGGTGAGAAATTTTTAGTGTATATAGACCATAAGATACTCAAATATATCTTTATGTAGCATGAATTGAATCTCATATAGTGAATATGGGTCAAATATCTAAATTACATTGACTTTGATCTTGCCTATATGACTAGAAAGGGAAATGTGGTAGTTGATGCGCTAAGCTAGAAGGACCAGACACAAGCCATACACGAATCCATTGATGAATAGAAATTGATGGACCAATATTCTGAGCTGCATCTGGAGTTTCATGAGATCCATGAGAAGTCTTATCTTACAGCCTTGGTATTTACCTCTTCCCTCATAAATTGGGTGAAGAGCAGTCACTTTTCAGATCCTGAGGGGTTTATTCTTCAGGAGAGTAATTCTATTGAGGACCCACCTCTGAGTTGGTCTATTTATGGAGATGAAATCGTATGTATACATGGGCATGTCTAGGTTCCTAAAGATATAAGGGAGGAACTAATGCGAGAGTCCCACACTTCTCAGCGGGCAGTTCATCTAGGAATCCCCAAGATATATCACGATATGCGTCACAAGTATTGGTGTCCTGGAATGAAATGTAAAATAACAGGTTTTATAACCAGGTGTTACACTTTTCATCAAGTGAATGTGGAGCACTAACATCCTTCTGGATTGTTAATTCCATTACTGGTCCCAAAATGGAAATGCGAATATTTTTTGATGGATTTTGTAGTCGGATTACCAAGGTCGCATTGAGGTAAAGATGTGGTCTGGGTATTCATGGATCAACCGACCAAGGTAGATCACTACCTTCCTATCTGGGATACTTTCTCAGTTGATGATATGGGAAGACTATATGTTTTTGAGATTATAATACTGCATGGGGTCCCTCATACTATCATTTCATATAGGGATTTTTATTTAAAATTGAGTTTCTAGCAGGGGTTATAGAAAGCTGTGGGTACATAGGTGATTCTGAGAATAAATTTTCACCCTCATACTGATGGATAATCAGAACGGATGATATAGGTATCACATGACATGCTCTGATCATGAGTCCTTGATTTTGGTGGTTCGTGGGAGATGAATATCCATCTCATTGAGTTCACCTATAATAATATCTTTTAATAAATGATTCATATGGATTTGTAGGAGGCCCTTTATGGTAGGACATGCTATTCACCCATGTGATTGTTAGAGGAAGGAGAGGCGGTGCTATTAGGTCCTAATCTTGAAAATGAGACCTTAGAGTAGTTAAAATTAACCAGGAAGAATATGTCTACTACTTAGTCTAGGTAGAAATCGTATGTTGATCGCAATCAATGAACTCTAAAGTTCAAGGTTGGGGATTGTGTTTTCTTATAGGTATCACCCAGACTTGGGAATAAACAGATACATAGGAAAGGGAAGTTATCACCTCATTATGTTAGGACATTTAAGATTCTAGATAGAGTCGAGCCAGTAACATATTGGTTGATACAACCTCAAAGGTATCATTCCATGCACAACATCTTCCACGTTTCACAGCTTCACCGTTATCATGTAAAACCATCTCATACTTTTTATCTGGAGGAGGTTTAGTTGGATGCTAAGACTTCATTTGAGGAGTATCCCATATGCATCATTGACCAGAGAAAAAAGGATCTCAAAAGATAGTCTATCCCTTTAGTGTGGGTGCTATGGTATCATGACCCTATATAATATAATACCTAAGAGTGGGAGGTCAATGTACGCACTTAGTGACCAAAGTTGTTCTATAATAGTGTTTCTCCACCCTTATAAGGGTAACTTAAGGATGAGTTCCTTTAAGGGGGAAGACTATAAGAACATGGATTTTATATAAGGTATGAATTCTTTAAATTTAATTCTTATTATTTATATTAAAACAATTATGGATTACTAATGAGGTCACACAATTTTAGGGGGTGTTCAAGGATTGTTCAGATATCAGAACCCCAACCTGTGGAAGAAACCAATGGGATAAACAGTTAGTAGAAACCATGTAAACCATCCTGAATGGTTTCTTCTATCCATGTGGGGAATTTAAAAGGTAAGAGTAGGGCACATGGTATGCCCTAACCATGTGCACAGGTCCACACATCCATTAAAAATGTATTCCATTTTTAGCAGAGCCAAAAGGCATGGTTGGTGCATGATTTCTCAAACCGTGCATCCAAACCATGTAGGTACCCTCCTTTGACAGTGTGCTAAGAAAGGTTGGTGCACAGTTTGGCCAACCATGTGGAAAAACTGTATAACCCATATTTTCTGGGTAAATTGACCATTTTACCTTAAATTATTAAAAACTTAAGTACAAGAGCAGAACACGTTTGGAGTTAAGGTAAGGGTTTTTCCACCCGAACTTTCATTTTCATTCGGGATACTTTCATTGTCTAAATACCTCAATGAAATTATTATGTATTGTTATGTACTACTCATATATTCTGTGTGAGTATCATATATATGTTTACAAACCAGAATAATTCCTTATTTTATGGATAGTTACACGTTTTAAAAGGGACTTTCAAAATTGTTTCCAAAATACAAGCTCCGTTCAAGGGAATTTCTCAAATTCTTACCTATTTTCAAGGGAACTCTATAATATGTTTTTGGAAACCATTATATTTATAAAATCACTAATTTTATTATGAAAATACTATCTTACTTCACTTATGGTTTAATACAAAGATTTTTCCAAAATAACTATTCTTTTCAAAATAAAAGAGTATTTATCTCCAGAATTGGTTAATGATTTTATAAGAGTGTTTTCATCTAATTCAAAACTCTTGTTGATTCCATGGTATTATTGGGTTTAATAATTTATGAATTCATCTACCATATTTTATTTAATGGTTTATGACCAAATCTATTGTGGATGATCTATCCTAAAACCATTCACCATATTACTCGAAATGGTTAGTGCTTTATGTTTAATGATTGGGGAAAGATAGTTACATTTCATATGATAGTTCCAATATGAATGTATATGTTGTTTATGTTTATCCCCACTCATATGAGGAATTCATTGGACTTATTATGTGACGGGTGGGGCCCACTATAGCCCCTTGATGCATCGATATGTCTCATGAGACAAATAGATGTGGAATTGGCTGAGGCCTTTCCTAATGTGATATGGATTTTGGACAAGGCCTTAATCACTAGATGTCTTGGCCGAGGCCATGAAAAAATGATTCTGAATTTCCAAAATATGTACTTCCCTCATTATGAAGCTAGTAATTGAAATTTCATGTGGATATTCGACTAGTAGAATACCCTTGATTATGTTTTATTATGTTAATATTTACTCAGCTCATATTCCTGCCATAATGTATTCAAGTTTATTATTAAAGGCATGTGTTTTCAATAATTCACCATGTATAATGTTTATATTATATTCCTCTGTATTTCTTACTCTTACTGAGCATTTGATCTCACCCTTTATTATGTTTCATTTTTCTCAGGATATGAAGAAGTAAATTATGAATGACATGCAAGCATAATCTAGGATACATGATGTTTCTAGTGTAATAAATTAGTGTTGTTTTTCCCTTCATGTTGTAATGATCAACTTATGTATGTAACTTTTTTCCAATAATACTAAAATAATTGGTCCTTCGGGATTCGTATTCCTTGTATGTATGACAACTTAATCAAATAAGGCATCGACTCTAGGCAACTGGGGTCGGGTCCTTACACAAACTAACTTTATACTTTAGATTACTAAAATATTAATAAATATTTTATCACATGATGATTTTTATTTTGTGTAACATTAATATAATAATATAATTAGAGTATTTTTGCATTGAAAGGTTATAAAAGTTACCACTATAATAAGAACCTATAAATTCAATGAAAATATTCTTAAATATATGCCCTATGGTCTAGATACAATCTATATAACATGGAATAGATTATGTTTTACTATTATATGTTGGGGGATCATAAGACATCAAGACTTATTCCCATGAAGTTTTCACTTGGTAATTTCCAAGTAGGGATTCCTTGAGGATAGAATTAATCATATAAATTCTATATGTTTTATGTTTCATTGAATATTTTTATATATAGATATGTGTATTGGTCCCTTGAATTGTTATTATTATTAATTAATATCATGAATCATGTACCTTGATGTATGGATGAAAACCATGACGACATATGCTCGTAGTGAGGTAGCGTACATTGGGTGTGTCATATGTGATATGAAATCAATTGAATAAGTTAATAAATTATTTTTTGTAACAAAATTGATTTTTCCTTGTATTACTTTAGAATATTATATGGATTATTTTTGGATCTAGGAATTAAGATGGTGTGAGATTATAAGGCCTGGTGAGCCTAAAATATATATTTGAAAAATAATAAAAATATTTATATCATGTGAGCATAGTTTTCAAGAAAAGGTATAATAAATCTTAAACAAAGTTTTGAATAGAAAATTTGAGGCTGTCATAGATTTTTTTACTGGGCTTTACCCTAGTCATGACATAATCATTGTCAACATCAAATGTTTTTTTTAAAAATGATCACATGCATAGATAATAATAAAACAAATAAATTTATTTATTTTATCATGTTGATGCAACAACCTATTTTCCACTATAAATATATAGTTATGATGAGATCTCAGGGTTGGATGCTTAACCCTGGAGATCTAGAGGAATTTTGGAGGAGAGTGTTCTTGGAAAATGAAATCAGATCATATTAGATCATAATTAAGGATCATTTCTCTATCATAGTTCATAGATATCACCAACAATAATAAATCAATACCATTATTCTTCAATTATTGATCCAAAATCTAGATAGGATGTTTGTTTTGTGTTATTTTCATCTAGTTTCTTTATCTCGTTCAAACATGGATCAATTCCATGAACAAGAATTGATTCACATATCGTCAGTTGATTATATTTATGATCGATTTATTTTTTCATGTTGTTTGTTACCACTTCATTCATCTAATTATTCGACAATGGATCGAGGATGAAATGAACAAAGGATGGAATTTGTTTCCCATTTTTATTGTTTTCTCCCCTATTTATTCACTCAATCATTGTTGGTATTTTCTTTGGCCAATAGTTTTATAGATAAATGGTATTCAATCATTTTATAATCATTATTTGGTGCAAAAGTCTATTATAGTGAGTATGAATTGTGGCCGAGGCTTTGATTTGAGAATCAATGATGATGGAAGATGATTCAAGGAGGAAGAAGATCATATCGATGGTATCTCATTTTTATGTGTATCCCATAGAGATATGAATAATGGTGGTGGGTTCTTGATCTGTTTTGGTGTCCAGGATCTAGTGAGCAAGTGATGGTGATGCTGGTTAACCCCATATCTAAGGTTCTTGGGCGCGATTGATGGTGGATGTGGTAGATCTGGGCAACACATGAACTGAGTGTGGGTTTCTATGAAATACCATGTTACATGGCATGTAATCTAGGACTACAAGTCATGTGGGACCCTTTGTATGGTGATAGGGTTTTCATGGTGAAGATAAGGATCACACATCATGTGGTCCCTACCACACACCATGTGACCCTCCCTGATAGTTTAGCATGTAACCCAGGGTGAATAGGTAGTTACACGACAAGGTACACAGGGTAGTACACATGTAGTCTAAGAGCATAACTACGCAGACAGAGGACATGGGAAGGGTGCCGATAGAACTCTATATATTGTTCACCCTTTGGTACATGCCATGTATATGAACTTTTACATTCTATGTGAGGTAGAACCACATGATAAGACTAGGGGTTGGATAGACACTCTCTATACCCCCAATACATGTCGTGTACCCCCTTTGAGGGAGTTTGGAGCCCTTCATTTCTTTAGTATTGGAAAGTATTAGTTAAGCATGTTCCCTTGGTATATCCCCTTGAGTGTACATTGTGACATTAAATCCACAACTATGGATTGTGTTGTCCTATAGAGGATGATTCTTAGATAGAGTTTGTGGTGTCCCTCCATGAGACCATAATGTGATCCTCTATCATTATTTCTTATATCCTATGACAGGTTCTTGAAATAAGTATGAACTCCATGTGTGGGGAATTGATCCTCCATCTAAATGGTCAGTTTAGTAGGGTTTGTGATATTGTTGGTATACGATCCCCTACATAGCGGGTTGATCCCGATTGAGTTTATAGTGTCCCCCAAAAATCCTGGGTGTGATCCCCGATCAAAGTATTGATATCTTTAGAGATAAATGTGTTTTCTTGGATGGGGAACAATGATCTTGACCTCTTGGACGATTATCTCTGATGATATCATGTCTCATGGAGTGGGTTTTCCCAAAATGAGAATTTCATAGAATCTTTGATAGGAATTGTGTGGTTAGTATTTTTGTTGAGACTACCTAGAGGCACAATGTCCTTTATGAGTATATTTGGGAGTTTTTCCTTTGATTGAGAGATCCTTATTTTGAGATGACTATTATTGATGCTATGTATTTAATATTTTTAGGGATTCCTACTAGGTATTGTTATACTCACCCGTGCATGAGATCTGCCCACACATGTCATGTATTATACAGATGGTGGCCCTTTTGATGGTGTCTAGGGAGTATAGGGAGATAGCAAAGAATATATTGATCTAGAACAACTGAGGTGTTTTATGGGTGGTTTCATCTAAGAGTAGTCCCAACATTTTGAGCAGGTTGGTCTCTCTTTAGTTTTTGGTTGAGCTTTTATTTGTCCCATTTATTACTTTCAGTACCTTATTATCATACTATAATTGTGGAATTATAGATATATAAATGCATTGGTTTCAGTTGTTTTAAATTTTATCATTTTATGGTCTTTTATATGTGTGCGCGTGTCTAGGTAAATCAAGAATGTGCCTCTTATGTATGAGATATGCCTACTCGGTTCTGGTTACTAGCCTCTGACACATTAGATCCAGGCTTGGGGTATTCGTGGCTTGAGCCCCAATGGGTTGGGTCTTAACAGAGTGGTATCATAGGAGTCAGTTATACTTTAGGGTGGGAGTATGTGAGATTGTTTTAGGTTTTATGGTAACATTTTTAAGTTTTCATGTTTAAATTTTAGGCCATAGACTCCAGTGTTGGTGCGGCGGTCGATGTATCGATACATCAAGACTTTGATCACTTGCCTTTCGGTTCAGTATATGTATACATTAGTTTCAGGGAAAATTTGGTACATGCATCATATAGGAATGAATTATGATTTTTATGTCCTTCTTGAGTCATCTCCCTAGATATACTCTTCGACCGTGGTATGTATTTTTTATTTCAAGATGCCTCTGTGAATACAACTAGGTAAGATTATACTACATGACCATGATGATGATATACCAAGTGAAAAAGATTTAGTACAAGGGACTACACCAGATATAATATATCTGAGAGGTTTATTTTTCCTACCACCACCTGTTGAGAAAAAGTTAGTGTTGCAAGTATCAGTTGAGGATGAATGCAAGTTGAGTTTTCTTCATGATTTATATAGGTAGGTAACTCTTAGGTTTTGAGGTGGGATAGATTCCCACATGGCTGAGGACTGGATATAGGTAGTCACTCATGTTTTCTACCTTCTTAGTACACCTACATATTAGATGATATTCCTCATGGAGAGTCTTATTCAGGGATCTAATGGGTGATAGTGGAGTCTGGTAACCCAGTCACACAATGAGACAACCCCCCTGGTATGACTTTGATCATATCTTCAAGGAGAAGATTTATCTGTCCATGATATGATTAGTGTACATCCAGATGATTTTCACCTATAATAGGGAAATATGACCATGAAAAAGTATTCAACTAGGTTTAATGATCTCTTATGGTACCTCATGGATATGGTGTGAGATCTTTTCTTTAGATCTTATTCCTTTAAGAAGGGATTACATTAATATATCAAATGTTTAGTGATATATATTTTCATTCCAACCTATGATGGAGTGATTGAGTGGTCCTTAGTAGTGAAGAGATTCATATAAAAGTAGATGATGATAGTGGGTGATGGTAATGGGCACATAGGAACTAAGACCTTGACTGCATGTAGCTGGTGACAGTTGTAGGGATATAGGTGTTTCAGATGCTTTAGAAGATGATCCTGTGATGGAGTATCGTCGGCACAGGGATATCATGATGTATTAATTCATCTGAGGGATATCCCATGTTTCTCATTCGATGACCAGGGACATCTTGCAGGGGATTTTCTGAACTATTATACAACTGATCAGGTGATGGTTGAGGGACTTTCTAGGCAGTGATAGAGGTAGGAGGAAGGAGGACCATAGGGATATAGACATAGAATAGGGGCTAGTAGAGTAGTAGGAGGTGATCAGAGGTTTTAAGTATTTCCACCACTACCCTCAGGTGGTCCACACTAGGCTTAGCGAGTTGGTGGTTAGGGACTTGGAAAATTATAGGCTATGGGGGTCTATAACTCTGAAGCCCCAAGTATTATATGATGTATAATCTATGTCTCTTCTATGTTAGTTGTAGTACTAATAGACATAGGTTTGAGTTATTTCTTTCTTTCCACTTATCTTGTCTGAGATATGAAGATTCTAGTTGAGCCTTTGGCTCAACCCTTACACTTAGAGACTCCTATAAGAGGTGACTTAGTGATTAAAAACTGCTGTTGATAGTGTAATTTGTCTCTTAGAGGTGATATCTTAGCATAGTATCTCTTTATATAAATGTTGAGTTCTTATGATGTCTGTAAGGACCCGACCCCAGTTTCCTTGATCTAGGGCCATATTTTATTACATTAGCATATAAACAAGGAATATGTATCCCGAAGGACCAAGTATTTTGGTATATTTTTGAAGTAAGATACATATATAAGTTCAAAATTAAAACAAGAAAGTAAATACAACACTAATTAATTCCATTAGAAACATCCATGCCTTATAGGTTATGCCTGCAATTCACCCATAACTAACTTCTTCATATCCTGGGAAAAATGAAACAGAAGAAATGGGTGAGATAAAATGCTCAGTAAGAGTAAGAAATACAATATAATAAAACATAAACATAAACATAAACATTAGTCATGTATAATAATTGAAAACACATGCCTTTACAAATAATAAACTTGAACACATTATAATAGGAATATGAGCTGAGTAAATAATACCAACATAAACATGGGTATTATACTAATCGAATAACCACATGAACTTTAAATTACTATATTAATAACTAGGTAAGTGAATATGATATAAATTATGAAACATATTGTAAAGGACTTAGCGAAGACATCTAAAAATTATTAATGCCTCGACCAAAACCATATCACAAATTGGGACAAGGCCTTGGCCAATTCTACATTTATTTGTCTCATGAGAACTAATAATGCATTGAGGGGATATAGAGAACCCCAATAATAACATAACAAGTCCAATTAATTCCTTATATGAGCTGGGATAAACATAAACAACATATACATTCATATTTAAACTCATATATGAAATGTAAATAACTTTCGCCGAACATTAAGCTTAAACACTAACCATCCGGAGTAAATTGGTGAATGATTTTAGGATAGAACATCCACAATAAAACTAGTCATAGAACATCCAATAAATATGGTAGATGAAATAATAAATTATTAATCCTAATAATACATAATAATCAATAAGAGTGTTGAAACAGATGAAAATAATCTTATAAAATCGTTAAGTAATTCCTTAGATAAATACTCTTTTATTTTGAAAAGAAGAGTTCTTTTTGAAAAATATTTGTATAAAAATAGAAGTGAAGTAAGATAGTACTTTCATAATAAAATTAGTGATTTTATAATGATAATGGTTTCCAGAAATAGATTATAGAGTGCCCTTGAAAATAGGTAATAATTTGAGAAATTCCCTTGAATCAGGCTTGTATTTCGAAAATAATTTTGAAAGTTCCTTTTAAAATGTGTAACCCCCCATAAAATATTTAACGAATATAGTTGGTGTAAATATATATAATAATCAAAAATAATTTACGATGAGTACATAATAATACATAATAATTTCATTGAGGTAATTAGACAATAAAAGTAACCCGAATGAAAATGGAGGTTCAGGTAGAAAAACCCTTACCTTAAGTACGAATGTGTTCCGCTCTTAAACTTAAGGTCTCGGAATATGAAATTAAACTTATTAATAACTTATTTAAGAACCTATTAGTCATTTATTTAGTTTATCATAATTATTTTTAGTTCATTTATGTCCTTATAGATAAGTTATTATATTGAATTCCATCATTCCAAAGTGTTCATTTTCTTGATTTTCATAATCGATACACTTGTTTTTAAGTAATGGAGTTTATGAGGAATGGATTTAAATATCCAGAATTGAAATTAAATATTATTTATGAACATAAAAAAGTGTTAATTTTCATTTATATCATTTGGTTACATGTAAAGAGGATGAATCATTATATGAAATATTAATGACATTCACTTAGATTATTTTAGCGGTATTTTGATTATTAAGAACTTGTTTGGTCATACAATTTACTAATATGTATGAATACTGGTTCATGAATACTAATTAGGTTATAATAAATATATTATAGTCTGTTTCAAACATAAAAATGGTTTCATGACTAGTAATGAAGGAGAAATTGAAGAACGAAACTTCGTCACCCATGAAGGTTATAAATTGGAACCTCATGGACGTTGATTTCGTTTATAAAATAAAGGGAAGAGAGTAAGAATATTGATGATGGTTCTTCCATTAACATGATATAATTACAGTATATATATGATATTGGAGTTATAATGGTCATTTGGATAGAGTATGTAAGGATAGGATAACAAAAAGAAGATGAACTGAAATTAAACTAAATGAAAACGAAGGGTGCTTTACCTCTTGAAATAACCTCCTTTATAACCTCCTTAAGGGAAGGTGTTTTGGTCTTTTGGAAAGAACAAGAGAATAATAGATATGGGGATTGTCTAGGGAAGGGTATTTGGGCATAAATTTGATGATATTAAAGGCTTAGAGGAGTGAAGAGAAGAGGGAGTGAGGGGGGTTTTCATAGTGGAGGAGAGGAGTGAATTTTGAATATTTTATTAATTATTTTATTAATTCCCTCAAGACAAACAATAGTTTTAGTTTATGTGACCCTAATAGTAATAGGTTCATGTGATTTCTAAAAAAGGGTACTTAAATCACATATGATGTCATAAATAGTGTATTTAACTGATAATTTGTATATACGGTATTTTACCGTATTTCCCTATTTATCAAAAATTCAAGAATTTCAGAAAAATACCAAAAATTCACTCTAACCATTTCGTGATGTTTACAATTCAAAAATAAACTCAATTTTTCAAAAATAATTTTCTAAATATTATTAATTTAATTTTTAAATAAAATCATCGTTAATTAGAAAAATAATAATTTTAAAGGTATAATTAGTTTTATATCACATTGAAAAATTAATTAAGATCTCATTATCTTATTACCTTAAGAAAATAAAATAATATCATTATTTACTATTCATAAGAGTCATATTACTATTCATATTACTATTCATACGTGTATATTACTATTCACCAAAAATCAAGTTTACTCTATCAGAATCCAAATGAGTTACTGATCCCAACTCTAGATGACCAGTTTTCAAAATTCAAAACATAGTAGAGGAAAAGTTGTGTTTCATGGATAGATTAAAAAATGTGTTTTTTCGTAGGGACTTGGAATTTCAGGCATTCAATATTTATTTTCAAAACCTTGGGGTGTTACATTCTCCCCTCCTTAAAAAAATTTCTTCCTCAAAATTCAAAAAATGTTACTTAAAAAGATTCAGGTATGTCTTCAAAATAAGCTCTTCAGGCTCCCATATTGCCTCTTCAATTTTATAATTTCTCCAAAGTAACTTTACAATACAACTCATCCTATTCCTCAATACTTATTCTATAGTGTCTAGAATCCGAATAGGATCTTCATAATAGGATAAGTCAGGTTCCAACTCTATACCTTTAGAAGTGAGGACACAGATTGGCTCTGGCATTTACTTTCTTAGCAAAAAGACATGGAACACATTGTGTACCTTGGACAGTATAGGCGGAAAATCCAAAAGATATGCAATATCTCCAATCCTATCCAAAATTTCAAAAGGCCCAATGTACCTAGGGCTCAATTTCCCTTTCTTTACAAATCTTATAATGCCCTTCCATGGAGATAATTTCAGTAAAATGTGATCTACCACTTGAAATTCTAGATCCTTCCTTCGATTATCGGTATAGATCTTTTGTCTGTTTTGTGCTATTTTAATATGTCCTTGAATAGTCTTTACCTTTGTTGTTGTTTCCTCCACATGTTTTGGGCCCACAAGCTTCCTTTCACCAACTTCATCCCAACATGTTGGTGTAAGACATGTCTTCAAATACAATGCTTCATATGGTGCCTTTTGAATACTTGAATGGAAACTATTATTGTATGAAAACTCCACTAAAGGTAAATATTCACCCCATATACCTTGAAAGTAAAGTGAACATGATATAAACATGTCCTCTAAGGTTTGGAATCTTCCTCTCTTATTACCTATCAGTTTGTGGGTGGTAAGCAGTACTCAATCGAAGATCGGTATCCAAAGATTTCTAAAAACTTTTCCAGAATTTTGATGTAAACCACAGGTCACGATCAGACAAAATTGAGAGTGGTTTCCCATGATGTCTCACAACTTCACTGATATAGAGTCATGCTAAGAACTCCTGTGAAAAATCCTCCCTTATAGCGAGGAAATGTGCAAATTTCGTAAGTTGATCTACAATTACCCATATCGAATCATTCTTCCTTGGAGTTTTGGGTAATCTAGTGACAAAATACATGGTTACATCATCCCATTTCCGTGTAGGAATCAGTAGAGGTTTCATGACTCCTTTTGGATGTTACCTTTCAGCCTTCAGTTGTTGATAGACTAAAAATCTTGATACATAATTCGCAATTTCCCTTCATGTTATCCCACCAGAAATGTTCCTTAAAATCTCTATACGTCTTAGTGCTACCAGGATGTATGGAAGAATTTTAACTATGGGAATCATCCAATAACTCCATTTTTATATTAGGTACAACTGGAATGCAAATCCTCTTCTAAAATTTTAGAACACCATCTTCACACACAAATTCAACCATCTTCCCATCTTTCACAACATTAATTTTCTTTTGAAGGTTCTCATCATCAGGATGAGAAGCTTTAATTATTTCTAATAAAGATGGTTGGGAAGCCATTTGAAAAATTAATGATTTTTCACCTTCTTTAATAATTAACCTGTCCATCCTTACTAGATCCATGTATATAGGATCCTTATCAATTCTCATTTTTTGAGAACTCCATGATCCTTCCTACTCAATGCATCATCCACCTTGTTTTCCTTCCTAGGGTGGTAGTGTACGGTGCAGTCATAATCCTTGAGTAGTTTGAGCCATCACTGTTGCCTCATGTTGAGTTATTTCTATGAGAAGATATACTTCAGACTCTTATGATCCGTATATATCTCACATTTTTCGACATAAAGATAATTTCTCCATATTTTCAAAGAAAATATTACCGCTGCTAACTCAAGATCAGAATTAGGATAGTTTTGTTCATGAATTTTTAACTTCCTTGATGCATAGGAAATAACTATATTATTCTACATAAGGACACAACCAAGCCCTTTATTTGATGCATCGCTAAAGATCACAAACCCATCATACCCTGATGGTAGGGTTAGGATCATAGAATTCACTAACCTCCTCTTCAATTCTTTAAAAAATTCTTCACATTCCTTTTTCTATACAAACTTAACCCCTTTTCATGTAATCTTGGTCATTGGGTTGGCTAAACAGGTAAAGTTATGAACGAAGCACTGATAATAACCTACTAAACCAATAAAACTACATACGTCAGTTATGTTCATTAGAGTAGGACATTATTTCATAGCCTTTGTCTTCACAGGATCTACAGATATTCCATCCTTAGAGAAAATGTGGTCCTGAAAGGAAACTGATTGGAGCCAAAAATCGCACTTGATAAACTTCCAATATAATTCATTTCTTCTAAGAGCCTTCAGAATAGTGTACAAATGGTTTTCATGATCTTCATAGCTTTTAGAGTATACTAGGATATCATCAATAAAAACCACTACAAAGTCATCAAGATATTCCTTGAAAACTCTATTCATTAGATCCATGAAAACAGATGGTGCATTAGTCAGTCCAAAAGGCATTACTGTAAACTCATAATGCCCATACCTGGTTAGAAATACTATTTTTGGAATGTCTTCCTTCCTCACAAGCAACTGATAATATCCATATCGAAGATCAATCTTTGAAAAATATTGGTCTCCATTAAGTTGATCAAATAAATATTCAATGTGAGGTAGGGGATACTTGTTCTTTATTGTTATATCATTGATCGCCCTATAGTCAATGCACAACCTCATAGACCCATCTTTCTTCTTAATGAAAAGAACAGAAGATCCCCATGGAGAAACACTAGGGTAAATAAATACTTTATCACTCAATTCCTCTAGTTGTTTCTTTAGTTCCACTAACTCCATAGTGTCCATTCTATAAGGGGTCTTTGATATGAGCCTTGAACTAGGAATTAAGTCAATGTTAAACTAAATTTACCACTCTAGAGGATGTCTAGGTAAATCCTCTGGAAATATGTAAATATATTCTTGCACAATAGGTACATATTATATTTGAACATTCTTTTCATCACCCATAGTTATTTTATTCCCTTCCTCCCCAATAATTGAATTCAGTAGAGATACTAGGGGTGGATCTAGATGAGAATCTGATGGTGAGGTTTCTGCTCTAAAGAGAAGGGATTATACACCATTCTCAAAAATTATAACTTCCTTATTCTTGCAATATATCTTCACATCATAATTTGATAGCCAATTTATACTGATAATTATATCAAAGTCAATAATTGGTATGATGATAAGGCTAACAACTAAAGAACATTTATGTGTCATGAGGGGGATTGATCGACACACCTTTGTTACAATGATACATCCACTATGAGTTTTGACTGATAACTCCTTTATTAAATCAAATTTTACATGACTAATTTTCATGGAAAATGGGAAGATAAAAATGAATGTGACAATCCATAATAAGATAAAGAATTTTCTAAGTTTGATGAAATGATTAATGTACCTGCCACCACTTTTTTAGGAACTTTAACCTCTGCAGTTGTGATCACATAAGCTTTTCCTTTCTCCCTTGTCCTTTTTTGTAGCATGTTTCCTTGATTATTTGGACAATCATTTTCATAGTGTCCCATCTATCGACAATTATAGCATTGGATATTAATATCTTCTTTATTCCCCTTACAATCACCAGAAATATGTCATTTCTATCCACATTTGTAGCATATTCCTTTTCCCTTTAAGCAGGCACCAGAGTGTTTCCTTTCACAATTATTACAGGGTGTAAATTCAACTCTTCCATTCTTCCATGTTTCCTTATTTCATTTTCCATAGTTTTTAGCATCCCTCTTATTCTCTTGCTTCCCCTTACATTCATAAGACTTAGAGAATTTCTTTTCCATCTTGATAGAACATGAAACTATATCTTCATATGATAATAAAATTTGGGAGACTAGTGTCTGTCAGAGGAACGAATATAGGCCATCAAAGAATTGATCAATCTTATTCCTCAGATTTTGTATGTAGTCCACAACATGCCTTGCTAACCTTGTGAAGTTAGCTTCATACTTTTCAACATTCTCATATTCCTTTTTCCTCAAATTCAAAATTTTCCTTTCCATATCCACTCGTTGTTCACGAGGATAGTATTTCTCTAGGAATATTTCCTTAAAGTCCCTCCATTCCATCTCTTCCATCTCTTCCTCATCCTTTTTGTTTTGGATTAAAGACCAACACTAATCTGCATCTCCTGATAGATAATAAACTGCCATGATGAGATTCTCTCTTTCATTACATCCCAAAGAGAGAAATATCTTCTCTAGGGAACTTATCTACTGTTCAGAAACAAATGGGTTTGTAGTCCCATTGAATGGCAGAGATTATTGTCGCATAAAAATATCTAACAAATCTCTTACACATGGTGGATCTGGAAGCTCCTTATGGGTAAGGATATTGTTTATAACCTCATAAAGTTGTCCCAATATAGTTATAAGATACTCATCACCAGTCACAAAACCAGATCCAACATCATTATCTTGCGTTGGAGGGAAATACCTACATGGGACATGCACATTCATGCGGTTTCCATTACTTCCACTAGGCGCCATTTCTAAACAATGGAATACACTAGATTAGGTTATGAATCATAATATATAATCTTAAATTAGAAAAATACTTAGCATAAATTGAAATCCTACACATGGCTAACCACATAATCACATAAATGATTTCTTTGAAGAAAATTTACATTTAAATCCTTTATAATTGCTTGTAAATAAAATGTGAATTATCTTAATCATATCCCCCGAGAGTGTCAATACTAAGAGTGCATCAAGTCCCATTGTTGTGTACTAGGATACCCCAGGTCAAACCCAATACTCCTTGTCAGAGCTTTCACTCTTAGGTACATCTGTGCTATAGCCACCACTACTTGTTTTTATCCAAACAGGGATGTATTTTCTAGAAAGATACACATAATCTATTTCATACCAAAATACCAGGATGTTCTTTTATTCTTATCCTCAAATACTATCTTAGGGATTTGTTCCCTAATCTATTTTTTCTAAATCTACTTTCTAGGGTTTCTACTAAAATTCCTCTGATACCAACTATAAGGACCCGACCCCAGTTTCCTGGAGCTGGTGCCTTATTTTATTACATTGGCTTATAAACAAGGAATATGTATCTTGAAGGACCAAATAGTTTAGTAAATTTTTGAAACAATATACATATATAAGTTCAACATTGCAACATGAAAGTAATTACAACACTAATTAATTCCATGAGAAACATCCATGCCTCCTAGATAATGCCTTAAAGTCACTCATAACTAACTTCTTCATATCCTGGAAAAAATGAAATAGGAGAGAGAGGTGAGATCAAACGCTCAGTAAGAGTAAGAAATAAAGTGGAATATAACATAAACATAAACATTAGGAATGGAGAATAATTGAAAACACATGCCTTTACAAATAATAAACTTTAACACATTATGGAAGAAATATGAGTTGATTAAATAATGCCAACATAATCATGGGTATTCTACTAATTAAATAACCACATGAACTTTAAATTACTAGATTCATAATGAGGTAAGTGCATATTCCGGAAATTCTTAAACATATTTTCAAGGCCTCATCCAAGTCATCTAAAAATTATTAAGGCCTCAGCCAAAACCATATCATAAATTGGGGTAAGGCCTCGACCAAGTCCACGTCTATTTTTCTCATAAGACCTACCGATGCATAGAGGGGATATATAAGGCCCCAACCATCACATAATAAGTCTAATTAATTCCTAATATGAGCAGTTATAAAAATAAACAACATATACATTTATTTTGAAACTCACATATGAAATGTTAATAACTTTCCCCAAACATTAAACTTAAACACTAACCATTCAAAGTAAATTGGTGAATAATTTTAGGGTAGCACATCCAAAATAAAACTAGTCGTAGACCATAAAATAAATATGGTAGATGACATCATAAATTATTAGTCCCAATAATACATAAGAATCAACAAGAGTGTTGAAACAAACGAAAATACTCTTATAAAATCATTAAGCAATTCTTGAGACAAATACTATTTTATTTTGAAAAGAAGAGTTCTTTTGAAAAAATATTTGAATAAAACCAAAATTTAAGTAATATAGTAACTTTAATAATAAAATTAGTGATTTTATAAAGATAATGGTTTCCAAAAACATATTATATAGTGCCCATGAAAATAGGTAAGAATTTGAGAAATTCCATTGAACCGGGCTTGTATTTCGAAAATAATTTTGAAAGTTTCTTTTAAAATGTGTAACTCCACATAAAATAAGGAAGGATTTTGGTTGGTACACATATATAGAATACACAAAAATAATTTATTAGGATTACATAATAATATATAATAATTTTATTGAGGTAATTAAACAATAAAAGTAACCTGAATAAAAATGGAGGTTCAGGTAGAAAAACCCTTACCTTAAGTCCGAATGTGTTCCCCTATTGAAATTAAGGTCCTGGAATATGAAATTAAAGTTATTAATAACTTATTTCAGAACCTATTAGATATGTTTTTATTTTATCATAATCATATTTAGTTCATTTATGTATTTATTTATAAGTTATTACATTGAATTCCGTTGTTCCAGAGTGTTTGTTTTCTTGATTTTCATAATCGGTTCAATTGTTTTTAAGTAATGGAGTTTATGTGAAATAGTTGTAAATATCCAAAATTGAAATTAAACATTATTTATGAACATATAGAAGTGTTAATGTTAATTTATATCATTTGTTTACATGGAAAGAGGATAAATCATTAGTTGAAATACTAATGACATTCACTTAGATTATTTTAGTGGTATTTTGATTATTAGGAACTAGTTTGGTAATACGATTTGATAATATGTATGTATACTAGTTAATAAATATTAATTAGGTTATAATACTTATATTATAGTCTGGTTCAACCATAAAAATTGTTTCATGACTAGTAATGAAGGAAAAATTGAAGAACAAAACTTCGTCGTCCACAAAGGTTATAAATTGGAACCCCATGGACGTTGATTTAATTTATAAAATAAAAGGGAGAGAGTAAGAATATTGATGATGGTTCTTCCATTAACATGAAATAATTCCAGTATATAGATTATAATGGAGTTATCATGGTTATTTGTACAGAGGAGGTGGGGAGAGGATAACAAAAAGAATATGAATTGAAATGAAACTAAATGAAAAAGAAGGGTGCTTTACCTCTTGAAATAACCTCCTTGAGAACCTCCTTAAGGGAAGGGGTTTTGGTCTTTTGGAAAGACCAAGAGCTTATTGGACGTGGGTAGTGACTTGGGAAGGGTATTTGGGAAGAAATTTTATGATCTTCAAGGCTTATAGGAGTGAAGAGACGAGGGACTGAGGGGGAGAGGTTATAGTGGAGGAGATGAGTGAATTATGAATATTTTATTCATTATTTTATTAATTCACTCATGAAAACCAATAGTGTTGGTTCATGTGACCCATAATAATAATAAGTGCATGTTAGTTCGAACCAAGTGTCATTGCATCACTTATGATGTCATAAATTGTGTATTTAACTGATAATTTGTATATACAATATTTTACCGTATTTCACTATTCATTAAAAATTCAAGAATTTGAGAAAAAATACCAAAAATTAACCCTAACTATCGATGTGTAGAATTCAAAAATGAACTCCATTTTAAAAAAAATCTAAATATTATTAATTTAATTTTTAAATAAAATCATAGTTAATTCAAAAAATACCAATTTTAAAGGTATAATTAGTTTTATATCGCATTGAAAAATTAATTAAGATATAATTATATTATTATCTTAAGAAAATAATATAATATAATTACTTACTGTTCATAAGGGTCATATTACTATTCATATTACTATTCATAAGGTTATGTTACTATTCACCAAAAATCAAGTTTTCTCTATCAGACTCCAAATGAGTTACTGATCAAATCTCTAGATGACCATTTTTAAAAATTAAAAACATAGTAGATGCAAAGTTGTGTTTAACAGCTAGATTAAAAAATGTTTTATTTTGTAGGGACTCAAAATTTCATGCATTCAATATTTATTTTCAAAACCTTGGGGTGTTACCATGTCATATTAGTTATGGACCATATATCCATAGTTCAATCCTATATTGAATATTTTAGGTGGAGGATGCGCTGTGTCCGTAGTGATGGGATGGTTTTTTTATTTTTGGGTGAAAAGGAAACCTTGGAGGAGTAGGAAAATATCAGGCATAAGAGAGTGCACCTTACTACTAACCAGTTGACTAGCATGACCCCTGGAGTAGTGGATTTGATGGGATACTAGTTTATTGTGGAAGTAGAAGAGTATAAGGATCTATTTCCTAAGGAAGTGCCAAGATTACATCCCAAAATATAGTTAGATTTATGAATTTAATTACACCCCAAGACAACCTGAATATCAACACCATCATATCATATGGCTCCCACAGAGATTCTTGAGTTTAGGGTGTAGTTAGAGGACATGTAGAAGAAGGGATTTATGGGGCCCAATGTTTCCCCTTGGGCATCCCCAACGTCGTTCAACAAGAAGGTGGATGGGAGCTTGAGATTAAGTGTGGATTATGAGATATTTAACTAGATGACCATGAAGAATAAGTATACACTACTAAGGATCTATGAACTCTTCAATCAGTTGAGATGAGTGTGATTTTTCTAAAAGATTGACCTCAGATCAGGAAATCACCAACTTCGAGTATGTGATGAGGATATACTGAAGACGACATTAATATGTCTCTATGGTCACTATGAGTACTTGGTGATTCCTTTCAGCATGAAGAAAACCCTTGTATTGTTCATGGTACTCATGAACTAGATGTTTCATCCTTTATTAGACTGGTTTGTGGTGGTCTTCATTGATGATATCCTAGTGTACTCGACATCTAGGGAAGAGAATGTGAGACACTTGTGGATGGTCCTAGACAAACTCTTAGAGAACCATCTTTATTGGAAGCTCTAAAAGTGTCAGTTTTGGATTTGATAGGTCTAATTTTTGAGACACATCATCTCAGAGATAGGAGTGACAATGGACTCGATGAAGGTTGAGGTAACACAAGCTTGGGATCCAACCAAGAGTGTTATCAAGGTGCATATTTTCTTTGGGTTATAAGGGTAATATAGTGGTTTATACCCAATTTATCTAGATTTTCAACCCCCTTGACATCTTTGACCTGAAAGGGGAATCCATTAATGGGGACCAAAAAGTACCAAAAGTGTTTTCATGAGTTGAGGTAGAGGTTGACGAGTGCCCCCCATCTTGAGATTTTTGGAGGAGGGTGTTAATTATGTAGTGTTATTTTATTCCTTAAGGACCAGACTTGGTTGTGTACTAATGAATATATAGGTAGTTCTTTCCTAGGGGTCCAGAAAGTTAATACCACATGAGAAGAACTATGCAACCCACAATCTTGAGCTAGTAGTGGTAGTCTTCTCCCTAATGATGTGGTAAAACTACCTTATGGGTGAACTGTTTATCTTTTAATATGAACATAAGAGTCTCAAGTATATCTTCTATCAAAGGGATATTAATGTAAGTTATAGGTTATGTATATAGTTCCTCTAGGATTAAAAATTCAATATATTCTATACTCAAGGAAAGGAGAATATGGTGAAAGACTATCTTAGGATAAGATCTTGTTATCAGTTGTTGGCTGAGGGATCTAAGTAGTTAGCCTCATTATAGTTTTCCTTAGTAGAAAGGGATGGTGCTTAATATATTCAGTTGATTACTATTACCCCATTTATTTTATAGTGTTTCAGGGAAACTCGGCATGAAGATACTAATAGTGAGACCTTACATACTCATATATCCACTGGGCATGCTCCTGATGGATTTTTTTTAAGGTGGGAAAATGTTATCCTTTTAATAGGATGGATAATGGTATCATTGATGTTGTGGGAGGAGATGATAAGGTACTTTCATACATCCCATTTGGTGGTACATAAAACTATGGAAAAGATATACTAGGACCTATGACATCAGTTTTAGAGGCTAGACATAAAGAGTTGTGTTGTAGAGTTTGTCTCTCAAAACATCACTTTTCATCAAGTGAAGGTTGAGCACCAGGTTACAGTAGGTTTAGATCAACCACTTGAGGTGACAAAGTAAAATTTGGATGGGATATACATGGAATTAATGATGGGGTTACCACATATGTCTAGGGTAAACAATTCCATCTAGGTGATCCTAGAACAACAAACCAAGTTAGATCACTTCCTAGCTATTCGAGAGAAGATTCTATTAGAGAGATTGGGATTCCTGTATGTCCAGGAGATAGTTTGGATATATGGAGTTACCTCGAAGATCATTTCAGACCATGATTCTCATTTCACTTTGTGATTATGCAGAGGATTCTAAGAGGAATTTGGGACTTAGTTTCATTTGATCACAACGTTTCACCCCTAGATTGATATCCAAAATGAGCAGACCATTCATGTCTTAGAGGACATGTTGTAGGATTTAATGTTATACTTTGTCTATAGTTGGGAGGAAAACCTACCCTTGATGGAGTTTTCATGAAACAAAAGCTACAATTCCACTATAGGCATAACACCATTCAAGGCCTTGTATGGGAGACCCTGCAGGTCACGACTTTGTTAGACTGATCCAGATGAGTCAGTACTCATGGGATTAGAGTTGGTCTGAGCTATGATAGAGAATCTTCAGATCATCCAAAAGAATATGAGGACTGCATAGAGTCATCAAAATTCCAATGCGGATTGATGATATAGGCCTCTAGAGTTTGAGGAGGGAGACCATGTGTTATTTAGGGTCTCACTTCAACATGGATTATGGATATTTGTCTGGGGAGAAAAGCTATCTAGGATATTTATTGGCCCTTTTCAGATATTACATAGAGTGGGAAAGGTGGTGTACCACATAGCTCTACTATCATAGTTAGATCGGGTACATGACATATTTCACGCATCGTAGCTGAGGAGATATGTGCAAAACCAGTCACATGTAATCTATTTGGGTGAGTTAGACATCAAGGATGGTGATACCTATAACGACCTGAAAAAATGTACTTCTTTTATTTATGGATCTCTTTCCTCCCAATAACTTTTTATTATGTTTTACAATAGAATCACATATAATTACTTTTTATTTCATGAGAATAGTATACATCATCCATAAATTTAGAATAGTACAACTATAAACAACAATGGGATATACACATTTAAGAATAATTTTGCTTAATAAAATATATGTTTAATTGAGAAAAATTTGATAAACTGTCTTTTCAGACCCAAATTATACTTTTCAGAAATGATATAATTATTATAAAAAATTAAGGTATTTTGAATACTTATTATTTTAATTAAATATTATGATTAAAACACCCCTCTTTAAATATAAATGATAAAATAATTTTATTTTTTTTAGTGTAAAAAATTTCACTATGCAATTTTACTATTCATTTTTTATCCATTATTATTTTTAATAACTAAGTATTTTTATATTTAAAAGTTAAATTTATCATACTTAGAGAATTATTATGGTAAAATAAACATCATTCTTGAATTTCAAATGTTAAGATTAATCTAGGGTGAATTTTTAGTAGTTTTATAAAAAGTATCAATTTTTTATGAATAGTATTTTATTTAATGAATAGTATTTGATGAATAATTTTTTTGATGAATAGTTTTTTTATGAGTATTAAAAAATTATTTTATTATTTAATAACTTTTTATGTGAAATGTTTTTTGAAAATCGGAGATACATGGTTGTAATCAGGGTGAAAAATGTGGTTCAATAAAATCAAAATATTTTTTTGGGGAATAGTAACTTTACCCTTTGGAATAGTAATTTCACCCTTATGAATGGTAATTTGACCAAAGGAATATTAACCTCACCAAAGGAAGTATAAATATGTTTCAGTCAACTTAAGTGATAATGTGATATAATTATATCATAGTAAAAGTAAATAAATATTTAAAAAAATATATGTTAAGTAAAAGTATTTTATTTATTTAATATTATTTAAAATGAAATTAATTTTTATGAAATAGAGTTCAATTATTAAATCTACACGTCAAAAAATAGTTAGGGTGAATTTTTGGGATTTTTCTAAGAGTTGAATTTTTAGTGAATAGTAAAAATACAGTTTTGAGTTTTTAGTAATTTTAATGACATCATAACTATATCATAATGATGTAATGATTAAGATAAGATTATTTTAGACTCTTATGGATTAAAATATAATATGATTTGTCCCGAGTGGCCAATACCATGGGCAAGCCCATGGTTTTGCAAATACCACTAATGAGCTATCCTCTGAAATTAATAAAATATTCCATCAATTTCGCTATAAATACCAACCCATTACTTTATTTACTTTCATTACAAAATCATTATACATGAAGTTATTCTAGTTCTACCTCCCAAGGATTCCTCCCAAGGTGCCATCAATCCCCCAAGATCCCGATCTTAGAGTTTTAGAAGTTACTCTACAAGATAAGGGAATTCTTAACTTCTATTTTCCTTTCAAGTTCTTTTTTATGTGGCATGTCTTTAAAGTTTTCATATCATGTTTTTATTTCAATTTTATCCTGTCCCTATACTATATTATGAGTATTTTATGAATGGGTGACCCCTATCCTCTATTTTTTTAATGTTTTCTAAAACCATGTCGCATAACTGTTATGCTGTAGAATTTTTGTCTCAAAATATCTCTCTTTTTCTCAAAAAATTATCTTATTTTATTTATGTGAATACCCAAACCCATTTCATTTCCAGATGTAGTACCCCCCAGTTTCAGGTACATAACCCTTTCCTCATGTTTTTTAAATGGTGTGTCTTTGATTGGGTTTCCATAAAATAGGGAGTTTCCATAAAATAGGGAGTTTCCATAATATAGAGAGTTTCCATAAAGTGAGTTGTTTCCATAAAGTGGGTTGTTTCCATAAATTAGGGTGTTTCTATAAAGTGGGGTGTTTCCATAAAGTGGGGTGTTTCTATAAAGTGGGGTGTTTCCATAGAGGAGGATGTTTCCTTAAAAAATGTGTTTCCATAAAAAGGGTAACGGTGAAGGATGGAAGATATTAGGGATTTTATAAGGATTTTTGGGACCAAAAGGAAGGTTTCATGATCCATACACAGTTGGCCCAAACCGTGTGATCAAACCGTGTGCAAAGGTCAAATCTAGATCCTATTCTCTAGGATCTTACTCATTTTTCTCTATATTTTTTTTAGATTCATAACGCCTCTATTTCTATATTTCTCTCTCTAGAAGACTGGAGAGCCCTCCCCACATGATTTGTATCCAACCTAGAGCCTTACCTTGGTGATTTCAAGCTTGATTTTTGGGGTAAGTGCCGATATTCTTGGTTCTTTTCAGTTTTCTACAAACTCCTCCTTCTCTCCTACTCGTTTTATTATATCTACCCCTCCTTTGGGTAGATATAAGTTTTTTAATGTCAAGAAAGGCTAAATTTGGTTTTTTTTCGTGATAGAGGAATATATCTAAGCTACTTTCTTGGAATCTTGATCCGATTCTTGAGGTATGTCACCATTCTTTCTTGATTTGTCACATTTTATTTGATCTGCTTATATCTACTTCTCTGATCTCCATTATTTCTCAGATATTCACCTATAGTGGGTAGATCTACGTTCTTGGATTCCAAATAATTCAATGTTGATTAATGATATTTCTAGGAAAAGAGAACTAGGGATATTCTCAGAGAATCGACCTACCTTCTTGTGCATTCTTCATCTGTTGTCGAGTTTCATAAAAACATTCAAGGTAGGAGGCTTCTATCTCAAATCCTCTTGATAAATTTATTGTATTAGTTTCAAATTGGTTTATTTCAATGGGATTTATTGTGAAAATCATGGAATAAATCTTCTTTAGTGATGATTTATGATTTTAGTGAGATCATGAAATCGTGGTAAATTATTGTGCAAAGTGATTTAACCTCTTGAATTTAAAATTATGATTTTAAATTATTGATTTTATAGTATTGTTAAATAGTTTGATGAAAATTTTCTTTTCTATAAAAAGTGTGTTTTATTTAAATGGGTTGGTATTTAAATGACCTTGATGGAATTTGGTTTCAATAAAAAGGGTGTTTTTATTGAAAATGTGTTTTAGCATGATCCTTGGGAATATTGGTGTGTGAGTTTATATTGAATTTATGGGTATTGGTTAAAATATGACCCTGTGCTCAGTTCCAATGGTTAAATTGCACATGGGATATAAATTTCATATTGAATATATAGGTCTTGGTTTAAATATGACCTTGTGGTCGGTGCCAAATGGTTAATGGCACATGGGAAACAATTACCTTATGACGACTTGGTAGATTGACGAGAGACTGCTCATGAGTATCAAACTGTCATAATGTAGCATGCATGGTTGGTTGAATGGGTTTGTGGAAGGGTTGTGTATGAAAAAAGGGATATTGTGAAATGGTTTTAAATCTTGTTTAGTTATTTTTCTGGAAAAATATCTTGCTAGGAATATTGGTTTCAATAGCACTCGTATGCGTTTGGTAATAAATGGTTTTGGAATCTTTTTTATATTTAGTTATAAACTATTTTTGAGAATTTTTTCTATATAAACTATTTTATATAATTGTTTCTAACTCTTATATCCTAGTGTTGTGAGTAGGGAAGTCATTGGGGAAAACCTACTGAGTTTGACACTCACCCCTTCTTTGGCACTTCAGTGCTCTTGTAGATGCCATCTTCTGGGATAGGGGAAAAGGTAATGTTTCCCATGTTTTTAGCACTACCTCGTGATGTTTGGGATGTTTGGAGATTGTGGAGCTTGGAGATTTTGGAGCATGGAGTCTTGTGGTCTTTTTTTAGTCTTGTGTCATTTATCCACTCTATACTTTTATACTTGGTTATTCTTCAACTGTTACATAATTTGTTGTGGTTTTGAGATACATGAAGTTGTTGAGTTGTCTTTCATTTGTTCATGCATCATATAGTGAATTTTTTGTTATGCTTGGTTGGTTTATTGGTTTATTTCTTAAAGGGGAAATCATCCCCCACTTGTATTTGAAACCCTTCGGCATTTATTTCCAACCTTTGGCATCTTGAGGATGTCTCTTAAGGCCTAGTAATGACTCGTTGTACTCTCAAGCCAATGAGAATTGGTGGGTCATTACAAATGGTATCAGATTTTTCATTCCTTTCCCAATAAGTAGTCATCTATGTTCCTAGTTTTGGAGATGAAATCCATTCTTGTCTATTCCTTGGGTGGGAATCTTAGAAAGGAGTAGGATTATCAAAACTTGAAATGTATAGCATAAAAGGATGTAGATGACCCTTTTATGTTGAACTTCATGTTACCAGGGAGTTTGGTAAATAAGTATTTGAAGACGCTTCTAGGATATTGAAATATAATTATCACGAGTCTATCCAATGAGATGAGCATGACATGAATTGTAGAGGAATGACTTCACATTAGGAGTGTATACATCATTTCTAGGAGTGATTCACGTTGTTAAAAAAAGTGTTAATTTTTGAAAAATTATGGAATTGGTTTTCAAATGAAAGATTTTGAAAGAGCGAATGCTTATCATATTTTGAAAATGGTTTAATTTTCAAAAGCATGTGAAGTGTTTTCAAAAATGGCTGAACATGTGAAAAATCTTGTTTTGGAAAATAGTGTTGTGATAGTTGATGTGATAGATTTTGAAATGCAAAGCCAATAGTTTCTAGTGAGTGAGATTGACAGAGTTTGTTGTTAGTTTAGAAAATAGAACCTGATAGGCATCATCGAAACCAACCCGAAGAGGCTATGAAGAATGTGGTTGCACATAAAACACATGTGAACCAAGAGCTAGTTCAGAGTATTGTATCATCTTTTCAAGATGTGGACATAGGTAACTAGAGGAATGATCCATGACCTGTGGATCATACCATTCAATTAATAAACCAGAATCCACCTAACTTTCGGGGTGATTCTGAACCCCAGAAGGTGGAGGTGTGGCTATGTAGGATGAATCATATCTTCAACTTCATCAGCACACTGGTAGATCTAAAGGTCCAACTGGCGATGTATATGTTGGAGGATCTTGCACGTCAGTGGTGGGATTTAGAGGTTCATGCTAAATTGGATGAAGGATTTACATGGGAGGATTTTGAGGAATTGTACAAGAAACAATTCTATCCTCACATGTTCAAGATCTAGAAAATGATGGACTTCTTTGGCCTGAAACAAGAGAGTCTCACTGTCACATAGTATGCGTATAAGTTCATGAACTTAGTGCACTTTTCACCAAAAGTTGCGGCAAGTGCCTCTTTGAAGGCACGCATCTTCGAATCAGGGCTACGATAGGGGATTGGATCAAAGATTGCAATACTTTGTATTACAGATTATACAAAGATGGTGAACAAAGAGACTGTGGCTGAACGTGATATCTTGAGATCTATGGGAGGAGGCATGATGATACCTACAAGAAATGGTAGGAACTCAATTGCTGGGAACAAGATGAAAAGGGACACCTATTTCCAAGGTGCAAGTGGAAATCAAAACCAGACGGCTGGATCAGTAAACCTTCCTCCATGACCCCATAGCAAAGCAAGTTGTTTTCAATGTGGTTTTCTAACCACATAAAGAGATATTTTATAGAACAACCTAGATCATGTCATAATTGCAACAAAATGGGACATCTTCAGTGCTATTGTCACATTTCTCTAAGGTCAGGTTCTCAAGACAATTCTCAAGAGTCTCAAGCATCGTATGTTTCGATAGGGAAAGGAAAGTAGAATCTGTCTCATCAGTAAAGTGGAGATAGACATGGTGATTCTATAAATACCATGACTCCTCAACCAGGGAAACCTCAACAAGGAAAAAATGAGAACAATTCAGTGATGAAGCAATTGTATGGAGCTGAGCAAATGTTTGTTGATGATCAGGCTTAAACATCTACAGTGAGAGGTACAATTATTTTGAATTCTACCTTTGTGATTTTTTTTTGATACTGGTGCATCACATTCTTTCATTGCTTCTCATGTTGTTGACTTTCTATGTTTAAAACTGGAAATGATGACTTCTATTTTGAAACTGAAAACTCCTCTCGGTGAAAGAGAATGTCAAGATTTTGTGTGTAGATCATGTGCTATAACTATTGATGGAGATGGGATGAAATAGGAATTATCAATTTTAGAGATGGATCTCTATGATTTAATCCTGGGTATGGATTGGTTGACAATGTTAAAGGATCAAATTAACTGTTAAAGGAGAACAGTTAGTTTCACAACTAAGGACGACATCAAGCATCTCTTCAGAGGAGAGAGGATTATAAAGAAATGTGCAAAGAGCTTGTTGGAACCAATGGTGGGAATGATATCTTATTAGTTGGTAGTGTTGAATTTTTCATCAATGGAAGAGATTTAGGAAACTAGTTTTCCAGTTTTTGTGGATCAATTTCCAGATGTCTTTCCCAAGAAATTCTTAGGGTTACTACCTCTAAGGGAAGTGGAATTTACTATTGATATTCTTATGGGGCCCAATACTATTTCCCTTCTATCTTATAGGATGGAACCAAAATAGTTACTAGAATTTAAAGTGCAGTTAGAGGAGCTGGAAAGCTAGTGTTTCATTCGACCACGTACCTCTCCATGGGTAGTACTAGTTTTTTTCATGAAGAAGGCAGATATAACTCTTCGGCTGTGTGTTGATTATTGTAAGCTTAACCAAGTTATGATAAAGAATAGATATCCACTTCCATGCATTAATGATATATTCTATAAATTAAGGGGAGATCAATGGTTCTCCAAGATTGACTTGCGATCAAAATATCACCAATTGTGAGTTTAGAAAGAGGATATTCCAAAGACAGCTTTCAGAAGTAAATATAGCCACTATGAATATGTAGTCATGCCTTTAGGTCTAATGAATGCACCAATGGTATTTATGGCATTGATGAATCAGATATTTCAACAATATCTAGATTCTTTTGTTGTGGTGTTTGTGGATGAAATTTTGGTCTATTCAAAGACAATGAGTGAACTTGTGGAGCACCTGGAAACAGTGTTACAAATCTTGAGAGATCACCATTTGTATGCCAAGTTATCAAAGTGTGATTTTTGGATATAGGAAGTAAGCTTTCTGGGACCTGTCATTTCTGAAAAACGCATTTCTATGGATCCTGAAAAGATAGAAGCTATTATCTTATGGAAACCACTGAAGAATGTCTTCTAGATACAAAGTTTTCTTGGTCTAGCTAGTTACTACCGATGCTTTGTGCATGATTTCTAATGACTAGATTCGCCAATGAAAGATCTGAAAAAGAATAATGCTTCATTCCAATGGATAGATGAATATCAAAAGTCTTTCTAGGAACTGAATGTTTGGCTTACATCAGAACCTATCTTGATCTTTCCAGAATCTGGATAGGGGTATGTGGTGTATTGTGATGCTTTGGGATCAGGGTTGGGTTGTGTTCTCATGCAAAGAGATCATGTGGTTGCTTATGGTTCAAGGAATTTGAGGGTGGATGATAAGAATTACCCAACACATGATTTGGAGTTAGCTGCAGTCATCCATGCTTTGAAAACATGAAGAAATTATATCTTTGATGAAAAATTTACTGTGTTTATAGATCAAAAAAGCTTGAAACACATTTTCTCACAATGATATTTGAATCTGAGGAAAAGGATATGGATGGAATATCTCTAAATGTTTGACTTTGAATTGATGTACACACCAGGGAAAAGAAATTTAGTGGTGGATGCATTGAGTAGAAAGTCATATGCTTAGTTGCCTAAAGAAGATTCAGATGAATGGCAGTTGATGTTGGTATTAGATGACATGCATGTGGAATGTTAAGACCTAGGTGATGTTGTGGTTTTATTTTCAGCTACACTTTTTATTGATTATGTAAAAATGATCAAAGAGGCACAAATATCTGATGTAGAATGTCTGGTTGTGATTTCAAAACTCAATGGTGGAGAGACCATTGAGGGGTGAAAACTTGATGGGGGTTCAATTTTGTTCTTCAAAGATTGGATGATTATACCTATGGATTGTTAGGAAAAAATCCATCATGCCTACCACCATACGAGATGGGTTGTACATCTAGGTACACATAAGATGTATAAGGCGTTGAAGGCACAGTTTTGGTGGAGCGACATGAAAAGGAAGGTGGAAAAGTTCGTCTCACGTTGCTTAACTTGTCAGCAGGTTAAAGCATAGCATCAGAGAACATATGGTATGTTACAATATTTTCCCACCCCAATGTGAAAATGGGATTATATAGCAATGGATTTTGGTACAGGTCTTCCAAGAAGGGTTTGGAAACACGATTCCATTTGGGTATTAGTGGATCCACTACTACAAAAATGGGCTTTATCAACGCTCAAAACGGGCTTTAACAGCACTAAAAAAGATCTCTAAAGCTCAACACTAATATAGGGGGGGGGGTACCTTTTTTCAGCACTCCAAAAAGCACTGATAAAAGTCAAAAAATAAAAAAATAAAAAATAAAAAAGAATTATATAATGCGGGGGGAGATTTTTCCAATGCTTGACCCCCTTTATCCGTGCTAGGAGGACCCCCCCTCACACTCTCCCGCGCGCTGCCCTTCCCGCGCATCCTCACACATGCGCACCCCTTTGCTTCCACCTGAACTCGAACCCATGACCTCTCCCCTTTCGTGGCTTCACCTTTACCACTAAGCCATTTCGTTTTTTTCTCTATTTAATGATATATCTTTTTATATATATATATAGTTATATTTATTCATATATTGATATAGATTCATATTAATATAAATATATTTATTCATATATTAGTATATATATATATTCATTCATATATTAATATATATTTATATTTATTTATATATATAAATTTTGTTATAATTTCTTATCGGTGTATTTATTTGTATATTAATATATACTTATAAGATTAGTTTTAAATACATTTATGAAATATGATTTTATGTATGTTTATAATTAAATAAATAAATACATACATACATATATACAACACACACACACACAGACACACATAGACACATATATATTTATGAATAAATACATATATATGTGTATTTGAAAATCCATAGAATGTTAAAATGACCATAACTTATAATCCAGAAGCCCGTTTCAACTCCACAACTAGTTAAATCGAAGAAAATGAAACAATATTCGATATGATATGTGGTACAGGCCTAAAGGACATCTAAATCAAAAGTTATACTTGTTTGAATGTTAACAATTCAGGGCATCTCAACTAAAAACTCTGTTTTGGAGGACTTCTGGGCCTTTTTTGGCCTCGAAAAATGTGACAGAAGATTTTCTTCAATCACTAGCGTGTATATATCATCGCACGCTTCGATTTGATATGATGTAGAGCTCAAACAGACAACTGGATCAAAATTTATGGCCGTTTGAAGTTTGAGTTAAATTTTTAACTTATTTTAGATATTTTATTAATTATTTTGATTTTTTGTGTCTTCAAATTGTTATTAAATTATTTTTACTCAATAATAATTAGAAAATTACTAATTAATAATATATTTTAAATATTTGAAAGCCATTTTCACTAAATTTATTATATATTAAATGTAATAGTTTATTTATACGTATCTAAAACATATTTAAAAAATATATATTATATTTATATCAATATAAATATACTTATATAACAATAATTTATTTTTCATGATTTTTTTGAAACATAAAATTTAACACCGATAGGAAAAAGACCTGATAAATCCCCCCTTTACCAGCGCTACTAAAAAAAGTGCTGATAAAGGGGGGCCTTTATCAGCGCTTTTTTTAGCACTGATAAAAACCCACTTTATCAGCTCTTTTTTTAACGCTGATAAAAGGGTAGGACTTCCCTTGACCGTTTTTATAGTAGTGATCGTCTAACCAAGTCGGCTCATTTTATCTCTATTCATGAAACTCATACGGTGGAGGAATTTTCAAAAATCTATATCTGAGAAGGGGTAAAGATCCATGGCTTACCAGTGTCAATAGTTTCAAATAGAGATCTGAGGTTTATGCCTTATTTATGGAAATACCTACAGCAATCCCTTGGGACTCAATTGACTATAATCACGGCGTATCATCCTCATATGGATGGGAAATCCGAGCGGATGATAAAAACATTAGAAGATATGTTGTGGGCTTTTGTAATGGATTTTGGTGGCTCATGGGAGGATCATATACCCTTAGTGGAGTTATCATACAATAATAACTATCAGGTCTTGATACGCGTGGCTCCATTTAAAGCATTGTATGGGCATCGTTTTCATTCTCCACTATACTAGGTGGAAACGGAAAAAAATTCACTAGTCGGGCTGATCCTTGTCCAAGAAACAACAGAGCAGATCCAGTTGATTAGAAAGAGGATGAAGACGACTCAGAGTCATTAGAAATATTATGCAGATCACCTTTAAAGACCATTGTTGTTCACTGTGGGTGGTCATGTCTTCTTGAGGATCTCTCCCAGGCGTGGACATCATCATTTCGGGAAGCAAGGAATGTTATATCCTAGATATATTGACCCTTTTGAGATACTAGAACGGGTTGGAGAGGTGGCACATCAGTTGGCATTACCACCATAGTTTATCTTGGTACATAATGTGTTTCATGTATCCCAGTTGAAACCATATCAACCTAATCCTGACCATGTGATCATATGGGATAACATTGACATAGAACTAGATGCATCACTGGTATATATCCAAGTGCGGATCGTTGATAGACAAGAGAAATTCTTGTGTGGGAAAAACATCGTCGTAGTTCAGGTTTTTATAGAAACATGGTCAGATTCAGTAATACTTGGGAATATGAGAAGGAAATGAAATAGTAGTGTCCAGAACTCTTTTTGGCCTACAAGGGTTTTCTACTTTCTGAGGACAAAAAGACCAATGATGGGGAGAATGTAGTACCCCCGGTTTCAGGTACATAACCTTTTCCTCATGTTTTTTTAAATGGTGTGTCTTTGATTGGGTTTGCATAAAATAGATAGTTTCCATAAAATAGAGAGTTCCCATAATATAGAGAGTTTTAATAAAGTGGTTTGTTTCTATAAAGTGGGTTGTTTCCATAAAGTGGGGTGTTTCCATAAAGTGGGGTATTTCCATAAAGTGGGGTGTTTCCATAGAGGAGGATGTTTCCATAAAAAAATATGTTTCCATAAAATGGGTAAAGGTGAAGGATGGGAGATATTGGGGGTTTTATAAGAAGTTTTGGGACCAAAAGGAAGGTAACATGATCTATACACGGTTGGCCCAAACTGTGTGGTCAAACAGTACGTAGAGGTCAAATCAAGATCCTATTCTTTAGTTACTCTTTTTTTCTCTCTATATATTTTTTTGGCTTCAAAACGACCAAATTTAGATATTTCTCTCCCCAGAAGGCTTCAGAACACTTCCCACACGAGTTGGAGCAAACCTAGAGCCTTCCCTTGGTGATTTTAAGCCTGATTATTGGGGTATGTGCCAATCTTCTTGGTTCTTTTCCATTTTCTGCAAACTCCTCCTTATCTCCTTCTAATTTTCTTAGATCTACACCTCTTGTGGGTAGATATAAGTTTTTTAACATAAATAATGTCTAAATATGATGTTTTTAATGATATAGGAATATATATAATTTTCTTTCTTGGAATCTTGATCCAATTATTGAGGTATGTCACCATTCTTTCCTGATTTGTCACATTTTCTTTGATCTGCTTAGATCCACTTCTCTGATCTCTATTATTTCTTAGATATGCACATATCATGGGTATATCTAACTTTTTGGACTCTAAATAATTAAATTTTGAGTCATGATATTTCTAGGATAAGAGAACTAAGGACGTTCTTGGAGAATCGACCCGCCTTCTTGTGCATTCTTCATCTATTGTCGAGTTTCGTCAAAACCTTCGATGTTGGAGGATTCTATCTCAAATCTTTTTACTAGAATTGAGGGTATTAGTTTCAAATTGGTTTATTTGAATGAGATTTATTGTGAAAATCATGGAATAAATCTTCTTCAGTGATTATTTATTGTTTTAGTGAAATTGTGAAACCTTGGTAAATTGTTATGACAAGTGATTTAGCCTCTTGAATTTAAAATGATTATTTTAAATTCTTGATTTGATGGAATTGTTAAATGGTTTTATAAAAATTTGGTTTAAAAAAAAGGTTGTTTTATTGAAATGGTTTGGTATTTAAATGACCTTGATGGAATTGGATTTCAATAAAAATGGTGTTCTTATTGAAAAGGTGTTTTGGCACAATCCTTGGGAATATTGGTGTGTGAGTTAATATTGCATTTCTAGGGCTTGATTGAAATATGATCTTGTGGTCAGTTCCAATGGTTTAATGGGACATGGGATATAAATTTAATATTTCATATACGGGGCTTGGTTGAAATATGACCTTGTGCTCAGTGCCAAATGGTTAATGGAACATGAGAAACAATTACCTTGTGACGACTTGGTAGATCGACAAGAAACCGCTCATGAGTATAGAACTGTCATAATGTAGCATGCATGATTGGTTTCATGGGTTTTTGGAAGGGTTGGGTATGAACAAAAGGATCTTGTTAAATGGTTTTAAATCCTTTTTATTTATTTTTTGGGAAAAATATCTTACTGGGAAAATTGGTTTCAATTTCACTCATATGTGTTTGGTAATGTATGATTTTAGAAACTTGTTTATATTTAGTTATAAACAATTTTTGAAAAATTGTTCTATATATAATATTTTATATAATTGTTTCTAACTATTATATCCTAGTGGTGTGAGTAGGGAATGCATTGGGGGAAACCAACTAAGTTTTATACTCACCCCTGATTTGGAAATTTGGTGTTCTTGCATATGCCATCTTCCAAGATAGGGGAAAAGGTAAAGTTTCCCACATTTTTAGAACTACCTCATGATGTTTGGGATATTCAGAGATTTTGGATCTTGGAGCTTGTGTAGCATGGAGTATTTTGGTCTTTTGAGAGTATTGTATCATTTATTCACTGTGTACTTTGATACTTGGTTATTCTTCCCCTGTTACATACTTTGATGTGGTTTTGAGATACATGAAGTTGTTGAGTTATCTTTAATTTGTTCATGCATCATATAGTGAATGTTTGTTTATGGTTGGTTGGTTTATTTGTTTATTTCTTAAAGGGTAAATTGTCCCCCACTTGTATTTGAAACCCTTCAGCATTTATTGATAGCCTTTGGTGTCTTTGGGATGTCGCTTAAGGCATAGTAATGACTCGTTGTAATCTCAAGACAATGATAATTGGTGGGTAATTAACCCAGGGGTATTCATAAAGGCATACAAATGTTATATTTTATTCTATAATTGGAATACATAAAACCCTCATTCCATTTCTGTGGGTTAGAAATGACATAATGATCATGCTTTTAAGCACTTTTTAAAATGTCGCGATTTTGATATGTAACCCATTTATTTTATTCTCTTTCAGTGATTTATGAAATGTTTGATTATGATCTATGTGAATCACATTAAAATAAAAATATATTAAGGGTGCACCCTAATAGTTCTCCAATGAATTGGGTAAAGAAATTAATCTCTTGAGATGACAAGTTTTACGATACCTTGGTGAACAACCTTGGTAACTTTTATGACACCCTGGGGATGGACCTTGGTGATATGAAACCTTGGTGAAGGACCTTGGTGATATAAAACCTTAGGGATGGACCTTGGTGATATTCTTATGAATGTCTAAATTAAATTTTATAGCCATATTTTCATGTTATTATCCAAGTTCTTATTGTTATGATATGACTCTTTCTTATGCCTTTATGAAATTCCTCATGTTCTTATTTATATCTATCATGTTCACATATAATCTATTTCCCTTGTTTTTCTTTAATAAGCCTTCTTTTCACCCTTTCCATTCATATATGTCCCCAGGCTATGAGATTTAATAAATTTACTTAGGATGAACCTTGAAGAATCCTTCCATGTGGAAAAGAATAATGCTTTAAGTTTTCATGTATTATGTACCTAATTTCTAAGACACTAAACTTTAAAGATCAAATGATTGTAAAATGTCATGTAATGCTATGCAATAAAAATATGAGATTATATAGTTAGTATCAAAGGATAGTTTAGTTATTTGTGGAAATTAGGATTTGAAAACTTTAGGATGAACTATATAGAAAAGTTTAAATATAAGAAAATATACTATTTTTTTGTGAAATATTAAGTAAGTGGTTTCCAAACAAATAAATCCATATCTAGATATGAACAAGTAGATGTGGATCTAGAAAAAAAATGTATCTAGGGGTAAAACTTAAAAACACTACTTTGATCTAGACATGAAATGAGAACTGGTGCATGACAATGGGCTTTACTGCACTCCAGATTTGACACTCCCGAGGGATATGTTTGGTTAACCTGAAGATTTTTATAAATCATTATGAAGGATTTATAGAAAATGTAATTTTTTAAAGAATAATATTTCTTTAAGAATTATTTTTTAATACATAAAATTACTTTATAATTATAATATTCTTAATAGTAATAATTTTTTAATAAGATAAAATTGTGGGGACGTAATTTCTTTAAGAGGGAAAAAATGTAACGACCCAAAAAAATGTACTTCCTTTATTTATGGATCTCTTTCCTCCCAATAACTTTTTATTATGTTTTAAAATAGAAGAACATATAATTACTTTTTATTTCATGAGAATAGTATACATCATAGATAAATTTGGATTAGTACAACTATAAACACTAATGGGATATAAATATTTAAGAATAGTTTTGCTTAATAAAATATATGTTTAATTGAGAAAAATTTGATAAATCGTCTTTTCGGACCCCAATTATACATTTCAGAAAATGACATAATTATTATAAAAAAATAATTTATTATTAATAATGATTATTTTAATTAAATATTATGATTAAAACACCCTTCTTTAAATTTAAATGATAAAATAATTTTATTTTTTTAAGTATTAGAAAGTTCATTATTCATTTTCTATCCTTTATTATTTTTAATAACTACAGATTTTTATATTTAAAAGTTAAATTTATCATACTAAGAGAATTATTATGGTAAAATACACATCATTTTTTAATTTCAAAGGTTAAGATTAATCTAGGGTAAAATTTTTGTAGTTTTCTAGAAAGTTTTAATTTTTGATGAATAATATTTTATTTTATGAACAGTATTTGGTGAATAGTGTTTTTTTGATGAATAGTAAAAAGTATTTTGTTATTAAATAACTTTTTTTTGTGAAATGATTTTCGAAAATCAGACATACATGGTTGTAATCAGTGTGGAAAATATGGTTCAATAAGATAAAAATAATTTTTTTATAAATAGTAAATTTACCCTTTGAAATAGTAATTTTACCCCACTAAATGGTAATTTGACCAATGGAATTGTAACCTAACCTAAGGAAGTATAAATTTGTTTTAGTCATCTTAAGTGGTAATTTGATATAATTATATCATAGTATAAGTAAATAAATATTTTATAAAATATTAGTTAAGTATTAGTATTTTATTTGTTTATATAATTTAAAATTAAATTAATTTTTATAAAATGGAGTTTACTTTTGAAATATACACATTGAAAAATGGTTAGGGTAATTTTTTGGGATTTTTCTGAGCAAGTTGAATTTTCAGGGAATAATAAAAATACAGTTTTGAGTTTTCGGTAAGTTTAATGACATCATAACTATGTAATAATGATTTAATGAGTAAGATAAGATGCTGGTGGAATCTTATGGATTAAAACATAATATAAGGTGTCCCAAGTGGCCAATACCATGGAAAAAATACTATGGTCAGGCCCATGATTTTGCAAATACCACTAATGAAGTGTCCTTTGGAATTAATAAAATATTCCCTCACTTTTCTATAAATACCAACACATTATTTCATTACCTTTCATCCCAAAACCATTCTCTACAAATTTATGCTAGTTTTATCTCGCAAGGAGTTCTCCAAAATTTCCCTCAAGACCCCAAGGTCCCGATCTTATAGTTTTAGAAGTTACTCTACAAGGTAAGGGAATTTTCAACTTCTCTTTTCCTTTCAAGTTATTTTTTATGTGGTATGAATTTCAAGTTTCCATACCATATTATTATTTCAATTTTATTATATAACTATGCTATATTATGATTTTTTTTATGAATGGGTGAACCTTATCCTCTTTTTTTTAATATTTTCTAAAACCATGTTGCATAGCTGTTATGCTGTAGAATTTTTGTCTAAAAATCTCTCTCTATTTCTCAAGAAATTATCTTATTTTATTTTTGTGAATACCCAAACCTATTTCATTTCTAGCGGTATTCATCAAGGCATAAAAATTTTATATTTTATTCTAGAATTGAAATACATAAAACCCTCATTCACTTTCAATGGGTTATAAATGAAATAATGATCATGTTTTTAAGCACTTTTTAAAACGTCACAATTTTGATATGAAACCCATTTATTTTATTCTATTTGGGTTATTTATGAAATTTTTGATTATGATATACTTGTATCACATGAAAATAAATACATATTAAAGGTGCACCCTGATAGCGCTCCAATGCATTGGGTAAATAAATTAATCTCTAGAGATGATAAGTTTTACGATACCTTGGTGAAAAACCATGATAATTTTTATGACACCCTAGGTATGGTCCTTAGTGATATGAAACCTTGAGGATGGACCTTTGTGATATGAAACCTTAGGGATGGAACTTGGTGATATGCTTACGAATGTATAAATTAAATCTTGTAGCCACATTTTCATGTTATGATCCTAGTTATTATTGTTATGATATGCCTATTTCTCATGCCTTTATGAAATTCCTCATGTTCGTATTTATATCTCTCAAGTTCACATGTAATCTATTACCCTTGTTTTCCCTTACTAAGCCTTCTGCTCACCCTTTCCTTTTATGTATGTCCCCAGGTTATGAGATGAAATAAATTTACTTAGGATGACCCTTGAAGAATCCTTTCATGTGGAATAGAAGAATTTTTTATGTTTTCATGTATTATGTACCTAATTTTCAAGACACTAAACTTTAAATATCCTCTGTTTGAAAAATGTCATGTAAAGTTGTGTAATAAAAAGACGGGATTCCATAGTTGGTATCATAGGATAGTTTAATTATTTTTGGAAATTAAGATTTTAAAACTTTAAGAAGAACCATATAGAAAAGTTTAAATATTGGAAAATATCCCTATGTTTTTGTGAAATATTTAGTAAGTGGTTTTCAAACAAATAAATCCCTATCGGGATATGGAAAAGTAGATGTGGCTCTCAAAAATATGTATCTTGGGGTAAAAATAAAAAACAACACTTTCAGCTAGAATCGAATGGGAACTAATTCACGATAAAAACCCTTGCTGCACTCCTGGTTTGACACTCCTAGGGGATATGTTTGGCAACCATCAAGCTTTTTATGAATCATTACGAAAGATTTATAGAAAATGTAATTTTTGTTAAAGAATAATATTTTTTTTAATAATGTTCTCTTAAGACATAAAATTACTTTACAATTATAATATTCCTAATAGTAAAAAATTTCTAATAATAAAATATTGTGATGACATAATTTCTTTATGGGGGGAAGAATGTAATGACCTAAAAAAATGTACTTCATTTATTTATGGATCTCTTTCCTCCAAATAACTTTTCTTATGTTTTACAGTAGAAGCACATAGAATTAATTTTTATTTCATGATAAGAGTATACATCATCCATAAATTTGGATTAGTACAACTATAAACAATAATATAATATACACGTTTAAGAATAGTTTTTCATAATAAAATATAAGTATAGCTAAGAAAAATGCGATAATTGGCTTTTCGGACCCAAATTATACTTTTCAGAAATGAAAATGTTATTATAAAAAATTAATATATTTTTAATAATGATTATTTTAATTAAATATTATGATTAAAACACCCCTCTTTAAATGAAAATGATAAAATAATTTAATTTTTTTAAGTGTCATAAATTTCACTATGCAATTTCTCTATTCATTTTCTATCCGTTATTATTTTTAATAACTAAGGATTTTTATATTTAAATGTTAAATTTCTCATACTTAGATAATTATGATTGAAAAATAAACATAATTTTTGAATTTCAAATGTCAAGATTAATATAGGGAGAATTTTTAGTAGTTTTCTAAAAAGTTTCAATTTTTAATGAATAATATTTTATTTGATAAATTGTATTTGATGAATAGTGTTTTATTTAAGAATAGTATTTGATGAATTTTGTTTTATTGGTGAATAGTAAAAAAATATTTTATTATTAAATAACTTTTTCTGGGAAATAATTTTTGAAAATCGGATATACATGGTTGTAATCAGGGTGAAAAATGTGGTTCAATAAGATCAAAATAATTTTTTGATGAATAGTAACTTTACCCTTTGGAATTGTAATTTCACCCTTGTGAATGGTAATTTGAATAATGGAATAGTCATCTCACCTAAGGAAGTATAAATATGTTTTAGTTCTCTTAAGTGGTAATGTGACATAATTCTATCATAGTATAAGTAAATAAATATTTTAGAAAATATTAGTTAAATATTAGTATTATATTTACTTAATATAATTTAAAATTAAATTAATTTTCATAAAATGGAGTTCTATTTTGGAATATACATATTGAAAAATTTTTAGGGAGAATTTTTGGGATTCTTCTGAGAGAGTTGAATTTTTGGTGAATAATAAAAATACAGTTTTGAGTTTTGAGTAAGTTTAATAACATCATAACTACGTCATAATGATTTTATGAGTAATATAAAATTATGTTCAACTATTATGGATTAAAATATAATATGAATTTTCCCAAGTGGCCAATACCACGGGAAAATACCATGGGAAAGCCCATGGTTTTGAAAATACGACTAATGAGGTGTCCATTGAAATTAATAAACTATTCTCTCACTTTTGCTATAAATACCTAACCATTCCTTTATTTAATTTAATTTAAAAACAATTCTCCACAAATTTATGCTAGTTCTATTTCCCAAAGAGTCATCCCAAGGCACCCTAAATCCACCAAGGTTCTAATCTTAGAGTTTTAGAAGTTACCCTACAAGGTAAGGGAATTCTCAACTTCTATTTTCCTTTCAAGTTATTTTTTATGTGGTATGCCTTTAAAATTTTCATACCATATTCTCATTTAAAATTTATTCTTTCCCAATAATATATTATGAGTATTTTATAAATGGGTGACCCCCATCTCCTCTTTTTTTAATGTTTTCTAAAACCATGTTGCATAGCCATTATGCTGTAGAATTTTCATCTCAAAATATCTATTTTTTTCTCAAGAAATTCTCTAATTTTATTTATGTGAATACCCAAAATTATTTCATTTCCATGGGTATTCATCAAGGCATAAAAATTTTATATTTTATTCTGGAATTTACATACATAAAACCCTCATTCCCTTTCTTTGGGTTATAAATGACATAATGATCATATTTTTAAGCACTTTTTGAAACGTCATGATTTTGATATGAAACCCATTTCTTTTATTCTCTTTGTGTTATTTATGAAATGTTGATTATGATATATGTGGATAAAATTAAAATAAATAAATATTAAGGGTGTTACATGATATTTCTCCAATGCATTGGGTAAAAAAAATTATCTCTAGAGATGACAAGTTTTATGATACCTTGGTGAACAACGTTGGTAATTTTTATGACACCCTGGGTATGGGCATTAGTAATATGAAACCTTGGAGATGGACCTTGGTGATATGAAACCTTGGGGATGGAACTTGATGATATTATTATGAATGTATAAATTAAAAATTTTAGCCACATTTTTATGTTATGATCAAAGTTCTTATTGATATGATATGCCTCTTTCTCGTGCCTTTGTGAAATTCCTCATGTTCTTATTTATATCTCCCAAGTTCATATGTAAACTCTTTCCCTTGTTTTTCCTTACTATGCCTTCTTCTCACACTTTCTTTTGATGTATGTCCCTAAGTTATGAGATGCAATAAATTTACCTAGGATGAACCTTGAATAATAATTTCATGTGGAAAAAAAGATTGTTTTATGTTTTCATGTATTATGTACATAATATCCAAGAAACAAAACTTTAAAAATCCTATTTTTGAAAAATTTTATGTAAAGTTATGTAATTAAAATGTGGGATTCTGTATTTGGTATCAAAATATAGTTTAGTTATTTTTGGAAATTAATATTTGAAAACTTTAGGAAGAACCATATAGAAAAGTTTAAATATAGGAAAAAATCATAGTGTTTTTGTGAAATATTTAGTAAGTGGTTTCTAAAAAAATAAATCCCTATCTAGATACGAAAAAGTGGATGTGGATCTGGCACAGATGTATCTAGGGGTAAAATCCAAAAACACCACTTTGATCTAGACTCGAATGAGAACCAATGCATGATAACGTTCCTTGCTTAACTCTTAGTTTAACACTCACAGGGGATATGTTTGGTCAACCAAAATCTTTTTATGAATCATTATAAAGGATTTATAGAAAATTTAATTATTTTCAAAGAATAATATTTTTTTAATAATGATGTTTTTAAGACATAAAATTACTTTATAATTATAAGATTCCAAATAGTAAAAAATTTATAATATGAGAAAATTGTGAGGACACAATTTATTTAAGGGGGGAAGAATGTAACGACCCGAAAAAATGTACTTTTATTTATGGATATCTTTCCTCCCAATAAATTTTTATTATGTTTTAAAATACAAACACATAGAATTACTTTTTATTTCATGAGAATAGTATAAATCATCCATAAATTTGGATTAGTACAACTATAAACAATAATGGGATATACACATTTAATAATAGTTTTTCTTAATAAAATATATGTTTAATTGAGAAAAATGTGATAAATTGCCTTTTATAACCAAAATTATAATTTTCATAAATAATATAATTATTATAAAAAATTAATTTATTTTGAATAATGATTATTTTAATTAAATATTATGTTTAAAATACCAATCTTTACATGTAAATGATAAAATAATTTTATTTTTTTAAGTGTCATAAATTTCTCTATACAATTTCAATATTCATTTTCTATTCGTTATTATTTTTAATAAATAAGGATTTTTATATTTAAAAGTTAAATTTATCATACTTATAGAATTATTAGGGTAAAATAAACATTATTTTTGAATTTAAAATGGCAAGATTAATCTTGGGTGAATATTTAGTAGTTTTCTAAAATGTTTCAATTTTTAATAAATAATATTTTATTTGAGGAATATTATTTAATGAATAGTGTTTTTTTGATGAATAGTATTTAATGAATAGTTTTATTTTAAGAATAGTAAAAAAATATTTTTTTGTTAAATAACTTTTTATCTGAATTGATTTTCAGAAATCAGGCATATATGGTTGTAATCTGGGTGAAAGATGTGGTTGAATAAGTTCAAAATATTTTTTTTGGTGAATAGTAACTTTACCCTTTAGAATATTAATTTTATCCTTATGAATGATAATTTTACCAATGGAATAGTAACCTCACCTAAGGAAATGCATATATGTTTTAGTCATCTTAAGTGGTAATGTGATATAATTATATCATAATATAAGTATATAAATATTTTAGAAAATATTAGTTAAGTATCAGTGTTTTATTTATTTAATATAATTTAAAATAAAATTAATTTTTATAAAATGGAGTTCACTTTTGAAATCTACATGTCCAAAAATTATTAGGGTGAATTTTTTGTATTTTTTTGAGAGTTGAATTTATGGTGAATAGTAAAAATACAGTTTGGATTTTTCGGCAAGTTTAATGACATCATAACTATGTCATAATGATGTAACAAGTAATATAAGATTCTAGTTGAATCTTAAGAATTAAAATATAATATTAGGTTTCCCAAGTTACAAATACCATAGACAAGCGCATGGTTTTGAAAAGACCACTAATGAGGTGTCCTTTGAAATTAATAAAATACTCCCTCACTTTTGCTATAAATACCCACCCATTACTTGGTTTAATTTCATTCAAAAATAATTCTCCACAATTTTATGCTAGTTATACCTCCCAAGGAGTCCTCCCAGGGTTACCTCAATCCCCAAAGGTCCTGATCTTAGAGTTTTAGAAGTTACTCTACAAGGTAAGGGAATTCTCAACTTCTCTTTTCCTTTCATGTTCTTTTTTTATGTGGTATGCGTTTCAAGTTTCCATACCATGTTTTTATTTCCATTTTATTCTGTCTCTCTACTATATTATGAGTCTTCTATGAATGGGTGACCGTTATCCCCTCTTTTTTAATGTTTTCTAAAACCATGTTTCATAGCAGTTATGCTGTAAAATTTTCATCTCAAAATCTCTCTCTTTTTTCTCAATAAATTATCTTATTTTATTTATATGAATACCCAAAACTATTTAATTTTAAGGTGTATTTATCAATTAATAAAAATGTTATATTTGATTTTGGAATTGACACACATAAAACCCTCATTCCCTTTTTGTGGGTTATAAATTACATAATGATCATGTTTTTGAACACTTTAAAACGTCATGATTTTGATATAAAACCCATTTATTTTATTCTACTTGGGTTATTTTTGAAATGTTTGATTACGATCTATGTGGATCACATGAAAATAAATATATATTAAGGGTGCACCCTAATAGTGCTCCAATTCATTGGGTAAAGAAATTAATCTTTAGAGATGACAAGTTTTACAATACCTTGGTGAACAACCTTGTTAATTTTAGGACACCTTGGGGATGGACCTTGGTGACATGACACCTTGGGGATGGACCTTGGTGATATGACACCTCAGGGATGAACTTGGTGATATTCTTATGACTGTATAAATTAAATATTGTAGCCACATTTTCATCTTATGATCCAAGTTCTTATTGTTATGATATGCCTCTTTCTCAGGCCTTTATGAAATTCCTCATGTTCTTATTTATATATCTCAAGTTCAAATGTAAACTGTTTCCCTTGTTTTCCCTTCCTATGAATTCTTATAACCATTTCCTTGGATATATGTCCCTAGGTTATGATATGCAATAAATGTACTTAGGATGAACCTTGAAGAATACTTTCTTGTGGAATAGAAGAATATTTTAAGTTTTCATGTATTATATACCTAATTTCCAAGATACTAAACTTTAAAGATCCTCTATTTTCAAAAAGTCATGTAAAATTATGTAATAAAAAGATGGGATTCCATAGTAGGTATCAAAGTATATATTAATTATTTGTGGAAACTAATATTTGAAAACTTTAGAAAGAACCATATAGAAAATTTTAAATATTTGAAAACATCCTGGTGTTTTTGTGAAATATTAAGTAAGTGGTTTTCGAACAAATAAATCCCTATCTGGATATGAATAAGTGGACATGGATATGACACAGATGTATCTAGGGATAAAACCCAAAAGCAGCACTTTGATCTATACTCAAACGAGAACTGGTGAACGACAATGGGCCTTGCTACACTCCTGGTTTGAAACTCCTGGGGGATATGTTTGGTTAACCATAAGATTTTTATGAATCATTATGAAGGATTTATAGAAAATGTAATTGTTGTTAAAGAATAATATTTTTATTTGAATGATTTTTATGAAATAAAATTACTTTATAATTATAATACTCTTAATATTAACAACTTTATAAGAAGAGAAAATTGTGAGGATGCAATTTCTTTAAGGGGGGAAGAATTTTACAACCCGAAAAAATGTACTTCTTTTATTTATGGACCTCTTTCCCCTCAATAACTTTTTGTTGTGTTTTAAAATATAAGAACATATAATTACATTTTTCTGGGATAATAGTATACATCATCCACAAATTTTTATTAGTTCAACTATATACAATAATGTGATATACACATTTAAGAATAGTTTTTCTTAATAAAATATATGTTTAATTGAGAAAAATTTGATAAATTGCCTTTTTGGACCCAACTTTTACATTTAAGAAATGATATAATTATTGTAAAAAATTAAGTTATTTTGAATAATGAATATTTTAATTAAATAGTATGATTAAAACGTCCCTCTTAAATTGTAAATGATAAAATAATTTTTATTTTTTTTAAGTGTGATAAATTTCATTATGCAATTTTACTATTCATTTTCAATCCATTATTAATTTTAATAACTAATTTTTTTTATATTTAAAAGTTAAAATTCTCATACATAGAGAATTATTATTGTAAAATAAACATCATTTTTGAATTTCATATGTTAAGATTAATTTTGGGTGAATTTTTAGTAGTTTTTTAAAAAAATTCAATTTTTGATGAATAATGTTTTTTTGATGAATAATATTTGATGAATAGTTTTTTTGATGAATTTTAAAAAAATTATTATTAAATAACTTTTTTTGTGAAATGATTTTTGAAAATCATACATACATGGTTGTAATCAGGGTGAAAAAATGTGGTTCAATAAGATCGTAATAATTTTTTGGTAAACAGAAACTTTACCCTTTAGAATAGTAATTTTACCCTTATGAATGTTAATTTGACCAATAGAATAGTAAGCTCACCTAAGGAAGTAAAAATATGTCTTAGTCATCTTAAATGGTAATGTGATATAATTATATCATAGTATTAGTAAATAAATATTTTAGAAAATATTTGTTAAGTATCAGTTTTTTTATTTAATATAATTTAAAATAAAAGTAGTTTTTATGAAATGTAGTTCACTTTTAAAATCTACAAATTGAAAAATAGCGAGGGTGAATATTTGAGATTTTTTTGAGATAGTTGAATTTTTAGTGAATAGAAAAAATATATTTTTTGAGTTTTCAGTAAGTTTAATGACATCATAACTATGTCTTAATGATGTAATGAGTAAGATAAGATATTGTTTGACTCTTATGGATTAAAATATAGTATTAGGTTTCACGAACCAATCATGGTTCTACCCTAAACTGGTCACCTGAGCCGGTATGCGACATGTCCTGAGAGGTGTTCCTAATCCCCCTGGGATGACAACCAATGTCGGGAATCAAAATTTAACCATTGGCAATGATTTGGACCATGAAAAATAGATAACCAAATAAATAAATATTGATGATAAAAATAATAACTAGTGGCAGAAAGAAAAATAAAACCGCACATTCCTCCATGTGACCTTCCAGGTCACCACCTAACTAAAACCAACCTTGCTCCAATAATGAGACACTCATCCAGGAGAACTTGAGCAAAGGGAACCTGCAATTGAAATGATAAAATTGGTGTGAGAATTAAAATTCTGAGTAGGGTTGCCAAGATAAACCACAAAATCCAAGAATGTCCCTTCCCAAAACAATCCAATGACACAAGTTTGAAATACAAATAGAAAAGTAGGGTTTTCGCATTTTAAAAAAAGAAACATGTTTTTCTCATTTAAAAAAAATCCAACACATGATACATACCCTTTCTATAACCATTTTCCATTTTATAAACAAAACCCAAAACAAAGATACCAAAGCTAGGCTAAAGTAGAACAGGTAAATAGTGTAATCTGAAAATAAACTAATACAAAAAAAAATAAACAAGAAATATAAATGATTAAGTAACCATGAGTGATCCTAAACATCCCTATAAGATAACTGCATGTACTCATTTTGGAACCACCTGTTGGTGTATGGTGAATCTCCTAATTCTATAACCAACTGGCTACCCAAAACTGACTAAATCTAGGGGAAAAGCCCACTTAGACTAACAGAAAATCTACGGGGTACCAACCTGTCTAATCAGGGTTGATTAGAAACCGTCACTCGATCATATAAAAGACGCCCAAGAACCCACGATGGTTATAATAATACTATGTAATTGGGAGGCCCTCGCACGTGTGACTCATCTTACCTATCATCACCACACTTTCCTACCCAAAACACATACACTCTATACGATAAACCACAAAGGGATATCTCCTTATAGAGGTTCCCACTGGATATATATATGCATATAACATACATGTATTTTTTGTATCATCCAAGGTTCCAACTAGGCCATCACATCATGTCCATATCGAAACCATTTTCTAAAATATTTTAAAACTCCAACCCGACACACACAATTTCCAAACACAAATCATTCTAAAATTTAACACAACTTCACCCATGAGTTGGAAGAGCCAAATGGGCCTTTAAGTCCAAAGTCTCTAATGGATTTTTAGTAAACCTTTCAAAATCTTAAAGAAAAATGCCTAATCTTATGAAACAGGAAAATTTCCCCTTGATCATATCATTCATTGAAATAAAAACTAAAGGTCAAACATGCACACCCTTGAGATTACATTTCAAACATTTCATAAAATCCACACAAAGGACCAAACCATATTTAGGAAACAAAAACCATTTTGAAAACCAAGGTTTTAAGAAAACACTATTTTAAAGATGTTATCTTCATTTGGGGGAATATCCATGTGTGCACCTAGTTCACCCATGGGTGTTCCAACATCTAATTACTCAAAAAATATCTAAGAAGACACTCCACATGACCATTTCCAAAAAATACCATTTTCTTTAAAACTAAACCCAACCATCCACATTATTTATAAAACACAAAAACAATTCCTTTAAATCCATAAAACCCATTTTCAAGTCATTTTTTACACAATTTCAAATTACAATATCCTCAAACCATATGGGCTAGACCAAGTTCACCAACAAGAAGATACTGTCACAACATAATTAAAGCTAATGGTTTGTAAAACCCCTAATTTCACCTTATAAGTGCAAAGGAATTTTATCAAATATTTGTGGTTTATAAAAACATAAAAATATTTATCTAAACAAGCATTATAAAAATTAAAAAACCACATACAAAAATTTATTGAAACAATAATGGGCATTAATAAAAGTCCTTTCACATTGGTGCAAATAAGCATACTTAAAGAAACACACTATTTTTGTTTTATTTTAACAACTTATAACAATTTAAAAACACGATAGTAGACCATTTAAGAGAAAAATAAAGTCATGAATAAGATAAAATAAATAATTTGAAGATTTCAAATGTCAAAGGAATGCATCATAATGTATAAACCTGAATTCACTTACCTCAAACCAAGTGTGAACACAATGATACTTCCCCAGAAAGACAAACAACACCCAACAGACCAACCACACACTCTAATCAATGAAAAAAATGCACGAATTACAAATAAATGTATTAATGTTTGGTTAATTTGACAAAAACACCAAAAAGAAAGAAATATATTAAGAAAGGGGTTTACACTACCAGGAACATGTTGGAGGGTGTCCGCAGGAATGTGGTGCAAGGATGAGGTAGGACGCGCTGCACCAGGGCAAAGGGGTTTGGAAATATAGAGAGTTAGCCGGATCAGAAGATAAGGGATCCATGGATGGGGCTGCATCACATAAGGGATAAGGGGTTCGCACTGGTGGTCACACATCAGGCCAAGGCTGGAATGAAGACGGGATGTCGGGCTGCTTCCGGGAAGAGAGGGGCGAGGTTGGAGCAGTCGGGAGATGAGGAGGAGGGCGACCAGAGCAGCTGGGGGGTGAGGGTGGTGGTCGGAAGCTGGGGGGGGGGGGGGGTTGGGTGTAGCGCACAACATGGAAGGGGGGGGGGGGTGCTGTGTGGGTAGACTATTTTTCCCCTTTTTTCATTTTATAACAATAATAATAATAATAACAATACCATTAATATAAAAATAAATTTTTTAATAATAATTATAATCATTTTTTTTCTTAAAAACAATAACAATAATAATAATTTTAATAATAATAATAATAAATAATAATAATAATAATAATGATAATGATAATAATAATAATAGTAATAATAATAATAATTAGAACAAATAAAATTTTATTATTAAGAATAAAAGTTGCAATTATACTAATAGTAATAATTTCAAGCATTTAATTTTAAATAATAAATATATTAATAACAATTTATTAATAATTATATTAATAACAATTTTAAATAATAATAATTTTATTAAAAAGTATTAATAATAACAATATTATTATTTACAAAATAATAATATTATTATTAAGTTTTAAACATTTAACTTATTTTATTTACATAAAACTGTATTTATTTCAAATGATATACATCTGCACAGGCACCTTGGCCGACTGTGCGGCTACTGCCAATTGTGCGGTGCTCGCACACCAGTTCAAAACCTACTGAAGTCATTAAACATCAAAAAATTTTAAACCGGGACCCAGCATGAACCTTGATGCGAGTAACCAAAGACAAAAAATAATAAAATAAAAATAAATTTAAAAGTAGGGGTGTGATAAATCTCCCAACCATAGAAACTTTCTGCCCCCAGAAAGTCACCCAGCCAAATGATAGACGAAACTTGAATCCATGCCTGATTGAAACTGAAAGAAACCGCAACACAAAAGGATGGGAGAACACGAGAGGGTTATCCCCACCACAAGAACTCTAATAGCATAGAAATTTAACACCCAAACATACCACCCTAGGAAGAGGGGGTTGGGGGGGAGATGTAGGAACTCCCAACTGATCCAAACTAACTTCTATAGAATGAGAAAAAATACCTCCACTAAAACTTGGAGCTCTCGACCTAGACCAAAATCCCCAAACACTAGAGAAAAAACATTGAGAAGAACTTAACCCAAGTAGTGAACCCAAGAATAATTTTAAACATTTATTCTTCCACAGGAACGTACATCTCCAAATGAATATAGCTAAATCAAGATCAACCAATACAAGGGACAAACACACCTAAAAAACATGATTCAGAAAACCATAATCAGAAAAACAGAACTGTCTGGATTAAAATAGAACATGTCCATTGTAACTTCACAATGAAATGGTGACCTTACAAGGATGGAAAAACATCAAAAATAGAGAAACCAGAATGAAAATACTTCAAACGTTCCAATCCTAACATGGGGCACAAAACCCGTACTGAGGTTCCACACCCCCAAAAATTCCAAACTGTGCGTATGCTTCACCCCAATACATATGGCTAGGGCTCTGATGGATGAAACATCTCTTACCTCATAGTCAGGCAGTAGAATCCTCCAGTCACAAAATCTTTTTTAGGCGATGCTTCATATAAAACTTCTTTAGATGACCCAGACACCCGTAATTATGGTACATCTTCGGAGGGATGCGACAAGACGACTTCAAGTGCCCTAAACGTCCACAATGATGGCACACCATTGGACAATCCAATGAACTAGAAGCCAAAACCACTACATAGGGCTCTTTTGAAATAGGTCCCTCTGGCACAACCTTCTCTTCAGATGGGGAACCTTCTTGTGCAACTGGATATGTTGGATTGCCAACCATTTGTGCTTCAGATACCAACTCAGCTAGGAGTGCCTCATCCAACAGCTTCTCGAAACGATGGTCCTTATAAAGGAGGAACCGATCCTTGATCTTTGGGTGAAGACCCCTGATGAAGATAAATTCCTTCATCAAATCCTACGATGATACCTCCAGTGAAAAGTACACAAGTTCCTTGAAATGATCAACATATGTCTTCACCATCTGTTGGCCTTGTTGAATGAGCATAAGTTTGTACCTTTTCTTCATCTTCAACTCTTCAGGTATGAACCATCGGATAGAGATAGATTTAAAGACATCCCACATCATCCTAACATTCCTTTATGGTGGGGAGAACAACTCCCATTTTTCCATAGCTGGACCTTTGAACAAACCCAAAACGACATGCACTCTGACAACATTAGGAGTTCCTAGTACCCTAAATATGTGCTTGACCACTTCAAGCCACTCCACTGCCTTTAATGGACCCCGACCACAAATAAGGACATGAAATTCCTGATAAGGACCAAAAAATAGGCATGAATTATCAGAAACCATGGGGACCTTTCTTCGCAGAATTTTCTGAACAACATATGAAACAAAGAGCTAAAACCAATATAAAGTCGAAGCAATATCATTGAAAGAAACTTCATCAGAAAACAAGCTGCTCCAAAAAACCAAATGAATATAAACAAAATAAAAAATCACCTTTCAAAAACCCCCTTTAGAAAACAAGGTCAAGCCTTTAATTTCTAATAAACACCCATGGTGTCCCATGAACTACCACGTATGCAACAACCATTCTATTTTTTTCACCAATTTTAAACAATTACCAAATTGTTAAGCCAAGAAATTTTTCCTTTAAAAACAATTTTACCAATATCAAAACCATTTAAAAGAAAACATCATCATTTATAAAAATCCTTTTCATTTTCAAAAACACTTACTCCAACTAGAACCAAGAAGAAACATCACTTAATCCAAACTACCAGAGAGAGGTACTACTGTCTATGCCCAACTCAGTGACATTGTAGTGAGTCATGCCCCAATTAGGCAATAAAAGTAGGTGGAACTTGAACTAGGAACTTAGTTATCACATGGGTCACTACTCCATGATAAATCACAACATGACATTGGATCACCCCTATTATCACTCCTCGATCTAAAAAAACCAAAACAAGAAAAGGACTCAATTCCCGAACTACCCCTAGTGACTCGAGGTCTGGAAACAAGCGAAGGTTCATGATTCCCTTATCATAACTACCTATTGAGTCCCAAAAGTCCTAATCTCCATCTACCAAACACCCCAAATATCAAGGGCCTCCTTTGATACCATTTTTTCATGAACCAATCCAAGTTCAACCCTGGACCAGTCACCTGAGCCGGTCTGCGACATGTCCTGAGGGGTGTTCCTGATCCCCCTAGGTTGGAAACCAGTGTTGAGAATCAAAATTTAACCATTGGAAATGATTTGACCCACAAAAAAAGATAACAAAATAAATAAATACTGATGATAAAAATAAAAACTGAGGTAGAAAGAAAAATAAAATTGTACATAACTCTATGTGACCTTCCAGGTCACCTCCCAACCAATGAACAACCTTTCTCCAATAATGACAAAATCACCCTAGAGAACCTAAGTAAAGGGAACCTGTAACTGAAATGATAAAATTGGCACGAGCATTAAAATGTTCAGTATGGTTTCTAAGATAAACCACAGAACCAAAGAATCTCCCTTCCCAAAAAAATCCATTAACACAAGTTTGAAATACAAATATAAAATTAGGGTTTTCACATTTTAAAATAAGAAACATGTTTTTCCTATTTAAAAAAATCCAACACACTCTACATACCATTTCTAAAAACACTTTCCATTTTATAAACAAAACCCAAAACACAGATACCAAAGCTTGGGTAAAGTAGAATAGGTAAATAGTGCAAGCTAGAAATAAACTAGTACAACAAAAATTAAACAGGAAATATAAATGATTAAGTAACCATGGTTGATCTGAAACATCCCAAGAAGACCCATGGATTTACTCGATTCGGAACCACATGTCGGTGTATTGTGAATCTCCTTAGTCTATAACCAACTAGCCACTTAAAAATGATCAAATCCAATGGCAAAGCCTACCTGGCCTAACAAAAAATCCAAGGGGTACCAACCCATCTAATTGGGGTTGATCAACAACTGTCACTCGATCATCTAAAAGAATCATATGAACCCACGATGGTTATAATAATACTATGTAAGTGGGATTCCCTCACACGTGTGACTCATCTTATCTTACATCACCGCACTTTCCTACCCCAAACACAGACACTCTATATGATAACCCACAAAGGGATATCCCCTTATAAAGGTTCCCACTCGATATATACATATAACATAAATGTATTTGTCATATCATCCAATGTTCCAATCAGGCCGTCACGTCATGTCCATATCAAAACCATTTTCTTAAATCATTTAAAAATATAACCTAACACACACAATTTAAAAAAAAACCATTCTAAAAGTTAACAAAAATTCACCCATGTGTTGGAAGAGCCAAACATGCCTTTAAGTCCAAAGTATCCAATTCATTTTTAGTAAATCCTTCCAAACTCTTAAATAAAAATGAAATATATTATGAAATGACGAAATGGCCCCTTAATCCTAACATTAATCGAAACACACAGTACAGGCCAAACGGGCACACCCTTGAGATTTCATTTCAAACCATTAATAAAATCTACACAAAGTACCAAACTTTATTTAGGAAGAAAACCAATTATAAAACCATGGTTTTAAGAAAAAAAATATTTTAAATGTGTCATCTTTATTTGAGGGCACATCCATATGTGCACCTAGTGCACCCATGGGTGTGCCAACATACAATGGCTCAACAACTATCTAAGAAGACACTCAAAAAGACCATTTTCACAAAATACCATTTTCTTTAAAAGTAAAACCAACCATCCACATTATTTAGAAAACACAAAAACAAACACCTTAAATCCAGAAAACCTATTTTCAAGTCATTTTTAACACAATTGAAAATTACAACATCGTCAAAACATATGTGTCAGACCAAGTTCACCAACAAGTAGATTCTATGACAACATAATTAAAGCTAATGGTTCATAAAACCCATAATTTGACCTTAAAAGTGCAAAGGAATTTTAGCAAATATTTTGGGTTCATAAACACATAAAAATATTTTTAGAAACAAGAATTATCAAAATTGAAAACTACATAAAAAAATTTATTGAAACAACAATGGGAATTATTCAAACTCCTTTCCCATTGGTGAGGAAAAGTATACTTAAAGAAAACCACTAAATTTTTTATTTTAACAACTTTTAACAATTTAAAAATACCACCACAGACTATTTAAGAAAAAAATAAAGCTGCAAATTAGATAAAATAATTAATTTGAAGAATGAAAATGTTAAAGGAATGCGTCAAAAAGGATAAATCTGGATTCATCTACCTCAAACCAAGTGAGGACATGACGATGCTTCCGCTGAAAGACAAACAACACCCAATGAACCAACCACACAATCTGATCAATGAGAAAAACACATGAATTACAAATTAAGGTTTTAAGGTTTGGTTAATTTGAGAAAAACACCAAAAAGAAAGAAATATACCGAGAACAGTGTTTTAATTTCTAGGAATAGGCTGGAGGGTGGCCGCTAGGACATGACATAAGGTGGCGGTAGGGTGCGCTATGTCAGATCAAGAGGGTTCATCCTGACGAGGAGCTGTCCAGAGAAGAAGAAAAGGGATTCAGGGCTGGGGCTACTCGCACAAGGGAGTAGGGGCTCGTGCTGATGGTCGCATAGTAGGCTGAGACTAGAGTGGATCCGAGAGGTCGGGCTTCCACCGGGAAGAGAGGGGTGAGGCCAGAGCGGTTGGGAGCCGGGGATAAGGTCGGCTAGAGAGGCTGAAGGGCGAGGGCTGCAGTTGGAAGTCGGGGGGGTGGGGGGTGCAGCGTGGAAGGGGGGATTTGTGGGTAGACTATGTTCCCCCTTTTTTATTTTATAAAAATAATAATAATAATAATAATACCATTAATATAAAAATAAAAAGTTTCATAATAATTATAATACCTTTTTTCTTAAAAACAATAACAATAATAATAATCTTAATAATAATAATAACAACAAAAACGACACCAAAAACATAATAATAATAATAATAATAATAATAATGAGAACAGATAAAATTTGAATATTAAGAATAATAATTAAAATTATACTAATAGTAATAATTTCAAGCATTTAATTTTAAAGAATTAATATATTAATAACAATTTATTAATAATTATATTAATAACAATTTTAAATAATAATAATATTAAAAATTCTATATAATCAAAATATTATTATCTACACATTATTATTATTATTACTACGTTTTAAACATTTAAATTATTTATTTAGAATGATAGACATCTGTGCGGGCACTTGGGCCGACTGTGTGGCTACCGCCAACCGTGCGGTGCCCGCGCACCAGTCCGAAACCCACTGAAATAATTAAATGTCAAAAATTTTAAATCGGGACCCAGCCCGAACCTTGACGCGAGTAAACGACCTTAAGAAATAATAAACTAACAATAAATTTAAAAGTAGGGGTGTGACATGAGGTGCCCCATGTGGCCAATACCATGGGAAAATACCATGGGTAAACCCATGTTTTTGTAAATACCACTAATGAGGCGTCCTTTGAAATTAATAAAACATTCCCTCACTTTTTCTATAAATAACTACCCATTCTTTAATTTCCTTTCATTACCAAACCATTATACATGAATTTATGCTTGTTCTTCCACCCAAGGAGTCCTACCAAGGCACCCTCAATCCCCCAAGGTCCCTATCCTACATTTTTATAAGTTACTCTACAAGGTAAAGGAATTCTCAACATCTCTTTTCATTTCAAGTTATTTTTTTATGTGGTATGACATTAAAGTTTCTATACCATGTTATTATTTCTATTTTATTATATAACTCTACTATATTATAAATTTTTTATTAATGGGTGACCCCTGTCCACAATTTTTTTAATGTTTTCTAAAACCATGTTGCATAGACGTTATGCTGTAGAATTTTCATCTCAAAATCTCTCACTATTTCTCAAGAAATTATTTTATTTTATTTATTTGAATACCTAAACCTATTTCATTTCAAGGGTTATTCATCAAGGAATAAATTTTTTTTATTTGATTATGGAATTGACATACATAAATCCCTCATTTCCTTTCCGTGGGATATAAATGACATAATAATAATGTTTTTAAGCACTTTTTAAAACATCACGATTTTAATATGAAACCCATTTATTCTATTCACTTTGGGTTATTTATGAAATGTTTGATTATGATATATGTGTATCACAAGAAAATAAAGAAATATTAAGGGTGCTCACTGATAATGCTCCAATTCATTGGGTAAATAAATTAATCTCTAGAGATGACAAGTTTTACGATACCATGGTGAAAAACCTTGGTAGTTTTTATGACACCATGGGGATGGACCTTAGTGATATGAAACCTTGGGGATAGACCTTATTGATATGAAACCTTGAGGATGGACCTTGGTGATATGATTATGAATTTCAAAATTAAATGTTTTGGCCACATTTTCATGTTATGATCCTTGTTATTATTGTTATGATAAGCCTCTTTCTCATGCCTTTATGAAATTCTTCATGTTCTTATTTATATCTCTCAAGTTCACATGTAAACTGTGTGTTTTCCCTTACTAGGCCTTATGCTCAACCTTTCCTTTTATGTATGTACCCAAGTTATGAGATTCCATAAATCTACTTAGAATGAACCTTGAAGAATCCTTTCATGCTTAATAAATGAATTTTTTATGTTTTCATGTATTATGTACCTAATTTCCAAGACACCAAACGTTGAAGATCCTATGTTTGTAAAATGTATTGTAAAGTTATGTAATAAAAATACGGGATTCCATAGTTGGTATCAAAGGATAGTTTAGTTATTTTTGTAAATTAGGATTTTAAAACATTAGGATGAACCATATAGAAAATTTAAAATATAGGAAAGCATCCTAGTGTTTTTTTGAAATATTAAGTAAGTGGTTTCCAGAAAAATAAATATATGTCTGGATACAAACAAGTGGATGTGGCTCTGTAAAAAATGTATCTAGGGTTAAAACCCAAAAACAACACTTTGAGCTACACTCGAACAGGAACTGGTGCACGACAACAGGCCTTGCTGCAGTCTTGGTTTGACACTCTCGAGGGATATGTTTGGTTAGCCACAAGCCTTTTATATATCATTATGAAGGATTTATAGAAAATGTAATTATTGTTAAAGAATAATATTTTTTCATGAATGTTTTTTAAGACATAAAATAACTTTATAATTATACGATTCTTAAAAGTAACAAATTTCTATTAAGAGAAAATTGTGAGGATGTAATTTCTTTTATGGGGGAAGAATGTAACGACCCGAAAAATTTACTTCTTTTATTTATGGATCTCTTTCCTCCCAATAAAATTTTTATTATGTTTTCCAATAGAAGCACATATAATTAATTTTTATTTCATTATTATAGTATGCATCATCCATAAATTTTTATTAGTACAACTATAAACAATAATTATATATACACATTTAAGAATAGTTTTTCATAATAAAATATATGTTTAATTGAGAAAAATTTGATAAATAGTCTTTTCATACCCAAATTATACTTTTCATAAATGATATAATTATCATAAAAAATTAATTTATTTTGAATAGTGATTATTTTAATTAAATTTTAAAATTAAAACACCCCTCTTTAAATGTAAATGATAAAATATTTTTATTTTTTAAGTGTCAGAAATTTCACTATGCATTTCACTGTTCATTTTCTATCCATTATTATTTTTAATAACTAAGGTTTTTTATATTTAAAATTTAAATTTCTCATACTTAGAGAATTATTATGGTAAAATAAACACCATTTTTGAATTTTAAATGTCAAGAATAATCTAGGGTGAATTTTTAGTAGTTTTCTAAAAAGTTTCAATTTTTGTTGAATAGTTTTTTATTTGATGAACAATATTTAATGAATAGTGTTTTTGATGAATAGTATTTAATGAATAGTGTTTTTTTATGAATAGTAAAAAAAATATTATTAATTTTTTTTTCAGTGAAATTATTTTAAAAAATCAGACATGCATGGTTGTAATGAGGGTAAAAAATGTGGTTTAGTAAGATTAAAATAATTTTTTAGTGAATAATAACTTTACCCTTTAGAATAGTTATTTTATTCTTATGAATGGTAATTTTACCAATGGAATAGTAACCTTACCTAAGGAAGTATAAATATGTTTTAGTCATCTTAATTGGTAATGTGATATAATTATATCATAGTATAAGTAAATAAATATTTTAGAAAATATTAGTTAAGTATTAGTAATTTTTTTATTTAATATAATTTAAAATGAAATTAATTTTTATAAAATGGATTTCACTTTTTAAATCTACACGTTGAAAAATGGTTAGGGTGAATTTTGGGGATTTTTCCAGGATAATTGAATTTTCAGTGAATAGTAAAAATATAGTTTTGAGTTTTCAGTAAGTTTAAGGACATCATAACTATTTCATAATGATGTAATGAGTAAGATAAGATTCTGGTTGAATCTTATGGATTCAAATATAATATTAGGTGTCCCAAGTGGCCAATATCGTGGGAAAATACCATGAGCAAGCCCATGGTTTTTCAAATACCACAAATGAGGTGTCCTTTGAAATTAATAAAATATTCTCTCACTTTTGCTATAAATACCCACCCATTCCTTCATTTAATTTCATTATAAAATAATTTTCCACGAATTTATGCTAGTTATAAATCCCAAGGATTCCTCTTAAGGTTCCTCCAAGCCCCCCATGGTCATGATCTTAGAGTTTTAGAAGTTACTCTATAAAGTATGGGAATTCTAAACTTCTCTTTTCCTTTAAAGTTATTTTTATGTGGTATGACTTTAAAGTTTCCATAACATATTATTATTTCCATTTTATTATATCTATATACTATATTATGAGTATTTTATTAATGGGTGACCCATATCCCCTATTTTTTAATGTTTTCTAAAACCATGTTGCATAGCCGTTATGCTATAGAATTTTCGTCTCAAAATCTCTCTCTTTTTATCAAGAAATTATCTCATTTTATTTATGTAAATACCTAAACCTATTTTATTTTTATAGGTATTCATCAAGGCATAAAATTTTATATTTTATTCTAGAATTGACATACATAAAACCCTTATTCCCTTTCTGTGGGTTATAAATGACATAATGATCATGTTTTAAGCACTTTTTTAAAACATCATGAATTTGATATGAAACACATTTCTTTTATTCTATTTGGGTTATTTATGAAATGTTCGATTATGATCTATGTGAATCACCTGAAAATAAATACATATTAAGGGTGATCCCTGATAGTTCTCCAATGCGTTGGGTAAAGAAATTAATATCTAGAGATGATAAGTTTTACGATACATTGGTGAACAACCTTGGTAATTTTTATGACACCCTAGGATTGGACCTTGGTGATTTTACACCTTGGGGATGGACCTTGGTGATATGAAACCTTGGGGATTGACCATGGTGATATGTTTATGTATGTTTAAATTTAATGTTGTAGCCACATTTTCATGTCCTGATCCAAATTCTTGTTGTTATGATATGCCTCTTTCTCATGCCTTTATGAAATTCCTCATGTTCTTATTTATATCTCTAAAGTTCACATGTAAAATCTTTCCCTTGTTTTCCCTTACTTATCCTTTTGCTCACACTTTCCTTTGATGTATGTCCCCAGGTTATGAGATGCAATAAATGTACATAGGATGAACCTTGAAGAAGCATTTCATGTGGAATAGAAGAATTTTTTAAGTTTTCATCTATTATGTACCTAATTTCCAAGAAACTAAACTTTAAATATAATATGTTTGTAAAATGTCATGTAAAGTTATTTAATAAAAATACAGGATTCCATAATACAATTTTTTAATACCTAGTGGATATTGAGGATCATTATGAGAGGATCCTTCATGGGTGATCAATTCCCCTAGTGCGTTTACAGAGGTAGAGTAAGAGTCTTCAGGAGAGCACTTGGGAGCAAGAGGCCCATATGTGAGATCAATACCATCATATTTTTTAGTAAGTTTTTTTCTTTTGGGGTTGAAAATCACTAAGCCGGGGAGAATTTTACAACTATAATTTTTTCATGTATTAAAAAAATTTGGAACAACTGTGAAAGTGTCACACGAAGAAACAAAAGAAAATATTAAAAATATTAATATCATGCACACATAGTTTTCCTGAGAAAATTTGAATAACTATTAAATAGTGGTTTGAATTGGAAATTTGATGCCTCCAAAGAGTTTAGAGTTTGGAATTTACCCTAGGTGTGACATAGTATTTATTAGTGTTGGAAATTTGGTTAAAATCTTACATAGAAATAAATAATAAAATAAATAAATAAATAATTATTTTTTATTTTATTATGTTGACATTGTGACCTATTTTAATTTATAAATATATGGTTATCATAAGATCTCAAGGTTGGCTATTTAACCCTAGAGATTTAGAGGAATGTTGGAGGAGAGCGTTATTGGATAACGACATCAAATCAGATCGGATCAAGATCAAGGATCTTTATGCTATCAGAGTTCATGGATCTCACTAATGATGAAAACACAAGGCCTTTCTTCCTTAATGATAAATCCAAAATCCAAGTAGAATGTTTGTTTTATGTTATTTTCATCTCGTTTCTTTATCCCAGTTGAAAATGGATCAATTACATGAACAAGAATTGATTCATTCATTGATGATTGATTTTTTTGTTTATATTGTTTATTACCTCTTCATTAATCTAATTATTCAATAACAGAATGGTGTATAAATGAAAAATGGATGAGGTTAATTCCTCATATTTATGATTTAGGGTTTTACCCCCATTTCTTTGCTTGATCATCATTGAAATTTTCTTTGGACAATACTTTGATGGATAATTGGTATTCGATCATTGCATAACTATTATTCAGTTAAATAGATCATTACCGTGGTTATGACTTGAGATTGAGTCTTTGATTTGAGAATTGATGATGAAAGTGGGTGATTCAAGGAATAATGAGACTTAACTAGAAGTATATAATTTTCTCAAGTGGCACATGATGATACAAATGATGATGGTATGTTTCTAATATGTTTTGGTGGTTAGAATATTGGGAGTGGGTGATGGTGAGGTTGGTCAACCCTAGATCTGATGTTCTGGGGCATGATTGATAGTGGAGGGATTATATCCAAGTAACGAGTGAACTAGTCATTATTTTCTATGAAATTACATGTTATATGGTGTGTAATATGAGATTACATGCTGTGTGTGACCCTATGTGTGGTTCTAGGGTTTCTATAGTGAAGATAAGGATAACATGTTATGAGGTCCCTACCACATGCCACATGGCCTTCCCTGGCAGCTCGATGTGTAACCTAGGGTGCATGTAAAATTACATTGCTAGGTACATAGGGTGGTACATGGGCAGGATAGGAGTACACAAACATGGACAGATGACACCGAAAGGGTGCTGGAAGACCCCTACATGCCGTGTACCCTTTGGTACACATTGTGTATATGGATTTTTAAATTCTATGTATGGAATCACCACACGATCATACCATAGACTTTATAGACACACCGTGTACCCCCAGTACATACTATATACCCCCTTTAAGGGTGTTTGGAGCCCTTCATTTCTTCATTATTGGACTAGTATTAGTATTGTGTATTCCCTTAGTCTATCCCCTCAAGGGTACAATGCAACATTATTTTTATATATTTGGATTGTGATCCCCTCTGGAGGATGAGTCACAGATAGAGTTTTTGGTTACCCTATACGAGACTAAAGTTTAATCCTCTATCATTCCTTTGTATACCCTAGGTGTGGTTCGGGGAATCAACATGACCTCTATACATGGGGCGTTAATCCTCAATCTACCTGGCTGTTTCAGTAGAGTTCGTAGTTGGAACCAGGGCCATTGTTTTATGGTAATAGAGTTTGGTTTGTGTTTGTTGTCAATCCACATTGGGTTGGTCATGGAGTTTGCAAGACAAGTTATCTTATAGTTCAGTTTGACATGGTGTTGAAGGTGGTGTCATTTCCGAGTGTCTGCCAAATTTATGGGCCTAAAAAATCAGAAGTTTGTTTTTGATAAAGGAATATTTTCTACATAGAAGTATATAGTTCATGAACCATGAAATAAAGTTCATGGACTACATAGGAGTTATGAAAAAAACGATTAAAATAAAAAAAGTGAAGGATTCCACATGGAAGTTCTATGCGGACCGTGAAGCATGGTACACAGACTGTATATGGGAAAAGGTTCATGTGACAAAAATGGTTCATAGGATGTTCATAGTTTTTGGAAGGAAAATAATATGTGGGATGGTTCATCATTTTTGGAAATTAGGTAGTGATTTGAGTTGCTGTGAAGGAAAGGTTCTATATAGACCACTAATAGAAAATGCTTCATGAAAGGACTATGGTACGTGATGGCAGCACCACATTGAAGATTTGTGAGATTTGGTTTTGCGGGATTTTCGGATCTATTTTCCTACATAAGCTTCACTAATCCCATCATTAAGAATATAGAATTTGATTATAAATTTTAGAGTAATTCTATGAAGTCTAGAGTGGTTCATGGTAATAAAACCCTGTAAAGGAGAAGAGGTTCATGAGGAGGATTCCATGAAAGGAGAAGTTGTCCACATAGATAGTTTGTAGAAGGGGTTTTTGGGGTACTATAGACCACTAAGGATGATGGTACACAAAAGAGGAGTTGGTACATAGAGAAGAAGCGGTATGTGAAATTGGCATGTAGAGGTAGTGCAAAGATGTGGTTCGAAGAGATGGTATGCAGAGGTGGGATGCAAAGACCATGTGCTATGTAGAGAACACATAGGAAACAAACCAGTTTTTGAAGGAACGATTCATAAACTATCAGTGCATGGAAAAGTGGATTACATCCATGGGTAGAAGTAGGAATTCAATAAATCATCTATCTACAATTGATAATGAGTTATTTAATAAAGATAAAGGGACCTACAAGTCCATAAACTGTGTTTAGATTCCTCCCATGGTAGGGAGCTATGGGGAGTCAATGAAAGTGTTCCGAGGGACGTAGTAATATGTCCCTAAAATATTGTAATGGAAGTGTTCCCGGCATAGAGTAATTTTGTCTAAAATTTTATACTCCATAACTAGTGAAGTTTAGTAGATTTAGGCACAATTGACACACTATTGGAATATGATCCTTAGACTATCCCTTAGTAGTGAACCAAGTAAAATCAATGCGTTTACTCTTTGCATGTGATTATTTTTTTATTACTCATTCTCATCAGACAGGTTTAATAGGTTCCTTTCAAAGTGGGAACAAGATCCATATCTTTTGAAGAAAATGATGACACCCTAATTCACCCTTCCCCTCTCAAGGCACTCTAGGGTCCTTTATTCATGATAACATTGACATATAATCTCCTACATCGTTGGTTGATTTTGACTAGGTTTATGGTGTCCCCCAGTGGTCTTGGGTGCGATACCCTATCTAAGTATTGAGATCTTCATAGATCGATGAGTTTATTGGGTGGTGGCTAATGATCTTGAACTATTAGATTAGTGTCTCAGATGATATCATTGATTGTAGAGTGGGTTCTCCTAGAATGAGCATTTCCTAGAAGCTTTGAGAAGAATCATGTGGCATGGGGTTTAGTTGAGACCTCCTAGAGGCATAGTGTCCTTCCTAAGTATATATGGGAATTTTTTTCCTTTGATTTTTATATCCTTTTTATGAGAAGAATATTATTAATGTTATATTTTTTGTGTTTTTAGGGTTTCCTATAGGTTATTATTATACTCACCCATGTATGGGCTCCATCTGCATGTGTCATGTGTAATGAAAATGATGACCCTTTTGATAGTGTCATGGGAGGACATGGAGATTTTGAAGCATATCTTGAGCTACACTAACCAAGGTGTTTTCTAGGTGGTTTCATCTGATAGTAGTCCCCACCTTGTGAGTAGGTAGGAATCTGTAATTTTTGTTTAGACTTTTATTTGACCCCTTTATCACTTTTAATACCTTATCATCATACTTTGATTATTGGATTATAAATGTATAAATTCATTTGTTTTAGTTGTTCTACATTTCACCATTTTATAGGATTGTATATGTCTACATGTGTACATATACATTAGGATAATTCCTCCAATTTATGGGATTTTCTTACTTGATTCTGGTTGCCAACCCCTTGACTATTGGATACGGGCTTGGGGTAGTCACGACTCAGGCCCTGGTGGGTCGAGTTGTGACATTTCACCCTCCAAATTAATGGAAGAAGATATATTTACCCCTTTTATTGAAATGTAATTTTCTAATTAAATTCATGGCCATGGTTATTCATTGATGAGTTCATTATGAAAAGTCAAGTAAAGATAAATCAATCATGTAGGATGATGACACAAGTATGCATCCCACTTGATGATATATCAAAAAAAAGATATCATATTACATAGTAGCTTTCATAGGAAGATTATTTTCATAGTAACATTAAATTATTTATCTACTAATACCTTGACGTGTTGTAAGAAACTAATATTTTACTTTAAGTTAGTTCACATAATTCCACTAAGAAAGTGTCCTAGAGAGAAATAACATGAGTTTTAGTAAAATATTCCTCTATTAATAAAAACTATGTTTGATAGCTTGCTCCACATACAACAATAAAAAAAACAAATATCAACCATTTTAAGGTAGTCATAGAATTATTAGGTATAAATAGTGATAATATAATTATGATATATATTTATATATATATATGAAAAAAATAATGTACACTATAAATATCAACTCAACTAGCATAGTTAAGAAACTAATAAAATATTTATTTCCAAAATTTAATTTTTTTCAAGTATAATATATTTTGTTATTAATAAATGATTAAAACTAGATTAATTAGTAATTTATAGGAAATGAGAAGAAGAATAAATAATATACCAAAATTCATTTTCCTATAAAAAATAGTTTTCTGCTATATTTTATGTTGTTAATTTAGAAAATAAAATATATAAATTTTAGGATGTGAATTAAAAAAAATTCACCTCATTTTTTTATTTTTCATAGAAATATTTTCTTAGGATGATTTTTTGTGATTTTTCTAAAAAAATGATTTTTAGGTGAATAGTGAAATACATTTTTTATACAAATACTATGCTTTTTATAAAATTATTAGATTCAAAAAATGATTTGGAAATTTATGAAACCATTTTCTATAAATAATAATCATTTTATGAGTTATATTATAAATTTTAAAATATTAATTCTCGTTTATAAACCTAAATTTAATATTTTAGAACTTAAGTAATATTTTTCACAAGAAATTATTTTTAATACATTATATACTTATTTTTTTAAAATTATTTTTTTTTCAATTTTATAAATTGAATAAAATTAAATTGATTTAAAATTTGGAATCAATATGTCCAAATTATATAATAAGTTCTATTTTTTTAAGCATAAAGGATAAATTACTTAGTTAAAAACTTATTATTTTGGTAAAAACTAAAATGGGAAAGTAAAAATCTAAGAGCAAATGGATTTAAACATGTTAAAAAAATGTTTATGAATGTGTGGTTGAGGCCTTTATCTACAAAATAACTTATCACCTCCATTATTTATTAATTTTGTAGTAACTTTCCTTGAAAGTTACTTCCCATTATTAAAAATTTATGGGTATTTACAAAAATGCAATCCATTTTCACTTATAAAGGGGCTATCCTATCTTCACTTCCCCACACACCACAACCCTATAATTCTGGACCAAAATATACCTAACCGTATCCTTAACACTTATATACACCTTAAAGATCTTCTAGTTTTCTCAAAATACCATACTCCAAAGGTTTAACTCCCTTCACAAAGGAGATAATCCAAGTAGCGAGGAGGTTGAAACACTTCCTTAGGAATCAATAGAAAAGGTAAGGGTTACTTGTGTAAATTTTCAATACCTTGAGACATAATTATTATTATAAAAATTGTTTTTTTTTGTAATTTTGTATTAATTTTTATATTTACTTCATATTGAAAAATCATATTAAATTTTATTATATTTTAAGGATCATTTCTTGAACTCCATCTCATATTATTTTGATTCAAACATTCATTGATCCATAAATGACTTTGGTAACTCAAATATATTTATTTGATTTATGTAGTTTATTTTAAACTATATCATTTAATGTTGCCTATTTTCAATTATATCCTATTATATATTATTTTTAATTTTATCTATCCGGGGAAAATGAGTTCCTAATTAAAATCCTCTTCCATGAATGATTTTTTCCATAAAATTGTATTATATTTTGAATAATTCCCATCCTCTTAAGTGTTGGTTTGTATTAAATGGATTTTTATTCCAAGCCTATGTTTTAAATTAACAATAATGTTCTCCTTTCTTATTTTGAAATTAAATTATGTATCAATTCATGTAATCTTCATACTTTCCTTTTAAAAATAATATTTGTTAGTCTTTTTTTTTGATTTAGCATCCATTTTCCTCGATCTCAAAAGAGATCTATATTTCATGATGTTTTTTTATAAATCACCCACTAAATGATTTTATAATTTTCTTATTTAGGGTAATTTAATTTGGTATTTATTGATATGATTTATTCTATTATTCATGTGATAAATTTTGAAATATAATGTGAAACCCATTCTTATTCATAGGTTTTTATGATGTGATGATCAAATGTTTTCTTATGGAAGACATATTTATGGTTAACTTTTAAGTGATGTATGGACCCTTTATATACCTCCAATAAATTGGGTAAAGATTTATATATCATGATATAATGGTGCAATGAGTGGTGATTCTTGATCTAAAATGGGAAATAGGTTTTGATGTCTGATCCAGTATGGGAAACAATTTGTGATACGTGATCCGCTATTAGAAACATGTTGTGATGATTGATTTACTATGGGAAATAAGTTGTGATTCTAGACCCACTATTATAAATAGTTGGTGATTTATGATCTATAATTTTGGGTTTCTATTCTTATTTGGTGCTACACTCCTTTGATATACGACTATGATATTCTCCCTGGATTATGATCTATTTCTCAAGTTTTCCCAATCTTTACACCATGTTATATATTTGTTCATAAGGGATTATTTTATATCCTATATTTACATATGAACCATTTTTATGATTCCATGTTATTTTAGTTTAAACATTCTCTCCTACTTATATCTTATCATTTTCTTATGATCTCACCCTGGGTAACATTTTGATATGTTTATTTTTCCCTTCCTGGGAATTTTAGCTCACCCCTTTCTTATGTTTCTATTTCTTAAGGAATTAGGATTATGTTAACTTTGGAGATGTTTATAAGGATATCTATTATGATGAATTTATTGGAAAATGTTCATAAGTATTGTAAAATAAGTAGCTAATGTAGCTAGTATCCAAAGACACTAAACTTCATAATTCTCAGTATATTGATTTTATTATACAATGTAATGCTTCAATTATGAAAATTATATAAAATAAAGGAATGTGTAGCTTGGTTCATATCTGTTGGTATCAGAGGAAAGGATTTGTTATTTTTATAGATTAGTTTATCCACCTTTAGTATTAATATTGGACAACCTTAGTGAAAAACCTAGAGATGAGTCTAAGTATAGGATTATATCATGGAATATTGGTAAAGTCTTGTGTAATTGGTTTTACTAGAAAGATAACTCTACCCAAATACTAGAAAGTGGATGCAGCTATAGTATAGATACACCCAGGGATAATCACTCAAAAAGGGTTGGTTGATCGTCGACTCAATCAACACTCTGATACATGATGATTGGGACTAAGACTTCACACCTGAATAGAAATTCCCAAGGGATATATTTTGGTTGATCACATGATTTATACAAACCACTTTGAAGAATTTATTCATTAGTTACTTTGAGATATTTTTATCTCAAATGATCAAAGTGAAATTCGACATTGAAAACATGCCCATTGTACAAGAATATATTGATATATTCCTAGATAAACTTTCCAGTATTCCCCTAGAGTGCGAGTTTGAGTTCTTTATAGAACTTATACCTAGATATATTCCCTTATCAAAGAGTACATATTGGATGGATTCTATTGAATTAGAGAAATTAAATAAATAGTTAAATGAGAATTTAGAAAAGGGTTTTATCTACCATAGTGCTTCACCCTGGGTAGCACCAGTAATGTTTATTATGAAAAAAGAGTGATAAATGAATCTTTTTATTGAATATTATGAGATTAACAAGATCAAAATTTAAAATATATATTTTTTACCTCATATCAATTAACTATTTGATCAAATCATAGGATATTAGTACTTATTGAAGATTGAATTTTAGATTTGGATATGATCAGTTAAGGGTCAAAAGTGAGGATATTTTCCAAAAAAATTATTAACGATATATGAACATAATGAATTTATAATGATGCCATCCAAACTGACTAATGCTTCTACCATCTTCATGGATCTAATTAATAGAGTATTTAGAGACTAAATTGATCAAGTGGTGGTTTTATTTATAGAAGATATTATCATATACTCAATGACAAAGGAAGAGCTTGAAGTTCATTTTTGGATTGTGTTAAATACCTTGATAAATGAGAATTAGTATGCTAAACTTAGATAGTGTAAATTCTAGTTGAAATAATTATCTTTCCTGAGTCATGTAATTACAAGAATGGGTATATCAGTAGATCCATCAAGGATAGAAGTTATCAATCAATGAACTAGACCAACCACTATAGGAAAGTTCTATAGTTTTATTGGGTCAATAGGATATTATTGATTCTTTTTGAGAAATTTATCATGGTTATCAAATACACTAACCAATTTAACACATGAGGGAATGAATTTCACTTGTATAGAGGAATGTGAATAAAGTTTTAATGAACTTATAAAGTGGTTGGTCATCACTCTTATACTTATATTACCCTATAGTGGGGAATGGTCTATAATATAAAGTGATGTTTTTAAAAAGGTTTTGGTTTATTCCTCATGTATAATGATAAGGTAATTGCTTATGACTCACTGTAATTAAATAATAATGAGAAAAATTACCCAATAAATGATTTGGAGCTAACAGAAGTGATATTTTCATTAAATATTTTGTGACATTATCTCTATGAAAAAAAGTGTGATATATATGATGATCAAAACATCTTTAAATATTTATTCACATAAAAGGAGTTGAATATGTTCCAAAGAAGATGGTTGTAATTGATAAAATATTATGAAAACACAACACTAGGAAGGAAAATAAGGTGGAAGATTCCTTAATTATAAAATATCATGCTTCCCTATCCTTGATGAGAATTGAAAAAGTCTCAGTACTCAAAGATTTTCAAAGAACGAGTCTTGAAGTAATAAGGGAAGGCGAGAAATCCTATCTTCCTCAAATTAATGCTCAACCATACATTCACATAAAAATAAAATAATCTCATAAATATGATATATAACTATAAAAAATGTAGTGGATATTACATAGTTAAACATTAATAAAGATGGAGTTAAAAGGTTTGGAACCTAGATATGTTTCCTATTAAAACCTGAATTGAAGAAGGATGTTTTGGTTGATGTAAATAGTTTATCCCTATCTATTCATCTAAGAGTTAATAAGATTTATAGATTCATAAAAGAAAACTTATGATGGAATAACATTAAGAGAGAAATTATAGAATACATATCTTGATTCTTGATATGAAAAAAATTTAATTATAATTAAAAGAAGTATAAGAGTATGTTGAAACCATTACCCATACCAATATAGAAATGGGAAAACATCACTATTTATTTAATCACAAGACTCCCAAAATTATCTAAAGTCTATAATTCTATTTGGGTTTTAGTATATCACCTTGCTAAGTGTGCACATTTTATTTCCATTAAAAAAGATGTATACCTTGACTAAATTTCAATATATATATATATAAGGGAAGTGGTGAGGCTATATATATTACCAATATCCATTGCATTTGATTTGGATTTGAGGGTTTCCCTGAGATTCTAGATAATTATTCAGAATGCATTGGTGAAAAAGTTGAGTTTTATCACTGCTTATCATCCTTAGATGGATGTTTAGTCTAAAAGTACCAATCTAACTCTAGAGGATATGTTGAGACCATATTTAATGGATTTATAAGGATGTTGGGATAAACATATCCCCTGGTAAAGTTCTCATATGACAACAATTTCCATTATAGAAATAAAATTACAATATATAAGGCTCTTTATTGGAATATATAAAAGATTCTAATATATTGGGTTGAAGTTGGAGAGAGGAACTTGATTGGTATTGAAATTTTACAAGAAATGACTGAGAAGGTTCAAACCATTCAATGAAATATTAAAGTGATACAAAGTAAATAAAATAGTTATGTCGATAAACATTTATGATATCTAGAGTTTGAAGTCAGTGACAAGGCATTCCTTTGAATATCTCTATGAAAGTGGGTTAAGAGATTTGGGAAGAAAGGGAAGCAGAGCCCTAGATATATTAGTCCCTTCAAGATCCTTGATCATGTTGGAGTCATATCCTATCGCTTAACACTCCCTCCAAACCTATATCAAGTTCACGATTTATTACACATATCATTTTTGAAATAGTACATACTATATCTATCACAAGTACTATGTTCAAAAGTAGTAAAAATGGATCATGAAATTTCATATGAGGAATAACCTATAGAAATCTTGGATCAAAGAGAGAAGCTTCTAAGAAAAAAGACCAGTAATATAGTCAATGTTCTGTGGTAAAATCATAAGTTTGTGGAAGTTTCATGTGAACCTGGTGATGTAATGAGAGAAAAGTACTCTCACTGGTTTTCTCCCATGTAAAAAAAATTTGAGAATAAAATTCTTTTTAAGGGGGATAGAATGTAATGACCTGAGTTTTAGTAAAATATTCCTACATAGATAAAAAAAATGTTCAATATATTACTCCCCATGAAAAACCAAAACCAAACCAATATAGACCATTTTAAGGTATCTATTGAATTGGTGGGTATAAATAGTGGTAATGGAATTCTGATATATATATATATATATACAACAAAACAAAATAAAGTTAAATTTAAATATCAACTAAACTATTGAAACAAAGCGACTAATAAAATATTTATTTCTAATTTTTTTAATTATAACATTTTTTATGAATAAAGTATTAACACTAGTTTAATTAGTAATTTATATGAAATGATAAAAAAAATAACATACCAGGATTTGTTTTCCTATAAAAAATTTATTCATTATATTGTATCTTTTAATTACAAAATAAAATTTATAAATTTTAAGATATTAATTTTTAAAAAATTAACCCCATTTTTTGATTTATCAAAGAAATATTAGATTAATATAAAATTTTGATATTTTTCTAAAAAAATTGATTTTAAGGTGAATTATGAAATATACTTATTTTAAAAATACCATGATTTTTGTGGAATTATTAGTTTATAAGATTGATTTGGAAATGTATGAAAATATTTTTTAGAAAAAATATACATTTTATAAGTTATATTATAAATTTAATATCATTTATTCTAGTTTAAAAACCTATATTTAATGTTTTATAACTTAAGTAATATTTTTCTCATGAAATTGTTTTTAATATGTTATATAATTATTATTTTGAAATTAATTATTATCACTTTTATAAATTTATTCAAATTAAATATATTTAAAATTTAGTATCATGAAGTCCAAATTATATAATAAGTAAATTTTATTTTTGAATAAATGATAAGTAACTTGGGTAAAAACTAGCAATCGCGACAAAAGCTAAAATGGTAAAAGAAAAAAATATAAGAGTAAATAACCTCAAACATATTTAAAAAATATATAGGATTGTGTATTTGATTAATTTATTATCCTTTCACTTATCCACCCCATTATTTTTCAATTTTTGAGTCACTTTATTCAAGAGTGACTTCTAATTATGAAAAAGATATGGGTATTTACAAAAATTACATCCCTTTTCACTTATAAAAGGTGGTATCATCTTCCCACTTACACTCACACCAAAACCCCCTAATTTAAGCAAAAAATATACCCACACCTATTATTAACATGCCTATCCACATTAAACAGGTTCTGGTCTTCTCAAAATACCATCCCTCAAAGGTTTAACCCCCTTCATATAGGAGATAATCCAAGCTATGAGGAGGTTGATGCACTTACTTTTGAGTAAAGAGAATAGGTAAGGCTTAATTGTTTTAATTTTCAATCCCTCAAGACATAATTAAGATTATACACCTTATTTTATTAATAATTATTTATTAACTTTCCTATTTATTTCATGTTGGATAATAATATTATAATTGATGAGATTTTGAGGATTAATTATGGAACCCCCTCTCTTATTCTCTTGATTAAAACATTCCTTAAGTCATAAGGGACTTTGGTAACTCAAATATATTCCTTTGAGTTATGTAGCTTATTTTTAAATTTAACCTTAAACGTTTCCTATAATCAATGATATCATTTTACATATTATTTCCACTTTTATCTCTCCAGGGAAAATGAGTTTTTAATTCAAATCTCCTTTCATAAATTATTTTGTTTTTTGTAAAATTATAATATGTTTTTAATAATTCACATCACCTTAAGTGTTTATTTATATTAAATAGATTTTTATTCCAAGTACATGTTTTCACTTACTATAAATTTTCTCAATTTTTATTTTTAAATTCAATTATTTATCAATTAATGTGATTTTCATTATTTTTTTAAAGATAAGATTCGTTTCTATATTTTATGATTTAGATTTTTTTTCCATTTTTATCTTAAAAGGGATCCATTTTACATAATTTTATGTTTTATAAATCAAACTCTAAATGATTTTATGATGCTAATTTGTGGGTAATTGAATATTGTATCTATTGATTTTGTTTATGTGGTTATTTATGTGATACCTTTTGAAATGTAATCTGAAAGCCATTCTTATACCTAGGTTTTAATGATGTGATGATTAGATGTTTTCTTATAGAAAAAAGTGAATTTTTAATCTTTAAGTGAGTAGTGGGACCTATATATCCCTCTAATACATTGGGTAAATATTTACATCTCATGAGATAATGGTAAAATGAGTATTGATGCTCTATGAAAAATAGGAAATAACTTATTATTTTTAATTTTATATTGAAAATAAGTTGTGATCCATGATCAAATCTGAGATATAGGTTGTGATGTCTGATCCTCTATGAGAAATAGACCGTGATGTCTGATTCAAAATTTTGTGTTTTTATGCTTATATTTGTTCCACATTTCTTTGATATGAGAACATTCCATGTTCCTCACCTTATGATTTAATTTTTATATTTTCCCCATCTTCATAAATTATTTTATTTTTTGATCATATGAGATTATTTGTTGTTATATCTTTCCAGAAAACCCATTTTTATGACTCAATGTTCTTTTAATATGATATTTCTCTCCTACTTATGTCTTCTCATAATATTATAATCTCACCCTAGGTAACATTTTGATATGTTTATTTTTCTCGTACTAAGAATTTAGGCTCACCCATTTCTTTTGTTTCCACTTCTTAGGGAATGAGGATGAGTTTAACTTTGGATATGTTTAATATGAGACCTAGTATGATGAAATTATAGGTAAATATTCACTAGAATTTTGAAATAAGTAGCTTATATTGCTAGTAAACCTATCAATTCTTGGGATATTGAGATTATTAAATAATTTAATGTTTTAAATTTGGAAATGATGTAGAATAAAGGCTTTTTTGGGTTACCTCAGTTGACATCAGAGTTAAGGAATAATTATTTTTGGAGATTAGTTAAGTTACCTTTGGTACTAGAGTTAGATAGCCTTAGTGAAAACCCTTGAGAAGAGAATAAGTATAAGATGATATCTTGAAATATTGGAAAAGAATTAAGGAGGTATTTTTCATAGTAATACATCCCTATCTTGATATTGGAAAGTGGATATGGATTTGGAAGAGATTCACATAGTAGTAATCCCCTAAAAAATGGTTGGTTGAGCATGGGATCGATCATCACTCTAATGAATGATGAGTGGGCCTTAGGTTATATATCCAACTAGACAATTTTAGGGGATATGATTTTGTTGATCATATACTATAATTGAACCACTATGACAGATTAATTTCCTAGTTACTTTGATAGTTTTATATCTTAAATTATTATAGAGAAAGTTAACATTGATGACATTCCAATTGTAAGAGAATATACTGATGTATTCCTAGATAAACTACTTGGTCTTCCACCAGAGCATGGGGTTGAGTTCTTGATAAAAATTATACTTGGTTCTTTCCCATCTCAAAGAGACTATATAGGATGGATTTTATTTAATTGGGAGAATTAAACAAGAATCTAAAGGAGAATTTGGATAGTGGTTTTATCCACCCCAATGCTTCACCATAGAGAGCACCAGTCCTCTTTGTTAAGAAGAAAGATGAATTAATGCATATTTACATTGACTACAATGAGATTAATAAGATCACAATTAAGAATATTCATCCTTTACCCCATATCGATGAACTATCGATCAACTCATAGGAGATCTGTACTTCTTAAATATTGACCCTCAATTTGGATGTCATTAGTTAATGTTCAAAAGGGATGATATTTCCAAAATAGATTTTTGAATGAGATATGGGCACTATGAATTTATAGTGACATCATTTAGTCTGATTAATTATCCCTCAATCATCATTTATCTAATGAATAGATTATTTAGATACCACCTTTATCAATTTTTGGTTGTCCTTATAGATGATATTATCATATACTCAATGAAAAAGGAAGAGAACACAAATAATTTAAATATTTTGTTAAAGACCATGAGGGAGGAGAAAATATATTCAAAATTTATAAAGATTCATTTTTTTTGTAGAAAGTATCATTCTTATTGCATGTAATTATGAGAAAGAGAATATTAGTAGATTAATCAAAGAAGCATGTTATCAAGAAATGGCCCAAACAGACCACTGTAACTGATATCTATAGTTTTCTTGGGTTAGAAAGGTATTATTGATACTTTGTGAGAAATTTATCACAATGATAAAATCCACCAGCCAGTTAATATAGAGGGGATTATTGTTTCTTTGTATAAAGTAATGAAAATAAAGTTTCAAGGAACTGAAAAAGTGGATGGTCACTACTCCTATAATTACATTACCCTATAATGGAGAAGGGGTTGTAATGTATAGTGATGCTTAAAAAAGGGTTTTGTTTGTATCCTCATGTAGAATAATATGGTAATTAATTATGCCTAATTTTAGTTAAATAATAATGATAAAAATTACCCAATGCTTGATTTTGAGCTAGAAGTAGTGATTTTTTCATTAAAGATTTGGAGACATTATCTATATGGAGAAAAGTGTGATATATATATACATATAAATATATATATATATTGATTATAATAACTTGAAATATATATTCACATAGAAGGAGTTGAATATTCATCAAAATAGATGGTTTGAATTGATAAAATATTATGAATACCCAAAAAGTTACCACCTTGGGAAGGAAAATAAGATGGATAAGGATCTGAGCAGAAAATAATGCAACCTTATCTATAATGAGGATTGAAAAATTATTGGTACTCATGGATTTGAAAAGGATGAATCTTTAATTCATAAGGGAAAGTGATAATTTCTATCCATTTCACCTTGAAGTGTAATTTTTTAAATGATAAAAATAATTTAATATTTTTTAACTTTTTAATGTATTTCAAGTGTATTATATGCGTTTCTATTGAGTTTTATTGGAAATAAGGCATTCAAACTTAAGTAAATTTCAAACTAGGCTTAAAGGGACACTTTCTAAGGGTGTGATATTATGTAGAACCAACAATCTAGTAGTATATGACAAAACCCTCAGGACTCCAGAAGTAAAACTCAATAGTTATTAGAGTCCCATAGACTAGTTGGTGGGGAAATACAATAAAAAGGTAGTTCTAGCAACATTATCAGCTACACAGTGGAGGATACTAGGTATCCAATGGTGTTGAGATTGTTAGTCCTAGGAGGCATTTATAGTGGTAAAAAATAATACCGTTTGGTATTTAATGATTTGTTTCAACCCCTTAGACCCTGACACCCTATGGAGGCTATATAAAGAGGCTTTGGGAAACATGAAACTTCATTTAATTATAGTGTTCATCAAATGAAATGATATTTAATCATCAATGACTTCTAAATCTCCCAAGGTATTCAAAGTTCAATATTTCTCATCCTTTCCCAAATAAGAATCAAATTGCTCATCATCTGAGGAGATCAAGGAACCAAATTAATAAGGGGATATTCTTAAAACTACTTTATCCAAAGCACCAGTAACATTCATATTCCATCTTTTTTTTCCTCTTTCTCTCTCCAATTATTTAGCCTTTTGTATCAAACCTTAGTTCTCACTTCTTATACTAATATCTCTAAATTTTCTATCTTATCCCAAATATTTCATGAGAGAGTGAATTATATGTATTGTAAACGGATTAAAATTAATAAAGTTATATATTTATATTATCCATCTATTTATTTGGTTCTTGGTTATCCATTTAAACTAAGGGATTGCAGTTATTGTTATTCTGTTAAAAGCATGACTTTTTGAGGTTCTTAGTTTCTGCTAAAACCAAGGGGGTTTGGTTTCTTATTTCCTATTAAAACCAAAGGGTTTATTATATTGAGCCTCAAATTTTTTCTCATGGGGAAGAGATATAGGATCACCTTTTAGAATCTTTTCCAAAAATTATTTACCAAATTTACCATGTCTATTTAGATTCCATATTTTAATGTCTACAATGCTTGTGCTAAAATTTCCTTGTATAAATTTCCATTACACTTTAATTTGATCATTATCTCATTCTTGTATTACATCGTTTTATCTTTTATAACATATATTTTATTTATTTGATTTTTTTAAATAGAAATTAACCCCTTATTTACATTTCTCTGATACAATAATTGGTATTAGAGGGTTATTTGAATTTATTTTAAAATCTATTTTTGAAAATCCTTTTTTCTTATTTTCAAAATTTGGTTTTGATTTTAAAATATTATTCAATTTTAAAATTTAGATCTTAAAATTTAATCTAATAATTATATGCATGATTCTTTATATGATGGCTCAAATTATTTATATCGAAAACTCACATTTCGATTTTCCTTAGAAGTATTAAATATCTAGTTTGGAAGATGGTTATGCATGGTTATAATCCTATAACAGAACCTGAAGATAAATGGACCCCTTAATATATATATTTATACTTTTGAATTAAATGTTAAAGATATTATTTCATTTAATTATGGTTTAGAAGATAATGATTTCAATATAATATATTTTTGAAAAACCACCAATTAAATTTTGAAATTACTTTGAATCACACATAATTTCATGATTAAAGTCAAAGACACTAGATTTGATATGTATCATTAAGATTTTAAAATTTTCTCTATGCATGTAAATTAATCTATTAATAGTATGTTTATTCATTTCACTAACATTTTAAGTGGTATAAAATCTCTCAATGATGACTTATCCAAATAAATTCTTGTGAATAAAATCCAGTGTTTTTTACCTAGTTCATGGGATACAAAAGTAACAATAATCCAAGAAGCCAAATACATAAAAAAATATGGTGTTTGAAAAAATCATCATATTCTCAATGACATATACAATAATTATGAAATACAAATATATACAAGAAGAAATTGTGGTCAATAAATCCAAAAATAAAATTTATTTTAAAGAAATAAAAAATGGTGATTCTTTCAAAAGTGATATAGATAATTCTAGATAACTTGAAAAAATTGTCAAAAATATGTACAAACTCCCAACAATAAGTAATCATCCCGAAATTCCAAAAATCAATATCTAATTTATGTTTAAAAATTTGAATGTTTCAAATGCAATAAAAAGGGTTATATAAGACCTAATTTTCCAATCTTCAAAAACAGGTTAAAATATAAGAAAAAAGGTAATACAATTATGAATGTTTTGACTTGGAGTGATTCATCCTCATCAAGATATGATAGTCCAAATTTTTATATGGTACATGTTGATGAATATGTCAAGGTTACTACTCATATTCCTATTTCTTCCTCTTCTTCTTCTTTCTCCTTCAGTCACCAAAACTATAAAACTTAAAATATTCCTAAGATCAGGATTAAAAAGGCTATCATCAATTAAATTTTTATATTGATATATTTAGAAGAAGTATAAAAAATTGGTTGAATAAAAATATCACATTTTAATTCAAAAGGATATTATTTTAAAAGAAAATGATGATTTGGTTTTTAAATTAAAAAAACAACCTGATGTTGAGGTTTTCAAAACCTAAATCAAGGATATTAAAATATCTCTTTATAAATTGAACCAAGTTGGAAAAAATATTAATACGATCCTTGGTTCTCAATGGATTAAAATAAATAATCATGGATTTTGTTTTTCAAATGATAATGAGACTTCTTAAAAAACCACTAATTTTATGAAAGGTGTTTCTCAAAATAAAATTTTATAATAGTTTCTCAAATATAGTTATATTATCTATGAATGTTCTTGAAAAAAAGAATAGATATGGAAGATAAAAATTGATCTATATTTATTATCTTTTTTAAAAATCTAAGAATGTTTGGGTCTCTAAATATCTACATTCCCATGTTTATGGTTCTAATTTTTTTCCTTGCCTAAATTTTTTTCTAACATTATTAGAACATCAAGGGTACGAAAATGAAAAAAATTGATATCATATAGGTAATATTAATATACCTTAATTTATCTATAATTTAGTAGAAATACAATAAAAGGATTATCCAACTCAAAGAAGGATGTTGTCAAAAGGAAAATACAGGAAGCTGTGACTTAAAATAAAATCAAGGAAGTATCTTTCTTACATTATTTATGTGTTTTGTTTAGGTAGAGTTATTTTAATGATCTTATCTCTTTCTACTCTCTCTTTTTACAAGAATTTTATCAAGTTATATCTTATTCTTAGGCCTGTTATATCCATAATTTATTTTCTTAAAAACATGTTTTAAATTGTCTATTTTTTTGGCTTGGTATTTTTAAATTATTTTCAAATTATTTCTTAAATCCTTGAAAAATATTTATAATTTGTTAAAAAATCCATATCTTAAAAATTTATATTTTTATATGATTTTTTTTCATATATTTCCTTGTATTTTTTTACTTAAAAATGAACTTAATTATTTTTATCTAATGGATTCTTGAGCTTAATTGTTTTATCTATTTATATTTTGAAGAATGATAGTTATTAAATCCCCTTTCTTTAATATACCTTTATTTTATTAAAGGGAAATTAAAATTTGTTATTATGCAAAAATTGTGTTCAATTTCTATTATCCTGGCTTATCTGTTTAACCCTATTTCTTTTTAAGTTCTTTTTTGATAATCTCAAAGGGATAAAAGTTTTTTATGGAGGATAAAGATAAAAGAATAAAAATTTCAAATAGTGTTTTATCAAGGAGATAACTTTGTATCATAGAATCCTAAAGGGGAAGACATGGTTTCAAAATTATTTAGTAACTTCTTCCTTTTTATCTTTTCCCTCATCCTTTATTTTTATATCATGTGTTTTTCATCATCAAAAGTGGGAGATTGTTATTGTAAGAACCTAGTTTTTCACTTAGGTATGGATCCTTTAAAATTTTGGTCTAAATCTTTACTTTGGACCTAATATGGATGCCTAATGAGTTAGTTAAGGTTATGAGGGTGTTAGAGTCTTGTTCGGAGCTCAGAACCCATATTTTTGGAGGAAAAAAACTATGCGTACGACTTAGAGTAATACATGAAGAAAGCGTTTTTTAAGATAATGGCACTTCGCACAGTTGGCGCAAAACTGTACAACCAAACTGTACGAAAACCCCTTTTTCCCAAGTAACCGTGCATGGGTGGTGTACGGTTTGATCAAATAGTGGGGAGGAAGACTTTTTGGGTAGAACCATCTCACACAGTTTTCACACAGTTTGAAAAACTGTGTGTAGGCTAAAAACTTATGTAAAATGTCCAAAATGACCTTAATGATATATTAATACTCCTCCTTCCTCCTAATCTAAGAACCAGCAGGATTTTTATCCCTTTTCACCCATTTGGATCTTTTTGAAGGCCAAATATAGGGATCAAGATATCCCCTTCATTTGAAATTCGATCGAGCTTCCGTTCGTCACGTTGGATTCGCAATGGTAAGTACTTGAGTCCTATTTAGCTTTTCTTCTACTCTTTCACCCTTGACCTAGATATCTCCATGTGAGCATTTTTCACCTTTTCTTAGATATAATCCAATCCAAGGAAAATAAAGGTCCAATAATGGAGTAGAAGACTCACACAACCCTAAGGTGGATGGTCTATAACTCATCCCTAAAGTTCATTGTTTTTGGAATGTTCATGTGGGGCCCATCAGTTTAGTTGGAAAATGTTTCTTAAATTAGCATGCCATGATTATACTTGTTAGAATCGTATGGTTATACTCATTTCAAATATATGATTAGTTATTAGTGGTTTCACCCACAAATCAATCCGCCCCATGTCAAAGGTTATGCCATAATTGGGTTTTTAGTGTTTCGGCATATTTGAGCCACCGTTCGGGTGTACCTTTACTTAACATTTCTAAAGGTGAGTCTTCTTATTATAAATGTATTTTTATTACTGAGAATTTCATAATGGAATGTACCATGTATGCTCACCACTTGACCTACCTAAGTTATGTTCTTTTAAATAATTATTAAATGTGAAATGTGAAATAGAAAGTGTACTAAGTATATAACATGGACTTAATAAAAGAGATTGAATAAAGGTTACATGCCCATAGCACCCCTTTCCATATTTATGGAAGGTAGTGGAGTGAACTTCAATAATTTATTATGGCCTAATGGTTAACTAAGTATTGAATAAATTGTTTCAACTCTACTCGACCTATTTACACTAATGGAAGTCAATATTTGAACCAAATGAATTGCTACATGATTACAATATAAAATAGGAATAGACTGACTTGAGCTCAGCTTAGATTCTGAGAGGAGAATACCTTAAGTCTCGGGAACCCCATTCCAATTCAAGGATACGGTTTGCTTACGCCTAGGATTCGAGACTATTCTATTCCTTGGATGCCCGGTATACTACCGTTGGGTACCTTTCTTTATTATAGGATACCTCAAATACACTTCTTGGATCTAGCATTGACAAGTAGGTGCCACAATGAAATCCCATAGGTCCATATCATTTCTTAGCCCCATTTTACCTTGGTCGATAACCTTGGACTTGGTAGGCTCCATATTGTGGAATGCCTTGGATTAAACTCCTTGGATTACACTCTTACCCCTTAGATAGACTCAGATACTACTGATTTAGATTTCTATGAGTTTATGTTACATTGGTTTTTACCCTATAACTCCCTCATTGGATATCATTGTCTGGTTTCCATGTTACGTCTTGGGAACTTCACTACTTATAGTATCAAAAGGTGATGTCAGTGTTGGCTATGCCTCACATGATCTATTAACATTAAATGGTAACTATTTAATTAATGAATTGGTTACGTGTTTAGACACCAACCAAGGGATGAAGTAGGTACTTGGTTATTTAGTTATATTGTATTGATTGCTTTACTTTATATATATATATATATATATATATATGAATGCCTGCAAACAGCTATATTCCATTACACGAGCTAGATTTTATAGACACCATTGGTGGTGGCCCACTGAGATTTATATCAAACCCTCTTCGGGTGTCGCTTGGTACCCGTATTAGATTACATGGTTGTAGGTATTGACAAAGGGAAACATGCAGCTTCCAATACTTGATTATGTTATGATAGGATGAATCTTGATAGCGGATGACCAAGTAGGATCTAAGGATGCTTGGATTAGACTTTGTTTTCTTTTACCTTGTGAAACATGTTATTCCTATTATCTTATATCCATGCTTTCAAGTTTTTTAGTGACATGCCATTACATCATCACCACTCCAGTTGATATAGTTATTGTTATTCTTGCTTATTTATTGCATCAGTTTTCTTCTTCTATTTATTTTTATTTATTCCATTGTTTACTATTTCATTATATTCCTTTTTCTATGCTACACTATGATAATGAGGGCATAGTCTTTCCACAGACACACCCTAGCCCCTCACTTCTAGTCGGCAGCCTCTGGCGTTTGGGAAGATGCATTGAGGCCATGTGGCCCACCGGGATCGGGGCACCCGTTAAGTGGAATCCGGGTCCGAGTCATCAGAAAGTGGTATCATAGGTGGTTTCTTTTCTTGCTTGACTATTTGGATTCAATATATTAGAGAATAGGAATGATTGGGACTTGGTCATAAGCTATGCTTGGGTGTTTTAAACCCATGTTTGGTGTAAAATCTAAGTTACCAAAAAATGCAATTGTTGATCTATTTTGACTATTACAGTTGATATTATTCCTCCGTTGGGTGAATCAAATGTTGTGTGGTGTTGTTGGTTATTACTCTTTGGGAATTTATTTCATAATTGTCCTGATAATATGAGGGAAAATAGTATTGGTACATGAATCATCATATGCACCTAGAATTCACACGTCATTTATATTGCCATGCCATATAGGTGCATTTCACTGCTTTCCATTTCTTGATATTCCTGTGATTGTTGAGTGATGTTGTGATAGTTGTTTGTACTAGTATTACTTTGGCTTCGATTGTGTGATTGTATGTCTCAATTCACGAGGTGTATGGGCCCTCATGGGTTGGGATGAGTAATTTTTTGAGTCAAGCCATTATGCTATAAGTAAATGGGTTTCATTTTTACTGATTGGTGTATTAGCACTAATTCATCGGTAATGACTATCCATTATAAAGTGAATACTGAAAGAAAAAATTAATTGGTTTCACATCCTTATTTTACTTTGTCATGTTTATGAAAGGTAATAGAGTGAACCTAAGAATTAACTATGAAATGACATAAAACTTATACTTGAGCACTTACCAATACCTAGTCGTCTAAGCAGGTAGTTTAGGTATTACGACTTGGGTAGTGAGTTTTCTTACGATATTTTTATACTAGTGATGCTATCTCATTTCTTCTAAGATTGTTATAATGTGTGTTCTTGGAATTTTTAGACCAATTATACCATGACATCCTCATGTCGTTCACTAGGAGGGTGGTGACGACCATGCTCCAGACATGGTGGGCCTTGAGCCGCCAGTCTTACTTTCAGGAGTGCCAATTGAGGCACTGCCTACTATACCTAATTTGGTCACTGATTCACAAGTATGCTATAGTTTCCTATGTCTGATGCAGTCCATGAAAGGTGCTCCATGGGTTTCACCTACGATGGATGATCTAACCATTGAGTTCCAACAGCAACATCCTACTAATTTTTTAGGGGATGGCGGATTTTAGGATGATGAGTCTTGGATAGAGGCAATGCTGTCTATCTTTGAGCATCTAGAAACACCTCTAGAGTGGATATTCAATCTTTATACATACTTGATATAGGATTTGTCCAAGAATTGGTGGGATGTCGTTACCCAGGCTGGGTGTCATCTGAGCATGTTTTGGGTTGACTTCTAGACTACCTTCTATGATATGTTCTTTCCTCTGTCATTGAGAACTGACAGAGTAGAGAGTTCATGAATCTCGAGTAGGGTTATATGTTAGTTATGGAATATTCATCACGTTTCACTGGTTTACAGTGCTTTTTACCGCTTCTAGATTTTGATGAGCTTTCATGTGCTAGACGATTTGAGGATGGGATCCAGTACGCCATCGAAACTCAGGTGAATGTATTAGCCTTCCAACATTCTATGCAATAATTGATCATGAACTTATCACTAAGCATAACCTGAGGGATGAAGAGAGTACTAGGTTTAAAGGATCAGGGTCACATCAGGTCATTAGTTCTTCTGGTGGTAGGAAACGTTCTCTTGAGGTTTGTCGTCAGGGTAGTGGAAGCCATAGTATCCAGTTTGATAGCTCTATAGTGTGTCATCAGTGTGGAAAACTAGGGTATAAGAAGACCCAATGTGGTAGAGACCCTATAGAGTGCTGGGATTGTGTCCATATGGGTCATATTTAGACTTTTGTAGGACCTTTCCACCAACTTCGAGTGGAAAAAGATTAGCTTCAGCTCCACCTTCAGTAGCGAGTTCTTTTGCATCATGTCAGGCGGGGAGTTGGAGTAGCACTGATAGGTCTGGCTGAGGAGGAGGTCGTAGCCATGGTAGTCTGATACCTAATCACCAGTAGTTCCAGCAGAGCAGCCATGATCATGGTAGTCCATCTATTTCATAGGTCCATGGATCAGGTCAGTTTCATGCCTTACAACCGATACCCAAGGATCAGGCTATGGGACCATCTACAGTACGAGGTACTATTCTAGTAGCCTCTACTATTGTCTCTGCTTTATTTGATACAGGTTATTCAAACTCTTTTATTTAAGTATCTATCCCGAAAATTCTCAGACTATAGATACATTATCACTATGGTGTAATGAACCTTGATACACTATTGGGAATACAGATAGAGGGAATACGTCAGTACATAGACTGTCCCCTTGAGGTAGGTAGTTACCCGTTCTTGTAGAATCTCTTTGTTCTTGAGATGAAGGGATTTTATTTCATTCTTGGGATGTACTAGTTGGTCTACTATCACACCTTTTTATACTGTTATCGCCGAAGGGTTTCTTTTACATTACCATAAGGCAATATTTATCTTTTCAAGGGTGAGTGGGATGTCTTGGTTGGGAGAGCGGGACCGACGCTTCATGGGATAAGTGGAGTGACCACCCAGATTGAAAATATTTTCATGGAGGATCAAGGTTTTCTTCAAACTGATTTCCCATTAGTAGTTGAACATTTCAAGAAAGTATTTCCTGATGAATTTTCTATATTACATCTTGATGTAGAGGTATAGTTTACAATAGAGATTGTTCTAGGAGCAACTCCAGTGTCCATTCCTCATTATAGGATTCCACCTACTGAGCTTTAGGATATCAAGTGGAAGATAGAGTACCTAGAATCCAAAGGATTTATATGGCCTAGTACATCCTCTTGGGGTTAAACTATGCTTTTCTCTAAGAAGGTGGATGAAACTATTCATTTATTTCTGGATTACAGAAGGTTGAACTAGCTTAAAGTCAAGCACCGATATCCACTTCCTCGAATAGATGATCTATTTGACCAGATCTAAGGAGAAAAGGTTTTATCTATGACTGAACTGAGACCAAGTTATCATCAGTTGTGAGTCAGATCATTAGACATACCTCATATAAGAAGGTTTGGTCTGTATGAGTATCTTTTTATTCCTTTCGGTCTTACGAACGTGCCTTCCATTTTCATGACTTTGATGAATAGGTTTTTCCATCCCTATTTGGACTCTTTTGTCTTGGTATTTATGGATCATATCTTGGTGTATTCGTGAACTCGTAATGACCATTCCAAACATCTTGAGATCATTCTGAGTACATTGATAGAGAATCAGCTTTATGACAAGCTTGATAAATTTGAATTCTAGATTGACAAGGTCCACTTCTTAGGCCATATTATTTCAGAATCAGGAGTATATGTTGGCCTTAAAAGGTTTGTATTGTAGTATCCTGGGAATATCCTAATAACTTGTTTGATATCAAGAGTTTCTTATGGATTTCTGGATATTAGAGGCATTTCATATAGGAATTCTCACGTCTTTCTTCACCTCTTAATAGACTTACAAAGAAGGGTGTTAAGTTACTGTGGCCAGAAGCATGTGAGGAAGCCTTTTAGGAGATGAAAGGGAGGCTTGTCTCAGTACCTATTCCAATTCTTCTAGAACCTGGTAAAGGTTATATCGTCTTATTCAATGCATCAGAAATTGTCCTTGGAGTAGTGTTGATGCAGAAATACAAAGTCATTGCATACAGATCTTAGTAGTTGAGGCCTCATGAGATAAATTAACCGACACATGACCTCGAGATAGAAATAGTTTTTCATTCCATATATTTCTGGAGACATTATCTCTTGGGTGAGAACTTTTTGGTATATACAGATCACAATAGCCTCATGTATATCTTTTCTCAATGTGAATTTAACCTCCAAAAGTGAATATGGGTTGAATATCTAAAATCATTTGATTTTGAGCTTACTTATATGCCTGGAAAATGCAATACGGTTGTAGATGCACTAAGTCAAAAAACTCAAACATAGGCCATATAGGAATACAATGATGAATGGAAGTTAATGACACTCTTTTCTAAACTTCATCTGGAGTTTCATGATATTCACGAGAAATCTTACCTCTCATCCTTAACAGTTACCTCTTCCCTCCTTGAGAAGGTGAAGAGTAGGTAGTTTTCATATCCTAAAGGTTTGGTTCTCCATGAGAGTATATCAGGAGATAACCGACCTCCGTATTGGTCTATGGATAAAGATGAAATCTTGCATCTATGTGGACGTATCTGGGTTCCTGAAGACGTGAGAGAGGAGTTGATGAAAGAGTCCCACACTTCTCAGTGGTCAGTTCATCCAAGAATCTCGAAGATGTATCGAGATATGAGATGCTAGTATTGGTGGCCTAGGATGAAACATTACATTTTAGGCTTCATCACTAGGTGTTCCACCTGTCAATAGGTGAAGGCAGAGCACTAGAGACCAACAGACTTGTTACAGACACTTCCAGTCCCAGAATGGAAATGGGAAGATGTTGCTATGGATTTCGTAGTTGGCTTACCTAGGTTGCTGAGGGGTAGTGATGATATCTAGGTATTCATTGACCGACTTCAAAAATCATACCACTTCCTTCCTATTTGAGATAATTTCTCAGTTGATGAGATGGGAAGGCTGTATATCCATGAGATCATACGACTACACAGAGTTCCATGTACTATTGTTTCAGATAGGGATGCTTATTTCACTTCACAGTTCTGGAAAGGTTTGTAGAAAGCTATGGGAACTTAGGTGATTCTAAGAACAACTTTCCACCCTCAAACTGATGGATAATAAAAATAGAAAATATAGGTTTTGTAGGATAATCTCTGATAATGCACCCTTGATTTTGGCGGTTCTTGGGAGAAGCATATCCCTCTCATCGAGTTTGCCTTTAATAACAATTTATTGGTGACGATTCAGATGGATCCTTTTAAGGACTTATAAATTAGGCCATACCATTCAACCTTTTGTTGGATAGAGGTAGGTGAGGTAGCCCTACTAGGTCCTCATCTCATCTAGGAGACTTCAGAACATGTTTAGCTAATCAGGAAGCGTATGACTACTGCTCAGTCTAGACAGAAATCTTATGCCAATCGCTGTTGATGACCTCTTGAGTCTAAGGTTGGGGATCTTATTTTTCTTTGGGTATCACCTACAATAGGGCATAGACAGTTAAGAAAGCATATAAAGTTGTCACCTCATTACATTAGACCATTCAAGATTCTAGAGAGAGTCAGGCCTGTAGCTTATCGGTTACTACTACCTCAGAGGTACTGTGCCATGAATAGTGTCTTTCATGTCTCATAGCTTCGACAATATCATGATTACCCATCTCATACCTTTGATCCTAATGAATTTGAGTTAGAGTCTGATGATACCTTTTAGGAGTATCCAGTACACATCGTTGAACGAAGCATGAAGGCTCTCTGAGGAAATTCTCTCCCTCTCATACAGGTGCTATGAAAGCATGGCCGAGTATAGGATGAGACTTGGGAGAGGGAAGTCAAAGTACATTCCCAATGGCCATATCTATTCTAAGATAGTGTTTCCTTACCCTTATATGGATAACTCGGGGGTGAGTTCTTTTAAGGGGGAAGACTGTAAGAACCCATTTTTTCACTCAGGTATCGATCCTTTAAAATTTCAGTCTAAATCTTTAATTTGGACCTAATAAAGATGCCTAATTAGTTAGGTAAGGTTTCCATGGTTTTTGGGGCTTGTTCGGAGCCTAGAACCCATCATTTTAGAGGAAATAGACTTTGCGCACGACTTGGAGTAAACCGTGCAGGATTTCCACATGGTTTGCCAAACTGTGCGGAAGGTATTTTTTCAGATAGTGGAACCTCGCACGGTTGGTGCACGACTATTCAAGAAAATCATGCAAACACCCCTTTTTCCCAGGTAACCGTTCATGGGTGGTGCAAAGTTTGATCAAAATGTATGGAGGAAGACTTTTCAGGCAAAACCGTCTCGAACGGTTTGACAAACCGTGCGGAAAAACCATGAGCTGGCTAAAAACCTGTGTAAAATGTACAAAACACCCTTAATTATCTATTAATCCTCCTCCTTCCTCATAATATAATAACCGATGGGAGTTTACTCCTTTTTAACCCATTTGGATGTTTTTGAAGGCCAAAGGTAGGGATCAAGATATCTCCTTAATCTGACATCTGATCGAGCTTCCGTTCATCACATTGGATGCACAACAGTAAGTAATTGAGTCCTATTTAGCCATTCTTCTTCTGTTTCACGCTTGACCTAGATATCTCCATGTGAGTGTTTTTTACCTTTTCTTAGATCTACTATGATTCGAGGCAAATCAAAGGGCTGATAATAGATTATAAGACTTGTAAAACCCTAAGGTGGGCGGTATATAACTCATCCCTAAAGTTATTTGATTTTTAATGTCCATGTGGGGCCTACTATTTTCTTTGGAAACAGTTTATTAAATTAACATGCCATGATTATACTTGTTAGAATAATATAGTTATGCTAATTCCAAATATGTGATTAGTTTTTAGTAGTTTCACTCACAACTCAATCCACCTCATGTCAAAGGTTATGCAATAATTGGTTTTTTAGTCATTCGACATATTTGATCCACCATTCGGGTGTGCCTTTACTAAACCTTTTTAATTGCGACTCATCTTATTATAAATGGATTTTTATTACTGAGAATTTTATAATGAAATGTACCATGTATGCTCACCACTTGACCTGCATAAGGTAATTGCTTTCAAATAATTATGAAATGTGAAATGTGAAATGGATAGTGTACTAAGTTTATAACTTGGCCTTAATAAAAGAGATTGAATAAAGCTTACATGCCCATAGCACCCCTTTCTATGTTGATGAAAGGTAGCGAAGTGAACCTCAATAATAATGGATAAATAAGACTTGAATAAATAGTTTCAACTCTACTTGACCTATCCACACTAATTGAAGGAAAGACTTGAACCAAATGAATTGCTACATGATTACAATATCAAATAGGAATTTACTGACTCGAGATTGACTTAGATTCTGAGAGGAGAATACCTTGGGTCTTGGGAACCCCATTCCGATTCAAGGATATAGTTTTCTTATGTTGATACCCACCTATACTTTGGTTCTTTTCTATTCCTTGGATGCATGGTATACTACTGTTGGGTACCTTTCTTTATTACATGATACCTTAGATACCCTCCTTGGATCCAACATTGACTAGTAGGTGCCATGGTGAAAGCCCATTGGGCCCTATCTTTTCTTAGCCCCATTTTACCTTGGTCGATCACCTTGGACTCTATAGGCAACTTATTGTGGAATCCTTTGGATTATGCTCCTTGTATTACACTCTTACCCCTTAGCTAGACTCGGATACTACTGAGTTAGATTTCCGTGAGTTTACATTACCTTGGTTATTACCCTAGAACTAACTCACTGGATATCATTTTCTGGTTTCCTTGTAACGTCTTGGGACCTTCACTACTTGTAATATCACAAGGTAATGTCAGTGTTGGCTATGCCTCACGTGACCTATTAACATTAAATGGTAAATGTTTAATTATTGAACTGGTTATGTGTTCAGACACTAGCCAAGGGCCAAAGAAGGTACTTGATTTTTTAATTATGTTGTACTTCTTTCATTAATTTATATATATATGCATGCCTGCACACTGCTATATTCCCTTACATTGGCCAGATGTTATATACACCATTGGTGATAGCCCACTGAGATTTATCTCACACCCTCTTAGGGAACCATTTGTTACCTGGAGTAGATTACATGGTTGCAGGTATTGAAAAAGGGAAGCATGCATCTTCCAATACTTGATTGTGTGCTGATAGGGCAGAGTTTGATATCAGATGACTGAGTAGGATATCAGGATTCTTGGAGTAGACTTTGTTTTGTTTTACCTTTTGGAACATGTTATTCCTATTGTCTTTTATCCATTCTTTCCATTTTTCTAGTGACATGATATTACATCATCACTGCTCCAGTTGATACACATATTATTATTCTTGATTATCTATTGCATCAGTTTGCTTTCGATATTTATTTATATTTCTTTCATTGTTTACTATTCCATTATATTCCTTCCACAATGTTACACTCTTCTAATGAGGAAATAGTCTTCTCATGGACACACCCTAGGCCCTCACTACTATTCAGTAGCCTCTGTCATTCAGATAAGATGTGCTTGAGGCCATGCGGCCCACCGGGCTCGGGGCACCCGTTAAGAGGCATTTGAGTCCGGGTCATCACAGTTGTAACTATAAGTGTAATTATTTTAATGATCATAAATACTTTAATTTGTTTCTAACTTGTTTAATGTGTTCCTAGTGTATTTTATTTGTTTCTATTGAGTTATAATGGTAGGAAGGCATCCAACCTTAAGTTAGCTTAAAAATGGCTTAGAGGACCACTTTCAAAGTGTGCACAATAGTGTAGCATCGTCTAGCTGGTAGCATATTAAATAACTCTTAGGACTCCAAAAGGTCCACCAAATAGTTGGTGGAGTCCCACTAGCTAGACGGTGGGAGCAAGAATTGAGTAGGTAGTTCCAGCAACACCACTAGCTACCCAATGGAGGTTCCTGGGTATCCGATGATGTCAAGACTGTTAGTTTGAGGTGGGATTTTTGATGGTCAAATAGAATCCAGTTCAGGTCTTTAATGATTTGGATTTACCCCATGGACCCCAGAACCCTATGGAGGATATATAAGGTATTTTTATGAGGGATATAACTTCATCCAATTCTAGTGTGCATCAAACAAAATGATCTTTGATCTTAAATATCTTCTTAATATCCCAACAACTTTAAAGTTCAATCTTCATAATCCTTTACTGAAGGATAATTAAAGTGTTCATCATCCAAGGAGATTAAGGAACTGAATAATGTAGGGGTTATTCTTAAAACAACTCCATCCAAAGTGCCAACAACATTATTGTTCTATCATTTTCTGCCTCATTCTCTCTCTTTCCATTGATAATTTTGTATAACCCTTTGTCTCTTATCTTTTTCTCTATCAATTTATATATTTTTATAGTTCTTTCAAGAAATATTAAAGTATGTGCATTGAAAAGGGATTTCAATTAAGAAGCTATATATTTATCTTATCCCTTTATTTCTTTGGTTCTTGGTTATCTATTCAAAATAATAGATTAAGGTTAATTCTATTCTATTAAAATTAATAGTTTTTTGAGGTTCTTAGTTTATGATAAAATCAAGGTTTTTTGGTTTCTTTATTTCCATTCAAACCAATGGGTTTATTATATTGAACCTCACAATCATTCTCATGGAAAACATATGTAGGGGTACCTTTGATTATTATTGTAGAACTTTTTTTTATCAAATTTCTCATTCTATTTACATTATGAAGTTTAATTTATGAAACATATGTGCTTAAATTACCCTATTTTAATTTCTTCTATGCTTTAGTTTGATTATTATCACATAATTTTATTATATAACGATATCTTGTAAAGAATAAATTTTATTTATCCATTTTTTAAAGTAAATGCACCCCTATATTGCTATTTCTCCAATCAAACACTATCTTTCCCAAATGAATTCTCAAACATCCATTTATAAAAAGATCAAAGAATCCTAGAAAGATTATTTAGAGCTGAAAAAATGTATCTAATACTCAAGATTTCAAATCTGATAAATATGAAGTTATAAGGTTTGGAAATTAAATATTTGTACCATAAAAACCAAAATTGAAGAAAGAAATTTTGGAAGATGCACTTAACTTATCCTTATTTATTGATCTAAGAAGTATGAAGTTGAATAGAGACCTGAAAAAACTTTTTATGGGATGGAATGAAGATATATATTGTAGAATAAGTATCTTGATACTTTTAATTCCATCAAATCAATTCTAAATTATAAAAGTATAGGGTTATGTCACAAATATTACCCATATAGGTACTAAATAGAAAAAAATCACCATGTATTTCATCATAGGACTCCTCAAAATGTCTGAATCCCATAATGATATTAGGTTTATAGTCGATAGACACAAAATTTCATCACATTTTATTACCATTAAATAATATTTATCCCTTAAAAAACTCACCAAGATATATATAATGGAAGTGGTAAGGCTACATAGAGTACCACTATTCATTATATCTGACCAGGATCCAAGGTTTGCCTCAAGATTCTAGAGAATCCTTCAGAATGAATTGGAGATAGAGTTGAGTTTCATCACTGTTAATCATCCTTAGATGGATGATTAGTCTGAAAGGAATATTTAAAATCTAGAGGATATCTTGAGATCTCGTTTGATGGATTTCCAAGGATGTTGGGACGAATGAATACCCCTTGAAGAGTTCTCATATAGAAATAATTTCTATTATAGAATTCAGATGGAACCATATGGGGCCCTTTATGGGATGATAAACAAGACTCCAATATGCTGGGATGAAGTTGGAGAGAGGAATCTGATAATTCTTGACCTAGTCCTAAAATTATGGAGAAGTATCAAACCATTTAAGGATATATAAAAGTAATAAAAAGTCAATAGAAGAGTTATAAAAATAATCATTGATGTGATATATAGTTTAAAGATGGAGAAAAGGCATCCCTTTGAATATATCCATGGAAGTGGGTTATGATATTTGAGAAGAAAGGGAAGGTGATCCCTAGATATATCCATATTTTCAAGATCCTTATTCATGTAAAGGTCATATCCTATCGATTATCACCATATCCATACCTCTATCTTGTTCTTGATGTATTCCATATATCATTTTTGAGAAAATTCATACCATATCCATCACATGTGTCGAGATTTGAAGATTCTCCCCTGAAACATGACCTTTCATATAATGAACAACCTAGGGAAATATTGGATCCAAGAGAGATGGTCTGGAGAAAAAATAACACCAATCTAGTAAAATTTATTTGGTGAAATCATAAGTTTTATGAGGCAAAATGATAACTTAATTATGCAATGAGATAAAAATACCCTATATTTTTTTTCTTTTATGTCAGAAAATTTTGAGGAAAAAATTCTTTTTAAGGGGGGTAGAATGCAATGACCTGATTTTTAGGAAAATATTCATCTATAAATAAGAACTATGTTTGACCACTTACTCCACACACAAAAAAACTAGAAAAAAATATTTTAAGGTATCCATAGAATTGGAAAGTATAAATAGTCGAAATGGAATTATGAAATATATTTTTATATAAAGAACAAAAAAATAATGTTCACTTTAAATATCGACTCAACCAGTGATTCTAAGAAACTAATAAAAACTATCTTTTTAAAATTTATTTTTTTATATTATAAATAATTTTGGTATGACTAAAGGATTAAATATAGTTTAATTATTAATTTATACAAAATGGGAAGAATAATAGATAATATACCAAAAGTCGTTTTCCTATAAAAAGTAGTTTTCACTATATTTTATGTTTTTAATTAAAAAATAAAATTTATAAATCTTAGGATTTTAATTTTAATAAATTAACCTCATTGTTTTATTTATCATTTCAATATTATCTTAATATAATTTTTTTTGATATTTTTCTAAAAAAATTGTTTTTAGGTGAATAGTGAAATATACTGTTTTTACAAATACCGTGATTTTTTTGAAGTTATTAGGTTATAAGAATTATTTTTAAATTTATGAAACCCTTTTCTAGAAAAATATACATTTAGGAGTTATATTATAAATTTTAAAACATTTAATCTAGTTTTTAAACCTATATTTAATGTTTTAGAACTTAGTTAATTTCTTTATCAAGAAATTATTTTAGTACAATATATACTTATTACTTTAAACTTATTTTTTTAAAATTTTATAAATTTAATCAAGTTAAATGGTATTAAAATGTTTAATTAATAGGACCAAATTATATAATTAGGACCATTATATTTTTTATTCATAAATGACATGTTACTTAGGTAAAAACTAGTTACTGTAGTAAAAGCCAAATGGTAAATATAAAAATCTAAGAGTAAATGAACTCAAACATGTTTAAAACATATGTAATAATGTGTAGTTGAGTCATTTATTGAACTTATCAATTATAATATTCATTTTTCATCAGTTTTGGAGTCACATTCCTAGAGAGATATTTCCCATTATTAAAAATTTATGGGTATTTACATAAATGAAATTCCTTTTCACTTATAAAATTGGCTCTCCTCTCCTCACTTCCCCTCAAACCAAAACTCCCTAAATTTAGCAAAAAATATATAAAACCCAATCCTAAATAATACTGTAACACTTATAGAGGTTTTTGTCTTCTCAAAATACCATCCCTCAAATGTATAACCCTATTTGAAAATGAGATAATTCAAGTAGTGAGGAGGTTGAAGCACATCCTTGGAAATCAAGAGAAAAGGTAAGGGTTAATTATCTTAATTTTCAATACCTTTATAAATACTTCTTATTAAAAAACATATTTTCTTTATAATTTTGTATTAACTACCCTGTTACTTTCATTTGGTATAATAATCTTACATTTGATGAGATTTTAAGTATCATTTCTGGAACTCACTCTTATATTATTTTGATTCAAACATTCCTTGAGTTGTAAGAGAATTTGGTAACTCAATAGTTTATTTTGAAATAAACCTTTAATGTTGCCTATATTAAATGATATTATTTTACATATGATGTCCAATTTTATCTATCTGGGTAAAATTATTTCTTAATTAAAATATCCTTCAATGAATGATTTTATTTTCTATAAAATTAGAACATGTTTTGAATAATTTTCATACTCTTAAGTGTTGATTTATATTAAATGAATTTTCTACCATTTATATGTTTTCACTTACCCCCAATGTTCTTCTTTTTTATTTTGAAATTAAATTATGTATCAATTCAAGTGATCTTTATGATTTCCTTTTAATGATAATATTTTTTACTCTCTTTTATGATTTGGATTACATTTTACTCTATCAAAAAATAGATTATATTCCATGATGTTTTGTTTTATAAATAATATTATAAATAATTTTATGAAGTTCATATTTTGGTTAATTTAATTTTGTATCAATTGATCTTTTTTATGTGGTTATTTATGTGATACCTTTTTAAATGTAATATGAAACCCATTCTTATTCCTGTGTTTTAATGATGTGATGATTAAATGTTTTCTTATGGAATAAATGTGTATTGTTAGTCTTTAAGTGATAGGTGGGACCTATATATACCTATAATACATTGGGTAAATATTTAAATCTATATGAATAATGGTTAAAGGAGTAGTGATGCTCGATCCAAAATGTTAAACATGTTTTAATGATTGACACACTCTAGGAAATAAGTTTTGATTCCTAACACACTATAAAAAATAGGTTGTGATGCCTATTCCTCTATAGAAAAAAGGTAGTGATTCATGATTTACAATGTTATGTTTCTAGGATTATATTGGGTCCACAAAACTTTGATATGTGACTCTGATATTCTCCCTATATTATGATTTGGTTATAATGTTTTTTTAGATCTTTATACAATGTTATATGTTTGATCATATGGGATTATTTATTCTTCTATCTTTCCAAATGAACTGTTTTTATGATTCTACGTTCTTTTAATATGATATTTCTATCCTGATTATTTTTTCTCATATTCCTATAATATCACCCTAGGTAACATGTTGATATGTTTATTTTTTCCTTACTAGGAGTTTTTTCCCACTCCATTTTTATATTTCCATTTCTAAGGGCATGAGGATGACTTTAACATGGGAGATGTTTAGAAGGAGATCTAGTATGATGAAATTATGGGTAAATGTCCACAATAATTTTAAAATAAGTAGATTATGTTGCCAGTCTCAAAAGAAACAAAAACTATTTATTCTTGGGGTATTGAGTTTATTATGCAATTTAATATTTAAATTATGGAAATGATGTAAAATAAATGCATGTTTAGATTGAGTCCCCTCATTTGGAATCATACGGAATGTTTAGTTCTTTTGGAGATTAGTTTATTTACGTTGGTACTTGAGTCAGTGAACCTTATTAAAAGACCTAGATATGAGTGCAATTATAGGATAATGTCATGGAATATAGTAAAAGTCATGAGTAGTTTTTTTTCATAGCAATACATACCTTTCTAGATACTGAAAAGTGGATACAAATTTGAAATAGATGAAACTAGGGGTAATAGCCCCAAAAGGGTTTCTTGAGAATTGACTTTATCATTACTATGATGCATAATGAGTGGGACTATGATCGCACACATGGATAGAAAATCCTAGTGGGTATAATTTTTAATAATATTATCTTTATGAACCACTATGAATGATTAATTTCCTAGAAACTTTGAGTTATTTATTGATAAAATGATCAGGTAGGAAGTCAGTATTGCAAATATTCCCATTGTATGAGAATGCGTTTCTATATTCCTGGATGAAATTCCTAGTATTACCCTATAGAATGAGGTTGATTTCTCAATAAAACTTATACCTATATATATGAACATATCAAAGAGTTTGTATAATATGGATTTTATTGAATTGGATTAATTAATGAATTAGCTGAAGTATAATTTGGAAAAGTGTTATATCCACCCCATTGCTTCAATATGGGGATCACCAATCCTCTTTGATAAGAAGAAATATAGATCAATGAGTTATTTTTTGAATATATTGATCTTAAAAAGACCACAATTAAGAATATATATCCTTTACCTCATATCAATGACCTATTTAATCAACTCAGAGGAGATCAGTACTTCTCAAAGATTGAACTTCAATCTATATATCACCTGTAAAGGTTCATAAGGGAAGATATTTTAAAAAAATATTTCAAAACAAGATATGGAAACTATGAATTTATAGTGACTCTATTCAGAATGACTAATGCTCTTACCATCTTCATGGATCTAGTGAATATAATCTTTAGAGACTATCTTGATCAATTTTTGGTTATATTTGTAGATGATATCCTTATATTCTCAATGATGATGGAAGAGAATGGAGATCATTTATAGATTATGTTAAAGACCTTGATAAAGGATGATTTGTATGAAAAATTTATAAAGTTTTAATTCTAGCTATAGAAAGTATCATTATTAGGTCATGTAATCATAAACAAGGGTATATAAGTATATTCATAAAAGAGAGAAGTTATTTATCATTGGCCTAGATGGACCACTTTAACTAAGATTCATAGTTTTCTTAGCATAATAAGTTATTATTGATGATTTTTGAGAAAATTTTCACGACTATCAAATATACTAACTAATTTAATGATAAAGGGAGTAAAGTTTCTTTGGACAAAGTAATGTAAATAATTTTTCAAGGAACAAAAAATAGGTTGTTCACTACTCTTGTACTTACATTAAACTATAATGGGGAAGGGTTTGTAACATAAAATGATTATCTAAAAAAGGGTTTTGGTTGTGTCCTCATGTATAATGATAAGGTAATATCTTATTCCTTATACCAAATAAATACTCATGATAAAATTACCCAACACATGATTTGGAGTTGGCGACAGTGATTTTTGCATTAAATATTAGAAAACATTATTACATAGATAAAATATTGATATATATTGATAAATAGAGCTTGAAATATATATTTACAAAGAATGAGTTTAATATTCTCTAAATTATATGGTTGTAATTGATAAAATATTATGAATTCTCAATACATTACCATCTTAGGAAGTTAAATAAGGTGGATGATGTTTTGAGTAGAAAAGACCATTCTACCCTATCCCTAAAAAGTATTGAAAAATACTTAGTACTCATGGATTTTCAAATGAAGTATCTTTAAGTCATAAGGTAAGGTAAGGAATTATATCTTTCCCAAATGAATTCTCAACTATCCATTCATGTAAATATCAATGAATCCCATAAAAATGATGTAGATATGAAAAAAGACAGTGTGTATTCATGAGTTCAACTTTGATAAATATAGAGTTATATGGTTTGGAACCAAAATATGTGTCCCATAAAAACTGTAATTGATGAAGGAAATTTTAGATGATTCACATATATCATCCTTATCTATTTATCAAGGAAGTATGAAGATGTATAAAGACCTAAAACAAAACTTATGATGATATGAAATGAAGATAGAAATTTTAGAATATGTATCTTGAGGATTGGTATGCTCTAAAGTTAAGATTGAATGAAAAAAGTCTAAGGGTTTTTATAAACATTAACTATACTAGTATAGAAATGATAAAATATCACCATTGATTTCATTAAGGAACTACCCAAAATGTCTAAAGTCTATAATTGTATTTGTACTATAGTTAATAGCCTTATGAAGTTAGTGAATTTTATTTCCATTAAATAAAATTTCTCCCTTGAAAATATCAGAAATATATACATAAGGAAATTTTTAGGGATTGATGGAGTATAATTATAAATTGTATCTAATAAATATTCAAGGTTTACCTTGTGATTCTAGATAATTATTCAGAATTAATTGGAGACATAGTTGAGTTTCAACACTGCTTATCATCCTTAGATGGATGGTCAATCAAAAAGAATCATTCAAACTCTATAAGATATGTCAAGATCTTGTTTTATTTATTTTCAAGGATGTTGGGATCAATACCTCCCCTTGTTAGAGTTCCCATACAATAAAAATTTCCATTATATCGTTTAGATGACAACATATGAGGCTCTTCATGGTAAGAGATGTAGGAATCCAACATAATTAGATGAATTTAGAGATAGAAAGATAATAGGTCTTGACCTTTTCCAAGAAATTATAGAGAATGTTGAAACTATTCCGAATCATATGAATGAAAAAAAAGTCATAATAAAAGTTATTCAGATAATCATCAATGATATTTAGAGTTTGAAGTTGGTGATAAGGTGTTCCTTAGAATATCTCCATAAAAGTGGGTTATGAGATTAGGATGAAAGGGAAGATACGACCTAGATACACTAGTCTCTTTTAGATCCTTGATCATGTTATGGTTGAAGTCTATCAGTTAACACTCCATATACACCTCTCTCAATTGCATGATATGTTCCAAATATCAATTTTGATAGGTTAAATACCATATCCATAACATATACTATGATATGATGCTATATAATTGGAATATGATCTTTCATATGAGGAATAACCTGTGGAAATTTTGGTTTGAAGAGAGAATTTTTTGAGAAACAAGATGGCCAATTTAGTCAAAGTTATTTGGTGAAATCATAAGTTTGAGGAGGATAAATGGGAACCTAAGAATGAAATGAGAGAAAGTACCCTCAATTGTTTTAATCCATGTTATAAAATTTTAAAGAAAACATACCTTTTAGTGAGGGTATAACGTAATGATCTATGTTTTAGTAAAATATTCCCCCATAAATAAAAACTATGTTCGATGGATTGATCCACATGAAACAACAAAACTAAATAGATATATACCATTGTAAGTCAGATATATAATGGAAGGTATAAATAGTGGTGATAGAATTACGATATATATATATATAAATAACATAACAAAATAAAGTTCACTTTAAATATTGAATCAACTAGTTCAGCTAAGAAACTAATAAAATATTTATTTTTACAATTTAATTTTTTCATGTATAATAGTTTTTTATATAAATAAAGGATTAACACTAGTTTAATTAGCAATTTATAGGAAACAAGAAGAAGAATAAATAATATTCCAAAAGTAATTTTTCTATAAAAATATTTTTTCACTATATTTTATGTTTTTAATCAAAAAATAAAATTTAAAAATTTTAGGATGTAAATTTTAGAAAAATGACCTCATTTTAGGATTTATCAGGAAAATATTAGTTTCAGATGATTTTTTGACATTTTTTTAAAGAATTTATTTTTAGGTGAATAGTGGAATATACTGTTTTTATAAATACCATGATTTTTATGGAATTATTAGTTTATAATAATGATTAAAAATTTATGAATCCATTTTATAAATAGAATATGAATTTTATGAGTTATATTATAAATTTAGAAACATTAATTCTAGTTTACAAGAATATATTTAATGTTTTATAATTTAAGTAATATTTTTATCAAGAAATTATTTTTGATACATTTTATATTTTTTATTTTAAAATAATTTTATCAATTTTATAAATTAAATCAAATAAAATAGATTTAAAATTTTGAATTAGGAGGTATAAATTATATAATAAGGGCCATTTTATTTTTGAAGAATAAATGATAAGTTACTTTGTTAAATATTAAGTATTAAGGTAAAAACTAAAATGTTAAAAGTAAAAATATAAAAGCAAATGACCTCAAAAATATTTAAGAATATGTGGTAATGTGTGGTTGATGAATTTATTGAACTTATCACTTCTCATCTCCATTATTTCTCAAATTTGGAGTCACTTTCCTTGAGAGGGACTTCCCATTATAAAAAAGTTATGGGTATTTTCAAAAAAATCCATCTCTTTTCACTTATAAAGGGGGATATTATCTCATCACTTCCCATAAAAAAAACCCAAACTCTAAAAAAAACACTTTTATATACTCTTATCCACCTTAAAGTGGTTATAGAATTCTAAAAACACCACCCATCAAAGATTTAACTCCTTTTTCACAGAATATAATCCAAGTAGTGAGGAGGTTGAAGAAATTCATTGGGAATCAATAGAAAGGTAAGGGTTACTTATCATAATTTTCAATCCATTGAGACATACTTATTATAATACACATTATTTTATTTATAATTGGGTATTCACTACCACATTTATTTTATATGGGATAATCATATTTCATTTCATGTGATTTTAATGATCATTTCTAGAACTCTTTATAATATTATTTTGATTAAAATATTTTTGAGATATAAGGGACTTTAGTAACTCAAATATATTTATTTGAGTTATACAGTTTATTTTTAACTTCAACCTTCAATGTTCCATATATTCAATTATATCATTTAACGTATGATTTCCACTTTTATATATCTAAGAAAAATGATTTCTTAATTCAAATCCCCTTCCATGAATGATTTTATTTTACCTAAAATTATATTATATTTTGAATAATTCCAATCATTTTAAGTTTTAATTTATCACAAATGTATTTTCTTCCAAGTACATGTTTTAAATTATCACCAATGTTATCCTTTTTTATTTTAAAATTAAATTATATATCAATTCATGCGATCTTCATACTTTACTTTTAAAGATAATATTTGTTACTCTCTTTTACAATTTGGATTTCATTTCTATATTTACCTCAAAAAAGGATCTATATTCCATGATGTTATGTTTTTTAAATCACCCTCTAAATTACTTTATGATGTTCCTATTTTGGGTAATTGAATTTAGTATCAATTGATTTGGTTTATGTTGTTATTTGTATGAATCCTTTTGAAATTTAACATGAAACACATTCTTATTTCATGGTTTTAATGACTTGGTAATTCATTATTTTCTTATAGAACATGTAAAATATTGGTAATATTTACACTCACATTTAATGTTTAAGAGTGTGTTTTTCGGTTTCAAAGGGTATTAGAGATGATCTAAGGATTTCTGATAATTTTCTACAGTGCATGTTCTTAGTATTGGCTACAAAACTAGTTCATTTCCTAAACTAGATTCATTACAAGAGTTTCATTCAGGGATGAAGAAATAAATCCCAATTTAAGGCATAAAAAAGGTTCATGACATGAAAGTGATTCACATTGTGAATTCATCATCCATTTTTTTAGAATAAGGTGATGCATTTTTTGGCACACATGAAATATTAGAGGTTCATGTCATAAATAACTAATTCACAACATGAATCCTTTATGACTATTTGGTTTTAATATACAATTCAAATAACTCCTTTATTTAGTATAAAATATATCCCTTTAAACCTATGACTATACCAAGCATTTTGGGTGGCTCCATCACTTCTGTGTTCCTATATTCGATGCTCGATCTCCAATTTGGTTGTTTTCTACCATTTCGGAAAGTAAATTTGCTTTCTTCTCATTGGTTTCATTTATCTTGGTTTAGAAGTGGTGTTGGGATGTATTTTTGGTATTTTTCATCATGTTATAATTCTTGTTCTATCCATTCTAGAGTTTTTATGCGACAATATTCTAGGGATAGGTCCTTGTATTGGTTACGATGCAGCATGCAAGTTTCATGAGGTATGTGTTGTTATAACCTCTTCGCTGACCCTTTTTTATGTAATTATATTCTAATATGTGAGAATCAATGTTAAGGCTTTCATTTATTTCTATTGAGTTTCATTTATACTCTTGGTTTGTGGATCCTATCATGATTGGTGTGTGACCTAAGTTTGAGTTAGGTGGTTTAGTCTATATCCTATGGAATATGAACCATAATATATCTTGGTTTAGTAAATTTTTTTATAAATTAATTGTAATAATCATGTTATAGGTTGATTTGTGTGTGTAAATGTGTTTTTGAGAAAATACGGGGTTTCCCGTTATTTTTCTAAAGGAAAGGTGTTTTTCAAAGCATTGTGAAATGAGTATAAGAAATGTATTTTTTAAATAATGTTTTTGATAAAAATAGTTTATTGGAACTATATTGTGAAAAGTGATAAGGACTTTAAAAGGATTTGATAATTTTAGCACATGGGAATCCTTGGTTACTTAGGTGGAATATTTAGTATTGGGTCTCATCTGTTGGTAATGTCGGGGGGTGGAGTGGGGGTGGGGGTTTACTTTCTTGGGTTTTACTCTATTATCTAAGACAAGTGTCTTAGGGATGTTATGTTGAAATTATAGGGGGTAAATTCATGGGATGTTCCTTTATTTCCAAGGACTCATGTCCTAGGGACTTGAGTGAGCAGTAATCTTATTAATGGTACAAGTAGTCTAGCTATCCTAACCTGTTGTGATCCTAGGCATGTTTTACAATTTTTCTTTGGCTTATTTTATTTTGACTTTAATATACCTTCTTTTATGAAATATAAATTTTTTATTGAAATTATTCTTTGAGCTGTTTTACTCAGCAAGGTTTTGGAAATGTGTAAAAGGGGGAAAATGTTTTCCATGATTTTATATAAAAACCATTTAACTGCTTATCAAGACATGTTTCTTATAATTGAGAATATTGGGATTATTATACATAAACTTGATATGAAAGACTTGGTTGGGATCCTTCTGGTCCTATTTTGATCACACCCTATATATTCCCACAAGAATCCATAGACCTTTTTTTTGTTTTTTGATGTAGGAAAAGACAAGGTGACATAGTACGGTGACACGATTTATGTCTATTGAGTATGGTTAACTAGTGGTGAGATGGTGGGACATTTCCCACATATCACATGGAGTCATTGTTTCCCTGTTTTAGTTTTCCTGCTTGTTTTTTTGACAAGTTCCTTGGATTTTTATCTGTTACTCTTTGGTTGTATCCCTACCACCATTTTATTTGGTTATAACATATATTTATATTAATTTTACTTATACTATTTATTTACACTATATATATGTTCCATGTATATTGTTTTAGGTTGGAAAAAATCATCCCCTCTTTTTATTGTTTGATGCTCGGGTATTAATCTCCAGCCCATGGGGATTAGGAATACCATTTGGTTCAAGGAGAATCAGTTTGGGTTCCAGTTTAATGGGTATCATGGCTTGGTTAATTACAATCAATATCAAAGGTGGTATATACTCAAGTTTCCTTATATTTGGGCATCTGATATATCTAATATAGTATTTTCAAGTCTTGAGAGGTAGGTTGCAGTGATTTCTTATTGTAAGGACCCTTTTTCTGGACTAAAAATTTGAGCAGAAATTTGAATTTTTTCTATAAGATGATTATAAGGGGTAAATGGTAAATTTAACATATAAGATGATCTCAAATTATTTTTATGACCACTCCTTGGGTTCTAGAATAGGATGGTTACCCTAGGACATGAGGTTGGTATAATTCTGAACCGTTTGAATTTTCATGGAATAATTAATAATTAATAATTAATAATTAATTAATTAAATATTAATTTATTCACATGTGTTTGTTCTTATATATCATTTTAATGGAGAATCCTGTCGAGATTCTATCCCTTCCACTGAGTCTGTAAAGGGGAGTTTTTCCTAGGCTGCGCATAAACTCGTATTGGGAATCAAGCCCGGGCTCAAGCCCCTTATTATTTTTATTTTTCTTTTATTAATTTTTTTCATTTATTTTTTCCTTCTCTATATTGTCATGCATTCCCCCATGGGATTTCTCATTCAGGTGACTAATATAGAAGTGGGATAGGGAGATATAAAAAGAGATACAGGGGAAGGGAGGTACCAATGTGAAGCTTAGGAGGAGCCAAATCATCATGCAATAGTTGTGGATTTTAGAAATGGGTGAAGCTTTAGTAGATTCCACAAAAGGTGGGTCATTTTTAATTTTTTTCCATAAATCCCTTTATATTTATAATTTTCATGTTTCAGACCCATTTTATCACTTCCTAGGACCCATTTATGGTTTATCTATACCTTATAAGGAGAAAATAGTGGTTTCATGTAGATTTGAGGGCTTTCCCATTTGGAAATTCTGATTACACAACATGTAGTTCAAGAATACATGTTATTTGTTATTATTGTTCATAGAATATGATCTTTTTATAATTACACACCATGTATGGGGTATACAATCCATGTACTAGGACTCATCCATGTAGATGAGTACCCGATCAGAAAACCTATGTAGGGGCACATGGCCATATAGAGTACATGACCAGACCTCATGTGGGTTGCACACCATGAAGAGGTGCATGACCTGATTATATACAAAACCCAAAACATGTGAGGTACATTTTAATATTCCTTGTGTATAGTACACACCATGTACATGATCAACATTCCGTGTACTTGGGTTTTTACAGGCCAGGTACGAACATAATACACACCCAGGTGGGGATTTGAGAGTACACAACATGTACTAGGGTAGACATTCCATGTACTTCCCCTTTCTACCCTTTTGAGATATTTTCATATATTTACACCCATGAGTCAAAATTGGACACAAGAGTAGTCTATTTTGAGTATCTTTATTCTTATACCGTGATGATGAAACCCTTGAGTCTATTTAAGGACTTCTAGGTGGGGTTTTGGGAATTTTACTAAATGGAGAGGTTCTTGTTCTGGTAATTAAAAATAGTTATCTTATGAGAGTTAAAAACTTTTATATGATATCGTCTATGATCTATCTCTACCACTCGATGCTTTTGTGTCTCTTCCTTTAAGAATTTCTCCCTTATGAGATGTTCCCTTCCGGCCTAGGAGGCTGTGTGATTAATTGTTTCCAAGGATCTCCTGTGAGTTGCCTCTGCTTATCCTTCAAACTAGAGGATCCCTTGTAGGATACCTATAACTTAAAACTATTACTAAGGGTCTTTTATGAGATACCTTCACTTACATTATGACCTAGGTAATCCCATGTAAGATCCCTTCACCTTTGTACTATTCCGAGGATCCCATTTAGGATGATTATATTTTTTTATCGATAAGGATACCATGTAGGATTCCTCCATTTACATTTACTACAGAGGATCCTAAGTCAGATTCAATCACTTCTATGTAGACCTTCAGGTTCCCTAGTAGGATTCCACTCCATTGTTTTAACATGAGGGACCTAGTGGGTGCCTCGATGTTTGATTGACCCTGAGCTAATATGTTGGGTTTGGGTAGAGATGGTAGCAGGTTTCACCTTAGAAACCACACTAAACTTATAATACATTAATTCTATGATAGTAGTGGTGTGTTTACTAGTTCATACACCCTCAAACTTTATTTATAATTTCACTTATTTACTTATAATGCAGCGTTGATTACCAAAGGTTATTTCTGGTTTGTGGCTATTGAGTCTAAAGCAATGCAACATTTATCTTTGGGATGTCGGGACATATTTCCTTGGATCCATCTTATTCATTTATTGGTATTCCCAGATTCCTTTACTAGGATATGGATTCTGATCCCCTTATTTTATATATTGGGATGCTCAAATGTATTCCTTGGGATCCGTCTTTCTATCATATGTTTATGATATTTGTGCATGGTGTCCCTATGTTTGGGATGTTGGGAATGTAATTCCTATGATTATGATATTTAGATATGACATCCCTATGTTTATGATATATGGTCATGATGTCCTTATTGGTTATAATCATGGATTATTACACTCTTCTAATCGATGGATATGACTACGCTCTCCCCGATCAATTACTTGACCGTGATGGTGGGCATGGTGCTCCATACTGTTGATTTGAAATATACTCATGGATGATTATGCTCACATAAGAGATGTATAGGATGATCCCTAGGGTCAGGTGGATACACAATTACTAAATATCCTAGAGGTACTTCATTGGGATGAGGATATTGAGTCATTTATATGAATAGACACTGATCAACTACTTGGGTCTAAAGATCATTCCTTTTATAGATTACCTAAGGGCCAACCCCTTAGAGATTATCCAAGTCTAAATGCAGTGAAAACCTATGGACTAAGACCCAGGGCTAAAATATTTTACTATATTTACAAAGAGAGTGTGTCATGATATATATCTCTATACCCTATTTACATGATTGTTCATTGGTATACAACATCCTTCATTATAATGATTGGTGGTGAGTATGGGTGAACCCCGGGCTAGGAACTGTATCCCCCTATGATGACATATCTTACTCATAGAATTTTCTAGAACTGGATGAATTATGTATTTTTATAATGATTATGGATTCTAGGATCTACTTTATCATACACGTATTGTGTGTTACAACATGGAGCTCAATTTTCTTTTAATGAATGTCTAGATGATCTGAATTATAGACCCAAGGATTGTCTACTATTGAATTATGTCATTGTTCACCTTGATCATGTTTATACATATTTATGTTTTTATATAAATTTATAGGAATATATATATACAAATACACACACACACACACATACATACATAATGACACATTTCCCAGTTGTCCGGGATCAAAGACCTAGGTATCGACTATGGTTTCACGTTTTTGTTTGATCTATCTATTTATTTGTGTCTCAGCTAGGATGTTCATATTTCATGAGTGTGAACTTATGATAGTGGATATATAGGTTCTTCATTGGGGTGGCCTACTGTGATTATTTCTCACCCCTATACATAAAACTCAGTGTTCATGAAAACCTTATGTATAATTTTTAGGTCGATCAAGGATTACATGATAGATAGGGACGAGGCCCATGGTTTCATGATCGAGAGGATCCGATCATATGGATTATTTTATCTGGATGGATTACCTCAGTATTGACATGGATACTAGGTATGTGGTTTGGCTCAGAGTTAGAAATAGAGCCATGTACTTTTATTTCAGTTTCTTTTATGTATTCTAGCATGTATGGTCGTCCTAGTGGGTGACCCTTTTTGTATGTATGAAATGGATGTTTGGGATTTTATAGATTTTAAATTATTATTATGGCATGTTACATTATATTTTATTTACTAATTGTACACTCTTTTTACTCACTTATTATATGATATATAGTTATTTATTTTGTTGTTACTCTGATATGAGAGTATAATCTCCCCACTTTACCACCTTTAGACCCTTTTTGCTAGTCAGTAACCTTTGGTGTATGAGGAGGCACACTTGAAGCCTTGTGGTGAACTGGACTAGGGAATTAATTTAGTGGCATCTGGGTTAGGATGTTACACTTGTCCATATCTATCCATGATAAGCATCAAGTTTCTATGGGATGTTTAGATGCATGTCTTATATGTTAGGTTTGACCTTAATATTAGTTTTTTCTTATGTTTTTTCTGGTTTAAGATGATATTATCTTGTTTCATAATAATTTACTTCTATTTAGGTATAGTAACATGCCACCAATAATTCTTCCATGGGTTCCAAAAGAGGGTGTATCAAGAGATGCTCCTTAACAAAATCCTTATTTGTATTAGAATCTTTTAAAGGATATTGTTCAGGATGTTTGTTCCATGGATCATAATGTACTACGAGTTCATAACCCATCTATTGAGGTGCATCTAGGAACTGAGGGGGACAAATATTGATCTTGATAGTTCCCATTATAGAATATCCCATTCTTTAAAGGTAAAAAATAACCCCAAGTGGTAGAAGCTTGGTTGTAAAAAATCAACCAGGTCTTCAACTTCCTAGAGACACCTATGGATATAAAGGTAAAGCGTGTGATGTTTATAATTGAAGGTCTCTATAAGATATGGTGGGATTCCATGGTATAATAAAATTGGCATGTGGGATTGGATTGGAAGGGTTTCATGACCCTCTTCTTTCATCAGTTCTACCTAGAGACTCTGATTATGTAAGTCTTTAAAAATTCTATATTTTTAGAAAAGAGTGTGCTTGGTGTCTAAGTACACCAATCAGTTTATGAAGATGGTCTGTTTTTCTCTAGAGGTGGTAATGAATAATCAGCTGAAATATCAAAACTATATGATGGATTTTGGACTAGGTATCTGATTGTAGGTATTTATGCTAAATCTTTTCACCAATGTGAAGATGGTAGAAAGGGATATAATAGAAGGAATGGCTATGGTGGGAAATATTGGATTTTTCTAGTTCTTTTTATCCTCCCAATGGAAGTTTCAATAGTTCATAGGGAAAGAAGAGAAAGTAACACACTAATCATAAGAGTGGTGGAGGTGGTTCTTAGTAGTGGTCCTCCTCTTCACCATCAGTGGAATCCAGTAGTGTTCCCTTGACTGGTAAGTAGTTTGTCTTGGTAGGTAACACCAAATGTACTTATCCCACACTTGTGAAGGTTTTTAATTCTTATGGTTGCTAAATATATTTTTATAGGTTCTTCCAGGATAAGTGTACACCCCATTATGGTTAGGTATATTTAGCTCTAAACTCCACTATGTCATAGTCAAAAACTTCAAAGTCTATAGGGATTTATCCATAGGCCACAGGAGTGAATCTCCATTATGTAGTGGATGAGTTTTTGACTGAGGTTGATGTATACCTAACTATATTGAGATGTATCTTTTTTATTGAATCATCAATAACAACTAATTTTTTCGATACTAGTACCTCAAAAATGTTTATATCTACCTATTTTTTTGATGAGATAAAACATCCAATATAGGTCATTTTTCTTTGTTATAAAGTTGGTGAAACCTATTATAAAGAGGAAGGGGTAGTGGTTTTGATATTCATTTTTCTCTATCAATAGGGGACACAGAGTTGGTATGTGATTTCATATTTCTCAATTTAGATATATTCAATGTCATCATCACGATGGATTATCTAGTTTCTCATTTCATTAAGATTTATTTTTATCATTAACATGTTTTTTTATTTACTACATTTGATAGATCTCAGGTGTTTCAGGGAGAGTGGGATCTAATGTTTGGTCATGCAGGACCATCCCACCTAGAGATTATATGTTTTCTATCCACCATTATAGTTGAGCCCGATGAAGTTTATTCACTTGGAAATATTCCATTGGTTGCTATAGAATTATATGATATCTTCTAAGCCAACTTCTTTTGTATTACTCTAGAGAGAGAGGTATATTTATTTATTGATCTAGTTTTGAGCATGAAATAGATCTCGATACCCTCTTATCACTTGGAACACACAAATATGAAATGTATTAATATATAATTAGATGATATGATAGATAAAGGTTTTGTTCACTCTAGTATTTCATCTTGGGAAAACCCTATTCCCTTTTCCAAGAAGGAATATGGTTAAATTCATTTGCATGTGGAATATCAAAAGTAGAACCTAATGATGGTTAAGAACAAGTATCATTTTCCCCATCTGGATGAATTTTTTTATTATTTAAAGGGGGAGAAGTGGTTTTAAAAAATTGATCTTTATTTGGGTTATCATCAGCTTAGGGTTCAAGAGTCTGATATTCTAAAGACATCTTTCAAGAGAATGTATAACCATTATGAATATCTTATGAAGCCTTTTATTATAATTAATTATCTTGAGGTTTTTTGGCTATGATGAACCAAATATTTCATCCTTATCTGGATACCTTTTTCATTGTGTTTGTGGAAGATATCTTGGTTTACTTGAGATCTAATATTGAGCTTGAGAACTATTTGAATTTGTTTTTGGAGATTTTGAGGAGTCACAACCTTTATGGGAAGCTTTAAAAACTCAATTTTTAGATCCAATAAGTTAAGTTCCCAAGGTACGTGATTTCTGAACATGGACTTTTAGTCGACCCTTAGAAGGCAAGGGATGGCTTTTCATGTGAAAAACTACATAATATCTTTGAGATGTAAATATTCTTGGGTATGGATAGATACTAGAAATTGTTATTTAAGGATTTATAAAAGTTTTCATTACCCTTGATTTATATTAAAAAGAAATGGGTAAAATTCACATGGTATAATAAAGGTATGACTTATTTTATTTAGTTAAAATGGATTCTGACATTAACTCCTATTTTGATCCTACTTGAGATCATTATGGGGTATATAGGGCATTGTGATTATTATAGAATTGTTTTGGGTGGAGTTCATATATAGGATGATTAAATTGTGGCATATGGATCTTTTTAGCTTCTTATACAAAAGAAAAATTACCCCACTCATGATTTTGAGATTTCTGTAGTTTATGAATGCACTTAAAAGTTGTAAGAACTATCTTTTTGGGGATAGGTTCATGTTCCTTCCTAATTATAAGAGTATGAACTATATATTTTCTCATAAGGACTTGAATATAAGGAAGATATGATTAGTGTAATACCTCTAAATGTTTGAATTCTATATCAATTACCACCTGGGAAATGGGGATGTTGTTGTTGACAATATTAGTAGGAAAGTTTCACCAAAGGCTATCTTGGAATCGAAGGAGGAGTGGAACCTTCTAGGGATCTTCACTGAGTTGAACCTAGATGCATAGGAGTATTATTGAAGTATGGTTTTGACTAGTGTTTTTTTTATCATCATATATCATTGAGCCTATTCTGTAGGGTCAGTAGTAAGATGATGAGATTATAGGACTCAGGGAACAACTTTTTAGCGGGGAGACCATTTCTGGTTGGTCTCTCCATTCCGATTGTAGTCTTATATTTGGGAATCAGTTTTTCATTCCATTTTCTATGAGAAATATAGTATTTCATCATTTTTATAGTTCTTCATGGTCCATTCACCCTAACACTCTAAATATGTATTATGACATGAGATGGAATTTATGGTAGTTGAGTATAATTGAGAGATTTCTTATTATTTGTATAGTTACACATACCAATAGATAAAGGCAGATCAGCTAAAGCCTTATAGTATACTACAACATCTTCTAGTGCTATTTCGAAAGTGGGATGAGGTTTCCATGGACTTTTTTGTTGGATTAACATGACTCCCCATGGGGAAATTCTATCTAGGTGGTGATTAATTTGTTAATGAAATATTCAAATTTCATTCTAAATAGGGACACCACTAAAGCTGAAGATATGGGTAAGTTATATGTACATGTGAGCATGTAGTTTCATGGGGTTACCTATATAATTATCTCAGATATGGATCCAAGGTTTAATTATATGTTTTTAAAGTGTCTCCAAGTGGTGATGGGGACTCAGGTTAGGTTAAGTGCATCTTACCATCTATAGACGGATGGACATACAGAGTGTTCGAATTAGATCTTGAAATATATTTTCTATGATTACATCTTAGATTTTAGTGGATTGTGGTACAACCATTTAATATTGATTAAGTTTTCTTATAATAATATCCACTCTTTATCGATAAGAATGGAACCCTTTGAGGCATTGTATGGTTACCTGTGCAGATCACATATTTGTTGGGTAGAGGTGGGTGATTCCTCTCTTATGGGACTAAGTACCATTAAATTTATGTCAATGAGGATTCAGGATATACATTGATTCTTGGTTACAAATTATATTCAGAATAAATCATATGTGGACCATTGACACCGTTCTTTGGAGTTTTCTATTGGTGACTGGGTTTTATTGAAAGTTTCTCCTCGGTTGGGTCACCATTGGTTGGGAAACTGGGGAATTTGACTTTGAGATGTGTTAGACTATTTTATGTCACTGAGAAGATTATTTAGGTTTCTAATTAGTTGGGGTTATCATCTAAGTTTATAAGTATCAATTATGTTTTCCACATATCTCAGTTTAAGAAGTACCATCTTGATGACTCTCATGTTCTGAATTAGGAGGAGATTATATTAGAGATAGATTTTTTTATGAAGTAACCAGTGGAGATCAAGGATTATTAGATGAAAGAATTTAATGGTAAGTCTATTTCTTTTTTCAAAGTGTTTTGGTGGCATGGATCATATTCTCATGAGACTTGGGAGTGTGAATCATCGGTGAGGGAGTGGTGGCCTCACCTATTTCTAGATCACCATTCTTCGGTGTGACTTTTCAGGGGTGGAAAGTCCTATGGTGGGAAGAATCGTAACATACTGGAAAAAATTATTCTCTCTTTTAATGTTTAAGAGGGTGTTTTCTGAGTTCAAAGGGAATTAGAGATAATATGAGGAGTTTTTAAATTGTCTACAGGGCCTGTTGTGGGCACTAGTTGTGAAATTAGTTCATGCCATTAACTGGATTCATGATGCGAGTTTTATTTAGGTTATAATACATGAAGCTTGTTTTAAGATGTTAAAAAGTTTTGTTATTAGAAATGAATTCATGTCATGAATTAATCATCCATTTTTTTAAAATAAGGTGACACATTTTTTGGCGTACATGCAATATGAGAGATTCACATCATAAATCACTAATCCATGATGTGAATCCATTCTACCTAGAAGGTTTTAATATTACTATCACCTAAATCCTAATCATTTAGAAGGATAAACCTCCTTCAAAACCTATAATTTCACCAGATATTTGGGGTTATTCTATCCCTTCCAAGTTCCTCTATTCGATGCTCGATCTCTGTCTTGGTCGGTGACTTCTATTTTGGTAAGTGTGTTTGTATTATTCTTGTTGGTTTCATTTCTCTCAATTTGGTAGTGGTTTTGGGATATTTTTTTGGGGATTTTTTTATTATGTGATTACATTTTTTCTATCCCTTTTAGATCCGTTTTGAGATTGTCTTATAAGGGAAGGTCCTTGTGTTAGTTATGGTGGGACACATGAGTTTCATGAGGTATGTGTTGGTCTAACATATAAACCAAACCTTTGTTTATGGAATATTATTATAAGATGTGATAGTTGATTTTAGGGCCTCTATTCATTTCGCTTGAGTTTTATTTATTCTCTTGGTGTGTGGATCCCATCATAGTTGGTGTGCGAATTGAGTTTATGGTAAGTGGTTTTCTCTCTAGACTATGGAATCTGAACCATAATTTCTCTTGGTTTTATAAATTATTTTTTAAATTAATTGGACTGATCATAGTATGGGTTTATTTGTGTGTGTAAATGTGTTTTTTGAGAGAATATGGTTTCCCCATAATTTTGGTAAAGGGATGGTGTTTTTTAAAGCATTGTGAATGGGTTTAAGAAATATGTTTCTCAAATCATGTTTCTGATAAAAGGGTTGATTTGAATTGAATTGTAAAAATTTATAATCCATATAAAATGATTTTATCATTACATTACATAAGAAGCCTTGGGTACTTAAGTGGAAGGTGCAGTATTGGGCCTCATCTATTGGCACTATCAAGGTGGTCACTTTCTAGGATGTTCCTATGTTCCCTAGGCCACGTGTCACCAGGATGTGATCTTATCATTATATGGGGTTCACTCATTGGGTATTCCTCAATTTTCTAAGCATTATGTTATAGGGACTTGAGTGATCACTAGTCTTGTTAATGGTATGAGTAGTATAACTATCTAGATCTATCGTGATCCAAGATATGTTTTACCATTGTTCTTTTTCTTGTTCTATTTTGGATTTAATATACCTTCTTTGATGAAATATACATGTTTTATTAAAATTATGACATGTACTATTTTACCTATCTTGGTTTTGGAACTATGGAAAAAGGGAAACTTCTTACCATACATTTATATGAAAATTGTTAAGCTACTTATCATGCCATGTTTTCTTAAAATTGTGAATATTGGGATTATTGTACATAAAATAGATATGGAACACCTAGGTGGGATCCATATGAGCCTGTTTAGTTCACACCTTGCACATTCCCTTAGGAATATATATAACTTGTATTTTCTTTTGATATAGGAAAACACAAGGCACTCTAGTGAGGTGACAATGTTTATGTTATTTGGGTATAAGAAGCTGGTAGTGAGATGGTTGGATTTTTCACACATATCACATAGAGTAGTTGTTTCCCTAATTTATTTGTCCTTTTTGGTTATTGTGAAAACTACTTGAAATTTAATCTATTAAAATAGACCTATAATAATGGTTATGAAGAATAGTTGGTATAGCCTGTATATATGAAGGCTATACCAATGGTTTCCTTGAACTTTTGGTATAGATTTGGTTATACCAATAGTTTTTTCAGAACCATTGGTATATCTTTCCACACAAATCCTACCCAAAATTCCTCCTCTACTCTCATATGAATCCCATATATATTTAACCCTATTAGAGGCCATCTATTTTATTCCTCAGTTGTAACAATCCATCCTCAGTTTGTGTTTTAATTCCATTGTTCTTGAACATCAAATTGGTGAGTTCCAAATCCATCATCCTTTCTGAAAAGAATCATTTTCATTTTTTAATTTATAAAACACTAAACTAGATTAATTATCAAAGATTCATTGAACAAGGTTCATTTTTTATTATATTTTTTATTACCAGAGAGGCTCATCCAGGGGATAACCCCCTGCCCGTTTATTAAAATAAAAGAAAAGGACAGAGACAAACAACACAATTCAGAAGATAGAGTTACATGTCATAAAAACCATACCCATCTCCACACCCCTGGTAGTAATATTCCTCCATAGTAGCCGATTCCCATTCCGATATGACGTAATGCTTCAGAACCTTAGCATATTTCCTTCGTAGATTCATCCGTTCTAAGGATAATAAATCTGATTATTGGTGATGTGTTTTTTTTAATTCGGTTACTCCCTACTTCTATATAAATGTAATATAAACCTATTATTTTTTGTTATATATAAGGTAAATATGTAATTAATTATTATAGTACTTTTTGTGTGTGAATATATTAGGGGGTTATTAAATTATTCATTTTAATTGTTTTATTTTTAATAATTTAAATTACTCATTTCAAGTCTTAAACATGTTTGATTTTGAAATGTAATAAATGGTTTGAATATATAGATTGGTATTATTTTAATAAAATTTGAATATGGATGGTCTTTTTTTTACATGAACATATTTATTAAATTATATTAATTATGTGGAGAATATATTTATATAAAAGAGAATTTCATTTCTTTTGGTATGTCAAAAGAGAAGTTTTCATTATACCATATGCCATATGTGGGTTGTTTTGAGTAAGATCTTGTTATGAACTATTCCATAATAAAAATTAACTTATTTTACTACTAATATAATCTAGTTATTGACCAAACTCAACTAATTCCATGTTTGATTTTTAACTTTTGATATTTAAGCCACTATATATACCCAGGTTTATGTTTGATATCACATTGTTGTATTTTTATATTATAATTCTCATATGGACTAGTTTTTTAGTTATTCTATACATATAATTTTAAGTGTAGTATTATGTATTGTTATTACATATTTACATAATGTAATTAAATATTATGGTTTTATATATTTATTATTTTGTTATATTTTATATTATAATTCTCATATAGACGGGTTGGTCAGTTATGGTTTTATTTAAAGTGAACAATTCTTGTTTCCTTAAATATAATTTGGATTTGACTTAAATATTATTTTATTTCATTTATAATAAGATATATAAGTTTTTTAATAGAATAGATATAATTTAGATGTATGAAACTGATCAGATCTCAAGCGATTTTCAAAAACAGGTAGAGAGATTTTTAGATTTTTCATTTAACAATGTTTCATATAGAGGTATTATATACTACCCATGTTATAATTTTATTGGAAGACCTTGGTTAATTCATGAAGAAGTTAGCTTCCATATAAAAAAAATATTATTTTGAAACAAACTATTATGTATTGTATCACAATGGGGAGAAAATATGGTCTCAAAGACGTTCTTAATCTTAAATAGAGGACATGATTAGAGAAATTATTATATGATTAGTTTTTGTTTATTCATCATCATGAGAAATAAAGTATGAAAAAGTAATAATGTAACTATACAATTAAACATGATTCATGTTATGAAAATGATGATGTTTCTAGGATAAAAAAATTAAAGGATGATTCTATGAATCCAGTATATCGACAATGTGGTAAAATGAAAAAGCTAGAATTTTTAATATGAATGTTTCATAGGAAAACCATTTATTGAATTTATAATATTTAAATTTATTATAGTCGTATATTTTTTAAGGTATTACTTATAGATGATGTATATATTCCCTCAAAGTATTATATGTCATGGAACTTAATTGAAAAAATTGGATTTTCTAAAAACAAAATTCTTGTTTTTCTAAAATATTACAACTTATTATAGGAGGAAAACATTGGACAAAATGATTTTATAAAACATGGAAAATCTAGATGGAAGCCAAATGCTGATAAAACACCATCTTATGTGCTATATAAATTAATGTGTCACTTTCAATCAATTTCTAGATTCTGAATGTTTTTCATGTTTAATAAAATATCGATAAATATGCGATGACACAATAGAAAGAAAAATAAGAATAATGACGAGTTCATTCATCCTGGAAATGGAATAACAAGGAAAAAATTTGATGCTCTATATAATGATTTTTCATCTGAGTTGTAACAACCTCGACTCCAATATCCCAAAGTCGTGTTCACTTTATTTTAATGATATTTAGGAATGTAGTTAAATCCAGAAGGACTGATCATTTTAGTTGTTTTGAGAAACCAGATATATATATGATACCCATTTTACATTGGGGATAAAACATAAAACATAGTAATGTAAATCATTCAATATCCTTGAACTCATTAAAATGATTCTCCATCATATCCTAGGTAAATGGAAAAAATAAGGGTGAGTTCAAATATGTTGTAAGGGTTGCATACAGTGGAATCTATGTTGAGTCAATAATGATAAATCAATATGGAAAGGTAAATAACTGAACAAACATTCCATTTATTAAATAACTTGATTATAAGGAGAAAATATGGCATTATAATTATGGTAATGTAAATAATAGGAAACAAAATCCATTTAATCAATAACTTATGCACAATCTGAATTGATGGATAATATCATAGTGAAAATATCTTGGAAAATAATAACTGAATTTTTAATTAGGTAAATACTTAATATTGGACTCTATGATCACATACCTCATGATATATATATTTTAAAAAACGTTCACATGATAGTTTAATCATTATGGGTAAAAAACCATTTAATTTGGCCAATCGATTTGTCTCATGAGGCCTACTAATGCATCGACGAGATATATAATTCCAGGCCCACCTGTCAGTGCAAGTCCAATTCATTCCTCACATATTGAAATAATCAATTTAATTCATGAACAAATATTACTTAACAAAAAATATCTATATCGTGTAAAAGATATAGATTTAATATTATTTCACAGGTTATTCAAATAAATTTTAAAGTAAACACCGTATGTAAAAATGGTATAAAATTTAGGCAATAATCATATCCATCATACAAGATCATGGATATTTAAGAGAAATGCAATATTCAATGATCACAAGTAAGTGAATGATTCAAAGGGTGGTATCATTAAATCATATACCCATTGGTGAATAATAAATAAAAGGTTTTTTTATCATTGATGAATAAAATTATCATAGAAAGATCATTAAAACATTTTTATAAAAATATCTTTTCCACTTTAAAATTCACTTTTAAAAAAGAAACAACGCAAATATGAAGGAAAATCTTTTATTTGAAAAATAAAAATGTAATATTTTAAAGGAAGCTTCAAATCAATAGGTCATCATGATGGTTGGAAAATATGTGCTTGCCGTATAAGTTTAAAAAAACATTCTTTTTTTATTTTGTCAAAAATGTCACAAAGTACCTCCTTTAGAAAAAAATAAAAGATTCATTTTATTTTTTTTTTAAAAGTAAAAAATGGTTAAAAATGAATTTAAACAATTTTAGACGAATAAATAAAATTGAAATCACTTTTAGAAAACATGGATTTGGAAGAGAAATATTCCCCAATGGAGACTTGTACATAAACAATCTTGAATAATGAAGAGATTGTGAAATAAACCCTTACCACCTTGGTAGCATTCATATCATTATCCCCATAAAATAATTACTTGAAAAAGAACATTAAATACCATGAATATAATGAATTAAATGATATAAAATTTCAAAGGGTAGTACATACACCACAAAAAAATAAATGGGCGGTGAATATGGTATAAGTCTCCCAGAAATAAAAGTGAGACTAAAAATCCCTTGCATTGATTTTTTTTGTTGAATATGATTTAAACTCATTTATAATGTTTAAAATCGTGTTATTAAATTATAAAATAACCATATTCATATTTATTATATCATATATAATCCTTATATAACATATTTCTACCTGTTTGTTGATAATATTTCATTATTACCATTGTTTCGGGTGTTAACTGCTTCATTTTTCCATGCATGTTTTGTTATAGAAGTTCTAATTCATGTGCAGGGGTTATTGATTAATTATCTATATAATTATATTAATTATATAATTATCATATTTAATTATTTAAAATATTTTTATGACCATTATTTATATTAGGATATGGAAAATTAGTTACATCACTTCATGGAGACGGTAGGCCATACATACAGACAATCAACAATATCATTTCTTTAATGGTGAATCAGTTGAAAAATGATATATATTAATTTTATAAAATCAATATAATTTCATAATTATCATATATATCCATTATTTCCATCATTATAACCATCCAAGTAATGCAGTGGTGAAAACAAATTACATTGTTGAGTTGAGACGGTAAGTCGTACGTACGCACACACGGTGCTTTCATTTTTCATAGGATGGATAAAAGGTGGAATATGGTTGTATCATAATAATAATAAAATATAAGTATATATATTTTATTTTATTTATTAATTTACTATGGAAAATACACTTTAAGAGGAATTATAAGAAGAAATAAACTTGAAAGAGTTGGTAAAGAAGATTACCTCTTCTTGAGCGGGCTTCCTTTATATATCTTCTTAAGGGATCTAGGGTTGGTCTTTTAGAAGGACCCAAACCTCTAGAATATGGATAATAATTTTTTTAATAGGAATTTGTATGGTTTTATTGATATATATGGAAAAAATTTATGTAAATAAGTGAAGGAAGGGGTGCCCTTTTATAATTGTGGCGAAGAGAACTTTTGGAATTTCTCAAAATATTAAAATATAATAAGACTATTATAAAGAAAAATTATTCAAAAATGGAATATAAATTATCATGAGATAAAATTTTAGCCCATATATAATCCCATTTTGGATGATTTAAGATTTTTATGTTTTTTAAAAAATTCAATAAAATATTAATCCCACAAAATATTATTATTGTTATTTTTGATACTGTTCATTACTTTGACTTTAAGAACATCAATACAACAAGTTAAATTGAAGAAAAACTATTTTATTATATCATAAATATGTAATTTTCATCTATATAATTATTGAATCACCATAAATATCACAAATTTTGTTAATTTTAAAGTTTTTAATATCATTTATTTGAGTATTCCATTAATTAAATAATTACTAAATCAACATTGTGTGATAATTTAAGTTAATTACTTCTTCACTAAAAAATAAAAAATTAACACAATTAAGATAAATATTTTCTATTTTAAAATAATATTTATATTTAAAGACATCCTTTGGTTAACCCCATATTGGAAGTATTTCACTTATTAAAAACACGAGTGTGACATGTTTGACTTTTCATTAAATAAAACACTATAAATGCTATAATCTTATAATAATAGCCAAAAAATTACATAAATTAAAACCTTGTATGATTATAGTCAAAATATACTCATTAAAAAAATATTTATCTAATTTTTTGGGTCATTTTATGGTTCTTATAATCTTATTTTTAAACTAAATTATACGATTTACCCTTTATTGTGGTAATAAAATTACTAAGTTTACTACTCAAAATGATATAAAATAAAAGGGAAATATTTAATAAATTTTGACCCATTTATAAAAAATTTAAAATATATTTTAAAATATTCAACTCACACAATTATAAAAATTGAATTAAAAATTAACCCCACAAGACACAATGAAAAACAGTTTTCTTGAAAAATGTGTTTTTAAGCACAAAACCGTATTTATACCAAAATAAGGTATAAGAATGATTAAAATGCAATTAATTAGATTATATATAACTAAAAAATAATTAATTTTATTTTATATCAAATTTAAATAATAAATTAAATTTTTTAATATAAATAAAATGATAGTCTTATAAGATCGTCATTTTCACTATTCATTGGAAAATCAATCTTTTCAGAAAAATACCAAAACTTCACCCTAAGATAATTTTAATATGTTGATTTAAAAAATTATATTATTTTTATAAGATAAATTTATGAAATTATCATAAATTTATTATAATATTCACTCATAAAAAGAAAGACAACCATATTTGAAGAAAACATATTTTTAAAGAATAAAATGTGTACTGACAAATAAATTTCTCATTCACAAAGAATAATTAATATATAAAAACTGAGTAAGAAAATTATATATTTCATAATATGATTAAAACTATTCATTATCACCAATTTAAAAACTATTTTATAATGATCACATAATAATATTTGATTTTTCATTTAAGCTGGGTGTTGTGTATCTTGTACGCTATCAAACATAGTGTTCATTTATAATCTCAGGGTGTTACATTCTCCTATACTTCAATAAATTACATATTCATAATTTAAACTTTTTAATGGTAATAAATGGTTTGAAATTTTAAAATTACTATATGGAAATCCCACATTATAAAAATTATTAATAAAACATTCTCTTAAAAAGTGGGAAAGGGAAAATTGAAGGTCATGACAAAACTAAGTTTCTGAATATGATAACATTAGTGGTAATTGAAAATATGAACATAGAAGAGAAAAAATACACCCAAGTATTCATAGAGTGTGATAGATAACATGGTTATGAAAAAGTTAGCCACAAAAAAACAATAAATATGTGATGGGTTAAAATGACTTTGATTTCTCGGTAAGAATGGTAAATAAATAAATTTTTTATTTCAAGGGCCTTTCCCTCATGTCGAGGGATTATTTTACTATTCAAATAAATCACTTGAGAAAATAATATTACTTGATTTATTTGCATATTATAAGAAAAATCTCATCCATTTTTTGTTCTTAAATCTATTTACACTTCTTTTCTTATGCTTGGAAATATATTTTATTATTCCTAAAACACCTTTTAATGAATCAAAAGATCAATAAGTCATTCCTTCACCCAAAAAAAATTACTAGAACCAAAATGTTTAGAATAGGTTATCCAATATGATAAGTTATAGTTTATCCTCAAAAAATAATATCCAAAGTTCAATTTAATCCATTCTATGAGTAGTTAACCTTAAGACTCATCCAAATTAAAAAATCACAAATATTTAGGAATAAGGTTAATAAATTTCTAAAATAAACTTATCATTAATCCCCCACATAGTAGATTTTAATTTCACATTCAATGAACTTGATAATATATCCCCCTAAAACATAATAATAAATTTACTCACCATAAAATATTAATTAAAACATGCATGCTTTCAAGAATTAACTATCTCCCTATTATTTAAATAAAATCTCAGATTATCGAATGTATTTCATAAATCCAAAAAATGTTGTTAACTACATCCTAAATTACTTTATCATCAAATCAATATCCATTTTCAAGGTCATAAAAAATGTCACCTAAACATCTATTTATCATTATTATCTCAACATCGAGAATATATTTTGGGTTATCATCACCAAATAAAGTGTTGTCCAAAAGATATACTTTCCATGGAATCACTTCTCTTGGTTACCAATACTATTCATCACATGCTTTGAAATCCTTAAAGAAGTAATATATTACTGAATGTCCAGAAGGAATTCTTTTTTTATTTTATTATGGATAATCCCCCTTTTAAGGGATTAAGGGGAACTCGTACATGACCCATAGGCCCAAGGCACAAGGCCTGACATGACTTGAAATACATGACCAGAAGGCCCAAAGGCATACCATTTCGAATACATGACCCGTAGGTCCAACCCACTAGAAATGCCCCACCCCATCTTCTGCATCATTGATCGCCTAGCTCCCCACCTTACATTGCTGATCGAATAACATTTCCCCATACAAAGCTGCACGGTTCCTGGTCCCGATGACTGTTTCCATACCCTCTCATTCTTCCAATCTGGTTAGCTCTGCTTCTGGTGACTTATATTCTAGTTGTTTTAATCCTCTTCTGGGGCGTACTCTTTGTGAATTGGGCTACTCCATGGTCTCAATGGCCCGTAGGCCCTGTGGTCCGAAGGCCTTTGATGGCCCGAAGTCCCTTCAGACTCATAGGCCCTAAACGGTGGCCCGAAGGGCCAAATCAGGTGAATAGTTCTGGCTACTACAGTACCAAACAATACCTGCTACAACACTGCTATAGAAACACAAAAATTATCCTCCTCTCGGTTTTGATCCTGGGTCTCTTGGATTCCAAGCATGTGCTCTTATAACCAAAATATCATTGATAAAATACTTTTACAACATTATTATTGTATCAAAATAAACAATAACTTTAATAATTCTACTTCATTATCAAACCATTTACTATGCTACATTATCTTATTCATGAATACCTCATTCCTTTGATGTCTCATTTGTAGTCTCTTCATCATCATTAATATAACAATTAATCATAAAAACTTACTAATTCCCTTTATGATATTTCATACCAGGACATAGATTTTCATATTTCCCATACTTCACACATTGAAAATATTCAACCATTAATAATACCTTAGGGAGACCATTATTTTGATCTGAACAATTCATTTTTCCTCATCAATTTGTTTCTTTATGTCCATCTTTCCCACACTTAAAACATTTTACCATTCCTTTGGGACATTATTCAAGGTGTCTCTTAAAATTTATAACATGAAGGAAATTGAACCATCTTTCCCCCATCACCTCCACTACCTGAACTATCAGAAAAATATATCCTTATATTATTTGGTGACTCTAAGAGTTGTTTAAGGTATAGGTTGTTAATCATCTATCTTGATCATCGGCAAGGAATAATAAAAATATATTTTACTCCTGTTATCATTTTATTTGGTTACTTAGGATCACCACATTTTCTATCACATTTAATTTTAATATGGTTTCTTTTAGTTCCAGAAATTGAATAAAACCAAAAACCAATGTGTAAGAATCAAAGTGAGATATCAAATAATCATGAAATGTTGTTCAAAAGATGTCTAAATAATGGATAATTCTTCTGAATCTATGAGTACTTATGTTTAACCTAGGTTATCCATGGGCATTATCAATCTATATGATGTTATAATATACTTATAGTTATCCTAAATATAAGTAGTTAGGTTATATTCCCTAATATATGTTTTTATAAATATATTTCCCAAGGTTTTTACTAAACTTACTCTGATACCAACTTTAGAAACCCTAACTCCATTATCTCAGATTCAAGGTCACTTTATTACATTGGCACAAATATAAGTAGTCAAATCCTCAAGGAATAATCAATTTAGTAGTTCTGGGAAACCAGATACATACATGATACCCATTTTATATTGGGGATAAAATATAAAACATACTAATAGAAAACATTTAGCATCCTTGTACTCATTCAAAAGAGTGTCCTTCATATCCTAGGGAAAGTAAACAATAAAAGGGTGATATAAAATTCTTAGTAAGGGTTACATATAGTGGAACCTATCTTGAATTAATAATTCATAATCAATATAGAAAGCTAAATAACTAAAAACACATACCATTTAATCAATAACTTGTCTATCATGAGAAATTAAGTCATAACCATTATGGAAATGTAAAAAATCAGAAAAAAATTCCATTTACTCAATAACTTGTACACAATCTAAATCCATGGATATTATCATAGTGAAAATATAATGGATCATAATAATTGAATTCTTAAAGAGGGAAATAATTAATATTAAATGACATGATCTCAGACATCAAGGTATCTATACTTTCAAGACCTTTCACAAGAAAGTTTTATCATTTTGGATAAAAATTCATTTAATTTAACCAACTAATTTTTCTCATGAGACCTACACATGAATCAGGGGGATATATAATCATGGGCCCCATATGTCTCTACAAGTCTGAAAAATTATGTACATATCAAAATGGTCAAATTAATTCATGAATCAATAAACCTTATAAAAAAATATCCATATTGAGTAAAATATATGAATTTAATATTATTTACCAGTTATTCAAATAACTTTAAATGTAAACACCATATGTAAAAGTTTTATATGGTTAAGGTAATAATCATATCAATCATATAATAATATGAATATTGAAGAGAAATTAAATATTCAATGATCACAAGTAAGTGAATTCTTAAAACGATGGTATCATTAAAATATATACCTAGTGGAGAATAATTAAAATAAACTATTGTTATCATTGTTGAATAAATGTGCTGTCAAAATATCATTAGAATTTTTTTGATGAATACATCTTTTTCACTTTGAAATTGACTTTTTAAAAAGAAACTACAGAAATATGAAGGAAAAAATTTATTTTTAAATAACTTTGTAAAATTAAAAAGTAATATTCAAATTATTATGGTGTCATGATGGAATGAAAATCCAATCATACCATGTAATTAAAATAATCTTTTGTATTTTTGTCAGAAAATACTCAAAGTACCTCATTCAGAAAATGAAAAAGATTATTTTTAAAACATTTTTGTAAAATATAACACTTGTATAAAAATGATTTTAAACAATTTTATAAAAATAGTAAAAACCTTTTTTAAATCTTTTAGAAAAAATGGACATGAAAGAGAAATATTCCCCATTGTGGACATAAACATAAACAATCTAGAATAATGTAGAGATTATGAAATAAACCCTTACCACTTTCATAACATTTGTATCATAAGCCCCATGAAAGAATAAATTTAAAAGGAAATTTAAATATCATGAATATAATGAAGTTCATGGTATAACATGTAAAATAAATTTTTATAAACCACTAAAAATAACAAGTGGTGAATAGGTATAAGTCTCCAAAAAAATAAAGGTGAGACTAAAAATTCCTTACCTTGATTTTTTTACTTTAGTTGAATGTTCCTTAACCCTTGTATAATGGTTTAAATAATGTTAGAAATTTATAGAATAACCATATTCATATTTTTTAAATCATATATAATCCATATATAATATATTACAACCCATTCATTAATAGTATTTCATTATTACCGCTGTTCTGGGTGTTAACCACTTCATTTTTCCATTCATGTTTAGTCACATTAGTTCTAGTTCATATGCATGAGATATAGATTCATAATATCCAGAATTTTATTAATGCAATAATTATAATATTTAATTTTTTAATACATTTTTAGAACCATTATTGAAATTTTTATATGGAAAATGAGTCACATCGCTTCTTGGAGACCGTAGACCATATGTACGCATGATGGATGGAATTATTACCTTAATGGTGAATGTGTAGGGAAATGGATAATATAATAATTTTATAGAATTAATAACATTTAATAATTATCATATATAAACATTATTTCCATCATTATTACCATCCAATTAAAATGATGATGAGAAACGAATTACACTGCTACGTGGAGACGGTAAGCCGTACATATGCACGTGAGATGCTTTCCTTTTTCATAGGATGGAAAAATGGTGGAATAAAATTGTATCATAATCATAATAATATATCAATATATATATGATACCAGATTTATTAATTTAGGATGAAAAAAACATGAAGGGGAAGTAGAAGAATAAATAAACTTGAAAGAGTTGGCAAAGTTGATTACCTCTTCTTCAGGAGAATTTATTTAGATCTATTCTTAAGGGATCTAGGGCTAGTATTTTAGAGGAAAAAAACCTATAGAACTTGGATAAGGATGTTGATAAGTGTAATGGTCAGGGTTTGGTTGAGATAGATGGCTCAAAGTGATGTAAATAAGTGAATGGGTTCCCTTTTACAATTGAGGTGAGGGGCACTTTTGGAGTTTCGCAAAATATTAAAATATAATAAGGCTATTTTAGAGAAAAATGATTCCAAATAGACTATAAATGAACATGAGATGAAAATTTAGACCACATATTATCCCCTTTGGTATTATTTTATATTGTTATGATTTTTATATTTTTTAATAAAATATTAATCCCATAAAATATCATTATTTTCAATTTTGATACTGTTCATTACTTTGACTTTAAAAACATCAATACAAGAAGTAAAATAAAAAAATATATTTTATTACATCCTAAATATTTCATGGTCATCAATATAATTTTTGGATGACCTTATATATCTCAAATTATGTTACTTTTAAGATTTTAAAGATCACTTAATTGATTATTCCATTAAATAAATAATTACTGCTTCAATGTTGTGCAAGTATTTAAGTTAATTATTTATTCAATAAAAAATAACAATAAATTATCATCATGAATATAAATATTTTATATTTCAAAATACTATTTATAGTCAAACATATCCTTTAGCTATCCCAATAATAAAACCAATACACTTACTAGAAACAAGAGTATGACATGTTTGTCTTTTCATTAAATAAAATAATATAAAGGTAATCATGTTATAAAAGTGTCCCAAAAAGGTTTCTTGTTATAACATTCAATTATTATGGTTTATATATGCTCATCAAATAATATTTAGAATTTTTTTGGGTAATTTGATGGTTGTTATCATTATTTTAACCAAAACGACCCTATTTAACCTTTATCGTGGTAATAAAATTAATAACTTTACTACTCATAATGACAAAAAAATAAAAAAGACCAATTTACTAAATTTTTAACCAATTATTTAAAAAGATAATCAAATTTTCAAGATTTAACTCATATAAGTAGCAAAATTTAATTTAAAATTAATCACATAATACACAACAAAAAATAGTTTTCTTGAGAAATGCGTTTTAAGCTCAAAATCTGACTTATACCAAAATAGGGTATAAGGATGATTAAAATTTAATTAATTAGATTATATATAAATAAATAGTAATTAATTTAATTTTATATCAAATTAAAATTATAAACGGTCTTTTTTTAAAATAAAGAAAATGATAGTTTTATAAAAAATTATTTTTTTACCATTCACTGGAAAATCAATATTTTTGTAAAAAATCCCAAAATTCACCCTAAGTTACTTTTAATATGATGATTTCAAAATTAATATTATTTTTATGAAATAAAATTATAAATTTTCCATAAATATATTACAATATTCACTCATAAAAAGATAGAAAAACATTTTTAAAGAAAACATATTTTTGAAGAGTAAAATATATTTATTAAAAATAAATTGCTTATTCAAAAAGCATTAAATAATAAATTAACCATGATTAGGAAAATTATATATTTCAATTTTTTTTAATACTAGTCATTCCATCCAATTTAACATCAAGGTTATAATGATCACATAATAATATTTCATTTTTCATTTGAGTTTGGCATTGTGTATATTTTATGTTATCATACATAGTGTTGATTTAAAATATAAATGTGTTACATGAGCAGCATAATGTAATTTTGGGTCTATCATGTGATATTTTTAATCCATTTGGTAATTTTTTTTGTCAAAACTCGTCCCCCAGGGGACCGTTCCATGACTACCTCAAGCCCGCCTTCTATAGGCCAGGGGTTGGTAACTAGCACCATAAAGGAATATCCTTAAAATGGGAAGGCATTGCATTTAAACCTGTACAACACACAGACCAAGAACACAACAAGATGCAACCATGAAGTAAAACTGAAGTAGTTAAAAGTGTGTACTGAAAGTAAAGGGGTCGGAATACAAGCCCAACTGAAAACATACAACTACAACAAAAAATAGAAAAACAACTCCACATATTGTCCTCCAAGGATCCCACCTGATGGGTAGGTATGGATCATCTCTAAATCTCACCACATTATCCAGTCACCTTCATGTACCGCCTGGTCCGGGCTCTTATAGTCTCAGCCAAGCTACTCGTCATCTGCACAAGACACAATAAGGTGCGGGCGAAGCCCATGCAGGGGTGAGTATAACAATACCTAGTAGGGACCCCGAGACCCCCAAAGGTCTTTCAGAATTCCACAAATGAAAACACAAATCATGCTCTCAATCAAAAATCACAAATAAAATTATTCAGCTCAATCCATGTATAACTTAAGTACATAAGTATTGATGATTAGTTGTAAAGCTAGATCATCTTATTCTATCAAGGGTTCGGCTACTGATCCACACAGGATCACTCGATGTTGATTCACACAGGATCACTAGGTGCTGATCTACATAGTATTTCTAAGTGTTGATCCAAATAGGATCACTAGGTGCTGATCCACACATGATCGCTAGGTGCTGATCTACATAGGATCGTTATTCATTCTTCACATCTCATCCAACCACTGGATTTCCGTACATAGTACACTTGATTCTGGGAGGATCCACTCCCCAAGCCATCAGTCGTACATCAACTGGAACTAAGTCCCACGAAGAAGTAACCCAATGATTCTTCATGTCATAAGGATTCAAATTCAACAGACAGTGCGTCAATCAAACACGTGGTCTGAGAGTTATAGGAATTTTAGTGCTGAGGGACCAGTTGGATTTGAGTACGATCCAACCTGGACATACTCTAACATTATCCAAAACTCATGTGGAGTATCTAAAAAGGATCACCTCATTACAAGGATTTTATCACCATAGAAGGTTCATAAAAAAAATGTCTGGTTTGCGAGTTACGACCATTTAAGCGTATTTGGGCCGAAATGGGTCCCAGTCCGGTCCGACCCAGTTTGGGTTGACCTGACCCGGTCCGGGTCTGACCCAAACTAGTTGGGCAATGGATCGGCCCAACCCAAACTGGCTAGGCCGTGGTGGGCTCGGCCTGCTGGGTAGCGGACCAGCTCGGCCCGCCTCGGCTGGGCGCGATGTGCCGGGTGGCCCGACCCAATGGCCGGTGCAGTTCGCCAGTCGGGTGACCACACGGGGGTCGTTCCCCCTTTGTGAATGGAAAATCCATTCAGGATGAGTAACTGGAAGTACCACGTGGCGCCGCCTCGGCTGGTAGTGGGACCTGCGGGGTGTGGGTCCCCTTCGTCGTGGCTTCGAAGCCGCGACCACCACCTGTGACGTACAACAGAGCGCCGCTCTCTGCCAATGCAGCCGATTGAGAGCCGACTACCCCCTAAGGTCCTCCGCAGTTCCATGCGATGCTTCCCTTCCACCATAAACACCAGTGGCTAGCCGCTTACCTCATCCATTGGCGCCGCTGCCCTAGATCCGCGACGACGCTTCTTCCGCGGGGATCCAACAACGCTCCGAAGCTCCATTTTCACAACCGTTTGCACCTACATGCATCCTAGGATGTCATCGTTGCTTTGTGAATCCCAGTTTCAAGGTTCTGTCAAGTTGAGAAATCCACCCCCAAAGAACACAATGATAAAACAAGCTGCGGAGGGTCCAAGACTTTTTCGTTTGGCCCACATCCTCCACGTTATTTTCATAACATGGGTGAGATTTATTTGTCATAAAAACCTAGACTTAATAAAGAAGAAACCTATAGAATTAATCAAGACAAAACCCCCTACCACGATAACCATTGGAGGTGTCAGAGTTGTGGTGGGAGAAGAGTCCTTGTTGGATGAAGTCGCCAACATTTTTCAATCTCGAATCACCATCATCCAAGCTTCTATCCTCCGTCGGTGGAAGATGCCGGAGTAATTTTCCAGAGGTTCCTCGTAGTCATCTCCATAACCCCAACCCGATCCTCAATTAAATAGAGGGGGAGGGTGAGTAAGGCATCAAAATAACCAATGGGGCTCATTAATTAATGAACCTTTTAATTTCCAATGGTGTGGTTATGAAACAAAAGAGTCAATCCATTAAATGGCTTGAAAACCCATTGGTACTACCACCTCTTCTAAAAAGAAGGTAGGAAAATAAAATAACAATTTTTTTTGTTATTTTATTATTTCTTTAAATGTTGTAAAAACTATCTTTTTCACCATGACCTACTGTATTCAAAGTTAATCCTCCCCAAGATAATCTCGGTGCTGTGGATTCAATGGTGCCCTCAGATTTTTAATATGAGCACCAGTTCAGAAGATAAAAAATTCCACCCGTGAGTTTACTAAACATACCTTAAAAAAAGTTCAAAAATCCATTCCTGGCATACTAGACCTTAAGATCAAGCACCGTAAATTTTTGCAAATTTATAATAATCCCAAATAATTAAAAAAAAAATAATATGGAATTTATAGGCATTTACATTCTCCCCACCTTAGGGATTTTCATCTCCGAAAGCTAAAAATAACTAGGGGAACAAATGTGGGTATTGAGAATGTATCTGAGCCTCCTGCTCCCCTGTTCTCTCTTAAAGATTTTTGTGCTGCCAAAAAACTCACACCAGATGAATCGAGTGCCCATGAAGGACCAACTCTTTTTGATCCTCTATCTCCACCGGAAACTCTGCAAACGTTGCCCCATTATCGATGTCCAGCTCGCCCCAGTCGATAACGTGCAATGGATCATACACGTACCTCCTCAGCTGCGACACAGGGAAAACATTATGCACCTAGTGCATATATGGGGGAAAATCTAGACAATATGCCACCTCGCCTACTCCATTGAGGATCTGGAATGGTCCGATGAAACTTAGAGATATCTTGCCACCCTAGACAAACCTTCATAATCCTCATCGTGGCGAGACCCATAGAAATACATGGTCTCCCTCCTCAAACTCTAAGGGTCTCCATCTTCTGTCGGTATAAGACTTCTGTCGGCTCTATGCAATCTTCATCCTCTCCTAGATGATCTTCACCTTCTCTGTGGTAGCCTATACCAACTCAGGACCCATAAGTGCTGACTCCCCTAGGTATTTCCAGCATAGTGGTGACCTACAAGGTCCTCTGTACAAGGCCTCAAAAGGAGCCATGCCTATGGTTGAGTGATAACTATTGTTGTATGCGAACTCTACCAGTGGAATGTGGTCCTCCAAACTGCGGCCAAAATCGAGGACACAATCACAAAGCATGTCCTTGAGTGTCTGTATGGTCTACTACGTCTGACCATCTATCTGAGCATGAAAGCCAATGCTCAAGCGTAGCTGATTCCCAAATGCCTCCTGCAGCCCCCTCCATAAGTGGGATGTAAAACATGCGTCTTGATCTAAGATTATCACCAATGGAACCCCGTGAAGTCGTACAATCTCCTCTACATAGAGGAGTCACAAGCAATATAATGATCCCTAATCTTGGATGGGTAGGAAGTGGGACAACTTGGTGAGTCGGTCAACAATCACCCAGATGGAATTGTGTCCGCTAGAAAAACATGGTAGCCCTTCCACAAAGTACATTGATATACCATCCCACTTCCACTATGGTACCTTAAGTGGCTGGGCTATTCCTGCTGGTAACTAATGCTCAACCTTCACTTACTGACAAGTGAGGCATCGTGATACGAACTTCACCACTGATTTCTCCATACCTGGCCACCAGTAATGATTCTAGAGGTCTTGGTACATCCTTGACACACCAGGATGTACCGCCAAAGGGGATGTATGGAACTCCCTCAACACCCCCTCTCATAACATCACTGGTACCATAGTGAGTCTTCTGAATAAGATAACATGCTCCCCACCTTCATAAAATATTTCAGGAGAATATCCTGAAGATATTTGAGCACGTTGGGCCTCGCAGTCTGTGTCCCCAAGATGTGCTTCCCTGAATCGCTAAAGGAGTGGGGGAGTAACTGTTATAGACTAGAGGTAAGCTACTCCATCACTATAAAAAAAAGGATATCTGCAATGTGGCTAGCTTTTTTGTCACCTCACTTAGTAAATTTAGACCATACCTTCTATTGAGTGCGTCTACTACTACCTTTCCCTTCCTAGGAGTGTAGACTATCTCAAATTTGTAGTCCTGGAGGAACTCTAGACATCGTCTCTACCTTAGGTTCTGGTCCTTCTGTGAGAAGATATACATGAGACTCTTGTGATCAGAGTAGACTGTAAAACGTTCACCCATCAAGTAGTGCCACCACATTTTCAGCACAAACACCACTGCTGATAACTTTATGTCATGGGTAGCATATTTTTTCTCATGATTTCTCAACTACCATGATTCGTAGGTGATCACTTCTTTCTCCTACATCAGTACACAATCTAGTCCGGTCCTTGATGTGTCGCAGTAGACTACATACCCAATTCCCTCTTTTGGTATCTTCAAGACGGGGGAACTCACCAACCTCTGCCTCATCTCTTAAAAACTATGATGACATCTCTCCATACACACAAAGGGTTATCCCTTATTTTTCAAAGATGACAAGGGTGTTGAAACTCTGTAAAATTCAGGTTCAAATCTCCAGTAGTAACTATCTGATCCTAGGAAACTCTGCACCTCGGTCACACTCCTGGGTGGCTCCCATGAAAGCACTGCCTCTATCTTTATCGGATCCACTAGAACTACAGCCTCTCAGACAATGTTCCCCAGGAAGTGGAATTCCCGTATCCAAAACTGGAACTTCGAGAGATTTCTATAAATCTGGCACTCACAGAGTGTATCCGAAACTATCTGTCGGTGCATAGCATGCTCCTCCTCCGATGCTGATTATATCAAGATGTCTCCAATGAAGACCTCCACGAAGCGATCGAGGTAAGGCTGGAATATCCTATTCATGAGCCCCATGAATACTTCCAGAGCATTGGTCATGCTGAAGGGAATCACCAAAAACTCATAATGGCCATACTGACATCTAAAGGATGTCTTTAGTATGTCCTCATCCCATACCCTAAGCTGGTGATAGCCCGATCAGAGTTCTATCTTTGAAAACCATCGATCTCATTTCAGCTGGTCGAAGAGATCATCAATTCCCGAGAGTGGACACTTGTTCTTCATAGTCACCTAGTTATGGTGCCAAGAAACCACACAAAGCCTCAGACTCCCATCTTCCTTCTTGGTGAACAAAATTGGGGATTCACATGGAGAAACAATGGGCCTTATGAACCCCTTCTACTGTAAGTCCTCTATAACGACTCAAACTTTTGAATAATTTTTGTGTTCTAAATTTGAGTGTTATTTTATTTTATACTCAACAAAACTATATCCTTTAATGAATGAAGTGATTATAATTAAAATAATACCATTGGGTTTTGACTGTTATATGATAGTTGATCAATATGACCATTGGAAACTAAAATCTCAACGTTACGATTATTGTATATAAATAAAAGTGATCTTGGTTAATTAATACATAAAGAAGAGTCTATGGCCTCATCTAGTAGACTTGGGCCGTACAAAGCCCATCTTTCAAAGCATGGGAAGAAGGTAGCATCCTTGGGCTTTGCTCAAGACCAAGCCCAATCTGAACTTCAACATGTGAAGCTTGAAAAGAATCACCTAAGGGAGAAGTTCAAACTGATAGAAATCACCACTCGTGCAATGTTGTCCGAGCCGCCCCAATATTCTATCACAATAGCACACCTTACACTTAGGTCATTTGCAGTTGTTATAAGGGGCTATGTAACGCGACCTTAGTTACTTGTGTAAACCTTTTGTATAAATAAAACTGTTATTTCTTATTATGGAAAATTTGGTGAATTTCAAATATCCGAATAAATTTAGGATGAATTTATAGTTCTACATTACTAATGAATTTTGGAAAAAAGGGTATTTTGAAATATTTATGTAAACATTAAATAATTAATAATGTAAGATGATTTAAAAAAAAAATGGTCTTCTAAAGTTGTTACGAGTAAGAAATTTAGAGTCTAATAAGATCAAATTAATTTTTAGTGAATAGTAAAGTATGAATAGTAATACACCCTTATGAATAGTAATTAATAGTAAATTGGCTAAAAAAATAGAAACTTCACCTATGAATGTATAAAAATAATTTAGACATCTTAAAAGGAAAAAATGATCATAGTATAAGTTTTGGTTATTTTGTATGTCATAAATATTTTATTTACAATTTTATAATTAATTTAATAATTTAAAATAGAAATTTATTTTCATAAAATGTAATCATAAATTGTTACTTTATTGTATTTAATGAGTTATAGATTTAAAGTTTTTTATTTGGAATAAATAAGGTTTTTATTTAAAAATTAAATTAAAATTATTTAGAAAATTATTTTTGAATTCCAAACGTCGATATTAGGTTATGATGAATTTATGATATTTTTATAAAATGTTTTGTTTTTTGGTGAATAGTAAAAATACAGTTTTAGGTTTTAGTGTGTTTAATGACATTATTAATGATGTAATAATTATGTAATAAATCTTGTTGACTTGTGAATAGTAAGATATGTTATGAGGTTTCCCAAATGGCCAATACCATGGGAAAATACCATGGGCAAGCCCATGGTTTTGTAAATACCACCGATGAGGTGTCCCTTGAAAGTTAATATAATATTCCCTCACTTTTACTATAAATACCAAGCCATTCCCTCATTAATTTCATTCCAAAATCCTCCTCAACAAAGTTTTAGTCTTTTTACCTCTTAAGGAGTCCTCCCAAGGTGCCCTCAAGCCCCCCAAGGTCCCATACTTCAAGCTTTTGAAGTCACTCTTCAAGGTAAGGGAATCTCTCACCGACCTCTTTTAAGTCATGACTTACTTTATGTTATTCCTTATAGTTTCCATCTTCTTTGTGGGAGTAAGTTCTTATATATTATTATTACTGTCCATTTCATTTCTAAATTATGATATACCCTTTATTATCTCATCAATTTATTTTCTTAATTTTTAAGTGACGCCGTTAGGCTGCAGAATTTTTGTAAAAGAAATCATATTTTTTCTTTTCTTTCGTGTTTCATTTTCATGTGGTATGACATTACGCACCATGATATTATTTATATTTTATTCAATCCCTATACTATAAAATGCTTCATTTATGTACGAGAGACCCTTTTCCCCTCTCTTTTTATTATTTTCTAAAACCATGTTATATAGTCATTGTGCTGCAAAATTTTCGCCTCAAAATATCTCTCGTTTTTCTCAAGAAATTCTCTTTTATTATTTATGTGAATACCCAAATATCTTTTCATTTACAAGGGTATTCATCAATACATAAAATTGATCTATTTGAATCTGAAATTGACATACATATAACCCTCACCCCCTTTCCATGGGTTATAAATGACATAACGATCAAGTTTTTATGAACTTTTAAAACGTCACGATTTTGAAATGAAACCAATTTATTTTATTCTCTATGGTTTATTTATGAAATGTTTGATTATGATCTATGTGGATCACATTAAAATAGAGGTATATTAAGGGTGCGCCCGATAGTACTCCAATGCATTGGGTAAAGAATTTAATCTCTAGAGATGACAAGTTTCACAATACCTTGGTAATTTTTATGACACCTTGGGGATGAACCTTAGTGATATGTTCATGAATGTATAAAATAAATGTTGTAGCAACATATTCAAGTTATGGTTCATGTTATTTTCATTATGATATGCCTCTACTTCCATTGATGATATCTTTATGTTTTTCATCAAGTTCTTATTGATATCACAAGTAAATTGATTCCCTTGTTTTCCTTACTGGGCCTTCAGCTCACCCTTTCCTTTGATGTATGCCTCCAGGTTATGAGATATAGTATTTGTACATAAAATGGAATTTTAAAGAGGATTTTCAAGGGGATTTAAAAGTGTGTTTTACGTTTTCATGTATTTTGTTCCTAATTTATAAAACACTAGACTTTAAAGGTCCTATATTTGAAAAAGGTAATGAAAAGTTATGTAATAAAAAGGTGGGATTCCATATACTCCAACTGTACCCGTAACTCACGGAACTCCATAGGTTCCATCTGATATGTCGACGTAGATATCGGTACTGTCATGGGGTACAAGTCGATGTAGAAGTGTACCTCTATGTGAGGATGTAGTCCCAGAACATCATCAAGAAAGACAACAACATACTATTCCATGACTATTGGATAACTTGGACTCCTCATGTCAAATACTCTAATGATAAGGCTATCCAAATAATGTGTGATCAGCTACACCCTCCTATGTGTAAGTCCATCCTGTGCTGAAAATGTTCCCTTCATACTAGTGAAGTTAAACTTGATCCCATCCTCACAGAAACACCACACTCTGTGCCGAAAATAGTCAATCTGATCATGGACTATGGATAGCCAGTCCATACCCAAGATGAAATTGTAAGGCCTTGATGCTACTACTAGGATATCCTATCTAAAGCTCTCGCCTCCTATAGTGATCTGACACTATCAACACCAATCCATGTCGTGACTACCCCAAGCCCGCCTTCCAGCAGCCAGGGGTTGGCTACTAGCACCAGAAAGGCGTATCCCTAAAATGGGAAGGCATTGAATTTAATACTATACAACACATAGTCTAAAAAACAACAATATGAAACCATGAAGTAAAACTGAAGTAGTGAAAATGTGTACTGAATGTAAAGGGTCCGGAATACAAGCCCAACTGAAAAGATACAACTACAATAGAAAATAGAAAAAACAACTCCTGAGATCATCCTCCATGGATCCCACCTGATGGGTAGGTACGACTCATCTCCACAGCTCTCCACATTATCCCGTCACCTCCATGTACCACCTGGTCCTGGCTCCTATATTCACATTCGAGATGCTCGTCGTCTGCACAAGACACAACAAGGTGCGGGTGAAGCCCGTGTAGGGGTGAGTACAACAATACCAAGTAGGGACCCTGAGACCCCTGAAGGTCTGTCAGAATTACACAAAGGAAAACACAAAGCATGATCTCAATCACAAATCACAAAGCAAAATACTCATCTCAAACCAGGTATAACTTATGTACAAAGGTACATATGATTTGTCTCAAAGCTAGATCATCTTATTCTGTCAAGGGTTCTACTGCTGATTCACATAGGATCTCTTGATGCTGATCTATAGAGGATTGCTAGGTGATGATCCACACAGGATCACTAGGTGCTGATCCACACAGGATCACTAGGTGATGATCCACACAGGATCTCTAGGTGCTGATCCACACATGATCACTATTCATTCTTCACGTCTCAACCAGCCACTGGATTCTCATACATAGTACGCTTGATTCTGGGAGGATCTGCTCCTCAAGACATCAATTGTACTTCAACCGGAACAAAGTCCCACAAAGAATTAACTCAATAATCGATCACGTAATAAGGATTCCAACACAATAGACGGCATGTCAATCAGACGCGCAGTTTGAGAGTTATAGGCATTTTAGTGTCGAGGGCCTGGTTAGATTCGACTATGATCCAAACCGGTTGTACTACAAATTTTTACGAAACTTAGGTGGAGTATCTCAAAAGGACCATCTCATTCCAAGGAATCTAATGCCGCAGACTGTTCATCAAAAAGACATTTGGTTTGTGAGTTATGGCCTTTTAAGCGTATCTGGGCCCAAATGGGTCTGGGTCTGGGTGTGGTCTGACCTAGGCCGACCCGGAATGGGCCAACCTGGCCCAGCCTGAACCGGTTGGACCACAGACTGGCCCGACCCAAATCGGCTAGGTCGTGGTGAGCTCGGGCCGCTGGGCAGCAGATCGGCCCAGCACCCCTCGGCTGGGTGCAACATGTTGGGCGACCCGAACCAATAGCTGGCGCGATCCACTAGCTGGGAGACTCTGTGGGGGTCACTCCCCCTTCCAAAATGGAAAATCCATTCGGGCTGAGTAACTAGTAGTGTCACATGGCACCACCTCGGCTGGCAGTGGGACCCGCGGGGTGCGGGTCCCCTTTGCCGCGACTTCGAAGTCATGACCAACAACCACAGAGTGTGACGACACACCGCTCTCTACCAATATGGCCAGTCAAGATCCAACCACCCCTTTGGTCCACCACGGTGTCGTGCGACGCCACCCTTCCACTATAGCCGGTCATTTCTGGCCACCACTCTCATCCTCTAGGGCCAGTCGCTGGCGCTGCTGCGCCTGTGCCCCACCAGTGCTTCTTCTATATGGCTATATCAATACTTCGAAGCTCTGTTTTCACTCCTATCTATGAATACATGCCTCTTGGGATGTCGTCGTTGCTACGTTCCTCCCAGTTCCAAGGTTCCATCAAGTTGAGAAATTCTCCCCCAAAGAATGCAATGATAAATCAAGCAGCAGAGGTTCCAGGCCTTGTTCATTTGTCCCACACCCTCCGTGTTAGCATCATAACAAGGGTGAGATTAATTCATCTTCAAACACTTAGAATTAATCAAGAAAAAACCCATATAATTAATCATGACAAAACCCCTACCTCGAGAATCGTTGGAGGTGTCGTGGTTGTGGGGGGAGAAGAGTCCTCGTTGGATGAAGACACCAGTGTTCGTCAATCCCAAATCATTTCTTCCCAGGCTTCTATCCTCTCTCAGTGGAAGATTCTGCAGTACCTCGCTAGAGGTTCCTCACAGTCATCTCCATAACCCCAACCCAAGCCTCAATTAAATAGAGGGGGAGGGTGAGTAACACATCGAAAGAATTAATGAGGTTCATTAATTAATGAACCTCTTAATTCCCAATGGCGTGGTTATGCAATAGAAGAGTCAAAGCATGAAATGGCTTGACAACCCATCGGTCCCACCACCGCCTCTCAACAGGAGGTAGAAAAATAAAATAATAATTTTTATGTTATTTTATTATTTCTATAAAAGTCTCAAAAACTAAATATTTCACCCAACCTACTACGGTCGAAGTTAAGCCTCCCATAAGCGAATACCGACACTATAGATTCATCTCTACCCTCATACTTTTAATTTGAGCACCGGTTTAAAAGACAGAAAATGTTTCCCGCACGTTTACTAAATGTACCTTAAAAAATTTCAAAAATCCATTCTGGGTACACCAGGCCTCAGAATCAAGCACCGTCAATTTTTGAAGACTCATTATAATCCCAAATAATTAAAAAAAAATTATATTTAATTTCTGGGTCTTTAAATTTTTACTTCTAAAAATACATGGCTAGTTTACATACACATTTATAACCTTCTTCTGGGGTTTTGTATGAAAATAACGTTCACTTTCTTGAGTATACTTATATTTGGATCGTATGATCCTAGAAATGATATATATGAAAACTTTAATTCTATAATAAAATATTTGAAACATATTTGGAATTTGGGTGTTTCTATATATGATTCTTGTTCAAAAGGTATATTTCATATGTGTTCTGCACATATGTGGATGATAAATGATTTTTCTGCTTATGAAATTATGTATTGCTAGATCATAAATGGAAAACTTTCCTCTCATATTTGAATGAATAATACATGATCTATATGTATTAAATATCATCATTGTGTTAGTTTTATGGGAATAAACAATTCTTACCAATGGATCATCCATATAGGAATAATCTTCAAGGGTTTGAAAATATCATGGAGATAGAAAAACCACCTTAGTGTATGTCTATAACTGAAATGATAATGAATTGGAAGATGCCATTTTTTCATTTGGGAAAGTTCATATGAAGTATTTAAAGAAGAAAAATATTTTCACTGAATCCAATTATAATTAGAAGAAGAAAAGTGTCGTCTTTGTGTTTCCCTATTGGTTAACCAATTTATTATGCCACTATTTAGATGTAATTAACATTTAAAGAAATATATTTGAAATTTTATATTCAAATATTCTAAATGTCAAGGGGAATATAAATGATAATATAAAATAATAGCGTGACTTGGTTTATTGGAGTATCAGACCAAAATTTCTTCCTTTGGGTATTATTAAAAATAAATGGAATGTTATGTGTGATTCTTATGTGATGTCACCTTCAATAAAAAATAAATGTCACAACCTTCCCCAAAGGGGCCCAATCCATGACTACCCGATGACCGCCTCCAATATTTCAGGGGCTGGAGACCAGTGCCGAGTAGGCATATCACAAACATTGGAGGCCTTATCCTAATGTACCTATACACATGTACACATATCCAAGACCATAAAATGCTGAAATGTAAACAACCAATAACCATTCATGAATACATCTAAAATACCACCATCAGAGTACATCAACAAAGTACTAGAAAGCGAATTCCAAATAAAATCCCACTAAAAGAAAATGAAAACAAGTCCAAAATGTGAAGTAGAAAAAGACTGCTGGTAATGCAACCAATGGAACACACCTTGGACTATCTTGATCACTAAGCTCTACCTGGTCCTGGTCCCTCCATGAATCCATCAAAAGGTCGGTCATCTATATAATACACACACATGTGGGAAAATACTATGGGATCAATAATCATATAGAATAACGAATAATAGTCATATCATCACAAGGATACGTCGACAATATATATAATAAGAACATTAAAATATACTCATAGTAGATGCAAAATCTTATGTAAGATCACAATTGTATTACCAATATAGGATTCCTGCTTGAAGGTTCCATATAACACTTGTCCAAGAGAACACACTCCACGAGTCAGATAGAACCGATGGTGCCCATCCAAGATGTCATGCCTTCTAGGTATTGCTATAATAAGTACACACTGGAAGTCTGAAGTGACTGATTCACATATGAGGATCACACCTCAGACCATTGGGTATACCAACAACCCAATCTGGACTAACTTGCTAAGTAGGGGATCAATTCCCATGTAGTGTTGGTCATGATGATTACAAGAACCCCACCTAGGGAAATAATTATGATATAGGAACTCACTCCAGGTCTCAAGGAAGTATTAAAACAACTCTCTCCAAGATTAAAGTTCCTTAAAAGGGTTCAGTATCCTATACATAAAACATGATTCCATAAAAAACCCTCATGGAAGGAGCAAGGGAACACACCCTAACCAAACTTGTTCACAATGAAGGGAACAAGGGATACAATCCATATTTTAAGGAGTACATGGTGTGCACTAGAAGTACATGATGTGTCCCTTTTTCACTGAGTCAACCTATGTATCACAGCTCATGCTCATATCCATATGGAATAGCAGTGTCTGTCCACACCCAACCATGTTTGAGTACACAACTCAACCTGTGTACTATGTTCATGTCCATGTAATCCAACCTTCCCATTTATGTGTACCATATGAGGTACAATCTAAGCTACCTACATAGTTCACTTGGTGTGTGATTAATTTCAAATTTCATGTGATACTTTTCTGTCCGTAGAAACCCTATCACCATATAGAGGGTGTCACACTGAGTGTGATCCTAGATGACAAGTTGTGTAATATGGAATCTCCAGAAACCCTCTATTCCTCCTACATATATTCCTACACCACCGCTATCTTTGGTTATACCACCCATCTCACCCAGATATAAAATATCAGGTCCAACTAAGCCTCACTACGGCATACTCGTTGAAAAATGCACCTCAATACACTCAGAAACCATCCATCAAATCACATCATTGTTGTACACCGAAGATATGAAGAATGGGTATCCACCAACCCGAACTGATCAATCATGATTTTTCATCATGAATTAGAATTGTATCCTCAATTGAATCCTTACCCACATTATTGATTTGTTACACCAAATAATGGTCAAGAAAAAACCGAATACCAAGTATTCATCGAACTTCATGCCAAAGGAATTTCTTATGACTAACTTGAAAATAACAGTGGAATAAATTCACAAAAAACAAACTTGAGGGATGAAAATTCGTCATTGTTCATGTTGGCATCAATTATATTCTATTATAATTACAAATGAAGAGATATAATATAATCAGAAAAATAAATCCCCAATATCATATAAATTTAACTCATAACCACAATATGCTAGATCTGTGAATCAAATTTTTAGTTAATTGAATGATGTACATCATAGGAAAAATCAAATGTGCATAAATACACATAAAACAAATTTCTAATTTGATATGGATCAATCAATTATGAAGAATGATTCTGGATCGTTATCATTGGAGATATACTTGAATTCCATTGCACACCGATCAACAATCCAAGATCCGGTCATCATTCTCCCAAGAATGATTCTTTTACTCTCTCTCACAAATCTCTAAGGTTTTGAGGTTAACCATATAATATTTCCATATAATCATATTTATAGACCCTGCTAAGTCATGGTGAATAAATTAAATAGAATAAGTAATTTTATTTATTTATTTTACAAGCCTCCCACACCTGCGCTCAACCCGAACATTTGATGCGCTCCAAGGTTAAGTATTGCCTATGGTAAAACCCATGATTTGAATTCAATAGTGGAATTAGATTTCTAATATGAGCCTATATTTATTAGTTTTTACAATTTTTTATGAAAACTATTCATAAATGCCAAATATATATTTAATATTTTTCAAACATTAATTTCGGGCTCACCGGACCACATAATCACACACCATCTCAGTGTCTAGTCTCAAAAATATTAGTAGATATACTCAAAGAATTCACATGGAAAAAATAGAGATTTTAAAATAAATTTATAGAATTACTAGATACCATCAAGGTTCCTTATGGATATTCAAGAAACATATCAAAATGGTTCAATAGATTATAGTTGAAGATGATATATTTTAAGACTCATGATTATCACATTCTATTCTTGAGTTGATTCAGATATCATTGTATCATATACTATACAGTAATGTAAAGTTTAAATTGATTCAATTATCCCATTATTATAGAGATATTGGAATTAAAAAATTTCTAAGTATTTCTTACAAAAAATTATGGAAGGAGTTAATTTTGTGTGATTTATAATTTTTCCTCCATCATTTTTCATATGTATGTTGTATCTAATTGTCCATATTTCAACTGAAATAAATATTTAAGGACCTATTTTTTATGTATCCAAATGAATGAAATATGTACACATTGAAGTACTATATATGGAATAGGAATCATCTTGAAGGTTCAATTGTGAATGGTTACTTGGATCAAGAATTTATGGATTGCTGTTCAATGTTTTTTTATATGTGACCATAAGTCATAACAAGATAATGAAGAATAAAGAAAATAAATATGATAAAATTTATCCCAGTTTTCCATCACTTCTAAAAATAAGGGTAATTAATAGATTATATACATTAACTATATTAGTTCTTGATGAGAATAATATGACACATCACACATTTGTGTTTAACTGTGAATTTTTTTGACAACATCAAGTAAATAATTTGAACATGTATATGTTTTCTCATCCCATGAAATTGTGCATGCTAAATTGTTTCTATATATTTATTTAGAGAAAATAAAAAAATTATAAATAGAATTCATCTTTCAATACCTTTTAGAGGAGATAATTTTTATATCAAATAATTTTATACTTGGTTGAAATTTAAGGTAATATTATTACTGTAATAAAATACAAAAAATTAACATTTATTTATATTTTAGGTATTGGGTTTACCTACTGAATATATCTATAAAGAAATAAGAGTTTTTTATTTTGGTCCTAATTATGTGGTTTATGAATTTAAATCAATTATGATCAATGAGTACAAATTTATTATCATTGAATGAGTAGTGAACATGAGAACACAACATGAAAGTGTTGTAGAAAATGAAAAAATAGACTATTATTCTAGTGAATCAGATAATAGAACTTGATATTAAAATGTATCTCATGATGGATTTGTTTAGAAAATAATAATATAACATTATTCATCTCATGGTCAAGTCACTATGATGAAATGAAAGTTGTTCGATTCAATGATAAGACACGACACATTTATTGATGATTTTGGATTTAAATTTATTGACATGACTCTCATTCTCGCTACTGATGAACAATATATTTTTGTGTAATTGGAAAGAATAGTTTTTTTGAAATATTATATGAGACATGAATTCAGTGTCATTTTCAAAGTAATATCAAAATATATTTTTAATGATTGTGGGGATGAAATTGAAACCATCGCTACCCCCACTATAATTGATCAATTTATTATATATGATTACTCAAATAGTCCAATTTTCATAGTTGATTTTGAACCTAAAGTTGTGGTGGGTAATATATAGAATCATCCATATGTGTTATTAGTTATTTTTATTTAGCATGACATGGGGTGTTTAGGTTGGTACTATTCAAATTAAATTAATTTTGGTTTCAAATATTTTGTATCCAACTTTACCTTCATGTAAACATTTAATATAAAATGGTTATAGTTTTATTTGAGTTTCATTTTCAAATATTGAATTCAACTGTATTGGAACCTAAAAAACCAAAAAACTGGAACAATCCAATTATAAAAAAATAATAAGAATTGAATGGAAACATATAATTATAATGAAAAATAATAACAATGAGTAAGAATAACCTAACAAAAAAATGGATGAATAACCAACTGACATAACCCAAAATATGAACCAAATTATCTAACCCAAATAATGGCCAGGTGACCTAATCAAATGAAAAAGTTAACTAAATGACGTAACAAAAATTTAATTGGGTATAATTTAAAAAATAAAAATAAAACTATATCATACCTATATTTAACATACTAATTCGAATGTATTGATTTTTTATGGCATGAATTTTATGTATTGATATTGTTGTCTTTAAATATGATATTATTATGTTATGTAAATATCTATACTTTAATTGGATTAAAATTTTTTATCCATTAATTAAGTCACATCACCTCTTATTCCTTCTTTGACTTACATATTACTTGTAGATTTTTAATAAATGCATATTTTTTTACAATGCAGGAAATGAATTTTTTTTGAAGAGATGTGAAAGAAGAGGATGATTGATGACAATCACCACATTAGAGAGATGTTAATTTATCCTTTTGGAACTTTTGTGAGTATACTATTTCAAATATATATTAATAACATATTATTTCTTGTCATTAATCTTAAAAAAAAATTAATCAGGAACTATTACCCAGGAGAGAACTCTTCTCCGACCAACCTAGTGGAAGTGGTTCCTAGTCTAAAGATCTGAGTAGTGTTGTACTAGAGCTAATCAAACCACTGATCATACCCAATAATATCTAGATCCTTTATCATATACCCCATGTAGCACTATTTCTTATCCCATGGTCCCATAAGATGCACCCAAGATATTTATTCCACCCATAATTTCACTACCATTTACGGTTGATACTCCTTGTAAATATTTTACTTATCTACTGATGGATCCCATTACCCATCCATATTATCCTTTTCTATAGATGTATATGCCATCTAATTTTCCTACCACTTCATTCTCTCTATGATTTTATGTTCACTCTCCTTTGACTTATTCTCTGGCATATTCTAAACCTTCTGAGCATACTATTCATCATTAGCATACATTGGACCTCGATAATACATTGGTTTATGATCCTCTAAATCCTAAGGATCCATTTGTACCCACCGATCATCCTAGAATAGGTATATATACAAACCCTAGTAAATATTTTGACCATAATTTATTTCCATTATAATATGTACTAATTTAATATTTGTCTTTTATGCTTTCATAGTTGGATCTACCACTATAAGGTGGAATAGGAGTACATAAATGTGTTAAGTGTGGAACTTCCACACACAGGTGATAGTTGAGTACAATGAGGATAATCAAATTATTGGTAAAATAAGAATATAATGTATATGTTTTACGGTGATTCTTTCAAAATACTCTAACATCATTCTTGTAAATCCAGTCTCCTAGAGATACCTCGAAAAATAAATTATGGATAATTATTTGTCTCAAATATGGGTAATAAAATTCATTAGAATAAATATTATATTATTATTTTACTTATATGAATTAATATTTTGGTTTTAGCTTTGTTATAAGTTTCCAGATGGTGAGGTTGTGATGACTCCATGACTGATGGAATTAGGTGAATTATGGAGAGTATATAAACATGAGTTGAATAATTGTTGGGTTTCTAGAGTTGGAACAAATTTAGAGGATATAACTATCCTGAATGAGTTTCTAGTAACATAGTATCCAAAAATTATTACTCATTTTAAGAGTGATCAGTTTAATGTATTAATAAAATTTGAGGTTTTTGATTTGAAAATGATGTTGATTTGTATTAATAATAATTTTTTTGTATTATTGAATATTGTTTTTTTCGAAGTAAAAGAAAATAATTAAAAAAACAAGGATGATATGAGGTATCTACACACTTTTTCATGAATGCCTATGATGGAACATGATATGAATCAGGTATTTTTCATTAACACTTGTAATTGGGTACAAATTCTAAAAACTTGTATTTCTTGACGTATTAAGCTTAGGGGAATTTTTATACCCTCTAATTAGAAGGGCTCGATTTTGGTTATATTGAATTATATTTAATTAATTTGATAAAAATTACAAAATATTAATAATAACCTTAATATAACTTATTTAGTTTACAATACTTCTAAATAACCAAAGAACATATAATCTATAAAAATGTTGTATGATAAAAAATATATTTGAACTTTGGTGAATTTTGACACCCAATAATTAGAAGATTACAATTTTGGTCTTGTTGAATTATATTTCGTCAATTTCATAAAATTTAAAACCGATAAAGAAATAAAATAATTTTATTTCTATAGTTTACAATATCTCTAAATAATATATGGACATATAATTTGAAAAAATACCATACGATAGAAAAAATTTCATAACTTTGGTGAATTTCTACACCCTATAATCAAAAGATTCAACTTTAAGTCCTATATAATTATATTTATGTAATTTCATAAAATTTCCAATGGATTAAGAAAAAACATAATCTGAATTATTTAGTTCATGATGTCACTAAATAATAGAAGCACATATCACCTGGGAAACTATTGTATGATATAAAACGTTTCAGTACTTTAGTGAATTTTTACACCATCTATAATCAGATTCAACTTTCATTAATTTTAAATTATATTGAGGTAATTTCATAAATTTTAAATTGGATCAAGAAATATATTAATAAAAATTATTTATCATAATATATCTCTAAATAAAAACACATATAATCTGGAAAATAGTTGTATAATAGAAAAATTTTCAGAAATTAGGTGATTTTTTACACCCTCTATTCAGTAGATTGAAATTTCAGTTCTGTTGACTTATATTTAGGTAATTTCATAGAATTTATAAATTATAAATAAAAATATGAATCTGATATTATTAGTTCATGATATATTTAAATAATATAAGCACATATAACCTGGAAAACTATTGTACAATACAACATTTCATAACGTCAGTGAAATTTTACACCCTCTAATCAATAGATTCAATTTTTGGTATTATTGAGTTATATTTATTTAATTTCATAAAATTTAATAAGGATCAATAAAAACCATAATCTTAGCTATTTAGTTTATGATATCTTTAAATAATATAAGCATATATAATATGTAAAATTATTGTATGATAGAAAACTTTTTAGAATTTCAATTATTTTTTTGAGAATCCAAACACTCTATTAAGACTTTATTATAGATGAATGAAATGTAAATAAAATTATAATATGTCAAACATAAAATAGGTGTGAAATATAGATATCTATATCTCAATTTATCAGTGAAAAACAGAAGCACATATAACCTAGAAAACTAATGAACCATAGAAAAATTACAAAAACTTCAGTGAAATATAATTTTTTAAAAAAACAAAAAACCAATAGAAAAATATTAAAATCTAAAATGTTACCAAAATATGAAGTTAGAACATAAATGTTTTTGGAATAAACTCACTATATCAATTATTACTACAAGTATTTTTTTTAAAACACCTACATTCTGAATTTATTGTCCCTGTTACAAAGATTTTTTAATCATAGGTTTTAGAAGTGAATCATAGGTTTTTTAATATTTTAAAGAATTTCCATCAATTATAACCAACCTAATATAACATTAAATTACCATTACTTCACAAAAAATGTTCATAATTACACCAATTTTCATTCTTGGGGTTTTATTTTGTTGTTTTTAGAAAATGTATTCTTATTTTTCTTCTTGGTGACATCTTTTTTTAATTTAATTTTATAGATATTTAATTTTCATGCACTTATATAACATCCCCAAACCCACCCCCAACATCCATGTCCCTTTATCTATCCCATCCCATACCCTTCCATGGATCCTTACCCTTGTCCCATCTACTATCTCACCCTCCAATACATCATAAGAACAAGATAATGAAAACAACCTTAGTATTAGAAATATCAATCATAGTTTTGTTCTATATCAACTATGCAATCCTTGGATATGATGCTTTCATGAGATCCATGTCATGGAACTCCTTGACATGGTTTGGGTGCTATGAGCCTTATTAACATGTAAATTTTTATTTTTACACCATGATACACCTAGTTAGGGGTTATTAAGTGAGTATATCCCACAAATGTTTATGCATTGGATCCATACCTACTTAAATCAACACATTTTTTACTACGACCTTTAACGATCACTTAATTCTAAAAGTATACTTACTAAAAACATATGTTTGATAATTCCACAATGAAACATAATAAATATGAATCCTCGTATTGAATCCCATAACTATATTTTATTTTTAAATTAATGTACCACTGAGATAGAGTTGAAACAAAAGTTGATCCACTAAGAAATATAAATAGACCCCCCAACAGACTTATATAAGGAAAACTCTATTCATAAACATTTACAATCACACCAAATCCTACAAAACCCTTATGACATAGCCCCATGGGAATAATTAATGATATATAAATAAAGATAATATTGTTAAAGAATTAAAAATGAACAATTTAATGAAAGGAATAAATTACAACAATCAAAAGAATCAAAAACCTTAAAATCAAAATGAACTGAAAAAGATAAACCTATAGCAATCTTATGGTTAACTTCAATTTTTATAATACCAAATAGTTTGATATATAATAAGGGGTTGGTTAAATTTATAAAGATATTTTAATGGTCCCCACCACATTATAGCGAGGTCCTAAAAAGTTTATAATTTTTTTCTAATATTTTTTTAGTTTATTCATTTCTTGTTATAGTTTTTTATTTAATATGTTTTAATAATTTATAATACAATTTATTATTTATTAAATACCCTTTTATCAAAATATTATAACTTTTTAAATATTTTCTATTCATTTTCTTTTAGTTCTTAATTTGTTATAATATTATTTATTAAATTTAATTAATAATTTGGTAATATTTTATTATATTTTATTATTTATTTAATTTCTTATTTTTCAATGATATTAATCATTTTTTTATAATATTATTAATTATTAATTATTTTTTTATTAAATTTTGTAATTTTTTAATTTTATTTCATTGTTATTTTTTAATATTTTAAAAGTTTGTACAAATGTATGACATAAATTCAATTAAATTATGTATTATTTTCTTATTTTTTATAACAAACATTTTTCTAACAATTTAATAAAATATTTTCCAATATTTTCCTTTTATTTTTTATTTCTCATTAAATTTTTTGTTTAATTTTATTAAATTTTACAAGTTTTTGTAATTTATAATATAATTTGTTATTGATTAATTATTAATTTTATTAAAAGAATAAAAAATTTTATTTATTTTTTTACCTTTATTAAATTTGTTATTTTTTAATATTATTTCTAATATTTTATTATATTTTCTAAATATATAACTTAAATTTAATATAACTTGACTAATATTTTAATAATATTTTATTCAGATTTCTTAATAATATTTTTAAAATAATTTAATTATTTTTTGATATTTTATTATTATTATTTTTATTTCTTATTATAATGTTTGTTTAATTTAATATATTTTACTAGGTTTTAGTAATCTATAATACAATTTACTATTTATTAATTATACTAATCTATGTTTATTATTATATTACATCAAAAAATCACGAAATTATTTCTAAATTATAAAAATCTAAAAAATAAATGTTTGATAACAATGTAATTAAATAAAAATAACTACTTAATTATATAATAATAACACAAAAAAATATTTATTTTTAAAAATAAATTTTAGAAAAATAAATCTCGATTAGGTAAAAAATAGTTGAAATCAAAATCTAAATGGCAGATCTAGATATTTAGGAGCTTTTACAAAGACAATCTGAGAGAATAATTCTGTTTTGTGGGCTTAGAGGTTTGGGGAAGACGTATATTTATAGAGAAAATTTTTGTGATGGAATAAAATCCATCAAAAATACTTATTTATGGTATAAAATTGTAACAAATTTCATTAATTGTGATGGGTATTTGCAATAAATCAAGCATCCATCACAAATAATCAATGAACACATTTAACTTTTCTCACCCATTTGAAAATTATTTTTAATGGACTCAGTCTGTCGCAAATAATCCACCACCATATTCTATACATTTATTAAAAAAGTATTATTTTTTGAATTCCCCACAAATAAAACCAATTATGACAAAAATTTAACCTTCCATCACAGATGAGTCTTTCTTGTGTGATGATGCACATTCAAGACAAAACTATTTGAGTTGGACTATATGTCTATCACAATTACAAGTATTTGTTATGAAATTGATTTATATTGAAAAATATCTTATTTTCAATGAACATTAGAGCATCACAAATAATCCATCACAAAAAATCATTTTTGTTGTTGTAAGATAATGACATGTAGTAAAGTGATGTGATAATGATGATTCACTATATCATAGTAAGTGACATGTGATATTATTAACTATGATATAAGGGTTGTGATATGTGATATCACAATGAAAATAACCAATGATATAACTTTCAGAAAAATTATAAGAACTGAGATGAGATATCACTACCAGTGATACAAAATAAAAAAATGTTTTATTGTATTTATGAAATGTATCATAATATATATATATATATTTATAAATTATAAAATAATGGAAATATAAAAATTTAAAATTTAATTTATGAATAATTTAGACTTTTTATTTAAATTATGAACTATTCATAAATTCATTATTAAATATTTATAAAATATATAATAAAATAAATTTAAAATTGTTTATATTAATTTGATTTCCTAAAAAAATTTGTTGGCATGAAAATGAAGCCTTAGTCTAAAGTGGATATATCTATCATGAAATTTATCACTATATAATGTTTGTATTTATATTATAAATGTGAAGTGTTCACATGCATGATTTATATATGAATTTTCATATATGTATATTTTAAATTATAAATTATTTATATGAATGTTAATTTGGTATATACTTAAAATATTAAGTATTCATAAGTCTCATGTTTAACTTTTTGAAGTATTCATTCATTTATTTTTCCTAATTTAAATATTTTACATGAATTTTTCATATATGAATATTTTCATGCTTAATTTAATTTATTTAAATTTAACTAATAAATTTCATATTATTCATTTAAGAAGTTTCATATGTTATAACCTGACCCTACCATGACCCCACCTAAGTTAATGATGAGATCTGAAGTGTCCCTCAAGGTTCAATTCCAGTAGTCCTCAGGTTGGTGACTAACATCAAAAGTATAAACTCATAATATGAGAGTCATCGTTCATTTTAACTCTAGTAAAAATAAAGATAAATCCACTAGTCAACACCCAAACAATATTCCATAATAACTTTTACAATCCCAAATACCCTATCTTGGTACTTGATCCGACCTATTATAAGGTCCGAGGTGTATTCCCGATCACTATGGGATGATAACTAGTGCATGGTCATCAAGATCATTCCATGGGGAATGATTTCACCTGGTATGGAATCAAATTAAACAATGGGGCAATTCATGCTTTTTAATAATCTATTTCAAAATAAATTAGCATCTAAACATGACATAACATGGAAAAATACTCATCTTAAAACCATTATAAATAATAGGAATAATAGATAAAAACATTACTATCCATGGTCAACATGTATAAAGGGAATACCCCAAAACCTAAGTATAAACAAAAAATAGACAATGGATAGGAACCCAATTACGTAATATATATATGAAAAAATAAATATCTAACAATTATCAGGGTAGGGACCTTGGTGAACCCATGTCGGAAAAATATTTGGCCACCATATTAAAATATATTCATTTTCAGTAAAATATTCAAGGTAATGGCTTGTTATAACCTAGAGTGAGGTCCAAAATGGGGCTAACTAAATGGGTATCCACTATCCATGTCCCACCATGCACAAACATGGGTCTTTGGTAGGATAAACTATAGGATATCAACTAGGAAGAGTATCCCATTAACCTAATGTGGTATTTGTATCGGTTCCCAAATAAGTACCCACGATTACTCATGATACATTAACTAGGTTTATGGTTTTTGGTAGTTCATACGTAAATCATGAAACCATTTCTTAATCATGAGGGTTCTTATCCCATTAAAACTAATCCCTACATAACCTTCTAAATTATTATAGGTATGAAAAATATAAACATATTAAATTTGAGAAAAAAATTTACCATATCCAAATAATCTCTTAATCAATGGATCACCCTAAAAAAACCACCTTTATATTGTTAAGAACTATAAAGAAAACTTTTTGGCTTCCAGAACCTTGAATTTCAGAAGGAGAAACTCTAGAAGATATTATTGAACTAGGTAGCGGTGTAATAAGTTAAGGTTGGTGGAGGAGGAATCTATTAATTATTATAGAAGGGTTTGGTTTAGAATCATGGATCAAATTTTTTTAGAGGAAAATTTTTTCCTTATTAAGGTTACTACCCATTAATAGTTTCATATTTCATATGTCTTGTGGAATGAAAAGTTTGAATGTCAATGGATCCTATGTGGTGAGAATGAATTATTTTTAAATAGCTAGGTGGGTTTACCTCATCGATAAGTTTTTTTAAAGTACTTGTAAAATTCTATTAATCATATTTTTATCTTTTCAATAAGAAATCAACGCCTCCTATCATAGAGTAGTGAAAGTCACAAACTATATAAATCTTTTGATATTGTTATATGGGTGTGTGTTATTTGTTATTTTATTTGTGTTATTTAATTCTAGAAGCTATACTCATTAAATCAAGGATATTCAACATGATAATTTAGATATAGGTTCAATTTTCTAGAAATTCTCATCGAGTGATGACCAATTTAAAAATGTCTTGCCTTATTTTACATTTGAGATTCCATAAGGTCATTCTAAAACATTTTAGGGTTTGATAAAACAAGGGGTATCAGACAAAGTTTGAATTATAGAGAAGTTATTATATTGACTAATTTTTTATTTTAATGATATTTATGTTTTTTAATCATGTATTTTGAATAAGTAAAGGTTCACATTTGAGGTTCCCAGGTTGGTTGGACAACTATGAGGTGGGGGGGGGGGGTGAAAAATTGGTCTTTTTATATGAATCATTCATATTGAACTCTACTATTGGGAATACTGTACAACTTAGGGGGTGATTTTAGTTTCCAATAAAAAATGATGTTTAAAATATTTAAAACATAAATCTCCATATTTATAAAATAATATTGGTTAACCAAAATAGTAGAATTATATAATTTGATCTTTCCAAAGGATTCTTAGAAGTTTGATTTGAACTCAGTTAAAAAAAGTTTGAGAAAATCTTTCTAACTTTTGATATTATTTTACTAGTATCAAACAAAGTATATAACAAACTTATTAAAGTTAACTTTTAGTGTAAAGTTTTGTTTTTTTGAAAACAGATACAAGATTTTTATTTAAAAAATACAAACAAAACTAGAAATTACACAGTGAAAATTAAAATAAGGGGTTTGGTATTAAGCCAATAATTAATACCCTCCACTTGGAAAACACCTAATACCAATTATTTTATTATATAATAAACTATACACATTTGGATTTGTCATTACCCTTGAATGCAAGGTTGGACACTTCTTTGGTGGGCTAACACCTAGCCTAGGGGAATCCCTAGCGATCCGTGACTTTGATAGCTCTGAAAAAATTGTCCGATGTGCCCTCAAAGTCGAAATGAAGATTGGAAAATCTCAGGGGTATCATGGGGATAAGAAGCGGAAAGTGGAATTTAATCCAACAGTGCTAATAAATTCCAACACCCCACTTGAAAAATGTGAGGAAAGAAGAACCTTTGAAATATCTTGAAGGAGGCAAGGAAATGATCTAGGTGTTAAAGAGAAGGGAACATAGCCATTAATTGCCAAAAAGAATAACCCGCTATTGTGACTAAATAGAGGAACGATCCGTTTGACCCTCAATGTATTGTTCATTTCTTCAAATACATAGAACCAGGGCACTTTGAAAACTAGTTCCCTAATCAAAGGATTTTTAGACACAATAAACAACCTCCAAGGTAGCATGAGAGAAATATTTCCATCACTACTGCCAAAGTGAACCCAGACAATGAAGTGGTGACAGGTACGATAGTTATTCAATAAAGAATATAGAACATACTTTTCGATTATAGTTCTATTAATTCTTTTATATCCTGAAATTTTACTAGAAAAATCCCAACACCACCACAAATCATGGAAGTAAAGATGTCGGTGAGAATGGAAAATGGTGCAATTATTGAATCCCATGAAAATAACTCTTTCACTGTCACAATTTGTGGATTGAACATCCTGGAGAACCTCTTAATACTCCCTCTTTTAAAATTTTATGAAATTCTTGGTGTGGATTTTATTTCCCTATATAAAGACAACATAAATTATCGTGAGAGGGAAATCACTCTCCATATGGATAATTGACCCCCCGATTCTATACAAGTGCAAGGAGGAGGACAGATCTTCTTTAGTACCATCATCTCAAGAGTGGATATTACTGCCCTATGAGCACACATATATTTTTTAGATGATGGAGTCTAAAGAAGAAACCATCCTTGAGGACATGACTATTTTGAGGGAATTCACTGAAGTGTTTCCTGAGGAATTGTCTGGTCTTCCTCCTAAAAGAGATGTTGAATTCTCGATTGATATTATACATAGGTATTTTACAATATTCAAGACTCTATATATAATGGTTTTTTGGAGCTTGAGGAGCTAAAGAAACAACTATATAAGAATCTATATTAATGGATTATATGCCCACATGCTTCATCATGGGGTACACTAGTCCTTTTCATCGAGAAGAAGGATGGGTCAATGCCCCTTTGCATTGATTATCATGAGCTCAAAAAAATCATGATAAAGAAAAAGTATCCTCTACCAGAAATTGAAAACTTATTCGATCAAATACGTGGATAAAAATACTTCTCCAAGGTGGATATGAGGTTGGGATATTACCATATAAGGGTGAAGAAGGAGGATATCCCCAAGATAACTTTTTGTACAAGGTATGAGCACTATGAATTCATAGTAATGACTTTCAGATTCACTAATGCTCCAGAAATATTCATGGACTTGATGAATATATTATTTAGATATTACTTCAAAAAATTGGTGGTATTCTTTATAGATGATATTCTAATATACTCCAAAACCAAGGAGGAGTAAGAGGAACATCAAAGAACTATACTAGAGACCTTGTCAAAGGAAAAGATCTATCCAAAGTACAAAAAGTGTGAGTTCTGGTTGATGGAAGTCTCATTCTTTGGTCATATCATCACAAGAAATGGGATATCTATGGATCCATCTAGGAAAAATGAAATTGAGGGATGAACGTGGACAAGTTCTGTGATGGATATTCGTAGCTTCCTTGGGTTAGCTATATATTATCGTCGATTTGTGATAAATTTCTCACGATTGTCAAAACCTCTTACCAAGCTAACTTGAAATGGAGTCATGTTTTCTTGGTGTGATGAATGAGAAGATATATTCATAGAGTTGAAAAGGAGGCTTATCACTATTCATGTGCTCACAATACCATCAAGTGGATAACTTTTTGTGGTATTTAGTGATGATTTGAAGAAGGGCCTGGGCTGTGTGTTGATAAAAAATGACAAATTCCTTGCCTATTCTTCAAGGAAATTGAAATTTCACGAGAGAAACTATCAAACAGATGATTTATAGTTCTATGTAGTAATATTTTCATTAAAAATTGGGCAACATCACCTCTTTGGGGAGAAGTGTGAAATATATATGGGTCACAAAATCCTCAAGTATATATTCACATAGAAAGAGTTCAACATACGCCAATGAAGATGGTTAGATTTGATCAAAGGCTATGACTGCTCAATCCATTACCACCTTGGGAAAGAGAAAAAGGTAGAAGATTCTCTAAGTAGAAAGGACACAACATTTCTTTCATTGATGAGAATCGAAAAGGATCCAATCTTCTTAGATTTGATGAATATGAACATGGGAATCAAAAATAAGGGAACATCATCAATAATTTCACAAACGATTACTCAACCATATATTTTGGAAAGGTTAAAGGATGCTCAAAAAGATGATGTGGGAATTCAGAAGAAAGTGTAAACTATCAGAAAAGGGAAATCATCAGAGTTCAATTTTAATGAAGAAGGAATTGTGAGATTTGGGACAAGACTATGTGTTCCATCAAATCCAGAGTTAAAGAATGAACTTTTGGAAGATGCACATAGTTCAAATTTCATTATTCACGTAGGAAACAAAATGATTTATTGAGATCTCTAAGAGAATTATTGGTGGGATAACATGAAGAATGAGATCACTGAGTGTACATCAAAGTTCCTGGTATGTCAGCAAGTGAAGGCTTAGTGGCAGAAGTATAAGGGGATGATGCAACCATTAGCTATACCAACATGGAAATGGGAAAACATCACCATATACTTTGTCACGGGAACTCTGAAGATATCCAATGTAAACAATTCTCTATGGGTCGTTGTGGACCGTCTTACAAAAACATCACACTTTATTTCAATTTGAGAGGATTTATCATTGGATCAACCAGCACAAATATACATCAGGGAGGTGGTAAGGCTGCATGGAGTACCACTATCAATTATATCCGATCAAGATCCAAGATTCACCTCTATGTTCTACAAGAGACTGCAATATACTCTAAATATAGTACAGATTATCATTCTCAAACTGATGGACAATCTAACCGGACTGTCAAAACACTTGAGGACACGTTGAGAGCATGCTAAATGGACTTCAAAGGAGTATGGGATGAACATATTACTATGGTTTATTTCTCTTACAATAACAATTTCATCTCAAGCATCCAAATGGATCCTCATGTATCCCTTTATGGTAATAGGTTCATAACACCGACATTTTCAGATAAAGTTGGGGAGTGAAAACTTTTAGGTCTAGAAATAGTCAAAGAAATGGTGGAGAAGGTTAAGACCATCCTGATGCACATTAAAGCTGCTCAGAGTTAAAAAAAGGAGTTATGTTAATAATCATTGTTGATACCTAGATTTTGATGTTAGATATATGGTATTCCTCCAAATATCACCATGGAAGAGATTTATGAGATTTGGGAAGAAGGGAAAGCTTAGTCCAAGGTACATCGGTCCTTTTTAAAATCCTTGATCGTATTTGGAGAGGTGGCCTATTGACTATCACTACCATTGAACTTGTCTCAAGTACATAATGTATTCCATGTATCACTCTTTAGGAAGTACATACCTAACCCATCACATGTACTCAATCCAGAGGTGGTACCATTGGAGAATGAAATCTCTTATGAAGAGAAGCTGGTGAAGATATTAGATCATAGGGAAAAAGTTCTACGGAATAAGATAATTCCCCTCATCAATGGGTTTTGGTGAAACCAAAAGTTTGAAGAAGAAATGTGGAAATGAAAGGATGTGATGAAGCAGAGTTACCCCATCTATATTATTGTGGGAATAGAAAATTTTAAGGGAGAAATTTCTTAAGGGGGGAATATTATAATGACCCAAACTTTTATTAATGAAAATTACTCTTGATCTAATTAAGTGTATTATTATATAAAATGGTTATACAAAACATATACACTTCCTTGGATTTATGTTTTTGGATTTTAAAATTCTGTTAATAATTGTTACCATTTCTAATATAGCTGTTTAACAGTAACCACATGATTAATATAAATATAGGGTTTTAACAAATCTAATTTACTCAGAAACACAATGCTATGGCCTCATCCAGTTGAATTGCTCCACACAAACCCCATTTTCTAGAGCTTGGAAAGGAGGTAGCATCACTGGGATTCTCTCTTGACCAAGCCCAAGATGAGATACAACACGTTAATATTGAGCGGAATCGCCTATAGGAGAAGTGGAAGTTAATAGAGATTACCACCCGATTGATGTTATTCGAGCCTCCCCAAGAGTCTTTCACCATCGCACACCTTGCCCTTAGGTCTTATGCAGCTGTCATAAGGGGTTATGTAACAAGACCCTAGCACTACGATTATGTGAATTAGTTTGTTATAGAATAAATAATATAAATTATTGTTACTTTATAAATAATTTTTAAAGCAAAAATAGTATTTTTAGTTAATATTCAATTAAGAAATCTATTTTGATGAAATAATGGATTTTTTAATTAAATAATATTTTAATAAAATATTATCACTAAATTAATTTTAAAATTATGCTATAATTTTTGATGAATAAAATTGTAATTTTTATTAAGGCTTGAAAGATGTTTTTGTCAAAACCCATATATTTTTTATAAATGTCGGTTATTATTTTAAAAGTGAAAATTCACATTATTAGAAAATTATTTAGATAAAATGAATATTATTTTTGGATTCATGAAGTTGAAATTATCTAACGGTGAATTTTTCATAATTTTCTAAGACACTCGATTTTTTGGGTAAAAATTAAATACCGTTTGTAAGAACTCGGATCTTCGTTCAGGTATGTTTTTCCTTTTTTCTGGAGTTTTTAAGAAAAATGGTTTTTCTGGAAATTTTCAAAGTACACGCCGTGTACTTTCTGCGAACACGCCATGTACTATGTTCCGGATCAAAGCCGTGTGCTGGCCGTGTCCGGGCCACACACACGGTGTCTAAGGCTGAGGTAGAGGCCGGTTTTTTGGAGTACGGAGAAAATTGAAGTACACGCCGTGTACTTTTTTTTTCATTAAACGGACCGGGGTCGCACCTAACCCCCATATTCGTCTTCTTCTTCAGTTTTTGACCATTCTAGAGCATCCATACAACCGAATCTTCTCTGAGATTCCGCCTCACCATCCATTCTCCGATTCGACCATAGTCGATTGCATTGGAATCGCAGCGGTGAGTTCTTTCTTCTGCTTGAGCCTTGTTTCTTGATTCCTCCTCATTTCCATGTTATCGTGGGATGAACATTTTTTTCATTTTCTCAGATCTACGTCGTTCTAATGGTAATCTATCGTCGAGGTTCACGTATATCGATCTTCTAGGATTGAGGTAGGTGGTTTGTGCCTTTCCATATAAAGTTGATGGATATTTTGTGCAATTTCCACCAATACCCTTGAACGGAGTATTGGGTGTTTCCTGTTTTTCCCTTGTTACTTGCCTGATTTTCTTGATTGCTTTAGTAGAGGGTATTGCTTGTGATTAGAGTATTTTGTTTGTGCTCATGTTTCTTTCCCATGCATGTTCTGCCTGTTTGGCGTTTATCCAGTTGCCATGCCTAGTTGTAGGATAGTGGAATGTTTCCTTGTTTTGTTGTTGAGCCTTAGTTGATAGACAAGTAGTTCTTGAGGTTTACTTGGACGATGTACACGTGCGCTGAGCATGTATTACCTTTCACTCAGGACTGTGAGAACCTAGAGTAGTAGACCAAAGGGGGAATTGACGGAAGGGCTTCTCTAGAGTGTCTTTTAATCACAATGTGAGACCAAGGGGAGAATTGACAGAAGGTCTTCTATAGAGTGTATTTTAATTATGACGCGGGCCACAAGGGGAATTGACATTGAGTGCTTCCACAGAGAGCCTTTAACATGATACGAGAATATAGGGGGAATTGACGGTGAGTGCTTTCCCAGAGAGTCTGCTTAATTACGTAGCTGAACCAGAGGGGTGAGACTGTGTGTGCCTCCCAGAGGGTTTCTAGTACTTAGAGGTTGAACCATAGGGGTTAGACTGTGAGAGATAACCAGAGGGTTACCTGTTTTCTTCTTGTTGCTGACTGCTTACTTGTGTGCTATGCTTGTTAGAACTATGGATTGTAGCTGTTTGTGCTGTCCAGTTTACTGCTTCTTGTTTTAGTACTTCCATGTATCCATTGACTGTTAAGCACAAATCTTTGGGTGATTTCCTACTGGGATTGTATCTCACACCCTGTTTGGGCCATGCTTTTGGGCCCAACCATACTATGTTGCTACAGGTATAGACAAGGGAAATCTCCCTTCTACTACAGGGTCTTGACTGTATCAGGAGCAGGGGAGAGTGGGACCGAGCCGTGGCTCGCGATGCTGAGGAGATTATTTGTTTTTCTTTTGCACTTGGTTTCAGTTGTATTTCAGCACATTGTTTTGTTTTCTGTTTTCCTTAGATACTTGTACCTCCTGTATCATTTTCATCATAGTTATAAATCTACATTGCTTCCGTTGTTGGTTTCTGTTGTTATGCATGTCCTTTAATGCTTCCATTGTTTATTGTTGTTTTCTTACCTTTTATACCTTACCGAATGAGGGAATAGTTTCCCCACCGACTCACCAAGGCCCTCACTGCTAGTTGAGAGCCTCTGGAGTTCGGGGAAACACGCATGAGGTCATGTGGCGAACCGGGTACGGGGTACTAGTGGAGGGGATCCAGACTCTGGATGTTACAAAGTGGTATCAGAGGAGTTATTTTCTCTTGCTTTACTATTTGGAGACTTTATCCAGGGATAGGACAGATTCAGTACTTGGTATTAAGCTGTGCTTGGGAGTAGCTGACCCGTGTACAGGGAAAAGCCATACTACCTCGTTAATTACAGTTTTCTGGTTTTGAGATTTTATGGTTGGTATGTTTTCACCTAGAGTGATTCGTATGAATTGTGCAGTTATTGTTTTGATATTTCGGTTCTATTTCTATCGAAACCCGATGAGATGAGGGTATTCCATCTCATGCATCATATAGGCACTTGTAGGAATCACATGCCATACATTATTTCCATGCCATCTAGGGTGCATTAGCGATTGCATGCTGTTGTGATAGACTTTGTGTAGATTATGCATGTTGTTGTGATAGTTTCTTGATATATTCTCTGCTGTTATATTAGAAAACTATTTGTTTTGTTCTTTGCTTAAAGTGAACGCCAAATTTTGGTTCTTGAGGTGTTATGGGCCCTCACGGATCAGAATTTGGCACTTTTCGCCTTATTTTAGTGTTCTGGAATTCTGTGCAGTTTCTGAGATACTGCCCAGAGAAACCCAGGATACATGGCTTGTACTTTTTAGATACATGCCATGTAGTTTTCAGGCCGTGTCACTGACCATGTAAGCAGAACACGGTGTCGTAGGAGTAACTTCAAGAACACGCCGTGTACCATTGGTACACACTGTGTGAGTTCAGGGCCGTGTACCCGGCCGTGTCACTAACAACACGGGCCAGGGAAGCTCAGGTTGAACATGCCATGTCCATAGGGAACACGCCGTGTAGTCTTTTCCAGGTACTCGTCCGTGTCACGAACAACACGGTCTGGCATTACCTTCCTTTACACACGCCGTGTTTGTTCAGAACACGCCGTGTAGTCTTTCCAGGTACCCGGCCGTGTCATGAACAACACGAGACGGTATCGCCTTCGCCTATGCATGTCGTTCTTGTTCGGAGCATGCCATGTAAGGTCCAGCCGTGTAGACGGCCATGTACTCAACAACACGGACCGCCGAAGCCTCGTCTAGTGCATGCCGTGTTTGATTTGAACACGCCGTGTAGTCTCGGGTTGAGTAGGATAGTGTGGGTTAGCTGTGTAAGGAGACTCGGGAAGGGGAATAGTTTTCAAGTACATGCCGTGTGTTGGAGTCAACACACTGTGTAGTTTGAAGTGTACACGACTTGTAGGGTGAGAGTAGACGCCCATGTCAGTGGTTTAAGAAGACACACTGTGTAGTTTTATACACACCGTGTAGTCATGTTTTTCTATCTTGTGTGTTTTCTTCCCCTATTCCCATTTTGTACTCTTGTGTTCTCTGTCCTTGTTTTACTAATCTAAGGTGTGATTTTGATCTTTTAAAGCTATGCCTCCGAGACGTCCTCCGGTCGTACGTCTGTTGTCAGGAAATGATCAGACGCCAGACAGGGCTGATCAGGGACTTCCTGTCGATCCCCCAACCGATCCAGCCTTGGCACCGGTTGTTTTACCAGTTGCGGGCGCCAATGCGCAGTTCAGGGAGGGATTCCTGAGGTTGATGCAGGCCTTCCAGGGAGCACCGCTTCCTTCCTCGTCTATGGCATACTTGACGCGGGTCTTTCAACAACATCATCCTCCCACGTTCTCAGGGAGGGAGGACCTCAGGCTGTAGAGTCATGGATGGAAGCCATGCTGACTATATTCGAGCATCTGGAGATGCCTCTAGAGAGGCGGTTCAAGCTCGCCACTGACATGCTCCGAGACTCCGCCAAGAGGTTGTGGGACGTGATCTCACAGACAGGTCATCAGCAGGCTATGGCTTGGGAGGAGTTCCAGTGCGTGTTCTACGACTACTTCTACCTGAAGACCCTGAGGACCGATCGATCTTGGGAGTTTATGAGCTTAGAGCAGGGTACTCTATCTGTCATGGTGTATTCCTCTCGTTTCACTGAGCTGCAGCGTTTTACACCCCTTTGGGATGGGAGTGGGGTGTTTTTGGTTAGGAAGTTTGAGGATGGACTCAGGCGGGAGATTCGATCACAGGTGAACATCTTCTAGCTAACTTCCATTACTTTTATCGTCAACCACGAACTGATTGCGGAGCGCAATCTGAGAGACTCTAAAGATGCGAGTCAGGGTGGTTCTGCTTCTAGAGCTAGATTCCCTTCAGATGACAGCAAGAAGCTCCGTAGGGAGCCTACGCGCAGTGATTCAAGGAAGTGAGACGCATCATCAGGCAGCCAGGTGATGTGCTATCAGTGTGGCCAGACAGGGCACATGAGGCCGCAGTGCCAGAGAGACCCTGTGGAGTGTCGATCATGCGACAAGATGGGTCACCTTCAGCGTTTCTGCCAGGTTTTCTCACCAGCAGCAGGTGACTGGGGTTCTTCCACGACTCCTCATTCAGGAGTAGCCTCACCAGTCTCTCACCAGTCAGGGAACTAGACTTTTTCCGGCCGTTCGGGCTGAGGTAAAGATCGAGGCCATGTCGGTCATCCACGAGTCCCTCAGAACCAACAGGGATGTTCAGCTCAGAGTGGTCAGCCAGGGGTGCGGAGCCGCGACACGGGCCAGTCTTTCACCATGGAGCAGACTTATCATGAGAAGGATCTCAACCATTCTACTGTTCGAGGTATGATTTTAGTAGCCTCAGTTTTATCTTCATCCCTTTTCGATATTGGTGCTACGCATAGTTTTGTCTCTATTAACATTGTGGAGAGCCTTGGACTCTGCATCTTTTCTTCTGCCGACTCTTTGACACTAGACACACCTTTGGGAACAAGGACATCTAGTGTAAGCCATTGTAGAGAGTGCCCTCTTGAGATTTCATGGTATCTCTTCTTATGGGATCTCTATGTCCTAGAGATGACAGGCTATGATGTCATCGTTGGCATGGACTAGTTGATTCCCTTCTGGGAAGTCGTTGACTGTTATCACCGCAGAGTTAGTTTCATTTCACCAGAAGGTGAATCTTTCCTCCATAGAGGCGAATGGGACGTTCGGGCGAGTCGGGTCGGACTCGAGAATCTTGGGCTAGGAGGAGTGACGACCCAGATTTCTAGCCTTTACCTGGATGATCAGGGGACTCCACACTTGGACTTTCCTCCAGTGGTGGATCGCTTCAGGGATGTCTTTCCAGAGGAATTTTCAGGTTTTCCTCCAAAGCGTGAGGTAGACTTCTCTATTGAGCTCATGCCAGGAGCGGCACCGGTGTACATTCTTCCATATAGGATTGCGACAACTGAGTTGCAGAAGCTCAAGAAGCAGTTGGAGGAGCTACAGGCTAAGGGTTTCATCCGACCCAGTACTTCTCCTTGGGGTTCGCCTGTTCTGTTTGCGAAGAAGGTAGATGGTACCCTTCGACTTTGTGTGGATTATCGGAAGCTGAACCAGTTGACGGTCAAGAACCGATATCCTTTGCCATGGATTGATGACTTTTTCGATCAGCTTCGAGGAGCCCAGGTGTTCTTGAAGATCGACTTGAGGTCCGGTTATCATCAGTTGCATGTTATACCATCAGATATACCTCTTACATCCTTCAAGAGTAGGTAAGGTCTTTACGAGTATACAATCATGCCCTTTGGACTCACGAACGCACCTGCAGTTTTTATGGCACTGATGAATCGAGTGTTCCATCATTACTTGGATTCCTTCGTTGTGGTCTTCGTGGATGATATCTTGGTGTACTCTCACACTCGACACGACCATGCCACACATCTTGAGATCATTCTGAGTACACCAAGAGAGCATCATCTTTATGCTAAACTCTCGAAGTGCCACTTCTGGATGGATTAGATTCACTTCTTGGGTCACATCATCTCAGAGGCAGGAGTATCAGTGGACCTAGAGAAAGTGAGAGCGGTAGTTTCCTGGGAGCAGCCGAAGAACGTCTTTGAGGTATGGAGTTTCCTAGGGCTGGCTGGATACTACAGACGCTTCATTCAGGACTTTTCTCATTTAGCAGCGCCTTTGACAGGTCTGTCCAAGAAGGGGGCTAAGTTTTTATGGTCAGATTCTTGTGAGTCAGCCTTTCAGGAGCTAAAAGGGAGGTTGACGTCAGCACCGATACTATTCTTTCCAGAGCTAGGCAAGAGATACACTGTTTACTGTGATGCTTCGGGTATCGGGCTGGGAGCTGTGCTTATGCAGGGAGATGGAGTTGTTGTGTACGGGTCTCGGTAGTTGAGGCCACATGAGAGGAACTACCCTACGCACGATCTGGAGTTGGCAGCTGTTGTTCATGCCTTGCAATTTTGGAGACACTATCTTCTGGGAGAGCACTTTGTGGTCTTCACTGACCACAAGAGTCTCAAGTATATCTTCACTCAGCGTTATCTGAATCTAAGGCAGCGTAGGTGGGTTAAGTATCTTCAATCTTTTGATTTTGAGCTTGCCTATACGTCAGGAAAGGGCAACACCATGGCAGACGCATTAAGAAGGAGAACTCAGATTCAAGCAGTTCAGGAGGCTAGTAGTGAGTGGCAGCTAATGGATCTGTTATCTAAGATGCATCTAGAGGTGCATGACAGTTGGGGACATGCTTTTCTATCTTCTGCAGTTGTTACCTCCACGCTACTTGATCGGGTACGTATGAGGAAGCTATCAGACTCGGAAGGCTTAGTCCTGCGGGAGAGTGTGTTAGGAGAGGACCCTCTTTATGGATGGACAATGGGAGAGGATGATATCTTGCATTTCCAAGGACGCGTATGGGTGCCAGCAGACATACGCGAGGAGATGATGCGGGATTTCCATTCCTCTGTTTGGGCAGTTCATCCTGGCATCACCAAGATGTATCGGGACCTTCATCGCCAATACTGGTGGCTAGGTATGAAGAAGGATGTTGTTGGTTTTGTCATGAGATGTTCTGCTTGTCAGCAGGTGAAAGCAGAGCATTAGCGACCAGTGGGGCTCTTATAGCAGTTACCCATTCCGGAGTGGAAGTGGAACGATGTTGCGATGGACTTCGTGACCGGGTTTCCAAGATCACATCGAGGGAATGATGCTGTTTGGGTTGTCGTCAACAGACTTACGAAGGTTGCTCACTTCTTGTTGATCAAGGATACCTTTAGTGTCAATAATCTGGGACGACTTTACATCAGAGAGATTGTGCGTCTGCATGGAGTTCCACGCTCTATTGTTTCAGACAGAGATGCGCGCTTTACCTCTCGGTTCTGGCAGGGACTTCAGAAGGCCTTGGGTACACAGGTACTTTTGAGAACAGCATACCATCCCCAGACTGATGTCCAGTCCAAGCGCACGATCCAGGTGCTTGAGGATATGCTCCGAGCTTGCATCCTTGACTTTGGAGGTTCTTGGGAGAAGCATATTCCTCTGGTGGATTTCGCCTACAACAACTGTTTCCAGGAGACCATTTAGATGGTGACATACGAGGCTTTATACGGTAGGCCATGCCGATCACCCTTATGCTGCCTGGAGGTAGGAGAGGCAGCTTTGCTGGGACCTCGTCTTGTACAGGAGACTTCAGAGCAGATAGAGCTGATTCAGAAGAGGATGGATACAACACAGTCTCATAAGAAGTTTTATGCTGATCAGCAGAGACGAACTATGGAGTTCGGGGTCAGTGATAGGGTTTTCCTACGTGTCGCATCGAGGTTGGGACACAAGAGGATTCAGAGACAGGGTAAAATTTCACCATGGTATGTCGGACCGTTTGAGGTCTTGGAGAGAGTGGGGCTGGTCGCCTATCGGTTACAACTACCTCAGAGGTATCGGGCCATGCACGACGTCTTCCACGTCTCTCAACTCCGACGTTACTTTTCAGACCCGTCTCACGTCTTTCAGCCTAAAGAAGTCGAGCTTGAAGCGGATGCATCGTTCTAGGAGCATCCTATCTGGATTTTTGATCATGGTACGAAGGTTCTCCGCGGGCGGTCTGTTCCTCTGGTACGAGTGCTATGGCAGCACGAGCGAGTACATGATGAGACCTGGGAGAGGGAGGACGATGTATGATCGCAGTGGCCGGAGCTGTTCAGGTATTCTTCTTCTCCACCTCATTAGGAAAATTTGGGGACGAATTTCTTTAAGGGGGGAAGTTTGTAAGAACCCAGATCTTCGTTCAGGTATGTTTTTCCTTTTTTCTGGAGTTTTTAAGAAAAATGGTTTTTCTAGAAATTTTCAAAGTACACACCGTGTACTTTCTGAGTACACGCTGTGTACTCTGTTTTGGCTCGAATCTGTGTGCTGGCCGTGTCTGGGCCACACACACAGTGTGAAAGGCTGGGGTGGAGGCCGGTTTTTCGGAGTATGGAAAAAATTGAAGTACACGCCGTGTACTTTTTTTTTCATTAAACGGACCAGGGTCACACCTAACCCCCATATTCGTCTTCTTATTCAGTTTTTGACCATCCAAGAGTGTCCGTATGGCCGAATCTTCTCCGAGCTTCCGCCTCGCCGTCCATTCTCCAATTCGAGCACGGTCGATTGCGTTGGAATCACAGCGGTGAGTTATTCCTTCTACTGGAGCCTTGTTTCTTGATTCTTCATCATTTCCAAGTTATTGTGGGATGAACGTTTTGTGCGTTTTCTCAGATCTACGTCGTTCTAAGGGGAATCTTTCGTCGAGGTTCACGTATATCGATCTTCTAGGATCGAGGTATGTGGTTTGTGCCTTTCCGTAGAAAGTTGATGGATATTTTGTGAAATTTCCACCAATACCCTTGAACGAGGTATTTTGTGTTTTCTGTTTTTCCCTTGTTACTTTCCTTCTTTTCTTGATTTCTTTAGTAGAGGTTATTTCTTTTGATTAGAGTATTTTTTTTGTGCTCAGTTTTCTCTGCCATGCTTGTTCTGCCTGTTTGGCTTTTATCCAGTTGCCATGCCTAGTTGCAGGATTGTGGACTATTGCCTTGTTTTTCTATTGAGACTTAGTTGATAGCCAAGTAGTTATTGAGGTTTACTTGGACAATGTACATGCACGCTGAGCATGTATTACCTTTCACTCAGGACTGTGAGAACCTAGAGTAGTAGACCAAAGGGGGAATTGATGGAAGGGATTCTCCAGAGTGCCTTTTAATCATAATGTGAGACCAAGGGGAGAATTGACAGAAGGGCTTCTCCAGAGTGTCTTTTAATTACGACACGGGCCACGGGGGGAATTGAAATTGAGTGCTTCCCTAGAGAGCCTTTAGCACGATACGATACTATAGGGGGAATTGACGGTGAGTGCTTCCTCAGAGAGTCCACTTAATTACGTAGCTGAACCAGAGGGGTGAGACTGCGTGTTCCTCCCAGAGGGTTGCTAGTACTTAGAGGTTGAACCATAGGGGTTATACTGTGAGAGCTACCCAGAGGGTTACCTATTTTCTTCTTGTTGATGACTGCATACTTTTGTGCTATGCTTGTTAGAACTGTGGATTGTAGATGTTTGTGCTTTCCTGTTTACTGCTTCTTGTTTTAGTACTCCCATGTATTCATTGACTGTTAGGAAAAAATCTTTGGGTTATTGCCTAATGGGATTGTATCTCACACCCTGTTTGATCCATGCTTTTGGGCCCAAGAAGACTATGTTGCTGCTGGTATAGACAAGGGCAAGAACCATTCTACTTCAGGGTCTTGACTGCATCAGGAGCTGGGGAGCATGGGACCGAGCCGTGGCTCACGATGCTGAGGAGATTATTTGTTTTTCTTTTTCATTTGGTTTCAGTTGTATTTCAGCACGTTGTTGTGTTTGCTGTTTTCCTTATATACTTGTACCTACTGCATCATTTTCATCTTAGTTATATATCTACATTGCTTCCGTTGTTGGTTTCTATTTTTATGCATGTCGTTTACTGCTTCCGCTATTTATTGTTGTTTTCTTACCTTGTATACCTTACCAAATGAGGGCATAGTTTCCCCACCAACTCACCAAGGCCCTCGCTGCTAGTCGGAAGCCTCTGGAGTTCGGGGAAACATGCTTGAGGTCATGTGGTGAACCGGGTACATGGTACCAGTGGAGGGGCTCCAGACTCAGGATGTTACACCGTTTAAATGTATAATGTGTTTTATGACATCATAATGACACAATAGTGATGTAATAAAATACTATAAAAGGGATATTCCACCAAAATAAGTTTGAAATTCAAAAGAATGTGATTTTATATTTGTTTTATTAATTTTTCAATGCCATATAGTACCTTCTATGATTTATAAAATATTTTAACATTTTAAAATAATTTCCATGAGTGTGACTCACCTCCACATAAGAAAGCCTAATATTTTAATAGGTTAGGCCGTTGGACTTATAAAAATAATTTTTTCCTCTCTCTAAAATCATCCCAAGTAATCTCAAACTCAAAATAAGCCTCTCTCAAGCCTCTCCCAAGACTTTGGGAGCATCTTACAAGTAAGGGATTTCTTCCTTTCTCATTTTTGTCCAAATTTTATTATGTTGTTATACCCTTTTGTTTTCAATTAAAAATGTTGGGGTATGATTTTAAAACTCCACCATACCACCCTACATATGTTTTAATGATTATATACCCCTTTATCTCACATTAATTCCTCCCATGTACACCTGTTACCATGCCAAAATTCCATAAGGAATTTCTCTCTTCTCATTTACATTCAAGCAATTATTTTATATTACGCATCTAAATTCCATTAAATATGTTGGGATATTATGATCCATGATCCCATTACTATACATTTCATTAAAAATGATGAGAGATCCATTTATCTCTAATCAATTCATTTTACAATTTCTATTTGACGTCGTTATACTGCCGAAGTTACACTAAAATTTTCCATGCCAAAATCATCATATAAGTGAAAATGATACCCATTTATATATCAATGATATTCACATTTATGAACATGTACTAGTTGATTTAGGACTTACATTTAGGTATTACAAATATATTATTCATGGAATAAATTATTACTTTTAATGAATCCATGTTTTATGATCCATGTGGCACACTTATGCATGAAATGAAATATTTATAAAGGGTGTGCCCTGATAATTCTCTAATGCATTGGTTAAAGATTAGTATCATGATACGTAATGTTAAATGAGGGTTTACTCAAGATAATTCAAGTGAAATTAGGGTTTACGCATTCTAATTCATTTGCAATGAGTTTTTACTCATGCTTCATATACAATGAGCCTTGGATCATGCTAATATCATGTTAAATGTAGTTTCCACAACTCCATGTTATGATAATTATGCTATATCATTAATTTATGTTAATGTTTCTATTTTTATCCATTGATATTACTATTTTCTAACATGTATTTTATTCTTCATGTTATTCCTTGTTTACTTCATTACTAGGCTTTATATCTCACCCTTTTCACATGTATGTCCTTAGGTTATCCCATACAATGCTAAGTATGAGGGAATGTTGTGGTCATGTAAAATAAGTTTTCAATAAATATGTTTTATTTTTAAATCTTAATTTTTCATGTAATATTCCTAATTTCTGAAGACACTAGACCTCTCAATCCTTAGTGTCATCTTAAGTGCAGGTTTATGTAATAAATCATGTTTAAGTGTGTAATAAAGAGCATGGTTGTAACAACCAAAACTCTTCATGGGATAAAAATATTTTAGGTCACACTTGACCTCTTCCATAATTATATATGGGAGTATATATAAAAATAATTGAGGGAGAGAGTGTCAAGAAATATCTAGTCTAGTATGTTTTTATAGATAAACAGATTAAACTAAAACCCAACTCAAAAGTATATCTAAAAAAGATAAAAGAGTGAGAAGTATGAATATTAGATGAAACTTAGTCTGATCATCTTAGGTTGTTCAAGAGTCCTTGAGTTTCTATTTGAAGATATTTAATTGAGTTTCCACATAAATACAGGAAATAGAGTTCCATGGAAATCTAAAAAGTCATTTGTTTATTTTCATCCAATTGGTCAATTATATTCGACACAGAAGTGTATCAATTTATTTTTGTGTGTTAGTGTATGTAAGTATGTATCACTGCATCATTAAAATTTTTAAATTGGGCCACCCACACATGAGGAGTTATTATGTATTTATATCATTCAAGATGGTCCAATTATCCATTGCTAGATAATAATAGAATAAGTAATATCCTCATTCTAAGTGACCAATCCTGACAATATGAATAAAATTTAAAAATTATGTGGAATTTTTTAAGAATATAAATTCATAAATCCACATTTCTCTGTTTTTCATTGAATGGATAATCTATCCATTTTAGAAATAATTTTGAAATTAATTTAGAACTATTATGGTAAAAGATCTTATAGTATATCCTTCTTGGCAATAGATCTTTGAACTGATGGTAGATCTCCAATGGTATATATTTTATGATAGAACTATGAACTCACAGTAAATATATAATGATAGATCTTTGATGGTAACACTATGAACCAATGGTAGATCATTAATAGTAGAAATCTAAACTAATTGTAGATATCAGATGGAAAATCTCTAATGGTAATCTATCTTGTGGTAGATATTTTGAATAGGTGGTATATCTTTTGAACCGATTATAGAAAACCACGGTAGATTTAGGATGAAACCAATTTTATTATTTTAGATAGAAAATAGTTGACTATCATGACACATTAAACACATTGGGTAATCACCCCACCACCATGCTCCATGGATCTGAATAATTATATCTTTTCTTCAATAAAAAACTTGTGTAGGGGAGCCAAGTTCTTCAAATGGGTTACTTTCTCCTTAAAGTTCATGGTAACATGAGGTATTCTTAGGTTCTATACTAAAAAACTTAAAGTGATAACTGAGTTCATGTTTGGTGAAAATATTAGAGGGATATTAATTAATGGCCTCAGTGATGGTTGATATATAACTTTTATAATCATTTAATTGTTCACTAATAAAATTATAAATGTTCTTACTTTGGGATTTTATTTTCCAAATATCATTATAATAATACAAAGATTAATCACCAATCACAAGTTACATATCTTCTCTCACAACATATTTGATAACCTCGGCATCAACTGAGATAGGTGTAAAGGGAGGTAGATCTTTAGAAGAAGTAGCTCATATAGAAGGATAAGATTCAAGTTTCTCCTATAAAGATAAATCTATTTGATTCAAAATGGCTCTCATATTCTCCAATATTGAAGGAAGGGAAGTCATATATTCTACTAACCACTTGTTTTCTATTTCCATATTTCCCACTTTATGAAAATTCTAGGTTAATGATGATCCATAACCAAAGATAATATCAAATAAGTATCATGTTGACCAAGTTTATTATCCTAAAAGGAAGAATATATGATAATCCCACTTAGATATGATAAAATATCTTCTCTAAAATCCATAAGAATAGCCAGAGTGAGGTAGTTTATCTGAGGAGTGGGAAGATGAGGTGAAGTCCTCTCCCGAATATGAACTGAAGAAGCCTCGTGAAATTATTCCACATCAGGTAAATAAGAAATAAATGGTTATAAATTCTTTTATTAATCAATTATTTCAACTAAATACCCTTTATTATCTCTCTGAGAAACCATGATGGTAGGTACACCAAGCTCTAGTGGACTTCCCTGATCATCATCATTACCAACATCATCATCATCTAAGTCAGAATAACCATGCCAACCATGGAATATCTTGGTGAATTATCCCCCTTATATGGTGAATTTACCCCATATATGTTATAAGTAACTAGAAAAATATGAATTCTACAATCCTAACCTTCTGGAACACAAGGTTCATCTCTATCACCAGATTTCAAACATGATAAAATAGGTGGGAAGTGCCTCGACACTCTCCACTAGTAGAATTACTAGACTCAGTGATAGCCTGAAAGAGATTTTACAGTTCATCTTTAACTCCACCATCAATTTCATATTTATAATAATAATATAGAGAAATCAAATCCTCTTGACACTATAAATTAAATCTCTTAAATTGAGTACCATCAGATACTTTAGTTTCTTATGATTCATCATCTTCTTTTATCAGAATTTCACTAATGGAAAAATTACCTATACCAATGGTTTAGAACCGTTGGTATAGGTCCCCAAACCATTAGTATAGCCTATACCAACAGTTTGAGAATCCATTGGGTGATTTGGCATGGGGAAATACCTACCCAAATGGTTTTCAAACCGTTGGTATAGGTCTTTCCCAACGGTTATCCAAACCGTTGGGATATGTATATACATAAAAAAGTTTCAGTGGGGGTTTGAACCCACAACCTCCACGTTATATATCAATGACTTTACCACTATCCTAAAGTGGCATTTTTGAATATATTTGGATATATATATATATATGTAATAATTTAATTTATATATTGATTTATTTGACGATATTTGATAAATGTACTCATAAAAACTAAGAGTACCTATCATAACAGTTCTCAAAACTATTGGGATAGGCCTTTCCCAATAGTTTTGAGAACTGTTGGGATAGGTACCCACTCTTTCCTAATTGTTTGGCCAAACCATTGGGAAAAGTGGCCTCAAAGTGGGATTTTCCCAATCGTTTGGCCAAACTGTTGGGAAGGCCATACCCTTTCCCAAAGGTTTGGCCAAACTGTTGGAAAAGGTGGAATTTTCCCAATGGTTTGGACAAAACTTTTGGAAATCCATACCCTTTCCCAATGGTTTGGCCAAACTGTTGAGAAAAGTGGCATCAAAGTGGGATTTTTACAATGGTTTGGATAAACCATTGGGAAAGCCACACCCTTTCCAAATGGTTTTGGAAAACTATTGGGAAAAGTGGTCGTTTGGAAAAGTGGCCTCAAAGTGGGATTTTCCCAATGGTTTGGCCAAACCGTTGGGAATGCAGACCTAAACCAATGATTTTTACAATATGTTGGTATAGATACATTGGTATAGGTCAGATTTCCAGTAGTGTTTCTTTGGTAAAAAAGGATAGAGGGGAACTTGGAGGTCTATAAGACACTTTGGAACTTTTGAAAACATCAATATCTCTCCCTTATTCCATAAAAATAGAAGTAGACTCCTATTCATAATAGTCAACTTCCTTCTCTTCATCAGCGTTAACACTAAGAACAAAATCCTATCCTCCTTCATATGAAAAATATTCCACAACCTTATTTGGATCCAATCTTGGTCTAAACAACTCTCTTAGTCTAAAAGGGTTCTCAACTTGATTTAATTTCTCATAGATTTTATCATTATCCATTACCCATCTTTTCAACCATAGCTTCCAATTGAATTTAATTCTCTTACAAGTGTATTGAATAAGGTAAAAACCATCATAACTTATTACATTTTCCTCTTATTGGGGGATAAGACCTATATTTTCTAAAATAGTAGAGATAAACTTAGGTAAGTCAATGTATTTTGATCTCATGGAATGATTTTATAGCTCCATCATGTGAACCATCAAATATCTATAAAGTTTAATCTTATATCGTATTTTCATGAGAAATAAAAAGAATATTTCATGATACCTCATAGTGCTGAATTCCCCCTTCATTGAACATATCATGTGCTAGATAAACTTAAAAAAACATACATTATACATATAAGTCCACTATACTAGGTCTTCATACAATAATATTTCTAGTGAGCTCAAGAAAAACATTATTAGCCATGAAGTTATCACGATTTACGGGAAAGTAACCTTAATAGTCCTCATAGACACCTTTATGAGGTACTTTCAAACATTTAGCCCTTGACTTCAAATACAACACAAGCTCTTTTACATCCACAACTTTTTTGATAAAATACTTCTTATCATTAAAATGATAGTCATCATGGATATAGAAATCATGAACCAACCTAGGGTAGAATGGTCTATCATTCCTTGTAAACAATTATTCAAATCTATGGTTCTATATTACTTTCTAAATGAGAAGATTTATTAAAGATAACTAAGAATCTTAGATTTCCTCCTTGATGAAGACTATTCATGATGCAAGATGCATATTTCTTGATTCGATAGGCAAACTCAACTCTCCTTTAAACTTCTTAGAAGGTTATAATTCATCAAGAGATACAACAAGACACTTTAATCATACTATTTTCACATAGGGTTGAGGGTTAGAGGTTAAAGATTAAGGGTTGTCGTTCATGAGAGAAAGATGAAGAGGTTTCAAAATAAAACACGAGTGAGAATTCTTAATCAATACCATTATAGGTAATATTTATCATTTTGGGATTTAATGATTTAATAAAAATAATACTAATTCAAATAAGATAATAGTTTTTAAAAAATATAAATAAATGAAAATATTTAGAGCAGTAGATTCTGAATAGAACGATGCCAACAATATATCATATAATGGAAGATCATACAATGATAAAATAAGAATGGTAGATCCTTTAACGGTAAGATTTTTAATGGTAGATCCTATTATAGTATCATTTTTTTATTTTCTTATACTAGATGAAAATTAAACTATAAAATAATACTTAAACAAAATTCAACATTCCATGTTCATGTATGATATAACTCATTCTCTAAGAATTAAATGGATTTTTGAATATGTCAGTAAGATGATGTTCAGTACCAATGAACTCAAGAGTTTTATAACATTTTTTAAAATGTTATCTCAAAAAGTGATGCCTTATATCAATATGTTTGGTCCTTGAATGAGACACATGATTATTTCAAATGTTAATTTCACTTAAATTGTAACAATTTATAGGGACATGTCAAAATTTACATCCATAGTCTAGTAAAGTGTGTTTCACCCATAGAATCTATGCAAAAAAAATCTTACAGCTATGTACACAGATTAAATAATGGATAATGCAACATAGTTCTATTTATTACCACACTATAAAACTATATACTTTCCCAAAAAGTTCCATGTTTCATAAGTGTTTTTTATTATCTAACCTATAACCACCAAAATCTGTATCTGAATAACTAACTAAATAATAAATATGTCCTTTATAAGAAAACAAACTTAAGTTGGTTTTAAATTTGAGGTATTTGAAAATAATTATGATAGTATTCAAGTGTGACACTTTGTGGTTTTATTGAAAATTAGAACACGTAATCACTCTAAAAATTACATCCAATTAGCTACAAGTTTGGTAAATTGAACTCCCTATCAAACATTTATAAATGTTTTGATCAATTGGTTTCCCAATTTCATCAAGATAAAAATTATAAGTTGTACTCATTTAAGTATCAATTCCTTTTTTACTATATATATGAAAATGTTTTAATATATATTAGCGTTCTTTCTTTTATTTAAGGCAATTCATTCCTTATTTTGAAAAATATGAAAAATATGAAAGAACATTACTCACCCATCAAAATCATTTCAAAAATAATTTTGTGTCATTTTTGAAAATTCAGTACACAAATAATTTTTGGATGATCCAAAAATAATATATTCAACATATATTATTACTAATAAAACATTTTTTGAAATTATTATTATAAAAAATTAGGTTTAACTATTTATTTTGAAAAACATTTTGAAATAAAAAAATGATCCAATCATATCACACTAACCTCTCAGAGCTTGTTTTAAACCATACAAAGATTTTTTTTAATTTAAAACAATAATTTGTAAATTAGGGTTTTTAAATATAGGGGTTGTTCCACAAAATTAGCCTCAATTATATAACCATTTATGAATTCAATATTGACATCCATTTGATATAATTTGAAATCCAAATTTACTATATAGGCAAGTAACATTCTGATATCTTTAAGTCTTTCTATTGTTGAAAAGTTTTACTCATAGTCAATACCTTTCTCTTGACTATACCATTTTGTAACGAATCTTACTTTATTTCTGATTGTAGTTCTTGACTCATCTACCATGTTCAAAAACACCCATTTAGTGAAAATAGTTAGTTAGTCCTTAGGTCTTTGCATGAGTTCCCAAAAATTATTTCTTCCATACTAATTAAGATATTCTTGTATTGATATTAACCAAAAGTTATCATCAATTACTTCTTTGATGTTCACAAGTTTAGGTTTCTATAAGAAATCATGATGTTCAACCAAATTTTTATTAGAATCTCTAGTTTTTGTTCCTCTATTTAGGTCTCATACAAAATAATCTAATGAATTTTCTCTATGATTCTCAAAAACTCTTTAATTTTAAGTATTTGGGAGTTTATCTACCTGTTTTGGTTCAAATAGTTCCCCAAAACTGGGAGATTTTTTTATAGTAGGTTTGATAGAATTATCATTAGGATTATAATTAATATCTAAAATTAAAATTTCATACTCAATGTTATCTAAAGAGTTCTTACATTTATGTGGATCTGTATTATAAAATTTTACATGTAAAGATTCTTCCACAATATTGATCCTTTTATTAAACTCCCTATATGAATTTTTAGATGTATAATATCCAAGTAAAATTCCTACATCACTTTTGGATGAATGTTTTTCTCAATTATCTTTTTTGTTGATTATAAAGACTTCAAAACAAAAAACTCTAAAGTAATTAACTTGTTGTTGTCTACCATTCCATAAATCATATGGGGTCTTATTTAAAATTTTTCTAATTAGAACTCTATTAATAATAAGAATGTTTTATTCATAGATTCTTCCCAAAAATAAATAGTAAAATCACACTCATTGAGTATAGTCTATGAAATATCTTGAAGTTTTCCATTTCCCCTTTCCACTACACCATTCTGTTTTTGGGTTCTAGGAGTATAAAAGTTATGACTATAGCCTTGTTGTGAGAATAGAGATTCAAAATATTTATTTTAAAACTCATGGCCATGAGCACTCCTTAAATTCTTAATTCTAAGTCCCATAAGATTTTTATATATTTTGAATACTTGTAAAAATAATAACAAGCTTAACTTTTGCGAGCTATAAAGTATAACCAAGTGTATATAGAAAATTCTCTTACTAGAATATAAGCATAATGCTTCCCATTTATGATATAAAATCTTGAAGGTCCAAAAAAAATTCTTGTGGACCAAATCTAGTGGTTGAGAAGTTGAAACTTATTTCTTTGGTTTGAAAGAGATTTTTTTTTGTTTCTATTTTTGACAAGAGTTACAGACTTTGTCTTTAAATAATTCTAGTTTAGGAAGACACTTAACTAATCCTTTCCTAGTTAGGTTTTTTAAGTGAGTGTAGGTTGTATAATCCTAGTCTCTTATTCAAAATCCAAGAGTCTTTTTGAAATAAACTTTAAAAAGAAATATTTTTTGAAAATAATAAATTTAAATTAACAACATAAACATTAAAATTTTGAAAATTTATAAAGACAAAAACACATTTAGAACCATAAAATTTATAGGAATTATTCTCAAATTCAACATGATAACAATCATTACATAACTGTGAGATGATAAGAATACTATATTTTAATCTATCTACAAATAATACTTTAGAAATTAATACTGTATAAGAGTTATTGATTTGACGGAGTCTAGTTATTTTTACTTTAAAGTTTTCCCAAAAAGTGAATTGTCCACCATATAATTTGATAGGGTTATTCAACCTTGAGTAGTCCTCAATCATATGTTTAGAACATGCACTATCCAGATATAAAATCCCATACTTTATAAATGAATTTTAATCATAATTTTCCATTGATCATAATTTTTCCATTAAAATAAGAGAGACAATTAGGGGAATATAATTATTTTCTATGATTATCAATAAAAACAAAAAATTAATATTATTAAATATAATCTTGATCATAGTAACATGTATTTTTTGAATTACTCTAATACCAAATGTTGGTCCTAGTGGACAACTCAAGAGGGGTGGGGGGAATTGAGTTTCTATAAACAATTCTGTTAGAATGATTTAAAACATAAACCACCCAATTTATAGAATAATCCCAGTTAACTAAAATAGAACAATTCTATAATCTTATATTTCAAAATGTTTCTTAGAAGTTGGATCAAAATGTAGTTATTTTTTTTTGAAAAACTCATTCCAACTTTGGAAACAAGTTACTATTATCAAACACAGTATATAACACACTTATTAAAGTAAACTATAAGAGTTATGTTTTGCTATTAGTTTTGAAAACATATATTGTTTTTTATTTAAAATAAAAAAAAACTCGAAATCACACAGTAGAAATTTAAATAAGGCGTCCATTCATAAGATAAGACCTAATCTCCTCCACTTGGAAATCACCTTTTTACAAGTAGTTTATTATATAATAAATTAATCCAAAACCTGGATACAATTTTAAGTAAATTTACTCAGATAATATTGGGTTATACAAAATCCTCTAACATAGTAATTCATAAGATAAAATGATTTTAGGTTACACACGTCCTCTTACACAATTACACATTGGAGTAAAGATTAAAAATAATTACAAGGGAATGTCAAGAACTATTCAATTCAATGTAGATTATTGTGTTTAGATATAAATATATTAAACTAAAACATAGCTTGAAAGAATTTATAAAATAAGAAAAGAAAATAATTAAAAGTATGAAGATTCTATGTAGATCAGTCTGATTATATTTGGTTTTTCAAGAGTCCTTGTATTTCTCCCTGAAGATCATTAATTCTATTTTCACAGGATTGAAGGAAAATAGAGTGTTGGGGAAATATGAAAGGTCCTTTATTCACTATCATCCATTTGGTTAGTGTTCTTAAATACATAAGTGTATTAATGTATTTTTTTGTGTCATCATATTTAAGTCTATATCACTGCATTAATATTTTTTTGACTTGGGCCACCCATGCATAAGGAGTTCTTAAAGATTTACAGAATTCTATATGGAACAATTATCTATTACTGGATAATAATTTAATAAGAAGAATCCTTGTACTAAGAGATAAATCTAGAAACTCTGAATAGAATTTAAAACATCTATGGATTTATTTAAAAATAATCATTATTTAATCCACTTGCCTATGACTTGTATAGAATTCCTAATCTAGCCATTGGAGAAATAATTTAGAAATTAATTTAGAATATGTATGGTAGAAGATCTATTAATAGATACTTCTAAGTAATAGATCTTTGAATAGATGATAGATCACCGATGGTATATCTATGATGGAAGAACTCTTAAGTTATGGTAGATCTCTAATAGTAGATCTTTGATAATATAAATTTTAACTGAAGGTAGATATATTATGGAATATATTTAATGGTAAAACTCAAAATTGATAGTAGATCTCCGATGACTGATCTTATATAGTAAATATTTTTAGTGTTAGATCTTTTGAAATATCATTATATCTTTTAAAATTCTGGTAGATATTTTGAAATTTTCGTTGATAACCATGGAAGATTTTGGGCATATCCAATTTTATAATTTTGTTCAAAACATATATGAATATCATAAAACATTAAACTCATTAGAAAAATAATAAACATGATTTTAGATCATTAAGATAATTAGATGCTTGTTATAATCCAACACCAATATCTTGGAATTATTAAGGTCTAAATCCACTCAATAAAATCTTAAATTCTCACCTCATGTGTAATAATAACATGGTATTTATAAGTTGCATAAAAAAATACATACTCCTTTCCTTGTTGTTTAGACACCCTAACTAAAATCCATAAATAATTGGTTATACACCCTAGTCATAAATCACCTCTTCATAAGTTAGTTATAAACCCCAATTGCAAGATCCTCCAGTATTTATCGGGTAAAAAAAATATATCCTTCTTCTTCAGGGATGCTTCCATGCCTCCTTAAGATGTTATTTCTCCATAATTCTACAAGATCAGGTTTTCTTGTATAAATGTCCTTAAAGACATTCAACTACAACATAGAATAGTTATATTGGTCTAGAAATACCTTTATATCTTGATTGATCTTGTTCTTCCCAACATAATCAATACTTGGGCACATAAGTATGCACTTCATACAAAGGCTTCTAACTTAAAACTCTTTCACACTCCTTAATAATTTATAATAAATAGGATATTATAATTATTATTCAATAATAATAGTGTAAAAACACACACTTTATTCATTCATTCTGGCACAATTTATATTCACTAAAAATATTTTTAATATTTAGTTTGCATTATAACATAGAACCTTCTTCAATATTTGGTTGGAATGATATTATTATTTTAATTAATCAATAAATATATGATTTATTTCTCATTTAAAATACCCAATTAATTCTTTCTTTTGAATTACTTAATGTTTTGAAATATTTACATCTTCTTCACTCGATTTAGTTTTATTACATATTTAATTCCCAACAAATTCCCTACTTGAAATCATTAAAAATAACAATGTGTATGGAATTGTTTTTTGACACCAACATCTATGGTGTAGAAGTCATCTTAGAAACATAAAATTATCCTAAAAGTTTTCTCCCTTCATATTTGTTTGATTCATGATCCATGTGTGATCATGATATTTAATACATGAATCTTAGCTTGAAATAATTTTCTTATTTAATTCTCTTATTAAAAAAAACTAATTATGAAATCTCAAACTTTTCACCAAGAAAACTCCTCAAAATTATTTTATGTTTTGAATTTATATGAGCTCCCCATTATAGTTATACATGCACAAACCTAGAGATTTTTTAGGAAAAAATATTTTCATAATAATTATAAAACCTTAGTAAAATATCAAATTCATAAAAAATATTTATCAAAACCATATGATTTAATAAAGTCATATTAAAATTCATTAGAAGTCTATAAAACTCATAAATTCATATGATCTCAGCCATTTTTTAAATTTTGGCCTTATAACTTAGTCTTATTAATACAATAAAGTTATAAATTATCTTATGAAGTCTTATGAAATACATGAATTCATAAAAACTTCATGAATTCATTTGAAATTAGTAAATGCTTATGAACAAGGACTTTTTGTTGGTAAAAAATACCACAAGAAATTGTCTCAATATTTTTAGGTGATAGTGTTTGATAACAATTCTATAAAACCATGTTTCAGTATGGTTGGTGTTTCCAATGCATACGCATTTAAGATGGAATAGTTTCATCGTGTTTTCTAAATTTTGGGGCCTCAAAATTGGGAGTTTGTTTTATGAAAAACAAAAGATTTTTTCAAAGAAACTATGCTATTCAGACCAAAAATAAGTTTAAAGACTGCAAAAGAGGTTTGTGTACTGAAAAGGAGTTGAACTTTTTGTGGAGGAAGGCAATTAATTAAGACTACAACAAAGGGATCTGTGCTATATGAACTACAAAGTGTACTATGAGAACCATGTAGAAAAATTAGTTCATTAGAGAATCATCATTCATGAGAGTATTTTTGTTCATGGGAGGATATTTATTTGAATATTTAGTTATTTATTTAAGGCTTCCACAATAGGTTTTCATTTTTAGATGAAATTGGCAGCTGCAAAGGATAAAGGCACTATGTGAACTAAATAGCAAGTTTACAGTGAAGGCTATAACATAATGGATTTTTTATTAATTTTGATTAGAAAGATTTTCAGATTTATTTTCCTATATAACTAAACCTAATTATATTATTATGAATAAAAAAATTCATTAGAGATGCTCATCACTAAAAGATTTTGGATGAGTTTGATGGTGGTTTGCGGAGAAGTAAGGGGCTTATGAGGGAACAATTTCATTAAGGAAGTGGTTCATAAAGGAATAATAATGTGTAATAGAAAGTGGTTCATGAGTTGAGATTATGTGAAGTCATAGTTCATGATGGAGGTTTGTTTATGGGGTACTGTAGCTCACAAAGGAAAGTTGATTCGTGAGGTGTTATCCATCTATGAATCAAAGGCCATCTAAAAAACAAAGGCATCTCATGATGAACTTGTAGTATGTAGTGCATGGTGGTTCATGAAGTTGGTGGTTCTTGAATTAGGTGGTTTGTGAATGAGTTTTCCACAAAAGGAAAAGGTAGTTTATGAAAGAACTTTCCCCAAGGAAATGAGTATTCAGAGAAGTGAATTTCAACTACATGGTAAAAATAATAATTCATGCTACACTTACAAGTGAAACTATTTTGAAGGTCACACGCAAGGTGATATGTTCAAATATTACCTAGTGAACAATATAATTTTCATATCTGAATTTTGAAGAAAAAGAAGATAGATGATTTATATATTTAGACTATATTTTTAGAAGGATTTTGTTCAATACTATATTCAAGTAAGTGAAAGGAATACTTGTAATATCTCGATGATATTTACAAAGAGGAGGTAATTTCTATTTCTACTATAAAGAGAAATCCATTCGAGTTTATTGGAATGTAAAACTTCTACATCCAGGTGTTTTCACAGAATTGAAGGGGAAGCCTAGAAAGATCTTCAATAGAGAATCTACCAACAATTTAGGATACATTAATTATTGATAATGAATGGTGATACATGTCCATAAAATGTGTGTTAGAAATTTTAAAACTAGTGAGCAAAGGAAAAGGAATAAGGTGATCTATTACACTAGTAGTGATCCAATAAAGGAAATATTTAAAGAGTTGACCTTGGGAAGTAGTGAGTTTTACCTAAAAATTTTAAAGATAGTGATCCTGGTCATAGATTTTATATGTCCCAAACTATGTATTGGTAGTGAACCTTAGTGGATTTGGTACATCGATACATTACCAATAGTATGCAACTTGGATGAAGCCTATTGAGGGTGAACAAAGTAAAAATCTACATGTCCATGTGTTTTCTTTCTTGTATTACATTCTATGAATAATTATAAAATAAATTTGGAAAGGATAAGATGAATATAAACACCAAAGAGAAAACAAATTTACCCTTATAATAAAAAGGTAAATATCTATGGGGAGGAATAATTTAAAAAATAATATCCATACCCTAATTCACCCCATCTTAGATTATCTATCCCCCTCTTGGACCTAACAATTGGTATTAGAGCATAGGTTAATTTTTTTGATTTGTTTTCCCTGATAACGTTTTCTATACTATTTGAATTTATGTCTTAGTTTTCTTTTATCCTAGTGTTCCATGGAAAAAGGAATAACTATAAGTAATAATTATAAGTTAGGTGGTATTCTTTAGTGTGTATGTCTCTACAAAAAAGGTGTGATTTAGTTTAAGGAAACTAATAATGTGATGAAGAAAGGGTTGGATGAATCACACAGTGAAAATTTATACTCACTCAATGATACTATAGTAATGAGTGAAGAACATGATCTTCCAAGTGATTCTAAAACTAACGATGATGAAGAAACCCCAAGAAGAAAAAATTGTATTTTTTCCATGAAATAAAGGAATTGAATCAAAAATTGGATGAAGAAATTAAATATAAAGATATCCGGAGCCAAGTATAGTAAATTTAAGTAAAAAAGATAAAAGGATTAAATAAAATTCTTGTTAAAGTAGAAATAGATCTAATAGAGAAGAATGGTTCCCATGATAAAGAACTAAAAAAATTAAAAGCAATTTAAATAGGAAATAATATGGAATTAGATAATATTATTAATTTGAAATCTAGAAATTATGATATTGATACACATATGTCTTAACTAGTTCAAGAGATGTAAATGCTATAATAAGAGAATTCATGCTATTATGATTATGTTGCTCAGATGAATTCTAAAATGAAGGAGAAATATGACCTTTTAGATAATATTTCCCAAGAATTGGATTATGAGAAGACTAGAGGTAATAACATCAAGAGAGAACTTAATTCTCAACTTGAATCAATGGATAAGAAGATTCAATAATTGGGATAAGAGATATAATCAATTAAGAAAGAAGTGAAGAAATCTAATGGAAAAGTCAACACCAAATTAAATTATTCTTTTCACTTACTATTTTATTATTCGTTAGTAGGTGATAATGAAATGAAAATAAAATATCCTACTTTAGAGTAAAAACATGAAATGTTTATCTCATATAAAATTCCATGCAGTTTTTGAATATATATTATCAGATATGATTAACCCCTCCCATACATGAGAGGAAAATAACCATGAATAGTTCCAAAAATAAAAAAATATTGAAAATAATGGAAATATACCTAAAAATAATTTTATAGGATGTAATGAAAAAATGTGATATTTTTGTGGAATTCATGGTCATATTTAAAGTTTTTATGTTGAAGAATTGGAATATATTTCATATTATGAAGACAAAAATATTGCCAAATATGAGAATAATTAGAATCTTCTTTAATATTCAGAAAGAAAAGTATCTCATAAGAAAGTAATCATCAAATGCTATTATTATAGAAGATAGGGACACACCATGAGTATGTGTCCAGTAGCCCATGGGATTAATGTCATAAGAATAAATCTAGATGTATCAATATCTTAGATGAGAAATGATAAAATGAGGTATTTATTTAAGGTAATATGTTTTATATGCACCAATCATGGGGTTTTGTAAATACATTATAGCAGGGAGAAGGAAGGGAAGGAAAATGAACCCAGAAGGAGATCCCCAACTTTTGAAGTGTAGAATGAAAAATTCTATATTTTATGACAACATATTAAGCTAAAAAATAGGTTTATATCCTCAAGGGAATCACAAGGAGCTCAATGAAAGGTGTATCAATAACCTCCTCTTTTATACTCATAACATCTCTCTTGGAAAGAATGTGAATGAAATTTGAAGGAAAAGGGAGGAAATGATTCATTTGTGATTAAGAAGAATGTAAATTCCATAGAACACTCAACCCAACAATAAAGGGTGACATGAATCAGATAACTGATAAAAGAAAAATGAATAAATAATTCCTTGAAAAATTCACATGTCATGCCACTTAGAGAGAAGTGAAGGCAAGTGAAAAGGCCACCAATGGAGGAAGAATTAAGAGCATATGAGAAGTAGAAATATTTCTTCTCAAATAAAGATTCACGAAAAATGGTTTATTGGCTGATCATAAAAAGATTTTTTTTAATTATTAGTTTAAATCCATAATTTTGAAAAAGTCCAAGCCTAAAAAATATAAATATCATAAGAAGATTAAACATATGGGTTAAAAATATTTATTCATATAGATATAATAGTTGAAGTTGGATTGGTAGTTGAAATAAGAACAAAAATAATATAGTTCCTTTTAAGAAAGTATCAAGGGTTTGATCTATCAAGATCAACCACAATCCTTTTCTTGAGGATTCTAGAGGTACCCCTCTCTATATATGATAAATTTTTCTCTTATATACTAGAATTTGTGCATGACTATGAGAGAGATATGATCCAAGGGGTTTGTGTGATGAAAGGGAACATGTACATTACTTGAATGAGATACATGAAATAGGAATAATATGAACTCTTCAAATTCACATATGGTATCAGATTCAACATGTGGTGTTACACAACAACTCTATTTTTCAAATCTGTATATAAATGTTGGGTTCAGTGGAAAAAGATATTATATGATGAGGAGCCTAATGTGAAACCAAATAGCTGTCAAAGGTATACTTGAATGGCATAGGGGCTCCATGTATCATTTAATATTCCATCATTGGTATCGTGAATTAGTTTAAAGTGTTATTTTCCCACCAATAAAGGAATTATTGATGGAGAATCAAGGTTTTTAGGGATATATAGTGTAAATAAAACTAGGTAATATATCATCATTTGACAAGAGAGTCCTCTGAAGAATTGAGGAAAGTCTCATTTCTAGAATATGTGGATGTAAATTAGTGACATGGACAATATTTAATTTTATTAGCATAAACTATTATTTTATATAAAGATTTATTACCTAGTAGGATTATAATATCTGTCAATGAATTATTGCTAAGTGGTAATTTCACTTACTGAAAAAATTATAACATTGTGCAATTATAGAAAAATAATATGAATCAGATATTAAAAAGTAAAAAAAGAATAAAAGTTTCAATTACAAGTTGATAAATGGATTCAGTGGTGAAATTTAATATTGTTTACATAGACTAAGGGTGTTCAAATGTCAACCTATGGTTCCCAATTATCTATGTATGAGTGAATGAACAATGAAGGGTAATTTTTATTTATATGCATTTTATAAAATAAAAGAATAACGTGTGCCCCTCATGATTTTGTAGATTATAGAAAATTTAATTCGAGTGTTATAAATATTTTCAAAAATCCAGTTCATCACTAAAGGAAAAAAGAACATTGAAATTAAATATCATATCATCAAGATGAATGTAGAGCATGAGATTGATAAGTTGGAGTGTGGGACTACAAATCTACAAGTTGTGAACATTATGATGAAAGCCTTTTACAAAGAGGTGTTTGAGCAGAATCATCTTGAAATTGGAGTTTAGTTGATTACTAAAACTTAGAGAGTGTGGATGCAGGACCCCTATTCATGAGGTATGATTTTTTCCTTAAACTACTGATCTTGGTTCTTTACCCCGTTGCTGACCACAAAAGAGTGACCTTTAGGTTTGTTGAAAAAGGGGGAGAAATGTTGGCTCTAGATGGGAATAAAATGTATTAATCAAGATAGGGGGAGAATCTGATAGGAGGAGAAGTGAAATAGGAGTATTTTTAAATCCTACAATGATAAATATGATCGATCAAGGGTTATATATCACGATAGATGGGGTCTGTGATGAAAACAATTGAGTGGATTTGGAATGACATGATTCATTGATGAAATTTTAATGCTACTCTTGTTTCTCACATTGATCATGTATCAGGTGGGATTAATCTATGTGTTGAGTAAATCATTGATCTCTAATCAAAGTCTTGAAGTGTTGTAAACAAACCCAATGGTGGGTTTTTTTTGGAAAAAAAATCCCTCAAGTCATCATGTTGGTGTTTTTGGGTGATTGTGTTTGTTTAAAAATACAAATAACTATATTTTAGAATTTTTGGTGTTGATAAATTAGATGCATATAAGGAAAAATAGTTTCCACGTGTTTAAAATTTTTTTGGGCCTCAAAATTGGGAGTTTGTTTTATAGGAAATGAAATATTTCCAAATACCAGCTGTACTATGTGGACCACTAAGGAGTTTTCAGACCGCAAAGGAGGTTTTTGGATCACAAAAGTGTTGAATGTTTTGTGGATGAGGGTGGTGAATTAATATTTATCCAAAGGGATCTATGCTATGTGAACCACAAAGTGTGCTATGCGAACCACATAGATAAATCAGTTCTCAGGACGGTCATCGCTCATGGGAGGCTCGTTGTCTGCAGATTGAGGTAGTGATTTAAGTATTCCACAAAGGGTTTTCATTTTTGGATTACATCTACCACTGAAAAGGATAATTTTGCTATTCATACTACATAAAAAGTTCACAGTGAAGGATATACCACAATATAGTTCTCAATAATTTTGATTAGTGGGTTTTTTAGAACTAATTTATTATATAAATACCCCTAGTTAGATCATTAGGTAGAGAGAAATTCATTAGATAAGATTACCACTTGAAGAATTTGGATGAGTCTAAAAGTGGTTTGTAGAGAAGGAAGTGGCTCATGATGGAATAATTCCATGAAGGAAGTGGTTTATGAAGGTTTAATTCCATGAAATAGATTATGGTTCACAAGGGAGGATTTTGTGAAGGCATAGTTCATGAAGGAGTTTTGTTAATGGGGCACTGTAGGTAATAAAGGAAAGGTGATCCTTGAGGTGTTATCATTATTTAAAGAAATTATTATCCAAATAACATAGGAAACTCATGAAGCACTTGTTTTATATAGTGAAAGGTGTCCCATGAAGTAGGTGGTTCATGATGTAGGTGGTTCGTGAATGAGGTTTCTAAAAAAGGAAAGGAATTTACCCAAGGAAATCAATACACAGGGAATAGTATTTCATATACAAGGTGAAAAGAAGAATTCATGGCACACTTACATGTGAAATTATTTTTAGGGTCACAGACAAGGAGATACATGCTAGGATTACCTAGTGAATAGTATCATTATCATATCAAAATTCTAAAGGAGGAGATTGAGGATCTACATCATCAAACTATATTTTTAGAAGGAGTTTGTTCATTAATAAATTCAAGGAAGTGAGAGGAAGACTTGGAATATATTTAAGACTTTCCAAAGAATAGGTGATTTCTATTTCTATACTAAAAAAGAAGTCTATCCAGTTAAGTGGAAAGTGAAAGTTATGCATCAAGGTGTTTTCACATAAGTGAAGGAGAATCCCAGAAAGAACTTCAATAGAGAATATACACAAAATTGAGGATACAATAATTATTGATAATTAAGGGACCTACATATCCATAAATTGTGTGTGATTAATTTTAAAATAGCGAGAAAAGTAAAATGAAGCAGGCGATCCATTCCAATAGTAGTGAGCTAGTGAAGGAAATATTGAGGGAATGGACCTTAGGAAGCAGTGATCAATCCCGAGAATTTTTAAAGGTAGTGATCCAAAGTATAGAAGTTATCTATCCTGAACCATGTATTGTAATTGAGCCTTAGTTTATTTGGTACATCAACACATTTTAATTGTATACTCCAAGGATGTAGCTCAGTGAGGGTGAACCCAATAAAAATATGCATGTCCTTGTGTTTGATTTCCTAAAATAATTTCTATGCATCATCATCAGATAAAGTTTGAAAGGACAATAGAAATATAAACATTAATGAAAAAACAGAGTGACCCATATAATAAAGTGTTCAAGATCAAGGGGAATGAAGAATTTCAAAATGAATATCCATACCTTGATTCACCTCCCTATCAAGGTATCTAGATCCCTTTTGGACCTAACACTTTTCCATTTTTCTAGTTCAAAATTTGAAATTAAAAAATTATTCTAATGAATCCTAGAAATATTTAGATCATCTCTAGATCATCTCAACCACTCTAAAAAAAATTCTAAATTATTTTATACATTGATTATACATCCAACCACACTTTCACTTGATTTCATTGAAGATAATCACACCAACCATAACATTTAGTTTCGACCTTTCCCTAAACATCTTCACTACATCTATTCTAGTTGGAGCATAAAAATACTCTATCAATTGTGAATGATAGAAAATCACTCATCTTATGGACTTGGATTCATTATAACGCATGTAATATAATTCTAACTCATGAATCCATAATAATCCTTCAAGCATCACCATCTCGTTCCTTCATTGAATTTATATTGGCTTATTGACAACAAATTAAATTATTAAATTAATTATTACTTGGGAACTTCAATCTTCCCTTTGACATTTTTATCAATACCGATGATCACCCATGTAAATATGTGCAATTACATGGATTATTTATCCCCACTTATTGATAATAAATTAAAAATATATTATAAGGGTATTCTTATTCCAGTTTATTCCTTAAATAATCTCAAAAACAACTATTTTAATTTCACCTTTTTAGATTTGTATAATACACTTTATCTAATTAAAAAAATAATAAAACCCATGGTTCCCTTAGTAAAAAAGATCTAATTAATATAATATAAGTCTATATGGAAAAATGCGATGTAGAAAATAAGAGTGATATAACCAAGATTATCTATTCTATCTATAAAATTCCATAAATGTGGTACAATGCTTAGAATATTTTCATTTCTAAAATCAAGGTCTATATAAAAATATACTATTCAAGAAATATTTTATCCTACACATATTAACAAACATATAAGAAAATTCAAGTGAAAAATATGTGACTCCCCCATTTTATTATCCTTTGATCAAACAACTCCATAATTCATTAGTAAATTGAATATAATAATTAGAAAGGGTTATAAGTGTGATTTTTTACCAAATTACTCTAATTATCCAAGTTATATAATAAATTTCAGATTTACTACAAATGAAAAAATAGAATCTAATTGTCATGATTTTCCCCCTCAAGGTAATATTTTCTTTTAATTTATCATGGATGTTAATAAACTCTATAATGGAATATATAATTTCTATAAAGTGTTCACAACCCTCAAAATTTTCCTTTAATTACATATATGTTAGAGAAAATTATACAAAAAATGAAATAAAAAGGTAAATTTTTTTCTATTTAGAAGAAAAATTCATTATGAGGGTTCTGTTTTAACCTAGATATCTTAATCCTTCCATTCCAAACACTTTTCCTCTTATCAATAGCCTCAGTAGGTTGTTTACTCAATCTATTTTCTTAAACATATTTTCTCATGAAAACCATTCTTCTTTTACACCACATAAATCAGGGAAACTTTATTTCCATGTGCTTATATAGATATATTCATCAATTTTTCATGGTAAGTAAGGATATTCAATCAATTTTTCATGTCATTTATAACTTTCTCATATCTTCTATTAATTTTTTAAGTCACCACCTATAGATTACACCTCAAGTACTTCAGTATTTTCTTCCATCACTTCTTACTTTCCTTTATCCTTATAACATAATTGTAGTTTATTCATTTCCATGGACTTCTCTAATTATTATGTTCATATTATCAATCACTCCTTCTTAAAAAGCTCATATTCTGTGGACTTATCACATGTCTTCTCAAAAGAATATATATTTAAGGACTTAAACTCTTTGTATTCCAAATTTTATTCCCTTTCAAAACATAAGGAGTCTCTTTTGGTATTCTAGTCTTGTAATCCTCATATTTATGACCTTATTTTCCATATCTAGCTCATATTTGTTGTAAACATCCAAATATGTTTGGGTTGAACTTATGTGGTATAGATCTAGTCACAATTTTCTTCCATTTATTTTTTCTCCCATTTGATCATAAAACCCCCTTTGGTTATTTCCTATTCCCTATAAAAGACATATTATATAATAAAGAGAAATATTTATGTCCATACCTTCTATAATAATAATATAATCCTTGAAAATTTGATATTCCAGGTTAAATCCAGATATGTATAGACTTATATTAATGTTATTTTAATGAAATTAAATCCTTCTTTTTTCCTTGGGGAAAGTGGATTCCTTGATATATTTTTCTATTCCTTTTTTGTGTAGAATTTAGTTTAATTTTTTTGGTCCAAAACTCCTCAATTTTTTTAAAACTAACACTGAAAGAAAAAATAGTTTTTTTTAAATTTATTAGGTATGGATTAACCTTGTCCCTCTGAACCTTTATCTCAATAATTTTAAATGACTCAACCTTAACCTCAACTGGTCTATTGAAGTATTCTCAAAGTGTATTCAACACATTTTTAACTAAAATACAGATGTATTGTGTCTTAGAAAACCACTCTTCTTTAGCAGTTATATTCTCCTCAAGATCACTTTCCATCATTTCATGCTCAGCTACCCTCTGTTTATATTTCTTGATCTACATAATAAAATATGCTTATCTTTTGAAATAATATTCTTTATCAGAAACAAAATTCTTATTTTTGTTTTCAATATTTCACTTCTCTTTCTTGAGTTGTTCATTTTTCTAAAGAGTATTTTACAAAGTTTCATTAATCGTCCATTATAGTTAGGTTATTTACTCACCATTATCATTAATTCTTGATGAATCAAACCCCTTTTTAACTTTAGTAGAAACATTAACATCATATTATAAAGATATACATGAATATTAATCAATATACTCACACTTTCTCATAAAATTCCTCTTCTTACTATTAGAATACTTATTTGTCTTATTTTTTTTTTCTATTTTTGGGGTATTTCATCTTCCTCCCCAGATTTAGATTCAATCACATTCTTCTTTAGATAGTTAATGAAAACAATTTATAGTGATATTATAATTCTAGAACATTGATTGTTTGCCTCTTACTTTTCACTTTCCCTTTTTGAACCCTCTTGATATAAGAGCAATAATTTAATTAATATCTCCACCATCCTTAGTATCTAAATCAATGGATTATACAACCTATTCCTTTTTAATTTTACATTTTTCATGTCGTCAAAGGCCATATAATATTTTAATTTACTCTTAAAAATTAGTTCCTTTCTTCTATCATGTGCTATGAGAATATTATAAAGTTCACCTGGGAAAAAATATTCCCTCTTGTCTAAAGTTGAAACCTTAGGATCAGATCTATTTAAGAAATTTTTTATAATCTTCTTTATTTGGAAAAATACTAAAACATCACACCAAATACACGAATGTTTCTAACTATCTCATTAACCTTTGTGAATTAGTAATCTATAGTCTCATAATCATCTCTTTTAATGTCTTGGAATATTGTCTTCCATAATTGTACCTTGGCTTCCTTAACTTTGATATTTTTGTCCTAGTTATTCCTTAGTCTATCTCGAATTTATTTTTTAGTTTCAATACCCATAATGTTGGTGTATACCATTTATCATATAGACATGAAAATAGAATTTTGTGTCTTTCAATCTGTCTTTATATCCCTCTTGTCAGCATGGTTTATAGAATCCCCTTCAGAAATATGTGTAAAACCTACTATGGTGACATCTCTATCTTTCTTGATGAGTGAAAGGAGATATGAAGCATCATATCCCTCGAATCACAGTTGTTAATTCCAATGAAGTAAAGTAATCCTTGAATGTTCCTATAATTTGAGCTCTCTATCATAGCCCAACCTCATCAGAACATGAACTTGGTCATCTAACCCCATGAGTCTCCTATAAAACCTTGATTCCTTCCCAATACACCATAGGTTATTACTAATAATGGTTACTTATCTAACTAATGAATAACCCAATAGGACAACACATGTTCTTTGAGTGTTATTTGTCCTCACTCACACAAACCCTATGAAAATTCCCAAGAGGTCACATATCCTAACACTATTCTAGGAAAAGCTAACTTAAATATGAATTTTTTTATCAGATGACTCCAAAAAAGTGAGGAAAACCTTATTTACATGAATATTACCATTTAATATTATAATTATCTGCTTTATATGGGTGTTACACTTTCCCCCATTTAAAGTAAAACACTCTCATTCTGAACCTCACATCTCAATACTAGGTAGTGCCTCTATAGTTTAGGATGGGTTTTGGCTATGATACCATTTTTTTCATGATCTGACCTCTTTGATCCATAAACTTGGTCATCTAATCCCATGTTTAACCTTAATACCTTGTTTTCCTTCCCATAACATTATATGATATTATCCATCAATGTTTTTATATGACTAATGACTATCCCCATAGGCCAACACGTGTTCTTTTAGTGTGATTTATCCTCACACAGACACACCTCTATCGAGTTCTTATCAAGATGTATAATGAAAATAAAGGTAAACCTTATTAACATGGTTAGTATATTTTAGTCATTTAAGTATCAATTTTATAGAGGTGTTTCACTCTCACCCTTTAAGGAATAACACCCTTGTTGTAGACCCCACATCTCAAACCCAAGAAGTGCCTCTACACTTTGGGTTGGGTATTAGCTATGATACCATTTTTCATGACCCAATTTACTTGAGCTATGAACCTTATCATATGATCCCATGAGTCTCTATTAATACCTTGGTTGTCTTCACAACACATCACAAAATTTTACAAAATGAGGTTACTTATCAGATTGGTGACTATCCCCACAGGCTAAAACATTTTCTTGCTTTTTGATTTGTCCTCATTCACACACACCCCATGAAACTTCTTTAGAGGTCACCCATCTTGACACTACTCCAATCCAAGCCCTATTATCTATATATTTATTATTAGAAAGACTCCCAAAAATAAATATGCACTTTTTTAACATGGGAACTAACATTTTGTATCTTAAGAATCATTTTTAGGGGTGTGAAATTCCCTCTTCTTAATTTATTATTTGGATATTTAATAGGGAACCTATACTCTAATATCACTTTGGCTAGGAAATTTGTGGGTGGGGGGGGGGGTAAAAAATGATCTACTTTTATGGATCCTTTTTCTTAAAATACACCACCTAGACTTATTAATGACCCAATATACTTAATATAATATCTTAGTTTCACCTCATGTGTAGTGGTAATTTGAAAGAAAATAGTACATAGTATATATAAGGTTCGACTATAAAATCCCACTCATTACCATATTTCTTATACATACTGTCTCACGGCGCACGATGGGGTCGTGGGGAAGAAACGTGTGCTACCAAACGGTTGATTAGAGAAGGTTGGGTTCTGCTTAATCACTCATATCAGGTGCACCATTTTACACCTCGAAATGCCCAATGGTTCCATATCCAGTAATACGTGGACATTCTTTCCAAAGGAAGAAGTTCTCTGGGTGGTTTGACCAGCGATGCTTAAGAACTCACATTGGTTGAGAGGATGGGAAGTCGGGCTCATCGTACCCTTTCGAGGGGAATTATTGCCTGTTATGGGACTCTCTTATAGATTTAAGACGTGTTCATATGTTCGAAAATCTTTGGTTTATACCCAAGCATAGTATCCACAGATTACTCCTGGTTGGAAATGGTCAGCTGGACGTAGGGGTTCAAAATCATTTATGCCTGAGGATTACCATCCCTCATTGGATTAATGACCCCGAGGAGTCTGGAATCATTGAGGCGGCACTAGGAGTGGTGCGATGAACCGAAGTGAAGATAGTCGGATCGACCAGTTGTTGGGATTGAACCTCAGGGAGGCTTCCTACGTACCCTTCCTAGGAGACAGGGATCAAAGTCCACGTAGTTCGAATAGGAGTGTCAGAGAGCTGATGTGAGTGTGGACCTGGGGGTCCAATGGTGATCGAGATTGAACCTCATGGAGGCTTCCTACGTATCCCTGTGGTAGGGAATCAAAGTCCTAGTAGTTCACATTATCTTGTGGCTTATGCTTAAAGTCAGACCATAGTAATGGATTGGGGTTACCCTCTAAGGAGTCCCATAGTAATGGATTGGGGCTTACAATCTGAGGAGGCCCATAGTAATGGATTGGGGATTACACTTTGAGGAGGCCCATAAGAGGATGTCATGGTCGATGCTTACTCTAAGCCCACATGAGTCATGCTCGGTATGAGAAACAAGAGGCAGCAGGGACCAGACGATCACATCGCGAAAGGTGCATCCATGGGAATTAGGGTGGGACTTACGCATAGAGGCGACCCATAAAGTCGAGGCTTACACTGAGGTGTATGCCCGGGGAAACAAAGCGCATAGGAAGAAAGACTTAGCCCCAAAGAAGGACGGATCATCACCCTTTCCCACTACGCCCTTCCTTTCCCATGCTCGTGGGGAAGTACGAAGGTGCATGGGGGATTCCTTTGAATGGGTATCCAACATGCCTCGGGGAGGGGAGAAGTGCCCCAGTCCTAACAAGTGGAGGGGTAGAAAGGGGGCTCCCAGGCTCGGACTCCGCATTACCGTGGGAATGTGAACCCAGGAATGCTTCGGGAATCCGCCCAAGGGTCGGGGAAGCCCCTTCTCCCCTGCTTACCATGGGTATGTGTACTCAAAATGGTGCGCTGATGTGCCTGAAGGTAACATCACACGGGTCTGGTGGCTCTGGTGGAGGCCTCAGCTTGGGGCCGATGAATGGGACAATGAGGGAGCTGCAGAGGATCTGGTCGGACTGGGGGGATTTTATCTGGCATGGGGAATGGGAACTCCGAAGGATCTAGTGGTCCACACACATGTATGAGTGGTGGTGAACTTCATGTAGGGAGGTGCTACATGGATGGAGAGGCCGTCCGCAAACCAGGGTGGTCCGCATACTAATGGGAATCCAGCGAACCAGGCTGGTTCACGGCTACAGGTTCGGCCCTCATACTAGGGTGGTACGCGGAGGGATCCATACGAGCAGCGGAGGCCGACAACGGCACAGGTCGGGGGTTCGTCGTTCGGGGCTTCGCCCGGGTAGAAGGGTGCTACGCGGTGCGACGGATCAGAAAATGGGCATAAACTCCCTGGTTCGCGGGGAGTGCATCTGCGGAGGGTCCATGGTTCACGATATTCTTTTCTTTATTATTTTAAGTTCACGGTTCACCAAGTTATTATGCCTTTTCGTTTCCTTATTAATTCTTTTCTAGCTTCATACCTGTTCTGGTTCACGGAATTGAACTTCACGGTTTGTGAAATCCTAAGCTCCTTCCTTCGAAATCCTTCCACCCGAATCTGACCGATCTCTCTGAATCCTCTTTTCCTATTCCCCCTCGGTCTCCTTTTATAGAGTGGTGAAAGAGATGTATATTTGGTCATGAGACACCTTTTACGGTGGCCCATGACCGAAAACCTGGTTTACAGATGACTTGGTCAATGTTCAACTTGCGGGGGGCATTGAATGGATCTCCCCCCGCGAACCGAACGAGCTTGGGGAGTGATTCGCGGCCGCACCGGATTCCGACTTCATTCGGCGAATGACAATGGATGAGGCCTGGGCCGGTCGACACAGTCTGCGATTGGGGCGGTTCGTGATGATGGACCAGTTTGGCACTCGTCCTGCTTCGCGCCCGTGGAGGATCTCCACCTCCATTCCGCGAACGACAGTGCTCCGCGGAGGGGGTGCTTTGTAGAACCGGCCGCGAAGCGTGATCATTGGACCGGTCTGCAGACCGGTTCGTCTTAGGCCATCATTTGAGTATTTCCCCACCTTTCCCAATTCTTTTGGGGGGAAATTGGGTAGAATATCCCTTGTATTAAAGGGGATTCTCATTCTCCTTTGTGGATTTTTCAGGACCCTAAAAATGCCCCCCATCGGAATGGGGTCCGATCGAAATGAAGAGGATCCCATTCTGATGTAGAGTGGTCCTAAAAATCGATGAGTGATTGGACAATGATCTAAATTTTTCCTGAGCCAAGGGACTCAGCGAGCACAGTTCAACTTTTTATAGGGTTTTATAGGAAAACCCCATTTTTTTTGTCTTTTTCGTCAATACCCTAATTTTGTCGGGGACCATTTGGTGTGGACCTAGTGGTTATGACTCAGCTTTTTCTTAGGTCACCCTTTTCTGGTTTTCGGCCTAATAGGCTTTGTGCCTCTTTTTACGAGTGGTTTAAAGTCCCGCCAACAAGACTATCATTACTGATGTTTTAGGTCGAACAGTTTTAACCAGATATGGTGGGGTGAGGGCCCCAATGAGGTTTGGTTGATTAAAATATGTCTCAATATCCTTCAGACGCATGTGTGGGGAAGCATGTTTAGATTTGAATGACATGCAGGGCATGTCTCAAGGCATGGGATCCGTATCAGCATGCAGAGGTAGGAAGAGCATTGCCTAAGGAAATATTAACTTTGGTAGATGGGACAAGGGCGATCAATATGTAGATCCGCTGAGGTCATGGTATACATAGTCGTGAAAAGGTGTCCTTAAGTCAACGAATCTCCATTTCTGATGGCCTAAGGATTTAATGGAAGTACAGCTTATGGAAACCACAATGGGCGGCTTGGAGAATTATGAAAACCACCAGGGGTGGCTCGGAAAGAGTGTGTGATGTTTGAAAGGGTTTGATAATAACTTTATTAATCAGGAGTGTGGACTCAGGGTATCTATCCTACGCATTTATCTAGCGTAAAGGAGGGTTGGAGCTTGGCGCAGTTTAAAGTCATGCAGCTGGGACATAACCTAGAATGGAACGGCTTCTCCTAGTTCTCAGTAATCTCATCAGATATGTTCCTCCATATTCAGGTAGGGTTGTGAAAGAGGCTGGTAAACTTTATCTCATAGGTTTTCTGAACCCCATGATAGATATTGGGGCTCAAAGGACAAGGGGAGTATGGAGATAAGCATTGCCTAAGGAAATATTGCCTTTAGTAGATGATCCAGGGACGATCAATATGCAGATCCATTGAGGGCATGGTATGCATAGTCATGCAAAGGTGTCCATAGGTCAATGATTGCATTCTCCCGATAGCCGGGAAACTTCAAGGAAGTTTGAGATTCGGGACCACTAGAGGTGGTTTATGAGAGTTAGGCTTTTTCTGAGTACAGAGTATGGTTTATGAGTAGAGGGTGCCTAGATACGGTAGAAAAATCTAGGCTAAATTTCTGGAGAATGGGTGAAGTCATCCCTTCTCACGCTGTTGTGAGACAGTGGTTTGTTCAGGTCTGACCCGTGCACTGAGGGATAGAGAAAAGCCTCCGTTACTTATTGAACCCATGACAGGTTTGGCCATGTAGTTTAACGTCATGTGGTAAGGATGAATTCCGTGTAGTTTAACGTCATGCAGTAAAGATGATGAGAATTATTAAAGGATGTTGTGCTGCTTAACATCATGCAGTGAGGATGGGGGCATTTTTAAACCAGTGAAAATGCTTGTAGTTGGAGGCATCTCCCTAAATGTTTAATGGTTGGTCTTTGCAGCTTTATTCCAAGCGGCCAAGATATTCCGTTCAGTTTAACATCATGCGATAAGGATGTAGTTGCAAGGGATGCTCTTGATCAGAATGTAACTGGGCTTGAACATATCGGCATGCCCAATATGTGGAGAGGGTTTGATTGGTGTAAATTGTGGTTTTGGGGCTTCTTGGATCAGAAGAAATGATATGGGGGCTCTGAGGCCGGTAAGCGTACAAATCTAGGAAGAGTACCGCCCGAGAAAATCTTTCCTTCGGTAGACGGGCCAGGGGCTATCAATATGCATAGCCGCTGAGTGCATGGTATGCATAGTCATGCAAATGTGTCCACAGGTTGATAAATTTCCACTTCCGATGGCCGTGAATCGTTATGAGGATCTGCGATTGTCGAAGACAGGAAGTCTTTCATTTGGTAAGAAAATATCTGGACATGTCTGGCATATTCGAACCTGGTTGTTGTGAAATCTTAGAGAGATCCCTGCGCTGATTTACCTTGCGTGGGGGGGTGTACCTTCACTCCATGCATTTTAACATCGTGCGGTAAGGACGAAGTAATCCTAGTTTAGCGGTCATAGAGCTCAGACCATTGGGTGGCTATTGCTACAGTCACTCGAAGGATAAATGAGTTATCATGCTCTAATATACTCTGAAAATGGTGGGCAATGAAGGTTGTAAACTGCAACGCTGAGGTTTCCCGGAGTAGGAGATGTGGTGTGGGGGCTCTGAGGCCGGTAAGCGTATGGAGCTAGGAAGAGTACCACCCGAGGAAATATTTCCTTTGATAGATGATCCAGGGGATATCAATATGCAGAGTCATTGAGGGAATGGTATGCATAGTCATGCAAAGGTGTCCTCGGGTCGATGACTTTCCACTTCTGATGGCCATGAATGATTATGAAAACTCGAGATTGCTCACAGTACAGAGTTCGGCATATGAGGATAATGGTGTCTGAGCATACAATAAACATCTTCACTACACTCGTCCGTTGAGTCAAAGTAGCCTAGCTATGGATTGATGTTCGTAGATGCAGGTCATCATGGGAACCACGGGCGGATACATAGGCTAGCCAGTTAGGGATACCCTGGCAATGTTTGGATGTAAAAAGGGGGCTGAACTTGTAAACCACTACGCCATAAATTTCTGGATCGGGAGATACGATATGGGGGATCTGAGGCCGGTAAGCGTACAGAGCTAGGAAGAGTATTGCCTGAGGAAATCTTGCCTTTGGAAAATGGGCCAGGGGCTATCAATATGCAGATCCGCTGAGGGCATGGTATGCATAGTCATGAAAAGGTGTCCTCAGGTCGATAAATTTACACTTCTGATGGCCGTGAATGGTTATGAAGATCCATAATTATCCGGGTCGTGGAGTCTGATGTATGGAGAGGATGCATCCAAATGCGCAAGGGGTATTTCCATCTCATTTTTTCATATATCTTGGGTGGGTCGTGATGGAGTCCGTAAAGTTTTAACGTCGTGCGGTGAGGACGAAGTATACACCCCGTGCATATCTAGTCCGTACATGGGGGAAGAGGGCATTTGTTTTAAATCCTCATTCGGGAATGCCCTGGCCAGGATGGGAAACCCTGACGTCACTACACATCCCGCGAGGGCAGGAATCAAATTACGCGTATTTCCCTATAGTCCACGCAGTTTAACATCATGCTGTAAGGATGAAGTATACACGCCGTGTAGATCTGGTCCGTACACAGGGGAAGAGGGCATTTTTTTAAATATTCATTCAGGAATGGCTGGGCTAGGATGGGAAACCCTGACGTCACTACGCATCCCACAAGGGCAGGAATCAAATCGCATGTAGTTCCCTAAATTCCACACAGTTTAATGTCGTGCGGTAAGGATGAGGAATACACCCCATGCAGGTCGGGTCCGTACACGTGGGAAAAAGGAATTTTGAACCTCTTTTCCATGCAGTTTAATGTCATGCGATGAGGAAGAGGAGTACACCACATGCAGGTCTGGTCCATAGACGGGGGAAAGGGCATTTTTTTAAATCTTCATTCAAGAATGGCTGGGCCAGGATGGGAAAGCCTGACATCACTACGTATCCCGTGAGGACAGGAATCAAATCGCGCATAGTTCCCTGAAGTCCACACAGTTTAACGCCATTCGGTAAGGACGAGGAATACACCCTATGCAGGTCTAGTCCATACACGGGGGACAAGGGAATTTTTAACCTTTTATCTGTGCAGTTTAACGTCGTGCGGTGAGGATGAGGAGTACACCCAGTGCAGGTCTGGTCCATACACAGGGTAAAGGGAATTTTTAACTTTCATTTAGGGACGGCTGGGCCAGGGTGGGGGACCCTAGCATCACTATGTATCCTGCAAGGGTAGGAATCAAGCCACACATAGTTCTTTCCTGAATACGCCCCGTGCATGTCTGGTCAAAACATGGGGGGGAAAGGGGAATTTTTTAAATGGATGGGCCGGGATACAAGATCCAGGCATCACTACGTATCCCGCAAGGGCAGGAATCAATCCTTACATAGTTATTTTAGGAAATACACCCCATGAGGGTCTTGTCCGTATGGGGGAAGGTTGTATTTTGGGCTTCATTTGAGGTGGCTGGGCCAGGGTGTGGAATTCTGGCATTACTACGTATCCTGCGAGGGCAGGAATCAAGACATACATAGTTCTCTGAAAGACAATACACCCCGTGTAGTTCTGGTCCATACACGGGGGGAGAGGGAATTTTTAAATTTTATTCGGGGATGGCTGGGCTAGGAGAGGGAACCCTGGAGTCACTACGTATCCCGCAAGGGCATGAATCATGCCGTACGTAGTTCTCTGAAAGGATTACACCCCGTGTAGGGCTGGTCTGTACGCGAGGAAGGGGACATTTTTTTAATTTTATTCCATTTGGGAATGGAAGGGCCAGGTTAGGGGATCCCGACATCTCTACATATCCTGTGAGGGAAGGAATCAAGCCTCACGTAGTTCTATTTGGAGTATACCCTGTGCAGGTATGGTCCATACACGGGGGAAAGTGGTATTTTTAAAACTTATTGTTTGTGCAGTTTAACGTCATGCGGTGAGGATGAAATAATATTAGTTTAGGGCCATAGAGTTTGGACCGTTGGGTGCTCGACAGTTTAACATCCTACATCTCAGATGATAACTGCTTTTAGTTATGCCGGTGAGGAAAAAATACTCTTAGTTTAGGGTCATAGAGTTTGGACCGTTGGGTGCTCGACATTTTAACGTCTTACAGCTCGGACGATAACTGCTTTTAGTTATGCTGGTGAGGACGAAATACTCTTAGTTCAGGTTCATAGAGTTTGGACTGTTGGGTTCTTGACAGTTTAACATCCTGCAACTCAGAAGGTAACTGATTTTAGTTATGCCAGTGAGGACGAAATACTCTTAGTTTAGGGTCATAGAGTTTGGACCATTCGGTGCTTGGCAGTTTAACGTCCTTCAGCTCGGACGATAAATGATTTTAGTTATTATGCGAAATACTTCTTCCAGAATCTCACATTTTTAGGAGCGGTAGTGAACTTCCCGTCCATGGAGATCAAGGCATATGCTCTGTTGGAGTAGACCTTGTGTATAACTTATGGTCCCTCCCACTTGGGATCCAACTTTGGTGGTTTCTTTCTGGGTATCATTGGGGTCCAGAGGACCAACACCAATTCTCCTTCCAAGAAAGACCGAATATGGACCTTTTTGTTGAAGGTTCGTGCAATCCGGTTCTGTTATACATTCAGATGGTGAAAAGTGTGCAGCCGCTTCTCGTCTAGCTGTTCCAATTCACCTGGCCACTTTTCGGATTACTCATCGTCGGATAATTGTTCACAAATGGCAACACAGAGCGAGGGTAATTGGAGCTTAATGGGAAGGACCACTTCTGTTCCGTATAGTAATGAGTATGGAGTAGCCCAAGTAGCGGTGAAGATTGTGGTTCGATAAGCCAACAATGCATGGAGGAGTTTTTCTGGCCATGAATTCTTGTCTTTGTCCACCATTTTCTGGATAATGTTGTACAGGGTCTTGTTGAAAGCCTCTATCTGTCCGTTGTCCACTGTGTGGTAGCGGGATGAATTTTTAGCCTTGATACCATATTCTTGGTATAGTTTCTCTAATTCAACAAAGCAGAAGTTGGTGTCGTTGTCTGTCAGTATGGTATGAGGGACACCAAATCTGGTGATGATATTGGTTTTCACAAATCTAACAATGTTTCTTGCCCCAACTTCGTTAAGGGGTACAACTTTTGCCCATTTGGAAAAGAAGTCGGTTGCTATGAGGATATACTTCAGCTGTTTGGATGTGGCGAGAGGATATAGTCCCATAACATCCATTCCCCAGACGAAAAATGGCCAAGAGTACTTGGCTTGATGGAGTAACTCTGGGGGTTGGTGTATGAAGTTGACATGAATTTGGAATGAGTGGCATTTTGCGGTAAAGAGCTCGCAATCTCATGCCATTGTGGGCCAATAGTACCCAAGCCTTCAGACCTGATGGGAAAGCTTGGACCCTAACCGATGTGCTCCACATACTCTGGCATGCACTTCAGTCATGATGGCAGCAGTTTCTTCTCCATCAATGCATCTGAGGAGAATTTTGTTGAGGCCTCATTTGTAGAGGACCTCTTGCTGACCCGTGCCTCCATATAGGACAAAGTTGATTGCCCTTCTCCGTATTTTGTCTTGTTAAGACCTGTCTGATGGAAGTTCTCCCCGTTGAAGGTAGTTTTCAATGGGGGTCATCCAACCGGTGGCAGGAGCATATGGATTAGGGACAGGATTGACTTCATGAATTTCTTCTATCTTAGCTTGAACAAAAGACAAGACCATTCTATGGTGAGCAATACTGATAAGTGTTTCATCACCGTTTGGGTCGGCTAGGGCTGTAGCTGCATTAGCTAATGCGTCGGCCTGGGCATTCTAAGACCAGGGAATATTGGTCAATGTTGGTTCTGTGGAGAATTCCTCCATTAACCCTCAGACATGGTCAAATAGGGGAATCAACTACTCCTTTTTAATATCATCATCACCATTGACTTGCTTAATGACAAGTTCCGAGTCACATTTTACCTTAAGGTGATGTACTTGTGCCTGGAGTGTGAGCTCCAGGCATGCAATGAGGGATTGATACTCTGCTTCATTGTTCATACATCCTTCTGACAGGTGGAAGGAATATGGTAAGACTGAATTTTTCAGGGACATGAGTATTATCCCCAAGCCTACCTTGTTAAATTTGGGATCTTCCATCCCTTTCCCGGTTGGGCTTTGGGATACGCCATTGAAGTATATTTCCCATGTTGGGAGATCCTCTTGAACCATGAATATGTCTTCATCGGGTAGCTCGACGTCCGGTGCAGAGATCCCTGTTGAAGGGTGCTCTGCTAACACCAGGCCTTTGATGGCCTTCTGAGGCATAAAACGGATGTCAAACTATTGCAGGATAACTGCCCATTGGGACATGGGCCCGGTCAGCATCGGGCGACTGAGGATGTACTTGAGCGGGTAATTACACGAGACGAAGTGGACTTAATGATGCTGCAGATAATGTCGCAACTTTTGAACTGTGAAGACCAAGGCCAAACAACTCTTCTCAATGTTTGAGTATCGAGTCTCAACATCAATCATGGTTCAGATGAGGTAATAGAGATTGTTTTCACTGCCGGCGTCATTTTTATGTGTGAATAAGGCTCCCAGCAACCTCTCTTGGTCCGTCACGTATAGGATGAGAGGTCTTCCTCCAACTATGGTCATGAGCACCAGCAAGCTTAAGATGAACCTCTTTAGGCTGTCGAACGCCTCTTGGAAGTCATCTGTCCATTGATAAGTAACCCCCTTCTTCATTAACCTGGTAAAGGGCAAACATTTTCCTGCTAGGTTGTCTATGAACCACATGATATAAGCCAACTATCCTTGGAGTCCCCTCAACTCAGTGAGATTTCAGGGAGGTGGTAATCCAAGGATAGCCTTCGTCTTTTCAGGGTCAACCTCGATGCCATGATGGCGTACGATGAAGCCAATGAATTTCCCAGAGGTAACCTCGAATGCGCACTTCAAGAGGTTCATCTTTAGACTATGTTGTCAGAGTTTGTTGAAGACAGTCTCAAGATCTGATAGGTGATCTGAGCGTTGTCTAGACTTGACAACCAAGTCATCTACGTAACATTCGACGAATCTCCCTAGGAATGGTTTAAAGATACGATGCATGGCGCGTTGATATGTGGCGCCAACGTTCTTGAGACCAAAGGGCATGACCCTATAACATAATATTCCTTGAGTGGCCCTAAAGGTAGTGGCTTCTTCATCTTCTCGGGCCATCCTGATTTGATTATACCTAGAATAGCCTTCCATGAAGGATAGAGCCTCATATCCATCCGTTTCATCGATTAACAACTCGGTGATCGGGACCGGGAAATCATCTTTCAGACAATGCCGATTGAGATCTATGAAATCAATATAGACGCGGATTTTTCTGTTATTTTTCTTGACAGGGATAATTTTGGCCAACCAAATGAGGTACTGGACCTCCCGAATGAATCCTGTTTTAATGAGCTTTTCGACTTTAGCCTCTATTTTGGCATAATGTGAGGGGTGTGTCCTTCTGCTAGCCTGTTTATAGCCCCGATGGTCTTCTGGTAGACCCAGGTGGTGCATCACCACTTCGGGATCGAGTCATGGAATTTCCGTGTAATTCCAGGCAAAGAAATCCCGGCGTTGCCTTAGGAAGGAAGTATATACCTCGTGCTCCTCGGGGTACATGGCTGCACTAACAAGAGTGGACATTAGGTCTTCCTCTGTACCTAGGTTTATTTCCCTGAGCTCTTCCACAGTGGTGGAGATACCTTCCTCAAATGCGGGAGATACATCTCTGAGATCTTCATCCTCTTCTTCTCCTAAATCCTCATCTACTTGATCTGACAGAGGGAGGGATCTTGACTCGGTCTCCTAGGAGTCCAGAGGAGAGGCATTGTGGGAGTCCTCGCTCAATTATTCACCCCCAAATTGAGGGTTAGCAGACGTTACCACATTTTCATGCTAGGCAGTTATGGCTAAAGTCATGAGGATGGCTAAGTGAGTGTTCGAACATGAAGCCCTGCTCTCAACATGGTTGATGTGTAGTACTTAGTCTCTGCCAAGCTATCAGAGAGAGTAATCAGAAACCATTTCTAGACCATTTGGAGAGAAGATCTAGTCAACACCATCATCCAAAGGCTTCTTCTTTCGCTCATAAAACCCAGCGTCAATGTAGTGTGACTCGGAGAGCTCGAAAGGGGATTCGTCAGCATGCAATGTCCTACTTTTCCCATTGACGCAGTACATAATACACTGGTGGTAGGATGAAGGAATGGTCATGTGCTTATGGAGCCATGGCCTTCCAAGCAGGGCATTGAACTCTGTGTTCTTCTGGACCACCAGGAATTCCAAATGGGCCACAAGGTCGCCAAAATGGGTCTTTAGCTTAATTTGTCCCATTGGCTTCTGTTCACTCTTGTCATAAATTAATAGAGTTTTGGATAAGGGTACCAGGTCATTCTCACTATAGCCTAGCTTACGGAGTGTCCGTAGGGGAAGGATGTTAACTCCAGAGCTGTTGTCAATAAAGACTTTGTGGATCTCAACATCATTTAGTGTGCAAGACACATATAGTGGTTTGATGTGTCCTTGCACGATGACATCTTTGTCCTGATCGGTGAAGGAAATCACCGCATTGTATTCAGTCGGTCCATTCTCCATCCGGTAAATTTTGGCGGCTGCTACCTCGGCTTAAAACTCCTAGGGGCTTAACAAGGCTTCTATAAGTGCCTCCCTGAGGTCTGCTGACAAACTCGAGGAGTCCAAGATTGATTGTTTGGCTAGTACCGACGCCAGCTGCTTAAGGATGTCGTATTTATGCTCCAGTGCCCGACGCCTCTCCATTGGTGGGAGAGTTTTAGCGGGTAGATTATGATTTGGAATACAAGATGAGGAGGGACCAGCTGCATGGTCAGATGCCGATGATGTCCCCAGGTTCTGGGGACTCGGCCCGACTGGTCTGTTTGTGCGCACTAGGCAACTAGACACTTGTTCCTGCTTTGATGGGTACCGCAGAATGATAGGGCCATAGTGGCTACTTGTGGATATGGAGGGATGTTCTTTCTCTTGCTGAGTCCGTTAAAGGGCTATCCCACAGGTTTTCGCGATATTGACGGTTTGGGCCGAGGTCCAACCGTATGGTTGGTTTCGGCCGTGACTGCGGCTTCCCTAATATCCCCTGGCTCTGCGATTCCTCATCCCAGCACCTTGTATTGGGAACTCGGGTTCATAACCATACCCTTTGTCAGGGAACGATTCCATAAGATGGATGATGTTGATGGAACCAAAGATTGGCTCTTCATCCTCAGACCGGTCAACCTGGTCGGTTGTCCCTGATGGTGCCGTTTGGTGGGTCGGTTCCTGTGGCGTCAAATTCGAGGGCATGAAATCTGACAGCATCGGGGCTAACTTTGGCCTCGTCACAGACTACTCCTCTTGCGCTTGTCTCCTCTTTTCTTGATTACACCTTGATGACCGGCTCGTAGAGTTTTGTGAGTCTGATATTTTCAGTTGTGCGGCATCAGGGGCTGTTGGCGGTAACACCGGCTGCTGTAGTTGAGCTCGGTGTATGCCCTGGGCTCGATTGATAGTCTTCTGAGTCATCCAGTTATCGAATTTCGGCCCCTTTTTACTGGTGACTTCCTGCCACCACACCCCTTTGTCAGAGTCGGTGGTAGAAATATATGTCACATGTGCTGGTGGTGGTCCCAGCTCGACCTGCCCAAAGCCTACCATCCTTTGCAGGAGGTTTTTGAAAACGAAGCATTCACGAATATTATGCCCCAACATTCGATGGTAGGGACAGTAATATGGTCTGTCATCGCGGCTGACTTCTTCGGGTTTCCTCAGCTCTGGGAGGCGGAGCAAGTTGCAATTCATGGCGGTGATGAAGTAGTCGCAGACTTGGTCCTCTCGGAACGAGTATACTTTATGACTTTGTTCCTCAAACTGGTTCCGGTTCAATCCTCTCTAATCGTCCCACTTAAGCGGAGGCATCCACTGATATATATGGGGCCCTTGACTATTTGGTGGAGGCCTGAGCGGTGGAGCAAGCACATGGGTTGGCTTGAGCGGGACAGAGGATGATTCAGCTCTAACTGTTTTCTTTGCAGGAGCGTACGAGGTTATTCGGTACATCAAATTAGTCCGCTATAGGGAGTCCTCGATTCTCTAGGAAATGGCCGAGAGATTATAGAATCCAGTGGTGCATTCCACTAGTATGAGCGGATTTCGCAGCTCATCTCGAGGATTGTCGATGCATATGGTGAGAAACTCTTCTTGAGGCATTAGCCTGTTCATAGAGTAGGTCAGACCTTTCTATCTGGCGATGAAATCTTAGACCCTCTCGTTCTCCCTCTGCTTTCAGTTCATGAGGTCGTTGACCGTTGTTTTAGGCAACATCGGGCTAAAGTGGAAGAGGAACTGCTGCCGAAGGTCTTCCCAGCTTTTTATTTACTGGGATGGTAGACTCGTATACTAGATGAAGATGGATTCTTTCAAGGTCCGTATGAAGAATCTGAGTTTCACTGCTTTTTGTTGTTCCGGAGTTCCCATCATAGGGTCGTAATAAGACGCATAGGGCATCAAATACTGTTTCGGATCGCTTGATCCATTAAAAATAGGGAATACAGGGCTCCAAAAATTGGGTGGAGGTGGCATGTTGCTCACCCAATCCAGGTAGGGATTCCGCTCTGGCTGTATCAGAGCGTGTCAACCTTCCATTGCTTCCAATTGAGCTGTTAGTGCCTCGATGGTGTTGGTGAGACCCTGGTTTACATCCTGTTGGGCCTGGTCCTAGGAAAGTGTAGCCCAAGTCATTGCTTGATGATCTAGCTCAGTTGGAACTAGGGGTGCATGTGCCGTTTGTGACACCTTCGGAGGGTTAAGATGTGCTTTCTCGAGTTGCTTCCTGAGTGGAGGGAAGTCTTGGTATTCATTCATATCCACATTTAGGTAGTTGGATGAGCCGAGCGCCTCATTAGGCGGGAGCCCTGATCGTGATTCATTTTCCGGGGAAAACCTTGGTCTTTGAGGTGCACTTACTGGGAGTTCATTATGTGGATCCTCTTAGGATTCACTTTCAATAAGATGGTTCCTCTGGAGTAGCTCAGCGTTAAGCCGCCTCAATTCTTTCATTTCCTCTTCCTGTCGAGTGAATATATCTTCAAGAAGAAGTGTCTTGTTTTTATCAAGGGAAGGAGGCGGGTTAAGGGTAACTAGTCCTTTGTTCTTATCCTTGTTGGAAGCTTGCAGGGTGAGCAGAGGAAGGTTGGCTGAAGGGGTGGCCATGTTTAGAGCGGCCCTTTGGTTCCGGGTGTGCACACCTGGTAGTTTTTTTCAGTCACAACCTGACCAAAACCATCGTCTCCCAATCCATCCTGATTTGCACCATATTCAGTGTCACCCATGGGGTTAACCTGTATGGTGTTGATGGATTCATATCACAGGGAGGAGAAGATGTCATCTTCCAAATAGGAAGAGGATCTATTGTGTCTTTTACTGGTATTCCCTCTTCTGTCCCAGGATTTCTTTCGGGCTCCTTGACGAAGGGTGACGCGGAGAGTTCTCTGATGTGACCTTACGGTACGCCTCCCTTTCGGAGGGGATGAAGATTCAAATGACGAGATAAGGTTGGAACCTCCTCTTCTCACTGTCCTCCCTAGACGAGAGAAAACTGATTCTCGTGGGGGAGGTTGTTGTTGAGGAGGTAATAATTCCCCCATCCCTGAGGGATGGGGTTGGCTCCGTTCCTTGGATGTTGAGTCTCTTCCCGTTTTTATTGGTCTTATGGGGGAAGTTGTTGTTAAACATGCCCCCATCCCTGAAGGCTGGGGTTGACCCTAGATTGCGGCTGTGGCTGCTGCTATCGCAACCTACCTGATCTCAGGTGCCCCCATTCAGGGGTGAACTAGGTTTGGTGCTGAGTTCTTCTGTGAATCAATCCCTTCTGTGGAGGCAGGGAATGATCGCTGATTGTCCTCTCTTAGGCGAGAGGCCTGTTGTATGCTCTCGATGGCCTGATTCAGGAGTTCTTGAATGGCTCGTTCCAGTCGGGCCTGACGCTTCTGGGCTTACTCAAGGCCTAATTCTGTTGGGTGTGTTTCCTTTCGCGAACTTGGAGAGCACTCGATTTCTTTCTTGACATGATTACGTTGTAGGACACCATGCGGAACAAGTTCTTCTGGGCGGCGAGCAGAGTCAAATAAAGAGATCCATGTTTTCCCCATCCCCTGATATGGACTCCCGTCGGAGCGTCACCGATGAAGCGATGCAACTGGTGTAGCGCACGGAGGTAGGCTATCTCCATGTTTCCTTTACGCCTCTCGGGTCGCTATTGCCACACCGAAGGAAGAACTTCAAGGTCGATGTGATGTAAGAGGTCTCCTATTGTCTTGAATTGGTATACATACCCATCGTAGGACTGGAAGCTTGATTTCAGTTGGCAGAGGGTTGTCCATATAATATGGTGGATGTCGTGCATGGAATCTTCCTACAACTCTCTGGGTATGTCTAACTGAGAGGTGGTCATGGGACAAAACATAACTGGTATATCATCCCTGGCCAGTCGTTTCCTCAGGTGAAACATGTCGGTATACTCCTCCGCTAGTGATTCCTCTACCTGGTCATCCCAACTGAGACGTTCTCCGATAGGGTGGTCGGAAATAGTGGGACCGGTAGGTATTGAATTTTCATGTGGGTGATTCTGAGGTGGTTCAGAAGATGAATGTGGCCCCAGAATGTCTTTTGATTGAAGAAGGGTTTCATTAGGGATGGATTGGGATTATGACATGCTTGATCCCGTCCTTCTGAGTGCCTCAGCATACGAGGGCTTTTCCGTTCTTGATTCGGCAGGGGGAGGACCATCCTATCGATATGATATGTCATTGTGGGGAGGGCCTTCACAATGACGACCGTAATGGGGAGGACTACCATTACTGCTTGACGCCTCACTGCATAGAGGAATGTTTTAGTGCACACCCTGGGGAGGACCTCCAAGGCGTGTCGCAGCAAGGGGAGGACCTTCTGGCTGCGTAGCGTTATTACGGGGAGGGACTTCGCAACAACTTCTATCATGGTGAGGATGACCATCATGGTTTGACGTTCGGTGTGTATCTTGGGGGGGACCTTCAAGACACATCGCGACAAGGGGAGGACCTTCTTGTTTCTTGGGGCCACTGCGGGGAAGACCTTCGCAATGGCGATCGTGGTGGGGAGGACTACCATCACAGCTGCTGCAATGGCGAGGACTACTATTACAGCTGTCGTAGAGAGAATATCTGCGGGGTACACCCTGGGGAGGGCCTTCAGAATGTACCGAAACAAGGGGAGGGCCTTCTCATTTCTTGACGTCTCTACGGGGAGGACCTCCGTTATCAAGGTGGCGAGGACTACCACCGTGATCTGATGCCCAGCTGGGCGGAGTGTCGTTGCAACGTAACCCCTTGGGTGGACCTTCAGGGCAGACCAAGACAAGGGGAGGGCCTTCTTGTCACGATGATACGTCACTGCGGGGAGGGCCTCTGCAGTTGTGACTATGATAGCGAGGACTACTATCATAATCTGTAGTCCCACTACATGGAGAGTGTTTACAGCGTATACTCCGGGGAGGACCTTCAGGGTGGACCACAGCAAGTGGAGGACCTTCTTACTGCTCGATCTACTGGTCACGTGGAGGGTTTCCGTGACTCGCATCAAAAGAGGAGCTCTTGTGATCAATCATTATATGCCCATGGGGGAGGCCCCCACGGGTGCTCTGGGGAGGACCTTCAGAGCTGCTGGTAGCACCATTATGGGGAGGACCTTCGCAACTGCTACTTCCGCTACCATAATATGGTAATGGGTGGGAAGGGTTCTAAGCCTTCGATATGCGCTTAGCGGCTTTGGGAACCCTAGCTTCCAGCAGAGCAGAGTCATGAACCCGCTCTTTATTTTCTGGCTGCCTCCGGCGCGTTCGGGGCGCTTTCTTGCGGGCAGAGGGGACCGTCTGCTGTTGACGACGACCTTCACCTTTGGGTCCCTATCTAATTGGGTCTCGTGATGTTTTCGGGATACACCGACGAACATATTTACTTTTAGAAGGGATATATTCATGCTCTGGAGTATCCACCATGATGGATGGGTGTCCCCCAGTTGGAATGAGTGAAGCTGCCTGATCCGGTTGCCCTTGCATCGCAGAATATAGCCGGAGACCCTCCTGGGAGGATGTAGGGATGCAAATCTACTCCGAGGCGGCTATCTCGTCTCTTAGATGAGTCGCCTCAATTGGGGAGATGGGATCACGGGCCTGAGTCCTTGCTATTTTCACTGATGAAATTAAACTCTAGAAAGTCTGCAAGATATGATCTGGGATCAATACCTGCTCCTCCATCATTGCCAGGATATGCAGAGAGACATCTTTGGCAGGAATGGGTCAAAAGGCCCATTCTAGTAACGGAGTAGGAATATCCTACTCCTATCCTATGGTGGTCAGTGGGTACTAACAATTCTCCTGTGTCGGGGTAGGTGAACGAATATTCCCCTGGGCTGGGATATGCCAGTTTATCTCTCCGTTTTCCACCACATTGGGATGGTTGAATTTACTTGAATCCATAGGGAGCTGACCCTACGTATGTTGGTTTCCCACCGTATCGAGTCGGTGGGCTTTATTGGCAGGGAGACGTGCCCACCTATTATTTTCCACCACATATGGATGGTGGGATTTGTTGATCTCCACCATATCAGGATGGTAGGCATCAAGAACATCTGGTAGGAGCTGGTCCTGTAGACGCTGGGTCACCACCACGTCGGTTTGGTGGGCTTCACGACCCTGGGCAGGGAGTGCTGCCTGCCAGGTAAGTGTCGTCCAGTGTGAGCGACAAGCTTGATGGAGCCCAGAGGGGATGCGCGCCGGCTCGTATGATGCCTCCATGTCTAGATGGCGGGCCTCCATGTCTGGATGGTGGGATTTGGAGGATCGAACAGGTGTATGTGCCTATTCGTGATGTGACTCCAGAACTGGGTAGCGGAGCTCCTCATTGGGGACAAGGGTGATGATCAGTCCCTGGTTGTAAGTTTTCCACCCTTGTCGGACGGTCCGAGGGTCCAGAGATCAGGGAGCGTGGGCCTAGATCCTCGGGGCTACATCCTCCTGAGCGTGAGGATGTTGAGCCGCGACGTGACCACGATGACATCTTCTGGCGGGGGCCTTGGAGCGGAAACCCTGTTCGGTGGGAATGAAGTCCTCTGCGTCGACCTCATCCGCCTCCCAAAGATAAGGGAGGTACGCATTGTCTCGTTCTGAGGATAGACTCACGAAACAGTTTGAGACAACAACAGGAGCCGCCTGGATCTGCCTTTGCGGCCGCTGCTAGGCAGGTGTCCAGCGAGTCCTAGCGGATTGAAGGGCATGCATGGCCGCCTCCACCATCGGGAGAGTACCATTCACGTGGTACTCTTGGATCAGCACATCTAAGACCCAGTATTGAAGACTCTGGGTAGGTGATGGGGTCCCCTATTGGTGAGGAAGTCCGGTCATTGTGTAATTAGAATCACACGCTTGTGAGTTCCTTCGTGACGCCATTGGATCGAAGGGAGTTCTAAATGGTACATGTAGAACATTTTAAAAAATACAAATAGAAAATCCGTCAAAGCAGCATATCATGACCCCATGCATAATTAATGACCTTACTTGGACCTCCTTGTGAGTATAAAGGGGGAACAGGGTGGGATTAGGTTAAATCTGTCATGCTTGGTTAAAGATTCACTTTGGGTTCACCAATTTTTGTCTCGTGGCGCACGACGGGGTCATGGGGAAGAAACATGCACTACCCGACAGTTGAATAGAGAAGGTTGGGTTCTGATTAATCACTTATATCAGGTGCGCAATTTTCCACCTCAAAACGCCCAACAGTTCCATATCCAGTAATACGTGGACCTGCTTTTCAAAGGCAGGCGTTTGCTGGGTGGTTTGACCAGCGACGCTTAAGAACTCACATTGGTCGAGAGGATGGGAAGTCGGGCTCATCGCACCCTTTTGGTGGGAATTATTGCCTGTTCTGGGACACTCTTATATATTTAAGTCATGTTCATATGTTTGCGAATCATTGGTTTATACCCAAGCATAGTATACACGAATTACTCCTGGTTGGAAATGGTCCGCTGGACGCAGGTGTTTGGAATCATTTATGCCCTAGGTTTACCATACCTCATTGGATTAATAACCTTGAAGAGTATGGACTCATTGATTTGGCACTAGGAGTGGTGTAGTGAACTGATGTGAAGATAGTCGGATAGAGCGGTTGTTGGGCTTGAACCTCAGTGAGGCTTCTTATATACCCTACCTAGGAGACAAGGATCAAAGTCCACGTAGTTCAAATAGGAGTGTTGGAGAGCCAACGTGAATGTGGACCTGGGGGTCCGATGGTGATCGGGCTTGAACCTCATGGAGGCTTCCTACATATCCCTGTGGTAGGGAATCAAAGTCCTCGTAGTTCGTATTAGCTTGGGGCTTACGCTCTGAGGTAGCCCATAGTAATGGATTGGGGCTTACAATCTAAGGAGGCCCATAGTAATGGATTGAGGCTTACACTTTGAGGAGGCCCATAGTAATGGAGTGGGGCTTACACTCTCAGGAGACCCACAGTAATGGATTGGGGCTTACACTCTGAGGAGGACCATAAGAGGATGTCATGGTCGATGCTTACTCTAAGCCCATGTGAGTCATGCTTGGTGTGAGAAACAAGAGGTAGCAGGGACCAGACGATCACGCCGCGAAAGGTGCGTCTATGGGAAGTAGGGTGGGGCATACACATAGAGGTGGCCCATAAAGTCTAGGATTACTCCGAGGTGGATGCCCAGGGTGACAAAGTGCAGAGGAAGAGGGACTTAGCCCCTAAGAAGGAAGGAGAATCACCCTTTACCACTACACCCTTCCTTGGACATGGCCGTGGGGAAGTACGAAGGTGCATGGGGGCTTCCTTCGGATGGGTATCCCTCCACGCCACGGGGAGGGGAGAAGTGCCCTAGTCCTAATAAGTGGAGGGACAAAAAGGGGGTTCCCGTGCTAGGACTCCACATTACCATGGGAATGTGAACCCATGAATTCTTTGGGAATCCGCCCAAGGGTCGGGGCAACCCCTTCACCCCTTATTACCATGGGTATGTGAACTCAAAATGCCACGCTGATGCGCCTGAAGGTTACATCACACGGGTCCGGTGGCTCTGGTGGAGGCCTTGGCTCGGGGCGGATAAATGGGCCAATGAGGGAGCTGCGGAGGATCAGGTCGGACTGGGAGGATTTTATCTGGCTCGGGGAATGGGAACTCGGAATGATATGGTGGGACAAAAACGTGAATGCGTGGTGGCGCCCTTCGCGTAGGGAGGTGCTACGCAGCTGTAGAGGCCGTCCGTGAACCAGGGTGGTCCGTGGACTGATGAGCATCCCGCGAACCAGGGTGGTTCACAGCTTCAGGTTCGGCCCGTGTACTAGGGTGGTATACGGAGGGATCCATGCGAGCAGTGGTGGATGAGGGCGGCGCCAGTCGGGGGTTCTTCGGTTGGAGCTTCGCCCGCGTAGGAGGGTGATACGCGGTGTGACAGATCAGAAAAGGGGCATAAACTCCCTAGTCTGTGGGGAGTGCATCCATGGAGGGTCCATGGTTCACAGTCTTCTTTGCTTTGTTATTTTAAGTTCGCGATTCACCAAGTTATTATGCATTTCTGGTGCCTTATTAATTCGCTTCCAGATTCATACTTGTTCTGGTTTGCGGACTGGAACTTCGTGGTTTGCAAAATCCTAATCTCGTTCCTTCGAAATCCTTCCACCCGAATCTGATCGATCTCTCCAAATCCTCTTTTCCTCTTCCCCCTCGGTCTCCTTTTATAGAGTGGGAAAATAGATGTATCTGTGATCATGCGAAACCTTTTGCGGAGGACCATGACTGAAAACCCGGTTTATGGATGACTTGGTCAATCTGAAACTTGTGGGGGACATTAAAAGCATCTCCCCCCGCGAACTGAACGAGCTCGGGGAGTGGTTCACAGCCGCGCCGGGTTCCGCCTCCATTCCGCGAATGATAGAGGATGCGGCCTAGGCCGGTCGACGTGGTCCGCAGCTGGGGCGGTTCGTGAAGATGTACCAGTTTGGTGCCCATCCTGCTTCGCGCCCGCGGAGGATCTCCTCCTCCATTCCACGAATGACAGTAGTCTGCGGAGGGGGTGCTTCACGTAACCAGCCGCGTAGCGTTATCGTTGGACCGGTCTGTGGACCGGTTCATCTTGGGCCATCCTTTGAGTATTTTCCAACCTTTCCCAATTCTTTTGGTGGGAAATTCGGTATAATCTCCCTTAGATTAAAGGGGATTCTCATTCTCCTTTGTGGATTTTTTAGGACCCTACACATACTAATATGGATTATCCACTATATGCACAAACGATTACAACAATAGTTGGTTAAATAGAACAAATACAATCATCTGTCAACTTTTTATGCACCATAGTCAAAACTATCCTCTCAATCAATTGGTTATACACCCCAACTACAAGATAATCTAATTTTGATCTTGTTATATAAATATCCCCTTCCTCTTCAAGGATTATTTTGTTCCTCCTTGAGACAATATTCTTTTATGATCCTAGAGGATCAAGTTTTCTTGTTATAACTTCTTCATGATCCTAAATAGCTTCTTGGAATAGTTTTATTATTCTTGAAACTCCCTCTAGATATTGAGTGATTTAGTTCTTCTCAGCATAATGAATACTCATGAAAACATGTATTATTCTCCTCCAAAGGCTCCTAAACTTTAACTCTTTCTCACTATTCAATGATTTTTAGTATCGAGGCTATTATAATTATTATCCAAGAATAATATTTTAGAACCAAAAAATTTATTTTTTATTTTCAAAAAAATTTACAATTATAGAAAATCATGTGAATATTTAGTTTCTATTTTAATTTTTAAACTTCATCATTCTTTAGTAGGCATGATCTTATCACTTAAATCAGTCACCATATATCTGATTCATTTCTCATTCAAAATTCCTAGATAACTACAATTTAATTTAATAAATAATCACAATATTTCCACCTTCTTTACTGAATAAAAAACCATATCTTTGATTACCAAAAAATACACTAATTTAAATCATTCAAAATCTACATATTCATGGAATTGTGATATGGAAACTAATTTTATGGTGTGGAACTCATCATAGAAAAATCATATTTTCCTCAACCAGTTCTCCCTTCATATATTGTATAACCATGATCTATGTTTGATCTTGATATTTAATCAATGAATATTCTCTTGAAATAATAGTTTGATTTCATCCAATTATTCATTAGAAATTAATTCTAGAAACTCAAAATTTTCACCAAGTAGACTTCACAAAAATCATTAAGTGTTGAAGTTATATGAGCTCTCCATCAAAGTTATACATGCATTAACCTATATAATTTTATGGGAAAATTAATTTTAATATGACATGTGATACCTCAAAAAAATATCAACTTTATACAAAATCATTCTTAAACCCAGAAAATTTCATGAAGTTATATGAAAACTCATCATAAGTCTTACAAAATACATAGAGTCATATGAAATCACTAAACTCGTACACTCTTAGAATTTTTTCAATTTACAGACTCAAAACAGATTCATAAGAAGAATTTGAATTCATATGTTTTCCTTTTTAAGTCCTATGAAATAAATGGATTCATACAAAATGAATGGATTCGTACAAAATCGTTGAACTCTTACGATCAAAGACTTTACCAATATTCCTATTCAAGATCAAGTATTTCAGACTTATTCAAATGACTCTAAGAGTTATTTATATTATCTTTATTTCTTCTCATCCACTCTATTAAATTCTAAATTTTTGAAGATAATGTTTCTATATCCACGTAAACTGTCCCTTTATTTTTTAGAATATTATAACACTAACCATCACATTTATTTTTCAACCTTGTCTTTAACCTCTCCACTAGAGATATTTATTACATAGTCTCAAAACTCCTATATCACATGTGAATAATATAAACTAACTCAACTTATGGACCTGGATTCATTATCAAGAATGGCATCCAATGATAACTCATGAATCCATAATAATCTTCTGAGAACCACCATCTCATTTATTCACCAAACACATATTGACTCATTGAAAAAAATTATTACTTCAATTATTTATTAAGAACTTCAATATTAAATTTTTTGATATATCAGATTTCAAATTTTGAATGATACTCATTAAAGATGATATGTTCTAGAGAGATATTTATCTCTCATTGATGGGGGAAAACCCAGAAGAAATGGATAAAGAAGAATAGGAAAGACTTGATCAAAAACAACTTAATGTTTTTTTCGGATGATTTTGTTCTGAAACATAACATTTAATATCTAATAGGTGTAGAAAACTCCCAAACTTATGCCCACAAAAAAATAAATGCATGGGAATCCTATCACAATGAAAAAAATATTTTTTTGATGTGAAAAATATTCTCCCAAAATATAGAAAAAGGTAATCTAGTGGATTTTAATTTAAATGACTTCTACTAAACATAAATCCTAATTGGATCAATATATTTGAAGTTATTTGGGATAGTTTGGGCACCGATTATTCTTTTATCACTTCTAAAATCCCAGGATATGATGGTTACCCTGATGAGTAATTCAAGCAGTAAGACTTACTTAACATTTTAGAAAGTTTATGATCTTATTATGAATGAAGAGATTAAGAAAAATTATGATTGGGAATATATCATAAATACCCTCAGTGTAGAATATAGAGGATGTTCCAATCAATAGAAAAATTAGAATAAAATTTTAGAGAAAAAAGAAGATATCTTAGGGATGTTGGTTGGGGTTAAGATTATTTTCCATCATTATAGGAAAATGGGGAATTTATAAAGACTATAGAGATCATAAGTTCAATTTTGAATGGAATGATTATATATTTTATGAAATTATCATAGCTTGGGGGGAGAACTTTATTTTATAAGTGTTTACAGTCCATTGGAGTCATGGATTATTGATTTTTGGGATTTATTTCACTCAAATTACAAGAGAGGATACATGAAGAACTATTCTTATAGAAGGTTTATAAATTTTTATATTATATATAATGAAACTATAGAGATTATAAGAAAGGATGATGTAAACATTATAACACTAATAAGATTATTGTTGAAGTTTAAAGGGGTGTGACCTATAATGGGATTATAGAAGAATAAAATTTCAATAAATCAACTTAATGATGTAGGTTTATATACAAGTTTTGTGGAAGGAGTATAGTATACCACACATGGATATATGGTAATGGTCAAACATGTTAAAGATAGTACATTTTGTGTTAATAAGAGACCAAAAGATACAATGTTTACCAGAACAACAACTTCAAAAACTACAAATTTAGGGCATGATCATTTTCACAACATGGGTAAAAAAGAGATTAAAGTCATGGATGTAAAAATAATATTGAAACAAAATCATGTGGATTATGAATCATGTGGAGAGTGTATCCTTGTAGACCATTAGAAGGTTTCCTTTAATATGGAATGTAAGATACCAATAAAATGGAAGTTGAAGCTAGCACATACTAATATATGGGGTACAATAATGGTTTTTCATCATGAAGAGTCATTATATCATGTTACCCTCATTGATTATGTGACATAGAAAATGTGGCTATTATTTTTGAAACATATGTATGAGGTTTTTAAAACATTAATCATATGGAATACCATGGTGTAAAATTTATTGACTCCAACCCCAGTAACCCGAAGGTAGTATCTACTTTATTACATTGGTATAAGATACAAGGAATCACATCTAGAAGAACTAAATGGTTTACTTGTCATGATAAACTAGATATATACTCAAATTCACATTAATTTTTAAAGAATAAAATACACAAAGTATTTTCTTTGAGAACACCAATATTAACCTTAGCATATTCTTGAATATCAATCATAAAAAAATTCATAGTACATTTTTGAGAATAAAACATAAGAAAGAGTTGATATCAGATGCTTATTAAGGGTAAGAGAATAATGGTAGCTGTGAATAAATAAGGAATAATCAAAATAGGAAGGTAAATAACTGAAACACATTTCATTTAATCAATAACTTGAGCATAATATGCTAGGAATAAATGATGATCAAATAATTCCATATAAATAATCACATGATCTTGAATACGTAACCATGTATATTATAAATAATTGAAAAATCACATGGAATAAAAATAAATGAATTAATAATGATGGAATTCATAATTTTAGACCTATAAAACATAGCATCGAGGCCTTGTTCTAAAACATCTTAATAAATGGGAAATTCCTCTACCAAAACCTAATCTAGTTTGTCTCATGAGGCCTACCAATGCATCAAGGGGCTATAGTGGGCCTCAAAAATCACTTAATAATTAAAATTATTTCCTTATATGAAATCATTAAAACATAATCAACATAAACATTTTTATTTATAAATATCATACAATATTTTAATACTTACCCAAATCAATAAACATAATCATAAATCTTCTAGAGTAAAATGGTGAATAGTAATAAAATTGTACATCCTTGGTAAAATTGATCATAAACCATCCAGATAAATAATAAGGATAATATAAATAAAATATATCCTTATTTTACCATAATTAAAATAGAGTGTTTATATTGTTGATGAATAGAGATACCATGAAAAGTCCCTAAAAACATTTTTGAGAAAAATAACCTTTAAATTTTGAAAACCACCTTCTAAACCAAAAAGTTCACATAACATTTTGAAAATTATTTTAATTGAAAGAAAACTATTGAAACATGTAAAATAATCAATAAAACATTTATTGGTCATGTTGGAGGAAAATTACATTCTTGTCGTACATGTTAAAACAAATATTCCTTTCAAATTTTCAGTAAAATCCCAAAAAACATTGTTTTGAAAATTACATGAAGATTAATTTTATAATAATTTATAAATTTTTTTGTAAAAATGTCTTTAATATATAATTTTTAAAATGTTAAAAATATTTCTGAAAACATTTTTAGAAAACATGGGTTTTGATGAAAAAGTAATTTTGAATAAAGAGAGAAATAATGTTAGATTTTTATAAAACCATTTTCTCATTCATTTTAGGTACCAAAGAGTGAAAAAATTGTAATATTACTTGAAAAAATTCATTAATAACTATATTTGAAAAAAAAAATATTTTTTATGTTATAAATATTAGATAATTTACCCAAGGGAGACATAAAAATTAACAATCTCGAATAATAATGGGATTGTGAAATAAACCCTCACCACTTTGGTAACTTTTGAATTGTAATCCCCATAAAATAAATGACATAAAATAACACTTTAAATACCATGAATATAAATATATTACTAATATAACATATAAAATGGGTAGTATATGCACCTCACAACAGAAATAAGTGGTGAATATGGCATATGTCTCCTAAAGTAAAAGTGAGACTAGAAACCCTTACCTTAGGTCCGATTTCCTTCATACAAGTATAAAAATAACGTATAATAATTTTAATCATGTTATTAATTTATAAGATAACCATAATAATATTTATAATATCATATATTATTATATTATTACATTTTACCATTCGTTTGTTAGTAATATTTCATTATTTTCATTGTTTTGGGTGTTAATTTACTTGTTTTCTCATGCACATTTTTTCATGAATGTTCCAGTTATTGTACATATTATATATATATATAATATAAATACTTATAATAATTTTATAATTATCATATTTAATCATAAGATATATTTTTATAACCATTTATGAAATTTGGACATGGAAAATGAATCACATCGCTTCGTGCAGTTGGTAGGCCGTACATACACATGAGAAATGATATCATTCCATTAACCAGTGAAAGGGTAAATAAGTGGGTGATATATTAATTTTAACGAATAAATATAATCTCATATATATAATATATATTCATTAATTTTATCTTTATTACATTTTATATAAATCATAACTGAAAAACGAATCACATCGCTTTACAAGGTGGTAGTTCGCCGTACACATGAGCGATGTAATCATATTTAAAATGGAATGGAACATAAAATATATACATTATATTAAAATTTTACATGAATAATAATATCATATATTCTATATACATGTGGGAAATCGATCACTATATATATCTTTTAAAGGATGTTATGAAAAACGAACTACATCGGTTCACGAGGTAGTAGTCCACCGTACACATGATCAATGATTTCGTTTACCATTTTATGGAATTGGATATGGGTAAATATTATACCATAAAAATAATTACATATAATTATATGGTATATACTATTTTTATTATATTTTAAGTTCAAATTAATAATTTATGGTCAAAAAATAAGAAAGAAAATGTAAGAGCTTCGTTAAAATAATTACCTTCTCTAAGAGAAACCTCCTTTGGATCTCCTCTTAAGGACCATAATGATGGTATTTTGGGAGGAAAAACAGATTTAAAACATGTATAAGTATTTTGGGGAGAGATTTTGGTAGGTTTTGGTTGATCCAAATGGATTTTTTGGGTGAATAAGTGACGGTAGGGAGCCCTTTTATATATGGGGAAAGGGAACCCTCTTGGAAATTACATGGAAATTTCCCAATAGAATAAAAAATAATGAAGTGATTAAAAATAATAAATCTTAAGAATAAACATAGGTTATAAATTGGGATATTATAACGTTGAAATATGTCCATATAATAAGTTTTTATAAGTTTTTAGGTCATTTAAACCCTTATCTTCTTAGATTAACTCCATAGTAAACCCATTTTTACCTTAACAACACTAATTATTTTTTATTGTTTTTACAATTAATTGTTGTAAAATATTAAGTTGGAATTGTTAGAAATATTTTGATTCAAAATATGGTATAATTTTTTCAAAATTAAATTAATATATTTGTTATAATTCTATTTAAAATTATACCTACAGACGCGATGAAAAGACGATGTTTCAAAGAGAAAAGTTTCACAAGTATATAAGGTTTTAATATCAAAATTAAAAATGAAATTGATTAAAATGACCTAAATTAGTTAAATATTAACATAATTTAACTAATTTTACCTTAAAATAAAATTTTTATTTAATTAAACTTCGTAAAGAATTAAAAAAAGTCTGTTTTCAATAAAAATCATTATTTTCACTATTTATAAAAAATTGAAACTTTTTAGAACTATCCAAAACATTCACCCTAAGATAATTGTTATTTGATTATTAAAAATTAATTTTATTTGTTCACATAAATTTTATAAATTTGGTAAAAATTAATTATAAATTATGTTTTCAAAGTGCTACTAAACAACCTTTAAGAAAAATACATTTTTTCAGAAAACACTAATTTTACTTTGAAATGATTCTTTTTTGATTTATAATAAATATATATCCATTTAATTTATTTTATACATATATAAACCATATAATTTTTATAATTTAATTATTACCATTCATACCCTCCAATTTAATGAATAAGTTATAATGGTTATGTTTAAATAATAATATTTTAATAGAGTATCATGTTTTGTTTAAACCCAATGTTTCATGTATCACAAGCTATAAAAAAGATTAAATTTATTTAAAAATTAATATATCATAAAGTATTGTGATTTTATATTCTCTTCTAATATTAGTGTTTTTTATCATACACGATATCGAACATGATGTTCCTATTTTAAAATATTGGGGTGTTACATTCTACGCCCTTAAATAAATTGCATCCTCACATTTTAATATTGATCTCATTAATCAAGGGATTTACATTTTAAAATGCCATTATTGGAAACCCACATCATAAAAAGGGTTAATAAAACTTTATCTTTATAGGAGAGGAATGGAATTATGAAGGTCATCTAGAATAACACGTAAAAGGTTTCCAAAAAAATGAAAATTAGAGAAAATTGAATATACGAACATATAATAAATGAATAGATAATTAAACAGAGTGATATAGATAATTAATTATAAGATATTGAACGATCAAAGAAAATTTAAGGACCCAAAAACAATAAATTTATGTTGATTTAAAAGATTATTTTATTATAAAGGTAATATGGTAACATTTTTGTTTCAAGATCCTTTTATTAATTTTTTGGAATTATTTTAAAATATAAGAATATACGGATATATATTTACTTGATATCATTCTATTTCATATGCACAATTTTATCCTTTTGTCATGGTATGATCAATTTCCACTTCATCTATTACTCCAAGAAATGAATGTCCAAAAAATAATTTTTTTATGCCTTAAAAACTAAATTAAAATTTTAACAGGTTATAAGATCTATAAAATAATGACAAGTCCTTTCTATGATATTTTTTTAAAAACCAAAATGGTTTCCATGAGTTTTATGAAACACATAAATTTAAAGTTAATACATTCTATATATAGTTAACCTTAATACTCATCTAAAACATGTCTATCCAAATTCAATGTATAGATTTTTTTGAAGGAATGTCACTAAATCAAAATTATATTCCCCAAACAATAAAAAGTGTCTCCTAATGTCACATTACAAATATGTGAATACCTTGATCACCATAAATCCTTAATGAAAATAAAACCTTAGTATGTTGAATATATTCCATAAATCAATACATACAGTAAACTCCAGAAGTAATGACATAAGACATCAAACCTATAACCAATTTCAAGTTCACCAATACTATCCCATAAATATTTCATTATTATCTTAACAAAATAACATTTTAAGTTTTATCCTATCTCAATAATTTGTTTTCCAAGAATTTCAACTAGACATATAATAACTTTTCTTGGTACCATTAAACACATTCTTTCAAATATTTAAAGAAATACTATTGCAATACAATCGTTATGAATTTTATAATTCTTAAAACCAAAGTATCATTGATTAAAATACTCTTATAACTTAATTATTTAATCAAAACACAAAAAAATTAATCATTCCACTTCGTATGTAGTAATAATATAATATTTACCTTAACCCCTTATCTTATTTTGAGGTATATTCCCTTGATGCTTGGGGAATTAATTTTTTTAGTGCCCTATATTCTTATAGTTGAAGAATTGAACATTATAAATTTAATTCATACCCTTTCAATTATGATCATGTTATCCTTTTTATCCACACTTGTAGTAAACTACAACCCCCTTCAATAAATTACCAGGGTGTTTATTTACAAAATTTTCACATGTGGGTAAACCCTTCGTTCCCTCCCCCCTATCCATTTTTCCTCCACCATCCTCTTCTTCTCTGGATTACCTATAAATCCATAATACATATAGAATTATTACTATGTCTTTATAGAACCTAATAATATGTTATTTCTCGATTATAATGTTTGGGAGACTATTTTACTTCAAAATATTGGGATGAGATAATCAAATAAATGATCCTTCTTACTCTTTGGATTAAATTCATTGATACAGTTCCCATTCCATTCCCTAGGTTCCATTTATAAATGATGAAATACACTATATTAGATCATAACATTATGAAAAATAATTTATAAACCCAAAACTAGTGATATAATTGACATAAATTGAAAATTGTTTGTACAACTAATATCAAAATCATAAGTATGGTTTCTTTGAGAAAGTTTTCAAATCATAAAAATATTTTCCAGTAATTTATAATGGTTTATAAATAAAGTGTAAATTTTCATAATAATATCCCTCTAGAGTGTCAAAAAATTTATATAGTAAGGCATGTTGTTATGCACTGGGTGAATATCAGTTCAATCCTAATGCACCCTTTTCATAGTTATTAACCCTAGGCACCTCTATTATTGTACCAAATACGCTTTTAGTATCCGGACATAGATATATTTCTATTAAAAACCCCATGAAATATTCCTTAACAAAAACATTAGGATGTTATTATATACTTATCCTCAAATTCTGTCATAGGGTTATGTTCCCAAATATATGTTTTCCAAAATCTAGTTCCAAAGGTTTCTACTAAATGTAACACCCTGACCTCAGAAGCCCGAAGCTGGTGCATTATTTTATTACATTTCCATGATTATAAGGAATGAAATATTTAAGGACTAATCACTTTAGTTGTCTTGGAAATCCATATTACATACATGATACCCATAATACATTGGGAAGTAGAAATTACCAACATGATACACAATAAAATAAAATAAACTGCATCCATTAAAGCTTATTTAGAGGTTTCTTCTTCATAACTTGGAGAAATGAAGCATAGTAAGGGTGAGATCAAATTCTTAGTAAGGGTAAGTGTAACGTCCCGGTTTTGGAAGCCACCCAGAGGTGCCCCGTACCCGGTTGGTCACATGGCCTCAAACACATTTCACCGAACGCTAGAGGCTGCCGACTAGCAGTGAGGGCCTTGGGTGTGATAGTGGGGAAAGTATGCCCTCATTGGCAGAGTAACACAGCGGAAGAGAAAAAAATATAAAATAGTAGAAGTTGTAATAAAACCACACAATAGTAAGAATGGAAGACTGATAAAGAAACAATTGGAGCATATATATATATATGAATGATTCATGATACATATGTGTCTAGGAATGAATACAAACAAGTAACAATGCTGAATACAACCAGTACTAAACATGAGTACGGAAGAAATAGATAAATAGTTCCTCAACATCACAAGCCTAAGCTTGGTCCCATTCTCTCCAGCTCCATAGAAAATCACGTACCTGAAGTAGGAGGGCGCTTTCCCTTTTCTATAACCGCAACAATATAATCTGTTTGGGCCCAAAAGCATGGACCAAACATGGTGTGAGACGAATACCATTAGGAAACCACCACAAGATCTGTGCCTAATAGTCCGTGAATATATGGTAGGTAAAAGTACAGAAATAGTAAACATGAAGTACTCAACAGAAAAATACAATCCACAGTTTCAATATCAAGAAGTAGTTAAGTAAGTAGATAAACACAAAAGGTAACCCTCTAGGTAGTACTCACAACCTAACCCCTATGGTTCAACCCAAAAAAAACAGGCAACGATTTGGGAAGCACACACAGTCTCACCCCTCTGGTTCAGCTAAAGTATAGTTTCTCTAGGGAAGCACTCACCATTAATTCCCCCTATAGTCTCGTATCGTACTAAATGCGCTCTAGGGAAGCACTCAACGTCAATTCCCCCTTTGACCCACATCGAAGAACTACAGATACTCTGGGGAAGCACTCAATGTCAATTACCCCTAGGGTCTGGCATCGTATAATTATAAAGACACTCTGGAGAAGCCCTCAACATCAATTCTGCCTATGGTCTACACACCTATTTCTCACGGCCCTGTGTAAGTCAAGAAAGTGTCGTAGTGCATAACGGCTAAGGTAAACCTCAAGAACTACTTGGCTAGCAGTCTACAACATATCAGCATGTTATATAAACAAGATCACTCCATCCTATAATACTAGGTATGGGAAACAAACAAAGAAGCCTAGCAGGCTAAGCAGAACTAAACAATCATAAACATAACATGCATGGGAAACACTACCAAATCCTAGCAATCAACCCTATTCACATAAAAATAACCACTAATCGTACACACCATTAAAGAAGGAAATTAACAAGGTAAAAATAGGTAAACACACAATACCATGTTCATGGGTATTGGTGATTTTTCACATACAATTAAAAGACCTTAAACTGAAAGTCACAAACCACCTACCTCTTAGGGATTGGTAAAATCGACCTCTTCGCCCAAACACTCTCCAAACTGGGTGAACGCCTCCTCTAAACCACCTCAAAAACTCTTCCCGAACATAAAAAAGGTCAAACTTTAACACAAAAATGAAACAAAACCCTATATCTACATGAAACCCTTGTAGATCTAGGAAACTAAGAGAGGAAGAGGTCTAACCCTAACCAAAACCTCAAAGAACAAAAAGAGGGACTTACTCAAAGAGAACTGCCTTTAATTCACTAGGAAACCCCTTAGATTTGCCTCTAAAATGAACCAAGGAGCTTCCCCAACCTCTGAAAATTGGAACTCTCATGTGATCCACGAGTGGGAGGAAGAATGGTGGAGGAATGTGAAATCCCGAGTGGCCCGGGACTTAAAAACCCAAACATTATGTGGCCGCAGGGTTTGGAAAAATTGTGCGCTAACCATGCAGTTGATACTGTCTCATCTAGGGACTTTGCACAAGTTTCCCGCATGGTTTGAAAAACCGTGTGCAGCCCGTACGGAGCCCACTATCAAGGGTACACGGTTTCCTAGGCTGATCGCACGGTTTTTTCAGACCGTGCACCAACTATGCGCCCCTGCACAAACTCCCAAAAAACCTTTTTTTCTCAAAAATGACCAGAAAATGAAAACCTACCCGAAAAGAAGGTTCGGGTTCTTACAGTAAGTACAAAGGAAGATAAAATAAATCAATGATAATAAATTAACATGAAAAGGTGATTAACTAAAAAAATTCCATTCAATAACTAGATAAGGAAAAATCAATATGGTAAGGTAATAAAATAAAACATAATTCATTTAATGGATGAACTAAAAATGAAATATATCCATCGATATATCAACACAAAATCTCAGGGATGAATAATAACTGAACTAAATGAGTGAAATTATTTTTTAATGGATGTAATTTATAAGGCACATGAAAACGTATAACATGAAGAAATTTCCCCAGACAACTTAAAACTATAGATAGAAACCCATTTAATTTAGAAAACTTAGTCATCTCATGAGAACCTATCAATGAATCAAAGGTCTATATAAATTTTAGGCCCCAACCTTCATTACCAGTCCAAATAATTCCTCATATCAATTAATCAAAACAATTAATATGCCTTATCAAATATCTATATTGAATAAAGAATACCATTTTATCAATAGTTCCACAGTTAATCAAATAATTATCAATGTGAACACTATATGTAAAATGATATTTGGTTTATGAAATACTAATATCCGTTGGATGAAATATGAATATTCAAGTAAACATCCACTTAAAAATGATTAAAATAAAGTAATTGTTTAAAGTTAAAGTTAACAATAGAAAAAGGAAGTGAAATTTCAAAGATAATAATTAAGAACATTCTTTATGATAATAATCTTTAAATATTCTAAAAGTTAGTTGGTGTATAATAACTAATAAGTCTCAATGGAATGTAAATTGAGATGAGATTCCCTTACCTTAACCTTATTTATGTAATGTGGCGTTTATATTTCTGTATATTAGTTTAAATTATGTTAATAACTTATAAAATAACTATAATAATGTCAATAATATCATATATTAACTTCTTACAATTTTTTTACCAATTTGTTAACACTATTTCATTATTTTATCTATTTTGGGTGTTAATTGCCTAGTTTTTTCAAGTATGTTTTGACTTGTGATTTTTTTTCTATTAATTATATCATGATTTATTCATCTAAATAATTTAAAAAATTAATTATTTATCATATATATTCCATATTTTTTTTATAGTAGTCCATAATATTTGGAGATTTCAAATGAAGTGCATCATTCTTGTAGATGGTAAACCATATATACGCATGAACATTACTTTCATTTCTTTGTTGTATTAAAAGAATGAAAACTAAATGATAAATATTTATATTACAATTAAATTACCATATATATGTTATAAATGTTACATAGGTTTATTAAAAACAAACTTTATACATTCCATGTATGGCATGGACGAATCATGTTACTTTGTGGGGGCGATAGTCCACACCTCCTCCTACGAAATTATTGTATTTACACAAAATGGAAATCAGAATGTTTTGCTCTAAATAAAATTTAAATAAGAATAAAGACATTATAAATATCACATATATCAAATATAAATATATTTTCCATCATAATTTCTACCATGATAGGTAGTAAAATAAAAAATTAACAATCATCGTTTTGTGAGGTAGTAGTTCACCGTACAAAGAAATTGTATGTTCGTTACCCATTAGATGGAGGTGTGTGTAAGTGTTGGTATAAACCTTAGAATAAAAAAATATCAGTATATTTATGATACTAGTGTTGTTAAATGAGCATTGAATAAGGATATTTTAGGGGGTGTATAATGTAAATGAAACTAAAGAGCTTGAGAGAAGACGTTACCTCTTAATCAGGAAACAACTTTTAGTTTGTACCAAAAGATTACTTGGAAGGATTTCTTCCAAAAGTAAGTATTAAATGTCTAGGAGAGGGATTATCTGAATCTATATTGGAAGATATTGTCCTATATTAACTATTTTGAGAGGTTTGAGGAGTGGGTATAGGTGGTGGCCTTTTATAAGGGAGGAAAAGGACTAACTTGGTATTTTTTTAAAAGAAGTTAGGCGTTCCCGCATTTTTACCTAACTAAAGACTTAATAAACCAAAACAACTCAATAATGGAAGGTAAATGACCTAATTATTTCCATAAAATGGGTTTTGGACAATTTTCTAGATCATTTGGGCCCTTAAGTTAAAGGTTTATCCCTTTATTAAACTTAATTTTGCCTTAATAATTGTAGTTAATTTTAATTACTTTCACTAATATTTTTTGTCAAATTTTTTTGGTATTATTATAAATTAGAAATTATTCTTATTAAAAATATTTAACCTATTTTTATAAATTTCAATAACATAATTTGTAGAAATTAATTTAAAATTCATACTACAGGCGAGATGACAATGCATATTTTTAAAGTAAAAATGATAGAAAGTTTGATAAGTTTTTAAATTCAATTTAAAAGTAAAATTAATCAAAATTAACTAATTTGGGATAATTAATAAAAGTATAATGAAATTAAACATTAAAACAAATTAAAATTTTAATTTAACCTTTTAAATAAATTAAATAAAGAATCAGTTTTGAACTAAAATTCAGTATTTTTTTAATATTCATTAAAAAATTAATCTTCACAGAAAAAACAAAAAAATCATCCTAAGATAATTTTTATGTTTAAAGTCCGAATATGATGTTTATTTTGACATATTAAATTTATAAAAGTGTCAAAAAATTGTATTTTAAATGAGTTCTCCATTAAAAGGTGGTAAAAATAACTTAATAGAAATATTGTATTTTATGCAAAAAATTGAGTTTATTTTTATCTTAATCCTATAAAATATATTGGATGAATATAATTTTTTTATTGGATATATAATATATATTTCAAATTAATATCACTCAGTAATTGTAATTAATTAAACTTGTAAGGTTAAAACAACTTTGTGAGCATAAAAATAATAATATTTTCCTTTATATTCAATCAATTCTTATATTTCATTAATTTGTAACCTATGAATTAATTTTATATTTGTGTAAACCATATATTTTTATAAGATAGTTTATTATACTCATAACCACTAATTTAATGTATAGGTTAAGTCTCATTATATTAAATAATAATACTTTAATAATTGTTCGGATAAAACTTGGTCTTGCGTGCAATGTAACCTTCAAAGAAAGTATTTATTGCGTATAACTCAAGACAAATTAGTGTTTCATGAATTAAATAGTATAGAATATATAAAATCTATTTAAAATAGTAAATATATTTTAAAGTATTAGGGTATTATATCCCCTTACATGCTTGGTGTCACATTTCATGCACACTATTGAATTTAAGGTTCTTACTTTAGAATTTTAGGGTTTTACAATCTACCCACCATAATTAAATTGAATCCTTAAAATTTAAAAGTGATGTAAGTAATATAGGGGATAATATTATAAAATAAACTATTGTTTAAAGACCCACATCATAAAAAGGGTTTATATAACATATTCTTAATAAGATTGAAAGAAAATTACAACAATCGTGTAACTAGGTTCCCTAGTAAGAGAACATAGGTGGGAAATGGAAACATGGATATGGAAGAAAAAAATACAATAATCAAGTTATTATGGAGAGTTCTGAAGAGTATGTTCAGATGAATGTTGTTGACCACAAAACCAGAAATCATAGTTATGAATAAAGGTCATTGATATCATAAAAATGATGATAATAGGATAACATTTTTTTCAAGACACTTTATTTATATACTGGAGTAATTCTATATATCTATAAGTAAATATAATTCTTTATAAATACAATATTATCCTTTGGTTTTGACTTTAACTATTTCTACTTTTCTTCTTATATAGTGAAGTAATACAACAATTTATAAAACCTTGTCCATAGATCAACATAAATGATTTCATAAATGGCTAAATTTTCCAAAATATTATGATCTAATAATTGACCATCCATGATGGAAATAATATTTGCAGGAATATAATACGAAACATCTCCTAATTGAGTCTCTAAAATGGGTAAACCCATCATACTTCCTTTTCTTAATTGAGAACATAATTTATCAGCTCTTTCCAAAAGATGTGAAATAATGTCATTAAACATATCATTAGACTTTAATCAACATGAAGAAACTCTAAATTTTATTGTTCCAAAAATGTTAATAACTTCATCATATATCCTCTTGAAATATGGTAATAAACAAAATTATCATAAAAATTATTGAAAACATGCATTCTTCCTTATTACTTAAGTAAGACACATGTTATTGGATATATTCCATAAATAAAAAGTGTTGTAAAATCCATAAATGATAGCATATACCACTTGTCAACAAGTCATTATTTTGTTCCAAGGTAGTCAACACTTATCTAAATAAATCATTTCTTCACCATTATCTCAACATCAGTAACATATTAAAAGTTTTATTTCCCTCAATCATGTGTTTTTTTGAAATTTTTTACTTTCTACTTAATATATTTTCTTGTTACTATTAAACATATGATTCTAAAATCCTTAACAAAAATGTACTATAGTAAAATCCTCATATATTCGATAATTCTTATAACCAGTACATTTTTTATAAAATATTCAAATGAAATAGTTATAGAATATGCCTTTTAGTTGTTCCTATTTATCTATAGAAGTATCATAACTTCACCATTATGCAATATAATCATTTGAGATATATTTCTTTTATTCTTGGGACATTGATTTGAATAGTGTCCCATCTCTTTGCAGTTGAATCATTGTACATTGGAAACATTTTTCTTACCCTTGTAATAATGAACTTGGCGTACTATTTCTACTCACTTATAACAAAATCCCATTCCTTTCAAGTAATTAACCGAGTGTTTCTTTCTACAATTATCTCAATTTAGAAAATCTTTATTTCCCTTAATCTTCTTTGAATTATTCCCTTTTTCAATGTTCTCATATAACCTCTTCTTGTCTTGGTTTCCTTTGAAGAAGTTGGAATTAAAAATTATTTACCCATCTCATTGTCACATGATACCATGTCCTCATATGATGAGAATTTTTGGGAGACTATTTACCTTTGAAATATTTGATAAAGACTATGAAATATTTGATCCTTCTTACTATTTGGATCATGTGCATCAGTGAGGTTCACATTCCTTCTGCTAGGTGCCATTTCTAAACAATAGAATATACTATATTAGCTTATAAAGTTATGAACTTTGTATAAATATAAATATGGTATAACACATTGAATGAATTTATACATCTTAAATACTAGAATAATAAACTTTTGTTACTTTGGGGAAAACTTTATTTCAGAATCATTCGGAATGGTTTGTAAAGAAAATGTGAATTATCCTAAGCATATCCCCTGGGAGTGTCAAAACCGGTGCATAGTAAGACCCATTTTCATGTACCATATTACCATGAGTTAGGCCCAAAACACCTTGTTGGAGTTATTACTTCTAGGTACATCTGTATCAAAACCACATCTACTTGTAGTATCCAATCATGAATGTATTTCTAGGAATACCCACATAATCTCTACCTTACCAAATTTTAGGAAGTTCTTCTATACTTATCCTCAATGTCTATCTTAGGAATTTTATCTCTAATCTAAGATTTCTATATTAATTTTCCAAGGTTACTGCTAAACTTTCTTTGATACCAACTATAATTCCCCAACCCTTGAATCTTGGAGTTGATGCATTATTTTGTTACATTAGAATGATTACAATGAATAAAGTCCCAAAGTTCCAATTAATTTAGTAATCTTGGAAATCCATATTACATATATAATACCCATAATACAACAGGAAATATAAATTAAAAACATGATACATAATAAAATGAAATCAACTTCATCCTTTAAATCTTATTAAAAGGTTTCTTCTTCATAACATGGAGAAATGAAAAATAGTAAGGGTGTGATCAAATTATTCATAAGGGTAAGTAAAGAAAAATAAATAATGAATCAATTATAATAGATTTAAATGGAAAGGTGATTAATTGAAATCAAATTTTATTCAACAAATAGATAAGGCAAAATCAATATGGTAAGGTAAGAAACTAAAACACATTTCATTTAATTAATTTACTAAAAATGAAATATATCTATAGATATGTCAACATAAAAATATCATGGAAGAATATTAACTAAACTAATTGAAGGAAATTATTTCTAAATAGAAATCATGTATAATTAACATGAAAACCTATATCATCAAGACCTTTCACTAGATGGTTTAAAACTATGGATAGAAACCCATTTAATTTGGCCAATTCGATCAGATCATTAGAACCTATTGATGCATTGAGGGGATATATAAAGTATGTGCCTGACCATTCATTACTATTTTAAATAATTAATCATATAAATTAATATAAATAAATAATATTCCTTATGAAATATCCATATTCAATAAATAATATGGTTTTATTAATAATTTCTTAGTTAATCAAATAACTGTCAATGTGAACACGTTATGTAAAATGATATATGATTTAGGTAACAATAATATCAATTGGATGAAATATGGATATTCAAGTAAAATTAAAATGAAAAATGATTAAAATAAAATGATTTTTGAAGATAAATTTAACAATCACAAAGGTAAGTGAGATCAAAAAGATAATAATTAAGAGCATTCATTGGGATAATAATCTTTAAACATTCCAAAGTGTCCCATACCACTTTGAAACCTTTAAATAGTAACCCACATGATGTAATAATATTAAATGAAACTTATAAGATCATTATATTATGGTTATCCATGATATAAAATATTAAAAGTCTGTATACACACCAAATAAAATCGAATTGGTGTATAATAACAAATAAGTCTCAATGACATGTAAATTGAGACGAAATTCCCTTACCTTAACCATCCTTTTGTTATCTAGTCTTTATGATCCTATAGAGTGGTTTAAAATAATTAAATAAATTATACCAGAAATATAATATTCTCAATAATATCATATAATAACTTCTTATAACATTTTATTACCCGTTTGTTAACACTCTTTTATTATTTTAACTATTTTGGGTGTTAATTGCCTAGTTTTCTCAAGTATGTTTTGACTTATGATTTGATTTTACTATTAATTATATCATGATTATATTATATACATAATTTCAAACATGAATTAATTGTCATATATATTCAGTATAAATGTTTTTATAGTAGTCTATACTATTTGGATATTAGAAATGAAGTGCACCATTCATGGAGATGGTAGGCCATATGTACGCATTAACACTACATTCATATTTTTATTGTATAAAAATTATTAAAAATAAATTATAAATATTTATATTATAATTATAGTACCATATATATATTCTATATATGTTACATATGTTTATTAAAACCATTCTTTATACGTTCCATGTATAGTATGAATGAGTCATATCACTTTAAGGGGGCGATAGTCCACACTTCCTCAAACAAAAGTATCATATTTCCACAAGATGGAAAGAATAAAGGTATGTTATAAATAAAAATTATGTAAGAATAAATACATTATAAATATCATATATATCATATATATACATATTTTCCATCATAATGGCCACCATGAGAGGTGGTAAAGGAAAAATGAACAACCATTGTTTTGTGAGGTAGTAGTTCTCCGTACACAGGAACAATATGTTTGTTACCCATTAGATAAAGGTGTGTGTAAGTGTTGGTTGAAACCATATAATTAAAATATCTTAGTATATTTAGGATATTATTTTTGTTAAATTATCATGTAATAATAATATTTTAGGGGGTGTATAATGGAAATAAAACAAAAGAGCTCAAGAGAAGATGTTAGCTCTTAATTGGGAAACTACTTTTGGTTTGAACCAAAAGGATTCCTTAGAAATAATTATGCCAAAATGGAGGATTAAAGATCTTGGGGAGGTTTTTTGGGAAGATATATGGGAATATATTGGTCTAACATATGTGTTTTGATATTTCTGAGTAAGGGGGATAAGTGGTGGCTTTTTATAAATGAGGAAATGCACTCACTTGGTATTTTTGAAAATAAGTTAGGTGTATCCACATTTTTACCTAACAAAAGTCTTCCAAAACAAACAAAAATAAAAACTTTAAGGTTAATTGAATAATTATGTCCATAAAAGTTGTTTTGGACTAGTGGATAGGTCATTTGGACCCTTAAGTTAAAGGTTTAGTCCTATATTACAATTAATTTTACCTTAACAATTGTAATTTTTTTTAATTAATTTCACTAATTATTTTGTTTATTTTTTTTTCTTATTAGAAACTAGAAATTATTATGATTCCAAATATGGAATCTGTTTTCCAAAATAATAATTATATAATTGGAATAACTTAATTCAAAATTCATCCTATAGGTGGGATGATAATGTGGGTTTTTAAAGTAAAAATGATCAAAAGTTTGATATGTTTTTAAATTCAATTTAGATTTAAAATCTATCCTAATAAAATTATTTGGATTAATTGATAAAATTATGATCTTATTAAACTTTTAAAATAATTAAAATTATAATTTAACATTATAAATAAATTAGATGAAAGAGCAATTTTGAACTAAAATTCGATATTTTTATACTATTCATTAAAACATGAATCTTCACAGAAAAATACCAAAAAATAACTCTAATATAATTTTTATGTTTATATTAAAAAAATGAAGTTTATTATAACATATTAAATTTATAAAAGTATCAAAAATTGGATTTAAAATGGGTTCACCATTAAAAGGTGGAAAAAATGCCTTAATAAAAATATAGTATTTTATGCATAAAATTGGGTTTGTTTTTTAATACTATAAAATATATTAGATGAATATAAAAAATATTTTATTTGGTATATAATATATATATCATGTTAATATCACTCACTATTTTTAATTTATTTAATTTATTAGGGTAAAATAACTTTGTGAGCATAAAAATAATGATATTTTCCTTTATATTAAACCTGTTCTTATATTCATTAATTTGCAACATATTAATTGATTTCATATTTGTTTAAACCATATATTTTCATAAGATATCTAATTCTATTCATAAATACTAATTTAATTTCTATGTTAAGTCTTATTATATTAAATAATAATATTTTAATAATTGTTTGGTTAAAATTTGGTCTTGCGTGTAATGTACACTTTCAAAGAAATCCTCTCTTGTGTGTAACACAATCTAACTAAGTGTTTAATGAATTTAAAAATATATAATATATCAAATATATTTAAAATAATAAATATATTTTAATGTATTAGGGTATTATATCCCCTTACGCATTTACTGTTGCGTGTCTTGTACGCTATAGAATATAAGGTTCTTACTTTAGATTTTTGGGGTGTTACACTAAACTTCCTATCATACAAACAATAATGACCCTGACCCTAGTAACCCAGAGCTGGTGTCTAATTTATTAAATTATCATAATATAAAATGAATCACATCCCGAAGTTCCAACTAATTTATTATTCTTGGTAAACTAGATACATACGTGAATTCATGTTACATTTTAAAACATAAAATGCAAAAAATATTTTTTTGAGAACACCATTATTCCCCTTATCATATTCCTATATATCAATCATAAAAAACTTCTGATATCCTGGGGGGAATAAATTATAATCTAAGGGTGAGATAAAATGCTCAGTTAGGGTAACTATACAACATAAGCTATGAATAAAAAAAATGAATAATTAATATGGAAAGGTAAATAACTAAAAAAAATTACATTTAATTAATAACTGGAGGATAATATGGCATGAATAAATGATGATCAAATAATTCCATATAAATAATCACAAGATCTTGAAAAATGAACTATAAAGATTATAACAAATCAAAAAATTATTTGGAATATCAATAACTGAATACATATGGGTGTAATTAATAATTATAAACATATAAAACATACCATCAAGACCTTATTACAAGATATATAAATAAATGGATAGGGTGTTGTCCAAAACCCAATGTAGTTGGTCTCATGAGACCTACTGATGCATATAGGGTCTATAATGGGCCTCACCTTTTACATAATAAGTCCAATGAATTTAACATATGAAAGGGGTGAAACATAACCAATATAAAATTCATATTAAAAATATAACAAATGAAATTTTAACACTTACCTTAATCAATAAACTTACTTATAAACCATCCAGAGTAAAATGGTGAAGGGTAATCAAATTGTTCATCCCCATTCAAACTGATCATAAACCATCCAAATAAATAATAATTATGGTATCAATACAACATATCATTAGTGGATCATAAGTAAAATAGAGTGTTGATGATGTTTATTAATAAATATACCATGAAAAGATCCTTAAAACATTTTTGATAAAAATACAATTTTCATTTTGAAAATAACCAATTAAAACAAAAATTTCACAAAAAACATTCAAAATAATTTTAATTTAAAACAATATTTTAAAAGTTTTAAAATAATCATTAAAATTTTGATTTTTTATGGTGGTGGAAAATTTTATTCATGTCGTACATGTTAAAATAAATATCCCTTTCATATTTTTTGTAAAATCCAAATAAGAGTTGTTTTTTAAAATGAAATGAATATTCCTTTATTTTTTTTAAAATAAAATATAATAATGGGTAAATATGTCTTCATTAAATCATTTTCGAAATATTAAAAACATTTTTTAATTTTTTTTAGAAAAAATGGGTTTTTTAGGAAAAATGATTTCCACCCGAAGAGAGAAATAATTTCAGATTTTATTAAAAACATTTTCTGAACCATTTTAATTTACAAAGAGTGAAAAATGGTACTATTACCTAAAAAGTTCATGAATAACTAAAGGTGAATAAAATATATTTATTTTAAGATATAAATATAAAATAATTCATGCAAGGGAGATGTAAACATGAAAAATTCCAAATAATGATGAGATTTTGAAATAAACCCTTACCACTTTGGTAACTTCTGAATCATTGGCAATAGAAAATAAATTAAATAAAATTAAACATTAAATACCATTAATTTTAGTATATTAATGATATAAAATATCAAATTTTCATTATATACACCACAAAAAGTAAATAAGTGGTGAATATGGAATATGTCTCACAGAAGTAAAAGTGAGACAAGAAAGCATTACCTTATGTATGATCTCCTTAATATGTTTACATAGATATTTTATAATGGTTTTCAGAATTTAATTGACTTATAAAATAAGTATAATCATATTTATAATATTATATATGATCCTCTTATAAAATTTTGTCACTCATTTGTTAATAATATTTCATTATTTTCAGTGTTTTGTGTGTTAATTGACTTATTTTCTCATGCTCGTTCTATCATGAAGGTTCCAGTTCTTGTGAATAGGTTATAAATATAATTTAAATAAAAATAAAAATATTATAAATATAATATTTACTCATTATATACATTTTTAGAACCATTTATTAATGTTGTACATATAAAATGAATCACATTGCTTCACGGAGATGGTCGGTTATACGTACTCATGAGCGACGATATCATTCCCTTAAAAAGTGAAAGGGTAAGGAAGTGAATGATATATTAATTTTAAATAATCAATAAAATTTTATATATATCAATTATATTTATTAATTTTATACTTATTACATTTCATGTAAAGCGTAAGTGAAAAACAAATCATAGTGTTTCGCGAGGTGGTAGTCCACCGTACACACGAGTGACATTATCATATATTAAAAAGAATAGAAAGTAAAAACGTATATGTGGTATTAAAATTAAATAAGTATAATAATAATATAAATATAATATACATGTTTTTAATACATCATTATATCCATCCGTGAAAGGTGGTGATGAAAAAAAAACAACATTAGTTTGCAAGGCGGTAGTTTGCTGTACACATGATAAATGGTTTTATTTCCCATTTGATGGTAATGGAGATGAGTAAATATTATGAAATAAACATAATATAATATTATTATATGTTATATACTTTTTTTTCCAATTTACGTGTTAATACATAATTTAATGTGGATAAAGAATAAATAAAATGAAAGAGCTTTGTTAAGATAATTGCATTCTCTAAGAGAAACCACCTTTGAATATCCTCTTAAGGACCCCAGGGATGGTGTTTTGGTAGGAAAAAAAGATCTAGAATATGTATAAATATTTTGGGGATATATTTGGGGAGTTTTTAATATAGAAAAATGTCTTTATGGGTATGAATAAGTGAGGCGAAGGAGTTCCCTTTTATAGGCGGGGAAAGGGAACCCTTTTAGAAATTACTTGAAAATTTCCCAACATAAATAAAAATGATAAAGTTATTCACATAAAAAAACTTAAAAATAACAATATTATAGAATTTGGGATAGTATAAGGTGTAAATATGTTCATAAAATAAGATTTTGATATGTTCTCAGGTCATTTTAAACCTTATCATTTTAGTTTAACCCCATGATAAACCCATTTTTACCTTAGTAGTGATAATTAATTTTTATTATTTTTACTATTTATTATGGTCAAAAATTAATTTGAACTTATAATATAATATAAATTATTCTTATTAAAAATATGGAATTAATTTTTTCAAATGAAATTAACACATTTGTCATAATTCAATTTAAAATTATTCACATAGATGCAGTAAAAAACCTGTTTTCAAATTGAAAATTATTATAAGTATAGAAGGTTTTAATATCAATATTAAATATAAAATTGATTAAAATTAACTAAATTAGTTAAATTTTAATAAAATTAAACTAATTTAACTTTAAAAAAAATTTTAAAGACAAAATAACTTTTTAAATATTTTAAATGAAAAGGCAGTTTTCAATGAAAATCAGTATTTTTCAGTATTCACCGAAAACTAAAACATTTCATAAAAATAACAAAAATTAAACCTAAGAAATATATCATATGATAATTTTAAAAATAAATTTTATTCTTCCAAATAAATTTTCTGAAATATTTAAAAATTAATGATAAACTATGTGCACAAAACGTGACTAAACCGCCTTTTAAAAAAATTCTTTTTTCAAAAAATATTTATTTTACTTTAAAAATATTACTATTTTTTTTAATAAATTGATATCCATTTAAATTATTTTACACTTTTTTAGACCATATAATTTTTATAATTTATTAATTACTATTCATACATTCTAATTTAATGGTTACGTTATAATGGTCATGTTTAAATAACAATATTTTAACAGATTATCATGGTTCCTTTATACCCAGTGTTGTGTGCATCTCATTCTAATGAAGAGATTGAATTTATTTAAAAATAAATATATCATAAAATCTAGGAAAGTTATATTCTCATCTAATATTGGTGTCTCATGTCAAACACATTATCGGACATGATGTTCCTATTTTAAAATTTTAGCGTGTTATAGAAAATGAGATCTGAACAATGATGAACTGATTAATGTTTGATAATGGGGATGAGTTTTTAAGAAAAGCGTTTTGATGGTTTTATTAAAATAAAATAATTTATATGGATAAAACTGCACTTTGGATAATAGAGAAAAACATTGTGGAAGAATGGATGACTAGGATACAAAACTAGAGATCTCAGAGCATGTGGCTACATTTCGGTTTCCCCAAGAAGTTTTGGGTGGAATTAGTCAACCACATGAAATACCATTTGATTTTGAGTCCTTCCACCCCACTAGTACATGTGATTATGGAATAAATATGGATTGGATTATCGATCGATGTATCTCACATGAAAGTCATTGGATTCATCTCCTATATCTATTTCGATTATATGGAAAGGGATAAACTAGAGGTTGAGTCTCAAGTGTGTTTCTTTATTGCTTATAAAGGTCAATACTTTGGTTTCTTTATTTAATAAAATTAATTATGGATGTTCATTAGATGCTATAATGTTTTCTTCAATGAGAGTATATTGTCGAAGGATTAGAACTTGATATAAGATTTTGTGGAGAAAAAATAATCAATACATGTCAATGTTTATTTGATGGAATTATATATGATCATGTTAGTTAAAGAATCACTCTTGTTCCACAAATACTAAATAATATGAAATATAGATGTTAATTTTTGGGGTTATTTTCATATACATATATACTTAATTTTTTTGGTCTTTTGAAGATAATGGAAGAGTTATAGAAGATACAATACCATAATTATCAAAAAACCATAAGATAGATTAAGGTGTTCTACTAGGGTCAGAAGAATAGTGAAATGGTTTTAAAGTGATGTGTACTACCTGTTACTTATTGATGGTGGAGAACCAATTCCCAAAAGAGAGAGTGATTCTCAGTGGCTCAAAACAATATAAGTTATCAATAAAAGAGAAGATGGGCTCTTTGCATATCAATAGAACATGAGAGTGAGAAAAACATCAACTGGAAAAATAATATTGTTGAAAATATGGGTCTACTAGTTAAATAAAGGATTTTACTGAAGGAAATGATATAAAGAAATGCTAGTTGTTAAATAATCCTAAAAAATAGAAGTTTTATATGAGTTAGTAGAAAATATGGAAGTTACCAGAGGAGGGAGTGAATTATAGTCACAAAGCTAACAAACAATTTTTCTCCCACTAGAGTAAATGAAATTTTAGAATGTTATAAACTTCAAAAAACCATAGAAATCAAAGTAAAATCATATTAAGTAGTGTAAATTAAAACTACATGAAGATAAAAACTTAAACAATAAAAAATACAATCAGAAAATAAAATAGTAAAATAAAAAAATGTGTAGAGGATGAAAATAAAAATTCTCCTAAAAATATATTATTACCAAATAATTCCAATCATGAGAAATATTCTCTTTTAAAATTAATTTGTAGGTGTATTTATAAACTAAATCCAAGGTATCAACAAGTTTAAAACATATAAACTTCTTCGACTATGCTAATTATAAGAAACAATTTCAGAACTAGGAACTTCTTTGATAGAAATGTATATAGTAGGTAGTTCTAGCCTTTAACACCTCTTTAATCTCCTGAATAATTAGTAAACAAAGTACCTAGGACTTTATCAAACCCATTAGTTCACAATATGTAGTTTCTTATCCCCAAAAACTCTTTGATCATAGTGATCCGAAGTGGTATATTCCTCATTGAAATCTTATCGATCACAAAGTTAGTTAGATGAAAAATTACAATAGGAATGCTAAGTGATTTTATAGTGAAAAATAAAAAATAGAATCCTTTATGAGAACAATCTAAAATAAAAAAAATAAAATCACAAGAACTATAGGAAAATTATGTAGGGTATTATTCAACATGACTCCCAACTATGATTTAGTACATTCATATGTCATCATATCTTTCATTCCTCAAATCCATAGTTGAATTTATAGTTGATGGTGTAGAAAATTTCAATGGTCATAATCAATGAGGTTTAGGTTTGATTTTATTGAAATTAGAAGCATCACAGTATCTTCTGACAAGGCAGTACTATCGTTAGATTAAAGTAATTATTGGTGCATCATAATGCTTCCATGTATTCTAGTATTTTGATGGTTCTGTTCATTTCATCAGAACATATATATGGATATTAAGTATGAATAAATAGGAATTAAAAAAACCTCAAAATTATATCAAAGTTAAATTAAATTGTTTCTTTAATTTCAAATGACACAGATTAGAATTTAACTCAACAATCTCTTCATTTTTGAAAATAAATGAAATCTAGAGTAAATGTAATTTTGATTGGAATTTAAAAATAATACTAATGATAAATATTTCATTGAATATAACATCTAAGAAACTAAAATATTTCCTTTAAGAAACAAATATGGTTAGTATAAACAAATCACCCCTTAACTATAACCCCCCCTTCATTAAAAATTGAAAACAAATGGAAAAAAATATTCCTAACTCTCTGAGAATTACTTTTTCCTAAATTATTCCCCATTATAATGTTTAGGAAGAATAAAAAAAATAAGAATAATATAATGTTAATAAATAACAATAGATATTATAGTTAAAATAAATAAGTAGAGAATGTTTATGAAACTTACATAAATATTACCCTTTTTTATTTAAGCAACAAATTCCTGAGAGAATTTTTTTCTTCTCATGACTTTTGACTTTCCCTCCAGGATTCACTTATACCCCTTATCAAAAAATCACATGAAAAGGGAAAACCACTATCCTATTTTTGGATTAGGGAACATTAAAATAGATTAAGTGAAAATAATCAATGGATCGAAAGAATAACTACAGTGAACATTCCGAAAGTTATTTTTTGACACCTATAGAAGATCTTATTTTAAAAAAGCTGGTTTTACATAATGTTTTAAATCAATCCTTTAATCTTCCATAGAATCCAAAATAGACTCCACTGAAATGATATAAAAAAGTTTCCCTTTCTCAAGGTTTAATTAGATGTGTGTCATTTTTTTAAAAGTAAGAAATGCTATGTATGAGTAAAAGGTCATATGGGATGGTTCTAACAAAATAGAAATTTAGGTGATTCAAAATATTAAACTTCATGAAATTTAATAGTAAATATGAATTCATAAAAGTAAATTTAACATAATATGAACCTAATATAAGAATTCATATAAGTTAACACTATATAAAACTTAATGAAAAATCTCTAAAAAATAAGAGGGGATCCTCATGTAAGAATAAAAACATATAAAAAATGAAATGATATACCTTATATAAGTTAATTATTGTTAAACTCAACTATAAAAGGTAAATTATATTAGTCATAGTTCTGAAAAATGATCATATTATATTTAATAAGTTCTATTCGATAAAATTATAGATAATATAGAGCCTGTACATGTAAATTTAACATGATTATAGAAAAAGAATGTCCTTAGTCATTCTTGAAGAGTTTTTCAATGGTCAGAGAGAGTGAAATGTGAAGTGGAAATAATGTTCAATTTTCAGTTATCACACCTAAACTCTGTATAATATATTCAAATTTATTATAATTTAAAGACTTAGTGAAAATATCCCTAATCCAATATTTAATTCTAATAAGATTGTGAATATTATCTATTTCTTGAATGTAATCCAAAATGAAGTGGCATCTTATATCTATGTTTTTAGATTAAAAATTAGTTGATGGGTTTCTAGAAAAGGAAATAACACTTGTGCTATCACAAATAATTAGAGTTTTAGTGAAACAAAAACTATAATTCATGAGTGTGTGCTGAATCCACAACAATTGAGTGAAACTTCCAGTTTCAACATATTTAGGTTTATTAGTGGAAAGTGGAACTGAATTTTGTTTCCTGATGGACCATGTGACTAAATATTAACCAATAAAATTAAATTACTAAATTGATCCTCAAATACATTATATATCCATTCAATTCATCATTAAAATTACTCCTAAGCGTAAAATCTGATATGAAGGAATAAAAAAGTTTGTGTCTTGAAGTCCTTATAAGACTAAAAAAATATTTTTTTAATTTATTTAAGATGATATTATTTAGAGTTATCTTGAAATATCACACAAGATAACCCTAAAAGATTAATTTCTATTGGACTATATATTATGTAAAGTAAACTTCTTATCATACCTATAAACATTTCTTAATCAACTAGTTTCCATGATTCATCAAGGTCTAGTTTTCAATGGGTACCTAATAGAGTACTAATAATAAAATATTGTCAAAATAAAAATGTTTAGTTAAATATGTTATGTAATTATATTGATTTATAATTATTCATTACAATATTTTATTTATTTATAATCCAATAAAGTAATTAATTCATTTAGTTTACTCATCTAAAATTCATTTTTCATATGTTTTGAAAAATTATCCACAAGTTTTTTTTTATTTGATGTAAAAATGATATCATCAATATATATTTATACAATTATGGTGTCTTTATAATTTCTTTTGACAGAAAGTGTGGATTCAACCATTACTTTAACAAAATCATTTTGAGGTAAAATCTATACAATCTATCAAACTAGGATCTTGGGGCATGTTTAAGTATATAGAGTGATTTGAGAAGTTTAAATACATTTTTTTGATGAATTTATATATTTAAAACCAAGATATTTTTCAACATAATATTATTTATAAACATATATTTTAAGTAAGGCACTCTTTACATCCAGTGGAAATAGATTTATGTTAAGGAAATATGTGAAAGATAATAGGATATGGATGGGATCGAACCTAGTTGAAAGTTGTAGGATAAAACTTTTTGTTGATGTAAGGATCCTTTTATATTTAATATAGATCTCCTTATTTACCTTAATGCAAGTTCATAAAGGGATCAAAGAGGTTTTAGGAGTGTTTGGGATTGAATTGGGGCCTAGAGTTCTAGTTTTTGGAGAAATGGGTTATGGAACAGGGTTAGTGCATGATTATCACTATCCATGAACCTCATCCAAGAGATCATGGGAGAATGGATCATGGGTTTAAAAATAATACAATAGGGGGTCACATTTCTATGAAGAACTTTCAATTTATTATAGGTATACCACTCCAGGTTTTTACATGGGTTATCTTATCAGGAACCTAGACCATACAGGGGAGGGCCTTTGAGTGGCATCATTATCCTCTCTCTCTCAACTTAGGGTTTCCCTCATCTATTATTTGGAGGGGGAATATTCTTTGGTTTTTTAACCCTCCCCTTCCCCCTTTCCCCATGTCTCCTACCCTCTTATCTCCTTTCTATCATCCTTCCCTGAGGCTGGTCTTCACTCCAGTTTCTGCTTTTCGAAAATGCTCTATTTTTTCATTTCTAATAGGATGTTGTTTGGGAATGATCATGGATAACTAAAACTTATCAAAAACATCAATTTCAAGGTCATGTTTTTTCATGTTGAATGTTCCACAGGGAGGTGTTGGTGGTCTCGTGTTGTTTCCCTCAACGGACCAAACCCTGCTATGACCTTTCATTTCGCTACACCTCTCCAAGACGGATCTAGAGAAGTGATAAAAATGAGGTTTTCAGATTTTTGAGTTGGTGGTGAAAGGTTTTCTAGGATCTCTTTAAGAACCTGGATATTCCTTTTTGGTATGTTTTCATTTTTTTGGTGTTTTTGAGGAAGAAGAGGAGTTTTCTAAAAATTTATTAATTACACGCAGTGTACTTTATAATTACACACCGTGTACTCAGGTTACCTTAGGTATCCAGGTGTTGGACATGTCACAACCATGCACACAACCATGTGTGGTGACCTAGAGACCGCCTAATGCAGGGGCCAGTAAAGGAAAGTACAAGCTGTGTACTTCTAAAGTACACATCATGTATTTTCTTTTATTTCATTAAACGTACCAGGGTAATGTCTTATAGAAAGAACTGTATCCTTATCAGTCTGTTTCATCCAAGATAGATGTACGATCGTGATTCTTCTCTGAGTCCTCGATCAAGCAACCTTTCTCCGAATCGACCGCCGTCGAATGTGTTGGGATCACCTCGGTAAGCTATTCCTTCTTCTAGAACTTCATTTCCTGATTCCTCATCTTTCTCAGGTTATCATCAATTGAGAATTTTGAGAGTTTTTATAGATCTACGGTGTTTTTGGGTGATTCAAGGATTGAGGTTTATGTATAACGATCCGACAACACTGTGGTAGGTGGTTTGTTCCTTTCCTTAGATAGTCTTTGAGTTTTATGTGCAAAAGTTCCCAATACCCATGAAAGAGGTATTGCATGTTTAGGGTTTTAGCCTTATTATTTGACTTCTATGCCCTAGTTTGATTGTATAGAGGTTATTTTGTTGTGAATAAGGTTTACTTTGCCATGCTATAGAAGTTTTTCCCATGTTTTTTTTGTTTTGACCATCTGGTCTAGTTTTCCTGTTAGGCTAGTGTTTGTTTCCCATGCCTATTATTATTAGGATAGAGTGTTTGTTAGATGTCTTTCTATTATGTTGTACAATGGTTAGAATTGTAGTTTTTGAGGTTTACTTTGGCCTCTTTGCATTGGCATGATCGTTTGACTTACACAGGGCTGTGATAACTTGGTGTTGTAGACCATAGGAAGAATGGATGTAAGGGATTATCTAGAGTATCTGTTAATTGTTACAATGTGAGACTACATGGGGAATTGATGTAAGTGCTTTTTCGGAGTGTTTTTAGTTCCTCGATGCGGGCCATAGGTGGAATTAGATGTAAGTTCTTCCCCATAGCACCTTTTATTTTCCGATACAAGACTATAGGGGTAATTGATGGTGAGTGCTTCCTCAGATAGTCTATACTAAATCTGAACCATAGGGGTTAGACTGTAATTACTTCCCAGAGGGTTTCTTGTATTTTCTAGGTAGTACCATAGGGGATAGGATGTCAGTACTTCACAGAGGGTTACCTGCTTGTGTTTATCTTCTTACTTGATATGTGGTATTTGAATGCTTGAAACTGTAGGAATGTTTACTTTTGATTACTTTCTTGTTTACTACTTCTTTTTTTATTACCTAACATATAAATTAAATAATTATTAGGCACATATATATTGGTGGTTGCCTAGTGGGATTTAGTCTCAGACCCTATTTGAGCCATTATTTTGGTCCCAAACAGATTATATTGTTGTAGGTATAGATAAGGTCAAGCGCCCTTCTACTTTACGTACTTGACTACTTTGGAGATAGATGGAATGGGACCAAGCATAGGCTTGAGATTATGTTGAGTTGATTACTTTTTTATTGTACTTTGGTTTAGTATTGTATTTTATCATTGGGATTGGTTTGGGTGCTTTCTTAGACTAATGTATCATGCATCATTATATATATGTGCTCCAGCTGTTTACTTCTTTCAGTCTTCCGCTGTTTACTTTCATATGGTACTATTAATGTTTTTTCTATTGTTATCTGTTTCTCTTATACTGTGTTACTCTTCCAATTAAGTCTTAGTTTCCCCATGATCACAACCAAGGCCCTCGTTGGTAGTCGGAAACCTCTGGTGTTAGGGGAAATGTGCTTGAGGCAATGTGACCAACTAGGTACGGGGCGCCTCTAGGCAGCTTCCGGAACTGGGATGTTACAAAGTGGTATCAATGGGCATTATTTTCTTCTTGACTTACTTTTTGGAGCCTATAGTCAGGGATAAGACATAAATAGGTACTTGGTAATAAGCTTTCATGGGAGTATCTAACCCGTGTACATGGAAATGCCAATTTACCTCGTTTATTGTAATTTTATGGTTATGGAATTTTATCGTTGATTTGATTTCACCATTGGGTGATTCACATAATTTTTTCTATTATTTGTGATATTATTGATGTTCTATTTCGGTTTCAACCTGATGAGATGAGGGTATGCCATCTCATGCATCATATAGGCACATGCTAGAAAGGACTTGTCATGTATTCTGGCCATGCCATTTAGGATGCATTAGTAATTGTATGTTATTATGATAGATGTTGTGCTAGATATGCAAGCTGTTGTGATAGATGCCCTGATAAAGTACCTACTGTTTCATATGGTATTGATTTGTGTCAGGTTTTTTTGAATGATTGCCAATATTTGGTTCTTGAGGTGTTATGGTCCCTCATGGATCAGAATTTGGTTGAACATTGCCTTGTTTTTCTGGTATATAACATGTAAGATATGCTAATATTTGATTCGTGGAGAGTATGGGCCCTCACGAATCATAATTTGGCACTTTAATGTTCATTTCAGTGTTTTATGGGCTTCTGGAGTAGTTTTTGAGGGTTACTGTCCGAAAAAACCCAGAATACACGCTGTGTAGTTTTGAATACAAGCCAGGTGTTCTTCTATTCAGGAAGAAACTATTTTTATTAATAACACACCGTGTACTCTATGTACACACTGTGTAGTCTCTAACCATGTCGCTAGTCATGTGGACATAGACACAAGGGTGGGAGAATTTTGGTGGGACACGTAATGTACCGGATGTACACGTTGTGTGTTTAGACTATGTTCCTGCCCATGTGACTAATGACACAGATGGATAAAAACTCAAGCATACACACCGCGTCAGTCTTGAACATGCCGTGTAGTGTAATCCCTAGAATTCAGCCGTGTAACTAACAACACGAGTCGGTGAAATCATTTAGTACACACCGTGTCTGTCGGGAACCTGCCTTGTAGTATGTGTCGTGTCATTAACAACACAGGTTGGTGAAGCTCGTCTAGTACACAACATATCTGGCACAAACAAGCTATGTATTCTTGTTCTTGGATAACTGTGTAGCTTAGTCATGTAGAAGGACACAGGTAGGGGAAGCATATTCAAGTACACGTTGTGTGTTAGGACAAAACATCGTGTGTTTGGGGTGTTACACGACTAGTTTTTTTGTAGAAGTACATTCCCATGTGAAAGGATTAAGGGAAAACACCGAGTAGTTAAGTATACACGCCGTGTATCCATGTTTTGAAAAATGTGAATACTTTCTTTCTCATGTTCCCTTCTTACTGTTCTTGTTTTCAGTCCTTGAAAATCATGATCAAAGGTGTGCATTTGACCTTGCAGAGTCATTCCACCGAGACATCCTCCGGTTGTATCCCAGTTGCAAGACAGTGATCAGACACCAAATATGGATGATCGGGGACTTCTAGTAGATCCTTCATTTGTGACAGTATTGGAACCAGCTGTCATTCCATACATAGGTGCTGATACAAAGTTTTGAGAGGGCTTCATGAGGTTCATGTAGACCTTCTGCGGAGTACTGCATCCTACCCCGTCTATGGAAGAGTTGACGCAACACTTTCAGCAGCAACATCCTCCCACTTTCACCGAGGAATGAGGACCTCATGTTGCAGAGTCATGGTTATAATCCATTCTTTCAATCTTCGAGCATTAGGAGACTCCTCCAGAGAGGAGGGTCAAGCTTTATATATAGATTCTTTAGGACTCTTCCAAGAGATGGTGGGATGTGATCTCACAAGTGGAATGAAAACAGGTTATGGCATGGAATGAGTTCCAACGTGCCTTTTCTGATTACATCTACCCAAAGACTTTGAGGGCCGATTTATCCCAAGATTTCATGAATCTGGAGAAGGGTAATCTTTCTATTATGGAGTATTCTTCTCACTTCATAGGACTGCAATGCTTTACGCCCATCCGAGTAGGTGACAAGTTATTCCTAGCAATAATTTTTTAGGATGGTCTGAGGAACGACATCTGATCTTAGGTGAATATCTTTAGGTTGACATATATCACTTCTATCATCAACCAGGCAATGATCACGAAGCTTAATCTAAGGGATTCTAGAGTGGGGAGCTAGGGCGGCTCGACATCCGGAATTAGTGTCCCTCCTAATGACAGCAGGAAGCACCATAGGGGATCTTCATGCAGTGATCCAAGGAGGAAAGACACTTCCTATGGTAGCCAGGTGGTGTGCTACCAGTGAGGGAAGAATGAGCATACAAGGCCACATTTCCTGAGAGACCCAGTGGAGTGCTATTCATGTGGAAAGATGGGGCATCTTCAGCGTTTTTGTCAGTTTTTCTCATCGGTAGCTAGTGATAAGGGTTTTTCTATGACTCCTCATTCAGGAGAAGCACCACCAGTTTCTCACCAGTCTGGGAATTGATGTTCTTCCAGCTATTCAGACCGAGGTGGAGGTCATGTCTATGGTAGCAAGTCGCTAGGCTTTCCGTGACAACAGGGTGGATCAGCTTAGGGTGGTGAGGCAGGGTCACATGGCCATTGAGTAGGCCATACTTTTACAGTGGAGTACACCCTGCAAGAGCAGGATCTCGGACCCTCTACCATTCGAGGTACGATCCTACTTGCCTTAGTTTTATCTTCTGATCTTTTTGATATACGGGCTTCCCATAACTTTATATCTATTGTTGTTGTGGAGAGTCTTGGGCTCTGTATTTCTTCTGATAATATATTGAAATTGATAACTCCATTGGGGACAAGAATGGCTAGTGTTTTCCAGTTGAAGGATTTTCCTATTGAGGTTGATGGGAGTCACTTCTTATGGGATCTATATGTCCTAGATATGATAGGCTATGATGTCATTCTCATAATTAATTGGTTAGTTCCCTTCTACGATGTTTTTGATTTCTATCACCATAGGGTGATTTTCATATCACCAGAGGGTGAATCGTTTCTTCATAAGGGTGAATGGGATGTCCAGGTGAGTAGAGCGGGGCCCGAGCATCATGGGTTAGAAGAAGTTACATCCCAAATTACTAGTCTATATCTGAATGACCAATGGACTTCATAGTTGGACTTTCGTCCAGTGATGGATCATTTCAGGGATGTATTTCCAGAGGACTTTTCAGGTTTGCCTCTGGAGTGAGAGGTATACTTTTCTACTGAGCTCATGCTAGGAGGGGTACCGATGTCCATTCCTCCTTATAGGATGGATATACCAGAGCTATAAGAGCTCAAGAAGCAGTTGTAGGAGTTGCAGGAAAATGGTTTAATCAGACCTAGTACTTCTCCTTTGGGTTCTCTTGTCCTATTTCCAAAGAAGGCAAACAATACCATCAGGATTTTTGTGGATTATCGGAAGCTAAAACAGTTGATTGTCACGAACCGATACCCTTTTCCAAGGATTGATGGTCTATTTGATCAACCTCAAGGAGCCTGGGTGTTCTTAAAGATTGACTTGATATCCTGTTAGCATTAGTTGTGCATTAGACCATATGATATACCTCTTACAGCCTTTTGGAGCAGATATGGTCTATACGAGTATGTGGTTATGCTGTTCGGTCTCACGAACATGCCTGCTATTTTCATGGAATTGATGAACCGAGTGTTCCATCTATACTTGGATTCTTTCATAGGGGTTTTCATGGATGATATCTTGGTGTACTCTCACACTCGACACGACCATTCCACCCATATTGAGATCATTTTGAGTACACTGAGAGAGCATCAGTTATATGCTAAGCTCTCAAAATGCCACTTTTGGATGGACCAGATTCACTTCTTAGGTCATGATATCTCAGAGACATAAGTATCAGTAGACCAAGAGAAATCAAGATATGTAGTTTCCTGGGTGGAGCCGAAGAATATTTTTGAGGTAAAAAATTTCTAGGGCTAGTTGGATACTACATATGTTTTATAAAATACTTTTCATGCTTAGCAGTGCCACTGACAGACCTGAATAAGAAGGGTGCAAAGTAATTGTGGACAGATTCTTGCGATTCAGCCTTTAAGAAGATGAAAGGGAGGTTGATATTAGCACCGATACTAGTATTTCCAGAGCTGAGAAAGAGCTACACTGTTTATTGTGATGCTTCAGGTATCAAGCTAGGAGCAATGCTTATGAAGGGAGAAGGAGTCATTGTGTATGGGTATCAACAGTTGAGGCCACATGAGAGACATTACCTGAAGAACGATCTTGATTTGGAAGCAGTTGTTCATGATTTTTTTCTATTGGAGACATTATCTTCGGGGAGAGAATTTTGTGGTTTTCACTGACCAAAAAAGTCTCAAGTATATCTTCACTCAGCGTGACCTTAATTTGAGATAGCGAAGGTGGGTTGAGTACCTTCAGTCCTTTAACTTTGAGATTTACTATACTCTGGGGAAATGCAACACTATGGTTGATGCGTTGAACAGGAGGACTCAGATACATGCAGTTTAGGAGGCCCACAGTGAGTGGCAGTTTATGGCTATGTTCATTAAGATGCATTGAGAGGTTCACAATTGACAGGGGAAACCATTTATTTATTCTGTAACTGTTACCTCTACTCTTCTTGATCGAATGCGAATGAGGAAGCTATCAGATTCTGAAGTCCTTGTCCTATGTGAAGGTGTGTCAGAAGAGGACCATATTTATGGATGGACCATAGGCGAGGATGAGATCTTGTGTTTCCAGGGGTGCGTATGGGTGTCCTAATACATAAGCGAAGAGTAGAGGTGGGACTTTCATTCCTCAGTTTGGGAAGTTCATCATGGTGTAACCAAGATGTATCATGATCTACACCATCAGTATTGGTGTCCAAGTATGAAGAAATATGTTGATGGGTTCGTCATGAGGTGTTCCACCTGTCAGCAGGTGAAGGCGGAGCATCAACATCCAGTGGGGCTTTTGCAGCAGTTACCCATTCCCAAGTGGAAGAGTAATGATGTCGTGATGGATTTAGTGATAGGTTTACTAAGGTATCCTCGAGGGAATGATGTTGTATGGGTTATCATTGGTATACTCATGAAGGTTTATCACTTCTTGTTGATCAAGGAGACCTTCAGTGTTGATGAGTTGGGACGGTTGTACATCCATGAGATTGTACGTTTACATGGAGTTCCACACTCCATTGTTTCAGAAAGGGACACCTATTTTACTTCTCAGGTCGAGCAAGGGATACAAAAGGCTTTGGGTTCACATTTAATTTTGATTACTTCTTACCACCCTCAGACAGATGGCTAGTCTGAGCGTACAATTCTGGTGCTTGAGGACAAGCTCTGTGCATGTATCCTTGATTTTTTAGGTTCTTGGGAGAAGCAAATACCTCTTGTTACGTTTTCCTACAACAATAGTTTTAAAGAAACTATTCATATGGCACTTTACAAGGATTTGTATCATAGGCCATTCCGATCACCCTTATGTTGGATGGATGTAGGAGAGGCAGCTATGCTAGGACCTCATCTTGTCTAGGAGACCACAGAGTAGATAGAGTTGATTCAAAAGAGGATGGATACTCCACGATATCGATAGAAGTCTTATGCGGATCAGCAGAGACAACCTCTAGAGTTCAAGGTCAGGTATCATGTTTTCCTATGTGTCACACTGAGGTTGGGGCACAAGAGGATTAGGATACAAAGTAAGCTTTCATTAAGGTACATAGGGTCATATGAGGTTTTAGAGAAAGTTGGGCCAGTTTCCTATCAACTGCTGTTACCTTAGAGGTACTGGGCTATGCATGATGGCTTTCATGTTTCTCAGCTTCGAATTTACTTCTCAGACCCATATCATGTTCTTCAACCAGAATAAGTTGTATTGGAGGTGGAAACATTGTTTGAGGAGCATCCTATCTGGATTTTTGATCACAGTAAGAAGGTTCTCCATGGATGTTTTGTTCCTCTGGTATGAGTGCTATGGAAGCATGGGCAAGTACAGGACAAGACACGAGAGATGAAGATCGATGTACAATCACAGTGGCCAAAGTTGTTTGAGGATTATTATTCTACACCGCCTTTCTAGGGAAATTCAGGGACTAATTTCTTTAATGGGGGAAGTTTGTAAGAACCTGTATCTTCTTTTCAGGTATTTTTTCCTTTTTCTGGTGTTTTTGAGGAAAAATTAGAGTTTTCTGGAAATTTCTTATGTACACACTGCGTACTTTATAAGTACACATCTTTTACATGGTTACCGCTGGTAGCTGAGTTCTGGCCATGTCACGGTATTGCACACGGCCGTGTGTGGTGACCTAGAGACCACCTAATGCAGGGGCTGGTAAAGGCAAGTACACGCCATTTACATCTAAAGTACACACCGTGTACTTTATTTTATTTCATTAAATGTACCAGGGTCACGTCTAACGGACAGAACCGTATCCTTATAGGTATGTTTCGTCCGAGAGAGACCGTACAATAATGATTCTTCCCCAAGTCCCCGATCAAGCAATCGTTATCAGAATCAACCATCATCAGTTGCATTGGGATCACTTTAGTAAGCACTTATTTCTTCTAGATATTCGTTTCCTGATTCCTTCTCTTTCTCAAGTTATCCTCAGTTAAGAGTTTTGAGCATTTTTGAAGATCTATGGTGTTTTTGGGAAATTAAAGTCTTGAGGTTCATATATAACAATCCTACAACACTAAGGTAGGTGATTTGTGCCTTTCCGTAGATAGTATTTGAGTTTTATGTGCAAAAGTGCCCAATACCCATGAATGAGGTATTGCATGTTTATGATTTTATCTCTATCGTTTTCCTGTTATGCCCTAGTTTGATTGGATATAGGTTATTTTGTTGAGAATATGGTTTACTTTTCCATGCTATGTTGGTTTTGACCATGTCTTCTTGTTTTGACCATTTGGTCTAGTTTTCTTGTTAGGCTGCTATTTTTTCCCTTTCCAAGTATTGTTAGGATAGAGTGTTTGTTATCTGTCTTGCTATAATGTTGTACACTAGTAAGACAAGAAGTTCTTGAGGTTTACTTTGGAAAATTTTCATTGCTATGCTTGTTTGACTTACACAGGGCCGTGAGAACCTGGTGTAGTAGACCATAGATATAATGGATGTAAGGGATTATCCATAGTGTCTGTTAATTGTTACAATGCGAGACCATATGGGGATTTGACGTAAGTGCTTAATCAGAGTGTCTATAGTTCCTCAACGTTGGACATAGGGGAATGAGATTTAAGTGCTTCCCTAGAGCACCTTTTAGTTACAAATACGATACTATTGGAGGAATTAATGGTGAGTGCTTCCTTAGAGAGTCTATACTAAAGCTGAATCATAGGGGTTAGACTGTGATTACTTCCCATATGGTTGCTTGTGTTTTCTAGGTAGGACCAGAGGGGATAGGCTGTGAGTAATTCCCAGAGGGTTACCTATTTGTGTTTATCTTCTTACTTGATATGTGGTATTTGAATGCTTGAAACTGTAGGAATGTTTATTGTTTATTACTTCCTTATTTACTACTTCTTTTGTTTATTGCCTGCCATATAAATTCACTAACTGTTAGGAACATATCTCTTGGTGGTTACCTACTGAGATTTAGTCTCAGACCCTCTTTGGGAAATGATTTTGTTCCCAAATAGATTATATTATTGCAGGTATAAATATGGTAATTTTCCTTTCTACTTCAGGTACATGACTGCTTTGGAGATGGAGAGCATGAGACCAAGCTTAGGCTTGCGATTCTGTTGAGTTGTTTACTATTTTCTTGTACTTTGGTTTAGTACTGTATTTCAGCATTGTAACTTGTTTCGATACTTTCCTATACTTATGTATCATGCATCATTATATATATGTGCTTCAGTGGTTTACTTCTTTCAGTCTTCCACTATTTACTTTCATATGGTATTATTACTACTTCCAATAGTGTTATTTGTTTCTATTCCACTGTGTTACTCTTCAAATGAGGGCATAGTTTACCCACTATCACACCCAAGGACCTCAATTCTAGTCGATAGCCTCCTGTGTTAGGGGAAATGCGCTTGAGGCCATGTGACCAACTAGGTACGGGGCGCCTCTGGGTAGCTTCCAGAACTGGGACATTACACGCTCTAACTAGATTTTTTCGTATTATGGAGGCTCTGGTTTTTATCCTCATTGGTGATGGCGGCTTCCTAAGCCCTCAACCACTAAATATTTTCTCTGACCTCATGTTCCTATAATATTATCCAAGTCAAATATGTTGTGGAGGCAACAAAAAGGTTTTGGGAGGTGTTGTTTGGTGGCTATAAGTGTTTCAGGTGTGTCATGAGTTTGAGTTGGTTTTATCTTGTGAAACTGTTTATTTTTTTGAAGATTTTTTGGTGTTTTGTCCTCTAAGTCACCAAAAAAGGGTTTTCGGTTACTTTTGTGTGAGATTTATCTATTTGATATTTGATTTGTGTCTATAAGTTTTGGTGACTGGTTGTGGTGGTGGCCATCATCATTATCAATAACAGTGATGGAATTATGACTTTCAAAGTGATTGAAGGAGTTCTGTGATGGTGGTTTGAATTGGTGGAGGAATGAGGTCTGATGGGTTCTCACTGGAATTTTTGTGACATTGAAATGAAATAAATCGATGCATTACATGACTCGAGATGTGACCATATGATACTTGACATGATTTGGTTATGGATAGAGGCAGTGATGATGGAATTTTGTTTAAATTTGAATTTTGAATTTGTAAACTTGTGTATGGTTTGTTTACCACTCAACACTAATATGGATATTTGAAAATAAAAAGAAGAGAATTTTTATCCACCTAGACTATGTAGGGTGTTAGACTCCAGATACTTTCCAATGCATGTTTCATGAATGTTTTGTCTAACCATGCACATAAACCGTGTAAGGGGTGTTCACTTGGACAGTAGGTGGACACTGTTGGTGCACAATTTGGCTAACAGTGCAGCCAAATTGTTCACCCTATTAGTAGGTATGGAAATTAATATTTTCGCCCATGAACCTTAAATATAAAATCTTGTTTATCCTACCTCAAAATACTATAAATAAGGCCCTTAACAGTGCTAAAATAGACATTTTTAGTGAAAAAACATTGAAAATGAGAGCATGATTAAAATCCATAAGCCTTTATCGGTGATTTTTTTAAGCATTGATAAAGGACCCCCTTTATTAGTTCTTTTATATAGTATTTATTAAGGAAACTTTTATCAGTTCTATAAAAAGTGATGATAAAGTGATCCTTTATCAACAAATTTAATAGAACTGGTAAAGGAACCCTTTATTAGTTCTTTTAATAGTGCTGATAAAGGATCCCTTTATCTTCATGTTTTCTAGTGCTGATAAAGGATAATACTACTATATTGATATGTTAAAAATAATACATGCTATAGAAACAAAAAAAGAAATAAAAAATTAAATATAGGGGAAAAAGGTTGAAAACATAGATAATACACAAATATAAGAAAAATACACTGTAGTATATACATTTCAAACATTGGTCTGTAAAATTAAATGAGTAAGTATAAATTATCAAAAACATTAAAAAAACATAAATATTATTTTATATTTGGGCCTTGTCCCCCATTCGTGATATTAGTTTCCAAAAAAACATCCCAACTCGAGTAAAATAATGCACCTGTATAAGAAGACATATATTTATTTTAGTAACAATATTAAAAAAATAAATTAAACATAAAGTGTCAGTTTTAAACACAAAAATTATAATTTGAGTCATACCAGGGACACCACGTGTCAGATTGAGTAATGGTTGATTCCAACATGTCAAAAAATTTCTTGTTTTTCTCAAAAGTAGGTAATATTTATATGAATCTCATCTATAGTGATAAAAAATCTCACTACATATGAGATCCAATTCAAGAGGAATTGCTTCTTGATAACAAGCCTTCTACTATCATGCCATTTATTTTTCATTTTCAAGAATTATCTCTAGGAAAATTAGATAAATATGTATAAGATAAAAATGATAATGAAATTAATTATGTAATAACAGATATAATGATGATAAAAAATTTTAATATTTTTTTCTTGGTTTTTGTGATGTGATGTACCTTTTAAACTAAAATTGAAATTATATATTGAAAACAAGAATTTTGAGTCATAATGACCACATTGTGTATTGGATTGACATGCGGTCAATTTCTATATGTCATAAATGAATTATGGATTAGTTTTCTAAAGTTTTATAACAATACGAGATCATTTACTTGATTTTGACTTGGGAAGTCTGTTTTAAAATAAAATGACACCTTTATATTGAAAACAAACACTTTGAGTCATATCAGTCAAATTGTGCATTATATTGATGTATGATCGATTATTACACATTAAAAATTAATTATGAATTATTTTCCTAAAGTTTGAAAATAATACGCACTCATTTTCTTTGTTTTGTCTAGTGAAATGAATTTCAAACTAAAATGACTCTTTTATATTGAAAACAAGCACTTTTAGTCATATCAATCACATCATGTGTTGAATTGATATGCGGTAAATTCTTACATATCACAAATGAATTATGGACCATTTTACTAAATTTTGAAAACAATATGAGATTTTTTTCATGGGTTTGGATATTTAACATGTGTTTTAAACTAAAATGTCACTTTTTTATTGAAAACATGCCCTTCAAACTATATCAAACACATCGTGTGTTAGATTTATGTGTGGTCAATTCTTACATGTGAAAAATGAATTATTGATTATTTTTGAAAATGTTTGAAAAGAATATGAGATCATTTTATTGGTTTTGGTGATGTGATGCATGTTTTAAACTAAAATGGAAGTTATATATTGAGAACATGGACTTCAAGTCTTACCAAACACATCATGTGTCAGATTGATGTGGAGTCGGTTTATAAATATCACAAATGAATTATGGATCATTATCCTAATGTTTTAAAATAATCCAAACCTATTTTATTGATTTTTTCTAGTGATGTGAGTTTTAAACTAAAATAACACCTTTATATTGAAAACACACACTTTGAGCCATATTGGTCACATAGTGTTCCAGATTGTTGTGTGGTTTATTCTTACACATAAAAAATGAATTATGGTTTCTTTTCCAAATGTTTGAAAAAAATGCAATCCTGTTTTCTTAGTTTTGGATAGTGATGTGCATTTTAAACTAAAATGATACCTTTAAATCGATAACAGACACTATGAGTCATATCAGTCACATCATGTGTCTTATTGACGATCGTTTGATTCTTACATGTAAAAAATGAATTATGGACCATTTTCTTAAAGTTTGAAAACAATTAAAGCTCATTTTCTCAGTTTTGGCTATTTGATGTGTGTTTTAAACTGAAGTGACACTTTTATATTAGAAACACACATTTCATGTTATACCAACCCCATCATGTCTCGTATTGGTGTAAGTTTAATTCATATACATGAAAAATGAATTATGGAATGTTTTCTTAATGTTTGAAAATAATATGTGCCCATTTTCTCGGTTTTGGATATTTTATTTTTTTTAATCTAAAATGGATCCCTTATATTGAAAACATACAATTCAAGTCATATTGACTAAATCGTGTGTCAGATTTATATATAGTAAATTTCTAATCATGAAAAACTAATTATGGATCATTGTATTAATTTTTTAAAAAAAATACAAGTTCGTTTGATCACGTTTAGATATTTTATGTGTGTTTTAAACTAAAATGGAACATTTGTATTGAAAAAATGTACTTCAATTCATATCGACCACACCATGTATCAGATTGATGTGTAATAAATTCTTACATGTGAAAAATGAATTATGGATCCTTTTCCTAAAGTTTTAAATAAACTTGAGCATTTTCTCTTAGTTTCGGCTATTTGATGTGTGTTTTACACTAAAATGGAACTTTTGTATTGAAAACACACACTTAAATTCACATCTACCACACCGTGTGTCTGGTTGATGTACGTTGAATTCCAACATGTGAAAAATGATTTATAGATCATTTTACTAATGTTTGAAAATAATACAATCTTATTTTCTCTATTTTGGATATTTGATGTGTGTTTTAAACTAAAATTAAACTTTTATATTGAAATTATACATGATCACATCATGTTTTAGATTGATGTGTGGTTGATTCATACAAATCGCAAATTAATTATGAATCATTTTCTAATGTTTGAAAACAATACATGCACTTTTTCTTTTTTTTTTGACTATTAGATATGTGTTTTCAACTAAAATGATACTTTTTTATTGAAAACATGTACTTAGAGTCATACTAACCACATAGGGTGTCAGATTGATGTGTGGAAAATTAACATACACGAAAAATTAATTATGGATCGTTGGAATAAATTTTGAAAACAATCACAGCTTGTTTTCTTGATTTTGACTATTTGATGTGTGTTTTAAACTAAAAGGAAACTTTTGTATTAAAAACATGTACTTCGATTCATATTGAACACATTAGGTTTCAGATTGATGTGAGGTCAATTCCTACATGTGAGAAATTAATTATGGATTTTTTTCCTAATGTTTGAAAACAATCCGAGATCATTTTATTAGTTTGGTCTATGTGACATGTGTTTTAAACTAAAATGAAACTTTTATTTTGAAAACACATAATTTAGGTCATATCGACCACATCGTGTGTTAGATTGACATGATGTCAATTCCTACACAAGAAAAATGAATTATGGATCATTTTCCTAAATTTTGAAAACAATCTGAGATCGTTTTCTTAATTTTGTTCATGTGACGTGTGTTTTTAATTAATGTTTAAATTTTTCAAAAATATGTATATAATAAAAATGATAAGGAAATTATCTAAAAAAACTAGATAAAATGATGAGAGAATTAACTAAATAAGTATTTGGAAGTTACCTCTTCATGATATATATATACATTGTGACACCATGTATTCTACCCATTTTTTTAAAACAAATTGATTTCATTCATTATAATTATCCTTGAGACATATATCTAAAATACTACATAAGTATTTTGATCCTAATTATTCAAAACCCAAATACATTTCTATGTTTATAACTCATACTAGATCACAAACATAGTTGGTAATCACCTTAATTTTATGCCGAAAAAACTTCTGACACCACGTATGCTGCCTACTCATCTCTAAAATAATTTAATCATTATTTTACATATATAGGTTGTAAAAACTCATGATAGTTATAAGAAAATATATACAAAAAAATATTAAGAAATATTTTTAATGAAATTTTAATTACATACAAAAATTATCTGTTTGGGGATGCTAGTATTTTGGTGGTTTATGACATCATTCATAAAATTTTAAACATAATATCCATAGTTGTTGATGTTATATTTCTTTGGACACTGCAGAAAAATTGAAAAAAATAAGTAAATTGTTTTGAAATATGTTTTGATAGGTAAATACTTCTATATATACCTTAATCTGTTTCCATTTTAAGTAATCCATAGGCTTATAATATTCACTCACTAAATTCATACCATGACTTAGCCTATATCAGGAAATCTCCCTATCATAAAAAAATTCTTATTAAAATAAATATTGAAATATATAATTCATAGTTTATCTATAAAATGTTGATTTAAGTGCATTTCAAATTCGCAATACACATCATGTATGATTTGTTTGATGGATATCCATACATTGGATCCAAAAAATAAATAGTTGGGGTTTCTAGATTGACTGTAATCAACTTTCGGTGATTTATAAAAATAAAATAAAAATAAATAATGGGATAAATAAAAATATATTTTGTATGATTGGATTGTAGAGTTTTACCTCTACATTGTAGGTATAAAAAAGAGCCCGTGATCTGTTATTTTCTTTTCAACTACCTTGTTTAGCTCATCTTTTTTCTTATCAATTTTTTTAGAATCCAATTTAATTTAGTCCATATAAATGATATAGGGATTAATAAATCAAAATCATAATTCATAGGGGTATCCATTTATATATTAGTAATTTAAACACCAATAGAAAATATTAATAGTTATTAAATTTAATGAACAAATTAGATCATTTTTTGGACACACATATTATGAAAATGTACCTCATGTTTGTATTAACAACTGATAATCCTAGTCATTAAAACTTGAGAATCTCATTTACACACTTGAGACCAACCAAATCTGTAATGAAAGTTCCAAATAATTATTCTTCATTGGGAATGTAGGACACATCTCAATATTTTAATGTGGTGTCTTCATGGAGTTTTAATGATAATATATGTTGTAGTGGAATTGGTAGGGAGAAGGTACTCATGGATGTTATTTTTTTCCTAGTTGATTCGCTAGATTTTCATGATACGATATTCTGATTCCACGTTGTTTTATCCATATTTAATACCATATATCACATCAAAAAAATTTCATCAACTTTTACAGGGTTTTAATTTAAATTTTTTTATTAAGGACATACCTCATGTATCTTTATAAGATTAGATAACCATTCTAGGAAAGTTACAATAGAATCATTGGTCATTGTAATATCTAAATCATTAAGTGGAATAGGAAAATTAGTGATTAGCTCTTGAGAAACTTCTATCCCGACTCTCATGGGATCTTTTAGGAGTTATTTACTGTGTATCATGTCTCTCAGGATATTATACATCGTACCCCTCACAACAAGGTGGTGCATGAGTTTTGATAGATAGAAATCACATAAAAATATACAATGTATAAATTTATTAATATAAAGTTATCAGAAATTAGTTGATTAAAATTTAGGATAATGAAAAAATTTATTATCTTAGGTATGGTATGTAGTTTAGGGGAATGACTAGACTTAAATCTAGTGGGCTCATTTGGGTTTTCATGTACTAATATTTGTTCCACCATAGGTTCACTTTGGTACTTTTATATATATTAGTTAGCCAAACTAGTTTGGAAAAAATAATATCTTTAAATGAATATATTTACCCATGTTATACTTTCCACATCTGATATGTATCTTCTTAATGTTTTTTATTCTTGAAATATGTTCAAGGAGATAATCTAAAACCTATACCTGTAACTCAACCATATTGTTTCAAATTCTTCAAATCTTCTGGAAGTAGTTTTTCTTCTAGTATAGTCATTATCAATTCCTATGTCTAAACTATATAAAAATAATATGAACATAAATAGATATTATTATTTAATACCATTATAAATCATAAATAATTACTATTATGTTATACTTACAAAAGTTTCCCATATTGATTATACATTTTCATCAACTAGTTTACCCTTTTTATTTACATGGGCCTCCTTCCACATCACATGATGTGAGATGGATGTGTCTTCAAATTCTGATTCATCAATCTGAATATAAACAAAGGAACATATTTTGTTTCATATCACATGAAAATTTTACTGTTTATTTAAAATAAATAATGTTTTCCTCTCTAGTGAAGCATACCCAATCCTTGCTTTGTGACAGAGTTACATTGGTTTTGGTACAAGTTGTCTATTTTCAACACTCCTTTACTATTTCATAAATTAACAAATTTGAATCAGATTGGGTAAAAAAATAATTTAAAATAATATATTATTGACTAAAATGAACATGAAATTATTTCTCATCATGATGACTAATGAAATAATTCCAGTTTTCATGCTTTATAATCTGTGTATAAGTAATTAGTGGGTGGGCTTTACTTTTCCCTCGACATCCCTAAGACGAAACTTGGTAAGGAGAGTAAGGATTCCTATATGGTCTTTTCTAGTTTCCATTAATACATACTTCTTAAGGAAATCATCTAAAATAAAAAACATGAAAAGGAATAATGAAAATTAAATCAAATTTTCATTATATAATTTTTTGGTACAATAGAGAATGCATATCATAACATTACAATTATATCTTCCCAAAATATTTCTTTAATTATAGTTTGTTCATGGTGAAATGAATCTATATCAATTGGAACATTCATTCTCATTGAGAAAACAATATAACTAATTAACATTGACTTTTTGGGGTCGACTGGTTGGCCATATTGATTCCATACAAACTTAAATTTTATACCCTTATTTCTTACCTTGATAATTTTAGTCAACATTATGATGCTACATAATTCTTGTTTTTTTCACCATCATGTTTTTATACCCTAATAATTCTACAGTTTCAACATCAACTATCTATTCTTTCCCAAGATTGGTAACATCATCATGTGCAAAAGTCATTTTCTATATGTGTGACATCCCGACCCGGGTTCCATATACTGATGACCCAAGCCGGTTGGCCACATGACCTCAATCATGCCTCCGCCTATTCTAGAGGCTACGAACTATCAGCGAGGGTCTAATATTTAACACGGGGAGACTATACCCTCTTTATAAATGCATAAAAACAATGTAAATAGATTAATAATAACCAAAAGACATAACTTATAACCATAATAATTCCAGTATCACATGTTTACCAAAATAGGAGTACAAAATATAACCAAAACAATAGATATGTCATTACATATACATGTTTTGTATCAATATAAAAACCCCAAAATATAGACACATAGAAACTCCCAAGAAGGTCCTGATACTAAGTCTGGATCCCTCATCCATTATCCATCCTAATTCATCCATCTAACATAAGGATATTTCTCTTATCTTGTCTTGTAAACATGAATTCTATTCAGGTACCAATCAAGTTTCCCAAGTAGGGTGAGAGTACAACTCATCATACCACCACCACCAACATCTAAAATAATATCCAATCAATAATAGTGTATGAATTTGTTTTAAAGAATAAATTATAATAAAATAAAATAGTTATTACAGTTCATTACTGTTTAATTAACATCATAAATTACTTGGGTTCATGATGACACTCAAACAATCAATACCTACTCCGAACCATATCATATCCTGAACCATATTACATAGGGAAACATAATTAATTTTAACACATTATCTTCCATTAACCATTTAATTTTATTTCATATTATGACCAATTGGAACCATAGTCCAATGCTAATATTTTGGGTATATAACACCATGTCTATCCCCCCATGGGTAATTAAATCATTAATATGTGTCTTACAACCCATACGAATTTGGATCATTAGTTCTTGTCCCATAAATGATTATTTTCTTGCATGCATTTGGGCCTAGAATGTAATTTCTCGCACCCTATGGGTATTTGAAGCATCATTCCTTGTCCCATAATCTTTTTATCAATGAATCACACATATATAAAATATATCACATTTATTAACTTTAACCATCATTAACCTCCCCATCAATCTTTCACAACATGGTATACCATTTCAATTATCAATTCAATCATAATTTTCAACTTTAATCACATCTAATAATATGAATAATTCATCATTAAATCATTTATCAACATTTAATCAAATAAACCATTAACCCATCAATGTTAAGCTAACCACCCCATTTTTCCAATTATCAATCAATTCCATATACCATAAATTAACCAATTACACATTCCTCTTAATTGACCAAATTCACAATCCCAATATATAATCAATTCCTTAATCTCATAATTCCATTAATTAATTAACCAATTAATTAATCTTATTCAAGATTATATTTACAAACATTGCAATTTCTATTTCAAAATTCCATACACATAATTATAATCAATACTATGTGATTAGAAATTTAAACCACCAACCACACTATCATTGATGAGAATTCACCAAATAAATAGTCCCCTAATTGAAGAAAAACATTCAACTACACATCAAAGAATGAGATATAGAACCAAAACCTAGATCAATATTAAAAGGAGTAAGATCTATCAAAACCAACATCATCACCCAACACCAATGAGGAAATAAACATTCCCTTTCAATCCAATAGAGGGACGAGAGAGATAAGAAACAACACAGGACAAGATTACTTACTAGGAGAGGTATGGAATCATCAAACGTATCATTGAATCATTTTGAACGATGTACAAAGGGCCTTAGATTCCATACAGGAGCCTCCAAATTCAAAGGAAAATTAGTTAGGTTTGATCTTGGGTGTTTAGGGATATAAGCTGGGGGATGAAATTTTTTAATAATTTTTTTTGAGAAAATAATCACACATGCATGGTTTCTTTGGAAGGGGTGCATGGTTTTCCAAACTGTGCACCAACAATGTAATCCCCCTCTGTCTAGGGTTTCACAGTTTTCTAGGGAAGGGCACATGGTTTGGGAAAACTATGCACGAACCATTCACTACCCAAAAATCCTCCAAAACCATCAAAATTCACTCAAACACACCCAATACATGATTAAAAAATTACAAAAAGGAAAAAGAGTACCTATAAATGAGATCGAGACATCTCTATAAATGGTTGGGTTCTTAGAATCTCCCCACCTTATAATACCTCATCCTTGAGCTATACTACCAAAAATATTTATGATTATGAGGTAAAAATATCATGTCACTGGGCCCTCATATCTGATTCTCACACCCCTGTTTCCTCCTAAACACACCCATGTTTCTATAATTATAGAACTATCATCATATTATTTACCCTAAATACTTTCCCACTATGATCCACAATACATATTAGATGCTACTCAAAGGAATATTTAGTCCCAAGATTAACATCATCTATATCAATGAAATGAGAAGGTTTGGGGTGATACCGCTGAAGTTGTGACACATGAAACACATTGTGCATAGAACTATTCTAATTTAGAATAGCTAATAGATGAGATACCATCAAGATTCTCCCCATGATCTCAAAAGGTCCAGCAATCCTAGTCACTAACTTTCCATATCTCTGAATCCTATAGTGACCTAACCTAGGTGACACCCGAAGGAACACATGATAACCCAGTGTAAAATCATGGGGTTGTCGATGTATATCACCATATGAATTCTATATAATATGATCCATATCCATATATTTTTTAATCAACTAAACCTACTCTCGAGGCTCCTACATTAGACTCAGACCCAACAGATCTAACCGACCTACCTTCGTCCAACATAGAGGTGATGTACTTGGCCTTTCATAAAGTTAATCATATGGTTCCATATAAATAATCTCTTGATGAATATTATTGTAGGAAAAATCAATTAGAACTAAGTGATTCTATAAAGATTCGCCAAAGTCTAGGACACACACCTATAACATATCCTCCAAAACCTATATAGTATGTTCCGACTACCCATCTTTCTGTGGGTGGAAAGCCATGCTCATAAATACCTTTATACCAAGTACCTTATGTATCCCTTTACTAATGTGAAAAGAAAATTGTGATTCATGGCTTGAAACTGTACTTTGTGGTACCCTGTACTTATAGACTATCTCTTGAGAATACATGTATCCCAACTGATCCACTAAGAAAGTATCCCATATAGGAAATAAATATATTAATTCCCTTAGTTGGTCCACAAACAACCAAATAGCATCATTCTTTTGGGTCATCCTTAGGAGACTCAACAAAAAGTCCATAGTAACATCATCCCACTTCCATTTCAAAATGTGAAATTTCTTTAGTAAACCACTAGGTTTTGGATGCATGAACTTCACCTATTAATAGGTGTAGCATTGTGTTACGATCCCAACAATCACATTTTCCATTCCCAACCACCAATACTTTTGACATAGGTCATGGAAGATTTTGGACAAAATCGGATGCAATGTCCAATTAGAGGCATGAAACTCACATATCATCTCCTCTCACATACATGTAGGCATAACAACATGACCATGGATATAGATGATATCATCTTTGTCTATAGTCCAATATGAAGGTGAGTCCCAACCTTCAAGGCTTTTACTAAAGTCCAAGAACTCCATATCCTTATACTGCATATCCCTTATCTTACTCAAAATTATAGAATCCATTAATACAAATATGAGAGTCATATTCTCCTAACCTTCTTGAACCAAAACATGAATCTCATCCAACAATGTCATCATCCTCGACTCATAACTAGATTTTGGAACTGCTTGAGCCTGTGTCTTCCCTCTCAAAGAATCAATAAATTTATTTCCCTTCTTGGTCATATATGCTAGTTCAGAATAAAATGAATTCATATACTCAACCCATATCTATTTCCGAATATTTAACTATCCTTGTGAAAAGATATACTTTAGGCTCTTGTGATGGGTATACACAGTAAACTTTTCTCTCAACAGATAAAGCCTCCAACACCTAAAATCATAAACCACAACAGCTAACTCAAGGTCATGCGTAGGGTAGTTCATTCATGTGGACACACATTCCATGAACCATATTCCATAAATAGATCTTCTCACATCAACACTGCTCTAATACCTATTCCAGAAACATCACAAAAGACTGTATACTCCTCACCCAACTTGGGTAGGATCATGATTAGAGCGATAGTAAACCTCTTGTTCAAATCTTAGAAAGAATTATCACAAGATCCATACCATTAAAACTAAAATAACTTCTTGTTAAAACATAAAGTGGTGTTTATATGTGGGAAAATTCCTGGATTAACCATTGATAATTTCTCTTTAAACCTAGAACACTACAAATATCAAGAAAATATTGGGATGCATCTAAGAAACAACTTCCTAAATGTTATTTGGGTATACAGACACACCTTCCTATGATATGATATGACCCAAGAAATGCACCCACTTGATCCATAATTTACACTTAGATATCTTGGCATATAGCCATCAATCTATCAGTATAATTGGGATGATGTCAAGATGTTGGACATGATCATCAAGTGTTTTGGAGGACCCCAAGATTTCATCCAAAAAAAACTACCAAAAAATGATCCAGGTATGGGTGGAAGATTTGGTTAACCAATTCCCCAAATACAACATGAGAATTATTCAATCCAAAAGGCAACACAAAAAACTCATAAAGTCCATACTTTCTTCACAAAGTAGTCCATGGTATATCATAAGGTCAGACTCTCAACTGATGATACCCTAATCTCAAATCAATTTTTGAGAACAAAAAAGTTCATATAAATTGATCAAAGTGATCATCTATACATGGGAGATGATAATAGTTCTTCACTATCATCTGGTTCGAATTTTTATAGTTGACCTATAAGCGCAAATACCCATACATATTCTTTTAAAAAATCTATAGAGCCCCAAGGAAATGTACTTGGATGGATAAATACCTTATCCATCAACTCTTATAGTTGATTCTTAATCTCCAAAATCTTTGTTTGTTCCATTATATATATTGGAATAGAAACTATATCATCTCCTGGTATGAGCTCAATCATAAACTCAAAATACCTCTCTGGTGGTAGCCTTGAGAATTATTCATGAAACACTTCCCAGAACCGATCTAATATAGGTGAAAATACATCCTTCATCACACCCCTTCATTCAAAAAAATAATTCCAAACCTGGGTAGTGATATTACCTATTTTTGTATGAATTGGCCCTTCACAACCTTCTTGAATATACCACTATCCATGATGAATGTAATTTTCACATTTAGGAAAAGTAACAGTCAACATCATTTGGTAAAAATCTATGTGGGATCAATATGCTACCAAATAGTCCATACCCAATATCAAGTCAAATATTGAAATGTCAAGGATATAGAGATACCATAAAAATGATACTCCCTAAACTTGAGAGAACACACCTTACATAAACAGATGTCTCTCGACCATAATCCCAAAGGTGTATCAATCATCATAACCCCACTGAAAAACTCCACCATCAGACTGAACCCGTTCACAAGTTGTGAAGATATAAAAGAAAGAGAGAATCTGGTATCAGATAAATCACTATAAATAATAGAATATATAAGAATAGTGCCTCTAAATATCGATGCTCTATCCTCTCTATCCAAAAGTGTATGATGAACTACATGAAACTATCCTATCCCTCTTCCCTATGATGTGGTCTGAGTCCCCTGAGCTTCACCACTCTCATGATACATTTAGTCTCATCCATAAGTGACTCATCCACTTCCTTGAATGACATGACTAGTAGAACTATATCTTTTAGAATAATATGGGGCAGAAGATCCACTTCCAGCACTATGATTCTATCTATATCCTCCCCCACTACCCATTTTTTGTGGGTTTCTATAGAACTATTGTAGATTTCCCATATTTCAACAAGTTAAGCACTCTACTGATGGTTAGGGGAACTATCTACAAATGTGACCTAGCCTACCTCCCTGGTGGTAGGTCACTTGGGTAATATCATGTGTAAATGACACGTCCCCCTGGACACTATTCTTTCCACTACTTTGGTTAACATTTTCATAGTGACAATTTAAACTCTAGGAATATGTACCTCCATATAATATAGTTGAAACAAACTATTCTCCACTAGAATCATCCTTCAGGTTCCCCTCATATTTGAGATCCCGATTTACCACATCTAAAATATTCTTCAGCCTAATCATTTTTACTTGGGACTTAATTTCACATTTAAGATCATCATGAAAATATTTTTATGTATTTACCTCACCTCCTTCCAATGATTGAAAAAATTGTGACAAATCAGTAAAGCATCCAACATAGTCTATTATAGACATACTCCCCTGGGTTGATGTTATAAACTCATCTGACCTCTCCTGATTGATCATCTCTGGGTAAACATGCTCCAAGAACATCTCCTAGAAGTATTTCTACTCTATATACTCCAACTTTCCATCCTGATTTTGGATGCCCCACTGATAATTCACCTGACCACATAACATATAAGCATCTAGTATGACTCTCTTCTCAAAAGAAGTCTCTATGTGGTTAATGATCATCTGTATAGACTCAATCTAGAACTCAGCTACCTTAGGTCCACCGTCTCCAGTAAAAATTAGAGGGTGATTCAACTGAAACTCCCATATCCAATTAAACATATGATTCACAACTCGCTTGTGGTCTCTTCCCAAAAACAACATAATGTGAGAAAATGTTTCACAAAACAACTCTTTGGATTCCTAACCTAGAACTATCAGAACCTCAAGTTCTACTACTAGAGGTACATTTCTAGACTTGTCCTCCTATCATCCTATCAACAAGAATCATCCTAGAGGTAGAAATCTATATTTACAAACACATTTCTTAGGACACCTCACACAAAATTAACACATTTACATAAGAGGTATTCACAATAATCCATAAAAATTCATCCCCCATACCTCGTGACACAGTTAAAACTAAGGTGCTATCACTACCCTTAACCATCTCTCACCTATGTCATGGCTCTCATAGGGTAAAACAAATTTTCATTAGTCAAGTATCTCATTAGACACTTAGTTTCAATTTTCCATTATCCTATTTATCATCATTTTTAATTTTTAATTTCTTATTAATTTCCTTTTTCATTTAAATTTCAAAAGAAATAAAAACAATTCATTTTAAAAAATCCCCCCAAAACTCACTTTTTTCCATGTGTGCCTAAAATTATGCATGTCACAGTAATTATTGAGTGCCTATAATGATTCATGTATGATAAAATATCATGTTGTACTGAGCCATGAATATATTTCTTCAGAAATTTCCGAAACAAAAATATCACAAAACAAGTGCATCCCTCAAGGTAAAATAATATCCAACTATAACAACACACATCAACAATAAAAATACCACCATGTGTACTTAGATTTTACCACCACACATGGGTTATCTACTCCCATGCATGAGATCTTAATCAAGGTCTAACTCATTATAACCCCTTTATAACTTTCCAAAATTCTAATACAAAAGAAAAGAAAAGAAAAGAAAACACCCTCTGATACCATTTTGTGATGTCCTGACTCGGGTGCCACATATCGGTGCCCCGAGCCACTTGACCACATAACTTCAAGTATTCCTCCCTGAACACCATAGCATTCTGACGAGCAATGAGGTTCTAATATATAACATGGGAAGATTATACCTTCTATATAAAATAATCACAATAGTAGATATAAATAAACAATAACCAAAAGACATAACCAATAACCCTAAAAATACTAGTATCACATGTTGAACAAAACTGGAGTACAAAATCCAATAAAAATAGTAGATATTTAATTCCATATATGTTTCAAGTGTCAATATGAAAAATTCAAAATAAATAAACATTGAAAACTGTCAACAAGAACTTGATACCAAGTCTGGTTCCATCATCCTTTCTCTATCCCAAACTAGATATCTAACATAGGGCTCTTTAACTTATCCTATCCGGAAAACATGAGGTCTCTTTGGGTACCGATCAGGCAGCTCGAGTAGGGTGTGAGTAAAACCCATTAGGCTGCCACTAACTATGTATAAAACAATATTCAATCAATAACAGTGTATGCAGATGTATAAATAATAAAGTAAAATGAATTAATTTTTTTTTTATCAAAATTCATTATTCTTTAATTAACCACATAAATTACCAGGGTTCACGAGGAAACCTGAACCATTAATACCTACATTGGATTATGCCGGAGTCTGAATCATATCACATCAGGAAACACAACTCATTTTAACACATGGGGTTCTATTATCTATTTAATCCCATTTCATATCATGGACACTTGGAATCGTAGTCCAATTCCAATATTCTGGGTCTAGAAAACCATGTATATCACCATGTGGGTATTTGAAGCATCAGTCTATATCCTAAAAACCAGGAGAATTTCGATCATAAGTCCTTATCCCATAAAATATTATTTGTAAGCATGAATTTGGGCATAGAACATAATGTATAGCACCCTATGGGTATCTGATGCATCAATCCATATCGCACAACCCTTTTATCAATGAATGACACATATATCGCATATATCACATTTATTAAGTTTAATAATCATTAACCCCCACATAAATATTTAACAACATGGCATACCATTTTAATTATCAATTCAATCATAATTTTTCACTTTAATCACATGGAATAATACGAATAATTCACCATGAACCATTTACCAATAATTAATCAAATAAACCATTAACTCTTCATGGTTAATCCAACCATCCCCCTTTCCCATTATCAATCAATTCTATATCCCATAAATTAACCGATTACACATTCTTATTAACTAATCAAATTCTTAATCCAAATATCCCATCAATTCTATAATAATATCACTCCATTAATTAATTAACCAATTAAATAATTCAATTCAAGATACAATTTCCAACCATTGAAATTTATATTTCACAATTACATATACACAATTATAATCAAGACCATGTTATTTAAAATGCAGACCACCTACTACAAGATTGTGGACGAGCATTCACCAAACTGGAAATCCCTAAATTGAAGCGAAACATTAAATTTAACAATGAAGAATGATATATAGAACCAAAATGTGGATCAAGATAAAAAGTATTAATATCAATCGACACCTAGATCTAAACCCATTACCTAATTGGAAGTAAACATTCTGCTTCAACTGGGAATAAGGACAAGAGGGAGAGGATACCACATGAGAAGATATTACTTACTAGGAGAGGTAAGGATCCATTAAAAAGATATTAGATTCATCAAGAATTGTGTTTGAATAGCCTTATAATCCATTCAGTATCCTCCAAATTCAATGGAAAATAATTTATTGTCGATCTAGGGTGTTTATGAATATAAAATGGGGTTTGTGTAATTTTTAATAAATTTTTTCAGAGAAAATAATCTCATGCACATGATTTATTGGTTAGGGGAACAAGATTTTCCAAACCATTCACCCTAACCATGCATCTGTATTAGAGATTGTATAGTTTCTACTAAGTCTTCACATAGTTTGAAAAAACATGCACCAATCATACAACCCCCCTCTCTCTGGGGTTGCACAATTTGCAGGGGTAGGGAACATGGTTTGGGAAAATCATGTACCAACCATGCACTTACCTAAACCCCTCAAAAAACATTAGATATTTACCCAAACTCACATAAGAAATGCCTCAACCAAAGTATAACCAAAATAAGGAAAGAAGAGTAGATGTAAAAAAGCTCGATAAATATCAATAAAAGATTGTGATTTTACAACATGATCAGTGAAATATTTAATTTAGATTATATAAATATAGTAGATAACAGATAATAATATGAGGAAAATCATAGTATACTAAAAAACACTTTAACCTACTCATTGAATATTCTTTATTTTCTCTAAATATTAAAGGAATTTGGATCCTATATCCAGAGTCTAAAACCCCTCTTTGTGGTCCCCTCTAATTTAGAAGACATTTTCTACATTAGAACCACCATGAAATGATTGTTATCTCCTAATGAAAGGGTCATTATCTATTGAATTTTCATATGACCCTATAATTGATTTATTTTTCATCAAGAAAATTGAACAATTCATATTTTCTAGATCTAAGAAATAAATTACCTATACTACTTGTGATTAAATTATGAATGGATTTTACTTTTCCCCTTACACATTGAAATTCACTTTTATGAAGCCCATTTCATCAACTTTCACTACACTCTAATTTCCAACCCGTTTGAGACAAAAAATTAGCACTTTAAATATTATATAATCCAACTCATATATCTATTCGATGATTCCAAAAACATGACATATTCACATAAATTATAATTTTATCCTCATAATTAGATATGTGCATCACTTCAACCACAAAAGGAACTCAACTATTTTTCATCATACTATGGTTATCATGTAATTTTGTATAGAAAATATAACCTTTAATAATAAAACTACTGTAAGATATAACATTTTTATTTGGTCACTTGGCTAGCCATCGAAGTCGTTTTGAAATTGAATTCATATTTTCATATAAATCCTTATAAATATTATCTTGGAAACATCCTATATACTATTGATTATGTGTATTTGATATCCATTCTTCTTCCCTTGATGGATTCAAATGTCAAAGAATTTATTTGTGGGATTCAGCATATGGATCAACATCTTCACTATTATGTAAAATCTAAAGGTTATATTTCTCAAGCTCTATGATGGAAGCTTTAACAACATCACTCCCCAAAACCAATTTTTCCATAAGTCTTCCACTGTGACAAGACTTTGGGAGACTGATACTTTCAAAATATGATAGGTAATTTGTCCAGAATTCGATAACTTCTTAAAAAATATATCATTCTACAAAAAACAAATTCTGAATTACTTTGATTAATAATGTACCCATTAAAAATATTTATATAATTTTCAATGGGGTATGTTCATATGTAATGGAAAGGACCACATAGTTGAACCTCTATAACCAAGTGAACAATTTGGTTGACCGTTATATCATCTAATAATGGTGGGAAGAACGTCTCTAAATCACATAATATGACCGAAAAATCCTTAGTTATGATTGGAGACTTCACTGTGTTTTTAAATTTATTACATATGGATTTGAAAAAGAAGTGGAGTCTGGTTAATGTATGATGTAAATATTTAGGTAGAATATAATAAAAAGATATGGGAATCAAATCTTGTATCAAGACATAGAAGTTATGTGATTTTAGACCCTATAACTTAAAATTTGTCAAGGATACAAGTTTTTTTTTATATTTTATGAATTACTATATAGAACTATTACACTATTAAGAAAAATGTAAAATTTAAAATTTTCTTGTTTGGATAGAGTGTAAGATACTATTGGAAGAAAATTCTGACTTTTACCCTTCACTGGTTCCAATTCTTCTCTTTTACCCATTCCAATCATGTCCAATATAGCCTTGAGTCCATTTTTTGTTTTTCCACGAAAATTTAGTAACATGAAATAACACTATAAAATACATTTTTTCTATATTCATGACATCAATAAAATGTCTGATGCACAATAAATTCTAGTTTGGAAATTAAAAAAAAAATTGATCACTTTTTCTAACGTGATTTTATAAGTTTGTTCAGAAATAGTTTACCAAAAAATGTGTCAATATATTTTAATTTATTAAATATTTTATCACCCATTAGTGAAGTTGGTGTTGTACCTTGTTAATTATTCCCTTCAAATATTGTTGTCCAAGATTTGTATTTGTATGACTAAGGTAAAAAATTATGATGTTATAAAAACAAATTCTTCGGGGAATGTTTCAAACAATTGAGTGTGTGCATTATTCACTAATGGGACACACCACCATTCCTTTAATTCTATAGACTAAGAAATTTCAATAGGTAGGAAATTCATTTATCATCTTATGCAATATGTCCCTCAATGTGAATTATTCACTTCTATAAGAATCATAAAATATAACACCTATATCCCACATCAATTTTATATATTCGATCAAGGGATCCAAATAGGAATAAATATCATTATTGGGTAGTTTTGGTATAGATATAATAAGAGACAAAAAAAATGTATTTGTGCTTCATTCATAACCATGGTGGAAAGTTATAATTTACAAACATATGTATCCATGTACTATGAGTACTACTCTATACACCAAAATGTTTTTTTACATCTACAAATAACGTAAGATAGAAGTTTCTCAACTCATTTTCTAATATAGGATACACATAATCAATTTACATCCATTGATGAGAGTCTTTTGGATGATGTAGTTTCCCGTATATAATTAGTCTATATGCATACCATGTCAATTATGTCGTGGTTTCTGGACATCCATATTGCTTTATAAACCATGGAATGATAGAAAATTAACCTACATATTTCTAAGTACTTGATTATTCTTTCTTATATTGATTCATGACACACTTAGGGAACTTTATGAGTGATTCATTGTCATTGAAAAACTATTTGAAATCATTTGGAAAGGTATGTATTTTTAGAGATCATGCTCATGGAATGTAGCATTCGTTTAACATCATATGTTTGACAAGGAAGTTCATTTTCTTCTCGTAGCATATTGTTCAGGTGACCAAGTAGTTCTGTAAAGATGGTGTTTCTCCATTCTCTTCTATCTTTCAAATTATATAACTTCTATATAGTGGATAATGTTTTTTATTTAGTACAATTAGTATGAAACTGTATCTTATCACTACCTTCACATGGTTTCATACAATCCATGTTCTTGGTTGTAGAGGGGACCAATGCATTGTTTCATTTTTGGCACATCATTAGGAAATCTTGTAGTCAAATCATGTGGGTGGGTTGGATTTAGAGAGTTTCAACCACATGATTGACACACAATTTGTCTAACCATGTGGGACATTGAGTGTTGAATATAAAAGGTTGAACAATTGGTGAAATGTTTGGACAACCATGAATATTCCTATAATACTAATAAAATGTTAAGTTTACCATTTTTTCCTTACAATATTTTAACTCATCCCCTCATTTTATCTTCCCCTTGCATGTAAAAACCATAGGATGCATCATCCACCATTCCTCCCTTATTTATTCCTCACTATGGAAGTGTTATTGTAAGCTTGTTTTGGGGATTTAGGATATTTTTATCTTTTTTATCCTTCCCATTCTCCATTTCCTTGTTTATTTCTAATTTCAATTTTTGGGTTAGATAATTTGTTTCGATTCAATTAGATCATGGTGTGATTAGCCAAAGATGATGGGGATTTTGGTTGGCTTGCATGGAGTTTCACTAAGGTATGTGACCATGGTGAATTTTATTAGGTTTTTACAATTAAATTAATTTATTTTATTTTTGTAATGGTATTTAAACCTAGTAATTTTATTTAAAATGGTGTCAGGTGTCTATTTTAGACTACCCATGGTGGTTTAATGGAGTTTTGATAAGAGGTGAGTGCCTGGTGAGTTTTCCATCATTATACTGAGTTGGGGTTTAATGCTTCATTATATTATATTTGTTATTATTATTTGATTTTTGTTTCATTAAACGAGGTTATAGATTGGGTGGTTGATATGAGATTGTTAAGATGTCAAGGATATGGATGAGACATTTATTACCCTTGGAAAGTCTACTATGATTTGGAGTTGTTATGGGAAGCTTCATCAATGTGGTAAGGTGGTATAAGATATTTAACCATAGTCATGATAATTTTTTTAAATGTGTATGTGAAATTCTCCTTAAATACAATGTGTTTTGTGATTACTCCAATGGTTTAAGTTAGTAGTTTTGGGCCTTATGTTGATTCCTAGACTTTCTATGGACCCCATTGGATCCATTATTTTTTATGAGACCAGACCTATGACCACACATGGGGGTGTGATGTCTTTTGAAAATGAAATGTTTTTTTATGTTGAGTTTTTTGAAATGTATATGAGGCTATTGAAACAGATTTCATCATGTTTATTAGGGTTTTACTCAGTTTTGGGTTTCAAAAGGGGAAGGATTTTTTTTAAAGTGGATTTTTTTTAAAATGAGGTGCTGACCACTAAGAAATTTAAAAAGGGGTTTTAAAATGAATTTCAAGGGGTGTTTTGTAATGTGTATGTGGATTCCACTTTTGTGGAAGTGTTTTGATGACCCTTTTAAAGGTTTAAATGGGAATATAGGTTATGACCATGTTTTTTTATGTTAAAGGGAAAGACTCATGTTTTAAGGGATGATTTGAAATATTTTAAAGGGATGTGTGAGATCAATTATTCCAAATATTATTAGATTAGTTTTTTTATATGTTAGAAGGTCTCTACGTATCGTGATATTTTTTGGGTTTTAAATGGATGTTGGGACCTTGGAGAAAGGTTAAGTGTTTAAAATGGGTTGTTTGTGAACTTTGAAGGTTTTTCAAGGTCAAATGTGAAACTTGGTTTTTGATAAATGTTGGTATGGAACTGAATATTGGAAATGAAACTCCACATCTGAGGTTTAGATAATAACAAGACATTCTACATGTATGATTATGGATGTATGATAAGAAATTCCATATCTAAAGTTGGGATATGGACATGGACTTCCTTGTGTACAATTCTAGATGTCTGACATGGAATTATACATACAAGGATAAGAAAGTTGGACACAACATTCCACACCCATTGGTAAAGTTTGTTGTATGTGATAATTATTATTGGTATCGATGGTTTTTATATGGTTTAGGTGTTTGAATGAGGTTCCAGGCTTGGATTATATTGATGTTTGATGCCTCCCAAAGCTGAATGATAATTGAAAAGCCACTTTATTTATTTATTGGAAGTATCACCCAATGTTTTATAAATCATATGGATGAATTTAGTCAATGTTGGTTTAGTTTGCCTTAGTGTCACTTCAAAAATCAAGGTCTAAATGTTTAATCACCAAATGGTTATTTTGACATGTATATACTTTTCTATGATATATATTTATCACCCCATTTATTCACACAACCCATTTCTTTGACACATATTTTATTTATACATCATTGGTGGTGGAATACTGAGTTGTACTCACAACCTACATGGGCCTCCACTATACATGGGTACTTGATAAGATCCCCCATGTTTATTATAGGCACAAGTTTGGTCTGGCTCCTAGGATGAGTTTTTCATGATCGAGCATGATAGCTTAGATGGTATAAGGTGAGTAGACGTGGTTTGACTCCAAGATGTAGTTGAACCTCATGTGAATAGCTATTTATTTTGTTATGTTTATGTAGCTAGACTAGTGGGCGGTCCATTTTATATTTTTCATAGATATTGACACCCTTAATGTAAGTCATTTTATTACAACATGCTTTTATTTCATTTATTCATTATTTATATATAATTTTATGTGTATGATGTTTTTTAATTTACTTTTGGTTTTGCACTCGGATATGAGGGTACAATCTCCTCATAGTTCCACCTTAGAACCCCACTTCTACTCAATAGCCTTTGGAATATGAGGAGGTGTTCTTGAGGCCTTGTGGGAAACTATCTCATGGCATTAGTTTAGTGGCATCCATGATAGGATATTACAAAGTGGTATCAGAGATGTTTACTTTAATGTTGCAATACTATTTTGTATTTGTTATACTATAGATATTGGTATGTTCTAAAATTGGGACGGATACAAGGTTGGTGATTCAGGAAATCTTTTTTTGGTTGTAATTCTTGGTTACCAGGGCTTAGATTACTGTTATGATTTGTGATATTATAGTTTTATTTGATTTTCACTTTGTGTGATGAACATGTTGTTTCAATTTTACGATTTGTGATGGATTTTTGGATCTTTTCTCATTGGAAATATAACAATGCATAAGTTTTTACTCTTATATTATAGAGTCAAGAGGTATCTCATTAATCAAGAAAAGCATATAATATCATCATGTTAAAGGACTTTTAGTTTGTGTTTTTTCTAATGATAGATGCATAGTGTTTAAAGTTTCAACAATTTATCATATGATGTTTTCCTATATAAGTACTTAGTGGAATTATACTTACTTTAGTCGAATGGTATATGGATCATTTTATGATGGAATGTTATGTGGATCTATAGCGAGACACTCGATGATGAGGATGTTGATGTGGTTATCATGCATGGTAAGTGCGATGACCTTGGTGGGTTAGCTTGGTATAATTATATGACTGTTGGACCATTCTATCCTGGTCCTCTAGGGAACAGTCTAATGTGAAGATGCTTAGAGAGGACAAGTTCCCTACTAATGTGTGGTTCATTTGATGTGTGATGTCTTTTGTAAATAAGACCCTAGAGATGGGTGTTGTACTATGTTTATGTTGTGTGATGTTGGGATGATAATGTGTTTAATTTCCCATGATTTGTTACATTATGTGTATTTGTTTAGACCAAGATGATCGAACCTAGTGTTTTTTCATGAGGCTTGGCCGATGGGGCTATGTGAGAAGACTTAGTGGCCTTTTCGATGTGACTCTAATTTATGGAGTTATATCCATTTAACATTCAATGGGGATATGTGAGAGGGGATAACGGAGTTTTAAATTTTTACAGGGGTACGTGAGGCATAGTTGGATGGTTTGGGATTATGAAAATGGTTTATAAATAATGAATCATGGTATAGGGTTATGGTGTATTTGATACATTTTGTTTTGAGAGGGATCACTTGTGTGCTAGTTCTTAAGCCCTGTGTCTAGTTTCTAGATGGTAAAAATAGTTTTCATTCCTATTCTGAGTAATTGTTGTGCATGCGGGATGTTCTAGATGATTACAAGAAGAACCAGGAGCATAAAAGGTGGTCAAGGGCATGCGGTTCTAGGTTTGCAAGTTTTCCTTGGGTAATGAATATATAAGATAAGTTTACATAGTATGTTTTCAATGTGAGACACATAGAGACATATAATTTCCATGGGATGGAAAGAACATCAAGTGTTGGTGTTTCTGTAATGTTTTTGCTATATGAGGGCTGGAACGCATAGTCTAGTTAGTTTCGGATGCATCGCCAGGAAGGTGGTGTGAGTATAGATGATATTAGTATAACTTTTGAATGGTACTCAGGTTTTTAGTGTTCAAGCAATTAGTCTTAGCTCTATGAGTTTCCTTTGTATTTGGAAATTAACTAGGGTGATCTGTTCTCAATGAAATAGAAATACATGAGAGGAATGGTTAGTGGATAGGGCTTGTGAGATGAGTTTTCATGAGATGTGAGTTGCTAGAGTTGTGGTCAGGTTTTTTTATTTTGGTTACAGAGGATTGTGGGACAATTTAGTGTTAATGGGATGGTGGAGGCATGAGCATGTGGAGATGTGATGTGTCATTTGGCTGGTCGATCAAACATTATGGGAGCATAAATATGATGTTCTTGAGTTCTGTAGGTCATCGTGAGTAGGCTAAAAACCAATGTGGGTGTGATGAGATTCTTGAGTGTAGGGAGATGTAAGGATTTTTAATGGGTTTGATATGTATCTATAGTTAGAGGTGACATCAAGAATAGAGGATTTTTGGGGGTATTCATAGAAGAAATCATAGCGTACTATTATTATAGAGATGATGATTCCCAATATATTAACATCATCCTGATTACATTGAGAGAGGATCAACTCCGCATCGAGCTATCAAAAATTTCTTTTTTATTTTATGAGGGCCCTCCATAGTGTTTTTACTTATATATTGGTGGAATTGAAGCTGTATAGTGGGAGGTGAACCATCATATGTTGTGATTAAGTCCTTATAGTGGACTGGATGTTGAAAAATTACATGGGTTCCATTCTCAGAAGTTTGGAATGGGTGATGGTCGATGTTTTGTTTTGTCTCTCTGGTGAGGGTGATGCATCCACATCAAATTAATAGGTTAGAAATGGTTGGAGCATAGGAAATGCTGGTTGAAATTTATTGATTGAGGTGGTAACAATGGATCTCCTAGGGTGGGGAGTGATTTTTTTCATAGGGGTAAATCCAACATGATGGAAGGGTCACATGTGTGTAAAATTGATTGTGGATCAGTCGTGCTTGCACTGTGATGCTAGTGAAGAACTGATGAGGCACATTATTGAACTATGTAAGGATTTATAACTAGAAATTATTTGTAATGGATGATTGAGTTGAACATTGGATTCATGATCAAAGTGGTTAAAAATGTAATATGAGGTTCATGTGTTGGAGATGCATCGATGGTGAAGTAGATCACTATGATGGTTTTGGGTATGTGGGTGAATTAACTTTGAATTCTCACCCGGAGTCAGGTATGGACTCTAGTTGGTGTGTCTAGGTGGTTGTGGAATGTCTCTAGGTGTGAATGAATCATAATCAGGTAAGATAGTGATGTGATGGTGGATGGATACAGGTGTTTTTTGAGATAAGTTTATTGAGGATATCCTAAGTTGGTTTAGAACATGGAACAGATGAGGAAAGTTTCAAATCAAAAGCAATGTTTTGTTTTAGAAATGATAGGTCCATTTCTAAAGTTGAATTGGGATTTTGGGGAAAAGTTGGTTTGCACTTAGTTCCTTCATGTATGGTGGATATGAATTCCCTCCAGTTGGTTCTTGATGATTAGGATGGGTTTTGATGTTAATTGTAATTTTCATGGGTTTTTAGTCATGGTAAGTTGGGAACCATACCGAGCATGTTATGATAGTGAGATTTTGATGTTACTTTGAGTTTGTCGACCACCGATTTTTCAAAAAAAAGTTGTTGGTTATAAGATAAAGCTTATAGTGGGTATAAACATAGTCCCAATGAGTTTTTTTGTGATGAAAAATATTGGAGATTTGGTTGGATGGGATTGGGTAAGATCTGTCTTGGTGTTTCGGTGTTGATCACAGGTGCTGGCTCAAGTTTTGGCTAGTTGAGTTCCATGAGTTGGAGGTTGTGCCTTGGTTGCATTTTAGGAATTGAAAACCTAAACTAGGTCACTCGATATGAATAATAATTTACTTATCTTGGGTTGTGTGAATAGATAATCACTAAGACTTATTTGGGATGATAATTATTATTTTTAGGAGGTTTTAAGATCCTACATCTGTACTAGTTGAAAATTGCAGAAGGAATTTGATTTTTTTGTTTACTGGAGGGGTAAAATTCTGAAACAAGACTCGAAATAGAATTTTGTGGGTTGAAATGTTTCAATGTGGTTTTTTGAGATGAGAAATGATTCTTCCTAGGTAGAACTATACTTTGTATGCGCTTTTGAGGCTTTAAGGTAAGTTTTATAAGTTTTAGAGTTGTCTATACATGGTGCATGATTGAGGTGAAACTGTAAAACACCTCGATTCTCAGATAGTTTTTAGTTTATTTTAAACTAATAACAAATTTTTTTCATGGTTAGGGAGTGGTTTGGGGTAAACCATGTGAGGTAAAGGATTAAAGTGAGAGGTTTAGGAGATACTAGGGCTTGGTGTATGGAATGCACACTATTTTAGGAAAATCATGCAACTAGTTGTAGAGGGGATCATGGTGGTGTTTCATAGTTTTGCACACAATTAGGAAATGGTATGGCCAAATGATACTAGTGGGTTGAATTTTTATAGTTCCAATTGCATGTTTGGAAAAAAATTTATAACCATGTAACATATCCATGTAGGGGTATGGGGTGTTGGATAGTATGGGTGCACTGTCGTCACACAGTTTGGCTAATCGTACTGCCAAACCATGTGGCTTCCTAGAATCTCATTAAAATTTTGATTTTAGAATTTCTAATTTTTGGATTTTAAATCAACCCCTATTTTTTCTTCCTCATAGACACAAAAAATAGTTAAGGGATCCTCCTCCCTTCCTCCTTCTTCAACCCTCACCATAGAAGTGTTACTGTTATTTTATTTCAGTGATTATGGTGAGTTTTCTCTATATCATCCGTCCCTTTCTCTATTTTAATGGTTATTTATAATTTAATATTTATATATTTTATATTTGGTTAATATTACACAATATCATTGGTAATTTAATATATACTTATTAGAGGATATCCCAAGATTATTTCAGTACATCGTTGCATGATGTTTCATTAATTTATATGACCGTGGTTAATTTTCTTAGGTCTTACCAATTAAATTAAATTAATTTTTTATTGTATTGGTATCAACTATTAGTTATTTTCCATGAAATGGTGTCAAGATTACATTTTATACCACCCACTATGGTTTTGTGGGGTTTTGATAAGAGTTTATTTCCTGGTGAGTTTACAGACATTATGTTGAGTTGGGATTTAATGCTTTAATTAATTATAATTGTTATAATTATTTGACTTTTTTTTGATTTACATGAGGTTAGATCATGGGTGGTTGATATGATATTACTTAGATGCTGAGGAGTTTTAAGAGACTTGTATAGGTCTTGTAAAGGTTTCCATGCTTTGGATATGTTATAGAAAGATTCATTAATGAATTAAGAGGTCTATGAGCATTACCCACAATCATGATGTTTTATTTACACAGGTATTTGTCATGTAACTTAAATAATATGTGTGGTGTATTGACTCCCATGGTTTAAGATGGTAGTTTTGGGTCTTATATTGATACCTAGACCTTATACATATCTTTTTTGATTCATTAGTTATTATAAGACCAGATCTACATCAACCCATAGGATGTGACAACTTTTGAAAACAGAATGTTTTTATTTGTTGAGTCTTGTGAAAATCCTATGTGGATCTTGAAATGGTTTTCATCATGTGTATTGGGTTTTGACTTGGTTCTGGGTTTCAAAGGGGTATGGATTTGTTTTAACTTGTATTTTGTTTTAAAATGAGGCATTGACCTTTGAGTAATTCAAAAAGGGGTTTTAAAATGAATTTCAAAGGGAGATTTGAAATGGGTATGTCGATTCCCCTTTGGTGGAAATGTTTTGATGAATATTTTAAATGTTTTAATGGAAAAAAGGAATTGGCCTTTTTTGATGTTAAAGGTAAATATCCATGTTTTTGGGTGGATTCGAAATGTTTTAAATGGATGTGTGAGATCTATCATTTTACAATGTGAGTTGGAATAGTGTTTTTATTTTTGAAAATGGATTGATATTCCAAGGAAGGTTTTGGGTGTTAGAGTCCCATTGGGACCTTCAAAAAATGATGAGGGTTTAAAAAAGGGTTGTTTATGAAATTTTATGGGTTTTAAAGGTCAAAAGGGAACCTTGTTTTTTTATAAATGTTGGGATGAAATAGGAAGTTAATTAATGTTATCTACATATAAGGTTGAGATAGTGGACATGATATTCCACATATATGATTCCATATATCTAATATGAGATTCCATATATGAGGTTGAGAATTTGACATGGCGTTCTACATGTATGGTTCCAGATTTCAGACATGATGATCCACATCCGAGGTTAAGAAGGCTAGACATGACATTCCACACCCATGGGTTAGTTTATCGTACATGACAGTCTATATTGGTACCAATGGTTTTGTATGTGGATTAGGTGTTTCACCATGTTTCCAAGAATGACTAGTATTGATGTTTGATCCCTCCCTAAGCTAAAGGATAATTGAAAATACCCTTTATTTATTTTTAATATTGGTAATGCTATGTTTTATGAAACTAATGATCATCTTTGGTCAATTTAGGTTTGGTTTGCTCAGGTATCATTTTAGAACCCAAGGGCCTAGATTTTAATCACCATATAATTTTTTTGAGAAGTATATTATTTTATATACTATTTATTTACCCCTATATTTATCCACATACACTCTTTATTTGAGAAGTATTTTCTTTAAAAATAGTTGTTGGTGAAAAATTGAGTTGTACTCACCCCCTTCTTGGCCTTCCACTATGCATGGGAACCCAAGAAGATCTTGTATGTTCATTATAAGCACAATATTGGGTTGAGCCCTAAGTTGAGTTTTGCATGATTGGGCATGATAGCTCGGATGATATCAGGAGACTAGATGTGTTTATTCTAAGATATGCAGTGGAACCTCATTTATTGGTTATTTATTTTAGTATATTTATGTAACTGGACCAGTGGGTGTTATTTTTTATGTATGACATGGTTTTTCAGGAACTTAGTGAATTTAATTTAATTATAACATGCTTATGTTTCAACTATTCATTCTTTCAATGTACTCTGATTTTTATAATGTATGATTATTTACTTCTGGTTATGCACTCTGATTTGGGGGTATACTCTCCTCATAATTCCACTATATACACCCTCTATTAGTCTATAGACTCTTGTGTGTGTGGAGGAATTCTTGAGGTATTGTGGTTAACTGAACTTGGGAACCAGTTTAGTGGAATCTGGGATGGGATGTTACATTTGAGTTTAATTGAAAACATATTGAAAGTAGTACTCTATATTTAGATGAGGAAGCTCTATTTTATAATGAATGTAATCATCAGACCATCACAATTATTTAGCATATTTTGGTATTTATAAGGTTTGTTTTAGTTCATCAACACATTCAAATAGAAGTTAATTCATAATAGAAATAAATTAAAACAAATCTTTAAGTTAGCTTAAAATTAAAGGAAACTGAAACAAGTATAATAAGAGTCATTTGACTCTATAAGATGGTATATATTTCAATTAAAGATTTTCTTTGGTTATTAAGAATAGAAAAATCCATACCATCCTTGTAAAAGTATCAAATAAATCCCTAAATATTGAACAATTAGAAATGAATTGACTTTACTTGTTTAATATTTGGTGGAAGAAATATTTAGGGAGTAACTAGATGGATTAAAGAAATTCATAAGCCATCTAGTGTATAGGATCAAATACAGTTTGTATGGACTAAAGAAAAAATACAGACAGTGGAATTAGAAGTCTGATGCCTTTATTGTAGAATATAAGTATGATTGGTGTAATATAGATCATTACTGTGACTAGAATATGTCCAATGATGGAAGTTTCACCATAATTATATTCTAGATGGATGATATGTTCTTGGAAAGTATGAACCAGAAAAAAATTACAAAGTTTAAAGATGAACTATTCGGAAGGTTTGAAATTAACGACCTCATTGAATCCAAATAGTATTTGGATATACATATCATAAGGTATTAAAATAATTAAACATTGGTATTTTCTTATAGGGAGTATATCTATAAAGTCATGGAAATATTTCTAATGTCTGGATCTAATCATAAGAATACCTTATTGGACAGTTATTTTAAGTCATCCGAATAAAACTCATTATGAATGGAAGGTGTGGATAATTTCATAATAAATTTTCCATATATATCAATGAACAAAATCTTGATGTAATAGAAGATTTTTACGAGGCTATGCATTTTGAATATAGCGAGTGTTGTGAGTAGGTTCATAAACAATCTAGTAAATGGACACTGGGAAGCTATGGGGTGGATTTTTGGAATCTAAAAGGTTTAGAAGAACTATACTTGTGTCTCGAAATGGATGATCTATTGAAAGATTTTGTTGATGTAGGATTTGGAAGAGAGGTAAACACATGGGGGAGTACCACTAGCTTTGTGTTTACTAAGAGTGCATCAGATAAAATTAACCAACTTAAACTGGTGGAACCGAACAGAATTAAATTGGTAAAATGTAGTTTAAAATGGTTAATCAGTTCAATTCAGTTTATTAATATTATATATTTCTATTTTCCTATTTGGTTTAATTTTGGTAACCTTAACTATTATTAATATATATTATATAAAACTAACCAAATTCACCAATATATAAATCATTGTTAAAAGTAAAAGTGATGATAAACATTCCATGGTTAAAGTTAAAATTAAAATAAATCATTATTTATTTATCAATATAATGAATCTTGAAGAATATATGCGATTATTATGTTAATATAATTGATTAAACCACATTTAAATCCCCCTTTACATTATTGAACCTATTTAAATATTTTCCATATTGATGGATTGGTTTCCTATCAGAATACTTCATTCATTTTAACATTGAAATGATCATTTTTTAGATATTTTCCCACTATAACTTTTATTTTATCATGATCTTTACATTTTCATAGAACCCTTGGTTAAAAAATTATGTGTTTTTATCATTTTTTATGAATCAATTTTATATAATGAAATTTTTTCCATGTTTTATTAATCAATATAAATTATTTTAAACTAATAAAAACTGACTAGTTTAGTTTATGACAGTTCTAGACTTATCATTGGTCAATTTCAGTTTTCAATTAAAATATTTTTTTTGATATTTCATTTGAAACTGGTGTCCTTAACTAATTTTTACTAACCATAAAGACCTCTAATGTTTATCAACGGAGGAAATATTGTTATTTGGATGTCTTGAATACAAAAATTAGGTGAACCATCAACTATATAATCTAAGTATATTGCAACAATGGATTCTAGAAAAGAGATGATCTAACTAAAGGGTTTTATAGAGATACTCTGAAAGAATCATAAGGAGAAAATTTTATCTAGTGATAGCTAAAGTGAGATCTATATTTTGAATAATACAATGTTTCACTCATGGATGAAATACATTTATATGAAGTATCAATTTAACCAAAAGAGTTTTTAAGATAGAGTGATTTATTTATTAAAGGATAGTTCGAGTTATAATCTAGTAGATATGATGAAAGTAGTTATAGTATGGGAAAGTATGGGGGAGTGCTATGTCTTATTAGGAATTGTATGATGGAAGGATTAGAGAATACTTGGAACTTATAGAACAAGTTAAAGAGAATATGAAATATGAATGTGACTACGAAACTAAGTGTTGGGTAAAACACTTGATATAAGTCTTTATGTGGGAGATTATTATGGGTTATAAATCCAATTTTCTAGCTTCTAGAACTTTTTATACCAGAAGGAGGGGCTCTAAAATCTATCATTGAACAAGGTGACGGGAGAAGTAGTAGAACCTGGAAAAGGCGGAAGATACTACTCTGTCTTCTATTATAATATGGTTTAAAAGTATATATCCAAATATTTATAAGGAACAATTTTTTTCAGATGAAGGGAACTATATGTTTATCATTTCCTACTTCATGTATTTAGTGGGGCATAATGTTTTGATGATGGTAGAACTTGTTAGACTGGAAGTACTCATTTATAAATAGATAGGAGGTGTCACTTGGTCGATGTGTTTTTCACTATATCATTCACCTTATGTTTCTATTTTTTTTATATTCTTAATAAGAAATCATTATTTTTTCCATAGAGTAGGAAAATTCTTGAACCACGCAAACCACTTATTTTTATTATATGAGCATGTGCTCTTTGTTTTCCCATTTTTATTTTTAAATTGTAAATGTTATGCTTAGAAGATCAAGGGGATTGAACATGAGACTTCATAACCTTATTACCTTATTCATATATTGACATCAATTGTTGACCAATTATAGAATTTCCAACCTTATTTATTAGTTTTAGTTTTGTAAGGCTATTCTATAACTTGGTGGGTTTTAGTAAAACATATAATTCATTATAAATCAAGATTAATCATTCCTAGAAAACATCATAAACCATTCTATAGAAAATAATTTTTTTCATTTCAAAAGATACCTTATATGTGACCAATAAATCTATAATAGGTTTCATTAGAATAAAAAAATTGAAAACCTCAAGAATTCATGGTTCATATAATAAAAGGGTGTCACAAAGAGTCATCTACTTGTAATATTTTATTTCAACTAGAAACAAGTGTGATTTCTCTATTATAGATAGGGGTAATCCCTTATAAGAAGACCAAAAACCCTAAATTTTGAAAACCTAAACTTATAATATGGTTTATATAAACCCTAGGTGACCATGTCCATGGTGATGAGATATAGTGAAAGGAGAGGGAAAACAATTAAAAAAGGGGAATTCATAATGAATTTACCTTCTAGAATGAGTCAAAAATATAGAATATCCCTAAGGGGGAATTTTTGATCTAAGGGGAATAAAGATAAGAGTCAACTAGAGGATTATTAAATGAATGAGGGAATAAATAGATCCTCACCTTAATATAAATATGGATTTTACAATGAAATATTCATGTTTTAAGCGAATGCGTGATTATTTTTCATGGTTAGAATATGGGTGTGTCAAACCATGCATGGATAATTGAATCAAAATAGAGGCATATAGTTAAATTTCCTTTTTAGGGTAATCAGGAACCCTAAATATGAAACTTATGAAATCCTCTAAATTTTTTAAATATTAAATCCAAACTAAAAAAATAAATGAAAATTCATAAAATAACAAAATAAATACTTTAAAATGACATCATGGGTATTTTAATTCTTTACTTTATATAACATCCCCCATAAAGTCTTGATGAAAATGGTTGATCCAAAAAAATGATGTTACTACTCCCTAATGATAAACTCTTAATCCCATGTCTCATGATAATTATTTTCTTGTTTCTATTACTCATGAACCAAAGTAATTAACTTTCCACAAAATACCTTATTCCGGGTGTCAAGGATCTGAAGGTTTAATATCTAGATCATGCCAATTTAGAACATTGAAGTGATCAAGATAATATTTATTTAATTTGAAAACATGGAATACATTATGAATTAATATCATCTACGTAAGTAATGAAAACTCATATTAATCATTTTTAACACTCTTTGTGATATTTAAGGATCTGGCATACCTCATTATTAATCTTCTATATTTTCCCAAATGTTGATGTCCCAAATTGGGTGATACATTCACGAAAATACGATCACTAATAAATAAATCCAATGGACTAATATAATGATCAATTTTAGACTTCTGTAAATCACCCAAATTTTAAATAAGATAAATCATCTCCATGATCTCTTATATAATGCTCAATCCCACTAGATAAGTATCACAAACCTCTTCCCAAAAAAGTGGGATCCAATATTAATGGCCATATAAGTCTTCAAAGGGATCCATCCTTGTTAATAGGTAATATTTATTTTTGTAAGTAAATTCGATCAACTATTGGTGGATATCCCATTATCCTACAAAATTCCACATGTAGGGATGACTATTTCCTTTTAAAAAATTTATTGACCACTATGTTTTCCAATCCAGTTGAGGATGGTAGGATATGATCAAATTCCCATATGTCCCTACATCCTCTTAGAGTACTTTCTAGAATCATGAGGAGATTTAAGGATTTTGATCACAAATGATCATAGAAGGAAACCTATATAGATTTACTATCTCCCACATATATATCTTCCCAAAATCCTCTACCTTGGTCTTATCCTTAATTGATATAAAGTGAATTTAATTATTTAACAAATTAATTATTACCAAGATTTCATTATTTTCAAGAGGGGTATAAGGTAATAAAATAATGAATTCAATGGATATATCATCTCATTTGTATGTAGGTATCAGTAATGTTTGATGTATACTAAAAAGATTTTGATGATATAATTTTATCCATTGACATGTGAAAAATTTCCATACATAGTTAATTGTGTATCTCTTCATACCAGTCCATAAAAATATTAATTTTTCATCATGATACATTTAGTTGTTCCTAGGTGAATAACTTAAATGGAGTGATGATATTTTTTGTCACCATATGTATCAAGGAAAAGGCACATCATAAAAATTTCGAACAAAATTATTAAATTATGAGAGAAATATCACTTGGTAGTGGTCTCCCCACTATATATAATTCACTTGATACAAATTTTTTTATCCCCTTGTTTCTCTTGATACATAGGATAAAGAAGTGAAGGAATAATTTGAACATTAGATAGAAATATCACGTATTTTCATTCTTTTAACTTGAAGTGAATTTATATAAATAGGATCATCATGTTTAATTCACCACTCTACTATTCCAATTATAATGAAAACAAATTCATACTGAGAACGTTTAAGACCTTATTCACCTTCCCTGGGGTATAGGCGAGGTCAAAATCAAATTTTTATAGATTTTATACCCATAAACTTGTATAGAAATTAAATCCATTTTATAAAAGATATAAATCAATATTTTATGGTCACTGTACATCATGAATGTCTCACTAAAGAGATAGTGCCACAAACATTTAAGAACATGCATGAGAACTGCTAGCTCATGGTTATGGATCCAGTAGTTTCTCTCATGGGGGAGAAGATATATAGTGTCATAATTTATCACATGATAACCCTACATAATTACAAAAAATTCTCCCATTTTTGAGTCTCACAATACACTACATATCCTTCATTAGGTTTAGGTACAATAAAAATTATAGCTGACATTATCTTACACTTTATCTTATCAAAGGAATCTTGAAATTCATGGATATATAAAAATTTAAATCCCTTAAAATTGAGGTATTTATATTGGTATTAAATAATAGGAAAGTATTTCATGAACCTTCTGTAGTAACCTACTAGACCCAAGAAGCTACGTATCTCAAAGATAGTATTTGGATCTTCCCAAGACACAATGGCTTCCACCATCTCAAGATCAAACAAAATACCTTCTTTCAATACTACCATCCTATTAACTTGACATATTGAATCTAAAAATTAAAATTGGATAATTTTTTTATAGAGGCAGTGTTCATGAATAGTCCCTTGTATGATCCTTAGATATTTTTTTTATGTTTTTATATTATTTCCCCATTTTATTTAGTATTAAGAATGGGATTAATACACTTTTTATCGATTATAATATTTATTTAAATATAAAATAATATAAAATAATTAAATATATCATCTCAATATCAAAAATTATTAAGTTTAAAATGTTATTTATAAATTTAAATGATTCTTATCTACACTCAAAATATCCTTATAATATAAAAATAATATTGACATACCTACAAGTAGAATTATCAATGTCATTAAATTTTTGTTAATTCCTGTAGATTTTTTTCTAAAATATTATTTATATAAAAGTGAAAAGGATAATATCCAAAAACCCATATTAAATGGCATGATATATTAGTGGGTAATATGTATTGGATGGTATAATATACTTAATGTAATTGTAATATATAGTATATCACACTAGTTAATATATCTTTTTTATCTCATGAAAGCCATCATATTTTGGTGGTCAACATATCATTTGATGATATGTTCCATGAGAGTTTAAAGAAGTGTTAATAAATTTTATGAGGTTTAACATTTATTGTTTAAGATCATGATATTAATACGAATTATAAATATTATAATGTACTATTATTATTCAGTGGATATGAGTGTAATGTCCCAAGCCTTTGAAATATCATTCATTTATTAAAGTATGGGTGTAAAAGGAGATACAAATATTCCTATAATAAAATCACAATTATAGTAAAAACTCATTATGGTTGAAATATTCTCTGAATTCAAGATTAGTGGCCTTTATTAATTACATAAAATATTATGGTATGAATCAATAAAGTAGAGGTAAATTCATTATTCTCTTAATCTATTGTAATATATCATAAACCTCTTTTGACCAATATTTTTTTATATCTTAGGGTTTTTCCACTACTTCAAGAAAAATTGGATATCCTCAAAACCCTTTAGTGATATCAAATTCAATAAGGTTAAATTTTTAAGAACAGAATATTTTTGAAAAAACACGAGAAATTTTATGAAGAACATGATATTACAAACAAAAACCTATTGATATCATCTAATGGGATATACATGTTAAATGATGTGACTTGATATAGTTATTTAGATAAATATATCCCATGGAATGTTATCTTATATCATTGAATGTGATATGAAATATAATAGATCATTTCATTATTGTTGACGTTGTGGTGACATCCTTAGGTAATACATTGTAATTACTTGATTTTCAACATATTTATATGTATGATATGCGATACCATATCATGAAATTTCCAATAATAGATAATGACATGAAACAAAGTGATGAAACAACATTGATTTAATATATCACATAAAATGTTATATGATATCATTATCTATGATATAAGGGTTATAATATGTGATATTATAGTGGAAATGACTAATGATATCAGTTTAGCCTAAATCATAAAAAGTCACATCAGATATCACTATGAGTGATATAAAAGAAAAAAATGTGCCTTACATATCTATTAAATGTATTATAATTTATAATTTTTTTTATAAATTATAAAATTATGGTAATATGAAATGTTTTATATTTAATTTATAAATAAATAATATTATTTATTTAAATTATTAATTGTTCAAAATTTAATAAATAAATATTTATAAATTACTGAATAAAATAAATAAAAAATTAATAATATTATTTTTTATTGATGCAAAATGGGCCCAAGGACTATGGGATTCGTGGGTATGAGGCATATACAAGGTAGGGTGGGCCTAACAATTTTAACAATTTAGAGCGCGAGGAAATGTGGGTTGATCCCGCGTTGGTGCAAGCCAAGGAGGGTTGAGATCACATTAGCGTGGGGTTTCCCGCAAGATTGATTTAAATAATTTTTTTTAAATATATGCTTCTTTAACAGTTTAGTTTTTTTAATAAAAAATCATGATTAAAACATGAAATTTGATATCTCACTATAATTTTTATACTAATTCACCATTCATTCACATGATAATTTTAACTCGGTCTATGTTTATTGTTTTAATATGATATGAAATTATTTATTTAGAAATTATTGACCATATTTATATGGTGTGTCATCCCACCTCTCAAAAAATGGAACTCATCTCCCTAGTATATGGTTTCAATTCTAAAAGAGTTATTATAATCATATTATTTTTTTGGATCGATTTAATTTAGTTATTATTTAATTTTATTTTCTTATTAGGAAGAATGGAAAGGACCTACGAGGAATAGTAATATCTATCTCTAAAACTAGTCATTACCAAGAGAGTCATCATTTATTCATATCCATTTACATCACCACACAACCAACATCAGAATTCATCATGTCTCACCAATCACTCACCTAATTTTCATCACAATAGTTAGACACACCATCGATATCGACGCTTGACACCATAACCCATAGAAAAATGTTCAATCACATCCCTTTAAACTCTAGATATTTTCAATCAATACTCCTCCCAAAAACTGCCATTAATAATGAGAAAAAATATATTAATTAAATTATTATAAATAGTATAGTTTTTAAAAATATTGGAAAGCCCACGGGATACCTATGGAATTATATAGGGCGGGGCGGGCAGGAAATATTTTGTTTACATTATATATGGGATTTTGCAGACAAACCCATGCAAACTCGAATTCATGTGGGCTTGGCCTATCCCACCTTGGTTCGTCCATTTCTCATTACCAATTAATGTATTTTCTTAAAAACCTTTAGTGTCATGTAAATGTGATACTATGTTTAAAGTGGATATATATATCCTTAAATTTATCAATATAAAATGATCATAATTATATTATAATTGTGACTTGTTCATATGTATGAATTATATATAAATTATTCAAATATTTATATCTTTAATTATAAAATTTTTATATCCACATTCATAAGGTTTATACTTAAAGTATGAAGTATTCATAAGTTTCAAGTTTAAATTCATGAAATATTAATTAATTTATCTTTTTATTCCTATTTAAATATTTTTATATGATTTTTTCACATATGAATATTTGTATTATTACTTTAATTTTTCTAAATTTATTTTGTTAATGTCATCCAATTCATTTAGGAAGATTCATGTTCCAATTCTGGACCCCTTCGGGACCCCACCTGAGTCAATGAAGAGATCAATAGTGACCCCTAAAATGTGTTTCTAAAAAGCCACATGTTGGTGACTACCAATAAAGGGATAAAATCATAATATGGGTGTAATTAAACATTTAATCTAGGAAACAATTATGAGAAATACACAAATAAACCCCAATAATGTACCATAGTAATTCCAACAATCACAAATATGTCTATTTAAATTTAATACAAAACATCAAATGTATAAATGATGGAGTGAATTATTAAACATGCTCAAATTTAAAATTTATATACCAAATTACTTCTAGTGACGTGGTAAGAAATTTCGAACCACAAATAATGAGAATTTATTTTGACCAAAAAAATTATAAACATGTAAAAAAACATAAACATCAATGAACATGGTAGAATGGTGGTGAAAATGTGGGAACAATGTGGACAATGAAAAAATGGAGACTGTCCAGATAGTTGATTGAGTTTGGGGAAGATGACTAGATAGAGTTGATGTAAAATGATTCTAATATTATATGGAACCAAAAATATAGGTTATGAGGCTATATGAAAAGGAGTGTAATAGCTAACTATCACTAAATAAAAAAATCTCACCGGATATCTCTATTGAGAATTGGAATTTCTAATAGAACTCAAGATCAAGGTAGTTTTTCTTAGAGAAAAACATACCACATCTTTTTCCAGTAAGTACTTTGGTTATAGTCTCCAACGAGAATGTAAATCCACTCTTCACCCATCAGTATGTGGAAAAAATTGAAAAATGCTCAAAATTAAGAGAAATTAAGAACTCTTGTCTAATTAGTCATAGAATACTATGATTAAAACCCTTAATGAACAATACACATGAAATCAAGCCATCCAATTTGACTCTCATAATCTAATTAGTTATGTGTAGTATAAAAAATAATACATTTCAATAATAAAATCTCAATAAAGGAAAACATGAAATAATAAATGGAGAAGAATCTCCTCTTATGATATCATCCTATTCATCTAGTGAAAGTCCATTGAATCCTATACCAAGAGTTCCATAACATCTGGTATAGATCCACTATCAATCACATGCTCTAGGAAAAATGAATGATGTAATGATTTTATGGTGATCATGGTGGTGAATGGTGTTGTGGGCAGTCAATTGTGTCGTCCCTCCCAATAATTCTTCACATTCTCTATAATTTTATCCCTAAATCATTCAATAATTCCTACCTCACCACCTATATCCCAAAAATAAACCCATGTCTTCAATTTAATAGACATTATGTGTCATTCATGTCACTATTGATCACTCTCTTCATAGGTGACTGGAGAAATTATCCTAATTGAATGTGATTCTATTGAATACAACTTCATTAAGATCCACACGATCAACACGAAATACTACCCAATTTAGTTTAATTAATTTTACCAATTCAACAATCTATAGAGTATTTAGATATATTTTTTCCTTTGATGTTTTCTCTCCATTATTTTATTTTGAATTTCTCTATTTTATAATTTAGGGCTCATACATAATTTTTAATTCGTTTTTTGGACAAAAATGAATCTTTGGTCCCATTTAAATTACTTTCCATAACTATTGTGATGTGGTCTCTAACCTTTCATGGGATTCATGAGTTGTTGGTTACCCTCCATAGCCTAATGCAACATTGGTCTTCCTTTAATTCCCTTCTTGGCCTCAAACTAATTTACTACTATAGGATGATCAAAAGATTTAACAAATATGATATTTCCTTTATCCATTCATGAGACTCATATTTGTTGCATGAATTTCTACCAACTCACCAAAACACCAATGGTCATCACCTTTGAAAACACAATTTGATTTGAGGATACTAGCATAAAATTATTATCTTCCTAACAAATGTAGTATAAGGGAATAACCAAATCCCTTATCTTTATAAAATCAAACCTATGTTCAGTTCCTTAACAAAATTTAACAAACATGAGCATAGATGGACTCCTATGAACTTAGCATATGGGTTTACTTTATTAGAACCATGTGGAGGAATTAATACATAGATATGGGTCTATAGTTCTTCACTGTGTGATGAAAGAGATTGTGAACCAAATCTATATAAATATATTAACCGGTATTGAGAATTCAAAACTATCACCTTAATATGGTATTCCTCATTGAAATTTCATAAAAAATTTCAAGTGCACTCAATTTGTCTTCATAGCTACACTAAATGGTGTATAGATGCCTCAAAATCTTCAATTATTAAAAAAATAAAAGCAAAAAATATTATTTGATATCCATATCTATAATTTGTTTCACCATCTTTAATCTAAATATGACCTTTCATGATCTAATTATTACATATAGTTTAAACCCCCATGAATTTCTATGATCAACATTAATCTCAGGAGACATTGACGTAAATATTTAATAGGCCATAATTTAATTGGGGAAATTATTAATCATCTCACATATGTGAAACTAATAATCCATAGATAAAATAATGGGGGGAATATTATTCCCCATTCATTTCTTAAATTTATACATGAAATAAACAATTAAAACCAATGAATATAACATAAATCCTATATCTTTGGATCATCGAGTTTCAATAATAATAAATTTGGAATTCGGCTCAGAATTTCCATTTTCTTCAATTTCACACTTCAATAACCATAGATTCATAATATGAGTGAAACACTCTAGTGGTTATCTAAATAATTATTCCCATCTTTAATAATTTTATTTTCATCATATTTGATTTGAAACCAGATTCAACAGTGATTGAAAATATAAGATATCCCCTTGAGCTTAGACTCCTCACCAAACCGAGTCGATATCAGCAGATGAAATATTATCTAGTCACTAGAAAATATACATAAATAAAATATTCAGTGGATAAACATCTCAATCTCAACATCTTCTTATAGGTTCAATGTTGGATGTACCCAATTCATTTTCTACCTTGTTTCTTCCTAGTCCAAGACATCTTAGCTTCAATTGGTACTTCAAACATCAAGATCATCACATTGATATTCATCAGGGCATGGATTTTCATTATGGTATCACCAAATTTATTCTTGTGACTCTCATTATGATAGAATAAAAACTTCATGTGGTAGCCTCATCCGTGATAAAATTAGACTGACACTGTAGCTTGGGATGGACCCCTTATGGTTGACCATTTGGAAAGGCATGATGACTTCCAGGCCTCTTATAGTATCTTGATATTTGGTCTCATGGTTTATTGAGATTATTGAGCAGAGTATATTGGAGACTTTTCAAAAATAATAATAACACACAGTAGTTTCAAATCACAATATCTTCATCACACTTCTTTTAGTATCTTGGTTCAGTCACTTGAATTCTCAACATGCAGACACTATTTATTATTACAGTTAGTGGTTCATAGTAGGTTGATATTAATGGTAGGTAGACATATATGATTAGTGACCCTACCAAAAATTTAAAACCATTAATAAAAATTTTCTAGTAAAATACAAAAAATATTAAACTAATGAAATGTATTAAAAAACAAAATAATAATACATTAATTAAATGTTAATAAAAATATAAAATAATTAATTCCCAAAATACCGAAAAATCATTAAAATCACATGAGAATAATATTTATAATGTATATTAAAAAAGAACTCATAATTTTGTGTTCCTAAAAGAATGTATTGAAATTAAATCCATGAACATTAATCACTTAAGCTCTTAGAATTTTACGTTTAAAGAATGAAATAATTCAAATTCCAACAAATAATAATCCAAATTTAAAATATAATAAATTAAATAAAAAACATTATTTCAAAAAATATATTCAATGAATTAAAATTTATTAATTTTAAAACAAATATTAAATCATATCTCATTTAAGACAAAGTTCCATCTAATAAACACTCAATAAATACTCAAAAAACATGTGAAAAAATGTAGGAAAATAATTCCACATCAATAAACAATCCTATAAAAACACCAAAACAACCTCAAGAATCCACTCCATCATCCCAAGTAGTATATAACAAACTAAATTAATATTAGATGATTAAAATATCTCAAAACAACCTATAATTGGGTGAATGTTGGGGGTGATCAACATGATCATACTTTTGACTAATCAATATCAATGTGAAGAATATATAAAAAAAATACATGTCTGAATTATAAAAAATTAAAGAAAAATATCAAGAGATAAATAATAACACAACCATACTAAATTATCATCATAATATCTAAAAAACATTCCCATCTATCACAACCCTTCATAAAATATCCTATTAATGAATTATCAAAATAGAAATACTCATAAAAACACCTCGATTTTTTTAATAAAACATAAATGACAAATATTCACCAAAAAAATATTACTAATCCAATAACAAAGGATAATGGCCTAAATTAAACATCATAATTTCTTATAAATTAAAATAATGTTCCTCTCACCTAGGTACCAAAACATAGGAAGGTGGATCCTCATTATGTTATAAAAGAATAAGTTAAAATATTAATTAATTATATAAACCACCACATCCTTTTAACTTGATTTATCACCATATTATATGTCTCTAATACACATATCAATCACACCAACACTTCTTAAACACTATCACATACACTCTATAGTGATTATGAATTTTCCATTGAGTCCTTTGAAATATTTTAAGATATTGTATGTGGTTAGATTAATTCTATGTTTTCAGGGGATCTTGATAAATATTTAATCTTTTGATATATAATATTTTTATCCCCATGTGCATGAAAAAGATGAATATACAATATATCCTAAATGGATCCCTAGATAAAAAAATATAATCGTATTTTTTTTGAAGATATGATGTTTTAGGTAAGATATATATAATTTATGTTTTAGTTATGGGATTTGAATTGGGTCAGCATTGAGTGTTTAAAAAAATACTCAATTGACCTATCACCAGAACATTATTTCATCCTTATAATCTATAATTAGTTTTATACACCATAAAAGTAATAAATCCTACAGAAATGGATTATTACATTATTTGAGGAGGATATGATGTTAGATCATGGATCAAGTCTATCCTTTGAAGCAATAATGAATTGTTATTGAGGTAAGAATTTGTTACTTTTTCTAAATCTATTATTCATGAAAATTTTATTATGGTTATCATTATTTAATTAATTTTCTTACACTAATAATAATGGGTTTTTTCCTTGATTAATATTTTAGATTTAAGATTTTTTTCATAAAATAACATGTTCATAGAAGAATGGTAGATAAATCCATCGACTTCCACTTCCTTTTCTCTATCAAAATATAAGCTGGATGTGACTCCATGCCATTGATTGGCTGTGATAAATAGATGTATAACTAGCTATAAAAAACTCTTACATATCACCCAATTTATCCCTAGTGTCTATTCAGTGTGAAAAAAACCCTATAATCCCTCACAATTTCCTTTGAAGATAATGATAATAGTGGCACGAGGTGGAATAACAGCAGATTAGATGATTAGGTAGCATGGTCTTAGGTGATCAACAATGGGTGGTGTCTCAAAGACTAGAATGAGTAAAGAAAGTGTGGTGGGGAAAATATAAATAGGTATGCGGTGACAAACTTTAATGTGAATTAGTTTCACTTTGGATAATACACATAAAAAATGAGAGGATGAGTGGTCGACTCATCCCACAAAAGATCTTATTATCTAGTATGATATTCTTTAATTGATTTAAGTCATGATCATGAAATCATTATGAGTAAAAATATTAGTTAAAAATAGTAGTTAAAATTACCAGTAAAGTGATTTACTAAGATAATGAATTCATGAGAACACTTTATAATAAGTTATCCATATTCCCTTGTTGATTAGCTATGTTATAGTTTAAATCTATATATTTGGGAACTCTAAAATTTATCCTCATTCAGGGACATGTACGGTGTTTTTTAGAGTTACTATTGGAACCATGAAGGGGTATTCCTATGTATACCTATAAAGGGAATCAATACCCTAATATTTTGGTTTTATAAAATGTAGTACATGATTCCTTTTAATTTAATGTAAAAATGATCATAGTGGTTTCTTTCAAGGTCATGCAACAGTGACCAACATTATAACTTTTAAGGCAGCATAGATAGGATCAACAATGTGCCTTATGAGTTCATAAATCTTGGACTGTTGTGTCTCATAGTCATATGACTATGACTAATTTTGAATATTTTAATTTCTTTTGGAATGGAATACTAGGTGAAAAGTTCCTAGAAATGGTTTAGTGTGTGACTTATGCATAAGAAACCCTTTTGGTTTAATATGAAAAATGAGCCTTGTGAAGGTATAAATATATCAAGGTCTACACAATATCAGAGGCCCATTTTGTATTCACTTTATGTATCTTGGTTTTCATATTATGTGAATGATGACTAGACACATAGAAGATACAAACTAGTGGGAGAAAAATTTGGATTACACAAGATCAACATCATGTTTATATCTATAAGTCGTTAATTAGACACATGGAGGATGAATGGATTATTGAGTGATATGGAGTCTGATTCAAAGTATCCATAATGAATTTATTTGTTTAGGGAATGTCCCATTTATTATTTAAGGATATAGATCCTCATTATTAACAAAATATGTTATTTTAGGATCTCATCATCTAGGGTGGTCAACCTAGAAATTCTAATTATCAAATGAATATTTGAACTTAAGAGAAACATGATTGTGGAAAATTAAATATTCATGTATATTGGGTGTATATGGAGGATTCTTAAGAAAAATAATATTTTTTAGGGTTTTACCTGGGTATAAAAAAAGTTCCAAGAAGGTATTTTATCCCACCAAGGAAAGAGGGTTGAATTTAGCCTAGAAATATGACAAGGTAAAATGGGGTTCCCAAGTATATCCTTGAGGGCTAGGGAGAGATCCATTTTGAGGATCATTGGTCACCATTGTTGATTACTATAGTATCAACAAAAAATTAAGTATTTTAAGTATAAGAAACCTAATGAGGGCTAGCGGGGTTGGGCATGATTTCCTTAATGGGTAGTCTGGGCCCCATCTTCTTAAAAGGGTTCATTCACTAAAGCCTAGTGGTGGATTGGGTGAATTGATTTTAATTATGTTTTTGGGTATTAAAACCTCAAAATGACACAAATATCGTTAGTTCCCCATACATATTTTAGGGTTTTTCTAAAAAATTCACTATAGGGAGAGTTTTGGAAGCTTTCACTATTGAAAAATAAAATTTGTGATAGGGATTTAATATAAGTTATTCATTAACTAATTGTAAATCCCTAAACCTAGATGATTTTTTCTATAGTTTTATAAAATAATCATTATATATTTTTTATAACATTGGTTTTTAAGAAAAATTGACATTGAAACACTTTAGAAAAAAATTTAAACACACTTATCTTGGAGACCCCATAATTTTACATGACACTCAAATTATGAAAATGAAGTCACTGTGAGTTACGTCCTTCTCTATCTTTTTCAATTCCACCTTTAAATCATAATTTTTCTCTCTTTGGTTTCCATCTCACCATATTCCACTTCCATCATCACTGATAGCTCTCTATACCTTCACCCTTCAATCATTCATCCATTCTTTTCAGCAGATATTTGTAATCCTTGGATCATTTTTTTCTATTTTAAGATTATTTTTTGAGCATTTTTTAGGAAATTTAATAATTTTAACAAATCATTATGTTTTGTATTTTTAATTTTATTGTTACTGTATTTTCTATGTTAAAAAACATTTACATTATTTATTTAGTAAATATTTTTTATATATTAGGATTTTTATTATATTGTTTTGTTTTTTAACATATGTATTATTAAAATTATTTTTTAGGCAAGATGAACTTTTAATTATTAAATAAAATGTGTATACATAAATTTATATATATATATATAATATACTCATTTAAACATATAATCTAAAAATATATGTTTATAAGTATATATATATATATATAGATATGTATTTATGTATATATATCTAAATATTTATATGTTTATATATTCATACATGTTTATAAATGTTTAAATGTGTATATATGTATTTATATATGAATTTATATGTTTATATAATATAGACAATGTATATATTTATATAATATGTTTTAAATTTATATGTTTTAATTTTTTAAATTTATATATAGATATGTTTTAATTTTATTTGTGAATATATATTTCAAATATATTTGTTTTAAATTTATATGTTTTTATTTTTTATTTTATATGTTTATATATGTTTTAATTTATTATGTTTTAAATTTATATGTTTATGTGTTTTAAATTTTTAAATTTATGTGCTTATATTTTTATACAGATGATTATATATAATTTATATATATATATATATATTTATTTATGTGTGTGTGTGTTTATATGTTTATATATATATATATTTACATATTTAAATATATTCGTAATATGTATTTTGAAAATGGGTTCCCATTTAAGTAGAACGAGCACAAAATGCTACATCCAAATTTTTCAAATCGATCCCCAACTTCCATTCTTCCCAGTTATGGGGGTGTGGATATTATCCTGGATTGTGATGCCAAACTGATAGTAAGAGGGCCCCTTTCTGGGGAAGCATGCTACAGAGGAGCGGGGTGATAATTGGATGACAACCAACAAGGCTTGATGGAAGGAATCAGTCATCAGTGGTTTGGATCCATGAAAAATGTTGATAATTAAAAGAAATGAATTAAGACTTACAAGATGGTGAGAGATGGCACACATTGGTGATTGGATGCAAGATGATCAAAGAGGGTTAGCCGACCTCCATGTTTGTGGGAGACTGTTAAGTCTACCATGCATCGATGATCAGTAGTCTACAATATATTTCTACTACAATCTATATATATTAATATATATGGGGTCCTTGAGGCCAAAAATATATTGGGGTTACGAGTCTTATTATTAGGCCATGGAATGGGATCCATTCACCAAGAAAATGGAAGTATTTTTCATTCAATTAAATGGGGGTGGGGGGTTTCCTTATACCTATTAAAATAAATAGATGAATACATTAAATAATATATACTTTTATTGTAGGTAATTAATGGATTTTAATTGGATAAATTAATAAAGAACAAGTGATGAATTTGTTAAATGGGTTGAGGATTTCTTAGAATTTTCTAACCAAAATGATGATACAAAGGAATGTTTTACTATCCCTACATGAAGTGTTTGAATATGAGAAAATTGTAGTCCGGATAAATTAAAGACTATATGATTTTTATTTGGTTATAATCATAGTTATAAAAACTGCATTTAGCATATTGAAATAAAAAAATAACTTATTTTGATGAATATTTTTGATAAAAGGAAAAATATAATTTTGATAAATTAATTCATAATGTAGGAATTATAACCATTGAAAAAATAGTGAGTGTTGAAAGATTGTATGAAAATGATAAAAAATGTTGTTCCTAGGTTGTACTAAATTTATTGTATTATCAACAAACTTTGGTTGGTAAACTTAAAAGTGATAAATAGTTAGAGTGAAAAACTTTCAGTGAATTTATAAAGTTCAAAAAGAGACACTTATAGGAGGCAATGACCTTCCAAGTTTAAAATATTATTTTAGAAAAATATTATGTTTAATGGAAGTAGGGTAAAATAAAATACATGTTTTCCCCAAAAATAGTGTGTTTTATTGAAAGGAATACAAAGAATTATTTAGAATGTACTAAATACAGGACATCTTGATATAAAATGGATAGAATATCTGACTATGATTCATCAATAGTGAAAAGTACCAGACCTCATGAAAAGTAAATATAATATCATCCAATAATTCATAATTTTTATCGTTTATTTGCAAATTAAAATAACACAAAGTAGATGAGATCACATGTATATGAATTAATATATGATGAAAACCTCCAGAACCCTACTAATTTACATTAGTGGAAGGGATTTAAAAAAATTTCATGATTTTTGAATTGAAATTAGAAATATCAGAATGGGACTCTATATAAATACAATTAATTTGAAGCATAAACATAGTAGGAAACAAATTTAAAGAGATTTTATGTTGTAATTTTACTGTATATCTCATAGATATGATTGTTGAAAAAATATTTTACAAATATCATGATGATTTGTAAGCCAAAAAATCCTAAAAATGATATTAACATTCACCAGTCACCATTTATTGATGATTTGAAATTGTTATGGGTGGCATGTGTTATTTTGTTTGATACATAAAAAAAGAGTATTTACTTCTACATTTTTTATAATGTCACTATAAACAATATTCCTACATAAGGAAATTTATCTAGATATAGTGTTAAAGTATATAGAGCTAGTCCTATTTATTTAGAAGGTACTTCATATCATCAACTATAACATGGGATAAAGATAGTGTACATGGTTCACCAATTATTATTTAGAAAGGATAACCCTTATAAAATATTAAAATAATAATTTATTAATTTATAGGATTATTATTTTCCCCAATTAATTTTTTCAGTCAGTCAATATTAGAAAAAGGTGAAAATATCAATGTTAAATTTAGGAAGACAAAAAAATATGATTATTATGAAAATAAATGGAATAAATGATCCAACTTATTCAACCAATATTATTTGATATTTGTTGGTCGGAGTGGTTTACTCAAGAGGGGGGTGAATTGAGTACCAATTAAAATTTCTGTATTTAAAAAAAAGTGTCTTAAAGACCCCCAAATAAAATAATAAATTAAACTGTAGTGAATTTATATTAAAGTAGAGGTTCTGTCAGATTCTCAAGGGATTGATTAGTTCCCAGTTAATCAACACAGGAGTGTGTGATTATCTTTTGAAACTAACTTACTAATCTACACTTAACATAAACACTTGCTAATTTAATTATCAAAGTAACTTTAAAAACAATATTGGTTTTAAAGTGATTAGCAGCGGAATAAAACTTTGAAAGAGATGGCACAACAATGTAACCAAGAGGTTCAGTCTCAAGCCGAGACTTAGTCCTCTCAAAAGTTTATATAAAAATTATCCACACCCTGGATCGGGGTTCAACAGTTTACAACTGTCCACGTCCAAGACCTCTACCACTGTTCTTCGTGGGAAACAGTACAACAGCAACCAGCTATCCAGGTCACACAAGACCTCTACCACTGTTATTCGTGGGAAATAAAGAATGAAAGAGTTTGGTAAGGATTTTCAAATCCTTCATATTGAGTACAGGAGACAGTGTATGTGTTAGATACAGCAGATAACACACACTGCTCGAAATGAATGATAATACATCACAGAACAAGAGTTGTAGAGTATAGAAGTGGTTCTGGTGATTGCAGTGTAGCTCTGGACTTCTTTGGATTCCATCAAAAGTGAGTTTGAGTCCTCTTCTCGTTTCTGTTTGAGAAACAGAGTGTCGTATGCTCCAAGTTCGTAGGTAGTGAGATGTAGTCGATGAAGCTCTTCGATATTCTTTTAAATGCACAGAACTCTTCTTGAGTAGGCTTGATTGTGTATGTGATTCTGTCTTGCTTGGTTCTTCTTGTATGCACAGAGCTTTTCTTGAGTATGTCGTATGTCTTCCTTGTCTCTGTGTGTGTTGTCTCGCTACTCTCTTCAGCAGAGTCTTCTTGTATTTATGTCACGTGCAACAGGAGACATAAAAGATTTCCTTTCTGCAGGTACGAGGTATGGGTTCCTGACATCCGACAACCTTTATCAGATATTTGACAAATCATTAAAATGTATATGATATGACCGTTGGATAGATTAAATATAGGAAATAAAGAAATTCAAACAGTGCGTCGAGTGATCGGTAGGTGATCAACATCGGTAGCTTGGACATCGGTAGCTCGAACATCGGTAGCTTGATGCGTCGGTAGGTACATGCATCGGTTGCTCCATGCGTTGGTATCGGTAGCTGTGAGTCTGTCAGTTGCTTCGTCCATCGGTGACTCTTATTCCATCGGTAGCTATTTATACTTACACCGGTAGCTCTATATTTGTATCGGTAGCTGTCTGTAAGTCAGTAGCTTACATTTATAAGCACATCGGTAGCTCTGTGTTAAGTCTATCGGTAGCTCTGTGTTAAGTCTATCGGTAGCTCTGTGTTAAGTCTATCGGTAGCTGTCTGTCGGTAGACTAAGTCTATCAGTAGACTGGTTACCGGTAGCTCATTATCAATAGCTATAGGCAGATTACTTATCTATTTTATGCAGAACACATCCGATTGGGTTAGAATCAATTTATAACTTGTATGAACATGGATAAATGAGGATTAACATATTTCAAAGACTATTTTAAAAATTATTATTGGTTTGATCATAGATTTGAAAGAATTAAAGTATAGATCAATGATACTTAACAATATCATATAGAATGAAAACATAATTGGGATTTTCAACACATATGAATACATGATTGAGATTATCAAAACAGGTGAGGTCAACAATCTCCCCCTTTTTGATAATCACAATTTATGATATGGGCATTTAACATAGTGAAAATATAATGGTAAAGAGTATAATATTGAATTCAATTTTCTTATTGAAAATAGCATCAGAGATAATAGAAATAGTATGATATAGACATAAGTTATCAGAGGTAACAATCATAAGGTACTAAATAGACATAAAGTATCAGAGGGAAAAATGAAAAGAAGGGTAAAGTGTCTCCCCTTATTCCTTATTTTTCTCCATTGAAAATATTTTTCATTCTCTTTGTTCTCCCCCTTATTCTCTCATTTTGTTCTCCCCCTTATTCTCCTTATTATTCTCCCCCTTTGTGATAATCAAAAAGCTGGAAAGCATATATATAGGAGACAAATAAATCATGAGAAGTAAAAGGAGTTCTGTATTAGAGTAGTCAAAGAGTACAGAAACAGAATACAAAGGAATTCCTATCAAAAATCCTAGCCACTGGATCATTCCACCTCTTCCACATGAGATTTTCCTTTGGGATCAGAAGAAGGTTCGGGTGGTGAGGATGTAGGTGAAGGTTTTGGAATCCCAAAAAAGATCAAAGGAGGCTGGGCCACTGACACAGAGTCAGGCCTGTAGGTTGAAGATCTTTGGGTGATCATCGGTGTGAGGCTGCGAATAGCTTGAGCAGGAGTCAGCTGGACTGTGGAAGCAGCTGAGGTAGAAGCAGGCAAAGCAGGAGGTATGATGACTGGTCTGGCATCAACATGCAAGAAGGGCAGCAGCAGATTTCTAAAATCCATAATAATTCCTCCTCCTCTTTCCATAGCAGAGATGAAATCATCTTTATTCTCCATGAATTTCTCTAAGGCAGGAGTCAGTTCTCTTAGCTTGCTCACTTGTTCTCTGAAAGCTTGAGTGACTGGAGGTAGCTTCATGTTTTCCAACATCAACTTGAAGTGGTGTTCGAGTTGATGCTTGGTGAAAATTTTGGTGAAGTAGTAGTCCACTTTGCTCTTTATGGCTTCTTGAGAGGCAGAGGCTTCTCTCATATAATCTTGAACAATCTTCATTATTTCTCTGGCAGAATCTCTTGTAGAAAGCACCACTCGGCTCAACTCTGATGAGTCCACAGAGCCACTAGTTGAAATAGAACCAATCTCCTCCTTCAACATTGTTCGAACTTGATTCAGGTCAACTGATAGTTTGGATGTGAGAGGGCCAAGAGAGAAGGAAACAGTTTCTTTAAAACTCTTAGACAAACCACTGATTAGGCATTGAACTTGAGAGTCTTGTAATTGAACATGATCCTTCACTGAGGTTTTGAAACTTTCAAACACCGAGACAAACTGGCTTACTACACTCTTCATATAAGCTAGGTCCTTGTCAGCTTGAGACTTGGAGCTCATATAAGAATCCAAAGCAGCAACTGATGTCTTGAGAGCTTCAAGATCTGCTTCGATCCTAGAAGACTGAGTCTGGCACTCTTTTACTTCTTCCATAAGCTCAGACATAAAAGAAGATAAATTACAAGCCAGAGATAGCTCAAAGGATCTCTCCAACATTTTCATTTCTTCATAAAAGCTTTGCTTCATCTCAGCAACTGATACACTGAATGATTCTTTCAGCTCATTCTTCATGGATTCAAGATCAGATTTAGAGACAAAATCATTTGAGACAACTGCAGCAGATTCTCTTGCTGACGCCAAACTAACTACAGAATCAGTCATTATTGAATTAATTGAGGAAGCAAGAGAGGTTTCCATTAACTTCACTTCTTCAACAAAACTGGTTTTGAGGTCCTCTTTCAGCTTATTCAGATCATGAAATCTGACCACATCATCTGGCAACATCTCAGAAGCAAGAGCATAATTGGTCTTCGGTCTATTCACAGACATCTCATTATCTGAATCTGGATAATCCAATCCACAGACTATAAACCCTGGGTCTTCTACCCAGTCTCCAAGCTCAACAGCTACTGTAACATTTCCAAGAACAGATTGATGCTCCCCCTCAATGGGTGCATTCTCATGTATCACAACAGAATTTGGTGCTGGATTCTCTTCATCAGAATCTTCTACTACAAGTTCCACAGGTGCAACATCTTGAAGATTTTCTGATACAGGTACAGCTTCTTCTGTAACTCTTTCTACTTCATCAGCAGGCATAGCTGAGTTCCCAATCAAAGGGCTCATACTTAAACTACCAGAAGAATACAATTCAGATACATTTTCCTTTTCCTCTTCTTCTTGGTGAGGTATAGACTGGTCTTCCTCATGAGTAGATACAATTTCCTCTACCTTTCCTTTCCTAGAATAGACCAATTCTGCAACAGGACTTGGGGGCAAGTCTGGATCTCCTCCAACATCCATAGGAGTTTCTTCTTCTTCTTCTTTTGTTTCATCACTATAAATAGATTCCTCTTCATCAGGTCTCAGACTCGGATCTCTCTCATCCTTTGGTTTTGAGGGATGATCCACAGGATTAAACCTATCATAAATCTTCTGATCATCACTGACCCATTCACCCTTCCATGGGTTCCAGTTAATTTTCATGTACTTACAAACAGTCGAGGCGATGCAGAAATTATTCTTGACTACAACTGTCTCATCTTGAGACTCAGCTATTCCTTTCACATTTATCATTACTGAAATCATCTTGGCAAAGAACAAAGCATTAGTCTTTGACTTTGGTCTAATCATGTCTTCCATTTGAAGCATCAACAATCTGCATAGATTGATCTTCACACCATGTCTTAGCAAATGAAGAAGATAGATATCTTGATATCTCAGATTTGCAAAATCTCCTCACCTCGGTATCAACACATGCTGAACAAACTTGAAAAGCAGTCGATTCTCTCCATCCATTTCAGCAGCAACCACTTGCCTTTGATTTCCATTACCAGTCAGCTCTTTTAAGGCGGTTTCATAATCAAAGATGTCACTTCTAGGTGGTATTGCTCTTGATACATACCCAGAGACACCTTCATGTGGTACTTTCAAACACTCATCCCACTCTACTGAAGAAAAAGACATCTCTTTTCCATTTACAAAAGAGCTTACTCGATTCTCATTCTCAGACTTCTCAAAGGTTACAAACTCATAGAACTGTTTTACCAACTTCGGGTAGTATGGACCATTGTTATTCGAGAAACAATCCACCCATTTCTGGTCCTCCAGAATCTCGAGTACTAACGATTTGCTAGGCAGTAGCCATTCCACGCACAGTTCCTTCTCGATTACTATGTCTCTATTCTGCAAGTGAGGATTCACTGGTCGCCTTCCCGATCTAGTTCTGACTTCACTAACACTGGCTTTATGCTGTGTCTTCTGCTTCTTAGCATTTGGTTCTACTCTTTCATCTCTGACGATAGGAAGCTTGGTTTTTTCCATCGCGGGTTTAGGGTTCTTGGTCGATTTGGGAGCTAAGGTTCGAAGGTGAGGGATTTTGAGCTCGGTGAGGTAAGAAGTGGCTTAGACTTAGTTTTATCATTTAGTAATTCCAAATAAACGACTAAAATAGAGTAATAAAAATAATATAAAACGATTCGTATTCTTGGCGGCAGACAGATGTTTTAAAAACATTGCATCGGTGTGAGTTAATCATCGGTGAGAAAAAAAAATCGGAGAGAATTGTACATCGGTAAGAATTTTCACATCGGTGAGAATTTTCACGTCGGTGAGAATTTTCACATCGGTGAGAATTTTCACATCGGTGAGAATTTCACATCAGTGAGGATTTTCACATCAGTGAGGATTTTCACACCGGTTGTAATTAAACATTCCCAATTCGTGTCTTATGTAACTTAGCCTATCCGAACTTAGAGGTTTAGTGAAAATATCAGCCAATTGATGTTCAGTGCCAATAAATTCAAGAGAAATATCACCTTTTTGATAGTGATCTCTTAGGAAATGGTGTCTTACATCTATGTGTTTGGTTCTAGAGTGAGATACAAGATTCTTAGAGATGTTTATTACACTGGTGTTATCACAGTTGATTGAAACATGTTTAAAAACATATCCATAGTCCAAAAGAGTGTGTTTCATCCACAGAATTTGTGCACAGCAACTACCAGCAGCTATATATTCTGCTTCGGCAGTAGATAATGCAACTGAGTTCTGTTTCTTACTACACCAAGAAACTAATGATTTTCCAAGCAAATGACATGTTCCTGATGTGCTTTTTCTATCTAACTTACAACCAGCAAAGTCAGCATCTGAATAACTCATTAACTCAAAGGATTGTCCTTTTGGGTAAAACAAACCTAAGTTAACCGTGTGTTTGAGATATTTAAAAATTCTTTTAACAGCAAGCAAATGAGATTCTTTTGGATTAGCTTGAAATCTGGCACACATACACACACTAAACATAATATCAGGTCGACTAGCAGTAAGATAAAGTAAACTACCAATCATACCTCTGCAATTTGTTTGATCAACTGGTTTCCCAGTTTCATCTACATCCAATTTACAGGTAGTACTCATAGGAGTTTCAATTTCCTTGATACTATCCAGACCAAAACGTTTTAAAAGATCCTTTGTATATTTACTTTGATTCAAAATAATACCATTTTCATTTTGAAATACTTGAAATCCAAGAAAGCACTTAAGCTCTCCCATTAAGCTCATTTCAAATTCATTTTGCATACTTTTTGAAAAATCAGTACATAAAGAGTGTTTAGAAGATCCAAAAATAATATCATCAACATATATTTGTACAACTAAAACATCTTTAGAAATTCTTTTAATGAAAAGAGTTGGATCAGCAATCCCTTTAGTAAAACCTTTTGAAATAAGGAAATTGCTAAGTCTATCATACCAAGCTCTTGGAGCTTGTTTCAAACCATACAAAGCTTTAGAAAGTTTAAAAACTTGATTTGGAAAATGGGGGTTAGTAAATCCAGGTGGTTGTTCTACAAAAACATCTTCAATTATAAAACCATTTAGAAAAGCACTTTTGACATCCATTTTATATAACTTGAAATCCAGATGTGCAGCATATGCAAGTAAGATCCTAATGGCTTCTAGTCTAGCTATAGGTGCAAAAGTTTCCTCATAGTCTATACCTTCTTCTTGACTATATCCTTGTGCAACTAGTCTAGCTTTGTTTCTAACTATATTTCCATATTCATCTACTTTATTTCTAAAAACCCATTTTGTGCCTATTGTCAAAGTGTCCTTGGGTCTGTCAACTAATTCCCAGACTTTGTTTCTTTCAAACTGATTTAATTCTTCCTGCATAGCTATTACCCAGAATTCATCATTGATAGAATCATTGATATTTCTGGGTTCTAGCTGTGAAAGAAAAGCTTGATGTTCAACCTGGTTTCTTAGAGAAGCTCTAGTTTGTGTTCCTCTATCAAGATTACCAACAACAGCTTCTAAAGGATGATTCTTTAGAATCCTTGTTGATCTGGTAAAGGTTGGACTAGAGATTTCAGGTTCATCTATAGGTTCGGGTTCAACAGAAGCAGATTCTGGAAAAAGTCCAGAACTGGATACTTTTATAACAGGTTCTTTAGATTTATCATTAAGGTCCAGAATAGACAAATCTTCTTCAAGATTCTCAAGAGAGTTTTTAGGCTCATGTGGATCAGTTTCATCAAACTTGATGTGAACAGATTCTTCCACACATTTGGTTTTCTTATTGAATACTCTATAGGCTTTACTTGAAATAGAGTAACCCAGAAAAATTCCTTCATCACTTTTGGAAGCAAACTTATCCAGATTATCTTTAGTATTCAGAATAAATACTTTGCAACCAAAAACTTTAAAGTAATTAACCTTAGGCTTTCTATTGTTCCACAATTCATAAGGGGTTTTCTTAAGAACAGGTCTAATTAAGACTCTATTAATGACATAACAAGCTGTATTTACAGCTTCAGCCCAAAAATAAATAGGCAGGTCATATTCATTGATCATGGTTCTAGCAATTTCTTGAAGGGTTCGGTTTCTTCTTTCTACTACACCATTCTGTTGGGGTGTTCTAGGGGCAGAAAAGTTATGAGTATAGCCATTGTGTGAGCAATAAGATTCAAAATCCTGATTTTCAAACTCACGACCATGATCACTCCTCAAAGTTTTAATCTTAATTCCACTAAGGTTCTCTACAGACTTGGAGTATTTGACAAAGTAAGAACAAGCTTCACTTTTGTGAGCTAGAAAATATACCCAAGTATATCTAGAAAAATCATCTACAAGAACATAAACATAGTGCTTCCCATTTAAACTAGAAACTCTTGATGGTCCAAACAAATCCATGTGAACCAATTCAAGTGGTTGAGAAGTCGAAACTTCTTTCTTTGATTTAAAAGAAACTTTGTGTTGTTTTCCCTTTTGACAGGGGTTACACACTCTATCATTTGGGAATTCTAATTTAGGTAGGTCTCTAACTAGGTTTTTCCTAGAAAGTTTTCTAAGTGAGTGAATGTTGCAATGTCCTAATATTATGTGCCATAGCCAAGATTCTTTATGAAAAGAATTCAAACAAGTAATATTCTGCTTAGCTAAAGAATTCAGATTAACAGCATAAACATTCTCATTTCTTAAGGCAGAAAATACCAAAACATTATTAGAATTAAAAACTTTGCAAGAATCATTTTCAAATTTAACATGAAAACCATCATCACATAACTGAGAAATACTTAATAAATTGTATTTAAGGCCATCAACAAATAAAACTTTAGAGATCAAAATTGAATCAGTGTTACCAATCTGGCCTAGGCCGATGATTTTTCCTTTTGAATTATCACCAAAAGTGACAAAGCCTCCATCAACTTTTATTAAACTATTAAAACAAGAGTAATCACCAGTCATGTGCCTTGAGCACCCACTGTCTAAATACCAGGTCTTTTTACAGGAGCTCTTTAAGCAAGTTCCCTACAAAACAGATTCAGATGGGAGATGATTTTGGTACCCAGATTTTCTTGGGTCCAGACAGGTTAGCCAATAACACTTTAGGTACCCATATTTGTCTAATGGGTCTCATATAATTTGTAGAATTGACATGCTTTGAAAGATAAACTTTATTAGATCCATAGCTATGTATATAACTGGTTGAAGCATATGAAGTTTCAGAATTACCTTTATTCTGTCCAGATTTAGAAATGAATATAGTTTTGGAAATTTTCCTTTTTCCAGGTTGGTATCCTATACCAGTAGTATATTTAGGTGCCATTTTCTTTCCTAGCATCTATGTTAGCGTATTTTTTCCATTGGTGAACTTTTCTAAGTCTTTCTTGAGTTGCTAATTAGATATCTTCAGTTCAGTATTCTCTTTTAGCAGTTGAGCATTTTTCTCTTTTTCAAAAGTGAGTTCGGTTTTAACTGTAGTGGTGAGAGCATGCTGTTTCTTTAATGACTTGTATTTATCCTTAAGTTCATTACATGTCTCTTCTAACATGTCACAGTATTCAAACAATTCAGATTTAGACATTGTTCCAGAATCAGAGTCAGATTCTGCATTATCTCCAGAGTAATAATTTAAAGCAGGAGTTTCAGCAGTTACCTGAGAAGTGTTTGTCATGAAGCACATGTTGGCTCGATTCCTCTCCGAGTATGAAGATTCATCTTCACTTGTGCTGTCTTCTGAAGCACTCCAAGTAGCCTTCATGTCTTTCTTAAACTTATTTTCCTTATATTCATATTTCTTTTTATACTTCAGCTTTGGACAGTCGGCTTTAATGTGTCCTTTTCTCTTTCACTCATAGCAGACAACATCATCTGATTTGTCATTCTTCTTCCAATCCTTTTTCCATTTACCTTGGTGATCATACTTACCCTTATAATTATTTTTTCTGAAGAACTTCTTTTTCCTATAAAATTTCTTAAATCTTCTAGCAATGTGAGCCATCTCAGCATCACTGTCAGAATCACTTCCACTGTCTTCACAGCTTGAACTTTCAACTACAGCTTGAAGCTTTTCTTTGTCCTTATTCTTTGAAGTTGAGGATTTGAAAGCGACAGACTTTCTTGCAGGTTCACTTTCTTCCTCTTTATTCACTTTAATCTATTCTTCATACATCATCAGCTTTCCAATTAGTTCCTTGACAGGCAGTGTTCCAATGTCACAGGATTCTCTAATGGAGACAGAGGTTCCTCTCCATCTTTCAGGTAGACATCTCAAAATTCTCATGATTTTCTCCTTTGCTGGAACATCCTTTCCCAGAGAAGTCATTGTGTTGAAAATTTCATTGAACCTGAGATACATATCAGAAATGGGTTCATCAGGCTTCATCTTAAAATTATCATACGTAATAGTATAGGTATTCAATCTCATTTCCTTAACATTAGTTGTTCCTTCATGAGAAACAGCTAAGGTATCCCAAATTTCATATGCAGTTTTACATGTAGAAATTCTATTAAATTCTTCATCTCCTAGAGCACAGTACAAAGCATTCATAGCTTTACAATTGTTATTGTAAGCAGTCTTTGTAGGTTCATCCCAAGTAGATTTAGCAGTAGTAGGAATTTTGTATTCTGATTCAATAGCAGTCCAAATATCAAAACCTATGCTCTCTAGATGAATTTTCATTTTCAGTTTCCACTGAGCATAATTAGTTCCATTGAAGAAAGGTGGCCGGTTAGTAGCAGCACCCTCAAGTCTATTGTCCATGATGAGAAAATTTTAAAGAGATAAAAATTTAGATATAACAGAAATTTTAAGACCTTTAAAATACAACTAAAATCACAGTTCAAAAGCAGAGTACTTTTAGAAAGTATTTTCAACCTTTGATACCAAGTGTTGGTCGGAGTGGTTTACTCAAGAGGGGGGTGAATTGAGTACCAATTAAAATTTCTGTATTTAAAAAAAAGTGTCTTAAAGACCCCCAAATAAAATAATAAATTAAACTGTAGTGAATTTATATTAAAGTAGAGGTTCTGTCAGATTCTCAAGGGATTGATTAGTTCCCAGTTAATCAACACATGAGTGTGTGATTATCTTTTGAAACTAACTTACTAATCTACACTTAACATAAACACTTGCTAATTTAATTATCAAAGTAACTTTAAAAACAGTATTGGTTTTAAAGTGATTAGCAACGGAATAAAACTTTGAAAGAGATGGCACAACAATGTAACCAAGAGGTTCAGTCTCAAGCCGAGAGTTAGTCCTCTCAAAAGTTTATATAAAAATGATCCACACCCTGGATCGGGGTTCAACAGTTTACAACTGTCCAGGTCCAAGACCTCTACCACTGTTCTTCGTGGGAAACAGTACAACAGCAACCAGCTGTCGAGGTCATACACGACCTCTACCACTGTTATTCGTGGGAAAGAAAGAATGAAAGAGTTTGGTAAGGATTTTCAAATCCTTCATATTGAGTACATGAGACAGTGTATGTGTTAGATACAGCAGATAACACACACTGCTCGAAATGAATGATAATAAATCACAGAACAAGAGTTGTAGAGTATAGAAGTGGTTCTGGTGATTGCAGTGTAGCTCTGGACTTCTTTGGATTCGATCAGAAGTGAGTTTGAGTCCTCTTCTCGTTTCTGTTTGAGAAACAGAGTGTCGTATGCTCCAGGTTCGTAGGTAGTGAGATGTAGTCGATGAAGCTCTTCGATATTCTTTTAAATGCACAGAACTCTTCTTGAGTAGGCTTGATTGTGTATGTGATTCTGTCTTGCTTGGTTCTTCTTGTATGCACAGAGCTTTTCTTGAGTATGTCGTATGTCTTCCTTGTCTCTGTGTGTGTTGTCTCGCTACTCTCTTCAGCAGAGTCTTCTTGTATTTATGTCACGTGCAACAGGAGACAGAAAAGATTTCCTTTCTGCAGGTACGAGGTACGGGTTCCTGACATCCGACAACCTTTATCAGATATTTGACAAATCATTAAAATGTACATGATATGACCGTTGGATAGATTAAATATAGGAAATAAAGAAATTCAAACAGTGCGTCGAGTGATCGGTAGGTGATCAGCATCGGTAGCTTGGACATCGGTAGCTCGAACATCGGTAGCTTGATGCGTCGGTAGGTACATGCATTGGTAGCTCCATGCGTTGGTATCGGTAGCTGTGAGTCTGTCAGTAGCTTCGTCCATCAGTGACTCTTATTCCATCGGTAGCTATTTATACTTACACCGGTATCTCTATATTTGTATCGGTAGCTGTCTGTAAGTCAGTAGCTTACATTTATAAGCACATCGATAGCTCTGTGTTAAGTCTATCGGTAGCTCTGTATTAAGTCTATCGGTAGCTCTGTGTTAAGTCTATCGGTAGCTGTCTGTCGGTAGACTAAGTCTATCGGTAGACTGGTTACCGGTAGCTCATTATCAGTAGCTATAGGCAGATTACTTATCTGTTTTATGCAGAACACATCCGATTGGGTTAGAATCAATTTATAACTTGTATGAACATGGATAAATGAGGATTAACATATTTCAAAGACTATTTTAAAAATTAATATTGGTTTGATCATAGATTTGAAAAAATTAAAGTATAGATCAATGATACTTAACAATATCATATAGAATGAAAACATAATTGAGATTTTCAACACATATGAATACATGATTGAGATTATCAAAACAGGTGAGGTCAACAATATTTTTAGCAGTAAAACATACCATTGATTCTATTCATGTTGAGAAAATTTTTTGGTAGATTTATAAAAAAATATATATAGAATGAAAGGCTAAATAAGGGTTTAATTCAAGATTGGGAATAATATATATGGGAATAAATATGAAGTTATCTCCCAATTTAAATGTAAAACAAACATACTTTCCTCTAGATTTTCACACGTTATGAAAGAGAGAAAAAATAATTTTTTTCCCAATGTTTTCATACTATTAAAGTAACTACCAAGTATTCTTCAAATGTGAAACATTTGGTGTTGTTAACTGATTTGAAGATAATAGGCATGTAATTTCACCATTATCATGTATTTATACAACAACTACTACTAGTTTCACTACATGAAATATTACTGATGGTATTCAAAAATAATTTCATTAAGTTTTATTACTTTTTCAATACCATTTGTATAAAATTCATGGATATAAATTTGTTAAATGTGTTGGAGAACATATCTATCCTTATACTTAATAATTTGGATATGTAATTTTCACCATCATTTTTTTGAAAAAATGGCTCATCTAATTATTCATTTGGTTAGAGAGACAATGTTATGTGTGATTTTATATTTAAATTAGATGTATCCATTATAACAATGTATGAAAATTTTGCAGGGATACATTAAAAATCAATATTAACCAGTGGATTATTTTGTTAAAAAATATACATCATGGTAGGTGGTTGAGTTTTATACTAACTACCTATATGCATTGGATCACGTTGGTATCTTTACACCATGTTATGTGGAAGTCAATAATAATAGTAAGTGTATCTTTATATTAAAAGAAAAGTCAATGATATGTAATGAAATATTGCAAGAATATTTATATATATTAAATAACACTATTGAGGTTAAACCATATATATGATCAGATATTATTGGATTTAAAGTAAAATATATAAAAATAAATGGATAGTGGTTGATGAATGAGAATAAAAATACATTTTTTCATGATTTAAGGAGAATGTAATAATTGATTCATCTACATTAGTAGCTTCGTAAATATTTATCTAGGGGACCATGTGATAATTTGATCAAATGGTGTGGTTTTGAAATTAATGGTTATACATTTTTTATAAAAAATTAGGACAATAAGAGTATCATTGAAAATAGAAGAGTAATGGTCATCACTTTAGATATTAATTTATGATGTTCAAAATATTAAAAACAAATTCCTATATCAATAACTTATCGTGTATTTTTTTAGGATATATGAGAAATTTATTACATTAAATTATAAGTTCCAATGTTTAAGTTTATTTAGGTTAATAGTACACATAATGATTTTAGTTTAAACCTTATTGATTTTAGAAGACTTGGTTATAAAGAGGGTCCATTTATTATGGAAACACATACAATGTTAATATTTTATGTTATCGATCAATAAAAAAATCAATGGTTTATCACTTTTCAAGGGAAAAAATTCATTTTGGTGATGATAATTTTGATGATGTTGTGGTCTTATGTGAGATTTCGTTATATATCATATGATTACATGAGTATAGTGATGAATATGATTCAAATATTATTAATACTACATGGAAGGATCAATAGAAATAATATGTAAAAAGTACTCTATCAACATCCTAATAATATAGGTAAATATCTATTTTATTTATATATTTATCTAAGATTACATATGAAACAATACCTTTTTAACTTAAATATTAAAATCAATAGAAGGTAATTAGTGATTCCATTTCTTTATTAATTTTTATATTAATCATTTTTAGTGAAAAAAATTACTAATTGTTTTAGATAACAAAATATTTTTATTTTTACTTTTAGTATGAATAATAAAATATTATCATTTCAAAATCATTTACTTATATATTAATATATTATTATAAATTATTTTATTAAATTAACATAGATTTATCTAAATAAAGTTCAAGGAAGAATAGGAGCATCCGTGTAGTTCTGTGCGGGAATCTTCATATAAATATTATTGGGATAATTAAATTAATTAATGAAATTTAACTTTGTTTATTGAAATTATCTATAACACTATAAATCCTACTACTAGTGTGGGTAATATTCATGTTACTTATTCTTCTCCAAATAGGAACATACCAAAAGTTGGTAGATGTTGGAGTATACATTTACCAAAACATTCACCTTCCCATTCAAAGGAGTAGAGGTTGCTAGTTGAATTAAATAAGAAAAATAACTTAGGTTGATTAAGAAGTGATGAATAAATATTAGTTTTCATTAATGGAAATTAGGGGTAATTTTAAATCAAAATATTCTTTGTATTATATTTTTGAGAAGAAAAGGAATGAAATACATGCCTCAAATATGTTTTTTTAGATTTAGAGGCATAATAGATGTTTTTCACTAGTCAAAAAGAGGAATCCTTTCATGTATGATTATTATTGTTTTTAAAGGTAATTTATATTATTAAAAATGGTTTCTAAAGAGTGAAAAATAAAAATAAAATACCAAACATACACATACAATAAATAACATGGGGATACTCTAATGTGAGACCTCACAAAGACCTCACAGGGCTGCTTTTATTGAGTCATTATTCAGGGGTTCAATTTGTATTATTATTTGGTATTTAATTTATGACTTATTTTTTTATCCTTTTTAGGAATATAGAATAACTCATCAAGTTTTATAATCACATAACATATATAGTCAAACTTTATCACATGGAGGGTATGAGTTACTGCAAGATTACATGATTACAGAAAAATTTATGAAATTAAGAGCTAAATAAAATATATTTTATGAAGAGGTTTAGTTTAGTTCTCCCTATCCCCTCACTCACCATGAAAAATATAAAATATTGATAATAAAAAAAGGTGAATTATTTACTGATCAATCAAACAATGTTACTGATAAGATTATAGGAAATTTATTATTGTTATTTTCAATTATTTTTTATAAATTAATCCATCAAAATGAACTTTACATATGTCATTTCTGGATAACCTTTAGGAGAAATATATGTAGGGGGACTTCATCCTTGAGGGTAGTAAGAAAATTCTAACAACTGATATACGTAAGAAACAACCCCCAAACCATGTAATAGTATATAAGGAAGGTGTTGGTATTTGGAAAAGTTTTATGTGTCCTAGTACTACATAAAAGGAGGATAAATATAAGGGTGAAATACATTCCTTAAAGGATAAACATTGAGTGATTGACTAGTTGATTGAGAAGTGAATTAGATTTTCTGTATAGTATATTTCTATAGATATATTATGATAGAAGTATCCTTCTTATCAAGCTCTACCAACTCCTCACTCAAATCCAACTATTTATTGTCAACTCTATGCTAGGGATACACATTTATATATATAATTATATAGAATCATATATATTATGAAGTATTATGTATATAAATATATTGTGTAGTCAGATCAAGCAATAGTAATGAAAAATGTTTTTATTGATACAAATACTATAGTTCCATTACAAACTAAGGTGGTGTCCATAGTTGGATAGAGTTTTGGTCATTTTTACGCTATTTAACTAACCATATTCATCAATTGATATACGAGGCATGTATTATTTTTACATTTTATCTGGTTTTTAATGGGACCATGAAATAGTGTGCCTATAATGACCCAGACTTCTCATACATGGATATTAAATATTTTTAGATGATTTTTCATTACATTACACAAACACATGCTTAAAGACTAATAGTTTAGTGACTTTGGAAACGTAGAACAAAATATTCTTAATTCATGAAATATTTCCAATGTCTCTCTTAAATAAATCCCCACCTTAGTACTTCTACTTAAAAACCATTCTTCATAATATGGGGAAATAAAGCATAATAAAGGGTTCGATTAGTTTCCCAGTAAGGGTACACAAGGGAAATACGTAAGTATAACATGGGATAAGGGTATAAGAACATGATAATAAGATTTAAAAACCATACCCTTCATATCAAAGATCATAATCTTGATTCATTACATAGATATTGGAAGTTAATAAGACATTAATCATAACGTAATCATAGAACATGATCCCTGATAGCATAACATTGGCATAAGACATAAAATTGTGGAAAACAAATAAGCATAGAAAATCTTATGTCAATGCTACCCACCAAGACATTCATAACATGTTTGTATTGGGATAACCACCCATTTACCTACTTTGGTCTTGTGATAACCTACCATGTATCATCTTTATTTCTTGGGATAACCTCATGTGTACCCTCTTTAGGGATTGGTATTACCTATCATGTACCCTTTGAGGTTATATAACATTAATCATTACCCAATGTATTCAAGGGGGATATAGGTCCCAACTGTCTTGGTTATAACGTAACTACTATCCTTGGTTATAACATAACCACAATCATATAATGAAAATCATACACGTGTGTTCCATAATATCATAAAACATTTATCATATAAGAACCCGTGAAACAAAATGGGGTTCATAAACATTTCATTGTAACATAACCTATATAAAAGAAACATGTTTCATAATAATTTCATAATTTCATTAAAGAATAACTTGTGGAAAAATATGTTGGGTTAATAATATTTTTTTCATGGTATAACCCATGGAAGATAAATGGTTTTCATAAACATATTATCATCATAAACCATACAAATAAAGAATTATAATTTTATCCTTGGATTGTATCCAAAATAAATCATATATAACATCAAATGATATTTTCTTAGTTGGAAAATTATTTTCGAAGATTAGTAGGAATATTTATTTAGGAAAATAAAATTTATTTTAAAATAAAATTATAAAACATAAAACATTTTTAAAATAATTTTCTTTGAAAATATCATTGAAAAAATATAAATGAAGCTTGAAAAATCATTGAAAACATTTCTTGAGGAAAATTTCATTTACAGTTTGAATGGAACTTTTAAAAAAAAATTAAAATAATTTTTATAAAGGAAGCCACAAATTAAATAACGGTCGTGATGGTGGAAAATTCCATTCACACCATACATGTTAAAATTAATATTCTTATAACATTTTCAATAAAATCCAAACAAAGAATTATTTAGAAAATGAAATGAATATTCCATTCATTTTTTTTGTAAAATGTAAAACGTGGGTAAAAATGTCTTTAATAAATCATTTTAATAATGTTAAAAACATTTTTGGGAATTTTTTTTAGAAAACATGGCTTTGGAAGAAAAAGGTGTTTCTTCTATAGATGGAAATAAAGATGATTTTTCTTAAAAGAATTTTTTTGAACTCTTGAGTACATAAATAGAGGAAAATGAAGGGAAAACATGTATTATCATGAAATAACCATAGGATAATAAAATTAATGATTTTCTTGAGATATATAATATAATATTTCATCATTTTTATCATAATCATAAATAATCTCGATAAAAGATGATATTGTAACATAAAACTCTTACCACTTTGGTAACTCTAAAATACAAGCCCCATGAAAGAATAAAATTAAATGGAACATAAAATATCATGAAGATAAATAAATTTAGGATATTACATGTCAATTTTTTTTATACAGACCTCGTAAAAGGAGATATGTTCATATCATAACATATGTGTCAATGAAGGAAAATTGAGACAAAAACACCTTACCACATTGAAATTTTTTGAACCATAAACCCATGAAATAGAGATCCTAAAATGGATATGTGAATAGAAAAAAAATTATGGATAATAATTATAAAATAAATTCATGGTTAGTATATATACCACATAAAATAAATTGGTAGTGAATCGGGCATGTGTCTCGCAGAAGTTAAAAGTGAGACAAAAATCACTTTCTTCTTTAGTAATGTTTTTTTGAATTAAAAATATATAATAACATTAAATTAAACATTAAATATCATGAAATGAATTATATTAACAAAATAACATTTATAATAGGAAATATATACACCACACAAAAGAAACGAGTGATGAATTTTCATATGTCTCCCAAAAATAAAAGAGAGTCTACAAATCCCTTACCTCAAGTCTCAAATTCCTTATTAAAAATTCGAAACTCCTGTATAATAATTATAAATTTACTATAAATATATTAAAAAACCATAATTATACGTATTTAAAATGATATATTATTTACTTCTGTCATTTTATTACCTGTTTATTAACAATTCCATTCTAAATCCATATTTTGGTTAAAACCCACTTTATTTTTTTATATGTTTTAATTTTTTATTTATGGTCCTCTTACATTGATCGTGGTACCATAATATAAATAATAATAATAACAAAATAATTATCATATTTATACATCAATTATACCTTTAAGATCAGTTATGAAAGGTGGTTTTGAGAAATGAAGTATGTTACAATCATGGAGGTGGTAGGTCGTACGTACATATGAGTAACTGTCATGACCTGTCCCCCAGGGCCCTTTCCGTGACTAGCCCAAGCATGCCTTCCATAGGTCAGGGGATGGTGACTAGAACCATAAAAGGATATCTCTAAAATTGGGAATGCATTGGCTTTTAACCTGCAAACTCACACAATCTAAGAACATAGTAAGATACAAGCACAAAGTAAACTATATAGTAAATAGGGTGAGTACAGTAAGTAAAGGCGCCAGAATACAAAACTAACTGGAAATTACAAGTAAAACTGAAAACATCTCCTGTGAACACCCACCAAGGATCTTACCTAAAGGGTAGGTACAACTCTTGAAAGGTTGTCTCTGTGGTTCATCTCGTCTAATGGTCTACCTCCGAGCGGCCTCCAGTCCTAGCACCCTCATCCTCGATCAATGTTGTCTATCGTCTTCCCCATACACAACAAGGTGCAGGCATAGCCCGTGTAGGGGTGAATATAACAATACTCAGTAGAGACCTCGAAACCCCCCGAATGTCTCTCAGAATCCACAGAGGATAATATACAAATAAAGACCACAATTATAAAGCACGAAGAAGCAATCAACCCTACTTAATTATATTCCCATACATATACCTAAGTAATCATGTAACCCAACTCATTTGAGAGGAACACATAGCCCAACTCTGTATCCCAAATCCCAACTGTTCCATGAAAGAACGAATGCCACATAGGTAGCACCACACAGAAGAATACCATAATGCTAAAGACTTAGCTCACACAAGGTATAACTTAAGTACAGAAGTATAGATGATTATATGTATTGCTAGATCATCTTACTTCTTCGATAATCTCTGCTATTGACCCACACATGATCTAAGATGACCCACACAGGATATGAAGATGACCCACACATGATCTGAAGATGACCCACATAGGATCTATAGATGCCGACTCACACAGGATCTGAAGATGAACCACACAAGATCTGAAGATGACCCACATAAGATCTATAGATGACCCACATAGTATCGGTGGATGCTGACCCACATAATATCCGATGATGACCCACACATGATCAGAATATTCTTCATGTATAGCTTGCTACAGGGTTCCCACACTAATCACGCTTGATTACGGTAGGATCCTCTCCTCAATACATTGGTCAATACTTAAAATTCCATTAATTACCATGAAGAATTATCACCAAGGTCTACCATGTCATAAGGGACTCAACGTGACAGACAACGTGTCAATTGGACGCCCGGTTTGTAAGTTATTAGTGTTTCCGTTCTGAGTGCCTGGTTGGATTTAGGTTCGATCCAACCCATCCAAACTCCAACTTTATCCAAAATTCAAGTGGAGTATACAAAAATTACTGTATTGATCCATGGATTTTGATGCCGCAGACAATTCGTCAAACAGACGCCCGATTCTCAAGATATGGCCAAAAAGGCGTATCCGGGTCATGCTGGGCCCAGGTCCGGTCCGACCCGGTCGGACCGACCCCGCCCGACCAGACCCGGTCCAAGCCCGCTGGACGGGGACCAATTGGCACAGCCCTATGTTCTCGGCCTGTGGCTGGGTGTGGTCCGCCATGGAAGGGCCCGCCCTAACTGCCACCTGAGGGAGGCGCCCCTGGGATTCCCGAACCGTCCAACTGGACCATTCAGTTTTGGCCAATACGGCGGTGCCACATGGTTCTACCTATTGGAACGTGAGACCCTCTAGAGCGGGTCCTGCTCTGAAATGTCGCAGCTGGAAAGGTTGCCGACCAATGCCTCTTTTAGAGGCGTGATGATTCCACTGCTCCAACCGCGATTGTTCGAGTGCTGGTCGCCCTCTGGGTGCACCACTGCAACCCTCCCCCCCCAAATCTCCGGCGACACAGTTGCACCGCTCGACTTCCACATGGCATGTCGGTATGTCGGCTTCCACCCTCATCTACCTCAAACAAAAATCCATGACCTCCTTCGGCATCACGGTTGTGCCACCACGGCCGACCGCCACCTGTACCCTACCGGCACCGGTCGCCGATGGACTTCTGCGGGTCATCTGGTGACCTCTGGTGGCCCGTTCTTCAATCTGAAGAAATAATTCTGTGTCCCAAGACATCACCTTTGCATCTATCCCATCAAGGTTGAGTTCTGCTCAAACCGAGGTTTTTCCAACAAAGAACACGTCAAACTACATAGTATCAGAGGGATCGGGCCTTGTTCATTTAGCCTACACCCTTTGCATTAGATCGATAACAAGCGGTTCATAGATTGAAAATAATGATTCATCATAAAGAACAATACGAACAATTCCCTAACTAAATCATTAGTTGGATATGGCTTGAGGAAGAGGATGAAGATGATGAAGACGCCGACGTTCGTCGCTCCTGCAACACGCTTCCAAATCACGCTCCAATGCCGGTTCAACGTTCTTGATCTAGAGAGATGTTCGTTCTTCGTTGGATCTTCCAAGTTTCTTCCACCAAGAGTTCTACAGCAAAATCCAAGGATATTTTCTAACCCAATTCAAAAACCAGGATAGGTGAGGAGCCCCTCCCCTTTAAGTTAAGTTATTAGATTTAACTTAACCATTAATGTTACCACATTAAAATAGGGGTTTCAAGGTCGGGTGGTCCCCACCACCAAATTCAAAAATTGGTGGAGAGATTTCAAATAAAAATAAATCTATTGTTTTATTTTTATTCCTCCGCAAAAACTGAGATTTCCAACTTCCACCGTCGATCTATTATGGTTGAAGGTGAAGGCTCTATTAAGCGAATATCGGCGCTGTGAGTTCAACGATGTCCCCAAATTTCAATTTCAAGCACTGGTTCGAAAGTTACAATTTCTCGATCGCATGTTAACTAAACATACCATATAGAAAGTTCAGAAATTCATTCCGGGAACTCTGGGCCTCAAAATCACATTCCTTCAATTTTCATAAACTCGTAATATTTTCATATAATTAAAAAAATTACATGAAAAATTCAGGGTCTTTACATTAATATTTACATTATTCAATGGACTTTGTGGAAAGTTATTAAGTGATATATTATATTTATAGAACTATGATAACATCATAAATACCATATTATTTCTTTAAATATACTTATACATATCATTCATGTGGTGTGGTGATGAAAATAGAGTCACATCGCTTCATGAAGGTGGTAGTCTATATGTACACAAATGATCTTATCATCTTTTAGTGAGTAAGAACATAATAAATAAAATGATATATTATCATTTTATAATGATAAATATGTCATGAATATAATAATTATTTAATTAATAGAATATATATATTTTTTAATTATTCCTTTTTATCTTACATGTAAATCATTTGTGAGAACAAATCACATTACTTCCCAAGGTGGTAGTCTTTTATACACATGAATGATGTTAACATATACTATATTGAATGGAAATAAAAAATTTATATATGATATAATGAATCAATATGTATAATTAAGTTATAAATATCATATATATACTTTATATTTATCATTACACCCAACCATGAGAGGTGGTGATGGAAAAACGAATGTCATGGTTCGAGAGGTGGTAGTCCTCCTTACACTTGGACGATGATTTCATAACTTATCTATTAGAAGTGGAGATGGTTATAGGAAATTAACTTAAAATAATAAAATATAATTATATTTAAGATAATATTATTCTTACATCACTATGTTTTAATAATAATTTAAGGTGGTGTAGGAATAAATAAAATAAAAACTGTCATTGAAGAATGTTGCCTCTTCTTTAGGTATCCATCTTAGGTTTGCACCAAAAGTCTTCCTAGGTCAGATTTAAGATCAAAATATGGATTATAAGATGAGAGGAGGGAATTTGGAAGGATATTTTGGTATGGATTTTATGAATAAAAGGTTATTGAATGTTATAATAAGAGAACAGATTGGGTGGCCTTTTATAAGTGAGGTGAGAGGCCCACTTGTAATTTTTGAAAACAAAAACGTTTACCACAGTAATTAATTTTTGTTGTTTTCAATATTTATTTTGGTAAAAGAATAAGTTGAATATTTTATATAATATTAGTTATCCTCATTCCCAATATTGAATCTATTTTTCCAAATTCAATTCACATAAGTGAAAACAAACTAATTTTAAATTAATCTCGTAGGCACAAGGAGAAAGCAAAATTTTAAAAAGAAATTTTTCAAAAGTTTATAATGTTTTTAAATTCAATTTCAATAATAATTTTTTTAAAATTAACTAAATTGTATTAGAATATATATAATTTAAATATATTTTCCTTAAAAATCAATTTTAAATATAATTTAACTTTATAAAAAATTTAAACAAAAATGAGGTTTTCAATTAAAATTCAATATTTTTAACTATTTATCAAAAAATTAATCATTTCATAAAATTATCAAAAATTCACCGTAAGATATTTTTTATGGTGATTTTAAAAATTAAATTTCTTTTTTCAAATATAGTTTCTAAAATTTTAAAAAAATATTTTTAAAATAAGTTTTCAAAAGGCGACAAAAAACGTTTTAGAAAAATATGGTCTTTAAGAATAAATTGAATTTATTCTCATCTCTTGTCTAGAAAACACGTAAAATGAATGTTAAAAGATTTATTGGATATATAATATATAAATATAATTAAAATAATTCACTTATATTTTTTATTAATTTATTAATGTAAAACATGTGTGTTTTCCTAAAAATAGTTTTTTAGAAAAATATTTCCTTTATTTTCAAATAGTTTTTATTTTAATTTTTAATTAATTGGTCACAAAATGATTCATTTTATATACATGTGAAAAACATATGTTTTCAAAATTATTTCTATATAATATAATATATCTATATCAATCATCTCTTTATCCCAACATCATTATGTCAAAATTAGGAAAATATTGATGGTAATATTTCCCATAATAATTTGTTTTTCATAAAATATAGCATTGTTGCTTAATAATTTTTCCAAACCATCAAAATTATTCAACATATTCTTTTCAATCCATAATGAAAAAATTATACTGAACAATACTTATATATATTTCATAATTATTGTATTTCAATACATTAATTATTTAATCATACGACTTCCTTCTCAAAAAATTAACTAGCATTTATAATCCTATTATTTAATACCTCATTACTTTCATATTTCATTCATAGTCTCTTCATTCTCAATAGAAAAACATTTACTCAGAAAAACCTACTTATTCCCTTGATGATTTTTCATCTTAGGACATCTATTTTTATAATTATCAGGCTTTCCACATTTTTAATATTTAACCATATATGATATCTTAGGAAAACCAATATTCCCATCCATTAAGATAATATAAGTTTTCCTTTTTCCTTGGTAATTATTTTATTTGTGTCCTTCTCTTCCACACTCAAAACATCTTCCTATTCCTTTTAGAAAATAACTTTTTTGATTCTTCCAACATTATTGAAATATAAGAACATGAATCTTATTTCCTCCTTGGTCTCCATTACCCATACTATCAGTGAACCATATTATTCTCTTCTTTGGTGATTCTGAGAGTTGGTTAAGGTTCATGTTGTTAATCATGTTTCATGATGTCTGATTAGGAATAATCACAATATATTTTACTCTAGTAATCATCCCATTTAGATACTCATCAGAAAATTATTTATCACACTCAATGTTAAACTGGTTCCTTCCAGCCCCCATAATTGGTCGGTCAAAATGAATTGAAGACCTTCATTTTTTTTATTTTGGATAATCCACCTTTCAAGGGGTGAGGTGGAACCCTTACAAAGCCTAAAGGCTTAGAGACAATTACATGACCCATAGGTCTTAGAGGGAATTACCCAGACAAGGTAACTTGGAACTGCTCCTCCCCTACATATGTTAGGATATCAACACACCACCTTTACAGGGCTGGTCGACAAGCTGTCCTATGAAAAGCTACACGGGCCTGGTACCGATGGAAAACCCATACCCTCTTATTCTTCTAAATATTATTAGCTCTGCTCTATTGAATGAGCCTACCATAAATCCTCATCTGAAGCCTTGTTCCTTATAGTCAAACTCATACCTCTGAATTCAAGTGGTTCTAAGGCCTTGAGGTTGCCCAAAGGCCTTAAGGTGGCCCAAAGTCCTTGAGAATAAACCTGTCTGAAGGCCTTGGGTTCCCCAAAAGTCTTGCAGAACCTGAGGCCCAAACCGGTGGCCCAAAAGCCCAAATGGATAAATAGTCCCAGATACAAAAGTACAGAATAATGCCTACTACTGTACTGCTATAGTAACCTAGAAATAAACCTCCACCCAGATTTGATCTTGGGTCTCTTGGATGCACCTAACGAGTCCTCACCAACCGGGCTGAGGCTCGTGTGCTCCCCATAATTGACTAAAATGAAAAATCATAGTGTGAAAAACAATAATCATTGTGCAGAATCACATAATTTTGAAAATCACTTATAATATATATAAATCATGAAACCATGTTTTAAATTTATAAAACCACAGGTTTATAATAGATCATTATTATTTATCATCTATTTAAATCATTCATTATGTTTCATAAAGAGTATGTGAACTTCCAAATCAAATCCTTTAGGAGGGTCAAACTAGATGTGTAGAAAAACCATTTATCCTATACTAGGTGATGCTTGAATCTTTCTCAATGTAAAATTTTCAGAGTTATTACCACTAGGTACTTCTGTTCTAGAGCCACATCCACTTGTAATATCTAGACAAGGTTGAATTTTTTTGGAAACCACTTGATCTATCCTATACCAAAATTAAAGTACATTTTTATATAATTTGACACATCATTGGACTTATCCTTAGAGACATATCTAGATCTATCATTAGAAATATCCCTAGGAATATCACTAATTTTTTCTCATTCTAGTTTCTAAAGGTTAACAAAAACATTCCTCTGATACCTACTATAAAGACCTAGGAATCTCATATATAGATATTACATAATCATAGATGAATATTCAATAAATTATACAAACACATGCCTGAGGAAAACAATAGTTTAGTGCCTTTGGAAATATAAAACACAGTATTCTTAATTCTTGGAATATCTTAAATTCCACCAATAAAGATCTTCACCCTTAATAATCCTACTTAAAAACCATTCTTGGTTACCTGGGAAGAGGACACGAAATAAAGGGTGAGATTAGATGCACATTAAGAAAAAACAAGGAATATATGTAACCATAACATGATCATATGGGTATGATAACATGAGAATAAAATTTGAAAAAAATACCCTACATATGCGAGATCATAATATTAGGTCATTCCATAGAGATTGGTCATTTATAACACATGAATCATTAGGGAATCGAAGAACATGATCCATGAGATCATAACCATGGAATATGACATAAAATTGTGGCATATACACCATTATGTAAAATATTATGTCAAGGGTACCCAGTAATACATTCATAACATGTTAGGCTTGGGATAAACACCCATGTACCTGATTTGGGATTAGGATAACCTCTTGTGTACCCTCGTTCAGGCATGGAATAACCTCTAATGTACCCTTTGAGATTATATAACATTAATTAATACCCAATTAATTAGAGGGGGATATAGGTCCCAACCTTATTGGTTATAATGTAACCACAATCCTTGATTATAACCAAACCACTATCATACAATGACAATCATACATGTGTATTCCACAGGATGATAATATGTTCATTATATTCGAAACCGATGAAATGAAATGGATTTCATAAACATTTCATCATAACATAACCTGTAGAAAAGAAATAGTGTTTATAATCATTTCACTATTTTATCAAGGCATAACCCATGAAAATATAAGAGGGTTTCATAATCATTTTATCATGGTATAAAACATGGTATAGAAATGAGTTACATATACAAATTTTCATCATAAACTATCCACAAAGAGAATAAGAATGGTATAATTGGATCATAACCCAAGTAAAGCATATGTAACACCAAAGGATGCTATCATATATGAAAAATGATTTTGAAACATCAATTGGAAAATTTATTAAATAAAATAACCTTTATTTAAAAATAAAATTTTAAAACATAAAACATTTTCAAAATCTTTTATTTATAAATAACACTGAAAACTTATAAATAATGCTTTAAAATCATTTAAAATATTTATTATGAAAAATATCATTTCCACTTTAAAAACACTTTTTAAACATAAACCATTTGGAAAATAATTTTATTTGAAAATAACCTTGAAAATATATAATGTAATATTCAAATCAAATAATTCTCAAGACTAATGAAAATTCAATTCCTATCTTACATGTTAAAATAAATATTCCTTTCACATTTTTGGTAAAATCTATATAGTAATTGTTTGGAAAATGTCCTGAATATTCCTTTAAAAAAATTAAAAATTAAAACATGGGGAAAATATCTTTAATAAATAATTTTATGAATGTTAAAAAAATTTGACTACATTTTTAGAAAACATGATTTTTTAAAAAAAGGTGTTCTCTATAGATTTGAGAAATAGATACAATTATTTTTAAAAGAAGTATTTTTGAACTCTAGAGTGCATAAATAGATGAAAATTAATGGAACATATGCATTCTCATGAAATAAATGTTGGATAATAAAATTTATGAGTTTCATTATAAATTGATCATAAAATTGCATCATTAGAAGCATAATCATAAATAATCCTGATAAACTGTGAGATTGAAACATAAAACACTTACTAATTTGGTAACATTAAAATGTAAGGTACATAAAGAAAGAAATATAAATGATACAAAAAATATATTTATTATAAATTAATTCAATATATTACATGTCAAATGGGTGGTATATACACCTCCTAAAAGGAGATAGGTGCATAACATAACATATGTCTCAAGGAAAGAAAATTGATAAACAAATCCCTTATCACTTTGGTAAATTTTTAACCGAAAACCCCATGAAAGAGATATCCTAAAATGGATATTTAAATAATTTTTTAAGTAATATAATCATGAAATTAATTCATTTTTAGTATATACACTATATTAAATAAATATGTGGTGAATCTGGCACGTGTCTTACAAAAGTAAAACTGTGAGATAGAAATCCCTTATTGCTTCATTAATATTTTCATTTTCAAGAACTAATAAAGAATAACATAAAATTAAACTGAAAAAATCAATAAAATAATTATATTAAAGATATAACATATCAAACATTAATTATATACACCAAGAAAAGAAACAAATGGTGAATTTGCCTATGTCTCTCAAAAATAAAAGAGAGACTAGACATCCCTTACCTTAAGTCTCGACTTCCCTTATACATGTTAGAACCTCCTATATAATAAATATAAGTTTATTATTAATGTATAAAATAAAAATAATTATATATATTATACCATATATGATTTACTTTTGTCCTTTGATTACCTGTATATTAAAAATTCCTTGTCAAAGTCAAATTTCGTGTAATAACCGCTTTATTTTTCATAAATGTTTTGATTTTATATTTTTAGTCTTATTAATTTGATCATTTTTTAATAATCTCAATAATAATAATCAAGAACTAATTATAATATTTATAAATAAGTTACACTTTAAATTCCTATCATTAAATATGGTTTTGATAAATGTTGTACGTTACAATCATGGAGGTGGTAGGTTGTACATATACAGGAGTAACATTTCAATTTTTCAATGATAATTATGAAAAAGTTCTATGAAATTTATTATATTTAAATAATTACCATAATATAATATATACCATATTATTTCTTTAAATATAATTATAAATATCATCTGTGTGGTGTGGTGATGAAAAGAGAGCCGTATCACTCTGTGAAGTCGGTAGTCCACACATACTTAAACAATGTTATAATCTTTCAATGAGTAAAGAGGTAAGAAATATAATGAAATTTTATCTTTTCATAATGATGAATATTGTATTAATATCATAAATATTTCATGTATATCATATATATTTATTTAATTTATCCTTATTGTCTTCTATGTAAAGGGTTAATGAAAATGAATCACATCACTTCGCGAGGCAATAATCTTCCATACACACGAATAACATTATCATATTTCGTAGGAAATGGAAAGTAAAAAAGGTATATATGATATAATTAATAAATAGGTATAATTATGTTATAAATATATTTTATATACTTTATATCTATCACCATACCTAATCATGAGAGGTGGTAATAGAAAAATGAATGACATTGGTTTTCAAGGCGGTAGTCAGCCATACACATGAACGATGATTTCATAACCCATTTTATAGAAGTAGAGATGGTTTTAGGTAGTCAAATTAACATAAAAAACTAATTATATTTAAGATAGGTATGTTATTATATAATCATGGTTTAATAATATTTGAAGGTGGTGGATGAAGAAATAAAATAAAAATGCTCGTTGAAGAACATTACCAATTTATTAGGTACACTCCTTAGGTTTGCACCAAAAGCCTTTCTAGATTTGATTTATGCCCAAAATTAGGGTTCTAGGATACCATGAAGGATATTGGGAAGTTATTTGGTCATGTATTGACCAAACCAAAATGGATTTTGTCATGACCCGTCCTCGGGACCCTTGCCGTGACTACCCCAAGCCCACCTTCCAAAGGCCAGGGGCTGGAGGCTGGCACCAAAGGCATAAACCCCTAAGCTGGGAAGGTAATAAATTTATAAAAAGTAAACACACACAATAAGAGTACACAATTGGAAGCAAAACACTAAGTAAAAATGCATATAGGAGAAGTGCTGGAAAGTAAAAGGGGCCGAAAATACAAGCCCAACAGCAAAGTACAGGTACAACTGAAAGCAAGTACAACTGAAGAAAAGTAAAACAATTACTGGGTCATCCTCTGAGGTTCCTACCTGAAGGGTAGGTACATATGGAATCCTCAGTAATCTTGTCTGTCTGTCTACTCCATGTACCATCACACCGAGTGGTCCACCTCTAGGTACCATCCAGTCCTGTTACTCTCTGCCTCAGTCATCGCTGCCCGTCATCTACATCAAACACAACGAGGTGTGGGCATAGCCCGTGCATGAGTGATTATAACGATACTCAGTAGGGACCCCGAGACCCTCAAGGTCTCAAAAAATCCAATAAGTATGAACCAAAAAGTATGGAATCAAAAGATAACAATTACTTAGGTATATTCCCAAACATATACCTAAGTTATCTAATAAACCATCTCAATCATGAGGAAAACACAAAAGTCATTGACTCAGTTCAAAACCAGGATTTTATTCTTGGGTGGAAACATGTAACACTCCCAGTGAAATTTTTAAAACCTCATCTACTGGTGTACTCCTCCTCTATAGAGTACTTTGGGCCACCCGCGTCACACAGAGGCGCTTTCCACTATCCTGGACTACTGTGGTACTCCTCCAGTCGAGTACCATGGGTCTGCTGCATCACACAGAGGCGCTCCCCACTGTGGGTCTGCCGCGTCACACAGAGGTGCTCCCCCTTGTATCCTGCTGAGGTACTTCTCCTATCAAGTACTGTGGGTCTGCCGCATCACACAAAGGTGCTCCCCACTGTGGGGCTGTCACATCACATAGAGATGCTTACCACTGGTCTAGTTGAAACTCTCTAAGTCGAATGGTCGGCAGTCGTCAGGTATCATCCAACTTCTAGGTATCCATACTCTGCTTTCTTTGATTAGATAGGATCCACTCCACGAGCTACTGGTTGATACTCCAACTATCACAAAGTCCCAAGTAGAAGTATCTCAAAGGTCCGCCTTATCATAGGGGTCTCAATGCAACTAACGGTGCATCAATCGGCTGCCCGGTCGGTGAGTTATTGGCATTTCCATTCCAGGGGCCCGGTTGGATTTTAGGTTCAAACCATCCTAACCATACCTCAACTATGTCTAAACCTCAAGTGGGGTATGCCAAAAGAACCATTTTCTCTATTTTTTCTGTCACCATAGACTGTTCATCGATCAGACACCCATAACCCACGTTATGGGTGAAAAGGTGTAAAATGTGTTCAGACTGGGGTCTGACCCAGCCCAAAGGGGCGGCCCAGCCCAAGGGGGAGGCTTGGCCTGAGGGCAGACCGACATCCCTCCTTGGGTTCGGCCCGACGGCCCACATGGGGTCCGGCCCGACAGCCCATGCTGGGTCTGGCCCGGTGGCCCGACGACTTGTGGGTACGCCTAATCCACGTCCAGGGGGGAAATCGCGCACCCCCTGTCACCCGAACGGCAGAGCCATTCAGGTGGGAACCCAAACTGGTGCCACCTGGAGCTGGTCCAGATCATGTGGGACCCGTTGGTTCCCGCTCCTCCCGGCTGGTCTAGCAGCCAGCCGCTCCGCATCGCCGGTGGCCGGCCCAATTTCGGCCTTCTCTACCCTTCCACTGCAGTTCTGCTCCAACGCGTGACGTGTCGGCGCTGCGCCCCTATGCTGCAGCCCACCCTGGCCATGACTCTACTCCTCCGTGCGGCGCGACGGTGCCGTGCCCTTCCTTTGCAGCCCGGCCTGTCCATGACCCCCTTCTCCTCTGTGGCCTGACCTGGGCGTCATTGCTCCACCACGGTCTGTCGGCTGTAGTCCGCTCCTCTAGTGGTATTATTGCGCCGCTACCATTGTCATCAAGGGATGAAAAACAGGGTGGGTTGGGACGTGTTTGTTCGGCCCATTCCCTCCGTGTTAGGGTGGTAACAATCGTCCTCAAATAGAACAACTAATGATGAAGAACAACGGGTAAAACTCAATCATAAAACAACCCCTACCTCATTTGTCTTTCGTTGACTGTGGAAGAAGAGTTTGGAGAAGATGAAGTCGAAGACGACGTCGTCGATGTTCTTTGTGGGCGATGATTTCATCCCTCGACCGAAGGTTCTTCATTGGAAGAAGAAGTGTCTTTCATCCTTCAGTGATCTTTCATCATTGGAGCGTTATTCTCCTTCCCAAAGCTCCACCAAAAGAATATGCCAACAAAATTAATGGGTTAAGATAACACATTATTTAATTGTTAACCAAAATATTCCAAAGATTTAAAATCAATTAATTAATGTTCCATTAATTAAATTTTGTGGTTTGGCACATTTATGAGAGAAGTTCAGGGGTTTCCCCCACTTATGGAGAGTTCAAGGGATTTAAATCCCGTGTGGTCGCCACCTCTTTAATTGCTAAGAGATGTTTAGAACTCGGGTGGGTCCCACCACCATAACCTCTCATGGGAGGTTATGGTGTGGTGGCCCCTCCCTCTAACCTCCTCTTGGAGGTTTTAACCACAAAATAAATAAAAATAAGCTAACACTTTTTTTTATTTAATTTTATTAAAAACCCAAAATCTAACTTCCATTCTCGAATAATTGTCGTCAAGGTGAAAGTCTTCTTAAGCGAATACCAGCACTGCGAGTTCAATAGTGCCCTCAGATTTCAATTCCGAGCACGGGTTCAAAAGTTATAAAATTATGCTCGTACGTTTATTGAACGCACCCAAAAGAAACTTCATAAAATTGATTCCGAGCACACCGAGCCTTGGAATCAAGCGCCGTAAATTTTTGAGAACTCGTAAAAATCCCATGAATTTAAGAAAAAAATTTTCCAAAGAATTTATATGTCTTTACATTCTCCCCACCTTGGGGATTTACGTCCCTGTAAGATACGACTTGAACTAAGGGAACAAATGGGCGTACTGAGCACGCATCTGAGCCTCCCGCTCCCATGTGCTCTCCTGGAGGTTCCCATGCTGCTAACGAACGTGCACCAGAGGTATCGACCATCCACGAAGGACCCGCTTCTTTCGATCCTTGATCTCCACCAGAATCTTCGGGAAAGTCTCCCCATCATCGATGTCCAACTCTCCATGGTCTATGATGTGGGAAGGGTTGTTCACATATCTCCTCAGCTAAGATATGTGGAATACGTCATGCACCCGGTGCAACTGAGGTCAATCTTCGAGAACCATCGTGCTCCCTTGAGCTGGTCAAAGATGTCGTTAATCCTCAGGAGTGAGTACTTGTTCTTCACGGTCACCTTGTTTAGGCGACGGTAGTCGACACAAAGCCTCAATCTCCCATCCGCCTTCTTGGCGAACAGAATCAGGGCTGCCCAGGGAGAAACACTGGCCCGAATGAATCCATTCCCCTACAAGTCCTCCAGCTATACCCGCAGCTCGCGAAGCTCAATGGGAGCCATCCGATATGCTTGAGTAGATATTAGTGTCATCTCGGGGTACATGTCAATGTAGAAGTCCACCTCTCATTGAGGAGGTAGTCCTTGAACATCGTCACGGAAAACATTTGCATACTTTTCCACCACTACAGGATAAGTCAGACTCTCCATATCAACTGATCCGAGGGTAAGGAAAGAAAACTGGTGAGAGATCGGTTGCACCGTCCTCTGATTATGTCCTTCATGTGCTGCAAAGGTTCCCTTATCGCCAGTGAAGGTAAACCTGGTCCCATCCGTGCGGACACACCACACTTTTTTCCTAATACAGTCAATCTGAGCATGAACCATTGATAATCAATCTATACCCAAGATGACGTCGTAAGGCCTCAACACTGCTACGAGGAGATCCCATCGGAAGCTCTCGTCTCCTAGAGTAAGCTCACACTACCAGCACCGATGCGTAATTGTCGAGTCTGCTCCCATAGGAGTCTCTAGCCATAAGGATTGAGCCAACGACTCCATCAGAATCTCTGAGCTCTGAACGAGGGAAGTTCCTATGAGAGAGTGACTGACACCTGTGTCTATAAGAACTGCATCTAAGGTGGAGTAGACACAGATCATACCTAGAATCATCTCTGGAGTGTCATGGTCGTATGCCGTAGCTTTTTGATGAAAATCTCTCCCCTGTCCACCTGCTCCCTGCGGTCAGGGTGGTCCTCCTAGTGGTAGTGGTGGTAGCACCTCATAACGTCGTCCACCCCCACCTGCATGAACAAATCCTCTTCCACATCTGCATGCTCCCTGCAGAATGTCTCGATTGAACCTCTTCCTCTTCCTGGGAGGTCCCTCAACTGCATGCTGATCATCTGAACGATGGGTCGAACAGTCACAAGCCATGTGATCCTACCCGCCGCATGAGTAGCACTGTCTGCTCATGGCGTATATGTCACTACCCCAGGTGCCCTGTACAATATATCCTGAGTCCTACGGTCATCCACCTGTGGGTCTGGTCCTCTTGGACCTCTGCGTCATCTGTCTACTGCCAGATGTAGAAAACTCCTCTGCATGTCGACTAGTAGTGGGTCTCACTACTGGTGACTGCTCCACAAGGATACTCTCCACTAGGAGGGCTCTCTCTAACACCCCTGCTTGCGTCGGGATGCTAAGGGAGATCATCGAGGCTCTGATCTCTCACCTGAGCCCCTGCTCGAAGGTCCGAGCCCTGAAGAATGGGTCCCGTACCATATCTGTGGAGTAGCATGAGAGGTCGGTGATCCTCAATGAGTACTGTGCTACTGTCGTGCTGCCCTACTACAGATGAAGTATCTCATGTATCCATACTGCTCGTAGGGTCGCTGGAACAAACTCCACCCGGAATAGGCTCTCGAAGTCTGTCCAGAGTAGTGTCGCCTCGTTATGCACTTGGAGCATCAGGTTCCACCATCTTCCTGCTGCTACCTCAAGGAGACTTGTAGCAAGGATCACCATGAGGAATTCTGGTGTCCCAACCAGCTTGAAGACTCTCACCACAGCCTCCAGCCAATCCTCAACCGCATGTGGGTCTATCTCTCCCCAGAACCTGTGTGGCCTCTGGCATTGGAACTCATGCAACGTGCTGAAGTAGCGTGCATATTCTACTACTGGGGATAGTGGTATCAGTGGCCCAACAGAAAGTGGTACTGCCGGTGCCTCAGCTGGTAAAGGGCCCTGAATCGAGGCCTCGTCGCTCGGTGGTATGTTAGAGCATATGAATCTCGGGGCTCTATGGGGAGGCATCCTGAAAGAAAAAGATGCGACATGGTCAAAAGATTATACCTCGTGAGATGAACTGGTTGAGCGGGCTTAATAAAACTTAGGAAAACTCACACGCAATCAGTGTTTTCGTGCACTAAGTCAGAAACCAGTAGTCAGGGTCCTTGTGTATGGATACGCCGCTTGCCCGCACCAAGACTGGACTCCCTGAACTAAAAAATACATTTATTAAGATAAACACTATTTCTTCACAAAAAATAAATATTAGAGTCCTAAGTTCTACAGTAGAACCGAATCCTCTAAAACCAATTTTTCACAACCCGTACTCAGGACCCGTGCCGTGACTACCCCAAGTGTGCCTTCCATAGTCCAGAGTCTAGCTACTAGCACCAAATTTGTAAATCCCTATGCATAGAAGGCATTCCTTTTATAAAATGTAAACACACATAATCAGTGTACACAAATGGAAGAAAAACACTAAGCAAAACTGCATACAGAAGAAGTACTGGAAATTAAAAGTGGCGGAAATACAAGCCCAATAGTAAAGTATAGGTACAACTGAAAGCAAATACAACTGAAGAAATGTAAAACAGCTACAGGTTTATCTTCTGGGGTTCCTATCTGAAGGGTAGGTACAGATGGCCTTCTCAGCACTCCCGTCTATCCGTCTCCTCCGTGTACCGTCACACCGAGTGGTTCACCTACGGGTACCGTCTAGTCCTTCTACTCTCTGACTCATTCAGCGCTGTCCATCTTCTGCATCCAACACAACGAGGTGCGGGCATAGCCCATACAGGGGTAGGTATAACGATACTCATTAGGGACCCCGAGACCCTCAAGGTCTCAAAAAATATAACAAGGACGAACCACAATGTATGAAATCAACGGATAACCATTACTTAGGTATATGCCCATACATATACCTATGTTATCTAATAACCCATATCAATCATGAGGAAAACACAAAAGTCATTGACTTAGCTCAAAACCAGGATTTTATTCTAGGGTGGTAACATGTAACACTCCCAGTCAAACTATCGAAACCTCAGCTGCTGGTGTACTCCTCCTCTATAGAGTACTGTGGGCCAACCGTATCACACAAAGGCACTTCCCACTATCCTGGAATGCTGTGGTACTCCTCTTGTCGAGCACCGTGGGTCTGCTGCGTCACACTGAGGCACTCCTCATTGTGGGTCTGCCGCATCACACAGAGGCGCTCCCCCTCATAGCCTGCTGAGGTACTCCTCCTATCGAGTACCATAGGTCTTCCGCGTCACACAGAAGCGCTCCCCACTGTGGGTCTACCGCGTCACACAAAGGTGCTTCCCACTGGTCTAGTCGAAACACTCTGAGTCAAAAGGTCAGCAGTCGTCAGGTATCAGCCAGCTACTAGGTATCTATACTCTTCTCACTTGTCTCTAGGAGGATCCGCTCCACGAGATACTGGTCGATACTCCAAATGTTACGAAGTCACAAGTAAAAGTATCTCAAATGTCCACCTCGTCATAGGGGTCTCAACGCAACAGACGATGCGTCAATCAGATGCCCGGTCTGTGAGTTATTGGCATTTCCATTCCAGGGGCCCAGTTGGATTTTAGGTTCAAAACAACCCGAATGTACCTCAAATGTGTCCAAAACTCAAGTGGGTTATTCCAAAAAGAACCTCCTTACTCTAATCATTCCATCACCATAGACGGTTCTTCGATCAGACACCCGTAGCCCATGTTATGGGCGAAAATGTGTAAAATGTGTTCAGATTGGGGTCCGACCTGGTCCGCGAGTCTGTCCCAGCAGAAAGGGGTGGTCCGACCCGAGGGGGTAGCCCAACCCGAAGGTGGCATGGTAGCCCACGCTGGGTCCGGCCTGGTGGCCAGGCGGCTTGCAGCTCCACTTAAGCTACGTCCAGGGGAGAAACCGCGTGCCCCCTCGCTCCCAAACGGCAGAGCCGTTCGGATGGGAACCTAAACCGGCACCACTTGGCGCCGGTCCAGATCAGTTGGGACATGTTGGGTCCCGCTCCTCCCAGATGGACGAGTGGCCCGCCTCTCCACATTTCCAGCAGCCGGCCCGATGCCAGCCACCTCTTCCCTTCCACCGCGGCCCGGGCGGGCCGCAGTTCTGCTCCACTGCGCGGCGCGTCGGTGCTGCGCCCCTCCAACGCGCCCCACCCTGGCAGCAACTCTCCTCCTCCATGCAGCGCGATGGTTCCACGCCCTTTCACCGCGGCCCGGCCTGGCCACGACCTCCTTCTTCTTTATGTGGTACAACGATGCTGCACCCTTTCTACGACCTGACGACCTTGCACCGTTGGTTTCTTCTCAGCTGACCCGTTGCCGGCCGTCGTTGCTCCGCCACGGTCCGTTGGCCGCAGTTTGCTCCTCCGACAGTATTGTTGCACCTCCACCATCATCATCAAGGGAAGAAAAATAGAGGGGGTCAGGCCATGTTTGTTTGGCCCTTGCCCTTCGTGTTAGGGTGGTAACAATCGGCCTCAATGATCAAAACTAATGATGAAGAACGGAGGGTAAAACTCAATCATAAAACAACTCCTACCTCGTTTGTCGTTCGTTGAATGTGTAATGAGAGTTAAGAGACTACGATGTCGAAGCCGAAGTCATCGGCATTATTCATGGGCGATAGTTTTGTCCCTCGACAGAAGGTTCTTCATTGGCAGAAGATGTTTCTTTCATCCTTCAGTGATCGTTCTTCGTTGGAGCGTTATTCTCCTTCCCAAAGCTCCATAAAAAGAATATGCCAAAAAAAATAATGGGTTAAGCTAACCTAATATTTAATAGTTGGGAAAAATATTCAAAAGATTTAAAATTGATTAATTAATGTTCCATTAATTAATTTGTGTGGTTTGGCACATTTATGGGAGAAGTTCAAGGGTTTCCCCCACTTATGGAGAGTTCCTAGGGTTTAAAGCCCATGTGGTCCCCACATATTTAATTTCTAAGAGATGTTTAGACCTCAGGTGGGCCCCACCACCATAACCTCTCATGGGAGGTTATGGTGTGGTGGACCTTACCTCTAACCTCCTCTTGGAGGTTTTAACCACCAAAGAAATAAAAATAAGCTAACACTTTATTTTTATTTAATTTTATTAAAACCCCAAAATCTAACTTCCGTTCTCGAACAACTAACGTCGAGGTGGAAGTCTTATTAAGATAACACCTGCGTTGCGAGTTCAATGGTGACCTTATATTTCAATTCCGAACATAGGTTCAAAAGTTATAAAATCCAGCTCATATGTTTACTGAACATACCTGAACAAAACTTCAGAAAATTGATTCTGGAAAACCGGGCCTCGATATCAAGATCCGTAAATTTTTGTGGACTCATAAAAATCCCATGAATTTAAGAAAAAAAAATTCCGTGGAATTTCTGGGTCTTTACAGTTTTAAGGTGTGAATAAGAGAAGAGAGGGGCTGGCCTTTTATAAGTGAGGTGAGTGGAACACTTGTAATATTTCAAAAGGGAAATGTGTACCCATATTTTTCACATTCAAAAAGCATATTAAATGGGGTATTATAGAGAAATATACATTATAATTTTTAAATATTTTCATAAATTACGTTTTATACTGGTTTTTAGGTCATTTTAACCCTTATCTTTTTAGTTTAACTCCCCCTTGTAAACCCATTTTTACATTAACTGTGATAATTAATTTTTACTGTTTTGATTATCATTTTTGTTAAAAAACTAAGATGAAATTATTTGGAAATATAAATTATTCTTTATCAAAATATGGAATCCGTTTTTTCAAATCTAATGCTCATAAGTGAAAAAAATTAATTTAAAATTAATCCCATAAATGAGATGAGAAAACTGCTTTCAAAAGATAAAATGTGAAAAAATATACACTATTTTTATATCCAATTTAAGATGAAATTTATTAGAATGAAATAAATGGGATTAAAATATATATAATTTAACAAAATTTATTTTAAGAACAATTTAAAAAATAACATTACTTTATAAATAATTTAAATGAAAAGGAGGTTTTCAATTAAAATATGTATTTTCATTATTCATCAGAGAATTAATCATTTAATAAACTTACCAAAAAATATCCTTAAGATAATTATGAAATTATTATTTCAAAAATTAACTTTATTTTCTAAAATAAAAATTATAAATGTGTTAAAAGTTTGTTTAAAAATAATTTATCAAAAGGAGACAAAAGTGTTTTTTCAAAAAATAACGTTTTTAAGTGTAAAACTGCATTTATTCTTACCTATTTTCTTAAAAACACATAAAATGAATGTTAAAAATTTATTTAATATATAATATAAAAATTTCATTAAAATAATTCTCAAAATGTTTTTTGATTAATTTATTGATGTAAATGTGTTTGTTTGCATAAAAATAGTATTTTCTTAATAATATTTCCTTTATTTTCAAATAGTTTTATTATATTTTTTAATTATTTTACACCAAAGAATTCATTTTATATACATACGTATATCATATATTTTCATAATTTAGTTAATACAATCATACCCTTCATTCCAATGGCTAGGTGATAACTATCATATTAAATAATAATATTTTAATAATATATGAACTTTCCTTTAAACACAATGTTGCATGTATCTCATAAAAATTATGGTGTTGTGTGTATCAAAAAATATCAAAAATATTAAATTAGTTTGAAAAAAACATTACATAAAATCTCATTGTTTTACAGTACCAACATTGAGAGGGCGGAGGGGAGAATCAGTGGGTTATGAATCATGAAATCTCAATAAATGTTATTCCCAACATTAGTCAGTATAATTATATATCAATATTGGTGATGCGATGATGAGAGTTAGAGTGAGAAAGAGAACACATGGAAAAGGGTTTTTATAAGTATCAATCACACTTGTTATCAGGTCTCTAATCCGTGCTGTGTAGTGGTTATGATATTGCAATCCACAGACTTATATTATTACTAATATGAATTAGGAACATGGTAAGGGATGACCCTAAAATATAATTGCAAGAAATTAAAACAAGTTCCAATATTTTTATCGATATTTACTTCCAAAACTCAAGTGAATTTAAAATTTGGATCACATGTGCACCCTTAATATTCTCTTAAATATTAGATAAAATATCTCTGGAATGGGAGTTCATTTTTCCTATAGTTTCACCTCTTTTTATTAATTTTTATAGGAATATAACCTTATATTTACAGATATCACTTGCATTATTGTGTGATTCACTTCATTATGGTGTAATTTATATATCCAAAAGATATAGAAATAGAATCTTATAAATCTCATATCACCTTTAATAAAAATCTGGGCATAGAATGATATGTTACATTATGATGAATCTAAAATAATCTATAACTAGTAACCCACCATATTCTTGTAAATTAGTGTATTGCATAATGGCTAGTGTATAATGATTATGTTTCATAAAATACTCTACAACCAGTGACACAAACAATTTTCAAGGAATGGGTCATTGTGGTGTCTCTTTATCCTTTATGGTTTGAATCTGTCACGAACCAAATTGGGTCTCCAACCAGTCAACACCCGACCTGATCCATGGTAAGGTTTGAAAGGTGTTCCCAATCCCCACAGACAGACACAAGTTCTCGGGTATTAAAAAGTAAACTTTGTAATGATTTACCCAAATATGTAAAAATATAAAACAACCAACAAAAGAAACTAAACCATAACTTGAAGTCACAACCAACCATGACTTTAACCAATAACCAGAATTTGAGTTACATATTTAAACTAAAAATCAATAAACAACTACCACTATGTAGGGTGACAACATCCCAACTCAAAACCAACACATGGAAAGAGCACACCACCCTCAAGCCTTCTACACAATGTTGTGCCAAGAAGTCATATAGTAACCTAAACCACCACTTCCAAAAACATTACATTTACCTATATCAGACATATCCAAATCTACTTATACCCATAGATTTAATTAGGGTGTGAGATAATTACTATTAGGGTGCCACAAAGAAAATATTCCACAAATAAATATTAAATGAAAAATATACTTGCAAGTTTAACAAACGAAAATAAATAAATGCTTATTTTTTTAATGAAAATAGTTTTAAGGACAATAAAATTTAAGAAAAAAACTTAAATTAAAACACACACACAGACACACACTTACTTTTAAGATAACCAAAAAGTTACATCGTTTGCCCATGGTGAGCATAAAGTAAACAAGGATTACCAAATATAGATAGGCCCTATAGGTACTAGCGAAAAGTGGGACCCTAAAACATCACATCTTAGTGAAAAGTGGTATAGGAACCATGAAAACATGAATTATCATGCACAAGACAATAGTAGGGAAACAACCAATAACCTATTGGTGTCCAATCAACATCCTAATATTTAGTTAGTGTTGTAATCTTCAATCCAGATGAGTGAAACTGGGATAATGCCACTTCTGTATCACTAGCACACTATTCCTAGTCTACCCACCTGGTACTCGAGCCTCCCATTTGTGGTCAAAAGGTTCCAAGTCATTGTCACATGTCATAGTCAAATAAACAAAGAAAACAAGGAGATACCAATACCCAATACCACACTTTCACACATGAATTCCCTTTTGAAATAATAAATACACAAAAAACCATTCAAAACTCAATCGACATCACTTACAAAATCAAATAAAACAACTATACAGTTAAAATTACCATTTAAATGATTAAACCATCCACGAGAAAATTTATTAAAAAGTTTTCAAAATGTGTTGCATGACTCAAAATACCAAAACTCACTCAGAACGTCTTTTATAACTAAAAGCACACTGATACCACACCAAAACAAAACAACATCACTTACACATTTTAAAAAACTAACTGCAAAATATATAAAACCCTAATAAATAGTTCATCATGATTTTCCATAGATAAATACACTCATATTGCATAAACGTGCTACTAAAAAAATAAATTCACATTAAATCTCAAATAAAACTAATTTTGTACCATTTAAACTAAGTAATAAATATTCTAAATTAATATAATAATAAACCTAACTCTTCAAGAAATACTTATACACAGAATCACATACCTTGGTGTAGAAAAACTTCATGAATTGTTGTGGAAACTCCACCGCACATCAAATGCACCTCAGACCACACGAATAGACCCTAAAATAAGGTATCAAACCATTTGAATCAACATAAAACCAATTTAAACTCTAAAACCAAACCCAATAACCTCCAAAATGGAAGAAATGAACAACCGAAGAAGAACTCACCTGCAACGAGGGTAAGAGAGGATGTCAGAGCAAGATGAAGAGTACCAGAAGTGGGTCGCACTGTATGGAGTCTTCCTGGAAGGAGGTGCGACCATGGGAGCTGTGTGAAGTGGGTAGGATGGTAGGCGTAAGGAATATCACTGGGATGGGAGGATGGTGTTGGTCAGAAATTCTAGAGGAAGAGAGCAAGGGAAGGACCGTCGGTTAAGAGAGGCCATGGGAGGGAGGAAGGTCCAGCACATGCAGGTAGGGTTTGGGAGTGCTGTAGCGTGATGCCACCAATGGAAAGGGGGAAGAACAAGTGGAAAAGAAAAAAGAAAAAAAGATTTTTTTTTGAAATAAAATCCTAAAAAAAGTCTTAAACCAATAGAAAAATGATAATGAAAATAATAATAATAATATGTTAATAGTCTTAAAATCATGACAATAATAACAAGAGGTTAATAATTTAAATTTCAATAAAAACATTATTAATACCAATAATGAAAAAAACTAATAATAATAATAATAATAATATTTTTCTTGATAATAATCATAATAGCTTAATAAAATATTAACAATACGAATAATATTTTTGCATTAATAATAATAAATTAATTAAAATATTAACAATAACAAAAATAATAATAACATTCTTAAACAATGTTATCACTATTTTATTATCAAAACAACTCTTAATTCACTTTATTTTTCTTATTTTGTTGTAAACTCACTTTATCATTCATCCCCTAAATTAATTACTTAATAATATATTTTTTGAACATCGAGCCATCTACACGGTGACCTGGTGAAGCTGCACGGCTTTGACCATACCTTACCCATGCGTTGGATGAGAGTAAGCCCAAAATAAACATCTATCATAAAAAACAAAAAAAATCATCCAAGACTGGACTCAAATATTGACAAAATATCTCAAAGTCTAATAAAAAAATAAAATAAAATCTTTTCAGAAGTCCTAGTGTAAAAATTATCCCTACCATAATAATTTCCGACCCTAGAAATCCAATCCAAGGTTAACTCGAAAGAAATAATTGGTACTCTGTTACAACATTATCAAATTCATGAAAGAAAGACAATTGAAAACATCATAAGAACACTATCAGTAAGAAAAAATATTTATAAGTTGAACTCAAGAGGCCGAAATGGACTCCCTACTATGATCGACCCACCCCAAGAGTTTAAACATACCCATTTGATCAATCAAAGGAAGGGAAACTCTCACAATGTTCAATCCAACCTATTGAGCCAAAACACCCAAGACATCACCAAACGAAACCCACACCAAGTGCCTAAAATAAAAAACAAGACAAACTACATCCTAATGAATAATCCCATAACCTTAACTCATTGAAACAATTAGGAAATCTCAAATCCCAACATTTACTCAAGGAATTGACTTGAAATGAGGCATCTCCAAGAAAGGCCACCCATTTCCACATTAACATCAGAACCTGGAATGAATCACCAACAAAGGGAGGCCCGCACAGACTCCCCACCATAAGTAATGGGATAACATAAATTCATTATAGAGGAATTTCAACAAGATTCATGGTGGGTATCCCCACCATAAAAACTAGACAGATTATTTGAACTCGAGTACCTATATGAATGGACCAAGAACCCCCACCATAAGGTTCAACTAGCATGAATAACTAGAACATATTGACAAGAAAACCCCCAATATGGATAACTTGGGGCTTCCACACAACCAAATACTCCCTTCATAAGGGACATGATGAAAGATACTCCAAACCAAACTGGAGACACCATGAGTTTTGTCACTACTATGGGTATTGCCATGCTCGACCATGCCCAACCAGAACCAAGGTTAAAAGGAACTCACAAGGATATCCATACAGGAACAACCATACAGAGGCCCACACCCATAAGTGTACGAGCACTAAGGTGAAGAAAAAAAACAATACCATCTCTTTATAACCTAGGAGGGACTCTCCCACTTTCAAAAATTACAAAATTGAGGAAGAGGGATGCCATGTCCCTCTTCACTACACAGGACCACTTGAAACAAAACTATCACATCAAAAGCTTAAAATATCCCCATTTTTTGACATTGAAGACAAACATTGGAATATGATACCTTATTATCTTTAGGGTTCCTTAATATTCCCCAACTTCACTCTGAGACCTATGTTTGGGGCTCCATTAATTGAAGTATATCAGGCCTCACAGTCAGGCGTTAAAATCCCCAAATGAAAATCCTACTGCTGGTTCCAAAAGTACCCCAACCATGATCTAGACAACACCAAAAGTCATAGAAAACTCCAACATCCACTTTCTCCTACACTACACTTTCACCAAAACTAGGGTTTAAAATATGCATACGCACCATCTCTTTCACTCTGAACAAGAAACAACAGAAGAAATAACACATGGATGAAACCTTCACTCAGAACAGAGAGATTTGGAGTTTCCCAAAAGATAATTACCTTCTTTTCAAAATGAAGATTCTAAAAATATTTCACAACCTTCACCCATGTAGTTTAGATATAAAGGGTTATCAAACATGACCCTTTCTACTGACAAAGACATTATAAGGAAGTGGGACCTTGAAACTTGTCCCAAACAATGTGACATTATTGTAAGAATCCATAAAAATCTATCATAATAGAACCTAGAACCTAGGAGGCTTAGCATGAACCCCTACTTAGAAGAAGCCAACAAAATATTTAAAGACTGTTTTGGGATCACGACCAATACCAACAACCTAGACTGCTTCCTTATTTCCCACTGAAATTCCCTTCACTGCTCCCAGGAATAATCTTTAGATTTAACGATGTCAAACTTCACCTTAGACCATCAAGAGACTTGGGGAGACTAAATCTTTATTCAACTCCACTCGTATTCGCTCTTCTATTAAAAACGAATTCACTTAACCTAAAAAGGAGAGGTGGAACCGATTATAAAACTAAAGAATGAAGTCCTTAAATTTATCAACTAGAGGGTATGCCAACAGAGAATCATCGGTGACCACACTTAAATCACACATTAGCTCTTTTTGAGGGTGTATACTAGCCATAGGGGAAAAACAATGATGCATTTAAACCAGTATATTGTCCAAACTTACCATGAACAGACACTAAATGCATAGGAGAAACCACTATAGAGGCTTCCCAAGACCCTTCTCGAAGAAGATCACTAACAAACACCTCAAATCAACATACAAACAAAACACATGCAAGGAACATTTTCTAAACAATAAAGGTCTTAAAAAATAGAAAAAAACCTACTATAAGATTCCAAAAGCATGAAAAGACACACCGTATAGTTATAGATCATCAAACACTCCATACTTCCTTTAAAAACACTTCCGAAAATAAAATCATGGGGGGTCTGCACATCCACCAATGGTCATGGGCCTTACACCTACATGTTCAAATTCCCACCATGAACCAATTCACCTCTCACATATAACGCATGCACATGATCCCCCATGAAAATACCAATATGTAGAACAAAAGTATTTCCTTTTCCCATAACAATAATCAACCCAAACCACCTCTTTTCAAAACCACTAGCCATGAAATCAAATAACTTTTTTCAAATCTCACAAAAAAATTTAGAAAGCCACCGACCATTAAATAAAAAACCACTTTATAATCTTAAATATTAATTTCAAAACATGTCACCCCATTTCAAAATGTTGTTAGTTTCAATAAAAACTCCACACATAACTTCCATAACATGTAATATCATTTCAAACACCTTTCAATGGTTTAGAAAATTCTATTTCAAACAGATTTCAAAGAACCCACATTAACAAAAAAATTATTATCCAAATAATCAATTTAATTAAACCAAATGTTTAGAGTATAAAAATATAATCCCATTTTACAAAAAAAAACTTCCTAAAAAAACCATTTTTATAATCATTTTCTTCAAAATAGTTCTGAAAATTAATTTACACCCTTTCAAAACCAAGTCATTTTTACTTTAAAACCAAGTTCCCATGAATCCAAAATAAGGACTTCTCCAAATGATTTCCAAAACCCAAAGAGACATAAGATGCTTCTCAAAAGGAGGGAAACTAGTGTCGATGGGTGACTCATACATAAGGTTGGAGACCATATTCAAGTCACACCACCGTCACATAGGGTGTTCTAGGACAATATCCCTAACTCCATATGGTGTACCAGGACCTACGAGATCACTTGGATTATTTAACCAACTCTCATTTCATTTCCCAAACATCAACGAACCACAAGAACCAAAATAATCACATGGAACCCAAATTCCCCCAGAAACATGTGTCCTGTCATAAGGTGTGCTTTCCAGGCACATCGTAACCAGAACCTCAAGTCCCAAAAATCCTGGTCTATCCCGAATCTTTTTCAAATATCATTAACCGAAAGAGAGAACGAATATCTGATACCATTTTGTCATGAACCAAATCGGGTTGACATCTAGTCGACCTCTGACCCGGTCTGTAGTAAGGCCTGAAAAGTGTTCCAGATCCCCATGGGTTGGCACAAGTGGTCGAGTATAAATATTTAAAGTTGTGAACAAATTACCCAAATAATTAAAAATATAAAACAACCAAGAGTACAAACTAACCCATAACTGAAAGTCACAACCAAATAAGACTTTAACAAAAAACCAAAATTTGAGTTACATATTAAAACTAAAAATAAAACAACAACTACCACAAATTAGGGTGACCAAAACCAAACTCAAAATCGCTACTTCGAAAGAGGACACCACCCTCAATCCATCTCTACAACACCATGCTAGGAAGTCAGCTAAAAACCCAAATGATGCCCGACCTGGTCCATGTCATGGCCTGAAAGGCATTCTTGATCCCACAAGATGGAACAAGTGCCTGAGTATCAAAATGTAACAATGCGAACAATTTACCCAGATATGTAAACATATAAAACAACCAACAATACAAACTAAACCATAACTAGAAGTCACAACTAAACAAGCCTTTAACCAACAACCAGAATTTGAGTTAGATATTTAAACTAAAAACTAAAAAACAACTACCACTAAGTAGGGTGAGAAAAACAAAACTCAAAACTGCCACCTGGAAATTGGAAATCACCCTCAAGAAATATCCACAATTTCGTGCCAAGAAGGAACCTAGAAACCTGAACCACCACTTCCAAAAACTCTACCATTACTAGTATCAGACATAACCAAATCTACTTACACCCAAAGGTTTAAGTAGGGTGTGAGCTAACACATAGTAGGATTCCACCAAGAAATGATTCCATGCATAAATATTAAATGACAAATGCAGTTGAAAGTTTTACAAATAAATAAATAAATGCTTTAATAGTTTTAATGAAAAATGTTTTAAGGATAACAACATTTAAGAAAACAAATTCAATTAAAAAAACACACACACACTTACTTTTAAGATAACCCAAAAGTTACACCGTATTTTGACAGTGAGAGTAAAGTAAATAAGGAGAAACAAATATGGAGAGGTCATATAGGTACTAGTGAAAAGTGGGACCATATAACATCGCGTCTTAGTGAAAAGTGGTATAGGAACCAAGAAAACATGCGTTCTCATGCATGAGCCACTAGTAGTGAACACAACCATAACCTAGTGGTCTCCATTCATCATCCACAAGTTTAGTTAGTGTTATAATCATAAATCCATATGAGTAAAACTTAGCTAATTCCACTTCAGTATCACTAGCACAATATTCCTAGTCCAACCACCTAGTCCCCATGCTTCTAATTTGTGCTGAAGAGGTTCCAAGTCCATGTTACATGGCATATTCAAATAAACAAAGAAAACATGGCGCAACCTATACCAAATAACCCAATTTCACACACAAATTCTATTTTGAAATATTACGAACACCAAAAAACATTCAATACACTATCTAAATCACTTACACAATAAAATAAACCAACTACATAGTTAAAAGGACCATTTCCACAATTAAACAAGCCACTAGAAAATTTATTAAATAGTTTTCAAAAAGTGTCGCATGACTAAAAATACCAAAGCTCACTCAGAACTTCTTTTATAACCAAACGCACACTGACCCCATTCCTAAACACACACAACAAACCTTACACATTTTAAAAAACTAACTGAATAATTTATCAAACACTAATAAATAGTTTATCAGGTTTTTTCACAGAGAAATAGAATCGTATTGCATAAACGTGCTACTAAATAAATGCACATTAAATCTCAAATAAAATCAATTTCTCACCTTGAAAACTAGTTAATAAATATGGTAAATTAATTAAATAAGCAACCTAACTCTTCAAGTAATAATTCTATACAGAATCACCTACCTCAGTGTAGAAAAACATCGTGACTTGGTGCAAAAACTCCACAATAGATCAAATGAACCTCAAAACACATGAATAGACCCCAAAAAACAAGGTATCGAACCATTTGCATCAAAATAGAACCAATATACACACTAAGACCTAACCTAAAAACCTGCAAAATATATGAAACACACAACTAAAGAAGAAAACCCCTATAGAGTGGGTACAAGAGGATGGCCGAGCAAGATGAAGGGTGCTGGAAGTGGGTCATGGCCGACCGAGTCTGGCTGGAAGAAGGTGTATCCAAGGAGCAATGCCCGGGGGAGCTGTGCGAAGCAGGTAGTAGGGGAATCATGAGGCAACTCAGTAGTACGAGAGGAGGCATGCCAGTCTGAAATTCTGGAGGAGGAGAGAAAGGGGAGGGTCATTGGCTAGGAGAGTTCATGAGAGGGAGGAAGGGCCAAAGTGTCACGAACTGAATCTGGTCACCGCCAAAATCGGCACCCGACCCGACCCGTGGCAAGTCCCGAAGGGCATTCCCGATCCCCATGGGCTGGAAAAAGTTCCTGGGTATCAAAAAATGAAAATTGGGAATGATTTACCCGAGTTTGTATACTTACAACAACAAATGAATCCAAGAAATCAAATCTGGATTTTTCAAACCAAAAGATCATTTACTAAAATTCAGAACTGAATTACACAATTTTAAATAATGTATGAAGACCATTAAAAAGTTACAACCTCATGAAATGATAGCCCAAGAACCTCTACATGGAATGAGGAACCACCCTCAAGCCATCTCCACGACACTGCATCACGATGGACCGCTAAATGCCCGAACTAATGGCATAAAACCTGTACCCAAACCTGTCACACAAAATAAGAAAGTCTAATTACACCCAAAGGTGTAAGTAGGGTGTGAGAGAAAGACTAGAAGGATACCACTGCTAAGAGATTCCATGTGATAAACATTTCATGACAAAAATCATTGCAAGTTTTGTAAATAAGAAATGCTTGTTACAATTTTCTGAAGAATGAAATAATAAATGAAAACCGTATTCATGTGGGCTAATTTTAAAGGACCAAAAATTTTAAAATAAATAACAAAGCTACTTAATTTTCCATCCAACAATACCATATACTGACGGTAAGTACAAAGAATCTAATGAGCACACGTAATAGGAAATAACCCATAGGCACTAGCTAGCTGTGGGTCCCAGGTACCTCGTATCTCGGTGAGAGTAACCACAAAAAAATATATGTTCTCGTGCACGAGACACTAGTAGGGATCATACCCATAACCTAGTGGTCCCCAATAATCATAATCATAGTTTATTTATAGTTGTAAGCATCAATCTTGCTAATTGAAACTGAGGCCAAACCCCACAGATCCACTAGCATACTAGTACACGTCCACCCACCTAGATACCCGGGTTTTCCCTTTGTTCTCAAACAAGTTCAACAATCCAAGAAATATAGTTTTCAAATGAAAATATCACTTCCACATCACACATTAACCAAACATCCCCATTTACATCACACAAGTCACAAATTCCACTTTTCATTCAAATGCATTTTGAAATCAAACTCACACCAAAATTTCCTAAAACACTTTTCACATTTCTTTAACACATCCAAAAATCCTTAAATTTTTTTTATAAAACCATTAAAATATATTCAACTCACATAACAGCCCACACACATGTCACATAATACCTTTCCCACCTTCACAATTAATTTTATCAATAAACTCACCCAAAACATCCCACACTCGTGTTTCGCACACAAAACAAAATTTAGTAAAACATTTCGGCAATTTATAAAAAATTCTAAATTTTTTTGACATATCAAATCAGCACTTTACCATTCAAAAACCCACATTAGGTGAACACACTCACCCAAACAGAACATATACACATTTTTCCAACTTTGTTTAACCAAATAAAACATTTTCCATTTTTATAAAACAAATCCAAGATGTATAACCATTGTTTGCACACTAAACCCATTTCAAAAACCTCATTCAAGACCAAAATCATACCAATACCAATCCAAAACAGAATTTTCAGCCCTAAAACAATTATTAAAACACCCCCAAGTGTTAAAAAAATAAATCAAATAATACCACAAAGATACACATGAAAAACACACATTTTCATAAATCACCTTCAAGAAGTACGACACGGTTTTACACATTAAACTCATTCAAAAACCTATTTTCAAGTCCAAAATGACAATAAGGAATTAATTAACCAGAATTGGAAGCCCCTTTCAAGACTAATAAGTCACTTTCATATGTTATAAACTAAACCCAAACATTACCCCTAGAGTTACACATGAAAAGTGCCAAATTTCAAGCTAAAATGCTACTAAAAATTAAATGTTTAACCAAATCCACCAAATAATGTTTTCACACCGAAAAAAATAGATTATAAACATGCTAAATTAATAAACAAAGCAAGATAACTCATCATAAAATGGTCACACATGGAATCACCTACCCTTTTGAGTCGAAACCCTCAAAACTTGGTGTGAAAGCTTAAGCGCACCACCGCTGCACCACAAGAAATATAAATCCAGACCTAAACCACAAATATTGACCCAAAAGAAACCAAATCAGACCTTAAGATCGAACCCCATCTCCTGGATATTAGGAACTTCAAGAAAGTGGAAATAAAACTAAAGGATGAAAGGAACCAAGAAGGAATTCCCTTACTTGAAAAATCATGAGGAAATCGGCCCCAATCCACCAATATTTGAATCCTGAAGTACCCAAAACTGGTATGGAGGATTGAAGCATTTAAATTAGGTCATTTGGGGACCAAAATGGAGGAAAAAGGATGAAAATTAAAAGACTTATGAAAGAATCAACATACCTTCTCAAATCTGGACGATTTGATGAACCCTAAGAAATTCGTCCCTAACTATCGATTCCTAAGAGCTCCAAAGTGGTGGGAAAGATTATTGGGGCGCGTCTGGGTGCAATGGGATCGTGGGAGTCTTGGAATCACAGAAAAATATCTAATATTGAATAAGTTATTAAATAAATAATTATAACTTTTTAAAACTGGATATGGGCTTCCGGGCAGGCCCAATCCCTTAAATAAAAACCAAACTAAACATTGGTTATGGATTTATAAAAGCACCAAATTTTAATTTTGGTGTTAATATATCAGGGGAGGAAATTTATGAGTTGGAATTAGTGAAAAATATTATAAAATGAAAAAGTTATAAAATAAACAAAATTTATTTTTAAATCTGGAATTGGGCTCATAGTTTGGGCGAATTCATGAAAACCCACCTATTCTACGTAAAACCGTTTGGAAACCCCCAAAACATAGAATTAATGGAAATTAAAATAAAAATACATTTAAAATAAGCTATGTATATGAAAATTATCCCCACCTTGAAAACTTTCCACCCCGAAATGTCACAACAAGGCCAAAGAAACAACCAAACCCAACTGAGAAACCAAGAGGTACTCCCTTGCTAGGTTTCTCCCCGAAAGGCCAAAACACCTCCAGTGATCAATGAAAGAAGGAATACTCTAAAAAAAACTTACACAAATTTCATGAAACAATCAAGCACATTAAGGTTTTATCCCAGATGAAAACTCTTCAAACACAATCTGAACAATACTCAATAAATTTACCCAAATAAACAACAACATCGAACAAGGTTACACATACCCTACTATAACTAAACCATTGGGAACTCTCCAATATCAATGTTTACCCAAGATGTATGTAGTTAGATATCTCCGAATGATAATACCTACTACCCAGATAAGACCAAGGAAAAATATGAGTTACTCGTATGGAGAGACAGAAATGGGCTCCCCACTATAAGAGACAACTTAAAATTTTTCCCGAGATAGAATTGAGACATTAATAGGGGGAGGCCCAAATAGACTCCCTAGTACAAGGGGTATACATCCATTATAAATTTACAAAATAATATGAATGATACTCACGGTGGGTCTTCCCACCACAAGAACCAACCATCTTAACTGACCGGTGTGGGCTGACATGAAAAGAACCCAATATTAAGAAGTTGGGACGGTCGCACGGTTAGTCTGTACAGTTCGGGAAACTGTGCGATAACTATATGGATCCTTATATCTGCATGGTTTTTTTTGTTCATGGTTATAACTAACCATGTGAAAACCATGTGCTCAACTTGTCTAGCCAAATTTCCAACCATTCTCCAAAGACTCAAAGGAAACCAAAGGGGGAGGGAATAACATTGATTGATGACATGGGTACAAGACCCTCCACCTATTTACACTGAATGTGAACAACAGAAGAAATATGATGACACCATAGTTTTAAACTCTTTCTATCTTTCATACTGAGTATATGACTTTGTGCAAGGGTTTAAACGACACTGGGGTTTCCCATGACTACGCGCCAACTTCTCTCCGGGACTTATGGCCGGAGCTCAAAATATTGAAGCATCTTCGGCCTCGCAGTTAGGCTGTGGAAACCCCTATATGGAACTTCTTCTTTCGATGCCACAAAAAACTACACCACATACCCCGATGGGTTCATCAAGACATAACAGACTCTATAACTCACTTTACCAAAACTAGACATTTCACTGAAACAAGGGATCAGAAGATGCACATGCATTATACCTTGTTTCTTTGGGTGAGAAACAATAGAAGGGAGGGACTTGTATAAACACCTTCCTCTAAGATAGAGGATTTTATGTTTTTACCAAGGGATACATACTCTCAACATAACAGAGAACCTCTGAGGATTGTGTGACCTTCACCTTTATAGTCAAAAGAGAACACAACATAACAATGCATCACCGAACATGACCCTTGCGATTGATAGAAACAATACATGGAACATGTCTATATTCCAAGTCCCTAAACAATAGAAAAGTCCAAAAAGTAGAAATAATATCCTATCATGACCAAAATCTAAAAAATTGGTTGTTTAATAATAACTCTTGCTTCCAAGAAACTATGAAGAACCCATATGCCCTCTTAGACACCATTATGACACTCATCCACACTAACAACCAAAGAAAACTTCCACCTTTGATGAATCATGAAACTTAAGAAACTAAGGTTTATTTCAACCTTCCACAAGCACTTTACCACTAAAAGAGGATCCAAAAATCAATGAAATGAATGGGTGTAGACTCAATCAACAATGATCGATAAAATATTCCTTATATTGATCAATTGGAGGATTTTCCAATGGAGAAACAATACGGGTTGCACTTCAGTTGTGAATTAACCCTTAATGGGGGCGTAACTTATCCAATGAGAGAACCCAAGGACCCAACCAAGCTATTTCATTGGTCAAAACATGCCACAAACCAGATCCAAACACATGAAGGGATCCACCGTAAAGGCATCCCAAAAAATATTTCAAAAGAGACCACTAACCGTCCCTACAACACAGCTTACTGACCAAACCCAAACCCAAAACACAGTTCAAACAGAAGGGGTTCTTGGACTCAATAACATCCCACAACATCAACATTTTCAAAAACCCATAATACAAAACATACCAAACTATTCATCAAGACATATTTTTTTTCTTTAAAACCAATTCTTTGGAAATAAACTGTTTAGAAGTAAGCTTATCCACCAATGGTACCTCATGGGCCTCACACATGCATGTTTTTGTGCCACATCGGGCACCCTCCTCAAATCCGTCCTGGAACTCATCCAGTAATGCCATAAAAAATCCATTATCCCATATAACCCCATGAATTTGGTCACTCATGGAAATACCAAAGGTTAAAACAAATATTCTTTCCACTTTTCAAAACCAAAAAGGTCAACCAACACATCCTTTTTCCCAAAACTGCTTACTAGGAGATCCAAATCCCAATTCAAATATTACTAAAATTTTCATAAAGACACAAAAATTTATACAAGAACTCAATTTCATTTTATTCACTTCAATTTCATAACATCCCATCCCAATAAAATACCCTATGATAGTTTAGAAAACTCTATTGGAAACACTTTTTCAAAACCAACATCAGTATAGTTTCTCCTTTCAAAAGAGGTGTACACACACCATTTTCCATTTCAAAATAATTCTGAATATTCAGTTCCACTATTTCATAAAACAAACCATTCCATATTTATTTGAAAATAATTTCACAAAAACTTTACACTTCTTAAAACCAAGTCACTTTAAAACCAATGTTCCAAGATTTCAAAACTAAAGAACACAAGACAATGCGAGAGGAAACTAGTTTCAGTGGGTGACTTGGACATATTTTTGGCAGCCATATTCCAATCACTTCACTATCACATAGAGTGTTCTTGGTAATATCCCCAGCTCCACATGGCTTTCCAGGCCCTGCGAGCTTACTGATACCATTAACCCAACACTCTTTTCATTTCCCCTAATCATCATTAAACTAAGAAAACCAAAGGACTCAAAAGGTCCCGACTTCCCCTGGAGACTTGAATCCCGTCATGAGGTGTGGTGATCAGCCACACTACTCATAAAAAAAATTCCATGTCCCGAAAATACTAACTCCAGACTATCTCGACTGTTCCCTAAATAACATGACCCAAAGAGAGCGAACCTCCTATGATACCATTTTGTCACGAACTGAATCTGGTCTCCGCCAAAACTGGAACCCGACCCGACCCGTGGCAAGTCCCGAAAGGCGTTCCCGATCCCCATAGGCTGGAATAAGTTCCTGGGTATCAAAAACTGAAAATTGGGAATGATTTATCCGAGTTTGTATACTTACAACAACAAATGGATCCAAGAAATCAAATCTAGATTTTTCAAACCAAAACACCATTTACTAAAATTCAGAACTGAATTACACAATTTTAAACAATGTATGAAGACCATTAAAAAGGTATAAACTCATGAAATAGTACCCAAGAACCTCCACATGGAAAGAGGAACCACCCTCAAGCCATCTGCATGACACTGCATCACGATGGACCGCTAAAACCCCGAACTAATGGCATAAAACTTGTACCCAAACCTGTCACACAAAATAAGAAATTCTACTTACCCCCAAAAGTTTTAGTATTGTGTGAGCGAAAGCCCAGTATGATACCACCGCTAAGAGATTCAAAGTGATATAAATTTCAGGACAAAAAACATTGCAAGTTTTGTAAATAAGAAATGCTTGTTACAATTTTCTAAAGAATTCAATAATAAATGAAAACAGTTTTCATGTGGGATAATTGTAAAGGACAAAATTTTTTAAAATAAATAACAAAGCTACTGAATTTTCCATCCAACAATACCATATACCGATAGTAAGTACAAAGAATCTAATGAGCAAAAGTAATAGGAAATAAACCCTAGGTACTAGCTAGCTGTGGGTCCAAGGTACCTCGTATCTCGGTGAGAGTAGCCACAAAAAAAATATCCGTTCTCATCCACGAGCCACTAGTAGGGATCATACCCATAACCTAGTGGTCCCCAATAATCATCATCATAGTTTAGTTAGAGTTGTAAGCGTCAATATTGCTAAGTGAAACTGAGGCCAAACCCCATGTATCCACTAGCATACTAGTACACGTCCACCCACCTAGATACCCGAGTTTTCCCTTTGTTCTCAAACAAGTTAAACAATCCAAGAAATATAGTATTCAAATGCAAATATCACTTCCACATCACACATTAACCAAACAACCCCATGTACATCACACAAGTCACAAATTCCACTTTTCATTCAAATGCATTTTGAAATCAAACTCACACCAAAATTGCCTACAATACTTTTCACATTTCTTTAACACTTTCGAAAATACTTTAGACAATTTTATAAAACTATTAAAAGATATTAAAATCACATAACATCCCACACACATGTCACATAATACCTTTCTCACCTTCACAATTCATTTTATCAATAAACTCCCATGAAACATCCCACACTCGTGTTTCGCACACAAAACAAAATTTAGTAAAACATTTCGGCAATTTATAAAACATTCTAAAAATGTTTGACATCTCAAATCACCACTTTACCATTCAAAAACACACATTAGGTGAACACACTCACCCAAACAGTACATATACACCTTTTTCCAAATTTGTTTAACCAAATAAAACATTTTCAATTTTTATAAAACAAAACCAAGAGGTATAACCATTGTTTTCACACTAAACCCATTTAAAACCCCTCATTAAAGACCAAAATCTTACCAATACCAATACAAAACAGAATTTTCAGCCCTAAAACAATTATTAAACCACCCCCAAGTGTTATAAAAATACATCAAATAATACCACAAAGATATACATGAAAAACACACGTTTTCATAAATCACCTTCAAGAAGTACGACACAATTTTACACATTAAACTCATTAAAAAAACTATTTTCAAGGCCCACATGACAATAAGTAATTAACAAAACAGAATTGTAACCCCTTTCAAGACTAATAAGTCACTTTCATATGTTATAAACTAAAACCAAACATTACCCCTAGAGTCACACATGAAAAGTACCCAATTTCAAGATAAAATGCTACTAAAAAATTAAATGTTTAACCAAATCCATCAAAACCAGTTTTCACCACACAAAAAATAGATTATAAACATGATAAATTAATAAACCAAGAAATCTAACTCATCATAAAATGGTTACACAGGGAATCACTTACCCTTTTGAGTCAAAACCCTCAAAACTTGGTGCGAAAGCTTAAGCGCACCACCGCTGCACCACAAGAAATATAAATCCAGACCTAAACCAAAAATATTGACCCAAAAGACACCAAATCATACCTTAGGATAGAACCCTAGCTTCTGGATATTAGGAACTTCAAGAAAGTGGAAATAAAACTAAAAGAGGATGGAAGGAACCAAGAAGGAATTCCCTTACTTGAAAAATCATGATGAAATCAGCCCCAATCCACCAATATTCGATTCTTGAAGTACCCAAAACTTGTATGGAGGATTGAAGGATTTAAATTAGGTCATTTGTGGACTAAAATTAAAGAAAAAGGATGAAAATTAAAATACTTATGAAAGAATCAACTTACCTTCTCAAATCTAGACGATTTGATGAACCCTAAGAAATTAGTCCCTAAATCACGATTCTTAAGAGCTCCAAAGTGGTGGTAAAGATGCTTGGGGCGCGTCTGGGTGCAATGGTATAGTGTGAGACTTGGAATCACCGAAAAGTACCTAATATTGAATAAGTTATTAAATAAATAAATTTATTTTTGAAAACTGGATATGGGCTTCCGGGCAGGCCCAATCCCTTAAATAAAAACCAAACTAAACATTGGTTATGGATTTCTAAAATCTCCAAATTTTAATTGTGGTGTTAATATATTAGGGGATGAAATTTATGAGTTGTAATGTGTGAAAAATATTAAAAAATAAAAAAGTTATAAAAGAAACAAAATTTATTTTTAAATCTGGAATTGGGCTCACAGTTTGGCCCAATTCATGAAAACTCACTTATTCTACATAAAACCTTTTGAAAACCCCCAAAACAAAGCATTAATGGAAATAAAAATAAAAATAAATTTAAAATAAGCTATGTATATGACACAAATCATACTGGTAGGGTTTAAGAGAGCTGCACCACAAATCCACCAAGTGAAAGAGGGATGAAGAACAAGAGGAAAAGAAAAAAAATAAATTGAAATAAAACCCTAAAAAAGTCCAAAACCAACCTAAAAATGATAATGATAATAATAATAATAATAATAATATATTAATAGTTTTATAATTATGAAAATCCAAATAAGAGGTTAATAATTTTTATTTTAATATCAACATTATTAATACCAATAATAACGAACACTAAAAATAATAATAATAATATTCTTGATAATAATCATAATAGATTAATAAAATATTAACAATACAAATAATCATAATTTTAATAATAATAATAACTTAATTAAAATATTAACAACAACAACAATAAAAATAATATTCTTAAAAAATGTTTTCATTATTAATATTATAAATAAAAACTCTTAATTCACTTTATTTTTCATATTTCCCCTTAATTAATTACTTGATAATATTGTTTTTTGAACATTGATTTGGCCACATAGTGACCCAGTGAATCCATAAGGGTTCAACCATGCCACGCTTGTGAATCAAACGTGGCCAAGACCCAAAAAAACATTTATCATCAAAAACACAAAATTTCAACCGAGGCTTGGCATGAACCTTGACTAAATATCTCAAATCCTGATAAAATAATAAAATAAAATTATTTCAGAAGTCCAAGTGTGAAAATTATCCCCACCATAATGCTTTGCACCGCTAGAAAACCATTCCATGGTTGAATAGAAAGAAAGAACTAGTATTCTATTAAAACATAGGAGAATTCCTGAAAGAACGAAAAATGGAAAGATGATAAGAACACTATCAGCAAGAAAAAATATTTACAAGTTTAACTTAGGAGGCTGAAATGGACTCCTCGCTATGAGATACCCACCCCCTAGAGTTTAAACATCTCTAATTGATCAAACAAAGGAAGGGAAAATCTCACAACGTGCCATTAAAACTCTAGATCCAAAACACCCAAGGCATCACCAAACGAAACCCACACCACATTATTGAAACAACAAACAAGATCAACCACATCATAATGAATAGTCCCATAACCTTAACTCATCAAAATCATTGGCCGCTCGCTAATCCCAAAATTTACTCAAGGGAATTCAAAGGAGGAATCTCTTGAAAGGCCACCCATTGCCACATCAACATTAGAACCTTGACTGGATCACCAAAATGGGGAGGACCACACAAACTCCCTACCATAAGGAACAAGCTAACATCAATTCATTTGAGATGAATTTCAATAAGTCTCATGGTGGATCTCCCCACCATAAAAACTGTACATATTATTCGAACTCGAGTAACTCTTCGTACAGACCAAACCCCCCCCATAAGGTTTAACTTGTTTAACTAATTGACATATATTGACATGAAAAACCCGACATGACTAAATCGGGGCGTCCGCACAACCCAATCCTCCCTCCATAAGGGACCCGATGAAAGATACTTAAAACCAAAAAGGAGATGGCATGTGGTGCATCACTCCTATGGTTATTACAATCCTTGGCTATGCCCAACCAGAAATGAGGTCGAATCAAACTCATAAGGCTGTCCATACAGGAACAACCATACATTGGACCACATCCATAAGGGTACAAGCACTATGGTTTAGGAAAATTAAACAACCCCATCTATTTATAACCAATGAGGGACTATCCCAATTTCACAGATTAAAAAATTGAGGAACATGGTTCCCATGTCCCTCTTCACCACACATGACCACTTGAATTGAAACTATCTCATAGAAAGCTTAAACTGTCCCCATTTTTTAACACTAAATATAAAAATTTGACCAGGATCCCTTATTCTCTTGGGGGTTCCCAACAAAACACTCCAAAATCTACTTGATCCCACATGAAACCTTCACCAAAAAAAGGGTTTAAAAGATACATACACACCATCATTTTCACTCTGAATAATAAATAAAAGAAGAAAGAACACATAGAAGGCACCTTAACTCGGAACATAAAAATTAAGAGTTTAACAAATGAAAACTTCATTATTGTTAAAAAAATATTCTAAAAATATGGCACAACCTTTAACCTTTAAGTTGATATAAAAAGGGACACCAAACATAACCCTTGCAACTAACAGAGACATTATAAGGAGGGAGAACCTTGAACCTAGTCCCTAACAACATGATATTACTATAAGAAGCCATAACAGCCTCTCATGACCAAATACATCACATAAGAAGCTTAGCACAAACACCTTATTAGATGAAACCAATGGAAGATGAAAATACCTTTTTTTGAAATCACGGAAAATAACAATAACCTAGACTGTTTCTTGATTTTGCCAATAGAATTCTTTTCACCACTCTCAGGAAGAGTCTTTAGATTTAAAGATATCAAACATAATCTTTGACCATCACGTGAATCATGAAAACTAAAGCGTTATTTAGTTTTTCTAGTTTATTCTCTTCCACTATGAGAGTATTCACTTAACCTAAAAAGGAGAGGTTTTCCTGATTATGAAATTTAAGAATAAAGTCCATACATTTATCAACTGGAAGATATTCTAGTAGAGAATCAATCGTGACCACACTTCAATCATGGATTAACTTTTTTGGGGGGGAATACACTATCAAAAGAGTATAAATCAAGGATCTAATTAAAATAGTCTATTGGCCAAACATACCAAGAAAAAACCCCAAATTCCTGGAAAAAACAACTTCAGAGGATTCTAGAAACCCTTCTCAAAGAATACCGCTAACCAACACCTCAAATTGTTGTACCAATGAAACACACGTATTTAACATTTCCCAAATAAGAAAGGTCTTCAAAACTCAAAACACCTGACTACAAGATTCCCAAAACATGAAAAGACACACCACACAGTTATAGATCATCAACCACTCAATACTTACTTTAAATACACATCTGAAAAGAAAACCAGGGGGAGGGGTCTTCACATTAACCAATGGAACTTCAAGGGCCTTACACCTGCATGTTCTCATGCCAACAGGGCACCAATTCACCTCTCACATATAACCCTTTCACATGATCTCCCATGAAAATACAAAAGGTTAGAACAAACGTCTTTCCTTTTCCGATAACAACAATCAACCCACACTCCCTCTTTTCAAAACCACTAGACATGAAATCAAAGTCCTAATTAAAATCTCACAAACCTTTTTAGAAAGGAACAAACCATTAAATAAAACCCACTTTAAAATAATACCCATTAATTTCAAAACATTTCACCCCATTTTAAAATACATATGGTTTCATGAAAAACTCCTCACAAAACTTCCAAAACACATCATGTCATTTCAAACACCATTCAATAGTTTAGAAAATTCTATTTCAAATTTTTTTTACAAAAACCCACATTAACATAATTAGTATTATTTAAACAATCAATTTCATTAAACCATAATTCCATATTATGAAAATCTAATCCCATTTTATAGAAAACCACTTCCTAAAAAAACCATTTTATTAAGCATTTTCTTCAAAATAGTTATGGAAATTAATTTAGAACCTTTCAGAACCAAGTAATTTTTACATTAAAACCATGTTTCCATGACTCTAAAATAAGGGATTCTCAGAACGACTTCCAAAACCCAAAGAGACAAAAAATGATTCTCAAAAGGAGTGAAACTAGTGTCGATGGGCGACTCAGACATAAGTTTGGTGGCCATCTATCAGTCACACCACTATAAAAGATTGTGTTTTGGGACTACATCCCCAGCTCCACATGGCCTACTAAGCCCGAAGAGCTCATTGGGACTGTTGACCCAACTCTAATTTCATTTCTCAAAAATCAACAAACAACAAGAACAAAATGAAAAACATGAAACCTGACTTCCCCTGACAAATTGAGTCATGTTATGAGGTATTTTGGCCCGACACCTTACTCATAACTAGAACCTCAAGCCCGGACAATCCTAGATACGTTCTATCCTAACCATTTGCCAAATAGGATGACCCAAAAGAGTGAACCTAGCTCTTATAGCATTTTGTCACGAACCAAATCGGGGGGCCATCCAGTCGATGCCAAACCTAGTCTACGGTAAGGCCTGAATGGAATTCCAATCCCCATGGGATGGAACAAGTGCCTGGGTGTCAAAAAGTAAAGTTGGGAATGATTTACCTGATTATGTAAAAATATAAAACAACCATCAATATAAACTAAACCATAACCAGAAGTCAGAACCAAACAATCTTTTAACTTACAACAAGAATTTGAGTAACACATTTAATCTAAAAACCAAAAAACAACTACCGAGGGTGACCAAAATGCAACTTAAAATCACCACCTGGAAAGAGGACACCACCATCAAGCCATCCCAATAATTCCACACTAATAAGTCTACTAGAAAACCAAATGATGCCTGACCTGGTCCACAACAAGGCCTATAAGGTGTTCCCAATCCCCACACACGGGCACAAGTGCCCGGGTATCAAAAAGTAACGTTGGGAAGGATTTAGTCGAATAGGTAAAAATATAAAACAACCAATGATACAAACTAAACCATAACTAGAAGTCACAACCAAAAAAAGTCTTTAACCAGTAATAAGAATTTGAGATACATATTTAAACTAAAAACAAAACAGAAACTACCACTAAGTATGGTGGCCAAAACCCAACTCAATACTGCCACCTAGATAGAGGAAACCATGATCAAGTCATCTCCACAATACCACACCACAGATCCATCTAGAAACCTGAACCACCAATTTCAAAAACATTACCTTTACCCGTATTAAACACAACCAAATCTACTTACACCCAAATTTGTAAGCAGGGTGTGAGATAACACCTAGTAGGATGCCACTGAGAAAATATTTCATGCATAAACATTAAATGAAAAATATAGATTCAAGTTTAATAAATGAAAATAAATAAATTATTAAATTTTTTTAATAAAAACAATTTTAAAGATAACAACTTTAATGAAAACGAAATAAATTAAAGCACACACACACTCACACACTTAATTTTAAGATAATGAAAAAGTATCACCGTATACCAACGGTGAGTGTAAAGTAAACAAAGAGAACAAAATACGAATAATCCTTATAGGTACTAGTTAAATGTGTAACCCTTGAACATAGAATCTCAGTGAAAATTGATATAGGAACCATGAAAACTTGCGTTCTCAGGCACAGGCCAATAGTAGGGAAAACACCCATAAACTAGTGGTCTCCAATCATAATCCCAAAGTTTAGTTAGTGTTGTAATCATCAATACAGCTGAGTGAGACCTGGACAACACTTTTTTTGTATCACTAGAACACTAGTCCCAGTCCTCTCACCCAGGCATCCCATTTGTGTTTAAGAGGTTCCAAGTCCATGCCACATTTCATATTCAAATAAATAAAGAAAAAAAGGCACTACATATACCTAATACCGCACTTTCACACATCAATTCTATTTTGAAATAATACACACGCAAAAAACCTTTCAAAACTCAATCTACACCACTTACATAGTCAAATAAACCAACTATATTGTTAAAATGATCATTTCCATGATTAAACAATCCACTGGAAAATTTATTAAACAGTTTTCAAATTGCGTCCCATGACTCATAATACCAAAACTCACTCATAACTTCTTCTATAACCAAACACACATTGAAACCACACCAAAATAGAAATGGAATCCCATACACGTTATAAAAATCTATTTGTATAAATTTTCCAACACTAATAAATAGTTCATCAAGGATTATTAAAAAGAAACATACTCATATTGCATAAACATTCTAGTAATAAAACAAATTAACATTATATCTCAAATCATTTTTTTACCATGAAAACAAAATAATAAATATGCTAAATTAATTAAATAAGCAACCTAACTCGTAATTTAATACTTATATATGGAATCACTGACCTCAGTGTGGAAAAACTTCGTGACTTAGTTCACAAACTCCACTGCACGTCAAAAGCACCTCAAACCACACGAATAGACCAAAAAAAACAAGATATCAAACATTTTTCAAGAAAATAGAACCAATAGCCACACTAAACCCTGACCCGAAAACCTCTCAAATGGAAGAAACAAACAATTGAAGAAGAGAAAACCTTTGAAGAGGGTACGAGAGGATGGCCAAGAAAGATGAAGGGTGCCAGAAGTGGGTTTCACTGGACAAAGTCTTTTTGAAAGGAGGTGTGACCAAGGAGTAGCGGTCAGGGGATCTGTGCGAAGCAGGTAAGAGGGGCAGTGTGCAGTGACTTGATGGGATATGAGTAGGGGCGCAGGTCTGAAACACTAGAGGAGGAGAGAAAGGGGAGGGTCATCAGTTAGGAGAGGTCATGGGAGGGAGGAAGGGCTAGAGCACGTAGTTAGGGTTTTGGAGAGCTGTAACATGATGCCACCAAGGGGAGGGGGAGAACAATAGGAAAAGAAAAAAGAAAAAAAAGAAAAAAAAGAAATAAAACCCTAAAAAAGGTCCTAAACCAACCTAAAAATGATAATGAAAATAATAATAACAATATTATAAATAAAATGTTAACTGTTTTACAATTATGGATAAAATAATAAGATGTTAATAATTACAATTGTAATATCAACATTATTAATACCAATAATAACAAACACTTATAATAATAATAATAATAATAATAATAATAATAATGTTATTAATAATAATCATAATAGCTTAATCAAATATTAACAATACGAATGATATTAATAGTATTAATAATAACAACATAATTTAAATAATAATAATAATAATCATAAATAATGTTATCATTATTATTATAACAAGAATAACTCTTAATTCATTTTTTTTCTTATTTTGTTCAATGCTCACTTTATCATTCATCCCCTTAATTAAATACATAATAATATTTTTTAAACATTGAGTCGGCCGGACGGTGACTTGGAGAATCCGTAGAGCTTCGACCATGCCCTTCCCATGCATCAAATGCGGCCAAGACCAAAACAATAATTTATCACTAAAAACAAAAATTTTCAACCAATACTTGGCCTGAACGTCGACAAAATATATCAAATTCGGATTAAATAAAATTATTTCAGAAGTTTGGGTGTGACAAAGTCAATAGTTTGGGATGTGACAACATCAATTTTTTTACTACTATAGCTATAACACCCCAAAAAAATAGTTTAAATATTACTATGCTCTATAGCTTTTTTAGTTCACAATATAGAGCTTCATATGAATTGCGATATACTATAAAAATATTAATATTTAAATACGATATTTATAACCAAATTATTAATTTTGTTTTATAAATATTAATAACCAAATTATAAAATATATATATAAATTTTTAATATAATTTATTGATTAATTCATTATCAATCAATTTTTTGTAAATTCATTTTATGCAATAAAAATATGTTTTCTTGAAAAATGTGGTTTTATTTCATTTTTGCATAGACATTATACCAAATTTATAACATTTTATAAAATCTGATTTGTGGAGATGAATATTATTTTTGAAATAATCTTGTCAAAATTATCATTGCTTGATTTTTTCATATTCTTTCTAAAAGATTTATTTTTAAGTGAATAGTGAAATATATGGTTTTTATAAAACTATAATTTCATTTCACTGAATAGAGTAATTAAAAATTAAAATTGTTCTTTAAATTTTATCTCAATGTAAAATAATAATTATTTAATTATATATACCTTAATTAATTATATCAGAATAAATATTATAATTTATTTCGTTATAAGTTCATTTTTAGGCATAAAAACACATTTTTTTTCAAAAAATAGTTTTTTCATTTCATTTTATATATTTATTTTAAAATTGATTTATTAAAATTATGGAAATTTAATCTTGAAAAATGGGGACCATATTTTTAATTATGAGGTTAAAATATTGAAAATAATTCTCTTTTATTTTTTTATTATGAATAGTAATTGTAGAAAACATTTCTCACCTTAGTAAGGGTAAAACGAGTAAAACAAGGTTAAAACTAAGAGATGATCGTAAAAAATTGCCAAAAATTTTCTAAATTTTATATTATGATGTTATTTAGAGCCTTATCACCTTATATTATAAATTTTATAGTTTTGGATCTACTTTACCAAGATTAAGACTTTATAATATTTATGTATTTAGAAAAAATACAGGTGTGCAACTCCCCTCACTTATAAAATGAAACATCATCTCCCCTCATCTTAACACTGTTTAAGAGCATTAGTTCAAACAAGAAATTATGAAATATCTTCCCAAAATCCCTGCTTACATCATAGAGGTTCTAGTATCACCAAAAGACCAAACCTTAAAGGATTAAGGTGTAAACCAAAGAGCTTATCAATTGAGAAGGTATAAATCCTAACCGACCTATTTCAAATTCATTTATTCTTATACCTCCTTAAAATATTCTTAAACCATGTAACTTTAGTATATTAAATATAATAAAATTTTATTACGATCTTGTTTCAACCCTATTTCATCTTCTTTTCCATCATATGAGAAATGAGAATGTCACTCGTGCATTTGTGTGGAATGTCATCTCTATGAAGTGATGTGTTTCATTTTTATTCATTGGATCATATGGATGGTTATAATGATTTTAAAAAACGAGATTTATTATATAAATATTATTATTTAAAGATAATACATCACATAACTTCTTAATTTTTCTACCCAGTGGAAATTGATAATGTCATTCATGCAAACTTTTGGAATACCACCCCCATGAAGAGATGTGATTCATTTTTCATTTTCACCTTATAAGTATGGTAATAAGGATGGAACCATGGAATTAATATTAAATTTATAACATATTTAATAATATTTAAAAGAAAAATATTATTTACTTTTTTTCATATCCACCCATTAGAGAAAAAAATGAAAACGATGTTCATGCGTTTGCAAGAACTATCGTCTTTATGGGATGATGTGGTTCATTTTCCATAGTTTCTTTACATGGTTGGTTTTAAAATTATATATAATGTATAAATATTATAAAAAAATATATTAAATATTATATATATAATAGAACCAAAATCCCTTTAACTATGTTCGACATAGAGATATGGTTTTGAGGTTGTAAACAGAATGACTCCAAACGCCCAATGTGAACTGAAATTTTTTTAACAAAATTATACATGGAAATAAATTAATTAAAAGGAATAATTATGTTTAAATTAACATAAAATTTTTTTTCATGATATTTTAAAACTAATTTAATTTTATTATTTCAGAGTTAGGGAACGTACGAAGCTTGAAAGGATATAATGTAAGGGACTTTTTTAAAACCTTATTTTAAAGTATTAATTTAAAATATATTTGTTTCATGTCCATGTTATTTAAAATGTTTCAATAATTTAATTATTTATACATAAAAAAATTATAATTAATTTAATTTTAAAAAACTTTTTAATTAATTTTTAAAGGTTAAAAAAAACTTTTAAGAATTTACCGAAAAATTTATTTTGATGTTTTTTTAAAAAGTGGAAATAATTTATTTTTAATATATATGGGTTGACCTCATTTCCCCCCCACCATTTATAGTATAATTTATAAATATTCCTTCAAAATTTTCAATGGTTATTTTTAAATAAAATCCTTCAATCAATATTTTGTGAATTTTTAGTTCTAATTTTTTTCTATGGAAACAAAATCTGTTTATAATCTTTTTTAAAAAATTTGATGTGTTATTTCTTATGGTCATGAATACCAATTAATACTAGTTTTATGATTTAAGTGAATTATACATGTGTTTTAATCATTCTATGGTTCCCGTACATTTTATATGAATTTTGGGTGTGCCTGAAATAGCTATAATAGTGGGTAAGTCTGATATATATCTCTAATGCATTGGGTAAAGTGACAAAATTTACTGTTTATAGGTTTATCCTAAGAGATATGAGAATTATCCAGTTATTGTAAAGTTTATTTTAAGGGTGAATGTAAGAATAATATCCCACGGTACCTACATGAATTTCTTGTTCTGATTTATAATGGAAATATTTTTTTTAAAAAGGTAAGAAAACGAGTTTTTCTTTTTAAAGAATGTTATGACTTATTTAAAATAGTGAAAGGATTTATTTTGAAGGAAATTTGTCCATGAGGTTTTTTACAAGAAAACCTTATGATTATGATTTTTTTTATGATATATGTAATGTGTCATGAAATCTATTAAGAAATTAATTATTTTTATGGAAAGGTAAATGAATATTTTAGATTAAATGTTTTTAGTGAATAAGAAAATATTAATTATGAATATTTATAGTTTACAAATAGAACATTCAGTTTCTTTAATTTTATGTATTTTACTAAGATTTATTTGTTCATCCCATGTTTTCAAATAATTTTTCAAATGGATTTAGGATGTGTATAAAAGGTAATAAATTCGTAGTTCTAGATATGGTGGTTTCCTTAAACAAAAAAAGTTTGAATTTATAAAGAAATTATTTTTTAAAAAAATGGATACTATGTGGAAATGTATAATTTTTTATGTAATATTTTACATAATTATATAAAAATATAAATTAAAAAGATGTTGGAAATGTAAAAAAGAACATCCCTTGTTATAAATCATGCAATTATGGGTTTTTTAAGGTATGAGGTGTTATAATTGGTATAAAAGGAATTTGTTTGATAAATTTAGATATTAGGATTATAAAATCAGGATGAAAATATGGGAAATAAGTATACTATAAGGATAACGTCCAAAAGTGTTGGTAAATTAGAGATTGTGTGGTTTTCTAGAAATTAAATCCTTATTTAGATACTAGAAAATATATGAATATATAGAACATGTTCAACTAAGGAGAAAAAACCTTTGAAGGGGTGAATTATGTATTAACTCCATCTCCATCGATGCATGATGATTGGGCTTAAGACTATACATCTAGTTGGACACTCCTAAATGATTATTATTTGGTTAATTCACATTCTCTTTATAATCCACAATGAAAAAATGAGTCCATAACCTAGTGAAACCTATGATAATACATTGTGAAATGGGATAAACATAAAGTGTCATGGTTTGATAATTCTAAGGTCAATCAGAAGTTTAAATTCATAGATACCACATTTGAGGTTTTATGTGATTGGAATAATTTGGGATAAATTTATTGAGTTTTGATATATGTTTAAGGTATATGTAACCCATAATTTTAACATTGAAAATTTTTATTTGAGGTAGAATACTTTTCCATTTTTTGGAAATAAGTTTAAAGGTATTGATAACTTTTGTGTTAATATAATATTTGATATTTAAGTCATTATAGTTAATTTTGGTAATGTGGTTATTACATTTTGTGAACATATGTTTTATTTCATAGATAACCCTGTGATTAAGAAGTGATTTGGTGACAAAGTGATTGAAGTTATTTTTAAATAAGTTTAGTATATTGGTAACATTATATTATTAAGGAAAATCATAACATTTTTGGATAATATAGGAGTTTATTTGATGAATAATGGTTGAATTATATTTTGGAAGTATATTTGATTTTTTTGTGTCTTTATGGTGATTTAGGTGATTTATAGAATGTATTAGAATATTTTATAGATTATATGACTAGGGAATATATATTTTTGGTATATGGATTTATGAGTGATTGATATTATTCACAACTAATAGTTACATTGATCATGGAAGAATATGAGATCAAATCATTATTATCTTTGGATTTCAAAAAATTTAGGTATATTTCAATGATTCATAGTGTTATGAATTTAAGGAATTATTTAATTTAAAATTTAGGTGTTATTATTGAGTAACTGGAGATAAATATAATATTTCATTATATGACAGTTTATATATATATTGGATATATTTTATCATGTTCAAACTATTTTGGTTTTGATTAATGTCAAATGATAGGAGGAATATATTGTTATCCTACTGTGGATCTTATGATTTATTAAAAGTTAATTATAGTTCTTTATGAATGACTAAAATGTTACATATCTACATAAGAGACTCTAAAATGGTGCCCTGATCTAGTTCACCACAAATCCTCAAGTACACATCTCCGTATGACATAAGTTTCTGATTAGCAATAAGGGAATAGGGTGTGAGTGTAGAGAGACTATTCGATCACATCAGAGTAATAAATAACATAAATAACTAGATATAGTCCACAATAGTAAATAATAAGTGTATGGAAGTAGTAAAAATAAACAAGACTATAATAATAAATAGAATGCAGTGAAGTCTTGAATGACCATGTCATACATACATCACTTATTACACACTGGGTTGATCACATATACACGAGTAAATAAAATAAATAGAAATATTTGACCATGGATATACTACTAACTCCAAGATGAACCACATACCTGCACTCTAATTAATTTACTAGATGCTCTAGCTTAACCATAAGAATCCACATGAGTATATTTACTTGATCATGCAACCTTAGGCCTTATCCCTATCCATCGTCTATTTTTTCTCAACATGAAAGCATAAATAAGGTTTGCATGCTCACCAAGGCGCATGTATAGGGGGTGATAAATAAATCTCAGTTGGCTACTGAAATGATTAACCTATAATATAATTTCATAAGTACATTATCAAGAAAAATACCCAGCCAAGCCAACCCAAAATTGGAAATAAAAAATAAGGTAAATCCATAATCGATCCTTAGGCCATGAACCTGATCAATGATAACTTCTTCAGCTAATGGAAGAAATGTATTCAAGCATATATTATATCATGTATATATATTTATGTGTGTGTGTGTATACATTTACCCATATATATATATATATATGATTAAAGTGACAAATAACATTAATCAAACTGCATCCGATCCTTGGGATTGTAATCCCAATTGTTAGGACATCCTGTGAATGTGGAATTAACATGGATTTTATACCTCTAAATATATGTATAATTAATTCTACCCTTGGGTCCATAATCTTAATCGATAATAACTACTTCATCCAACACCAGAAATGTCTTTGAGCGTCCTACATCACAATAGGGGGATACACGTGCTAACCCTGTGGTCACCCGTACTCAACACCAATAACTATAATGAAGGATTCAAGGTAATTTATGGACATCCAATAAAAATGTAAATGATATGGATTCCAAGTATCTCAATCCATGTGTAAATTAGTCCAATATTAGATACTTAGAGATTGGTCCGTAGGCAATCCCGACATTGAAACTCTGAGGATCCCTAAGTGGGATGACCCTTAGATGATAGAAATACACACTAGATCCAAGAAAAAACATGGAATCTATTTAATAAATGGTTCAACAATCCAATTCCTAGATATATTTGGGAATTGTAGAAATGGTGCATCCACTAGATCCAAGGGAGTATCCTAGGAATCACTAAAGAAGATAAAGTCAATCCTCGATGTTGTAAATAGTATCCATAGCTCAGGGGATGTTCTCCCACTAGATATCCTATGGTAATCCCATGGATCCTAGTAGGTAGGATTCCAAAGGTAGACACAAGGTATAGAGGTTTTCTGGAAAACCTTCAACCTCTAAAATCCTTAAAGAGGTAGGAACCCCTGTAAATAATGAGAATTCCTGTATAGTAACCATCCAAAAGAAGTCTCATAAATAATATCTAAGAAATATATATGGTAATAACCATAATATGATCATATTGCAATAGAATCACTAGTTGATTACCAGGATGCACCACTGGAATTCCTAAAATACATCACATAACATCAGTCTCATCATCCAAAAACATTAAGGAATCAACTCTATAAAATATAGAATAATCAAGAGTAATCAAATGAATGCATAAATAAAAGAGTGATGGTGGATGAATACCTAAACACCACAATACACGAATAGTCTCTCAGGATCACATGATTGTTATGGGTTATAAGGCGATACACACTACCATCTCTACCCAAACCTATATCATACTAGCTTAGTAATGGTAAAAAAAGGGGCACCCATTGGGTCACTCATGTAAAAACATGGGATAAGCATCTCACTTGGGATCCTTGAGTCCACAAATAAGCAAAGGAATCCCTCTTGGGATCCCCTAAGTTATCACATAAGAAGAGGTGCCCTGCATGGGACCCTCATAAATGGTATATATAGGTAGAGGCATCCTACATGGGATCCTAGGAAAGACTAAACAAATAAATTCATCTTATAAGAGATTTTATTAGTTAGAATGTAAGTATGGGAATCCCATAGGTGACCCTCAGAAATACTAATAAGGTAGAGACATCCTAACTGGGATCCTCCATGTCAAAAGATAGGATGACCTCTATGCCTAAAAGGAAAATTCATTTGATTATTAGTCAAGAGAGATGGATTATGGCCTATAACATATCAAGGCTATCACTATTGATAAATAATAGGATTCACTACTAGAGGGGGGATAGCCACTAAATTAATAACCCCAATTCACCTCCTAAGAGTGCTCAAATCACTTCAATGGTTTCACTATCCTGATCTACATGGAAAATTAATCATAATGGGCTACTCATGTGTCCTATTATGACTCTGGGGTTTCAAAACATGAAAAACCATAAAAAGGGTAGTAAGGGAAGAGTACACAATGAGTATATCTGAGTACATAGAGTGTACCCTCAAATCCTCACCTCGGCGTGTACTTCATCTAGAAATGGAATACAAATCCCATGTAAATGGCATGTATAATATGTACATGATGTGTACCCTACATGGAGTACCTAATTGTGTACCTCACGTGGCCTGACCATGTGTTTTATCCTAGCTATGAACTCTTATATGGCATGTAACCCACACAGTGTTTGACCATATACCCAACATGACCAAGTTCCTATACACAGATTGTCTAGTTAGGTACTTAGCTACTTGGCCAAGCACTAGTATAGAGAGTGTATACCTTGTACACAATATGTACTTACAAAAAGTGATATTCCCCCATTAAGATGAAACAAAATCATGTGTTCTTGAACTACACAATTCATGATTGGGGTTTCACAAATGGGAACCCATGTAATTAGCTCAAACCCACATTTTTTTCCATAAATTCTCTATATTGAACCACTAGCAGTCCTTGGCAGTCATAATTGGGCCTTAAAACTAAAAAATCAGTAAATATAAAGGTATTTATGCCGTAAAATTAAAAAATACCAACTTTTTGGTGGAATCCATCTAATCTTATCCTGTTTCCATGATCCTCACCTACCACAAAACAATTTGGCTCCCCCAAACTTCACAATGGCACCTCCCTTGTTCTTCTTCTTCTTCTTCTTCTCTCTCTCTCTCTCTCTATATATATATATACATCCCTATACATTTTCTCTCTTTATCACATGACATGGGATTACCATGGGGGTATTACATGAGAATCTAGGGATGAAAAACAAAGAAAAGAGGAGAAAAAAAGAAAATAAAAGAAAAAGAAAAATGGACTCGGGTTCGGGCCTCGTGCCCGACATGAGTTTATGCCTAACCTAAGAAAAATAACATATTCCAAAATCAATGGATGAAAAATAATCTCAATATGATTCTCCAATAAAAATATATCACTGAAAAAACATGCACAAATAAATTAGTAGAAAATTAATGAAATATTAATTCTTAATTATTATGTGAAAATCCAAACAACATAGAATCATACCTAACTCCGATCCTAGGGTAAACACCATATTCTGGGACGAACTGAGTGGTCAAAAAAATAATCTAAGATCATATACTTGGGTAAAATACCATTTCACCTCTCTTGAGCAATAAAAATCAAAAATTAAAATTTTTGTTCATATTACTAGTATGAAAAAACATAGATCCTTAAAATATCACAACCATAACCCTTATCATCTCTGAGAATCCCTGGTGGCTAAGTATTATCCATGATCTCATATAGAGCATCTATATAACCACACCATCTTGAGAATCCAATAACCAATCATATAACATTAAGAAATATACCAATAAAGGAAGACATTCAACCAAAATAGATCTAATACTCCCCACCATAGGAGTAACCTTATCATCACCTTGAAATCTGAAATCAATTTTCAACAGACCACTCCATCTCTATTATCTAAAATAATGACTAGTATAACCAAAACTACTCAAAAATGAGCATCAACATGCAACATCAATGCATCACCTATCCCTACTTCCTGGGAAAGGATTCCATAAACTTGGAGAATTTAACTCATAATGTGGGTCAATAACCCCCAATAGTCAATAGTGTACTCCCAACCATATATCTTGCTTTATACCACTCCTTGAGTGAAACTCCTAATGAGTCCTCTAATCAAAACCAGAAAGGAAATTTAAAAAGAAAATAAGCTCGGTGTATAGCGGATGCTTTATTAGCATACTCAGTATGATGTCCAAATATTAGTAATTATCATCTCTTTTCTAGGAGTAGAATAATATTACATCGATAGGAATTTATATCTCTTTCTGATTCATTATCATATCAAAATAGGATACAATATCCTTTAACTAACTCCTAACACCACGTATCATGACAATGTGTTTCAAAGACCAACAACGTGTTAACTACCTCCCAACACCCAATTTATTATTGATGTATCCTCTACCATGAAGATACATTTATCATATTATCAAAACTACTAGGAAACCAGAACCATATAATTTATTTTAAACCATCCATCCTCAGATCACAGATGATTGCTTACCAATTTTAATTTTGAACCATACCACAGATAACTAAAAGATACCATTATCACTTAACTCATGATCCCATGAATTTTTCTTCACTTGTCTATGCTAAATGTGCTAATTGTACATCTTTATCATAATATAGAATCTCCCTTGAAACTCATCTAAAAAATAGATCACCTCACATGTTCCATGAATTGTTTCCATGACCACCTATCACATGAAATCATTCTAATAGGATATCCTTAATCAAAACCAACATTAACCTATAAGGTCCTGAGTTGCAACTAAAGGCCTCTTGGTCTCCCACATAGCCCTATCAATCAAATCTCATAACATGGTAACTGGGTATGACCACCAAGCCCAAAATCAAACCTCTCTAAGGCCACATCTTTTAATTAATCATGCACTAACCCATATCAATTGAAGTCATCTAACACACCTATCAACCCTCTCTAAGGGTAGAAAATATAGCACTGGACTACAAGGGTCAAAATTTCCATCAACAGAAGAGGCCAATAAAAGATATTTGGGAAGAATCTATATAGGTTTTTACTGACGCTCACTAAGAATCCAAATGTAGCAATACTACCTTGATGTTTTAGTCCACTATAAACGTTCAGATACCTATTAACATCATATTAGATGATCCGATTACATAACTGTACAGGTTTGATTAAGTAAAATGTCATAGAAAGAAATATAGGAAAACTCCATGTTGGTTGTTATGAATATTTAGCTAACCGTATATGAAAATAATAAAACCTAAAAGGGTCTACCAGAAAGGAATTAACTTCCAATGTTTACCTATGAGGGACCACAATACTCATACAATTCAGATAAGTATAATTACATTCCAATTTATGAAGGAAAACACCTTATAGGTTGTTACTAACACATTAAATAACCTAACCTAATAGAAAACACCCCATAAGGGGTTCATAACATGAGAACTATGTACTTTATTGACCTACTAGGGTCACTGCACCTCTTTTTCATGAGGAATAAGTCATTATGATCACCGTCGAATGTCTAACCATATATGCACATGGCCTTTCATCATAAGGAAATATATATACATGTCAACCGAACTATGTAGAATTTTTCCGAGAACTGATATACAGAAACACCATTTAGTTTTTTTGAAACATTAAATTTTTTACCTTAATCATCATAAATAAATCACAGACTATCATGCCTATAATATGTGGACCCTATATTCCAAATATGATGCATGAGATGCCACATTCCTTTGTTGTACAAGAGACCAAATCAATCACTATCCTCCTAACAACAGTCTAAGAGATAAAAATCCATAATAAATCATAAATTTTATATCACTTGTGTGTATCTCAAAGAAAAAGTTTTTTAAAACTATAAAATCACATATCAAGAAAAAAAACCCATATCCTTGGAAACAAGGAACTCTTACCATAATTGGTGTTCTCAATGCATAAATACGATATCAATCATAGGTTATAACAATTTATTTATACCCCTATATACCATACCCAAAATATCAACACAAAAGGAAAAGAAATAGGTATGATACCACTTTGTAACATCCTAACCTAAGATCCACTAAAATGGTGGCCCGAGCTGATTTTTCACAAGGCCTCAAGCACTCCTACTCATACACTAAAGGTTGTCGACTATTAGTGAGGTCCTAGGGTATGACAGTGGAGAGAATATGTCATCATATCAGAGTAACCAATAGTGGAAATAACCAGATATCATCAATACTAGTAAATAATCAGAGTGAAAAAGTAGTAAACATAAACAAGGATGTAATAAAAAATGGAATTAAGTAAAGTCACAAATGGCCATTTCATATATATATAAAATTGATTTCTATTAGTTCCACTAGGTTAGATACCCTGAGAGGGGGGTGAATCAGGGTATGATAGATTAAAACAACTGCCCCTATTGATATTGTCTCACTGTTAAGCAAGACTCTCTTCTCTCTCTTTCATGCAGCAAAGTATAAACAGAAACTAAATCATGTACAAGACACAACGATTTTTACTTGGTTCACCCTCACTGGGCTACGTCCAAGGAGTATACACCGGCGATGTTCTGATGTACCAATTTACTAAAATCACACTGCTGTTTATGAAGTTCGGGCTAGATTACTTTTATGCCCAGGCTCATTGCCTTTACAAGGTTTAGGGTCAGCTCACTGCTTTCCCAAGGGTCACCCCATGTCTCTCTCTCTGGCTCACTACTAGTGGAGAGAATCACCGTCTTCCTCTTTATTTTCTCACTGCTCTGGAAAGGATCCACTAACAGTTTATAGACCTGTAGGTCTCTTCATTTTCATGAAGGAATGCATCTTCCTCTATATGTAGATGCTCTGTTGAAGTTCAAATTTCACCCGTAGATGAATCTCACTTTTCACCGAAGGTATCGGGCAATTTTCCAGCTTTCACGCAGCCCTGAATTATTTCCGTGAATCAACCTTACATGGCGCGCAAGTCAAATCCAGTGCGCAAGTATCGGCACACAAGTCACAACCGGTGCGCAAGTCCACCTCAACTACTTGTGCGACACAATCCTCTGAAACTCCAAACATGCGCGACTCAATCCCTTTTATACCCAAACCAATATTGGCGTGAAACTACCAACTAGCACACAACTTAAAACACTGGAGCACAACTATCAGATGGTGCGCAAGTCCCACTTGCGCGACCACACACCACTTGCGTGACCACCACACCTGTGCGATGGGAGCTCCTATTTTTATTAGTGTTGAACTCGCTAAAAAATAAGGAGGGTTGGTCCTGTATTTATTGGCATTTGGTCACCCTGTGCGATGGCGTGCAAGTATCCTCTCGGTGCGCAAGTCTCAGCGGGCAGGTCTCTGCCCCTTGTATCTGTAGTGCTAGTCACTTGCGCGACCTAACCCAAAACTTTCACGAACCTTATCCCTTTGCCATATTTTGGTGATCTAATGTTGAAAAACATATGGCGCACAGGTTTCTAAGCCTTCAATTACACGACATGCAAGTACCTTTTCCATAAACCACTTTTCTTCATTTTTCAATTTTCAGGCCCCAAAATTTTCCAAACACTGGAAAACGGCACCACCTTGTATCTGTTCTTTTTGTACCACTTCCAGATCATCCATTCCTTTGTCGAAGTTCTCAAATCAAACATATGTCATTAACCACAACCCTTGTACTCGACATTCCACCATGAAACCCCCCTTGTCAGCAAATTTGTATGTCATGGTTTTCTTTTTCAACAATCACAACACATATGTCCACTTTGTCAACAAACACAATCACCTCAAAAATGCTTTAATGATGCTTGGGGGATTTTTTTCCCAACAATACCCCCCTTTGGGTTTGTTGAAAACTCTTCCGTAAGAAGATACATTGTTAATTCTTCAGCCACCATTCGACTATTGCGATTCCAATAGCGATCACTGATTTACTCAACACATACTCTAATCCCACGTGAGCAATGCTCAGAGTGAGAAACAAGATTAAATGAAAAGTTCATCAATGAATCACTTCAACTTTGACACCCATTGTTGACACCAAACTGATACAAATTTTTGGAAATATTCTTACAGCATCCCAAACCACTCTTCTGCTTTTATCACGATCCTCAACTATCGTGATATCTATTCTTTGATCGATCACTTCTAGCATCGTTAGATTTAATACTCCCCCTAGCTGCTCATAGCTTCAACTCCCCCTATCTGGCTGCTCCATCCATCAGCTTCTCCCCCTATCTGTCATGATTTCTCAAATAGCCACACTATCTCCCACTTGAACAATCACTATTTTCTCCTCCTTTATCAACGAACCCAAATGTCACTCCTTTACAGTCTGTAACAGAGTAGAGAACACATATCAACACATTTAGGGGGAAAAAATCATACCTCGGGGAGTGGGGGGTTCCACATCCACACTATTTTAGGTACGGTGAGTCGACTGAATCCCCAGAGCCAGTCGATGCCTTTCAAACGCTTCATTGGGTAAGGCCTTTGTCAAAATATCTATAACCTGAAGCTCTATAGGAACATACTCTAACTTCACAAGCCCTTACTCCACCTTCTCTTTAATGAAATGATATTTGATCTCAATGTGCTTTGTCCTTGAGTGATGAACTGGATTTTTGCTAAGATTGATAGCACTTGAATTATCACATTGGATTCCGATCAGAGACTTCACTTCAACTCCCATATCTTCAAGCTACTGCTTCATCCATAATAACTATGTGCATGCTTGAGTGGTCGTAATATACTCAGCTTCTGCAGTGCTTAATGAAATTCAATCTTGCTTCTTGCTTAACCAAGCAATATATAGTCCACCAAGATAGAATGAACCTCCAGATGTTGATTTCCTGTCTCACACTAAACCAGCCCAATAAACATCAGTATATCCCAATAACTCTGTATGAGATTTGTCACTATATTTCAAGCCAAAGTCCACCATACTATTGATATACAGAAGTATTATTTTCACTGCAAGCATGTGGATTTCATTGGGATTACTCTGATATCTCACTGCTTGGCATGTGGCGAAAACAATATCAGCCCTTGTTGCAGTCAAGTACAACAAACATCCAATAATTTTCCTGTATTCTGTAATATTCACTGCCTTTCTATCCTCATCTTTTGATAATTTCATCCGGGTAGCAACCTGAGTCTTCATCTCCTAGGAATTCTTCATTCCAAACCTTCTTAAAACCTCCTTGGAATATTTGGATTGATAAATGAATGTTCCATTTCGTCCTTGTGTCACATATAGACCAAGGAAAAGTGTTATCTCTCCAATCATCGACATTTGAAACTCAGTTTTCAGAAATTTGGAAAACTGTCTGCATTGAGCTTCATATGATCCACCAAATATTATGTCATCGACCTAAACCAGCACCATAAACCTTTGATTACTACTGTTTTTGAATAAGAGATTATAATCAACTCTACCACGTTGAAATCCAAGTTTCTTTAAATACTGATCCAGCCTTGAGTACCATACTCTTGGTGCTTGTTTCAACCCATATAAAGCTTTCTTCAGCCAACAAAATTTATTCTCATCTTCATGAAGGAGAAAACCATCTGGTTTCTCAATATACACCTCTTCTTCTAGAACCACATTTAGAAATGAAGATTTTACATCCATATGGAACACTTTAAACTTTATTTTCACTGCTATGGCTCAAAATAATATGATTTTCTCCATCCTTACAACTAGTGAAAATGTCTAATCAACATCAATGACCTCTATTTGGGAGTACCCTTTGCACACCAGTCGTGCTTTGTTTTGAATCACTGTGCCATTGTAGTTCATCTTATTGCGAAAGACCCATTTAGTTCTGATGACGTTCTTATCAGCTGGCCTCGAAACAATCTCCCATGTCTGGTTATTCTCAATCTGATCAAGCTCTTCATTCATATCCTGAACCCAGTTTTCAACTTTAGCAGCATCAACAAATCATTTCGGCTCTACCCGAGATAAGAATGATGTCTGCTGCAGTGACTTCATTCTTTATGTATGAATTGGAGTTGTCTAATCACAAATGATATTCTGCCTATCAATTTAAACTCGACTCTTCGGCTTCCTTGCAGACACATACTTGACTCTTTGTTGTTAATCATCAGAGTCTTCTTCGAATTTAGTATCTTCCACTTCTGCTCCTCCAGTGTTACTTTCCTCTTCATCACTTTCATCAAGAAATAGTTCACTGTGCTGTCGAATATTCTCTTCATTTTCCACAATACTGATATCATTGCTCTCAAAAAATATTCCCTAGCCTTTTGTTGAATCATTTATATGCTTTTCTTTTCCCTGAGTAGCCAAGGAATATCCTCGTATCACCTCGTGACTCAAACTTCCTGTGATTTTCTTTGTTCATAATGAAACAGTTACTTCTAAAGATTCGAAAGTATTTTAACGTTGGCTTATTTCTGTACCACATTTAATACAGAGTCTTCCCTTATTTTGGACACAACAAATCCCTGTTTGAAATATAGACCTATGTCAAAACTGCTTCCTTCCAAAATTTCTCTGGTAGGTCCTTTTCAATAAGCATTGTTCTTGCCATGTTGTTGATGATCCGATTTCTCCTTTCAACTACTCCATTCTGTTGGGGAGTTCTTAATGATGAAACTTGATGCCTTATCCCATGTTTCTCAAGATAGTATTCCACTTCACTGTTTGTGAATTATGTACTATTATCAGTACGAAACTTCAAAAATTTCTTCCCAATCATCCTTTCTGATTCCCTGCTATACTGTTTGATACAACTGAACAGTTCTGTCTTATGGGTAATGACAAATACCCAATACATTCTGCTATAATCATCAATGAAAAGGACATAGTACCTTTTCCCATTTATGGATCGTGGTGAGATAGACTGACAAACATCAGCATGCCCCAATTTAAGCACTCTGGTTGATTTCTGTTCCTTTGGATTGTATGTCTTTCTGATGATCTTCCCTTGTTGTGATGCATCACACGTATGAGTGAGATCACGTGAAAATTTGGGAAGGTCTCTAGAAGCATCACACTTTACAAGATCTTCCATAGATGGTTGACATAGATGACCAATTCGCTTATGCCACAACTTGTTTTCTTCCTCTCTGGATAAGAGACACATATCTTCTTCCCCACTTACAAGGTAAAGATTTCCCTTTGACATTTTTCCCTATAGAATAACTTCTCCATCTTTTCCTTTCACAACACACATCTTCTTCGTAAATCGAATAGAGCTCCCAGAGTCACATAGTTGACTAACATTGAGAAAGTTATGAATGAGACCCTCTACTACCAAGACATCAACATGCCTCATTTATTTTCCCCCAAACCTGGCTTTTCCTGAGCCAACAATATTCAAGACTTCATCATTTCCAAATTTGACAACTCCTTTTTTGTCATATTTTATGCCTGTAACAGGATCCTCATTTCCTGTCATGTGAGATGTGCAACCACTATCAAGGATCCACACACCAGAGCAATCTGATTCCTTAAGGAAAATTTCTGCCACCACAGCCTTCTCATTTTTCTTCTTCTTGGTCCATACATTTTTCCTTCACACTCGGCATGTATTGAGACTTCTGTTCTTTCTCAGAGTATGATGGATCAGGTTCATCATGCAAAGCCTCAAATCTATTCTGCATTTTTAACTCACCCATTGGTTTATTGATATGCTACTTATAAACGTTTTGATTATGCTTTGGCACATTTCTCTATATGGTCGAAATGCAGTACCTAGCCATGTGCCCAAATCCTCCACACCAAAAACAGTGTCCTTCCAAATATGTTATGGAAAACCGTTCTCTTTTTGGCTGTCACCTCTATTCTCGTTGCCTTCGATATATCTTGTCTATGGAACCCACATATTGTGAATGTCCCATCTTTCCATAACAATAACACCTGATATAAGGTGAATTCATTCGTGTTACTTCAGCACAATGAGTTTCCCTTTGGGATCTCTAAATATTCTAATTCTGCTTTGTGCCCAAATCAACCTTAAATCTTGGGATGGGTGCTTGTGGTCTGACTTCATGCCACAGATTTTTTCTTCTGATCAAGACCTAAATCAGCCTTAACTTCTAGGCTCAATTGTTGTTTCTTTCCTTCTGAACTACTAGGCTCCTCTTTCATCTTTTCATTCTTTGGAATGAATTGCTTTCCCAAGAATGTGTTATGAATCAAAGGTTTTTCCTAGTCTTTAACTTTTCTCCGCAAACTGACAACATACTCTTCAAGCTCTTCGATATGCTTGATGTGATCTTTCACTTTTCTATTCAAGCCATCGATCTCCCTTTTCTATTCTTCAATCTTGAGATTATGCTCATCAACCTTTTCTGTGCTCTCTAGCCTGGAAGACTTAAGGTGTTTGATTTCTTTCACTAGCTTAGACTTCTCTTCTTCCTGCTATGGCATGTAGAGTTTTTCATCATGTACCACCTTGTTGGATTTCTTTTTTTTTTCTGCTCTCCAAACATATATCTCTTCAAGAGATTCTTCTAATTCATCTTCCATGTTAATTCTCCCTTCAATTTCTTCTTCTTCTTCATCAATGTCGGTTTCTTCCTTTTCTTGAGCACTACCGACAACAACCACCATAGCATTTTCTCCACGATCATTGCAATTTTCAATCTCCTCCAATTCTTCAACCTCAGACTCTTATGAACTGTATTTTTCTTGTGAAAGAAGATTCTTATTCTCGAAAAATTTTCTATTTAACAGCTTCTTCCCTTTCACATAGGCTAAAGATTTATTCTTGGGAATTTCAACTTCATCTTCATCATTTTATTCTTGAAAATTTTTGGGGAACCTTTCTTGACACAAGATATCCAACCTTTACACATTGAAAACAAGCAAGTGGAAGCTTCCCTTTAAACTTTTCTTTTCCCCTTTGAAGGTTTGATGAGAGGAATAACATCACCTCATCTGTCTCTTCTTCTTCCTGAGAGTCTTCAATGATGAGCTTCTTCATGGCCTTAAATGCCACCTCTTTGGATTTCCCCTTTTCCATAGCATCGTTATCATCATTTATCATTTTATATACAACAAGGGTGTTGTGCTGGTTATCCAATTTCAGCTCCTTCAGGTCTTTATCTTCCAAAATAGAAACTTTCGAAATGAAACAAGGTGGAAGTTTTTCTGAAGATGCGCTTCAAAATTTTTATGTCTTCAATAACTTCACCAAGACATCACATGTCTTCAACAACAACATTTAACCTGTCAAAGAATGGATTAAATGACTCATTCAGGTTCATTCTCAGATCTTCATACTTGTTCTACAACACTTGCAGCTTTGCCTCTTTGACCTTTGTATCCACTTCATATATATTCAATAGATTTTCCCACATGGCATGTGACGTTTTTCATGACATCACCTTTGTATAGATAGGATTGGATAGGGCCCCCCTAAGGCATTAATTTCTTTGGAATCTATATCCAACTCTCTACGTTCAGCTTCTGATAATGCACCATTATTTATATCGGCTTTTATGCCATGCATTTCTGTTGTGAATACGTCCATTCCCAAAGATCGAAAGTAGTGTTGCATCCGATTCTTCCATAGCTGAAAATTGTTCCCGTCGAAGATCAGAATCCCTTTATGATTAGTGACCTCCATTTGAGAGAGAACCACTGATATTAACCTTTCCCTCTAATACCAATTATTAGGTCCACTAGGTTAGATACCCTGAGAGGGGGGGGGGGGGTGAATTAGGGTATGAAAGATTAAAACAACTGCCCATTCTGATCTTGTCTCACTGTTAAGATATAATCTCTTCTCTCTCTTTCCTACGACAAAGTATAAATAGAAACTAAATCATGCACATGACACAATGATTTTTACTTGGTTCACCCTCACTGGGATATGTCGAAGGAGCATACAATGACGATGTGCTGATGTACCAATTTACTAAAAGCGCACTACTGTTTACATAGTTCTTGCTAGATCACTTCTATGCCTAGGCTCACTGCCTTTACAAGGTTTAGGGTCAGCTCACTGCTTTCCCAAGGGTCACTCCATGTCTCTCTCTCTCTGGATCACTTCCACTGGAGAGGATCACCTTCTTCCTCTTCCTTTTCTTACTTCTCCGGAAAGGTTCCACTCATAGTTTATAGACATGTAGGTCTCTTCATTTTCATGAAGGAATGCATATTTCCATGTATGTAGATGCTCTGTTGAAGTTCAACTTTCACCCGTAGATAAATCTCACATGACAAAAAAGGTTTTGGGAAATATTATAGCTTTCACACATCTCTTAATTACCACTGTGAATCAACCTTAATTGGAGTGCATGTCAAATCCTGCACGCAAGTATCGGCACGTAAGTCACAACTGGCGCGCAAGTCCACCTCAACTACTTGCACGACACAAGCCTCTGAAACTCCAAACTTGCGCGACTCAATCCCTTTTACGCCAAATAAAATATTGGCGTGCAACTACCAACCAGTGCACAACTTCAAACACTGGCGCACAACTATCACCTAGCACGCAAGTCCCACTTGCGCAACCACACACCACTTGCGCGACCACCACACCTGCGCGACAGGAGCTCTGATTCTTCTTAGTGTTGAACTCGCTAAAAAATGAGGAGGGTTGGTCCTGTATTTATAGGCATTTGGTCACCCTGCACGATGGCACGCAAGTCTCCTCTCAGCGTGCAAGTCTCGGTGTGCCGATCTCTTCCCCTTGTCTCTGCAGTGCTAGTCACTTGCGTGACCTAACCCAAAACATGCATGACCCTTATACCATTGCAATATTTTGGTGATCTAATATTGAAAAAAATATGGCACGCATGTTTCCAAACCTTCAAGTACATGGAACACAAGTACCTTTTCCAAAAACCACTTTACATCATTTGTCAATTTTCAGGCCCAAAAATTTGGAAAACACTGGAAAATGATGCCACCTTGTATCTTTTCTTTTCATACCGCTTCCTGATCATCCATTCCTTTGTTGACATTCTCGAATAAAACATAGATCATTAACCACAACCCTTGAACTCGACATGCCACCATGAAATCCCCCTTGTCAACAAATTTTTATGTCATGTTTTTCTTTGTCAATAATCACAACACATATGTCCACTTTCTCAACAAACACAATCACCTAAAAAATACTTCAATGATGCCTTGAGGGATTTTTTCCCAAAAATTTCCAACCGTACCAATCGTATATACACAGGTAAATAAAATAAAAAGAAATAAGAGAACATGGTTCTATTACTAACTATGTTCCAAACCACACACCCATTCGTCGAGGAAGTGTAGAGCTTATCTATTATAATCATGAGAATCCACACGAGTAGCTCCACTTGATCATGAAACACTGGCCCTTAGCCATATCCACCATGTAACTATTCTTAACATGAAAGAATTAATAAGGTCTAAATGAACACTGATGTTCATGTGAAGGGGGTGATAAATAAATCTCAATAGGCCCCCCAAACAATGAACCTATATTATATCGTCATAAATGAATGCGCACACAATTTACTTAGCCTAGTAAAGACACAATTGGAAATGATAAATAAATTAAATCCATAGTCGATCCTTGGGTTTGTGATCTTGGTCAATGACACCTACTTAGACCAATACCAGAAATGTCTCTGAACATATGTTCCATCATATATATATATATTCCTATATATATATATATATATATATATGAGTAAGGTGAAAAATAAAATGAATCAAAATGAAACTGAACCTTGGTTTCCTAATCCCAATTGTTTTGACATCCTGTGAATAATAAATTTAGAAATATTTCTTAATGCTAAATCCATGTATAATTAAGTCAATCCTTGGGTCTGTGATCCCAATCAAAAATAACTACTTTGTTCATCTCCATAAATTTCTTTTATAAAACTATTCTACCAATGGGAGATATATTTTCTAACCCTAGGATCACCCATAATCACCTACAATAACTATAATGATGTATTCTAAGTAATATATGGATTTACTATAAACAAGAATGAACTGGATACAAAACTACTCAAGCCACATATAATACAGTTAGAATTCGATGTCCAAGGTCCTGGTCTATAGTCAATTCTGACATTGAAACTCAGGTGATCCTTAAGGAGGATGACCCTTAAGTGATATTAATACTCTTTCGTTCCAATATAACACATGGGATCCATTAAAAAAATGGGTTAACAACCCCATACCCATATTTCTCTACAAAATGAAATAATGGTGCATCCACCTAACCCAAAGTACTATCCTAAGAATCACTACAGGAGATTAAATAAATCCTATATTATTTCAAAAATCACTCATAGCTCAGGTTATGTTCACCCATCCGATAACCTCTGGTAATCCCTTGGATCCTAGTGGGTATGAATCCATAGGGAGACACCAGGTAGAGAGATTATTTAGTAAAGTTACCACCCCCTCTAAATTCTCTAAAAGGGAGGAACCTTAGTAATTAATGTGAATTCCTATAATAGTAACCATGAAAAATAAATCTCATGAGGTGGATCTAATAAGTATGCCTGGTAAACTCACCATAACATCATATTACAATAGACCCATCGGCCGAGTAATAGGAAGCATCTATGGAAGTCCCACAATATATTGTATTAGATCGGGCATATCAACCAATAAGATCTAGAAAGAACTTCTATAAATCATATGTGCATCAAAATTAAACAAGTGAATGCATAAATAAAATAGTGAGGGTGCATGAACACCTAAACCCACCACTACATCCACAAACTCTCTAGATCACATGTATGGTATAGTTTCTAAGGTGACACCCACTACCATCTCTACCGAAACTCATAACACCCTAGGTTAGGTTCAGCAAAACAATGGGCCACCCACTGGGTCCCTCATGTAAAAACATAAGAGATGCATCCTACTTGGGATCCTTGACTCAGCATATAAGTGAAGACATCACTCTAGGGATCCTCAAAGTTATCTCACAGGGAGAGGAATCCTATATGGGTCCCTTATAAATGAAATAAATAGGAAGAGGTATCATATATGAGATCCTAAAAAAGAGTAAACAAGTATAGGGATCCTAAAAGGTATTGTATTGGTCATTATGTAAGTGAAGGAATCCCATAAGGGGCCCTCAAAATAATAGTAAGGTAGATGAATCCTACATGGTATCACCCATGTCAAAATATATGAAAACATCTTAGCCTAAATGGAAAATTACTTTCATCATTAGTCCATAGAGATGGATCATGGACCATCTTAGTTTGGGTGTTACACTTTCAAGAAATAAATCAATTAACTACAGGAGGGATGGAATCTCTATTAAATCAATAACCCTAATATGATTCCTATGTGTCCTCAAATCAGCCTAAGGGTTTCATTATCAATTTTTTTTGAAAAAATACTCAAAAAGGAATAATCATGTTTCCAATTCTTACTCTAAGGTGTCAAAACATAAAAACCCCTCAAAAGAGGAGAAAGGGAGGAGTACACGACATGTATACCTAAGTAAATGGTTTTTACCCTCAAAGCTTCACCTGAGAATGTAATTTAGTCAAAATGATGTGTAAACCATTTAAATGAGATGTATAACATTTACATGGAATATACCCTACAAGGATAACATTCCATGTGTTTCACCTGAAGTTTACATGTTTTTAGCCTTTTTATGTACTCATACATGGACTGTAACCCACAAAGGTTTTTTTTGTGTATCCTATATGTCAAATTCCCCATACACAGGCTGTCTATCCAAGAACTTGTCTACTTTTCCAAGAATAATAACATGAAGTGTATGCCTAGTACATGACATGTACTTACAAAAAGTTTTATCCCTATCATTGGTAGAACACATGATGTGTGTTCCTAAACCACATTTCATATGATTAGGATTTCCTGAATGGAAACCACTATTATTGGAAAAAAACCCCCAGTTTTTCCCCAAAATCTATAGATCAACCCACTAGGAGTCCTTAGTTGACATAATGGGGCCTTAAAACTAAAAAGTGGTAAATCTAAAAGGATCTGGGGCATAAAATTAAAAATTTACTACCTTTGGGAGGAATCCACTGAAGCATCGCTCATTCCCACAATCTGTAGCTAGCACATGATGATTCTTCTCCTCCTAAGCTTTATAGAGGCACCTCCCTTATTTTTTATCAACTCTCTCTCTCTATCTCAATATATATATATATATATATATATGTGTGTGTGTGTGTGTGTGTGTGTCTTTGTATGTATGTATCTCTTTATCCATATAACTTTTCTCTATTAGTTGTGAAAAAAGGATGCATAAAGGGTGGGAGGGAGATACATGAGAATTCAAGGAAGAAAAAGAGAGGAAGGAAAGAAAGAAAAGGAAGAAAAAAAAGAAATGAAAAAATGGGTCTTGAGCCTAGCCCCATCTCCTAACATGTGTTTATGCCACGCCTAAGAAAAACCCTATATTATGGGTTAAATGGAAGATAAATGATATAAATATTACTCTCCAATCAAATGTTATCATATTATAAACACAATAGAATAAATTTATATTTAATTAATTAAATAATAAACATTAATTATTCCATGAAAATCAGTATGGTTCATAATCCTAGAAAACTATTGTCCTAGAAAAAACACCATATTCTAGGACTAAGGGAGTCAGAAAAATTATATGAGATAATATACTTTAGTAAAAATTGTATTTTACCACTCAAGATCATCAAAAAGAAAAAATTTAGATTTCTGGTCAAATTACTAGTCTGAAAAAATTTGGGTCATTATAAAAATAATAATTTTTTTTAATTTTTTCAATTAATAGATGTGATATATTTGGAAAAAATTATTTTAGTACAACTAAAGGATTAAATTAATCTTTTTGAATACAAATAAATCAAGTTATTATATTTTATCATGTTTTATATCTTGATAGTAAAATAATCCATCAACTATAATAAAAAGGATCTTGGAGTAAAACATTAATCCTATAACAAAATGTTTTGATGGATTTATGGTTTTAGTTATCCACTTATAATTTATAGGTTTGTACTTTTTAACTTTCTCATGACCGTGTTCTTTATCACTATTTATTACTCCTTGGGTGTTGTTTTTTATTCCATGTCCATATTTTCACTTAGTGCTAATGTTTTTATTATTCTAGGAACCTAATCATGTGTTATTTCAATTGACCTTCATATTTTCATTTTATGATTTTCAAAAGTAATTTTTTATCTCTTTTTACAATGTGGGTTATCAATTTAAAAAAAAAATTAAATAGGTTTTTCCTTTCGTGATCGTATTCTTTATCTTCAACTATGCGGAATTGATTTTAAAAAAATTAAACCCTTTTTTATTCAAGAACACGTTAAAACTATGAGCATGAAATGTCATTAATGGAAGCAAAATGTAACACCACTATAATTTAGTTTAAAATAATATTATTCTTAATAACTTTTTTAATATGGAACATCTTGTTTTAAGTGAATTGAAATATACTATGAAAATATTAATATTTAAAAGTGATCATTATAACATAGATATTAAATTGGATATATGGGCAGAAATAAAAAAATTATGAAAAATTTTATAAATTTTTTACATAATGTTTTGTTTAATTCATAAAAACTGAATTTCTAGTAAAGTCCTTTTATTCTTCAAAAATATGTTTTATTTAAAAATGGGTTTTTATTGAATTTTGTGTGTGGAAATCATAGTTAATTTCTAAAATTTTTAACTTTAAATATATTAAATGAATATAATTTTGGAAAAAATATTTTAAATATTATATTATGGTTAGATTTTGGTATTTTTCTTAAAATATTTATTTTAATGTGAATTGAGAAAATACAGATTTTTATAAAATTATTATTTATTTGTATTAAATGGAATTATTTAAAAATAAAATTATTTTTTTAATTTTCTATTAAAGTACCATAATACTTATTTAATTATATATAATCTAATTAATTACATATTAATCAATAATATACTTTATTTTCATATAAGTTCATTTTTATGGTCTAAAACGTATTTTCCTAAATGTATTCATTTTATTTCAAAAATATATATTATCTTTTTTATGATAATTATATAAATTAAATATTTTAAAATTGATTTTATATTTTAATTAAGTATTTTTGAATTTTTTTAAATAATTAAATTTTATTTTTTGTCAATATGAATAATAATCGGAGTAATTGTTTATCACATCAGTAAGGGTAAAATGTTTAAAACATAGTTAAAACTAATAGATAAGGGTAAAAAAAATAACCTAAAATTATCAAAATTTTATTATATTATGGTATTTATACCGTTATCATGATATATTATAAATTTTATAGTTTTTCATCTACTTTCCCATGTTAAATGTTTAGAAAATTACAAGTGTCCTACTCCCTTTACTTATAAAATAGAACCTCGTCGCCTATCTTACTCACACATTTTTAACACTATATTTTGTCAAAGACCTTATAAAAAATCACCCCAATATACCTCATCATGTTATAGAGGTTCTATTATCTCCAAAATACCAAACCTATATGGTTTAATGTGTAATCTGAAGAGGTTATTCGAGAATATGGTATAAGTCCTTACTGAAAAATATTAAGTTTATTTATTCTTCCACCTAATTAAATTATTCATCAACCATGATGAGATAATAACATAAATATCCTCAATATAATAAAATTTTATTATGATTATTTTACAACCTTTTTTCATCTCATTTTCCATCTTAGGGGAAATGAAAATTTCGCTTGTGTATACGTGTAGAATACCACCTCCATGAAGGGATGTGTTGCATTTTTCATACCCGGATAGTATGGTTGGTTCTAATGTTTTAATAAATGAATATATATGATATTTATGAAATAATTATTATAATATTAATATAATATATTACTTAATTTTTGGATATTTATATCTGTTGAAAATTTATAATTTTATTTGTGTGTATGTGTGGAATAACACCTCCACAAAGCGATGCAATTAATTTTTCATTTTCACCATATTAGGATGGTAATAATGTTAGAAATAAAAAATTAATATGAAATTTATAACCTATTTATGATTTTATAAAATTAAAATATTGTATAATTTATTTATTTTCCTTCCATTATAAAAAAATTGAAAACGATGTTCAAGCTTATGTACGGACTACCGTCTCTATGAAATGTCATGGTTTATTTTTCATAACTGCCTTACATGGTTGGGTTTAAAAGCAAATATAATGTATAAATATGATAAATATAACATTTTTATGATTCTTAAGATAATTTAACCATAACCCCATTGACCGCGGTCAATACACCGATGTGGTTATGAGGTTATAAACCGAACGACCCCAAAACATTCAATATGAACATAACTATTTTAGTAATTAAATAAAACATGTACATAAATGAAAAAAAATTAATAATGATAATTAAATGAAATGAAAAATATTATTAATCAATTTTAATACTAATATAATTTTATGATTTAATATTTATAGAACATATAAAGCTATATGGTACATAAGGTGAGGAATTTTTTCTTTAAAACCATATTTTAATTTATTCCTTTCAAATATTTTTATTCAATATCTATGTTATTTAAAATGTTTCAAATATATTATTATTTATACTTAAAATTATGGTAAATGTCCTTTTCAACTACAAGTTAATTTTTCTAAATGCTTTAAATTGTATCTTTAAAACATGTACCAAATGGGCCAGTTTGATGCTTTTACCAAATTGGAAAAATGTTTTAACCATTTACAAAATGAATTATTTTTCTAGAAATCATAACCATTATTTTTTATCAATATTACATTAAAAATATCCATGTTTAGTTTCAAATAATATATTTTTATCATATTTTTTTGATTTTTTAGTTTTTAAAAGTTTTTATAATGAAACGAAAACTTTTTCTATCCTCTATGAGGTAGAAAAAAGTGTTATTTCTTATGGGATGGAATGATAATTCAGATTGGTATTATGATTAAATTGTAAAATATATGTGTTCTATTCATGATATGGTTCCTGGTAATTTTTTGTGAGTAACAGGTGTGACCAAAAAAGCTTTGATGATGGGTTATCTCGATATAGATCTCTAATACATTGGGTAAAGTGACAGAGTTTACCAATTATAGGTTACTCCAACGAGATATGAGAATTATCTAGTTTTGAGATTCCTTTATAAGGGTTACATTAAGGGTTAATGTAAGGATATTTTCTAAAGGTACCTATATGATATTATTAGATTATTTTGTAAAGTTAATATTTTTAATTTAAAAGGTAATAAAATGTGATTATATTTTCAATAAATGTTTTTGACTTTTTTTACAATAGATAAAGGATTGTTTTTCTAGGAAAGGTATTAATGAGTCTTCATTTTTTCTATAAACCCTTATATTTACGATTTTGGATTTATGATTTAATATAAAATATTTCACACAATTTAATAACTAATTAAGTTGTTTTCATGTAAAGATAAATAGATATTTGAGATCCAATTTTTATTTTAAAAAATAATTTTTTATGGATTTTGTATATTAACAAATGAAATATTATTTTATTTTATTTTATTTCCCCTAATGGGATTTTTTTTCTCATACAATCTTTTCAAATGGGTTTTCATAAGGCTTATGTATAGGAAGATAAGTTAATAATGTTAGAGATCTAGATAAGGGAGTTACCTTGAATGTAAAAAGTGTGTCTTTATAAAGAACTTTTTTTGTGGGGAATGTGGATAATATATGGAAATGTAAACTTTTTTATATAATGTTTTACCCAATTAAGTAAATTTTAAAAAATCAAGATATTGGAATTGTAAGAAGGAGAAAGCAGTGTTATAAATCATGTAATTATTGGGATTTAAGGTGTGAGGTGTTATAGATGCCCCAATTTTTCATGGTCTCTATATCTTGATATGATAAAGTTATTAAAATTTCATAGCAATGTAATGAAGTAGACTTTTAATGTATGTTATGATCTTATATTAGTCCTTTTTAAGTGTTTTTGTGTTTTTATTTTCTTAGTTGAAGTCTTAGGTAACTTAATGACAATTTTGGTGGTTTTTAGAAGATTCTAAGTGGGTTCACAGTTTGATAATAGTTTGGGAAAACCATATGGTTCTCCCACATAAACCATTTGACTTGTCAAAGAAGATTGGTAGAGAGAACATGATTGGTGCATGATTATACCTAACCATGTGAAACACCCCAGGAACCAATGTAACTCGAAACAAATGAAAAAGTACAAATGGTGCATTGTTTACCAAACCATGATAGGAAACCACGTGGGTTCCCTAAAGAGGTTGTGTTCCTCACATGGTTGGAAAGAAGGTTTATAAATCATGTTTCCAAACCCTACATGGTAAATTATTTAACCCAAAAATTAGGATTTTAACCTAAAACCTCCTTAAAACCCTTAATCCTTACTCATATGTCTAGAGCTCTCAATCCTTGGGACTCCACTAGCTATTCTTGGAAATTCCTCTCCCAATTAACTATAATTCTAGGGGATATAGTGTTTTTATCCTATGATACTTCAAGGTAAGAGGTCATTATTCTTTTCTTATTCACATTTAATTGAGATCTCCTATCCTCTTCTTGGAATGAATAAAATATATATCCTTTGATGGATAGATCTATGAATTTTATTGTGACCTAATAAGGGATTATCAATTTATCAATGGAAAAGTGGTTGAATATAGTGAATTTTGATCCTTCCCTTATACTGATTTAGATATAACATTAGTGACATATATCTTTGGCCAATTTTATCCACCCATAAGACCAAGTTATGTTTTCCAACTTGGATATTGATTCTAGAATCATCATATAATTATTTGGGGATTGTTCTTGGAATCTATACTGCGTCGGCTCAATCCAGGTGGTATTTCTTGGTGTAGGGAATCAATTATATTTATGTATGAAGTAATAACCCTATAGGGCCTTTGTATGAAGTTGTTTTTCATGATTTAAATATGGGTTCATGTATAACCATGAGAAAAACTATGTTATATGGTATACTTGGTGTGCATGTGTGACCTGTGAGACCTACACTTGATGTGATTTGCATATAGTGCATATATGTGACTCGTGAGACCTATACATTGTGTGTTATGATTGTTACCATATGTAACATGCCATAATATATTTGAATGGTTTTATTTTGGATGTTTTTCATCTAGTATCAAAGGGATGGGTTTATTATCATGGATTGGTTAACCATAAGAGGGTGAGCATGTTCTAGTACATTCTGCAATGATGATGATGATGGGACCTAGAGACATGAAAGGGATATAAATACATTTTGGACTTAACTAAGAAAGAGGATGGGGAATGAGGACTTGTTTCCTGACCTGATATAGATAATGGAGTATGACTACCTTATAGACCAACCTTGTGAAGGTATGTGAATAAATTCCTTATGTATTGATTTGAGGATAATCTAGGGGTGTGATGAACAATATCATAACCTAGAGATCAATTAGATATAGGACTAGATCTAATAAATATGTTGGACTTATGGATTAATTTGGTATTTGAAATGTATGATACATCCATTATACTATGAAGATGAAGTATATAGATTTGGGGTTTGTAAAATCTTTCTTATTCATAATGAATATAAACTTGATTGATTATTTATGCATATACATTTTTTCATGGAATAAACCATTGTATACATGTCTAATATATGTTAAGGATTCATTGGTGGTGTCGTAATGGGTTTATACTCACAACCAACATGAGTATCTTGTTTCACATGTATATTTTATGGTTAGGGATCAAAATATGGGATATAGACCTACATTAGGGAGCTAAATAGGTGGAGCTTAGGGGATGTAGGTAATGCTTGGATAGACACCAGAATATTATTGTAGTGTTTTAGTTTATTTTCTTAGTTTAACATCAATTGGTTGACTTACCACACTAGTATTATTTTGGTTTTTATTGTATGAATTTCATGCCATTTTATTATAGCATGATAATACTCTTTTAGTTTCCCTTATGCTGTTATGGGATGCATATTTTTTTGTGCATTTTTTATCTTAGTATATAGTCTCTATAATGATTCTGAACCTATTTTTCGAGATCTAATGCATTACTTTATTACATTGGTATAAATATAAGATTCAAATATCAATGGACTAATCAGTTTAGCAGTTTCGGAAACCAGATTACATAAATGAACCATTCATTACAATTGAAACTATAAAAATACAAAATCATCAATCCTTTGAGAGTACCAATATTATCCTAGATTAACCTTGCATATCAATCATAATAAAAATCTTGGCATCTTGGTAAAAAATAAAACCTATGAAATGGGTGAGCTGAAATTCTTATTAAGGGCAAGAAAACAACATAATCTATTATGAATAATTAAGAATAAACATTATGGAAAGGTATATAACCATAACACAAGACATTTCAATATCAGATGGGGCATAATATGATAGGAATAAATTAAAATAAAATAATTCCATATAAATAATCACATAGGTGTTATACTGACAAAATAATAACATAGAATATCAATAACTAATCTCATATGAGGGAATGCATAATTCCAGTCATTATAAACATATTTTCAAGGCTTTAGATAAGACATGATACATAAATGAGTATAGACTAAGCCAATACTCAAACTAGTTTGTCTCATGAGATCTACCGATGCATTGAGGGGATATAGTGGGCCATCTCATCACTTATTAAGTCCAATTAATTCCTTATATGAGAGGGATAATGAAACATGACCAGTATAAACATTCATATTAAAACTAGCATACGAAATGTGAATAATTTAACCATAAACCATGAATGGTATCAAAATAGAACATCCCAAGTAAAACTAAATCATAAAACATTCAATGAAATATAGTAAATGATATGATAATAGAAGAAACTCAATTAAACATAAGATTCAATAGAGAATGTTGACATAGATGAAAATACTCTAAGAAAACCATTGAAATATTTTGAGAAAAATACCCTTTTTTACTTTGAAATAATTTATTTTAAAACTGAAAAATTTATAAATGAAAATATTTTATTTGAAAATAACCTTGTAAACATATAATGTATGCTTTAAAATGTCAAGTATTTATTTCATTAGAAAAATATACGCACACCACATAAGTTAAAAAACATTCCTTCCATAAAAAAAGTCACAAAGTACCTCATTTGAAAAAAAATATTCCATTCAAATAGTTTTATAAAATTTCAAACATGGGTAAAAGACTTTAAACATTCATAGGATAATACGAAAAATATTTTTATTTTTTTTCTTTCAAAAACAAGGATATTAAATAAAAATGTTCCCTAGTAGAGACGTTAACTTAAAAAATCTTGAATAATAATGAGATTAGAAAACAACCCTTACCTCTAACTTTCCTTTAGTTGGATATTATTTAAACTAATGTAAAATGGTTTAAATAATTTTATTAATTTACACCAGAACCAGATAAATATTTATGATATCATATAAAAACCTCTTATATTGTTTGTTAATAACATTTTATTATTACCATTGTTTCAGGTGTTTAATACTTCATTTTCCTATGCATGTTTTGACATATATATCCTCTCTATTATGCATAGGATATATTTATTTTATATAAAAAATTATAATATGTTAATATATATTATATTGAATTATTATATATATATTATCATTCTTGAATGGTTAACTTGTAAAATGAATCACATCATGTCGTGGAGACGGTAGGCCGTGCGTACGCATGAGCGACAATATCATTCCCTTAATAGTGAAATGGAAAAAATTGGATGATATATTATTTATAAATAATAGATATAATGATATATTTATTATTTATATCCATTATATGCACCATTATACCCATACAAATAATGTGGGGATGAAAAAATAATTACACTACAGTGTGGATATGGTAAGTCGTATGTACGCACGAAAAATGATATCATTTTATATAAGATGGAAAAAATGTGTAATATAGTTGTCTCATAATCATAATATAATCTAATAATATATATTATACTATATTTATTATTTTATAATGTAAAAAACACATTAAGAGGATGTAGAAGAATAAATTAACTTGAATGAGTTGGTAAAACAATTACCTCTTCTTCGATGGACTTCATTTATATATCTTATTAAGGGTTATAGAGTTGGTATATTTGAAATAATAGGATATATGGAAATTTTTTAAAATTTTTTGAAGCATAAAGGTTCAGGTTTTGGTCGATCTAGAAGCCTCAAAGTGGTTTGAAGAAGTGAGTGAGGAAGGCCCTTTTATAATTGAGGTGAGAGTCACTTTTCAAACCCCCAAAAATGTAAAATTAATATAAGTTAATTTTCAATTAAAAATTTATCCATATAGATTTATTTATAATATAATATGGTTATGGGTCAAAATACTATCATACAATTTTTTTTGGCATGTTTAGGTCTCATTCTTACCCTTATATTTTGGTTTAACCCTTATTTAATCTCTTTAACTCTTACCAAGAAAACATGTGTTTTTACTCTTTGAAGGTTAGAATAGTGACTATAAAATTTAAAAATAACCTTAAATGAGTCCTTGATGAAATTTTTAACAGTATCCTGATATTTTTTCCAAATATTTTTTTTTGAATTTTATATCATTTAATAAATTATTATTTATTTTAAAATACCATTAGTGTCAATTTTCACATTATTCAGTACTTGACTATTATAAAAATAAACAAAACATGATATATTCGAAAAAAATCTTATAATATATCACTAAAATTCCAAATTTATGTATAAAATTCATGTTTGACATTAATTATGTCAAATTATATTTATTTTAATATTTTAATAATCATTTATTTGATATTCCCATTAATTAAATAATTACTACATCATCATTGTATAAGCCTTTAAGGTAATTATTTATATCCTAAAAACTAAATTAAATTAAGCATATGATTATAAAAATTTTATGTTTCAAATGAATATTTATATTTTAATTTATCTTAAGTATGAACCTATATTAAAAATGATGTAGTTAGTGAAACTATGAGTATGATGTCTTTAACTTTTTATTAAATTAAATATAATAAATTTCATACTCTCATCCAAGTGGCTTAAAAATGTTATAATATTAGAAAAAGGATTATTTTAGTCAACAACCAATCATAAAATGAAATTTTTACAATTTTTGGGTACTTTTATAATATTTATAATATTATTCTCCCCCTTAATTCCTCAATTCACCTTTAACCGTGTTAATAAAAAATTACTAAAGTAACTATTCATAATGACCAAAAATAAAATAAATATATTTACATAATTTGGTCAAACTGATCAAAAATATTTAATACATTTTTAAAAATTCAAAACACATAATTTTAAGTAATTAATTTAAAATTAATATCATTGATGAAACGAGAAAACGAGTTTTTAATGTGAAAAGATTCAAATGATTGAAATGTTTTTATATCAAAATTCAATGTGAAATTAATTCTGATGACATATATTGTATTAAATAATTAATATTTATCTAATTAAACCTTAAAACAAATTAAAATATAATTTAACACTATAAATTATTTAATGAAAATGTTGTTTTTAATTAAAATATAATATTATATCACTATTCACAAAAAATGAAACTTATCATAAAAGAACCAAAAATTAATCCAAAGTAATTATTGATTTTAAAATTTTAGATAATAAGTTTAATTTTTCAAATATAATTTATAAAAGAGTCAAAAACTATATTTAAAACAAGTGCACCATCAAAAAGTGTCAATACAACCCTTTTAGATAAATATAACCTTTTATGCTTAAAATGTGTTTTATTCTTATCTTAATACTATAATACTAATTATATGAATTGAAAAACATTTTTTTATATATAAAATATATATTTAATTATTATCTTTTAATAATAGTGATTAATTTAATTTATTATGATAAAATTATATTATAGGCATATAAATAGTTTTTAATAAAAATACATCCTTTATTTTTAATTAGTTTTCCTTTTCATTTCCAATTAATTGGTATTAAATTAATTCATTTAATAAATTTTTTTAAAATATATTTTCATAATTTAGTTAATCATATTCAGAACCTCTAACTTATTGAATAATTCTAAAATAAAAATAATTAATAGTATATCGCGGTTTATTTAAGATCGGTGTTGTGTGGAACGTAAGATATCGAAGAAATTAAATTTATTTAAAAAGCGACACAATATAAAATATTGGGGTGTTTCATTCTCTCATCAAATAAATTTCATCCACACAATTTGATATTTCTATTAAAAAATTAGTTGGTGATACTTGAAAATTTCTTTGTGGGAAACCCACATAAGAAATATTGATAATAGAACATCATATTAATAATATAGAAAGGTAAATATGAAGGAAACCAAAAAATGATACTTTAGAATAGGATAAAAATATCATAAATTGAAAACATGAACATGGAAGAGAAATATAACCATTATTTTTAGAAGTATATTGACATAGAATATATTAATTATAATGTCAACCATAAAAAAACAATAAATATGTGATGGGTTAAAGAGGCCATTGATTTATCATTATGATAATAAAAAAAATATAATTTTTCATTCCAAATTCCATTACTAGAGTTAAGGGATTATTTTACTATATATAAAAGGAATTACTTGATTTTTTTGCATATCATACTAATAATATCTTCATTTGGTTGCGCTTCAATCTGTTTTCACATCATTTAGTACACCTGGAAATGAATGTTCATGATGGATTGTTTGATTCCTGATGCAGTTTTTTGAATCATAAGATCCATGATTCAATCCTTCATCCTTTAAATTAATAATAAAACAAAACTTTTTATCACATAGAATCCTATAAATCATACTTTAACCACAAATAATATCACATGTTCAACTTAATCCATTCCAACATTACGATTCATAGAAAAAACTTTTGTCTAAATTCATTGTCCAAAATGTCTCTAAATATCCAAAATCAATCTTAAAATCATATTCCCCAAACAACATAATGTAGTTCTTATTGTCACATTCCAAATATTTTATCAGTATAAAAATATTAATGAAAATGTTCATGCTTCCGAATCCAAAAATAAGAAGTAATGCAATAAAACCCTTATTTATTCCATAATTTTAATTACCAATACATCATGGATAAAAATACCAAAATAACATAATTATTTAATCCAATAATAATCACATTAATCATTCCTCTTAATCCGTGGTAGTAGCATAAGCTTTACCATTATATATTTTCCTCTTTTGGGATATATTCCAAAAATACATGACACATTGATTTGCATATTGTCCCATATCCTTGAAGTTGAAGGATTGTACTATAATATAATACTTATTTATTCCATAATTTGTATGACCAATAGATGATTGAAAAAATACTAAAATGAAATTATTCTTTAATCCATTCATAATCACATTAATGATTCCTCTTCATTTGTGGTAATAAAATAAGTGTGTCCATTGATCCTTTTTTGTTGTATATTCATTTTACACATACGAAATTGATTTGTGCAGTGTCCCATGTCCTTGCAATTGAATAATTATACATTGGTAACCTTCTTCTTATCCATTAAATAATAAGAGTTATGGACTTTCTTTCAAAAAATTTAGCAAATTACCATTCCTTTTAATAATGTACCAGAGTGTTTCTTTCAACAATTATCACATGTGGAAAAATTATTATTTATCTTATTTACTTTATCAATATTTTCACAAGTTGTACTCTTGTTACTGTGCTTCCCCCCAAATCCATAATACTTATAGAAATCATTTATTGTCTTGTTGTCTCATGATACTATGTACTCATATGAATGTAATGTTTAATAGACTATTTCCATTCTAAATATTATCTTAAACGCATAGAATAAATGATCATTATTATTCTTTGGAATATATTCTTTTTTGCGATTCCCATTGCTTCTTCTAGGAACCACTTCTAAAGGATGGAATACACTAGATTATATTATGAAATTTTAAAACATAAATTATAATCACATAACTAGTGAATCACATAACCTAAATTGAAAATTTTGGTGTAAATAATATCAAAATAATAATATATGTTTAATTGGATATATTTCCAAATTTTTATATAGGGTTTGAATCTCTAATATATGTTCTCATAAATATAGTTCCATTGGTTATTACTAAACTTGATCTGATACCAATTGTAATCAACCCAACCCCATTATCTTAGATCCAGTCCCTTACTTTTTTAAATTTGAATAGATACAAGATACAAATCCCAAAGGACCGACCATTTTAGTAGTTTTGGAAACAAGATTACGTACTTGGAACATAAATTAAAATTGAAACTATAAAATACAACAACATTAATCCTTTTAGAGCACCAATATTCTCCTAGATTAACCTTTCATATCAATCATAATATACATCTTGGAATCTAGGAAAAAATAAAACATAACAAATGGATGAGCTCAGATACTCAATAAGGGTAATAATACAATATAAACTATTATGAATAAATAAGCATTAACATTGTGGAAAGGTATATACCTGAAACACAATCCATTTAAAAATAAACTTGAGCATAATATAGAAGGAATAAAAAAATTAAATAATTCCATATAAATAATCACATGGATATTCTACTAATATAATAATCACATGTAATATCAAAAAATTATATTATAATAAGGGAATGAATAATTCCAGAAATCATAAACATACCATCAAATCATTGGAGAATATGCCATACCTAAATTGGTAAGGCCTCAGCTAATACCCATGATTTTTGGTCACAGGAGACCTACCAATGCATCAAGGTTCTATAGATGGCCCTGTATGTCACTTACTAAGCCCAATTTATTAATTAATCATATGAAAGGGGTGATGAAACCTAATTGATATAAACATTCATATTAAAACTATAATATGAAATGTGAATAATTTTGACATAATCCATGAATGATATAAAAATAGAACATACACAGTCAATCTAAATCAAAAAACATTCAACAAAATATGCTAAATGACATCATAAGAGATCAACCTCAATTAAGCATATGTTTAAGCTTAGGATGTTTACATTGATGAAAATAATATAATAAAATCATTGGAAACATTTGATAGAAATAATTTTTTTTTACTTTGAAATAATTTTATAAAAACACCGAACAATTATAAATAAAAAAATTTTATTTGAGAAGAAACTTTTAAACTTGTAAAGGGATCCTCAAAATGTTAAGGATTCATGATGGTGTAAAACTCCACTCATGCTTCATAAGTAAAAAATCATACCTTCAATAAAAAAAGTCATAAAGTACATCATTTGGAAAATAAAAAAAAATATTCCTTTCAAACAATTTTATAAAATTTAAAACATGGGTAAAAATACTTTTAACAATCATAGGATAATAGTGAACATTGGTTTGAAGAATTTTTTAGAAAGCATGTATATGTAACAAAAATATTACCCTATGGAGACTTAAACTTAAAGAATCTAAAATAATAATTATATTTTGAAATAACACTTACCTTGTACATTCCATTAGTTGAAACTTATTTAACCTCTTATATAATGGTTTAAATAATTTTATTAACTTATACCATAAAAATAATTATAAACATATTATTTATATCATATATTATCCTCTTATATTGTTTTCTTAATAAAATTTCGTTATTACCCCTCTTTCAGGTGTTAACTGCTTTGTTTTCCTATGCATGTTTTATCGTCTTTGTCTTGTTTCTTATGAATATGATATATTTATCTCATATAAAGAATTATAATAAGTTCATAGATATTATATTTACTCATTATATATATTTCTATAATTGGTCTTTAATGGTTAACATGGAAAATTAATCACATTGCATTGTGGCGACGGTAGGTAGTACATACGCAGGAGCGAACAATATGATCCCCTTAATGATGAAAGGGTAAATAATTTGATGGTATATTAATTTTTAATAATCAATATAACGTCATATTTATTATTTATATCTATTATATCCACCATTATACCCATCCAAATAAATTGGTGATGAATAAAAAATTACACCACAATGTGGAGAAGATAAGTCGTATGTACGTACGCATGGTGATTTCATTTTTCATAGTATGAACAAAAGAGGGAATAAGGTATTACCATAATCATAATAAAATATAAACATATATATGATACTGGATTTATTATTTTTGTATTGAAACAACACATGATGAGGAACTAGAAGAATAAACAAACTTGAATTAGTTGATAAAACAATTACCTCTTCTTTGATGGACTTCCTATAGATATCTTTTTAAGGGATCTAGAGTTTGTATTTTTGAAATAATAGGACCTACATAACTTGTTTAAGGATTTTATGAGGATAAAATAATATTTTTTTGTCGAGATATAAGGTTAAAAGTGGTGTGAATAAGTGAGGAAGGAGGTTCTCTTTTATAATTAAGGTAAAGGGCACTTTTGGAAACCCTTAAAATATTAAATTAATATAAATTAATTTTCACTTCCAAATGTCTCCAAAGAGACTCATATAAAACCTATAATGAGTATACATCAAAATAATATCATAAATTGATTTTTAGACAATTTTAGGTCTTATTCATACTCATATATCTTGGGTTTAACACTTATTTAAACCATTTAACTCTTATCGTGACAACATGTGTTTTTACTATTTAAAGGTGATTATAGTTACTATAAAATGACAAAATATTATTAAATGAGTCATGGATTTTTTTTTTAATTTATCAAAATAATTTTTTTGAATATCATATTTTATGAATTTTATATCATTTAATAAATTATTATATATTTTAAAATATCATTAGTTCTAATTTTGACACTATTTATTTCTAGACTTTTAGAAAAAATTAATAAATCAAGATATAATCAAACAAAATATTATTAAATGAGTCATGGATTTTTTTTTTAATTTATCAAAATAATTTTTTTGAATATCATATTTTATGAATTTTATATCATTTAATAAATTATTATATATTTTAAAATATCATTAGTTCTAATTTTGACACTATTTATTTCTAGACTTTTAGAAAAAATTAATAAATCAAGATATAATCAAACAAAATATTATAATATATAAATAACATGTTAAAATTATCTATAAAATATGTGGGTGACATTAATTATGTCATATTATATTTATTTTAATATTTTTATAATCATTTATTTGATATTATAATTAATTAAACAACCACTAAATCATAATTGTGTAAGACACTAAGGTAATTATTTATTTACTAAAAAATAAAATAAAATTACCATGATTATTAATAAAAATTTATTTTAAATTACTATTTATAGTCTAAGTTATCTTCTGTATTACTCAATATATTAAAAATGATATAGTTATTAAAAACATGTTCATGATATCTTTAAATTTTCTTTTAATAAAACACTATAAATGTCATACTCTCATCCTAGTGGCTTAAAAAAGTTTTAATACCATACCAAGGATTATTATAGTATAAACCAACTCATACAATGAAAGCTGGACATTTTTATGGGTAATTTTATAATATTTATAATATTATTTTTACCCTTAATTACTCGATTGACCTTTAACAGTGTTAATTAAAAAATTACCAATGTTACTATTCATAATTCCCAAAAATAAAATAAACCTATTTACTTAATTTTTTTCTCACTTATTTAAAATATCTAATTCATTTTTAAAAATTTAAAACACATAAGTTTTAGTTATTAATTTAAAAGTAATCCTATTGATGAAAGGAGAAAGCATGCATTTAAAGAGAAAACATTCAAAATATTGATTTTTTAATATCAAAATTCAATGTTAATTTGATTTCAATAATCTAAATTACATTAAATGATAACAAACTCATTCAATTATACTTTAAAACCAATTTAAAATATAATTTATCATTGTAAATTATTTAGATGAAATAGATGTTTCCAATTAAAATGCAATATCTTATCACTAATCATCAAAACATGAAACTTAGCAGAAGAGTAAAAAAAACCAAATTAAATTTTGACAATCCAATTTTAAAAAAAAATTATTTTGTCATAAATAATTTAAATAAGTCTCAAAAAATAGATTTAAATCAAGTGCACCATCAAAAGCCGACAAAACTACCTTTTTAGAAAAATATAACCTTTTATGATTAAAATTGATTTTATCCTTATCCTCTAAATATAAAACATATTTGATGAATTTAATTTTTTTAAATATATAAAATATATTTTTAATTATTATCTTTCAATAATAGTTATTAATTAAATTTATTATGATAAAATATGATTATTGGAATAAAAATTGTTTTTAATAAAAAACATCATTTATAATAAATTTGTTTTTATTTTCATTTCCAATTAATTGGTAATAAATAAATTCATTTTATAAAAATGTGTAAGCTATATTTTCATAATTTAGTTAATAAAATTCATAACTTCCAACTTAACATCTAGTGTTAAATTAATAATATTTAATATTATATCAAAAAATTTTAAGTTCAATGTTGTGTGCGACATAAGCTATCAAAGAAAATACATTTATTTAAAAATATAAATATCATAAAATCTTGGGGTGTTATAGTCTCCCTGTGACACTGCTCATACCATCACCACTAGTCAACAACCTGTTGCATATGGATAAGCATACATGAGGTCATGTGACACTTCATCCCAGATTGGGTGATTCATTCTGGGGTATTACTAAGTGGTATAAAAGAGGTTTTATTAATTTATTATTGAATATATTTAGGGAATGGTATAAAGTATATAGGATAATTGGAACTCATGTAGGGATTCACATAAGTCCTTACCCAGCTTTTATATATTTGTTCATTGAGTTATCGATGATGGGATTACTATTAATGACTATGGTATTGAAGTTTCATGTTGATCCAAATAACTAATATGTTGTTACAGTTTTTGAGAATTTGGTGCATTCATGTATCATGAAAAAACACATAGGTCCACATGTGAAACATATGATTGGTTTTCATATATCATAATTCAATTCATTAAATTTTATTTATAATCTATGATATGTACTTGTTTGATATATCTGTGCTATAATTTTAGTTAATTGAACCGAGCATGCTATGTTTTGTATTTTTATATGACTATGTTAAATGGAAAGGTATGAGAACTTATATTAGGCCCTTGGTAGTTCTATAGGGGTAATTCCTTGTGTATTTGGGTACCCTCCTATGATAGGACTTCTTATAGAAATCCATCGTGTGCACCTATAGAAATCTTGAGTTGTTACCTTAAGTAAACTATTATTGGATTTTCTAAGTTTTTATATATAATACTAGATATTTTTCCTTGACATCACCTTATGGGACCACCTATGGAAGAGGTTTAGAATTCCTTCACAAGGGATGGAATTCCTATCCTACCACTAGACATGCATTTGGAAATAGTTGATCATACTACCTACCCCACTACAGTAGTTAAGGATGTGTAACCACTCTATCCTAGAGTCTTTCAGATTGTTCTTGTTCAAGGTAGAGGATCTCAAAGGATTATGGTCAATTACTCTTGGGATTTATAGCTTCAACATTTCCATTCCCTCCAAGGTACAAGAGGACCCTAGTATTCAAATTATTGGATTGATATCATCAAGGGAATATTTGATCAAGTGGAGATGTTGGAGGATCACTGAGGTAAGATGGACTATTTCTTCCTTTAGGGACATGTGAGGAGATCATGGGGTATTATTAACTAGGTGGTGAGATGTGAGGGTAAAAATTGGAATATCTTCAATTACCTCTTCTTTGAGAAGTTTTTTATAGATAAACTAAAGGTGGATCAGGACTGGATGTCCATAGAGCATTATAAAGGGTTGATTTTGTTAACTGTGTATTCTACCCATTCGATGGAGTTACTTCACTTCACTCATCATTAGGATGGGAATGAGGAACAAAAGGATCAAAAGTTCAAGATTAGAAATCAACTAGAATTGAGGTTCGAGGTCAACATATTTGACCTGGAATCATAGCATGAGGTAATATGCAAGGCCATATTGACCGAGAAGGGTTTTTGAGGGGGAAAGGTAGCATGTATTATTTCATCCCTTTATGAATATATGTTTAAAGACCAGTAAATTTCAAGGAATTTGTTTTTCTTAAATTCTTTGAAATTTTACCAGTACGTAGTTTCTGACAGCACCTGATTTCGAGGCCCGGTGTGCCCGGAATAATTTTCTAAAGTTTTTCTCAGGTATGTTCAGTGAACGAATGAGCGGGTTTTTCTATTTTTGAAGTGGTGCTAGGAATTGAAATCCGAGGGCACCGATGAACTCGCAGCGCCTGTATTTGCTTGAGGGGACCTTTACCGCAATTGTGTTTTATGTGGGTCAAAAGATTTTTTGGAGTTTAATCTTACACTAAATAAAATTTTGTGATACATGACTTCATTTTTTAGTTGGTTATTTCCTCCCAATTGTGGATATTTGTGAGGTGGGGCACGCACGAACCCCAACCTTCACCCCCCAATAACTCTCCTCAACTCCCCATTAAGCCCACGCTATTTCCTTTGAAAACTCTTCCTTAATGGTGGAGCCTCCCTACCTCCCTCATCCCATTAAATGTGTCAACCTATTAATTTTATATCAATGTTAAAATAATTGGAACCGCTTTGGAATTAATATGAATTGCATGACAATTCTATTAATTTGGGGAGACTCTTATTTATTTTGGTTGGCAAATCTCTTTTGGGAAAAGGCTCTGGGGAATTTAAGTATAGGTAATCCTTCATTGACGAAGAACACCGTTCTTCAATGAAGAACTCCCTTGGTGAAGAACGTGAAGAACTTCTTCCAATGATGCATATTCCTCGGACGCACCTCGATGTCAAGGAGCCTTTGTCACCTTCGACAACTACCCTTCATCCATCGTTGACAGAACGACACCATTCCTCCGCAACGACCGTCTACCGCGACACACGTCTTCTGCGGATTGACGACGTACGACAACAACTTCGAGGTAGGGGGATTTTTATATTTCATTTATGTGATTTATACTCATGAATATGGTGTTTAATTGTTGGGAGATGATTTGAGCCACAAACGCGGTGGGTACGAACTAACAAACATGTCCGGACCCACCGCTAATTTTTTCTTGATGCACGGGGTGTTTGGTGACAACAAAATGGGACCGCAACAGTGATTTGGGGATTTCGAAGTGGTTTTCAGATCCTGAGACGACCTCAGGTGCAGGCGGAAGCAAAAACGGACCTCCCGAATGACTCTGGCGGCCCACGGAAGACCCCGGTGGCGCAACGGCGCCCCGACCCACCGCCAGCATGAGCCCGCCGCGGCACCGGCCATGGTGGAATGCTGCGGATCCCATGACCACGCGGGATCCGAGGAGTCCAGCGGTGCCAGCCTGGCACCACGTTCGTGGAACAGAGGGCCGCACCCCCCGCTCGGCCAGCTGGCCGAGCCCGCACACCCCCCCCCCCGGCCGGGTCGGGGCGGGTCACGCGGACCGGGCTGCGCTGGCTGGGCCAGACCGTGCCTAGATGGGCCGGACCGTGCCCTACTGGGCCGCACCCAGACCTGGGCCGGGTCGAACTGGTTCGGGCCGACCCAGGGTGGGTTGGGTCGGGTCGGACCGGGCCCAGACCCCCCCACTTCGGACCATTTTTTCTATATTTTTCCCATAACCTGAGCTACAAACCTCCGCTCGATGCACCATTAGTTGCATAGGAATACTTGGATCGAGATGGTCGTTTCGGTATATTACACTTCAGGTTTCGGAAAATTTTGGGTATGGTCGGGTTGGTTCGAACCCGAAACCAACCAGGCCCTCGGAACGGAAACGCTTATAACTTAAGGACCGGATGTTCGACTGTCGTGCCATCAACTATGTTGAATTCATTTTGATGAGACGAATATTTTGGCATACTCCACTTGAGGTTTGGACATAGTTGGAGTGTGGTCGGGTTGGTTTTAGCTTAAAAACCAACCGGGCCCCTAGAATGGAAAAGCCAATAACTCTTAGACCGGGCGTCCGATTGACACACCGTCTGCCGTGTTGAGTTTCTTTTGACGAGACAGAACACTGGGATACATCAAATCTAGAATTAATGATATTTGATGTATCGACCCCCCTTGGCTCGAGGAGCGGACCCTCCCAGAATCAAGCGTGTTGTGTGCGAGAACCCTAGAGCTGGCTGCGACTGCTTTGACTACCGTACTGAGATCCTCCGTGGGTTTGACGACGATGACAACTGGATTGGGATCCTCTGTGGGTTCGATAGCGATGACTACTATTCTTGTATCCTATGTGGGTCCGCCAGTTTGACCTCTATACTTGTATCATGAGTGGGTCCAGTAGAGTAGCTGGTCTTGTGTCTTATGTAGGTCCGACAGCTTAGCTGGTCTTGTATCCTATGTGGGTATGACAACTTAGACGAATCAGTGGCTACATCTGATCATCTCTATCGCTCTACACAAGATATATACCTGTGTGAGTTGAGTCTTGACTTTCAATCATTATCGTCGATGTGATTGACTTCTTTCCTGTGTGGACTGGGTTGTACTTTGGCTCGGGATCTAGAGACGAACTGTGATTGATAACTTAGGTATTTATATGGGAATATACCTAAGTAGAGATGGTTGATACTTCGTGATTGTATATTTCCTTTTTGGTTTTTTCCTTTTTGGATTCTTGGAGACCTCCGGGGGTCTCGGGGTCCTTACTGAGTATCGTATACTCACCCCTACATGGGCTATGCCCGCACTACGTTGTGTTGGATGCAGACGACAGATAAAACTGATCGTGGAGGAGTCTTGTGGAGCTGGACGGTACCCGGAGGTGGAACCCCTAGTGATGCATTCACGGAGTGGACAGACAGACCCGAGGTGCTGAGGAGACTATCTGTACCCACCCTACATGTGGGATTCTCGGAGGATGACTCGGTGGTTGCAGCTTTACTTTACTGTTGTTGTACTTTCCTTTTCAGTTGTACTGTACTTTCAGCTGGGTTTGTATACTAGCCCATTTACTTTTTAGCACTTACTTTTGTACTCAGCTTTACTTAGTTCATACCTCTCTTGTGTACTCTATTGTGTTGTTTTCTTATATAAAAGGAAATGCCTTCCCTTTTTATTAGGATTTACACCTTTGGTGATAGTCTCCAGCCCCTAGCCTATGGAAGGCGGGCTTGGGGTAGTCACAACACGAGACCCGGGGACGGGGCGTGAAAATTGGTATTAGAGGAGTCAGTTCTACTGCAGAACTCAGAACTCTAATCTTTCCCTTCTGTGAAGAAATAGTGTGTAAGAGTATTGAGTGTGGTTTTCAGTCTAGGGAGTCCAGTGTGGGTGCGCGACCGACATATCCATACACCAGGACCCTGACCTCTGAATTCCGACTCAGTGCACAAAAACACTAATTGTGTGTGTGTGTATTTCAAAAGTTTTCTTTGTGATTACTATGTGTCATCTCACCAGGTATACTGTTTGACCATGGACCAACTGTTTTTTTTTTCAGGATGGCCCCACGAAGGAAGCCATCTAGGGTTCCAAGTTACGTGCGAGATGATAGCCCACCGAGCGACGAGGCCTCGGTGCAGGGCCCCATCACAGCGGATGCACCAGCGGTACCACTACCCACTGAGCCACCAATGCTACCAGCCCCAGTAGTAGAGAGTGCACACCGCGTCAGTGTGTTGCATGAGTTTCAACAAGAGAGGTCGCCAAGGTTCCGCAGAGAGACGAACCCTCAGGCAGTTGAGGATAGGCTGTAGGCTATCGTCAGAGTCTTCAGGTTGGTAGGGACACCAGATGACCTTATGGTGATCCTTGTCGTGAGTCTACTGCACACATCAGCAGGTAGTTGGTGGAGCCTAATGCTCCAGGTGCACGATGAGACATCTCTACTTTGGACAGACTTTGAGAGTCTCTTCTGCTCGGAGTTTGTTCCAGCCACCCTTCATGCAGTGCGCATCCAGGAGTTACTTCATCTGTGGCAGGGTAGTATGACAGTAGCTCAGTACTCAGCAAGGTTTACTGACCTCTCATGCTACTCCATGGATATAGTACGGGACCCGTTCTTTAGGGCCCAGACCTTTTTGTAGGGACTGAGGCATGAGATTAGGGCTTTGACGATTCCCCTCAGTGTCCCGACGTAGGCAGGGGTGCTGGAGCAAGACCTTTTAGTGAAGAGCTTCCTCGCTAAGTTGCCACCAGCAGCGAGACCCACCGTAGGGAGACACGTAGTGGAGTCTTCTACAGCCGAAACTAGGCAGATGTCACAGGGGTCCAAGAGGACCAGGCCAGCAGGTGGGTGACCTCAGGATACCGGTTCGGTTGTGCGGGGCACACGAAACAGAGCTAGCCTTACGAGGAGCAGATAGTGCTATGTATGCGGTGGGCAGGTCCACATGGCTCGTGACTGCCCGACCCACCATGAAGATGAGAAGAAGACAATGGAGGGACCTCTCAGGTAGAGGCATAGGTTCAACTGTGGCGGTCCGCAGGGAGCAGGCGGATGAGGTAGAGGAGCTGGCCGAGCAGCGGGTGGTGGATGATGTTTCGAGGCTTTACCACCACCACCCCCTCGAGGTCCACCCCAACCACAGGGAGCTGGCGGGCAGAGGCAGGCTCAGCTCCAGGCAGTGGAGTCTTATGACCATGGCGCACCTGAGATGATTCAAGGTATTATCTGTGTCTACTCCACCCTTTCCACAGTTCTTATAGACATAGGTGTGAGTCATTCTTTTATTGTTGCTGCCCTTGTTCGGAGCTCGGAGATTCCGAAGGAGCCGTTGGCTCAATCCTTATGGCTAGAGACTCCTACGAGAGTATACTCGATGATTACACACTAGTGCCGGTATTGTGAGCTTACTCTAGGAGGCAAGAGCTTCGTCTGGGATCTTTTTGTAGCAGCGTCAAGGCCTTACGACGTCACCTTGGGTATGGACTAGTTATCTAGAATCCATGCCCAGATCGACTGTATTTGGCGCAATGTGCGGTGTGTCCGCACAGATGGGACCATTTTCACCTTCACCGGTGAGAAGGGATCCTTTGTAACACAAGATGGACTTACGCAGAGGAGAGGGAATCCAATCACACATCAGTTGTCTAGTCTCATCCTCGGAGTAGTTGATGTATGGAGTCTGAGTTTTCCTATTGTGGTGGATCAGTATGCGGACGTTTTCCCTAATGAAGTTCTAGGACAACCTCTTCGAAGATAGGTAGACTTATACATAGGCCTGTACCCCGGGACAACACCGATATCTACTCCATCATATCAGATGGCTCCCGCCAAGCTTCGTGAGTTGCAGGTACAACTGGAGGACTTGTAGGGAAAGGGATTCATCCGACCCAATGTTTCACCCTGGGATTCTCCGATTTTGTTCACCAAGAAGGCAGATGGGAGCTTGTGGCTATGTGTCGACTACCATCGCCTGAATCAGGTGACCTTAAGGAACAAGTACTTAATTCTGAGGAATGAAGACCTCTTTGATCAGCTCAAGGAAGCACGATGGTTCTTGAAGATAGACCTCAGGTCAGGCTATCACCAGCTCAGAGTTCGAGATGAGGATGTGCAGAAGACGACCTTTAGGTGTCAGTATGGCCACTACGAGTTACTGGTTATGCCCTTTGGCCTGACCAATTCTCCAGCAGTGTTCATGAGTCTCATGAACATGATCTTAGAGCCTTACCTCGATCGGTTTGTCGTAGTCTTCATTGAAGACATAATGATTTACTCGGATACTGAGGAGGAACACACCTACCACTGGTGGGTTGTACTGGACACACTCTGAGAGCACCAGCTTTATGGTAAGCTCTCGAAGTGCCAGTTCTGGATTCGAGAAGTTCACTTATTGGGGCACGTCATCTCGGAGGTGGGAGTTGCTGTGGATCCTGCAAAGATCGAGGCAGTACTTTCTTGGGAGCCAACCAGGAGCGTGACGGAGGTGCGAAGTTTCGTAGGTCTGGCTAGGTACTATTGGAGATTTGTGCCAGAATTCTCCAGAGATGTAGCACTACTTTCAGCTTTGACGAAGAAGGGGAAACACTTCTTGTGGTAAGATAGATGCCAGTAGAGCTTTCAGGAGTTGAGACAAAGACTGACCAGTGCATCCATCTTGAGGCTTCCAGAGGAGGGAGTATGGTACGTAGTTTACTGCGACACACAAGGGACTAGAATCGGGTGTGTCCTGATGCAGGAGCGAGCAATGATCGTTTACAGTTCACGTTAGTTTAGGCAGCATGAGAAAAACTATGCTACCCATGACCTGGAGTTAGCAGTAGTGGTCTTCGCTCTGAAGATGTGGCAGCACTATCTGATGGGCGAGCACTTTACAGTCTACTTTGACCACCAGAGTCTCAGGTACATCTTCTCACAGAAGGACATGAACCTGAGACAACGACAATGGATCGAGTTCCTCCAGGACTATGACTTTGAGATAGTTTATACCCTTGGAAAAGGGAATGTTGTGGATAATGATCTCAGCAGGAGATCGGTCATTCAGCTACTTGGAGAGGTGACGAAGCAGTTAGCCGCTTTGCAGATATCCTTCATGGATAGATATGGAGAAGCCTTTATACAGTCTCTCACAGTCACTCCTCCACTACTTCAGCGGGTCAGAGAGGCACAACGTGAGGATGTTGACTGTGAGATGTGACATGCTCAAATTTCCACAGGGCAGGTGCGCGATGGATTTTCTGAAGGAGGAGATCACTTCATCCTCTTCAAGGGATGTACAATGGTACCAGTTGCACTGCTGGAGGAAGTGCTGAGTGAGTTTCACACTTCCCCTCTAGCGATACATCCTGGAGTGGCGAAGATGTACCAGGACCTCAGACGATAGCACTGGTGGCTGGGTATGAAAAAGGTTGTAGCAGAGTTCGTTTCATGATGCCGCACCTGTCATCAAGTGAAGGTGGAGAACCAGGTACCATCAGGCTTGGTACAACCCATAGAGGTCCCAGAGTAGAAGTAGGATGAGATCTCCATGGATTTCATGACGGGGCTTTAACGTACTTCCAGAGGACATAACTCCATCTGGGAGATTGTAGACTGACTCACCAAGTTGGCCCACTTCCTACCGATCAAAGAAAAGGGATCAGTAGAGATCTTGTGACGCCTTTACATTCATAAGATCGTATGGCTTCATGGTGTTCCATCGTTTATCGTCTCTGATAGAGATGCTCGGTTTACATCCCGACTTTGGAAGGGGTTACAGGAGGCATTTGGGATGTAGCTGCGCCTGAGTACTGCCTTTCATCCTCAGAAGAATGGCCAGATGGAAAGGACCATTCAAACTCTCGAGGACATGCTCCGTGCATGTGTCCTCGACTTTGGTCGTAGCTGTGAGGATCATTTTCTCTTGGTGGAGTTTGCGTACAACAACAGCTACCACTCCACCATCGAGATGGAACCATATGAGGCACTATATGACTGACCATGTAGATCACCTCTGTGCTTGACTGACCCTGGGGAGTCAGCACTTGTAGGACCAGGGATGGTTCAGGCTATGATGGAGAAGGTGCAGATCATCCAGGAGCGGATGAAGACTGCACAGAGTAGAAAGAAGTCCTATGCTGATAGGAGACGGAGACCACTAGAGTTCGAGGATGGTGACCACGTTTTCTTATAGGTATCTCCTCAACGAGGACTATGGAGATTTGGCCGGGGCGTCAAGTTGTCTCCACAATTCATCGGACCTTTCCAAATCCTCATTAGAGTAGGTGAGATGGATTAACGCCTGGCCCTTCCACCTCAGTAGCACTGGGTGCATGATGTCTTCCACGTATCTCAACTGAGGAGATATGTGCATGACCCGACCCACATCATCGATCACGGGGAGATGGACATCGACGACGGGGCGACATTCTCGGAGGTTCCGGTGGAGATTGAGGATCGACAAGAGCGGGTCCTTCATGGATGATTGATTCCTTTGGTGTGCGTTCGTTGACATCATAGAAACCTTCAGGAAAGCACATGGGAGCAGGAGGCTCAGATGCATGCTCAATACCCCTTTTTGTTTCCCTAGTTTATGTTGTAGCTTTACGAGATGTAAATCCCTGAGGTGGGAGTAATGTAAAGACCCATAAATTTCAAGGAATTTTTTTTCTTAAATTCTTTGGAATTTTATGAGTACGCAGTTTCTGACAGCACCTAATTCTGAGGCCCGCTGTGCCCAGAATAATTTTATGATGTTTCGCTCGGGTACGTTCAGTGAAAGAACGAGAGGGTTTTTCTATCTTTTGAAGAGGTGCTCGGAATTGAAATTTGGGGGCACTAATTAACTCACAGCGCCGATATTTTCTTGAGGGGACCTTTACTGCAGTTGTGTTTTATGCTGGTCGAAAGATTTTTTAGGGTTTAATCTTAAACTAAATAAAATTGTATGATACACGATTTCATTTGTGAGTTGTTTATTTCCTCCCAAGTGTGGATATTTGTGACGTGGGTCCCACACAAACCCCAACATTCACCCCCCAATAACTCTCCTCAACTCCCCATTAATTCCCTACTGTTTCCTTTAACAAATCCTGCTTAATGGTGGAGCCTTCCTACCTCCCTCATACCATTAAATGTGCGAACCTATTAATTTAATATCAGTATTAAATTAATTGGCCCTTCTTTGGAATTAATATGAATTGCATGAAAATTATATAAATTTTGGGAGCCTCTTATTTCTTTTGGTCGGAAAATCTATTTTGGGAAAAGGCTCTGGGGAATTAATGGAGAGGTGATACTTCATAGAAAAAGAACACCATTCTTAAACTAAGAACTCCCCTGGCGAAGAATGTGAAGAAATTCTTTCAATGATGCATCTACCTCGGATGTACCTCAACGTCAAGGAGCCTATGTCGCCTACGACAATGACCCTTCCTCCATCGTTGATGTAATGACACCGTTCTTCCACGATGATCATCTACTACAACGCTCGTCTTCCGCGGATCGACGACGTACGACAACAAATTCGAGGTAGGGGGATTTTTATGTTTCATTTATGTGATATATACTCTTGAATATGGAGTTTAATTATTGGGTGATGATTTGAGCCAATAACACGGTGGGCACGGACTAACGAACAAGTTTGGACCCACCGCTAATTTTTTTCTTGATGCGTGGGGTGTTTGGGGATGACAAAATGGGACAACAATGACAATTTGGGGCCTTCGCAGTGGTGTTCGGATCTCGAGACGACTATAGGTGCAGACGGAAGAAAAAACGAACCACCGGAATGACTCTGATGGCGCACGAAAGACACTGGTGGCGCGGGTCACCGGCGCGGTGGCGTCGGTGGCCGGCACCAGCCAGCCGCCTGGAGGCGGTGACACCCCGGCGCGCCGCCGGCATGTGCCCACCGCGGTAACCACCACGGCGGTGAGCATCGGATCCCACGACCGCACGAAATCCAGGGAGTCCAGCGGCGCCATCCTGGCATCGCGTTCATGGAACAGGGGGCCATACCCCCCACTCAGCCAGCTAGCCGAGCCAACACACCCCCCCGGCCGGGCCGGGGTGGGTCACACGGACCGGGCCTTACCAAGCCGGGCCGGGCTGGGCCACGCCCCACCGAGCCGGGCCACCCCCTACTGGGCCAGAACTAGACCCGGTTCGGGGTCGACCCTTTTTGGGCCGACCCAGGGTGGGTTGGGTCGGGTCGGACCGGGCCCAGACCCCCCACATCGGACCATTTTTTGGTCTTTTTCCCATAACCTGAGCTACATAACTCCGATAGATGCACCATAAGTTGAGTAGGAATACATGGACGTAGGCGGTCGTTTTGGTATATTAAACTAAACGTTTCAGAGAAGTTTGGGTATGGCCGGGTTGGTTTGAACTCGAAACCAACTAGGGCCATGGAGTGGAAACACTTATAACTTAAGGGCCGGACGTCTGATTGACGTACTGTCAACTATGTTGAATTCCTTTTGATGAGACAATTATTTTGGCATACTCCACTTGTGGTTTCGACACAGCTAGAGTATGTTCAAGTTGGATTTAGATTAAAACCCAACCAATCCCCTGGAAAGGAAAAGCCAATAACTCTTAGACCGAGCGTCCGATTGACGCACCGTCTGTCGCGTTGGGTTTCTTTTGACAAGACGGAAATTTGGGAAACATCAAATCTGGACTTCATGATAGTTGATGTATCGAACCCCTTTTCTCAAGGAGCGGACCCTCTTGGAATCGAGCGTCATGTGTTCGGGAACCCTAGAGATGGCTGCGACTGCTTCGACTACCGTACTAGGATTCTATGTGGGTTCGACGACGACGTCTACCATACTAGGATCCTCCATGGGTTCAATGGTGATGAAACCTATACTGGGATCCTCTATTTGTTTGACAACGATGACTATTGTTCTTGTATCCTACATGGGTTTAGCAGTTTGACCTCTGTACTTGTATCCTGATTGGGTCCGGTAGAGTAGCTGGTCTTGTATCCTATGTGGGTCCGACAGCATAACTGGTCTTGTATCCTTTGTGGGTCTGACAGATTAGATGAATTAGTGGCTTCATCTGATCATCACTATCGCTATACGAAAGATGTATACTTGTGTGAGTTGAGTCTTGAATTTTAATCATTATCATTGATGTGAATGACTTCTTTCCTGTGTGGACTGGGTTGTACTTGGGCTCGGGATCTAGAGCCGAACTATGATTGATAACTTAGGTATATGTATGGGCATATAACTAAGTAGAGTTGTTTGATACTTCATGATTTTATCTTTCCTTTTTGGTTTTTCCTTTGTGGATTCAGGGAGACCTTCGGGGGTCTCGGGGTCCCTACTGAGTATCGTATACTCACCCCTGCACGGGCTATGCCCGTACTACATTGTGTTGGATGCAGATGACAGACACCACTGATCATGGAGGATTCCTATAGATTTGGACCGTACCCAGAGGTGGACCACCAAGTGAGGCATGCATAGAGCAGACAGACAGACCCGAGGTGTCGAAGAGTCTATCTGTACCCACCCTACAGGTGGGATTCCCGGAGGACGACTTGGTGGTTGCGGCTTTACTTTATTGCTATTGTGCTTTCATTTTCAGTTTTACTGTACTTTCAATTGGGTTTTTATATTGGCTCATTTACTTTTCAGCACTTACTTTTGTACTCAGTTTTACTTAGTGCATACTTCTCTTGCATACTCTGTTGTGTTGTTTAATTATATAAAGGGAAATGCCTTCCCTTTTTATCGGGATTTACGCCTTTGGTGCTAGTCTCTATCCCCTAGCCTATGGAAGGTAGGCATGGGGTAGTCACGGCATGGGCCCCGAGGACGGGTCGTGACATCATGAGCTTAAATCATAGCGATTTAGTGAGAATATTTTCTAATACTATAAAGATAATGGTTGAGGAGACATGAAATGGTATAAGTAGGCAGTCAAATAATATTTTAATTTATTACACACCTTCCAAAGAAGGAGGTGTTTTCTAGTGCTTCAATTATGAATAATGAAGACACTATTAAAAGTTTTACCATGAATCTTAGGAAAAGTGTCATCGACATAGAAAAATAGGGCATACAAATGTCTCTAATTGAGAGTGTTGTGATTGGGTTTCCATAGAGGACTTGGGAAGACACGGATTTTGAGTTATGATACTAATAGTGGATCTTATCATTAGGTATGGATTCCATAGGGTTCAGTGAATTAGTTAATCTAGAGGTCTTGAGGACAAATTCATGAGACCGATAAATGAAGAGTGAGAACATTGGTCTAGGTTTTAGTTGTTGGTGAACAAATAAATTTTATAGTTATATAAATAGTTCTGATTACCTCTCGGATTTGTATAACATTTTTTGAAATAAGATCTTCCTTTTGTTTTCTATATTCCCAAGTATTTTCTGCGTTTGGATTTCAGGTTAGGTTTTCTTTCAAATTGATTTATCTTGATACGCCCTTAGGTAAGAAGGTAGACCATATCCAAAGATTTCTAGAGTGTTAAATAGCAGTTTCTACTTATGGAAATCTATGGTATTTTATGATCTTAGAGATGAATAGATTCAATGTAATTTTTGGAATGGACTAGTTGATCAGTTATAGGATTCTGATTGACTAATATAGGATATGAGTATCCATTACCATGCATAAGGGGTAGAAGTTTTCTTTAACCAATGAGTGTGATATTGGAGAAGGTAGAACATGATTATTGCTATGTAATTTTTGGGCTATTACAACATAGGTACCGATTATGGTTTTATGGAATATTAGGCAGTATCTCCCTGCTCTTTTCGTTGAGTAGTGGATTGTTACCATGATGTCTTTAAAGATGATTTATCATGAATTACTCAGGATATATGGATTGAATTCATGTTCAAACCCACACCATGAGTTTAGTTTATACATATTCTTCTATGTCATATGGAAAATGATGAATTTAAAGAACCCAAGGTGTAGTTTGAGGATTTATAAGAGAACATATTTACAAGAATAAGAACATTCCCAGGGAGTGCTCTAGTTTTTTTCCACTATGTTGGAAGATGGAAGCCTTCAGATCTACATGGACTATAAATAGATGAATCAAGTCACAGTGAATAATAGTTTCCTATCATTGAGGATTTATAAATTATTTGATCAGTTTAGGGGATATTGATGTTTCTTTAAGATTGACTTGCAATCAGGATACCACCAAATTTGATTTTGAAAAAATGATATACCCTTGGAATTTTTTTATAGTACGTATGGGCTATATGAGTATCATTTCCTACCGATCAAGTTGAAAAATCCTTCAATGGTGTTTATAGATCACATGAATATGATCGTTTATTCCTATATTTAATATTTTATCATTTTATTGACTGATCATATTCTAATATACTCATGAACCCTAAAGATGTATCCCATAGACATTCATATAGTGATGAGTGTACTTAGAGTGCATCTTATTTACACTAATCTTTCAAAGTTTCACTTTTCGATCCATGTGGTATGCTTCCTTAGACATGTGATTTCTAAAGTGGGAATCGTAGTTGATCTAGGGAAGGTAGAGGTGATGTACTAGGAATTACCTATGAACATGTTTAAAATAAGGATCTTCCTAGGTTTGGTAGGGTACTAATAATATTTAATTCAAGATTTCTGATATTTGGAGCACATATGACTGGGATTACCAAGAATTTTTTAAATTTTGAGCGAATAGAAAAATTTTAATAGTCCTTTCTAAATATGAAGAGAAGGATGAAATTAGCATTAATTTTGATGTTACCGGAGTTTAGGATCTAAAATGGGGTTTATTTTGATTCGTATAGTGTTGGTTTGGGGACTTTTTTGATATCAAGAGATTAAGTAGTTTCTTATAGATCTGATATGCTGTGACATTATGAGAAAGATACTCTATGCATGACCTAGAGTTTTATAATTCCATACATTACCTAAAATTATGGTGGAATTACCTATTTGATAAGAGGTTTTTAATCTACATGGACCATAATATATTAAGGTATATCTTATGTTAACGAAACTTGAATTGTTGGAAGAGGCGTTGGGTTGAGTATCTGTAGACCTTTCACTTTGGGATGTCATTTGTTCCTGGAAATAAGAATTTTTTTGAAGATTATCTAAGTTTAAATGTGAATTATCATGGATGGTGACCTTAAATGTAGGAATAAAGAATTATGAGACTATTAGATGAATAGTTTCTGGGTGAATTTTTGGTTCAAGGGACGATGAAATTTACTCCCTTAGTTATCACATCTGCCTTGGTGGATTAGGTGAAATCTAGTTAAGGATCGGATTCTAAATTATTAGTGATGTTGGAATGGGGGGTAGAAAATAAACCCATTTTAGGATGTTATTTAGATAGATATGATGTGATCTACATTCATAAGGGATTCATGGTTTCTTATTTTATGATAGAGGAGATGATGTGGGAATCTCATGATTCACAGTGGGATGTACACCCAAGATATATGAAGATGTACTGTGATATTATATTTTTTTTGGTGGATAGGTATGAAGAATGATATCCTTAGTTTTATCTCTTTTTTTCTTACCTAAGAGAGAATTATGTCCAAGAATCAATAAATATGTGGCTTTATTTAACCACTTCCCATGCCCGTATGGATGTGGGATAAGGTAATGATGGAATTTTTTATTTGGTTTCCTAGGACCCTAAGAGGTCGAAATACTATGTGGGTTATGGTTGATCAGATGATGAAGGTGGAAAATTTATTTTTGATTAGAGAGAGTCTTTTTTATATATGAGTTGTGAAAAATCTATTCTTTAAGGTTAGTGTGGAATTATAGAGAGACTATGAGAATATTATGTAATAAAGATAATCGTTTCACATCATTGTTTTAGAAAGGATTTCATAAGGTGATAACGAATAAGTTGAATCTGTGTACCAAATATCATTTGTTGACTGATGGGAAGTTAGAGAGGAAGATCAATATTTTAGAGGATATTCTTTATCCATGTGTCCGAGATTTTGGTGGAGCATGAGATAATCACCAGATGTTAACAAAATTATAACATAATAATAGTTACCAATGATTCATTTATATGTCACCATTCAAGTCCCTTTATGGTTGAATATTTCATTCACTATTATGTTTCCATGAGGTAGGTGAAATAGCTATTATTGGACTGAGTATGGTGCAACAGACCTTTTATTGGGTTCAATTGATTCATAAATAGTTGGAAGAAAAAGAAAATAAGATTTCATTATATTCCAAAAATATATATGACTATTCTAGTTCACAATGTGTGATCATGTTTTCTTATGGGTTTTAACTTGGCTAGGGAATCAATGATAGCAAAAGAAGAGGAAGTTGACCCCATTGTTTTTAGAACCATTTGAAATAATCAAAAATATCAAAACAAAAACCTATTGTTCAGATCTCCCTTTAGTATATCAATGTATTCATAACTCATTATATATATCTCATCTTCAGAGGTATGATCTTGATACCATGCATGTAATTGATAGTACGTATGTTGAGCTAGAACCTGATGAACTAATCATGTAACATCTGATCTGAATCTTGGATCAGAGCAACAAAGTTCTATGAGGGAAGAAAATTCCCCTTGCTTCAGTTTTACGGTGACATGGTTACATCAAAGCGAAGACTTGGGAATTAGAGATAGATGTATAAGATCAATGGTCTGTGTTTTTGAGTAGGAACACTAGATACAATTGTTGATGGATGATAATTCAATATAGGGGGAGATTGTAATGAACTATTTTTTTTAGGTATGCTATACCTTTATTTTATCCCTTTATATGTGTTTTTGAATCTTCCTTTTCATGGGTGAAGTCTTGGGTATCTTTTTGATGGTTTTGAAGGCATTAAGGAGTTTTTAAGAGGGTTAATGATTTGAGAATGATTTATGAAAACCATGTGGTTCTCCCTAGAGAACCACATGACTCGTTTTAGAAGGTAAGTTGATGGGAGCATGGTTGAAATATAGTTAGATCTAACCACTTGGATTCCCTATGAATTCATGTAACATAGAAAAGAGGAAAAATCACGGTTAGAACCTAGTTTACCTGACCATATAACCACACCACAAGGGTTTCCTGAAGAGAGAGTGAGCCTCAAATTGTTGGCACATAGTTTGATAATTCCTGTTACTAAAATGTCCTGGAAAAATTAATTTTCCCAAAAATTGGTATTTTTACCTAAATCCTTCCTGAAACCATTTATTCTTCCTTAAACTTCTAGATCTATCAAACCTAGATAATAAAGTGGCTATTCATGGTGATTCATCTCCCTTCAAACTCAATTTCTATAGGATCTAGAGGCTTAATCATAGGTGAATTAAATATTGGAGGTCATTCTTCCTCCATTATTCATGTTTCATCTAGATATCGTCTCATATTATTATAAGGAATAATAAATATATGATACCATGGATATATGTATGAATTAAATTGTGATATAATAAGTAATTCTTGATTTATTGACCGATAAGAGGCTAGGTATATATAATTTTCATCCTTCCATTGAATGGATATAGATCTACCATATGTGGAAGATCTCATTGGGTATGTTTATTAACCTCCAAGACCATGTTACACTCTCTTTCTTGGATTTTGATTCTTCAATCCTCATGTGATGAATTGGGGATTGTTCTAGGAACTATTGGTGTGTAGGATTGATCTGGGGGTAAATTATTTGTATTGTGCATCAGTACTCTTGAGGTTCATAGTCTTTACCATATAGGGACTTTATATAAATTGTTTTGGCACGATTATCATGTATTAGTGTTCATAGACATTTTATCCATTGTGTGATATGGTATTATTAGTGTGTGTGTCTATACTGTGAGACCTACACTTGATTTTTATTGCATGTTGTGTGCATTTGTTACCTATGAGACCTATGAATTTTGTGTTATGATGGTAATTGTGTGGTATGATTTTACCGTTTTGTGCTATGACCTATTTTATGTAAATTATTGGCATGTGGAGGTTTTTTATCTAGTATAGAAGTGATAAGTATATCATCATGGGTTGGTTATCCCCTATAGGGGGGTCATTTACTAGTATGACATGTGATGATGATACTGATAATACCTATAGACAGGGTAGGGGATGATGACTTTTTGGATTGACTCAAGATAGAGGACGGGGTATGATTACTTTATATCCCAACCAATGGAGGTAGGGGAATTCTGGACTAATAAAAAAACCCGAGGCTAAGCCAATGGTGTGAAAAACTTGTTGTGTGGTCTAGGGATCAATTGGAAATAGACCTTGATCTAATTATTTATTTAGAATTGTGGATTTATTTGGTATGATATGACTTATGAAACATCCATTATAGTATGAAGTAAAAATAGGTAGAGTCTAAATTCATGGAATCTTAGTTAGTGCATGATTACTTGAAACTTGATTATTTATTTATAGATGTCCATTGGTGGTGTCCTACTAGGTTTATACTCAAAAAATGGGTGGGTATCTCTATGTGCATGTAGTTTTTCTAGTTAGGGATATAACGAAGGGACATGGACCTACGTTGGGGAGCTATGTAGGTGGAGTTTTGAGAATGGAAGAAATATAAAGATAGACTCTAGACTATTGGTGTAATGTTTTATTTTATTTTATTATGTTATCACATATTGGTTGACTAAAAACACTCGAAGAATTTTGGTTTATTTTATATGACCTATATACTATTTTATTAAACTGCGATGATATTATTTTAGTTTTCACATTGATGTTTCAAGATGTATATTTTAACATTGTTGTGATTTTGGTGTATGCATTCTATTACTAAGGGTATAATATCCCGATGAAACCGTTCAGAACCCCAAAACTAGTTGAAATCCCCTTGAATATGGGGGCAGAACACATGAGGTTAGGTAACTCTCTAGCTTGGATAAAGTGATTAGGGTAAGGGCGTTACATGGAATAACTTCAAAATTGTTGGAACTAAAGAAATACAGGGGGTGAATCAGGGTGTTTCCCAATTCTTTTTTCCTTTAAACTTTATTTTATTTATTTTGGATCTTGTTCTCATGTTATTAGGAATAATGTTCAACCTATTGATTGATTGATTTTTCACAAAACCTCACAAAATTTTAATCATGAATGTATAAATTTATATCATGCATAGGAATTAGAGATTTTACCACTGAGGGATAATCCAAGGATCATATTCCAACAACATGTTCACATAATGGGAGATGACAATACTCATTGTACATGTTACAAAATGTTGAGTAAAAGTGAATTTTAAATCCCATGGTCACTTTATTTTCTTTAGTTTTGTGAACTACTTCTATAAAGGCTTGGGTAGTTTATAAACAAGAGGGTATATTCAAAATTTTATAGAAATATTGGTCCATTCCAGATCAGAATAGTTTATTGATACACCATTCATCTTTATCTTGAAAATAGATTAACGAATAACCTCCTTGTCTAATAATCTACTATTCAATAAAATCATATAATATCAACTCTATATAGAAAATTGAGTCACATGTCTTCTACATTCAAAAAATGAGATAATCATCTTCATACGAGGAGAACTCTTTTTCTTCCAAATGATCACAACAAGACACTCCTCTTTTAGATAATGAAAACACTAAATTGGAATTATCTTATTTCTCTCTTCCTTCAACCTCCATATATGATAGTTTAATAATTCATTCCCCTTAGAGTCTTCCTCTCTTAAACTAAACTAGATATAATAATGGAATACTCTATGAGGGTCTCTCTTCACCATTTTTTTTGAGACTTAGATATTATAATATGTTCAACTTATTTTTTTCATAACTTCCTCAAGTAGTTATATAGATCATAAAAGAACCAAAAAATTAGTCCAATGGTCAAAATCAATACATATTCTCTAAATTATCTATAATCATTATACTATACAACATGAATTTATTGTTATCATTAAGATCCAATTAATATAAATTACTCATTGAAATATCAGGTATTCTCTTGATATTCAATTCTAATATATATCTATCAGTAATTTAAGAAACTACCACTTCATGACATGGATTTCTCTCTTTTAGTGTGGTTGTATTGGAAACTCTGATATTTCAGGATATTCTTCTTCACTATAGTCTGGTTTGAGTCAATAATCAAATCCGCATTCTCTAAACAAATATCTTATTTTTAATTTTCCCAAATAACACCGAATGAATCTTTAATTTTATTAGTTATTAAACTAATTTTTGAATGGTTTAATACTTTATGACATAGTTACCTATATCTCAACCATTTCAAGATCTATTCTATTCTTATATAATTTCATCCTTTAGAGTGAAAACCACTTTTCCAGCATGGAAGTCTCCAAATAACTAGAGGTACTGAATATTATCTGATACTCCTTTGTGACACCAACTTTTTCCCATGGTGTAACTAATTTTATTTATATTTTATGATATGAAATATTTTCGGGAGAACATATTCCATGTAATATTGGTCAAAAAAATTCGGGAACCACTAAAAATATCCTAGTATTCCTTCAGGGTGAAACCATAATCTCATGATGTGCTCTTATTCAATCGTATTTTACAATTCAGACTATAATAGTGAAACATGTCCTTCATCAAATAAGTAGTTCCATATTTAAAAAACAAATTAAATTATCCAAAATATATTCATGGAATGAAATCTATATTATGGAGTGGAACAAAAGACTCTAAATTTTCAAAAATAATAAGTCTTAATTTTCATCGAGGAAAATTGTTATGTTTATCCCTTGATGAATCTATTTAAGTACAATGTTTTATATAACATATCATAATTTCATTACTTTCACTTCGCTACATGGCATTCAGTCTCATGGTGTGACTGAATATATTTGACTAATTTTCCATTTTATAATTTTCTAAATATTGTATTCATCTTCCTTGAATATATTATGTATGAAATGACATTTAATTTTTTTTATTTCAAATCACAACATGGTTCATTTACTCATGCCATGATTTCTACCAGTAATTTCCAAAGTGTAACCTAGATTTCTCATTTCAACAATAACATTTCCCAAATCACTACACAAAACATCTAAATCTAAGACCATGATATATAGATATATCATGTTTTATCTTTTTATTTCTCTTCACAAGCTTTTATACACACATATTCTCTAAATATTCAATAATATTTTCATATCACCGATTCATCAATGTCTTCCAATACTCTAACTATACTTTTCATTCATCAGTTCTTGACATTAAATCTAGTGGAAGATAAGAAATACAACATAAAGATCCTTTAGTCCAAATATAACCCCTTTTTATTTTTTTATAAATTCTAAAATAAATTATTAATCATCAAATAAATCCAAGGCTATGAATGTGGATTTATGATTCCTTTATTTTCACTGATTTGACATAAAAATGAAAAGTACCTTCAAATATATTCCATGATCCTATAAAATAAAAATATAAAGGGTGTTCAAATACATGTATTTCTTTTAATAATTCCCCATTACGGGTTTCTCTATATTTACGTTCAAATCTTATACCCCTATTTATTTTTACTCCATCGACAATGTTTTCTCTCCCCTAACACCCAATTTATTATTATTTTGAATTATTTTCACATGATTATTGTTGGGGTAAGCTGATTCTACTCAAGTACATAAAATAAAAGTAAAAAGAGATTTTTCTCCCCATTTTTTCAATTTAAACCTTTTACATAATATTTAAAACCACTAGTTGACATCCATAATCGATCTCTCCTTCAACCATTTTGAGATTCTACCCTCAAAATATTTGTATGTACCAAAACACTTCAAAAATATCTATAGTTATTCATATTTTTTATTTCCTTATAATTATAACATTTTTGTCTTGAAATATCATCAAATGATTTTATGACTCTTTTATCACCTATTAGTACCACAAACTTGAAAGACACTATAGTTTTCCCTTTCAGTATTGATTCCACTTGATGATACCACTTCATTAACAAACCCATGTCTTGATTTTCACTTTATTATATGAACCAATTATTAAATATAATAATTATTGATTTATTATCTTTCAATATTTTATCAACGTTATCATCTATAGCTAAATTTTACACAATTATTTTTAGTGAGTGAAATTACTAATTGGCATTGATTCATCGATAAATCCTCTAAATATATTGAGTTAGAAATCAATTCGAGAAACAAGAGTTTAATTTAACAACATCAAGGTTGTCCGTTTCACTAACCTTCATCAATAAACACAAAAAAATTAATCCTTTTAAATATCTCACTCAGAATATGAATCTACCACTCAAGCATCCAATCCTCAATTCCTTCTCCTTTAGTTGACCTTTTAAATTATTAAGGTGAGAATTAGTTTAAATTTTTTCAATCTTTACCTAATCTCTTGAGACACCAATTTATGATTCATAGAGTTTCTCATTTTCCATACGTTAATTAATCTCATGAAAGATATATTAAATTTTATTAATTTGTTACATTATTTCCTTATTATTTTGGTATTGTATCTATTGATGTAATCTCTTATATTATAAACACTCTATTATCTTCACCTAGACATTTTATGTAGGCATAATTGTTTTAACCTTCATTCTTATTTAATTGCACTTAACTTATCATAACTTGAATATTCCCTTGTTTTTTACACAAAAAATCTCTAGATTTACCACATGATATGGTTGCCTATTTTTTTATAATAATCCTTTAAATATTCAAGTGACTTACAATTTACAGCTCAAATTTTTTAGGAAACATCCACTTTATATTAATATTCAAATATACAAATGGATTTTTTTTACCTTAATGAAAAAACCCAATTTATAGAAAAAGCTTCCTCTTTTTCTTTTAGATTCTAGATAGATGAAATTACTCATTAATAGAGTTTAAATTTAGGACTTTAGTTGATTAATCTTTCTCACTAGTAAAATTAATCTATATTTATTATTTTACAGAACAATTCTTCCAATATTATCCACATATATTTTTAAGCCATGTAGTGAACTATATTCTCTTGTAACTTTATATCCATGGTATCTTTCATGATATTATTGAAACATGCATGAATCAATAATTTTCATTGATATTTATCATATAAGATTGCATGATGAATTTAAAAAAACAAATCATGTTAACATGATATCATGACGGATTCTGACATGTATTTCAAAAATAACATGAACTCATTTTTATAACAAGTAAAATTATTTCCACTAAATAAAGGAATCATAATTATAGGATTTATACCCTACGAACTCTTCAAATCTGAATATTACAAGTTGAACCTAATACAAAACCTATTTTCTTTGATACCACTTGTTGAAACCTGATGCACCTTGATATGGGAGGGGAAAATTAGGATGCTTCGTAATTATTTTTTTCTATTTGACATGATTTTTTATCATTTGGATACTATTACCATATTATAAAGAATAATATTTAACCTCTAGATCTATTACTTTCTCATACAACCTCACTGAATATAAATAATGGATTAAGAAATTTAAATCATGAGAGGAAACATAGATTTTAATTAGTTTGATGATATATCCAATATTTTCAATAATTTTACATTTAATTTCAGTGTTTTTAATCCGACATAAATTTTATTTGAAGGGTAATTTTCAGATTTTATGGTTTTATATGTGTTTTGAGATTAATTAAAAAAAGGTCATAATATTGGATTTTAATTATTTAAATTTTATTTTTTATTTTGGGAATATTTTTTTTTTCATTGATAAAAATAGAAAAATTCATTTTTATAGGTTTATGTGTTTCCTGGGATGCATTTTATTAAACACGACCAAGAGATAAATCCATCATATGGAGGCCCAAAATAAGGTCACAAATAAAACCTTGAAATTTGTGCATTGATCTGGATATTTTGTTATGATGGGCCTATATCTCACAAATGACTTGATTAAGGGAGATAAAAATAAACAAGTATATAGAGTAAATTATGGGAATAAATTTCATTACTTTTGCGATGTGTGGTTCCTCCTCTTACAAGTTCATAATGTCAATGGAAGTCGGAGCATTTGAATAATAAGTGTCATTTAGGCCAGAATAAATTTTTGAAGTAAGTAGAATATAAGTTATAATAAATGTTGATAATGAAGTAGAAATTTGGTATTGACCTGAGAAAGATAGAGGGGAAAACATTCCATACCAATACATATCCCAATTATTCCTTAAATTTGACTCCAAAAATAAAATATCTGAGGAATATTTTTGGGGTGAAATATCTCACTCTTCTATATATATATATTCTTATTTACATATCCAATAAAGTGACCAGCCACTACACTAAAGAATGGGAAAAAGTTATTCTACAGCTTAGTTTCATGTTCTTTTTTTTCATTTTGTAATTTAATTTATGGTATTAGTTTTAGTGTTCTCATTTCTCTCTTATTCAATCTCTCTTTTATTTTCTATCCCCTTTTTCTTCTTCACTATGCATTATTATACTCATGATCATGAGTAGATAACCCAAAGAAGTTCCAGGGTGAGTAATCTAGTGATGAACCCAAGAATTTTAACACTTGTTATTAATGTTTATTTTTTTATTAGAGTTAGTCTGAGTGGGATCTTAGTAGGCAATGATCATTTGTGTCTCCACTTTCCACCTGAGGATTTTTTTGTTTACTCTCCATTATTTTCCCTTGTTTGAGGAGGTATATCTGTGGTGTAGTAAATTGATTTATTTGTATATTCACAACCATAGTAAGAATATTATATTCACACATTAAATTAAGTGTGTTCATCAATTAAATTTTAAACTAATAATAATACAATGATGGTTCTATTAGGAGGATTCTCTTGCAAATATCTCCATTATTCTTAACATCATTTTATTTTAATTCATTGAGTTTTCATTTCATTTTAATGATTAATTTCAGTATTGAATTATAAATTCTAAATAATATATTACATTTAGTTTTACATCATAAAAAAAATATTACAAAAATTATAAATAAATTATAAGTAGTGCTTGATTGACCAAAAAAACTTCTTAAGATAATGACCTATGTTATCCCATGTGCTTCACTTAGTAAAAATAATAAATATTTTGAGAGCAATAATGAAAGTAAGTCATCAAGTAGGTATCATTTTCACAGAATGTAGTGGTCTTCACTCAATATTTTTATTCACATTTTCTAAAAAAATTTCTTTTATTTCATTAAAAAACTGAAAAAAATTATCTTTTTTCATGATGTATTGCAATTCAAATTACTTTACTTAGACATCCCAATATCTAGTGAAGAAAACGTTCATAGTGATCTTGAAGATTAGTTACAAAGGATTACTAATACAATAAAAAACATGGAGATCCAAATAGAGTGGATAATTAAATATGTACGTGCATCCGAGGAGTATCATATGGAACAAACACTATAATGAGTGGTGGAAGAGATTTCACAAATCAATTTTTATCTTAATGAACCTAATGAAGTTGAGAAGGAGATAATAAATGAATTATTAACTTCAGACCACACTCAACCATTTCTTGATGAGGTCCTTAAAAAAATACATTCTACTTTATTTATGGATGATCAATATTTTTTGGATGAATTTTGGAATCACTTTGTTCAAGATAACATACAACATGATCTTCCCATCATTGATAATGAAGAATAGAGACCTATATACCTCTCCATTTCATTGAAATATGATTTTTAAGATGCATATGTTGATAGTTAGTTCACAATAGTCTAACTACAATAGATCAATTTCTAAGTTGACTTACTTTAAATGGAAAATGGCTTTATTGATTTTTCATGTTTTAATCTTATTCAAGATGAATTATTTTCTAACTTCTCTTTTCGATAATTTTTCGACACATCATAAATAGAGTAGTAATTTAATTTCATGGAAGAATTAATATATGAAATCAATGAATTAGAATAATAGAGAATCTTATAGTGATGTGACTAACTCCCCTACAAAAACTTGTATACCATATCGATGAGGACACCACTAATGTCAGTAGGGAGCACTCATATCATCTTTTCCCTCCCACTATGGACCTAAAATTAACTATTTATTATTTTTGGGGGGTTAAGAATTTTATAATCTTTTTTAAGGTCTCCAATTTCAATATCTACCCATAGAAACTAGAAAAAGTCACATGTGGAGGTATATTTCATAGAAACCAAACCAACCATCATATTGGGGATAAAATTCTACAACTACTTGAATAGGGTAAGTAAAAACATAGCAATATCTTTGGTATCGAAACCAATTATTATAACTTTTCCTTAAACTTTATCTTTATTTATATTTTATTTTAATGTTTTATTCTTTTTATTATATTTTTAATTTGTTATCATCTAGGATCTTAACTCCGGGAAGTTTTTGAAAAATAAATTAGGTTGTGTATTTCATTTACTTTATTTTATTTGATTCCTCATTAAAATTTTATATGAAAATATTTATTGATATTATTTGAATTAAAAGTATGAATTAAATATAGTATGTTTGGGTGAGGGATATCAATATATTTTTTGTAATTTTTTTGTTTGATTCTATTTTATTTTTTAATTATTTTTCTAAATTAATGATGTTTTCCATTTTAATTTTTGGTGTGTTTTTAGGATTCATGAGCTAAATCAAATACTTTGGAATATTCAATCTATATTGTTTTTTTGTAACATTTATTGATTTTAATTTTTGAGTATTTTATATATTTCATAATGTATTTTGTTTCTTGATTTCCTTTATTTTAATTTCATGAAGTTTGATTGATTATGAAACTCAAGTTCACTAGTACGGTCTAAATTAAAAAGATTTCCCAACATGATAGGTTTTTAAACCTTTTTGACATATTATTTAAATTTAAATTTTCATTTAGAGTCTTGATACATGTTATGTTATCTGAAACTTCGTATTTTTCTATTTTTCAAGTCATTTATAGTTCTTGGAATGTGGCATGCATTATTTAGGCACCACATTGAAATCCATTTTTTACATTAAACTATAAATTTTCCTACATTTTCATCTGACCTTTATTAATCCCCTAGTAGCCATGAAATACCTTATTAAAAATAAACATTACATTCTGTTTATCTCTTTACAACCCAAAATACAAGTTAAATTCAGGATTATTGTTTAACTCATGTGTGGAGGAGGGAGAATATAAGCTGCATTTTTCTTTCGTGAAGAATTTAATATAGTTGAATTAAAATGAATTTTTCATTTATTTCTACTTTATTGGAATACATTTCATGATGTAAATCTGGATGGTCTCTGAAATTTCATTAAAATGATGATATGGGAGTTAATTAATACTTTAATATAAAAAGCTACATCTATTTTCCTCATAAAATGATTCTAATGTGAAATTATAGATTTAAATTCAAGATGGAACAATACTAAAAATGGGGGATAAGAGGGAAGAAAATTATCATTGATGAAAATATTAAAAGTGTGAAATAATTTAATAGATCACTAGATTTTTGGAGGTGATTTATTTTCAAGCTAATTAAGGATCACACCATTCTAGAGAAAGAACTATTTTATTACATTTAGTTTACATTAGAGATTAACCCTCCTCATTTCACCAAAGATTTTTTTAAAGTTAAAACCATCAAAAACTGAATATTAGAACAACCCATGTAAAAGGTCTCATGATGGAAACATATATGACTCTATGAGGTGGGAATACTAGGAGTATATTAAGCCTCTGAATATCACACATGTTCTTGACAATAAGAAAAACACCACCTAAAAAACTCTTGAGTGAAGGGAGAAATATTTTTACAAGGAGGTAGGTACTACACGAACATAGGAATTAACATGATATTGAATATATATTTATTAGTTTTTAGGAGTTAGGAAATTTTGATCCATGCAGGAGATGCAATATTTTCTTTGATATGATAATTGAGCTATGTTGTCATTTATGCTTTGGGAAGTCTGTTTTGACCTGGATATTAGATGATTTCCCTGGAGTGTAATGTTTATGTGTGGTAGAATTGATAGATCCAATATTTTTAATATTATTTCTTTTAATTTAAATTTTTTTAATCACACAAATTTTTTATTTTATTGTTAATTGTAACATTTTATGGTTTTAGAAGTGTTTTAAGCTTAATGAGAAAATTTTCATAATTTATGGATTTTAACTGTTTAAATTTTATCCTGTATTTAGGAAATATTTTTTAAAATATATTTAAATTGTAAAATTATTTTTTATAGGTTTATAATTATATTTTTATATATTTAATTCAACTTTTACAAGATATAAATCCATTATTTGGAGGCCCAAAATAAGCTCACAAGTCAGGCCTCAAAATATGTTCATTGAAAGGGATATATTTTATGACTAGCCTATATTTGTCGAAATTAATGGCCAAATGGATCTGAAATTACATATGTACATATATAAAATTCATATTAACCACTGTAATTACTATTCTCTTGCGTTATTCCTTCCCTTATAAGGTCTTAATGGCATAATAACTTGGTACATTGGAATATGGAGAGTCATCTAGGCCAGAATAAATTTTTAGATTAAATGGGTTGTAACATTTTATACATGTTTATAATGAAGATAAAATTTAGAGGCAACATGATAAGAACATAGTGGAATAGATTTATTGAATATAACATTTTCAAATGTGTCCATTAAATATGACTCCCATGCATAAGCATTCAGAGGTCGATTTTAGTGCCAAAATATTTCACTCTTTTCCCTATAAATTTGTATGTCAATAACCTCTCAAGGGATCAAACACTACAGTGAATATTTGGTGAAATTTAGGATTTATTTTTGACTCCTGTTTTATTTTCCTTTCATTTTTTAATTTCATTTCATGTTTAGTTTTAGTTTTTTTATTTCTCTCTTATTCTATATCTCTTTCATTTTCTTTCCCAGTTTTCTTCTTTACTATGAACTATTATAATATTTATCATGAGTAACTAACCCAAGGAAGATTCTAAGGGATTAATCCGGTCATGAACCCATTTATTTGAAAATTCATGCTTAATTTTACTAATTTTCAAAGAGTTAGGTTGAGGTGAATCTTAGTGGGAAAGGCGCCTTTGTGTCTCCACATTCCACCCAAAACATAGATTTTTCTTCTATATTATTTTCCCTAGATCAAGGAGGTGGATGGGTGATGTAGTTTATTGAGTTAAATAAATATTCATGACCACATATAGAACATGGTATTCACACATATGATTATTCATGTTTAGTAAGTAAATTTGAAACCAATAATAAGAAAATTATGGTTCAATATGTGTTTCTCTCAAGAATATCTCCCTTTATCTAACATAATTCTATTTTCATTAATTTTGTTTTAATTTCATTTTTATATTTAATTTTAGTATTCAATTTCAGTTAAAAAACCTAAATTTATTTTAGTTTTATTTAATAAATAAAAAAATAAAAAATAATAATATGTGAATTAGAAGAAGTGAGTTATTGACTATAAAATCTCTTTAGAAGAATGACCTAGGTCAACACTTATACTTAACTTCATAATAATAAAAAATATTTTGAGATAATTCATGAAAAAACATCATCAAATACCCAAAATGGGTAATCCAAATAGTATACACTAATAATGTGTCGACATAACAGGAGATAACACTACTCACAATATGTGTTACAAAATGTTCAATAAAGACACACTATTATTCCTAAGTTCACTCTTCTTTTTCCCTCAATGCACTTCTTCAATGAAGTTTTGGTTATTTTATAGATATGAGGGTGCATTCCATAGTTTATAGACCTTATGGTCTAATCCAGATCAATATAGTCAGTTGATACACCTTTTATCTCCATCTTCAAAATAGATTCACTAATAATCTCTTCATTTGCATCTCTCCTCTTCTTCAAACAAGATAAGATCAGATCCTTATAGAAATTTTAGTATTATGTAAAATAATTTCAATCCAAATGATATAATAATATTTCTATGAAGATAATTTTTTTTATTCCAAATTATTACAATAATAATAACACTTCTCTTCTAGAGGATGATAATTATAAATTGTAATTATCTTATTTTTCTCTTCATCTTAAAAATACAAAAGTGTAATACCTCATATTTCTTTCAGACATCCTCTATCAAAATGAACTAGATATAGATATTTAATCTTATTTGTGGATTTCCCTTAATCGTATTTTCTAAGACTTTTATTTTTAAATATTTTCAAATTACTTTCTCTAGAACCACCTTGGGTAGTTATATTGATCTCTATGGAACTAACACCATGATATAAGGGTTGAGATCAATCCATCACCACCTAATTCTATATAATCATACCATATGCACCAAATTACTTTAGGGTGTTCATTAAGTAAAAAGTAATCTAAATTAATTTATGAAATCTAATTAATTCTCATGATATTTAATTACAAAATAAATCTAATAGATATTTTGGAAATTTCACCTTCATGGTGTGGCTTCCCCTCTTACAACAAGGTTTTCTCAAAAACTCCTATATTGAGACATAGTCTTATTCACTATGTCATAGTCTAATACAATAATATGATCCATGATCTCTTTAAAAATATCTCCATTTTAATTTCTCTAAACATCAGGGTGTGATTCTTAAATTCGATTATTCTATAATTAATTATAACATAATTGAATACTTTACGATGCAGTGACCTCCATCTCTACCATTTCATGATCTCTTTAATTCTTTCAAAATTAAATCCTCTATGATGTAAAAACCTTCTACATCATGGAAAGATCCAAATAAATAGAGACATTAAATCTCATCTGAACCTTATTCATGACATAATAATTTTATCCTCACATGGTCTTCATAAATCATATTTTATGATTTAGTAGGTTTTGACACGACATGTACTCCATGACATGGGAATATATATATCTTCAGAAGAATTGAAATGTTCCTGAACATCTTCTCAACATGAAATCTGTGTTGCAACATGTAACATAAGACTCTAAATTTTACGAAGTAGTAAGTCTTACATTTCATCCATGATGACTGTTACTTTTCTCTATTTATGTTAATTACATAGTGTAGTATTCTCTGGCATATATCTACATTTCATCAATTTAAATTTACAGTTCATCAATAATTTTCATGGTGTGACTGAACATATTTGAGGATTTTTCCATTTTATTCATTTTAAAAATATCACAAACATCTCCCTAGAATATATTACGTAGGTATGAACTTTTATTTTTTTTTGTGAATTTTTAATCATGAATTAGATATCATTGTAAAGTTTTTATTCATGCCTATAATTTATATAATGTAACTAAGGAATATCATTTGAACATTAACCTTCCTAAAAAACTTCTCATAAATTAAAAATTTAAAGACATAACATATAGTTATATCAAGGAGTATATTTTAATATATCTAAAAGTGTTTTCATGTATACATCTTCTCTAAATATTCAATAACATCATCACATCCCTATTTATTCAATATCTACCCATACACCATCTATAATTTACATTTTGTAGTGCTTAAAAAATCAATTTATTAATAAAAAATCCAACATCAAACACCTTTGGTTCAAAAAACAACAAATTTTTTGTATTATATCACAACACTTCCCCACAAGATAAAAATACTCCTCTACATGATATCCTTTATGACTCAACCATTATAGAGATAACATAATATATATGCATAAAACTAACTTATTCATTAATATCCAACTTTTTTTGGCATAGGAATAACCCTTAACACTTTGGTTTGATCTTTATATGAAAATATTTATTCTTTTTCAACTATAATCAACTAAAACATGCCTTTAACTTATTATTGATAATGTTTTAAATAAATAAAAAAACTATATAACAAATAAATTAATTACTTTAAGAAAAAGTTATAACATTCCTCCAATGTGGAATTTATATAAACACTATACCATAGCATAAAATTGTATTTTTTAGAGTTATATAACCTCTCAAATAAAATTCTATTTCTACATTGACAAAGTATCAATTGAGATCAACCCATAACCACCCCTTTTTCAATTAACTTTATGAGGGTATTCTACAATATCTAAACCTCATCAACTATCATGAGTTCCATGGTATCTTAATTTTTCCAATTGTATATTTTGGAAATATGTGAATAAATAAATGATATCATCTCCAAACTTCAACTACCAATACCTCAAGTTTCTCCCTATTTGGGAATTTTTTCATCTATTCCCCCTTGATCATCACCTGCAAAATTAACTAGAGTGTATCTTCCTTTTCAGAAATAAATCCATTTATATTATCCATTTTTTTCAAAAAAATACAAAGTTATGGAAGTGGGAAAACAATATAAAATGTTTATAAGGATTTTGGGAGAGAATTCATTCCTAGTAACACTCTCAGGTGATCTAAGGAATCTTTTATTGAAGGCTTCATCATTATATCTATAAATGTTTCTTTGGTTAAACCACAATCCAATGAAATTTTATCATGTTCCGGATTCTCCTCAATGAATTGGTACTTGATATAAATATTTTTTAACTATGAATGTTTTACTATATTCTTTGAAAAGTTTATTTCCCTTTGATCATAACACCTATTCATTAATGTGTACGAAACATCGACCCCCTTGTATTTTAATTATGAGTTCTTTTATATAATATTTTTCTTGGTCTAAGATACCAAAATATATTTATATTTTTTTACACTCAAAGTGGTCGAATTTTTCACCTTGGAGTTATAAGTAAAAAATATCCATAAAAGAAAGAATTGTCCAATAAAATTAGAGTTCCAATCACCAACATCTCATTTCAATCTAAATTAAAGTATCTTTAAATATAAATTAAAGTGTTGTTATTATATCTTAACCATAAATCTAGAGTCTCTTTGATATATAATATGATCCTTTTTAGCACTAAAATATGTGACTAAATAGGATAGATTTGGAATCATGAAAAAGGAGTAAACAAAAACATGATGTTTAGTCTAAATGCTACTGGTTTGAGGCTATCAAAGGCCTCAAAATCAACAATAAATTTCAACACCTAAAATGTAGCTAGGGAAGATAATGAGGTTCACCTCATTAGGATCCAATATAAAACAATAACTAATCTATTAAAATTTATAAATAATTTTTATTGTATTTATTATATAATGAGGAACACCAGGATAAGGAAGTGCATGATGTGATGAATAAAATGAAAAGAAAACATGCATTGTAAACACACAAAATGAAATTATGAAGAAACAGATACTCCTAGGATTAGTTATAATGATTACATTCTATTTCTCACTCAGTTTTGTATCATTTAAACTCGATATCCACACACTAATATATATATATATATATATATATATTCATCGATCCTTTGAAAAATTATAATACACAACACACCCAAGGACTATAGAGAAAACTATGCACTCACCATCTTTATAAGGAATTAATAATATAATACTATCCCAAGAGATTATATTATTAAATATTTTAGAATACACTCTCATTAATTCATCAATTAATCACTATAGTACTAAGAAGATAACTTAGTGAAGGAAGGTAAATGAAGAATCAATGAGAGAAGAAAATAGATAAAATCAAGAGTTAGAAAAATTATAACCAACCTATAATCCCTAAAAATTTATAAATTATTAGTGTTATAAATGGGCCTTATAATCTAAAAACAATGGGATATAGTAAATCTCATAAAACCTATCCCAGAAAAACCCTTGGGTCAGCTCTCTATGATAAGAGAGGTGAACACCATATTAAAAAAATAAAATAAAAGAGTGGGAAAGAAGAACACAAACAAGATAAATATGATTTTATTATATCAAAAATTTATAATTAAATTATAGAAAACTTATCTAAATCAATTCCATTATTTAATGAAAACATTCCAAGTACATTATATTTATAAAGGGTAAATGAATTTATTAAAATTAGGAGAAACTTATTCCACTTTATTAAATTATATTGTTGTGAGATCCTCTGTTTCCACCATAGATTTTATTTCATTAGATTGGATGAGGGGTTATATTAGTTTAGGTATTCTCACTCCATAACATTCCCATCATCAAAATACAGAAATGATCATATTATCATTTTATTCCTACTCTCTTAACGGATGAAATTAATGTAGAGTCCCTAAATAAAGTTTTACTAATTTAAGAAGACTAGTAGAGTAGGAATTTTATTTACTAGAAAATAATTAATTCCTTGTGTAAATAGATTTTCAATCATACAAGACATCCAATAAATCCCAAGAAACATGAAATAAGGATTCTTAATATCCTACAATGACTTTATATAATCCAAACGGGATGATTAGACACATGAGCTTCATTTGGGAATATCCAATGAGGGTTGTGGGGAGAAAAATGATTCTTAAATGAGTAGTTATGTATCATGGTAAATTATTCAGAAGGTATTTTATAGCCAAGATATCCTTACATAGATTATGTCATAATGGATTAATTATTACATGATATAGATCTTCAATGGGATAACATTTTTTGAGAGCTCGACCTGTTCACCTTACATAGGTCTTAAATTTAATATGATTTTACCCATTTTCCCATGTTTAATTTTTAGTGAGAACCCCCTATCCAAAAAATTGATATACAATATTCACATCCTTTCATCAATTCTGACATGGGGGAATTTTATTCGGACACAACCCCTTTCTAGGTGGAATAAATCTAATGTGAGTTATTATCAAGGAAGGGAGTCTTATATAATGATATATTTAACCACACATGGCCTTTGGTTCTTATAAGTTTTTTTAATGTGAGGAACAAATCAGATAGGTTATTCTTATATTAAACTTACCTATATTGATTTATATATATATAGTGACTTGGCATTTGATTAATTCATATCCGTCATAACTCTAAGAAGTTTATGAAAACATTATAATTGTTGTATTAATGTGTTGTATATTCCCAAAATTCACATTAATCATACACATGACACTTTAATATTCCAAATGATTGAAAAATAACTACTATTTAACATAGTTAATCTCCACTGGAATTTATAAGAAAAAACATGTTTAAATATTGGGTTTCATTAAGAATTATTTATAAAATAAATAAATCAATTAAAATAATGAATTTATATTATTTTAATATTTATTATATATTTATTTCAATTTACAAATATAAAATAATTTACTTAATTTTGCATTAAGTATAAGGTTATATTGAAATATTAGACAAAAAATATAAAAAATTACAACTAATCAACTATCAAATAAATAATTATTGAAAAAATCCTTTAGAACTTTGTTTGATACCCACTCCTTCCTTATTCATTAATTTAAAAAATAATCCCAAGCGATATAGGAGTAAAGACCACCTTCAATTCTTCTATGAAAAACATCTTTAATAACTCAAACACATACTTATATTGTGATATAAAGATATAAATTGTTGTGTGAATGAGATGAAAATCCGCAAAGAATGTCATATCTCTTATGATTGGAATCATAAAAATTCTTCTCATTTGGGTAGAAAATTCCACACAAAATTCCACTAGTTTTCTACAAAAAATAATTTCATGGCCATATGTAATCACAATGATCAAATTTGTGTCACTTACCTTAACATAGATATTATAATACACTTTTCATTTATTGAATTTAGTGCCCCTTATGATGTTATTTATCATTGAATAAGATGACTAAGGAACTTTTTTAATCTGATAAAAGGCCTTATTTAGCTTGAAAACTCAATAACCATCACTATCAAGGATAAAACCTTCTACTCATTCAATATAAACTTATTCATCAAGATAAAAACATAGGAACATATAATTTACATTAATTTAGAAGAATCTGTAATTAATTTGAGTATATATAAAAAGAAATATTCATATCATTTCAAGCCTTGTTATTGGAAAAAAGTCTATTCGAAATCAATAACCTTAATTTGAGATTATCCCTTATAAACTATTTAATTAGTGTACTATGATACTTCAACATTCTCATTGAGTTTATTTAAAAAAACTCAATTTGTCCCTATCACATTCTTATCTTTAGGTTGTGACACCAATTCTCAAGTATAATTATTCTCAATTTGAGACTTCTCTTATAGTGTCACTACTATCCAATCATCATGTCTCAAAGCCTCTTCAACACTTTTGGGTCCAAATTACAATATAAATATGGTGTGATTGGAATTAATCAATCTTCTTCTAGGTTTAAACACTCATGTTGAGATATCTAATAATGTTCCCCCTCTCCACATGATTCAAAAGCCTCATGAACATATTTTTTCTTTTCTCTTGTATTTATTCATTTAAAAATATTTCAAAATCGACCTAAGAGTTTTGAAAAAAATTGTGTGAGGATAAAATACTCTCATATTTTCTACCATTTTATATAGGATCTTCAATAATGTCATAATCAATAAGAAAATATTTTTACAAAGTATTTTGGTTTTCTAAAACAATCACATCAATTTTTTTACTATATTTCTCAATTTATTACTATACCGTCGATGACTCCTTACACTAGGTATATATATAGTAAATATACCATCATATAATCTCTTATAGAACTTATCCATGTGTATTCCTCTTATATAGAAATAAAAAGTGTTTTTAAATACCTTTATGATCATTATGTTTTAATTCCTATAAAACCACATCTTATATGGTGTATTGAAGCAATTTAGTCAAATAAAAATATTTATTTAAGATATAAATTGTTATTGTTGTATCATTACTCTAAAATAATGTTGATGTTATATGCTTCAAAAAAATTATTTTTCTCATGTACACAAAAAAATGATTCTTCTACTCAACTACTCTATTTTTATGGTGTATATATATAACTAAACTCATACCTTATTCCATGATTCTAAACATATGACTCAAAGTTTCCATTCATGTATTTAGATCAATTGATGAACTAAAACCTTTTGATAACAAAACCATTTTTATTTTAATAACTAATTTTAAGGTGCTTTAAGATAAAAAGAACTTTTAAATAACTTGATATAAAATTAAAATAATTTATATGAGTTAAATCATAATCAACAGTCATGAACTTATTTTCTCTATTGTTTGAATTAAAACTTCTTATACCATACACATCCAAATGTATCAAAAAAATAGGTTTCTTATTCTTGATATACACAACCTTGTGAAACCTGTTTATCATCTTTACATAATGATATACATCAGAGGAGTTGAGTCTTCCATGATGTAACATTATTATAATAATCATCGTTTTATAAATTATTTACTTATCTATATAATTTTCCAACAAAATGGAAAGTATTATATTCACTTTTTGGTTCTCTTATTTTATAATCATGTGGAATTTATCTTTATTATCATATTTTCATAATAAATTACATCTTGACCATTTTACCATCATCAATACTAGGACATCATTCATCCTCTGTATGACACATCTATCATAGAAAAATATCACCTTATTCATATTATCTCAAAGTTGAGAAACACTAAATATATTTTGATTCAACCCATCAAAAAAGAGAATATAATTGGATTAATATTACTTTTCACCATTTTTGGTACATCCTAATTCTTTAAAATTCAGTAATCCATAATTATTGAAAGTAATAGATTCTATATCACACTTTTTTATGCTTTCAAGAGATTCTTGTTGTCAGTTATTCATGATGATTAACTAATATTTATCATCTAAGGATTTTTTCCTTTTAAATATTTATAAGTGACCTTAGATTCCATTGCATACTCTTAATTATTCATCCTCATGATATATTTAGATTTATAATTTTTCTTAAATTACTCTAATATCATAGTGAGAAAATTATTTTTTGTTTGATCAAACCTCATACTAGTTTATTTAATATAATCGAGATAATAATTTAGTTGAACATTCTATTTTGGAAGTTATATAAACTATATTCATGGATATTTAGGTTTAATTTATCTTTACACAAAATCACTTCATTTAGGGAAACAATAAATTATACCAAAAAATATATTGATTGTTTTTATACACTCAATAACACTATTATATTATTTTAAATAAAAATATTCCTGGGTAAAAAATAAATTATTCAAAAGTTTATCATTGTTGGGCCTTATAATTTGAAATCAACTTATTACTTTCAATGTTATCATTATTAGGATATTTATCCTTCACTATGGCCTTAAAATTATGATTATCCTCAATATTCTTCTTCAACCATACCTCATTGTTTTTAGTTTTGGGAACGAGAACTAAATTTAGTAATGTGTGTATTCACCTTTTTGGATGTTGAAATTAGATTATTCTATTTATTATTATTGTATACTCCTCTTATGTATAATTATTGAGTGTAAAATATGATAGTTCATGAAACCATATAAAAATATCTATTTTTCGGTAGCATTGGTTGCTTTTTCCACTACCTTTGAGCTTTCACCAAGTTTATTAATAAAATTTTGAAATGTGATGTGAGTACACCAAAGGAAATTTTAGAAAAAAGAAACAAAACCTCAAGATCCTTAAACTTTTCATTATTAGAATGAGATTATCCATGGTAATATAAAAAATTTAATACCTAAATTCAAGTATTTAATTGGTATCTCCCATATTTCCTATAAAATACACTTTTATCTTGAAAATGGATTTGTATTTTAGTAGATCAAAAAATTTACTTAATATATTATTAATAGATTTAAATTGTTTCTTTTATCTCTCAAGATTATTATTTTCCTTAATTTTTTTAACTCCATCCCCAATTAGATCTCCTTTAGTGTTTCCTTATTACTAATTTCCTCCTGTTTACTAATTCATTACTCTTCTATACTCGATAGATATTTTGGATGATTTTATTTCGACATGAAGGTTAATTTACTTTCATTATATGATTCTTCTTTCAATCTTTCACTTTTTTTATCATAAGATGTTTCATCATGTTTGGAGAAAAAGTTCTTCTTATTCATTATATTGGCATTTTTTCATTGAAATTCAATCCTTTACTAGAACCACTATCCATATTGTTTCTACTTAATGATCTTTAAAATTGTTCATCCTTCTAATCTTTATATTTATTATTAGTATAATTAATTGGAATGTTTCCTTTTTTGTTTTATTGAAACACTTGAATGGGTTTTTACCCTTATATTTTCTTTTGAATCATACATTACTTTAGTTAATTATTAGATAAGATCTTTAAAATCTATAGAATAATCATAATCATCAATTTCATCCTCCCAATATTTCTTAGGAAAAATATGTTTTTAACCTTTTGAATCTCTAAAAGATATATCTTTCTTATATTCATCTTCTCCCCGTAGTGATGACCCTAACCTCATATCACAAGAAATAAAAATATTTTTTAGATTATCCATAGTACAGTAATATGAGTCTTGATCCTCAAGAGAAGAAATTATTAAATTGAATTAATTTATGGGGACTATCATATTATTATTCATATTTATATAATATTATATAATTTCTCTATTTTTTAATTAATATCAAATTTTTTTTCACCCAAATGCAAAAATAATCTAATATTTCGTCTAAACCCATTCAAATATCCTTGAATTGAGATCGAAATGTTCATAAATATTACTACATAACTTCATTTTTTTCCTAATGTATATCATTGAGTTTATTTTATGTTACTTATAATTTTTTATACCCATCACTCTTCTAACTCCTTCTCTGAGAGGGATGAGAGTAACACATTTTACTCTTTTAAATTTTATTTAATATAATTCTCCTATATAAAATTATAGGATATATCAAATTTTATAATACATAAACTATTATATGTGATTCCAAGAACATATAAGATAAGGGATTTAAGATACAGATATATATACTTCTTCCATAGATAGAATTCCATACCATCAAACAAAAAACACTCATTTGTTTTTGATGGAATTCAGAGTCTCGACATATCTAATTGATCAAAATATATATGAAATAACAAAAAACTAAAATATATTATAAATTTACATGTAAATAATTAAAGAATTCATTGATATCATCTAATTAGTCCAAGAGTGTGTGTTTCCCTACAGAATGTTGGGGGGGGGGGTGAATCAGAGGATTCTAAAACAATAAATCTTGATCAAAGTTATTACCATATCTATTTGGTGTGATTGGATCCCAATGATGATGATTAAATAATGAGAGATATAGTGAGAAAGAAAACACCTGATATAATTAATTTTAGATGGTTTACTGACCCTTATTATTAGGTGGATAATCCTTAGTGTGTAGTAATTGTGATATCACTAATCAGGTAATTATCTTATTATAAACAAGAAAAATAATTGAATTGGGAGATGACCCTAAAAATATGATTAATATAAATAAATAAAATCACTAATAGTTTCATCAATATTCACTTCCCAACCTCAAGTGACTTCACAATTTTGATCATGTGTGCACCCTTGAAATTTTCATCAACCCTAATTGAAATATCCATGAAAGGTGTAGCTGGTTTTCTCAAATTTATGACTATTTTTATCACCAATATTTCATGGAATATATCCTCTTATTTATATACATCAAGTGAGTTTTGAAAAAAATTCATTTTCTATATAGTGATGTATATTTTCAAATGATATGGAAATATAATCAAATAAAATTTTCACTTTTGGCCAACATTGTGGAGTGTCCTGGTAGGTTGTAATGCAATGAATCCAAAAAATAAAAAACTAGTAACAAACTATATTAAAAAATATTATATAATTACCATGCCTTAAAATTCAATATATTTCATTATATGATAATCTCTATTTTTAATTTATTGAGGGGGAACCTTAAGATGAATCGAAATACTAGAGGCATGACACCTGAAATACATAGCCTAGAAGCCCAAGGGCATAAAAATTTATATATTTTAATGTTTCGAATATATTGGAATATCCACTATCTAGAACCTCATAATGTGTGAATCAAATCACTACCTAACAATCTTAAAACATGAAATTCCCTTGTGTAGAGTTGCATAGGGTGATGGCTGGTAGTACATCCCTCCTTCGATCACATGATTGATTTTCTCACCATAACGACTTCTTTTGCTCTAATCCATCATCTCGAGGTGCTCCAATAAGAAGAACCATATTTGATTCATGGATTGGGGTCCCCGTGGCCCAAACACCTTGAATATATTATCCCATAATACTAGAAGATCAAAGGCCCAAGGATGACCCAGATGTCTTATGGTCTAAATTCCCAATTTAAGTGAATATCACTACAACTCTTGATATAGTGCACACAAATCTTTCTCCACCCATTATTAAACATATAAAATTCATATAGGCTTTTAGGGTTCTTAAAACTAATATAAATCCCAACCATCAGTCGAGATCTTTACAATATGCCTAGTTATTCTTAATTTAGTGTCTTTAAAAACTCTAGAACTACCACCAAACCAAATTTCCACACCCTATCTCACTATAGTGTGGAATTCTAATTTGTGGAATAAATCATTAGACTATCATGTGAATCCATTATACTTCTATGATAGTGTTACACAAAATTTTCACATTCTATATATCATGGGGATATTAGATCCCAAAAACTCTTCAATAACAACATCCCATCACAACATTTTTTTCTATAGTGTGACACTTCTATGTAAGAGAAAACCGGTCCTCTTCATTGTCGCCATCAAGAAATAACCAGTATTACTATGGAATAAAATATACATGTACAATTAAATTATTTCTTCAAACTCAACCTATTATCACATGAGAATACCCCTTTACACCATGTATTGATATTTCATAAACAATGCCCATTCCTCTATTACTATAATTAACTTCAATGAGTCTATAACTAATTCATTAGCATATTTTCAATATGTAGAAAATGAATAATCCTTTATAACTCATTAATGAATTATCACATGAAACAATTCATAGCATGAATCTAATTTGATTGTTATCTAAGAACTACACCATAGAATGGAATGGTATTTTTGGGAGTTATTTAACTTCACGGTGTAAATACCATTACTATATTTACCATGAATCAATTCAGATCATTTTAAAAATCTGAATTTGTAAATATTATTCATGAGGGGATTCTTCAATCAATGAAACTCCATAACTACTCCAATATTGATAAGTTATTCACATTTTTATTTTACATTACATGATATGTTTTATTTTATTAGTAGGAGAATATAAAATATAAAGAATCATTGAAAAAAATATTCCAGGAAGAAGAACCTTCATATACTCCTCCATTTTTTCAAGGGAAATAAAAATTAGAATTGAATTATTTTAAGTTGTATAATTATTATGAGTTTATAATGATCATTGAAATATGTGGGAGATATATTAAGAATATTTACAATAGATATCAGGGATATTTTTATTGGTGATGTGCTCTCTATACCCATGTTTCAAGTGTTTTCTAAGTAATAAATTTCAATTTCAATTTTAATTTAATTAATTGAATATTATTTATAGTGATTTATTTTATTACTTGTCAAATTAAGAATCCTAAAACTATTTATAAAAAATTAAGGGAAATGTTTTTATTGTTTTATGGATCCAGAATACATTTTAATGACTATGAATTACCTAAAATCATTTCATATAGTTAAATATATTTATGAATGATTTACTAATGGATATATTCAGTTATGGTTCCTCCTATTCTTTGACTAATAAGTAGAGTTATATAATTAAATCAAATATTATTCATTATAATGGAATTTATGATGATCTTTTATATTTTAGTTGACATTGGATGCTATACATATTCCACTATTATTAATGAAAAAAATATTGTTTATTGTTATTATTTTGGGTTGTTAATGATATATTTAAAAATTAGAATCAAATGTTTTATACTACTTTATTAGTTCTCTAATATTGATTTTTTTTGTTACATATGTATTTATAATATAAAAAACTAATAGTTAATAAAAGGTACCTCAGAGGGTTAAATTATGGATAAAGAGATTAAATAAAATTAATTTTGTACCTATGAATTTATGTAAATTTTAAATTAGTTAAAATATTTATGTTGAAAATATTTACAATGTTTCTTATTATTAAGTTCTTGTTTAAAAAAAACATAATCATTAAATAGGAAATGTTAAAAATAGTTATCATGTTTTGTGGATCATTTATGAGATTATCATGATTATAATGTTAATACATTTTCATGAGGTTAGTTTCATCATAGATCTTATATTTAGATCAAATATATTGTATTAATAATGATATAATTTTTTGTAGATTTTTTATAATATTTCATCATATTCGAAAAATGACCTAAACAATCATCGATGATTATTTGTTGAATTTTTTATAAAAATTGTTTAGTTATATATGTTTATTTAAAAGTTTCATGTATGGGTATTTTCATTGAAAATGATTTTGTATTATAGTTTGGAATGTTATTTTTTCTACAATTTGGTGCTCATAATTGATGTTAAAGGTCTATAATTCTTGTTTTTATAGACAAGGGGTGATATTATAAGGTATTTTTTAATAAAATAACAATTTTTTTATATTAGAGATTACATTAACTAACATTTAGAGAGACTTATAAAATTAGTTATTTTAATAACCAATATTATAATACACTTTCATTGTCAGTTATTATAATAACCGATTTTGAAAGCTTCCCTATACTTTGTTTGATGGTGTTTTAGAAAGATAAATATTGAAAGAGGTTTTTAATATTAATTTTTATAAAAAAAATTTAAACCATAATTTCAATATATGCTATATTAAAGTCACTTTTTAGCTGATGTAAAATAGAAAAAACCAAAGTTAAAGGGTTATTTTTTAAATAGTGTTGGGAATATGGTCGTGTCATTAGTTGGATATTGGTTATAACTTATAGTGTATGAGGAGCTTGGTCATGAACTATTTCTTGAAATGTGTGGTTTGGGGGCCTTTTTATCGGGAATTGGAGGACTGAACTAAAAAAAGGGCATTAGTGGCAACTATTCAGGGAAATAGTGGTGGTTTAAATAGCTACCTAATAATATAATTGTAGTTATAAAAACCACAATGTATTGTACACTATCTAATAATTTAGATGAAATTTATTAAATTTCACAGATGTTTTTATATGTGTTTTTTGGGGAAATTTCTAGGTATTTTCTTTTTTATTTATTAGCGGTTCTTAAAAAAAATACCTGAGGAAAAATAAATAAATTGGAACTAACCACCGTTGAACATATCAGCGACCATTATTATTTTTGGACGTTAAGGGTAACTACAACATAAAATATTTTTAATTAATGTACTTAGGGATAGTTACTAAAAATATCCACTAAATTGGATTTTTTGAAACATACTTAATTAAAAACTATAAATAAAAATAAACTGACATGAAATAATCTTAAACATAAATGTATGATAATCCCATCATATAAACGTGATAAATCCTCAAAAATATAAACAAACATCCAAACTCAATATAAAATCAGTCTCAGTCCACTCACACATTAGTAAACTAATAACTCAATCATCAATATATATATATATATATAATATTTCCAAAACCCTACCCTATATATGTCGATGTAACAAACACCACTACTTACATCTACCACCACATCATGTCATCAACTGAAATGGACTATGTCATCTAATTAACTATAACAAAAAGAGAAAATAGAAATTAAAACTAAACACAATAAATCATACTTATAGTATAATAATTGATAAAATTTTAACATACCATGGAAAATAAGAAACATCATGTCTGTCTTTGAAGGAATGTGATGGGTTAGAATGGTAAAACTTTTACTTACTACTGATATCTGTCACCTACAATAAAAACCAAAATATTTAAGAAAATAAATGAGAAAGAAAAAATATAAAAAATATAAAAAATATATTCAGAATGTTTAATATAAAATTTGTTATTTTGTTAATCAAACAGAATAAATTTTAACATCAAATAATAATATATAATTCAAAACACATTGAAAATTTTAGCATAACTTTTTGAAATATGATTCAACACATGAAATTAAAAAGGGATAAAAAAATATTTTAACTAATTTATAAATTGACATTTGATGTGATTGAAATTTAATTAATAAACAATTTTTAAATAATTTTATATCATAATAGGTCATATATTTAAAAAATAACTCATTGGTTGTGGTCTTACAATTCCATGTCAATATGCATTCATTTTCATTGGTTTTGAACATTTTGTGCACATTTTAGTGTTTACAAACACAAAAAACACATTTACATCCAACTTGAGAAAACTATATTTCTGAATGATGTTATATTGGTTCCTATATTTCAAAATTAAATATACAATCATTTTCCTCTAATTTCATGGTAGTATGATGTCATTTTCCAAATTTTGACATCTAACGCTTGTTTTTAAAGTATTTATTACATTTAAGAAGTTTTTATCGAGTCATTATAACCACACCACATGTTAAAATGATGTTTTTTCTTTACATACACATAAAAAATAATGTATCAGTGGTTTTAACAATATTCCACATTATTATGATATCATTTGCAATGGTTTTGACCATTACATGCACATTTTAGAGTTTTAAAACACGAAAAATGCATTTACAAATATCATGTGAAAACAGTTATTCAGAATGACATGTCTTCATTTACTACATTTCAAAATTCAATATATGGTCATTTTACTATTATTTCAGGGAAATTTGACATAGGTTTCTTGATTTTGACCACTGAAAACCAATTTTTAAAGGCTTATATACCTTTAAGAAGTGTTTATCGAGTCATTCCAACCACACCACATTTCATATTGACATTGTTTCAACATATAAAAGTCAGAAATAACTTAATAGTAGTTTTTCCATGATTCCATGTTAATATGAGGTTATTTTATATGGTTTTGACTATTCCATGCATGTTTTAATGTTTTGAACCAGAAAAAATGCATTTACGACCAAAATTGCCAAACCTTCTTTCCTAATGACATGTCGTCAGTTCGTCCATTTCACAATTCAATATTTGGACATTTTACTCTAATTTCAGGATAGTTTTATGTCATTTTACTAGTTTTGACCCCATAAAACTTGTTTTTAAAGGCTTTTATACATTTAAGAAGTGTTAACCAAGCCATTCTGACCATACTGCATATCGGATTGATGTGTTTTCTCCATGTACACATCAAAAATAACTCATAAGTGGTTTTACCATCATTACACATCAATATAATTTCATTTTATGTGTTTTACCATTCAATGCACATTTTACAATTTTAAAACACTAAAAACACATTTATGACCATAATAGGAAACCCATTATTTAGAATTTGATTCTGTTGGTTCCTATATTTAAAAATCCAATATACAGTCATTATACTCTGATTTTAGGGAAATATGATGTTTTTCATAGTTTTGACCCCCTAACACTTGTTTTTAATGGATTTTATGCCCTTAAGAAATATTTACTAAGTCATTCCAACTGCACAAGAAATCATATTGATGTGTTTTCTATGCATACTCAAAAAAAATAACTCATCAACGATTTTACCATGATTTAATATTAATATGGGGTTATTTTCTATGATTTTTACCATTCCATGCATGTTTTAGTGTTTTAAACACTAAAAACACATTTTCCACCATCCCAGGAAAACATTAATTCGGAATGAAATTCCGTTAGTTCCTACATATATAAAATAAATCTACCATCATTTTTCTGTGATATCAGGGTAATATGATATCTTTTCTTAGTTTTAACCCCCTGAAACTTGTTTCTAAAGGCTTTTATACTGTTAAAAAATGTTTACTAAGAAATTCTGACCACAATGCATGTTAGATTGATTTTATTTTTATGTTTCCTCATAAAAAATAACTCATTAGTGGTTTTCCCATGATTCCACATCAATATAAGGTAATTTTCTATATTTTTGACTATTATACACATTTTTTAGTGTTTAAAAACACTAAAAATGTGTTTCATCCATAATGGGAAAACTGTATTTTGGAATGACGTGTTGTTAATTCCTAAATTTCACCATAAAATATATGGTTGTTTTATGCTGATTTTAGGGAAATCCAACATCATTTTCATATTTTTTACCTGTGACAATTTTTTAAAGGCTTTTATACCTTTAAGAATTGTTTATCGAGTCATTCCGACCACACCGCACATCAGATTGACATATTGTCTAAACATAGACATAAAAAATATCCTTGTAGTGATTATACCATGATTACAAATTAATATGAGGTCATTTTTTATGGGTTTTACTATTCTATAAATTTTTTTGTGTCTTAAAATACTAAGGACACCTTTATGGACATAACAAGAAAACAGTAATTCAGAATATCATTGTGTCTGTTCTTATATTTCAAAATTTAATTAATGGTTGTGTATCTTTGATTTAAAGGAAATATGACATTTTTTTCTTAGTTTAAACCCCCCACAATTGTTTTTCAAGGCTTTTATACCTTTAAAAAATGTTTATCGAGTCATTTCGACCACACCGAACATCAGTTTGATGTATTTTTATGCATACACATAAAAAAACTCATAAGTGGTTGTACCATGATTCAATTTCAATTCGAGATAGTTGTATATGGTCTTGACCATCCACACTTGTTTTAGTTTTTTAAAACATTAAAAATGAATTTATGGGCATCCTAAGAAAACCATAATTCCGAATGATGCACTGTCAGTTAATAAATTTCAAATTTAAATATACAGTTGTTTTCCTCTTATGTCACTACAATTTTACATTATTTCCCTAGTTTTGGCACCATACCACTTGTTGTTAATGGATTCTATACATTTTAGAAGTGTTTACTAAGTCATTACAACACAACACATTCCATATGATGTGTTGTCAATGTTAAAATGTCAAATGTAACCCATTGGTGGTATTCCCATGATTAAATGTCAATAAGAGGTTATTATATGTGGTTTTTACTATTCTAGGAATGTTTTAGTGTTTTAAACACTAAAAATGAATTTATGGACAAAATAGGAAAACTGTAATCTAGAATGACCTTCTGTCAGTCCCTACATTTCAAAATTTAATCTATAATCATTGTACTCTATTTTTAAGGAATTACTATATTGTTTTCCAGTATTTTACCCCTTAAACATGTTTTAAAGGCTTTTGTACCTTTAAGATGTTTTTATCCAGTCATTTTGACCAAACCACATGTCAAATTGACGTGTTTTCTATAGGTACATGTGGAAAATAACTTAGAAGTGGTTTTCTCATAATTCCACATAAACCCGAGGTAATTTGAATTTTTTTTACCATTCAATGCACATTTTAGTGTTTTGAAATACTAAAAACACTTTTAAGGCCATAATAGGAAAACCGTAATTTGGAATGTTGTTCCGTCAATTCCAATATCTTAAAATTCATTCTACGGTCATTGTTACCTAATTTCATGTAAATCAGATGTCTTTTTCCTTTTTAACACTATCTCAATTTTTTTAAATGATTTTGCACCTTTAATAATTGTTTACTAAGTCAAAACCGATAATACAAGATCATATTGTATTCAATCTTATGTGTAACGGTCTATAATTAATTTTTTATGTATAGAAGTCAACCAAATGTCAATCTGGAACATGTTTTTTTTGTTATGACTCGAAATTTGTGTTTACTATATTAAAGTGTCATTTTAGTTTCATTTATGGATGTTGTATGTGTTCTTTTCAAATGTCTAAATAATCTTTGGAATTTATAATTTACCTCTGTAAGATGAGCTATAACGATGGAAAATTCTTTAGGAATCATTCCAATCATCCACTAAAATATAGAATCTAAATAATTTTCCATTTTGAACCACCAATGAATCTAGGTTTTCTTATAAGAGTCTCTTTCTTTCACTTTTTCTTTCAATGTTGTAATTTTTATTTGTGATTCTGAGTCAACGAAAATACTCGAACTACCACTGATTTTAGTACTAACCGATTATGCCACCCTACCAAAGACAGCTGATTGAGTGGGCCTAGAACACATCACCCATACATGTCAAGGATTATCTTTACCTAAAATGATTCCAACTACACCGTTCTAGGAAGCTGATGATTATTGTGAAGGGTTCACATCCCAGAATTCTTGAATGTTAGCCTATCGATACAAAAATTTTAATAATGATATTTTAAAATATCTAAACTTTATAATATTATCTAATTAAAAAAAAATCATTACAATTTATTATTTTTCATTAATATAGAAAAAAAATAATGAAAATTATAATATAACAAAAAAATAGACTTAAACCTAGTTAATTGGGGACGACTAGAAGTATTAAATGATGCCAAATTAGCATTTTTTGATCAATATATATATCCCCATTTAATAATTTTTAATTCTTGTTAGTTTTTATAACATATTTTTTCATTATTATGTATTTATAGTAATGAAATGATATGAAATTATAATGAAAATTACCCTGTCCAACATCTTTAGTTGGGTCATTTACAGAATTTTCATTGGGTTTCTTATACACTTTAATCCACATATCTATTTATCCAATAGAGTTACCTAATTCATTATACTTGATAAAAAATAAGACAGTTAAAAAAACTTTGAGTCATAATAAAATTATTTAAATAATAAGGAATAAAATAGAAACCAAAATTGATCTTTTTTGAAAAAAACTTTGAGACCCAATGATGTGAGGAATGTATTTCTTCTCACAATTCATAGTATTGTTTTAGATAATTCCTACTAAAATTTAGAAGTTTAATAAAAATTATAATTTTATTATGTTTATGTTATTATGATACTGTAAAATATGCAATTACCTCATCAGATTCATTTATGTTGATATCAACAATGATCTTTCATTACAAATGAGAAATTCCTTCATGTGCATTCTCATACATTTGACGTGACCTCAGAAAAGTGTCATTTAAATCATTCCATAATCTCAATTTAAAAACTCTCTATTTCATGCCCAAACTTTTTAAATTCCATGGGCATGAAATGTAGTCTAGGACTTGAAAATGAAAAAAATGTATAGACATAAAAAACATAACACTTTATAAGCATATTTATAAAATTTACCCTTGTATTTTAAATTAGTTATCAAGGAAAATTAAATTTTTATTACCTTTACTTGGATCTCCATGATCTAATTTTTCTAAAATTTATGAATATTCATCCATTCATCATAATTAATGGGAAATCTCATTGTCTCACAAACAATTTGCCTAATAAATTTCCAATATATTCTGGTAGCGTAACAAGTAGGCACTATGATGTCATCAAATGAAACAATGATATTGAATTTTTTTAGGTCCCGTACACATTTGATGTTTATATTTTTATCCCTTCATGGTTGTATTTATGTGTTTGAAAAATGTCTTAAACAAATAATAAAACATAATGTTATTTTGAAAAAAAGATATACATAATAGTAACAATAACTCACCAATATCCCCTAGATAGAGTGATGAACAACTCCTCCATCACCAGAGGTGAATCAAGTAGTGGTATACTAACAAAATCAGGGGAAATGAATGGATCACTAGTAGTATTGGGTATAACTGAATCACTTGAATCCACAGAAGATGATGGTAGTGGTGGCGTTCTCTGGGATGCTAATCAGTTAGGATCCATTTTTTTATTCTTTACTTTTATGCATTTCAAATGGTTAAGGAATATTAAATGTATAAAAATTAAAAACAAAAATATTTTTATGAAAAAGAAATATAAAAACTATAACAATGTATATATGTTTGAAACATGTACCAAAGAGAAATTATAATATACATTCATTACCAATTTATACATTCAATTATATTCTTTTTCATTATATTAATTTTTATCAACCTTCATTATGGTGAGTCCTTAATTTTCACCCACTATTATACATTCTATTTTTTTATTTTTAGGATACAATTATTTAATGTTCTGTTGTTGCTGAGGTTGTTATGAATAAATCACTCAAAGGAACATTGCATCATTTTTTGTTTGATGAAAAAGTAGGCTTCCATGGTATGTTGTGCAGTTATAGTTGATTTTTGACATGGTGTATTGACAACGATCCATGAAAATTTAATGGATTCCTTGTAAGTGGTAAAAAAACATGCGTATAGAAGGTGGGTCTATTCTCCAGTGTTTTCCAATTTTAAGGGTTCCAAATTTGATGTATGGATAATATTTGTGAAATATGGATTTTCATGAAGTCCTTATGAAAATATAGAAAAGGCATTAGTTTCAGGAAGAGTGGGTTTTTTGAAGGTGTTTTCATAATTTCACAAATAATTTGAAGGTAATCTCCGTGACTACAACAAGAATCACGAACAAGAAATTCCCTTAGTGCTTCATGAGATAGAGAGATTCCTAAAAGAAATTAGGGAGCATCATAGAATGGTGATGATGTGTCTGGAAGCATTCAGAATCAGTGTAAATGCATATAAATAGGCCACTACCCACTTCAAAAAATATAGTGAGACTTGAAAAATATATTAAGGCTCTAGATTCATGAAGGTAGTTCGTGAAGGTGGTTGTTGCGAAAATGTTCATATATAAATGGAGTTCAAAATGACTATAAAAGACAACCAGAAATTGTGGGCATATCAGAATTAATGGAGTTTTCATAGGCTATAAAAATACAACCTAAATTTGGTAAATTCTCAAAGGATAAGTGAGCATCGTGAAAGGAATGTGCTTCACGAAGGCTATTTAACTTCACGAAATAAGGGAGCCTTGTGAAGGTAGTGACCATCACAAAAGTGTTCAAAATAGATTCCCATGTAAATATATGATAAAGTGATATTCATTAATTTTATTAAAGTGGGACTTAATAGAATCTATCTAAAACTATATATTCATTCATTATTGATAATTAAGGCACCTAGAAGTCCATAAAATGTGGGTGAATACCTTCCAAGAGTAGTGATAAATGGAAGAGGAAGAAGGTGATCCTTTATAACTGATAACTAGCTATGAAAGTTTAATTCAAATTTATCATTTATATTTCCATAGTATCCCTCCATTGATAGTGTAAATACACCAATATTTTGAGTTTTCATGTCTTCTTCATGTTAAAATTATATGAAACCTAGAGCCATGAATGTTTTAGGAATAAAATCTATTTGCCTACTTAATAGTACCTCAAGAAAAAAACATCAAATCATTTGATATTTCAACTCGATTTTGAACATTCATTATCTAGAAAAATAGTTATAATGTATTACTTTTAACATAGAAAAAATAATCACATTTCAATAACATAAATATCAGTATATACTTGCACGACAGACGAACCATTCGACAAGATCTTTATTAAGATATTTTGTTAATTTTACCTCATTTTGAGGTCAACCCCTCAGTTTCCTCTTTGTTTATAGTTTAAATTATTCAATAAATGGATATTCAATAAAACAATTGTGTATCAAATATCTATTTTCAAGTATTAACTCTAATTTTGTTAGTGTAAAATTCAACCCCTTTTTAATTGGTTTTCCAATAGATAGAAATACTGATGACTGATTTTCAGAATAATAATCAGTGGAGATGTCATCATCACATCTAGAATGATTGAATCTAGTCTCAATCCCATTCAAATAACTAAAAAATAAGGTCAATAAATCTTCATCTATGTAACCTTTGGAAATAGAGAATTTCATTTGAGATCTATGCCACACATATGATTTCAAAAGACCCATGTACCTGATGAAAAAAATAAGAGTCATATTTAAAAAAATATGTAGTGATTTGATAAAATATAATTCACCAATGAAAATAAAAATAATATCAAAACACCTCTCAATTGGATATATCCATCAATAATGTACTGGTCCACCAAGTTTAGCTTCATCAGCTAAATGAACATTCAAATGACTCATGCCTGTAAAGAATAAAAAGGAAAATAACATCTCCAAAATGACATTGTGTCAAAAAATCCTTTATTAATGTTTTTCAAGATCGGTCAGATTTAGAGTTTTTCCTCAAAGAACTATAAAAAAGGTACAGAACTAAACTAAATTCGTATTTACTTTCTTAGTTATTTTTTTTCAATACCAATGGAAACAGTTTATCCACCAAAATATGTTAGTCATGACTTTTCAATCCATGTAAATTTAAGTGTATTAAGTTAACACACCATAATATGTTACTTTGACATCAATATGGAACATTCACATACTCTATAGTTTGAAGGAATATGTATTTATCATGATTTTTTTATTTTAAAAATATTTGAAAGATACTTTACATCCTCATTTTCCCACAAACCATGGCCTATATTCATTGACTCCAAATCCTTATGAGCATTAAGGTGATCCTTTTATTTACCCCGATATTTAAGAAATGTAAAAGTTACATTGTCACATATGTTCTTTTCAATATGAATTGTGTCAAGATTATTATTTATCAAATTAAACTCCCAATAAGCAACTTTATAAAATATAATATTTTTATCCATTGTTCTATTCTAGATTCTTCAAATAACATACGTCATACCCTTTCCCCCCATTCATTAAACTAATGAAAATTTCCAAATTCATTAGTGACATTCATTAATTGTCCCAAGATTTATAAAAAAGATACCACCTTTGGTGGATTTATCTTTTTAATTTCTCTAATTAATCTTTTATTATTAAACCCAAATTTATGAGAAGAATCAAGAAATAAAAAATAACACATAAAACACTATTTTATTCTATGAGGTAATTATTATGGTTCAAAATCAAAATTACAAGCTAGAAAATCCAAACCATTATGAGTGTTCCAACTAGATAAATTTTCTAGTTTAACAAAGTTACTAATTTTCCACATTAAATAAGTATGCATTTTGAATATTTGTCTCATTGAATGATGGTATCTTTACATGCAATCATCCCATAATTATCACAATTATTTGATTAGAGGTTTAAGGTATACATAAATGTAATTTCCAAACATTTTCTTTTTGAGAATAATAATTGAAATAATTAAAAACTATTCTTCATAAAAATCCATGGAGGTAGATTATAGGGGATCAAAACAACTAGATAAATTCAACAATTAGAACTTAAAGTGACAAAAGGGTAAAAACCATTAGAATCCAATCCTAAACATACATTCATAGGATCTGAAAAAAAATATTGACATTGAAAATCAAACATATCCCATGATGTAGAATATTTTCTATGTATAATCAGGTCGTCCTTACTATAATTAGAAAGCCACTTCATGTCATGTACATTTTTAGATGACATGAATAATCTCTGAAATCATGATTTCATTGGAGTGTAATGCAATATTTTTTCAAGAGTTTTCTTATTCTATTTGTTTCTAGGTATAAATGGATTTATACTTTCACTATTTTTCATTGAATTCAATCTACTTTTATGAAATATTATTAATTGTTATTTATTAGACTCTTATACCCAGTAAAACATAGAATCATTAGGGCATGCAAGTATATTTTTATAATTAATTCCAAGTTTAGAGATGACTTTTTTCATCTCATAGAACGATGTACGGGTCTTAGATTCAGTAAATACATCATGAATCAACACTAAAATCCTGGAATTTTTTTATCAATAATTAAAAAGAGACGCATGATGTGATACAACATAATTATAAAAGACAACTTTGAATACTTGGCACACCAGTCATACAGTTCTTGTTGTCTATCGTCAACTAATTCATAAAAATATTTTTTTGGTGACTGAAGATCTAAGAAATATTAACCAATTCTAGATCAACTAAAGGTTGTATTTATCTATTAAAATATTGTACATTGTATTATGAAAAACCAAATGCATCATTTAACAAATTTTAAATAGAATTCTCATATGATGGGTCACTTTTAATTTTTATGACATTTGTTTTGAATTTTCATATCATCTTTTTTACCATGACAAATCCAAAATACATATTGAGAATGAAATTTATTCAATATTAAATTATAATATAATTAATTTCTATTAAACAATTTCTTTAATTTACAAATAGAACAAAAATAATTTATTCTACCATCCACTGATCGGTTTTTAATTTCACAATCTAAAAATTAGTTGAAACACTTAGCATACTGAGGTGTGCTTCAATATAAATTTTTCCAACATTTATCTATAGGTATTGGAATTCTTTCTCTCTATAAATTCTTATATAAAGATATAAATGTTTAATCAAATAGGTACAATCAAAATTAAATATCACCAAACTTATTCAATGATGATTTTATAACACTTATAAAGGAAAATGGAAAAATAAAATAATTACCCTTTTCTTACTGAACTTATAATATAAACTTATGAATAAAATAATTTATTACATCAACAAAACATTTATTTATAATGACATAAATTAAATAACCGCCAAATTGTTATCATCTAAGATATATTGATCCCAAAATTAGATAATCTACCTCCTCAAGAAACATAGTGATTTTTTTTATGAAATAGAAATTTGACTTATTCTTATCATACAACAAGGAATGATATAATAATTGTAAAATACTGAATTTCTCACTAGAAAAGAGGGAAAATTCCATGATATACATACTCTTCCATTTTATTTCAACCATGATGGATAAATAAGTAAGTTCGCTGAACTCTGTATGAAAAATTCCATAGAGGGATACTAAAAAATAATCCATTGTATGGAATATTTAGACCTTGATTATGATCGTCATAAAAATAATAAAAAACTTATCATAATATATCATGTAATTATAATTAAAAACAAATACATATAATAAAAAATTAATTTAATTCATAATAAATTAATGATAAAATCAAAAATAAATCATCAACTTCAAATAATGGAATAAAAATTTCATCAAAGAGCACTGAAATCACATAAATTTAATTTCATTAAGTAGAGTAATTGAAACATACAATTATAATCAAATCAGAATTTTGGATAACACTACATCATGAATTCAAAAATTAGTAATTAAAGAGTGTTTGAGAATCACACAACCTTAGGTGGTGTCGGGGTCATGATGGTCACCGATAGGGGGATGAGAGCCAAAACAGTAGATGAGAGGGATTTGGGGTCACGACAATCATTGAAAAAAATGTTAGGTTCCTAAAAGTAGACAATAGGTAGGGTTAGGGTTACAGTGGATGCCAGTAGATGGATTTTGGGTCACAAAGGTTGGAAGAAATTAGGATCGAGGTCATAGGAGTAAATGGAAGGGGTGTCGAGTGACGTATGTATCTGGTATGTGAGTTGAGGTCTTGGAACTTGTCAGGAGGGGGGGTTCCCCTAATGAGGGGGAGGTAGGTCATAGAGGATCCAGGGTCACCGAAAAGGGGGATATAGGGGGAGGGAGGTGTGGGTAACATGTCACCACTCACATGGGGGAGGGGGTTTGTGTTTCTATTAAGGTGGGGATCCAAACTAGGAATACAGAGGTCAGTGTGTGGGGGGGGGTCACAGGTAATCAACATGGTTAGGGTAGGGGTCAAGTTATTCATCCAGGATGTATAACGTAGGTCGTATGGGAGATCAGGGGTCACCGATGAGGTGGAGGGGGTAGTTTCATTACTAGGGAGGGGAGAGGAGGAGGTTGGGGAGGGAGGGATTATAGTTAGGTTCACATATAGGGAGTGGGGGAGGGGAAATTAATTAAGGTAATTTATATAAATTTTTGGGATAGATTAATTGAAACTACCAATAATTTTTAAAATAAAAAATATAGAGGTGGTTTGATTAATCTATTAAAATATTATATATATATATATATATTAACAAAATTTATTTCATGGTATTTATTAAAACCACCACTAATAAACCACCGTTAAGAAATGATTTTTTTATTGTTTCGGGTGCCTAGGCATGCATGGTAACCACCTATAACATATCATGGATCCTAGGTGGATTCATACTTGTGAGGGAGTACATGTAAATGGATTTTAGTACTTGGAAACATGTACAAAGTCATGTGTTAATGAATTCCTGAGAGAGATATTCATACACACAACTTTCAAGTGTATGATATGAAGAAAACAAGGGGTTGTTCAAGGATGAGAACTTGAGATAGGGTTCTAAGACATACACTTCTCTTTCAAATATTTATGAACTTTTGTTGAAGCTTCATCAGATCATCATTGACTATATTTGAGTTCCAAGAAATACCACCCTTATATTTGTAAATGATCATGGAAAAAAAGGATCATGATATGAGGTATATTAATCCATGATGTGAAACTCACTTGAAGATAGTGAGAACGTAGGTTGAGTATGTGGTCATGTTTATTAGTGGATAAGAGGGTGAAGATACCAAGCTTCTAACATGAGTGAGTGATCTATTAAAGAGATGAGCACTGATGTAGGATGCAGGGGTGTCAAACCTCTATCTATAAGTATTAGGGTACCATTGTTGTTAGGGTGCATGGATCACTTAGAAAATATCCATATATTTCTTCTATTTCTATCTCCTGCTTCTTGGGTTATATTTTTGTGCACCCATCTCTCAGTAAATCTTTGCACCATTGATCTTCCAATATATTAGTGAAATCAGCTGTGTACACTCACATGGGTGAATCGAACTGGTTTCCTTGACAATGGAACATAGTATTGGGTTCCATGGAGTATGGGTGATTACACTTTGGTTAAATAAGTTGGGTGAAAATTTTTACTTTATTAAATTCTTACCCGCTCATTTCCATGATTTTTTTTCTAAATGACTTTTCATTTTCTATTTTTTATTGATTTGACTATGTTATTTTTCAGAAATTTCATAAGAAATGGAAGGATATTCAATCATAATTATTTATAAAACTGTTCCTCATCATACTAAAAAACCAATCAAGAATTTTGATCCTAGACAAGTCTCATAATATTTTTCATATATTTTAGCTATGGTAAAAATTCTATAAGCACTATAGAAACCCTAATCTAAGTGACCTAAATGGTTCATGAATTTGAACACTAAATGGCCCCATGAGTGGTACCAAAACCCAAAGGTAATGAAACTAGTTCCATGAGACGTAGAGTTTGGTTCAGGTGTGATTTACAAGAAATGGTTCAAAAACTAAAATAAAGAAAAAATATAACATGAATAGAACACATGTTATATATAAGAAATGCATGACCCAAAAAAAATTGATGGTCCAAAATAGGTCTTTTACATGCATGGATATGTTCCAAAACATGATCAATAAACTATATCTTCATCACTACATGTAACTCAACTCATGCAAATGATGAACACACTTAATAAGAAAATTTCACTAAAATATCTACTAGTTCCTTTAGGAACATGCAAGATTGACCATGAAATTGTGTCTCCACCAGAGTTCACATGTAGGGTGTGAGTATAACATACTTATTTGGTAACCAGCAATGTTAAAACATACAAGGAATATAACCAAGTGTAAAAATCATATCAATCTACCCATTTATATAAATATACATGAAATACAATTTAAAAAATAGTTATTAGACATAAAATTATAATATTAAACAAGGTAGTATCAAATAAATAAATGTTAATTATATATTGTAAACCACTATACTAGAAATATCCATAAATTTTATACCTGATTATAGTCAGGCACTTGGAATTTGAGACATACCAGTCATGGAAAACATCATTTCCCTCCTAGAAATTGATAATCCAAAACCACATATGTACTAATATACACCCACACATATACATCGATGTGTATATAATGAGTCAAGATGAAACACTAATACCACATGGGAATGGTAATGTGGAAATGATCATGGGACAAAAAGTTTCCCATACTAAGAACATGTCATGGAATCATTTATCACCCCATGTGAATAATAAATTAATATACATGGAAAAGGATTTATGACCCTTTCCACACCTTCAACATGTTCACTGATAATGAATAGGGCGCATGAAGTTATTGATTTATGACCCTTTACATGCCTTCATCTTGTTCATCCATAGAGTAGGCTTACTCAAGAGGTATATAACAAAATATACAATTCTATTATATCATGAATTCATAAGAGGGATATACCATGGACCAATAGGTTACTTTAGTGGAAACACACTATTTCAAATAAAATCATAATCATGATCTCTTACTAGTATAAAAAATAAATAATGGATATTTCTGTGGTTAGGATTAACATTTATATCAACCATTTTTAACATTATTCGTAGGGTAATACAAAAATATTCTTAAGATGATAGGATACTCATATATATGACATAAAGTATAAGTAAATCCCTGGAAACTATATTATAAAATTATATCAATAAATAGATATCAATTTAAACCTAATACAAGTCATGACATAATATAATTTTTTTAAAACCCTACAGTCATGTCATTCTATACATATATCATGCGGTGATATCCAATTCAAGGTTCAATATTCTTTGACCAAACAAGGCATAAAGCACAACATGTGTTACAACTAGGGCACATGAGAAATATAGTTTTAGTCATAGCCAATACCCACTCATAGAAACCTAAATTAGGGATTAGACAAGGAATAATGTTTATTCAATACTCAAATTTAAAAAATAATATCCGTTTCAAAAATATTTTTTCGCATTTAGAACTTTAATTCAGGAGAATGTTTAGTCAAAATAGATGTTACTTTTATTGCAAACTTTACACTAAACCATTTTTTCCTCTATAAGATATATATTTTACATAATTTAATATTCAAACATCATTAATAATGGAAAAACTGATGTTTTAGAGAAGAGACAGTTTGAAAGCATGTAATTCATAAAATATAGGCTTAAAACAAAACCATGAAAAATATCAACTCTTTACTGTCACGGCCCGTCCTCGGGGCCCGTGCCGTGACTACCCCAAGCCTGCCTTTCATAGGCCAGGGGCTGGCGACTAGCACTAAGGCGTAAATACTGGTAAAAAGGGAAGGCATTGCCTTTGTAAAGTAAACAAGCACCTCAGAGTAAGAAAGCAGAAAAAGTAAACACTAAGTAAAAACTGGTACAACAGTAAGTGCGGAAAGTAAGTGGGCCAGTATACAAACCCAAACTGAAAGTAAAGTATAAATAGAAAGGGAAAACAACAACGGAAAAGTAAAAGCTGCTACACCGAGCTGTCCATTGGAAATCCCACCTGAAGGGTGGGAACAGATAGCTCCACTGCTCCTCGGGTCCCGCCGTCCGCTCCGAGTACGTTCCGCCCAGTGGTCCACCTCCAGGTACCATCCTGCTCTGCAATCCTCAACCACGATCAACGCTGTCTGTCGTCTGCAACCAACACAACATAGTGCGGGCATAGCCCGTGCAGGGGTGAGTATAAGCTACTCAGTAGGGACCCCGAGACCCCCGAAGGTCTCCCAAAATCCACAAAGGAAAGATACAATCACGAAGTAACAACCGACAGTACTTAGGTATATGCCCATACATATACCTAAGTCATCAATTCCAATACGCTCCAACCTACGAGCCCAAGTACAACCCAGTCCACACAGGAAAGTATACGTATTCCACACATGAAATAAAAACGTAATCCACACAGGATAACACAACACAATCCACACAGGAAGGAAAACAGGATTAAGCTCACACATGTATACTTCTTCGAAAGACGATAGAGATGATCACTGATCCATCTAAGTCATCAGACCCACAAAGGATCGATAGGTACTAACCCCCGCAAAGACCCACAGAGGATCGGTAGGAAACTGACCCCCGCAATGACTCACACAGGATCGGACCCACACAGGATCGGTAGCACTGATCCACATAGGATCACTGAGTGTTGTAGTCGTCGTCGTCAAATCCACTAAGGATCTCTTCACAGTCGTCGTCGCAGTCACACTAGCAGTCGCAGCCAGCTCTAGAGTTCCCGCACACAGCAAGCTCGTTTGGGAGGGTTCGCTCCACGAGCCGAGAGGCTGATACATCAACTGTCACGTAGTCCAGAGTTTATGTATCCAAAAGGTCCATATCTTCAATAGGAACTCAACGCAACAGACGGCGCGTCAATCAGACGCCCGGTCTGAGAGTTATTGGCTTTTTCGTTCTAGGGGCCCGGTTGGTTTTTAAGGCAAAACCAACCTGACTGTACTCCACCTACATCCAAACCTCGGGCGGAGTATGCCAAAAGATCTGTCTCACTAAGAGTAACTCAACAAAGTTGACAACACGTCAATCGGACGTCCGTAGCTCAAGATATGAGTGTTTCTGCTCTGAGGGCTCGGTTGGTTTCGTGTACGAACCAACCCGGCCGAACTCAAAGTATTTCGAAACCATGAGTGTGATATGTCGAAACGACCGTGTTGTTCTAAGGATCGTGTCTCCGCTGACAGTGCGTCGATCGGAGGTCCGTAGCCCGAGTTATGGGCAATTGAACCCAAATGGTCCGAAACGGGGGTTTCGGGCCCGGACCGACCCGGCTCGAGACCCCCCCCAGTTGGCCCGAACTGGGTCGACCCACCCCGGACCGGGTCGTCCCGGCCTGGCAGACCGGCCGGGCACCGGTCCGACTGGGGACAGCGCGCCCAGCGCACTGTCGGGCTCGGACTTTGGCCGAGCCGTTTCGGCAAAGGGGGGGGGGGGGGCGCCTGCCCCCCTATGTAACCGTGCCCCCCCCCCCCCAAATTATGGGGGGCCGTTTGAACTGGCCGGGGGATTTTAATTCCCCGGGCCCCTCCCCTTTCCGGCCGGCCCGACCTGGCCGGCCGGCTCCTTCTCAACGGGACCGGTGGTGGCCGGTCCCGTTCCAGCTCCATCACCGGCGGCCCGGTCCGGCTGCCGGTCACCTTGCTCCGCCGCGGCCCGGAACCGGCCGCGGCCCTTGTCATCTAGCACAGTGCGACGGCACCGCGCCCCCTCGCCGCGGCCCCGCTCCAGCCGCGGCGCCTTCGATTTCCTTCGACGCGGCGCGCCGGCGTCGCGTTCGTAGACATCTTTCCACGGCGTGACACGAAGGCGTCGCGTAATACTTGCTGTGTGATTCCCGTGTGGTGCGATGACACCACGCCATTCCGTTCAATCCACAAAGAATCAAACATGAACATAGGAGGGGGTTCGGCCGTGTTTGTGCGGTCCGACACCCCTCTCGTTAAACGATAACATCTAGTCGAAAGTCCACGATGATCGATAACTAGAATCATGAACGGAAATAATTTAATAAAATAATCCCCTGCCTTGGTTCAGGAACAGTGCACGTCAATCGAACCGTGGAAGACGAGCGTCGCGGAGGTCGGGCGTCACGGAAAAAGAACTTTGATTCCATTGTCGTCGAGGTGCGTACGAAGAGGAAACGTCGTTGGAAGAAGTCGTCGCGTTCTTTGGCGGAGGTGTTCTTCGTTGAATAATGGTGTTCTTCGCGTTCGTCGTCGAGGTTGAAGAAGAAGAAGACTCCACGCTTCCCAATCCTCTCAAGGTAGAAAAATTCTAACCATAATAAAATAAGACCAAGTCTTATTTTATTAACACAACCTAACCATTTGAATTTCAAGAGTTTGAAATTAAGTAACTCACTTAATTAATTATAACAAGTTGTAAAAAATTAATGAAAGTGAGTTAATGGGGAGTTAGGAATGTGAGGGGTTAAGAAGGGTTAGGGAGTTAGGGAAATTGAAAAGGTGGGGGGTTCGTGTGGGCCCCACCATTTTAATTATCCACACATGGGAAGTTGTGTGGATGTGGGCCCCATCACCAACTTCCCATGGGAGAAATTAACCACCTTGAAAAAGAAATAAAATTGATTCAACAATTTTATTTACTTTTTAATTAAACCCCATTAATTAACTTCTTCTCCTGCACAAACGCAAGTACGGTAAAGGTTCCCTTAAGTGATTACCGGCGTTGCGAGTTCATCGGTGCCCTCGGAATTCAATTCCGGGTACCGGTTGAAAAGTTATATTTTCCCGCTCGTTCGTTCACTGAACGTACCCGAGCCAAACTTCAGAAATTGATTCCGGGCACACCGGGCCTCAGAATCAGGTTCCGTCATAAACCGCGTTCTTGTAAGATTCCAAAGAAAATTAAGAAAAAATTTCCCTTTAATTTTACGGGTCTTTACATTACTCCCACCTCAGGGATTTACGTCCCCGTAAAGATACATCAAAACTAGGGAAACAAATGAGGGTACTGAGCACGCATCTGAGCCTCCCGCTCCCAAGTGCTCTCCTGGAGGTTCCCGTGCTGCCATCTGATGTGAACTAGAGGAATCGACCGTCCACGTAGGACTCGCTCCTGTCGATCCTCGATCTCCACCGGGACTTCCATAAAATTCTCCCCATCGTCAACGTCAAGCTCCCCATGGTCAATGATGTGCGTCGGGTCGTGCACGTATCTCCTCAGCTGAGATACGTGGAAGACGTCGTGCACCCGGTGCAACTAAGGTGGTAGAGGAAGACGATAAGCCACCTCGCCAATCCTGCTGAGGACCTGGAATGGACTAATGAAGCGCGAAGATAACTTTCCGGCTCGGCCAAATCTCCGTAAACCACGTTGAGGTGAGACACGCAAGAAGATGTGGTCGCCATCCTCGAACTCTAGTGGCCTCCGCCTCCTGTCAGCGTATGTCTTCTGCCGGCTCTGAGCTATCCTCATCCGCTCCTGGATAACCTAGACCTTCTCTGTCGTGTCTTAGACCATCTCTAGTCCCACAAGTGCTGACTCCCCAGGGTCTGTCCACCACAAAGGAGATCTACAAGGTCGGCCGTAAAACCCCTCGTACGGTGCCATTCCGATGGTGGAGTGGTAGCTGTTGTTGTACGCAAACTCCACCAAGGGTAGGTGGTCCTCCCAGCTACGACCAAAGTCGAGGACACATGCGCGGAGCATGTCCTCGAGAGTCTGAATGGTCCTCTCCGTTTGACCATCCGTCTGAGGGTAAAAGCCTGTGCTCAGACATAGCTGCGTCCCGAATGCCTCCTGCAATCCCTTCCATAGTCGGGAAGTAAAACGAGCATCTCGATCGGAGATGATAGAAGATGGAACACCGTGAAGCCGTACAATCTCCTGAACGTAAAGTCGTCCCAATCTTTCCACTGAGCCCTTCTCTCTGATGGGTAAGAAGTGTGCCGACTTGGTGAGTCGGTCGAAAATCACCCAAATGGAGTCGTGACCTCTGGAAGTACGTGGAAGTCCAGTCACGAAGTCCATAGATATGCCATCCCACTTCCACTCCGGAACCTCCAAGGGATGTACCAAGCCTGCTGGTACCTGGTGCTCAGCCTTCACCTGCTGGCAGGTGAGGCATCGAGAAACGAACTATGCCACAACCTTCTTCATGCCCGGCCACCAGTGCTGTCGTCTGAGATCCCGGTACATCTTCGCCACTCCAGGATGTACCGCCAAAGGAGAAGTGTGAAACTCTCTCAGTACCTCCTCCTGTAAAGTGACTGGTACCATGGTACATCCTCTGAAAAGGATTTCGTGCTCTGCTACAAAGGAGAAACCATCAGGTGCCTGTCCTGAGGATATCTGTGCACGCCGCGTCTCACAGTCAGCATCCCCACGCTGTGCCTCTCTGACCTGCTGTAGTAGTGGAGGAGTGACTGTGAGAGACTGAAGGAAGGCTTCTCTATCTCTATCCACGAAGGATATCTGCAAAGCGGCTAGCTGCTCTATCGCCTCCTCAAGTAGCTGAATGCCCGTCCTCCTGCTGAGGGCATCGGCTACCATGTTCCCCTTCCCAGGAGTATAGACTATCTCAAAGTCATAGTCCTGGAGGAACTCGAGCCATCGTCGCTGTCTCAGATTCAGATCCTTCAGAGAGAAAATGTATCTGAGACTCTGATGGTCAGAAAAGACTGTAAAATGCTCGCCCATCAGATAGTGTCGCCATGTATTCAGAGCGAAGACCACTACTGCTAACTACAGGTCATGGGTAGTGTAGTTTTTCTCATGCGACCTCAACTGACGTGATCCATAGGAGATCACTACCCGCTCCTACATCAGGACACATCTGAGTCCGGTCCCTGATGCATCGCAGTAAACTGCGTACCCTACTCCCTCCTCAGGCAACCTCCTGATAGGTGCGCTGGTCAATCTCTGTCTCAGCTCCTAGAAGCTCTGCTGAAATCTGTCTGACCACACGAAGGGTTTCCCCTTCTTCGTCAAAGCTGAGAGTGGTGCCACAACTCTGCAGTAGTCTGGCACGAATCTCCGGTAGTATCCAGCTAGTCCCAAGAAACTCTGCACCTCCGTCACGCTCCTGGGTGGCTCCCAAGCTAACACTACCTCGATCTTTGAAGGATCCACTGCAACTCCCGCCTCAGAGATGACGTGTCCCAAGAAGTGGACCTCACATATCCAGAACTGGCACTTCGAGAGCTTACCATAAAGCTGGTGCTCTCGGAGTGTGACTAGTACAACCCGTAAATGGTAGGCGTGCTCCTCCTCAATCGTCGAGTAAATCAGAATGTCCTCGATGAAGAACATGACAAAACAATAGACGTATGGCTGAAATATCCTGTTAATGAGGGCCATGAACACTGCTGGAGCATTGGTTACGCTGAAGGGCCTAACCAAGAACTCATAGTGGCCATACCGACATCTGAAGGCCGTCTTCTGTACGTCCTCATCTCGAACTCTGAGTTGATGATAGCCTGACCTGAGGTCTATCTTCGAGAACCACCGTGCTCCCTTGAGCTGATCAAACAGGTCATCAATCCTCGATAGCAGATACTCATTCCTCACTGTCACCTGGTTCAGGCGACGATAGTCGACACAAAGTCACAAGCTCCCGTCCGCCTTCTTGGCGAACAATATCGGGGAAGCCCAGGGTGAAACACTGGGTCAGATGAACCCCTTGCCCTGCAAGTCCTCCAATTGTACCCGTAGCTCTCGAAGCTCGGTAGGGGACATCTGATATGCTGGAGTCGATATCGGAGCTGTCCCGGGGTACAAGTCAATATAAAAGTCTACCTCTCTGCGAGGAGGTAACCCTGGAACGTCGTCAGGAAGAACGTCCGCAAACTGATCCACCACTGTAGGAAAACCAGGACTCCGCACGTCAACTTCTCCTAGGATGTGGCTAGCCAACTGATGAGTGATGGGATATCCTCTCCTCCGCGGAAGTCCATCCTCTGCTGCAAAGGCTCTCTTCTCGCCGGTGAAGGTGAACCTGCTCCCGTCGGTGCGTACACATCGCACCTTGCGCCTAAAACATTCAATCTGTGCATGGACCGTAGATAACCAATCCATGCCCAAGATGACGTCGTAAGGCCTTGACGCCGCTATAAGAAGATCCCAGCCGAAGCTCTCACCTCCTAGAGTAAGCTCACACTGCCGGCACCAGTGTGTAATCATCGAGTCTGCTCCCGTAGGAGTCTCTAGCCATAAGGATCGAGCCAACGGCTCTGTCGGAATCTCCGAGCTCCGAACAAGGGCAGCGGCTATGAAAGAGTGACTCGCTCCTGTGTCTATAAGTACTGCAGCAAGGGTGTAATAGACACAGATAGTACCTCGAATCATCTCTAGTGCGCCGTGGTCGTAGGCCTCCGCTGCCTGGAGTTGTGCCTGCCTCTGCCCGCCAGCTCCCTGTGGTCGGGGTGGACCTCTTGGTGGTGGTGGTGCTAGAGCCTTAAAGCGTCTCCCACCACCTGCTGCTCGGTCAGCTCCTCTGCCTCATCCGCCTCCTCCCTGCGGACCGCCACGGTCGACCCTCTGCCTCTGCCTCGGTGGTCCCTCAACCGTCTGCTGCTCCTCGGCACGGTGGGTTGGGCAATCATGAGCCATGTGGCCCTGCCCGCCGCATGAGTAGCACTTCCAGCCTCTCGAAAGACTGGCTCTGCGCTGTGTGCCCCGCACTGCTGAGCCAGTGTCCTGAGGTCGTCTGCCTGAGGGTCTAGTCTGCCTGGACCCATGAGTCATCCGTCGACTGCCTGCTGCAGAAGACTCTGATACGTGCTGCCCTGCGGTGGGTCTTGGGGCTGGTGTAGACTCAGCAAGAAAACTCTCGATCAAAAGGGCCCGCTCCAGTACTCCTGTTTGAGTCGGAATGCTGAGGGAGATTAGCGATGCCCTGATCTCGTGTATCAATCCCTGCTCAAAGGTCCGGCCCCGGAAGAATGGGTCACGTACCATGTTGGTCGAGTAGCGCGAGAGATCGGTAAATCTCGCTGAGTACTGGGTGACCGTCATGCTGCCATGCTGCAGCTGAAGAAGCTCCTGAATGCGCATCACACAGAGGGTGGCTAGGACAAACTCTGATCGGAAGAGGCTCTCAAAGTCTGTCCAGAGTAGAGATGCCTCATCGTGCACCTGGAGCATCAAGCTCCACCATCGGCCCGCTGCTGCGTGCAGTAGGCTCACAGCGAGGATCACTATGAGGTCTGCTGGTGTCCTCACTAGCCTGAAAACTTGTACGACTACCTCCAGCCAGTCCTCGGCTACCTGGGGGTCCGTCTCCCCACGGAACCTGGGTGGTCGCTGGTGCTGGAACTCATGCAGTGCGCTGAGGCGACGTGCATCGTCAGCGGCTGGTGCTGGAAGTATCAGGGGCTCGACGAGTAGAGCTACCGCCTGTGCCACTGCTGACAAAGGGCCCTGCACCGAGGCCTCGTCGCTCGGTGGGCTGTCGTCACGCTCGACTCTCGGAACCCTAGCTGGCTGCTGTCGTGGGGCCATCCTGAAAAGGAAACAGGTGTGCCACGGTCAGAACAGTATACCTGGTGAGCTGATACAAAGTAATCATAAAGAAAACTTGAAACACACATGCAATCAATGTTTTCGTGCATTAAGTCGGAAATCAGAAATCAGGGTCCTGGTGTACGGATACGTCGGCCGCCGCACCAACACTGGACTCCCTGGACTGATAACCACACTCAATACGCTAAACACTATTGATTCACATAGAAAAGATCAGAGTTCGCGGTAGAACCGAACTCCTTTGATACCAATTTGTCACGACCTGTCCTCGGGGCCCGTGCCGTGACTACCGCAAGCCTGCCTTCCATAGGCTAGGGTCAGGCGACTAGCACCAAGGCGTAAATCCCGGTAAAAAGGGAAGGCATTACCTTTTTAAAGTAAACAAGCACCTCAGAGTAAGCAAGAGGGAAAAGTAAACACTAAGTAAAAACTGGTACAACAGTAAGTGCGGAAAGTAAGTGGGCCAGTATACAAACCCAAACTGAAAGTAAAGTACAACTCGAAAGGGAAAATATCAACTGAAAAGTGAATGCCGCTACATCGAGCTGTCCACTGTAAATCCCACCTGAAGGGTGGGTACAGATAGCTCCACTGCTCCTCGGGTCCCGCCGTCCGCTCCGAGTACGTTCCGCCCAGTGGTCCACCTCCAGGTACCGTCCTTCTCTGCAAGCCTCAACCACGATCAACGCTGTCCGTCGTCTGCAACCAACACAACGTAGTGCGGGCATAGCCCGTGCATGGGTGAGTATAAGCTACTTAGTAGGGACCTCGAGACCCTCGAAGGTCTCCCAAAATCCATAAAGGATAAACCACAAAGGAAAGATATAATCATGAAGTAACAACTGACACTTCTTAGGTATATCCCATACATATACCTAAGTCATCAATTCCAATACGCTCCAACCTTCGAGCCCAAGTACAACCCAGTCCACACAGGAAAGTATACGTATTCCACACAGGAAAGAAAAACGTAATCCACATAGTATAATACAACACAATCCACACAGGAAAGCAAACAGGATTCAGCTCACACAGGAATACTTCTTCGAAAGATGATAGAGATGATCACTGATCCCTCTAAGTCATCAAACCCACAAAGGATCGATAGGTACTAACCCCCACAAAGACCCACACAGGATCAGTAGGAAACTAACCCCCACAAAGACCCACACAGGATCAGACCCACACATGATCTGTAGGCGTTGGCTCACACAGAACCGCTGAGCACTGACCCACACAGGATCGGACCCACACAGGATCGGTAGCACTGATCCACATAGGATCGCTGAGTGCTGTAGTCGTCGTCGTCGAATCCACTGAGGATCTCTGCACAGTCGTCGTCGCAGTCACAGTAGTAGTCGCAGCCAGCTCTAGGGTTCCCACACACAGCAAGCTCGTTCGGGAGGGTCCGCTCCAAGAGCCGAGTGGCTGATACATCAACTGTCACATAGTCCAGAGTTTATGTATCCAAAAGTTTCGTATCGTCAATAGGAACTCATCGCAACAGACGGCGCGTCAATCGGACGCCCGGTCTGAGAGTTATTGGCTTTTTCGTTCCAGGGCCCGGTTGATTTTTAAGGCAAAACCAACCTCCCCGTTCTCCACCTGCGTCCAAACCTCGGGCGGAGTATGCCAAAAGATCCGTCTCACTAAGAAGAACTCAACAAAGTTGACGACACGTCAATCAGACGTCCGAAGATCAAGATATGAGCGTTTCCGCTCCGAGGGTCTGGTTGGTTTCGTGTACGAACCAACCCGGCCAAACTCAAAGTATTCCGAAACCTTGAGTGCGATATGTCGAAACGACCGTCTCGTTCTAAGGATTGTGTCACCGCTTATGGTGCGTCGATCGGAGGTCCGTAGCCCGAGTTATGGGCAATTGAACCCAAACGGTCCGAAACGGGGGTTTCGAGCCCGGACCGACCCGGCCCGAGACCCCCCCGGTTGGCCCGAACCGGGTCGACCCGCCCCGGCATGGCCCGGCCTGGTAGACCGGCCGTGCGCCGGTCCATCTGGGGACAACGCGCCTAGCGAGCTGTCTGGCTCGGCCTTTGGCCGAGCCGTTTCGGCAAAGGGGGGGGGGGGGGGCGCCTGCCCCCTGTGTAACCACCCCCCCCCCCCCCCCAAAAAAAAAATTATGGGGGGCTGTTTGAACCGGACGAGGGAATTTAATTCCCCCAGCCCCTCCCCTTTCCGGCCAGCCCGACCTGGCCGGCCGGCTCCTTCTCAACGGGACCGGCGGTGGCCGGTCCCCTTCCAGCTCCATCACCGGCGGCCCGGTCCGGCCGCTGGTCACCTTGCTCTGCCGTGGCCCGGAACCGGCTACGACCCTTGTCGTCCGGCGCGGTGTGACGACACCGCTCCCCTTCACCGCGGCCCCACTCTGACCGTGGTGCCTTCGATTTCCTTCGACGCGGCGCGACAACGTCGCATTCTTAGACTTCTTTCCATGGCTCGGTGCGACGGCGTCGCGTAATACTTGCCGTGTGATTCCCGCGTGGTGCGACGGCACCACGACATTCCGTTCCATCCACAAAGAATCAAACATGAACATAGGAGGGGGGTTCAGCCATGTTTGTGCGGTCCGGCCCCCCTCTCTTTAAACGATAACATCTAGTCGAAAGTCCATGATGATTGATAACTAGAATCATGAATGGAAATAATTTAATAAAATAATCCCCTACCTCGGTTCAGGAATGGTGCGCATCAATCGAACCGCAGAAGACGAGCGTCGCGGAGGTCAGGCGTCGCGGAAAAAGAACGTCGATTCCATTGTCGTCGAGGTGCGTAAGAAGAGGAAACGTTGTTGGAAGAAGACGTCGCGTTCTTCGGCGGAGGTGTTCTTCGTTGAAGAACAGTGTTCTTCGCATTCTTCATCGAGGTTGAAGAAGAAGAAGACTCCACGCTTCCCAATCCTCTCAAGGTTGCAAAATTCTATCCACAATAAAATAAGACCAAGTCTTATTTTATTAACACAACCTAACCATTTGAATTTCAAGAGATTGAAATTAAGTAACTCACTTAATTAATTATAACATGTTGTCAAAAATTAATGAAAGTGAGTTAATGGGGAGTTAGGAATGTGAGGGGTTAAGAGGGGTTAGAGAGTTAGGGAAATTGAAAATGTGGGGGGTTCATGTGGGCCCCACCCTTTTAATTATCCACACATGAGAAGTTGGGTTGATGTGGGCCCCACCACCAACTTCCCATGGGAGAAATTAACCACCTTGAAAAAGAAATAAAATTGATTCAACAATTTTATTTACTTTTTAATTAAACCTCATTAATTAACTTCTTCTCCCGCACAAACACAACTACGGTAAAGGTTCCCTTAAGCGATTACTGGCATTGCGAGTTCATCGGTGCCCTCGGAATTCGATTCCGGGTACCGGTTCAAAAGTTATAATTTCCCGCTCGTTTGTTCACTGAACGTACCCGAGCCAAACTTCGGAAATTGCTTCCGGGCACACCGGGCCTCAGAATCAGGTGCCGTCAAAAACCTCGTTCCTGTAAGATTCCAATGAAAATTAAGAAAAAATTTCCCTTGAATTTTATGGGTCTTTACATTTACTCAGTAAAAGTATTGTAGTTCCTTGAAACCTTATTCCTTGTTTGGGTTATAATCTAGTTAAAGAGATCCAAATATGTTTATGAAGTAAATAATTCCTTTCCACTATAACAAACATAGTTGTTATCTTACCATCAACAAAATCTCTTAATTGAGGTTAAGTATGGGTCTTTGGATTATAAATCATTTATGTAAAGTAATGGATTATAAATCATTTAGGTGAATTATGGGTCGTTGGATTATATATTTTTCAAATTAATATAGTATATTTTATTACATGAAGGAATTTTAACTTTCCATAGAATATCTATCCATCAATGAAAGGATACCAAATTATATATACATTCAAATATATAAACAGTTTTCATTTAATAAAAATGGAGTTTAACACAGGTTGTAATACCCAAGAACAAATATAATTTATGGGTACCAAGTAATCACATAATTATTTCCATTTGGTAATAACTAACCACCTTATTATTTTCTTTTGATTTAATAATTTATGAAGAAATAGGTTCTAGTTTATACTTTTAGGATTTAACCGTTGTGAATAGAAGCATAAGTTTCCAACTACTAAAGTGTGCATCACATGTGGGAATAATGTTAGTTTTATGTCAATATAAAAATTATCCAAGTAAGACTGCTATCCATATTTCAATATATCTTAATTGTTCTTGCTTTAGAAAAATCTAAATTTCAAAACCTTATGATAAACATGTTGATAATCTAACCTAAACCTGCAGAACCACATTATAAAAAACTCATAAATTGAAATATCTAAATATGTTTGGAAAAATATTGATCCATACCTTTGAAAATAAATGATTTTAAATTTATTATATCATAAAAATATTTAAACAAAAACCTAATGTAAGGAATAAAGAAATTACATATGGGTTGAATCCACCTACATTTAGAATATCCAAGTGATGTCTGACCTTATAATAAAGACACAACAAATCCTCTAAAATCACAAAATAAACATTACATAACCATACATTATCAATTATTTATAAAATCAAAACATCCCAATTCAAAATAAAACCAAATAATTTCTAAAACACAAGAAGAATATCACTATAATTACATTAATAATAAATTGATAAAAATAGCCTATTTAAACCAACACATAAAACTCTAAATCGTGGTACCAAATCAATAAAACCCTAATAAATTTGTTTCATAAAAAAATATTTCAAAATAGTGAATAAAGCCTTAAAAATCACCCACTTAAGTCATCCATAACAAAAAAAAGGATAAATTTGAGGAATAAGACTGGATTTCACAATAAAATTGGTGAAATTACAAATCAAGAAACCCATTTACTATAATAAAACTTGAGGTGAAGAATAAAATAAGGGAATAATAGGGGATAGGGGTTGAGTTACCTTGGATACGGTATGGAAAATCCCATTAAACCAACTTTATATAGACCCAAGCTAAACATGATTTTTTTTCATCTTTTTCATGATTTTAGCATTACATTCCAAAAATAATAATATCTCATCATCTAATAAATGTTGTGTATTTGGATACTAGAAACATAATAATAATTTTTTAAAAAACTATCAACCATTTCTACTTAAAGGAAGAATAATATAACATCTTCTATAAATCTCATTAGTAAGACACGTCTTTAAAACCTGGGGAATAAAAAGATAAGAGAGGGGGGTGCTGAAATTCTCATTAAGGGATGATATTTTTTTATCAAGGATTAGTTCATAATAATAAGTGAAAAACATTATTAGAAGGTATATATCATAACATAATGAGTTATAATCATAATATTTGAGTTAGATTCAAAGTATATCGCATAAAAAAATCAATCTACAAAAGACCAACCTGGAATCATAATAGATATAACACAACTTAAAAGAATTTAACATTGAATTTTAATCATGTGGGTATAATATCACATTGAATAATATACATTAACTATTTTAAAAACATTACTATGGGTAAATATTAATTTCATGAGCCACAACAACACCCATGCTTACAAGAATCTAAAATGTACTCATGAATACCTATCTCATTTGATATAAACTCTTAACCAATGCATTGGAGGGAAATATAGGGCCACACCCATCATTAATCTATACTTACATTCCACTTTGAAATCATTCAAATTTGAAATGATAACGAACCCTTGGAAAAAATTGGTTTTATAAAAAAACCTAAATTAAAATCACTCACTTTTCATAAACAGCCAATTAAAATAAAAATGGGTTTCATAAAACATCCAAATGGTACAAAATGACATCATGTATTAAATTTATTGATATTGGAAACATGAACACCCAAAATAATCACATAATAAAAGAATAATATAGGGTGAAGCATATATATCAATTTTAATATATAGATAAAAATGGAAACTAATTCATGGAAAGATATTTCTTAAAAACATTTGGTATCCATTGATATGAAAGTCATAGTTCTAAGTCTTATTACAAAAAAATACTTATTTTTTAAAAAGAAAATTAAAAGTAATATTTTCATGGAAATTTATTTGGATAAAAAACTTTTTTACCTAAAAAATAAAGGTGATAACATCATTATTAATGAAATTATTTGAGGAATGAAGTTCAATAAGAAACTGTATAACTCACAGAAAATATTTTAGTTACCAAGATACTTATGAAATTATAAATTTTTGAATAATAATACATTAAAGGATATGACCTAAAATTAATCATTAGTTAACATGAATAATGAAAGGATAATGATAAAAAATATTAAATAGTAATTTTATTCCCCATTATAAATAAAACATTGTTTCTAATAAAAAGTATGTCTCAAGGGATTGAAAATTAAAATAAGAAACCCTTACCTTTACCCATGATTTCCATGGAAGTAATTTAAAAAAATGTATGGTAAGAAAAACATATTAATTACATATTTTTGAAAACTATTCATGTATAGTTACATTTATAATATTCAGTAATAATAATTCTCACTATGTATTAAATTTTTTTAATATCTTTTAAACATCACGGGTTAATAATGTTGACCATTTTGAATTAGGTTTGAAAAAGAGGTGTCAATATTCCTTTTCCATTTAAATTTATTCATTAAAAAACCATTAATGTTATTGTAATTGATGTTTTAAAAATAATTATAATTTTATAATTCTATCACATGGTAGTTTTAGTCATTTTTTTGAAGAAAAAAATAGTGATGAACTAGTTTCAAGTTATTTACAGATTTCGATGGATTAACTTATAAAGATCATTAATTATTTATATTATATATAAAGAGAAATATTCATGACATATGTAACCTATATATATCATATATAATATCAAATATAAACTAAAAACTTCTCTAAAGGTGGTAGTAAAAAATTAAATGCGTCCTTACATTGAGGCAATAGTCCAAACGTACACATGGATGGTGATTTCATATTTCAATGTGAGAAAAAAATATGTAACATAGTTTATAATTTTAGGAAATTAAATAATATATATATATAATAAATATATATTTATTTACACTTTTGGACCATCCAAGTTAGGCAGTGAAGGGTAATGAAAAACATTTCTTCGTGGAGGTATTAGTCTGCACGTACATATGATTCACAATTTCATTTTTCTTAAAAGTAAAAAAGTGGTTAAATATTATAAAATGCTTATAATAATATAAAAGTATAATAATTATTCATATGTTATAATTTTAATATGGAGTAATTTAATTTTTGGAAGAATAAGTTCACATAAATAAATAGAAACGATAAAGCAGAAGTTAGAAATTTATACCTCACTTCTTGGAATATTTCCTCTGTAAAGGGGTTTAAGCCTTTGTGGGATGGCCTTATGGGAACACCATAACCTCATGAACGTGGATATTAATAATTATGATATTTTTGGGTAGATTTTGGTCTAAAAAAGGTGTTTTTAGGGTGATAGGATGTCGGGAGAGGAGTGTCCCTTTTATAAGTGAAAAAGGATGACATTTTGGTAAATACCCAAAAACATTTAATATTCAAAACTAACTTTCTAGGAGAGTACCTTAAAATTTGAGAAATAATAAATAGGTGAAGAGATAATGTCAATTAAGGACTCAAAAACCCATTCCTACACATGTTTTAAACATGTTTTTTTTCTTTCCCTCTTGGTTAAACCCTTTATACCCCTATTGATTTTTATTTAGGTTACTAGTTATTTACAAATTAAATAAACATTTTTTTCAAAATAAAATGGAAATTATTTGATAAATTGGACCTAATTATTGTTATTATTATACCTTTTTTATTATATTAATTTTAAAAATATGATAAAAATAATTTTAAAAACAAAATTTATAATTTATTAAAAACAATTGTTTTGAAAGATATAACTCAAGTATTGAAATGTCAAATATGGGTTTGTAAATTAAAACCAAAACTTTTAAAATTAAAAATTCACTTAGAAAATAAATATTCGGTATTATAAAACGTTTTTATGTATTTATAATTCATATATATATACTAATAATTTTGTAAAATTCGTGTTATTTTAAAAAATATATTTTAAAAAATTATTCTAGAAAACAATATTTTTAGAAAAATCCCAAAAAAAAATTAAAGATAATATTTATAGTAAAAATAAGAAATGAAGTAAATTTGTCTAAATTATCATCCTAAAATTTATAAATATTCCATTTAAATTAAGGTCTAAAAAATAAAGAAAACTACTTTTGTAGAAAACAAATTCATTTTTATACATTATACGTTCTTAATATTATTCCAAATAAATTAATAATTAAATTAGTTGTTATATATAGAAATTAATAAAATTTATCATAATTTCTTTATAATATTTCTGGGGTCTTAAAAAAGGCACAATATATTAAAACACATTTTTTGAAAAATAATTTTTATATATAAAATGATTTTAACATAAATGTAATTATAATTAATTATTTATATAATAATCCAATAATTTGGTCAATCTTTTTTTATTAAAATATTTTTTTTAAATTTATCAAATCATTATTTTGATAATAATAATATTTTTTGTATATAAATAAAATATGTTAATTAGATATTTTATTTTGGTTTCATTATTATTATTTCTAAAAAATATTATTTAAATTTGTTACTAAAATACATAACTTTGGTATAACTATTTAAAATATGTATATCCAACAATTATTTTTGAAATGACTATATTTTTAATGACCATATTTGTAATAGTCAGATTTTATTTCTATATATGGACTCACTACAATCATTCATTATATCCTCTATTCTTAATCCACACTTCACATATCCATAATTTTCTATTTATATCTCAGAAAACACTTTTTATTTTCATTGTATTAATTCACATTGTAGGTTATGTTAAATTAATGGTGATTCTTAAAGGTGTCAATGGTACAATAGAGTTTCCAGTTCTAAATTCACCATTCTTTCTAATTTAGTATCCCATTTTATTTTTTGAAGTTCTAGTGGATTTAGTCATACATTATGTGTAATAATCTATTGTATATGATATGTGGTTCCTGAAACTTCATTGTAATTTTCCATTATAATTGAATAATTTTTTTGACTTGGTTTATATCATGTATGGCCCAATTTATAATCAAGTATTTAATCCAATGAAAGAATATAAAAAATCATTATAATTATAGGGAAAAAAATAATTTATCCTAAAACCTATGGTGTTACATTCTCCCCCTTAAATAAATTATTCCTTTACAATTTTACTTATCACATACCAATGAAAATAGATAAGGGTTTCTAAATGGTAGTCTCGACTTAAATTATTATTTTTATATAAATTTTAATCATAAAGACTTATGGAACATATATTTTTACTCATAATATCTATATCACTGATATTAAGTTTTTCTACAACCATTTGATCAAAGAGTTTTTAATTAATCATCCTTATATCGACATACTATCATATATTGATATGAAATGTGATTTCCATATTCTAAGAAATAATTTTTTCTTCTAATAAATGAGAAGAAAATTAATGAAAAAACCACATTAAATGTATCTAAATAAAGGATAATAAGGATCACTTGAATCATAATACCATAAACCTTGATGAATATTCACATACCTTAAATATAATAGTGAAACCACTACATGTTTTTATTTTAATATCTAATAATTGGGGAAAAACTACCGAAAATAAGTCATTCAAAAATTTAGAGTTACGAATAAGTGTAACTAGAAACACTTAATTATCACTCTCTACTTAAATAGTGACATTTGAAAAGGATTTTCCTTATTCCCATGGTCTATGAGGTTGTTAGTGTTTGTTTTCAACTTAATAATTTGGATTAGTTCACTTATTTATATAGTGACCAAAATTTTCAATTCTAAAATATTAAATTTCTAGTGGATCCTTATATATTAAATTATTTTCCGAAATCATATTAACTAAAATATTAATGTTTCCTTTGTATGTGTATTCTCTATTCATTCCTTTACAATAGATAAAAAATCATACAGTTTCTTTAAGACATTCCTCTAGGTTCCTCCTCCCATAGTTTTGACATAGAGAAAATTAAAAATTCTTTTTCTTATAATATTTTTCACTTGTACATAAATGGGACTCCATCGTTATCTTATTCAGTTTGTTTGGGATTTAAAATATGTATATGTTTTTAATCATATTTTTGACAATTATTTTATCATAATCACATGATTTCTCGAAACATATACTATTCTAATGAGTTGATCATTATGGGAATCATCACATTGTCCCTTAAACCCATTATTATCCCTGTTTGTTCAGGTTATATCCATTACTAAAAATAAAAATGATTTAACATAAGTTTTGAACAATTAAAATCATAATTGAATAATAGAATAGATGTAATTTAACATTATAACTTTTTATTCCTTGATATAATAATGTCATTATATATTTCTTTTAGTTTAACCTATATCATTATTGGTTACAAATCAGGTTTTTTTTATAATTTTTAAACTAATACCTTAACTTATATGTTTAATAAATCCTTTATAGTGGTTAGTAAATATCATATGATCAACCAAATAATATCCCCTAGGAGTGCCAAATAATGTGTACAATTTGGATTCTTTTTCATGCACTAGGTGATGATTGATTTGATACCCAACACACCCTTTTTAGTGTTACCACCACTTGGTATATCTATTCTTGATCCTACATCTAATTGTATTTTATAAACACAAATTTATTACAATTAAAACCACCTAATAAATACATTACCAATATTTAAATATATGATCCAATATTTAGAATCATTTATGTTGTTTCCCTAAATGTTTTCTAACCATAATTCTCAAAATATGTTATATAATCTATAAAAATGTCTAAACCTTCACAATGATATCAACTAAGTTGAACCAAGATAAACATGTGTTTAATTTACACATTTTACTTTATTTAAAATTTACATACCATAAATAATAATATCCCAGGAATCGATAGGTTCAGTGACTTAGAGACTCGTTACATAATAATATCATTTTATGAAACCCACAATCATTTATCCTTAAAGGCATCATAATAGACCATATTATAGACATATCACTAGTAAGACTCATCATAAAAACATGGGGAATGAAAACATAGGATAGGATAATGATAAAACACTTATTAAGGTATTAATAAATATTTAATCAAGGATATGTTTATAAGAATAAGTGATAAATATGATCATAAGGGAAATATCATAACATCATGAGTGATAATCATAGGACATAACTAGTATTGAAAGATCATGGAATATGAAATTAAATGAAAAAAAGATAAAAAGGTAAGAATAATATCTATAACATTAATTTTAATAATTTAACATAAAATTTGAATCATGAGATTATAAGATCATAGTGAATAACATCCTTTAACAGTGTCACATACCTCAGTATAGAGGAAAATTACTTTCATCATCCACACCATCAGTAATCATGATTACGAGAAACTAAAATATACTCATTAACACCGATCTCATGAGATATTAAATATTAAACTCTTAATTTTAGAGTGATATAAGAACCCACCTATCATTCATACATAATAACATGTTTTGTATATAAATCATTCACTTTTGAAATAATAAATAACCCATGGAAATAAAATTAGTTTCAAAAAAATTTAAAATTAGAATCATTCAATTTTTATAAAAAACCCCATGTAAATGAAAGTGACCTTTATAAAACAAACAAATGGTATACAATAACAACATGAATTAAATATACTGATACTAAAATCCCGATCACATAAAATAATTACATAATAAATGAAAAATATAAGGTGAAACATGAAACATAACTTCATTAAATATAGATAATTTTTAATATAGAGAATAAAATGAAAACTAAATCATGAAAATAAATTTTAATAAAACATTTTTATTCATTTATGTAAATGATAAAGTTAAGAGGATCTTTTCAAAAAGCCTCACTTGTTTTTTAAAATAAGTTAAAAGAAACGATTTCACAGAAAATGATTTGGATAGAAAACTCATTTTCCCTAGAAATAAAAGAGAGAATATTATTCAAAATGAATAATATTGGATGATAAAATTTCAATAATAAATTATATAATGTTACAACTGCATCACATCTGAGCATTATTCATGTTTTGTGAAGACAGAAACAACGATGAATTATTTCCTGGCCATTTACCGGTATTGATGGATTACCTTATAAAAATTATTAATTTTTATGTTATCCATAAATAAAAATATTCATTAAATATTTTTATTATATATATAATTTATACTCATACTATATAAACTAAAACTAGTCATAAATGTTATATTGAAATAATGAATGCATCGTTTATGGGAGGTAGTAATCCGTACATACGCATGAATGTTGATTTAATTTTTCAATGGGATGATAAAATAAGTAACATTGTTTATAATTTTTGGAACTTATGTTATATATATATATATATAAGACATTTTAATTTTATTTTCCTTTTGGACCATCTAGGTTAGGTGGTGAAGTATGACAAAAAATGTTTTTTGGATGCATTAATCCACATATATGCATGACACATGTCATAATTTATATTAAATTAAAAAATAAAAGGTTGTTAATAATTGTAAAATAATTATAATAATATTCCATTTAAATAATGACATTTATTTTATAATTTTAAGATGGTGTAATTTTTTTTTGGAAGAAGAAGTTAATATAATGAAATTGAATTAAGAAAGGAGTGGTTAGAAATTTATATCTCACATCCTGGATTATCTAATATGAAATTGGCATTAAACCATTGAAGTATGGTGTTTTGAGAATAAAATTATCTATTTAAGGTGTATAAATAGTTTTAAGATAGGTTTGAGAATATTTTCTTCTTAAATAAGTGGGTTTTAGTGAGAGGGGAAGTGAGGATATGAGTGCCACTTCTATAAATCCCTAAAACTATTTAACATTGGGATGTAACTCTCAATTAAATAAGCTATAAATTTGAGAAATAATGGATAACGGGATGGGATAGGTTCTATACTTAATGAAACCACCAATTAAAACTCAATGTTTTAGCATTTTTTGGACTTTCTTTCTAGGTTAAACCCTTTTTAACTCTTTGGATTATTACCAAGGTAACCAGTTTTTACCAAAGTAAGGTACTCATTATGAATGAAAAATAAATTGATCCTTATTATATAATTTAGAAATAATTATTTCAAATTTGTAATCCATTTTAATATATTAATTTTATAAAATTTATAATAATTAATTTCAAAATACTAAATGCATAATGTATTAAATACAATTTTGTGAAAAATATAACTTATGTTCTAAAATGTAAAATATGAGTGAATAAGTAAAAAAAAATAAAACTATAAATTCACTTATAAAATACATATTTCTTCTTATAAATTTTTTTCATGAATTACTATTTCATACTTTTATACTAATAATGTAAAAAAGTCATGGTATTTTCAAAAACTAGTATTTTCACTATTCTGATAAAAATTAATCTTTTTTGAAAAAATATGAAAAAATAAAACTACGATAAATTTTCTTGAAAATGTAAAAATGAGGTTAATTTTACAAAAATAACATCCTACAATTTATAAATTTTTCTTTTATGTTATGATACAATAAATAAAGAAAATTTCTTATGTAGAAAAAATGTATTTTTTAGACTTCTTTGAGTTCTTAATATTATATCACTTCAATTACTAATTAAATTTTTTTTGATATATATATATATAATAAAATATATCATCATTTAATCATAATATATTTAGTCTCTAAAAAGATGCATAATGCATGAAAATTAAATTTTTAGAAAAATATTTATTTAGGTATAAAATTATTTTAAACAAAATATAATTATTATCAATTATTTATATACTAATAATTCAATTTTATCAATATTTTAATATTAAAATATTTCTTTGAATTTTATTAAATGATTATTTTAATAATAATATTTTAGCCTATAAAAAATAGACTATTTAATTAGATATTATTTTTCATGTTTCATTATTATTATTTATAAAATATATTTTTTAAACTCATTACTAATAATACCTAACACAAGTATACCTATATTTATTATGTATATCCAAAAACCATTTTTGTAATAAACATATTTATTATGATCTTATTTGGAAGGGTATGATTCTATTTCTAGATATAGGTTTACTAAAACCAATCATTCTATTCTCACTTCTTATGTATCACTTCTAATATCCATAGTTCTCATTTTATATAAAAAAACATTCTCTATAAATTATTAATACTTTTAATAATTGTGGGTTTTTTTATGTTAATGGTTATTATTAAAGGTGACAGTGGTCTATGGGAGTTTCTAGTTCTATAGATATAATTATTTTTAATTTATTTCCCCCTTTAATTTTTTGCAGTTTTAATGGATATAGTCATCTATGAAGTGTAATAAACCAATATATGAGATATATGGATTAATGTAAATTCATTTTAATGTTCCATTATAATTTAATAAAGAGTATTTAACTTGGCCCATATATTATATGACCAAATACCTAATAGGGTATTAATTATTTTTAAAGAATAAAGAAATGTGATTTATAATTACAAGAAAAAAGCGGATCCTGAAACCTTAGGTGTTAAAACATTGATTAAAAGAAGCAGGATGATGGAGAGAAGAGGACCAACAGGATCCCCTAGGGAATATTCTAGATGTATGAAGGGTAAATTCACATAAAGAAGTTAGAGATACATAGATGGGAGTAAATAAAAAAATACCATTATTATTGAAAAATAAGGGTTGAGTGTACCAGGTACTTGAAGGAGGAAAACCGAGTACTTAATGGCTCCCCCAAGAGTCCATCTCTACTAACCAATTCACCAGGTACCTGGTGTCACCTATAGTCTCCAAAATACATGTGGAACCCCATTTAATCCAACCTAAACACTAAAACTCTCATTAAACCTCAACCATATCATGAAATTATTATTAATTCAGTTTTAAACATCAAAATCCATACCGGAATTCCAAAATGAAAAATGGTCCCAAGTAGAATATAGAACTAGAATTTCCTCAAAATTTTGAAAAATAATATTCCTTAAAAAATTGTATAAGCTTAGGGTTATTAAAATCACACCATAAAATATATACATATTCAAAATTCTTTCCTCCATATAAGTATGGATTTATTACTAATGCCGATTTCATGTAACCTATTCACAACCTGTCATGCTCATAGTTAACCAAATACACAAGTTTAAAAATTGAAAATGTCTCTTTGAGGGGTTCATATAGAATTTAAGATTCTATTAATCCAGTCTACATCATGTGGAATTTGAAGGCCACCCTAGATAAAAATCAATATAAACCAAAACCTCACACCCATTGCTACTATTTCATTTCTCTCCAAGTAGCTACCTACCATCTTCATGGGTGGAAAACTAGTTGGGATCCATGCCCTAGAGACTAGTCTGAGACTAAGTGTATATATTTAAATTTTGTGGGATCAATGATTTTTATGTTTATAAACTAGTTAAAAAAGAAAGTGATATACTAATCCATTTAGATATCACAAGTATATGTACATTAATTTGGATAAATACATTTAATCTATCACACATAGAGTTAGTGATAATCTTGCAGTATATGTACATGGTCTATGGATAACTGATCCTTATCATGATATATGATGAATTACTCTCACCAAAATCCTCTTAGTAATATATTACATAGATTCCTCACATGATTCGATATTTCTAAGAGAATATGAATAATATATTGGGAAGGAGCCTCATCCATAGATTAAAATCACTTTTAACATGTGGATGAAAATTTTATTAGTCAATCATAGTGATATTACAACCTCATAGTGCCAAATGGAGTGTCCCACTATGCAAAAAATGGGGAAATAAGCCAATCACATGACTGAATTTATGCAAGGCCAATATGAGAGGTGAGGACAGAATGTAAACCCTTATATAGACCCCAAAAATTTCCTTTATTAGATTAATTTCTATGTTCCTTAGTGGATACTTACTCCCAAGTTATGTTTCATATACAAGTGTAAGAACATACACTTTCATGATGAAATCCAAGTTAGTGAATATAAATATTGTAAGCTTAGAGGTGCTAATTCTATACAAGATACATTAGTAATTATTGTATATATATCATGAGAAATCCCTATTCTATATCACATTACCATTTTAAGTATTGTGGTGTGGGTAGCAATGATGTTTAGGATGTATCAACTCTATAATATGCTATAAATCTACCGGTGTAGGTTTGGGCCATACATTAAAATATTTTTTTTGGCATCCAACCACTCCCAATAAATTATATAATAGTTATCAAAAGTTTAATAGTATTCTTGGAGTTCAATTTATTCTTCTACTATAAGGTCCAAACAGGGGAAATTAAAGACAATTACAATATATGGTATGACAGTCAATCGTTCAAAATGGTTTTGAGAGATTTTTTTCTTTTAGTATGAATTTAATATGATATAATTTGTGAGGTATATTCATAATATATATTTTTCATTCCAGTTCCAGTGAATATAAAAGAAATTACCAACACAATTCAGAGATGAAATAATTGTGTAGTATCATATGGTAGCCCCAAAACTAAATTTTTTTATGATTCAAAACGATACCCATGTCAAAATCACACTACCCTCCTCTAATGTTGAAATTTCATCGACATTTGAATATTCCCATGATTTTATATCTTATTATCTTCATGATATTTTGGGGAATAGGGTTCCCAAATTCATTGATTCTTCAGCTTTAATGAAAGAAAAATGTTGTATTTAAAATACTTTAAATAAGGGAACCATGACTAAAGTGTCTCATCATCCATACTAGTAGTGTACATATTATTCTTGAAAACTCACAATTAATGAACCAAAGTTGAATGATCATGAGACAAGGATGTCTATCCAAAGGCAATTTGTTGATGCTCTAGCCAAAGGTGAGAGGCTGGGAAAGAAACATAAAATTAAAGAGTGTTCCAATTCCTCAATGTCAGAGGGGTGAGGTCACAAATATATCGATACTGTGAAAGGAACACTAGTAGGTGGTGTAAACAAAATGGGGAGGTCCTATAAAATATATCTAATATTCTAAATGAACAATTATCAAGGAGGTGACTATATAGGATCCTCTATGTACATACCCTATTTTGGGTATGTTCAATTCAAATATATAATTTAATAGCATACCCCACTTGTGTAGACATTGAAAATTTAATATTATACTAGCCATTCATATCATTTTAGGTGAATATGGGTGGTCTTATAATTTAATTTTTTTTATTATTTTTCAGATATTGACATCATACCATTTTATGGTTGAAACATCCAACTTTTTAGTGAGATGAATTCAAAAGGACAAAAAGGGTGTCTTATGATATGACTCCAATTGGTGTTAGTGTGGGGACCTCAATAGTTGGAAGGGAAACTTAACCATCCATTGTTGATACTTATGATACTTCAAAATATTATTAGTATTTTCATGACATGAAACAAGTCATTTCTTAAGCCACATCTACCCCAAGACCACCTCCATAGGCTAGGGGTGGCAACAAGCTCTGAAGGAATAACAAAACCCAGGAGACCTTTTCTTATCTACCTACACACATACACATATCCATATCGATGAAAAAGTGAAAATGGAAAGAGTAAAAGATGCAATATATCTAGAAATTGAACCTTAAATGCATGACCTCTACGGTTTAAAAGAGTACCAGAATGAAAACTAAAAAGTAAAGTGAAAAAATTCGCGTGCAATAAGAAATATGTCCCAACCTGACTAAACTAAAAAAGTAAACTTCTGGGTGATCCCAACTCATGAATCCCAATCTACGACCACTATACATAGTCCAACGCATCCAATATCCATAAGCTTATCTGTAGTCACATTCAACCTCTCTATCATTTGTATAAAACATGATGCAGGCAGGAAAAGACCTTGTAGGGGTGAGTATATACATACCTAGTATGAATCACTAAAAGCTGAAGGGTAGAAGTAAGATATTCAACATGAAATAAAGATAGTAAATATAAGATACAATCAATGAAAATTGATCACCCCAAACAAAGAGTGAATTCAAACTCACTCAAAAAAAAGGGGATCAACCTGTTGAGTAGATGAACTACACATCTAGTCTACAACACCTATAACATGAGTTTATACTCATATAACCCTAAGAATCTAAACACGGAAAGAACATGGCAGACCCTATGAATCTTCACCTCTCATGGAAGGAGAGCAACCAAATACAAGGTGTGGATATGAAAGAATTATATATTTATATTCTTAGTCAAAATAATACCTAATGAGTGATTAAATGGATACACTTATCATATCATATCCCAAGAATAAGAGTAATTGACATTTCTAATAGTACATCAATGTTTTCCAACATCTCATGCGTCTTCCCCAAAGCATCCATCTGAGTCAAGCCACACCACTTCATTATACCACTAATTTTTGGGGCTAAAACTCTTGGAATGGAACCAATTACTTGGTGCAATAGGAGTGTAAAACTCTGATAGTCATTGAAAAAATTACATTACCCATATCTAATGGAGGGTACCACTTAGAATATATCCTTAGAGGACCCATTCCCATGCCGATGGGGGTTCCCATGCTAGTAATCTTTCAGGACACCACTGACCAACTCTACTTGAGGGTCAAATCAGTAATCATAAAGGAACACCACTACCCAAATGTGATGGAGGGTAACAATCGACAGACTACATGGAACTTCACTACCCAGCCCTAATGAAAGGTACCGCTTGGAATGGTCAACAAGAAACTACACTACCCATCCCTACTAGATGGTACCACTCATAAATTGTCAAAGAACTCCACTTCCCATTCTCTCTGGAGGGTAACACATTGAAAGTTTCAAGGAACTCCACTTACCATCCCTTCTAGAGGGTATCATTTAGAAAGCATCAAGGAACTCCACTACCAAGCCCTACTAGAGGGTACCACTCGATATTCTCTGGTGATCTTCTATGGTTACTACTATCATCAGCTGCTTACTAAAAAACCATAATGACTGTAACATTCAACATTGCATCCTTAAATCAGTAAATGAAGCTTCAAAATCATTCTATGTTGAATAACACTCATGTTAGTCTACTCATGGTCAAAAATCTAAGTTTAAATGAAGGACATATGGACGATTGATGGTTCCTCCAAAGAGACCCATGGGTACACAGTGTGTGAGGGGACCCACATGGCATGTGATCCCACTCCATAGCCTAGACATGTCCCTAGCGAGTACATGGATCCCTGTCTGTGTGGTAGTACACTCTGTGCAGGTGGACTACACATCGTGCCCAAGCAAACCATGACCAGGATGTTTCCTCCAATCTGCGACCATGTAGTTGACCCCATGTCCATATACTTAGGTACACAACCATGTAATTCCACATGGGTTCCCACCTGTGTGGTCTTCCAAATGGGTTGACCATGTGTGGGAGGGGTAAATAGTCTGTAGGTGGACTACACTCCATTCCATCCTTATCTTTTCCATAACCCTAGCCACCATACTCAACGGGCTTCATGCAGTGTGCTCATACTTCTAAACAATATGTAGTCAAAATTTATATATAAAGACAGATTTGTGATCCACAAATCATATATGATCTATCCCTTGTATTTTGGATTTTAGTCCACCCAAAACTTATGAATCTAGATAGGATCAACTGTCTGTGGCCACCACTCATCAAAAATCTGTCTTCATTTATTTTATGAAGTTTTGTTTCATGTACCACATGCCACCAAGCCTTCATTCATCAACAATTTTCACAGTGATCATCAAAATAGCCATAATCATCAGAAAATATCCGAAAACTAACCTTATTTAATCGATCCAAGCCGCACTATTAAATTTATTGTGATTTTGGGTGTTTGATTGAGCTCAATATTTCCCGATAATGTAGAACTAGGATCACATGATCCAATTAGTGAAAATTGTGAATAGAATTAGGGATAAAGTCATAAGAACAACAGTTTAAATGATTTTTTCAAGCTTTCATGAAAAAATATCAAGAAATTGAAAAAAAGGTTAGAAGCAATTGAAAATAATTAAGTTTATGAACACACGTGCATGAAATTGGCCAAAATTATCACAGATCCAAGAAAAAATATCAATATTATCAATCTATATATTCATAATGGAATAAAAAACCAATTATTGTGTACTAACTAGAGATTTTATTATTATACATGAAATAAAATTCTCTCCAAAAATAGAAGGAAGTCATTTCATTCCCTGTGTCCTGATCTTTTTCAATTCGGAATTTTGTTATCATTTGATGTGATTCACTACTGGAGGAGGAATGAAAAGTTCTAGAATTCTACAAGGGTTTATGTGCCTAAACATAGAGAATTATCCATGGATTAAATCTTATAGAATATTTAGTTTTATCAATATGAACCAATTAGTAAATTTAAGTTTTAATTATTTCACTGAATGTACCACCAAGGAGCGAGGATTCCTAATTCCCCATACAGACTTATTTTTTGTCACACCTAGGGTGAACAACATGTTCCAGACTCAAATGTGGTTCATATTTCTTATCCAATATTTATTTAAAATGTTATCCTATTTTATTTAATAATCTCTATGTGTGTAATATAGAATATATTAAATATTTTTATAAAATAAATTTGGGGCACACTGGGCCTCCGAATTGCACTTCATCTTAGTTCTTAGCTATTTAAATATATATAAAAATATTTCATAATATTTTAAGGAATAATGGGTCTCAACAGTATTCCATCATTCAAAATTTTCATCCATAAAAAAGAGAAACTTAACAAACAACTTGGGATATTGAACCCATACCTAGCTATTATGATCATATGAACTCGATTGCACATTTCCATGCTTCAACAACATATGAACCAATGGGATGATCGTTCCACACAGGGTTATCTCTTACTAACCCTCGATTGCCAATAGGTGGTCCAATAATGTAGCTCCATCATCGATGTTTAGCTCTCCCCAATCGATTTGGTTTGTAGTTTTATGCATGTATCTCATCAGTTTTGATGCATGAAAGACGTCGTGCTCTCGCTCTAGCTATAGGGGTAGGGAAAAATGGTATGAAACCTATCCAACCCTCTATATGATCTTGAAAAACCCTATGAACCTCAAGGATAGCTTTCATTCTCATAAAAACCATCACAATAATTATCATGTGAAGACTCTTAGGAAAATGTAGTCTCCCTACTCGAAATCCAAGGGACTAAAACGATGTTCTGCATAATATTTTTTTCTACTTCAGGTATTCCTCATCTGCTCACGGATGACCCTGAATTTCTCTATCATCACTTTAACCATCTCTATCTCACAATGGATGTCTCTGTGATCTATTTATAACATAATGGTTACCTATAGGGTCTCCCATATAGGGCCCCAAAAGTTTCCAGGATGATAGTAGAGTGGTAGCTATTATTGTATGCAAAATCTACTAAGGGAAAATGATCCTCCCTACTCCGGTAAAAGTCTAACACATAAGACATCAGTATATCCTCCAAAACCTGAATAGTATGCTCTATTTAACCATCGATCTGAGGGTGAAAGGATGTAATCATCCACATTTAGGTCTCGAATATCTCATTCAGGAATATCTATAATCATTATGTAAACTATGAATCATGATTAGAGAAAATCATCATGGGCACCCCCTGATGGTGAACAATATCCTCTACATAAAACTACCACACACTCTCCATTAAACTCTGATCCATGATTAAAAGGATGTTTTCCATCTTCATGATTCGGACAACTATCACCCTGATGAAATCATAACCCATCATTGTGCATAGAATCCCTATCAAAAAGTCCATGGATATGTCATCCCAATTCCACTTCATGATATCAAGGGGTTGCAAAAAAACCATCCGAAACCTGGTCCTCATCCTTAACCAATTGATAAGTGAGGCTTCAAGAGATGAAATTTTCTACACATTGTCTCATGTTGGACCACAATTGAAGGTCTTTGTACATATTCCCATACCAAGATGTACAACTAGGGAAGAATTGTGGAACTCTCACATCACCTCCTTCTGCATAATGAATTATGACACTATCCATCCCGGGAAAGAGATAAAATGATTAACTCCTTTAGACTATCTATATAATGAGTCGCCTATGTACATATGGTCTTTTAAGATATCCCAGTTGATGTATCCTAACTGTAACTCTCTCACACACTCAAGAAGTAAAGGAGTAAATACCAATGAATACCAAAACATTGTACCCTCATGCTCCACCAGGGTAAGCTATAGGGATGATAACTTCTCTAAAGAATCCTATACTAAGAAATCATGGGAATTATGTCTAAGGTTATATTCTACTATGTTACCCTTTCCTAGTATAAAATCATAGTCTTACAGGATCTCCAACCAGTGTCGATGTCTTCGGTTTAGTTCTCTCTTCATGAAGATATACCCAAGACTTTGATGGTATGAGTAAACCATAAATCACTCCCCCAGAAGGTATTTGCTCTACTTTCTCAAGGAAAATACTATCAATTCATACAATAATTCATGATTTTGGTAGTTCTTCTTGTAGGGTATCAACTACTTCAACCCGTATTTGATAACTTCCAACAGTTGTATCAACATGCAGCTGAGCCTAGCTCCCAAGGCATCATAATACACTATGAACTCACCACCTTCAACTAGTAGTCTCAATATCAGATCACTCATCATCCTTATCCTCAAATCCTCAAAATACATGTGTAACTTATCATACTAGGTAAATAGATTCAAATTAATTATTATTGTGATCAAAAGTGTTGTGATTCTAGAGAATTATTACTCAAACCTCCTCTAGTACCCCACCAAACAACTAAATATTTTCACCTCATACAATCACTTGTGTGGATCCAATAAAGAACTTCATCAATCATAGTCGGGTCCATGGCTAAACCATACTCTAAGATGAAATTCCCCAAAAATTAAACCACATGTATCTAGAACTAGAACATAAAGAGATACTGATAAAGTTGGTGTTCTTAAGGAAAATCTAGAACCACCCTCAAGTGATCTGCATGATCCTCCTCAGATGAAGAGTAGATGGGTATGCAATTAGTGACAAAAACAAAAAACTGGTGCAAGTACAGATGGAATACCTGGTTCATCAAATCCATAAGCATGATGGGGGAATTAATCACATAAAAGGGTGTCACTAGTAACTCATTGTGTCCATGGAGAAATCATAAAGAAAATTTTGGAATATCAGCCTCAAAAACCATCAGCTGGTGGTAGCCAGACATAAGATTGTTCTTCCATGACTATCTTGTTACACAAAACTGGTCAAAGAGGTCATCAATCCTTTCAATAGAAAATTTTTATTTATTTTTTCTAGATTCAGGTGATGATAATCCATCCAAATATTCAAGATCCCATCTAAATTTTTTATGAACAACACTAGGGTTTCCAAGGGGGACACACTTGGCCTAATGAAACCATTCTCTTGAAGGTCCTCCAGCTGAAATTGTAACTCTCTGATCTTAGTAGGGGCCATCTGATATGGCGTATAATATATGAGATCAGTCTTGGAGTGAAATTCAATACAAAACTCCATATATATTCTTATAGGTATTCCTAGGATTCCCTTGGGGAATACTTTCTTATAATCCTACACAACTAAAGAAATATAGATTCATGAAGAGCCTGATTCACTAAGGTATGAAATCACCAACGGATGGGTTATGGGATGCATCCTACTACTATTAGACTCCACTCTTCCTTCCATGAGATCTCTCTCACCAAAAAAAGTAGAATAAAATTCAATCAGTGTATAGGAATATGACTTGTCTGCAGGGACAATAAATCTAAGCTCGGACCTTGGATAACGAATGCATAACCCATATGATGCCAAAAGGTTCCATCATGATGAAAAAATTGTCCCATTTGAACCACTCTCCCCAAAGATATAGCTCACATTACATATAGATAAAAGATATTATAGAAACATTCTTTGTAAGAACATCAATTCAAAGATATTGTGCTAGTTCCTCCATTTGGAGATCCATCTATCACATAAAGAGTAAGAGATGAAAAAATAATTGACACCTATGTCCAATAAAACTAAATAATTTGTAGAATAAACATATAACACACCTCTAACAATATCTTGTGTTGTGCAGTCATAAGCCTCCAGAGCCAGTAGTTATCTTTGACCCTGACTGCCAGCTCGCTGAGCCTGACATAGGACTCCAAGTGGTGGTGGGGGAAGGATTCCATGATTTCATCCACCACCCATAGCTCCTCCTACTCTATTATCTTCTCCTCCTGGGGGACCACCCTATCTTTATCTGGATATCCCTGATCATAGTGTAGCCTCTACCGCGGTGGTCCATCATCTACCTTCCTTCCCTCCTTAGTATGTCTGGTTGGGTAGTCATGTGCCATGTGACCTCACCCTTTACAAGAAAAGAATCTCCCATCTTCGAGATTCCCTGGTGTTATATGGTTTCTCTACACTATATGACCATGTAGAAGAGTCGACTCATGAATGAGGCTCTTGTGTGGAGATCCCACTAATTTTTTCCTGCTAGTTGTTGTAAACGACTCAGCTCTGTGATGCCCACTTCTAGATCTATCTTCTTAACGTCCATCTGAAAAAAATATATCTATCACTAGTTCCCACTCTTGATCCATGGAATTGGTGGGGATTAAAAGGGAACTATGATGGCATAGATGTCTCTATAGAGTCCCTATTCATACATCTATGCTCAGAAGTATCCATGAAAGATCATGTCAAGGGAGTACCAGGTAAGTTCTGTGAACCTCGATGCATACTCAGCCATAGTCATCCCTCTATACTATAACTCTAGAATCTCTTGGACTTGGACTGAGAAAAAGAAGGATTGGTAGTACTCCTCATGGAACAACTATTAGGAGTCAGACCATAAGAATGTTGACTCATCATACATCTGTGTAACAAGGCTACACAAAATCCCAGTTACTTTGTGGAAGTGGCTAGCTACCAGTGACCACCTAATCCATTGGGATCTGAACAAGCCTAAAGATACAAACCACCGACTCTAGACAATCCTCTACTACCTGAGGATCTAGATCACTATGAAACCTTAGAAATACCTTGTGCTATAACTCAAAGAGTGTGATAAGACTACACACATCCTCATCCTACTCTTATAGGAAGATATGCTTCTAGATATGTGGAGGTTCTTTTACCTATACACCTTGAAATAGGGGGTCATAGGATGGATACTGAAATGAGGTCTCATCGCTCATTAGATCATCTTCATGATCTGGAACTGGTATCCTAGATGGCTATTATCATATAGGAATCCTGATATTTATCAAGAAATACCATTATTAGATAAGAATATATACATATATATATATACACACACATATGATGGGGAGTTAACACAAGAAGGAAATTCAAAGACTCAATCCTATATGATGCATCTACCATTAATCCCTATAACCATTTTCTTGATATGATGAGTCGAAAAGTAGGTAGTCAAGGTCCTGGTGAATGGATATGTTGGCTTCCCACACCATCACTAGTCTCCCTTGCATGAGATACACACTGAAGACACTTTGGATCTTTTTTCATAAACACAACCATATCCTCATAGGAGTACTAGTCCAAACAAAATATCAAGTAATGAACTTTCATTGATACTAATATGTCATGATCCAACCCATACCCGGGCTCAATATTTAACTACCCCAAGCCCGCCTCCATAGGACATGGGGTAGAGATAACCATCAAAGGCCTAAATAAATGATGGATTCCTTTTCTTATGTACCTATATTCATACACATAGTCATCTCAATGAAAATGTTTGTAAGGAAATAGTAAAAGATTCAACATAGTTTGAAAGACCATAATAATATCTATGGTGTAAATGAGTAGCATAGTGGAAACTAAAAAGTAAAGTGTAAAAATACATATAAAAAAATAAATATTTCCCAAAATAAAAAAAACTAGAATAGTAAATATATGATAGAGCCTAGCTCCCAAATCCGAAGCTACAACCACCTTATGTAGTCAAAATACACAATATCCATAATCTCCTCTATAGTCATGGTCATCATGTAAATTATCTGAATAAAAAATGACATGTGTGGAAAAATACAATGTAGGGGTGAATATATACCTACCTATTAGGACTCTCAGAAAGCTGAAGGGTAGAAATAATAGATAAAATAGAAAAGAAAGAAAGTAGATACAAGACACAATCAAAGAGAATAGATTAACCTAAACTAAGAGTAATATTGACCCAATCTAAACACCAATGGGTCTATATAGTGAGTAGATGAACTAAAAATTGAGTATTTTCCACCTATACTGGCAGATTATACTAATCCAAACATGAGAATCTAAACATAGAAATCATGTGCCATGCCCCACACATGTTCACCTCTCTTGGAAGGAGAGTAACCAAATGCAAAGGTGTTGATATAGAAGAATATATATATATGTTCAGTAAGATGATTACCAATTATGGATTAAGTGGATATTCATCTTATAGATCAGACCCAGAAGAATAATTGTAAACATCTTCAAAAGTAAATCTATGATTCCCATCATCTCCCTAATTTTTCCTGAAGCATCTGTCCAAGTCAAGCCATGCCTCTTCATTATGCCACAAAGGCTTGGGGAAAAAATATAGGTATTGAACTCCTTCCTTGTACAATAGGAGGGTTCACTATGATATTTGTCAAGGAATTCCATTTACCATCTCTACAGGAGGGTACCACTCAAAAAGTATCCTTAGAGGACCCATACCCATACCAATCATGGAATCACTCTAGTAATCAACAAGGACTCCACTACCCAGCTCTATTGGAGGGTCAAATTATAATCATCAAGGAATCCAAATGACCTACCTTAGTGGTGGGTACCACTAAATAGCTATTGAGGAACTCCACTGCATAGCCATACTGGAGGGAACCACTCAAAAAGTTCATCGATGAAATCTACTTCCCAACCCTACTAGAGGTTACCATTTTGAAATCAGTGAGTAAATCCACTCCATAACCCTTCTGGAGGGTAGCACTCCAAAAGTGTTGAGGAACTCCACTAGATTTCCCTATTGCAAGGTACCACTTGGAATGAATTTGGAAAATAACGTGCCTTTCCCTGAAGGAGGGTACCACTCGATAGTCTTTTCTGATCTTGTATGATCACTACTGTCATTAGGAATTACCTAACTAGGTTTCATTCCCTAAAAAATCCACATTGTATACCAAAATAATCAAATGAGATTACTGTAACACTCTACATGGGAAAAGACCCAGGATAGGCTACTCATGGTAAAAAATATGAGTTTAAACAAAGGAGATGCAGACGATTGAATTTTCCTCAAATGATGAAAAGGGGCACATAATGTACAAGGGGATCCACGTGGCATGTGGTCCTACTATACATCCTAGCCATGTACCTTATAGTACATATATTTCTATTAGTGTGGTAGTACGTGGTGTGCAAGTGGACTACATAGTGTGTCCAAGACAACCCGGATCAGGCTGTGTCTTCCTGGCCAGGTCCATGTAGTTTACCCCATGTCCATGTACTCAGGTACACAACCATGTAATTCCACATGGGTTCCCACCCATGTGTTCTTCCACCAAGGTTTTCCAACAGGGTAAGGGGTACAAGACGTTTTATAGGACTAAACGTTGATCCATACTTATCTTTTCTGAAACCCTATCCACTACACTGAAAAGGATACATGACATGTGTTCATCCCTGTACACAGTGTGTTGTCAAGATTTTACCAGAAATTTAGATACACTGTCCATGCTTCATATATGATCTATCCCTTCAATTTTATCATCGAATCCTCTAGAAAACTATGGATATGGTCTTGATCTATCATCTCTATTAGTCGCTTTCCAAAAATCACTCTCTATTCATTCATCATAGGTTTGTCGCCTGCCCCGCACACCACCACACCTTAGTTTAAATATTATATTCTCACCTGTTTTTAGAATGGACAACCTCACCTCACAAAAATCCTATAACTGACCTTATTTCATCGATTCAAGCCTTTCTCGTCGAACAATCATGATTTCGTGGGTCCAGTCTATAACAACCCAAAATTTTATCAATGGAAACTCCCAAATTATATGTTTTTTATATAGTGTAAATCACATAAAATCACATAGATAACAAAATAAAATTTTATAAATAAATAATTAATTAAATAAACAATATTTATAGAATTTAAGGAACCAATACTGATGAAATATAAACTTAACATTTAGAATAGTAGCATGATAATTAGGAATAGTAATCCAGACAACAAAATAGTAACCTCACCTATAAAAGTGTAAATAAAATTTAAGCATCTTATAATGTAAATTATGATATAATTAAATCATAGTATAAGTAAATAAATGTTTTAGAAATGATAAATTAGTTATTGGTATATTTAATTTATAATTATTTAATTAATATTTTATTATTATTATAATGATTTAAAATAAAATTTACATTCTTAACATTTATTCATAAATTTATATTTTTTTGACTTGTGATTATAATATAATTTAATGATACCTTAATTAATTTTTCAAAGTGTCATAAAATTAGTTATAATTTTAAAATCAGTTATAATTTTAAAATCAGTTATAATTTTAAATCATTTTTTTGAATAAATGACGAATTTAATTAAAATTTTAATTTATCATATTCAAAAAATTATTTTCATCAAATGGAGTTAGTTTCATAATTTTACACATCAAAAAATGGTAGGGTGAATTTTCTAAATTTTTCTAAAATAGTTAAATTTTTTGTGAATAGTGAAATACAATAATTTGCGGTATTTGAAAAATACAATTATTATTGAGTCATAGATGATGTATGGATGATTTAATCGAATAATATCAAACACTAAATTTATTATTTTAATATATTTAGTGATAAGGTTTAAACTATTCATATTTTTGATCAAAAATAATAAAGTAATGAATAAAATTAAAAATACCCCTCTCCTCTATAAATACCACCCCTCACAACCTCTTCTCATCACACCTTACAGTACTTAAATATTGACCAAATTCTACCCAATACACTTCCCAAGACCCTCCCCCATGTCTAAGAGCCTTTAGTTTCAACAAAATTCCAAAACTAATTTCCATAAGGAGGTTCTCAAGGAGAAGAGTTCAAGAGGAAAAATCATCTTCCATTTTATTTTAATTTATTTTCAAGTTATTTTATTTAATTTTTATCTCCTAAAATCCTCTCATAAAAGTGGAATTATATTTATATTATATTATATATACAATAATTTTATTAGTTTATTGGAATAATCCATCATTAAACCTTTTATCCCCTCCCTTTTATTCCTGAAATGAAAATGTCGTCCGTGAGGTGTTGATTTATCGTTTTTAAGGATGAAAAGTTTTCATTTTCCTTTAATTCCTTAAAGGATGGTCATAAGACCATTTTTATGGTTGAAAAGGATTTTAAAATTTATTTCATAAACTTTTTTGTGTTATATAAATAACATATTTATGTAATATTTAATAATAAAACAAAACGAGTTCATTGTGATCGAAAACTACCAAAATTAATCTAAATGATTATCATTAACATTTTATCTAATGAATCATCCTCGTATATAAAAATTAATAATATATAAATATAATTAAATTTATGGAGGTTTACTTATAATGTATAATTTTAATTATTGATAATTATTCTCATCTTACAAGAACTTCAATACTTGTATACAAGTGAACCGATTATGAAAAGAGAAAGAAAACAAACACACCCAAATGATGAAATTGAACTATATAACTCATCATAATGTTCATAAATGAACTTAATAATATAATAATAAATAAAATAAATGTATAATATGTTATTTATTTATTAATTAATGAATATATTTTTATTATCCATGATATTAATGTGAAAAAATCATTCAGAAACATGGTATGGGGATTCTTTAACCCAACTCCCTTTACTTGGGGTTTCCCTCTTTCACAACATTTTCAGTATGCATATTCATTTTAAAATCCTTAAATTTCATTTATTTATTCTTTAATATCATTTTTGGGATATACATGATTTTATGAAAGACATAATGTTTTCAAAAGAAAATCCTCTTTTTTAAAAAACATGTGTTACTTCTATTGAGATTGTTTCTTCTTCGCTCATGATTGATGATTCTTATACCATGCATGTTATTTAGTTTTTATTTTTGGAACCATTTGGTTTATTCATTAATTGGTTCTTTATGAATTTTTCATGAAATACATTTCATTTCCAAGGATAATTTTATGTCTAAGATGAATATACATTCAATGAGGAATGTATGATTATGTAAATGTTATGATGTGGTGGGTGCACCCAAGATTATATTGTGCACCAATGAATTGGGTAATGTGATGTATCTCACGAGATATGGTGAAATATTCATGAATATTATGATATATTTTTTCACAATGATGATGTTATGGTTATGCACATATGTTATGCATGAACATGATGATATATTTGTTCACAACAATGTGTTGTATTTGACCACTAAGACATGATGTTTCATTTTATGCATTTCCACATTCCATGCCTTTATATAATTCTTCCTCCCATGATTATTATGATATACTCATGCTTATGTTATGATTATGATGATTCTACTCAGCTATGTTACATTTCTTTATGTTTTTATTTTTCCTCTTACTAGGATTTTAGTTCACCATATTCTTTGATGTATATCCTCAGGTGACTACTTTTACTACAGAGTAACTAAGGGCCACTAAACATCTAGAGAAGAAAAAATTAAATACATTTTATGTTTTATTATGTAAATTTTAGGTGTGGTCCTAATTTTCCCAAGACACTATGCCTTTGGATCTTTGTTTCGTAACACTATTATACTATTTATCTTTAAAATGATGTAATAGTAACGTAAGAAAAAAATGATCCCTATAGTTGGTATCATAGAATGGTATACTTATTTTTGGAATTAAGATTATAAAAAATTAGTGAAAACCCTTAGTATGAGTCTAAGTATATGTAAGCACCCATGAATATATTTTTTAGAAAAATTCTAAACATTAGGATCCCACGAGATCTGACTTTAGAGTTAATTTCACTACAGAATAAATTATTTATTCGTGTATTGTTGACTTATGTTTTTTTCAAACATTTTATAATTATATAAATGGTGGGAACTAAGGGAAACTTGGAAAAAAACAGTGTGTGGGATAATTTAGTGAATTCCCAAACGACATCTCCAATGCCTTGGGAGGTGGAATTAAAAATTTAATGGTGATTATTAACAAAATGTATCAATCTATGAATAATAAAATTAATTATTTGGAATTTTCTCCTTCACCTATGAGGGAGAAACTGTCTATTGAATCTTTTATGCTGCAAAAACCATTGTCATTTAGTGGATCTTCCGATCCACTTGTCTCAAAACAGTGGGTTAACTCTATGGAAAATATATTTTTTCTTCTTCAATGTTTTGAGTTAGAGAAGGTGGATCTGGGAATTTATCATTTAGATGGAGAGGATGAGAAATGGTGGGTGTTGATTAAAATTTCAAATTTGAAGGATATAATTAAAGGGATGGAGTGGGAAGACTTTAAGAAAATATTTCATTACAGGTATTTCCCTCAAACTCTTCATATAGTTATGGAGAGTGAATTAATAGAGATGAAGAAAAAGGAAGGAAAATCTATCATATATTATGAACAAAATATCCCAATTATTTAATGGTATTCCATGGATTTTGTTATCAATAATGATATCAAAATAGATATATTCTTTAGTTGTTTAAAACCAAACCATCAAAAGGCTCTATCAATTTAAGACTTTGTGAGTCATGAAGAAGTTTTTCGTTGTGACATCAAAGTAGAGATAGAGTTTTGAGAGTGGTACCTTGGCTATTGTGATAAGAAAATAAAGATGTAGTTTCAACCTGGATGATGTAATGATAGTGGTGGAAAGAAAACTCAACCACTCACATGTCTAAATTGTGGGAAGAAGAATCATGGGATTTGCCTCAAAGGGATGGGGAAATGCTTCAGCTATGGGATAAAATGCCACAAATATCATAAATAGAGAAGAGATATAAGGAATATAGAGAATATATTGGAATAAAGGATTACAACACCTATGGTTCAATGCTTCAATTGTAGGGACAAAGGGAACTGTGAAAACAATTACACTAAACCTCATGTTCTCTAAGGTAATCAGCATCAGTAGCCACCAAAACCAAAGGAGTAAGGAAAATATTATTCCATCCCTACCATTGGGTAAGATAATGAAAATGATGTGGTGATAAGTACAATAGTTATTCATTCAAGAATAAATAATATACTACTTGATTCTAGTTCTACTCATTCTTTCATATATTTTAAGTTTATTGGAACTATTCAAAGCCCACCTTGAAATATAGAGGACGAGTTATCTATGAGAATATAAATTGGGAAAAACATTGAATAAAAAGTATATAACTCCTCCCCAATTAATGTTTATTGACTAAACCTCACAAAAAATCTTATGTTACTTCATTTGGTGGAGTTTGATGCTTTATTGGGAATATATTGTATACTTTTATACAAATCCAACATCAACTATCGAGAAAGATTGATCACTTTTCACATCATAAGGAATCCTATAATTATGTACAAGTGTAAGGAGGAGTATGAATCTCCTTTAGATTAATCATCTTAATAGTGGATATTATTTCTTTATGATAAAGATTATCTAGATCAAATGATTGAGAAAAAGAAGAGAATCATGCTCGAAGAATTGCCCATTGTGACAGTCTACACTGATGTGTTCTCTGAAGAATTACATTGTCTTCATCCTGACAGGGAGGTTGAGTTCTCAATTAAACTTATTCTTGGATATCTGCATATATCAAAGACACCTTAAATAATGTAAATAATTGAGTTGGATGAACCCAAGAAGTAGTTACAATAGAATCTGGATAAGGGTTTTATATGACTGAGTACTTCACTATGGGGTTGACTAGTTCTATTAATCAAGAAGAAGGATAGGTAAATGCACTTATACATTGATTATTTCAATCTCAAAAAAATCACATTAAAGAATAAGTATTACCTTCCTTGGATAGATGACCTAGTTGATCATCTTCCCGGGGTCAGGAATTTATCTAAGGTGGACCTTCAATAGGAATATCACTAATTAATGTTGAGGAAGGAAGATATTCCAAATAATAAATTTTAAATGAGGCATGGACACTTTGAGTTCATATGGATTCCCTTAAGACTCACTAATTCTCCAAAAATATTCATGGAATTAATGAATATAGTATTTAGAGATTACCTTGACAAATTTTTGGTAGTCTTTATTGATGAAATTATGATATACTCTAAGAAAATTGGGGGACATGAAGAGTATTTGAATATTGTTCTAAATACTTTGTGAAGAGATAAAATTTAATGAAATTATAGTAAATGTGAGTTCTATATAGAGGAATTATCATTCTTGGGGAATTTTATAACCAATAAAAGAATATATGTGGACCCTTCCAAGACAAAGGCTGTCAAAGAGTGGCCCATGCCAATATCTATAATTGAGATATGTAGATTCATAGCTCTTGATGGGTATTAATGATGATTTTTTATGAACTTATCATTATTGTAAAACCCACTTACCTAGCTTACTAAGAAGTAAGAAAAGTTGGTCTAGACTAGTGAATGTGAAGACTACTTCCAGGAGTTAAAAAAGAGTGTTATCACCACATGGGTGCTCACACGTCCAACAAGTGGGGAACTATTTTTGGTATAGTGAGATGATTGAAATAATTTATTAGTCTATTTACTGATGGAAAATGGTAAAGTGATATCCAACGATTCAAGGTAGTTAAAAATTCATGATCAAAATTATCCCATACATGATTTGGAGTTGGAAGTTATGATCTTCGCGTTGAAAATCACATAACATTATCTCTATGGGGATATGTTTGGAATAAATAATGATCATAAGTTCCTAAAATATGTATTCAACCAAAAGGAGATTAATATACACCAATGAAATTTGTAATATCTCATCATGTATTTTGACTGCTCAATCCATTACCATCCTAGAAAATACATCAAAGTGGAAGATGCTCTATGTTTAAATGATCCTAAAAGATTACCAAGGACGAGAATTAAGAAGGATCCAATCTTATCATATTTTAAAAGGATGTTTATGAGAAAAATTAAGCAATAAAAATCACCAATCATTTATCAATTTATGGCTTAATCATCCCTTGTGGATAAAATAAAGGATGCTCAAATAAATGGTGTGTAAATTCAGAAGAATGTTGAAGCCATGAGAAATGGTACATCCTCATAGTTTAAAATTGATTAGGATGGATTTGAAAGATTTGGGTCATGAATATGTGTCCCATATGATACAGAGATAAATATATAGATTCTGAATGATGCACATAACTCAACTTTCTCTATTCACCTAGGGAAAACAAAGATGTATTGAGGAATCTGAGAGCACTATTGGCAGAAAAAATGAATAAGGAGATCATAGAATATAAATAAAGGTGATTGGTATGTTATAAAATGATGGTTAAAATAAAAATGTATAAGGGGATGATGAAACAGCTACCCACACCAACATAGAAATTGTAAAAAATCACCATGGAAATTTTCACCAGACTTCCTAAGACATCGAGAGGAAACAATTGTATATGGATTGTTGTGGATCATCTTACAAAGAAATATCACTTTATAACAATTCAGGAGGACTTTTTAATTGGATCAAATGGAAAATATATAAATTAGGGAAGTAATAAAGATGCATGGAGTACCACTATCTGTTCTATCCAATCATGATTTGAGATTCACCTCCAAGTTTTGGAAAAGTATCCAATATAATCTAGAAAATGAGCTGAACATCAGTATGACTTAACAACCTCAAAATGATGGGCCATTTTAGTGGGCTATTCAGAAACTAGAAGACATGTTGAGATCATGTTTTATGGACTTCAAAGAAGGTTGAGACCAAAATATACCTCTATTCATGTTATCTTGCAACAAAAGATCCACTCATGCATCCAAATGGATTCATATGAAGCCCTAAATGGGAAAAATGCAAAAAAAATTATGTTCGAGGATGATGTTAGTGAATATAAGCTGCTACTACTTGACATAGTTGTAGAAATAATGAAAACAATGAAAACCATTCAGTATCACATCAAGTCATCCCAAAGATGAAAAATGAGATTTGATGACAATTGGTGATGGGGCCTCTAGTTTAAGTATACAAACCTGGCATTCTTTTAAATATCTCTATGGAAGAGGGTCATGTGATTTTGGAAGAATGTAAAGCTGAGTCCTAGGTACATAGGCCTCTTTTAAATTGTTGATCATGTTAGAGATATGAACTATCAAATGGAACTTCCACTTACCATTTATATAGTGAAAATGTATTCCATGTATCCCACGTGAAGAAGTGCATACAAGATCTCTCACATGTACTGAATCTAGAGGTGGTACATTTGGGAAATAATACCTCTTATAAGGATAAGTCATCAAAGATTGTGGACCATAGAGATAATGTTCTAGGAAACCATACTACTAACATGTTCAAATTACTATGCCAGAACTATAAGTATGAAGACACAACATGGGAAATGGAGGAAGCAATAAATAAGAAATACCATCACTTTTGTTTTTACCATAGTATGTAAAATGAAAATTTGAGGGAGAAATTTCATAAGGGGGGAATAATGTAACAACCAATAATTTTATCGATGAAAAATACTTTATTATATTTATTTCATTTAGAATAAATTAGATAAAATTACATTGATAATATAATAAAAACCTTATAAATGAAAAATTAATGAAATAAGAAGTATTTTTTCAATTTAAGGAACCAATACCAATGAAATTGTAACTTTAACCTTGGAATAATAACATGACCATTAGGAATAGTAATTCAACCAATAGAATAGTAACCCCATCTATAAAATTATGAATAAAATTTAGGTATATTATAATGGAAAGTATGGTATAATTATATCATGGTATACTTAAATAAATGTTTTAGAAATGATAAATTATTTGTTCAGATTTTTCTAAGACATAATTATTCAATTACAATTTTATAATAAATATAATAATTTAAAATAAAATTTATTTTCATAAAATATATTCAAAAATTAAAATTTTTTCTACTTATGATTATAATATAATTTATTGCGGCCATAAATAATTTTTAATATTTTCAAAAAATTACTTATAATTTCAAATTCTATACATTTTTTAATAAATGATGATTTTATCAAAAAATTAAATTCACATATTTATAAAATTATTTTTATAATTGTATTTTATTTTTTAATTTTAAACATTTATGTATCTTTAGGATGATGTTTTAGTACTTTTATAAAATAGTTTAATTTTTGGCGAATAGTGAAATGTTGTAATTTATGGTATTTAAGAAATACATTAATTATTGAGTAATTGATGATGTATGGCCGATGTAAGACAATAATATCTTACTCTCCTTCATTAGTTAAATATTTTTATTTATAAGGTTAAAATCTTAATATTCTTGAGCTAAAATAATAAACTAATTTATAAAATAATTAGAAAACACCCCTCTCCTCCACTATAAATACCACATGTCACCACCTCTTCTCCTAAAGCCTTAAAATCCTTTTATTTTTTCTAATTTCTATGAAATAACATTCTTAATCCAATCCCCCACTTTTGAGATCCTTTAGTATCAAAAAAATACCAAATAAAATTTTACTAAGGAGGCTCTCATGAAGAATAAGTTCAAGAGGAGAAAACCTCTTCCATTTTCATTTTTCTTCTTTTCAAGTTTTTTATTTTCTTATTATCTCCTCAAATCTTCTCATAAAAGTTGTATGATAACTACATTATATTATATATATATTTTTTATAATGTTAATGGAATAATCCATCATCAATCCTCTTCTCTTCTTCCTTTTATTCTAAAAATAAAAATGACATCCGTTGGGTGTTGATTTACACTATTGAAAAAATGGCCTATACCCACATTTCAAAACCGTGGGTATAGACCCAAAAACCATGGGTATAGGCTATACACACGTTTTTGGGAACCATGGTCTAGAAAGGAGTCGGTATAGGGGTCTTGACCTATACCCATGATTTGGTAGAACCGTGGGTATAGGTTTGTCACACACCAACACCCTACTGTACAGCGTGGCATTCACTTACCCCACGGTTTGAAACCGTGGGGAATTTATTCAATTAATATTAAAAAACTTCTTCCAGGGGGATTCAAACCCTGCATTTCCAACTTTAAACCGAGCTCATGGGCCAACCAAGCCAATGCTATTTCTGTTATTTATATATTTATTTCTCTAAATATATTAATATTTCTGGTTATATGAAAACAAACCCAGTGAGGATCGATCACCAGAACTCTTGGTCTACGAACCAGAACTTCACCAACTAACCTGATGATATTTTATTTTTACATTCATAGCATCTATGTACATAAATTTATTAAAATAAATTAATTGAAAAATAAAATTTTCCAGAATTCGAACCTTGGATCACACTGAGTAAACTAACACCCGAACCAACTAAGCTATTGATTTTGTAGTTTTCATTTTTGTATTTTGTTAATAATATTAATAAAATGTATGTTCCTGGAAAAAATTTTATCATGCAGCCTAATTTTTTTTCCATGCCATAATGCGGGAAAGCTATACCCACGGTTCTCCAAAACTGTGGGTATAAGTCTTCAAAAAAGACCCCCCAATACCCACGGTTTTAGAAAACCGTGGGCATAGGTTTTGGGGGAAAACCCTATACCCACGGTTTAGCCAAAACCGTGGGTATATGGTTTGATAAAAAAACACATATACCCACGGTTTTTCAAAACAGTGGGTATTGGTCTTCAAAATAAACCTATACCCAAGGTTTCCGGAATAACCGTGGGTATAAGTGACCTATACCCATGTTTTTGGAAAACCGTGTGTATAGAACCATTTTCCAGTAGTGTTATCACATTCGATAATGAAAAGTTTCAATTTTCCTTTCCCAAACTCAAATATCATCATAAAAAAATATAATGGTTGAAATAGATTTATAAATTTATGTTATACCCTTTCGTATGTTCTGTAATTAGCATACATACAAAATATTAACTAATAAAACAAAAAGAGTTCTTTGAGATCGAAAACTGCCAAAATTAATCTAAAAGATTTTCATTATAATATTATCTAATGAATCTACCTCATATATAAAAAACAATATATAAGAAAAATTAAACTTATGGAGGTTCACTAATAACATATAATTTCATTTATTTAGAATTATTATCATCTTACATGATCTTCAATACTTGTATACAAGTGAACTGATCAAGAAAAAACCATGGAAAAAAAGTCCCGAACTATTAAATTGAACTCTATAACTCATCATAATGGTCATAAATGAACTAAATAAAAATATAATAATTAAAATACATGTATAAGAGGTTATTTATTTATCAATTAAATTATATAATTTTATTATCAAAGATACTAAATTGAAGAAAGAATTCTGACATAAGGTTAGGGTATTCTCGAACCCAACTCTCTTTCCACGGGTTTTCCTTATTTACCACCATTTGTAGTATTTTTATTCATTTAGTGATCTTTAAATGTAATTTATTTATTATTATGATTACTTTAATACAATATAAATGTTTTTTTAATTGAGTTTATGAAAAACATAATGTTTTCCAAACTAAAATTTCTTTCTAAAAATTCATGTTTTACTTCTCTTGAGATTGTTTCTTCTTCACTCAAGATTTGTGACTCTTATTCCAAGTTTGTTATTACCTTTTTCGCTTAGGAACCACAGGTTTTTTTCGGGAATACATACTTTATGAAATTATTATAAATTAAATTTTCTTTCCATGGATTATTTTATTTCTAATATTGATATATGTTCTATGTGTCATGAATGATTATGTGAATGTTATGATGTGATGGGTGCAGCAGAAATTATACAGCGCTCTAATAAATTGGGTAATGTGATGTATCTCATGAGATAAGGTGAAATATGCATAAAAATGATGATATTTGTTTTCACAATTTTGATGTTATGATTATTCTCACATGTTATTCGTGAACATGATGATAGATCTGTTCACAACTAAGTGTGGTATTTGACCACTTAGACATGATGTTTCATTTTTATGCATTGTCACATTTTATACCTTTATCAAATTCTTCCTCTCATGACTATTATGATGATACCATGATTATGTTATGATGATAATAATTATTATCACCACTATTATATTGATTCATGTTCTTATTTATCCTCTTACTGGGATTTTAACTCATCCCTTTCTTTGATGTATATTCTCAGGTGACTACTTTTATGAAGGAGTGCATAAGGGCCACTAAGAAGATAGAAAATAATGAATTAAATAATATTTCTATTTTATTATTTAAGTGTTATGCATGTTCCTAATTCCTTATAGATACTAAACCATTGGATCTTTGTTTTTTAGCACAATTATATATTTTATCTTTAAAATGATGTAAAAGTAATATAAGAAAAGCTGGGTCAATATATGATCGAGCTTGGTAACACCTAGAAATGTTGAAATGAGATCATGAGATCCAACCAGTGAATAACACAGATATAATAAGGGGTAAAACCATAATTAAAATGTTTTAATAGATCATTTCCCGTCCTTCTTGGACAATGACTAAGAACTGACATTCAGGGATAGAAAATGTTTAAAATAATTTGGATTCAATACACTGGAATATGTAATTGGACACAATTGGTATAGATCCAAGAAAATGGATCAATATACTAAATATATTTAATAAAAATGGATTAAATTACCAATTGAAGAGCCCTTACTAGATATTGGACCATTCATTATTGATGAAAATGACCAAAAATTATCTTAAGAAGTCGTTACATTCTATGCATCCTGATCCATTCCGATCCATCATTTCGTCATCATCTGATGTGATTCACCAACATAGGAGGAATTATGAGATCTAGAATTATCTTAGGGCTTATACATATAACCCTAGAGAATTATCCATGGTAATATTATTATTGAACATTTAGTTTCATCAAAATGAAACAATTAACTAATTTAATAGTTAATTATTTCACTGAATGCACTTCCAACGAGCGAGGATTCCGAACACCCCATGATGATCTATTTTAGGTCATGACTAGGGTATAAAAAACATTATAGACTCAACCATGATATCATATTTATTATTTGATCTTTTCTTTAAGAGTTATCTCATTTTATTGAAGAAGTTGTGTGTGCACAATATATTTTGAAATTAATTTCAGGCACATCCTGTCTCAGAATCACACGTCGTCTCAACACCAAGCTATAGAAATATATATAGAATTATTTACAAGTATTATAAGGTAAAACCGTGTATGTACATGAATATATTAGTTTTTTAAATTAAGGATCAAATACTTAAAGAAGAATTTCAAAAGAGACCTGAGGGATATCTTTATGCCAAAGATGAAATTTTGGGAACTCATACGAGGTCCACCCACTTCAAAAGGGACATCCCCAGTAAATGATTACCTAAATGGAATGATTTCTTAATTTTTTATTTTATTATGGATAATATCCATTTTAAGGGTTGAAGGGGGGAACCCGTACATAACCCATATGCCCAAGGCACAAGGCCCGACATGACCTGCAATACATAACCTGAAGGCCCAGAGGCATACCATGCCCAATACATTACCCATAGGCCCAACCCACTAGAACTTCCCTCCTTATCTTCTGAATCATTGATCTCCACGATCCCCACCTTTCATTGTAGATCAGATATCATTTCCCCATACAAAGCTACACGGTGCTTGATCATGATGGTGGTTGGCATAAACTTTCATTCTTTCAATCTGATTAGCTCTACTTCTGCTGACTTCTCTTGTTGCTATGATCCTCTTCTGGGGCCTGCTCTATGTGAACTAGGCTACTCCATTGTCTCTGTGACTCAAAGGCCCTGCGGCCCAAAGTCCATTGATAGCCCGAAGGCCCTTGAGACCCGTAGGCCCAAACCGGTGGCCCGAAGGCCCAAATCAGGTGAATAGTTTTGCCTTCTACAATACCGAATAGTACCTGCTACAGTAACTACTACATTATCTGCTACAATACTGCTACAGTTACCCGAAAATTCTCCTCCACCCGATTTTGAACTTGGGTCTCTCAAATTCCATGCAGCAGGCCTTACCAATCGGGTACGGGCTCATTGGCCCCATTAGATGATTAAAATATTGTTTTTTAGCATGAGATCATAGTAGTAGGGATTCTAGTAACAATTAAAAAAATAATTTACCTCTTATGTCACTAGGTTCATTGAAAATTTACTCATAGAAGGAAAGAAAATCCTATAATCAATTGATTTAGAAACTATTTCTCAATCTACCGATGAAAAAGGGTATGTCAAGATAATGTTTGACCGATGTTTGAATGAGAGACTTATTTAGATCTATATGAAGGAGTTGTCCTAGACAATCCCCTTCATTTTATTTTTTAATTTAATTTAATTTTTTATATTGTTAATATATATAAAAATATTTAAAAAATTAAAAAATCAACAAGTATTTAACTATTTTTATACTTACTATTAATTTAATCAAAGTTTTCTGAAGATATTACAAAAAATATGACCTAAACTCTCCTTTTGAAAGTGTTTGGTCCTTGAAAACTCTTCTAGATTTTCTATGTGGGATTAAAACATATCTTTTTGAGTATTTAATGAATACTGTATTTTTTATATTATCACATTAATGATAATAAAAGATTAGTCATGGAATATTTTTAATAAATAATAATTATTTAATAATGTGATACATAGTAACTAATAAATTCATAGTAATTATTTGTAATAATTTCATTAATTCCATTACAAATATAACTAATAATAAGAAATCTTTCTAAATTATGAAATTAATAATCCGTTTAATAATAAAAATATAATTAGTAATAAATTTTAATACATACAAATTTTCAAGGAGGGGGAATTATAAATAAAGAATAATTTCAAGAAATGAATATAAATAATATAATTAAGTAAATATTTAAAAATAATGATTAATAATGTATATTATAATTAATATTAATTATATTATTATTAGTTTTGTTAATAATAAAAATAAAATTTATTAATATTGTATTATTATTAATTATTATTAAATAATAATGTTTTATGACTTTTAAATTTCTTATTTATTTTATGTATGAATAATAATAATATTAATAATAATGATGATGATGTAAATAAGAGTATTTTAATTAAATATTATTATTATTAAATATAATAATTTAAATATAATAATAAACTATTATTATTAATAATTTTAATTTTTATGTCTATTTATTAAAATAATAATTATTTTCTTATTTTCAACAAAATTTTAATTATATTATTCATAGATAATAATTATGCTCATAAATACTTTTTTACTTAGAATTTTATTTGAGAATAATTAATATTTTTTATCTTAATAATACATTATTTTTAACTATTTTTTAATTATTTTTAATAATTATGTTTTTTATATTATTAGTTTAATTAATATTACTTTAATTATATTTTTTAAGAAAGTGATTCCTTGGCTGGAATTGACCGAGTATCATTTATTAATGAAATGAAAAGTTTGCATGTGTCTGAAGGAATGAATTTTATTACAATATTTCTAAAAAAGAAACATCAAATGAGAAGGAAGATCCTCTAAACATGGGAGATCATTTTTGACACCTTTGTTGGAGAGCCCATCCACCAAAAAATTTACCTCCTAGGAAGCATGAGTGATTATGTAGTTGGATCCTGAATGGAAAAACAAACACTCTATCCATCACACTATGAGTTTCCATGAAAGGATAACCAAGACACTGAAAATATATTTCACAATAGTAGTAGAGTCAATTTCATGCCAATAGTTTTCCATCCTTTTTGATTTTTAAAATAAACCACAATGATGACGCTTAGAGTTTTATACTCCATGGTTGATGAGGTGCCACATGTTCCATAGAAGCATCTAAGGACCCTTCCATTATGATCCAAAAAGACAACACCACAACTCTAGGGGCCTATATTACCATTTAAATCTCTATCAAAATTGATTTTAATCCATTATATAATAGTATCCTCCTAGAATACTACAAAATTTACATTCTATGGTTTCTAATTTTATGTAATGCCAAGCCTTCTTACAATAGAAAAGTCCCACATTGAATTAAAATAGTTACCAAATTGGAGTGTATTGGCCTCTATGATCATGGTGATGATCCGCACATGGGATACATGAAAGATTAATTGGATTTTGTGGTATAGAAGGGAGTTTCATCCATATAAGATCTCAGCCATGAAAGCAGGGAAGAGGAAGCTGATTTGAGGAGATAAATGCACTTTTGAAAAGAACTAAATTTGGGAGGTGAGGGGGTATGTGGTCGATAGAGTTAATTAAAAAATATATAAATATTTTCATAAATTAGTGATAGTGTCACAATAGATAAATATATGGTTATTTTCCTCCCTATTTTTATTAAAAATCCCTCACCTAGAATAAAAAGAAATACTAAAAGATTTAAGTCAATCCTAAGTTGTAATTCTATTATGAGAAAGCATCCAAATGAGTGTTAGATATATTTTCTTGATCTAATGTTTGTAAAATCTTTTCATCTAGGTGAATTAATGTATAGAGTCAACATATTTGGCATAATAATATAATATTTATTCTAAAGTGATCATTTGATCAAGATCCCAGACCAACACATTGACACCAGGATCAAGAGAGTAGTTGTTGAGTTGTTTTATAAAATCCTCTTTAATGATCAAATTTTTCATTACCAAAAAATCATTAATGTATATTTTAGTATTACAAGGAGGATTTTGGGAATCCACAAGAGAAATAAGTGGGGTATCCGTTCAGTTTTCTAGCCAAAAATCATGTGAAGGTTCCCTATTTGTAATCCATCTAGAGTGCGAAATTACTCTAGAGATATAATACTTGATTAAAAATCTAATGATGTAATCAAGGTAATAAATAATACCCCTTATAAATTTTCCATTGAATCTATCACTAAAAAATACATGTTCCATCAAGTCACCATTGTGAAGGTTCTAAGTGAACCTCCCCTAGAGATCATCATTAAAAAGCATGATGTTTTAATTCTAAGGCCTCTATTAGAGAGAGGTTTACAACATTTAGCCCAAGGGTTTTGTGACTAGTTTTCTTTTCAAGAATTATACCAATCCAAATAAAAATTTTAGTTCAGTCATTATGGATTTTTGAGAAGCTCCATGGGACATTTTTATAACATAAAAGAGTAAACACGTTTAGAAATAAGGATATATTTGACCAGGAAGATCCTACCAACCATAAAGAGGTACTTCAATTTATATGATGAGATATGGTTCTTAATTTTATTTTGAATCCTAGAGAAATAAATAACTCTAGGAATCTACTAAATTAATGGAACACCATTGTGTGAAATAAGAATAAATCATTCTTTAATGCCCAAATCTATCATAATGTGAGTTTATTTGGAAATGTGGATCCCATCTCAAAACCTGATAAAATACTTTATCCAATTGATGTCCTATACTAAAACATCTTTATAGCAGGAGAGTTATTTTTTGGGGTTTTGAATATAACTTTCCCCCATTTTAGAAAGATAATTATTTCATCTGTATAAAGAATATGGGAAGGGGCAACAAGATTCCCAGAATCATGAATTAGTTTACGATTACCTTGATCCATCATGTGAGTAAAGATTATGTTTATGTAATATTCATAAATGGATAAAAGTGTAGTAGATAGTGGGTATCCTTGTCTAAACCCCTTTGACCATTTAAAGTATCCCATTGGAGTGTTATCTATAAGAAATAAAATGTGAGTAGAACTAATGAGATATTTAACCCAGTTGACAAAAATATCCTTGAATAAAAAATTATGAAGAACATTATAAATAATTTTCCAACAAATAGTTTCAAAATCCATACTAATTTCAATATAATGAGAAATTATACCACATCTTCTTTATTTTTTGATAATATTGACACACTCAAAATTCATTTGAATGTAGTCTTTAATGGTTTGACATTTCAAAAAAATTGATTCAAGGAGAATATTTCATTATCCATTGTGGAAAACCATTTTGAAAGAATTTTAGTTAGGTTTTTTAGAAGTGTTTGATAATGTATATGGGTCTAAAGAGATGTATCTTAGTAACATTTGCAACATTGACGATAAATGTATGGAATTGGGAATTTAGGCCTTATGGAAGAGTTCCCTTGGAAAAAAATATTGTTACCACTCTACAAACATCCAAAAGAATAACCTAACAAAAATTCTAAATAAAGGAGTTTGTAAAACCATCACGGATTTGGGATATATCAATATTAAGGATGAAAAATTCTTCTTTTATTTCAAAATTCAGGGTAATGTTTGAAATCCAGATGTTATCTTCATTAGTGAAAATAACTGTAATAATGTCAGTAGCAAAATAATTATTGTGGTCAGTCCCATTGAAAAGATTGATGAAGTAAGTGAAAATATAATTTGTATAGAATTCATCATTATCAATGATATACTCACCAACATTGAGAAAAGTGCTAGTCCTACTAGATTTCATGGATCCTTGAAGAGTTTTGTATAATTTGGAATCCCTACACCCATCCTTGATCAACTTAACATTAAAGGTTTCCTTTTGTAGTTTTTCATTACCAGATAGAATAAAATTTAGATTATTGGTGAGATCAGTTTCTTGATGGAGTTAGAAGAAAAAATTTGAGTTAGTGGAACCATCCTATATCTTGTTGATGCTGGCCTTAGTGTGGAAATGTAAATGTCAATCTTGTTAGAGGTATGATTGCACCGACCCTTAAGATTATTTTTTAGAAGCATCAAATTCATGACATAAGAAAAAGAATCATTTCCACAATTAGAGTTAAAATAAAATCCATACACAATCCTACCACATTCTAGGTGGGATTCACAGTCATTGTTAAACCTCAAAAGAATATGTTTCTAGATATTTTTTAAAAGAAGGATGAATAATAATATATGACTATCAGTGTTGTGTTTTGGGAGTGTGATACTTTAAATAGTGCCCTATTTTTCATGGGCATACTCATTGGAGAAGGCTCAATCAATCATTCTAACTAAAATTATATTATTATTCCTTTTCTACCAGGTAAATTTATCTAAAAATAAATTTATTTCTAGTAGGTTATTCCCTTCCATGAATGATTTAAACTGTCTTATTAAGATGTTGGAATGTAATTCAGTCATTTTTTCACCACAGAAGACGATGGAATTAAATTTCCCAAGAATAATCCTAGTATCCCAGATTCTAATGTTGATTTTTCATGATTATTACAAAGTCTTCTTAATCTTGATGTTTATTTTTAGCATAAATAAAAGACAAAAACATATGAATGTTTTGGAGGTAAAAATCCCATGTAATCATTTTTTCCTCAATGACAAGTGAAGAGACACATTCAATAAAGCAATTGAATAAATGAAATGAGTTTATAATGGTGAAAATATTCAATTTATAACAATGAAGTTATTACCTATGTTTTCAAGACTAGAAAACATAGGTGAATATAATTCTTTGGGATAAATTTTTTTAATAAGTTTGGGCTTATGAATATGAATGCATCTTTGTAAGGAGATAGATTTATAAGAGTTGTTGAATCCTTCTAATTTCCTAGAAAATATGTACATTTGAACTTGTGTTTGGGGTTGGGTCTCTTTTTTTTAATTCTTGAACTCTTTTTCCTAGATGAATTCCTGTTAGGACCAAAAATTTTCACATTAATATCCAGAGTGTTATCATTGTCTATGTGCACATGATATAGAGTCCTATCATTATCATAATACTTGAGAGGTGAATTATTCTTATAATCAAAACACTTATTTAGAGAAGAATATGTCTTTGTAATTCCAATTGGATATAATTATTCAAGAGTACCTATGTATCCCTACACTATTCCATTATGAATATCATGTAGTGAATAATCTATAACTATAGTGTTTAAATTATCATCAATATTAGAGTATTCAGTTTCTATTAAGGATAAATTTATAGTACTGGTTAAATGATCATATGTGGGACAAGGATCATTCCTAGAGCATCCAAATAAATCCCTTTGTTTATGATAATTTGAGAGACCCAAAATAGGAACATTTTTACTAAATTTCATAGAGTAATATACCAACTCAGGAGTGTATATTCAAGATTAGGCTGAATTTCATACATTTTCAACAAATAATTTTATTTGATGGATCTCCTTTTTTTAAGAAAATGATTTTTTATATCTAATGAATTATATGAATTCTGTATATTTAAGAGTAGGCTGAATTTGTTTTTGAACTAGCATAAAATGGGCGATTGAGTGTCCCATAGTTTCATACCTCATAGAAAGGTGAAAGGTACTCATTATAAACCTTTAATTCATATTTAGGATCATTGAAAACGAAAATAATTATGTATAAAATATTTGAGTCTTTATTGGAATACACAAGGATCCTAGAATAATAGGCCATGTCTCCTTTCAAGGTATACTAATAAAGTATCAAGGGAATACAATGAAATATTTAATGTCATTTAGAATTTTCGGATGCCAAAATACACAAATTAGGCCATGAAACATAACCCAGATCTGAGATTTAGATTTATTTTGGTTGGAAGGATTAAATTTAATATCTTATTTAGAGGTTTTAAAAAAATCAAATTTTAGATGAAGGTTTCCAATTTTCTATATCAAGCTAAGCAGCTCATCGTAACCTAGAATTATATGAAAAAAATCACTTTCCAGTCAAAATCAATTTCTAGTTGGTTTTACTCCAACAATGTGATATCTAAGATTTGATCTCTTCATTGTACCATGTCTTATCTTATTTGGTGAATATATCCTAAATTCTATACATTTCAAAACCCTATGGGTGAAAAAATCTCCACTATTTAAGAATTGTCTATGGGCTAACTTGATCATACATGCTTTTTGAAATCTCCACCTTATTCCTATAATTCCACGATTCATCCATAAACATGCATTATAAATAAAAGGGTAGTGCTTATTCCCATTCAACCATTCATAACATGAATGTTTTATCAATTTTCATGTAACCTGGAGTTATTTCTTTCCTTTTAGGGAATTATACCAAGTTCCTTGAGAGACATGGTTTCAAATTATACAGTGGTGTCACTTTCATCAAATGGTAGAATCCTGATCCCATAATATTATTTTTGGATTCCCATTGGAAGATCCACTCCCATACAAAAACCATAGGCTATTCTAATCTAAGACTTATGGTCTAGATGTAAATGGCCTAAAAACATAAGTCCTTATTTGGAAACTTTCTCCTTTAGAGAGAGGAATTCCTATTTATCTTATCCAACTCTATATTTTAGGCCTCACCCAAACATTTCTTGACACAATCCAAATTAAATTCTACATATTTAGGGTTGATCAAACATAGAGAATAATTTCAGGGAGACTATAACAACCCTACAGTTTTTTACACGATTTAACATGATTCATTTCATAAACATTCACATAAGAAAAATCTGGGGATCGAGAGGTCTAGTGTCTTGGTAAATTTGGAAAATTACATGAAGAATTAATACATAAAATACAAAATCAATATTGAAAACTTATTTTACATGACCACAATATTCCTTCATACTTATCATTGCATGGGATAACCTGAGGACATACATAAGAAAATGATGAGCAATAAATCCCAGTAAGGGAGTAAACAAGGCATAACATGAAGAATAAAATAAATCTTAAGCAATAGTCATTTAAATGGGGCATAAAAGAAACATGAAAATACAGTCATTATATAGCATTATTATCATAACATGGATATGTGGCAACAACATTTAACATGATATTATCATGAGCCAAGGCTCATTGTACATGGAGTATGAGTAAAAACTCATTACACATGAATTTTCATGAGTAAACCATAATTTCACAAGAATTATCATGAGTAAACAGTCATTGAACATGACATATCGTGATACTACTCTTTACCCAATGATTTGGAGAACTATCAGGGCACACCCTTCTTAATCATTTCATTTCTTGCATAAGTGTGACACATAGATCATACAACATGGATTCAATAAACATCATAATTTATTCCTTGAATAATAGATCTGGAATACATAAATGTAATCCATAAATAAAAAAGTACATGTTCATAAAGGTGAATACCCTTGATAGAGAAATGGTTATGGTATTCACTTACATGACAATTTTGGCATGGGAAATTTTGGTGTAACTTCGGCAGCATAACGACGTCAAAATAGTAATCGTAAAATGGGTTGATGAGAGAGAAATGGGTATCTCATAATTTATACATGAAATGGATAGTCAGGGGGTCATGGAAAATAATATACCCACATATTTAATGGAATTTATATGCATAATATAAAGTAATTTCTTGAATTAAAAGAGGAGATAGAAATCCCTTACAAAATTTCGGTACAATAACTGGTGTACATGAGAGATGTTAATGGGAGAGAAATGGGTATATAATCATTTAAACATAAGGAGGAAAGTATAGGGTAGATTATAAATCATACCCCAACAATTTTAATTGAAAATAAAATGCAATAACAATATAAAAAAACTTGGGCATAAATATGGAATGAAGGAAAGTGAGGTTCCCTTACTTGGAAGTGTGATCCCAAAGGCTTGGGAGAGGCTTGAGAGAGGCTTATAGGGAGATTTGGGCACCTTGATATGATTATAGAGAGCGGGAGAAAGAGGTTTTTCCCACTAAAAATGGTTCGAGTGAAGAGGAATGGGAGGTTGAGTTGGTTTATATTGGAAAGGAGATGGAATTCTTTATTATTTTGGTTTCATACACTACATATTAAACTAATCAAAACCACACACCATACCATGGTTTTTTCCAATAGTTTTTCCCATGGTTTTTCCCAAAGGGGAGTGGAAAACATTACTTTATAAGTACAAAATCAGAACTTATTAAAATATTAGGCTTTCTTATGTGGAGGTGAGTCACACTCTCAAGGAAATCATTTTAAAATGTTAAAATATTTTATAAGATTTGCAGGGTCTACTAAGGCATTGTAAAATTAATCAATCAAAACTAAAATCACATTATATTAAATATAAAACATATATTGGTCAAATAATCCATTTATAGTATTTTATTACGTCACTATTGGGTCATTATGATGTCATAAAAACATTATATATTTTAATGGTATTTAATTTTTACCCAAAAATTCGACTATCTTAGAAAGTTATGAAAAAATCAACGTTAGATAATTTCAAAATCCTAAATTTAAAAATAATATTTATTTAATATAATTTTTTTTCTAATTATTTGAATTATCAATTTTGAAATAAAGAATAACATTTATTGAAAATTCATGGGTTTTGACAAAAACAACATTCAAACATTAATAAAAATTAAATTGTATAAAAATTATATGATCATTTATATCTAATAAAAATTAATTTATTAATAATATTTTATTAAAATATTATTTAATTAAAACATCCATTAATTCATCAAAATAGATTTATTAATTGAATATTAACTAAAAATAATATTTGTGCATTAAAAACTATTTACAAAGTAACACTAACAAAATTAATGTTTATTATTAATTCTATACAAAAAATAATGTAAATAATTATAGTTTTAGGGTCTTGTTACATAACCCCTTATAACACCCAAATAAAACCTAAGTGTAATGTGTGCGATGGTGACATGCTCTTGGAGTGTCTCATATTACATCGCTCGGGTAGTAATGTCTATTAATTTCTACTTCTCACGTAAGCGATTCCATTGAAGTTTAATATAATAAAGCTCGACTTGGGCATAGTCCAGAGAGAAGCCCAGTGATGCTACCTCCTTCCCAATCTATGAAAAATGGGCTTCATATGGAAAAATTGTACTGGATAAGGCCATCACTTACTTTGTCTTATTGAATAAGATTTGTTAAGGTCCTATATTTATACTAATCTTGTGATCACAATTCAATGAATATATTAAATTTTTTTACCATTCTTAATAGTAATTTAAAATACAAAAAATATTAAACCAAGTAGTGCATATGTTTTAAATAACCATTTTACATAATAAGGCTTATAATTATATCAAGATGAATTTTCATTAATAAATGTTTGGGTCGTTAAAATATTCCCCCCTTAGGAAATTTCAACCTAAAATTTCCTTTTCCCACACTAAAATAGATGAGGGTAACTCTTCTTTGTCACTTCCTCCGATTCCCACATTGCTTCATCAAACTTGTGGTTTCACCAAAACACCTTTATGAGGGTCATTGTATTATTTTGTAGAAATTTTTCCCTATGGTCTACGATCTTCAGTAGATTCTCTTCATAGGAGAGTTCATTATCAAATGGTACCACCTCTAGATTGATTACATGTGATGGTTCAAATGTGTACTTACTCAAGAGTGATACAAAGAATACATCATTTACTTGAGATGGGTTTGATTTCAGTTCTAGTAGAAAATCCACTACTCTAATGCGATAAAGGATCTAAAAAGCGATGATGTACTTTGGAAAAATCTTTACAATCTTCAAAAATCTCATAACTCTCTTCCATAGTGATATGTGGAGGAATACCATGTCTCCAACACAAAACATTAGGTCTCATCGATTATTATTATCACAACTCGTTTGTCGAATAAGAGCATCTTGAATGCGGAATTGGATGGACTTAACCTTTTCCACCATTTATTTGTCCATTTATGGACCTAATCGTTTTTATCCACAACATCATCCCAACATGTCGGTGTTCTGTACCGTTCCCAAAAAGGGATTCATAAGGAGCAATTTGGATTCTTGAGTAGAAACTATTATTGTAAGAGAACTCAACCAGAGGAAGATATTGATACCATCCTCTCAATATGTCCATTTAAAATGTTCTCAACATGTACTTAAGAGTTTGGATAGTATGCTTAGATATTCCATCAGATTGAGTACGATAAGATGTACTGAAGTTTAGCTCACTATTCCAAGAATGTTGGAGACTCTTCCAGAACATAGAGGTGAATCATGTATCTCGATCAGATACAATAGATAGTGGTAATCCATGTATTCTTACCACTTATCTGATGTATATCTATTCTAGTTGATCCAGTGAGAAATCCTCTCATATTTTAATCAAGTTTTCAGTCTTTGTATGGCGATCCATAACAAACAAGATAACATTATTTCCATGAGATGTCTTCAGAAGTCCGGTGACAAATCCATTGTGATGATCTCCGATTTCCATGTTGTTATGGGTAATGGTTTCATCATCCCCTTAGACTTATGATTCACGTCCTTCACTTGCTGACACACTAGGAACTTTGATGTATACTAAATGATCTCCTTCTTCATGTTATCCAACCAATAATGTTCTTGAAGATCTAGATACATCTTTGTGTTTCCTGGGTGAATGGAGAAACTCATACTACGTTCATTATCCAAAAGTTCAGTCTTTAACTCTGGATTTGATGAAACACATATTATTGTCCCTAATCTCACAATTCTGTCTTTACTAACATTTAACTATGAGGATTTTTCTTTTTTGATAGTTTCCACACTCTTCTAAATTCCCACATCATCCTTTTGAGCATCCTTTAACCTTTCCAGAAGAGAATTTTGTGCAATAATTTGTGAAAGTATTTATGATGTTCCCATTTATGATTCCCATATCTACATTCATCAAATCTAAGAAGATTGGATCCTTTTCAATTCTCATCAATGATAGAATCTCTAGGTCCTTTCCTTTAGAGCATTGACCACCTTGTTTAATTTCCCATGGTGGTAATGGATTGAGAAATAATAGTATTTGATCATCTCTAAGATTATTTTGTTGGAACATGTTTAACTATTTCTATGTGAATATATACTTGAGGCTTTTTTGGTCCATATATATTTCACTCTTCCCCCCAAAGAGGTAATGTTGCCAAAATGTTAATGAAAATATTACTGTATCCAACTCCAGATCAGGTGTTGGATAGTTTTTCTTAGGAAATTTTAGTGTTCTTGAAGTAAAGGCAATTAATTTTTCATTTTTCATCATCACATATCCCAAGACCTTCTTCTAAGCATCACTGAATACCACAAAAAGTTCACCACTTGTGGGTAGTGTGAGCACATGTGCAGTGATAAGCCTCATCTTCAACTCCTTAAATCTATTTTCGCATTCATCTCTCTATGATAAGATGAATTCCTTCTATGTTATCTTTGTAATAGGGTTTGAAAATCATGATAAATTTCTCACAAATCATCTATATTATCTAGCTAACCCAAGGAAGCTACATATATCTTTCAAAGATTTTGGCCTCGGTCATCCCTTAATTGTATTTTTCATGGAGGGATTCACAGATATCCCATTGATAGTGATGATATTACCCATGAATGGGTCCTCATTCAACCAGAACTCACACTGGCTGTACTTTCAATAGAGCTTATCCTTTCACAAGGTCTCTAGTACAATGACTAGATGCTCCTCCTTGGTTTTGGATTATATTAGAATATCATATATAAAGACTACCACAAATTTGTCTAGGTAATATCTAAAAACTATATTCATCATGTCTATGATGATTTATGGAGCATCAGTGAGTCTAAAAGTTATTAATATGAATTCATAGTGCCCATACCCTGTACGAAAAAAGCCTTGGGGATATCCTCCTCTTTAACCCTTACTTGGTAATATCCAAACCACAGATCCACCTTAGAGAAGTTTTGTGCTCCACATAGCTGATTTAACAAGTCATCAATTTTTGGTAGAGGATACTTGTTCTCTATCGTGATTTTGTTGAGCTTATGATAATCAATGAAAAGGTGCATTGACCCATCCTTCTTCTTGATGAAGAGGACTGGTGCACCCCATGGTGAAGCACTTGGTCATATAAACCCTTTATCCACATTCTCCTATAGATTTTTATTATCTCCTTAAGCTCTAAAATATCCATTCTATGTGGAGTATTGAGAATTAGAAAAGCCCACGGTAAAATATCATTAGATAATTCAACATATCTTCTAGGAGGAAGACCAGACAATTTTTCAGGAAAAACTTCAGTGGATTCTCTCACAATTGGCATGTCGTCAATGATGGTTGCTTCTATAGATTCCATCATCTAATAAATATATGCACAATGATAGGGAAGTAATATCCATGCTTGTGATGGTGTTTCTAACGAAGATTCACCCTCCTCCTTGAACTTAAACATAATCGGGGGTCAATTATCCAAATAGAGAGGTATTTCCCTCTCATGACAATTTATGTTGGCTCCATATAGGGAAATTCAATCCATGCTAATAATTTCATCAAATTACACTGGAGGGAGTATGACGAGGCTTTTTGGGAAGTTCAATCCACAAATTTTGAAAGGGGATGAGTTAAATTAATGGTATTCAATAATTTCCCCATTTTATGTTCTCACCGACATCTATACTTCCATGATTTGTGGTGGTGTTTGAATTTTTCTATAAAATTTTTAGGATATAAAATAATTTATAGAACAAGAATAAAAAAGTATATTCTCTATTCTGGAATGAATAACTAGAATAACTATCACCACTTCATTTTCAATTTTCACTTCGGTGGTAGTGATGGATAAAGCTCTCATTTTTTGTCATGGTGGTTGTTCGTTTCCTCCAAAAACCCTTAGCTTAGGGAACTGGTTTGAAAAGTTCCATGCTTCTTTGTAGTTGAAGAAATGAACAATGCGTTGATGGTTGACGGAGAATTCCTATCCTATGTCGTAGTAGCGGGTTTTTCTTATAGGTAATTTATGGCCAGGTTCCCTTATCTTCCACACCTAAAGCTTTTCCTCATCCCTTCAGGAAATTTCTGGGGTGCTTCTTTCCGCACCTTTGGCAAGTGGGGTGCTTTAATTTCTTAGAATTATTTGATTAATCCATTGGACTGGAAGAATTAAAGTCAACTTTCTATTTTTTATCCCTATCATACCCCTGAGATTCACTGATCTCTATTTCGACATTGAGGGAACATCAGACGATTTCCTCATAGCTATCAATGTCATAGATAACTAGGTATTTATGTAGGCTAGGTTTTATCCCACCGAAGAAGCAGTCAACCTTTCATTCGGGGGTAACGACAAAGTCGAAGGTTTATCGTGCAATCCTTGTGATGTTTTCCCCGTATGCTCAGATGGTTTCGTCGTGTTTTTTCTTGATGGAAAGGAATTACCTTTCAATATTAAGTCAGAGGGTGTGAGGAAAATAATTATCAAAAACCATTTTCCCAAAATCATTCAATTACAATTCCTTGATATCTTCCTCAGGCTTCATATTTTTTATCAACATACACCACTAATCACCTTTACCCTCCATATGATTAGAATCCAGAGGAAAATTTTCTTATTTGTAACACTGAAGGATGGAGAAGATCTTCTAAATAGAGTTGATCTATTGTTCGGCAATTGAGGGATCATATGATCCATTAAAAGTAGGAGGCCTTTGTCTCATGAAGCTCTCGATTTTGGATTTATTTATATTAGGGTGTTAGAAATTCCTCTTCAACCATGTTTCTATTAAGAAATTTAGTTATCTAAGAGAGTATCGTGAACAAGTTTTCGATTCCTACTCCCATCAGATAAGGAATCTCATTATAACACTCATCAAAATGATATTCTCATCAATTATTAGCCCGAGTCCTCCTATTACCATCCATTGGCTGGAATAAAAGGAATGTTAAGGGTAACACATAAGGGGAATCCAATGAAAAAATGGAAAGGTAATTAATTACATTTATTTCCTTAACTTACGAATTTATAGGATTTAATCTATGTTATCCATGATCTACTTCTCAACATATATTCTTAGGGATTTTTTTATTCACTTAATAGTGGTTCATACTATGATTATGAATTTACAAAAACATATCCCCTGGGAGTGTCAAACCAGGAGTGTAAAAAGGCTTGTTTTCGTTCACCAGTTCCCATTCGATTCTAGCTCAAAGAGGTGTTTTCAGGTTTTACCCCTAGATACATATGTGCCAGAGCCACCTCTACTTATTTTTATCCATACAGGGATGTATTTTCTTAATAAAACACTTACTCTATAACCACAAAAATTTAGTTATGTTTTAATTATACATAGTCTTATACCTAAGTATTTCAATAGGGTTTTCTAATCCTAATCCCTAAAAAAACTAATCCTATCCTCTGATACCAACTATAACAACCCTAAACTTTATTACACACTTTAACATGATTTATTACATAGACATGAAATTAAGAAAACTCTAAGGATTGAGAGGTATAGTTTCTTGGGAAATTGGGAACATTAAATCTAATCTGAAGATATAAAATACAACATCATTGTTGGAAACTTATTTTACATGACCACAACATTCCCTCATACTTAGCATTTTATAGGATATCTTGAGGGCATACGTAAGAAAAGGGTGAGCTATAAAGCCCAGTAAGGGATTAAACATGGAATAACATGAAGAATAAAATACATGTTAGGAAATAAGAATATCAATGGAGAATAAGAGAAACATGAACATAAAGGCATGATATATAATTGTTATCATAACATGGAGATGTGGAAACAACATTTTTCATGATATTAGCTTGAGACAAGGCTCATTGCACATGAAGAATGAGTAAACCCTTACTGAACATGAATTATCAAGAGTAAACCCTCATTTCACATGAATTATCATGATTCAACACTCATTTCACATTAAATATCACGATACTATTCTTTAACCAACGCATTAAAGTGCTATCAGGGCGCACCCTTCTTAATCATTTCATTTAATGCACAAGTGTGACACATATATCATACAACATGGATTAATAAAAAATAATAATTTATTCTATGAATAAGAGATGTGGAATACATAAATGTATGTAATAAATCCACAATTACATGTGCATAAAGGTGAATACCCTTGATAGAGAAATGGTTATGGTATTCACCTACACGATGACATTAGCATTGGAAATTTTGGTGTATCTTCGGTAACATAATGAAGTCAAATAGAAATCTTAAAATGGGTTTATGAGGGAGAAAGTGTTACCTCATAATTTATACATGAAATGGAAAGTATTGTGTTCATGGAACATAATATCCCAACATATGTAATGGAATTTAAATGCATAATATAAAATAATTGCTTGAATGTAAATGAGGAGAGAGAAATCTCTTACAGAATTTCGGCATGGTAATGGGTGTACATGGGAGGCATTAATGAGAGAGAAATGGGTATCGCATAATTAAAATATAAGGAGGTTAGTAAAGAGTAGTTTATAAATCATACCCCAACATTTTGAATTGAAAATAAAAGGGCATAACAATATAAGGAAACTTGGACATAAATAAAGAATGAAGGAAAGTGAGGATGCCTTACATGGAAGTGTGTTCCCACAGGATTGGGAGAGTCTTTAGAGAGGATTATTGGGGTCTTGGGTCACTTTGGGAGGACTCTAGAGAGAGGAGGAATAGGTTGGTTAAGCTCTAAATGGGTTTAGTGAAGAGGAATGGGAGGTTGAGTGGGTTTATATAGGAAAGGAGAGGGAATTCATTGTTATTTAGGTTTTGGACATGAAAAATTAAAAAAATCAAAACAACAAACCATCCCATGGTTTTTTCCAAAGGGGATTGAAAAAAATTATTTTATAAGGGAAATTTACAAAATTATTAAAAAATTAATCTTCCATATGTATAGGTGACTCACACTCTCAAGGAAATCATTTTAAAATGTTAAAATATTTTACAAGTCTTAGAAGGTCCACTAAGGCATTGTAAAATTAATCAAACAAATCTAAAATCACATTATTTTGAAGGTAAAGAATATATTGTTTAAATACCCATTTTATAGTATTTTATTACATCCCTATTGGGTCATTATGATGTCATAAAACACATTATATATTAAAATAGTATTTAAATTTTACTTAAAAATCCGACTGTCATGGAAAATAATAAAAAATTAACCATTATATAATTGTGATGTCCTGAATCCAAAAATAATATTCATTTTATTTAAATAATTTTCTAAATATGAGAATTATCACTTTTAAAATAAAAACTGACATTTATTGAAAATTCACTAGTTAAAAAAATAGCTTTCAAACCTTAATAAAAATTTCAATTGCATAAAAATTATATAATTATTTATATTTAATATAAAGTAATTTAGTAATAATATTTTTTAAAAATATTATTTAATTAAAAATCCATTAATTCATCAAAATATATTTCTTAATTTAATATTAACTAAAAATACTATTTTTTCTTTAAAAATCATTTACAATGTAACATTAATAAAATGAATGTATATTATTTATTCTATACAAAAAATAAGGCACACAATCATAGTGATAGGGTATTGTTACATAACCCCTTATAACACCCACATAATACCTAAGTGTAAGGTTTGCGATGGTGACAGACTCTTAGGGAGGCTTAGATAAAATTTCTTAGGTGGTAATCTCTATTAACTTCCACTTCTCCCGTAGGTGATTCCGTTCAAGATTAACATGTTGAAGCTCAGCTTGGGGTTGGCCCAGATTGAAGCCCAGTGATTCTACCTCCTTCCTAATATCAATTTTTTTTCTTTGTATGGAGAAATTCTACTTGATGAGGTAATCACTTCCTTTTTATGATTATATATGATTTTTTAAATCCCTATATTTATAAAAATCAGGTGATCACTGTTCAATGACTATATTAGCAATGGTAACAATTCATTATGGTATTTTAAAATACAAAAAAATTATACCAAGGAAGTTCATATGTTTTATATAACCATTTTACATAATAATACATTTAATTAGATCAAGAATAATTTTCATTACTAAATGTTTCGGTCATTACAGAGACATTATTTATATCATGTACACTCCAATTATATTCAGTTCATGTATTACTATAGGGACTTCCCTCATACTTTCTTTTTCAGTTAATAGTGTTAACTTCCATTACCTTGCCTAGTTTTTAACCTTCCTTGGTTTTAGTAGGGTCAATTTTATCATCCATATCCTTGACTACGTTAATAACACCATCGTTATTAGCATTTATTTTTATATCTTGATCAATAGGTTTGTTTTAATTAACACTACCATTTCCATCCAATAGAACACGAATAACTAGACTATAAAAACTAGTATGGGCTGCTATAAATAAAACCCCCTTATGATCATTGCCTACAACATTCACACGAACATCTAAATCCCCAAAATTCTCACTTTTGGAATCTTCCTTCATTGCCCTCATGTGGTCGATGACTGTGTATTATATACAATTTTATCTCAGTATTTGAATCATAAAAATATCCCTTAACCTTATGAGTCTATAAATATTCCACATATTTTATATCCATTAGTTTTTTCTTCCCTGATGTCACTCCAAGAATAACTTCCCCATCATCTAGAGTAGGTTCATTACCAACTTGTACTAGATCCTCCTCCACAAATAACCCTCTCCTCTTGGGTTTTAATAAATAATATATTTTATTGATATCAATTTTAACTTTTGACACACACTAAGTCTTTATAAAGTCATAATAGTTCTCTCTAACATCGATATCAAGGTCCTTAGTTTTAGTGTGCTCAATATCTCCTCATTTTATTCTATCACAATTTTTGATTGTATGATTATCAGGACCTATACAATGATCATCCAGAACACTTCCTTTCATAATCTGAGTTCCAAGATTTCACACCAATGTATTTTCTAAACATGAATTATTGGATTTATTTCTTGAAAACACAATAGAAAGGGATATTGAGCTGTGATAGTATTGATAATACCCAATTAACAAATCCATTTTACCTTCACCCATTCCCTAAAGTTTTTAAGCCCTAAGGATCTTACAATTGCCAGCTATATGACCCTTAATTGGTTGTCCACTTCTATATAGAGTCTTGTAAACCATAATATCAATCAATTTCCCCCTTTTAGTTACATAAGAGTAGAATTAGGCTCATTTATCTATTTCCCAGTAGTGGTATCATGATTCACATCATGATTTGATGTTTAATTTCCCAATAAAATAGTATGATCATCTTCTTTAATTAGAAATTTAAATTTTCAGTGCTCAACCCGAAGCCCCTTATTTTTATAATTAGATCATATCCCGCCCTTAATATATTTTTGTTAAGATTAAAAATAGAATAATAATTGAAATATAAATAAGTTACATTATTACTATAAATTAATAATATAAAACTCAATAATAACAATTAATATAAACTTTTTGTGTATATTTTGTGTAATTTACCAGTCAAGATGGATGTATCACTAAGAAGGGAGGGTTTAATCAGTGATATATTTTTCTTCTTTGTTTTCTACTTCATGATGCAAACTTCACCTCTTATTAATGATTTCATTCCATGCTAAAAACAAAACAAATAAACATCTATAGGAACATAATAATTTATATAGTTCACTACTAAAAAAGAGTGGCTACATTCTTGGTATGGTTTGGAAATAACCCAGTACCCAAAAATCCATTAGAAAAATACCATTTGGTTGGAATAAAATGAGTATAATATTACCGTACACTCGTGTATCACTATGATCAATAAAACTGTGCATGCGATTCACTAGCACAAAATGATCTATGAATGTGTTTGTAACAAATATATTATGGTGCTGCATAATTAAATTTCACAAGTATGTTCTTCAAAAAAATTCTTCACTTCCTTATCCAGTAGTAGGAAAGAAATGTTTTGGGACTTTAGAATGATACATAGTCTGATTTCCCAGTCTAATTACCTTGTTCGATTACCCAATATGGAAATATAGCTTTCCCAGAAGATGACTGAGACAATTTTGAACAACTTCTAATCTGAGTCCAAAAATCCTAGTCCGTTAATCCAAACTAATATGATGGACAATTTAATATGATATTGTATCACAACATTTATTCTTTTATTAGGAAAACTTCTTCAATAATTCTAAATCATAAAATTATTATCCCTAGAACTTAAGAGCTTCTCTCTGAAAGTAAAAAGTTATTTCTCAATTTATAGTTAACCCAAAAAAGGTTTGTGCCAGAGTCTTAAAATGTATCCCACTCAACCAAAATTTTTCAAAAACATAAATTCTCAACGAATTTTAAGTTTTTTATGACTTTTTTATTGCTTATCAACTCTTCTAAATCCTTCACAAATCTTATAATAACATGATCTCACTTATAAATTATTTAAAAATCATCATCTTAATTCTGATTCCCCATTCTGATTTTCTAATATGATTTCTTCATTATGATGCTTCAATATACATTCATATATGAAGGAACATAAATAATAATTTTTCTTATCAAACTTCTATCAGATTCTAATCCCAAATTTACATTATGATTTCTTCATTATGATTAAGGAATTTGGTCACTCCAATTTTCTGAACCCAATTGAAATCATATAAGAACTAAGAGATCACATTACTTTTTTCTATAACAATTGGAAAACCAATATGATCATTACGATTTCTTTAATTTTATTAGGATCATATATCTTTTTATATTATGTCTCTTGACCCAAATGTAAATAAAAATACTTTAAATCAAATTATATTTCTTATTTCTCTAGAGCAACTTATTAATTAAAATAACTAACAATTCATCTTAATAGAAGTGGTTGATAACATTGTTGATTGATCTCTGTATTTATTTTTCATATCAACCTCTAAGAAATTTAATTATTTTACTCTTTATTGGCTCTATAAACTTACATGAAAACAACTCTACCTATTATTACTATTATGGTATACAAAATCTGATGGATCAGAATCAACATATTCTTTTTCAACAACTTCTTTCTTTTGTGAATATGGTATCAATGATTTTTATACTGTCATCCTCTTTTTATTTTCTTATTATGATATTAGTAAACTTCTTTCAATTAATATTTAAATATTTTTGGAATTCTATATGACTAAAAATTAGCACCTTCAGTTTCTCACTTTTCTTACAAACCATCCAACATTCTAAAAACATCTACATCTGTTGATCTCACACTAATGATCTTGGACCAGAAATATTCATCTTTAGTGACATACTTATTTCAAAAAAATTACATTATAAGCAATAATTCCTTTATGTATTTTATTACATTGAATATCATATTTATCATTGCCAGAAATATAATATAATTTATTATAACTTCACATTCATTCACCAATCTCTTTAATTTTTACCACATGAATATGATTGGAAAAACCTTTTCTGCACCTTTATTTCATCAATATAACATCAAAATTTTTACCACCTAATCATGAATTTTGAGAAATAAAAAATATCAATGCATCAACATATATTTTTTATATTCCTGATGAATTCAATTCTATTCCTCATTATGATAAGAACCCCCTACCAAACCCAAGGTGAGTCTGATGAGCCTTTTCTTCCAGAAACTCTTCTTCAAAATACAATGGAATTTCATACACACCATGAGTCCGATTTCTAAAATACGATGGTTAGTCCTGCTTTTGAAATTTTATTAATTAATTTGATTTATCTTCTTTGAAAACAAAAGTAAAATTACTTATAATAAAAACTTCTTCTTACTTCCAGAAACCTTCTGCATCCAACTTGGTCCCAACAATCTCTCCCTTTGGATGTTGTTTTTAACCAAGATTCATAAATCCCAAAACTTTATAACTTCAATATATTGATTACATATCAAAAACTCTAATCCTACATGAGCTAACTCATTGTGGGAAAAATAATTATTGAAAACAAAATCATGCTATCCAAATGTAATGATCATGAAACATCATTAAATTTATTCTTCAAAACATTCTTCTTCTTGAAAAATCATGAAATGAAAATTTTTGTACAATCACTCTAATAAATAGTTATAATAGTCCACACATCAAATTGTTGTGATCATTTCTTACCGACAAATCCCCATTTATGAATTCCACAAAGGTATATTTATGAAATTATTTTACCAATTGAAAATACTATCAAAAGGATTGATTAGAGAGTGTAAAAGACACATACCTCAAAATTGATGATACAGTGGTTAGATAGTAATGTTCAACCTATTTTTGTGAAAAGTTTCTATCAGTTATGTTTTTGTGAAAATGTCAACAACATTTTTTGACATATGAACATACTCTATATAACACCTAAAGAATTTATAAATTAATTTACTATAGAAATCATGAAACACTAATTCTCTATATAACTACACATTTTATAATCTATTAGTTAGTCATAAATTTGCCTCTACCATGTTTGGAATTTCAAAAAACTTTCATCTAGAGTTGTGATAAATAAGTCATTCAGAGTCTGATAGAACCAACTTGATTTTTGGTGAACAATAACATACCCTTATGGATAGTAATATGAAACATATGAATAGTAAATAATTATTTTATTTTATTTTCTTAAGGTAATAAGATAATGAGATCTTAATTAATTTTTCAACGTGATATTAAACTAATTACACTGTTAAAATTGTTATTTTTCAAATTAACTATCATTTTATCTTAAAATTAAATTAATAAAATTAATAAAATTATTTGTGAAAAATGGAGTTTATTTTTGAATTCCAAACATTGAAAAATGGTTAGGGTTATTTTTTGGGATTTTTTTGAAATTATTGAATTTTTGATGACTAGTGAAATACTGTAAAATGTCGTATATACAATTTATCAGTAAAATACACTACTTAAGAAATACTAAGTGATTTAAGGAAACTTATTTATAAATAGAAAGCAATTATTACTACTAGGGGTAACATGAAACAAGAATATTTGTTTTCTTGTGGAAAATAATAAAATAATGAATAAAATATTCAAAATTCTCTCCTCTCATCCACTATAACCCCCTCACTCCCTCTTCTCTTCACACCACTATTCCTTGATGCTCCTCAATGTTCTGTCCAAATACTCGTCCCTAGAAACTCCCCACATACACGAATCTCTTGGTCTTTACATAATACCAAATCCCCTTCCCTTTAAGATATTTTCAAGGAGGTGGATTCAAGAGGTAAATTCCCTATATTATTTCTATCATTTTGCTTTCAAGTTATTTTCTATTGTTATCCTATCCACACCTCATCTATCCAAATGACAATTATAACTCCAGTATCATATATATACTATAGTTATATCATGTTAATAGAAGAACCATCATAAATATTCTTACTCTCTCCCTTTTATTTTATAAATGGATTCATCGTCTGTGAGGTTCCGATTTATAACCTTTGTGGATGGCCAAGTTTCTTTTTTCAATTTCTCATTCATTACTGGTCATGAAAACATTTTTATGGTCTAAATAGACAAAAATTTATATATTATGACCTACTTAATATTCCGGAACCAGTATACGTACATTTTTTTAAATCATATGACTAAACTAGTTCCTAATAATCAAAATGCCCTAAAATAATCCAAGTAAATGTCATTAATATTTAATCTAATTATTCATCCTCATTCCATGTAACCAGATGATAAAAATTAACATTAAAACTTATTTATTTTCCTAAATAATTTTTAAATTAAATTTGAGAGATTTACATCTATTCCACATGAATTTCATTACATAAAAACAAGTGAACTGATTATGAAAATCAAGAAAACGAACAATCCAGAATAACAAAATTCAATCTTATAATTAACAAATAAGGACATAATGGCATTAATAAAATCATTATAAACAAAATAAATGTTTTATAGGTTCTTTATTAAGTTATTAATAAGTCTAATTTCATATTCCAGGACCTTAAGTTCAAGAGTGGAACACATTCAGACTTAAGTTAAGGGTTTCTTCATCTCACTTCCATTTTTGTGAGATTTTACATATTCACAATTAATACTTGTTTATGGTGTATTTATACTTCCCATTGATGTAACATATCATGAATATAGTTATTTTAATGTTATTAAATTTATTATTTTAATATTTGTAGTTTTGGGGCATACAAATCAATTGATTACAAATTTGTCAGGGATTTGTACCCGAACCTCCAGTTTCATTCGAGTTACTCTTATTCTATAATTACCTCAATTGAATTATTATATATTCTTATATACTCTGAAAAAGTTATGTTTTAATTTTTTATATATGTCTACCATCCATAATACTTCTTTATTTAATGGTGATTTACATGTTTTAAAAGGATCATTCAAAAAATTATATCACGATAAAAAAACCCGATTCAAGGGATATTTTCAAATTCTTACCCATTTTCATGTGTACAATAGAATCGGTTTGAAGCCACCATTATTTTTATAAGAATAATAATTTTATCCTGTAAAATTATCTTGGATAAATTCTTGATTTGAGAGAAGAAACATCACTTTCCTCTTTCAAATTCCCTTTAATAATTTCCATAAAATTCCCTAAAATGTTTTATTTCTAAATAATCTTAAGGACTCTCTTTACACGATTTCACTTTAGTGGGAAAAAATTTCTACATAAAATATAATTCCAATTTCATAGTATTTTATTATATTGGATATTTATGCTTACAATCTGAATTCATGGAAAATATAAATGATTTTTCAAAATAACTATTCATTCAAAAGTAAAAAACATTTTTCTCATCTCACATTAACTTTTATGAGATATATGCCTTGATCGCCAATTATTTCTTTACTATGGTTTATGTACTACCCTTTGGAATATCATATCAAGATACCCCTTATTCTCATGATATATGAAGGGATTATGATTTGAATGTTTCAAGTTGGTATGGGACACTTTGGAATGTTTAAGGAATATTTTCCTAAAATATTTTTGAACGGTATCATTTAAAAATATCTTCATATATGTCAAAAAACATTGTTGAATATTTTACTTAACTGATGTCTATCTCCTAAGATATCATCCACAATGTTTTAGTGAATGGTATATTATTAGTTTGACTGGGGATGTGCTCTCTTAAAACCATTCACCAACTTACTCTGAATGGTTAGTGTTTATGCTTAATGTTCAGGGAAAGTTACTTAAATTTTATATATTAGTTTCAATATGAATATATATATTATTTAAGTGTCTCCCCGTTAATATGAAGAATTAATTGGAAATATTATGTGATGGGTGGGGCCCTCTATAGCCCCTTGATGCATCCACAGGTCTAATGAGACAAATAGACATGGATTTGGCCGAGACCTCTCCCAATATTATAAATGGTTTTGGCTGAGGCCTTGATAATTTTAAGATGTATTGGCCAAGGACCTAACAGAATGTTTAAGAATTTCAGGCATATGTATTTCCCTCATTATGAAACTAGAAATTAATAGTTCATGTGGTTATTCGACTTGTAGAATACCAATTATTATGTTTTATTATAACATTATTTACTCATCTCTTATTCCTTCCATAATGTGTTCAAGTTTATTATTTGTAAAGGAATGTGTTTCAATTATTCACCATGCCTAATGTTTGTGTTTATATTTTTCTTCCTCAATTTTTCTTAACCTTTACTAAGAATTTGAGTTCATTCATTTCTTATGATTAATTTTTCCAGGATATGAAGAAGTAAGTTATGAGTGAGTTTCAGGCCTAATCTAGGAGGAATTGATGTTTCTAACAGAATAAATTAGTGTTGTATTTATTTTCAAGTTGTAATGTTGAATCTATGTATGTATATATTATTACAAAACAAATAAACTACTATGTCCATCAGTATTTCATTCCTTGCAATCATGCCGATGTATTAAAATAAGGCAACAACTTCATGAAACTGGGGTCAGGTCCTTACAGTTGGTATTAAATGAAGTTTAGTAGAAAACATGGAAACTAGATATAGAAAAATTGGATTAGTGAAAAAACCATAAGATAGATTTTGTGTATAAGAATACAAATACATCATATAATTTTAGAAAGGAATATATTATGAGGTTTATCAATAAAATGCATCATTTTCTAGATAAGAACAAGTAGAGGTGGCTCTGGCACATATTTATGTAGGGGTAAAACTCTAAAATAATGCTCTGAACTAGACTCAAATGGAAACTGGTGCGTCTCAATGGGCCTTCTACACTCTTGGTTCGACACTCCTAGGGGATATGCTTTGGAAAATTCAGAATCTTATTACAAAAAATTATGAAGGATTTTTCCCCCAAAGTAACCAAAGTATATGGTTCTAGGATTTATGATACATAAATTTAGGTTATGTGTTATACCATGTTTATAGATATAGAGAATTCATAAATTTATAAGCTAATATATAATATGAAATTGATTATAAATGGAGCCTTGCATAAGGAAATGGAATTTTACCAATGCATGATATGTGAAGAGTGAAAAAGATCATATCTCAAATGGTCTTATGACATTATTTGAAAGGAAGATTGTCTCCCAAGTATCCTCATCATATGATGAAATAGTATCATGTGTTGATAAGGTTTGTAAATACTTCTTTGAGTATGATGACTTGGAAGGGAAGAAAAAGAAGAAGAGGATGATTGAGAAAAACATCGATAAAGGGAATAAAGAAAACATGTATTTTCCCACATGTGATTATTGTGGAAGGAAACACCTTGGTATATGATTTAGAAGAAATGTAATTTTCTTCTAGTGTGGAAAAAAAGGCTACCATGCTCATAATTTCAAAATAAGAAAATAATTTTCTTATATTCAGTGATTCAACTACAAGGATATGGGAAACTATGCGAATAAATGTCCCAAGCATCAAAAGAATATACCGCAAATAATGATTTTAGATAATGATAAAGTTATTATTATACCACAGATGATGTAGAATGATTAATATGCCTAGTAAAGAATCATTTCATTTGAATATTTTTCAGTAATCTACTAGTTCTAAGAATTATAAGATATATAATGATTATACTACAGTACTATTTCATTAAGTATTTGAGGTCATATGATGAATGGTACAAAGAAAAAGTGATTTAGTAGAAAGTTACACTTTTTTGGAAACAAACAAGAGTGATGGAAAGACAACCCTTAATAAATATCTGATGTTGAGATAATGATGAAGAAATGATCGATTCAGATAAGTACTGACTACCTTCTATTTGATTATTGACTTGTAGAGAAGTGGTCTATTCTATCATCAATGGAGTTCAAAACAATTTTGGATTTATGGAATATATCCAATAACATGTATCTTACTTAAGTAATAGGTAAGAATGCAAGATTCCAATTTGGGTTTTAAGGAAATAAGATTTTTTACCATATTTCAAGAGGATGCGTGATGAAGTAATCCACATGTTTGGAATTTGAATTTTATAGATGATTCTTGTTGATTAAGGGTTAATGATAAGTTAATCATGTAAATTTAGAGACCTTCATTATAATATTTTGAATCTCTATATTTTGTAATTCATAACCATTTACTAAATGGTTTAAGTTGATCATCATATAGGGTTTTATATTTTAATGTCACTACATGATGGTTTGATTATTCTTACAGTACCATGTTGTCCAATTAGAATGCATTGTTATTTAGTAACTTATGAAATTCCCTTCCCTCTAATAATAGGTTATTTTTACAATATTCTTGATGCGGGTTTCCCATAAGGAAATTTTCAAGTATCAACCATTAACTTTCATAGTTGAATTTCAAATTTTGAGGATGAAATTTTTATAAGGTGGGGATAATGTAACACCCCACGAATTAATAAATAGATTTAATATTCAATGAATGAAACACTAATTCCCTATAAAAAATTCATTTTATAATCTTGATGTTAAACACAACTTTGCCTCTACTATGTTATGAATTTCCAAAAATAGTCTTCTAGAGTTGTCAGTAGTAAGTCATTTGGAGTCTAATAGATACAACTTAATTTTTGGTGAATAGTAAAATACCCTTATGAATTGTAATATGAAACTTATGAATAGTAAATAATAAAAGTATAATATTTTCTTAAGGTGATAAGATAATGAGATCTTAATTAAATTTTCATTGTGATATAAAACTAATTATACCTTTAAAATTTTTATTTTTCAAATTAACTATGATTTTATTTAAAAATTATATTAATAGTATTTAGAAAGTTATTTTGGAAGAAATGGAGTTCATTTTTTAATTATACATGTTCAAAAATGGTTAGGGTGAATTTTTGGTATTTTTCTGAAATTCTTTAATTTTTGATGAATAGTGAAATACGATAAAATACCGTATAAACAATTTATCAGTTAAATACACTATTTATGACATCATGAGTGGTGTAAGGACAATTGGTTCAAACTAAAATGTACTTATTACTATTAGTGGTCACGTGAAACAACACTATTGGATGTCTTGAGAGAAATAATAAAATAATGAATAAAATATTCAAAATTCCGTCCTCTCCCCTACTATACCCCCCACTCCGTCTTCTCTTCACACCTATAAGCCTTGAAGATTCTAAAAGTTCTTCCCAAATACACTTCCATATTAACTACCCAATTCCAAGATACTATTTTTCTTACCAAAAGATTAAAATACATTCCTTTAAAGAGATTCTCAAGGAGGTGGATTCAAGAGGTAAATTCACATTTTATTTCATTCATTTTCATTTCATGTTCCTTTATACTGTTATCCATTCCTCATATCCTCTATAAAAATGACCATTATAACTCCATTATCATCTATATACTAGAATTATATCATGTGAATAGAATAACTATCATCAATATTCTTACTCTCTCTCTTTTATTTTATAAACAAAATCATCGTCTGTGACGTTCCAATTTACAACCTTCATGGACAACAAAGTTTTGTTCTTCAATTTATCCATCATTTATGATCACGAAACCATTTTTATGGTTAAAATAGACTAAAATATATGTATTATAACCAAATAAATATTCAGGAACCAAAATACATACATGTTATTAAATCATATGACCAAACTATTTCCTAATAATCAAAATACGACTAAAATAATCTAAGTGAATGTATTTAATATTTCATCTAATGATTCATCCTCATTTTATGTAAAAAAATGAGATTAATTACCATTAAAACCTATTTATGTTCATAAATAATTTTTTAATTCATTTCTTTAGATTTACATCCACTCCACATGAAGTCCATTACATAAAAACAAGTGAACTAATAATGGAAATTAAGAAAATGAACACTCCAGAACAACGAAATTGAATCTTATAACTAATAAATAAGGACATAATGGGATTAATAAAACCATGATAAACTAAATAAATGTTTAATGGGTTCTTAATTAAGTTATTAATACATCTAATTTCATATTCTAGGACCCTAAGTTAAAGAGTTGAACACATCTAGACTTAAGGTAAGGGTTTCCTCATCTCACTTCCATTTTAGTGAGATTTTCCGTATTCACTATTAATACTTGTGTAAGGTGTATGTATACTTAAAATTGATGTAAAATATCATGAATAAATTTATTTTCATTGTATTCAATGTATCATTTTAATATTATTAATTTTGGGGCAGACGAATTGATTGATTAAAAATTGATAAAGGATTTCAACCCGAACCTCCATTTTCATTCGGGTTACTCTTATTCTCTACTTACCTCAATTAAATTATTATTTATTCTTATGAAATCAAAATATATTATGTTTTAATTTCCTATATATGTTTACCATTCTTAATCCTTCTTTATTTTATGGGGATTTACATGTTTTAGAAGGATCATTCAAAAACTTTATCCTGATAAACAAACTCGATTCAAGGGATATTTTTAAATTATTACCTGTTTTCAACTTTACACCAGAATCTATTTTAAGAAACCATTATTTTTATTAAAGAAATTATTTTATAATGAAAAATTATCTTGGATCATTTCTGGATTTAATAGAACAAACGCGCCTTTCCACAATAAAATCTCGTTTATTACTTTCTTTAAAATGTTCTAAAATGTTTTATTTATAAATAATCTTAATAACTATTTTTATATTATTTCACTTAAGTGGGACATCATTTTTGTCTAAAATATAATCCCATGTCCTATTATTTTATTTTATTGAATATTCATGATTAAAATATTATTTCATGAAAAATATAAATAATTTTCCCAAAGAACTCTTCCTTCAAAAGTAAAAATTATTTTTCTCATATCACATTAAATTTTATGAGATATAAGCCTTGTTCACCACTTATTTCTTTATTGTGGTTTATGTACCACCCTTTGTTATATCATATCCTAAGTCTCCTTATTCTCATGATATTATATGGTATTATGATTTTAATGTTTAAAGGTGGTGTGGGACACTTTGGAATGTTTAAGGATTATTTCCCTCAATGATTTTTCAATGGTCTCATTTAAAAGTATCTGTATATATGTCAAGAAATATTGTTGAATATTTTACTTTATTAAGGTATAAATCCAATGATATCATCCACAATTATTTATTTAATGGTTTATTATTAGTTTGATTGTGGATGTGATATATTAAAACCATCTTCCAATTTAATCTGAATGGTTAGTGTTTATACTTAATGTTCAGGGAAAGTTACTTACATTTCATATATTAGATTCAATTTGAATGTATAAGTTGTTTAAGTTTATAACTATTCATATGAGGAATGCATTGGACTTATTATTTGATAGGTGGGTCCCACTACATCCCCTCAATGTATTGGTAGGTCTCATGAGACAAATAGACGTGGACTTGGTCGAGGCCTTTCCCAATTTGATATGTAGTATTGGCCAAGGCCTTAACCATATTTAGACATCTTCTCTGATTCCATGAAATTATGTTTTAGAGTGTCCAAAATATATATATACTTCATTATGAAGAAAAAAATTCATAGTTTATGTGGTTATTCAACTATTATAATACCCATGATTATGTTTTATTATGGCATTATTTACTAAGCTCTTATTCCTGCCATAATGTGTTCAACTTTATTATTTTTAAAGGTATGTGTTTTAATTATTAAACATGCCTAATATTTGTGCTTATGTTGTCTTTCCCTGTATTTATTAACCCTTACTAAGAATTTGATCTCACCCTTTTCTTATGTATAATTTTCCCAGGTTATGAAGAAGTAAGTTATGAGTGAGTTGCATGCATAATCTAGGAGGCATGGATATTTATAATGTAATAAATGAGTGTTGTATTTATTTTCAAGTTGTAATTTTGAGCCTATGTATGTATCTGGTTTTCCAAAACTACTAAACTACTCGATCCTTTGGGATTTTATTCCATGTAATCATTCCAATGTATTAAAAATAAGTCACCTGCTTTGGGAAACTGGGGTCGGATCCTTGCACTTTAGATTCAATCCATTCTTCTCCACATATTTTTTGATTAAATGATATTTGATATCAATATGTTTTGAATGATAATTTTAGACTGGATTCATCTTAAGGTTTATTTCACTTTGATTATCACAAACCATGTCCAAGGGTAATTTCACTTCATAAATTAAGTCTTCTAACTGAGTATTTACCCATATAAGTTGGGTAGAGGATTGAGTGGTAGAAACATACTCAACTTCAAATATACTAAGAGTTATTAAATATTGTTTCTTTATATACCAACTAATATAGAATTCCCCCTAAAAGAAAAATCCACTAGATGTGTATCATCTATCATCATAATTCCAATCCCAATTAGCATCTCAATACCCAAAAATTCTATATTTTTTGTTCTAACAAACCTAATTCCATAATATTTTATGCCTTTGATATATCTAAGAATTCTTTTTTCCATCAAGTAAATAGGATTGTGTTAAGAGCACTCTGAAATCATTCACATAAGGTTACGACATATACCATGTCAGGTCTCGATGAAGTAAAATACAATAAACATCCAATCATATTTCAAAACTCCTGCTGATCAACTTCTTTCATTGTCTTAAGATAATTTGGTTCCCACTGAAATTAATGTGTAAAATGGTTTTGAAATTTCCTTATCAAAATTCTTATGAATTTCCTTAACATAATTTTCATCATAGAGAAAAATGTGTTTCTTCACTTGTATGATTTGTAACTAAATAAATTATTTCCTTTATCCTAGTATGAAAATCTCAAAAAAATCATCTCTTCAAAAAATCATTCAAAAGACCTATCATTATTCCCAGTAAAGAAAATTTAATCAACAAAAACAATTCTGATGAGGAAAAAATCCATAATTTCCTTGATGTAAATATTTTTATCAACTCTTCCTTTATTAAAATTCATATTCCTCAAGAAAATATCCAATTTAGAATACCACTATTGGATATAATTTTATCCAATACAATTATATCTTTAGTTTACACACACATCTTTCATCTTTCCCAACAACAAAGACACAAGGTTTCTAAAATTAAACTTCTTCATCAATATCCCCATTAAAAAATATGGACTTCACATCCATTTGAAGTTTTCTAAACTTTGTTATGGAATAATATAATGAAATATTCTGATTGGTTATTGTCTTTACACTGGATAAAAAGTCACATCCAAATCAACACATTTAACTTGTTAGTAATATTTTCAAACGAATATTTCCTTGTTCCTTATCACTTCACCTTATTCATTTAACTTGTTCTAGAATACCCATTTTTACCAATTACATTTTTTTATCTATATTGGGTACGAGTTTCCAAGTATCATTCCTTTCTATCTAATTAGTATATTCATCCATATCCTGAACCTACCTAGGATGCTCTAAAGCTTAATTAAAATCATTCATATTGGATTTTGAATAAAATGAAGTATGTTTTACAATTTTTCATGTTTTCTTGTTTAAACCTTTTATTGTTGATCAAAAATAATATTCTTAACCTCCACTTGCTTCTTCATCCTAGGATGATATTTTTGAGTCTCATCGTCATAACTCAAAATATCAATGTCTGATTCACCTTCTTGGGTAGGATTACCACTATCAATATCCTTATCAGAATTGTGAACAATTTTTTTATCCTTATCAACATTCATATTAGATCAAGTCTCTTAATCTTCATTATCCTTTTCAATAAATTTCTCATCAGTAGAATAAAAAATTATTTTTTTTTCTTTTTTGAAACATCTATATTATCTTCCTTTTATAGAATATACAAGAACATTTCAATCGTCACCTCTCTTCTCAAACTTTCCAAGGTTTTCACTATATTCTTTATGATACATGGACTCCAAAAAACTCATAAGTGTTTTAAACAAAGATTTTTTTACATAAAACATTTCATATGGAATCATATCTGAACATGGTCTATAGAAACATAAGTTTTGAATATACACATTAGTTCCCTTGGATTGCCTATAATTGTGATGAGATAGACCATGTTCATGTAGCATAGTTCTCCCCATTTCCACCAAACTTCTATTATTCCTTTCAACATCCCCATTTTTTGATGATTGAATGGTATACTAAACTCATGATTAATTCCATGATTCTCAAGATAATTTTCAAATTCATTATTCTTATACACACCACTGTTATTCATTCCCAACTTCTTTACTAATTACTACCATTATTTATTAGCTTTCCTCTTAAAAATTTAAATCATTTTCAGACCATAAGACTAATGTTTCATATAAATAACACAATTAATGTGAGTAAATTCATCACTGAAAGTGGTGATGTAATTATCTACATTAGTTGAATATTTCTCATTGGACAATAAATATCATAAAGAATAAGTTACTGGGGTCATTTTGAACATATCTCAAATTTTATATGCACTTAAGTTGTAATCTACCCCTTCTGACAAATAATACAACACTTTTCTCTTTTTCATGGAATATGAAGAATTCCAGAGACACTGTCTCACTTTGATAACTTTCTCATGTTTATTTTACACATGTTCCCCAAAATTTTATAAAATTATTGATTCTATTTCATCATACTCCAGTATTAAGAGTTTTGTATTTAACCAACTTTGAAAAAGTTTTCTCTAGTATGTTAGCCTCTTGTAACTACCTTTCCATCTTTATCACATTTAAAAAAAGACACATATTTTATGAAAATTAAATTGTTTCCTTCATTAAAAAGTTGTTATTCACGTATAAAGTTGTGTTTCAAAACATCAATAAATAATGCTTTCTTGGATTCAATATTTTTTTCCCAATGATGGATGATCGGAAACCATTGATTCTCAGAGATTAATCATTTCCAAATGTCACCATTCTTTCTTTGAAGTCTATAAATTTCTTCAAAAATTTTAAATCTCTTATTATATGAAAATAAAACCCACTATCAAGAGTCTACATTGTTTATCCTTTTTTATCTTTCAATTAAGATTAAACAATGATAGATTTTTCTTTCCCTTTTTCATTTGTCATATATGATTTCTAAGAATTATTAACAAACTTTTTTGTGATGGTAAAAAAACATGAAATCATTTTTCAAGGTGTACAGGCTATTTACAACTTTCAGAAATAGTTTCCATATGTTGAAATCTATTTCCAATTTTCACACTGAACATCTCAGGTTTTTTCCAAAGATCCTTATTAAACATCTTTCTTTGAGGGGATTAACTCCCCGTCAAACTTTTCCTTCTATAATTCATGGAATAATGACAATATTTTTGGATAAAAAAAAACATATTTTAAGTATGTCTAAATCAACAAAAATACTTGTAGTATCCATTGAAATAATATTTCCCTCTAAAAATTACATACTTACAGTAGTATTTAACATCATTCTCAATAACCTTATTATATTTCTTATCAAAACATTATTGAACACAAAACTCTATTTTATCAATTGGAATCCTTATTTTTAGCTATGTTATCTTTTTATCCATATCAGAACTAGAAGTAATAGAAAATTTATCATAATTATAATTTTTAGAAACATATGAAATCATGAATTTTTTGGTCCTGACCACATATATAACTTTCCCAGATTTATGCTTCTTAGAAAACATTGCAGCTTTCTTCTCAACCTTGGAAGATTACTTTTGTTTATACTTCTTAGGTTAACCATTATTAGAATTTTCAACAACTTAATAAATATTTTTTTGAAACTTCTACCTTTTTCTCATATTTAGAAATATTTTTTTCGATATTTTCCACATATTCTTATTTTCCATTCAATTTAACATTTAGGTGTTCTTTATGCTTCTCCTCTTTCTCCAAATATTTCTTCAAATATTCAATTTCTTTCACCATATTGAATTTCTCACCAGTAAAACATTATTGATTATATTTTGAATCTTTTTCATTTACTGGATTCTTGATTTCTTTTTCATTCCTTCTAATCATTCTCATACACTCATTCAATTATTATTTAATATGAAATTATAACTGGGTTTATTCTTATTTAGAACTGTTGATTTTGAGTTCTTCATTATTCATTATTGTAATAAAAGTATTCTCATCAGCATGATCAGTATATTTTTATCATTCGACTTAGTTATCTTCTTCATCATCATATTTTGATAAGAAACTTCTCCTTTTGGATTTGGATAATTTTCTATCATTCTTTCTAGATATATATTTAGATTTATCACCCAATTTATTCCAAAACCTTCTTGTAATTCTTTCATCTTCATCTCTATGATCTTATTTCTTTATTCGAGGTCAATTATCCACTATGTGAACAAAGAATCCATATTAAAAAAACTATAAGTGAAGTTTGACTTTAAAATTTTCTATACCACTTATCACATTTTTAGAAAACAAGGATAAAATTTCATAAAGTTTTTTACATACCTCATTTTCAGAGTTAGAGTCAGCAACATCATTTTTATAAGAAATTTATTAGACATTTTTTCTTAGCTACATTGAAAGAGATTTATCTATCAAATTTTTGTACCTTCATAGATGTATCCCTTCTCATTTCATATGTAATAAGGGTACTGTGAAATCATTCAAGGATAATGCTTTTTGATCACTATCTTCTAATAAAGAAACATTAGTATTAAAATTTTATGTAAGAATTATCAAGATATTTTCAACTACAACCGAATATTGTATCCTTTCACCAATACATCTGATAGTGTTGATAATTTCATTTACCCTGGTAAATAAGTCCCCAATAGATTAAAACTCACCCATATCCATATCTTCATACATTATCCTCTATAGTTTTAGTTTAGACTTCTTTACTTTTATATTGAATTTATAAATTTTATTTAACTTATCACATATTAGTTTCATAGTGGAAAACCTTTCACACTTTAGAGTTCACATTCATAAAGGGATGATAACTATGCATTCTTATCCCTTCCATCATTATCAAGATTCTTCTTTTCAAAAGATGTAAGTGGAACATTATCATCAGTAAGAGGAAATAAAAATATTTTAGCTTCAAGAACATAATATCCAATAAATATTTGATGATGAAACATTATATATTTATTGATATGAAAATTATTAATATATAAAATTGGAACACATTTACTGTTGACATGATTCATATTCTCCACCAACTTCTCTTAAAAACTTTAGTAAAGAGTAAATGATGGGAACCTTCTACTCTGATAATACTTGTAATTGACCAGTCAAGATAATTATATCACTGAGAGGGGGAGGGGTGAATCAGTGATATATTTTTCTTTTAATTTCCATCCTTTGTGAAATAACCATTTATTCCAATTAAGTATTTATTTCTCTACTAAAAACAAAACAATCACACATCCATAGGAACACATGAATTTATAGAGTTCGCCACTCAACAAGAGTGTCTACGTCCTTGGAATGGTTTGGAAATAATTCAGTACTACACAATCCACTATAAAACAAGACTTCTATGTGGAATATAATGAGATTGATATTTACTTACACTATTATAGAACTATGATCAATATAATAGTGCATGTCATTCAAGTAGAATGAAATGATATAGAAATGTTTTTTTTAAAAACTTTTTATAATGCCTCTTAATCAATTTTCAAAAATATGTTCATTAAAAAATATTCTTCACTTTATTACCCAACTGTTGGAAAGAACTTCATTTGGACTTTGTATTGATACTCATTTCAATTTCCCAGTCTGATTCCCATGTCTGATTTCTCAATACATAAGTAGAGCTTTGTAAGAATATGGATGAAATAATTTTGAACCACTTCTAATCTGAGTCTGGAAATACCAGTCCAATGATCCATCCCAAAATGATGACTGGGTAAATATGATATTGTTTCTTCTCTATTATTATTCTATCCATATAACTTCTTCAAGAAAACTCAATTCAGAAATTTATTCACCTTTGAACTTCAGAGATTCTCTATCTATAACACATGTGTTAGAAAGTAAAAAAATTACTTTTGCCTTTTATATTCGACCCAAAATAGGTTTCAGTGGGATTCTGAACATGTCTCCTACTCAACTAAATTTTCAAGAAACATAAATTCCCTTTCAATTTTGGATGAATTTGTGTTTTCGTGAATTCTTCACAACCCTTCTTGACACTTCTTGAATCTTATAATACCTTCAAATCTATTATAGCTTATTTAAAAAACTTCAGTATGATTCTAAATATATGTTATTATTTCCTAATAAATTTTTTTCATTAAAATGATTCATACAACTTTCATATACAAAGAAATTGAAAACATAGTTATTTTTATAAAACTTTAGTTTGATTCTAATTTTGATTTTCTATTAGGATTTCTTCATTATGATGATGGAATGTGGCCACTCTTATTTTCTTGACCCACTTAAAAAGAAATCATAACTAAAGAAACCCCAGAATGCTTACCTATACCAATTAGAAAATCAATATTATTATTCTGATTTCTTCATTATGATGATGATAGTAGATTACTTAATACAATGTCTCTAGACCCACATGTCTATAAAAATACTTTCTATAAAATTAGAGTTCTTCTTTCTCTTTACCCACTTATTAAAAAAGCAACCATTAATTCATATTGATGGAAGTGGTTGACTACATCATTGATTGATCTTTATATTTCTTTTTCATTTGAATCTCTAACAACATTACATCTTTTTTTATTAATTGGTTCTATCAACTTCCATGAATAAAATTTTAACTCTAATTATTATGATGGTATACTAAATCTGGTGGGTCAGTATTACCAGTTTTGTCTTCAACAAATTATTTCTTTTCTAAATTTGATATCAATAATTTTTCAATACTGAAATTCATTATATTCTATAATAATGATTCTAAAAAAATTAATTCATTAAAGATTTAAATATTTTGGATTTTGGTCTCACTGAAAATTATATACTTTGGTTTCTCACATTTCACAAAAACCATCAAGCCTTCAATAATATTGATGTCTAGTGATTACACACTGTTGATCTTAGACAAAAAATATTCAACTTCATCAACATCCTTTATTCACAAAATTTATCATATATAAATTAATTCCTTCATTACTTTTATTATGTTGAATAACATATTTACCATAATCTGAATTATACTTGAAAATATTGTATCTACCCAATCTTCCAAAAACATCTTTTTTTCAACCGCTTGAATATGATTGTCTTGAATACGATTTGTAGCACCTTTTCATCGCATTTATTTCATCAAGATAGCATAAAAAGTTTGACACCTTACTTATGATTTGTGGGAAATACAAAAAAAGTCATCAAATTTTTATTAGATCCGTGATGAATTTGATTCTCTTACTCGTTACGATCAGAACCTCATTACAGACCCAAGGTGAGTCAGATTAGCCTTTTCTTCCAAAAACAATTCTTCAAAATATAATGGAAATTCCAAAGTACTTTGAGCCTTATTTATTGAATATGATTGTCAGTATTATTTTTAAACTTTTACAAAGTGAATTGATTTTTCTTCTTTGACAAAAAAGACAACAAACTTGTAAAAGAAACTTCTTGTTACATCTAGAAACCTTCTTCTTCCAACTTGGTCCCAACATGTTATATTATAAAATAGAAAATTATATGTTAGGAAAATTAGTTTTTTTATTATATTTGGAAAATTATTTTTATTTTCAACTATTTTTCATATGTTTAGTCATTGTGTCACTTTTAATTTTGATGGTATAGCTAATTTATAATTTACAAACTTCTAATGTCACCTACTTAAAACATTATAATGTTCCAATTTTGTGAATTTGAAAGCCTATAAATTATAAATTTGGAATATAATCTAAATTAAATTTACAAAATTGACTAAACATGTAAAAAATATCTTAAAATAAATATAATATAAAATAAAACAATTAATGAAATTAAATTTAATGGAATAAAATATTATTGTTTCAAAACATAAATTTTGTACATATTATTATTTTTACATATAAATTATTTTTATATAAATTATTTATTCTTTAATTATTGGTTTCTGAATTTTCTTTTATGTTAATTTAATTTTTATTTATACAATAAATGTTTTAAATTTCATTTATATTTAATATACACTATATTTTATGTACAATTTGTTTTAAAGTGTAAATGTTATGTTTTTAGTAAATAATTTTTTATTCATTTAAATTAATTTTCATCCAATATATCTATGAAATTATTTTTATTTTGAACTATTTTTATATTTTTAGTCTATATGTTATGTTTTATCTAGATTATACTTATAATTTATACTTTATTAGTTTAAAAGTTAAATATTTGAAAATTAATATTTTTTTATGTCTGTAGTAGATGATTTTGAAAGATTATAAAATATAAACAATAAGTACTATATTATTGAAATTTTAAATATTTATTGACCATATAAATAGAAATTGAAAATAAAAAAAATCATAAAATCCTATATTAAGAAAATATAAATGACACAAAACTCATTTGTTCCAAAATATTGATATTTTACATTAAAAAAATTCTAGTATATGATTGTGGAAGCTTATATAATATAAAATATAGATACAATCTAAGTGAAATTTAAAACATTGAATGATCAGTTAAAAAATAATTGAAAATAAAAACAAATTCATAAAAATAGGTAACATAAAAAAATAAAAAAAAAATAAGAAATATCATTTTTTTGAAACATAATGGGATAAGAGTGTTTCTAAAATTATTGGGATATTTTTTCATAGATCTTAGGGGGTGATGATCTTCCATAAAATATAATCATAAAGAACCAAAACATCACATTTTTCAAAGGTATGTAGGGATTTATTGCTCAATATATTGAATAATTTATGTTTTATATCATTTCTCATTTAATGGGTCTTCAAAATGACAACCCTTGGAATTTAGAGGTTCCAAAATCTTCTCTAACCCAGATATAGGGGTTTTATGGTTCGAAGACAACCTCACATGGATGAGGATTATTTTTATTTTGTCTTCCCTTTAGAAGATCATAAATTAAAGGACCGGGAAATGAGATTCATATAGGTGAATCCAATATTTTATAGATTACATGACTATGACCCCCTTTCAATCACGAGTCAATCAAGAATTCAATTTCCCAATTATGGATTCGGATTAAGAGATTAAGGTGGTTTTTTGGCACCCAAAAATCTAGTGGGATGTTTTTTCTATTGTAGTGATCCCTATTAAATTTGATAGAATGATGGAACAGGCCCAATTTGGCCATTTTACCAATGTTTTGGTTGAAAATTACTTTTGTTCTCCACCTATTAACATAATAATTTTTGTGGATGCTGAAAAAACAATTGAATTATATATGGAGGTTAAAAAAAGCATGATTTTTGTGGTTTCTGAAACTATATTGGGAACTCAAATGATGGATTCCATAGGATGAAAATTTGTTTCAATTTCAAGAAACATGTCCATGTTATTAATAATTATAAGTCTAAAAAACCCCTCAACAAGAGTACTAACTAAGTAAATGATCCTCAGGTTTTCTTGCTAGGAAATGATATTCATGTGTAGATAAGGTTAATGTCACCCATAATCAAAGATGGTTTTCCTGTTAGGATATTGTAAAAGATGACTCTATTTATAAAAAGAGGGAGAATTTTGGTACTATTTTTGTTCGAGAAATTGATGGCCAGGTAAAGGTGAAGAATTTTTCCCACCTGAATAAATAATATTATGAGATCAGAGGAGCCATAAATGATGTTAATACTAGTCATGATGCTTTTCAATCTTTTGTTCGGGCTCCAAACCCACTTTCTTTTGATTCTTCTTATACCTCTTCCTATAGACTGGATCCTAAAAAAAGGGTGGCAGACATAACTTTTCATGAGGCAATGCCTATGCTGGACATACATCCTTTAAATCACGATTGTATAGAATTTGATGAACATGTTAAAAGCAATACACCTTTGATAACTGATAAAGAACCTACCTCAGTGGATACTAAGGCTCCATAGGGAATCTCGATCTATATTGTCAGTGTTGTTAGACATAGTGATCATGTTCGTGATAAGGATAGGGACCCAATCAAAGAAAGGAACTTTGGAAATTAAAAAATGGAGTCATTAAGTGAAAACACGCCTACTATGAATAATTCTACTCCTATTTATTTATTTTATATTATTGATCCTATTAATGGGCCTAACTATTATAGGATTTATCTTCAGAGCTAGGGGAGGGATGGTCCCAAAAATCCCCCAAAATAGGAATCTGGAATTTCTATTTGTGGCATGACCCTCAAAGAAGTAAATACTTTTTCATATCCTCCAGATAGATCACCCTCTACTTTTGAATGGTCAGTATTAAAGAAGTATCTTCATAAATATGGCACAACTGGTGAAAATGTGATTGTAGTTGATGTTGTTTCTAATAATTATTGGGATGGTGACAAAGAAGAACCTTGTGAGACTCCTCTTCCAAATCATGAAGAATCTAATCATGTTTCTGAGAGTGATACTGATAGATCACTGGATGCATATGGTCAATGTGATCTTTGGATAAATCCTAAGTAATTAATAAGAGGTAGACACTCTAGAGGTCATGTTGGCCCTTCAAGAAGAGGTGTCAGGTATAAAAAATAGTGAGCATTTGCATTAGTCTTGTGTTTTAATGATGTTGTGTGTGTCACTGGTTCGTTCTCCCATTCTCATCATCTTTGTACTTTGATTTTTCTAAAAAAGATTGAGGGTGTGGGTTGGGTCACCAATTCATACTCAAACTTCTTTTGTATAATTAGACAATATAAAACCTTTGTGATTATTCTTAATTATTACTAAATATTTTGGAATCTATTTTTAACTATATTATTAATTACATTGTGGATTATATTATAATTATGTATTAAAAATTAAATTATCTTGTTTATTAATTATGTTATTAATTATATAATTATTTTAAATTATTAATTAATTAGTAATTAAAAATACTAAATTTTAAATATGTTAATAATTATATTATTAATTTAATCACAAATTAGTTTTATTTATATTATTAAGAATTTTATAAATTTCAAAATTATTAATAACTAATGTTATTAATTAAAAATGTCATAATTAATGATAAAAATAAAGATATAATTTATGAAGTCATTATTAAGAAATTAATAATAACTAATATATTATTTTTATGAATTCATAGAAATTAATTTGTTATATTAATAAATTTTTTAATAATTAACTAATAAATACATAAATCCATAATTTAAACATCAACTATACAGATAAATATATAAAAAAATTTGTTGAAAATAATGTTTTATTAGAGTAAAAAATATTAATAATTATTAACTATAATATTAAGTCAAAAAAGTTACAGGAATAGTTATTATTTAATAATAATAATACCACTAGTTGATGGAGTCTCTGAAGAGGTCTCCTAGAGAGTCCCATGCTTTGGGAGTCTAAAAAGGGTGAAAAAACACTCACAAGCACAAAAGCACCACAATATCCATGAAAAGGTAAGGGGATTGCATGTCGTTGACTTGGAAGATCATTTTTTGGGAATCACTTCCCACAAAGAACCCAACGAATTAGAGAGAATCCAGAGGGAGAATTTATGAAATCATTATGATTAACATTCAAGGTCATATCCCCAGAAAAATGTGTTAGAGGTCAGTTATATTGACCTATAGGATTAGTTTTCTTGAGAATCTAGCTTACAATGCACAATTTTGACAAAGACAAATGAAAAAGAAATTATGAAAGGAAAAGGAAAAGGAAAATGTGGAGCACACAACTGTAAAACTCACCCCCACATCATAATAAAAATACTAAATAACTGGCATTTATGATTTAATCTGATCATCCATTCCAAATATGGAACATGTATAAATCTGCACCTAGAATCTCTCTAAATCGTATAGGGCATCGATCATTTCACCAATTGAGAATTATTTTTATAACTCTTTCATTTCCATTAATTCCTTGATTTAGTGTTGGATTTGGTCAATGAAAATAAAGAGAAATTCATTATGTCCCTTCCATATCTTGAGTTCTTAAAAAAAGTGTTTTCCTCCACGATGAAGTCAATAAGATGTGTCATTTCTAGATGCTTTATGTATCTAGAGTTTATAAAGGCTAGAAACTTATATCCTAAAACAAATATAAAATATTTATTTGTTGGTTTTGAATTAATAAAATAAACACTATGTTTGATTTGGATACATTCATAATAGATCTTATTCAAACTAAACTCTATCCAATCATTATTGCTAAAATTAGATTATTCAAATGCTTTCTAGATATGTCGTTTAGTCTAGTTTCCTTGGTACAAGTTCCATAGAACAATTAATATGTCTACTCATCTAATCAGTTTGATATGTGTAACCAACCATAGAAAACATAAATATTAATTATTTATAAATTTAATCAACATATGTGGAACCCAATTGAATTTAGAATTTAACTTCACGAATCTCTAGAATTATATTGGTCACATTCTAAAAACTTTCTAAAATTGAATGAACTCCACTGGTTCTAATACCACTTTTGGTATATGGAGCATCAAAATCCTTATTCCTAAAATTCTATTAAACCTTTTTTGGACTGAATATTCTTCCATACCAATTTATTGGATCTTTTTACTTTATCAAGAAGACTAGAAACTTCTACATTTGGCCAGATCCCTTAAAAAACTGGTCATATTAATCATATCCCAATCAATCAAATTATTATCATACATAATTTCTTAAGATTCCTTAAGCATGTCTAGAAATTCAAACCTTGTTTGAATATCCGATAATCCTTATTTTTTATATTAGATTATTGATAGGTGTGGATTTATTCCATGAAATATTTAGAATCCTATACAAATATTTCCATATTTTCTTTGCTGAATTGGTATTTTTATCTGGATCATCATCTGAACTCTTTTGTTCCTACTGAATATTTTTTCAAAGTAGTTTATTCTGATCCTTCTATGAGTTTCAAGTTATTTTTCTACTTGATTATCCCATCTTTTAGAAATATCATTCTCTTTTCTTTTTGATCTCCCATTTGTTTCTACATTCTGGAATATCTCAGCCTTCCTATTTCTCAGATTTTTGGCACATTGATTGTTTTAATGGATGTTCTAACCACCTAAAAGTAATTTAATATGTATTTTATCCTTATTCATGTTGTCTAGGGATCTCTTTAAAATATTTAGTAAATTTTTAGCCTTTCTAAGTGAGGAACCTATGATTTCTAATATTTCAACCTTGTTGGATGATGATCCCTTCTTCTGAAGTGGAATCTCTATTAGAATCCCTTTTCCATTCTCAAGTTTGGAATTTATTTCCTTCATAACTAGGATTTTTTTCAAAAAAAATATTATCAATGATAATGGAAAATATCATTGACATTCTACCTTCTACCATTGAATATGATGTTGTCAATGTATCGTGTCTGTGTATTTAGAATAAAATTATGTTTTCTATTAATATTTTATCTATTAAATTTATAGTATTGAAATTAATTCAATAAAAGTCATGCCTATGTAAACCTTTTTAATTTAACTTATCATGAAATTATTTATATAAGAACTGTCTGTTCTTATAGTAAAAGGTTTTCCCAAGAAAATCTCCTTAGACCTAATTATTTTAAGGACTGTAAGAAATTCTATTTCATAGGCAAGATAAATCTTCTCTTCCTTATTAAAGCATCCACTATAGTATCTATTGATACATTCATTATGGTTTTTAATTATCTTTAGTATAAAACCCCATATTGGATCTGATTCATCGGTTTCGAAGATAATTTTTTTTCACTCCCATCCAGATGCTCCAATTTTGGGAGGTTCTTATATTTTTTTTCTTAAAAATTCTAATTACTTAATAATCTTATTTACCCCAATTCCAGGGTACCTTACTAGAAATATTTCTCTTTATAAGAACTGATATTTTTCTATAAATCTCTAAAGAATGTATATACGGTTAAATTGATAACAATCAAGATAGGTATAGATAATACTATATAAATATTGATAAGTAGAGAGAAATGGTTGGATTTAAAGTTCTGAGGATTAATAAAGAATAGGAATTGGATAAGATAAATGATTATTTATCATAAAATTGTCCATAAAACCCTCTAGAACTATGGATGAAGGCAATTATAGATGCTACAATCACTGTTAAATATCATAGTACAATGTTCAAAATTAAGGTAATTACTTATCCAGAAGAGGGTGTTAAGAAAATTGAGAAACAAATTCCAAAACTAATGAGTCTTGTATTAATTAGTCATAGTGAAAGACCTCACCAGAGTGAGACATTTATGGTAATGGATCATGAAAAAAATATCATGGTAAGGACAGAATGGTAATTGATTATCGTGATCCTAATTGTGACAAAAAGTATGATGGATACCATATTCTTAATCAGTAATCATTAATAAGTATGATTATGAATTAAAGGCCAATGATATATTTTAAGTTTGATATGATGTCGAGATATTAGCAGATAAAGATCAAGTAGGAGGCTATACCACTAGAAACATTTACAATGCCAGTTAGATTTTTGGAATGGCTAGTCATGACATTTGGACTCAAGAATTCCTTAGGCATATTCCATTGGATAATGGAATAGTGATTATTGAGATTATCATAGTTTGTGGTTATCTATATTTATTATGTCGTCGTATTTAATAAAAATATAGAAGAGTGTATAGGAAATTTATAGAAGGTGGATAAAGTGTTCATAATAGAAGGGATGAAACATTGAAAAAGATAGATAATTTAGATGCAACCAAAGATACAATTCTTGTGATTTAATATCTAATGAATTAGAGAGAATGTTCAACCACATATTGCATTGAAATTTGAAACTCTCCCTGATGATCTTATAGATTATAGGAAGATACCGGTTTTTCTGGTCATACTAAATAATTACAGAGCATACATTAGATATTTTTTGAAAATATCAGTTCCAATACAAAGAAAGGTGTCCAGTAAGGTACTCTTGAATTGAAAAAAATAAGATTTTGATGTAATCAAATTTTTGATTAAAAAAAACTCTGAACCTCACAAAATTTGAGTATCTAAAAGTGAGTGAAGATAAAATTATCCTAGAAACTGATTCATCAGAATTAAGATGGGGATGTATCATAAAGATAAGGAAAACCCATAATGAAAGTATTAGTATATAATATAGTTCATGATTTAATAAGGAAGAGAAAAATTATCCTAACCATTAAAAAGAATTACTGACTATCCCTAATGAAATTAGGGCTATCATTATTTTCATAGAAATTCTATTTACAATAATAATAGGTAGATCTTATGAAAATAATTTCATGAAAATAAAATTAAAATGGTTTACCCAAGGATGAATTGTACAAAATTAATTGAAATTCTATAAATTTATGTTATAAAATAATAAACAAAAAGACAATGTTATTAAAGATGTACTAATATGCTAGTTTGGATCCTGTAGATGCAATGAAAGAAGGTTGGAAATCATGGAGATGTACCATTTTCATTGATAATAATTGTGTGTCATAATTTATAGTTATTAAGGAAGTGAATGACAAAGTTGTGAAAAAAAGCATTCTAGATGAGAATCTCCTTCAGAAGTAAGGATCTTCATCTAGTAAGGTTGAAAGATATGAAATCATAGGTTCTTCAGTAAGAAAGATTAAAAAACTATAAAATGATTCAAATAGACCCTAGACATAATTTATATTGATAAAATCCATATTTAATGTTTTTATGGGGTTAGAAAGTCTATTACAACACCCAATGTGAAGAAAATCAGAGAAATGGGAAGGCTTGGATGAAACAACAGGTATAAATAGATGGGAGATCAAAAGGAAAAGAGAATAATGTTTCTGAAATCTAGGATGATCATGTAGTAGTATATCTTGAAATGAAGAAAAAGGTTTAAAAATAATTCCATTTACAAAATGTTTATTAAGAACAAAGAGAGTTTGGATGACGAGCGTGATGAGGAGCCCAATCCAATTAATGAAATATGAAAATATTTGTAGAGGATTCCACACAATTCAATTAATAAATCCATACCTTTCTATAATAAAATTTTAAAAAATAAGGATGATCAGATATTCAAATGAGGTTTGAACCATGTTCTAGAAATTCTTGAGGAATCCAAAGATCATATAGATGATTATAATAATCATGACCTGGATATGATCAGTATGATCACTTCCAAAGATATCTTGCTTAAGGTCCATGTTTCAGGTCTTCTTGATAAAGTATAAAAGATCAAATAAATAGGTGTAGAAGAGTATCATATCCTAAAAAGGTTTTGTAGAATCTATGGATGAAGGATTTCAAGCTCTATATTCTAGATATGAATTGGAACAATAAGAGTTCATTGAATGCTCGGATGATTTCAGAATTAGGGTAGTATAATACTTTGGATTTAAATAGATAAATTTCAAATTCAATTGGGTACTACAAATCATATTAATGGTCTAAATATTCATTTCCAACTTTTCAATTATGGGTTTACAATATCAAACCTATCAGACCTGCATATAGATTAATTTTTCTATAGAACTTGTACCCAAGGTAATAGACTAAAAGGAATTTCCATAAATCATATCGTCGAGTCATAGTTTAGAAATGAATATTAGCTAGAGTCTAGTTTGAATAATACCTTTTATGAATGTATCCAAATCCCATTGAGTGTTTATCTTATTAAATCCATATCATTATTTAAATCTTTTATATTCTTTATAGGATAAAATGTGCTATAATCGATTAGCTCTAGAGACATGCATCATCCAAAGATGACATAACTGATAAACTTCATGGTGGATAACGACACAATTCTTGAAGAACTCATGACATGGAAGGGACAAAACAAGATATATTTATTTTCAAAGATGAAATCCAATGAACCATAAAATAATTTATGGAAATGAAATATCCAGGAAAACAAGTCTTAGTTGGCGAATTGATAAATTCCTTATATTATTTGGAGCGATTCTAGGTGTTGATCCAGATACACATCATATATAACATAGATGATCAGATCAAATATAACATGTCAATTATATAGTTTTTTTATTATGAAGTGTGTGGTGGAAGTTTCACGATTGTGTATTCAACCTTTTCCTTTTCCTTTTCGTTTTTGTTTTTTTCGTTTTCATTTGTATATGTTAAAAGTGTACATTGTAAGTCAGATTATCAGGAAATCTAAGACTAGAGTTCTATATAAGGGAACAATGAACTATTTGTTCGGGGATATTATCTTGAATAAAAATTAGAGTGATTTAATAAATTATCTCTCTTCATAATTTATAATCATTTATGTTAGTTTTGTGATGTGATTCCCAAGAAATGATCCCACAAGTTAACAACAAGTAATTCCCTCATCCTTTTCATTGATATTGTTTTCCTGCTATACATGGAAGTGTTTTTATGGATTTTTTTTGAATCCTAAAGTGTGGGACTCCCCAAGATAAATAATTAGAGATTACATCCATAACCTAGTGGTATAAGAGGGTGGAAACGACATCAGAAAAATTGTTCACTTTGAGGGTGATATTATGGGTGGCGATGAGGTTTTGTAAAAGAGACCTTAGGAAAGTGATGCTTACCTTGAGGATGATATTATGGGTGATGGGGGGAATTATAGCATCATGTATGAAGATAGTGGGTAATGAGAAATGAATTTCATGATGGGTGATGACAAGTTAGTGTCGGTGGTTGAATACATAACATAGAAATGAAGATCCCTAATTGGTAGAGTATGGAGGCTTGAATTAGAGGATGACAATTGAGGCCTGCACAGGGCACATACACACATGGGCATAGGAGCCGGTATGAAGACGATATATGAGATGAATTTCATGTGGGCCTATGTGATATATTTTATGGGGTCCTTCAAGAAGATATTTTGGGTCTATTATGGGTTATTGAGGCCATTACCTATGGCCTAAGAAGACTTTTATCTATGGGGTTTTGAACAACTTAGAAAATGGTTGGGGTCTTCAGGCCTCTATAACTTATAACAAAAGTATATATACTTGGGTTCTCATCACATCGTGGAGTTGGGGGCCAATGAGATACTCAGTATAAGGATAGTGTTGGCTATGAGTGTGTTTAGTTGTAATTTTTCGTCTAATATATAGAATAAATTATAGTGAATAATATTTAGATTATTAATTAATACTAATTATTTTTAAAAGTAAAATTAATTATATTATTAATTACTTTATTTATTTTTAGTATTATAAATTATTATAAATTATATTTTTTTATTATATAGATTATTAATTGAATCATTTAAAAATATTAATGGAATTATTTGTAATCATTAGTATAGATTTATTAGTTAATATTCATTACATTATTAGATAATACTTATTTCTTAAAATTATGTTACGATTAATAAGTTATTATCATTAATTTTTTATTATAAATAATATATTATTAATTAAATAAGGAATATTTTTTAATAATCCCACATTGAAAATTTAGAAATGTTTTCAAAGAAAACATCCTTTTAATATGAGATCTTTTGTATGATTTTATGTAATTATTTTCTAATACATTTGTTAAGGTAATTATAAATATAAAATCTATTAAATACTATTTTTTAGTGTATATACATATATAAAACAAAAATATATATATATAAAGATTTTAAAAAAATAGGATGGAGGGTGATGTCCAAGAAATTATTTCATTAGAAGGATCTTAAAAAAGGTGCTATCTGAGACAACACTCACCCTTTTAATTAAAACCCCTCAATTTCATTGGTAGATTGTGATGTAGTTTTCAAATATACTTATTAGAGGATTTTTTTTTCTAATATTTCAAAATTTTCCTTGAATTTAGAGATTTAATAAAAGATTCAAAATGATGTATGATATCTTTTTTTCTGCTGACCATTTTATTGTTTATTAATATATGTTATCATTGATCCTAAGATTATACATCTATATGTGTAAAAAATATTTCTAGGAGGATAAGGATCATCTCTAGTTATGATTTTCATTGGGTATTCTAGTACAATATTTGGATGGGGACATGTGTCTATGGTTATTCCCAATCATTTGATCGATGTGCTAGGGGGTATGTTGAATATTTGAATTTGGGGATGAGTTTTCCATTTTCACATTAACACCATCATGTGACACATGATTCACCCTCAAGATAATTTTTGTGATTATTCTTTTCCTACCATGAAGGTAACAATTATTCCTCTGGAAAATTTACGAACTACTACACTCCCCTAACATTCGGAAAACGAGGGTGCATTCTTGTTTCCATCAATTTAAGTAATTATTGAACATGTACTAATTAATAAAGGCACTTCTATGTTTTCCAAAAATTTAAAGTATTCTATTTTTCATTTTGTAGTAGTAAAATATTTATTAATATACTACTATGTTTCTCTCACCCAACCCTCTATAACTATATAACATAAAAACTAATGAAAAAATAAGGTAAGTTATCTATTTTAAGTGAAATGAGGAGTGAAATTACAATTGGAATTATTATTATCATTATCAATGAAAGTAACAGTGTCATTAGAAACTATCACCAATATTTAATTATTTTTATATTTTATGAATAATGTATTTTAAAATTTATTAAAACAACAATGAATTTCCATCACTCTCTGATGTTCCAGTAGAAACTCACCTCTTTTAACGACTAAAAACTGGACTTTGATTTTTGAAATACACAAAAATAATGTTTAATACATACCACTGAAATTTTATAATCTTGAGAGGGTAGTTGATATTATTCTTCCAAAAGGGGTCTTCTACAAAATTCAAAATTAAATTTCAGATATCATATACTTGGATGTTCTAGTGGGAAGTGGGGGTGTAATTTCGGCCCGACCTAGCTCGGATAGGGTTCGGCCGGGTCGGGCCTACCATGAAAAAGTCACACCGCTTACCACTATTCGGGTCTAGCCGAGCCGGCCTGAACAACCCCATGATGCGGCCAGAGCCCGGCTACGGTCCGCCCTAAACATTCGGGTCAGGTCGGGATTTTCGGGTCGAGACGAGCTTTTTCAAGTCGGACCATGGTGGGATTCTTTTATTTTCAAAATAATTGTTTGTTTTAAATCTTTTTTAAAACGTTTTTACATAAACAGTTTTTTAACATTTATTTAAAACGTTTCTTTACATTTATTTTTAAAAGCACATTTTTGGTAAAAACGTTTTTTTATTTTTTATTAACATTTTACAATGGGTAGATATATATTTTTGTCTAAATAGAATTAAATATTGTGAATATATATGTAACATCCCAGGTAAATGAAGAATAAAGATTTTTCATATTTATTAATATTTACTAATTAAATATTAATTTTACTTTAAAGGAGTTGCTATGTTCGATTGTGTACTCGATATGCAACGATGAGTTTCTTTGAAAACTTACATTGCACACTAGTAATATAATAATATTATTTTAAATGGCAGTTAACATGTAGCTGTTGTATTGGCGGGAATAGATAGAAATACCTAAAATATGATTATATATGTTTTTTTAAATGTTTTTACATTTATCCAATAAAAGATAAAGAATTAAAATATGGAAAGAATTCAATTTTAGGCATTTATACCCTAATTTTTACTAAACGTTCACTTATCACCTTTTGGTGGCGAACCGTCATTAAATATAGTTTTGATCACTCTTATACATTCTATTGAACCAAATATAACTATTTTTTGGAATTGGGACATCCAAATTTACTTTGTGTAAATTTTTTTAATTTTTCCGATAAAGTTCATTTTTTTAATGAATAGTGTAAAATGTTGTATTTTAATTCAAAACCTATTTTTAATCTAATTTATTAAGATGATTAGATAATATTTTGAATTGGTTTTTAAGTGAAATTATAATATATTTTTGCGATTTAATCTAATAGTGGTCGTTGGAATTAATTTCACTTTGAAATCGGACTTAAACTAGTGTCAATCTTTTGATACTTATTGTTTCATAAAAACACGTTATTTGTCATGACAGCAGGAATTAATTATTAAATTAATTAATGTGACTTATATGTTTTGAATTTTGTAAAATAGACTTCATTTTTTAATTCGGAATATAAAATATAGCTTAGGGTGAATTTTTCGTATTTTTCTGAAAAACTTCAATTTTTGATGAATAGTGAAACCACTAAGTGGTAGTTAAAGAAACTGATTTTTCGTTTAAATGAAACTTTTTCACTTCTGTGATTTGATTTTCAAAAAACCGACATACATGGTTGTCATTAAAAAGTAAAATGTTGTTCAATAAGATTAAAATAATTTTTTGGTCAATAGTAACTTTTAAGTTCTTAATCACGATTAGAGGTAATTAGTGTAGTTTAAGGTAAAAATAATGTTTTAATAATATGAGATGAGCTTGAAACATGTCCTACCCTCATTTGATGTGTCATGGCCGATCAATAAAATCCATGGGTCAACTTGGGGACCCCATGGAGCCACTTTGGTTGGGAAATGACATAAATAACTTTTTATTTAATGTTAAAGTAAAAATGACACAAACATGAGATGTTTTACTAAAACACTTTTTACATGGGGTTGTACAAGTCAGGTTTTTGACTATAAATATTCATTAGATATATAAAAATATTTAATACATCATGATATTTTTTTTTAAATTTTTAGACATTAAATAAATTAAATTATTTATGACATCATGATGATGCAATGATTACCTCATTAATAAAGGATTTAAATAAAATGGAAAGATAATGTAAAATCTATGACCTAAACATGTCCAAAACCTATTGTATGGGTGGATTATGAACCCTTATCACCTTATCCTCGAAACAAATCAATGTGGGGCCATTAAAATCCGAAACTCATTCTAAAATAATGTAACATTTTCTTACATTCCAAGAGTGCCCCTCCTCTCCTCTTATAAAAGGCCCCCAACTCTACCTCTTTACGCACACTACCAAAGCCTTTGGCTCAGCCAACCCCTGACCATTTTGTCTCTCCACTTCCCTATATTACTCCTTGAAGCCTCACTTTGGGAAGAAGTCTTCCCAAGGAAGCCTTTGAGCTCAAACCAAAGGGAGTTACATGATTTTAAGGTAATGTCTTCACTTGAGTCCTTTTGTTTTATTTTGCTTCTCCAACCCCATAAAATCTTTTAATTCATTTATTTTGTAAAAAATCCAGTGTCATCAATATACTAGGATGTTTTTATAAGAAGGATTAGATCTACAATTACACACACCTACATATAATGGTTAATGAACATACTGTTTCCGTGGATGGCGAATTTCGGCCTCCCGAAACGATGATTGTTCAACATTCTTTTAACACCTTCATAGGTGTCCATTAAGATGAAACTATATTTATATATGATATATAATATGTTTATATTTTCCTTATGCTTCTGTATTTTTCATTTTGGGCATACCTTTATGGTTTCCATTATGGGTAAACGCGATATCTTCATTTAAGGCAGTGCGGACTACCGCCCCCTCAAAGTGATGTGATTCGTTAATGCCATAGGTGGGACATGTAAAGGATGTATTTAAAGTTATTATATATGATGTTATAATGGAGTTATAATATACCTATATATCATTATTATTCCATTCCATAAAAATATGAAATATAAATGAAAGTAGCGTTCATGCGTACGTACGGCTTACCGTCTCCATGAACAGTGCATTTCATTTCTTATCCCCAAATGTAATGTACTATTATAAGTACATGTATATAATGGATATATATGATGAATGATACATCTAAATGATGAATATAATTCTGGAATGAAAATATACATACCTCTCATTTAGTTTTAATTCCATTAATATGAAAAAGAAATGAAAGTAGCGTTCATGCGTACGTACAACTTACCGTCTCCATGAACGATGAATTTTATTTATTATCTCTAAATGATTATGTAATATTATAAATACATTTATATTCTGGATATATATGATATATATGATATCCAAATTAGGAATGTCATTCTGGATATAAAGAACCTTTGACCACAGGAATGCCATGTAATTGTAAGAAGTCCACTTTCGACTTAAGAACCAAATATCGACAAAACAAACATTATTAACTTAAATGGTTACATAATGTTTATAACATAAAAATAAGTGATATAAAAGGAATAATGAACTTTAAAAAGGTTCTTAAGAAAATAGAAATTAACTCATGTTTATTATTCAGGACGTTAAAGAACGATCGAGTCAAGTCGGACCCGAGGTAAGGGACTTCGTCTCAATCTCCTTTCATTGAGGCATATTTTATTTTATACACAACTTTCTTTTATACAGTGTATAAACCCCTTTTACTTTTACTTTTATACAAAAGGAATCTTTTTGTACGAAGCGTTTTACTAAATGACAAAAAGTAATGTTTTTTTAACGTACGTGGTGACAACGACCTTTTCCGCCGCCGCGAGTATTATTTGTTCTTTGGCTTCCTCAACAAGCCGTAATGTTTTTAAAATAAAATAAATACCATAAACACTTTTATGTATTTTGGTATTGAAAATGTTTTTGATAAAGGATTCTATTATGTCAATATATTTAAATGATATATTGTGATTGAAATGTGGAAATGTTATCATTCCTTTATATTGGTTTTATGTTTTATGATTTTATATTGGTACATGGACATTTGACGGGTGGTTACGTGATAAACCATATGACGGGTGGTGTCATGAATACCAGGACGGGTGGTTACGTTATAACCTCCAATGCATTGGGTATGGAAGTTGGCCGTATGGCTATTCCATTATGTGATATGTGTGGAAGTAGACCGTATGGTTATTCTACTTAAGTATTTTTATGTCCCAAGTTACCTTCATATGTTATATGTTCTTTATATGGGTTTTATGGTAATCCTTTGGCTACAAAAGGGTAAGTAATGATATTTTATTCAGTGAAGAGTTTTTACTACTTCATGAAGGTGAAGGTATTACTTTGATAAAGTATACATGGTTTACGTGATGTTTGAAAAACAAACAGTTTTCATTCTTTGTGTATCCCTTACTGAGCATTTTATGCTCACCCCAAGTTTATTTTGAAATTTTTTTCACAGGACTTAATGTGGAATAGGGTCAAGGACGGGATCAAGGGAAAGTCATGCTATATAAAACATGGAACTATACATGTCTCTTTTTAAGAGTTTTTTTCATTTTATGGAAATATAGTAGAAGTGTCTACTTTGTAATCTTTTGAGATGTAATAAGTTATCTCCTAATTATCTAAAACTCTAAACCTGAAAAGATCCTCAATGTGAATTATTCATTTAATTCAATATTAAGAGATGTTTAGGGCTGGGGCCTTATAATTGGTATCAGAGGTCGGTTTAGACAACTTTAGGAGATAGAAAATTGTTAAATTATAAGTTAATTTATGGTATAAATGAAACGATATAGCATTTAAAGATTACCATGTTGCTTTGCCTAAGATATTTCTATGTTCAGAATGGTTTTCCGCAGAGGAAACAAAGCAGCTATGTTGGGACAACATCAGGAGAAAGACAACCTTCCAAATCAGGGACCTGAGATGGTCAGAATTGGAACTGAATAGTTTGTTGCAGTGATGACACAGTTGACTCCGGCTATAAATGGTGGTGGTATCCATGCACGAGATCAGCCAGATCAACCGCAGAGGAACATGTCAGTGGTGGAAAATTTCATGAGGCAACATCCCCCATCATTCAAAGGATCATCTGACAAGATGAAGGGTGGATTAATGAACTGGAGAAGATTATTGATGTCATGGGGTGTTCAGAACATCAAAAGGTTAGTCTTTCTATTTACCGTTTTGAAGGTGAAGCTGATAAGTGGTGGTCTATGGTGAAAAATATTAGGGATGGTGATGTGATTGATGGTCTTCACTGGGACTAATTCAAAGGTATGTTTCTTGAGAAATATTTTCCTAAGGTGGTTCATCTTAGGATGGAAAAACAGTTCTTAGAATTGAGACAGGAGGATGACTCAGTGGCTACTTATGAAGCAAAGTTCACTCGATTAGAAAGGTATTCTCCAAACTTCATACGAGATCTTGATAGTAAAATGAACCATTTTTACTCAGGGTTAAATCCAAAGTATCGAAGGGATTTATCTTCTTGTGAGTTCAAAAGTTTTGAAAAACTTGTTCGATGTGCGGAGAAGGTGGAAATGGAGTTTGTCGATGATCAGGTGTTCTATGACAAACAACAGAATAAGAGGTCCAGTTGGCAGGCAAAGGGGAAGAATTCATCAAAGAAGCAAGGAGGTAAGAAAACCAAATATCCATCCTATGAGAAGTGTGGTAAAATGCATCCTGGAGAATGTTTATCCAAGTCTGGTAAGTTCTTTCGGTGTGGTAAGTCCGGTAATATTGCTCGTAACTATAAGGAAGATGATCGAGCAGGAAATGAAAAGCCAACAGTAATATGTTTTAAGTGTAATGAAATGGGTCATTATGAAAATTAGTGTCCAACGAAGAACTCAACTGGGGGAAAGCATCCAGACTACAAGCAGAAAGGGGTGGTGAAATTTTTTGCAACAACTTCAGCAGATGTTGGGCCATCGAATGAAGTGGTATCAGGTACACTGTTTGTTTGTTCAGATTATGCCAATGTGTTGTTTGATTCAGGGTCTATACACTCTTTTATTTCTGAGAAATTTTCTAGTAAATTGGAAATTCCATCTCAAGATATGAACCCTGAACTTATGGTAAAAACACCCGGAGGGAACATTGACACAAAAAAAGAATTATAAGAACCTTCCTATCCTTGTGTGTGGAAAGAATATACCAGCAAACCTTACTGTTTTGCCTCTGGTAGAGTTTTATGTTATTTTGGGCATGGATTGGCTTTCTGTTTATCATGCTAAGATTGACTGCAGAGCTAAAATGGTTTATTTTCAGAAAGATTTTCAGTTTGTGTACAAGAATGAACCCTTGATTTTGATAACATATCAGGAAGTTGAGAAACTAGTAAAAGATGGAAATGAATGTTACCTTGCACATATTGTAGAAAATAAAGGAACTATTCAGATTAATGACGTGCCAGTGGTAAATGAGTATCTTGATGTTTTTCCTGATGAGTTTCCTGGTATTATCCATGATCGGGAAGTTGAATTTACTGTTGACTTAGTTCCTAATTCTAAGAAAATTTCCAAACCCCCTTATCGAATGGCTCAAGTTGAACATTTAGAGTTAAAGAAACAATTGCAAGAGTTATTAGATAAAGGTTTCATTCGACCTAGCACATCACCATGGGGTGCTCCTGTCTTGTTTGTTAAAAAGAAAGATGGATCAATGAGACTTTGAATTGATTATAGAGCCTTGAATAATATTACTGTTAAGAAAAAGTATCATTTGCCTCATATCGATGATTTGTTTGGTCAACTCTAGGGAGCTCAGTATTTTTCGAAGATTGACTTGAGGTCGGGGTGCCATCACTTGAAAGTAAAAGAAGCAGACATTTTGAAGACTGCGTTCCATACTAGATATGGCCATTATGAATTTGTAGTTATACCTTTTGGGTTAACCAATGCACCTGCTGTATTCATGGACCTTATGAATGTAATTTTCCATGAGTTCTTGGATAAGTTTGTGGTTGTTTTCATCGATGATATTTTTGTGTTTTCTAAAAGTAAAGAGGAGCATGAAAGTCATTTAATGGTTATCTTTCAAACCATAAATGAAAAGAAACTATATGGAAAATTCAGCAAGTGTGAGTTTTGGTTACAACAAATTTCTTTCCTGGGTCACATTGTTTCAAAAGATGGCATAACTGTTGATCCTACTAAAACAAAAGTTGTTGAAGAATTTCCAAGACCCAAAAATGTAACCGAGATCCGTAGTTTTCTTGGTTTGGAAGGTTACTAGCAAAAGTTTGTTGAAAATTTTTCACGGTTATCTAGTCCAATGGATAAGCTAACTCGGAAGGGTGTTATGTTTATCTGGAAAAAAGAATGTGATGATTGTTTTCAGGAGTTGAAAAGAAGATTGGTGAATGCTCCAATTTTGGCACTTCCTTCTAAGAATGGTGAGTTTGTTATCTACAGTGATGCTTCATTGAAAGGACTTGGTTTTGTCCTAATGTAGAATGATCAGGTAATTGCTTATGCTTCACGTCAGTTGAAAACTCATGAGGTAAATTACCCTACACATGATTTGGAATTAGCTGCTGTTGCCTTTGCATTAAAATTTTGGTGGCATCATTTGTATGGAGTAAAGTGTGAAATATATACTGATCACAAAAGTTTAAAGTATATATTTAGTCAGAAAGAAATGAACATGAGACAGAGGAGATGGCTGGAATTAATCAAGGATTATGATTGTACAATTTACTACCATTCGGGATAAGCAAATAAAGTGGCTGGTGCTTTGAGTCGAAAAAGTAATGCTTCATTAACCATGCTACGTTTGGAACGAGATCCTTTGGTTTTTGATTTGATGAACTTTGGCATAGAAGTTGTTGGTGCAGGATGTCCTTCTGTTTTGTTTCAGGTATCAGTGAGATCATCTCTATCCGACAGAATCAAGAAAGCACAGAATCAAGACAGTGAGTTGCAGAAAAAGGTAGAGCTAGTTCAGAAAGGTAAGTTGCATGAATTCAACATTGATAGTGATTGTGTTTTAAGATTTGGGAAGATATTGTGTGTGCCTTGTGATTCACAGTTGAAGAGAGAGTTGTTATGTGAAGCACATAGTTCTCCGTTTTCAGTTCATCCTGGCAGTACTAAGATGTACAAAGATCTGCGGGAATATTACTGGTGGGATGGAATTAAAAGAGATATTGCTGATTTTACTGTGAAGTGTTTGACTTGTCAGCAGGTTAAAACAGAGCGACAATTACCGAAAGGGATGCTTCAGCCTCTACCAGTGCCAGAGTGGAAATGGGAGAATATATCCATGGACTTTGTTGGGGGATTACCGAAGAAATCTCGAGGTAATAATGCAATCTGGGTTATTATTGATCTCTTGACTAAATCTGCTCATTTTTTTCCTACACGAGATAATTTTTTCCTATATCGACTTTCCCATTTGTATATTAAATAGATAGTTAGGTTACATGGATTTCCTCTCTCTATTGTATCTAACCGTGATCCTAGGTTTACTTCTAACTTTTGGAAAGGCCTTCAGAAGTCGTTGGGTACTGAATTAAATTTTAGTATTGCTTTTCATCCACAATCAGATGGGCAGTCAGAACGAACAATTCAGACCTTGTAGGATATGCTACGAGCTTGTTCTATGGATTATCAGGGAGGTTGGGACCAACATATTTCTTTGGTTGAGTTTTCTTATAATAACATTTTTCATTCCAGTATACAGATGGCACCATTTGAGGCATTATATGGGAAGCGGTGTCGAACTCCAGTATTTTGGGATAAAGTGGGTGAAAGGAAGCTGATGGGACCAGAATTGGTAGAAGAGATGGCAGAAAAAGTTCAGTTGATTCAGAAACACATGAGGACAGCTCAGAGAAGGTAGAAGAGTTATGCGTATAACCGGAGGAAGGATTTATCTTTCAAGGTAGGTGATCATGTTTTTCTCAAGGTTTCTGCATGGAAAAGTGTGATGCGATTTGGTTAGAAAGGAAAGCTGAGTCCAAGGTTCATTGGACCATATGAAATTATGGAGAGAGTTGGATCAGTTGCATATAGAGTGGCATTACCTCCGAGTTTATCTCAGGTACACAATTTTTTTCATGTTTCGATGTTGAGGAAGTATATGCTAGATTAATCTCTTGTTTTGAGTCCATAGGTAGTTCAGTTGGAAGAGAATCTATCTTATGAAGAATAACCAGTCCAGATTCTTGACCGAAGAGAGAAAGTGTTGAGAAATAAGGTAATTCTCCAGGTAAAGGTTTTGTGGAAAAACCATATGGTTGAAGAGGCAACGTGGGAATTTGAAAATTCTATGAGGGATAAATACCCCCACTTATTTTGATAAGTGAATAAAATTGCGAGGACGCAATTCCCAAAAGGGGGGAAGGATGTAACATCCCAGGTAAATGAAGAATAAATATTTTTCATATTTATTAATATTTACGAATTAAATATTAATTTTACTTTAAAGGGGTTGCTATGTTCGATTGCGTACTCGATACGCAACGATGAGTTTCTTTGAAAACTTACGTTGCACACTAGTAATATAATAATATTATTTTAAATGGTAGTTAACATGTAGCCGTTGTATTGGCGGGAATGGATATAAATAACTAAAATATGATTATATATGTTTTTTAAATGTTTTTACATTTATCCAATAAAAGATAAATGCTTAAAATACAGAAAGAATTCAATTTTAGGCATTTATACCATAATTTTCACTAAAGGTTCACTTATCACCTTTTGATGGCGAACCGTCATTAAATATAGTTTTGATCACTCTTATACATTATATTGGACCAAATATAACTCTTTTTTAGAATCGGGACATCAAAATTTACTTTGTGTAAATTTTTGGTATTTTTCTGATAAAGTTCATTTTTTTAAGGAATAGTGTAAAATGTGGTATTTTAATTCAAAACCTCTTTTTAATCTAATTTATTAAGATGATTAGATAATATTTTGAATTGTTTTTTAAGTTCAATTAGAATATATTTTTACTATTTAATCCAATAGTGGTCGTTGGAATTAATTTCACTTTGAAATCGGACTTAAACTAGTGTCAATCTTTTGATACTTATTATTTCATAAAAACACACTATTTGTCATGGCAAAGGGAATTAATTATTAAATTAATTAATGTGACTTATATGTTTTTAATTTTGTAAAATAGACTTCATTTTTTAATTCGGAATATCAAATATAGCTTAGGGAGAATTTTTGGTATTTTTCTGAAAAAGTTCAATTTTTGGTGTATAGTGAAACCACTAAGTGGTAGTTAAAGAAACTGATTTTTCATTTAAATGAAACTTTTTCACTTCTGTGATTTGATATTCAAAAATCTGACATACATGGTCATCATTAATAAGTAAAATGTGGTTCAATAAGATTAAAATAATTTTTTGGTGAATAGTAACTTTTATGTTCTTAATCGCAGTTAGAGGTAATTAGTGTAGTTTAAGGTAAAAATAATGTTTTAATAATTTGAGATGAGCTTGACACATGTCCTACCCTCATTGGATGTGTCATGGCCGACCAAGAAAATCCATGGGTCAACTTGGGGACTCCATGGAGCCACTTTGGTTGAGAAATGATATAAATAGCTTTTTATTTGATGTTAAAGTAAAAATGACACAAACATGAAATGTTTTACTAAAACGATTTTTACATGGGGTTATACAAGTCATATTTTTGACTATAAATATTCATTAGAAATATAAAAAGATTTCCTACATTATGATATTTTTATTATAATTTTTAGACATTAAATAAATTAAATTATTTATGACATCATGATGATGCAGTGATTACCTCATTAATAAAGGATTTAAATAAAATGGAAAGATAATGTAAAATATATAACCTAAACATGTTCAAAACCTATTGTATGGGTGGATTTCAAACCCTTATCACCATATCCTCGAAACACATCAAATTGGGACCATTAAAATCCAAAACTCATTCTAAAATAATGTAACATTTTCTTACTTTCCAAGAGTGCCCCTCCTCTCCTCTTATAAAAGGCCCCCACCTCTACCTCCTTACCCACACTCCCAAAGCCTTTGGCTCGGCCACACCCTGCCCATTTTGTCTCTCCACTTCCCTATCTTACTCCTTGAAGCCTTACATTGGGCAAAAGTATTCCCAAGGAATCCTTTGAGCTCAAACCAAAGGGAGTTACCCGATTTTAAGGTAATGTCTTCACTTGAGTCCTTTTGTTTTATTTTGCTTCTCCAACCCCATAAACTCTTTTTATTCATTTCTTTTGTAACAAATCCAATATCATCAATATACTAGGATGTTTTTATAAGAAGTATTCGATCTAAACTTACACACACCTACATATAATGGTTAAAGAACATACTGTTTCCGTGGATGGCGAATTTCGGCCTCCCGAAACGATGATTGTTCAACATTCTTTTAACACCTTCAAAGGTGTCCATTAAGATTACAATATATTTATATATGATATATAATATGTTTATGTTTTCCTTAATCTTATGTATTTTTCATTTTGGGCATAACTTTATGGTTTCCATTATGGGTAAACGCGATATCTTCATTTAAGGAAGTGCGGACTACCGCCCCCTCAAAGTGATGTGATTCGTTAATGCCATATGTGGGACGTGTAAAGGATGGATTTAAAGTTATTATATATGATTTTATAATGGAGTTATAATATACCTCTATATCTTTATTATTCCATTCCATAAAAATATGAAATAGAAATGAAAGTAGCGTTCATGTGTACGTACGGCTTACCGTCTCCATGAACGGTGCATTTCATTTCTTATCCCCAAATGTAATGTACTATTATAAGTACATGTATATAATGGATATATATCATGAATGATAAATATAAATGATGAATATAATTCTGGAATGAAAATATACATACCTCTCATTTAGTTTTAATTCCATTAATATGGCAAAGAAATGAAAGTAGCGTTCATGCGTACGTACGGATTACCATCTCCATGAACGGTGAATTTCATTTCTTACCTCTAAATGATTATGTAATATTATAAATACATGTCTATGATGGATATATATGATATATATGATATCCAAATCAGGAATTTCATTCTGGATATAAAGAACCTTTGAGCACACGAACAACATGTAATTGTAAGAAGTCCACTTTCGACTTAAGAACCAAATATCGACAAAACAAACATTATTAACTTAAATGGGTACATAATGTTTATAACATGGAAATAAGTGATATAAAAGGAATAATTAACTTGAAAAAGGTTCTTAAGAAAATAGAAATTAACTCAAATTTATTATTCAGGACGTTAAAGAATGATCGAGTCAAGTCGGACCCGATGTAAGGGGCTTCGTCTCAATCTCCGTTCATTGAGGCATATTTCGTTTTATACACAACATTATTTTATATGGTGTATAAACCCCTTTGAGTTTTACTTTTATACAAAAAGAATCTTTTTCTATGAAGCGTTTTACTAAACGACAAAAAGGAATGTTTTTTTAACGTACGTGGTGACAACGACCTTTTCCGCCGCCGCGAGTATTATTTGGTCTTTGGCTTCCTCAACAAGCCGTAATGTTTTTAAAATAAAATAAATACCATATACTCTTTTATGTATTTTGGTATTGAAAATGGTTTTGATAAAGGATTATATTATGTCAATATATTTAAATGATATATTTTGATTGAAATGTGGAAATGTTATCATTCCTTTATATTGGTTTTATGTTTTATGATTTTATATTGGTACTTGGACATTTGACGGGTGGTTACGTGATAAACCATATGACGGGTGGTGCCATGAATACCAGGATGGGTGGTTACATTATAAACTCCAATGCATTGGGTATGGAAGTCGGTTGTATGGATATTCCATTAAGTATGTATGGAAGTTGGTCATATGGCTATTCCATTATGTGATATGTGTGGAAGTCGACCGTATGGTTATTCCACTTAAGTATGTTTATGTCCCAAGTTACCTTTATATGTTATGTGTTCTTTATATGGGTTTTATGGAAATACTTTGGCTACAAAAGGGTAAGTAATGATATTTTATTCAGTGAAGAGTTTTTACTACTTCATGAAGGTGAAGGTATTACTTTGATAAAGTATACATTGTTTATATGATGTTTGAAAAACTAACAGTTTTCATTCTTTTTGTATCCCTTACTGAGCTTTTTATGCTCACCCCAAGTTTTTTTGAAATGTTTTTCACAGGACTTAATGTGGAATATGGTCAAGGATGGGATCAAGGGAAATTCATGCTATATAAAACATGGAACTAGACATGTCTCTTTTTAAGAGATTTTTTTTTATTTTATGGAAACATAGTAGAAGTGTCTACTTTGTAATCTTTTGAGATGTAATAAGTTATGTCCTAATTCTCTAAAACTCTAAACCTGAAAAGATCCTCAATGTGAATTGTTCATTTAATTCAATATTAAGAGATGTTTAAGGCCAGGCCTTATAATATATATATATATATTATTTACAAATTGTAAAAAAATAATGGGGGTTGCATAGTTGTAGTGGTCGAGTTAAAAGCCTTATTTTTTAAATGTTATTATTACATTTATTTAAAACATTTTTTACATTTATTTCTTTTACTTATTTATAATTTTTTAAGCGTTTGTTAATATGTTTTATTTAAACGTCTTTTTACATTTATTTATAAATGATTTATTTAAAACATTTTTTAATTTTTTATTAAATGCATACTTTTCATGAGTATTTTTTAAAAACATTTAACCTTATTTTCATATTTTAATGTAAAAATTATTTTTTATGTGTTTGTTTAAAAAAATTAAAATTATTTTTAAAAAAACTTATTTTAATCAATTTTATTTAAACCTTTATTGAAACCATTTTCAACACTTTTTTATAACATTTCTTAAATTTATTTTTACATGTTTAATTTAAAACCTATTTTTGAACGCATATTTTTTACATATATTTTTTTAAACATTTAACAAATTTTATGTAAAAATATTTTACAATGGAAGGATATGTTAATTTTTTAAATATATTTATATATGTAGGTGAATTTATATATATTATGTAAAAATTGAAAAAAAAAATATGGAGTGATTGGGGGGTGCACAATAGTGGGTGGTGGGTTTAAAGCTTTGTTATTTAAACGTTTTTAATCATTTATTTAAAATGTTTATTACATTTATTTTTTTAACTTATTTATGAAAAGTATTTTTAAGCGTTTTTTAATTTAAAACATTATTTTAAGCGATTTTTAATTTTTTTGCTGGCCAGGCCCGACCAGGTCTTGTCTGGACCGAAATTACACCCTTATGGGGTGTGCAGCAATAGGTGAATTAATTTTTTTCTAAATAGATTAATATATGTATATATAGTATATATAATATATGCATGTTTTATCATATTTAAAAAGTTATAATGAGGTTGGGGGTGTGCGAACATCATTGGGTGATTAATTATTTTTTTGTTAATATATAATTAGTTATCATATATATATATATAATATGAGGAAATTGTAAAAAAAATAATTAGGAGTTGGGGGGTGCACCACAGTGGGCAGGTTAATTTTTTTCTTAATTGATTTATATATAATATATGCAAGTTGAAATATATTTTAAAAAATTAATGAGGTTGTGGGGTGTGCAAAAACATCAATAGGTGAGTGTGTTATTTGTTTGTTAATATAAAATAAGTTATTATATATATAATATTAAATCATTGACACACACACACACAAATATATATTATTAATGGATTTTTAAAAGACACACTTAATTGATATATATTATTAATATCTTTATATATATATTATTAATGGATTTGTTTATATATATATTATCATATCATTGATATATATATATATATTGTTAGTAGATTTGTTTTTATATATTCATATATATAATATGCAAGTTTCATCATATTTAAAAAAATTAGTGAGGCTGGGGGTGTGTACGAACATCATTGGGTAATTGTGTTTTTTTGTTAATATATAATAAGTTATTGTATATATAATATTAAATCATTGACACACACACACATATATTATTAATGGATTTTTAAAAGCCGCACTTAATTGATATATATTATTAATAGCTTTATATATATATATATATTATTAATGGATTTGTTTATATATATATATATTATATAATATCATTGATATATATATATATTAGTAGATTTGTTTATATATATACATATATATAATATAATAGTTTCATCATATTTAAAAAAAATTAGTGAGGTTGGGGGTGTTCCTAAACATCACTGGGTAAATGTGTTATTTTTTTTAATATATAATAAGTTAATATATATATATATATAATGTTAAATGATTCGTATATATATATATATATATATATATATATATATAATATGAGAAAATTGTAATAATAATAATTATGGGTTGGGGGGTGCGTCGTAGTGAGTGAGTTAATTTTTTTAAATAGATTTATATATGTATAGTATATATAATATATGCATGATGAAAAATACTTAAAAAATTAATGAGGTTGAGAGACTTGCATGAACATCATTAGGTGAGTGTGTTATTTTTTTTATTAATATATAACATGATATTATATATATATAATATTAAATTACTGATATATATATATATATATTAATAGCTTTGTTGACATATATACACTATTATATATATATATAATTATATATAGTTGTGTATATATATATATACACATTATAAATATATATAATAATAATTATATGTATATATATAATATTATTTTTTGTTAATATATAATGATATATATATACATATATTATTGATATCCATATATTATTGATATATATATATATATATATATATATATATATATAGAAGATGGTGATAACTTAACACGCATAGTGCTTGGACCAGTTGGTCCAGGTGCAGCCTTGGAAGCTTGTGGTACCAGCAGTTTCCCCGTTAATTTTTTTATAGCAGGCAGGGTTTGCACGGGCTAGCATGCTGGGCTTTACGCGAGCAAGCAGATCGGGCTTTTTCGGGTGGCCCGGCCTGGCCCGCAGGCCTTCTTGGATAGGCCTAGGTCCAGCCCTCTAGACCTACGGCCCGAGCCCAGCCTGGCCCGATGCGGGCTTTTTCGGACCGAGCTGCTCGGGCTTTCGGGTCAGGCCTGTCGGGCTTTCGGGCCGCTGGGCCAAAATTACACCCTTAGTGGGAAGACAACTCAAAGGATAACTGAATTCTCCATTGAAATTTTTTGAATCCAGAAAAAAAATCCATTGAAAATTTATAGGCTTAATAGTGGAAATTGATATATTTATTCCCAACTAGAACATCATTTAAATTCCATTAGAACATGCAGAGGAACTTCCAATCCTCCTATTATTGGATGTTCTAGTGGGAATCCACTTCATGGGATGATTAAAAGGTCCACTAAAATTTTTATAATCACCACAAACACATTAAATGAAATTTTGGTGGCCTGGGAGGGGAAATGGACAAGTTTCTTCCTTACCAAAACTTCCAAGAAATTATATTATAACATCCAATCCTCATATTCTTGGATGTTCTAGTTGGAGGAAACATTTTGGGATGACTAAATGTTTCAATAAAAATTGTGGAATCCCTTCTAAAACTTACCACAAAAATTTTGCAGGCTTGATAGTGGAAATGGATATGTTGGTTCCCCGCTATAACTTCAATGAAATTATATCATAACTTATAGTGGAATTCATAGTCCACCTATTCCTGTAAGATCATGTGTGAATCACCCTCAATGAATGAATAAAAGTTGCAATGAAATTTATGCTAACCCCACCAAAACATTCCACTAAAGATTAGCAGACATGAGAGAGTAAATAGATTGGTTTATTCTCCACTAGACATCCATGAATTTACACCCAATCATACAGTGGAACTTCACGTCCTCTTATTCTTGAATGTTCCCATGGAAATCCACTTAAAGGGATGACTATAAGTTCCACTTAAATTTATGGAATTCCCACCAACACTATCCAGTTATATTTAATATGCTTGATAGGTGATAAAGATAGGTTCCACCACTAGAATTTATATGAAATTACACTATAAATTCTATTCATTATATTCTTGGTTGTTAAAGTTGGATGGAATCTCAAGGGATGACTGAAAGTTACACTAAATATTATATAATCCCCAAAACACATTACAAATAAAATTTTAAAAGTTTAAGAGTGGTAATGGATAGGTTTATTCCCCACAAGAACTTCTAATAAATTACATTGTAACATTTTTTCCACCTATTCTTGGAAATTATATTGGGAGGCCACCTCAGGGGATAATAGAAAGTTCCACTAGAATTTGTATAATCCCCAAAAACCCTTTCCAATAAAATTTTTCAAGCCTCGGAGGGGAAATGGATTGGTTAGTCCCCCATTGTAAATTAATTTAAATCACTCTAAAACTTATATTCCTCCCATTATTGGATGCTCCAGTAAGAATCCACCTCATGTCAAGACTGAAAGAACCATTGAAATTTATAGAATCACCAATAACACATTCTATTGAAGTTTTGTAGTATTGAGATGGCCAATGGATAGGTTTCCTCACCACTGTAACATCCATGAAATTTTAGTGAAGTATACAGTGGAACTTCCAATGGTATTATCCTTGGAAGATCTAGTGGAAATCCACCAAAAGGGATGACAAAAAATTCCACTTAAATTTATGGAATCCTGACCAAAATTTTCATTTGAAAATTTCTAGGTATGATATAGGAAACTGATAGGTTTATTCCCTACTATAAATTCAATTTAATTCCACTAGAACATCCCATGGAACATATATTCCTCTAATTCTAGAAAGTTATAATGGTACCCCACATCATGGGATGACATAATGTTCCCTAGATGTTTATGGAATCCCTAATAACACGTTCCAAAAAAAAATCCAGGATTGAAAGGGGAGATGAATAGGTTTGTTCCCCACTAGAACACCCCTGAATTTCTATTTTAAATTACAACAAAATTGTTTGTCCAATAATGTTAATTTCTAGAGGGAATAAACCTCAATGAATTACTGAACGTTCCACTGAAATTTATAGAATCCCACCTAACACTTTCCACTAAGATTTTTCAAGCTTGATAGGTGAAATAGATCGGTTTATTCACCATTGAAAATTTCATGAAATTTCACTCGAAATTATGTCCCTCATATTATGAGTTATATGAATTTCCACTAAAATTTTACATATTCAATTTTCAGATATACGTTTTAGATCAAATATGATGGACTTATAGTAATATATACAACAAATACAACCAAATTTGATAGATTTCCATGAAAATTCTACACAGGACACAACATTGTAGAATATGTTTAACACTTTTATATATAACAATATATCAACATCGTATTATAAGAAATATGATACCTTAGTTATCTATGTTCTCAATAGGTTTTGTAATGACCTGACTCCAGAATACCTAGAGCTGATGCCTTAAAACATGATGTTTAATTTTTACAAAAACATGCATTGATATTTTACACATCATGTCCCATACAGAGGATCATTACAGTTCAGGTTCTGGGGAAACAACTACTTATGACATGCTTCTTCATCTAGAAACCGATACATGAAAATATTTATTTAAAAATGTAGGGTGAGCATATGAATTCCTAGTAAGGGGTTTTAAAATAACATAATATACAAATTATAAATTTTAGAAACATTACTTTAAAATTCCCCATAGAACATTTTCTATAAGTAATGCTAAAACATGAAGCATGTAGCCTAATAATCATAATGGAACATTTCATGGAATTCTGACAGAGTTATAAGGAAGGATGATTTAGTTATCAGAATTTTGATTTAGAAAAATAAGTAAAAGACATTCTAAATAGATATGACATAAGAATATGAAAGTGAAAAATTAATAACTAAGAGTAATACATAATCAGAGTTGTGTATAAAATAATGACTTCAATTTCATCATTTAATTAATGTGAAACATATTATGGCTAATAATTTTCTCAGTACTGAAATAAATAATAAGTCACAAGCTTGTACTTTATCTAATTCTCATGAACATAGGATCCCTAACCAATAATATTATACTAGTTGAATATTTTTCTGGTAAATTAAATTCCGTAGTCATAATGAGGAAAGTGCATACATCAGACTGTGTCAAGGCATCGACCATGACGTGTAATGATTAAGGCCTCGACCAAGATGTCTAATGATTAAGGCCTCGGCCAAAATACATAAATCATAATCAGGAAAGGCCTCGACCAATTCCATGTCTAGTTGTCTCATGAGACCTACTATTTCACTGAGGTTCTATAGTGGGCCCCACCCATCACATACTATGTCCAATGCATTCCACATTTCTATAAATAAAAGTGTCTCAAACACTGGATTTATTAAATCACTTATCATTCCAAGTGTCACATATTACTTGGTTTCTCATTTCATATTATTCAAAGTGTCCCATACCACTATGGATAATTTAATTTCTCATTTCATATTTTTCAAAGTGTCTCATACCACTTCGAATAATTTAATTCTTTATTCCATAATAGACCATTTGAGTTTGGTAACATTTTTTATTATTTGTATATAAAAAGTGAATCATGCATATAAGTGTTAATAAAAATACAATCCAATGCATGACTATGTCATTGAATGGTATGTATGATAAGCATATTATGGAATATGTGTTGACAACTAATGTAAAAAAATAAATACAAGTTTTGTCACATAAAATGATAAACTTAAATTATAAATATTTATTAATCAATACATATTGGAATTTCACCTGGATGCATAATTAGTTAAATGATAAATAAAATATTTCATGTGGGGTATTAAATTCATAGATGCTCAAACATTTATTACTAATATTCTTTAGTATAACACATCACAAGGGTATACATAATGTTAATAAATGGAAAGCATGAAGCTCAACTGAAACTAATACCCTTTAATATATATGAAAATAAGTGATTCAAACATATGTATGTAAGAGTAGAAATCACCAAATATTATACTCATGAATTCTCTATAGATACTAAACACATCCAAAGTATAATATTTAGAGTATCCAAAATTAGGGATTAGTGTTGTGTTAGTCTTTATATACACAAGGTTTGATACAAAGAGTTGTATATAAAAACCACTCATACATCGAAAACAACATGTTTTATTCTTTCATAGTAATCATTGGAAAATTTTGAATAAAATTTAGGGTCACAGTTTATATGTATACACATATATTCATAAAATGGAAAATATATTACATATTAAAGGGTTTAAACAAAAAAATCCATTAAACACATATGAATTTAATATATTAGACACATTAATTAACTAGAGTCCCTAAATTTAAAATCGTAATAAAAAATTTGAAAGGTTTATTTATTAAATTAATTTATATATTTGTAAACCCTGATACAGATATATAACTTATATTAATAATCGACTATACCTAAGGGTCTTACACAAAAATTAATTGATACATACATGTTTTCCAAAAATGTTAATAAATAATTGAAGTTCAATGTTGAGAGACTCAAAACTGGTTCAGAAGGTGAGTTATACAAACTATAAAACTATATATGACCATGTATACTATATATATATATATTCATAAAAATTTTAAACAGTGCATAATTCCATACATTTTAAAACTCTATTTAAGCTTAAAACTTAATGTTTAAAGGTCTTAAAATCGTGTATAAAATAGGTTTACCCAAAACTATATATGAATATAAATATTCCTAAATCAAATATACAAAGTATAAGAACATGTTCTTATGAAAATAAGACAAGATGTAAATGAACCCTTAACTGTTTTGAGGAGGAGGATAGGTCCAAAGAGACTCACTGGAGGCTTAAAGAGGAAGAATAACTGATAGTTTAGGGGTGAAAATAGATTGTTTATATAAACTATATTATACATAAATTATACAGAATATTTTAATGTCAGATGTAATGAATCAGAGACCTATTAAGATTAAATTATGTCTGGGGTGTTGGTTTTGTGGAAAACACGTTAATGGAGGGGCCTTAGATGGTGAAGGGAGGAGTCATGGGTGTGGAAAAATGGTAGAAATAAAGTGGAAAACCACTAGTGCGGCGCACGAAGGAAGAAAAAAGTGCTACGAGTGATGAAATTCGAAAAAAGAATGGATGATGAAGATAAAAGGGGAAGTAGATTGGATGGCCACAGTTGATGTGGTGATTTTAAAAAGGAATAAAAGGTCCAAATCTAAGGAGGAGATGATCAGATGACTATAGTGAAACACAAAGATTTAAAAAATGGCTGAATGAATCATATTAGATCATGTGTGATCTAATGGATCAGGATAATGAAGTGTTTTAAAAATACTTGGACGGCCGAGATTAGATCTACGACGGATCAGGCGACGTACAAAACCATAGAGGCTGTCTGTGGTCGCGGGAGGTCAAAAGATGATGTAATCTAATTGATCATATCGCGCACAGCATGATCCAATGGCTTGGATTCGATCCTGGATGATTTTCTTTGTCCGACATCGAAATGGAGGGAGTTCCTCGCCTACCTTATAATACTGGAGCTCCGAGAAATGACTCAAATTACCCCTTCCCCCCTCGCAGTACCGCCTCGTATTGGGTTTTGCGGGCGTGCACCTGTGCCCACCGAAACCGTCGTGCTACCCCGCATGGTGGCATGCTCTGTTCCCCTTGCCCGTGTTCCTGTGCACCATTAGGGGAAGCTATGCCACCTTATCGCTATCCCTAGCACACACCATGCATGTGCACTGACCCTGGTCCATTTCCTGGGGGTAGAGGGTGAGAATCCCATCAAGGATTTGAGGTCATACCACAAGGTGGCCCTCATATAGGTGGGTACTACCCTAAATTTTAACAAAGTAAACATTTATTTTTAGTTATAAAAATAAGTTTTACATATATATGTATATAGGTATCTTCAGGGTATGATTTCTCTATTATAACATAAATATTTTCCTCAGTTGTATAAATTATAATGTTATAAAAACACTAAGTAGTAAATTAATGTTTAATGCATCATTAAGAAAATATTATATTAGTATTATAAAAATAAAAGACATGGTTTTAATTAAAACTACTAGTTAAACATTAAGAATGAAATAATTTACAAGACCTTTGAAATAGTTGAAAGATGTAGGAAATCCACACCTTATTTAAAAATCACACTATGTGTAGCTCAAAATATTAAACCATTTTCCTTTTAAAGTTCATAATAAGAGGTTATATTATAATTTTAATTCATAACTTAAATATTTTGGAAAACTAAATTATACTTAGATATTTTTAATTAATCCACCAAAAAGACCAAAGACAATAATTATTTCCATTAGATCTCGACGGTCATACAAGGGGAAATAGTCGAGTCGATGCCTTATGAAACTATACATTAGGGTGTCCCAAATTCAATACAATTGAATAAGATGGTGCACATCATCCCACTGATGATCAGTGTGGTTGTAGTGGATCTAGCCATACTAATGTTCATTGTGACAGATCTAAAGGACCCATATTATCTTTTTGGGGGTTTTATTGTTTTGGGAGGCCTCCCTTTAATTATAATAGGTCTTTTAATATGTATTTTTGGTTAGACTGGTGTTCCTTTGATCTTACTATAATGTAAACTCTTCGGTGTTTAATTAAATAAAATTCCTTGGTGTTTAATTTGTAAGTTTTGTTCAGATAACATGAAAATAAAATAAAATAAAAACATAATATTAGTATTACATGAGAAATATGTTTTGGGGCGTCACAGGTAAGATCTATCAATGGATAAATTTTGAATCAGTTATGTGGAAACAAGGTTTTATAAAGTGATATTAGAAGTACATACATGATTACTAATGGGGAAACTGAAATCAGTGACTTCTATTCAATAAAACCTATGAAATACATAGTTTTAATTAATCCAATGTGTCATTATTGTTACTATATGAAATTTATGTCATGTTATATCTAGAATATGTCTTAATATATATGTTATTACTATAGTATTGGTATTGTGAAATTAGAATACACGTGAAATAAAATGAGAATGTGAAAATACACCTTTTATAAAATGGAGTTGGGAAGATTTGGATGTGGATTTCAGAAAGAAACTCAAGGTTCAAAAAGTTCATGCTAGAGGGGTATGTAATGATCTTTTAATGATTACCCAAATAAAAATGTTTTTGTAAAACAAAAATCCAAATATGGTAAAAATGATGCACAAAAAATAATATCCACTAGGGGATACAATGTAGAAGTTTAAGAGGACACAAAGGATGAAAAGGAAAAAGTACCAATGCTTGAATGAGAAAATAAATTTTTTAAAAGAATACTAGAAATATGGTGTACAAGATTGTAAAAAAGTATAAAAAAATAAAAATATGAAGTTCCTTATAAACAGAAATGAAAAAAGTGGTAATTTTAATGAACCTTGAAAGTAAAGGGGCTAGCAACAAAGAAGATGACTAGCTGATGATCACCATTGTAATAGATGAAAAAATATAGTAAGTTGAATGTGAAACACCCAAAAATGAAGAGAGATTTAGACCTAAAATGAAGAAAAAAATCCAGATATAACATAATAAGAAAATAGGGATTATGGAAAAAAATATTGTGACCTTGATTGTTGTATAATGTTATCCATTAAACCATAAAGGCAATGAAGCAATAAAAATTAAGGAAGAAGGTCAAGAATAATGCACACTTCCCACAATATGAAACACAACTGAAAATCCTAGACTAGGAAATTACCAAACTTTATAACTCATTATAAATGTAAAATAAGGAACAAGAAATGAAAATAAGTTCGACTCAATATTTTTTTATGAAAATAGTATACAGAGAACAACAACAACAATACTCTCAAAATCAACAGAAGTTCCAGGTGAGTTGAAAAAACTGTCAACATGCCTAGTATTTTAGGGAAACTAGAACAGAATAGGGGTGTTAGCAGGTAGTTTATTATACCAGAATGGGCGATCCAAATTCATAAATTTGGTAAATTAGACTATGATCATCTTTAGATGATTTTGGAGTTGGAGGCTACCTGGTTTAATGTTACAACCAAAGGGAATGAACACCCTTTATTTAAACTATTATGTTAAATTACACTTCATAGTACATGATTTATAATACACAAATGTTATTTCTATGTAGTTAATATGTCTAAAATTATGGAAAAAGATCCATTCAATTGAAATGGATGACATTTTCTCTCTTTCGAACAAAGAAATGATGAGTACCAGAGTGAGTATTAATTTTAACCAATGTTATTGTAAAATGATTTCCATTTAGTTTCACAACCTACACTCATTTTCAATGATATTGGGTAATAAATACATATTCTCAAATAATAAAAATGAAGTTTCAGTTGAGGAAGAAAAAATTACTTTCCTAAATAAATCAATATTTATTACTAATGATACATGGTGAGTATAATATTGAATATATTCTTTAAGCTACAAATATAATGGTTCATAGTTATTCTATCATTTTAATATTTCTAGGTAATATTTTTATCAAAGAAACAACGAATTGATAAAAAAGATGATAGATAAATCAATTAAATATGTTCTTTTTTAAATTGAGTTTCCCCCATCAAAACTACACATTTATATTCAACATTAGTAGTTTTTAATGTGGGGAGAAAATTTTTAAGCCACTAAAACTTGATGCATCCTTGGTTGGGTGGTGGTAGACATGATATTTATCTGATTCAGGCATTGGTAGGGGTAAATTTACTCATCTTCAACAAGAATTCCATTTTTAAATTAACAAATTGTGATAATTAAATTTATAAAACTATTTAAACTTACCAAAACTAGTTATTAATGAAATGGTTAATAAATATAGCCCTAATTACATGGAAAATACTACCCCACACATTTATTGTGGAAGATACCCCAATATAGGCTAACCCAATCTTAGACTATGTAATCACACTTTTCTACCTTCTGTAGAGGATGGAAACAGATCAATCATATAACAATAACCAAACCCAAGAAGAAGCTGAGGACTTGTGAATTTATATGATGTAATGATTCCTTTCTAACCCTACTAATAGCTATTATGAAATAACTTTTAGAATCAAGAGTTTCCTATTGAATTCAGTTCCACCAACATCTATATAAAAATCAAACAACCTTTGTTTATGGTTGTGAGATGAAAGGGAAATAGAACATATTGGAGGTTCTTAATAGTGTTCAATTTTTTTCTATTGAAGTAGTAATTTTCAAATAAAAATGGAATAAAACTATGAGTTCAATATATGTGGTATGAAATAAATATCTCCATGCAATACAATTCAAAATTTAATATTTATTCTTGTTCTTTCCACAATTTTCAAACATCATTAAAACATATTTTCTTTTATAGGGTTTAATTTGTATGTATGGTATCCATAATTTATAACATGATAGTAGTATAAATGGTATAAAATAATAATATGGGTGCTTTAAAAATCATTAAATTTTCTGGATGTATAACAACTCCCATTTCTCACACATTCATATAAACTATAGTTTATAAAAAAGGCTTTTTGCAAATAAACTATAATGTATTTAAATGGTTTATCAATGCATTACAATTAAAACTAACCAATAAATGGTTTAGTGGATGAATTAAAATTCAAAATATCCTATAAATGGATTATTTAAATGGTTTCTATATTCATTATAATTTAGTATAATATAAAATTTTGTCTAGTTCTATTAATAGTGTTCAAATATCAGTGAAACGGGTTTTCATAACAATGTTAAATTTTAACATATGATATCAAAAAATTTGAATATTATGTTAGTATAAGTGGTAAAAATAACAATTTGAGTTCTTCAAAAATAAAAATAGTTTCAGGATGCATAACTATCCCCACAAAACACTCACTTGTAAAAACTATAGTACCTTAAATTTTATTTGAAAAAATAAAATTGTAGTTTAATAAAATTATTTCCCAATGAATTATGATTAAAACCAACCTATAAATAGTTTTAGTTTATTCATTAAAATTAAAAATATCATATATATGGGACATAGGTAACAAAATTTAATAAAAAAAATATCTAATATCTGCACTACTCCACGTCTTTTCTAATTCTATAACATTTTACCTCTAAAGCTAAAGTTCCAAATTTGTTGATTGGTCTTCCTAAAATAGAGAAAAAAATTACATATCTTATAAATAAGTATGATTATAATAGATAAATTTTAACAAAGTTGTTTTTTTAGCTTTGAAAAAAAATGAATTTTCTTGATATAAAATTCCCTGCATTCAATGGAAAATGATTTTAGATTCTAGTGTACCATTAAAAGACTACTCTTAAAATAAAATTAATAATAAAATTAAAACATATCATCATCACATCACTAATGTAACCCATGATAAACATAACATTTATAAATATTTAATCTTATCATAAAAATAATACATCATACAACAATCATATAATCCAATGACCCAATGGTTTAGTGTCAGAGAAATTCGTTACATCAACATATTATTATATAACACCGACAAATATGTCTCTATAAATTTTCTCATATAGATACTTTACTAAACATATCACATGATGTAATAATATTCATAACCTTGTGAATGTAAACATAAAGAATGTGTGACCTCAAACAATTTGTAAGGGAAAAGACAAACAATAATGTATTAGATCATCAACATGAGAAGAATATGATGGAAACTCAAATATCTGAATAAGAGTTCATAATAACATTTATGATAATGAAAAAACATGAATGAGCCACATAATTTCATAAAATTATAATAAATTACATATAAAATATAAATCATATAACACATGATCATGAAATAAGGTGTTAGAAAATTGAAAATGCATAATCATGAAAACATGAAATTTCATAGAAAGCAAATGAATCTTGAAACTTGGAATAAATTTATAAATAAATTGGAATTGTGTTATAACTTTATAAAATTAAAAATGTGTCACATTTATAAGAATAGGAAAAATTATGTTAGGAAAACTATTATTCCAACACCTGTGAGAAAAAACTCATGTTGTTCATGCTTGATAATGTGAGGAAAACCAAAATTTCCATGCCTATATAAACAAAACCATTATGTACATGAATGAATGTAAAAAGAAATATATGTGTATATCAATGCATTATAGGGTGATATAGGATCCCAACTATCATCATCCAGACTTATTTGTGCCACTTAAAAACAATCATCATCATAACTTAAATAACCCATGGAAAAAAGATTGGGTTACCAAAACATATCACATAACATGAACTTAAGAAATCATAGTACATCAAAATATAATTATCCAAAAGAATTTATAATGTAATAAAATATTAAACATGGAATGATGATGGATATAAAATTTAAATATAAGGATAACCAAATCATAAAAATAGTTTTTGAAAACATTGTGTATTCATCATTCTAAAAGTCATGGTTATGAGTCCCCATTCAAAAAGTCCACCTTTTTAAGAGAAATGAAAATAATACCTTAAAATAAATTTATTTTGTTTTAAAAACATGTTGTACCAAGAAAATTTCATATAAAATCAATAAAATAGGAAACTATTTGAAATATTATGTCCAATAATAAATTGAGTAACTCAAAAAAAAGATTTTCAGTTACCAAGTCCTTTACGTTTACCCATATTTTCCATAGAATGCTTCAAACTCATTTATTATAAAGATAAAATATTAATTAATTGTTTCTGAACATTATTCCTATATATTTATACTTATAAAATTCATCGATGAAAATTCTATTCATGTATTTGATTGTTGGGATCTCTTTTCAACATTGAGTGTTAACAATCTTAACCATTTTGAACTAGGTTCGTAATAATAGTGTTTATATTCAATATTATTACAAAGATAATAATCTAAAAACAATTAAAGGTACTATAAATGTTTTTTATAAGGTATTATAATGATTTAATACCATTACACATTAGTTTAAGATGTGTTTCATGGGAATAAAAATGAAAATTAACTAGTTTTGAGTTATTTATGGATATTGAAATAGTACATTATAAAAATCATCAATTTTTATTTTATCCTAAAATAATCATATTAATTATATATATTAATTATTTATATTATATATAATCATAAAATTTAAATAAAATTTACCCATTTTTGGAAGTGAAGGAAAAAATGAAACACGTTTATTCATGGAGGTAGCAGTCTGCAAAACCCACGATTAACATTTTCATTACCTAATGAATGAGAGGGGTAAAGGTGGATAGTAAGTGATAATTTAATACTAAAAATAAATTAAATAAATAATATTAAATATTTCATACCATTATTATTACCATCCATGAGGGGTGGTGATAAAAAACTGAAGGTGTCACTTCATGGAGCCAGTAATCCTTACACACACACTAAAGATGATTCTTTTCATTCTTATTATATGGAAGAGGATAAATAATGGTTGTACCACTATTATAATAACATATCAACACACTAAATATTCTGATATTATTACTATACTTTTGTCACAGTTGGTCTATAAATAAAAAAATAACAAATAATAGTTATGAAATATGTGATACCTGTATTGAGACTTCAAACTACCTATTGATGAAGGACATATATTTCATAGACATAGGAATGTTTTTGGTGACCAGGGGATCTAGGGAATTAAAAATATTAAAGGATAGAAAATTAATGTAGGTTATTTAGTAAATTTCAAAATAGGAGTGGATTATTAAAATGGTAGAAGTTTCCTCTTTTATAGGTGAGGAAGAGATACTTTAATAGGGAAAAGAACGTTAGGTATGGGGTAAGAATGGAATGGAATGAATTTTAGGTGACTTAGGTGAGGGAATGTTGATTTGACATCTAGGAAATAATTTAAAACCTAATTTTTTTCTAAAATCTAGTAGTGTCATGTTATTTTAAGAGATTTTTATCCACTATATATTAGTTATTTAAACACTTATTACTATTAATTAAATATTAACTATGTCAATTATATTATTACTAAAAATAGAATTACAAACTTATTACCAAATTTTGACACGATGAATCCAAATTTGAGCACAATTTATCCTAATTAATTTTATAAGTAGGATAAAATTAACATTTAAATCAAAACATATAATGTGTTGAAAACCATTTTCTCTAGAGAAATGTCATTTTAATCATTAAGTGATCTTAATATTATTTTAATGTGATTTCCTATTAATTGAGTGTTAATTAAATTTTATATACGAGAATAATTAATATTTTATTTTTAATTTAAAATTGATTCATTTTATTTAAAAATAATAAAAAATATATAGATAAATATTATTTATTCAAAATTATCATTTTACCTGGGAAACAAATATTTACCCAAGGTAATGTAATTTTCAGGCCTAAAAATAAAGTAGAACTTATTATATAATTTAGAACAAATGACTTTGAATTTTAAATCTATTTTATTTGATTCAATTTTTAAGAAGTAATTTTTATATAATAGTGTATTTAAAACAATTTTTGAGAAGATATTATATTCAAACATGTAAAATATATGTCTATAATTAAAACATGACATTTTAACATATATAATGTTACATAAAATAAATGTATTTGGCCAAAAAACGTGTTTCCCAAGGTTTAGATTTTTATTATATATTAAAATAAATTGTAATCTTAAAAATAGTATTTTGCAATATTCACCTAAAATCAAATATTTTATAAAAATTCCAAAAAAATCCATCTTAAACTAATAGGACGATGATAAATCCAAAATGTATTTTAAATTTGTCAAATAAAACATCTAAAATTTATAAAATTAATATAGAAATAAACTCACATAATATTATTTAGGAAATATATATTTTTATTTATAAAATCACATTGGTTTTATTATAATCATTTATAGATTTTATATAAAGTGAATATTTTTTTTGATACTCACCAACTAAATAGATATAACATAATGGTAATATTTTATTGTGATATCATGGTTTATCATTTTAGTTTAGTTAATAATGTAAGAAAAGCTACACATATGGTATTTAATTAAGGAAATGTAAACAGTAAAATCAAAGGTCGTTACATTTTACCACTTTATAATAATGTCATCCATGAAATTTTATTACATAGCGGAAAACAATCGAGGTTACTTATCTCCCATAAAATTATTGGGTTCCCATTTAACTACCTAAAATTAATGATATCTCCATAAAACCTTGATTTTATAGGTTGTATTCCTCTATAATACCTTATCTAATTGATCAAAAATTTCCTCTAGTTTTTCCTTATATGAGATCATGTTTCAGTTGCACAACTTCAGAGCTTATCACATGTGAAGGGTATGGTACATACTTTATCAAAATTGATTGACAAAACACATAATATACATGGGAGAGATTTTGAGGGAACTCAAAGCGATATGCTACAACCCCAACATGATCAAGTATTTTAAAAGGCCCGTTGTATCTTGGGATTAACATAAATTTCTTCCCAAATATCATTACTTTATTCCATAGAGATAATTGAAGGAATAATTTTTCACTAACTTCAAACTCTAGATATCATCGACGCTTATCTTTATAACTCTTCTATTTACTTTTTTATGCTTTCATATACTACATAATTGTTTGGACCTTCTTCATTATTTTGTAAACAAGGCCTAGACCTATCGTATTTATCTCTCCAACTTCATCACAACAAGTTAGATCCCTACATCACTTCCCATACAGAGCCTCATATGGTGAAAACTAAATGAATGAATGGAAACTGCTGTTGTATCAGTAATCTACTAGGTTGAGGTTTTGATCTCAAAATCCTTGGAAGCCCATAAAATAAGATCTCAAGATATTCTCCAGTGTTTGAATTGTCCTCTTATATCCAAAAGGTTTTTCAAGGGATAAATATTCTTTGATGAAAATAAAATTCTTTGAATTTATAAGGCCATCAACTACACCCCAAATAGATATACATAATATGTAAGTCGTGGGGAGTCCTATGATGTATTATACGGTGATATTTTCCAATTCTGATATTGAAATAGGTAATAGTCTCAACAACCCCTTAGAAATTTTTTATTCATCCTTAACTTGATAATGTACTGAGTATTGAGATATGTACTTTTAAATTTTTCTCATTATAATATCTCACCAGAAGTTTTATTTTATATCTATAAACATATTCATAATTATTGGATGTATAAAAAATGATATTCTATATCATCATCTAAAAGTTCCTTCATTAATTTATTTTTTAATAGGATAAAAATCTATTTTCCAAATCTTATAACCAAAACTTTATCAAAGTTGAAATCCAGGATATTCTCTACATTTTTCTGTAGTTATACATCGTATTTATAGGATTCAATAATCTTTATGTGAATTGAAGGTTGATAAATAAGTTTAGAAAGTGAGGATTTATCACTCCCATTATTAATTCAAGATCCATCTTATGAAATTACATGAGTATTGGGTCCTTTTCAATCCTCATCATTGATATAATAAGATGATATTTCCTGCTCAGAGCACTAACCACCTTATTTTTCTTCACTTGGTGGTAATATATTTATAAGTAATAAAATTTTATCAACTCCAACTATATTATTTGAAGAATATTTAATTCCTTCTATGTGAATATATATTTCAATATATTTTGATTAGTATATATATCACACTTTTCCCCATAGAGATAATGACCCAAAATATTCAATGAAATTATATGATACTAGTTTTTCTACAATGTATGGATCTAATAAATTTCATTTTTAAACTCTTATTTTGTCCTTGTAATATAATTTAAGGAACCAAGGATGTTTTTAGTAGCGTATAGGGATTATTTAGAACTCATATATCTTTTTTTAAGGAATATAAGGAGATGTATAGTTTATTTTAAGTAGGCAGTTCAACCATCGGTCCTAATGAGGTGATGCATGGTTAGTTTAACCATGTGATAGGAGGAATATGGCCATGAAAAAGATTCAATAAATTTTATGTGTAAGCAGCACAGGATGTGCATGGTTTTTCAGACCATGCACCGAACCGTGAAAGGGGGTGGAAGCTTTTGATAGTGAGCATGCATGGGATGCACATATGTTTTCAAACTATGTTCCTTTACATGTGAGGGGGGAGGGGATGATACCTTGGTTAGTAGGTGTGCATGGTTGATGAATGGTTAGAAAAATGTGTGGCTTAATCGTGTGACCTTTAAAAATGGCATAATTTATGATTTTACCCCTTAAGTATTTAACCCTTTAACCCATACTCTACCTACTTTATTTCAATAAGATTCCCACTTTATGAGAGATCACATTGTTATTTTCAAAGGCTATGAGATTAATCCTCTATCTGGCATTAGATTCAAGTACTATTCATCATGTTGGATCACTCTTGCTATTTTTAAGACTCAATTACCTTATTTTCTTTGTTTCTCTCACCATATTTGGAATTATGTCTATGTGATACTATCTTCCCTATTTTTATGATGTTTTTCCGATTTTTCAATTTCCCCCATCCTAGTACAAATTTGAAGCTGATATCATACGAGGAGTCATCTACCAGTATAAGGTAAGTAGTATATTAATCCCCCCTAAAATTATTGATTTCTATGTCATTTTTAATTATGAAATACATTATAATATCCATTCCACACCTCTAAAATGAGAATTTACTTTATTAAAATTCTTGTACCTTGAAACAATACTACCATAGTCCCCTAGTATTTTTTTTGATTGTCTACCTAGAGTAGTATAAACCATTATGGGTGTGTTTATTAGATTACATTAAAACATTATAAAAGAAAACGAGACCAAAAAATCCATGAAGTGGGTTTAGATTGTGTATTGTGATTCAAAATAATGAATTTAATAAAATGGAATGTTAAATAAATTAAATGAAATGTGAAAGTAAAGGCCATGTCACTTGAACCTAGTCAAACTATGAATTATTACAATGATTAAATGGGATTAAATGAAAGGTGAATGGAATGAACATGTTACTAAGTTATTTTTTAATAATGATGTCCTCTCATGGATATATTTATGATTGAGGGAACTTGGTCATTTATCATATCATTCATGATGGTAGTCATTGACCTGAATGAACTTTAGATTTGTTATATGACATGTGTGATTCTTGAATTCCCATTGTGGTTTTCCCTGGATAGAATTATGGGATTCCAATAGATTCATTTATTTATCTACCAGTTGAAGAACACAGTTGGATTTAGTCTTTGTCATAGATTGTGAATGACTCGATTTGGAACCAAGTGTTCCCAATATTTCCAAAAAAATATATGAATTATATGGTTGATTCTCATTAGAATAAACTTGATGTTATATATTACCTATGATCATTGTTTATGATCATTTCAAGTCTAAAACTATGGATACCTTGTATATTTTCTTAGGTATTAGGTAGGACATTCCCCATAGGGTGAATTGCCAAGGGTACACCCCTTTTGACTTTACCTAGTTTATAAAACTTAAAAGCCAAGAAAATTATGAGGCCTTATAATAATATAACTAATTATGGATGCCTTGGTTTTATTCCTTGGTTATTGATCGTAGGAATATAAATCTAAAATTTGAAATGATCATAGAAATTCTAGTATAGGAAAAAATAGGTAGTAAAAGATAGATTCTCTATGAGGAACCCAAGATGACATGGTTAGGTATTTACCACTTTATATATTATAACTAAACACTTCTCATTTTATATTCATATAATGGATCATTCTAGACACCATTGGTTGTGTCCTACAAAATTTTACTCACACCCTTTCTATGATGCTAATTGTTACCCAGATAGACTTCATGGAAACAATTAGGGATGAAGGAGAGCACCCAACTATTCTCACTTGATTTTCAATTCTAGGATGGAATTTGGAAATAGTGGACCAAGCTTGTGCTCACAATGTGATTGGAGATATCTTTTGTTCTTATTTTATGATTTTTATAGAATGTACATGTCATCCCCCTACTACCCTATTTCCCTTTTATTACCTATTTTTTATAGATTCATGGAATCAATAGTTTTTATATGATACGACTACTATTTATTTATTAAATCTAATTATTTATTACATTGATGACTTATCTTATATTAATTTATCATTATATTGATTCTAATTATTGATATATTATATACTGCTTTGTTCCACTCAGATTATGTGGGTATAGTATTCTCATAGTACCACCATAGACCCTCTCTTATAGTCAGCAGGTTTTGGTATATGAGGAGGTGCACTTGAGGTCATGTAGCCAACCATGTTCATTTAGTATGAGTGAACTAGGACCGAGATGTCACAAGTGGTATCATAAACTTATTAGCAATGACATACAGTTTTGGGTTAGAAGAAAGGAGAATAGTGAGTTTTAGAATTTATTAATGAACCTATGCTTGGAAGCATCTAACCCACAAATAGAGAAAAACCCATGTTTCATAGTTGTTATTGGTTTTCTCATTACTATTGTTCTAATTTCACCATAGGGTCACTGACATGTTTTATATTTTTTGTTATGATTATGGATTTTCATTTACCATAGTCCTTGTATAGTAAGAAGGTATTATCTTATGCATCATTATAGGAACCCGAGGACTAATATTTCATGCATTTTCTATGCCATGTTTATTTTTATTTCATACATTCCTTGTATCATTTCATATGTTCCTTTCTTGAGAAGTCTACAAATTGACTAACATTTCCAATAGTGAGATAAATAATTGGAATGTTAAAGTATCTATATCAACCAAAATAGTGTTTTCCTTGATGGTGGACCCTTAATTAACCAATTATCACATGTTTGACTGATGTAATCATGGTTACATGAGATAAAATATTAGTTGATTGAGACTAAATTAATTCTAATTGTTATTAAAAAATATAGTACTTCAATAATTTTGGAATGACAATATGTATAATAAAATCATCATATATGGATTATTACATCCTAAGAGAAGATGTAACAGGTTTGGTTGTAGTTACATGAATTAATAATTTTAATTTATGAAGCATATATATTTGTAACATGGGAATTATAACTCATATAACTAGACTATGATATATATATATATATATATATATGAAATTATTGACCCAAAAAAGTTAAATTAAATGTTTTCCAATAAATGGGGAATCTAATTGAAAGTTAAAGAGTGTTTTCCACTATTACTATAAATTGATACTATATATATCAAAACCTTCATCATGAAACAGAGTACATGAACCTAACTTGAACTTAGTAGTGAGAAGTTGGGAGTATCTTCTATGACCCCTCATGATCTTCTTTGTCACCTAGACCTAGCTTTAAGAGCAGCCAATGTGGGTGTTGAGACTTATGTTAGAAGGCTTGTACTTATCCTTTAATTTTATCTGTGATCATTTATGTTATCAAAATCACAAATTAAGGTATGTGTTTGGAATTATAGAAATATTTCACCATGATGTCCTAAGGTCAAATTCCAGGATGATGGAGACGGCCACGATCTGAATGTAGTGGGACCTGCTCCAGCTATATTACCTCATGAAGTGATACCTATGAAAAATCTTATTATACATTTTCTAGGAACCACTTTTCAGTTCTGAGAGGTCATATTATGGATAGTTCAGTATATTCATGGAGCTTTAAGATCTTCCACTTATATAGTATAGTTTTCTACAGGGTTCAAACATCATCCCCCTCCAAATTTGTTGGGGGAAGGTGGTCCCTAGGACATCAGGTTATGGATAGAGGATCTGGTATATATCCTTGAGAATCTTGATTCACCATTAGAAAGGGGAGTTATGTTTTCATCATAAATTCTTAGAGGGTCTACCATGATATGGTGGGGTGTTTAGACCTAGGAAAAACAACATTGGATTACAGTATAGACGGATTTATAGATAGAATTCCATGATTAATTTTTTCAACAAATAATGATTTCTGAAAAAGAGATGGATTTTATACCCCTACAAAAGGGTACTATGTATATTATTTAATATTTAGATCATTTCATAGAGATCCAAAATTTCATTCCTATTCATACTAATGATGAATTAACAAAATAAATATGATTTTTGGATGGACATGTATACCCCATCCAATCTCAGGTGAATGTGTTCCTCTTGACTATCATCATTGTGATATGAAACCAATCCCTCATCTCAGTGTGTAACATAATGGAAGATGAAGATGTGATGCATAATGGATCAGTACCGAGACAAAGAGACTATTTTCCCATCCCTAGGAAATTCCACTTTGAGATTTCTCAATGGGACAACAGTATTCAGAGAGTGGACCTGGGTATCCATTTGTTATATACCCAATACAGTAGTCTAATACACATGAATCCCCATCATGGGAAGGAAATAGTTTTGTACCGAGGTTATAGAAATATGGGTCATCTTTTTCATTGTTGTAGATCCTTTCCTCCAGTGCCCAATGAGAGTGTGTTTTCAATTATTATGGGTTTTGGAAATCAATCAGAAGCTCCACATTAGTTAGGGAGATGGTGTACTATTAGAAGTTTGGGTTGAGGAGGTAGTCATAGTCAAGGGAGACAGACTTTGTTGAACAGTGCTAGTAGGGTGGACCAACTCAGGATGGTCAGGTTATAGCTTAGGGCCATGGATCAATCCAGTTACAATATGTATAGTCAATACCTGAGGAGAAGAGTATCATTATATCTATGGTTATAGGTAAAATATTATTATCCTTGACATTAGTGTCCATTTTATTTCACATATGAACTTATCACTCCTTTATATCTATTAATATGTTGAAATGTATTTGGCTCAAAATTCACTATTTTTGTGGAGTGATGACTCTTGAAACTCTTTTTGGGAATATGATCAGAAAGTGTATGCCAATGAAAGGAGTTCACCCTCAAAATTTGTAGCAATAATTTCTTATAGAACCTTTTATTCCTTGAGATTAATTGATTTTATGTTATTCTTAGTATGTACTAGTTAATACCCTACAATTATCATGTTGATTGATACCACTAGAGGGTGTACATTACATCACTCGGGGGTAGAAACTACATAAAAAAGGAATGATATGTCTAGGGATGTCGAGTTGAGACTAAGCATTGGGGAATGGGTAGAGAGATAACCCATATTAGTAATATTTTTCGGTGTAATCAAGAGACATGTCAGATATATTCTCCTCTTATGGTGGACCATTTTAGTGAAATTTTCCCATATTAATTTTTGGGTTACCTCTTGAAAGAGAGTTAGATTTATTATAACCAATTTCTAAGAAAATAAATGGTATCTATACCATCTTTCAGGATGGCTCCAACTAAGCTTCAGGAACTCAAGACACGACTAGAGTAATTTGAAGCTAAGGAGTTTAGAAAACTTGTATTTTACATTAGGGTTCACCCATTCTCTTTTACAAGAAGGTAAATAAAACTCTAAGGAAATGCCTAGATTATTATAAATTGAATTAGCTTATAGTTAAGAAACGATACCCCTTACGACATAAAAAAACTATTTTACTACCATCAAGGAGAGAAGGTATTCTGGAAGATTGATTTTAGGTATGTCTATCATCAAGTATGAGTATAGTCATTAGATATACCTCATACAGCTTGGTGAAGTAGATTTAGAATTTTTTATATTTCATAATTCTATTCGGTTTAATGAACACACAAATAGTATTTATGGCCCAAGTAAATCAGGTTTTCCACCCTTAAATGGATTAATTCATTGTGGTTTTAATAGATGATAACTTGGGGTATTATCAAACTTGACACGATCATTATAAACACCTTGAAATCATATTAGATACATATAGAGATAATATTGTTCATGCTAAGAACACAAAATGGAACTTTTGGATTGATAAAGTTCACTCCCTATGTCACATTATCTAATAGGAAAGAGTATTTTTGGGATCTATATAATGTGAGAGCCATATTATCATGGGAGTATCATATGAATGTATTTGATAAATAAAGATTCTTTGGTCTTTTTGGTCATTGTAGGCATTTTATTTAGGATTTATCATGACTTAAAACACCTCTTACAAGATTGAAAAAGAAGGGTGTTAAATTTTCAATGTCTAAGGATTGTGAAAAAGCCTTTCAGGAGCATAATTGAAGACTTACTTCAACATTGATTCTAATTCTACCTAATACTATCATAGGATACATTATTTATTATGATTAATTAGGCATTAGACTAAGAGTAGTTCTGATGAAAGGGAAAACATTCATGGTATACATGTTTCTCTATTTGAGGTCTTATGATAGTAATTACCCATCACACAACCTCGAGCTAGATGAATTTGTACACTCCATGTGTTTTTGGAGGAACTATTTATTAGGAGAGTTTTTATTTGAATACATAGACCATAAGTGCCTCAAATACATCTTCACTCAACATGAATTGATCATCAGATATATAAGGTGGGATGAATACCTATAATGTTTTGAGTTTGAGCTTGCTTATACATCTGGGAAATGATATGTAGTGGCTGATTATAAGAGCTGGAAGACATAGAAAAATCTATCTATGAGGCCTATAGTGAGCGTAAGTTGATGATAATATTTTCTGAAATGAAAATAATGGTTAAATAGTTTCAAGAAAGTCTATTATTTTGAATTTGGTAGTGACCTATTCACTTCTAGACCAAGTGAAGAAGAGAAAAATTTCTGATCCCAAAGGCTTCATCCCAGGGGAAAAGATTTTAGGTGAGGACCCACCTTCTAGGTGGTTCATTAATAGGGATGAGGTATAATGTATTCAAGGATGTTCCTGAGTTCTTATAGATGTTCAAGATGAGATAATGAATAAATATTACGATTTTAGTTGGTCAATGCATCATAGACCCACAAATATGTATTGTGTCTTGTGCCACTAGTATTGGTGTTCAGGGATGAAAAATGGAGATAATGTGTTTTTTCATGTGGTGTTCCCCGGTCAGTAGGTGATGGTGGAACACCAGTGACCTTCTAGTATTTTATTGCCATTACCTATTCTAGAGTGGAAAGGGGATAATGTCACTATGGATTTCGTGATGCGCTTACAAAAATCCCCTTAAGGAAATGATACAATATAGGTTGTCATAGACCAGATGATTAGGGTAACCCACTTCTTACCTATTTGGGAGACATTCTAAATGTATTATTTTATGAGGCTATATCATTAAAAGATTATATACTTTCATGGAGTTCCACAAAACATCATTTTATACAGGGATGCACATTTTACATCTCAATTCTATTAGGGGTTATAGAAGTGTCTAGGTTTATAGGTACATCTGAATAAAACCTATAACCCTAAGACTGAAGGTCAATCTAAGAATTCCATAAAGGTATTATGGAAAATTATTTGAGAATACATACTTAATTTTATAGGTTTATAGGAGAAACACTTACTGCTAAACAAATTATCTTAAAACAACAACTTCTAAGAAACCATATAGATGGATCCTTATGAGTCCTTATATAAAAGGCCTTTACATTCACCGTTATTCTCATTAGGGGAAGGAGTGTTAGTGATACTAAGACCATATCTTATAAAGGAGACATATATGAAGGTACAACTAATTCGGAAGCATATGGATACCACTGAATGTAGTAATAAGTCTTATGATTATCACCATCAATGACCTATAGAGTTTAAGGATAGGTATCATGTCTTCTTATATATTTTGACTAGACTTGGGCATCAACAGTTTAAGCTTAAAAGTAGGAGATCACCTATGTTTGTCACACCTTTCTAGATTTTATATATGGAAGGACTAGTAGATTATCTGATAACACTTCCTTGAAAATGTAATCTTATGAAATTTTTTTCACATTTCATATATATGTCATATAATTCAAATATGTCTCACATCCTAAAGTCTGGTGATTTTGAGTTGGAATTTGATGCTTATTTTGAGGGGTATCCTATATGTATAACTGATCGGAGCATGATAGATCACTGAGGCCATCCAATTCCTTCAGTTCATGTGCTATGGAAACATAACCATGTACATGAAGATATCTATGATAGAGAGGCCAAAATACATGCTTAGTGTCATAATTATTCTCTGATACAGATTAAACACCCTAAATAAAACACCAGGATGGGTTTTTTTATGGAGGGGATGTTTTATGAACATGGTTTTCCCCCAACACATGGATCCTATAAATTTCAATTTAAACCTATTAATTTATCCTTTTAATATCTTTTAAGAGACCAAGGAAGGGTTTGAGAGCATCAAGGGCTTGTTCAGAGACTGAATCTCTAGTTTTTGGTGGATCAAAATGATTCACATGGTTGGAACATGGATAATAGTAATTTTTCATCTCAAATATGAGGTGCATGGTTATTTTAACTGTGCGAGAGGCGGAACATAGATGTATAAAACTTTTAATAAATTATATTTGTAAGTCTCATGGGTTGTGCATGGTTTATCAAATATTTCGCCTCACCGTGTGAGGGGTGGAGGCTTTGGATAGTGAGAATAAACAAGTTGGATACAATTTTTAAAACCATGCGCCTAGCCATTTGATAGGGGTGTCACCTTGGGAAGTATGTGCATAGGGTTGGTGCATGATTTGTATAACCATGTGTTGAAACAATTACCTTAAAAATGTTGGAATTTTTTATTTTAACCCTCAATAATTTAACATTTTAACCCATACTCTTAAAACTTTATTTATAGCATCCTTAAACCATATGATATCTCCCATTATTCTATTTCTAGGATATGAGATTACTCCTCCACCAGATGTATAATTCAAGAGTCGGTCATCATGTTGGGTCACTCTATGTAAGTATAAGAATGCATTACCTTATTTTCAATATTTTTCTCTCCAATTTCGATGTTATTTCCATGCAAGCTCATATTACCCATTTTCGATGTGTTTAAATGATTTTGTGATTTCTCCTATCACAACCCAAATCTAAAGCTGATATCAGAGGAGGAATCATTTATCATAATAAGATAGGTTTTCTAGATTTTCCCCTAAATTATTTGATATCTATACCATGTTCCATCATTAAATGTGCCAAAATTTTCATGTGAAGCCTCTAAAATGTGATCATAATTTAGTTAAATTTCATCACCATGAACATATACTTCCATAAACCCCTGATATTATCAAAGGTTGTCTGCTTAGACTAGTACCACCCCTCAGTTTGTGTTTATGGGATTCCTTTGAAACTTTATAAATGTCCATGAGACTAACCCACCACTTAAGTGGCATTGAAATTTTTATTACGATTCTAATGAATGAATTGAATAAATAAAAATATTAAATGAATTGAATAGAATGTGAATGGAATGACCATTTTAAATGAACCTTATTAAACTATGAATTATTCCCATGATTAAATGGGATTATATTAATGGTGAATGAATTAACTATTTCACTAAGATCTTGTTTAATTATGAATTTCTATCATGGATATCTTTATTATAGACGACCCTTGATTATTTATTATGTAACACTTGACTATGGTCACAGACCAGAAAAACATTTAGAGGTGTGGAATTCCCTAAGTGATACTTGGAATCCCACTATGTATTTACTTAGATGGACTCATGGGATTCCAACTAATTCATTGATGTGTATTACTAGTTAAAGACAACACATCAGTTTTATCTTTATCATAGATTTTGAATTCCTTAATTTAAATCAATGAGTTATCGATATTTCCAAAAATAAAATTAATTCCTTGGACGGATCTCCTTGGATTCGACCTGATGTTATATACTAATGTAGATCATTCCTTGGTCTCCTTTAAATTATTACATAAAGGATACCGAGGATGTGTTCTTAAGGCTCTGGTAGAACATCACCCTTATCAAGAACATCAAAGGGTAAAACCCAGTGGACTTCACCCAGTTAATAAAACATAAAATTCATGTATATTAAGAGACCTTGTAGAAGTATCACTACTTATAGAATCCATTGTTATATGAATTGGTTCCCAAACCTAGGAATATAAATCTAAAATAGGGAATGCTCAAAAACATTTTCGATGAGGTGAAGTATGTATTATCAGACTGTTGCTCCATGAGGAAAATATACTGACATTATTATTTATTTGAATCTTTATTTATTATTAAGGAACACTTCTTATGTTATATTAATATAATAGATAGTGTTATACACCATAGGTGGTGGCTGACGGAGTTTTAATCACACCCTATTTAGGTTTCAAATTGGTACCCAGACAGATATCATGGATTTTGGTATAGATAAAGTTATTCATCAAGATATGGATTCTAGATTTTCTATACTAGGATGGGGTAAGGGAGAAGAGGATTGAACTTATGATCGCGATGATATTGGATGTACATTGATATTTTTTTATGATTTGTATAGCATGAAAATGTTGTCTTCATAGTACCTTGTTTCCCTTTTATTACCATTTTTTATAGCATCATTGAATCAATATTTTATATATGACATAACAACTAGTTATTAATTATATCTATTTATTTAACGCAATGACGTTTTATATTCCAGTGGTTCCTTATTATATTTATTCCATTGATTTATATATTTTATACCACGATGTCCTAATATTATTATGAGGATATATTAACCACACTACACCACCATAGACCCTCACTTCTAGTGAAAAACCTTTATCTTACTAGGTGGTGTGTTTGGGGATAAGTGGTTGATTAGATTTGGTTACTTATGAGTAAACCATATTTGGTACATCACAAGCTACACCAGAGATTTATTTTCCTTACGATACTATTTTAGTTTGATAGATATAAGATTAGGACATTTTGGAATTTTTAATGAGCCTATTCCTAGGAGAATCTGACCCACATATAGGGAAAAAATCATGTTTCATTGGATGGGACTTGCTGTTTTGGTTTTTCCTTGTTACAGTTGTACTAATTTTATCATAGGGTGAGACATATATTTTTTTGATGTTTGTTATGATTATGGACTTTATTTTACCCTTGCATTAATAGGCCAATGAATTAGTGTATCATGCATAATTATAGTCACTCGATTATTAATATTTCATGTATATACCATTCCACGTTTATTTTTATTGTGTGAATTTCCTACCAAATTTCATATGTTCCTTGACTGATATATATGTAAATTAACAAACATTTCTTACAAGGAGATAAATTATTGGTTTCTTAAAGCATCTACATCAACATGAACTTTTTTATCACATAAATTTATAGTGTCACATTAATTGAATAATTGTTACATGTTTGAGCTATGTATCCATGGTTACACAAGATGAAACATTAGATGACAGTCATTAAATGGATTGTTATTTTAATTTATTAATATAGTAGTTATATAAATTTGTAATAGATATATATAAAATAGAATCCTTATATATGGATTCTTACATTCCATGACCAGATGTAATATAACTGATTATAGTAACAAGAACTACCAATTATAATTTATAAACCATAGTTATTTATAACATGGGAATTCTAACACATATAACGAGACCATGATATATATATATATATATATATATATATATATGAAATTAGTGATCCCTAAAAGTTAAATGAAATGTTTTCTGTTAAATTAGGATTCTAATTGAAGATTATAGAGTGTTTTCCTCTATAACATTCAATTCAAACTACATATATCATAAAAATTTCTATGAAATAAATAACTTAACCCTGATCCAACCTTAGTAGTGGGATGTTTGGACTATCTCTTGTGACCCTTCATGATCTTCTATGTCACCTAAAACTAGATTTAGTAGTAGTATGTGGGGTTTTGAATATTATGTATGAAGGCTTGTACATGTCATATTCTTTTATCTATGATCTTTTATATTAAAAAATTATTTTTTTGTGATGTCTGTTTTGCATTGGAGAAATATAGCACCATGACATCCTCTGGTCAAATGCCAGGTGGGTGGAAATGACCTTGTTCTGGTGGTGGTGGGACCTCACCATTGATATAACCTTATGTTTTTTCACATGTGGAACCTCATTTAATATTTGATATAGGAACCGATGCACAATTTTGAGAGGTATTATTATGGATATTGTAGTCTATATAGTTTTCTCCATGACCTACCTCTTCTATGGAAGAGTTGACTTGGGAGTTCCAGTAGCAACATCCTCCCACATTTTCAAGGGAAGGTACTCCCTAGGTCATTGAGGTATGGGTAGAAGATAGGTTATATATATTGGGGTATCTTAATAAACCTCTAAAAATTATATTGTAGCTTTTAGTATATATGCATAGATGGTATACAAAGAGATGGTGGATGTATTGAACTCAGAATATCAGCTTCCGATTTTGGTTTCTAGGGATTTCTAGATAGCCTTTTAAGATTACTTTTTTTGGGAAACCATAAGATTTGAATGAGAGAGGTAGTTTATTTTGGAATAGAAGGGTATTGTGCCTATTATGGGATTATCATATTATTTCATATAGCTCCATCATTTCATTTATATTCATTCTGGTGATGAATTAACAAGAAAATTGTGATTTGGGGATTGAATCGTATACCCCATTCGATCTTAGGTGAAGCTGGTATGCTTGAATATTTACATTAAGGTAATATAAAAAGAAATAATTTTTAAGTATAACCAATGGGAAGATAATGTTCATGGTGTGATAAGGTAGGGTGAAAAATTTTCCAGTGGTAGGAAGTCCCGCTTTGAGATTTCTTACAGGGACACCAATATTTAGAGTGTGTATCCGGGTAGCCATGTGATATGTCAATAAATTTATCACTAAAAATAATATAAAACCATTATTAAAAAATATTTATGTGATTAATCAGAAATTGAGATAAATTTATCATAATTTAATTTATAAAAAGGAGAAAATTAACTTTTAAATTAAAACATATAATGGGTTGAAAAATAAGTTCTCTGGAGAAATTCTATTTTAATAATTAAGTTTTCTTAATCTAAGTTGAACTTTATTTCCCATTAAATGAGTGTTAATTAATTTTTTTATATGTTTTAAAATTAAATTATTGTTTTAATTTTAAATTTATTCATGCAATTTAAAAATAATACAAAATCTGTAGAAATGTATTATTCTTTGAATTTTTTTCTTTTACCAGGGAAACAAATATTTATCTGGTGTAACTTAATTTTTATAACTAAAAATAAATTTTACCTTAATATGTAATTCATAACAACTAATTTTATATTTAAAACCCATTTCATTTGATTCAATTGATAAGAATGTAATTTTAAAATACCACTGTATTTAATTTTTTTGAGAAAATGTTACTTATGTTTTAAAATATAAAATATAGGTTTTTAATTAAAAAAATCATATTTTAACATATATAATGTCACTTAAAAGACAAGTTTTTTGTTAAAAAATATTCATTGAGTTTTATGTTATTTTTATATAATAAAAAACATATTTTTTTAAAATTGTTATTTTTCACTATTAGCCTAAAAATCAAATATTTTATAAAAATCCAAAAAACTAAAATTAAGGTAATGAAACCATTATATATCAAAAAATTAAGTTAATTTTTTCAAATTAAAGATCAAAAGGTGATAAAATAAATTTTTTATACAATCATACATAAATTAATTTAAGGAAACATATATGTGTATGTATAAAATGACCTTTCTTTTAGTATACCCTTTAATATAGTTTATATAATGTTGTTAATTTGGTGATAATCTATAAATTATCGACTGTAATATAATGGTAATATTTCTTTATGGAAGTATGGTTTTTCATTTCAGTTCAGTGTTGCATGCATGAAAATCCACTCACACGGTATTTAATTAAATAAAAAATAAATACCAAGATGAAAGGTAATTTCATTCAACACGCATAAAATAATTTCATCCCCAATATTTTATTATGTAGTGCAAAATAAGTGAGGGTAATTATCTATCATCAGATACTTGAGTCCCCATATACCCTCCTCAATTATTTTATTTCACCATAAAACCTTCACTTTATGGGTGGTCTTGTTTCAAGACACCTCGTCTCTTATATCCATAATTTCAATAGTTTTTCCTATATGAGAGATTGTGTTCCAATTTAATACCTTTAAAGTATTTCACATTTTAAGGATATAGTATGTACTTTCTCAAAAGTGATACATGAAAGACATTGTGTACTTAGAAGCGGTGTTGATGGATCTCTAAGAGATGGCCTAGAACCCTGAAAAGATCAGTGATTTTAAAGAGACCAATGTATCTAGGGATCAACATCCCTTTCTTCCCAAATATAAAAACTCTCTTCCATGTAGATATTCAAACAAACTCCTTATCATAAACTTAAAAATTTAGATTTCATTGATGATTATTTGCAAAACTATTATGATGACTATTTTCTAATTTCATATGCCATAGGTATGTTTGAACCTTATTTATTATTTCTTGGACAATGTAAATACCTGTCAACTTCCTCTCTGCAACTTCATCATAGCATGTTGAATTAATTTATTTCTTCCCATAGAAAGACTCTTATGGAGACATGTTAATGATAAAATATATACTATTGTTATATGAGAAATCTACTAAAGGAGTGTGCTGATACCAACATCCTTGTAAACATATTGAATAAGGCCTAAATATATCCTCTAGTGTTTTAATTTTCCTCTTAGACTGAATATCTATTTAAGGATGATATGAAACACTAAAGCTCAGATCTATCTCCAACACTCTTTGAAGGCTTATCATAAACCATAATGTAAACCTCATATCCCGATCAGATAAAATGGATAGTGTACTCCATGAAACCTTACCACATCCCTTATATATATATATATTAATGATTATTTCGTGGGAAAAAAAATCCTTTGATGGAAATAAAATATTATAAATTTATAATGAGATCCACTAAACCTAAATAAATTGGGGAAATTTTGATGTTTTGGGGAGTCCTATGATGAAGTCGATGATGATTTCTTCTAATTCTCAAACTGGGATGGCTAATGGTTGCAACATACCCTTAGAATATTATTGTTCAACATTAAATTTCTTATATACCATGCATCAAGATACGTACTCTGAAATCTATCTATTCACTATATCCCACCATATGTTTTATTTTAGATCCCTATACATCTTAAAAATTACTGGATTCATTGAAAAGGATGATATATTGCATCATCCAAAAGAAAATTGATGAATTTTTTCCTTAATATGACAAAAATCCTCGATCCATACTTTATAACCACATATTTATCAAAGTTAAACTACAAAATATTCAAAAAAAAATTTTGTAGTTCTATATCATATTATGGGGATTATTTGATCTTTACATGATTGCAAGGTTGAGTAGCTAGTTGGGAAATATTGGATTTATTTTCCCTACTATGACTTCAAGATTCATCCTCCTTAAATCCATGAGTATTGGGTCCTCTTAAATCCACATCATGGGTAGAGTAACATGATATTACTACTCATATCGTTGACCACCTAATCTACCTTCACTAGGTTGTAATATATTGAGCAGATATAATATTTTATCAACTCCCACTATCTCTTTTCATGTATACTCAATTATTTATGTGTGAATATATATTTCAAACTCTTTATATTAGTATATATATCAAAATTTTCTCCATAGAGATAATTTCTGAAAATATTCAATGCGAAAATCACCTCTTCTAGCTATAAATAACGTGTCAGTTAATTTTTCTCATGAATATTTAATTATATTGAATGATATGTAATTAACATGTCATTATGAATGAGGATGCAATTCAAACCATTTTTAAGCATCACTATATATTATAAACCCTTACCCACTACAAGGTAATGTAAGTAAAGGAGAAGTGACCAACCAATTATTTAGTTCCTTAAAACACTATTCACATTCTTCTATCCAAATGAAATTAAATTACTTACATGTCAATTATCTAGTATATTTTATAGTCATGAGAAATTTCTTACAAAGTTTCAATAATATCTCATTAACCTAATATAATTATGGGTTTAAATTACAGTGGTTGGTCTGGGACATTTCTTGAAAACATTAATCTTTCATGTATCTACTGATATTCCCTTGATTGTGATTATGTGACCCAATAATGACACATTTTTAGCCATACTTATCATTTTTTAAATTTGACATAAAACTTATCCTTTCTCAAGGTAATTAACACAATCTGAAAATTTTCATCATTTTCTTCCTTTCTATTTAAATATATAATAATTTCATCTATAAAGGAAAATAAATATTTATCAAGGTAGTATCTAATGACATTATTAATTAGACCCACGAAGATAAAATAGGAATTGCAAAGTCTTAAAAACACCACTATAAACTCATAGTCTTTATTATTTTATGGAAAACTATCTTAGATATATCCTCCTTTTGACCCCAAAATGATTGTATCTATATTGAAGTTAAATAATAGAGAAGCATTGAGATCCTCAGATTTTATCTGATAGATCATCAATATACGGTAGAGGATACATGTTTTTTATCAGTATTTTATTAAGCTCGTGATAATTAATGTAAATATACATCGATCCATCTATCTCTTTGACAAATAGGACTAGTTCACCCCATTGTGAAACACTAGGGTATATAATACCCTTGTCCAAATTTTCTTATAGTTACTTCTTTAACTACTCTATTATAATGAGATACATTCTATATAGACTCTTTGAGATAAAAATTGATCTAGGTATGAGTTCAATTGAGAACTCAACCTCATGATCTGGGGGAAGATTAGGAACATCATATATAAATACATTAGTATATCCCCATATAATAGTCATGTCATCAATTTTGATATCCCACCAAATAATTTGATCTAGTAGTCCCTTATTACTGGGTACCATATAATATGATGATTTAGAATATGAAATGAGAATTCATTTTCCTATAAGTTGATATTTTTTATGAAAGGAAAGCCAATCCATTATAAATATTATGAAAAATTCAACTAAAATAATAAGAATTATATTTTAGGAATTATCCTCTCATAAATCTCAATCAGAGCTGATTTGTAAATATTAGAAGCAATCATTGTGACGCCTGGGGTTTTCAATCATATTATAATATCAATTTCTTGGAATGGTGATATAAAATTCCTAGAAAACTTGTGTGATATTAAATAATGAGAAAAGTCAAAATCAAATAATTTATTAATTGATCTAGAAGATATATTATGTATACCTCACAAAAAATAACTATCATGATCAACCTAAAATGTAGTGATAATGAATTCCCCTCATTATTACATTATTTTTCGAGGTTAATGTGGACTATTTTATTCATTGTCATGAGGTTTGTGGAATTTATTCACATAATATTTTAAATTCTTTCACTTGAAGCATTTTTGAGTAGGCAAATCATTTATAGGGACCTTCTTTGCCTTTATTATGTTAATCATCCTATTAGACTTTGTTTGGAGGTTTTTGGTTTGGGTTCCCTATTTAACACACTTTAAAAACTTCCCTAAACCATTTAGACAATTACCCAATGATTCCTCTCATATTTATTACTTATATGAAATTAAGCTTTACTCAAACCATGTGTTTTATCATCAGTACTTACATGATACCCCAATTTCCATTTATTTTCCCTTTAATATTAAGAGGATATATGGAAAATACTTATTGAAAGATATCATCATGAAATATTACCATTCCATATATTTGATGTCATCATTTTCATTAGTGTTCTCAATGATACTCCATCACTGGTTAGTATAAACATCTAAATGATAGATGAACAGAACAACCTTCTCAAGGCCAAAGAACTGGAGAACATAAAATATATTATCTATTTCATTGAACCATTACACAACAACTAGTATATTAGAAGAAGCACTAAAATAGGGTGTAAATTTCCTCATACAATACTTGATAACCAGTTACTCCCTCCTTGGCGTGTGTGTGAGCTCAACATGACTTGTTTTTTCTCCCATATCTTGAGATAGTTAGATGGGTATTATCTTAGGGTTGTTTATTCCATCTAAAATCTCATTAGGGTTCCAATTGGGACAATATAAAAATTTTGTATTGAACCCATTGTTAACTCTGTTCTTTCAGGTTCCTAATATAACCTAGAATAAAGGAAAAAATAGAACGAGTATACATTAATTAATGATTTTATATAAAAGGAAACTATAAACATAGAACAAAATTTTCATAAGTTTGGTGAATATGTTAGCCTATGAATTTTTTGATATAAATCTATGATATGAATTATAATATTTATAACTGGACTAGTAATATATATTCAAATCCTATATAATATAATTTTAAGATAATTTTATTGATAAATAATATCCCCTGAGAGTGGCCCTAAAGCTATACAATAAGGGGCCATTCACCATGCACTATAAATATCACTCATATATAATCGAACAACTTTTTCTAGAATCAGTATCCCTATATGAATCTATTATAACACTAATTATACTTGTAGTGTTTAGACATGGATATATTTCTAAGAAAACCATATAACTCATACTTTATCAAAACATCAGGATGTTATCCTATATATAGAATCATCCTCTGTATTTTTTCCTAGGGTTTTCACTAATGTTCTCTAATATCATTTCCAAAAATAACTAAACCCTTATCTAATACCAACTAAAACAGCCCTATATGATCATAACATAAATAATAAATAGTCTTATTATCTAAATAATACATCACACAATAGTTTCCTAATCTAAGGACTAAAAATATTAGAGTCCTAGAAATTAGTTACATAAACATCTTATTTTAAAAAACATGCAGCCATTTTTCTATAATTTTTCACCTCTAGACCCTTTCCAAGATATCTCATGTGATGTAATCATATTCATAACCTTGGTAATAGAAAGATAAGGATGGAGTGATGTCAAATTCTCAATAAATGAAAAGGCATTTCATAAAATATTAGATCATACACATGAAGAGAATATGTGGAAAACATAAAATAAAAATAACTGATCATAGGACCATTTATGATAATAATAATATTGAAAAACTATTTATCTATATAAAATTATAAAATATCATTATGAAAACATAAAATTTAGATCATATAACATGCTAACATGAAACTTGAAATGCATAATCATGAACACATGTTATTTATTTGAATTCTAATGCTTGTAGAAACTTAGAAGAAATTGATAAATAATTTGGAAATGTGTTATAACTTTATAAAATTGAAAATTTGGAAAATACATAAGAATTGTAAAACATGTGTGAGAAACACATTATGCCCACACCCATGTGAATAAGCACATTATGTCCATGCCTAAAAATGTGACCAGAACCATCATGCCCATGCCAAAGTGAAAAAACCCATTATGTCAAAATATAACTATATCATGAAATATAAGACTAAAATAATGGATTTTAGGGTTATATAAGACCCCAAACATCATATTACACAAAAATGTGTTCCACTAAAAAATCATCATCATAACCTAAATAGCCCATAGAAAATGATTATTTTTCATAAACATATCACATTACATGAACATAAGAAATCATAGGATATAAAAATCTAATTATCAAAAATGTTATTAATTTAAGAAAAATAAAACATCACTTGAAATATCATTTTAAGTCAATTATAACTAAATCATGAAAACATTTTTTATTTTTCATTATAAAAGTCATAGTTAAGATACCCCTTTAAAATGGGCCCCTTTGTTTTTAAGAGAAATGAAAATAAAAACTTAAAAGAAAATTAATTTGGTCTTAAAAATATTTTTAACCAGATATAAGGAAATAAAATATATCAAAATTTAAATTCTTGGAAATAAAATGTTCCATAATAAATTGAATAACTCAAAGAAAGGATTTTTAGTTACCTAGTCCCTTACATTTACCCTATAATTCCATGGAATGCATTAAAATCATGTATAATAAATATAAACATATTAATTAATTATATAATAAGCATATTCTTATATATTTTTATTTATAATAATCATTGATAACATTTCCCTTCACGAATTAGGTTGTTTTAATCTTTTTTCAACATCAAGTGTTAACAATCTGAATCGCTCTGAACTTATTTTATAAAAGTAGTATCGATCATAATTTTTATCCCAAATATCATCATTAAAAAAAAAATAAAGGTAATGTAGTTGATTTTTTATAAGTATTTAAAATTTTATAATACCAATATATTTGAGTTATAGCCATGTTTCATGAAACCGAAAATGCTAATGAACTAGTTTTGGGTTGTTTATCAAAATTGGTAGAAGAATTTATAGTGATCATCATTTTTTGTGTTGTAAAAAAGGAATAAATTAATTATATATATTAGTTATATGTATATATATTATATAATAATACACTATAATCTAAAACCTTCTATGTTTGGAAGTGAAGGAAAAAATAAAAAACATATATTCATGGAGGCGATAGTCCGCACAATACATGATTATCATTTTAGTTACCCAAAGAATGAGAGGGATGAAAGTGAATAGTAATTGAAAATTTTAGAAACATAAATAAATTATATAAATCAGATTTATTCATTAATACCATAATTAACACCATCCATCAAGGGCAAAGATGAAAAACTGAAAGCATCGCTTTACAGAGGTGACAATTTGTACATGCACTAATGAGGATTCATGTTTTTCATAGTAAATGGAATAGAATAAATAATGGTTTTTTGATTATTATAATAAAATATAAACACACCAATTATTATTACTTTATTACTCTCTTATAGTTTTGGTTGGTTTATATAGGAAATAATAATAATGAAAAGTTAATAAAGATGTGATACCTATGTTTAGGCCTTGAACTTCCTCTTTATCAAAGCCTTAATTTTGAGGGACTTGGGATAATTTTTTGAAACCTGGGGAACTAGGTAATGTAATGGAATTAAATTAGAGGAGATTTGGGTAGGATTTTAAGAAAATTTATAAATAATAGTTGAGTATTTAAAGGGTGTAAGTGAACACCCTTTTATATGTTAAAAGCGGAACTTTTCTATGAAAAGAATGTTATGTACGGGGTAATAATAGAATGAAATGAAATTTAGGTGAGTTAGGTGAGGGAAGTTTGGTAAGAAATTTTTGTAAGTATTTAAAACCAAAATCATTTTATATAATTTCCAAACCTCATTTCGACTTATGATAATTAAAGACACATTAGATTAGTCATTAAAACACTTATTAATCTTAATTTGATATTAATAATGTCAATTATTTTATTAATAAAAACATAGGTTAACCATTATTACAAAATTTCAATGTGATGAATCGGAATTAGGGATTCATATATCCTAATTATATTCCTAAAAATTATAAAATTAACTTTTAAATAAAAACATATAATATGATGAAAAGATGTTTCTCTAGAAAAATATTTTTTTAATCATTAAGTGTTACAAATATTATTTACCATTTACTACCCATTATACTGGCGATAATTAATTTTTATATAAATTTAATAATTATATTATTGTTTTAATTTAAAATCTATTCATATAATTAAAAGATACACAATATTTAAAAAATAAATATTCTTTTTAAATTATCGTTTTACTAGGGAAAATAATATTTACCCATGGTGACTTGATATTTGTGTCTAAAAATAAAGATTACCTTATTAGATAATTTATTTCTATTTATTTTAAAAATAAATTCAATTTCATTTTATTAAATTAATAAAAACTAATTTTAAAATACTAATGTATTTAATTTTTTTAGAAAATATTAGTTATATTTTAAAATATAAAATATATATTTGTAATTAAAAAATGATATTTTAACATATATAATGTCACTTAAAAGGAATATATTTTATCAATAAATTTTTTCCTATTTTTAAGTAATTATAATATATTAAAATCCATGTTATTTTTAAAAAAACATTTTTTACTATTAACCTTGAGATAAGATATTTTAGAAACATTATAGAAACTCATAATATTCTAATATGACTAAATATACAAAAATGACATTAATTTGTGAAAATTAAACTCCGAAAAGTAATAATATTTATTTGGATATAAAAACAAAAAACATAATTTTAAGGAACATATATTTCTAGATATAAAATGACCTTTATTTTATTACAAAATTTTATATTGTTTATTTAATGGGGTCACTTTTGGGGATATCCACTAACTTAATCGGTATAATATATTAGAAATATTTTATTATGGTATAATGGTTTTTAATTTTAGTTTAGTGTTGGATCCACAAAAATTTACCCACAAAATAATTAATTAAGGAAAAGTAAATACCAAAATAATGGTTCATTAAAACACTGAAATTGTTCTTATATTTATTCAATTTTGTTCTCTTTCAACCTTCTATCTCTATAAATTTTTTGAAAATATCACCCCATTTACAATTTTGTTTCAATTTAAAACAATAATTTCTTAGATGTTTTTCATGATTGTTTAGGATAACAACCCTATCTGTTAATGTATTTACTATATCTAACTCTTGAGAAATTTCCAAAATTAGTGAAGAAAATTTCATAAACCGCATCTGCCTCACAAGAAATGGTAATAAACTACATTACCAATCCTGATAATTATGTGTAATGTTTTTCTATAGATAAATTTATATAATCATTTACATCAACAAAATCTCATTTGAATATTGGAATATTTATATCCATTTTGGTCTACCTACCCAAAATATATTTTCTAAGTATTGATCTCACATCAATCCCATTAACTTTTTTTCAAAACATGACAACAATGATACCAATCCGAATCAGTTGTTTGACAAATAAAACCGAAAAACATCATTGGTAGCTTCATATTATACACATACATGATCTTCAAACCAACCATTCTAGATAAATAACTAAATAAAACTCCTATTTCACTACATGATGTGAAAAATAAGCACCAATCATTTGATAGTCATGTTGAAATAAATAAAATATCATAGGTGTATACCTGGTATAAAACTAGCACATCAATGCATGTTATGGGTTATTATTACGTGGAAATTTATACCACATCTCAAATTTAGTCTTTTTTCTTGATATCATATTTTTTCCAACAATCACACAAATGGATTAAAAAATACTAAAATTAATTAAGAGGGATGGCACCTCACTCGCCTGGTGTCCACCTTCGGGCTCTCAGATTCTCCTCTCCCTCATAAGGTTTCATTCCCTCCCTGGAGATGCCCGTTATTTCTCATCCTCCTCTCTGGATTCATCTCTTCCAACCCTCCCCCTCTGGTTCTTCCTAGGGTTTATCTGGGAACCCTTTTCCTCTTGTTCAGTGGCTCGTTTGAGTTTCATATTTCTTCTTGCATCTGATAAGGTGATGGTGTTCCGGTTCCCTTTGTTTCAACCTCACCTTATTTTAACGAGGCCTTTGAGGCCTGACGAAGGTTGTTTGCTGGTGAACCCATTGGCCACATTATCTTCTATAACATCAAGTTCCTACGCGCCTCTCCTAGTCAGATATAGCGCAGTGGTAACAATTTTTTTTTGGGATCTGTAGTTCAGTGGAATATAGACTTCAAGGTACTGTCAGAGTTGGGTTGCTTTTATTTTGTTGGATTGTTTTTTCCTAATTAGTCGATGATGTCATCTTGCAGAGGCCTTGGTCAGCTTATTCACTACTCTGACTTCTCGTTCTTCTATTCCTCTCTATAGAAGATCTGGGGAATGGGTAACATTAATGTTTTGGGATGTGTGTTTAGGTGGATGTTGTTTCAGGTACAATAACTTTGATGTCACTGACATTATGATTTGGAATCGACAACGTTAATTGATGTTATTGGTTTGCTAGACTTGATTGATTCTTCTCCCCTTTTCCTTCATGAAGGTTCTTTGGTTTCTTCTTTGTTTGTTCTTCCTATTTATTTATAGTTCTATGAAAGGTAATTTTTGTTTCTGGTTTGGGCGATGTTTGTGACGAACTATGGTGGAAGCCATCAATGGTCTAGATGGTGACAGATGGATATTAGTAGCGTTTATTAGTCTGGATCCTTTGTGATGGATGTCTGGTTTTATGGTGCAATGTTGAATTTTTATCTATGTTTGGATCATAATCTCTATGATCTGGTTACGTTGGCAAGATGATGATGGTCGTGTTTTGATAAGGATAGTTCTTCTGCTGATTGTGTTTGATGATGCAGGTGAAGGTTTTTTCTGTATTGATTTTTTAAGCTACAGTTGTGATGGAAGATGGTTTCTCACCAGCGATGTTTGACAATGGTGTTACTGGTGATGATGAGGTGATTCTCTATCGGGGGAACTGCTCGAGGAGGCTTGTGGTTTGATAATTTCTGCCCCGAGGCATCCTGGATGGCGTGTATTTTGAATTTTGAATGATAGTGGTTTCTGTCTATGGGTTTTTTTAATTTTATGCATTTGTAATTTCGTGTATGGCTCAGTTCCGCTCACCCTTAAAGCATTTTTAGAAAATAAAATAAAAATATAATTTTCAATCAGTCAAATACTAAAAATTACTTGTGATGAACATAATAGTTAATAATTACATTTAATCATTCAATTAATTTATTACTTCAAATACTCAATGTTAGAGAATTTTTCAAAAATTAATGTGCTATCTTATCTCACAACATGAATACATCATCTAACCATTGTGATTTTTCATCCCTATATTCAACTCTGAGGGAAACCCACTCCTGATCAAACTGATGTGCATCATGGTACTGGAGTGAACACTTATTTAATGTAGTTGGAAAACTAAATCCATCATTCATGAAATTAACTAAATATTTAATTCCATTTTCCATAAAATTTCATATATAATGCAGTGTCGAGTTCCCACAAAAACATTAGAAATTGATTTTTCCATTGCTATATCCTGACAAGTAAATATAGTTTGAGGTTACTTTATGTGATAAACCTATAGTTAACAAACAATAAAAGGAACTTATTATATCATAATATCAAAAAGAATCCCCAAAAAGAAAAATATAATTATGTTTATTTAATCCTACAAAGACACATAAGGACCTATAATATTTTTAGTGCTTAAATTGGTGTTAAAAACAAAATCTCCAAATAACTCATTATATATCATTATTTTTGGAACATCATGAAAAATATTTGTATCATTATTAGTTATGAAAAACTGCATTTTATAGAAAAATTATGCATTTCACTAATTTTGTCATTATAGGTACTTTAACATGAAACATGATTCTCCAAGAAAAAATTCCATTTTTCCGTTTACAACATAAAATATTTAATTAATCCACATGAGTGTACCCAATAATATCTCAACCTTCTATAGAAGTTATAACAATTGAGAAAGAATTATTTGTTTTAATACCTGTCAAAACATTCACATCTTACTCAACTTCTTATACTTTTGGAATTTTTTATTTAGGACATCATCATATTAACTGATTCAATATTTTTCAAAGGATTATTATTTCATTCAACAAATAAATTACATGAATATTTCCCAAAATAAAAAAACCCCATTTAAGAACAGAAACCAACATGTGCCTTAGTATGAAGAAATTTAGCCATGCTATAACATTTTCAACCTTCTTATGACCTTTTTTATACATGAATAAAGTCACGATAAGATGATTGACTTATACTTTATCCATTTATTTGAGTATTATTGGAATACATTGAAATATTTAGTTCCCCATACATAAAATAGAAACATAGTTCACCCTAAAGTGTTTTGATCTTCTTCCTGGCAATAGGTTTAATATATGATGATACCGCATCCATATCATCAGATTTGGAATAATCTACAATATATAAATTTCAGTTCAAGGAATGTAAAATATGGGTTTCATAAAAATTAATAAATCCATTCAGTTAAAATTTCTCTGATTTCTTAGTGAATGTTTTAGTGGATGTTCCAGTGAATGTCCCATTGAATCATCTATGGAATGATTCACTACATGCTTTATAAAACAAGAAAAAAGAAAAAATTGGATTTACATATGAAATATTTTATAAAATATATTTATAATAAATTAAATTATATAAAATATGAATTACATTCTTAATTTTTATAAATAATATATATATAAATATATACTTAAAAATTAATATAATTTACTATCAAAAAATTTATAAACTCTTTGAAGAAAAATTTAAATACAATTTATATATTCAGGAAATTAAATATTTATAAATATAAAAGTAGAACCATTTTTATTAAATTAAAACAAAAAAATCATTATTAATGTTCCTAAAAATATATTTCTTTTTATTTTTTAGAAAACATTATAAAAAACATTTATAAATCCATTTAGTGAAAATTTAAAAAAAGTTATAGAAAAATGTTTTATGAAAATTACAGTACAAGTTTTTGGAATGTTATAATAAAATTTCTACTAAAATTTCCAATAAAATTTACTGTAAAGTTCAGTAGAAGTTCTATTGGATGTTCTGGTGGAAGTTTAAGTGATATTTTTAGTGAAACTATAAATTTATAATAAATTCCATTAATAAATATATTAAATATATATTGTAAGAATCTTTATATGTAACATATATAAATCATTTTAGTGAAATTTTCAATCGAATTTACTATATATTTTTCAGTGGAAGTTCCATTGAATGTCCCGGTGTATGTTCCTGTCAATGTTCTGGGAACATTATAGTGAATGTTCTACTAAAACTTCCACTAAAACTTCCCCTGATGTTAATTAAATATTTTAGATGAGGTTTCCATGGATGTTCTAGTGACTGTTTCAATGAAACATCCAACTAAACATCAACTAAAAGTTAGTGAATGTTTTAGAATAAAATAAAAAGTATATTTAAAAAATTATATTACTAAAAAAATATTTATTATAAATTAAGAAAAATTATATGTTAGAAAATATATTTATAATAGGTACAATTATATGAAATATATATAATATTTATTACATAATTTATATAAATATAATAATTAATTTTGTTCAATAATAATGTAATTTACAATAAAAAAACATATAAAAAACATAAATTTTTTATAAAATTATAAATAATACTAATTTGATAATAAATTAACTTATAAAATAAAATTTATATATTTTTTTACAAAAAAATTATAAATAAAAAATAAACCATTTCAACAAAACTGTCAATGTAATTTACAGTGGAAACTTTAGTGGAAGTTTTAGTGAATGTTAAAGTGCACACTCTAGTCAATTTTCCATGAATGTTCCTATCAGAGTTCCACTGAAACATCCACTGAAACTTCGAGTAAATCTCAATGAATGTTTTATTTGAAGTTCTATTAGAAGTTACAATGAAAGTTTTAGTTAAAATTTAAATGAAATTTCCACTAAAGGTTCTAGTAAAAGTCCAACAATACATCAAAAATTATATTTATAAAATTAAATAAAAAATAAATACTATATATTAAAAAGATATTTATAATAAATGAAATTATATAAAATATGTATCATATTTTATTCAAAATTTTTATAAATATTAATATTTATATTTTTAAATATACTATAATTTATAATAAAAAAATGTATGTACTATATGAATTAAAATGAAAATAAAATTCAATATATTGGAAAATAAATTTTTAAAATTTAAAAAAGAAGAATTTTTTTATGAAATTAAATCTAAAAATAATTTTATAATAAATCCACTTATAAAATATTTTTAATATTTTTTACAAAATATATATATAAATAACTACATTTTTTGCGAATGATTTCTTGAATGTATTAGTTTAATTGAATGTTATATTGTATGTTTTAGCTAATGTTTGAACGAAAAATTTAGTGAATCTTTTAGTGGATGATTTATAGAAAGTTTCAATGAAACTATTAGAATAAGTTTTAGAATAAATTTTATTTATTTATTTCTATCTATGTTTCATACAATGTTTCTGAAAACATCATTGAAATATTCCATAAAACATCCTCTTTAATACATGGTTTCACTAAAATTAAGCATACTTCATTTTGTAGAATGATTTTAAAGTTTTACCAAATGTCTCATATTTGTATTAATAGAGAATATTTAAAAAAGATAAAATTCAAAAAATAACATATAATACCTTCAACCATGGACATTATATTTAGAATAAAAACTCTTATAGAAACCAAGAATCTACCACACATACCTCTCTAGAACACCAACACACCAAAATAAAACTCTACAGTTTTTTGTAAACCAATTAAAAAATATTTTTAATCAAAAATCATATAATGAATGAAAATTGAAAATATCCACTCATATAATACATGCTACTTCACCTCATAACCAAATATCAAAAGATCCTTTTGATAATAAAAAATTCCCAACATAATCTCAAGACATCCTTGAAAAATACCCCCATCGAAATTGTTTTTTTAACAATGAAACTACTAATAATATGCGCCATTTATTTCTAATAATTAAAAAATAACATCTAGTAAACTAGTACATCTGGACCTCATAACCTATGAAAATTATGAAATGTCAACATCCAAGGATTGCACTAGATATTATTTTAAAACATGGAACTAGATATAGTAAAAATAAGACGATCCTTGAGAATGAAGTTATATCTCTTATAGATATTCATGTGTACCTTTTGATGGATTAGGAATCAGGAAGAGTGAGTTCACCTAGTTTTCCAATAATTAAGCTTGAGGTCCCTAAGTGAATTTTATCTCAAGAGAATATCTTAATCACTCAATCTAAAAAACCACAATAACTATACAAGGTGTGGATATGTCGATTAGTGAAATAGTGGAGGAGGGGGAAGATACCCTTCTCATACGAATTAATATAATGACAATATAAGGTGGAGAAAATTTTTCAATAACAACTTGGGGAAAAACGTAATGGGAGGAAACAACCCAACTATACAAACTAAAAAACCATTATAGATATGGGAGATAAATCCCCTACTATAATATCAGATATGACAACCTCATTGTGAGTATATACATTCAATACATCAGAATATGAGATAGTATTGATAGAATAATTCACTACCTCAATGGGTAAGGGTAAGTATCAGATTTACTATATAATATATGATTTTTTTGTTGATTGAAGCATCACCCCTAGAAAAAATAGTGAGATGAGTTAATGAAATAACAATTCTAGTGTTTCAATTATCAAAGGGAATAAATATTAGGGTTGTTTACATGTAGGAAATCTTGAGAATCCTTGAATACATGTTCCCTTTGTGTGGCATAGTATTAGAGTAAATCCGTGTCTTTATATGTGACATTGATTCATATCCCGAATTCTATAAATTTCAAGGGAATTCATGGTAGTTGTTGTGGAAAAACATATTGAAGTTGATCTATAAAAACACTATGGTGGGTATGCATAAAAAAGGCTTCACAAAATTTTCATTACCTTCTAACATAAATGGTTTGATTATCAAACTATTCATAATGTTGTAAAGGAAATCATCTATGATATAGAGTACGAACAAATGATGTAATTGAATATTTCTAGTAATGAATCATCCACTCGATCCATAGAGCTCAAGGATATAGTTCTCTAAGAAATATCTCAGTACAATGTGGTGGTGGTAGAAAAACAATGTATATTTGACAAAGAAATAACCTTAGTAAATTGAATTTTCTAGGAACTAGTTTTAGCAAAGAGAATAATAAAGGAGAATCAAAATCTTCATAAATAGGCTATTAATGAATAATAATTTTCCACTGTGAGTGTGGAGAAGTAACATTTTGATGTTGAGGATGAATCTACAAAATTGGATAATCTTATACAAGATATATATGATTTTAGAAAATCATTATATCAAGTCTAGTTTTTTGTAGATTGCATGACCCTTACCTATATTAGTACCCATGAAAGGATGACAATGATAGTATAGAGATAATTGTGCCTAAATCCCACCTCCAATAGGGCACATGTTGGTGATAAGCATCGAGGGTGTATCATAAAAAAAACGGGAGCCATTACCCTCTAAGATAACACAAGGAATGAAAGATAAGATAAAACCACGAGAAAATACCGATCATAAGATAAAAAAATATCCAAGGTACATGAATGTGAGGAAATATAAATGAAACATAATCCAAAAAACTATAAGTAGAAAAATGGAATCCTCAATAGTGACTTAAAATCCCCAATATCTCTTTCGAAATACCATAATATAATAATGTTCATCCCAATCACAAACCATATCTTGTGGACCATAAAAATAATTTTTATATACATAGGGTGAGAATAAAATGTATTCTTACTAGGTTCCTCCATAGATACACTCATGAAAAAGATAAAGAAACCATAATTAATCCCCATGAAAAAAATTATAACTAACTCGTCACCTAAACATGTATGATATGTTTTCAGCCTCATCATAACTCTCTAACCACATAGCACACACAAGAAATATTATAATATATGAAATAATATCAAAAGAAGGTACCACATTACCACATCCCAATTGAATATCAACTCTTCCCCAACATCACATTCCCAAAAGCATATCTCTCAAAATATATAAGACTTCCCACAAACACATTTGTAACTATAACATACCATGAACCCTTCGCATCACATCATCTCTCCATAAACACATATCACACACCATGTGAATCACATCATCTCATAATAAAAAACCACCTCTTCAAATAGTAATTGATTTGTTTTTGAGAGCCACCCCATCACATACATCATTCATTATACCTCAAATTATCACAACCCTTAAAAATCATACCAATAATGATACATAAGATTCTATATCTGGAGAAACATGTGTGTGAAATAATCACAATCCATTACCACCCTCTACAAACACATTTACGGGAAAGGTAATCAATGTGCATGAAATAAAAAAATACTGGGAGATGAGAGAAGGGAAATAGGGGGTAGTCATCCATCTATTCCACGTGAACCTAGATCTTGGGAAAAACTCCCTCTAAGAGTCCACTGGGGTCAGTCTCTCTTTAACATGGGGGGGGGGGGTATTGTATGAAAATCACAAAACATACAAATATATATATCCCAAAACCACACAATGGGAAACAACCTATCCTTGGGACTCAACTATATCTAGCATATATGTGAATCTAGACTACCACTACTAAGGAATAGATATAAAATAGTATAAAAGCATTTAAAAAGTCTATCATTTAATTATTTCTATTAAAAATTTCATAATTACATGAATTAATAATCAAAAACCATTCCATCTAGGCATAAAATAACTTCCTCTAAGGTTCCTTGTATTTTATCATCACCTGAATTTCCATCAAGCCTCATATCCCTTAGGATAAATTATATAACATTCACTATAAAACCATAATTTAAGGTATAGTTGGACTCATAATAATTTACAATAAAATTTGTATAAACCCAGGATAACTTGCTACGACACGAAGTATTGAATGTAATGAATGAACAATAATACCGACCATCTTCCCTATAAATTAGATTCATTAATAAAATGAATTTTATATTTCAGTACAAAAATAATGGGAAATTACAACTTCAGCCCGATTCCTCAGTACTAGTGAAATCCCTACCACCACCATGTTTAATGTCTTATATCCCACCATCAAAAGATCCAACTACTACAACATAACCAAAGAGTCCCTGCATGTTCACCCCAAATCATAGTCTATTCTAGGATCACATTATATCACATCAAAAGCCTCATATCCATAGAAATCACAAAATCTAGAAAGAAAACAACAAAGAATCAATTAGTAATCTAGACCCTAAAACGAAGAATCTACCCTTCATAAGAAAAAAAGAATTGGTCATCCCCAAACAAGTATCTTTATCAAATAACCAATTAATTTCATTCTTGAAATATTTGAATCATTCATCACATGTTAAAACTATATGTAACCTAAGGTATAAACTATTAACAACTATAAAATACAAAAATATGATTTCAACCATAACTTCCAGTTTCATCAAAATATAATGAAGATAATTTTCAAACTACGCATGAATCTTTTTTATATATCCAACATGAATTACCATCATTAAATTATTTATCCAATTCCTATAAAAAATATGTTAATATAGAAAAAAGATATTTATTGAACATAATTTTGAAAAATAAGATGAAAGCAGTTAACATGGAGAAATCACATGTGATCTCTACAACAAAAAACAGAAAAATAAATATTTAATCCAGTTTAATCATCATTTTGTCTGATTCCACCATTATCCAAATAGACAAATCATGGAAGCATTATGATTTCACATAAAATAAGAGATATAATGAATCCACTACCTCAATTTATAAGTTCATCATTCTATGGGAAAAAATGGGTAATCATAGATAAACCACCATTGAAACCAAAGGAATACCCACCATAACCTATCACCAATAAGACACCGAAAAAAAATTAGATCATAGCCCAAACATAAAATATTAACAAAATAATTTACAAAGATAATGATAGAATGTAAAGAGAAGGGGAGGTATGGGTAACTTGATTAAGAGAACTCAATTATCTATGATATATGTTAGAATCCATAAAGACTTAATCACATGGATCAAAAGGATTATATATTAAAATTACCTAGTAATGATTTCCACCTATTAATACTTAATGTGAGACAACATTAAACCACACCCTAGGTTGACTTGAGTATTTTTAAATCAAAGGAATTCAAGTTGAGAAATCAGGATGAGTTAATTGAGGGGAAGAATCAAGTTAATAATTCCTTTATGTCCCCTCATTTAAGATTCACACATTTCCACATTGAAATTGATGATATCCATAAAGAATGATGATGGTTTAGGTTTTTGCAAAAAAAGCTGGACTACTAACATGACTTCCACCGTAGCCTAGTCTAAGTCATTATATTCTTCAATATACCAACCTGAAACAACTTTTTTATTGGGTATGTTGTCAACTCCTTAGGTTTTTTTCATCACAAAAACCTATTCTATGGGAATGGTGAGGTCTATTTTCTTATTTATAACTAGTGGTCCTACAATGAGGCACACATAGAACCATACCCACACCCGTGGATTTTGAGTTTTCCATTTCAGACCAAATAACACCCAAACCAACATGACTAAAACAATTAATTGAAAATCCATGTTACTAGCCATGGCTAACAAGAACTACACAACCATGAAAAAATGGATTTTGCACACACTCAACTCCACCATGACCTTGACCACTCCTAACATCAGGGCATGGTGACCCCTAGAATGATTAGAAATACTCCCTCAGCCTTCAAACCACCTCTAAACTCCTTCATATCACAACTAAACTTTAATAAATAAAAAAGGAAATGAAAAGAAGGGTTATAAAATTGAATTAGGCACATCTCAAGAAATTCTTGTCCCCAAGAATTAAAAAAAAAACTAGAGATAAGGGAAATAAAAGAGGTAATCTAAATAGACACCCCATGAGATACCTATCAAGATTCGATCCATTGAAGCAAAACCATCTCACTTAGATAAATGAAAAAAAAAATCATGAAACACTAAAAACCATCTCCCACACACTCTTGAGGGAGATACATATCAAATAACAAAAATGCCACATATAAGGCATCAAAGATGATAAAACCATCCCATAAACTGGATAAATGTTAATAGTATGAAAACATATTTACAAAAGATAAAATAAGAATCAAACAAATCAAGAAACTAATAGTGTATCTACAATTCACATTTCTAGGTACTCTCCTTCATATCACCATGTTATCACAATACATCAACTGAGGGAATAAAAATCCCACATAACATCTTATACTAACAGAACTAGATCTCTATTGGACACTCCTCAAAGGTAATATCAAAATCAACATTGATCTCAACCCAATCTATGAATTAAGATTCTTCATAAAGATAAAAATGAAGCTATGACACATGAAAGACATCATGAATTTGGATAATTTCATGGGGGGAGTGATATATAGTATAAAATATCCTCTAAATGAGTTTTAACCTCAAAAGGATAAACAAACTAAGGAGAAATATTACTCACATGACCAACCCTTCACTACCCACAATGAGGATTCGCCATCATTAACACATGATCTTCAACATTGAACACTATAGGCCTCCTCCTATGGTTGAAATATTAAGTATGATTATCTAATTCTCCATTAATCCTCTATTGAGTCACCTAAACCATATTGTTCTTTCTTTACACTAGTTATGTCCTAAAAATTGTTGGCACTCCAACCCGGATATAACACAAGGGAGAATGAAAAGGCCAGCCATACAAAGCTTCATAAATCACTATACTGATGGAGGAGTGTAAAGTTTTATTGTATATAAAATATACCAAAGTTAGATTCCTCACCCAAAAAACACAAAAATCTTGGAAACAAGTGTATGAAATATCTTCAAGATTCTAGATGGTCTAGTCTTTTTAACCATCCTTCTATGGATAAAAAAAGTTCTATGGAACAATTGAGAGCCAAAATATTGCTAGAGACCTCTCAAAACCCTAGAGGTGAAATGTGGATCATGATAAAATATAATTACACTAAAAACTCCATGGATACTGATCAGAAAATATAGATAATCATTTTAAAAAACATCCACTAAGCTTGACAAATAGATTGATAAGAATTGATATTTCATTGTCAAATGTTCCACTATCACCCATATAACATCAAAGACTCCCTGATATCAAGGTAAATTTCTAATGAAGTACATCAGGAATTATTATTACTTATAAAGAAGAAAATATGATAGATGAATAAGACCACATATAATACATTGTTTATTCTTATCCTTCCAAAAAACTAAACTTTTGGACACAAACTTAGAAATTGAAATCTTCATACCAGGCCAAAAAATGACCTCTCACAGCACAATATATCTTTATCACATTAGGATATGATATTAATGGTGACCTATGAAACTCATGGAAAACCACCTTACACATCACTAAAATAATAAAAATAATTCCTTGAAACAATACCTAGTGTTCATCACCATTAGACCGACCATCAAGGTTATCCCCATAAACAACTCAGTCTCTCCACACCTCCAACATGCAATATTCTAGCTGGGAATCCTCCAACTACTACACCAAATATGAATTTACCTCCATTTAAAAAATTATACCTCTACCACAAACCCATCCCATATCAATATTCATCAAAGAGATATCTTCAATTTCACTCCATGTATCTACAATGTCATGAAAAAGATCACTACGTGACTTACTGTTAAGTGCATTAGCTATAACATTACCTCTTCCTATTGTGTTAGAAATATCAATGTCATAATTTTGTATGAATTCCATCCATCTACAACGTTATAAGTATATGAAACTCTGAGAGAAGTGATACCTTGGTTAATTTTGTTATGTGAAAACCAGAAAGAATTCATCGATGAGGTTATCTCACCATAAATTGATAGATAAAAAACTTCCATGAAATAATGATCATAGATGGGATAGTTATCTTCATTAAGTCATAATTTTTGATATCCATAGTAAATAACTAATCTTTATAAAATCAAGACACCAACCTATCCAATATGTGAGGCATCATATAAAATCTCAAACATAAATACCTCTTATGAAAATAATGAACTAGAATGATGAATAACTTCTCATTTAGGTAATTAAAAGAATCTTGGCACAAGTCAGACCATAATAATTCTTGATCCATTCTTTTCAAGGTTGTTAGAGGCATCATTATATGAGAGAAGTCAAGTATAAACCTCCTATAATATCTTATAAGACCAAGGAAACTCTTCACCTCTGTAATATTTTCTTGGGGGATACCCATGAGATAACCACCTAGATCTTCGAAGGATCCTTGGATAATCTATGACGAGATACGACATGAACCAATAAATTCAATTCATAATCATGGAACTCACACTTCAATAGCTTCCCAGATTATTGAGGATGACAAAGAAATCCAAAAAATATCCACCGATTCTCTGTGTTCTCCTCCTCGTTTGTGGATTATAAAAGTATATCCTTATTGAAGGATAACACAATCTAATATTCAAACACTAAAAAAAACATTTGTCATATTTATAGACATAGGTAGATAATTAGTCACACAAAAATAATACCAAAATGAACTCATAATTCCAATAATGACATCAAAAATTATTCTATAGTATATATTCATTCTTTATCAAAATATGATGATATCCTGATTTTAGATCGATATTTGAGAACCAACTATATTATTTGTTTTGTCTGACTAAGTAATAAATCATCAAAAGAGGATATAAATTATTTATGTTCACCTGATTCAAGCAATTATAATTGATACATAGGAACATATTTCCATCAAAATTCATTGTGAACAATAATGATGCACCCCATGGTGACATGATTGGCCAATCAAAACCTCATTGCAAGAGATCATATATATATATATATATATATATATCCACAACTACCATAACTTAGAAGGATCCACCCTATTCTGATACATCAATATCAGAAAAGAACCTAGTTGAATTAATATCCCAAACAAGATCTCTAGTCGAAGGGGGAAAAGACACAACCTCATAAGGGAAAAATACAAGTTACTCTTCCAGAACCATAAAAAACATCATGAATTGAAATTTAGACAATATAAAAATCAACTCATCCATCAAGGAAGTCAAGGATGAAATATGCATCGAACCCATTTGAGGGTCGCTCCCACCAATTAACATGGAAGACCCTCTATTAGAATTGTAGAACAAAATATCCCCCTAAATAAATCCATGATATCCTATACCAAATAAATCCAGTTTATGTTAAGGATAATGTCATATGGATGTATCTGAAGACATAGTAAATTTCTGCAATAGTTGTGCTACCCTAGCCCCAGCTCTTACTCTCTACATACTTTATAAAAATAATCTCAAACTCCAAATGGAATAGAAAACACCAAGGTAACAGTAATCCCATCTACTTGAAGTCCCAATTAATAGTATAAGGTTGGTTATATGAATGAGTTAATAGCTCCTGAATAAAACAAATATTGAAAAAATGTAGAAAATAATGAAAGGGTACCTCAAACGAGATCTGAATTTCCTACCACTAGAAACTCTAAAAAATCTATCTATCCATGAACTAATCCATGATCTATCTGACCCTGATAGAGACCACCTGCTTAACCACACTCTACTCTCTCTTGATGAAAAGTATCATGAGGCTATCCTCTTCTGACCCTATCTCACCTATGATTATCAAGGACTAGAGCACTCTAATGTTTCTACATTGGATGAAGCTTCCACAATAGAGAAACCTAAAGTGGAACACCAACTATCCACTACCTTATTAGAATGTTATGCACCCTTTTCACTGTTGAAATTTCCCTCCACAAGAAAAACAAACATCTGATCCCTTTGTAGGGGTCTAAGACCTTCTGCCCCAGGAGAAACGAGATGAATAAGGTTTTTACTTAACCCCAACTATCAAAAAACAATTATTTATAGGAAACTAGGAACATAAAATCACATCTTTACTATGTAGATAATATTAAAATCTCCCCTCTAGTAATGATTCTATTATATTCAACTTGCTCCCAATAACTACTTCCCCCATAATTTCTTTAAGATATGTGAGTATCCTAAACAAGGTAGCCTATTGCTAGATATATAGATATAATGACTATGAAAACTGTCTTAAACTACACTAATCATCCTAAAATATGTTTGAATCATATCAAAAAGGTTCTAGAAATAGATCCCATACCCCCACATGCTGGAACTACCATGTCAAAAGGTGACTAGATTTTAGAGACTGGCCGCCCTTACAGTGGAAGAAAGAAATTCATCTTATAACTTACCATGGAACTTCTCCCATGAGTAACTCCTTATAGTCTCTATGGAATATGAGCCACCACTACATCACTGTCCCATGAAACATCATCACCACTAACGAAACCTAGTTCTCCCTCTATGCACGAATCGAATTGAAGGCTATCTCTACCACCTCCAACCAGTATACTATCACTAAGATCCAAAGTTATATATAATACATATGAATATTATGGTGATGAAACTCTCAGATTTTCCCCATCCAAGTGACTTCAATATTGAACTCAACTCTTTGTTGATTTTCTGGAACATCTTACTAGATATTTTATGCATGAAAATGATAATGATGTCAACCTAAATCCATATATGAAAAAGAAAAATAATAGTTATGGACTCGTAATATTATTATATGGAATATTTAGTATTAATTATTTAATGTTAAATATAAACCCAAAGTTTTACCCATTTAAAACATAGGTAAAAATAAGAATGTTAGATGATCATTAACTAGGGTTTTATCCCATAAACAATATCACTTATCATAGTAAGCTAAGTAAAAATAATATTCCTCACATGAAATCATAGGGGGACCTAAATACCCATATCCTAATGAGTCTCCCTATCTATATCACACACTTAGATTAGCTAAAAATGTCACATGGCCAACCCATGTAGTCAATACTAGTGTCTACATCTAAAGTACATACTATCCCTCAACAAGAACCTTTGATACCACTCTATCATGAATCCCTCCCCCAAAAGGTACACCTACTAGGATGATAATGAGGGGATAAAGAAAATAATGTCTAAATCCCACAACAAATTGACCATGGGAAGGTGACTAGAACTGAGGTTATATCAAACACACAAATGGAACACATTATCATATAAGAGAACATGAGGAACGAGAAATAGGGTATCACCACCAAACGACTCTATCTAAAATGATAAAAAATCATAAATACTTGGATGTAATGTCATATAAATAAAATATCTATAAAATGACTACATGTGCCAAAAGGAAATCCTTAGTAGCGACTGCAATAGCAAATAGGTCCTAATTAAAATTAAAATCTAGCAATGTCAACCCTGATCACCATCCATATCTTGTAGACCTAATAAAAAGTTTCTATATATAAGGTGAGCATAATAGGTATACTTAGTAGTATCCTCCCTAGAGCCTCTCATGTAAACGTTAACTAAATCATACTAAAGGTGAGTGAATAAAAAAGTGTAACTAAATTTTCACCGAAAAAATTATTCAAAATTCCCAGCCTGAACATGCCTCCCTCACAATGTATCAAATATGATTAATAGTATAATATCAAAAATAATATCAAAAGAAGGTACCCTACTACCACTTACACAATGGTTTTCCACTTTCCCCAACAACTCACGTCTTGAGCCATCTCCCTCAAAATATTTAATCCTGATCGAAAACATTAGGAAACTATACCATACCATGAACCATGTGGATCACATCATCCATCTATCAATACATATCATACACCCTATACATCACATCATCTCGTCATCAACATCCAAATCTCTAGGTTGTAATTGAGTAGTTTATGGGTTCCACATCCACCCATACATCATTTATTATACCTCAAACTACCTCAAACTATATACAACATACCTATAATAATCCTTAGGATAATATATCTAGAGATACAAGTGTTTTAAATAACCATAATATATTATATTCCTTAAAAAACAAACAAACACACACACACAAACACACACACAGACAAACACACACACACACACATATGTATATATATATATGGGAATGGAAACAACCATGCATACCAACACATAAAACTTCTAGGAGAAAAGGGAAGGAAAATAGGGGGTCATTAGCCGCCTATTCCTCCCCAAAATAGACATTGGAGAAAACTCCCTTTAGAGTCTATTGGTGTTGGTCTCCCAACTATCATGAGAGGGTTAGTGTCTTAATATTACAAAACATAAAAATATATATAGCTCACAACGAAACAATAGGTAATGAACTATTCTTAGACTCATCTACCATTATCATCTATCAGGCTCTTGCCTTCCAATGCTAACAACTAGATAACCTATAATCACATTATAATTTAAAAATAATTTTATTAAATTCATTCAATTATAAACATAAAAATTAAATTAATTACCAATCAAAACCCATGATCTCTAGGCATAAGCCAACCTATTCCATGGTTCCTCATGTTTTATCATCACAAAACATTCTATCAAGACTATAACAACTTATGATGAATTATTTAACAGTCATTATCATTCCATAATTACAATAAGTATTGGAATCATACTATGTCACCATAAAAGATGCATAAACTAGGAATAAAATGTTGATTCACACAGTGGGGAGAGGAATGCGTGAATAAGTAACCTGACCAAATTAACATTAAAGAATAATCATTAACAATATGTTTCCTAGTATTTGGAACAAAAATAATCATCAAGACCATATTTAAATCACTCAACCATTCTTGGTTACATACTCTACAGCATCATGTATAAAATCATCCATCCCATAATAACATGCGCTATCTACTACAACATAACCCAGGCCTCCCTGCCAATTTTTTCCAAACCATCAGCCATCCCATGCTCAAATAGTATCATATATTAAGGTTCACATCCAAGGCAATAAAAAAAGGCAATAAACAAGCAATAAATAGTCAAATGTCTATCTAGGACCTAAAACAAAGGAATATATTCTTCACAAGAAAATATGGATCATTAAAACCAAATAATTATATTGATCAAATAATGAATTCATTATCTCCTAAAATTAACAAATTAATTTATAACAGATTACAACTAAATGAAACCTATGGAATACCTATCAATAAATATAAGATATTTTGACGTTGTTTCCTCTTAAAATGGGGATGACCTCGATTTGTTTGAGGTTCAAACATTCTAAGAAGTTTCTAATGGGTTTTTTTCGTTGAACTGGAAACATCCAATGATTCTATATCCATTTGGACCTACTTTCCAAATGTCGGTACTCATTAGTTGTGAAATGATGAGGCTTAATAATTTTCATTGGTTGAGTGAATGGGAGGTCGGACTCATCACAACTTTTGGGGGGAATCATTGTCTACTCTAGGACTCTCTTTATATATTTAAGTTATGTTCGTGAATCATTATTAAATTACCAAGTATGAAAATGACCATTCCTTTAGATCTGAAAATCAATGATTAGTATGTACGATATTTAGAGAATCATTTATATGTATTAGAGGTTCTTCATCAATAGAGAATCATCTATATTTGTTAGATATTTTTAGTCAATGGTATCCTTCGACACATTATATAGAAATCTCTTGGTCATTATGATAACCATAATGGTTTTAAAGCCACTCAGCAGGGCACTTGAAGTTTGTTGTCATTCAGAAGGACATGGATTATTTCAGAGTTGGGATTGTACCCACAGATGGGCTACCTACGTATCCTTGTCTAGAGAAGGAATCAGAACCCACATAGTTCGAGTAAAGAAGTATGAGGTTTATGCATGATTGATGGCTCAAAGAAAGATGTCATAATTACTATTACGCTCTAAGCTCATGTGAGTCAATCTCAGTGTGAGAAATAAGAGGTATTGGTAAAACCAGATGATTGTTCCATGAAAGATGCAATCATAAGAAATGATGTGGGCTTATTTATGTATGACTTCCCAGATAGATGAAGATTAGGATCTACATTTGGGTGGAAACCTGGAAACAATGTCCATAAAGGTATATGTTCTTTATGGAAATTTGGATACTTAACATTGGACTTAATCCTGAGAAGGATGCCCAAATTAGGTGGGTCTTATTATTTGGGTTTTATTCCTGAGAAGGAATTCCAAATCAAAAGACATTAAGACTGGTTGAGAGAAATTATGACTGGGTCTTACTCATAAAGAGGAGGCCGAGGTTAAATGGAATTATGACTGGGGCTTACTCTTAAGGAGGAGGCCCAGGTTAATGGAATTTATAACTCGATCTTAATCCTACGGAGGAGGAGAAGGTTAAAGTAATTTGGAACTTGGGGCTTACTCCTGAGGAGGATTCCTATATTTGCGAAGTTGGGGCTTACTCCTAAAGAGGATGCCCAAAATTAAGGGAACTTGATAACTGGGGCTTATTCTTGAGATGGAGGCCCATTAATATGGTACTTGGGGCTTACTCTTGAGGAGGATGCCCAGGTTAAGAGAACGCGGACTAAGGCTTACTCCTGAAAAGGAGGCCTGGGTTAAAGATCCTCTCATCATAAAGGATGAGGTTGAATGAATGAAATCTCTAAACTTAATGACATAAAGATATGTAAATCACTTGGTTTTAAGAGATATTCCACGAAATTTATTTTAGACAAGGAGGCCAAAAAGGTAACCATGCTAAAATTAGCTTTCAATAGGGTTTTGAATGCTGAATCTTGAATAGGAGAGGTGGATTTGAATAAGTTCAGTGAATTGGCAGGAGGGGCACCCAAAAAGAAGTAGGTGTGTAGGTCCTGCATGGGCGCGTAGGTCCTGGTCGTGCAGGTATACCTGCACGACACATAGGTACCTGTGCGACAGTCAACCAATAGTCCAATACTTGGGAGAGGCTTGGCTCAATCCCTTAGTATTATCCCTAGGGGCTTCCTGAAGATAGGTGCACAGGTTCTGGTGAAGGGATATGGCGGCGCGCAGGTGTGTCTACTTCCCTTAAGGGTTTAAACAGCTAGGTATGTAGTTGTTGATGAATTTCAACACTTAGGCATCATTTCCGCTGTGTATATCTTCTATAATAGGTAAGAAATTACCTTAGAAGTGTTTGCAAGATTTCGAGAAGAGACTAGGGCGCTAGGAGCTCAAATATGACTTTTGGAATTTTTCCATTTTTTTTAAATGGGGGGCCCATAAGGGGTATTTATAGGCTACTGAAGACCCCAATAGAAAATAAAATAGGGCGCGTAGGTCACCTGCGCACCCAATATGTGTCACGCAGGTATTCATACGTGACCGTAATTTAACTTGCGCAGCCCATGCTGAAGAAAATCCTTGTTCATGCCTTTGTCAAATTTTGATATTTCTTCAATGGATGAATCACTCTATGCTAAATTATTCCCCCTTTTCAATCATTTAGACTCTGTGATGAAAAAGAGCGTCAGCAAAAGTCCTCCCTCATATTTGGATCTAAAAGAAGAAATATGTGATTCTGATGAAAAAGAAGAAAACCAAGGAACTGCAGTGCACAAGTGTGAAGCACACAGTTGGCATCGCATAGGCTTCGGCTCGCTGGCTTCCGTGAGTAGGGTTGTAGCCTTGCCTATAAATATGCACCTCATTCTCATGCAAAGCACCCAATTTTAAACAGTTCGAGCTCTCACCGCGCAAGTTGCCTTCGTCGCGCAAGTTGCTTGTTTTCTGCTAGTTCTTATCTCGCGCTTCTGTAGAGGTATTTGGACTTGCGTGGTGATACCTGTGCACCCAAAAATTGTGCGACACAACCATAATTGCCTACCAAAATTGGACTTGTGCGCCTTAATTCATTATCAATTTTTTCATTTTTCTTCACAAATTTTGTGAAAAATCAACTCACTTAAGAGTTAATTATTCAGCCTTTTGCAGATTCAATGGCTCCTAGAAGAATTATAACTGCTGATGAACTGGCCAGCAAGTGAATTGATGATATGATGAACATCATAGGCCATGATTACTATGATATATGTGACATCACTCTTCCAGATTTGGCCATGTTCTTGAACAAGGATCATCGTAATTTTCCACAGAGCATCTACTTGCCTCTGTATGGTCATGGACATCTTCAAGATGTCAACATTCCAGAGGCAAACAAATATCTCACACATTCTTGGTTTTAGAATTATACCAATTTTGCTTTAGAAAATATCTCAAGTGTAGGAGCATTTATAAATACTGTAGTAGTGGAGAAGACCTATATGATGCATCATAGCCCTTGTGCGCCAGATCTGAGACCTCACAAGCCCGAGTTGCAACCACATTGTTATCTTTCAATCTTCTGAAATTCTCAGATGGATCAATCCAAAGGCTGGAAGAAGGGGTGGGACTTCCGTCCTGGAGTAGGTGTGAAGCCAACTTAGATGTGGGCATACTGGGTGCGACAAACCTGTGTAGAGTTTGTCGAAAATTTTAAAGGAGTTGTGATATATGAAGTCGTCTTGGCTGGGCAGACATATGTCCACAGGAATGATGAGTTTGTGTCGGGGCTAATCAGCCGCTGGATCCCAGAAACCAATTCTTTCTATCTGAATCATAGAGAAGTAGGAATCAGTTTGAGGGATGTCCACATGATATCAGGGGGTCCAATTCTGGGTGGCATATATGATGAATTCATCCCTCTCAAGGTGACTTGGAATGATTCGGATAAGACTCCGGTTTTGGATCAGGAATTATTGAAAATTTTCCACAAGCTCAAGAGTTCAAAGACCTCCCTAACTCATTCTAGAAAGGACATTCATTCATAAGAGTGGATGAATATGTTTCATTCTAAGAAGGAGGAGAATTATTCAAAGCAGAAGGGGCCACCTGTACTCGTCCTACTACCTGCCCCAAAACATAGAAGAGGGGTGCTCTTGGCACATTTTGGCCAACCCTGGAAGAAGAAGAATTTGATATGTGGGGATATGAAGTAAATCATATAATCCCATAAAAGACCTATCTGACAGGCTTCTTAGCCTTATGGATCAGTGTTTATCTTCTACCAGTCAGGGATTCGAAGGGAGGTGTCAGACTAGGGACATTCGTTGTGGAATCCAAGTTGGCTGAGAATAAAATGGTTGGGTTGGCTACCCCCATTTTGGAAAAGATTCATAGGAGATTTCTCCATGTCTTTATGGGTAAGTCTCCTTTGAGAATAGTTGTACCATTCCATGTTTTTTGGGGATGGATCACCCCTTACTTCAAGACATATAATTTATAGAACAAAGTACAGGTTACTGGACGTTCTTTAAGGCCATCAGTGAAGGCATTTTCTGGAATTGATCCATTAGATCTTAACCCATATGATATAAATGTGAGGCTGAGCATGTACAAGGAATTCAATATCTTTCCTTATGGAAACCCTCCAATCAGGAGGTTTGTTGATGATGGAACCGCCGGTCTGGAATTGAGGGCGTACATTCTGGCTTGTAGAGATGGTGTACTACACACCAGGATTGACGAAGAGATTATAAGTGAGGCCTATGCTCCATACAGATTTGCATGCCTATTCAAGTGTCTATAGTAGAATATTGTATTCCCTCCTGTGCATGTCAGGTCATAGCAGCATCCGATGGTTTCCCAACAACTATGGTTGTTGACATCTATGGAGAAGACCGGGGCAGTGTTTGATCTACCAGTTGACAAAGCAGCAAGTAACTTGGCTACATGGTATGCCGAGAATTGGATAGCATCATACCCTGAAGGGGGGCTGAATCATCCGGTTTATCAGGTGGGGAAAAAGAAAAGAACTATAGATAAATAAACCCTTCATTAGAAAGGTGACGCTTCACCACATAGAGCTAATTCATCAGGTTCCTCACCTAGGGCTAACTCCCTGGATTCCCAAGATGGGGATGATGAGGCACAACATGCGGCAAAGCGGCCTCATGCCAGATATAATCCCCCTGTCAGAATCAAGAGACCCGCTCCATCGACTCCTAGTGAGTTACATCATTTGGGAAATTTAATCACCATTACATTATAGAGAAACAAGTCTTATTTTCTTATCCTTTATCTGTAGTTGCAGGAGCTGGGAAGAAGTTTAAGTCTAAAATTATAGGACCCTCCTCACAGTTTTCTGGTATACATGTTTAATATCTATGACCAAAAGCTGTCTAGACATGGATAATTTTATATTGCGATGCTGAAACTGCTTTGCTGGATCTGTGCGAGGGGCTAAAAATCCCTATAATAGGGAATCTTCAGACTTCTACAGATATTCATTACAAGGACAACCTCGATGAAGTGCTGGCATACATCAGAGAGCTAGAGATGCTCATATATGACACCAATGATTCCATTCCAATCACCAAGAGGGTGAAGGAAATGATAGATCGTGGCACTACTAAGGGGATTGGTGGTTCCGGAGATGAAGAGTGGCATGATTATGTGGCTCCTGAAGATGTAAATCTCATTCCTTATTTGCTTTGCAACCTGATTTCAGTCAAAGTTTTGTTACTCAAGTAAATTATTTTCTTCATACTGTAGCTTTCAAAGAAAAGAACTGCTGAGGTTCCTTCACCACAGTATATCCTTGGTGGTACAGCTATCGGGGCTAATGAATCTCCTCATGAGCCAGGCGAGATATATCAAGGCCAGCAAGCCATGAAGGAAGAGTTAGACATGTCTTTTCATTCTCCAATTCCTATATTTGGAGAAGATGATTTCATCACTCCTAAGAAGCCAAATAAACAAATGAATCAAAGGAAGAAATCCACAACTAAACACATCATCAGTAGTGGTAAGTCCTTCAGATAGTCATGAGTCTTAACCCATGAAAATATTGCTCATTCTTCTTCGGATTGGAGAGGATTCATAAATTTAGCCTCTGAGGGAGATAACTGACCCTTCTTTGAAGACCATGGAGGGTACGGGTGAACAATCACAAGTTCAGGCTGACTTGGATAGTTGCGAAGAAGAGCCAACGTCGGTTCCCAGTATCCCTCTTGATGCTGTTGAAAGAAGAGAAGAGATTGCTTCTGGTAAGTTAACAATGCTTCATAAAATGTTGAATGAAACATAAATTGACTTCCATTATGTGATACTTTAGGTTCAACCCCTGCACTAGAACTTTTGGCAGACATTACAACTGATGCCGTGAATTTATCTGAAGACGCTATCCTGGGTCAGAGGCCACAGAATAAGGGTCACCAAGTAGATGTATCGAATGCTTTCACTGGCGAGACTAACCGGGAATCTAAGATAACATTGGATGAAATTATGGAACATGGTGCATATTTTAATGATTTCATAGATCATGTTAAATTACCATGTAATTTAAGAGATTTTGGATGTGAGTGTTATCCTTTGTCCTGTTAAAATAACTTCTTATTACATATTTGACCACGATTGATTCAAATATACAGTTCCATATAAGCAAGATACTGAACTGCCAATTCCTGAAGGGGGTACAGAACAACCTACTATTGCAGAGACATTAGCACAAGTAGAGATGAACCCGATAGAGCTTCCTGAAATTCATCCTCAAAATCCTGTTGAAGCTAGAAAAGATAGAGAGGATCTTTCCCCTACTTTTGAACTACTATTGGGTAAGGGAAAAAATATTTTCAATTATACTTAATTTTCAAGACAGTCAATCAATGTTTTTTATCCTTTTGAAACTAACCAAAACATTCAATTGATTATGCAGTGATATCAATTCCAGTGGCTAGATCAGGAGGTGAAGCCTCAGACTCTGCCCCAACGAGAATAGAAAGTGAAGAAACATGGGTCAGGGGGGGAAGGAGCAGAACATGGCACTTCCCAAAGTGCATTAATCCTAGATTATATTCCCCACTGTGATAGTGATGCTGAGTCAGACCTGGAAGTACAAAAGGCGCTTCAATTTTCACAATTCAAGGCATGGAATAATATATAGAAGATCATATCTGAAGTGCCTCTAGAAGAGTTTTCAACGATGATCCCCTGACTATCATCACTGTTTGTTATGTATGTACTTGGCAGTTTTGGATATCAAGAGATCCATGCCGTGGTAAAACAAGTCATCTTAAGAAGGGATTAGGAGAAAAAGTGTCATCAACATTTGACCAGGGTGAGGATGTTAGTCAATATCAGCGAATTTGAGGCTGTGGTATCCCAAGATGAGGCTGATTATGCTACCATGTTAAAGGAGCTGAAGCATAAGATCAATGTGAAATTCGTCCAGCAGATGCATCTTCAACAATAGTTAGATGCTTTTATTGGGGAACTTGACCAACTTAATAATTCACTGGAAGGAGCTCAAACGAATGGTATAAAAGCAATTGCAGATTCCTAGAAAGCACTCCATCATGCTTAAAAGAGTGAAGTTGGTCGAGTTCATGAGATTCAAGTGGCTGCTGATGAAGCTCGAGATGCTGTAAATCAAATGAAGATTTATGTTGACAGTCTTTTGTATTTGTTGGAAAAGAGAATAGACTCCAGTCTGTGGATGTCCTTATAACTCTTGTGCATTAAATGAAAAATAATTTCATCTTCAATCATTCGTGCATACCTTATTTTTCTACCAGCTTTAAATTTTTTCCTAAGACAATGGGTCTAGTAAGCATTGTTTGATTTGTTTTTTTATTAGGATTATAAAAATAACCCTACAAACTTTGAATCTTTTAATTGCTCAATATTACCTAAATCATACGAAATGTATGTTTAGTGAGATGGAACGTGAATTTTGTTTAGAGTTCCCTTGTCTTTTGTGGATAGTTTAAAGTCATGCACATCAAACATAAAAATGCTAATGTTTAAGGTCGACATAGCTTTGACCGAAAGGATTTAAATTGACTCGATTCCTTGAAAATTTATCTGAACACATATTACCACACTCAAGTATGGGGGAAAATATGTAAACGATAACTTAAGAAATTTTTAATCTGAGGAATGATATGAAAAAGGGATAAAAGTCATTAGAAGAAGTAGTTCCCAAGAATGAAGTTACCACTATTTAACAAACCCGTTAGGGGGTTGAATTATGCAGGGCCACTTAGGGGCATTGGCTGCATAGTCAAATAATAGCATCTTTTGGCTGACAGGTCTGTTATGTAGACTACTTATGCAAGGCCTCCTAAGGGAACGTGCTGTATAGTCAGGCAAAAGAACTCTCATAAATTTACTTTTCTACTGCTAAAAATCCAATGGATGTTTATGGAGATTCAAATTTTCCAAAGCATAGAGTTATCTGTATGGAGAGAGTTACTTGAATATGGAGAGGATATTTCCAATCAAGATTGTCTAAGAATTGGATGAATGTCACTCCTACGAAGGTTTGACCCAAATATAGGGAGGGGAAATATAAAACATAGACTTGAATACTTTCAGATCAGGAAAAAGAGTATGGGACAAATATGTTAAGGAAGGCTATTTTTTCGGATCCCAACATATTGTAATTAAGACAAATAAGGACAAAAAAAGTTTTTCTTCCCCAGAATGAAGTTACCATTATTTGAAAAACCCATTAGGGGGTCTAATTATGCAGGGCCACCTAAGGGCATTGGCTGCATAGTCAATAATAGCATCTTTTGGTTGACAGGTCTGTTATGTAGACTACCTATGCAAGGCCACCTAAGGGCACATGCTGCATAGTCAAGCAAAACAATTCTCAGGTATCAGACATTTTGTGACCAGAAGTCAAGAAAAGAGTTATGGAGATCTAGAAGTATTTAAGGTTAGGAGTATGACACATGAGAATGGGTATTTTCCAATGCATGAAAGAGATATATAGACCAATGATAACCATAATCATGTTGTGGATGGGTCCTTAATTGTGATGTTGGACTTCACTACATATCTCATTAGAATTATAATCAATCCAAATGTAGTTCTTGAAATACAGTTTAACGTCATGTGGGACGAAGGTATAGGAAATCTTAGTTTAAGGTCATAGAGCTCAAACCAAGGGGGACTTTTCAGCCAAGGGACTGAAAGTAGAATTTGGGGTTAGGCCCAATAGAATTGGGGTTGGATTCGAGGGATGCTCGAATGTTCCTACGTATCCCATAAGGATGGGAATCAAGACACACATAGTTCTTGAAATACCCTTTGTACATATTTGGTTCGTACATATGAAGGGTAAAAGTGGACTTTAATGTAATGATGGTTTAACCCAAGATAAAAGGTTCGGGTATTTCCATGTATGCACATAGTCTTTAGAATATAACATGATTGGAGATCAATGTAAATAATGATTTCCTCTCAGGTGAGGGTGTCAAATAATGTTTTAGTTTATTGTTTTATATAAAAAAAGTGTTATACATTTTAACGTAATATAGCAAGGAAAAAGGTGAACCAATGTAAAGATATTGATTATGGGGGGGCTTCACGAATCAACATCGTATGAGATGGAGGTGAACCGATGTGAATATATTAGTTTTGGGATTGAACCTCAGGAGGTTGCCTACATACCTAGCCTAGAAGGCAAGGATCAAAGTCTGCATAGTTCAGTTAAAGGATGAATTGGCGATCAAGTTGTTTTTGAGGACAACGACCAAAAAAATGATGTTGGGACTTACACAAGGTTAGTGGTCCAGAGAGGGTGTTATGGTTGAAGATTACTCTAAGATCACGTGAGTCTTACTCGGTGTGAGATACAAGAGGTAGCAACAACCTTAACGATGCATAGTTTAATTTCATGTGGTACATATGAAGGGACTATGTAGTTCAAAGTCTTTTAGTGAAAACTATGGGTGCTGCAAAGTTTAATGTCATGTATCAGGGAAAAAATATAGTTTAACATCATGTACGACGTATTAAGGGACTTTGTTCAGTTTGACATCATGCATGATGAATGAGCAGTATAGTTTAACGTCATGTAGGACTAATATAGGGACATAGTTTAACATCATGTTGGACGTGAACATAGTTTTGTGTCATGTTGGACAATAAGGTTGTCGTATATTTTAGCATCCTATAGCTAAGACGATGGGGACAATACAGTTTAACGTCGTGGTGGATGAAAGGGGGGCTGTGCAGTTTAGCATCATGCACTAAGGACAAAAGAGGACACATTTTAATGTCATGTTGGACGTATTAGGGACTTTTTTCAGTTGAAACTCTTTCTAGATGTAAGGTACTTCTTTACAGTTTAGCGTCATGTAGCTAGGACGTCACAGTTTAACGTCATGTTGGACGATGGTGAGAATAGATTAAGGTCATATGCATAGACCGAGGATGATTCAGTTTAACATCTTGCTGGACATAAGGGACTATGTAGTTTAATGTCTTGTAGTAAGGACAACACAGTTTAACGTCATGTTGGACCTAGGTATTTCTGTTACACAATATACTTCTTCAGAAATCTGGAATTGGTTGGAGTCGTGATGAGTTCTCCATCCATTGATATTAAAGAATAAGCTCCATTGGATTAGACCTTATGTACTGAGTAAGGTCCTTCTCATTTTGGCTCAAGAATGGGAAGTTTTTTTCTTGGTATCATTGGAGTTATGAGAACCAATACCAATTCTCCCTGAATGAATGAATAAATGAAGATGGACTTTTTTGTTGAAATCTTGTGCTATTCGATTCCGATAAACATCCAAGTGGTGCAAGGTGCACAATCATTTTTAATCTAATCATTCCAATTCATCCAATAAATTTTGAGATTGTTTATCCGTGGATGACTAATTGCAAATGGCTACTCTGAGCGAAGGTAATTAAACTTCTATGTTCAAGACTGATTCTGTTCCATATACCAATGAATATGGAGTTGTCCGCTTTGCAGTGTGGGTGGGGTTCGATAAGCCCATAAAGCATGAAAGAGTTTATCAGGCCATGATTTCTTATCTTTATCCACCATATTTTGAAGTATGTTTGAAAGAGTCTTGATAAAGGATTCTATCTGGCCATTGGCCGCTGCATGATATCGAGGTGAATGGTTGGGTTTGATGTTATACTCTTGATACAACCTCTTTACCTCAGATGAACAGAAGTTGGTGCCATTGTCCGTCAATATGGTATGAGGGACACCAAATATGGTAATGATGTTAGACTTGATGAAGCTAAAAATTCTTTTAGAACTAACTTCATTGAGAGTTATTACCTCTTCCCATTTGGAAAAGAATTCAGTAGAAGTAAGAATATACTTAAACTACTTGGCTGTAGCTGAAGGGTAAGGTCCCACCACATCCATTCCCCATGTAGAAAATGGTCCCGAGTATTTAGCTGTAAGAAGAAACTCTGGAGGTTGATGAATGAAGTTGGCACATACTTGGAAAGAATGACACTTCATCCTGAAATCAACACAATCTTGTATCATTGAAGGCCAAAAGTATCCAAGCCTTCGAATTTGATCAGATAGTCTATGTCCAGACTAATGGGCACCACAGACTCCAGCATGCACTTCTTTCATGATATCCATTTCTCTTCACCATCAATGTATCTGAAGAGAACTCCATAAAATCCTCTTTTGTAGATAAATTTCTCTAGGTGATCAGGGCTATCATAAAGAGTAAGATTTACCACACGTCACCGAACTTGTTCTTTCCCAGCTCTATCAGGTGGAAGTGTTTCATTTTGAAGGTATTCCCTGATAGGTGTCATCCATCCTCTTGTATGAACATATGGTTCAGATATGGGACTAATTTCATTGATTTCCTCTATTCTGGTTTGAACATAAGGTGAAATTGTACGACGATGGCAATACTGATGATTGTATCATCCCGATTTGGATCCGCCAGTGTTGTGGCTATATTAGCAAGTGCATCATCTTGGGAATTTTGTGATCTCGGGACATAAGAAAATGTCAGTTTTGTAGGAAATTCATCCATTAAATCTCTGACATAATCATACAAAGGGATTAACTCTTTTTTTATGATGGCATAATCCCCATTGGCTTGTTTGATTACCAGGTCTGAATCACCTTTCACCTTTAAGTGATTCACTTGTTCCTGATGCGCCAACTCCCAGCCTGTGATGAGATCTTGGTGTTCTGCTTCATTGTTTGTCCCGCCTCACAACAATGAGAAGGAATAGTGTTGCACTGCCTTTTGTAGAGAAATGAGTACAATTCCTAACCCAAATTTTTTGAATTTAGGATCTTCCATTTTCCTCCCTGTTGGACTTCTGGAAGAAGCATCAAATAATATTTCCCATGTTTGAAGATTATCTTGAATAGAAAATACTTTTTCATCAGAATGTTCAGTATCTAAAGATGTATATTCTACTGAAGGATGTTCAGCAAGTAAATCAGCTAGAGCTTGGCCCTTTATATCCTTTTGAGACACATAATAAATATCAAATTGCTAAAAAATAACTGTCCACCTTGCCAGATGTCTTGAAAGCATTGGACGACTAAGGATGAATTTGAGCGGGCTATTGCGAGATACCAATTGGGCCTCCTGATGTTTCAGGTAGTGTCTCAACTTATGATCAACAAAGATTAATTCTAGGAAGAACTTCTCAATACTTGAATATCTAGTTTCAACTTCAAGTATAGTCTGACTGAGATAATTGAGGTTGTTTTAATTCCTAGCATCATTCTTCTGAGCAAGAAAGGAACCCAATGATTTCTCTAAAGCTGTCACATAGAGGATAAGTGGCCTTACTTCAACAGGTGTCATTAATACTAGTGGACTCAAGAGATATTTCTGGATAATATTGAATGCTTCTTGAAATTATTCAGTCCATAGGTAAGTGACTCCCTTCTTCATCAATTTGGTGAAGGGTAAACTTTTTCCTGCCAAATTGGCGATGAAAGGCCGAATATAGGCTAAGTGTCCTTGATGCCCTCTAAATTTTTTCAAATTTCGAGGAGGTGACATACCAAGGATTGACTTTGTCTTCTCATGATCGACTTCGATACCACGATGGTGTACAAAAAATCCAAGAAATGTTCCTGAGGTTACCCCAAAAGAACATTTTAAGGGTTTTATCTTCAAATTGTGTTGTCAAATTATGTGGAATATGACTTCCAAATCAGCCATGTGATTAGAACATTGAATAGATTTAACCACCAAATAGTCCACATAACATTCAACAAAATTCCCTAAACGGGGTTTGAAGATATGATGCATGGAACACTGATATGTTGTGCCTACATTCTTTAGGCCAAAGGGCATTACCCAATATAAAAACACACCCTGAGGGGCTCTGAGGGCTGTAGATTCTTCATCTTTTGGATCCATTCAGATTTGATTATACCCGTAATATCCATCCATGAAGGAAAGTTCTTCATATCCATCTGTTGCATCAATTAAGAGTTCTGTGATCGGAACTGGAAAATCATCCATAGGACAATGCCGATTAAGATCTCTAAAATCAATGCAAACTATAATTTGTCAGTTCTTCTTCTTCACATGGAAAATATTATCCAACCATTTGGGATATTGAAATTCTCTGATGAAGTTAGACTTGTTATGATTATCCACTTCAGCTTCAATTTGGGAAGAATAAGTTGGGTGTGTTCTTCTTGCGGCTTCCTTGAATCCTCAATGTTCTTCTGTCAAACCCAAATGATGAGTAGAAACATCAGGATCAAGCCCTGGAATCTCTGTATAGTTCCAAGAAAATATATCTCAATTTTGATTCAAAAATGAAATATACATTTCCTTCTCTTCAAGAGTCATGGCTGCAATAATTAATGTGGGGCGTGTATCTTCTTTTGTACCCAGATTTATTTCCATGAGTTCATCCACAGTGGTAGAGATACCCTCTTCAAAAGCTGGAGGAGCATCCCTGATATCTTCTTCTTCTTCTTCAACATGTGTAATTTCTTCTGTTTCTACTTTCATTATAGATGATGAAGCTGAATTTCCATGATCAGGATATATGTTAATATTTGAACATCTTGAAGAAGAGGCTTCCATTTATGACCCTATTGATGATGAATGGTCTTCCTTGGGTAATAAAGAGGAGATGATGGATTGAGAATCGATATCATTGTTCACCTCTGACATTGCTATAACTTCTTCTAACCTAGTTGGTGATGTGTAGACTTTCTGGATTTTAGTGGATGAAATTAAGACATCTCTATTTGAGCTTTCATCATTTCTTGGTGAGTCAACAATTTCTCCCATGCTGTCTGGCTTGATTTCCATAATTTACATTATGGAAGTTTCCAAAAGAGTATTTTGATTTGGGTCTATCCTTTCAATTTGACTGATAGGCAACACATAATCTGTACTCACATGTGTAAATGGATTTACTATAATCTTTTTCAAACCAAATGGATCATTAACCTTGGTAACCTCCCTTGTTGTGGATTTCTACTTGCCCTTCATGTGATAGAATTCTGCCTCAATGTATTGAGATTCACATGTTTTGAAAGGGGCCTTATCACCATACAATGTCCCAATTTGACCATCAAAACAATATTTGAGGCATTGATGGTATGATGAAGGGATAGCCACATGTTGATGTAGCCAAGGTCTTCCAAGAAAAATATTAAAGGTTGCATTGTGATCAAAAACCATGAAATATGAATTGGATATAGGGTATCTAAACTGAGTTCTGAGTGTAATATTTCCCAGTGTTTCTTGTTCATTTTTATCATGTCCTTGTAACATCAAAGTAGAAGGAGATAAATCAGATTCTGTGAGGCCCAATCAACGAAGTGTACGAATGGGGATGAGGTTGACTCATGAACCATTATCAATGAAAGTGCTTAAGATGTCTACAACATTGACCTTTCCAGATAAGTACAAAGGTCTAATATGTCCATGCACAAAATCATCTTCATCTTCATCTGTGAAAGATATCACTGCATTGCATTCTTCAAGATTATTCTCGACATGGTAGACATCAGCTACAACAATTTCAGTTTCAAACTCCTGAGGACTTTACAAAGACTCAATGAGTACCTCATAAAGATCCTTTTATAGATTCAAGGCATACATAATTGATAACTTGGATGGTACTTGGTCCAGATGCTTCAAGCCATCATATTTTTGATCCAAAGCTATGTGTTTCCCAATAGGAACATGTGGTTTCACAGGTGCCTTAGAAGTTGATGCTTTGGATGTAGATGCTTCCTGTATCGGGGTAGGAGTTGAAAATACTCTTGGATTTGAAATATTAGACTGATTAGGTATATTTACTTCCTGAGAGGAAGAAGGTGGAACCTCTAACCGATCATCCAGAGTAATTGTTCCGGGACTGAATCTACTATTGGTGGATGAATTTTCTTGTTCTTGTTGAGCCCACTGAAGGGCTCTTCCATGATTTTCTACTGCATATATAGTTCTGGATGGGGTAGAATTAGAATAGTTTCTTTTGGGATATCCACGTCTTCCTATATGTTCCAGACCTCTGGAACTCCCACTAATTTCTCTGTTTGATATAGGGGATTCAGGCTCATCAAAATCGAAACTGCGATTGGCATAAGGATCTGGTAACTGAATTATGTTAACAAAACCAAAGATTAATTTTTCATATATTGAAGTCTCTTCCTGATTAGCCAGTTTAGGCTGTGCTATTTCATGGGGCGGTACCCGTGGCTTCGAAGTAGATGACATAAAATCTTCCATATTCAAAGACAACTTCGGCTTTGACACGATCTCATCTTCTTCTGATTATTCCTATTTCTTGGAATTATGTCGTTTCATTGAGGATTTTCCCTTTGATGAAGGGGGATTCGATGTGGATTTCATAGCAGAAGACACAATTGGTGTCTTCAATTGAATTCTCAAAATGGAATGAGTTCAGTTGATTGTTTTCTGGACTATCCAATCATCATATTTTTGCACATTTTTGCTTTTTACTTCTTGCCACTCTCCTTCTTCCTCTGGATCTGTAGCAGTAACACATGATACCTGAGCTGAATAACCTTTCAATTTGACTTTTCCTAAGTCCACCATTTTTTTCAGGAGGTACTTGAAGACAAAAAACTCTTGAATGGGATGACCAAACATCTAATGAAATGGGAAATAATTGGCATAGTCTTCATCTCCTTCCTTGTTTGGGCTCTTGGACCTTGGCAATTAAACCAAATTATTTTCCAGAGCCGAAATGAAGTATCCAGGAACATGTTCATTTCAGAAAGAATAAATATTTCTCTTCATATCCTCAAATTATTTCCGTATTTGATCTCTTTGATCGTATTGATGAAACGACCTCTGTTGTTGACACTTAGGAGGTGGATCCCTTAGAGAATATGGAGGTTTTGAAATAGATGTATGTACATGTGCTTGTTTAAGAATAACTGTAGCAGTCTTTTCTCTACCCATTCTAATTATTGAAGCTAATGGAATTACACGAGGTTTATCCTTAGTCTTCATAAGAGAATATTCAATCTGGTGAGTGATTTAAGTAAGGTCTTGAAACCCTCCTGTGTATTTCACAGGGATCAACGATGTGCGTAACTCATCATGAAAATTTGCCACATAGCTTGGAAACAATTCTTCTTGAGGGAGTGCTAAGATTAGGGAATATGTTAGTACCTTCTAGCGAGAAATGAAACTTTAAACCCTTTCATTATCCCTTTTCTTACAGATTGTATGATAAAAAAATATTGTCTTTAGAAAAATTGAGCTGAATTGAAGAAGTAATCGTTGACAGAGATTCTCCCACCCGGTAATTGACCAGGATTTCAAGCTTGTGTGCCAGACAAAAGTAGGCCCTTGTAATGACTGTACAAAACACTTGAGCTTAACTGCTTCTTGTTGCTGAGGGGTTCCCATCATAGGATCACAACGAGAAATAAAATGTGTTATGTTTTGCTCTAGGACTCCCAAACCATTAATGATTGGGAATGTGGTACTTGAAAAATTTGATGGGGAAAGAATTGCATCAACCCATTCAGGGTAAGATCTATTTTCTGGTTGAATTTGAGTACGCTCTCACTCCATAGCTTCAAAACGAGATGTTAATGACTCAATAGTAGTTATTAAATTTTGAGAAACATCCAGTTGAGCTTGGACCTGAGCAGTTGCAATAACTGGAGCTTGGACAGATGTGGTGGCTGGTACTACAACTGATGACAACACCACCAGTTGTTGTTGAACCTGACCCATAGGATTAGACCTGTGAGGGTGTATTGGTAAAGGAGGATATTCTTGATCCATCTCAATAGCCGCAAAAAATTCCCTTGGCTGACTGACTCCAGCATGCTTACGAGGAAGACTACCTTGAAGTAGTTCTGTATTCAACCTCCTCAATTATTTCATTTCTTCTTCTTGTTGTGCAAAACTTTTCACTAATGAGATCGATTGGACTTCTCTATAGGAATTGTATGTAACCTGATTATTTCCTTTCCCCTTGTTATAAGCCTTTCGGAGAGGGGGAAGTTGGTTATTAGAAGGAGCACTTAGATTCTGGGTAAGCCTTTGATTTGGTGTACGCACACCTTCTTCATTTGTGTCTATGCGTACAACTTCTTGAGCATGAACCTCTTCATCTGATCCCTCTGAATGAGACTCATGTTCTGGAGAATCATTAAAAACATCATTGATGACATTAATTGATGCATAACGAATTGCATCCTTTCTATCATAATTTCTGTGATATTGCCTTCTTCCATGTCCCTGATGAGACATTGCCTTTTGTGGATTTGATCCCTCAAGAACATCTTGACGAACAGTAATTTGGAGGGAATCTCCTGATAATTAGGCTCTTCGTTCCTCTTTTGGATTCTTCCCTAATCGAGAGAATACTGAATTTATCTGAGGAAGAGATTGATGATTTGAAAAATCCCCCAGTCCGGTGGACTGGGGCTGTTCCTGTTGTTCTTAATCAACTTATCGAATCCTATTTTGTTGATTCTGAGGATTGGGCTAAAATATTCCTCAGTCTGGCAAGCTGGGGTGGTTCTTGAGCTACTATATCTATGACTTTCTTGAAATCTCTCTTGATGTTGTGGACTTTAGTCCAAAAATTGGATGGATGAATCAACCTGCATCCACATTTATCACCAAGCTCAAATGAACGCTGGATGATTTCTGACACTTCTTTCACTTATTGAGCTGCTTTCTCTAAATGAGAATCCTATTCAATATTCTAGTTTGCTTCATGCAGGAGTAATTCAACAACTTTCTCTCTGTATTCATGACTTTGAGAAGAACTAGTTGAGGCATGTTCTTAAGCAAGACTTTGATTACAAACAAAGACAATTTTGTGTGGCCGTCCATAGGGAATAACATTGCATGAGACCATTTTCGGGGGGCTTTGCTGACTGGAGAGTATAATGAAATGTAGTGCTACATGAACACCACATCCCCTGATATGAATACCAGGTGGGGCATTGGAAATTAACTAGCATAATCTTCTTAGTGCGCTAAGGCGTGAATGCTGAAGGGATCTATGCTGCTTTTCAGCCTTCAGATATCAAGAAACTGAGAGAGAGGCCAAATAAATTTGGCATTTGTAACCCTTCTATTATCTTGAAATGATTTTCATATTCATCATAAGATAATATTTTCTTTTTAAACTAACAAAGAGTTTTCTATATGTTGAAATGAATATCCTGAATTCCATCTTCCATCAACATCTCGATAATGTCATACTAAGACTCAACCAGAGGCCAAAACATGACTGGTATTTCACCTTTCTCCAGCTGTTTTCTCATATTAATCACTTCCTATTTATCATTTGATGAAGATTCTTCTACCTGATTAGACCAGAGCTGGTGCTTCCATGTTGTTTCATCAGATTCAAAAAGATTGGTATAGAATTCACTGATCAAACTAGAAGATGAACGACCCATGGGTGGTTCGGAGAATGACCTACACCTCAGGCTATCTTCTGATTGAGAAATTATTTCACCTGCTAGCGGTAAAGCATCAGACATGACTGGATTCACATTTGAATGTACCTCAATATAAGAGGGATTTCTCATCACTACATTGTCCATTGGAACATTTTCCAGGCAATGTGAATTACTACTATGGAGAGGACTTTTGCAGCTAAATTCATCATCATGGGGAGGACCACCATGGTGGGTTACAGGAAAAGATAAAACATTTTTCTCCTTCGTCTTCTGGACACAAAGAGGGTTCCAGTGGATCTCATCTGAAGATGAAACTTTGAGATCGACTGAATTGTCATGAATCAAGCCTTTATGAGGAAGTGTCTGATAAAGACCTTTGGAATTAATGTTCCCACTATTGGGAAATGAGGGAGTAGAATCTTAAATTCCAATAGATAATTGTCTGAGGGCTTCATGATCTCGAGCATCGAGAAAAGCCTTATTACCGATTGGCTCTTGATTTCTTGATTGTGCGTGGCAGGTCTTCTTCTTAGACACCTTCTTACGCACATTTTGAACCACTTGTTGACGAAAGTGGTCATTATGGGAATGTGTATGTTCCTGCTTAGGAGAAATGATCATGTTAGGATATTCATCTCCACTCAAATTAGGTTTATGTGCCTGACTTGGTTGTCTGTATGATATGGGGGAGTATGCCCCACGACCCTCTTGGACTAGAACAGAGGCATGTGTCTGTTCCAGAGTGAAATTTTGATGTGTCACTCCACTGGTAGGGATATATTTTCATTTATTTTCCTGTGATTCTGCTGAATCAATTATAATATCCTGACAGACATGCATAATATGAGAAGGGATTTTCTTTTTCTCTTTCACCATTGATAGAATATGCTTGGTGACTTCAGCTATTAGAACAGGGATATACATCCATTCCGTGCTTAGAGTAGGTGTGTATTCCTTCTCTTATCCTCTTTTTCCTGTCATGTGAATTCTGACAGTACTCATGTGTGGGGGTAGAGAGTTGAGTCTGCCTCCTGTTTGTCATTGGGGCTTTCCAATTGATTTCTCCAGGTGCTACCAAAAGAGACTGTTGGTATGATTGATCGATACTAGCATGTGTATGTGCATGCTGATTGCACTCCGCTGAACATGGTTAATGAACTTAATTAAATACTGACATATGAGGCTGCTGGCAAGATTGATGAGTGTAAGTAGGTGTATGGGCCTCTTTACCAGTTATCAACACATTGGGTTGGTGGGCTTCATCCTATGTAGTCAGACGAGACTGCTGACTTGCTGATGATTTATAAACAGGTGTATGTTCATGTCTATAGTACTACGCTATAATTTCCTGGTGGGATTGGCATTTTGCTTCTAGATGAGTCTGCTGGATAGTGGAATTAAAATGGACAGGTTTGTGTTACTGCTCGTCGCTTTCCACCATGTTAGGTTGGTGGACTTCTCTGGAGATGGCAGAGATAAGAACCTGCTCACTGTTGACCGGTCGTCGCCTCTTTTGGTTCCTCTTGCATACTCGGATTTGAGGAACCTGAGCCGAATGCCTGGAGATGAAACCCTCATCATGTTGAGGGCACACTACCACACGAGTCTAGTGGCGATTATTGATGGGACCCTCGGGAATGACTCATGTCTCTTTGAATTAAGGCCCTAAGGGACCTTCTCATTCACCTCACTAGAATATGGTAGGGATTGATGATTGTGTTATAAGGATAATGACCCAAAATTGTTGGAGATGGTGGTTGGCACCACCTGCTTCTTGATCGCTGGTCATCGTTGTCCAAACAACTAGGGTGAATTATTGACTTGGAGGACTTGTCGAGCAACCTCCAGAGTTAGAATAGTACCATTTTGATGGTATTCCTTAACCAGCGCATCTAATAACCAGTGTTGAAGAAGTTTAGTAGGTGATGGCGTCCTATGAGCAGATGACGATTCAGTAAGAGCAGCAGAAGAAGCCTTCACAACAAAAGTATTCATAGGTGTGAACTTAAGAGGAGCAATTTTTGTAATGCAGAAGATCTCGGAAAAGAGTGCATGTTTGATATAATAGAAATAATCAAGATAAGTTCCGCCACTACATCTTTTGGATGATCACATATTATATTGAATATTTTGTTGGCCCTCTCATTGAGTTTAAATAGGGGCCTCACAAATAAGTAAAACATTATTTTAACATGGTTAAGGATTCACGTCGGGTTCACCATTTTTGTTTCCTATAGAAATGGGGAAGACCTCGATTATTTTAAGGTTCAAACATTCCAAGAAGTTTCAAATGGATTTGTTCATGGAACCGGAAACATCCAATGATTCTATGTCCATTTGGACCTACTTTTTAAAGGTAGGTGCTCATTACATGTAAACTGATGACGCTTAAGAATTTTCATTGGTCGAGAGGATGGGAGGTCAGACTCATCACACCATTTTGGGGGAAATTATTATATACTCTGGGACTGTCTTTATAGATTTATGTTATGTTCATGAATCCTTATTAAATTACCCTGTATGAAAATTACATTTCCTTTATATATGACAATAAATCATTAGAATGTAAGCGATTTAGAGAATCTTTTATATGTATTCAAGGTTCTTCATTGATAGAGAATCATCTATATTTGTTAGAGATTCTTAGTCAATGGTATCCTTCAACCCATTATATAGAAATCTCTTGGCCATTATGATAACCATACTGGTTTTAAAGCCACTCAGTAGGTCACTTGAAATTTATTTTCATTCAGAAGGACATGGATTATTTCCAAGTTGGGATCATACCCATAGATGGGATACCTATGTATCTTTGTTTAGAGAAGGAATCAAAACCCACATAGTTCGATTAAAGAAGTATGAGGTTTATGCATGATTGATGGCTCAAAGAAATATTTCATAATTAGTTTTACACTCTAAGCTCATGTGAGTCATGCTCGGTGTGAGTAACAAGATGTATTGGTAAAACCAGGCGATTGTTCCATGAAAGATGCAATCGTAAGAAATGATGTGGGCTTATGTATGTATGACTGCCCAGATAGATGAAGATTGGGATCTACTTCAGGGAAGAAACTTGGAAAAAAAGTCCATAAAGGTATATGTTCTTTATGGAAATTTGGATACTTAACTTAGGACTTAATTTTGAGAAGGATGCCCAAATTAGAGGGGTCTTATAATTTGGGTTTTATTCATGAGAAGGAAATTGAAATCAAAAGAAATTAAGACTGGTTAAGAGAAATTATGACCGGGGCTTACTCTTAAAGTGGAGGCCTAGGTTAAAGTGAATTATGACTGGGGATTACTCCTAAAGAGGAGGACCTGGTTAAAGGAATTTATAACTAGGGATTACTCATAAGGAGGAGGCCCAGGACAAAGGAATTTGGAACTTGGGGCATACTCCTGAGGAGGATGCCCATATTTGGGAACATGGGGCTTACTCCTAAAGAGGATTCCCAAAATTAAGGTAACTTGATAACTGAGGCATATTCCTGAAAAGGAGGTCCATGAATAGGGGACTTGGGGCTTACTCTTAAGGAGGATGCCCAGGTTAAGAGAACTTGGACTGGGGCTTACTCTTGAAAAAGAGGCCCAGGTTAAAGATCCTATCATCTTAAAGGATGATGTTGAATGAATGAAATCTCCAGCCTTAATCACATAAAGATATATAAATCACTAGGTTTTAAGAGATATTCCATAGAATTCCATTCAGACAAGGAGGATAATAAGTGAACCATGCCAAAAATGGCTTTGAAGGGTGTTTTGTAGGCTGAATCTTGAATAGAAGATGTGGATTTGAATAAGAGAAGTGAATAGGCAGAAGGGGCACCCAAAAAGAAGTAGGCGCGCAGGTCCTGCGTGGGTGTGTAGGTCCTGGTCACGTAGGTATACATGCGGGACACATAGGTACCTACGCAACAACCAAACCATATGATAATACATGGGTGAGGCTTGGCTCAATCCCTTATTATTATCCTTAGGGGCTTCCAAAAGAGAGGCACGTAGGTTCTGGTGAAGGGATAAGGCGGCGCGCAGGTGTGTCTACTTCCCTTAATGGTTTAAACACCTAGGCGGACAGGTGTTGATGAATTTCAACACTGAGGTCTTATTTCCCTTGTTTAGATCTTCCATTCTAGGTAATAAATTACATTAGAAGTGTTCAGAAGACTTTCAAAAGAGACTAGGGTGCCAGGAGCTCAAATATGACTTTTGGAATTTTTCCATTTTTTAATGGGAGGCCCACAAGGGGTATTTATAGGTTGCTGAAGACCACGAGAGAAAATCAAATAGGGCGCGTAGGTCACCTGCGCGCCCAATATGTGGCGTGCATGTATACCTGCGCGACCGTAATAAAACCTGCGCGGCCCATGATGAAGCAAATCCTTGTTAATGCCTTTGTCAATTTTTGAGGTTTCTTCAAAGGATGAATCACTCTATGATAAAGTATTCCCCATTTTAGTCGTTTAGACTCTGTGATGAAAAGGAGCATCAACAAACATGATTTCAATAATAACTTCTAGTTTCATCAAACATTAAGGAAGAACAATTTCTAAATACACATGACTAATTTTAATTGATCCAAAAAGTACTATGAGATTTTTTCCCTTTCCAATTTTAACATAACAAACATTTTGATCTATAACATAAACATAGATAATCATATATCTTTCAAAAAAGTTTCTAACCATTAGCATGGTGGAAAAAATCATTATTACAACAAAAAACCAAAATTTATTATTTAATCGATTTTTTAATTAGTATAATTCCACCATTTCCCATATAGATAAATCATGGGAACTTTATGATTTAATATAACATAAAATATAAAACAAAACCCATACCTTGGTTTAGAAGTTCAAAATTCTCTGAAAAATAAGGAAAATAGAGGATCAACCCCTAGTAAAACCAAATGAATATATAAGAAAACTTATCATCATAAAGACCCCAACAAAACATAATTATATATAATCCCACAATAGAAAGGATTTCTACAATAATTTACAAGGATAATTTAATAACAAAATGATAAAGAGGAGTGAATGGTAACATAATCGGGGGAACTTTATTATCCATGATTTGGGTTAGAATGCATAAAGAGTTTATCATAAGGTGATAAATAAATAAAACCAATACTTACCTAGTGAAAATTTCTTCTAATGAATCATGAACATGAGAAAGTATCCAGTGACACCAAAGGTTCATCGAAAAATCTGTAAACTAAATTAATTCAATAGGAGAGGTGGAGAAGAAATAATAGAGGGGAATAATCTAGTTAAAAACACATTTAATACACCTAATTTATGATATGCAAGTTTTCCCTTTGAAATAGATGAGATACATGAAAAAATGATAATTTTTTTGGCATTTTAGAACAAGATCAGCTACCACCATGTCTTGCACCATGTCCTGGTCCATGTTGTGGATTTTACAGTATACCGGCCCGAAATGGTTTCTATCAGGGTGTGTTTCCATATCATTGTTAATTTATCACTATAGCCTCCACTAAGAGCGTATTGGTATATTTTTCGAATTATTGAAAACGTGTTACTCTAAGGATACATGCCTAGTGCCACCCCCTCATCTGTTTAGTTTTATTTTCCAACTTTAGGTAGGAGGATACCATGAACAAAATGTCCTAAAAAATGGCTTGACAAGCTATTATTATGGCCATTGTGCACTAAGTACCACACTACCATCCAAAAAAATGTTTTCTACATCCTTAACACCAACATACAATTCATTATAAAACTATTAGACAAATAATTTAGTGGTTTTACATCCTCTTAGACTGGTGATCTCAGATGGGCATTGGTGAGTTGAATATGAAACACAGATGCCATCACCATTCACCAGGGTTAGTCTATTAATATATAAGGGGAAAATAACTATGTATGTTAGAAATCATGAAAGTGGTTTTTGAATTAAGGAGAAAATGTTTGGGAAGGGTTCAAATACCTTGAAATCTTCTCACTACATAGTTTATAAAATTTTATAAACCACCATTCATAAAGAATTAGGATATTATATAACTTTTACATAGATCCAGGGACCTAGAGAGAATATATTTACATTTTATATAGCCATGAATCAGTCCTTATATGTTTTTTATCTTTTCATTCACGTAACACCTTTAGGTTTTACTACATTATTTCCTTGAAATTAGTAAATGTGTGTGATAACATTCTCCACATGCAAAACCAAACTTAAAAAAACCATACCATATTTAGAGAACATATAAATATTTAAGTAAGAACATTAAAACCTAGACCTAAAATCAGTGGTAATGAATATGAGTAACCACTTTATGAAAATTTTATATAAATAATATAAAGTCTATATTTGATATGAATGAAATTCAATTGGTATTGATAAAATGACTAATATGATCATTTATTCTAAGAAATATATTATTATAAAGACTATATTTTTTTGAGATAAACATTTCAATTTAATGAAAAGTTTGATTAAGGATGATAAAATATAATTCATCTAAATAATTAGTTAATACATGTTTAATTCGTTAATTATAGGATGCATGAATGATACTGGTTGATATTCAAAAAATCAAGTTTCCTAAATTAATTTTCCATTATATCTCATATTTTTATGTTAAAGATAATTTTACAAATTTATAAATTTTAATTTTAATTTTTTGGATTCATCATATTAATATTTTTTAAAGATTAATTTTTGGTATTTTACTAAAATGATTTATTTTTAGGTGAATAGTGAAGAAATCTATTTTTACAAAAAAAAAATGAATTTTATTAAATTATTAGTATATATATATGAATTAGAAATTAATGATGCATTTTTATAAGGACAACTATGTATTTTATAAGTTAATTTATAACTTTAAATTTTTTTAAAATAGAAACCATTATTTTAAATTGTAGAACTGAAGTTAAATTTTTTTAAAAAATATTTTTAACAGAATATAAATTATGTATTTCAAAATTAATTTTTTTCACTTTGAGAAATTGTATCAAATAAACTGTACTTAATATTTTTAAACACTAGGTATAAATTATTTAATAATTAAAATATTATTTTTAGTCATTAAGATAATTTACCTTAGTTAAAAACTAGTTACCACATTAAATACTAAAATGGTAGAAGTCTTAATTCAAGGGGAAAAGGGCATGAAATATGATAAAAACATGACTAGAACTAAGTATATAATGTTTTTTTGACATTATATCTTCCATAATGCATTATTTCACAATTTTTATCCATATTCCTTGAGTTTTGGATCGAATTATAGATTTTTTTGGGTATTTAGAATAATTCCACCCCTTTTCGCTTATAAAAGGTGCTCTCATATCCAAACTTACTCTAACACCAAAAATCATTTATTTTATCCCAAAAACTACCTAAAACTCTAATTAAAATTATTATATACCTGCAATAGGCTTTTTAATCTCAAAAGTCCATCCTCCACCGGCTTAACTGACTTTTCAATGAATGAAATTCAAGAAGTGAGGTATAATTTTCTAACCGCCCCTTAATCATTTCTATTTATATATGTGAAAATATTATTCCTAAAATTCCAATACAAAATATTAAAATAATAAAATAAGTATCATTAATATACTGATATTTTATTATAATTATGGTGCAAGCATTAAACACCTTTCTCTTTTCCCTTAAGAAAAGTAAAATTGTCACTCTTACATTGTGCGGACTACCACCTCCACGATGTAACACGTTTCATTTTTGTGAAACACCCTAAAAGTGCAGTAATAATAGAGAATTTATTATATATATGTAATATATTTATGAAATATTTTTATTCTCAAATTCTAAAATATTTTATCCTTTCTCCCATTCTATGAAAACGATGTCATCATCCATGCGTACGTGCAGACTACCACCTCCATGGAATGGTGTATTAAATTTTTCATTACCCACATTAATGGATGGATATAGGGATGGTTTAAAAGAATAAAAATGATTTTTATAAAATCATTAAGATTATTATATCCCAATTTTAATAACCTATTTATGATATGATCATCAAATGATCATTGTTATTTCAATCTTTTCAAACAAGCGTACAATGAGAAAAATGATCTCTTATTACTAAGTAAACACATTATATAAATTATAATGTATTTAATTTTTTTTAAAATAATGATATATCATACAAATAAATACTAAATAATATCATTATTATTCCAGTATAATGATACAAAAACTAAACCACGTCATAATTATCTATTAGTCATGTTAGCTTCATGTTTGGGTCTATTTTACCTCCAACTTGAAAAATACTATGCATTTATATCATGGATGATTATGAGAAATTATTAATGGTATAATATTTTATAAACAATTAAATAATCTTTTTTGTTCATGTAAGTTTATATCAGAATTTGAATCATTAATTAATAAATTTCCCTTCATTCATTAAGAATCACCCAAACATGCTCATAACTTATTTCATCATCAGGGATTATAAACAAAACTGGAATGAAATGAAATTATATATTTATAAACTATTTTGTAACAAATATTATATTATATTACATGATCTAATAAAAATTTACTTCTGAAAATTAATATATACCATCACAGATTTGTGAAACTAGTTTAGGTGATAATGACTACCATCACCTGGTTTTTTGGAATTATTAAAAAATAACCAATATATTTACATATATTTGTATATAATGACTATAAATGAGAAGTATAAATGGTTATAGTTATGAATAAGTTTACTATGTATACATTTAATGGAATTAATTTAATTATTCATGTTTTTGGTTGCACGTTTTGAACAAATCCTGACCTAAGTAAGGGTTTTCATATCAAATTCTTCTCATTGAGACAAGGTAGGCATTAAAAACTAAATTTCATTTATGAGGTTTTTATACTGACTGTTTGTGATCTTATAACAATAAATAAATTACATTCATGTTATTTGAGTCCAATTTAAATATCCTTATTTTTCAAGAGGTTTCGATGATACTCATTCCATAAGGGTTATTTGTCACCATTTTAAATTCCATGAGACATGTTTGACATTATGCTCCATATATATATATTTTTTAAAAATAGATTTAAAATATCTTAAATTATTGATGGTATTGTAATTTTAACTTCCATTTACGCTCTTTATTAATTTGGTTATTGAGTGATACCTTACCAAAAATTTAACGGATTTTGGTAACTCAAATTTCTATTCCTTGAGTTACAGGTTTTATCTTGAACTTTTTTCTTACACGCTTGGGTTATTCCACCATAATATTTTATTATATGATATTTTATATTCCACTATTGGAAAATTATTTTTAAAAATAAGGAGGTTTTATAATTCATTTTATAATGTGGGTTATCAACATAGGTATTTCTCAAAATATGAAAAAGGGGTTTTCTTTTCACTTTTATATGTATTTTATTCCTCTAAACCTTTATTCAAGATATAATTTACGTGTTTTCAGGGATATATTATTGAATAAACTTTTTAAAATTTATTGTTTTGAATAATTTTTCATTTTATCTTTTTTAAAAGACTTTTGGATGTGACCCAAAACTTTATATTTTATGAAAATGTTTAGAATGTTATCTAAAAATAATTTTATGTTTCCAATTACATTTTAATTTTCACATTCAAATGTATTTAACTTATTGGGATTTATGTTTAATGATACACACGCATTTTTTATATTTATATTTTTGGGGATTCAACTTATGGTACTAAACAAAAAAATTCATTATCCCTTGATGGGTAGTATCGTTCAATCATTCTTATAAAAGGATTTTTTTTATCTATGTAAACAACCTTATATGTTTACTTTGTTAAAATAAGGTTTTTTATTTTGAAATCATACACCTTATTTCTCTGTATGTATTATAATCATGTTATTCCTGCATCAAATTAGACATATACTCATTGTTATATATGGTGTGAACAACATAGTTTGTGTAATTCAAATTGGAGGATGTTCACCTAGAAAGATAATTTATTTATTGGTTGAGTATGTATTGAAATTCATGATTATTATTGACAATAAGGTAGGTTTATTTTGTATTAACATTTTGTATAATTTTTTAGGGATCTATCAATATTCCAAATGCTTGTTAGATATATACATATGATTATTGGTAAATTTGATTTGGACATTTTATTAAATGATGGATGCATTATAATTAATCATGTGGAAGGTAGGGCCTAGGATTATATAGAACCTCAATTCATTGAAAATTTTCATGAGATAAAATAATATTGGTTTTGTTAAATAACTCTCCCCATACAAATATAATTTTTTGCCACACGACATTGAAAATATGTTTTTGATATCTGAAATTATACATTCAATCAGTGTGAGATTAGATTTATTAATATGCATGTTTTCATTTACTATTAAGGATATAGATATATCTCATTTTCAGTTTAATATGGACATATTTAGATTATTTATTACTGTCATATTATGTAATCTATTCTTATGTATTTGATATCATCAGTTACAAGTTTAATTTATTCAGAATTTGAAATCACCAATTTATTATGTTTCCATTCCCAAGTTATAAAGAAAAGTATAACACATGATATGTCTCGAAGGATAGAATGTGTGGGAGAATTTTTTTAAGATACTAAAGATTTAATATGGACTAATTAGTTTCTTATATAGTTGAAAAAATGTCCATTAGTTTAGAAATGCATGGAATTTATTAGTTTACTATTTTTTATAATTATTCATCCTCCTCCTTTATCTATATTTCTTGGTTTCTGTTTCTCTCTTATTCTGTGCAAGACCAGTTCTGAACCCTAAACCAAAATAGTTTTTTGTTTGGGTTTTTTCGTGGTTCCTAGGGTTTGTAAGGATGGTATTGAGCCCATTGTTGAAGCATTCATCAAAGGCAAGGAATCATATCCCATTGAAGATGGATTTCACCCATATACGTAGTTAGGTATATATATATATATATATATATTCAGACGTTGTACATAATACCCCATAGAGAGTGGACTATATACATTGGGTCATGTTTTACACACAAAAAAAAACACACACACACACACACACATATATATATATTTATATATATGGAAAGGTGTATATATGTTTACATGTGATGTAGATCCGAGTTGTCATTGTCAAAAGCTCCATGCATTGAGGTAAGTTTCCAATGTACATGATTTTAATTTCAAATCAATGATTTATTGCTTGTTAATTAATGTTCTTAGATATATTATGAAGTAAATATAATATAGGATATGGTTACAATGATTGGAATGATTTTCATCCATGTTTTCAAACATTCTTAAGTTATCACCTACATTTACATTTATTGAATCTTATTTCAAAGTTTTTTTACAATGCCAAGAATATTGGATGTTGTATTAATATTATAAATGGTTTAAAAACAATAAAGATATATATAAGAGGGGTTTCCAAATGATTAATATTTATTTCTAATGATAACCCCTATTTGGAACATTAAATTACTTCTTGGAAAATAGTCTTGAGCTCCGATAATGTGTAGGCCTCATTTAAATATACAAAATGATTTTTATATGATGATAATGCCCATAGATGTCCTATAGTTTAAAAGGGTATCAATATGGATAGTCATAGGGATTGTGAGATGCACACACATTGGCACCTGTGTTGGTGAAAAGCATGTGATGACCTACTCGCTTCTCCTTAATGATATAGTCATGGGATCCTTGGTGCCATGTTGAGAGTCAAGAGACAATTTATTTTTAGTCTTGATTAGATGGATTAGATGTTGATGGAAGGTATGTACCACATGGGATGTGCCTCTAGTGAGAATAGTTTAGAGAAAAAAGGTTGGTTATTGAATATGTATCTCATTGATAGGGCTTGGGATGGTTCAAAATTGAGTATGTATATGGTCTCTTCACTTGGGTTATAAGAATATCCCATGTTAACCAATTTACTTCTATTTTAATTTCACTTGTTTTGTGATGTTATTGAAATAATTTATATTATCATGTATTCTTAGGAAACTATTAAATTAGTACCTATTTATTTGTTTCATACATTCCACTATTTTTAGCACTTCTAAGGTTCCTTTCACTGAAAAGTTTCATTCATTTTATATGTCTTATTAAAAATGGGTTTTTGGTAAATTCTTTAAATCTTTGGATAATGTTTTGAAATTAAAAATGAAAAATAGTTTTTTTAAAAATTATAATGTTACTTGTATTAAAATGGAATGAAAACTTATTTTTATTATTGTGTTTCATGTTACAATAAATGGTCTTCCCTTTAGAAATTATTCATAGGGAGTTGTTTATCATTTAGAATATATACTAGGTATTTTAATTAGCACTCCTATATTCTTTACCATTTTTTACTTAAGGTTCTTTTATCACTGTATCACTCATGGAACATGTGTGGTTATATGATTGGAGGTGACCCATGTGGTCACATGGATGTATATTTTGTTTTTTTTCTTTTCCTTTACTAGTTTGTTATATTATTTTGATCTTGTTTATTTATATGTCATTTATGGGTCAAAAAATTCTCAATTGTGTTATATAAGATGCAAGAAACTGCTTTCTAGTCTAAGAGTATTTAAAACGCATCTCGATCCTTGTTTTAGGCTAACTCAGGTGCCTAGTTCAGGGTTGGCTCAAGTTAGATCTAGAGAAATGGTATCAGAGAAATTAAAACTTGTTATTTAGGGTTATTCAGTAGTTTTGAGCTAATATTTTTGGAATTCAAGTGGTAATTCATGGGTAAGTGTTTTATCACCACCTATCTAGAAGGATTCTTTCCTTGGGTGGTCTGGGATGGTTATACCTCAAAATCCAAGCTTGGACCTCAAATGTTTTAGAGATTTGTTGACTTTTTATGATATTTTATGATTGGATTTTATATTTTGTGGATTTTTTTAGAGTTGCATAAGGTTGGAGTGGATATTTGAGGGATTTATTTTGTTAATGGATATTGTTTACAGTCTAGAAAAACATAGTCAAACTTGAATCTGTCTCAGTTGTCATCCACTGTGATCACGTGTTTAGTGCATGGTCTGCAAAACTATGTGTTCAAGCTATGTGTAACAGTTGGTCCTCTATGTTTTTGAGATTTTTAATTTATTTATGATTATTTTTTTATTATTTTTCATGGTTTTGGTTTGGTTTGGTTTTTGGATATTTTTATTTTATTTTAAAATGGAAATTTGTTTATTAAATTATGATTTTCAAAATAAATACTTTGGATTGTTTTCATAATCGAATTTTTTTTTTGGAAATTTTTTTCGGATTTAATAAAGGTTTTATGAAATTGGGGATTTGTACATGTCTTATTTTGGTGTGATGAGGTGGATTTTAATTGGATGAAAATTTTAAATTTGGAAGAAATGTTTAGTATTAGAAATGGAAATGTTTGGTTTTTTCAACTATTTATATTTATTTGAATTCCCACATATATTTATTTATGTTTTTATTGAGTAGATGTTTATTGTTTGAGTGGGTGGGTTCTTGAGTTGGTATAATAATGTATATATGTGAGGCTTCATGCATTAACAATGGTAGGTGATTAACTCCTTAAGATTATTTTGTCTTAAGGAATCATTTTCAAAAAGGTAATTATAGTGTTTGGGAAAGTGGGTGTTGTTTGATACTTTAAATTTATATTTAGTGATTTTATTTTTTGGTGTTTTCTGTATTGATGTATTATTGAGATGGTGTTTTGATATTTATTTTTTTTATTTGTGATTAATGCATGATTTTCTGATTTTTGATGTGGTTTGATTCGATTTTGTGAATTTGTTCTACATTATGGCCTAGAAATGTCTCAGTATGTAGTGGATGGTTAGTCTCTAGAATGTAATACTATTCCTTTCAGTGTGGAAACTTGGATCACTTGAAGATGTTTTATAAGAGGCATTACGAAAAATGGATATTTTAGTAATTTATTTTTAGATACTAACTAGAGGGAAACAAATGGTTCAAGATATTTGGGCTCTTGACAAAGTCCTCATATTGAATATTTTTATATAGTGTAAGAGAGGTTAGGTGTGGAAGATGTTGATCCAACTTTTTGTTTCTGATGTCGAAGTGGAAACCTTTTGATTGTTCCCTTTATGTTCTTACCAATTTATGGAATCCCTTTCATTTTAGAGTTCTTGGTGGATTTCCGTTATGGGTTTTATATTTTCATGATTTTGGATGTTAGGTTCTTTGAGTAAATTATGAATAAATGTTTCCTTGATTATTCCCCTTTGAAAAATCCATAGGGATCATCATTTGTTTTTATGATCATTCACTTTTTTGGGTCAGGTTTGTTCGGGGAATTCTCATCCTTGCCTTGTATTCCTATTCTTATTGTTTTTTCCGAGTTTTTTTAATATGTAAGTAGTATTTTGACTTCTTAGGTTTTGGTATGTATTTGTGGATTCTAGTTGGGTGCTAGTGTTGTCTCTTAGGATCCCTTTTTAATTTTCCTTTTTATTTTTCTTTAGGGTTCTTATATTTTCTCTATACGATCTATATTTCTTGGTGGCATCAATATCGAATTTTCTGTAGATCATTTTCCTTTTCATTTGTTGGGAAATAAATTTTTTAATGGAAATTTCATTGGATAGGTTATGAATTTTTTCGATGTGAGTGATGAAATTTGTTATTCTATGTGTTGTTGCTTTCATGTTTTTGTCTTTTGTCGGATTTCTGTGAGTAGCATATGTTTGGGAAATCAGTGTCTGAATAAGGTTTTACAATGGTGGGGAGACCACCATAGAAGGATATCATAGATAAATAGGTATTCAAGCTTGAAAACTTTTTTGTGTGTGGAAATTTTGAGTTTTATTTGATGGAATGATCCTTTATTTCTTCCCCACCTAACCCTAATTGTAGTGATTTTATAGTCTTGAATAGTCAGACATATGATTGATACTCATAGGAATCCCAAAAAGTCTACATTGAGTTTTATATGGTGATATATATGTTTGGTTTTGGGTGTCCCATGTTATGCGTAATTTGGAATGGGGTGTCTCTTGTTATTGGTTCTCACTTATAAGATGGTTTAGGTTATTCAGTCTCATTAGTTGTTTTTAGGATGTCAACCTAGATCCCTAAGGTTGGTCTTACTAGCCTTTTGTATATCACGGGGTTTTGGGTTCTGAATGGAAGGTAAGTATTCAGTATTTTTATTTTGGGTGGTAGAACTTAGTATCAAGTAATAATATCATATTCACTTATTATCTCAGTGGGTTAGGACTTTTTGGACTTTTTGGATAAAGAAAGTGTCAATGGTGTGGATAATTGTCACACCATGACTTGACATGCCTCTATTATTTTACTTATTTTTAGTCTCTCTTTTTTTCCCATGTTTTTTCAAGGACTTTTTACCAAAATTGAAAATTTTTTGGAGGCACAATGGGTGGCACAAGATTGTTAGAAACCATTCACCATCCCCAACAAAATAAGAAACCCCATAGTGAAGTGTTGGGGAGCCACACATCTTGGTGCACATGTGTGTGTCCTCTCTAGGAGATTGTATATGAGATTTAATTTTTGGGATATAGGTTACATTATGGTTGGTGCATGGTTTGGTAGACTATACAAAAAATTTTGATACCTATCCAAGTTAAAAAATATTAAAATAAAATAAAATAAAATAAAAATAAATTAACCACAAAAATAATAATAATATAACATAAATATAATAACCCTCTACCACTTTTACCCAATCAGTTGAGCCCTCTCCCCTTTCCCTCACCTGTCACACACGAGAAAACTCATCCCATGGAAAACACACCTCCTCAAATTCTTCCAATTTTGGCCATTTATAATTCTAATTTTCGATGTGATCATCCCCAATGTGTTTCTCATCTTATCCTCCTCTTTTTATTCTATTTTTTGTTTTCCTCTTCTACCTTATCTTTCATGTGATCTTGTGAGAACCCTAACCTGAATGTGTATTTTTTTGGTTGTTTAATAGTTCTTAGGGATTGTGATGATGGTATTGAGTCCTGTTTTTACATCATTTTATAAATGTGATGACTTGTGGCCACATAAAGATGAATTACATGCACACTGATAGGAAAGTATATATATATACCGTCTTTGTACATATTCCCTCATGATTGGGGGAATGTTTTCATTGGGTTAATGGGTATATATATAATGAATAATATTCTCAAATGATGAGGTGGTTCAAGTAGTCATTAACAAAAGAGTCATGATTTTAGGTGGGTTCCCTATGTCCAAACCATTGGTTGGGAAACAATGATTTCTTTATTATTTATTTTCATGTTTTTTATTATATTGTATTGTAAATATAATAAAGGAAATAGTTTTAGTGATTTTAATGAGTTTCTACCATGTTTTTTATACTTTCTAAAGTTGTCGCCTGAGTTTTTCTTTATTGAATAATGTTTCCATGTTTTTTTAAAAATACATGATCCTTGGATGTTGAATTTATTTTATAAATAATTTTAAAATATAAAATATATTTATAAAATGGGTATCTAATTTATTAACATCTATTTAAAATTATAAGTATTTTTTGGAACATTTAATTACTTATTTGAAAATATTTTTGAACTCTCAGGACGTATAGGGACAGTTGGCACTATCAAAATGATTTTTGTATGATGGGAACTCCCAAAATTTTACTCAAGTGAGATAGGGTCTCTACATGGATGGTGTTTGGAAGTAGGAAAGTCATACACAATGTCACCTTGTTAGTTATGAGCATGTGATGAACTCCTCCCCCCAATATTATGGCACTGTCATGGGATCCCAGGTGTCGTAATGAGATTTGAGATAAAATTTCTATTTAGTCTTGACTAGATGGTCTAGACCCCCATGGTAGGAAATGGCCTTTTGGGATGTTCTACTTGTGAAACTTGTTGAGAGTACCTTGTTTTGTTATTGACTATGCATCACATATATATGATGATAGATGGTTCCTAATCGGGTATTTCAAGGGTCTATTCACTTGGTGTCTAAGAATATCCCATGTTAACCAGTTTATATACATTTTACATTATCTCATTTTTATTGTTTTTTAAAATCATTTTAAATTTCAGGTTTTTATAGGAAACTATTTCAACACTACTAATTTATATATATCCTTATTTACTTTATTTTTTAATCACATTGTAATATTATTTTCGTTTAAATGTTTCTTTCATTGTATGATTATCCATAAAAATTGAGTTTGGGAAAGTCTTTCACTATTTGGAATGTATCCCAAAATTAAGAAGGGAAAAGGGTTTTGAAGAAAATTATATTTTTTACTGGTCTAAAAAGGAAATGAAAATCAATTTTTATTATTGTATATCAAACTGGAGTGAAATGGATTTCCATTTAACTGGTTGATATATGGTTTTTTTATCTTTTAGCACCCCTAATTAGAATTCTAATGATCAAACCTATATTATTTACCATTTTTGTTGTTTTTTATTTAATATCTAGATCATTCATAGAGCGAGAAAGGTTCTATGTTTGGAGGTGACCCATGAAGTCACGTGGAATAATGTTTAGTTTGTGTTTCATTTTCACTGCCAATTTTTTCCTTTATTCTGGTGTTGTTAATTTATCTATTATTTATGGGATAAATCATTATTAATTGATTATATATTATGCATGTCACTTTTTTATAGTATGGTAGGATTGTGAATCTTTTTTGGGCCTCCTTGTAGGATGGTTTAGAAGTCCAGTTTAGGGTTCACCCATATTGGTTTTTGAAATAATGTATAGAACAAAGTATTTTCTTTAAGTGAAGTAATTAAGAGATATTTATGTCTTGGAAGTTGCAGTTGGTATCAATTCAAATACTTAAAGTATGTGTTTATAAAACTCAATTTGAGATTTTGGGTCTATGGTAATACAATTCACACCCTAATGTTTTACTATGTTTTGAACAAAAAGGCTCATTGAGAAGAGAATTTAATTTTATTTGGTCACCCAGTTTGTGGTATTAACCCAACGAGTGAAATATATCTTTTCTTTGGCTCTATGAGGTTTTATAGGTTATAAATTTCTTGAGTATATATATTTTGGGGATTTGAAACGTATAATAAATGGGTTTATATTTAAGGTTTTATACAGTAAAAAACATATGGTTGAAGTTTATTATTTTACATCATTGACCAAAATAGAGTGAGGTTTCCTATCCAATGATATGAGATAAGTGGACCAAAATGAATGTTAAAACCCAATACTGATATATGATTCTTCATAGTGGGAAATTTTCATGTAGTTTAAGGTCATAATTCATAGACCATAGTATGGATGGAGTTTAATGTTGTAAAACATTGACCAGAAGGTTAGGTGAATATTTTTGGTCACCAAAAATTGAAAAAATTATGTGGTATACAAAGTCAAAAGGTAATAATTGACGCTATGTGAATAATGAACTGAACATTGGTAGAAACAACCTTTAGGGGATGTTCACACATTTTATGGTCCTATTTATTGGACCATAGGGTGGTTAAGTAAAATAAAGGGTGTTCAATCGGTGAATATAATTAACATTAAGAAAATTAGAGTGATGTTAGAGTCAATGACGGATGGAGTAAAGGGGAGATTTTTTCTAAATAAATGGATACTAGAGAACCAACTTTTTATCTTATTGAATAAAGTATGATTGGATATTTAGATCATAAATTGAGGAATTTAAATAACTCTGTCAGTGGGGGGATAACATATAAACTAGGATGAATGTTGACTCCATACAAAGGATTATTCTAATACTATAATGATGGATAAGTATACAAAGTATAATGACTAACCACATTCGAATGATAGGGTCCATTATGTTAATATTATGGAATATGGGTTTAGAGGATCCTTTTCTCAGGACTTACATTTCCCATGGATGGGTTTAGGTGGGATATTTATGTGGCACAATTATAATTACCATAATTGAGGGTTTTATTGGGATTAGATATACTTCTTAGCAATATCCATAAAAGGCTTGTGATAATTCAAAATACTCAACCCATGAAATATATTTTATGGATAAGAAATGATCAAAGATTTTTCGAACATACTTACTTAATATTTATTAATATGATATTGTATGAAATTATATGAATGGAATAAAAATGGGTACAAATTTGAAGTTGGGTCTTGGATAGGTAATTTAGATTCTGTTAGGTATCCTATATGAATTAGAATCAAGATTCACATTGATTTTATAATTGAACATTCCGAAGAAAGTATAAACATGGAATAGTGGTGGGACCTCTTCTATGGTGTTTCTTGGGACCCTGTAATGGGCATGGGTGATCCTTCACCATTCATCATGGTTTCCCCCAGCAACCCATTTTAAAAGACAAATATTTAATAAAAATTAAATTTTAAGGAAAATGTGGATTCTATTCATAGATATAGATCATGTATGGGATATAAAAAATAGCATTATCCTACTGTATTGTCATTAGAGAAGACTCAACATGAATTGGTGACCCCATACTTTAGGATGGTTTGATGGAATAGAAAAAATTAAAATTGAATCTTGGTCTATGATAGTTGATATAGATATCTTTATATATCCTATGTAAATTGGAATAATGATATACATAATTCTATAGAAGGGATAACCATGGATTAATATATGATGTATGATTTATGAGAAAATATGTTATGAGTGGTTTCATTGATGTTCTTTACATAAATCTATCTCATGTAGTGTAGAAAATTAAATGAAATAATGGGATATTTAGTTGAGAAGATAAATGATAAAACCTAATTTAAATTAATGGGATCCTCAATACTAGTTTAGGATATGATATAAGGTCAAAATTAAATTAGTTTCTAGGACCAGTATTAGAGGTATTTGCATCACTACTCATCCTATGGAAATAGAAACTAAGTCACACATAGTTCATAAAATTAGGTTGTTTTATCCTAGGAAGAGATCATTTAAGGAAACTAAATCTAAACGAGGTGACCATACACTATGAAATTTTACATATAACAATCTCTTATATATGTGGTGTCAGTTCATATTGAATAGACCACTCTAAGAAGTTTAGATACATGAAGGGTGGATTGCGCACCATATAGCTTAGTGTCACATAGTAAGACCAATGTACCATACAATTTACAATCATGGGGAGATGACCTTTAGTTTCATTGTTCTTAGGTACACGATAATGACTTTGGTGCCATTAAATTGAGGGTCACATGATGAGGACTATTTGAACCCCACTTGAAGTTATTCAATGTAGTTATGGAAGAACCATTCATTAGTGGGAGTCATTATAAACTCTATACCCACTCTAATTAATGAGTTTTCTTTGTTTTAGTATAATTAAGGTATTATTGATGGTCTTTCCCATTTAGGGTTCAACATAGGTTCTTCTTGGAGGGTATTTCTTTTTTTTTTTCATAAAGATAACACCAAATCCCTACAGATAAATGACTATAGGTGAACCGTCTCATTAAACACTCATGCCACATGGTTCTGATGAACCTCACAGTTATGTAATGTCAAAAATATTTTCTCATATCTTTTCTAAAATTAATAAAAATAAACTTTTCAAAGTTAGTGATATGATAACTGCTCAAAAATTATTATTTAGGCCAAATTAAACTAGATTTATATAGGTAATACCACTTCATTATGAACACCAATGAATATGGGTCTAGTTGCATGGAAGTACGAGTCTTGGTGTAACAAGACAACATAACATTGATGAGTTTTTTATTCAATGTATTCTTATAATTTTCCAAAATTTTATATTATATTTGGATAATTATTTTCAAATGACACTATCTATACATTTTGTAGCTAGAAAAAAACGAGTTTATTGATTAGAATAAATTTCATACTGTAAATAGAAATTCCTTACACTCAAATTCAAAATAGATGGTGACATTTTCCATAATAATTATGCGAGGGTCTCAAAATCCTATGATGACATTGGAATTTATAAAACTATAAAATATTTTAGTATCATTAAATATGAATTTAAATTACATGAAATTGGCATAAAAGTATGGACCCAAAACTTTTGTCCCATATATTCTATGTCATGAACCGACTAGGAAACCACTAATATGATACATAATCTGGCTTGTGGAAATGCGAGAAGGCCATTCCCAATCCCCATGGGTAAGAAAAAAGTGACGAGATAACAAGAAAAAACATAGAGGAATGAGTTTTCCAAATATAAAAAATAAAAATAAACCGATGTAACACATCAATAATAACAATAAACCTAAAAACAATAGATGTACAACAAGATGTAAAAATAAAAAAACATAATCACAAAAGAACTATGAAATGATGATTCAAAGTAAGGATACACTAATAGATAAAATTCATTTCAACCCAAATACATAAAATTAAAACACAATTACTATAACTTTTCTCGTGGTGGTCTAATACCACTCACCACATCATGTATCACCTACCCTTAACTAACAAAGCATGATCCTATAAATGATAGGGGAAGATAACCTGATCACCTACTAAATAATTATAGATACTACATACACCATGTTTTCTATGTAGGGTGTTAGTAAATAGAGCCATGTAGGATCCCACGGAGGAGTCAATGAAATTTTTTCCCAAAAGAAATTCAGATATGCCAGTTTAAAACACAATATTAAGAAAAAAAGGGGTTTCACTACATAAAAAATATTATTAATAATGAAATACTTTTAAAATATGAAAAAATAAGTAAAATAAGTTTACAAGAAATAAAAATGTTTAAATTATTTCTTATTACATTTAAAATTTCATTTATAAAACTCCATTGAAAATGAGTCAAATCAGTCTAAATAAAGTACCATATTTAGTAAAATATTTTAAAGGAATTTCATAAGATAAATTCAGAATATCATAAAGTGAATTAGATTTCGTACCATATATAAATGATTATAAAACATATAAAATAGAAATATGAGTGATAATAAGGTGACTCATATCATAATGAAGATATACCAATGAAGGAATTCAACATGGAAAATCCAGTGCTGAGTGACGATCAAGCGACCATAATCACATATTGAGTATCAAAAGACAAGTGTCAATGGTTATGTGTCCTGGGTAAATCCTAGATATGGTAGTGAATCCACCAAATTCAAGTAAATAAATCTCATGGAAAACATCATGAAAATTTTGTGCCTACCAAGTACACAATCTTCTTGATTCCATGCACACCCACTTCCTTTGAGAACATCCCTACCCTGAACCCATGTTATCTAGGGAGACACTAAATTGGGTGTGAGTCTTAACAAGAACAGATTAAATACATATTTTCATACAGTTAATAGGGTTCCAATAACCAATCAATATATGTTAATGAGATATAAGCAACAAGGGTCACACAATGGATCCACATCAACATAAACATGATAAATAAATATTTCACAGTATAAAAATTAAACATCTCAACCTCACAAAAGCTCCCCATAGAGAAAAACCCTTATTTAAACACCCTTAATCTCATGAAATAATCAACATTAATTAATGAAAAAATATATATAAGGGGTTCATCAAGGAATTTCACAACATGAGCATTAAATTCATAAAGCGCCAACCAAGCCTTTAAGAGAAACCAAATTGAAAACACGAGGCTTTATCAATTAAATAAATAAACACTATGATTCATCAATTTATAATGTTTCTTAAACACCCACTTCATTAAAAAAATGTAAAGACTACGTAATAATTTAAGCACAAAATACAAAATTCCAATTAATCAATTTAAATGGATTGAAATAAAATTTCCAAAAATATTTAAAAAATAAATAATTACAATTTATCTAATAATCAGTATATTTTTTTCCAAATAAACACAAAAATAATGATGCCGAATAAAATTTATATAATCAACCTATTTTTATTAATATCGGTATTTGTACTTAAAAACCAAAATACATCAATATGGAGCAAACCAATTTCCTTTCAAACAAAGGATGGAATATCTAAATGAAATAATTCATCTAAAATATATGTTTCATTAAAATTGATATTGATGATTCAAAAAATAAACCATTATTAACCCATTTTAAATGGATCATATATAAAACTCATGTAACACATGGATTGAAAAAAGAATAAACGACATAAAAACACATACCTTGGAATATTCAGGATTTTGTTATAATGAATGTGAAATGTATTGCAATTTATGGAAATTCTATATCATGGTAGATGCGATTCGAAAAATTACTAGAAACCCAAATTCCAAATTTAATCATGATACAACCTATAAATCCATTAAAAAACCTGATCTAGGGTTATTTAAAATAAAAGAGAGAAGATTGAGAATGAAGTAGAATAATAATGAAGAATGGGTTCATACTATGAATTCCCTAGATCTAATGCATCCAGAACAATAAAAATATCTCTCAATAAAGATTAAAAACATCATAATCTCCCAAGGCTAGGATATGATTTGAGATTTTGGGATTTTTTTGTATTAAAACACAAATTTTAGACTAATAATTTTCCCTCACATGGTTTGGCCACACATTTTGGTGAACCTTGTGTTAACTGTTTCCTTAGTTCTGGAAATTATTAAAGCCACATGCTCTGGATGCATGGATTGACTAACATTTCACCAATCATGAAAAAATACACTATACCAAACCACCATAAGTCACATGTTTTCATAGAAATTAAAAAATTATTGTCCTAACTATTTACTAACCATGCTCAAGCTTGAAAATATACAGAATTATAAAAATATCATTCTAACAAACCCGATAAAGGCTTAAACAAACATCATAAAAAATGAAAAAAAAGTGACGTTGAGATGTGATTATTATCCTCACTATATCATTTTGTATGCCTAGAAAGTATCTAATGGTAATATGAAATTATATGACATAAAATAATTCCACACACAACTCATGGGGTGGATAGTTTAAGAAATAGAGGAAGACTCACCCATGGAGAATACATCTAGTTTAAACTCAAAAATAATGATAAAAAAATATCCTTGAATACATAAATAAGATACCCTAATATAATTACTCATAGTTGAGAAACCATTGACATAGTTAAGAAGAATTAATTCTAGAGAAGAACCGTAGACCAAGAACAAATATCCCCTCTATTTTAAAAGAAACTCTCTAAAATTGTGGAATAGTGATAATTCATCTGTTAGGGTAAACCACTCTACAATACAAAAGATAAACTCTCACTCATGAACCATAGACGATTAAATGAAAATATTCCTTTACCCAACTTAAAAAACACATTAACTCCCACATGATGATTAAAAAAGAGACAACCAACTAAAAAACCAACAATGATTTGCCGTCCTCATGAAATACATGAAACTAAAATTCTTCCTATCTCAAGTAAATTCTCGATGATAACTTAGGACTATTAAACATAGAGCCCCACCCATTGGAGATAACATTGAATCGAAAACGTTCACTTATGAGAGCTTGGTTCAACAATAATCCACTTAGTCCCATTTACCCAAGTACATAGCTAAAGCCTATCTAAGTCTAGTCAAGAAGATCTCTAAACAAAATGTCCAACACACAAAATTTTTAAAATAGAGACCATTCCAAAACATCTAGTTAGGTATCTAACCAAAATGGTTCAAAACAGAGTATTCTAAAAGATAACACCCACCTGAAAACAGAATCCAACATCATTTAAAAATATACACTCATGAAAGGAATGAAAAGGCATTTTGAAATAAAAAAACACTACAGGTGTTAGCCAAAACATCCGAAAATGAAACTTGCACATGAACCAACTCTAAATATCAAAGAGAAATAAATAAATCAACAAGGCCACCATCCAAAAAATGATATAAAAACCCTAAAAATGTTTATCCAAAATTAGTTACAACTATTTTGTGAAAAATATTGGAAAAAACGTCTCCATGGAAAAAATTATAATATAATTTTTTTATTAAACTAAATATTATAATACTTTTTATGGTTATTCATATAGCCACACCAATGAATAACTATCATATATTTCAAATAAAAAGAATTATAATGACTAGATTCCCCACACTATATGACACATGATTCTTTTTCATCTAATTATAAGTCATTTCCCACTCAACCAACTAATTTCATTCACTGAAAAGGAAATATTCATTTAATCCAACCATGAACAATCGTTATCCACTTATTTTTAGATCACTAGATTCAATTCTACTCATAAATAAATTTCAAGTGTCTCTTGATAATAATATATTCCAGTCTCAGCAATCAAACCCTCATGTCTGGGTGAAGGCCCCTTTTAAAACAAAGAGCCTTTATAGAGTAATCATCAGCTAGATCGGGCAAGAAATATACAAAACTCAAAAAAATGTTTATATTAATCCACAACTGGAGACTCATCATATTAAATACCCATGATCTCAACATCCTTCTCATTCTTAAAATCCTCAAAGTATATCTATTGAATAAATATTGTCTTAAATAATTTCTAGGGAAATCATCCATCCTACTGGGGAGGAATATGAGTTTTCCACCATACGTTGCTATGTCCTTCGAATAAAGAGATAACTACATTCACCCCTGAAGCCTTAGGTTTATAGAGAGAATCAAGTATTCCTTTGATCGTATAAATCCACTTTAGTACCTTTGAAGAATCCATATCCCCACTGCTATATGATGATTCAACAAATATTGGATAGGGTCTAAAGGAAGAGAGTATTATAGAAACACTACTCGGTTGAGACTCTATGTAAATTCTCCAAAAGGAAACAGCACTTATAAAAGTTATGATGGGACAATTTTATTATTTGGCGAGTTAAAAGACTTACTACCTTTATTAGAAAACTTTTTTGGGACTTTATTGACAATAATAAAACATAAACTCATAAACTACCACTTAATGGATCAAGTTAAACTATTCACCATAAAAAACCGAAGAAAAAGAAAACGTATTCTATAATATATAAATAAAACTCCCAAACTAGTATCATTATATCACTAGTACTTTAAAATATATAGGTTTCTCTTTTTTTAAACATTTCACCATCAAATAAAAACAACATATTTTGATATAAATCCATCAGAATATAAAATGTTTTACCTACACATGAGACTCCATCCATGGTTTCAAAATATTCTTCCAAAGTTTTAATTTGATAAGAATTACAATTTTAAATCAGCAAAAAACCCCAATTTTTTAAAACAATATTTTAAATACATCTCATAAGAATCTTCGTAAATTAGTTATACAAACCAACATTTTGAAGAAAATGCTTTTGGAAATTAAAAAAATTACCCAAAAAATAAAAATGAAACACATTTTAAATATAAAATTTGGTTTTAAAAAGTATTTAAAAACCAATTCCAAAAACTAAGCTAGAATAATAGATATGGTCACAAAACAAAACTACACCCATTATCATCCATCTAAAATAAAAATACATCCAATATAACCTCAACTAAATGAATTAATAGTAAAATTGTAGAACACAATGAAAAGATTGGGGTTAAATTAGAAATATAAAGGGATTTATTTTATGGGATGGTAATCCATACACAAACCATCCAATAGTTATATGTTTGGTTTCTAAATCAACTATATAGATTGTTCAAGGTTTACCAGACCTGTAGTTTACCATGTAGCCTTAGGCACTTCCCAATTCACTTTCAAACTCATAATATATTCCTAATGTAAAATATTTTCTCATTTAGAATATATATATCATAAAAAATATGAAAAAATAACATAATAGAAAGAATTCAGTGTCTACTTTCCTTGCTAACTAAATCTCATCACAAAGGGTGATGATTGTGAACCTAATTGAAAACTAGTTCTTGATTTCTGATATTTTGTTAATATCCTTTATAGAATGACTCAAAAAAATAGAATAGTGGATTTTAAATAAGGAATTAAAATAATAGTTCATTTTTATTATAACCTCATTTGAAACCGTTTTTTCATGAAGCAATCTAGATACCACTAATTAGATACCTGAGTCGGACCGTGGCAAGGACTAAAGGGTGTTTCTGACCCCCATGGAATGGTGACAGTTTACTAGACATTAAGAAACCATATTTGGGAATTATTTTTCCGAATATATAGGATAAATATTAATCAAAGTAACACAAAAGAAACAAAAATCAACTCATAAAACCAATACAAGTATATATGGACATCAAAATAAAAAATATAATCACATAAGAACCAAGAAATCCACATATGAATTAAGGGAACTCTATGAGATATAATACACATCAAAACAAAGATATTAATGAAAAAAACAAATATAAATCATCTCTTGTTTGTATAATATCACTAACCACATCCCACATCCCCTGCCCTTGAGAAACTAATAACGACCCCCTAAAGGAGAGACATAGGCAATCCAAGAACATAATAAAGAATAATTGAGACTATATACACAAATTTATGTATACCAGGGGTGATAAATAAGATCCAAATAGGATCAAACTTAGGATTTAATTAAATTTATTGATCAAATAAATTTAGATATTCTAGGTAAAAAAAAATAGGTTTTTCACCACATCAAAAAAATATTAATCATTCAAACCTTTTAAAACATATAAAATATATAAAACCATGTTATAAGAAATAATTTGTTTTGAACCATTCCATATTCCATTAAAGAATACATTAAGAAATTACAAGAGAAAACATACCAAATCCTTTTAAATAAAATAAAACTTTTATTAAAAAATTTGAGAGTCATTTTGCATGATAAAGTCAACTGACTATAAATGAACAATGAGTTGTCACCATATATAAAGAACAACACAACATATCAAATAGAAATAGAGGATTAAAGAAGGATTATTATATGAATAAATAGATACAACAAAAAAGGATGTCAACATGGAAAATCCATTTTCAAGTAATTATCAAGAAACCTTAGCCATATGTCATGTATCAGGAGTCAAGTTTCAAGGGTCACATCTCTTGGATAAATCCAAGATATGATACCGAGTCTACCAAAGACAAGACAATGAATATCATGACTGATTTCATGAAAATTTATTATCTAACAGGTACACATGATTCTTGATTTCAGGCACACCCACTTTCTCGGAGTACATCCCAAGCATGAACCCACATTCTCTAATGAGACAGTAGACATGGGGTGAGTTTGAACTAGAATAACATAAGTATGGGCCTCTCTTATGGATACCCAGGTTCCAATGACCCAATAATTGAGGTGAGAGAGGTATAAGTAGCAAGGATCACACCACAGATGCACATCATTATTAATATTTGATAGCACATAGATTCCACATATAACAGTCACCCACATAATACCTCAAAGAGAACAAACCCCTCTTTCAAAACCCGCAATTACATGCACCAATCACATTTTGTTAAGTGAAAATGAATATAAGGTTTTTATAAAGGAATTTAACAATATGAAAAATAAATTCATAAAGTTCCAAATGATCCTTTAAGAGAAACCAAATTATCATGCCAAACCTATATCAATTAAACAAAATATCACTTTGAATCATTGATTTAAAAACCTCCATAAACATATTATTTCGTAAAAAAATCATTTTTAAATATCATATTGTCAATTGAACACATAAAAATAAATTCTAATCAATCCCTTTAAATGGTTTGAAATATCATTTCATCCAATCTTTCAAAAACTAGTCATTACAAGTTATTACTTAAATCATTATAATTTTTTTCCAAAGAAAAAAAAATTAACCATATGGAATCAACTTTTAATAATCAACCAATTTTCATTAAAAAAAGTTTTCACTTTAAAAACAAAACCTATCAATATTAGAAAGTAAACTAGTTTTCTTTTATATTATGTATCAAATGTCAAAATGAAAGAACTCATGCCAAATAAAATTTACATAAAAAGATCCAATGATAATTCAAATTGAACAAACCATGGTTAATAAATTTTAAATATAAGATATAGATAACAAAATAAATAAAAAAGAAAAAAATAAGAAGTGGAAATGAAATAAAAAAACCTATATCAGAAATTCCAGGATCAAATTTTAATGAATCCAAAATGATCCAAATTTAATAAAGAATTCCAAATAAAGAGAGATGAGATCTGAAAAATCAATAGAAAAAATATTCCAAATTATATCATGAAAAATCTAAAATATCCATTAATATAAACTATGATCTATGGTTATTTCTAAGAAAAAGAGAGAAGATGTATAAAGAAGATAAAGAATAATGAAAAACATACAGTTACTAAGAATTATTTAAATCTGATTTGTAATGTCATGTTCTAACTCATTTTCCTGAGAAGATATGGTGTGGCACTAACTTTAGGTGACACCACCGACACACCAAAGTATGGAAATAAATTCCATGTTCTTAGGAACTCATTGGGGGAAGATTTTACCTTTAAAGATAAAACAAAATGAAAATAATAAATATAAATATCCAATCCTCCTACATGATACATGAGTATAAACTATAAATTCTTAATATAAAACCAATAGAAACAACAAAATCAAATTGAAAATAGAACATGGAATACTAGATGAAAAAAAACCAAAATTACAATAAGATTTAGAAACATCAAGAGGAATGATCCTGACACCACCTGATCTAGCTCTAATAACCAACACCACCTTTTATTCCCATATTAGTCAATGTGTACTACTAGAGAAGTTAGATACCTTTCCCTTACTTGTATATAAGAATATAACATCTAGAAACACACCAATGTTTTTAATCATGGGATAAGTATAAAATCTATATAAACTCCCCAAATACTTTCCAATACACTCCACTAAAATAGAAACTTATTAGCATAATTTAAAAAGACATTTTCCAAATAGTTTAACAGTTTTTAAAAAGATGTAAGAGAATTTCATGTGAGGAAACCATAGAAAATCTTATTTACATCTAATAATATTTGGAATAACCTTTCACATTTTAACACACACAAAAAACCCATCTATATACACACAACCATACACTCAATCTATGGTTTATAATTGATTATGGTAATCCATGACCTTAATCCCTCCTACCTTTCCAGAGGCACATTCGACTATACTTGTCCACTCTGAACACACACCAAACCCATCATGCTAAATACCATGCCATTTCATTTCATATAAAAAAATTCTTCTTTTGAAGTCATTTCATCAAAAAATTTGAAGCATCAAATAAATAATATATTTTTAATTCATCATTTTAATATTATAAGAAAATATGTTTTTCCAAAATCCTTGAAATATTCCATATTTAAGAAAAATAAATAAATAAATTTTCCTATATGAAATCAAAGAATTTTTCCATAGAAAATGAGAGAAGACCTTTTAAAAAAAATAAAATTTTGGGTTTTAGAATATTGGATATGGGAGATAACCCACCTACCTCTCAATGAGTGACAATAATGATGAACGACTCTAAGAACATCTAGATCCAGGATCACAAAACCTCCCATTCACAATATCTAGCATGATATCATAAATATCCAAAAAATATAACATATATATGCCCATTAAATATTTTATCTATGTATATGAGAGAGACGATAAGAGAGGATATAATAAGAACAAGGAAAAATTAGAGAAAAAAGGTCTTACCAACAATTCCAGAACTCCAATGAGATTTGCTCCACCCCAAAGTAACTTCTTGATTGATGAGAATGGTCTTGGATGTCTATTGAGGAATAAGAGTTCCAAACCATAGATGAGTAGATGAAAAATGAGGCTTTTGGTCCTTAACCTGATTTAAACCCACATATTTCGGGGTATTAATTGTACACCAGATGGTTACGTTGAGTAGTTTATCCAAACACATACTAAATATTCTTGTGCTACTGGAAAAGATCCCAAGAGTTTCACAGTTAGGAAACATGGTTTTCGAAAATCACATGACAAATGTTCTATGATACTGTCTCAAGGAAGACACCCTATATGGTTGTATCACATAGTTTGTCGAAACGTGCAACAACAGTGCTTTCCCCTATGTCACCAAGTTCATGGTCTCCCCTAGCATGCTCATGGCTTATAAAAAATTTTGGTCCAACTTGTCACCTACCCAATGACTCCCAAAACTTGTTTCATCATGTCTTGGATGTATTTCAGGGTTCTTATTAAACATACTAAAACTTTACACCTCTATAAATCCTTCCAAAACATGTAGAAACATTCCTAAAACTCCCAAACATAGCCCAAGAAATATATACACTACCAAATAATTGACTTATTCCAATAGATACATAGTGAAAAACAATATATGTGTTGGTAAAACTGAGTAATTCCAATAGATATTTTTTCTTGTTGGTGTAAATCATTTGATACCAACGAATCTTTTAACAACAATTAAATCTATTGTTTTATTATATCAATACCAACCTTTTTTTACCAAAAAACAAATCTATTATTATTAATTATTATTAACTTCAAATATTTTATCATTAGAAAAATATGTACAGTAAATTATTAATTAATAAAAAATCATGTACTAATTATCGAATTTTTATTTATTATTTCTTTACTACTAATCATATTTTCTCAATAAAAATCACATGTTTATGCATTGAATAATAATATTAATTATTTAAAAAAATTTCAATCAAAAAATATATAATATATAATTAATAATAAATGATTGATTTTTTTTTGAAATTTTAGTTTACAAATTAAAAAGTGATGGGTATCAATTAAATGTAAAATTTTTAAGTGTAAATAATTTTCTATTATATGTAATTATTTATTACATTTAAGAATCTATCTCACTGAAAAAATCCCATGGACCAGTTTTAATTACCGCCCAAAAATCCCTGAAACCCTAAATCAATCATCTGGGAGTGGGGGCATGAAGCTTTGTGCTTCCATGGAAATTCCATAAACATTAGCATCAAAAATTTCCAAGCCATGTTTAAAGGGGTGTGTTTTCTATCTGTTCTAGATATCATCACCGAATATGTGAATGATCTAGGTATTAGGGCTGTGTGAGATGATACATGTATAATCATCGGAAAGATCCATATCCCTCTATAACAGATCACAGTCAATCCCACCGATGGGTCCAAGTTGATCCTCCGAATCCCAATTAGATTTCTCCCCACTACAAGGGTAGCTCCTGCTTATGAGGCCAGACAAGGTTGAGTTTGAAGCTAGATGTGATCGGTTTGGTTGAAGATTAATAGTTTGCTTATTTGAAGTCGACGATCAAAGGAAATGGTTTTATGGTTTCATTTTCAAGTCTAATTCTGATGTAAGATTTTGTGTTGGTTGTATCTCAGCTTAATGTTTGGAGGCCTAAATCTGATGATGTTTTGGAAGGTTGGTTGTGTTGTTAATAAAAAAGCTATATGATATTGAATCGGGCTATTTGATTAAGAGGGGTATCATACATGGTTTGTTGAACCATACTATAGTTGAAATCCAATGATGTGAATATGAATAGACAAAGTTACAAGGATGTTACAAATCATGAGTAAATTGGAAGCATGCACTGGTGGATAATATATTTAGAGGGTGAAGATAAAGTGTCAGTAGTGGAAGCTAAATTTCAACAACAACCAATGCTTGGTGTTCTCAAGAAGCAAGTCAAGGAAAATTCTATAAAATTGTAACTGATTTATTAGATAAATGGTCCAAGGACCTCTTATGAAGACCATTCACATCCCTAAGACCAATTGGCTAAATGTTTTCTTTTGTTTCCTCTGTTTTTTCTAACTGCTTATTTCTATTAAAGCTACTCTCCATTGATGCTATTTTAATGGGCGTGATGTTGATCTTCTTTACATTCTATGTTGGTTCCCTCTTCCATCACATGTTGAGATATTTATGTTTTTCTAATTTCTCTATAACTAGATATAGAAAAAATTTAGCGAACACTTATTGAACTATGTTGATTTTAGTTTCTTGCTACTAAATCTATCTTATTCTGCTTGATCTAAATAAGGAAGATTTTTTTTGATTGGAATTATTACAGTTTCTTATTGTGTTAATCTCTTGTTTCCATTTTATATTTTGAATTTTTATACGATGTAATGAGTTAAAAAATTAGTGTAGAGTTTAATAAAAATTAAATAACAATTAAAATTTCTAGTTCATGATAATGAGTCTTCAGAATAGTGAGTTTAAATTCAATTTTTTTAGCAACTACTAGAAGAATACGTTAGTTCTCTTTGGAACGGAATTTACTCATTGTAATTACAGTGAAATACTATTTCCATTTATTAGTGAGAAACATGTAAATTAGTGTTTAATTTGAATTTTAGGTAACAACAGGGATGAATCCTTTATAAAGTAATGAACGATATTTTTAATAGATTAACAAGCTAGGTTAAGTCATTTTAATTCACTGTGGAAATTCTAACTACATTTTTATCTTCATTTCATTCATTGTCATTGTATTCATCCATATACATGTCATATATTCATTTTTATGTTACACCCCCCCGATGTTGTTACATTAATAATATATTTTGAATACTATAACCCCACTATTGGTGGTAGGATGCGGAGTGAAGTACCCAAGCCTCTGAGTTTACTGTGATTTTCTTCCTTGTGTTGTTTTCCACGATGTCGGATGTGATCGGTATATTATTCTTTAGAATATTATAGTTAAATAATAATAGTAAAAATATAAAAATAGTGTGTGTTAGTAGCTTGTGGTGAATTTCTCATTTAAAAACATTTCAAGATATCCACATTTAATTGTATTTATGTGTATTTTATGTGGTGCATGAATTAATGAAAATTCATTCAATAGTAGACCCTAGTTTCTACCAATAAAAAGTATGACATTTTGGGGTTCCACCTCAAAGTAAATTGATCATAGAAATTCAATGGTTTATTTTTCATTTTTTTAGTCTATCCTTGAACATAATTTATTGGAAAATTATGGATATAAAACAAAGAATGCAGATTGATATAAAAAAAAATTCTTTTTCAAATTAAGATGAAAAAATTGTTTGGTCCTTATTTGGTTTTGAAAAAGTTAGTTGTTTTATTGTTAATAAATTTTCCTACTACTCAAAATTTGTACCCAGTTTTAAATTAGTTGGGTGTGAACATGTTTCGGGTGATTACCTTATTAGCATGCCTTGATGTTGGCTTATTTGATCTTATAGCAGGAAGTTCCTTATAATAACCAGGTTATGATTTTTATATATTCTTGGAGTATGCAGACCCCGTTTTCATGCACTAATGTTTATATTATGATCATGTCGATTGGGATATTTTAACGAATAATACCTGATCTAGGGATGTGTTGTAATACGTGCCTCCTTCTACATGATCACCGATTCAATATCATTGTGAAAACTGAGCTCTTCATCCCATGATATATCTCTATGCATTTCTTTTCCATTAATTTTATAGTTATGTTAAAATGATAATTTTTTTTTACTTTGGAGCCTTGAAGAGATCAAAACTAGGTTCTTATTTTTTTCTATTTATTATCTTACATCAGCTTATCGAGTCGGTATGATCATATTGTTCCATCCACAAGTGAGAGTGGAACTATTGGAAAAATATAATTATTTTTTAGTATTCTCTTTGGTTGTGTGTGGTGGAGATCTTGTTACTGAAGACTATTACTTGAGTTTTCCCATTGGTGTTGCAGTTGGCTCGCTAGTCTTGAGTCATAGATGAGTCATTGGTGCTAGTGCGCTGAAGGCTGGTATAACTGGAGCTGGCTCGCTAATCTTGGGGAGGGATATGAGGTACTTTGGGGGTGATGGATCATGTTGGTGCAGTGGTCTTGTATTTTTGTTTTGATTATTGATTCTTTGGGGGTGATGGTTTCTGTTGGTGCACTATTCCTGCATTTTTGTATATTGTATTGATCTGTTTGTATTAAATTTCATTATTAATATAATTAATTTTTTCCATGTTTTAACATTCTCATAAACTGTATTCAGTTTAATAATTAAAATAGATGAATTATATATGAGAAATTAATAAATATAATATGAAATATAAATAGTAATAAAAATTTATAATTTTTATTCAAATATAATTTTTAAATTAAAATTATATGTTGGTAATATTATTACCAACAAAAATTTTGTCATAATAATATGTTTCTAAACACTTTAGCCAACATATTTACTTTCTGTTGGTATTATTATAATTTCACTCGAAATATTTTATCTTTCACAATAACATTTAGAGACAGAGTTTATTCCAATAGTTTAGCGACATGACAATTTTTGTTGGTAAAACATTTTACAAACAGATATTCCTGTGTTGGAAAAAGCTAATTATTTTGTAGTGATAACATGAAAATATACAAAACAAGGGTAAAATACTTAATGTTTTGGGTGTCATGTTCTCTATTCAATTTCTTCCCCTTCAATAAAAATTGGAAAACCGTTGTTGTTATTGAAGAGCTTAGGCCACTGCTCAGATATTTATTTTTTCACAGTCCCAGGATTCTTCCTAAATCTAACCATGTTTCCATAAAACCCATACAAACTAGAAATTTCCCCATTAATGGTATTCTATTACCTATAAAAATCCCATATTAGCACATGAATTAATGTAGCATCCAGTTCAAGATCAATATGGTCCTATATGATCACATGGACAGGATCAAGTTTGAACTTCTTCAATTGAGATACATGAAACACATTATACATAGTAATGAACATTGGTGGTAAGTCCATCCCAAAATCCACATCACTAATTAATTTATGAATATAAAAATTCCTAACATAATAAATAGATAACATGACTTACTTACAAAAAAATCATTCCCTAACATTGGATAGACTCTTGAGAACACATGATTGACTTCCTCAAATGATATCAGACATCGATGATGATCCACATATTATTTCTAAAGACTTTTATCCATATAAAACCTGCTTATAATCCTCTATCTTCTTTCATTTTTCTCATTCAAAAGGCTATGTCTGATAAGTGAGGCCTTACATATTTCCACAAAGCAATGTGAAAAATGATAAGGATGACTTAATAATGCTATAAAAGGATCCATATATTTTATGTCATGAGCACTATTATTGTACAATAACACCACTAGGATTATATAATTTTCCCATGAGCATTGAAAATCCATTCTGTAAGCTCTATGTATGTTTTCCAATGTTTGGATAATTCACTCTAATTATCCATCCATTAGAGGATGTCAAGGCACACTCATGCACAAATAAGTTCCAAGGTCTTATCACAAGGACTTCCAGAACCTAGATTTCAACCTAGGGTCTCAGTTAGAAATAGTTGAAACTTTAATTCCATTCATATTAAAAGGATACCAAATATAGTTTTTGGAAATATATTCCACTATATTCACCTCACAAATCGGAATTAAGTGATCAAACTTCAATAGAAGTTGTGCAATCAAGCATATGATTTCATGTTTCTGAAATATTTTGGAAGAATTATCACAAAATCCATAGCGAGATTCTTCCATTTCCATAAGAGAATAAATAAATAATATAACATCCAAACTAACCATTTCTGTTCTTCCTTGACCTACTAAAGGTGAGGAATATCAAGAAAAACTCCACCACTCTTCCTTTCAAGGAATCCCACAAAAATAATTCTCTCAGTACATTATATGTATTCTAGAAGGTTGATAGAACTTAACATCTAGAATTTTTGTGGGAATATAGCAGTGTTTTTAATAGATTAAAGGAACCACTAACTGATAACTAAAATAGAATATTGATCTCAAATCTATCATCCAACCCTCAATGGTCTCCTCACTATTGTGTTTTGAACTAAAGGTTAAAAATTATGGATCAGATGTTTATGCATGTATAACTTTCTCATATAAATCAAGAATAGGAGAAACCAAAATGAAAAATACAATATCATCTTTCTCGGTACATTCGAGATGCATATCAGCTATAACAAAAAATAACTATCATTCATTTGAATCCTATTTATAAAAATATTTATATAAAATAATCTTTAATGATTATGATACAAAATTTCTTTTCCCAAATGTATACATCAAATTAATGTAAAAAATATATAGATATTCCATCCATCGATGTTTCCTTATATTGAAATTAATTTATGAGAAAATGCATTTAATGATCTTGTGGTTTGAAACCTCCATATATTTCTCACCAAAACGTTAATGATGAAATGTATTTATGTTATAAAAAACCGTAGAAAAAGACAAATCTTGTGTTGGAAAATTATTCTTATCAGAATAAAAATATCGTGAGATGCAAATAACAACATGATCACCCTTCATGATAACACATCCCAAAACAGATCATGATTCATCATAATAGGCTATATACCATTGTCCTGACTTTGGAAATACCAAGATATGATATGATGTATAATTTAAAATAAGTTATTAGAAATATTAGGGTGCTCATAATTCCATTGTAATGTAACACCATTCCTTTTAAAATATATCATTAGTGATTCTATATGTGATAATAATGAACAAAGCATAAGTAGTATCCTACTGATACAACAAAACTACGTATCTCAAAAAAAATCTTTGGTAGTTTTCAATAGATAACAACCTCAGCCTTTTTTGGATATATAGAAACTACTTTTATAGAAATGACATGACTATGGAAATTCTCATCTTATATATATAAATCATACTTTAAAATCTTAGTAAAAAGGTGGTATTCCTGTAAGATACCCAAAACTGTAGGAAGGTGTTGTTCATGATCAGATTTAGTTCTGAAATACACTAGAACTTCATCAATTAACATCACTACAAAGAATTCAAGATACCTCTAAAATATTCGATGCATTAATTCCATAAATATGGTTATTTAATTCAGAACACCAATGGGAATAAACAAATATTTTTAATGGAAACGTCTAATTCTAAAGGCTATCATAAGAATATCCTCATTCCAACCTTAGTATTGGTGATATCCCTCATGTAATTGAATTTTAGAGAACCACTAGGATCCCCTTAATTGATCAAATAATTCATTTATTCCTATAAGATGATACGAATTATTTATCACAACTTGGTATATCTTACAATAAACAACAGAAATACTAAGAGATACATACCCCTTCTTTAGTGAAAGTGTCGATGTTTCCTAATGGGGCGTTCTTTGTTGAATGAGAAATTTTTCTTTACAACTCTTCTATATGAACATTAAATTACCTTAATTGTGTTGGTGGGATTATATATGACATAATTGAAATTGGGAAGGCACCTGGTATAACATCAATCATAGACTCCACTTCTATTTTGTGTAGAAACTCAATGAAATTTTTATGAAAAACATTAGTAAATTGGTTAATTATGGTTAGAAAATATCTACTTCAGATATCATCTATATGATCCAACGTAACCACTGCTAAATGGTAAGATATAATCCCTACCATCAATACCAAAGGTCATTCTATACTTTCATTCATATCCTTATTTCTTTTAAAGAGAAGTTTAACACAATCAGAGGATGTGAAACTAACCTTTCAATCATAACAATCAATGTGGGATTTGAAATAATTAAATCTACACATTCCCAATATGAGTTCATCGATATCCATAAAAATAATAAATAAACCCCAAATCAATTCAATCAAATAAATTATTAATGAACACAATTTACACATAATGGCTCAAAACTACCATTTTCTAAGAGGTGTTTTATGTTTCAAGAAAAAAGGCATCATCTACACATAAAAACAATTAAGATTAACCACACAATAAGTAATAAAAGAGTGAGATACCCCAATATCAAACATTTCTTGAATATGTTTTAAATTTAAAATAATATTACCTTAAACCATCTAATGTCCCTATTGATTATCCATGATCACCTACTCAACTCTAGAAAGATACTTAGTATCCCCCCTTGATCCTTACTTCTTTGAGGAGGGTGCATAAACAAAGGAGTTACAATGTTTCTGGAATAACCATTTATCAGTTAGATCTAAGTATGAGAGTTATTCTGACAAGATCACATCGTATAATCATAGGATATCTGAGAGACATAAGATTCATATCCCACAAAAGACTTTAGATTTGTATGAAAATAACACTAATGATATCCCACTTGATTGTAATTATGAAAAGAGCATGGTGGTTCTATAAATTATTGCTTCTTATATGAGGTAGAACCACATTAAATACTGCTAGGATTTGTATTTGATCATGGAGGGAAATTAACTGATCCCATGGTTGGATTTATGAGATTCCCCACAACCTTGGAAGTAAGTCTACCTCTTATTTTTAATCCTAACATTTTAGTTCCTACATATTGATTTGGTGATAAACATACTCCCTCCAATTCTATTACCTAAAATATCTTATTCAGACATTATTTCTCTATTTACTATCTTTTATAGTCCATAATACAATGAAAAAATATATTAGAGTGAATTTATGGTGGTATCCTAGACTCCAATATGTGTTCCTTTAAGGATTCACAAGTAGTAAATTATAAAGAAAAATGAACTAAATCCATTAACTTATCCATATACCTAATGATGGATAAACAATCTTATTTCAATTTGAATAAATCATTTTTTATTATAATACTGAACATGTGATAATATAATTATTTATTAAAAAATTCCTCAAAGTCATCCCATGTAAGGACCTGATTGAATTTCTCTAAGATAGGTAAATTCCACCATAGGAATGAAATATCTTCTATCATATAAGATTACAGATTAACATACTATTCAGCTAGGTTACCCAAGAATTAAATGATTCTATTCATGGAATTCAACCATACCTATGCCATTTAAGTTCTGGAATACCCCTGAAATATTGGTCGATTCTATTTTTAAAACTGAACTGAGTAGTTCAACTATTGAGGTTAATCATTTATATTTTCTCTTTGCATGGACTAAAAAAGATTGAACAATCCTTTGAAATAGTTGTTGGTTCACATGTGGGTAAGGTGCCACCACATTTTCAATAACCTATTCTTGCTATTTCTTATGATGTCTAACCGGTTCTATTCTCTCTATAACTATAATAAAAATCTATTTAATACCAATTCATTGGAAACTAAAGGATTATAATTTTTTTTATCAAAATCAATAATCATTACAATAATTATTTAAAAGAATCAACCTTTTAAACCATTTCCATGAATCATTAAACTAAAAATATGATATAAATCCCTAGTGTGATATTCCACAAATAATGCATTCTATGAAGAACTCATCAATTTAATCCCATGAGAACCAGATGTCCATACGTAGAAGTGTATTAAATAACTTTTGAAGACAAACCACCCTGATTACTTGAATTTCAACTTAAAAAGGTTGGAAATGTCTTTTTATTCATTACATTTATATTTTTTTACATTCATATATCCTTTCTACCAACCCAGTTCAAGGACCTAAAAAATTGATACCCTTTGTAACATCTCACCCCAACTAATTAGCTTGAGAGGAGACTGATTTCAACTAACATTAAGTGACATACCTGATACACAGAATGCTAGAGATACATTACAATCTATTTAGAACACATTGTGGGATTATTTTTTATTTAAAGATAAAACAACATAACAATAATAAATATAAAAATCCAAGCCTCTTATAAGATGAACGAGTAAAACCAATACAATCAATAATACAAAACCAAAAAAACTAATACATTTGAGTGACTAAAAAACATGGAATACTAGAAAACGAAACCAAAATGAAAATAAGAATAAAAGAAATAAAGATGAATGATCTCGACAACACCTAATCTAGATCGAAGCTCTAACACCCCCTACGATTCCCATGATTATAAATGTGTATTGTTAAAGATGTAAAACAATTTTCCCTTTAATTTATCTCAGTATATAACACCTAGAAATGTATTCAGGTTCCCAATAAGGGGGTGAGTATAAAATTAGTAGGAATTCCCAAAATAATTCCCAATACACACCACTAGAATAAAAAAAAGGTTATAAAAATTTATATAAAACATTTTTGAAATATTTTAATAGTTTATATAAATCTATAAGAGATGTTTTTTTAGAAAATTATAAACAAGATTATTTCCACCCATTCACATTTGGAATAATTTTTTCCATGTTCACACATAGACACACAAAACCATATTTATACGAAAAAACGAAAAACTCAATACTGGTGATACCATTGAAATTGGTACTCTATAAACATAACCCTCCCAACCTAAATGGAGAAACGTCCAACCAACCCATCCATATTAAACACACACAAACCTAATCATACTAAATACCATGCAAGTTAATTTCACATAAAATAATTATTCCTTTGAAAGTATTTCATCAATCCCTTTTCAAGAATCAAATCCAAAAAATAATTTTAAAATTGTCATTTTAAAATTATAATCCAAGAGGGTTTTCCAAAATCCATGAAATTTTACATATTTTCCAAATCATAATCCAAACCAAGTTTTCATCATAAAATTTAACAATTTTTTCCTATAAAATCCATGTAATAACTTTAAAACACACTGTGACTTTGAGTTATAAAACAATGGAGATGATAAAAAAGACACCTTTCACTCAATGAAGGGAGAAATGAAAAAAAACTAATAAAATCTAGATCTATGCTCATAACACCATCCATTCAATAGATCAAAAAAGATATCATCAAGATATATGTCATAACATATAGATCTATTTAAAATAGATCATATCTTTGGATACCAGAGGGAGTAGAAGAGGGGATCTTAAAAGAAGAAGGAATAATGTGAGAGAAAAATGTCTTACTGGTGATTATAGATCTCCAATTCCCTTTGATTCAGACAAAATCCACTTTTAGAAAAAAGAGAATTATCTTGGAATCCAAGGGAGGAAGAGGAGTTTGAGGCCCTAGAATATTAGTAAAAAATAAGGCTTTAAGGGATTAATATGAATTAAAACTACAGTTATTAGATCATTAAATATGTATTTCACTATTTTTTAATCCATGTTCTAAATGTGCTTGTGCTACTGGAAAATATCCAGAGTGCCACACAATTAGGAAAAACAGTTTGGAAAACTGTTTTCTAATCATGTAGTGGTACTCTCTCAAGGACAACACCCAATTTTTTTTCTCACAATGTTTTTCAAATAATGCACCAAACATATATTCCCTTCTATCTCCATGGGAATGGGTTCCCCTCAAATTCATAGTGTCTGTCCAAATATTTCCCCAGTTGTGCATCTACAAAGTGAATATGAAAAGTTGTTTCTTGGATTATCAGAGGTTGTTCTTAATTTCTACTAAAAATTATCAAACGTTTAACCTCTAGAAACACTTCTAAAATATGTAAAAACTTTTCCAATTCTTCTAAAACATGACCAATGTATTATATATCCTCAAAATATACAAAACAAAGGTAAATAACACGAAACCATAGATGTTACATTATGTATTTAGATCCATTTAGATTTCTCATCGAAAGTAATAGAGTTATCAAAATAGACCAAGGTTATTCTCTAGTACAAGTGTCTAAGAAATAGGAGAAAATTGGCCTAACAAAAAGAATTTATTATTTTAAAATCAAATTTAGGAATGATAGTTTTCTATCACACCGTTTGGTAAACCATGGTTCAACCATACACTTGGTTATATAAACTATTGAAGCCACAAAAATTGATTACTCATGGGATAACCATCTAAAACAAAACTTTCCCTAACCACGACAAGTCACATGGTTTCTTGGGAATGCTACATAGTTTTTCCTAACTATTCTCCATATAAAAGAACTCTAAATTTATCAAATACTCAACCATAATAACCATAAATAAACATAAAAACTTATTTTAAAAAATCAAATAAATTAATTAACATTAAAATGATACCGTGATGTGAAATATTGAATGGAAAAGGGTATTGAGTAGGTTTTGTTTACTATCATGGATGATTATTGAAGTTATAACCTTTTAAATATACATGGATCTTCTTTTTAAATTCAATACAATTATGTATTATGGAGGGAAATAATTGACCATGTGTCTTTATTTGATGAAATAACTTGGTCCCCACGTGATATTCATTGTAAGTGATGACATATACTTCCTAAATTTCATTAATAATATAACATTACCTATCGAATCTTTTAAGGACCCCATAAAATCTCTATTTGTAGAGGTTTTTTATGAGATTTGGGTTTCTATAGCAGAAATAATGGCTAATACCTATCAAATATTATCAGTATTGTCTCAATATTGTGAAAACATATTTCATTCTAGAGGTTTTATACTATTTAATACATCTATCTAGTTTCTAAATTTATTAATAGAGGTATATATTTTACTAGAGTATCAGTGTTATTATCCTTATTCGTTTATTCTATGTCTTTATTGAAAAATAGAAAAATCGCCCTTTAGTGTGTAATATATATAACTATTTAATCTTAACATGGGTCTATGAGAGATATGGATATATTTACCAATGCATCCACTTGAGAATTTTTATAATGAAAAACATTAGATAATAAATTTTTAAAGAAAAATATTACATTAATTTCTATGTGTAATAAAAAATGGGTACCAACTCATCCTTCTTGGTGGAATATTCCCCATTGATTAGATTGATTACCAAATAGTTTCACCCTTAATATTATTATAGATAACTAGTATCTACATTGATAGCTCTAGAAATATAATGTGATATTTTTATTTAGCATCATTAGTAGTTATCCTTCCGAAAGGAAGATAATGTTTTTTTGTTGGATAAATGAGCATAATTCCCAAAACCACGCTAGTGATTTTTAGTTCCCCAATAAGTTTTCATTTCATAATCCATGTATCATCATTGAAGTAACTTTCCAATGATTGTTGAGTTTAATTAATAGAAAATATCTCCTCATATATAATGTTTTTTTTCTACAGGTGATAACTCAGGGGAAGGGTGTGCTTCCATGAAATCTACAAATGATTTTATTTTGGTCTGTTTCTAGGATATGAAATGGTTTCCAAATTAATGAATGATGATAACCCATATTAGAAATAATATATTTATTATGGAAATACCAAGGATGAACATAAAAATATCCATATAAGATTCGAATTATATCTCATTATACCATTGATAGTTGTAGAATTTTTAGCTCATAATGATCAAAGTAAATAAATTTTTCTTGATATCAGAGCCTTGGATGATAACTTCCAATATTATTTGGATAAGTCAGTATTGAATGTTATACATTCCTATATAACTATTTTGGGTTATAATTTATCCAATATATTGCTTCATTAATTTTTCATAGGTGATAGGGGATTTCTTTACATAGGAAACATCATAATTAGAGGGTGTAAAAGATATTTCTTGAGGTAATCAGAATCACTCTAAAAATATTTATCAAATTAAATGGTACTATCTTATTTATTAACATTATAATAGAAAACACTTTCCAATGTGGTTTTCAATTAGTAATGTGTTATATTCATGGCTCCATTATAGTCTTATTTACTACATAATTCTCCACTGGGAGGGGGATATTTGGAGTATTTCCTTACTCTTCTTGGGAACAACCTCAATTCCATGATTTAGGACTCTAAATTTGGGAAATGTTCCCATAATCACCATGGATAAAAATTTCAACACGTTAATTTTTATAGAATTCCATTTGAGTTTAGAGAAGACTAACTCAATATTAGTGAAGTGTTCTAAATGTTTTCAAGACTTGAAAACTTATCCTTCCATAAATAATTCAATGCTTTTATTGTGGATGATATAAAAAATGAGTAGTATCTCTCACCGGTCGGTATCATAGAAATTTTTGAGATTTAAGGTCATTATTTTTTATCAATATATCCCTTAATTTTTCCTTAAGGTTATTCATTATTAATCCCTAGGATCTATTCAAATTTTATTATAGATAGAATACCTTTCCATGATAAAGATGGTTTTTAAATTTTCATAAGTATTAATTAAAAATTATTTGATATTCAAAATGAAGTTATATATTTAGAAAATATGATTTAATTCGTTTATGTAAATGAAAAATCTTATTTTATTATTCTTATTCTTGAATGTTACAATATTAGTAGTCTATTTTTGGTATTTTACTTCCCAAATAAAATTTCTCTTGATTATCTTATTAACTTCAACTTACACTTTGGCACCATGAGTTGGGTGAATTTTATTTTCATCATAAATATAAAAATCATGATTATATGGTAAACCAAATTTATGAACAATAACATAACGGTTTTAACCACACATATTTTTGAAATTATATGAAAATGCATACTGGACTTTTTTTTTGTAAAATCAATTTAATAGTTTTGCTCCTTGGGAGTCATGGAATCACTTATCGGTGTAGGTATTAGGTATTCATCAAGTCCAAAATTCACCAATTTTATCTCATCAATAGTGTTTGAGGCTTTATCTTTAAAATTTAGTTTATAATCTTCTAATTTTTCTCCCTCATAATAATGAGGTGTGGAAGTCTGACTGTATTCTATAGCATCAAAGGGGTTTTCACAGGAATTTCATCTCATTGAGGATTGTAGTCACCAAAAGAGGGTGAGAGTTCAATGGATTCAGTAGCTACCAATTGATTTGAGATGAAGGAACCTAATCCTTATATTACCTTATGATGTTTTATTTTCATCTAATAAAAAATACTTGGATTCATAGATTGGATAGTAGTCAAACATATATTCCAATAAATATTTTTAGAGCTAAGATTAATTCATATTGGAAGAATGTGAATACTTTACACTATTGATGAAAATGTATTAATAGAGACACATACTTGAACATTATAAGACAATAATCTAATTTGAGAATCCTTTTCTTTTATTCAACATGACAATATGATTTCAAAAATTGTAAATCATTTTATTAATGAAATTGATAAGAATAAAAAATACCTTTCATGTTAATCTAAGGATTGATGGTATCATATTGAAACCCAATTAGAGTAGTGATTTATGTTGCAGTATCAATCTATGGCTATTTTATTATTGATTTTAATATCTCACATGAACATATCATGATTTGTAGGAGTCAATGGGGGGTTTTTTTACCATAAAGAACCATAACTTGTCCATTAATGGAGTATTTAAAACATTGATAAATGGAAGAGGAAACCAATAAATTCATATCAACTGAATTTATTACTAGAATGATGTTTAAGGTTTTATTGTAACACCTCAAAAATTTATTATATTATTTTCTTTAAGAAATTTTAATTCTTTGATAGCTTAATTTACATGAAATACCATGTTTAAATGAATCGTGATATACTATTGAGTTATTATTATTATTTAATTTGAAATATATTTCCTAGACATTATATTAAAGGATATAAACAAGGATAACAATGAATGAATTTCAATGTAAAACGATTTTTTTACAAACAAGTATTTATATGTGCACGATGTGTTTTTATATTAATAAATAATATTAATAAAAATTTATGAATTATTTTTATGAAATTTATATATTATATATTCAATAAATTTTATTACCATTCATCTAATAGTTTTTTTAGACAAGGAATACGAATAAATTCAGTTCTATGCTTTAAAATGCACTTGTCTAAAAATGAGTTTTGTTGTGTTTTGTGCACTTATTGTAAAGTAAATTTATTAATATTATAGAAATCTAATATTTTAAATTGGATTGTTTATTTTTATCACGTTTATTAATATTATATAATAGGATCAAATTATTTTTTATTCATAATGTAAATTAGAAATATTAAAATATGTCTCTATGGTTAGGGTTAAAACAGGTTACCAGGGGTAACCTAATAGAAAATGTTAAAAATGATACATAAACTTGTTTAAATATATTGGATGATGAGATTTAGATATTATATTATCTTACAGTCTATTTATTTTTAGTTTCGATCAAATTTCGAAAAAAGTGACGTTATATTATTTAAATATTATATGTAATTCCTTATGTTCCCATTCCCTTACTTTTAAAATGGATCATTTTATCCTACATTATTTGAAAATTTGAGACCGATATATTGAAAATTTCCAACCTAAAAAAGTCTTATATTCTTTCACTTTATTCTTTATCCTCTATTATCACCCTATGACCTTCCTAAGAAGGCTTAAGGTGTAATCTAAAGGAGATATCTCAAAGAAGATGTGATCATCTTACCCAACTACGCCAAAGTTTATTTCTTTTTATACTTATGATAAATACATTTTTTCCATAATAAAATAATAAAAATAGTATTATAAATATACTAATATGTTAATATTATCATTGGAAAACCCTTTTTTATATCATTCCCATCCATCAGAAAATAATAATGTTGCTCATGCGTATATGTGGACCACCACCTCCATGATGCGATGCGATGTGATTTGTTTTTCATTTCAATTATACATGTATTTTCATACATATATATTTTATTAATATATTTTTTATAAATATGATTCATTAATGGTCAATTATTAGTTAACTTTCTTTATGTCCATCAATTATAAAGTGAAATCACCACCCATGCGTACACGTGGACTACCTCCTCCACAAAGCGATCTAATTCAATATTCATCACCATTTTATATGATTGATAATGAATGTATATACAATGAATAAATATGATAATTTTTTCATGATTAATATCATGTATATGATGAAACCACGATCAAGGTGATCGAAATGAAACATGCATGGAATACCGAATAGTTTTCACATAAATGTTCATTTTGATGAAGAAATTATTAATAAAAGGGTAACTAGAAATTATAAATGAATTATAAAAAGTAATTTATGTATGAATATGGTTATATAATAAATTTATAATAAAAATATATCTATTATATAGAAGTTTTGAAAACATACGAAGCAAGATGATACTCGAGGTATCATATTTATGTTACATTATCATTTATTTTCAATATTGTATTTTCTAAATTTACATTGAGATAAATTACATGAATATTATCATTTAAACCCCAAATATTTTATTTTTATCTTGTTATTCCATTAATTTTCATTTAACAGTTTTTCCTCCCTTATGTACTTACAATAATTGATAACATGTTTTTAAAACAAAGATGACCTTATTTCCTATGTGGTTGAAAAACATTCTCTTCAATGTCTATAATCATAAATATTATTCTATAGAAATTTTAGATATAATTTAAATTTTTTATTAAGGTAATTGTATCTACCTTTTACTTTATTTAAAAGGTTTTAAAATAATTTTTTTAAATAAATTCTAAAAATTTCATTTTGCCCTTTTTACAAAATTTTGAATAAATGTTAAAATATAACATATATAATATGAATGATTTCTCTCACTGTCATGACCATTAATTTGGTAAAATATTACATTAAAAAAATCCATGTTTATTTTAAAATAAAATCCCTTTCACAATATTTTTTGAATTTATTGTTTTTAAAGATATTAAAAGAAAATGACATTTTCTTATTTTTAATGAAATGTCCAAATGCTCTTTTAAAGGTATTTTATATTTATGTTAATATCCTTAAAGGATTGATATGATTAACTAGGGATATGAAATTATTATACCATACACTTTTTTTATTTGGATAGCTAATGATGATGATGATTATTAGATGATTCTATTAAACTTATTTCTTTCATGCAATGTAATTATGTTATGACGAATGATTTATGAAATACATTTCTTTTGTATATGTTATGCTATGATAAAATTATGAAATGTATGTAAAAACTATTTTCTTTAAATGGGTTATCAGATTATTATATGAATAATTTTTTATATTATTTATGGAACACATATGTATGGTTCCCATTATGTGACTGGTGTGACCGAAATTATATATAGCTCTAATGCATTGGGTAAATAAGGATATCCAACGAGATGTTATGGATTGGAATTGGGAGTAAAACTAGTTCAATAAGGGAATATTCCAACTATTATAGTTTGGTTAGTGAATCTTGAGTAAAGAAATAATGGAATGGGGAGATAACCCAATCCACTGTGATATGATTAACAATGATCCTTGAGTAAGGAAATGACTTTTATGCTTATGTGTATTCCATGAACCTTTGTATTATTCTTATTTTATGTTATCATGGTTCATTGTGGTTTATTAATGATTAAACACACTTATGACTAATGCATTTTTTATATGAAAAATCCTTTTTACTTAATTAAGGCTTAAATATCTTTGAATGGGTATAACGTTTTTTATGTCCTAATAAGGTTATCATACCATTATTATTATATTATGATCATTGATTGATATCTCCCATGCTTACCCTTAATAACAATATGAGATCACCCTTTATTTTGTTTCTTTTCACTAGGATATGAATTAAATTTATATGTAGTATATTTTTAAGAAGCGTACTATGAATGAAGAACATCATCGTAGTTGTTAAAGACCATTCATGAGATAATATTATTGTATATCATGTATCCAAATACAGTAAAAATTTATGGTTCTAGGGTCTATATTGTTTTGAGATGCATTGAATATCCATATAAAATGATGAAATATATATTTTTTTAATGCTTGGATCACCGCTGTTGGTATTAGATCATGGTTTAGATAATTTTTTACATTAGAAATGAAAGAATATACTGACAAACCTTTGGATAAGATTAAGTAAAAGATAAGATCTTAAGTTATAATAAATAAATGAGTATGGTTTTCCTATAAAATAAATATTTGTTAGGATATCTAAATTTGGATGTTGTTGTGGAACGTATGAATATAGGGTAAATTTTTTGAAAGTATTAGATTGGGTATTAACTCAGTTTCTTTCGTTTCATGATGGGTGGGGATAATACTACACACCTATATAGAAACTCTTGGGGAATATGCTTTGGTTAATTCACATTATCTTTATGAATTGTTATGATGAACGAGAGGATAAAATCTATGAAATCCAAAAATATTTCTTAGATAAATGAGATGACATGAATGTTTCAAGGGTTAAATAAGGATTCATAATTTAATATGTCAGAGTAATAATTTTTAAAATCATTTTATTGTTTACTCGAATTATTAATTTTTGATACTGACACTAATTTATAGTTTTTAGGTAATGGATAGAACTAAGAAGAATAATGTGAAAAACAAATGTTAAGACCAATGGAACAACCATCCTCATGATTAACCAAATAAAATAAAAAATGAGACGCAAAATTGTAGATGTATGCTAAACCAACTCTCTCAAGATACTAAAAATAAAATGAAACATATTTAACCATGAAATATCCAAAGGTAGGAAAAACTCACTATTAAGTCTGTTTTGTGGAAAAGTTCACAAATCTATAAGTGTTTCGTATAATCCAATTATTGTTGGTAAATAGTTAAATACAATAGAAAATTTATTATCCATTTTCAAATGCTCAGACCTTGATAATTTAATTTAGCCTATGTATCATTTGAAAGGTGATGTTGATAAATGGTGGAATATTATCTTGAATATGAGTTAAGAGGTGGAAATTTACTCAATAAATTGTAAAATATTTAGGAAGGTATTTTTCAAAATGTATTTTCCTTGAAAACTTTTCAGGAAAATTAAAATGGAATTTATGGTACTAAAGTAGATAGATGATGAATAAATTAGTACCTATGGGAAAACTTTCACCAGAATTGCAAGGAATACATAAAATTTTATGATTGGTCCTGAAATTAAACATTAATTAGTATTTAGTAACTTGGGGAAAAGTACCTAAAAGGAATTTCTGAAAGATAATTTGATAGCTACAATGAAATCAGTCTAAGTGATCTCAATCAATAAATGGATATTGGAGAGTGTCATTGTACTTATGGGTTTGGGAATAAATATCAAGACATAATTCTGAGAAAATTATAGTAATAAAACCTATGGAGGAAATAATATTAATATTCCTTAAAGTTTAATGTGTGGAAAGATGCATGGTGAAAATTTCCTAATGGGTTTGGGTAAAAGTTTTATGTATTTAAAATAAGACCATAGGAAAAAATAACATATAATTTATGCAAAGAGGATAATAAATGACAGTGAGAGAGCACAATTGAATCTTCCACATACACTAAAATGAAATAATCATAATGGTTATGGAAATTATTCCAATTAATGCATGAATTAATGGATTAATAATGACAATCGTCATCTAAAACCACTTAATACACGAGACATAAAGATAGATACTATGATCACAACTGGTAAAGTGGGTTATAAGAATGAATTGGTGAAAGATACACTTACCATCCACTATATAATTTTAAATATATTATTTTGTTATGGATATACCCACTATTTTAAATTTGAGTAATTTTTCAAGGGATTCAGATTACCACCTGAACATTTAGTTGTTGTTTTAGAAATTAAAACTCTTAATGTTAAATTGATCAAATATCTTTTCTATAACTACTCTCTGATATAAGTTTTTGGGATTACGGTTCATGTGAATTTTGGTTCCTCCATCAAGTTGAGGTTGATGTTATTTTCTTATTGGATTATCTCTCTCTATATGGATTCCATATTAATTGTGGAGGAAGTGAATTCATGTTTAATATTTCTAATAAACCCATGATCTTATTTCGCTGTGGGGATGAATATGAAATTACGATGGAAATTAATTCATTTTATGGGTATTAATACTTATTAATGTTGGATATTTATATCAAATGGTTCATGAAAGAATAACCATTGACAATATTCATATGATTAGAGATTATGTTGATGTATTTTCTGAATGCGTTCCTAATCTTCCTTAGAATTATAAAGTCGAGTTTTCAATATAAATCATACATGATTTTCTAGATCTTAAAAATATTAATATCAAGGAAAATTTTCCTATACCCCATATTGATTACATATTTGATGAATCACATAGAGTTCATTTTTTACATGATCTGCCTTCATTCTAGATGTTATCAATTGATAGTCAAGAAAGAGAATAAACCTAAGAGAGCCTTACATATGATATATGATCATTATGAATTTAATGTAATTCTATTTGGACTAATTCCCATTCTATCATCATGTAATTAATGAATATAGACTTTATAAATTACATTAATAAATTTTTGGGAGTCTTTATAGATGATATTATAATATATTACATGAGAAAGTAAGACTGTGAATATCATTTGAGGTTGTATTTAATACCATGAGTAAAGAGAATCTGTATGAAAAATTCAACAAGTATGCATTTAGGATAAAAAAATTTCATTACTGGGTTACATAATCTGAAATGATGGTATATAGGTAGGTACTTTAAAGAAAATAGTTATGGGTAATGATTTAGAGAAACCATAGTGACCAGGATCCTTAGTTTTCTTAGATTGGCTGGATACTACTGATTCTTTGTAAGGTATTTCTTATGACTATCTAATACAATAACTAAATTGGATTATAAGGTATCCAAGTTCCTTTGTAGAAATGAACGGGAACAAAATTTAATGGAACTAAAGAGAAGTTTTGTTAGCACACCCATGATCACACTACCCTACAATGGAGAAGGGATTATGACCTATTATGAAGACTCAAATAAGGTACAAGGATCTGTCTTTATAAATAATTATATGAGGATATTTTTTCCACATTCCAATTGAATATTCAATGGAAAAGTCACATGAATCCTGATTTAGATTGGGCACTATAAATTTTACATTGAAAATATGGAGAGAATATCTTTATGGTGAAAGATGTGATATATATGAAAATTATAAAATTTTGAAATATATATTCGTATATAAAGATTTAAATATGTTCCAATGGTGATGATTGGAGTTAATTAAGGATTATGACTGATCAATATATTACCACCTTGGGAAGGATAACTCAATTACAGATATTATGAGTCAGAAAGTCCATCTTATTTTTTCCACAATGGGGATTGAATGAGATCCAATAAATATAGATTTGTAGAATATGGATATTTAAATCATGACGAAATGGGGAAACTATTATCTTTCTCATATGATTGTTCAACTATACATATATATGAGGATTAAGAAAGTGCATAAGAAATATTAGGAACATTACAATAATGTGAAAATGTTCACAAGTTCAACCTTTATTGTGTTGGAATGATATATTTCAATAATAGATAATGTGTCCCTATTGTTCTAGAATTGAAGGAGTTGTTGAATGAAGATAATTTCTCATCCTTCTCTATTCATGAGAGAAGTATGAATATGTATAAGGACCATAAGAAGGATTAATGGTGGGATAAAAAAAGAGATATATTATGGATTTTGTATCTCGATGCATGGAATTTCATCAGGTTAATTATAAGAGATAATAGTCTATGAGGTATTTACAACCAACACCCATATTGGAATGGAAATTCAAAAACATCACCATGGAATCTTTCATTGGAACTCCCAAAACATCAGCATGATATAATTATATTTAGTTTGTATTTGATCACCTTACAAAGCACGGATATTTCTTTGAGATTAGTAAAGATTTATATCTTTATCATGTTATCAGGAAATACATTAAGGATATTGTAAGGATTCATGAAGTGTCTCATTCTATTGTATCTAATCGGGATCCCATGATTACCTCAATATTCTAGATAAATATTATGCAAGCCGTGAATAAAAAGTTTAATCTTATCACTTCATATAATCCTGAGACATATGATCAGTCTGAGAGGACCATCCATACCCTAGATGATATGTTGAGATCATATTTAATAATTTTTAAGGTGGTTGGGATACAAATAATTCTCTAGTCAAGTTTTTTATAAAATAATTGATTTTACTAAAAATTTAAATTGATCTTTATGAATTCCTCTATTGCATGAAGTGAAAAAATCCAATATACTTGGATGAATTTGTAGAAAGAAATCTATTGGGACTAGAGTTAATTTAATAAATGGTTGATTAGATTATATCTATTTAACATCACATCAAGATAGCTTCGTGTCAATAAAAAATTATGTTGAAAATCATCGGTGCGATATAGAGTTTAATATTAGTGAAAATGTTTTTTATTTATATCTCCATAGAAGAAGGTTATGAGATTTAGAAATAAGGGAAAGATGAGACCTATATATATGGTTCCCTTTGAAATTCAATAACTTTTCATGAGGGTTCCCTATTTTTAATAGAATCCACCAAATCTCTCTCAATTTCACAATGTGTTCTACATATCTCTCATATGGAAGTTCATACTTTATCATTCATATATACTAAAATCAATGGTCTTACCCCTAGATATCGATCATTTTTATGAGAAATAACTAGTGTAGATTTTGAATCAAGGAGAGTAATTTCTTTGTAACAATATCACCAACCTAGAAATTTTTTATGGTGAAACTATAAATTTGAGGAAGATATGTGGGAAATCTAGGATGTGATGTTGTATATGTATCATCAGTTTTTTATATTATAGTGATATAATTTTAAGGGATAAATTCTTATAATGGGGGTATAATATAACACCATACAATTTTATGATATTTTTTCTCTTTCAATAATTTTTATTTCTGTGATAACTTGATTTTTATGAAACACCATGTTTAAATGAACCATTATATACTAATGAAATATTATTATTTAATGTAGTAGTCTTTTCCAAGCTGATGGATTGACATAAATGAGTATGGATAACAAAATTATGAAAATTTATTTTTTACACATGTAGTACCTATGATCCTATTGTGGTAAGTAAACATTGTATCCTAAACTATCACACAATATACACTCTAAAGAGCATTTATTCATGAGTATATTTAAAATTTTAATTTCTGAATTATAGAATTTTATTTTCAAAAAATAAAATTAATTTCATAATTATTTATAAATATATTATTTTAAGATTTAATTTTTCTATTTTTTAAATTATATATACTTTTAGGTTAATATTGAAAATACTTTTTTTACACCCTGACTTTTATGGCATCACTGGGATGTAATAATAAAATAAGACTAAAAAAGAATATATTTGACAACAATATTAGTCATGTGTAACATTATAAAATTTAAAATAGTATTATTATTTTATAATACAATATTTTATATTTTAAATCTTATGTCAAATTAATCACAAAAATTATTTTAAGGAATTATAAATTTAATATTATAGAATCAACTTATTTCATTTTTCTAAATTTAAATTTAATAAATAGATTTTAAAATTTTATTCATAATTTTATAATTGTGTAAAAGGAAAATTTTATTTTTAGGCATAAAGTATAAATTATTACGAAAAAAACTTGTTAACATGGCAAGTGAAAAAAAATGATACAAGTAATAATTCAAGGGGAAAGGGATTAAGAGATGATAAGATCATGTCTAGAATTCAGTGGTTGAGATATTATCACTCCCATCTCACCCTCCAATCAATTATTTTCTATTATTGGATCTATTTGACATGTTAAACATGTTATCCATTTATATTAAGTTGAAATATTGACAAAAATTCTATTCTCACCACTTATAAAAGGGTCCTACCACTACCCCTTAAATACCAATATAAAAATTATGTTTCCTCTTGAACATCTACCAAAAATTTATCCATTATAATCATGTTTGACTTTCACAATCTTCTAGTCACAAGAGATTATCCTAAGCCCCTTCTATATAAGGAATCTACCATGAGAAACCCAAAGTTATCAACATAAGTTCAAACTTTTTGCTAAAATATTTTCATATTTCCATTGGATTTAAAATTTATTTTTTCCAATATTATATGATAAATTTAATTTTAATAGTACGATTAAATTTTTTATATCATGGGACATAAAACTAAAATTGTTGTAAACCCGACCCCAGTAGCCCAGAGTTGGTTTCTACATAATTACATTGGCATAAGATATAAGGAATCCCATCATTAAAGACCGAATAGTTTAACTATTTTGGTAAACTTGATAGATACTTGAAATTATCATTACAAATGAATATAGAAAACATGGATGGTTTTTTATTGGAGAACCCCATTATTATTCATATTGTATCCTATCAAATCAATCAAAAAATAATTCCTGGTATCCTGGGGGGAAAATATAAGAAAGGGGTGATCTTAGATGATCAATAAGGGTAAGCATACAACATAAGATATGAATGAGTAAGTAAAAATAAATATATATAGGTAAATAATTGAATCACATGCCATTTTAATCATTAAAATGATCATAATTTGGATGGAATAAATTATGATAATATAATACCATAAAAATAATCACATGAGATTGAAAACTAACCATGAATATTATAAAGAACTGAATAATCACATGGAATATCAATAAATGAATTCATAATGATGGAATTCATAATGTAATACATCAAAAAAATACTATAGGGGAATTTTTCCAAGTAATATAAATAAATTATTAAGGCCTGAGATAAAATTTAATCTATTTTGTCTCATCAAACCTCCCAATGCATCAAAGTGTTATAGTGGGCACCACCCATCACATACTAAGTCCAATAAATTTCTCATATGAAATGTCAGAAACATAATCAACATAAATATTCATATTAAAAAACTAATATATGAAATTTTAATACTTACCTCAGTCAATAAACAAAATTGTAAACCATCCAGAGTTAAATGATGAGTTGTAATAAAATTTTATATCTCTAGTAAAATATATTATAATCCATCTAGGAAAATAATAATGGGAAATATCAACACAAAATATCATCATTTGATCATAAATATAATATAGGGTTCATGTGGTTGATTAATAATAATACCATTAAAATATCCTTGAAAACATTCTTGAGGAAAATAAACTTTTCATTTTGAAAATCAACTATTTAAATGTTAAGTTCACAAAAAAAACATGAAACTACATTTCATTGAAAATAACCATTGAATTTTTTTAAAATAATATTTAAAACACTCAGTGTTCATGAAAGTGTAAAATTACCTTAATTTCATATACGTTAAGATGAATATTTCATTCACATTTTTCAAAAAAATAAAAACATGCCTTGTTTCAAAAACAATATGAAGATAAATAATGTCATATTTTCTAAAAAGTATTTTATCAATCATTTGAAGTACCAAAGATTGGAAAATGGTACTATTACATGAAAATGAACATGGATAACCAGAGGTGAATAAAATAGATTTATTTTAATATATAAATATCAAATAATTCCCCTAAAAGATATATAGATATAAACTATCTCAAATAATGATGTGACTGTGAAATTAAGCGTTACCACTGTGTTAACTTCTGAATCGTAATCCCCTTAAAATAATAGACCACCAATTAAAATTTTAAATACCATTATGATAAACATATTCATTATATAACATATAAAATGGAAAGTATATACCCCACAAAATGGAAATAAGTGATGAATATGACATACATCTCCTAAAATTAAAAGTGAGATGAGAAACCCTTACATCAAGTCCAATTTCCTTTGTACATGTCTAAACCTCATTTATAATAATTTTATGCATGTTATTAATTTTTAAAAGAACCATACTAATATTTATAAAATCATATATGATGATATTATAACATTTTGATACCATATTTTTAATAATATTTAACTATTTTCATAGTTTCAAGTGTCAATTGCCTTGTTTTCTTGTGTACATTTTTTCACAAATATTCGGGTTCTTTTTTACAGGATACATATATATATATATATATATATTCATAGATTTAGTATCTAAAAATGGTATAAATGTTACAAATATCATTTTTACATAGTGGATACATTTTTATAACTATTTTTGAAATTTGGACATTGAAAATGAATCACGTTAGTTCATGGAGACAGTAGGTTGTATATACACATGAGTGATGATGACATCCCTTAAAGAGTGAAAGGGTAAGAAATTGGGTGATATAAAAATATTCACGAATCACTATAATATCATATATATAACATATATTTATTTATGTTATCCATAATACCATCCATAAGAAAAGGTTAAAAACAAATCGCATCGCTTTGTGAGGCGGTAGTCTATCATACAAATGGGGGATGATATCATATTTAAAACAAAATCAAATATAAAAAGGTATATAAGATATTAAAATTGTATAATTATAAAAATTTCAGAAATATAATATACATGTGGAAAATCCATCATTCAAAGGTGGAGATAGAAAATTATTTGGATAAGTTTGACAGGTGGTAGTTCGCTGTACACATGATCAATGGTTTATTTTCACATTTGATAGAAATGGAGATGTATAAATTTTATTACACCATAATAATTACATATTAGTATAATTGAGATTCTAGTTTTATTATATTTCATTTTTTATGACGTAATCAATTGTGTAAAAATAATTAATAAAATGAAAGATCATTGTTAAGACAATTATTGTAATATCCCTCCCCTACTCATTGGATTGAGATAACGGAAGGTCGTTACTTGTTCTTAAGAGACATCCAAAAGACACTAAAGGCTGTAAATAATTTCCAAGGGCTTCAATATTTTTAGGGATGATTTCCCCTTTAAGAATAAAACAACCCATAGAAACATGCTATAAAAACATAACCACTAAATAATTCTTGATAACAATATAAGACAACTCATATAATTACTATTTATATCAAAACCAAACATTAATAAGTACCATAGTGGAGGACTAAAATATCCATGTATGTTGAGGATGAAAAATTAAATAAAAATCAAAGACACAAAGGCAGAAAACTATGTTTCCAACATGATATATTTCTCCAACTCCACAATACGTCCCCAATATCATGAAGCACTGCTAGAGAAGTGCAATGACTTATCATTACCTGTATACTAATTGACGCCAAAGTTCCAAAGAGGTGGTGACTAATGGAACTCAATAGTTTTTACCAAAAATGCTTCCCTAGTTATGCCACTATTATAAAATAAGTTATCAAATTTATATAAAATAATTGAATAATAAAACCCATTTAAAGTAGTTAAAAATGATAACCAAGACAAATAATTCCATTTAAAAATAGTTATCTCTGATAAAACAATTTAAAAGGAATCAATCAAACATATCATACCAACCATTTCATGAATTCAATTGGAATTACCCATTCCAAATAACATATCCGCACACTATCATACACATGAGCTAGTTGTTAACATTTTTATAGGACCTTCACATCCATAACCATTACCTTTGATGGTGGTAATTCAATACCAATATCCACCCCATTAACTCCTGATTAACTAATTAAACCAACCAAATTCCAATAAAACCTTTTCTAAACTTATTCAACCATTTCAATAAAACCACACTTTTTTTTAAAAAACATGTTAATATACCATTTCAATAAAACCAAAATTTTATTTAAATTAATTATAACAAACCATTTCAAAAAAACGAAGCATTTTATTGAACATACATTTCCATGAATTTAAATTAAAAAACATTTTCAAATCACCATTTTAAAATCATATTATCAAATACTCCATTTTTTTCAAAACACCCAAATTTCATAATTCCATAAACTATCACCAAAGGAGGTTCCATAAATCAATTTCTAAAACATTTCACAACCAATATAAAATAATAATAATAAATATGAAAATAATTCATCTAGTTCTTGAAATATTGGTAAAGAGTGAATCCATCTATATTGGTATTCTTAGAAAAAATGAAGATTGATACTTAAAAACCAATTAAACAGGGCTGAATCTCAAAAAACTCTCCATAAATCTCCCCCCATATCATTAAAAAGGCCAAATATAATCATTATTGGAATAAAAAAACGTTAGATACATCCACATCAGGACTAGATTTAAGAAACCAGAATAGAGAGAGTCATATCTACGAAAAAATACCAACAACAACCATAAATGATGACTTACAATGAGAATCTAATTCAATGCACCAAGAGAAGCCTTTGAATTTCCTAAGGATAAATAGTAGAAGCCTCTACAGACTTCGGGAGGAAAAAATATTAAGTTAGGGTTAGTTTGGAAAAAACTCGGGGTTAAAAGATAATCCTGACCAATATCCACTTTTTTTTATCCTTTTTTAACCATTAACAGTTAGTCACATAAATATCCAAATCATGATCTAATTGTGTGTCGACCTCTTTATTAAGGGGTGACATCATACAACTAGCTTGGATGGTTATAAAGACCTTAAAAAAACCATGGAAAATCCAATTTTCCAAATTTTCATTATTTCTCCTTGCATGCCACAGAGGGTTTTAAAAACTTTGTGACTAACCATGTACGAACCCCTTATACCTTTCCTCACATTGCACAGTTTCCTATTGGAGTTTCACAGTTTCCAGTAACCATGCACCAAACTTTCACCTTTAGAAAAAACTAAAAAACATTTCAAAAGTTTTATGATCCCTTAAAAAAATCATCCAAACACTTTACAAAGTTAAAATCATGAACTAAGGGTTACCTACTTGAAACCGGGGGTTCTAGAATTACCTTATATTAGAGAAACCTCATATAGTTATCCTTTTAATGACCATAGAGATGGTATTTTTGGAAGAAAAGTGCCGATATAATATGTATAAGATTTTAGGGGATATTTTTTTGTTGGTTATATTCAATCAAAATGGATTTAAGGATTTGAAGAAGTGATGGGATCGAGTTCCCTTTTTTATGTTAGGGAAGGAAACCCTCTTCGGAATTACTTGGAAATTTCACAAAAGAGTCCAAAATGATAAAATCTTTCACATGAAAAAAGTATAGAAATAGAAATTTATTTTATGTTTAGAAACTATAAGGTGAAAATATTTATATACAATAACATTTAGACAATTTGGAATGTTATTTTAAACCTTATCTTATTAATTTTAACCAATAGAAAACCAATTTTTACCTTAAGTGTGGTTATTAATTTTTACTGTTTTTATTATTCAATATGGTTAAAAATTATGTTGATATTATTAGGTAATATAAATAATAATGATTCAAATTTTTTAATTAGTTTTTATTAATTTAGTTTACATATTTTTTTTAATTATATTTATAATTATACCCATATATGTGATGAAAAAAATAGTTTTATAGAGAAAATTTCATAAGTATAGAAGGTTTTAATATCAAAATTTAAAATGAAATTGATTAAAATGAAATAAATTAGTGAAATTATATTATTTTTGAACTAATTATTCCCTTAAAAATTTTATAATATAATTTAAATATTTGAAAAATTAAAATGAAAAGGATGTTTTCAATTAAAATTTAGTATTTTTCACTATTCATTAGAAAATTAAAATATTCATAAAAATAAAAAAAATTATCTATAAGATAATTTTGATAATATAATTTCAGAAATTATATTTATTTTGTAAATTAAATATTTAATAGTTACCAATTTTTTATAAATCAGGTGTGTAAAGTATGACTAAACTACCTTGGAGAAAAATACCGTTTCAGAAAACATTTCTTTTACTTTCAAAAGATTCATATTTAATTTATAATAAGTATATATACATTTAATTTATTTTATAAATTTATAAATCATATAAGTTTCATAATTTTTTATTATAATTTATATCATCTAATTTATGAGTTTGGTTTTAATGGTCATGTTCAAATAATAATATTTTCATAGAGTATCATGATTCATTTAAAATCTGTGTTGTGTACATCAAAAGCTATTGAAGAGATTGGATTTATTTAAAAGTATATATATTTTGAAGTATCAGGACGTTCTATTCTCTTATAATATTGGAATTGTATTCCATAATCCATATATAACATCATGTTCCTATTTTAAAATCTTAGGGTGTTACATTTTACCCTTTTAAATAAATTGCGTCTTCAAAATTTAATCATTATCTCGGTAATCAAGGGATTGAAATTTGAAAAAACATGTATTGAAAACCCATATCATAAAAAGGGCTAATAAAATGTCCTCTTGACAAGAGATAATAGGTATGTGAAGTTCATATGGAATAATCACATAATTTGGTTTCCAATTCAGAGAACATAGGTGGGAAATGAAAACATGGATATGGAAGAGAATACTAATGCACAAGGATCAATAGAGATTTATAGAGATCATTGATCACCAGAAAGTCAGTGATCTAGATAAGGATGATAAATAAAAACCCATAAATCCATGATGCGTTAAGGGACCACTTGATTCATAAAAAATGAAGGTTCTATGATAACATTTTGTTTCAGTATCATTTTTATGAAGTTGAGGAAATCTAATACCATCTACACTGAGTACATATAAAGATATGCATACTTGATATATTTTTATTTCAAAAGAAAAAATTTATCTTTCGGATGTGCTTAAATCATTTTTCTATTTAATTATTACAATATGGAATGAATATCCAAGATGAATTTTTTATTCGTGAAGAAATTAAATTAGCATTTAACAGATCATAAGATCCATAAATGAGTGAAAAGTCGTTCCATATGTTTCTAAATATTTTCCAAAACCAATATGGTTATCACAAGTTATCTGATATAATAAATTAATTTTTAAATTTCACCAAAAAAATCCACTAGTTCAACATTATTATTTATCCATCAAATGAAATGACTAAAAAGAATGAAATTTTAACTTGTACATCACAGAGGTCAGTGGTAGGCACTAAACCCTAATCATCCTCTAGATGTGGGTTCAAGCCCGATGACCTTGTCAGATGCGATGGGTTGTCACCTAATATATGATTTTTCCTTTTTCTAAATTACTATAATGTTACCAAATTTTAATAGACCATGATTACCTTAGAATTAGAGATTAGATAAAAAATAAGGGTTACCAATAAATTTATAAAGACTTATTTTTCATTATTATCTTAACATTAGACACAAATTAAGAGTTATCCTCCCTCAATCATGTGTTTCCCAAGAAGTTAAACATGCCACTAAATCAATTTTATTAGTACCATTCAACACATGCTTTCAAATACTTAAAGAAATACTAATACAGTGAAATCCTTATAAATTTAATATTTCTTATAACCAAAATAACATTGATTAAAATACTCCTATAAAATAATTATTTAATCCAAATAAAATAATATGAATCATTACACTTTTTCTATAATAATAACATAATATTTCTTTTATCCCTTAGATTAATATAAGCTATATTCTCTTAACCCTTGGGGTATTCATTTTCACTGTTACAAATCTAATTATAGTTGAATAATTATAGATTGGTATATTCATTATTTCCCTTTAGATCATGAGCATGGTGGCATTTTTCTCCAAACATAAAGTAAACTCATTTTCCTTTTAATTATCTACCAAGGTGTTTTCTTTCACAAGTATCACATGTTAGAAATTACTTCTTTCCCTTATTCCCAGTATCCATCATTTTCTCTATCATCCTCCCATTATATTTATTCCATTAAAATTCATAAGTATTTGAGATTTATTCTATATATTTATATCAAATTATACTAGATCCTCATATGATACGAATGTATGGGACACTATTTAAATTCAATGGATTAGATAAATCCTAGAAAAGAAGTAGTTAATCTTACTCCTTAAATTACATTGTAGTACACAACATGACTTTATATCCATGTAATGTTGGATTCATACTTAGAAATACTTTTATCTTATTTCTATTTAGGCTTAATAACTACCTTTACATATCTTCTCATTGCTTGTAAGGAAAATAATCTTCCAATAAGACTACCCTGAAATCCTTCCACTCCATAATTTATATTTCCACCTCACACATTGTTTTTTGAATGAATGACCAAAATTAATATTAATCTACTAAAATATGATAAAATACAATGAAAAATTTATCCAATTCACTAATTCACAGAGTGAGAAATATTTTCTTTATGGAACATAAACATTGATCAGCTGAAAAATTGATTTTTAGTCCCATTGAATTATGGAGGTTCCTAACACAAGAAGTGATCTAACATAATTTCACCATATGATGGATAAACATGATACTGCATACGAGAAATGTTATTACTCCTAACCCGAGTCATATTCCTTGAAATATTTATAATTAGATCAGTTCCATCTCCAACTCATGCTTCAACTTCATTATCATTCCCAGGGGGAAATCCCTACATGGGTTATGTGAATTGAAATAGTTCACATTCCTTCTACTAGACTCCATTTCTATACAATTTAATACACTAAATTAGATTATAACATTATAAACCATAATGTATAATCCCAAATCTAGTGAAAAACTTAACATAAATTGATAAAAAATCATGCATATATAATCTCATTGTCATAAAAATGGATTCTTTGAGAATATATTTACTTTTAACTCCATCTTAATGTTTTTTAAATTAAATGTGATTTATCCTTATCCTATTAACATGTAGTGTCAACCTAGGTGTGAAGTAAATCCATTTCCCATTCCCCAAGTGATGAATGGGTCAAAAAAATGTACCCTTTTCGGAGTTATTACCCCTATGTACATTTGTTCCAGAACCACATCTACTTGTAATATCTACATAGAGATATATTTTTCAAGAAAACCCATTTAATATCTTATTTAAAAATAATTAGGATGATATTATATACATATCCTCAAAGCCCATCGTAGTTCTATTTCCCATAATCTCTATTTTCTTAAATCTAGTTCCCAAGAATTCTACTAAAATTCTTCGGATATCCACTATAGTTACCCCGAACCAGTATCATGGAGCCAGTTTCTACTCTATTTCACTGGTATAAGATACAAGGAATCATATCCAAAAGTAATGAATAGTTTATTATGCTTGGTAAACTCAATATATACATAAAATTATAAGTATAATTAATATAATAAAATAAATGAATTGTTTTCAAAGAAAGAACTAGTGTTCCTCATAGCGTATCCCATTATATAAATAAAAATAAACTTTTTGGTATCTGAGGGAGAATAAGATATAAAAAATGGGTGATATCAGATGCTCAATAAGGGTAAACACACAATAGACTATATAAATAAATAATCTATATTCAATACAACTAGGTAAATAACTATAACACATTCCCTTTAATTAGTAACTGGAGAATAATACGGAAGGAATAAATTAGGACAAAATAATGGAATATAAATAATCAAATTATCTAAAAACATAACCGTGGATATTATAAATAATCAAATAATCACATGGAATTTCAATAACTAAATTCATAATTATGGAATTCATAATTTTGCACATCTAAACCATACTATTGTTGAATCGTGTCATGACATCCATATAAATGGGTATGGCCTCTGCGAAAACTCAATCTATTTTATCTAATGACACCTACCAATGCATCAAGGGGCTATAATGGGACCCTCCTATAACTTAATATGTCTATTTTGTTCCTAATATTAAAAGGGAGAAACATAATCAACATAAACATTAATATTAAAAACTAACATATAAAATGTTAACACATAACCCAATCTATAAATATAATCATCAACCATCGAGTGTAAAATGGTGAATGCAAATAAAATTGAATATCCCCAATCAAAATGATCATAAAAACTCTGAATAAATAATAGATATGATAAAAATAAAATATATCCTTAGTAGATTATATATAAAATAGAAGGTTGATGTCATTAAAGAAGACGAATTCTATGAAATGATACTTAAAAACATTATTGGAGAAAATAATCATTTCATTTTAAAAATCACCTTTTAAAATGAAAATTTCTTAAAAAATTTTTAAAAAAAATTTCATTAAAAATTATATTAGAAAAATTGTAAAATAGTATTTGAAACATTGAGTGGTCATGATGAAATAAAATTTCAATTATTCTATATTTACTAAAACAAATTTTCCTTTCACATTTTTTTTTGTAAAATCTAGATAGGAATTTTTTTTAAAATAAAAGAAAAGATTTCGTTAAAAAAACTAAAATATAAAAAATGCATAAAATTTACTTGGTAATTAATTTTTAAAAGGTTTATAAACTTTTTTGGAAACATTTTTAGGAAACATTTGTTTTGATGAAAATAGATTTTCGACCAAAGAGATAAATAATGTTGGATTTGTTTTTAAAAATTTTTATCAATAATTTTAAGTACCAAAGAGGGTATATGGGGAACTATTAACTGAAAAAGTTCAATAATAACTATATTTTAATAAAATAAACTCATTTTATGATATAATTTTCAAATAATTCATCCAAAGTATGCATGAACCTAAATAATCCCAAGTAATGAAGAGATTGTTAAATAAACCCTTACCACTTTGGTTGCTTCTGGATCATAAGAACCATAAAATAAATTATATAAAATGAAAATTTAAATACCATGAAGATAAAATTTTAATTATATAAAATATAAAAGGGGAAATATGTACCCTATATGATGAGAATAAGTGGTGAATATGGCATAGCTTTCACAGATCTAAAAGTGAGATGAGAAACCCATACCTCAGGTATGATTTCATTGATAAGTGTTGGTATCTCCTATATAATGATTTAAAGAAAGTTATTAATTTATAAAATAACTATGAAAATAATTATAATATCATATATTATCCTATAAAAACATTTTACTACCCATTTGTTAATAATAATTCATTCTTTTCATTATTTTGGGTGATAATTTCCATATTTTCTCATGTGTGTTTCATCATGAAAGATCCAATTATTGTACATAGAATATATATATCCTTTAAATAATTATTATATTTTTATAAATATTATATTTAATCACTATATAATTCTTATAACTATTTATGAAATATGGACAAGGAAAATGAAGCGCATTATTTCATGGAGACAGTAGGTCATATATACGCAGAAGCAACGATATCATTCACTAAACAAATGACTATGAAAGAATATTTTTGATATAATATGATTAAATAACAAAAATCATATAATATATACCACATATATTAATTAATTTTATCCTTATTACATTCCATGTAATGTATAAGTGAAAAATGAATCACATTGCTTCGCGAGGTGGTATTCCACCGTACACACGACTGGCATTATCGTATTTAAAACAAAATTGTATTTGAAAGGATATATGTTATATTAAAATTAATTAATTATAATAATATCATAAATATAATATAAAATTGTTAAATACATCAATAATTTCATCCATTATAGGTGGTGATCGAAAACCAACTACATTGATTCGCAAGGTGGTAATCTGACGTACACAAGATTAATGCTTTTGTTTCCCATTTTATTGAAGTGAAGATAGATAAATCATATGAAATAAGTATAATAACATGTAAATATTTGGGATATGGTATATTTACTATATTATATTTTTTAATAAATAATTTAATGTTGTAAAATAAGTGTGAAAATAAAAATGAATTGTTACGATAATTACCCTATCCGAGAGAAAACTCCTTTGGATATACTCTTAAGAACCCTAGGGATGATATTTTTGGAGTAAAAGAATATCCGTAATATGTATATAGATGTTGGGGATAGTTTTTTTATGTTTTTTTGAAAAAAAAGTCTTTATGGGTGTGAATAAGTGAGGTAAGGGAGTTCCTATTTATAAGTGCAGAAAGGGAATCTTCTTGGAAGTTACCTGGTAATTCCTAAAAAGAAACCAAAATGATAAAGTAAGTAGCATGATAAAAGCTCCCAAATAAACATCAGTCTGATTTTGGGATAGTATAAGGTGGATATTTTTCCAGCCAATAATATTTTTACAAGTTGGTAGGTTATTTAAACCCTTATCTTCTTATTTTAACCCCAGGGTTAACCAATTTTTACCTTAACCACAGTAATTCATCTTTACTCCATTCACTATTCATTATGGTAAAAAATTATATTGAACCTATTAGATAATAAAAATTATTCTGATTCCAAATAATTTATCATTTTTTCCAAATTAAAGTCACAGATGTGGCATAATTAAATTTCAAATTTTACTTGCAAACATGATGAGAAAGAGGGGTTTAAGAGAGAAACATTTCTCTTGTATAAAAGTTTTCAGTATCACATTTGACTAAAATAACCTAAATTAGTTAAATTTTAATATAATTGAAGTAATATTACTATAAGAAAAATTTAAAATACATTTTTTATTTTCAAATATTTTAAACAAAAATGCCGTTTTCAATTAAAATTTAGTTTTTTCACTGTTCATCAAAAATTAAAATTTTCAAAATAACACAAAAAATAAACTGTAAGATAATTTTGATATTCTTTGTTAAAAATTTAAGTTTATTTTTTAATATATATATTCTAAAATGTGTAATTTTTTTTTTATAAATTTGGATAGAAAATCACGACTAAACCACCTATTATAAATATACTATTTTTGAGAAAACATTTCTTTTAATTTAAAATGATTCTTATTTTATTTTTAATCAATAGATATCCATTTAATTTATTTTAATTATTTTTAAACCATTTAATATTATTAATTTATTTATTACAGTTCATACCCACTAAGTTAATGTCTAGGTTAAAATGGTCATGTTTATATAATAATATTTTAATAGAGTTTCATGATTTGTTTATACCCAGTGTTGTGTGCCTCATAAGCTACTGAAGAGATTGAATTTAATTAAAAATAAATATAAATAAAAGTATCAATATGTTATATTCTATTATAATATTTATGTTTCATGTCATACAATATTTCTAACATGATTTTCCCATTTTAAAATATCATGGGGTTACAAACCAGCTCTCTCTTTTCCCTTATGAAAAGCGATAACTTCTATCATGTGCATGTGAGAACTACCATCTGCATGAAATAACATGTTTCATTTTCATTCACCATCATAAATATTTTTTCGAACAAGTAATTTAATATATGATAATGATATTTATATAATGTGTCATGTTCAGTAAATAATAAACCATATTACCCATTTTTCCTTTTCTATAGAAAAAGAAATTGTCAACCATGCATACGTGTGGAATACTAACTTCATGGAATGAATTATTTTAATATAATTACATGGATATTTGTAGGGCCCTAAAAAATATTCAAAGGAATGTTTACCCAAATCCCCCAAAGAATTGGGGCAAGTAATCAATGAAGGGACACAAACAGGATCGGTCCGCGAACTGGTCCCATGGAAGCGCAACGTGACCAGGCACCGAGAGGCACCCCCTCTGCGAACCATTGTAGTTCATGGAATGGAGGCAGAGAGCCTCCGCAGTCGTGAGGCAGGATGGGCACCAGTCCAGTTCATTTTCACGAACCGCCCCAACCGCGGACCGCATCGACCGGTTCAAGATGCACCCGCTGTCGTTCACGGAATAGAGGTAGAACCCTCCGCCGTTGCGAAGCACTCCCCGAGTTTGCCTCGCGGAGGGGGGGAAGCGTTCAATACCCACCGTGAATCACGGATTGACCATGTCAGCTGTGAACCAGGTATTTGGTTATGGGCCTCCGCCAAAGGTACCACGTGGACACAGATACATCCCTTTCCCCACTCTATAAAAAGAGACCAAGGGGAAAAGAAAAAGGAATCGGAGAACTGGAATTGGATTTGGAGGGATTGGAGATTCAGAAGGAGATCAGTTGAAGGAAGGCTTCAGATTTTTCAAACAGTGAAATTCCCATCCATGAACCACAGTAGGTATATGAATTTACAAGGAATTGGAAAACCCATAATAACTTGGTGATCCATAAACCTAAAATAAAAAAACAAGGAAAACAGTGAACCATAACCCATCTGCGAATGACTTCACCGCGGACCAGAGAGTTTATGCCTCTTTTCCCATCCATCACACCTGGTAGCAATCTCCTACGCGGGCGAATCCCCGACCGACGAGCCTCCGACCGGCGCCTCCCTTGGCCACCGCTGTCCGCTTGGAACCCTCCGCGAACCACCCTGGTTCATGGATTGAACCCAAAGCCACAAACCACCCTGGTTCACGGGATTCCAATCAGTCCGCGAACCACCCTGGTTCGCGGACGGCTTCTCCAGCCACGTGGCACTTACCCACGCGAAGGGCGCCACCACCCATACCTCTCGGTGGGTTTCCAAATACTTCGGTGTTTTCATTTCCCGAACCAGGTAAAATCCATCTGATCCAGCCAAGTCCTCCGCAACTCCCTCATTGGCCTATTAATTGGCCCCGAGCCGAGGCCTCCGCCAGATCCACCGAATCTGCATGGTGTAACTTTCAGGTGCATCAGCGCACCATTTTGAGTTCACATACCCGCGGTAAAAAGGGATAGAGGGGATGACCCGACCCTGGAGCTGATTCCCGAAGCATTCCTGGATTCACATTCCCATGGTAATGTGGAGCCTGAGCTCAAGAATCCCCTTTCTACCCCTCCACTTGTTGAGGGTTCCTCGGAGATGGTAAAATAGACATCAGAAGGAATCCCTCATGCACTGCAAGAGAGGATATGGGAACCGGAGCACCCCCTTTCTCTCTCCTGCTGGGCTTTATCGCCCCGGGCATCCATCTAGGAGTAAGACCCGACCTTATGGGACACCCTCATGCGTATGCCCCATTCCGCTTCTCACGGATTCACCTTTCGTGACATGATCATCTAGTCCCTGCTGCCTATTGTTTCTCACACCGAGCATGACTCATGTGGGCTTAGAGTAAGCATCGACCAAGACATCCTCCTATGGGACTCCTCAGAGTGTAAGCCCCAATCCATCACCATGGGCCTCCTTAGAGTGTAAGCCCCAATCCATCATTCCGGGCTGCCCCAGAGCGTAAACCCCAATCCAAAGCAAACTACGGGGACTTTAATCCATGCTAAAGCATGGTACGTTGGAAGCCTCTACGAGGTTCAAGCTCACCACTCGGTCGTTTCTTCACGTCAAGTTCCACCCTCATCAAGCATTACGTTAAAATGTGTATACGAACTATGTGGACTTTGATTCTTGCTTCCTAAGAAGGGTACATAGGAATCCTCCTTGAGGTTCAAGCCCAACAGCTGGTCGATCCGATCATCTCCACATTGGTTCACCGCACCACTCCTAGTGCCGCCTCAAGCGAGTTTCAACCCTTAGGGGTCCTTAATTCAATGAGGGATGGTAAAACTCGGGCATAAATGATTCTGAACCCCTACGTCCAGTTGACTGTTTCCCACCAAGGTTAAATTTGTAGATACTATGTTTGGTTATAAACCAAAGTTTCGTGAACATATGAATACGTCATAAATCTATAAGAGAGTCCCGGAACATGCAATAATTCTCCCTAAAAAGGGTGTGATGAGCCCGAATTCCCATCCTCTCGACCAATGTGAGTTCTTAAGAGTCGCTGGTCAGACCATCCGGCGAACGCCTACCATTGGAAAGTAGGTCCATCAATCATTGGATACGGAGTCGTTGGGCATTTCGTGGCCGAAAACCAAAACGAAACAAAAAATGGTGAACCTGATGTGAATCTTTAACCAAAAAAGATGGATTTAACCTAATCTCACCCAGTGCCTTCCTTATGCTCTAAAGGAGTGCCAAGAATGGTCATTAATTATGCATGGGATTATAAGATGCTACTTTGATGGGTTTTCTTCTTGTACTTGCTAAATATTTTTGCAGGTACTACCTTTAGAACTCCCTTAGATCCAATGACATCGCAAAGGAACTCACAAGCGCATGCTTTCAACAACGCAATGAACAGACGTCCTCACCTATGGAGGACCCCGTCACCCACCCAACATATTCAACACTGGGTCTCAGACACCCTGATCCGAGAGTACCACGTGAATGGTACTCTCCCAATGGTGGAGGCAGCCATGCATGCCCTCCAATCTTCTAGAACTCGACGATCACCTACCTAGCAGCGGCCACAAAGGCAGATCCAGACATCCCCTATTGCTATCTCCACCGTTACGAGAGTCTATCCCCACAATTGGACAATGCATACCTCCCTTATCTTAGGGAGGTGGATGAGGTCGATGTTGATGACTTCATCCCCACCGAACGGGGGTTCCGCTCCAAGGCCCCCACCGGCAGACGTCATCACAGTCACGCTGCGATTCAATATTCTCACACGAGGAGGATGTCTTCCCAAGGTTTCAGGACCACACTCCCTGAGCTCTGGCCCCTCAGACTGCTTAATGAGGGTGAAAGATGTACAATCAAGGACTAGTCATCACCCTGGTCTCTGAGGAGGAGCTCCGCTGCCCAGCCATGGAGACGTACCATGAATAGGCACCTACACCTGTTCGCTCCTCTCGAGCCCACCATCCAGATAAGGCGGCATCGTACGAGCTGTCGTGCATCCCCGCCGAGCTCCATCAAGCCCGTCGCTCACACAGGACGACACTTACCTGGTAGGAACCTCTCCCTGCCCAGGGTCGTGAAGCCCACCAACCTGACGTGGTGACGACACGTCACCTGCAGGACCTGCTCTTGGAAATTGCTTTTGATGCCCGCCATCCTGATATGGTGGCGATCAACAAATCCCACCACCCAAATGTGGTGAAAAATCATAGGTAGGCACATCTCCCCACCAACAAAGGCCACTAACTTGATATAGTGAGAAATCAATATATGTAGGGCCATCTCCCTGTGGACACAAGTAAAGTCCGCCACCCCGATGTTGAAGAAAACAGAGAGAGAAACCGGCATATCACGATACAAGGGAATATTCGTTCACATGCCCCGACAGAGAAGAATTGTCAGTACCCACTGACCACTGGAGGACTGGAGTAGGATAGTCCTACTTCGATACCGAAATGGGCCTTCATACCCATTCCAGCCAAAGATGTCTCTCTACATATCCTGGAAATGATGGAGGAGAAGGTATCGATCCCAGATCATATCTTGCAGATTTTCTAGCATATAATTGCATCAGAGACAATAGCAAGGACTCGGGCCCATGAGCCCATCTCTCTAATTAAGGCTACTCATCTAAGAGATGAGATAGCCGCATCAGAGTAGATTTTCATCGCTACTTCTTCCCAGGAGGGTCGCCGGCTATATTCCGCGACACAATGGCAAGTGGATCGAGCAGCTTCACTCATTCCAACTGGGGGACACCCGTCCATCATGGTGGATGCTCCAGAGAAAGAATATATACCTGCTAAAAGTCAGGATGTTCGTCGGCATATCCTAGCAGTATCACATGACCCAATTAGATAGGGACCCAAAGGAGGTGAAGGCTGTTGTCAGCAGCAGATGGTCCCCACTGCTTGCAAAAGAGCACCCCGAACGCACTCAAGGCAGCCGTAAAATAAAGAGCGGGATCATGACTCCGCTCTACTGGAAGCTAGGGTTTCCAGCACCGCTAATCGCACGTCAAAGGCTCATAACCTTTCCCACTCATTAACATATTATGGGAACGACAGTAGCAGTTGTGAAGGTCCTCCCTGCAATGGTGCTACCAGCATCTCTGAAGGTCCTCCCCAGAGCACCCGTGGGGGCCTCCCCCATGGGAATATAACGATCGGTCACGAGAGATTCTCTCTTGATGTGAGTTACGGAATCCCTTAATGTGACCAGAAGATCGAGCAACAGGAATCTCCTCCACTTGTTGTGGTCCACCCTGAAGTTCCTCCCTGGGGTATACACTGCAATTAATCTCCATGTAGTGGGACAACAGATTCTGATGGTAGTCCTCACTATCATAGTCTCAACTATGGAGGTCCTCCCCGTAGTGACATCTCATCACGACAAGATGGTCCTCCCCTTGTTGTATCCTTCCCTGAAGGTCCTCCCCAGGGATTACACTTCAACGGAACTCCACGTAGTCGGGCATCAAATCATGGTGGTAGTCCTCACCACCCTGATAACAGAGGTCCTCCCCGTTGAGATGTCAAGCAACAAGAAGGCCCTCCTCTCGTTGCGGTACATTATGGAGGCCCTTCCTAGGATGTATCCCACAAAAATTCTCCTTGTGGCAGCAGTAATGGTAGTCCTCGCCATTTCCATAGCTATGATGGTAGTCCTCGCCACCACAGCTTCCATTGCAAAGGTCCTCCCCGCATTGGCCCCGAGCAACAAGAAGGTACTCCCCTTGCCGCGGTGTGTCGTGAAGGTCCTCCCCATGATGCACGTCGAATGTCAATCCATGATGGTCATCCTCACCATGATGGCAGTTGTTGCGAAGGTCCTCCCTATAACGACGCTATACAGCCAGAAGGTCCTCCCCTTGCTGTGACACGCCTTGGAGGTCCTCCCCAGGGTGTGCACTGCAAAAGTCCTCTATGCAGTGAAGCATGAAGTAGTAATGGTAGTCCTCTCCATTACTGCTGCCATTGTGGAGGCCCTCCCCATGCTGACATATTATTTCTATAGGAAGGTCCTCCTCCTACCAAGTCAAGCTCCGAAAGGCCCTCGTATGCCGAGGAACTCAGAAGGATGGGATCGAGCTTGTCAGATTCCCAGCTTTTCGCTAGCAACACCCTTCTTTGATCAGGAGCCGTTCCAGGGCCGCGTTCATCTTCTGAACCACCTCGGAATCGCCCACAAGCCTATTCGATACCTACCAGTCCCACTGCCTCCGACTACAGTGAGCACCTTAGTTGGGCTAACCAGGTAGAGGAATCCCTGGCAGAGGAGTATGCCGATATGCTACACCTGAGGAAACGACTGGCCATGAATGATATACCAGTATTGTTTTGGCCCACGACCACCTCTCAGTATGACATACCTAGAGAGTTTTCGAAAGAATGCATGCACAACATCCGCCATAATATATGGATGACCCTCTGTTGGCTGAAATCGAGCATCCTACCCTATGACTGGTATGTGGACCACGTCAAGAAGATAGGGGACCTCCTGCGCCACATCGACCTTGAGGAACTTTCCTCAACGTGACAACAACGCCCCGAGAGGCGCAATGAGAATATGGAGGCAGCTTGCCTCCGTGCATTGCATGAACTACGCCGCCTCATTGGTGATGCTCCGAAGGGAGTCTATATCAAGGGATAGGGGGAACACGGAGCTCTTCATTTCACTCCGCTCCCCGCACCGAAATACCCATTCGGTATGGTGTCTTGCAACGCCATCACGACAAGAATGCAATCAAGTGGACCCCCTGCTCAGGAAAGGAAACACAACCGACAGAGTCGGGCCTTGAGTAAGTCCCAGAAGAGTCAGGCCCAGCGGGAACAAGCCATTCAAGAACTCCTGAATTAGGCCACCGAGAGCATACAACAGGCCTCTCGCCTAAAAGAGGCCAATCAACGATCTTTTCCTTCCTCTCCAGATGGGACTGATCCACAGGGGAATTCGGCACCAAATCCGGTTCACCCCCAGATGGGGGCACGTGAGATCAGGTAGGTCATGATAGCCACAACCACTGCTGCAATCTAGGGACAACCCCAGCCTGCAAGGTGGGGGGCATTTTTAACAACAAATTCCCCCGTAAGACCAATAAATGTTGGAAGAGACTCAACGTCCAGGGAACGGATCCAACCCCAGCCCTCAGGGCTGGGGGCATTATTACCCCATCAACAACAACCTCCCCCACAAGAGTCGGTATTCTATCATCTAGGGAGGATAGTCAGAAGAGGAGGTTCCCTTCCCATCCCGTCATTCGAATCATCATCCCCTCCTAGAGGAAGGCGCTCCATAAGGTTACATCAAAGGACTCTACACATCACCCTTCATCAAGAAGTCTGAAGGCAATCCCAGGTCATGAAAGGGAAGGCCAACCAAAGACATAGGAGATCCTCCTCCGATTTGGAAGGGGACGTCTCCTCCACCACGCAATATTCATTCATCAATGCCATAGAGGCTAACCCCGTGGGTTACACTAGAGAAAATGAAAATCTGGACGGATCAAGAGATGATGATTTCGGTCAGGCTGTGGCTCACAACGAACCCCAAGGTGTTCACACCCGGAACCAGACGACCGCTTTAAATATGGTCGCCCCTTCAGCTAACCTCCCTCCTCCTACCCTACGAGCTTCCAACAAGGATAAGAATAAAGGAACGGTTACCCTTAACTCGTCCCCCTCTCTTGATAAAAACGAGCCACTCACGCTTGAAGAGAGGTTCGCTCGATAGGAAGAAGAGATGAAATAATTGAGGTGTCTTAATGCTGAGCTACTCCAGAGGAACCGTCTTATTGAAAGTGCATCCCAAGAAGTGCCACGTCATGCACTCCCAGTAAGTGCACCTCAATGGTTAAGGATTTCTCCGAAAAACGAAGCAGGATCAAGGCTCCTGCCCAATGTGGCGCCTGGTTCGTCCAACTACCTAAACGTGGATGATGAATACCAGGATTCCCTCAACTAAGGTGGAAACTGGAGAAAGTATGCCTGAACCCTCTGAGGGTACCCCGAACGAAATATGCACCCTTGGTGCCGGCCAATCCAGATCCTCAGGCAATGCCTCGGGCGACGCCTGCCCCGGACTGGGCCCAACAGGATGTAAACCAGGGACTCACCAACACCATTGAGGCACTAACAACTCGATTGGAAGCGAAGGAAGGTCGATGCGCTCCGTTACAAACAGAGTGGAAAACCTACCCAGATTGGGTGACCAACACACCACTTCCACCCAATTTTGGGAGCCCTGTATTCTCCATCTTCAATGGATCACGCGATCCAAAGTAGCATTTAATGAACTACGCATCCTATTACGACCCTATGATGGGGAATCCAGAACAATAAAAATTAGTGAAACTCAGATGCTTCGTATGGACCTTGCAAGGATCTGCCTTCTTCTCATATACAAGTCTACTGGCCTAGTTGATAAAGAGATGGGAGGACCTCCGATAGCAGTTCCTATTCCACTTGAGCTCAACGCTGCCTAAAACAATGGTCAACGATCTCATGAACTGCAAGAAGAGGGAGAACGAGAGGGTCTCAGATTTCATTGCCAGATAGAATGGTCTGACCTATTATCTTAATAGGACAATGCCTCAAGATGAGATGCTATCTATATGAATTGATAATCATAGAGATGAGCTGCGAACACCGCTCATACCGGTGGAGTGCACCACTGGCTTCCACCATCTCTCAGCCATTACCCATAGAATTGAGGACTTCCTGCAGCGGACTAGTTCAAAGTCCTGAATAGCCTCACAGGCTCCTGCGAAAAGGACCCCTAGAGTTGAAGCGTCCGCTGCCACACTCAAGCCGGCCCCTGTGCCCGTTCCACCGCTCAGGCCTCCACCAAATCGTCAAGGGCCCCCTGCATATCAGTGGCCGCCCCCACCTAAATGGGACGATCAGAGAGGAATAAAGCGGAACCAGTTTGAGGAATGAAGACCAAAATTATACTCATTCTGAGACGGTCAAGTCTGTGGCTACTTCATTGTCTCCATGAACTGCAACTTTCTCCACCTCCCAGAGCCAAGGAAACCTGAAGAAGTCGGTCGTGATGATAGGCCATATTACTGCCCCATCCATCAAATGTTGGGTGACATTATCCAAGAATGCTTCGTCTTCAAAGACCTCCTGCAGAGGATGGTAGATTTCAGAAAAGTCGAGCTGGGACCACCCCCAGCACATGTGGCATGTATCTCTACCGCCGACTCTGACAAAGAGGAGGGGTTGCAAAAAGTCACCACTAAGAAGGGGAAAATTTTTTACAACTGGATGACTCAGAAGACTGACAACTGATCATAGGGCATACTCCGAGCTCAACTACATCAGCTAGCGTTTCCACCAACAGCCCTAGGAGCCGCAGAGCCGATAACATCGGCCTCACAACCCAACACAATCTGGTCATCCGGATAGAGTCGAAGGAGGAAACAATCACAAGAGGAGTAGTCCGCGATGGGGCCAAAGTTACTCCCGACCCCGGAAGACATTATGCCCTCGAATTTGGCGCCACGGGCACCGACCCACCAAATGGCACCATCAAAGACGACTGACCAGGTTGACCTATCAGAGGATGAAGAGCCAATTTTTGGTTCTATCAACGTCATCCATCTCATGGAATCATTCCCTGACGAAGGGTATGATTTCGAACCTGAGTTCCCTCCACGAGGAACCGGGAGGAGGAACCGCAGAGGTAGAGGATCCCAGGGGAGGCGTAGTCGTATTTGAAACCAAACCTACGGTTGTGCCTTGGACCAAACCATCAATATTGCAGAAAACTATGGGAGATCCCTTCAACAGACTTAGAAGGAGAAGGAATGCCCCTCCACATACACAAACATCGACTCTGGCCCTATTGTTCCGCGATACCCACCAGAGGAGAAGCAAGTGTCTAGTCGCCCGATGCACACAAACAGACCGGCCAGGACAAGTCCTCAAAATGCGAGAACACCATTGACATCCATCCCAACATTCGGTCCCTCCTCGTCAAATGCTCCAGTTCCCAAATCACACGCTAAGACTCTCCCGCCAATAGAGAAGCGTCGACCGCTGGAGAAAAAATATGACATCCTTAAGCAGCTGGCATCAGTACCGGCCAAGTTGTCAATCCTGGATTCCCTAGGTTTGTCAGCTGACCATAAGGAGATGCTTATCAAAGCTTTGATCAGCCCCCATGAATTTCAAGATGTGGTATCTGCGGCAGAGATTTACCGGATAGAGACTGGCCCAACTGAATGAAATGCGGTGATTTCCTTCACCAATCAAGACGAAGAAGCCATCATAAAAGGACACATCATACCGATATATGTGTCTAACACTCTGAATGGTATTGAGATTCGAAAAGTATTTATAGACAATGGCTCTGGAGTTAACCTCCTTCCCCTATGGACACTCCGTAAGTTGGGGTACAGTGAGGACGATCTAATTCCCTCAGCCAAAACTTTTTTGGGTTACGACAAGAGTGAGAAGAAACCAATGGGATAGATTAAGCTAAAGACCCATTTTGGTGACCTGGTATCCCACACGGAATTCCTGGTGGTCCGGCAGAGCACATCGTTCAATGCCCTACTTGGAAGGCAATGGCTCCATAAGCACATGGCTGTTCCTTCATCCTACCACCAGTGTATCAAGTACTGCGTCAATGGACAAAGCAGGACGTTGCACACCAAAAAGGCCCCTTTAGAGCTCTCCGAGTCAGATTACACCAACATTGGGTTCTATGAGAAAAAGAAAAATAATGCTTTGGATGACGGCGTCAACTGGATCCCCGGTCCAAATGGTCTGGAAATGGTTCCTCTCGACCCCCTTAGGCGGCTTGGCAGAGATTATGTCCTGCCCATCAACCACGTGGAAGGTAGGAGTTCAAGTACGTACACGCACTCAGATGTCCTCATGACTTCAGCCATAACGGTTGAGTGTGACAATGCGGGAACTTCCGCTGACCCTCAATCGGGGGAGAAAGCTCGAGCAATGACACCCACGACACCTCACCTCCGGAATTCCAAGAGATCGTGTCAGGAGCTCTCTCCTCGTTAGACCAAGAAGATGAGGATTTGGGAGAAGAAGAGGGGGAAGATCTTAGAGATGCACCTGCTGCGTTTGAGGAAAGTATCTCCACCACTGTGGATGAACTCAGGAAAATAAACCTGGGTACCAAGGAAGACCCGAGGCCCACTTTCATTAGTGCAACCATGTCTCTCGAGGAACACGAAGTATATATCTTCTTCCTAAGGAAACATCGTGATGTCTTTGCCTGGAATTACATGGAAATGATAGGACTCGATCCCGAGGTAGCGACGCATCACATGGGTCTTCCAGAAGACCACCAATGCTAAAAACAGGCCGCTAGAAGGACACACCCCTCACATACTGCCAAGATAGATGCTGAAGTCGATAAGATCATTAAAGAAGGCTTTATCAGGGAGGTCCAGTACCCCATTTGGTTGGCCAAAATCATCCCTATCAAGAAAAATAATGGGAAAATCCGCATCTACATTGACTTCGGAGACCTTAATCGGTAATGTCCGAAAGATGACTTCCCGGTTCCAATCACCGAGTTGTTAATTGATGCAACGGCCGGGTATGAGGCCCTATCCTACAATGGAGGCTATTCTGGATATAATAAAATTAGGATGGCCCGAGAAGATGAATAATCCACTTCTTTTAGGGCCCCTAAATAGGTATTCTGTTTCAGGGTCATGCCCTTTGGTCTCAAGAATGTTGGCGCCATGTATCAGCGTGCCATGCATTGGATCTTTAAGCCGTTCCTAGGGAAATTCGTGGAATGTTACGTGGATGACCTAGTGGTCAAGTCCAAACATCGCTCGGATCACCTGTCAGACCTTGATACCATATTCAACAAGCTCTGACAGCAAAGCATGAAGATGAACCCATTGAAATGCGCCTTCGAGGTTACCTCAGGGAAATTCCTTGGCTTTGTCATACGCCATCGAGGCATCGAAGTCGACCCTAAGAAGACAAAGGCTATCCTGAGCCTGCCACCTCCCTGAAATCTCACCGAGCTAAGGGGATTCCAAGGACACCTAGCCTATATTAGGTGTTTCATAGCCAACCTGGAAGGCAAATGTTTGTTCTTCACCAGGTTAATGAAGAAGGGGGTCACATACCAATGGATGAATGACTGCCAAGAGGCGTTCTACAACCTGAAGAAGTACCTCTTAAGCCCACGAGTGCTCATGCCCCCAGTTGAAGGAAGACCTCTCATTATATATATGACGGCCCTAGAACGGTCACTCGGCACCTTCCTCGCACAAATGAATGACACCATCAGTGAAAACAGTCTCTATTACCTCAGTCGAACCATGATTGATGCTGAGACTCAATACTCAAATATTGAGGAGAGCTTCCTGGACTTGGTCTTCGTGGTTCAAAAGCTACGACATTATTTGCAGTATCATGAAGTCCATTTGATCTTGTAGAGTAACCCGCTCAAGTACATCCTCAGCCACCCAATGCTAACTGGACGCCTATCCCGATGGAGGGTTATCCTGCAAAAATTCGACATCTGGTTCGTGCCTTAAAAATCCATCAAGGTCCAGGCATTAGTAGACCTTCTGGAAGAGCACCCTTCAACAGGGACCACTGCACCAGATGCTGAACTACCTGATGAAGATATCTTCTCGGTTCAAGAGGAGGTCCTAACATGGGAAATGTACTTTGACGGCGCATCCCGAAGCCCCACCGGGAAAAGGATGGAGGATCCCAGATTCAACAAAGTGGGACTGGGGATAATACTTGTGTCCCTAGAAAAGGCAATTTTTTCTTATTCCTTTCTCTTATTAGAGGGATGTACAATCAATGAAGAAGAATATCAAGGCCTCATTGCAGGCCTGGAGCTCCCACTCTGGGCACAAGTATAACACCTTAAGGTAAAAGGTGACTCAGATCTAGTCATCAAGCAAGTCAATGGTGACTATGATATTATAAAGGAGGAGCTGATCCCCATGTTTGACCATGTCCGAGGGCTAATGGACGAGTTCTACCCAGAACCAACATTGACTTATATTCCCCAGTCCCAGAAAGATCAGGCTGATGCATTAGCCAACGCGGTCACAGCCCTAGCCGACCTTGACCGGGATGAAATGGTCATCAACATTGGTCACCGTAGAATGGTATTGCCATTTGTTCAATATAAGATGGAAGAAATCCAAGAATTAAGTCATGTCCCCGATCCATATGCTCCTACCACCAGCTGGATGATCCCCATCGCGAACTACCTTCAACAGGGAGAGCTTTCATCAGACAGGGCTGAACGAGAGCAAATACGGAGAAGGGCAATCAATATTGTCCTATATGGCGGTGCGGGTCAGCAAGAGGTCCTCTACAAACGAGGCCTCGATGGAGTGCTCCTCAGATGCATTGAAGGAGAAGAAACCGCCACCTTCAAGACTGAAGTACATGTAGGATCATGTGGAGCACATCAATCGGGGACCATGCTTTCCCATCAAGTTCGAAGGCTTGGGTACTACTGGCCCACAGTGGCATGAGACTGCGAGCGTTTTACCGAAAAATTCCACTCATGCCAGATTCATGCCAACTTCATACACCATCCCCTAGAGTTACTTCATCAAGCTAAGTACTCCTGGCCGTTTTCCATCTGGGGGATGGACGTCGTGGGACCATATCCTCCCACCGCGGCCAAACATCTAAAGTATATCCTCACAGTGACCGACTTCTTTTCCAAATGGGCAAAATACATACCCCTCAAGGAATTTGGGGCAATAAATATTGTCAGCTTTGTGATGACCAATATCATCACCAGATTTGGTGTCCCTCATACTATACTAACAGACAACGACACCAATTTCTGCTATACTGAGATGGAGAAGCTATACCATGAGTATGGTATCAAGGCTAACCACTCATCCCACTACCATGCAGCGGACAACTGATAGATAGAAGCTTTCAACAAGACCCTTCCAACATCCTCCAGAAAATGGTGGAAAAAGACAATAAGTCATGGCCGGATAAACTCCTCCATGCATTGCGGGCTTATCAAACCAAAATTCGTACCGCTACTCAGTCTACCCCGTACTCATTGGTGTAAGGCACAGAGGTGATCTTTCCCATTGAACTTCAAATTACCTCACTTTGTGTTTCTATATGTGATCAATTATCTGATGATGATCAGTCACAAAATCAGATAGGTGAATTGGAACAACTAGATGAGAAGCGGCTGCACACTCTACACCACCAGGATGTGTACTAGAACCAGATCATACGAGCCTTCAACAAAAAGGTTCGCCTCCGGTGTTTCCTGGAAGGAGAATTAGTGTTGGTCTTCTGGACCCCAATGGTTCCCGGAAAGAAGCATCCAAAGCTAGAGCCTAAGTGGGAGGGACCATATATTGTACACAAGGTCTACTCCAATGGAGCATATGCCCTAATCTCCATGGATGGGAAATTCCCCACGGCTCCTACAAATGCAAGATTCCGGAAGAAGTATTTTGCATAGAGACCAAGAGGTATTCACATCCTCACCGCATGACGTTAAACTACATGGAGTACATCCTCAACACATGACATTAAACTGCATGGAGTCCATCCTCACTAAATGAAATTAAACTGCATGAAGTACGTCCTCACTGTATGACGTTAAACTACATGGAGTCTGTCCTCACCGCATGACGTTAAACTGCATGGACAAGGTTATTTAAAAACACCCTCTTCCCCTGTGTACGGACCAGACCTGCATAGGGTGTATCGTCTTTTAAAGAACTACATGAAGATTGATTCCTCACCTCACAGGATTCGTAGTGATGCCAGAATTCCACACCCTTTCCCAACCACCTCAAAAACAAAAACAAAAAAAGCCCATTCCCCCCATGTACGGACTAGACCTACACGGGGTGTATTCACGTCCTCACCTCATGGCGTTAAACTTCATGGAGTCCGTCCTTACTGCACGATGCTAACCTACATGGATAACAACAGCTAAGAATGCTCCTTCCCCCCATGTATGGACCAGACCTGCATGGGGTGTACTCATTGTCCTAGCTGCATAACGTTAAACTACCAAGCACTCAATGGTCCAAACTCAATGACCTTAAAATAAGAGTATGTCGTCCTCACCGCATGACATTAAACTGCACGAAATCTAATAATACCCCTCGTCCTAACCACAAGACGTTAAACTGTATGGAATCTGTCCTCACCGCATGACATTAAACTACCCAGATTCCAGAGAACTACGTACGGCTTGATTCCTGTCCTCGTAGGATACGTAGCGACGCCAGGATCCCCAGTCCTGGCCCAACCCCCTAAATAAAATAAAAAATGTCTTCTTTCCCCCGTGTATGGACCAGAATTGCACGGGGTGTACTTCTTCCAGAGAACTATGTACGGCTAGATTCCTGCCCTCGCAGGATACGTAGCAACACCAAGATCCCCAATCCTGGAAAAACCCCTAAATAAACAAAAAATAATAATTCCCTTTCCCCCCGTGTGCAAACCAGACTGGCACAAGGTGTACTTCTCGTCCTTACCGCACGACGTTAAACTGCACGGACAATGATGTTAAAAATTCCCCCTTCCCCCATGTACGAACCTGACCTGCACGGGGTGTATATCTCATCATTACCGCATGATGATAAACAACACGGACATCATCCTCACTGCATGACTCTAAACAGCACGGAATTCTTCGCGACCCACCCAATACACATGGCGATACGAGATGGAGATACTCCTTGCACATTTGGATGCATCCTCTCCATACATCAGACTCCATGACCCGGATAATTATGGATCTTTTTAACCACTCATGGCCATTGGAAGTGGAAAGTCATCGACTCGTGGACACCTTTTCATGACTTTGCATACCATTCCCTCACCGGCTCTGCATTATGATAGCCCCTAGACCATCTACCAAAGGCATGATTTCCATAGGCGACACTCTTCCTAGCTCTGTACGCTTACCGGCCTCAGATCCCCCATACCATACCTCCTGACCCAGAAGTTGATGGCGAAGTGGTTTACAAGTTCATTCCCCTTTTCACGTCCAGGTGTTGCCAGGGTGTCCCTATCTGGCTAGCCTATGTGTCTATCAGTGGTTAATATAGTGACTTGCATCAACAAACATCAAGCCAGGACTAGGATACATTGATTCAACGGACAATTGTAGTGAAGATGTTTCTTGTATACCCGGACACCATTATCCCCACATGTCAAACTCTGCACTGTGAGAAATCTCAGATTTTCATAATCATTCATGGCCCTCGGAAGTGGAAAGTTATCGACCCGGGGACACCTTTGTCCGACTATGCATACCATGCCCTCAGTGGCTCTACATATTGATAGCCCCTGGCTCATCCATCAAAGTCAAGATTTCCTCGGGCGACACTCTTCCTAGCTCCGCACGCCTACCGTCCTCAAAGTCCCCACACCACGCCTCTTGATCTGGGAAAACTCAAAGTTGCAGTTTACAACCTTCTTCCCCCACCTTGTTCCAAGTATATCAGAACATGTTGACTCAGTTATCCTTCGAGTGACGACATCAATAATCACCCAATGGATCGAGCTCTACAACCGATAAACTAGGAGCACCTCGTCCTTACTGCATGACGTGAAACTGCATGGAAAGAAGGCACACCCCTGCGAAAAAAAGAGAAAACATCAGCGTAGGGGACTCTTTGATACTCAACAAGTAACCAAGGATTGATATCCCCGACATGTCCAGACATTCCCCTGCCAAATGATAGAATTTGTGGCCCCGATAATTGAGGATCCCCATAACCATTCATGGCCATCAGAAGTGGAAAGTGATCGACCCGTGGACACCTTTGTACGACTATGCATACCCTTCCCTCAGCGGCTCTGCATAATGATGGCCCCTGGCTCATCCATCAAAGGAAAGATTTCCACAGGCGATGCTCTTCATAGCTCCGTACGCTTAATGGCCTTAGAGCCCCCATATCACCTTTCTTGATCTAAGAAGCCCCAGAATCATGATTTACACCAATCACCCCCCCCCCCACATCTGGGGCATGTTGAGGTATTCAATCCTAGTTACATTCTGATGAAGATAAGACTTTGCAAAAATACACCCTGTTCTCACTGCATGACGTTAAACAGCACAACAACCTTCAAAAATGACTTGCATCCTTACCGCATAGCACTAAACATCATGAAATATGTCCCAACCAGATGAAAATAAATTACACGGTCATAATCGTCATGGGTTCAGTGAGAAACAGAGGCTTTTCTCCGTCCTTCAGTGCATGGGTCAGACCTGCATGATCCACCGCCTCACACCAGCGTGAGAAAGAATTACTTCACCCATTCTCGGGAAGTTTAGTCTAGATATTTCCCCCATATTCAGCCACCCCCTCATCATAATCCATACTCTATACTCAGAAAAAAAGCCTAACTCTCATAATCCACCCCTGGTGGTCCCAAATATCATCTTCCCTGATGTTTATCGACTATTGGAAGTGGATAGTCTTTGACTTGAGGACACCTTTGTATGACTATGCATACCATGCCCTTGGTGGCTCTTCATATTGATCGCCCCTAGCCCATATACCAAAGGAAATATTTCCTTAGGCAATGATTCTCTATGTACGCCTTTTGGCCTCTGAGCCCCCATTTATATCCCGGGATTCAAAAACCCTATGAGCTACAATTTACCAACCTCGTCCAAAATCCTACCTAAATGCGGCGGAACTTCTTTGACAATATTACAGAGAACCAAGAAAATTCGTTCCATTTCATATGATGTCCCAGCTGCATGACTTTAAACTGTGTCAAGCCACAACCATCCTTTAAGCTAGATAAATGCGTAGGACGGGAACCTTGCTTCCACACTCCTGATTAATACAGATGTTCTCAAAACCTTCCAGACATCACATACCCTTTCTGAGCCACCCCTGGTGGTTTTCATAATTTTCCAAGCCACCCATTGTGGTTTCCATGAGCTGGGCTTCCATGAAGTCCCCTAGCCATCAGAAATGGATATGTATTTGACTTAGGGACACCTTTGTATGACTATGCATACCATGCCCTCAGCGGCTTTTCATATTGATCACCCTTGGACCGTCTACCAAAGGCACATTTTCCTTAGGCAATGCTCTTCCTACCTCTGTACGCCGACACAACTCCCATACCTTAAGACATGCCCTGCATGCTGCTCAAATTTAAACATGTTTCCCGCCACTTGTGTCAGAATAGTATTGAGACGTCTCTTAATCAGTAGAACCCCATTTGGGCCTTCGCCCCACCATATTTGGTCAAATCTGTTCGACCTAAAACATCAGTAGTGATAGTCTTGACGGCAGGACTTTAAACCGCTCACAAAAGAAAGAGGCACAAATCCTATTAAGCCGAAAACCCAAAAAGGGCGACCTAAGAAAAAGCAAGGTTATACCTAATGGGTCCATACCGAATGGTCCAAGGAAAAATCTGGGCATTAAAAGATAAAAAGACAAAGAAAAAAAGTTTGTGGGGTTTTCCTACGAAACCCTAGAAATAGTCAAACTATGCTCGTTGGACCCCATGTTATTGGAAAAAAAATTAGAGCTTGTTTTCCTGAGTTATGATTAATTCCGACTCAGTGAATTGTTATTTTCAAAATAATTTTTCTAAGTAACAATCCAATTTGATAGAAACAAGTGATTGATAGAAACTGTGTTTCGTTCGAACAAAAAAGGGAGGACGTACACAAGCCGGGGTCTCTCCTTCACACACAAAAAAAAAGAGGGGCGGGAAGAGGGGTAAGTAAAACAGGGGATACAAAAGTAGCTCTGATAATTATAAAGGAGCATGAATCGCTCTCCCCACCAGATCAACGATCACGAGGTGAAGGTCGTTGCAGGTTTGTTCTAACACTGCCTTCTCCCTAGTTTCAACCTCAGCCACCAGATAGATAGGCTCAACTATGGTTTGGAGGTCGTTGATCCCTTTTATGGTAGATTCAAGACGAACAGTCATATCTGATAACTGATCCCTCAGCATCACGGCCCGTTCTTCACATTCATGCATCTCGGAGGATAGGATGGTCGCCTGATCTCAAGAGATTGCCTCCCATGCTATCAGTTGATAAAGATTTGTTGTGGTTTCCTCAAAGGTTTGGGCCCCACAATGAGTGGTATCAATGTGGGAATGCTTGCATTCATTAGTGACAGCTTCCTCGCGGGCCATGAAAACTTGGCACGCAAGAGAATGGAACTGCCGATAGTCAAAGCCACCTGACCCCAAACCCAGGAAGAGCTGACGAAGAGCTTCGGTTTTAGTTTCTATTTCAGCTAAGGGGGTTTCAGTGTTGATTTCACAGATTCGGGGCCAGTCCCACCTGCGCACAGCTCGATGGTCCTCCATGGTACAAGAATGTTTGGTATCCTTGCTGGGCGACAGGAGAACAAAGTTTGGCATGGCAGCCCGCGCGGACGTGTGCTCACTAGAAGTTGACTCCGAAGCTGGAATGTATGGAGCCTCTAACCCCAGTTCAGGCTTGGGGACCAAGTTTCTAAGTCCGATATCGACTAGAAGAACCTCCAGGATGGTCTTGCAGGGACCTGAAACCATTGGTTCATCCTCATCCATGCACAAGAAGGATGAATTTGTCTGAACTACGGCCACCACAGGGTTGGGAGAGGAAAGTTCTCTGATTCTCTTTGATTGATGATCCATTAGTCGGTCCTCCCTTAAAACTGATAAGAAAGGTGTTGTGGATGCAGTAGCCACCATACCTCCTGGTTTGGGAACCTACCAGAAAGTCTTCCCTAGGATCCCATGAGGATAGTATTTTACCCATGTTTTTGCATACTCCATGGAAAGGCCGGCAGCCGCCCCCGTATCAGGCAGGGGAATGCTTGCGTCAGATCCCTCCCGCGTCAGCATCAGCCACCACTGACAAAGTATGGTCAGATGCAGTCCTTGAGCCCGAGAAGGGGGAAGGAAAACATGGACTTGCATGCACCTGAACTGTCAAGAAAAGAGATACGGGTCATACATCTTTCACAAATAAACCTCGTCTATCCGTGCGGACAGAATCCTATCCCGCAGGGAGATCATGTAAGAGAACTCCTCCAGGATCCCCCAGCGGTTGTCAACTAAGACGCCGGAAGTGGTTGGGTAGGGAGTGAAGATGAACTGGGAGAAGTCTCTCAAAAGCTCAAGGACTTCACTGGAGTTGAGAGACTTCAAGAGAACTCCGTCTATATCCAGTAGGGTAGTCCAAAAGGTAGGGATCAGGATGGCCGTGTTGTTACGATATTCATAACAGTGACACTGATCCACCTCCTAGCCGTACAAAAAATGAAATGGATCGCTTAGATGGTAGGGTGACCCGCCCACCTACATGTGGCTCAATCACTCGTAGATATGGGCCAAAGTGAGCATGACTAAAGTCACCAAGCTTCCCTCTTCTAACTCAACCGCCATCATCAAAGTGCAGGCCCAGACACATGGGTTAACATCCCGGGAAGGAAATAGCCATCCTCTCAAAATCATAGCAAACAGACCGGCCAACCAGAGCATAGGAGACACACCAAGGTGCACCTTGTAACCCCATGAAAGATAGTCGCCTACTTCCAGAATCACCCAGTAAGATCCTTGAATGGTTCATGACTGTTGGGAAGGATGAGTCCTGTGACGCTTAATATTTGGCGTAGGACCAGTGGTGTTCAGAAATAACCCTATCCAAGTGCTATAAGGAATAAGCGAGTGGGCACGCAAGGACTGACCTAGTGATAGCTCCACCCAGGCTAGAAGCTCCTTCTCCAATAAAGGAACATGTTCAACATCGTCCCATGCATCGGGAGTGGGAATAAATTCGTCATACATCTCGCCAGTAATCGGCAGTCCTCCTATCTGGTAGATGTCACATAGACTAATTCCGACTTCACCGTGGGCAAGGTGGAAAGTATTAGTACTTGAACACCAGCGGCTGAGTAGGTCGGGTAGGATCGGAGATGGTGGGTAAATAGAAAATTGGGAATCCCACACTATGGGGTGTAGATTGACCACTCCCAGGGAATCGGGAGACTCCCGACAATAATGATGTACCCAGAAAGCCCAGGCCCAATCATTTGAGAAGATCCCACCAAACTGAAGATCCCACCTGGGAACCCACCGCACATTAGGATCCCTTCGAGAAAGGTTGATAATAAAAGGTTTGTCCTTAAGGATAGCTTTCTGAGAAAATTCTTGAGTGCACTGATCGCTTTGGGTCCAGATAGAGCCCCTTAGAATAAATGTGTTTTTCGGACCAAAATTAGAGATTATCTCCTCGGATTGGGTAAGGTTTTCCAGAATGCATTTTGAAGGAGCTTCTAGGAAGGGATAATGGAGACCTGAGAAATTAGGGTGGGTAGGGACATCATCCTGAAGACCGAAGCTATAGAGCGGGAGCCGATTGGATAATGGATAACTCAGAAGCTTCGGAGAGAGCATGTTCTTTAATACACCGTCATCAGGAATGATGGACCGACTAGGGTCTTCTTTGACACCCTACGCTCTGTGAATCATAGTTGAACGTCTCTCTGAGCTAGTTGGGAGGGGCTCTACAGAAGGCCTCAACACAGAAAGAGGGGGAACCATATTTTCTCCCTGCAAAATGAGAGCCAACAATTGGTTAGTCAAGAATAAAATCTGGACAAAAATAACCAAATAAATTGTTAAGGAGCCTTCATAATCAAAATCCACAAGGAGGACTTGAAGGATGGTTTGAGATGACCTCATCCCGCGAACTAGCCCTTCGTGAAATCAGTCCGTGAAGCCCTGACCCGCAGAGCGTTGGCAAGGATACCATGAACCACGTCGCTCTGTGGAATTTCAATCCCGAGTTTATTCGGAAGACTCAGATACTTTTTAATGTTCAAGAGTTTTTTAGTCCGCAGAGCATCAAGACCGCGAAGAAAGTTCCTCCACAACCCGTCATCACTTACTCTTTAATTAAGAGTAATGGTTCCCAGATGGGAAGTTGGTTCGCGGGTGAAGGCGACCGCGAAGAAGGAATGGTTCGTGGAGGATTGATACCGATTCGCGGATGAGGCACTTCGCGAAGGAGAAAACACGCGGAGGTGAAGGAGCTTTGGTTTCATGAAGAAATATGTAAAGGACAAGTGAAGGGCTCCCCGTATTTATAGGCGTGGTCCCCTACTGGGTCCACCTTTCTACTAGAAACCATCTCAGTTTCAGGAACACTTTGCATCGGAAGGGCCCCGTATTCGTTCTGATCGGACCCCATTCTGATGGGGGGCATTTGTATGGTCATGAAAAATCTACAAAGGAAATTTTAACCAAATCCCCCAATGAATTGTGGAAAGTAATCAAAGAAGGGACAAAAATAGGACCGGTCGGAGAACTGGTCCCATGGAAGCGCAATGTGGATAGGCATCACGAGGCACCCCCTCCGCGAACCATTGTCATTCGCGAAATAGAGGTAGAGAGCTTCCGCAGTCGCGAGGTAGGATGGGAGCCAGTCGGGTTCACCGTCACGAACCGCTCCAACCACGAACCACGTCGACCAGTTCAAGCCGCACCCGATGTCGTTCGCAGAATAGAGGCGGAACCCTCCGTAGCTGCAGAGCACTCCCTGAGTTCACCTTGCAGAGGGGGGGAAGCATTCAATACCCACTGCGAATTGCGGATTGACCAAGTCAGCTGTGAACCAGGTATTTGGTTATGGAACTCTGCAAAAGGTGTCTTGTGGCCACAGATACATCCATTTCCCCACTCAATAAATGGAGACCAAGGGGGAAAGAAAAAGGAATCGGAGAACTAGAATCAGATTCATAGGGATTGGAGATTCGGAGGGAGATTAGTTGAAGGAAGGCTTCGTATTTCACAAACAGCGAAATTCCCATCTGCGAACCACAACAGGTATATGAATTAACAAGGAATTGGAAAACGCATAATAACTTGGTGATCCGTGAACCTAAAATAACAAAAACAAGGAGAACTGCGAACCATAACCCCTCTGCGGATGACTTCCCCATGGACCAGGGATTTTATGACCCTTTTCCCATCCGTCGCATCGGGTAGCACTCTCCTACGCGGGCGATGCCCTAACCGACGAGCCTCCGACCGGCGCTGCCCTTAGCAGCCACTGCCCGCCTGGAACCCTTTGCGAACCACCTTGGTTCACAGATTGAACCCGAAGCCGCGAACCACCCTGGTTCACGGGACTCCAATCAGTCCGCAGACATCCCTGGTGCGCGGATGACATCTCCAGCCGCGTGGCACTTCCCCACGCGAAAGGCGCCACCACCCATACCTCTCGGTGGCTCGCCAAATACTTCGGTGTTCTCATTTCCCGAGCAAGGTAAAATCCTTTTGTTCCATCCAAGTCCTCCGCGACTCCCTCATTTACCTATTCATCGGCCCCAAGCCAATGCCTCCACCAGAGCCACCGGATCCGCATGGTGTAACTTTCAGGCGCATCAGCGTGCATTTTTGAGTTCACATACCCACAGTAAATAGAGGAAAAGGGGATGACCCGACCCTTGAGCAGATTCCCGAAGCATTCCTGGATTCACATTCCCACGGTAATGTAGAGCCTGAGCTCGGGAATCCCCTTTCTGCCCCTCCACTTGTTTAGGGTTCCTCAGAGATGGTAAAATAGCCATCAGAAGGAATCCCTCGTGCACTACAAGAGAGGAGATGGGCACCGGAGAACCCCCTTTTACTCTCCCGCTGGGCATTGTCACCCCGAGCATCCATATAGAAGTAATCCCCGAACTTATGGGCCACCCTCATGCTTAAGACCCACTCCGCTTCTCACAGATGCAACTTTTCCGACGTGATCCTCTGGTCCCTGCTGCTTCTTGTTTCTCACACCGAGCATGACTCACGTGGGATTAGAGTAAGCATCGACCATGATATCCTCCTATGGGCCTCCTCGGAGTGTAATCCCCAATCCATCACCATGGGCCTCCTCAGAGTTTAGGCCCCAATACATCATTCTGGGCTGCCCCAGAGCATAATCCCCAAGCCAAAGCGAACTACGGGGACTTTGATCCATGCCAAAGCATGGTACGTAGGAAGCCTCCATGAGGTTCAAGCCCACCACTCGGTCGTTTCTTTACATCGAGTTCCACCCTTTTCCAGTATGACGTTAAACTTTGTATCCAAACTACATGGACTTTGATTCCTTCTTCCTAAGCAGGGTATGTAGGAAGCCTCCCTGAGGTTCAAGCCCAACAGCCGGTCGATCTGATCATCTCCAAATCGGTTCACCACGCCACTCCTAGTGCGAACTCAAGCAAGTTCCAACCATTCAAGGTCATTAATTCAATGAGGGATGGTAAACCTCAGGCATAAATGATTCCAAACCCCTACGTCCAGTTGACTGTTTCCCACCAAGATTAAATCCGTGGATACTATGTTTGGGTATAAACCAAAGATTCGCGAACATATGAATATGTCTTAAATCTATAAGAGAGTCCCAGAACAGGCAATAATTCCCCCCAAAAAGGGTGTGATGAGTCCTACTTCCCATCCTCTCGACCAGTGTGAGTTCTTATGTGTGGCTGGTCAGACAATCCGGTGAACGTCTGCCTTTGGAAAACAAGTCCATCAATCATTGGATACGGAGCCGTTGGGTGTTTCGAGGCCGAAAACCAAAACGAAACAATATTCATGAGAATTGTTTTAATTAATAAATATTATTTTATTGTATCATTAATATTCTAAACTAAAAATTTGATAAATTATTAATTATAAGATCAAAAAATGACCATCGTTAATTCAATCTTTTAAAACAAACATACCAAAAAGAAAATATATTATTCAAATTATGCATTATTTTCAGATCCATTAATTCTTCTTCTAATTAATTTATAATTTTGATATATCACCGTAA